>OY728119.1:1823983371-1828983371 GCA_963277665.1 Viscum album | reverse complement strand
ATGGATGCAGTGTTTTTTATGCTAAATAGTTACGCACTTCCTGTGATTAGTTCATTATTCATGTCAAGGAAATTTGACAAGCCATACTGACATCATAAAAGGTCATATATGAGTCATACTTACCATATGGAAAACATTTTGATATATAACCTGATATCAAAAATACGACTAGAAATGTCAGCCTATTTTTTTAATGGGACTTCATATTATAAACACTTCCATGAAAATGCTATTAGACATATACATTTTATAATGTGAAAGTTGACTTGGAATTATATATTAATAATTTAAAACCCATTTTGAATGAACTGTTATGAAGAAATATGGTAACGAAGGAGTGATCATGTGATCACTGTTTATCATGTGATGTCAATACGACATCCCTAATTAAATATGACTGGATCATGTGATTATCCCCACCAACTCAGGCCAAGGTATATTAAATAATCACCAAGAAAAGTGGTGTAGATATGGAGAGATTTCATATATAAAATACCCCCTTTAAAAAAAGAAAAATCAAACATTAATGGAAGAGAAAACTTCTCAGATTGAAGGAACACTTGATATCTTGACTAATACCCACTACAATATTGTGAGTAACTTAGATTATTATAGAATATGTGTATTATCTTTTTATGAACATTTTATTAATCACATGATGGAAATCCTAATGGTTAGTGGTATCATAAGAAGAATCTCTACTATATTTTTTAGATCATAAAAAGGGCCTTTGACACATTAACATAATCATACATTGCCTTAATAGAAAAATTGATGTAAAATATTGGAGTATCTACATGAATAAGGATGAAAATAATAGAATATTAATGGAAAAAATATAAATTGTTATTCATGAAAAATTAATACACTATTTTACTTATATATTATATGATCATGTGAAGACAACACATATAAGTTATATTAGATCGTGTAACAAACCATAGATATATCATCAGTGTTCAAGTGAAATCTCTGGGATATTTAGTCTTGATCAAGAGAAATCCCCTTGGACCTGCATGTTATATAGTATGAATTCACACAGACATGTTATCAAGGTTCATGGGATGTACCATTGATGCATCATTTATTTTATACAAACCCAAGATTAACATATATGGATGTTACATCATTTTAGATTAATATTCATCACATTATAAAATTAAATTCCATTCGACCACAATAGATTAATGTGTTTGGAAACATGGAACACATTCATCTAAATTGGTTAAATTTATTAATTATCTTCCGTAATGATATTTCCCAAGCATACTCATACTTAAAACATTTCTACATTACACAGGTAAAGGAAAAATATGAAAGGGTGATCTTAGATGCTCAATAAGGGTAAACAAAGGAGATATGTTAGATTAACCTGATAATATTGTTATGATAACATGATAATAAAATTTTATGATCATATCACACATATCAAAGATCATATACTTGAGTCATATAAAAAATATTGGTTATTCATAACACATGAATCATTATGTAATTTAAATCGCAATACCTAATAGAATAACATGGGAATAAGACATAGAATTTGTGGTATACAAAAAAATCATGCAAAATGATTCCCTAAAATTCAAGGCTCATTATAATAACGTATCTATTAAATTCATCAGGGACACACAAACTAGGTGGGACACACCACCATCCCCAGTCACAACTCTTTCCTTACAGTAAACCAAGTTATACCATATTCACTTACAATATCATGCTCATTAAATTGTTCTCATCATTATCATATTATATATAGATCATATCCAAATAACATGGAGCACTATCTATGTCAACCCATCATATAAGATGTAATGATCTTACCCATATATATTTGTGCCACCCCATTGTATAATCTATAATAGGATTACATAGTTCTATCTGGGACACCCCCTTGTATAAGATGTAACAGACTTACCCAACACTATCTGGTTCGCCCCATTATATAATTTGTAATGTGTTTACATGGAACTATCATTCCCACCATATCATATAAGCAATTTCCATGAACTGCACCATGAAAAATGTACAATAAGCTTGTATATCTTCTTAAAAAACATAAAAAGTACCATTTAATAACCCGGTTAACCCGTAAAAAAGAAATGGGTTTCATATTAATCTCATTTAGACATGACTATCCCATTAGAATGATTTTTTTTCATAAAAAATCACATTGGAGCATTATTTAATAGTGTAAAATAATCAGTCCCCATATATATCATGACATCAAAAAATGAACCTCTAAGATAAAGAATATGATTTCTCCCTAGATCATATTCAACATAATTTATATATAATAACAACCCATGTAATATTATATGGAATTTTATTTGAAAGGATCAAGTAATACATTTCTAAATGAAAATACCCTTTCAACTTTGGAAAACTCTATTTAAGATATAAATTATTTGGAAATAAAAATTTCGTAGAAAATAACAATGGAACAAACATAAAGGAATATTTGAGAACCATTTTAAAAACTTTTTATAACCTAAAAAATAATTGAAATACTTTACCTTGAAAATTAACATTATTGTTAATTTTGAAACATTTTTTGAATAATTTTTCATAAACATCATTTTTTAACAAAATCGATTTTTGGTTGAAGAGGGAAGTAAAGTAAACTTTTCATTAATAAATTTTCTATATTATCTTAAATACCAAATACTAGGAAAATTGTTCAATTACATGAAGATATCATGAATAACCAGAGATATATAAAATTAATGAGATTACTTGAGAGATGAATCCTAATATTTCATTAATAAAATCATAATAAAAAACAATCATGATAAACGATGAGATTATAGAAATAAAGTGTTACTAATTTGGTAGCATTGAATCATAATCCTAATGAATGAATAAAATTACATGAAGCTTAATATATCTTCAAAATATGGAGATTAATTATATAAAATTTTAAATGGAAGTATATAATCTATATAGAATAATATTGATGAATAACTTGGCATGTGTCTCAAAGAATACAAATTGAGACAAAATTACTTTACCGTTTTAGTAATATTTGAATCGTAAACCAAATTAAATAGATTTAATAATATATATGTAAATTCCCATAAATTTATGCATAAGAATTATATAGTACATTAATGGGAATTATATACACCACATAAAAGATATGAGTGGTGGATAAGGCATAATCCTTACAGAAAAAAAGTGAGATTAGACCCTAAATACATAAGTAATTTTTTAATAATTATCTCATTGAAATAATCACCAAAATCTAAACATATAATATAATTAAATTAACTATATTCCTGGTTTAACATGTAATATTTCAGTATATAAACCACTCAATTGGAATAAGTGTTGAATATTTCATATATCTCATAGAAATTAAAGTGAAATGAGAAAACCCTATCATAAGTCTGGATTTTTTTATACACATTGAAAAATATTGTACATAAATATATGTTTCTTATTTTTTGCATCCTCTAGTTGTAATTCTCACAAATCATGCTTCATTAAGTTAAATTTTGTTAAATTTTGTTTTCTCATGTTTACTTATAATTTTAATATTTTCTGTTAGTTTTCTATATCATATGATAAGTTGAAAAAATATTAGTATCTATGAGTCACCATTGATGTGAACTCTCAATCACCA
Organism: Viscum album; assembly: GCA_963277665.1. Classification (NCBI taxonomy): domain Eukaryota; kingdom Viridiplantae; phylum Streptophyta; class Magnoliopsida; order Santalales; family Viscaceae; genus Viscum; species Viscum album. Next base: position 1,828,979,746 of record OY728119.1, on the reverse strand, counting down.
TTTTGGATGAGTTACAATTCGGCTGGACACACTGTTGGTAGAAAATTAGTTATGTATGAACTACTAGTAATATAAACCTACCATTGATTTTTCTCCCTATTATCAATCTCACCATAAGTGTAGATGTTGAATCCTAGAAAAGGAAGAGACATTGTTGTTAAACCTATCGATAGATCAACTGATTATTTTCACAAATTATAAGACACAGTAGCATTGATCTTCCAACACACTAATTTTTCATTGCAACAACCTACCGATAGAATTACTTACTAATTTTAAGGATTATAGCTATGTATCAGCTACCGATAGAATGAGTCACCATCAAGATGACCTATTATCAGAGTGACCTACCATTCCTGAGTCATTGCTAATTGACTCACCAGTACTTCTTGCAGAATATGTTTTGTATGAGACAGTATTTCTAAGACACTATTCAAAGACACCATTAATTCAATATTATTTAAATTATACTATATTTCTAATAGTATTATTTTTAAAACAATGTACTACAAATTATATTGATATCTATGTCTGTCTTTAATATACAACATTTAATTGATGTCAGACTGCAATATGAGGTAGGAGTATATATATTTTATTAAGATCATGCTCATTGATTGTTATTATATATAAAGATAATACCTGATCAAATAGGAATTCAGTCATGAAGTTTGAAGATAAGTAGTGCACCCAAGAAAAACATGAATAAATTCTTGTTGTGAAAACAAGAAGATATTTCAATGAACCCAAACTAAAATAAAATTTTCATAAACAAAACTAATATTTTAGAATCAATAGTCGACCAACCTATTACCTCATTAGAAACAAGAGACATAATCTCTCATGACTCTTTGTTTTGATGTCTATTTCTAGAAGTCGACTCTTATTTCAATTCAAGATATCTTCCATGAGTGACAATCCATATTTCCCATCACACCGACCCTTCTAATTATATTCTCTATATTTCTATTCTATTTTCTTCCTACTTTTACATCTTGGGTATTGTGTTTCTATCTGCTTTATTAAAACACACTGACTCCTATGCAAATCAGGAATATACATAGATATCTTCACCAACAATATTTTACACCTTACACTCTCATGGATAGTAGTGAAAGAGGTCACTATGTGACTTATTTTTTTTTTATTCCCAAAAAACATTGGAAGTGATCTAGTTGACCTGGATAGTGTGTATGCTTTTTTTTACCCTGATCCAGGATTTGGATCATTCTTTATTAATATAAACAACTTGGTGGAGGTTAATCACCATGTATAGAGGATTAAGTCTCTACTTGATACTAAACCACTTATTTTAAATCTACCATGACTTTAAAAGTTTTTTTCACTGATTTATCTATTTTCAAAAGAAAACATTTCTTCCACTTTGATAGTTAATCATAGGTAGTGATTATATTAGAATTTTATTTTGTAGAATGATTTAAATATTTAAACTAAAAATTCGGTTTTTTTAAAAATAAGTAATAAAAATTTGATAAATCCACCAAACAACGAAATATTTTACAGATCATGTCCTTTGGTAAACTATGATATTTTTGTATTTAAAATTGGGGGATATTTAAATAAATATTTTTAATAGAAGTTTTTATAGGAACTCAATTTACCGCACATCTTGACTATCATACACTAAAATATATTTATAAATTAAAAAACCATGTTATTATATATAATAACATATATTATTTTATTATGACATTATGTTACATATTTATTAAAAATTCTTGGTTAATGTTATGTTTTGGGTAATTACCGCTTTTTTTGTACATGTTTGGACTTTTAATTAATAGTCATTTTGTAATATCATGATTTAGTTATCTAAAAACTGTAAAAAATGTTGTAAATATCATATATTTTTATTATATATTAATTTATAATAATATATTAATATATATTAATAGTAAATTAGATACACCGTTCATATGTACATTAGGTCGTACATACACACGAAGGTTGTTTTTATTTTCATTTCATCTTGAATGAAAGAAAAGTTAATGATATATATATCTCTCATCATCATTAAGGTATAATTATTATGTAATAAATATCACATATTTTAAATAAATCCATCCTTAATATATACATTGCAAATATTTAAGGAATCGCGTCACTTTAAGGAGGTGATAGTCCACACCTCCACAAATGATGTAATCATATTTCCACAAAATAAAAAGCATGAAGTTATGTATTTCATAATGTATACATAATAATAATGAAATAGTAAATTTAACATATATATTTTAAAAATATTTTTACATTATTATTCCCATACACGATATGTGTTAATTTAAGAACAACGTCATTGGTTCTTGTGGCGGTAGTCCTCCATACACATGAATGATGATTATGTATCCCAATTGATGTGAGTGTCTGAATGTGGAATTTGTACCCTTAAGATAAAAAAATATCAATTTTTATATGATACTAATGTTATTATAAAACAATATATATCAATAATATATTTAGTAGACAATGAAACGAAACAAAAGTTATTATTGAAGGACATAACCTATTATTTAGGTAGGTCATTTTGGGTTATACCAAAATACTAGCTTGTATTGATTTATGATCTAAGTGAGGCTTTTTGGATTATAGGAAATATTTTTTGAGATTATTTGTGATGTTATTAGATTATCCAAAGGACTTTTGTTTTGAGAATAAGTGATGGTGGAATAATTTATACTGGATGGTGACTGAAATTCTTATAAATACAAAAAAATAAACATTATTGAGAGGTATCCATTATGTCATGTGCATGAAATAATTCTAAATTTAGAATCCATGAAGTGATATGGTTTACATATTTCCATAAAATGGCTTTTTCACATGTTTTTATGTTATTTTTCCCATTATGTTAAAGTGTAACCACTAAGTAAACTTGTTTTTATAATAACTGATGTAATTAATTTCAATTAAATTCACTCATATTTCTTGTAAAAACTAAGTTCAAGATAATATAAATTGTATATTATTATGATTCAAATATGGAATCCATTTTTAAAAATAATAATCATATATGTTTTATAAATTAAGATAAAAAATACAACAAATGGAATGAGACAACTGATTTTCAAAGTGAAAATGTTCAAATGTTTGAAATGTTATTATATATAAATTAAATAAAAAATGTTTAAAATGACATAAATTGGATTAATAGATGAATAATATATTTAAATATAAATAAAAATAAATAAAAATATCATATAACTATATAAATAAATTAGAGAAAAGGTATGTCTCCAATTAAAATTCAGTTTTTTCATTATTCACCGAAAAATGAAACTTCTCAAAAAGGTAAAAAACATAAATGTATAGTAAATTTTTATATTATTATTTTAAAAATGAATTTTACCTTTTCAAATAAAAAAATATAAATATTTCAAAAATTGGTTTTAAAATAATTGTTCCATTAAATGGAAAAAACATCCATTTTACCAAAATATACCTTTTTATGCCTACGATTGGATTATTTATTATTTAATTACTATAATTTTTTGGATGAATTTCAGAAAAATTCCTCGAAATTATAATATATAAATTTAAATAATTCCTCTGACAAATATTTATTAATTTAATTTATTAATATAAAACACATTTGCGGGTATAAAAATAATTTTTCCACAAAAAGAAATTCTTTTTTTTAAATTTTTTATTATAATTTATATTTTATTGATTACCTGAAAATTAATGTTATAAGCATATATAAACCATAGTTTCATAATTTATTAAATCATATTCATATATCCCTTTCTAATTTATAGGTTACAACGATAACAATATTTTAATAACAACATTAATAGAATATTGTAGTTATGTAAAACCAGATCTGGAGTTTAACGCAATCTATCAATGAAAATAGACATTCTATGTAACATAATGAAAACATAATGTTTCAGGTAATGAAATCTAATATAATGTTGGTTTAATTTATTAATCAATCTTAAGTTGTTATAGTGTGTAATATAAGGAATCATATAATTATAATTTCATTGAAAAATAAACCTTCAAAAACTAAGGTTGTTACATTCAAACCCACATATATTGAAATTATCCTTGGAAATTTGTATGGTTTATCAATGTTTTACTATTTAAAAGTTCCTTTAATAGAAACCGACATTATAAAAAAATTAATATTAAAAGTGACTTTAAATAATTAGTTTTGGAAAAATAATAGTTACCCAAGGTAACTCATAGCCAGGTTTCCACATAGAAGAACATATGTAGAAAGTGAAATTATAGACATGGAAGAGAAATCTATCAATTATGTGTTTAGGGAGATTGATAGAGAACATGTTCAGGATAAAGTTAATGATTACAATGGAATAAACCAAAGAGTATTGAAAAATTTCATTGATATCATCAATAATGATGGTATCAGGACAACATTTTATTTCAAGACCCTTTTACTGTGATGAATAATTTTCATTAGAATGTACACTTACATGATTTCAACACAATATCACCTTTTTTTCCTTGATTAATTTATAATTTATTTTATATCTCAGGAATTAAAGGTGAACTTTTCATTCCTAAATCAATATAAGATCGTGAGATCCATAAATATAATTATAGGCCACTAAATATGTCTTTAACACAAAAAATGGTTAGAGAATATTATCCAATATTCATAAATTATTATATGGACATATTATACATAAATATCTTAAAAATCAACTAATTTTTAATATACACCATTCCATAAACAGTTAATCTTATAATAATTCTAAAAGATAAATGTCAAAAACATTAGAACTAGGGTCATAAAATTTCACCCAAAAAAACATACATTGTTCCCCCGTATATCATAATGTAGCTCTTGGATGGCACGTACTAATCATGTGGATACCTTTATCATGTTTTCTCTTGAAAAATGATAACAACATGAATTTCCATTACACATTATTTAAAACAAGAATTATTTATTAATCCAATGATTATTCAATATATTACATAAATACAAAATATATGTAATCTTACTTTTTGACATCATAGAATAATATTTCAAAAAATCAATAATATTTTACATGGTAATCAATACTATAGAATTTACCTTATTTTTATATGTCTTCTCTTTATCAAAGATGAACACAATTTTATCACTATTAGGAAAACACCAAAGTTTATCTTACATTAAAAATATCTCATTTCCATTAAATAAATTTTCTATATCATCAACATCATTAAATATATTTTTTAAAACACTTAAGGTAAACCAAATAATTCTTGATTCATATGAAATAATTATTTTATTCCTATATATACACACATCAATCTAGAAATTTTATTCTTAAACCATTTCTTAGGCTTCATCATTTTATTCCTTAATTATTACTTCAATGAAAATGAAATATTAATAATTCCATAAGGTTCCTCAAACTCAATTTAATCTTGTTAGCAATATTATTAGAACATCCCATACCTTTCACATGTCATTCAAGTTCTCTTTATCTTCAAATATATAACCAAAAATAATGAAACCTTTTTTATTCTCTTCATGATATTTCCACTTAGGGTATTAATATCAATAATTCCCATACTTTATAAATCTGGAAAATTTAATATAAACTCATTTTCTTCTAGTTCCCTGATATTGAATAACACTTGAAAGCATAGTGTGAGAAACAATTATCATAGAATAAAACCATATATTAATGAAAAGTTACTTATATGGTAATTATGTCATTACACCATCTTTTGAATCTATGACACATATTGGCTTATAAATTGATGCATCACAAGAAAAATCCTTTGAAATATCTTTGGGAATCTCCGTAATGTTGTTTCATCCTATATTACAAAGAATTGTTAAATAATTCCATTTATACAGACTACATAGACCCATTCATAACCAAAATAGACATTACTTCATTTTAGATTAATATAAAGAACATTACGATGGTTCATTCCATAAGACTATAATATTTTAGTGTCTTTGGAGACAGGGATAAATTTATTCTAATTTAGTAAATTATCTTACATATTTCCCATAAATATCATCTCATTTTTACTCCAACATAAAACCATTCTTCATAATATGGGGAATGAGAACATAAGAAATGATGTGCTCAGATTCTCAGTAAAGGTAAATAAAGAATATATATAAGCATAACATGAAAATAATGGTATGATAACATGGGAATGCCATTTGAAGATTATACTATGCATATCCAATATCATATACATGAGTGATGGAATATAATTTAGATGTTTATAATTTATTATTCATATGTTAATCAAAAGAATAATCTTGTAATGAATAACATTGGAATATGACATGGTATTTTTATCATGAACCTATTAATGTAAAAATCATTCCCTATAAGTCATGGTTAATTTCTAAAACTTATCAGGGAACTGCATGTGAGATACACATAATGGGCGAGACACACCACCATCCCTAGACTGCCATTTCCCTATAATTGATTAGGTTATAAATTAATCCCATAGTGGATCAATCCCATCATCTTTCTACCAACATTAACATAATATAAAAATCATTAACCAATGAATTTGAGAAATATGTGGGCCACCCCATCATATATTTTGTAACAGGCTTACCCGACGCTATCATAGACATCCTATAGTATGAGATGTAATGGGCTTACCTTTTTCTATATGGGACACCCTATCAAATATTTTTTAATGGGGTCATTAAAATCTATCTAGGCCACCACATTGTATAATAAATATCAATGAACCACATCTAGAGTAATATACATATGGATTTCATGTCATCATATAAACACATAAAAAATATTCTATCACAACCAGATTAAACCATCTAAAAGAAATGGGTTTCATGTCAATATAATTTGGAAAATTATTAATACATGGGAAAGAAATGGGTGTTATAAGAGTCTATTTATAATAATATAGACTCATGAAAAAAGAGGTTCTATAAATATTATGATAGAAAAACATTAACAACCTAGGGAAAGAATATGAATGGTATCATTTGGTCAAATACCCCATAGAGAATAGGTAACGAAAAAAATGTAATCTTTGATGGAAAATAATTTTTAATGTATAATTTATAAATATCTTGAGTAAAATATCCATTCCAATTTGAAAAATTCTTTTTCAAACAAAATGAATTTTGAAATCATTATTTAATAACATTGAAAACATATAAATGAATCTTTGAAAAACATTTTAAACACTTTTTAGAGCATAATAAATAATTAAAATAATTTTCCAATAAAAATATCATGAATTTTAATTTAATAAAATTTAGAAATATTTTTATTAAACATTTTTTTTGAACAAAATATATTTCCCACTGAGGGGAGAAGTAAAGAGGAATTATATTTTTTAAAAATATGAATTATACCAAGTACAAATTCAATTAAATAATATTAACATTTCATCAATATAAAGTAAACAAAAAATAATAATCATTTTCTTGATATTCCTTGTGATGTGTATTATAATATTTCACCAAATGAAATCATGAACATAAACAATCTTGTTAAACAATTAAACTGTTGAAATAAACTATTAAATTGTTTTTAACATTGAATCATAATACCCATGAAATTATAACATAAATTAACATTAAAATTTCAAGAAAAAAAAGGATATTTATGATAATATAATTCAAGGGAAAGTACATACACCTTGTTCAAAAATATATGTTCTTAACTTGGCATGTCTATTAAAGAGGGAAAAATGAGACAAAAATTACTTTTCCAATTTAATATAATTTTAACCATAAGCCCCATTAAAGGGATATAATAAAATTAATATATATATATATAACATTAAATTTAAGATTAATAATCATATAATACGTTAATGTTATTTTTATATATCACTCAAATGAAACAAGTGGGGAATATGCTATAAATCTCCTAAAAATAAAAGCGAGACAAAAATTCCCATTACTACTTATCTAAATAGGAAATAATGATACCAATTATAGAATAAAATAAATTAAAACTATTTTAATCAAATTAATGATATGACATGACAGATGTCATTATATACACCACATAATAAGAATAAGTGGTGAATATAGCATATATCTCATAGAAATAAATGTTATATGAGAAAACTCTTACCTTTTTTCTTGAATTTATCGATGCACATTCAAACGTCATGAATAAAAAATACAATTTAATTATTAATAAAGAAAATTAACATATTATTATATATAATACCATATATTATTTGATTATTACTTCACATTACCCATTTATTAACAATTCAATGTAATTTTTATGTATCGGGTAATAACTCATTTGTTTTTCCTACGTGTTTTGATTTTTTATTCATATTCCATTAACATAGATCAGTATTTACTTATCTCTAGAATGTTAAACATGATATAAATATCATATATATTTAATTTATATTTATTATAATAATCTACAAGTGATATAAATAAAAAATTTGATACACCATTTATGAAGATGGTTAGATGTACATACACATGACTATTACTAAAAACTTCTTATCATAAAAAGAGAAATAAAACTAAATGATATATATATATATAATATAATTATAGTGTAACTGTTATTCAATGAATATCACATATTTTAATAATACCATCATTCATACATTACCTATAAAAAATGAAAAAATAACATCACTTTTAGGAGGCGATAGTCCACATGTCCACAAATAGTGTAATCGTATTCCCACAAAATGGAAATAATAATGGTATGTGTGGTATAATAATTAAATAAGTATAAATCCACCATAAATATATTTTATATAAATAAAAATAGTATGTACATCATTATTCACAACCTTGAGAGGTGGTAATGGAAGAACAAACAACATATGTCAATGAGGCGATAGTCCCCCACACACACGAAGGACGATTGCATATCTCATTTATTGGAAGTGTGTGAAGGTGTAGGTATTAACCGTAAATAAAAAAAATTATGTTGAGTATTATATTCTTATTATATAATGCAAAAGTAATAACAATTTATCTAGTAGAAAACAAAATAAAAACAAAGTGCTCGTTCAATAATGTTAGTTCTTATTCGAGTAACTCCTTTTAGTTTATACCCAAAAGACAATTTGGTTTTCTTTTGTACCATAGTGATGATTCTAGGATTATTTATGGGATTTTGGGAGATTATTTGGTATGTTATTGAATGATAAAAAAATTTTAGGTGCGAATAATTGAGGGGGTGAGTTCTCTTTTTAGAGGAGGAGGAGTTGAATTCCTATAAATACAAAAAGTTAATCACTAGTAAGAGGTATCCCTTACATAGTGTTTCTAAAATAATAGTAAATATATAATATAATAGATTATATTGGTCTAACTATGTATATAAAATGGATTATGGGTATGTTTGTAGGTTATTGTTTCACCGTAAGTTAATGATTAACCACTAAATAAACTCATTTTTATCGTAATTACTATAAGTAATTTTAATTACATTTACTAATATTTTTGGTTAAAAAATAAGTTGATCATACTATAAATTATTAATTATTATAATTAATAATATGGAATACATTTTTTAATATTCATATCATATAATTTTTAGAAAATAATTTAAAATTAATCCAATAGATTGGAGGAGACAACAGAGTCTTAAAGTGAAAACGACAAAAAGGGTGAATTTTTTTTATATCCAATATCAATGTGAAATTGTTTAAAATGGAATAAATTTTATTAAAATAAATATATTTGATACAAAAATACTTTAAATTCAAATAGAAACATATTATATCTATATACATATATTAGAAGACAAGTTAGTTCCCAATTAAATTTCAGTATTTTTCACTATTTATCAAAAAAGGAAACTTCTTAGAAAAATACAAAATATTTAACCAAAGTAAAATTTTAAATTTATATTTAAAAAATTAATATTATTTATTCAAATATAAATTATAAATGTTTCAATAATCATTGTTAAAACAAGTCATCATATAAAGACTGAAAATTTTCTTTTTAGAAAAATATAGCTTTTTATGCCGAAAATTGTATTTTATTATTTTATTTATAAATAATTCATAACATGGTGTAACATCCAATGAAATAAATAAATGTATATTAATTAATTAAAAATTATAAAATCATAAAAACTCTTGGGTGTTAAATTCTTTGAGTGAATTATTTAGATATTTCATCATGGTTCATCCAAATGACATTGGACTTGACATCCCTGTCAAGTGAAGGCCCCCTGAAATGTCAATATTTATAATGAAATAGACCTTATATGAATTATATTTTATCACATTAAAAACATTATACATGTCAAAAATGTTTGGTAGACACCCTATGATGTGTCAACCATTTGAGAAAGACATGGTAGACATGCCAGGAATACACCTTTAAATGTGTGGACCTTGTTAAGAAGACACCATCTGATGTATCAACCATGTCATGTTGACACCCCTAGAAATGTCAATCTGTTATAATATGAATACTCTGATATGAACCATAAAATAGTGTGTTCCCCCAAACACGATTCTTTGGTTAAACATTCTCTGTTCATGTAGGATGTATCAAAAATAGTCAATAGTTAGGCATGCATTCAAACTTCTCAGTATTATGGGAACCACAATCCATTTATCCATGATTAGTCTACCACTCATATTCCCCACCCTTTATCCATCAGAGGATAATGGTTGTATATCACACATGGTTATCCATAATGGTGTAAGAGCCATAATATTATATATTCTATAGTTTTTATAACCCACCCATTATTATTTTACAATTCATAATAATCCATAAGAGGATTTCGAAACAAAACGACATTATTAAGCCTTTGATTCCAACTATAATAAAGATATAGAAGATGCCTCCCTGAGGAATGAGTTCCATATCAAACACACCATCATGGTTTCTTTAATGCGTACCTATTTTATACAAATGTATTGGTTCTGATCAGAAATTATATCTTCTCTCTAACATTAAGAAAGACTCATACGAACATGGGGAGTTGTAATGATCATATCACTATAGTTATAATATTCCCCCAATCCAAGAAGCATCCATATGTAAGCCTCACTAAATTACATTATAAAATTCTTCCTCACATGTGCATCCACCTTGGTGTAGTTCCCTAAGAAAATAATATTTTGATCAACCATGGAGTAATAACCCTAAATAATATTAATTATATATCCCAACTATAACTCCATGAGATTTTTTGAATTGTTTTTCACATTAATTTAATCTTTTTTATATTTACCATTCCAGGAAAAAATTGAAAAAAATTATTAATATATATACATTAATTAAATAAAACATTATTTAGTCATACTCTACACAATGTTGTATTTTCACTACATCGAACACCGAGGTTAGATTGTGTTACACACAATAATGACTTTCCCCGATGTCTGGGTTTACATGGAAGGCTGAGTTCTACTGCACAATAATTTATTATTAAAATATTATTATTTAATATAATAATACATAATCTAGCTATTAATTAAGTGATTATAAATAGTGTTAAATAAATTAAGAATATCCATGATTTACACAATATATAATGAATCCATTGGTTAAAAGTTAATTACAAATGAATATGAAAACGAATTTAATATAGAGGAAAATATTAATATTATTATGCTCACAATGTTGTTTTATCCAAATGAATTTATAAAATTATTTAGTGATATTAATTTGAAATATATTTTATATATTTAATATAATATTTTTGATATTTATCCAATATATTTTGTATTCGTAAGATAAAAACAATCATAATTTTTTGCATGAAAATCATTATTTTTGTAAAGGCAGTTTTACCACCTTTTAATGGAGAACCGATTTTAAATCCAATTATTAGAAATTTAATATATTATACATATAAAAATAAACTTCATAGTTTAATTTAAAACCTAAAAATTATATTAGGATTATTTTTTTTATTTTTCTTTGTGTTTTCATTTTTTTTAAGAATACTAAAAAAATATAGAATTTTGATTCAAAACTTCTTTTTTGTCTAATTTATTTATAGCATTAAATTATAAATCTATTTTATTTTAAATTAAAATTTTAAAAATATTTTTTCAATTATTCCCATATTGTTCATTTTAATTAATTTCATTTTGATACTGGGTATAAAATCATAGAAATCTTTTGGATGTTTTTACCTTAAAAACCCCCATTGTTACCCCGTATGTGGGATTAAATTCAAATTAATTTCTGCCAATTGTATTATTAGAATCTGGAAAAATGGATTCCATATTTGTAATAATAATAATTCATAATTTATAATAATTTAAACTTTGTTTTTCATAAAAATATTAGTGAAAGTAATTAAAATTAATTTCAACGATTAAGGTAAAATTAAGGTTAACTAGGGACTAAACCATAATATTAAGGGATAAAAGTACCTATCCACATGTCCAAGATACATATTACATCCATATTTAAGCACTATAATAACTTGTAACAATTATTTTCCATTATTATAGACACTTCAATTGGGGAAAATGTGTGTGAAATTTTTGGTTCTGAAATATAAAGGAGTGTCACTCCTCTTACACTATAAAAAGGCTTCCAATCCTCCCAATTCCTCACACATATCACTACACATTGGATAAACCAATATATTCCAAAATAGCTCCTAAGAATCCCTACCATAATCTTAAAATAATACAAATGGGATGAAATCCATCCAAGGAATCCCTTTGCTGCAAACCAAAAACAGTTTCTCAAAGAAAAGGAGAAATCTTTCCTTAAGCTATTTTGTTTTTCTTCCATCCTCCATACCTTAAACTGTATTTATTACATGATTATAAATTATAAGCAATATAATTATTATAATAATATGAATTTATACTAATTGTTTTACCTGATATTACTTACTCTTCCATCTCATGGGAAATGAACTTCTCGTTTATGTGTTTGATGAACTGGTGCCTCACGAAATGATGATTGTTTGTTCTTCTAATACCATCTCTCATTTTGGGAATAATTATAGACAATAGGTTTATATATAATATATATGATATTTATAATGTATTAATTATTATATTATTCTTTTATACCACACACATTTATACTTTCCATCTTGTGTACGTACAATAACATCATTTGTGAACAGCTGGACTACCTCATCCTTGAAGTGATGTGATTCGTTCACACATTACATGGAATGTATTAATGAAAGTTATATTATAAATATATGATAGAAATAAAAAAATTATTTTACATTAATTATATTATAAAAATTATATAAATATATTATATTTAGTTAATTTCATTCAATATTACAATAAAACAGAAACAACATTGATGCATATATACCACCTACTATCTCCATAAATAGTGCATTCCTTTTCATCTTTATATATTTTATAGTATATTATAAATCAATATATACTAAATATATATATGATACTTATAGAATTTTTTACATTATGGAAGTATGTAAATCATTATATATGTAAGATGATCAAGAATAATGAGTCAAAACATGTATAAAGAACAAAGAAGATATCACCTGAAGTGAAACCTGGACATGGAATTGTTAATAAGGGGGTAATATAATGCCATAATTAAAACATATATGGTATTATATAAAATAATATGGTTATTTATATGATTTATAATAAACATATATTATTATACTTGAGTATTGTATGAGGTAGGAGAGAGTCCAGACATAAGGTAAGGGAATTTATTCTCACTTTTTATATTTTTAAGATGCGTGCCATGTTCACCACACTTTTATTTTTAATGGTTTATATACTATGCTTGAGTGTATTATATTATTATTATTCGTAAATTTATTGGTATTAAATAAATATTTTATTATAATACTTTAACCTGGATTATTTTCCAAAAGTTACCAAATCAGTAATGTAAATTTTGACTAAATGTCTTTTCTTAGAGACACATGCCATGCTATGTGACTGTTTTTTTCTAAGAGGTGTATACAATTAATTTGAAATGTATTATTCTAAATATCCTTCTTCCAATGATATTTTATTATTAATTTAATTTCACTTTCTTATCTAGGGAGTGTGGTTCAAAGGTAATAAGTGGGTTGAGTTTATTGAAACAATTTTATCGCTTTTTGTGATTGTTTGTGATTTTGATTCTTATGAAGAAATATTATGATAAATCTCTCAGAAAAACCAAAGAATTATCTTCTACTATTGTTTTAAAGGATATATTTATTTATAAGTACCATTTTCCCACTTTTTGGTACTTATGATAACTGTGATAATGTTTTTATGAAAGTCAAACTTTGTTTCTCATTTCGGTCAGAAATCTGCGCTCTTTCAAAATTGTGATCTAAAAAAATTACTAATATCTTATGATTTTGATGGAAATTTTACCCATTATCTACCTTTTGAAAACGAATTTTTAAGGATTATTTATGTTTTTTCAATCAATAATCTTTTCAGACGTTTTAAGATAAACATGTCATGTTCGTCCTATACGTACATACCCTACACCATGACTTTCATTTCCTTGAATATTCCATTTTATTTTTATAGTTTTATATTCATTAATTTTTTTTCTTAGCATTCTTTATATTCAAAAATTTTAATGTGGTTTTCCAATGAAAATGATTTCAAATATTGTTTTAGGGTTGAAAATGTATTTTTCAACATTTTTATTCTGGGATTATAAGTTTTAAATGTATTTTTAATGAATAATGGTTTCAATATGTTTTCATGACTCTATTATATGTTTCCGAGGAAAATTAAGCTAAAATTATTTTCAATATTCATTTTTAAATTTTCATTGAAAATGTTTTTCATAATCTTTTTAGGCGCCTTTTATATATTTTCAAGGAAAATGTTTTCAAAAAGATTTGTGTTTTCAAAAGAATTCTTTTCCAAATAAGAATGAATATATACCCTCAATATTTTTTTTAATATTTCCAAAATATTTCCCATATAATATGACATCCATTGGTCTTACACATTCTTCTCTAGGAAATGATCTTAAGGTTCCATTCATATTATTTCTCTGAATTTTTTATGTATCATGGATTTATGTTTATAAAATCTATTTGTCTACCAAGTGTTATATGTTTATGAAATACATTTCCATTCCATCAATTATATTCTTTTGAAACCCACTTCTTTTCATGGGTTATTATTTATTCATATTAGTGTGAAACATATCTATTTTCCAAACGTTTTTATATGATTATATGTTTATAATACCCATTTTAGCTCATAAATTAGGACATGCTTGTTTATGATCTTAAGGTACTTTTTTATTAAAAATTGGTGCATCGGTCAAAGAACAAAGAACATTTTATTGAATAAAAAAGTTGAAGGGATTACAAGAGTCATAAACAAGGGATTTGTTTTACAATCTTTATCAAATAGCTGAAGTAAATTCTGGGGGAGGGTGTCCATCCAGGTCATGGTCTGATGAACACCCTTGTGGTACATGTATATATGATCTCATAAAGATATTGGTGGGACAAATATCTTGCTCCAATTCATTGGGTAATTATTTATTACTCATGATTCCGACTTATATGATCATGGGAGTCAATAGTGACTACTATGATGTCCATGGGAGTGAACCATGACTACTAATATATTATAAAGAGTGAACTCATACTACTAAGATAAACAAGGGAATGAACCATGACTACCAATATGATGTGGAGAATGGAATCATACTACGTAGATGGCCATGAATGTGAACCATGACTACCATGATTGTCTGGGGATTGAACTCACACTACTAAGATGGTCGTGGGAGTGATCCATGACTACCAAAATATTATGTGGAGTTAAAACCTACAACTAATATCACTCTTGCAATGATACCTTGATTATAATGGAAATATTTTTTATATTCTTATGCCTCTACCAAAATTCTATATCTTATTCCTATGCGATGATTTTATGTCTTATGTTTTTTATTTCCATATGATTCATGTCTTATGAACTATCAAGATTTATGAGATGATTCATCATTATGATCTTATAATATATTGGGTAGGATCTTCTAATGCAATGATGTCATTATCATACCTCTATTATTATGTTTATGCTTACATGTCTCCCTTGTATACCCTTATCGATTCTCTGATTTCACCCCTTTTTTATGTTTCCTTTCCTTGGTTATAAAGATATGTATTAAGAATTGTGTGTCTAATAATGGGTCATTATGAACCTAGTGGGAGATAATGTTTTTCATATCTGTATAAGTATTTTCATTTCCATGTTTCCAAATAAAATAAACTAATATTATCTATGGGATCTTGTTTCTATAATACTTTATGTATTCTACAAAAGTGTGGTAATGTTAATATATGAAATACAAGGGTATCTATAGTTTGTATTATAGAAACTATTTGGCATAAATTTGGAATCTAGGATGGTAAAATATTAGTGAGATCCCTCGGAAAGTTCCTAAGTATATATGTAGGTGCATATCTAAGGATAAGTATTAGGATGTGTTATTGTTTATGAAATTTTCATGGAATTTTGTTAAAAGATAGAGCGAGTGGTTTCTAGGAAATATATCCCTATCTGGATACCACTAGTGGATGTGTTTATAGAAAATATATACCTAGGAGTAACAACTATAATAAGGCGTGTTGGCCCTGGCATAATGTAACCTGGTAAACAAAAATGAGATTTACTATGCACATAGTTTGACACTCTAGGGGGATATTTTTTGGGAATTCACAAACTCTTCACAAACTAGCATAAAGTATATAAATATAATTTGGCTGTGAATAACCAAGTATGAACCTAGGGTTTCATAGACTAAGGAATGTTTCGGGATTTTGACAAACTATAAGAAATTATTTATCATGATTATGTGGCTTTCACCTATCATAATTGTTCCACAGATTATGCTTTTTGGTTTTAGTCAATGGAGGTAACATAATGAAATTAGGTTTACAATGAATGTGAAAGAAATATTTTTGTTCAATATCCAATTAGGATTATCATTGGGGATAAAGATATACAGGTTATGTCGAATGATAAATAATGATATTTTATTAGCAATGTTATATTTGGTGATATTCAAAACAAATAAAATAAGAGTAATATATAAATTTAAAAATGTTCACATGTTAAGGAATGTAGATGGAAGGGGATTCAACTTCTTTCATTTCAAGAATAAGGAAATAATAACATTGAGGAAAACATAAAATGAATGGGATGATGTTATTTGTGTTGGAAAAGGTCCACACATTGTTGAATTTTCATGTAGTTCAATGTCTTATCTATGGATAACATAGATATTACCCTACTAAATTTCAATAACTGTGAATTTTTTTTCTAATCCTAGGAACAATCTATTGTATTCTAGTAATTAAATTTAATGGATTTATGTATTTATGTATCAGGAATCAAGGAATATTAATTGTGAATTATATAAGGATTATTCAGTTTACGTTTTTTCTTAGGATTTACATGAAATATTTGAATGGTTTTGACATACTATAAAGGTGATTTCATGAAAACCGATATTATGATTAAGGGAAGTTAACCCTTAATTGATTCTTGATATTGAAATAATGATTCTTGGATAAATATTTGTTGGATATGAATAAATATATTGAACAATATTTATTACCTAAGAACTAAAAAATGATTTTCAGAAAATATTGTCTATATCGTTTAAAACTTCATGGATTTAAGAAATATATCCAATGAACATTCTAATAAGAAAACATGAATTTTTTTAATGAATATGTATATTAATTCATTTCATTTCCATGTTTTAAGAGAATAAATTATAAACTTATTCCCATTTTTGGAATGTGACAACAAATAGATACATTTTGTTATATGGGGGATCAACGATAATATGATTTCATGATATTCTTTTTAATGTATTGAATTTTCGTATTTCAAAAGGGATATAAGGTTAACATTTTATGGAATGTTTAATTTAAAATTAAGATGAATTAATTAAGATTAATGTTTTATCTCACCAAATGAGTAATTATACATATTGGATAACATTTTCTAACAATGTTGTTTTGGTGATAATTGAATACAAATGGTATTTCATATCATGGATCTAATGATCTGTTAGTAATTTAGGAATGAAATATTCACCATCCGTTTTTTAGAAAGAGGTGAAGTTGATCAAGTTACAATAAAGGGTTAGGTATTCCTAAAACCTTGATAGTATATACTTTCATCAAAATTCATCTACATTAGGTAAAATGATCATGAATCAAAAAATATTATGTTGGTTCCTTCGTCATTGATGAATTAGATGGTCTAGTAAGTCATCACAGATATAAAGAATTGTGATTGTTAATTTTCTCCTATGATTGTTCTCTATCACTCTCCATTAGTAATTAATTGATATATTTCTCTTCAATGTCCATGTTTTCACTTCCCACCAATATTATTCTATGTGGGAATTTATTTATTAGTTTCTTTAGGAAACTATTACGGTTCTAGATTTATTTTTTCAAAGGAAGTTTTTTATTCATTTTTACAGTTTGATTTTACATGAACGAGAGTTTCATATATTAATCATTTGATAACCGAAAAAAATATCATGGTAGAAATTATTATTAAGGGGTTTAAAATGTAACACACTAAGATTTTTTGAATTTGGTTTTTGAATTAATGTAATTTTGTTTGTATTTATCATTTCATGCATGAATGTAAATAGTTTTATAAATAAAAAAAATTACTAACTCAATTTTCTATCATATGATACCCCAAGTTAATCTTGTGAAACATGTAAAATTGAGGTTATCTTTCATTACAAGTTATAATGTATTTCCTTCATGGATTTCTTAATATGGAAGTCCAATTCAACAAGAAAATAATATATTATTAAAATACTATTATCTTAAACAATAGCACACAACCAATTCATTAAATTATTGGTTATAAATAGTATTAAATAACCTATTAAAATATATGATTTAAACAAATATATAATGAATTAATTTTTTAAAAGTTAGTTAGAAATGAATATGGAATAAAACATAATATAAAGGAAAATACTTTTATATTTATACTCACAATGTTGATTTATCCAAATAAATTATCTTAATTAGTGAGTGAGATTAATGTAATATATATTAAATATTCAATAAAATATATTTTATATTCATGATATATTTTTTTTAATCAGTAGAAATCACACATCCAATATTTCACTTCAAAATCAATATTTTTATTATGGTAGTTTTACTGGTTTTTAATGGTTGACCTATTTTAAATTATTTTTTTAAACATATATAGATTATATATGTTGAAATTAACATTATATTATAAATATAAACATAACAATTTTGTTCATGTGAATTTTTGGTTTTTTCCTGTGAGGTTTCAATTATTGATGAATAGTATACAAATATTGAATTTTAATTCAAAAGTGATTTTTCATCTAAATTATTTATAGTGTAAAATTATCAATTAATTCAGGTTTAAAAACACATTAAATCAATAACTAATTATTTAATTCCATGTAGGTCATTGTAATCAATTTAAATTTGAATACATTTGTAGAAATATAGAAATATTTGGATTTTTTTTACCTAAAAACCCACATTTTTTTCATTTTTATAGGATTAAATTTAAATTAATTTCTTCCACATATTTGATTGTAAAATAGGAAAATAGTTTAAATATTTTTAATCATAATAATACATAATTTATAATAAGGTCAACTTCATTTTTTACACCAAAATGATTAGTGAGATTAATTAAAATTAATTATAATGATGAAGGTGAAATTATTTTTATCATGGGACAAATCTATAATAATTAGGGGAAAATGACTTAGAAAACTTCCAAGAGCCATTTTATGTCCATATGTTGATCTTATCCTCCATTTCGTAAATTGTGTCCATTATTGGAGCAAATTTCAATGGAAAACATGTGGGTGGAATTCCGTTATCCAAAATTCAGAGGAGTGACCCTCCACCTCCACTATAATACTGCCTCATATCCATCAACTTCCCCACACCACTCAAGAAACTTTAGATCCACCAATATCTACCCACATAGCTCCTGAAAATCTATCCAATCTTTCTAGAGTCCCCCCTTATAGAAATCCATCCAGTGAATCCCTTTGCTTCAAACAAAATAGAGTTACCCAAAGAAGTGGTAACATCGTTCCTCAAGATATTTAATTTTATTTCAGTCCTCCACACCCTAAAATCTCTTAATTATATTATTATACACCCAAAAATAGTATCCTAAATATACTGTGTTATTTTGATTCTATGGGTTAAACCTATATAGACGCACATATCAATCTAAAGTGTAAGGAACCCGCCATTTATGTCTATGGTGAACTACCGCCTCACGAAACAATGATTTTGTGTTCTTAGTTTACTACTTCTCATAGTTAGAATTATGATGGACACCATATATATATATATATATTATATTTATACAGTATTTAGTCATATTTAATTTATTTCTATGAATTTTTTTTACTTTCTATCTTCTGTAAATACGATAACATTGTTTATGGACATGTAAACTATCACCACCATTAAGCGATGTGATTCATTCAATCAATACATGGAATGTACTAAATATTTTTTAGTAAACATATATAATATTTATAACATAATAATGATATTATAAGGATATTATATCTATATATATATACATATATTTCATTTACATACCTTTTTTCAATATGACAAAAAAAATGGAAACATGGTTCATGAATACGTACGACCTACCCTCTACATGAATAGATTGTTACATTTTATCTTTCTATACTTTATATATTATTTTAAATATATAAATACTGACTATTTTTGAGAAAAATCCCTCATGTTTTCCTCTAAATGTTTTTAGTGTGATTGTGTTTTTTGAGAAAGCTAGATGTTCGTGAATGAGTATGATTGGTCTTTGTTGAATTAGGTTTTTGGAAAATGGATGTTTTTCTGAAATAACATTTCAAAGACAACGAATCAATGTTTTTCGACCATAAATGTGGTTTTTAGAACAAATAAGAATATATGAAAAGGTAGGATTTTTTTCATAGTAGTGTTATGCAGGTGGTGAAGTACGCTATGCAGACCACATAGTGAAAATAGTTACCAGGTGACTCACAGTCCAAGTGAAGTACATTGATCATGAATGAGAGGAGGTGATTCATTTTGGGAAGTAATTAACCACCATGGGAGAGGAAACACACTATGCGGACCATATAGAATAGTACATGATGAAATATGTACTGCATTGATTATTTTAGTAATTGGATTAGTATTTCTTTTAGATCTATTCTCCTATATATAGAATGTTAATAAAATAATTAAGAAGCGATAAGATTATTTTAGAAAATATAATCACTTCAGGGATAATTTAGAGAAGTCTTAATTAGTTTTTGAGGGATTCTGCAAAGGAGAAGAGTTCATGAGGTGGGACTCCTTGAAGGGTGAAGTTGTTTGCAGGAACAGTCTGAAAAATTATTTGGCATTGATAAATAGCTCACAATGGAAAAGGTTATATGGTGAAAGATGTAGTCCATGGAAGAAGAATCAGTCTATGGTATGAGAGAATATCCTTAAATGTGTATGTAGTTAATAGGTGAAGAGGTGGTCTGTGAAGGACTTCCACCACTCGGTGCATCCGATTTCGTAAAGGAAGCATGTTTTTTCATGGAGGATTAAATAATGATTTTAAATGCACTAAAAACGTCTCAATAGAAATTTACACAAACTAAGATTTCGTGGAAGTTTTTTTTCATATATGGGTGAAAAGGGGATTCAACAGAGCATCTACCTATAGTTGAGGGTTTGTAAATTCATGAAAATAATGGGACCAACATGTCAATACATTATGGGTGAGTCCCTTTTAAGAGCATTGAGAACTGGTAAAGGATGATGGTGATCATTTCTACTACCAATGATCTAGATAATGATACATAGGGGGTGACCCTTTTGAAATCATTTTTTTACCGTAAACATTATATAGGTTGTAAGATAAGTGACAAAAGTGACGTAGCCTAAATCTTATTCTTGGGTAATGAGCATTAGTGAATTTGTTATACCAGATCATTTCCACTGTATGCTTCTTGGATAAAGACCATTGGGGGTTATTCATACAATTTTTTATCATTAATGATTTCAATTATATTAATAAATTACTACAATAAATAGGTAGAATAGTTTTTTGTTTAATAATGAAACCATATCTGAAGGGGAAGTTGTTTTAATTTCTCATGTCTTGATTACCCCCCCTTACGCTCAGTATATTTGATTAAACAGGCTAACTAATATATATGATATTTATATAAGGTTTTAAAATTTCAAAGTATTTAAATCGTAATCTATGTAAGATGATCATGAATAATTAGCCAAAACTTATATGATGAACAAAGAAGATATTACCCGAATCGAAACCTTAACATGGAATTGTTAATAAGTGCATAATATAAATTAATAATAAAATAAAATATGGTATTATATATAATATATGGTACTTTAAAAGATTTATAAAAAACTTATAATTATTATACTAGAGTATTGTATGAGTATGGAAAGATTCAGGACAAAAGGTATGGGGATTTCGTCTCAAATTATATATCCATGAGATAAATTCCATGTTCACCACGCTTTTCTTTCTCGGGTGTATATACTGACCTTTAGTGTACTTTACTATTATTATTATAAAATTTATGGGTATTGAAAAATCAATTTTATGTTATTTCTTTCATCTGGTTTATGGTTCAAAAGATTCTAAATTATTAAATTAATTTTTTTTTGTTAATTGGCATTCATTGAGATACATTCCATGTTGTGTAATATTATTATTTTATAAGAGGTGTATATGGTTTCTTTGACATGTTATAAGATGAATATATTTATTTTCATTATAATTTAAGCTTTATGTAATTACATTTTCTTATATGGGGAGTATGGTTCAGTGTTACCAAGTGGTAAGAGTTTGTTGAAACAATCTCATCGCTTTTCGAGATTATTTATGATTATGATTCCATTAGTAAAATATTTTGATACATCTCCAAAGAAAAATCAGGAATTATATTATCCTCTAGTTTTTTATGACATATTCATGTATTTTTAACATTTTTATACTCTTTATAACTTAATATAACTAATAAAATGTTTTTATGAATGTCTGACATTATTTCTACTTTTGGACATAAATCTGTGTTCTTTCAAAACCGTGATTTCAAAAAATGTTTTCAAAAATGTATTAATGAAATTATATAATGATAAAATACATTTTTTGTAATGGACCAGACATATCTAGTCCATTCCTTTTCAAAAATCAGGTGTATTAGGTGATTCGGGAGGTCAAGGTGACTTATCCCCAAAACTATGCCAATTTTACAGTTCGGTGAACAGTTCTAATGGTAGACAGTTGTGAATAGAGCAATAGTAACCTTCTATGAATAGTCCTTTGGTGACCATAGGTGAACAATGTCATTGATAACCTTCTGTGAATAGTGTCATCGGTGACCCTTGGTGAAAAGTGTCATCGATAACATTCTATGAACAGTTCCATCGGTGAACAGTTCTATCATTGAGGTCCAATGGTAACCTCTCTTTCCTTTTCCAAATTTTTAATTCTATGAATAGTTCTATCGGTGAATATTTCTATCGGTAACCTATAATGGTAAACTCTCCTTCCCTTGAATAATTTTCAATTCTATGAACAGTTCAATCGGTGAACAGTCTTATCTGTAACCTCTAACAGTAACTTCTCTTTCCTTTTCCAAATTTCCAATTATACAAATAGTTTCATCAGTGAACAGTTCTATCGGTAACCTCTAATAGTAGCTTCTCTTTCCTTTTACAAATTTCCAATTCTATGAATAGTTCCATTGGTAAAATGTTTTATCGGTAACCTCTAACGGCAACCTCTCTTTCATTTTCCAAATTTCTAATTCTATGAATAGTTCCATCGGTGAACATTTCTATCTGTATCCTCTAGTTTGTGTTTCCAAATTTTGAGTTCGTGGATTGTGTTTCCAGAACGGTGAGGCCTATCGGTAACCTCTATCGGTAACCTCTATTTCCTTTGCCAGATTTTGAGTTTGTGAATAGTGTTTCCAGAATGGTGAGGTCTATCAGTAACCTCTATTTCCTTTGCAAAATTTTGAGTTAGTGAATAGTCTTTCTTGAATGGTGAGGTCTTTCGGTAAGCTATATTTCCTTTTCCAAATTTTGAGTTCATGAACAGTGTTTCCAGCTTCCTATAGTTTCACCCCTTTAATGTTTCCATTAACATAAAATGCATTTAAAACATTATTTTAAGGAATATAAGGCTAATTCAAATGCCATAACTGGTATATTAATTTATCCTAAGGATCAGGACGTTTTTACTTGGACAATCCACGTTGTTTAACGTGATCTGCTTTTAATAGAAAACCTTTTTTTTCTTAAACCACCACTCCCTTAAATCTTTTAAAGAGACGAGATATCTTCCTCCCTAGTTCTTCCTCCTTGTTCTTGGATATGAGATGCCAGAACCATTCATTCAATTCCCTAGGGGTTGTAAAATCAAACTTTCCTTCTAGGATTGGTTTCACTTTGTTTTGATGCAACCAAGAATTATTGATCAATATTCGGTATAAGGAAAGATCTATCACCATTCTACTGGGTTTGTCTCCTTCTATTTATCCTTTCCCTATTATGTTAGGTGATCTATTTAATTCTAATGGTGTTTTCTTGGGATTCCTTTGGTGCAGTCGTACCGCAGCATCCACGGGTGAATACAGTTGTCATGAGAGGAGGCAATCGTGATTCTTTGTGTGGATCATTCTTGTATAAAGAATGACAAGAACTGTTTGATGTAGGTTATTTGTCACTTCTCCTTTATTTTATGTGCAACTATATAGTTAGCATGTTTTATCCCACTGGATCACAATGGAATTACATAATAAATATTTTAACCGGATAAATAAATTGATATCGATAGTTTCTTATTGCCTCTTGTTTTGCTAGATAGTGTGATATCTACGCATTCTTCATATATCTATTAGTTCATGATGTAAATTGGTAAAGAGTGTAAAATAGAATTAATTGATAATGGTTTGGCTAAAGATGAAGCAACATGTAAATGAATCTGTTTTTTCTTATTGTAATTTGATGTTAGTAAAAATAGTGCAATAAACATGTTTAATTATTTATGATAGCTTACTATTTAGGTTTCCTAATGTTGGAACCCATGATTAATAAATAATTTAATCCAAGATGAATTAAAGAACTGGTGATTTTATGAAAGATAATCCCTTGTAGGGTTTTGAGTTACCCTCTTGGTTGTTTACGGGCCAAGAGCCCATTTGATATGATGATTGTTTTTTCTACTGCTTGTGTTGTGGTGTGAGCCTGGATGGGTGTTGTGGTATGTAGGGGTAGGGAGTCCTATTTATTATGGAATAATTTGATGCCTAGAGTGGTGAGATACATCGGTTTATGCATGTGGGTGTCAGTGAAGACACAAGGGATGATAGAACGGGTTGGATGTGAATGTTTGGATGATTGCTTATTCTTATTGGTATTTTATGTGCTTTACTTCTCCCCACTACTCAAGGAAGTTGGTATTACATACCCTTCTTCCAAAAGGGGAAAAACACATGGGGTATGCCACATGATTTCCATGTTTAGCTTCTCAAGGGAGAATGGGTCCACGCTCTTGCTATAGGAGGCAAAGACTCAACGGGTAGTTCATCTTCTCACTCTGTTGACCCCCTTGTGTTTAGTAGCATAGAATATTTTTATAGAATTCTTGGGAATATGAAAACATAATTTTGTAAATGAATAATTAAATAAATGATGCTAACCCATGGGGTTTTGAGCTTGCTGGGACACAATACTGAGGTTGTGATTTGAACGAACATTTTACTTTGGGTGTGATGCTAACAAAATTTATTGTGGAATTGTTATTGGTTAATTAATGTTTAAATAATTAATTAACATTAAGTGAAAATAGAATGAAATAATGTATTAAATCTCTTTAAATGGTTGTGTGCTTATAGGATACCTAGTATTAGAAGTGGCAACTCGGAGTCTGAGAGACATTAGCTGTAGTTGAGTCTATGACTAGGTTATGCCCATAGTGTGGTTGTGAGATATAATATGTTCTGTTCTTTTGGTGTTTATATATGCTACTATACCCTGTCAGTAAGGGAAACTAACACCCCAAGGATTTTCAGCCCTAGGGGGGTGTTTTTCCCAACATTATGGTGGGAGGATGAATGGATGACTACCCCCTTTGGACCCACTCTCTTCTCTTGGTAGTTACTTGTGCAAGTTAGCACATCAGTTAGTTTTCCCCAAATATGTGTGTAGAGGGCTGCAATGGATTGTGGTTATTCACACACAAATATTCTGGATATAGTTTTATATGGACTACTATATGTGTAACATGTATAGGATGTGATGGCTTTAGTATCCTTACTCAGTGTATGGGCAATAATGGTTTGAGGTATAATACCCAACATATGATACACGTTATGTGGGTTATGGTGGCTCCTAGAAACTAATTGGTTACTTTTCATACATAGGCGTGGTGGTTTTGTTGCATGAGGCGCATGTTGTGGGGCTTTTCCCATGTGTCTATGGGAAAGACTTTTGGGAGAGAGATGCTGGGGACGTGCGGTGTTGGGGAAAAGTGGAAAACCAATGGGAAAGTAGTAGTGGGGTACCCTTGATATTATTTATTATATTTTATATTCTTGTAATAATTACTTGGTGAGGGTATCCATGGTGAGGATGGGAACTTACTATACTAATTTAGGTGACGAGTCAGTTTCACTTGTTGTTCAGTGTTCCTAGCATGATTTCTTTAATTTTGAAAGAGAGGCTTCGGGGAGGATCCTACTGAGTATACTTTTATACTCAACCTATGTATATATAAACCGCTTTTCAGGTCACTTGTAGCTGGTTGGAGGTCAGGATGGTTACTACTAGCTTGCGGTTGCAGGAGCTGTTCAGGCTTGTGGTTTCTACTGTTTTACTTCCTTTTTGGGTACTTGCAGTTTTTTCCCTTTTAGTTGTAGTAATTTTGCATGACATTTGATATGTGTACTTGGGATTTGGTTCATCATACTGGTTGGTTGGAGTTGGTTGGTGTCTATCTTGTCTCTCTTCCGCCTACGTTCTCTTAGAGAGTAATGTCTCCCATTTGTGTGCTTACTATACCATCGGTGCTAGTCGCCAACCTGGGGCCTTCTGGAGGCAGGACTCTGGGGTCATTATCTCCCTTCTCATATTTCTGGCCTAGGAGGGGTACACTTTGGGGGAAGGTGGTCATGGTTGAGTGGTATCAGAGTGAGGTTGAGAGATAGGATGGAGTCTGGAGTTAGGCCCAAGTGAGGTTGCATGGGTTGGTAGGGGAACAATATCATTCATGTTTAGAATGTGATGTAAATACTGGAGACCAGTTCAGACAAAGGAGTTTAGGAACCCCTATGATCAGATGTACGGACCTTTAAGATTACAATCGCTAATAAATAAGGTGATACTAGTTGTAGGGTAGAAACCTAGGAAATGATCATGCATCATTATTCTGTGTTCCTCTGGTTGAATGGGTAGACCTTGGATTATGTTAACCTAAAATCAATGAAAGTAAACATTTAATTAATTAATGTCGAGCCTTCCATATGCCAGGTCTTGGAGCTCAAACTATTTGTTATTTTTCAGGTATGGATCGAGGTCGACGTCCTCATCAGGATATCATAGAAGATTTCTAGTAGGTTTTGACATCATATCACCACCCGGTAGAGGTTCATGATGATGACACTTGGCGGAGGACACTCTAAGAGTTTCATCACCAAATTCTACAGAAGTACGAGTGCTCCATTTCAGATGCATTCACAGAAGACTGGTTGGAGTAGGTTGAGATAGGCTTTAGTTTGATCTGTGCTAGGAAATAGCACTGGGTATCCTTGGTTTTGACGATGCTATGTGGAGCAATGAGGTAGTGGTGGTTCTTGGTCATTGAGGATCTCTAGGAGTCAGCGATCTCAGACCAGAGTTCCGAGACAAGTTTAGGGTGGAGTTTATTTCTTCAACCACGGAGGCATCCTGTCTCCAGTAGCTTCATACCCTTCGATAGGGGATCTCTAGTGTGCGAGAGTTTTGAATCCATTTCAGGAACCTTTTACAATATTCTTCAAACCTGTTTCCAGATGAGGAGGCCAGGGTGAGGAATTTCAAGGAGTCTTTGCATCTAGAGATCCAACACCAGGTCAACCCATTTATGCTGAAGAAAAATCTTGAGGTGTTGGAAAGGGCCGAGGTCATCGAGAGGACTTTGGCCAGAACTGGATCAACCTGAGAGGGGAGTCGTCATGATTACTCACGAAGTAGAGCTGTGGTCTAGGGTTCCTGGTTTTCAGTGCAGAAGGGTTTCTGTTTGGTCGGTGGTAGGTCTCAGCCCTCAGCATCTCGTTTATCTGGGGGTAGCATCTCTCAGGCATATGCCAATAGATCAGGTGCTTGTTTTTATTGTGGTGGTTCAGGTCATCATCAATGAGAGTGACCGCCCTTTCAGAGTAGTCATCGTGCACCAGGTTTCCTGCTCTAGGTTCCTCCGTTGAAGCAGTTTCAGCCGAGGCAGCAACAGCAGGTTTCACTAGCTATAGATCAGCATAGAGTAGATGGGGCAGGTAGGGGACTTCCCCGTGATGTTCCCCATCCTTAGAGAGAATAGCACATACATGGTGGTGGGCATCATCTGGGTCAGATATATAAAGACCCATACCGTACATACATTATTAATACTTCATAATTGAAGTATACTTATTACAACATATAACAAAACCATGATAGGTCCATATAGGTATAGTGTCTTTAGAAACTTGGAAACCTAAAAAACTGGTTCATAAAGCATCTACATTGTCTCCCATTTATTTCATCATATCTAGAGTCCCTTTTGGAATATCCTACATAATACCCTTCTTCTTCACCTGGGGAAAAGAAAACATACAAAAGGGTGAGTTCAAATGCTCTGTAAGTGTAAATAAAGAAAATATCAATCATATCATATTCAAAAGAACATAACATTTTGAAAATCTTAACCTGAAAAAGAGATCATAATATCATAACATGGGATAAATCATAGTAGTGAATTGTAATCCCAATAATCATAACTTCAGACATGAAACTTTGTGGCATACACACATAATCATAGAAAATCATTTCTTATTAGTCAATTCTCATTTTCATGATTATCATAGTAGAGAATGTCCATTTCTGAACCGAGTTTACTCCTCATTCCGGTCCTGTATCACTGAACCGGTTTAACTTGCCATTTCAGCCATGTCTATATCATGAGATATAAATCATTAACCAATGCATTAAAGGGAGATATATGTCCCAACATCTCATAATGAAACTACTCTTATATTGTCCACAAAATGATAAATCATACATCATAGTATAACCCATGTAATAAAAATGGGATTCTTATTCTTCGCAACATCATAAAACAATTAATATAAGATAAAGGACTTCATAAAAATAATTAATCATAACATAATCAAATAAATGTAAATATATGGATAGAAACAGAACATTATATTATCTTAGATGGAAAATAATTTTGATAAAACAATTGAACTCCATTCTTGAGGAAAATATCCTTTCAACTTCATAAACATTTTTTCTTTCTTGACTTGTCATTAAATTTTAAACTAAAATAAGTTAATTTAAAATAAACTAAAAAACTTTTAAAGGAAGCTTCATGGAAATAATGTTCTACGGAATCATAAAATCCATTCATGCCGTATAAGTTAAAAAAAACATCCTTCTTGTACTTTGGCCGAAAAAGATAAAAAGTATCTCGTACTGAAAATGACAAAAGATTCCTTTCATATCTTTTACGAAACATTCACCAATAGGTAAAATTGGATTTAAACAATTTTATGTGGATATAAATAGTATTACATATTGAGGAAACATGGATGTCGATGATAAATATGCCTCAGTAAATTCTGAAGTATAAACAATCTTTGATAAAAATGAGATTTTGATATTTTCCCTTACCTTAGGTCTGATATGCTTCGTACATATCTGATCCTCAGGTATAATGATTCAAATAATTTAATTGACTTATTACAGAATTATATTAATTTTTATGATATCATACATTGTCATATTCTTATCTTCTTATTAGTAATATTTCATTGCTACTTGTTATTCGGGTGTTCATTGCTTTATGTTCTTATGCATGTCTTCTCGAATAAATTCTTATTCCTCTTTTTAGGTTATAGATAACTTTTTTAAATAATGGTATTAGTGTAATATATATCATATTTTTCATTCAATTCAATCATATAATCATTATTCAATGAAGATCATGTAGAACGAGTCACATCATATCGCGGAGATGGTAGGCCGTACGTACGCACGAGCGATGACATCGTTCTCATAACTATTGAATGGTATTGGAGTGGAAGAGAGAATGTCTCAGAATTAGTATCATGTTATAATAATCATATATAGTTATTCTTTACACCATTGTACCCATCCATGTAAGGTGGTGTTGGAAAATAGATTACACCACAACGTGGAGACGATATTCCGTACGTACGCATGCGTGGTGATTTCATTTTCTATAGGATGGATAGAAGGTGAAATGGGGTTGTTTCATATTGAAAATAACATATCAGTATATGATTGATACTGATGTTATTAATTTATGAGGAAACAAATAAATAAGAATAATTTGAAGAAGAAAGAAACTTGAAAGAATCGGTAGAAGAGATTATCTCTTCTTTGACGCACCTCCTTTAAGCTTCCTCTTAAGGGACTATATTTGTTCTTTTGAGAAGACCAGATACTTCAGAATTATTCTAGGGAAGTAGAGAATAGAAATGCTCATGGTTTGGCTAAGCTAGAAGGATCAAAGTTTTGTGAAGAGGAGAGGGAGGAGGAGCCTTTTTAAAAGGGAGGAGAGGGGCACCTTTGGAATTATAAGGAATATTAATATATAATAAATTCCAACCCACTTAAAAACCACAAAAAATGACTCAATTAGATGATGAGATGAGATAGGGATATGATATCATCAAATAGTAAAATTTATACAAGTTGTGAATTTATTTTAAACCTTATCAAATTGATTTATTCTTATTTAATCTATTTAATTTTATTTATGGTAATAATATTCTAAATTTTAAATTGTTAAAATTAATTACTTAAGTGCTGTGAATTATACATAAATAGATACTTATATTAAATTTTAGACCATATAAATTTAAATTTATAATTTTTAAATATTCTTGTGATTTTTAAACAATTTTATAATATGTTATTTTTATAAAATAACAACAGTGTCAATTTTGACACTATTCATTTATTTGAATTTAAATAAACTCTTCACAGAGGATATATTCGAAAAACAATATTTAATAGATTCCTAACATGTCATAGACATCTATAAAATCAATGGATAACATTAAATAGTTCATATAATAGTTATTTTAATATTTTTAAAACCATTTATTTGATATTTCCATCCATAAAATAATTTAAACATCACTATTGTGTCATCATTAATGATAATTATTTAATCCCAAAAAATTATAAATGAATTTAAATGATGTAGATAATTTTATAATCTTTTGGGATACTATTCATGTTTTAAGCATTATGAATTTTATCACTAAATTAAAATTATTACCCTTATAAGATATAAGAGAGTGACATGTTGTCACTTTCTTTGGCTTTAGTAATATTTATATCATTTTTAGGTTAAATTGTCCATAAAACGAATCTAATCTGACCCTTAGGTGATATGGGTCTACTTTTATTCATCCAATAGATTTTTAGCAGGTGTTAGGGTAATTTTATAATCTTATTTTTACCCTTAATTACACGATTTACCTTTAACAATAGTAAATAAAAATTACCATAGTTACTATTCATAATGTCAAAAAAATTGAGCTAACCTATTAACATAATTTTTATCCAATAAATCCAAATATAGAATCCATTTTTCAAAATTCAAAATACAGAAGTTGCAGTAATTAATTTAAAATTAATCTCGTTGTTAAGAAAAACGGGTTTTAAAAGTTAAAACATTGTCAAATATTGAAATGTTTTTACCTATGAATTCAATGTAAAATTAATGAAAATGAGATAAATTATATTGAATGGTAAAAATATATTCTATTTATACTTTAGAACTATTAAATTTTATCATTTAACCATATAAATTATCTTGATGTAAAAAAGTTGTTTTTAAGAAAAATTAGTGTATTTTTACTATTCATCAAAATATGAAAGTCATCAGAAAAGTATAAAATATTTATCCAATGTAAATATTTAAATCATGACTGAAAAAAATAAATTATTTTTTTAAAATTGAAATTATAAAATTTTCAAAAATTATATTTAAAATGGGTGCCCCATCAAAAGGCGGTAAAACTGCATTTTTTTAAAAATATTTCGTTTATCTAAAAAATTGATTTTTTCATATATCATTATAGAAAAAGTTTATGACGAGT
The DNA here is from genome assembly GCA_963277665.1 of Viscum album. Lineage (NCBI taxonomy): Eukaryota > Viridiplantae > Streptophyta > Magnoliopsida > Santalales > Viscaceae > Viscum > Viscum album. Next base: position 1,828,947,384 of record OY728119.1, on the reverse strand, counting down.
TATAATGTTATAAAATTCAAAATTCAGTTAATACTATTCATAATATCTAGTTTATAATATTCGAATAATATATCATTGTTTAGTGAAACTCGGTATTGCATACAACACAAGCTATCGAGGAAGCTTGCCCTTGTGTGTAACGCAAGCCAAGCTAGTGTTATGTGTAGTGAAAGATTATTTTTCGTATAACATAAGAAATTAAAAAAAAATCTCATAAAATCTTTGGGTGTTACATTCTACCCCCCTTAAAATGAATTTCTCCCTTGAAATTCGTCACATCGTAACAAACAGATGAGGACACCTTTTTTTATCATATCCTCAAGTTCCCATGTAGCTTCTTCTAATTGGTGGTTCCTATATAAAACATTGACCAATAGAGTGGTCTTGTTTCATAAAAAATTTTCACTACGATACAGAATCTCTATCGGATGTTCTTCATAAGAAAGCTCTTGCTCCAGTGGTACAACTTCTGAGTTTAGTACATGTGAAGGATCGGGTATGTACTTTCTCAAGTGAGATACATGGAAAACATCATGAACTTGAGAGAGATTCGTTGGAAGCGCCAATCGGTAATCTACGTTCCCAACACGATCCAGTATTTCAAAAGGACCATTATACCTAGGGCTCAGCTTGCCCTTCTTTCCAAATCTCATTACTTTCTTCCAAGGGGATATTCATAAGAACACCTTTTCACCCACTTCAAACTCTAGGTCTTTTCTTCGGTTGATGGAATAACTTTGTTTTTCAACTCTGAGCTGCTTCTATGTGTTGTTGAATAGATCTTACATTTTCTTCCATCTCATCAAAAAGATTAGGTCCTAATAGCTTTCTTTCCCCAACTTCATCCCAGTAAGTTGGATTTGCACATTTCTTTCCATAGGGAGCTTCATAAGGAGCCATCTAAATACTAGAGTGAAAGATATTATTATAAGAAAAGTCCACCAAAGGTATGTGTTGATCCCAACCACCTTTGAAATCCATAGAGAAAGCTCTCAACATGTCTTATAGAGTTTTAATTGTCCTCTCAGACTGAATGTCTGTCTGAGGATGATTAGCAGTGTTGAAACTCAACTCTGTATCTAGAGTATGATGAAGAATTTGCCAAAACTTCGAGGTAATCCTTGGATCCTGATAAGATATAATGGAAGGTGGTACTCCATGAAATCTTACCACTTCCTTCACATATATCCTGGCAAGCTAATCAAGAGAGAAATATTCTCTAATATCAATGAAGTGTGTCGACTACATAATATGATCAACTATAACCCAGATAGTGTTACTTCCTTTAGATGTTTTATGAAGTCTAGTGACAAAGTCCATTGTGATGTTTTCCCATTTCCATTCTGGTATGGGTAATGGATGTAACATCCCCCTTAGACTTCTGTGTCTCAGATTTAACATGCTGACAAACCAAGTATCGAGAGACATATTCACTAACATCTCTTTTCATTCCACCCCACCAGAAGTACTCTTTCAGGTCTGTATACATCATCGTTCTTCTAGTGTGAATAGAGAATGAAGAACTATGATCCTCATCCAATATTTCCTTCTTTAATTCTGGGATGGGAGGAACACAAACCCTATTCATGAACCTTATTATTTCATTACAATCAATGTGAAATTCAGGAACATTTCTCACATTCTTTTGTAACTCTACATCTTCTTTCTATGCCTCTTTAATCTTCATATATATAGATCGTTGAACATTAATTTGAGAAAGATAAGATTTTTTCCCTTCCATTATAATTTTAAGATCCATCCTTTGTAAATCCATAAATATTTGACCTTTTTTTATCCTCATCATGGATAAGCTATCATGGCCTTGTATACTTAATACGTCTGCCACCTTGTTTGTGTTCCCAGGGTGGTAATGAATTTAGATGTTGTAATCCTTAATCAGCTCCAACCATCTTATTTGGTGCATATTCAGATCTTTTTGTGTGAAAATATACTTTAATATTTTATGATCAGTATAAATATCACACCTTTCACCATAAAGATAATTCCTCCAAATCTTTAATGCAAATATTACCGCAGCTAATTCCAAATCATTAGTTGGGTAATTTTTCTCATGGATTTTCAACTATCGTGAGGAATAAGCTATCACCATATCGTTTTTCATGAGAACACACCCCACTCCCTTCTTGGATGCATCACTGTAGATCACAAACCTTTCTCCACTAGAAGTTAGTGTGATCACAATTGCACTAGATAACCTTCTTTTTAACTCCTTGAAAATCTCTTCACACTCCTCCGTCCAAACAAACTTAACTTTTTTTCAAGTCAACCTGATGAGTTGATTAGATAATATTGAAAAACCTTTCACAAAACGTCGATAATATCCATCCAAACCAAGAAAACATCGGATCATAGTTACTGTTGTTGGTCTCGGCCATCTTTTGATAACCACTGTTTTTTCTGGATCCACAGATATCCCCTATTTTGAGATTATGTGACCCAAAATTGAAACTTTTTGAAGCCAAAATTCACACTTGGTAAATTTGGTATTAATCTTCTCCTTTCTTAGGGTCTTTAATAAAATTCTCAAGTGATCTTCATGTTCATACTTTCTCTTTGAATAGACAAGAATATATTCTATAAAGGCTACCACAAATTGATCATGATACTCTCTAAAGACTCTATTAATCAGATACATGAAGATAACAGGGGAATTAGTAAGACGAAATGGAATCACAGTAAATTCATAGTGTCCATACCTTTTACAGAAAGTCATGTTTGTTATATCCTCCCTTTTGACCCGTAATTGATGATACCCTAAATGATGATCAAGCTTAGAAAAGTGTTGAGCTCCGCGTAGTTGGTCAAATAGGTCATCAATGCATGGGAGCGGATATTTGTTCTTGATAGTGATCTTATTATGTTCTCAATAATGAATACAAAGTCTCATTGATCCATAATTCTTTATAAGAAATAGAACATGTGCACCCTATGGTGATGCACTATGGAGTATGAATCCCTTATCAAGATTCTCTTGGAGTTTCTTCTTCAATTTATGCAACTCAATTGGTTCCATTCTATAAGATGTTTTTGAAATGGGCATAGAACCCGGTATGAGTTCTATTGAAAACTGAACATCACGATTTGGTGGAAGACCAGACAATTCCTCTATAAATACATCATAAAAATCCCATACAATGATCATATTCTTAATCGAGAGTTTCTCTCCAACCATTTGAGATAAATAACATTCATTTATTGGAATCAAGACCCATAAGATGGAACAAATTTCCACTGGAAGGTTATATTCATCCTTGCATCGATATATGATCATAGATTGATCCGAAATATGAAATGTGATTTCCCTTAATTGGAAATCGATATGATCTCCATATAAGGAAAGCTAATCCAGGCCAATAATCACATCAAATTCCACTATAGGAAGGATCACCAGATTTGCAGGAATCACTTTCCCACAAACATCAATTGGAGAAGAATTATAAACTTTTCATGCAACCATTGTGCCATTATAAGTTGACACAGCTAACTCAACATCTAATTGTTGAGGATGTACGACTATAAACTTATAGAATTCTTCAGAAATAAAAGATTGTATGGATCCAGAAGCAAATAGAACATTTGATTCTTTAGAGTGGATGGTAAGTGTACCTTTCACCACATCGTTATTGTACTCCACATCACCGATAGAAATTGCATGTGACATTCCTCTGCCTTTGGCCTTAAGAGTTTGTTGACATCGATCATCATCAAAAACCCTTGGATTAGGGAATTGATTAGCATAGTACCCCATTTCCTTTCACTTGTAACATTGAAGTGTAGGAGGTGCATTCTGTGTAGCCTTTTCCTTCCACACATCACTAGATATCTTTTTCCCATCATTTCATCATTCAAATGCCCAATGAATTTCTTTTACACATTTGAAACATTTACTTGTCCCTTTAAGACAATTCCCTCCATGTTTATTTCCACAATTTAAGCATAAGGGAAAACTCATCTTCTTTTCATTGTGGTCTTTAGATTTCCCTTAGAATTCAATTTTCCTATTCTTATCAAACCAATATGACTGATGTCTTACTCTAATCTTCATCTCAACCATGAGAGCACATAGAAAAATTTCCTCATAGCTATTGAAGTCCCTTATGGATAACACCCATCAAAGACTTGGTTTTAAGCCACTAAAGAATCAATCGATCTTACTCTCCAGTTGGATAATAATTCTGGAAGAGTACCTTGCAAGTCTTGTAAAATTTTCTTCGTAGGTACCAACCGATTCATCATCCTTTTTCTTCAGTTCACGAAACTCCTTCACCATCTTTGTTCAATGAATACGAGGGATGTACTTATTGAAAAATAAGTTCTTGAACTCATTCTATTCCATGGACTGAATTTCGTATCTTTGCCTCGTATTCTTGATAAGATTCCACCATTGATCAGCTTCACCTTCCAAATGATATACTGATAAGATGACTTTATCATGTTCTGAACATTACAGGACTGAAAATATATTTTCAGTGGTACTAATCCATTGTTCAGCCACTAATGGATCAGAAGACCCGCTGAATGATGGTGGACGCTGCCTCATAAAGGATTTAACAGAATGTTGCTCCATCCATTTCTCATTTTAAAGTATTGAATGATTCATATCTTGAGAATGTTGGGTGAGAATGGCTACAAGATCTTGCATTCCATCTCCCATAACGTTTGGTTGCTCACGGGGACAATCATTTCATTGCCCATCGCATTCAGCATTAACACGATTCTTTCGGGTTCCATTCATTGACTAAAACCAATAAGCATAGTGTGAGAAACAATAATCATAATAGGAAACCACATAATCAATAATAAAATTTCTCACTTAAGGTCTTACTATAGGTTATTCATGGACATTTGTAAAACACTAATATTGTATTCTATGCTTAGACATATCCTTAGGGTTCTTACCAAGGCTTTCACATCCTACTTTCCAATGGTTGACTATAAATTTCCTCTAATACCAACTATAAAGACCCATACTGTACATACATTTTTATTACTACATAATTGAAGCATACTTATTACAAAATATAACAAAACCATGATAGGACTATATAGGTATATTGTCAATAGAAACTGAGAAACATAAACAACTGGTTCATAAAGCATCTACATTGTCTCCCATTTATTTCATCATATCTGGAGTCCCTTTTGGAATATCCTACTTAATACCCTTCTTCCTGACCTGGGGAAATGAAAACATACAAAAGGGTGAGCTCAAATTCTCATTAAGGTTAAACAAAGGAAATATCAATCATATCATATTCATAAGAACATGACATTTTGAAAATCATAACCTGGAAAAGAGATCATAATATCATAACATGGGATAAATCATTGTAGTGAAATGTAATCTCATTAATCATAACATAAAACATGAAACTTTGTGGAATAAACACATAATCATCGAAAATCATTTATTATTAGTCAATACTCATTGCCAAGACTATCATAGCGGACAAAGTCCATTTCTGAACCCAGTTTACTCCTCATTCCAGTCCTGTATCACTGAATCGGTTTAACTTGCCATTCCAACCATGTCTATCTCAAGAGATATAAATCTTTTCCAAATTCATTCGAGGGAGATATAAGTTCCACCCATCTCATAATTAAACCATTTTTATGTGTGCCAAAAGTTCATTAATCATCCATCATAGCATAACCCATGTAATAAAAATGGGATTCTTAAACATCGTGACATCATAAAACAATTCATATAAGATAAAGGAATTCATAAAAATAATTCCATCATAACATAATCAAATAAATGTAATAATAGATATATAAATATAACCCTATATTATCTTAGATTTAAAATAATTTTGATAAAACACTTGAACTCCATTCTTGAGGAAAGTATCCTTTCTAGTTCAAAAACATATTTCCATTTTTAACATGTCATAAAATATTCAACTAAAAGAAGTTAATTATAAATAAACATGAAAAAATGTAAAGGAATCTTCATGGAAATAATTTTCTATGGAATCATAAAATCCATTCATTCCGTATAAGTTAAAAAACATTCTTCTCGTACTTTGGCAGGAAAAGTCAAAAAGTATCTCGTACTGAAATCGGCAAAAGATTTATTTCATATCTTTTTCAGAAAATTCACCAATAGGTAAAATTGGATTTAAAAAATTTTAGGAGGATAGAAATAATATTACATATTGAGGAAACATAGATGTGGATGATAAATAGGCCACAATAAATTCTAAAGTATAAACAATATCGGATAAAAATGAGATTGTGAGATTCTCCCTTCTCTAAGGTCGGATATGCTTCATACATATCTGAACCTCCTGTATAATGATTTAAATAATGTCATTGACTTATTACATAATCATCTTAATTGTTATGATATCATACATGGTCATATTCTTATCTTCTTATTAGTAATATTTCCTTGATACTTGTTATTCGAGAGTTCATTGCTTTATGTTCTTATGCATGTCTTGTCAAATAAATTTGTATTCATCATTTTCGGTTATATATACATTATTTAAAGAATTTTATTAGTGTAATATATATCATATTTATTCATTAAATTCATTTATGTAATAATTATTCAATGTATATCATGTAGAACGAGTCACATCACATCGTGGTGACAGTAGGCCATACGTACACACGAGCGATGATATCGTTCCCATAACTATTGAATGGTATTGGAGTGGAAGAGGGAATGTCTCAGAATTAGTATCATGTTATAATAATCATATATAGTTTTTATTTACACCATTATACCCATCCAAGTAAGGTGGTGGTGGAAAACAGATTACACCACGGCATTGAGACGGTATTCCGTACGTACGCACGCATGGTGATTTCATTTTCCGTAGGATGGATAGAGGGTAAAATATGGTTGTTTCATATTCATAATAACATATCAGTATATGAGTTATACCAATTTTAGTAATTTATGATGAAAAAAATAAATTATAAGATGTTGAAGAAGAAAGAAACTTGAAAGAATCGGTAGAAGGGATTACCTCTTCTTCGACGCACCTCCTTTTAGATTCCTCTTAAGGGACTAGAGTCATTATTTTGAGAAGTCCAGATCCTCCAGAATGTTTCTTGGGATGTGGAGAAGAGAAATGGTCAGGGTTTGGCCGAGATTGATGGCTCAAAGTGTTGTGAAGAGGAGAGGGAGGAGGTTCCCTTTTATGAGGAGAGGGGCACCTTTGGAATTATAAGAAATATTAATTTATAATAAATTCCAACCCCACATAAAAACCTCCAAAAATGACTCAATTCGAATATGAGATGATATAGGGTTGTAAAATCATCAACCAATAAAATTTATACATGTTGTGAATTTATTTTAAACCTTATCAAATTGATTTATCCTTATTTAATCTATTTAATTTTATTTGTGGTAATAATATTCTAAATTTTTAATTATTATAAATATTTACTTATGTGCGGTGAATCATCCATAATTAGATACTTTATGAAATCGTAGACCATATAAAATTAAATTTATAATTTTTAAATATTTTTGTGATTTTTAAACAGTTTTATAATATGTTATTTTTATAAAATAACAATAGTGTCAATTTTGACACTAATCATTTTTTTGAATTTAAATAAACTATTCACAGAGGATATATTCGAACCAAAATATTTAATAGAATACTAACATGTCATAGTAGTCTAGAAAATTCTTGGATCATATTAAATTGTACATATAATATTTATTTTAATATTTTTAAAACCATTTATTTGATATTTCAATCAATAAAATAATTTTAACATCACTATTGTGTCATCATTAATGACAATTATATAATAACTAAAAAATCTAAATATATTCACATGATGTATATAATTTTATTAGAGTTCTGTAGAATATTCATGTAGGAAGTGTTATGAAGTTCATCACTAGATTAAAATTATTACACTTATAAGATATAAGAGAGTGACATATTGTTACTTTCTTTGGTTTTAATTATAATTATATCATTTTCATGGTCAATAGTCCATGAAATGAATCTAATCTGACCCTTAGGTGATATGGGTCTACTTTTATTCAATTAATATAATTTTTTCAAGTGTTAGGGTAATTTTATAATCTTATTTTTACTCTTAATTACCCGATTTACCTTTAACTGTAGTAAATAAAAATTACCGTAGTTACTGTTCATAATGTTCCAAAAAAGTAACCTATTAACATAATTTGGACCCACTGAATCCAAATATAGAATCCATTTTTAAAAATTCAAATCACCGAAGCTTCAGTAATTAATTTAAAATTAATCCCATTGTTAATAAAAACGTGTTTTAAAAGTTAAAACATTGTCAAAGATTGAAATGTTTTTACCTATGAATTCTATGTAAAATTAATGGAAATGATATAAATTATATTAAATGGTAAAAATATATTCTATTTATACCTTATAACCATTAAATTTAATCATTTTACTATATATATTATCTTGATGAAAAAAAGTTGTTTTTAAGAAAAATTAGCGTATTTTTACTATTCATCAGAATAAGAAAGTCATCAGAATAGTATGAAAAATTTATCCAATGTAAATTTTTAAATCTTGACTCAAAAAAATAAATTAGTTTTCTAAAATTGAACTTATAAACTTGTAAAAAAAATATATTTAAAATGGGTGTGCCATCAAAAGGCTGTAAAACTACATTTTTTGAAAAATACTTTTTTATCTGAAAAATTGATTTTGTTTTCATATATCATTATAGAAAATGTTTAAGATGAATTATAATGTTATAAAATTAATATTCATAACGGTTAGTTCCTAATATTAGAATAAAATATCATTGTTTAGTGAAACTCGGTATTGTGTACAACACAAGCTATCGAGGAAGGATTCCCTTGAGTGTAACACAAACCAAGCTAGTGTTGTGTGCAATGAAAGATTCCTTTGCATATAACATAATAAATTAAAATAAAAATATTTCTCATAAAATCTCAAGGTGTTACAAGAGATGTCGTGGAGGTGGTCGTGGTCAGCTTCATGCTTTAGCATTGCCAGCGCCAGGCGAGACAGACGTCGTTCGAGGTACCCTTTGCTTGTTTTCTACCTTGGTATATTCCTTACTTGATTCAAGAGTGACACACTCCTTTATATCACCAACCCTTTTCCATGCTTTATTACTTGAGGTAGAGAGGCTTCCAGTTCCTTTGGAATTGACTACGCCTATTAGAGGTCGAGCTGACTTGTTTGAAGTATGTAGAGACTGTGATTTAGTGTTGGGGTAGCAACGCTCTTGGGGAGATTTTATATGTTTACAAATACAACCATATGAAGTCATCCTCCGCATTTATTGGTTGTATTCAGTACAGGCTATCGTGGATTTCTTCTAGAAGAAGGACGTTTGCTTCAATGCAGATGGAGAGTCGGTGGTGTTTGTTGGCGAGCGAGACCCCTAGATGGGTCAGAGGCATGTTACGTCCTTATCATCGCTAATGGCTAAGATGATGGTGAGTTCTTCAGAGGATTAACATCTGGCATTTCCTAGGGTCGTAGAAGAGTACCCTGATGTTTTTTTTATAAGAAGTTATAGCATTACCCCCTCAATGAGAGATCAAGTTTCAGATCGAGCTACAACCAGGATCATCTCCTATATCGATGTATCTATATGGAATGGCCACTTTTCAGTTGAAAGAGCTAAGTATACATCTTTATGGTCTGTTACAGTATGATTTTGTTTCGCCTAGTGTGTCACCATGGGGTGCACCAGTTTTGTTTGTAAAGAAGGCTGACAACAGTTTGTAGTTGGGTGTCGATTATCGTCGCTTAAAAAAGTGACTGTAAAGAATCACTGTCCTATTCTACGTATTGATGATTTATTCGATCCACTGATGGGTGAAAACTTGTTCTCAAAGAACGACTTGCGTTCAGGATATCATCAGATGCGTGTGAAGGATAAAGATATCCTGAAGACTGCTTTCTATTGTCATCGTAGGCATTATGAGTTCATTGTAATGTCATTCGGCATGAAAAATGCTCCAGTTGTGTTCATGGTATTGATGAACACTGTGTTCTGTGAGTTCATGGACAAGTTTGTGGTTGTTTTAATTGATGATATACTAGTGTACTTCACATCTAAGGAAGAGCCTGCAGAACATCTACGCGCTATTTTGGGGGTTCTTCGTCAACAACATCCATTTGGGAAGTTGTCAAAGTGTGAGTTTTTGGCTCAAGAAGTCCGTTTCATGGGATATGTTATGTCCCAGTAGGGAGTAGCTGTGATCCATCAATGATATAAGCAGTTGTGTCTTGGGAAGCCCCCAAGACAGTGACAGAGGTGTAAAGATTCCTTGATCTCGCTGGCTACTACAGGAGGTTCATAATTGATTTCTCTCAAGTTGCGACTCCTCTAAAAGCATTGACCCGGAAGGATCATGCGTTCACATGGACTGATCAGTGTCAGGAAGATTTCAAGTATCTAAAGGATAAGTTAGTAAGTACTCCACTTCTTTTTCTCCCAGTAGAGGGAGTTCAGTTTGATGTTTTCTGTAATGTTTTGAATCTGGGGTTAGGCTATACTCTCATGTAGCAAAGATGAGTTGTTTCTTATGTGTCTCTGTAGCTACGTCCCCATTAACATAACTATGCCACCCACGATTATGTGTTGGTAGTCGTGGTGTTTGTTCTGATGTTGTGGAGACATTACCTCATTGGCGAGCACTTTGTGGTTTTCAACGATCATAAGAGTTTGAGGTATGTTTTATCCTTGTATGACTTGAACATACGACATCATTAGTGGATGGATTTATTACAGGAATATTACATCAATATACCATATACGCTTGGAACGGGGAATGTTGTAGCTGATTCACAGAGTCGAAAGTCCCGTAGTGATGATGTGCGTGAATCCGGAGATTCCTGGAAAGTAATGTAAGAACTGTTAGCATTACATCTTGATATGGGAGAATTTGGGGGTAAGGATTCTCTTTTTCAGTTTATGGTACAATCATATTTGGTGCAGAAGGTGGAAGAGTCCCAGTTGTGGGATCTAGAGGAGGAGGTCTGGAGAGACCGAGTTGTTTGTGGTGAGGCCCCTGATGGGTGGTATGAGGATGAACAACACTGATTGTTGTATCAGGGAAGGATATTTATTTCTTTGATAATGTGAGAGATGGTTCTCAGAGAGTTCTGTATTTCAACTTTATCAGTGCATCCTGTCATGAAAAAGATGTACTGAATCTTGAGGAGCCAGTTTTGTGACCTGGGATGAGGCATGCGGTTGCGGAGTTTGTGTCTCGATGTTTGGTCTTCCAGAAGGTGAAGGCCGAACACAATGTTCCTAGTGTTCTTCTCTTGCCAATAGATATTCCTCAGTCGAAGTTAGAGGAAATCTCAATGGACTTTTTTACTAGTTTACCTCAATATATTGGAGGACATGATGCTATTTGGGTGGTAGTTGATTGTTTAACAAAATTAGCCCACTTTATAGCAATCAAGGAGTTGAGCTTAGTGGAAGTTTTTTCTAGGGAGTATCTAGAAGAGGTGGTGAGACTTCATGGAGTCCCAAGTATGATCATTTATGACCGAGATCCTCGCTTTAACTCTAGGGTATGGAGAGGTCTCCATCATGCTTTTGGTTCTCAGAAATTCCTTAGCACTGGTTTTCATCCTCAGATGGATGATCAGACAGAGTGGACCACCTAGACTTTTTAAGACAAGTTATGATCTTGTGTCTTGGATTTTTGATTTTGGAGGTTTGAGGATGGGGCACATACCCTTGGTGATGATCCCTTACAATAATAATTTTCACTCCACCATCAGAATGGTGCCTTTTGAAGCCTTTTATGGCTGACCATACTGTTCTCCGCTGTGTGGGACTGGGGTCGGAGAGTTATCAATTCTCGGAACAGAACTAGTGTAAAAAACAACAGAGACGGTTCAAGTGATTCGCAAGAGGATGAAGATATTGAAAGATCGTCAGAAATCATATTGCAATCAATGGTGGAGGCCCTTAGAGTTTGATTTTGGGTACCACATGTTTCTGAAGGAGACTCCCCGTCATGGGTAGTGAATATTTGGTCATGGAAGTGAGCTTTCTCCTTGATTTTTTTTGGCCTTTCGAGGTGTTATCTCATTTTGGAGTTGTGGCATATCGGGTAGCACTTACCCCCAGATGATCCACATACAAGATGTTTTAAATTTATCACATCTCTGTAGTTATCTTCATGATGACTCTAACGTGACCAATTGGGGAGATATTGATGTTGATGATGATGCAACATGTGGAGATCGAATACTCCAAAGAGAAGGGGTTGTGCGTGTGTTCTATCCCCTTGGTTTGTGTCAAGTGGCGACATGGTGGCTTGGAGGAGAGTACCTGGGAACATGAGTCACAGATACGTGCTCAGTACCCAGATTTGTTTGATGTTTAACTCTTTTCATGTGACAATGTACCCTTTGTGGTTATATACCTTTCGTGTTTATAGTATGGATTTTGTTTGTTGCTTTTTATGGCTTCCTCACTTTTGAGAGGTATCTCAATGGATGGTTGTTCGGACCTCATTTCGTTTTCCCTTTAGGTGGGTTTTGAATCTCAAGGATGAGAATTTTTTGAGAGGTATCTAATGTAATGGCGCTAACCTATGTGATACATTCAATTGCAAAAATCAGGTATATGGGGTGATTCGTGAAGTCAAGGTGACATATCCATAACACTTTTCCAATTTTCCTGTTTGGTGAACAGTTCCAACGGTAGACAGTTGTGAACAGTGAAAAGGTAACCTTTTGTGAACAGTGCATCTGTGACCTTAGGTGAACAGTGTCATCGGTAACCTTCTATGAACAATGTCATCAGTGACCCTTGGCGAATAGTGTCATCAATAACCTTCTATGAACGGTTCCATCGGTGAACAGTTCTATCGGTGAGGTCTAACTGTAACCTCTCTTTTCTTTTCCAAATTTCCAATTCTATGAACAGTTCCATCAGTGGATAGTTCTATCGATAACCTCTCTTTCTTTTTCCAAATTTCCAATTTTCTGAATAGTTCCATCAGTGAATCGTTCTATTAGTAACCTCTAATGGTATCCTCTCTTTCATTTTCCAAATTTCCTATTTTATGAACAGTTACATCGGTGAACAGCTCTTTCAGTAACCTCTAAGGGTAACATCATTTTCGTTTTCCAAATTTCGAATTCTGTGAACTGTTCTATCAGTGAATAGTATATTGGTAACCTATTAGGCTAACCTCTCTTTCCTTTACAAAATTTCCAATTCTATGAATAGTTCTATCAGTGAACAGTTCTATCAGTATCCTCTATTTTCCTTTTCTAAATTTTGAGTTCGTGAATAGTGTTTCTAGAACAGTGAGGTATATTGGTAACCTATATTGGTAACATCTATTTCTTTTCTAAATTTTGAGTTCGTGAACAATGTTTCTAGAATGGTGATGTCTATCGGTAACCTCTATTTCCTTTGCAAAATTTTGAGTTCGTGAAAATTGTTTCCAGAACGGTGAGGTCTATTGATAACCTCTATCGGTAACCTCCACTGATAACCTCTATTTTATTTTAAAAATTTTGAGTTCATGGACAGTGTTTTTGGAATGGTGAGGTCTATTGGTAACCTCTATCGGTAACCTCTAATGGTAACCTCAATTTCCTTTGCTGAATGTTGAGTTCATGAATAGTGTTCCTAGCTTCCTACAGTTTCTCCCCTTTAACATTTCCTTTGATGAAAAATTCCTTTAAAATCTTATTTTAAGGACTCTAAGGATGATTCAAAGGCCATAACTCCTATATTAATTTATCCTAAGGCTCAAGAAGTTTTTACTTGGTCAAACCGTGTGATTTAATGTGATCCGCTTTTAATGGAAAACCTATCATATCTTAAACCATCACTCCATTAAATCTTCTAAAGGGATGGGATATATTCCTCCCTAGTTCTTCCTCCCTATTCTCAGCTATGAGATGCTAGAATATTTCATTCTATTACATAGGGGTTGTGCAATCAAACTTTCCTCCTAGGATTGGTTATGCTCTGTTCTGATGCAACCATGCAGTATCAATCAATCTTCTGTATAAGGTTTGATCTATCGACATTCTTGTGGGTTCGTCTCCTTCTGTTTCTCCTTTCCCTATTATGGTATGTGATCTATATAATTCTATTGGTGTTTTGTTGGGTTTAGGTTGGTGTGGTCATACCGCAACATCGTCATGTGGATACAGTTGTCACGGGAGGAGGCGATCATGATTCTTTGTGTGGATCCTTCTTGTATAAAGAACGAAAAGAACTGTTTGAGGCAGGGGATTTGTTGCTTCTCCTTTATTTTATGTGAAAATGTATAGTTATTATGTTTTATCCCACTTGATCACAGTGTAATTGACATAATAACTATTTGAACCTGATAAATAAATTTATATCGATCATATGTTATTGCCTCTTGTTTTTCTAGATAGTGTGATATCAATTCATGCTTCGTGTAACTATTCATTCTTAATGGAAATTGGTAAATACCATAAACCAGAATTAATTGATAATGGGTTGTCTAAAGATAAAGAGGCATGTAAATGAATCTGGTTCTTCTTGTTGTAATTAGATGTTAATCAAAATTGTGTAGTTATCATGTTTAATTATCTGTGATAGCTTATGGTTTAGGTTTCCCAATGATGGAACCTATGATTAATAAATTGGTTAATCCATGATGGATTAATGAACTGGTGGTTTGATAAAAGATAACCCCTTGTATAGTTCTAAGTTACCATCTTTGTTGTTTAAGGACCAAGAGGACATTTAATTTGATGTATGATTCTCATACTACTTGTGTTGTGGTGTAATCCTTGATGGTTGTTTTGATATGTGGGGCAGGGAGACCTATTGATTGTTGTAGTAGTTAATGCCCAGAGTGGTGAGATGCATCCTTTTATGCATGTGGGTTTGAGGGAGGACACAAGGTATGATGGAACGGGTTGGATGTGAATGTTTGGATGCTTGCTGATTCTTATTGGCTGTTTATGTTCTTTACTTCTCCCCACTGCTCAAGGCAGCTAGTCTTACTTACCCTTCTTCTGAAAGGGGCGAAGATGAGCGGGGTATGGTATGTGCTTTCAGTTTTTACCTTCTCAAGGGAGAATGGGTCCACGCTCTTTCTATAAGAGGCAAAGACTCGATGGGCAGTTCATCTACTCTCTATGTTGAGCCCCCTTGTGTTTACTATCATAGAATGTTTTTATAGAATTCTTGGGAATATGGTAAAATAGTACTGCAAATAAATAATTGAATAAATTATGTTATCCCATGGGGTTTGGATCTGGATGGGGCGCAATGTTGATGTTGTGAGTTGGAGGAACAGTGTACTTTAGGCGTGATGCTAATGAAATTTAATGTGGAATTGTTATTGGTTAAATAATGTTTAATGAATTAATTAAAATAAAGTGAAACAGGAATGAAATAATGTATTAATGCTCTTTAAATGGTTGGGTGATTATAGGATACCTAGTCTTAGAAGTGGTAGCCCAGAGTCTGAGAGATGTTAGCTGTAGTTGAGTCTAAGACTAGGCTATGCCCATAGTGTGGTTGTGAGCTATAGTATATTCTGTAATTTTTGTGTTTCTATATGCTACTCCACCCTATAAATAAGGGAAACGTACCCCCAGGGATTCTGAGCCCTAGGGGTATTTCCCCCAACATTCGGGTGGGAGGATGAATGGTTGACTACCCCCTTTGGCCCCGCTCTCATCTCTTGGTATTTATTTGTGGTGGTAGGCGCATCGGTTAGTTTTCCCCATATATCTGTGTATAGGGCTGTAATGGCTTGTGATTATTCACACACATATATTCTGGATATAGTTTCCTATGCACTACTATAGGTGTAACATGTATAGGCTATGATGGCTTGAGGATCCTTACTCGGTGTATGGGATGTAATGGCTTGAGGTATAATACCTGACATATGATACACCTTATGCAGGCTGTAGTGGCTCCTAGAAACTACATGTTTACTTTTCTTATGTGGACTTGGTGGTTTTGTTGCCCAAGGTGCATGTTGTGGTTCTTCGCCTAGGTTTCTGCAGACAAGCCGTTTTTGATAGTGATGCTCCGGACGTGCGGCATTGGGGAAAAGCAGAAAACTAGTGGGGAAGTAGTTGAGGGGTACCCTTGATATTCTTTATTATATGATATATTATTGTATGTGTTAATTTTTGAGATCAGCCATGGTGAGGCTTGGAAATTAGTATACCTGTTTAAGGGACAAGTCAGTTTCACTTGTTGTTCACTATGCTTTAACATGCTTTCTTTACCTTTGCATGAGAGGATTCACGGAGGATCCTGGTGAGTATACTGTTATACTCACCCAATGTATATATATAAACATCTTTTCAGGTCACATGAAGCAGGTTGGAGATCAGGATGGTTACTACTTTCTTGCGGTTTCAGGAGATGTTCAGGCTTGTGGTTGTTGCTGGTTTACTTCCTTTTTGGGTACTTTCTGTTTTTCCCCTTTCAGTTGTAGTAGTTTTTCATGACATTTCATATGTGTACTTGGGATTTTAATCATCTTACTGGTTGATTTGGAGTTGTTTGGTGTCTATCCTCTTTCGTATGTGTTCTCTTATAGGGTAATGCCTCCCATTTGTGTGTTTCATATACCCTTGGTGCTAGTCGCCAACCTCGGGCCTACTAGAGGCAGGACTCGGGGGTCATTATCTCCCTTCTCATATTTCCAGCCCAGGAGGGGTACACATTGTGGGGAGGGGGTCAGGAAATTTTTATAAATTATTTACCTTTTAAAAAGTCTTTTTATTAGGAATATTTTTGGAAATTTCAGATCAACACACTTTACTAAACATTTATATTAAAAAAGTAATGTTTGGAATGTACAGACAATGCCTCTATCATTACCAAGATTTCCTTTAAGCTTCCATTTTACATTTAAAAGTTTATTTCTAAGGAAATTTTTATCATAATATTATTGAAAATAATTTTTTTTCATGATGATTTCAATGAAAACTATTTTCAAATAATTTTTAATGGTTTTAAAGATATTTATTTTTAAAAAAATTCATGATTTATTTATAATTTTTCCAATTATTTTTCAAATAAAATGATTTCAATTATTTTCCAATATTATTTTATGAAATTAATATAAAAAGGTGATAAAATGGTTTTCATTAGTTTTATTTAAGTTTTCATGGGAAAAATGTTTTCAAACTTTTTTTTACAGTTCTTTCGTCTGTTTTACATGAAATGAATTTCTAAGGGTTTTATGTTTTGAAAATAATTTTTTTTCAAAGAAGAAATGGTATTTTTCCTCACGAAATGTTTTTATAATATATTTAAAATTTATCTCCAATTGAATATGACATCTATTGTTGTTACTCATGCTTTTCTATGAAATTATCTAAAGATTATATTTTAAATTATTTCTATGAATGGTTTATGTGTTATGGAATTATGCTTATGAAATATATTTATCATTCATGGGTTATATTTTTATAAAATGTATTTCACTTTCATGGGATATATTCTTAATATAACTGCTTATTTTTATAGTTTATTATTTTATTAAATTATTATAAAACCTCTCTATTTTCAATATGTTATGATATGATTACATGTTTATGAAACCAATTTTAATTTATGGGTTATGATGTGATTGTTTATGATCATGTGGAATGCTTGTGTATGATTCCATTACTAGATAGGCAGGTCCTATATCTACCTATAATGCATTAGGTAAATATTTATATATGACAAGATAAACAAAGATAGTCTATGATGTGATCATTGACTACTAATATGGTTGTGGGTGTGTGTTATGACTAAAAATATGTTGTGGGGAGTGAAATAATACTACTAATATGGTTAAGGGAGTGAACCTTGACTAACAACATATTATGGGGATTGAATTCATTCTAGTAAGATGACTATGGGTGTGAAACATGACTACAAAGAGGGTATGGGGAGTGAACTCATACTTCTAAGATGATCATGGGAGTGAACCATGACCTACAAGACAGAATGAGGAGTGATACCATACTATGAAAATGGTCTTGGTAGTGATGTCATGACTACTATGGAAATCATTTTTATATGCTTATGTGCCTTCCATAATTCCATGTCTTATTTTTATGTTGTTTTTTTCATGGATTATGTTGTTTATTTCTTATGATTTATTTTTAAGGAACTACCAATATTTATGCCAAGATTCTTGTTTATGGTCTTATGATATGAAAGTATGATTTTATAAAGAAATGGTCTCATTGTTATATGTCTATGATCAGGTTTATGCCTACATGTCTCAGTTGTTTACCCTTAATGAGTATATGTGTTTCCTTTCCCAGGTTGTGAAGATATGTATTAATTATGATGTGCCTAAGAAGGGTTCTAGTCAAGAATAACAAAGTCGGAGATAATTTAGTTCAATTTTGTATTTGTGTTTATGTTTTCATGATTCCAAAGGTAGTAAAATAATACCATCATTGGGAATCTGTTAGGGTAATGTATTCTGTATTCTGAAAAACTGATATAATTGAAATGTATGAAAAGATATGGTCTCTATACACAACCATCGTTCAGTTGATGAAAAGGTGAACAATGAGAAAATTTATTAATTTTTTAAGAAGGATACATAGGTCACATTATTAATGTCCAAGATCAAAACATAATTCCAAGATTCCCTCACTAGCATACATTCTACATGATGTTAAACACAATTTTGTAGTCGAGTTATTTTAACTAAATCTATGTCAAAATAACAATGTGGGTTTTGATTCTTTTTTCCATAGGATACTTGTGATACCTTTTAAAAGTTAAATCATAATCTCGAAGAAGAAATTTTATTCCTATACAACATTAAACACTAGAGTTAATGGATATATGGCTTTAATACACATGATATCATTCATTTCTATGAAATAATTGGAAACAAATGGTGAATCACTAATACATGTAGATAGATCCTTTAATATTACACCCTTTTTCATGTACAAGGATTGAACGCCCAATTTCTCTATTTGGGTAAATAGTCCCTTATCGGGATTGGGGAAGGATTCCTGAACATATCATAAATATTTTAGAGCATCCTGATGTAGGCTATAATCCTACCCCCAAGGTTGTGATGATCTCATCCTCTCATACTCTCAAACAATGTGAGTTACTATATATCATTGGGGTTAAAATCTAAAATGACCACTTTCTATTCGATAGTGGTGTGATAACTTTTTATAGATGTTGGATTCATTTATATTTCTCCTTGGAGACAAAAATGTTGAACCAAACATGAGTAGTAAGTGAAACAACATTAAATCCCCCATAATCAATTTTCATCTGTTGTAATAAACCTTTTTTAAAAACCAAGATGTAAAAAGTAACGTAAACCTTGAAAATGTAAATGAAAAAAGGTTTTACACAAGTTAGAACATTTTTTATCCAGCATTGATAGAAAAGAAAAATAGGTGAAACCAATGTGAAATATTTCAATAATAAATTTTTTTCAGGATTCCATTGAGAAAAACAATTTGTAAATGAACAACCCATGCATGAAAAATCACCAAAAAATAATAATAATGAAAAATTGTGTTACATGTGAATTGGTAGTTGAGAATGTTCCATACTTTTTGTGATTCTTTAATTGGAGACCGTATTCCCTACTTACATTATTACTGTAGAAACTATTATCATAAAAATCACATTCTGCCAATAGAATGTCATGATCAATTTTATTTTTGGTAACCACAACTATGATCAAAACCTCCATAGGTTGAAAAAAAACATCACCATTGTAATACCTATGATTATACAGTATGATTATTTTTAAAATTTAACCTATTTGATAGCCTATGTTTCACAAAACACTGAGAATAAACATATAATTAAATATTATTATTTAATTGTGAACTTACCATTAAATTAGTTAGAATGAATTGTAATAACCAAATAATGAAATTTATGTATTATATATTTAATAATTTATTTACATTCATCCAAATATTTTTATATGGATAGGGTATGAATGAATCCAGATTCATGTATTTAGAAGATATATTTTTTCAAAGGCCAATTTTACAATCCTTTAAGGATGCACTTGTTTCAAAACTAAATTATGAAAATTTTATAAATTATATTTGATAAATAATAATTATTTTAGAATCTGTAATATCAAATTTACATTTGTTAAATATTTTTAATTCTTTTGGATAACTTTCATTTTTTATGAATACTAATGTGACTGTTGGAATAAGAATGTAACCATTATGAATAGTAATATAATAAATAGAATAGTAACACGACCTCTGAATGTATAAAAATAATTTTTTATCTAATAAATTGAAATATTTTATATTTATATCATGGAATAAGTAAATAATTTTTTTAAAGATGATAGATTTAGTTTCGGTATTTTTATGAAAAATAAATATTTATTTACTATATTATAATTAATATAATGATTTGAAAGAAAATTTATTTTCATAAAATAGATTCAAAAATTAATATTTTGTTTCCTTATGATAATAATTTGATTTTATAAGACTGTAATTAGTTTTTTTGAAGTGTCATAAAATCAGTTATAATATTAAATTTAGTATGTTTTATGTTAATAATGTTTTTTAAAAAGCTAAATTTCTCATATTTTTATTTTTTTTTAAATTTAGTTCATTATTCAATTATGTGCATCAAATGATGTTTTGGTTTAATATTTGGTATTCTTCTAAAATAGTTTAAATTGTTAGTGAATAATGAATTACGACAATTTGTTGTATATGTATATATTATGATGAAAATACAATATTCTTTGAGTATGGGATGGTATAAGAACCATTGGTTTGGCCTCAAATTATTTAGTTACAATAATTAGTCACAATAATCAAATATACTCACAGTATTGACAAACAATAATAAACTATATAATAAAATATTGAAATAACACCCCACTCCTCTAATATAAATTCCACCCCTCACCCCCTCCTCTCCTCTCACCTCCTAATCCTCAATGATTTATTATATTATTCCTATTTCCTCTACCAAAACTCTCCTATATATTATACTATTTATGGTATAACCAAAATAGCATTTTGAAGTCCCTTATGAATGTTCATTAGTAGAATAAATAAAGATGTAAATCATTTTTTATTCTCTTTCACTTTCATTTTAATTTATTTTCATCTTATTGTATCCTTACCTCTTTTATAAAAACATGAATGATAAATTATGTATCGAATATATATTATAATTTTATTAGGGTAATATAATAATCATCATCAAACCCCTTCTTCGATCCCATTTACTCTAAAAATGAAAACATCATCTACGAGGTGCCGATTTATAGCCTTCGTGGATGACATGTTTTCATTTTTCAATTATACCTTAAATTATTGTCATAAAAAAATTTATATTCTTAAAAAGACTATTATATATGTATTATATCTTATTTAATGATCTATATCTAATATATATACATAATATTAATTATTAAAACTAATTATTCTGTGATTATCGATAAAACACTCAAACAATCTAAATGATAGTCACTTGTTTTTTCTATTGATTCATCCTGATAACATATAACTAAATGAAATATATAACCGTTAAATATTTTTTAAATTCATTAATAACATATATTTAAATTCGGTTTAACTATTCTAATTTTACATGTTTTCCAATACATATATACATGTAAACTGATCAAGAAACCCATGGAATCGAATGCTCCCAAATATACAATTAATCATATAACTCATCAAAAAAGTCATACATGACCTTAATAAAATTATAATAAATAAAATATATGTAGACATATATTTTAATTAATTATTCAATGTATTTAATATATTTATCTAGGATACTAAGATCATGTACTAAACACATTCAGTCACAAGGTAAGGGTTTTCTCATCTCACTTTTATTTCCACGAGACATGCCTTATTAACCACTAGTTCTTGTCTATAGTCTATATATACTATCCATTAATGTATTATGTCATGAATATATTTATTTATTTGGTATTAAATATCTTATTTGATGATAATTAATTTAAGGGGCATATGGTTCGGTTGTTTTCAAAGTGGTAAGGGATTTTTTTTCCGAACATCCATTTTTTCCATCAGGTTACTATTTATCAATCATTATCATAATGAAACTCTTATTTATTCTTATATATTTCTTCTAAATTATCTTTACATGATCAAAAATCATGTATCTATATTATTTTATCCTTATTTTTCAGTGATATACATGTTTTATAATGTTTCTCCACACAACTCTTCTTTATAAACAAGCCCTATTAAGAGAACTTCCAAATTTATCAACCATTTTCAAGTGCACATCATAATATATTTTATTCTACCATAATTTTTATAAAATAAAAAATTTTATCATGAAAGGATATCATTTTTTTCATTTTTTATAAAAAAAATTATACTAGTTTCTGTTTTAAAGTCTCCATTATATTTTACTTTCAACCGGACTGAAGATGCTTTTTTCTAATATTATCACTCTAGTTGGACATCATTTATTCCAAAAACACAATTTTATTGACATTAACATTTTAATTTCTTGTATATAACTGTTTAAAATCTTATTTTTATGACAAATAAAAATATTTTCAAAAATAACTATTCCTTTCAAAGAGAAGTGTATTTCTCTCATGAATCTCAATGATTGTGTTAGATTACATTCATCATTGATTATGATTGAAATAATTCAATGTGGTATGGGACACTATTATTTAATGATATCTTTTATTTGACTGATTTTCTATATGTAGTGAACGGTGGGGCCCATTATTTCCCCTCAATGCATCAATGAGTCTAATGAGACAAAATAGTTAGTCAGAAACCCTTTTTGTTTTTTTTCTAAGCACAATCAAACATGTCTATAACCAAAAAATTAAAATATCTTAATAGTATGATGGTTCATGTGAGAGATACATGACATCAAATAATTAAGTATTTCTTCATATGAGATTCACTAATACTTATCTAGATTATTTTCACAATGAGAAAATCAATGTATTCATTTTCAATCTCAATTTATTGATCGAATATGTTTTTTAGTTATTCACAATTCCATATTGATTATTTATTATTGCTTATGATTCAATTATGATTGATACATTTTTTCACTATATCAATCCCTAATTGATAATTTCATCTCACCATTTTATTTCATTCCCTTATCGAGGTTATGAAGAATATGCCATTTTAGGAGTTTCAAAGATTTATTTTATTATATTTAGTTTATGTGTTATATTTTATATTCATATACCAAAGTCAAAAAATGGAACAATGTATATATCCTATTCTTTAATACTATTAATCTTTTTGATCCATGGAGATACAATCTCTTGTATCTATTCCTTTGTAAAAAAATATCCACCGACTCTAGGCTACTAGGGGAGGAGTTGTAAGAGTTTGTATCTGAGAAATTTTAGTAGAAACTTTGGGAACAAATTTTTGAAACTATATTTTAGGGATCATAACCCTAAGATAGAATTTGTGGATAAGCATTGAATAAAATCCTAGAATTTTGTTAAGGTTGAGAATATGTGGGTCTTCATAGATATACGTCTCTTTGTGGATTTTAAAAGTGGATATGGTTTTGGCATTGATATACCATGGGGTAACTACTCCAACAAGGGGGATCATGCCTGACTTGGGGCAACCTAGTACACAACAATGAGTCTTACTATGCACCTAGTTTGACAGTATCATGGTATATTCTTACAATAATTAAATTTTTATTTACAATCCATTGTAATGGATTTAGATGCAAATATGTCCCCAAAGAAATAATAATATTTTTATATTTTTAAAAACACATAAATATTTCAATTATTGTTATGTATTTCACTAGTTTTGGGATGAAAAATAATTTTTTTCATAATGATATGATCAAATCCCGTGTTTTTATACATTTAGAAATGGTACCTTGTAGAAAGAATGAAAGCCTTACCAATTCACATGATCTAAATAGAAAAAAACTGATCATATATTTTATGGTCTTATGCCAATGTTTCGAAGGAAACAGGACTCCCAAAAATTATCATAATATGAAGATATAGTATCATGTCCTAATGAGACACTAAAAAAATTATATATGTAGTATAAATTTAGAGTTATTCATGAGAATATGAGGAAAACTATAGGAATTTTTTATAATGGATGGAAGAGAAATAATAATATTCCCACATGTGATAGTTGTGGAAAGAAACGCCCTAGTACCAAATTAAAAGGAATGAGTGTTTTCTACATGTATGTAGAGAAATGAAATCCTTCTTCTAATTGCAATGGTAAAAAATGATTCTGAAATACAATGATTTAACTACAAGGAGATGGGACACTATGAAAGTCAATGTCTCAACCGTCAAAAGAATATACCCCAAAAAATTATAATGAATCAGAATCCATCTTGTTCTACTACCATAGATGAATATAATGATTATTATTCTAGTTTTTGGGTTCCATAATTATAAAATTTGAGTATTTTATAAATAATTCTCTAGTTATATGAATCATGACATATATAAAGATTGTACTTCTGTACTTATTCTCAAGGAACTGGAAGAATACAATGAAGAGGACATGTAATAAAGAGAAGTGATTCTATTATAGGATGCTATTTTTTAAAGAACATGCCATGGAAAATAAAACCCTAAATATGTGATTGATGATTTAGATAATAAAAAATAGATGCTTATACTATAGTTTTGTTTTCCATGACGGTGGTTATTGAACTGATGATATACGTTATGATAGAAATATTCAAAGTCGGATTTAAGGAAAACCTAAGATTTTACTCTTGGAAAAATGTATATTTTATAAATGTTTATATGTGATAATGGTAATCATATGTTTGGTATATCACAATAAGAGATAAATTATTCTATTTCTCAAAAATATGATCTTAGGTAATCTTTTTCTAAATATTTTTTCTTTGATTTTGGAAAAACAAGTTTTAAACGAGTCATATGATTTTCTACCTATTGAATGGATCAATTTAAACATTTGAATTTAGTTTTCACTAAGATCTTATGATTTCTATCTTGAGGCCAGTAAGAATTTTAACATTAAAGGAGTGACTTAATTACTATATTATTTGTCAAATTTTTTAGGCTCGAAAAATCCATCTGAACTATTTATTTATAGGTTTAAGGGATAATGTGAAAATATATTGAATACCAAATAAATTATGAGATTTTAATTATGACATAGAAATTAATCTAGTATGTTTATCTTATCATGTGATTTTCTAGATAGTAAAATCCCTAATTATTTCCAACCAAAAATGCTGGTTTCGAACTGACCTTCACCTATTTCATTTGGATCTTATAAAGATAACATATTATTATCCCTATATCTAATGTAGGGTTACTAAGAAGAAATTTTGAAGTATCAAACTATTATATTAGAAGTAAAATTTCAAAATATGATGATTTAATTTATTAAAGGATGGGATAATTTAACACCCCATGATATTACATTATGTCTCTTTTTAAAATTTTACTTGTTTAATAGCC
Source organism: Viscum album (assembly GCA_963277665.1). Taxonomy (NCBI): domain Eukaryota; kingdom Viridiplantae; phylum Streptophyta; class Magnoliopsida; order Santalales; family Viscaceae; genus Viscum; species Viscum album. The sequence goes on along the minus strand of OY728119.1, from coordinate 1,828,921,922 downwards.
TATGTTACACAAAACACCAAGCTTAAACATCTAATTTAATATTATTATTTAATTTTGTTTTTGTTTTTAAATTAGTTGGATTGAATATTATTAACCAACTTATTAAATTTATTTATTATATATTGAATAATGCTTTTTGACGTTCATCCAAATAATTTTATTGGGATATGGTAATAATGAATCCAATTTCATTCATTAAAAGTCTATATATTTCCAAATTCCTTTTTTTATTCATTTTAATGGCGCACATGTTTTAGAAATAAATTTTTTCGCTTTTATAAATTATATTTTACAAAATAAACCTTATTTTTAAAGCATAATATCAAATATACTTCAGTAAAATTTTTAGATGTTTTTAATAACATTCATTTTTTAATAAATATTATTGTAACCATTTAAATAATAATATTACCATTAGGAATATTAATATGATCAATATAATAGAAACATAACCTTTTATATTATAAAAAATATTTAGTTTGTCACGACCCGTCCCCGGGAGCCCATGCCGTGTCTACCCCATCCCGACTTCTATTGGCCAGGGGATTGTGACTAGCACTAAAAATGCATATCCCAAAAATGAAAGGCATTGAATTTCATCCTCTACACACACACAACCCATACTATAGAAATTAATATGGAACTAGAACAAAAAACTAGTACATGTACTAAAGAATGTAAAATGGCCCTAAATACAAGCACATTTGAAATGAAAGTATAAAAAAATAAGTACAATCTCCAGAGGACATCTTCCAAGGATCCTACCTAAAGGGTAGGTAGCCCTAAATATTAGATGTCACTGTATAACACCACATCTATTGATCCAACTTTGAGCGCCATCTTTCCCTAGATCCCCAAAGTCCCAATCAATGTTGTATGTCATATGAAACGACACCACATGTTCTTGTGAATCCCATGTAGGGGTGAGTATAACAAAACACAATAGGGACCCCGAGGCCAACTCGAGACTCACAGAAATACACAAAAGAAAATACCATTAAGAAAGTTATCAGAGTAGATCACAAAGAAAAAGAAGTAGCTGACACCAAGTATAACATAATTAAACAAGTAAATATTATTAGTCATAAATAAAGATCATCCTATTCTATTGAGACGTTCTACTATGGATCAATGAATGGTCAATCTCATTGTTTATCCACAAAGGGTCCCTCTCATACTGATCAACGAAGGGTCTCTCTCAAGATGATCCATGAAGGGTCACTCTCATGCGGATCCATTGAGGGTCATTCTTATGAATATCCATAAAGGGTTTCTATCAGGATTACTTATGAAGGGTCCCTATCATTTTGATCCATAAAGGGTCACTCTCATGCTCATTTGTGAAGGGTCACTCTCATTCTTCACGTCACAACTGGCTATTGGATTCCCACACATAACATTCTTGATTATGGGAGGATCTTCTCCTCAAACCATCAATCGTACCTCAACTGCCAGGAAGTCCCACATAGAGTAACCCAAATGACTGTATCATTATAAGGTACCCAATGCAACAGAAAGAGCATTGAAGGAACGCATGGTTTGTAAGATAAAGGTGTTTTTCTAAAAAGGGTTCAGTTGGATTCAAGACCAATCCAACCCGTCCATATTCACCCCTCTGAAAAAACCCATGTAGAGAATCTTAGATGGACTTCATCTTCACAAGGATCCTTATTCCATAAACAGTGCGTGTATTGGACACCTGATGTTCATTTTATTGAAGTTTTCCTAAAAATGGGCCGGTGGGGCCTGGGTCCTATCAAATCCGGCCGAACCGACCCAAGGCGGTTATGCCCGGGGTCAACTGACCTGACCCAGGTCTACCGATCTAACCCTGACCCAGCCCGACCTAGTTCCCATCCATTGGGTGGCGGGCTCGTTGGGCAGTGGGTCCGCCCGCTGGTCTGCCCGGTCCACCCGAGGGGGACCGGTTCTTCATTCGGCCAGGGCATGGATGGAAATAGTGTCCAGCTCCCTGCTCACCCCACAGTTTAATTGGGGTGGTTTCCTCCAATGTGGTCAAGTTATCATGGCTTGCAACACACGACCAGACAATCCAGTTGGACGGACTCACACACATGTTCAATAGACCGCGTACCTCCAGCTCGCCCGAGCGGCCCGGACGTGGGATGCCCCTCCACATGGATCTTGTCGGCTCGGCACTTCCACACCACCATGGATAGTTGGTCGCGACTCTTAGCTGACAAGCGCACCACCTCCCTCTGCCCATAGTTTCCACCACAAGCCTTTGTCGGTGCACTAGTGGTTCCTTCTATGGGCCCCCAGATTTTCTCCAGTGGACCGTATCTCAAACCATCTATGCCTACGAGACCATAGGTATTCCACCAGCACTACAACGGCCTCGAACTTGCCTTTCCACCATTTTGAGATTTCATCCATGAAGAATACACAAGGCAGAGGGGCTCAGGCCTTGTTCGTGCCTGCATGTTCCCTCTGCATTTGATGTTTCAAATAGGGGGGTTCGATATTACATTTCTGTCAAGCTATCAACAGTCCTCGTAAAAAACCCTAAGGAAATCACCATGCCATAAGAACACATGATCCACAGATCAACTTATTTGTGGGTTGATTCACATTCATTGTTTTGTACTGAAGAATGGGGAATTCAAACACAAAACAAATCCCTGCCTGGAATCAGATATGTTGTAGTCGATGGATGATGACCCAAGTCCTTGTCTACCCATGATCCGCTTTTGTTCTTCCCTATTCTTCAATCCTCGTATCTGATCTCGTTCACCACAAGATTTATGGTTGTGATCTAATCCTTCGACATTTGGTATTGGCGACGTATTCTTCGGTATTCCTTGTTCTATGTTGGAGAGGAATTCTACTGTAGGTTCACTAGATTTCTCCGATGGTTTAATTATCAACTCTCCAACACGTTAGTTTAATAAAAAGGAAACACATCACAACATTTTCGTTATGCTGTGATGTGGCATCATTACGATTGCACAATGAGATATTAATGATCCTCATTTAATGCACCTCATAATTGCCTTATCGTCGCACTACATTGTCGTCATCTTACACTCAATGGTGAGAAAGAAAACAATGTAACTTTTTCTAAGATATTTTATTATATTCCTAATTGTCTTAAAATTATATTTTCTGTCTGACCCTTTTTGTTTGAATTGAAGTCCTTTGTACGAGAATCTGGGCATTTTGAGTTCAACGGTGCCCCCATGTTTTCAATATGTGCACTGGTTCAAATGTTTGAAAAACCTGCTCACACGTTTACTTAAGAAAACTTAAAAAAAGCAAAAAATTCCATTTCGTCTCATGAGGCGTCAGAATCATGTGCGGTCAGAGCTCTTAGTCTTGAAATAATTCCATATAATTGCAAAAAATACATATAAATTATAGGACATTACATTCTCAACACCTTAGAGATTTACATCACTAAAAGACCAAACAAAGTCTAATAAAACAAATGGGGGTACTAAGTACGAATATGAGCCTCCCGACCAATGTTCTCTCCTATAGGTTTCTATATTGCAACCAAACATGCACTAGAGGAATTGACCGTTAAATAAGGACCCACTCCTATCAATCCTCTATCTCCACTGGAAACTCAGCAAACATTTCCCCATCATTAATATCCACCTTTCCCCAATCAATGACATGCGATGTGTCATGCATGTACCACCTCAGCTGTGACACGTGGAAAATATTGGGCACTTGGTTCATCTATGGGGGAAGAGATACGCGGTATGCCACCTCTCTAACTCTACCAAGGATCTAAAAATTTCTGATGAACCAAAGAGATAACATACCACCTCGGCCAAATCTTCACAATCCTTTTTGGGGTGAGACCCAAACGAACACGTGTTCTCCCTACATGAACTCCAAGGGTCTATGTCTACTCTCAACATCAGACTTATGGTTTATTTGTCATATCCTCATCCAATCTTGGATGATATGAACCTTCTCTATGGTAGCTTGTACCAACACTCGACCCATGACTGATAACTACCCTTGGTTTGTCCAGCATAGAAGTGATCTGCATGGATGCCCATACAACACCTCAAATTGCGCCAAACCGATGGTGGAGTGATAACTATTTTGGTACGCAAACTCCACCAGTGGTAGGTTGTCCTCCCAACCACGACCAGAATCCAAGACATAAGAATGAACCAAGCCTCCAAGGTCTATATAGACCACTCTATCTGAATATCTTTTAGGGGGTGAAAAGTTGTGCTCAAGTGGATCCTAGTCCCAAATTTCTTCTATAACCCCTTCCACAATCAGAATGTAAATCATGAATCATGGTCTGATACGAGCATCTAAGGCACCATGTGAAGTCGTACTATCTCTAAGATGCAGAGGTGCCTCTTTCCCTCTATCGATCCTTGCTCCCAGATGGGAAGGAAGTGAGATGACCTGGTGAGAAGGTCAACAATCACCTGGATAAAGTCATGGACCCTGGACGTGTGTGGTAACCCCGTAACAATGTCCTTGGAGATACCATACCACTTCCACTCTGGTACCTCATGTGGCTATGTCAAGCCTTCTGGGACTTGATGCTCAGCCTTAATTTGATGACAAGTGAGGGGTTGTGAAATGAACTCTGCCACCAATTTCTTCATACATGTGTACAAGTAAGGACGTTAGAGGTCCTGGTACATCTTGGCCACACCAGATTGTACCGAAAAAGGGGGAATATGGAACTCCATCAATACCTCATCCCACAATATCACTGGTACTAAGGTGTAACCTTTGAAAATGATGATGTGCTCCCCACCTATAGAAAATCTATATGGATCCTGTTCTGGGGATAAAGGTGTACGTCGGGCGTCATAGTCAACATCCAAAATCTGTTCCTCCCAAACTAGATAATTGAGTGGGGGATTAATAGTCATAGACTAGGGGTAAGTTCTCAATTATCATCCATGAAGGTTATCTTCACATGGATAGCTGCTCTGTCGCCTCGCTCAGCAGATGTATATCAGACCTCCTGTTGAGAGCCTCATCCACTATGTTCACCTTCCCAATAGTATAGTCTATCTCAAAGTCATAGTCCCTATGGAACTATATCCATTGACACTATCTTAGGTTCTGTTCCTTCTGTGATAAGATATTCCTCAGACTCTTGTGGTCGGTGTAAATGGTAAACCGTTCACCCATCAAGTAGTGTCGCCACATCTTCAAGGAAAATACCACTGCTACTAACTCCAGGTCATGGATTGCATAGTTATTCTCCTGATGCCTCAAAATCCATGAGACTTAGGCCATCCATACTCTCTCCTGCATTAGGACTCAGCCCAGTTTGGTCCATGATGCATCGTAAAAGACTACATACCCGACACCATCTTCTAGTTGACTCGGGATGGGCAAAATCGTCAGTCTCTGCCTCATCTTCTGGAAACTCTAATGGAACCTCTCCATCCATACGAATGGATGTCCCATATTTATCAAAGATTAAAAGGGTTATTCTACTCTAGAAAATTTGGGTACGAACCTATGGTAGTACCCATCCAACCCTAGGACACTCTGTACATAGTCATGTTCTTGGGTGGCTCCCAAGAAAGCACTGCGTCTATCTTTGATAGATCCACCATAACTCCAGCCATCTAGATGACGTGTCCCCAAAATTGGACCTCATGAACCTAGAACTTACACATTGAGAGATTACTATAAATATGGTGCTCTCGAAGTGTATCTAGGACTATATACAGGTGTGTAGTGTGATCCTACTACGACGCCGAGTACACCAAGATCTCATCAATGAAGACTACCATGGAACGATCGAGGTAAGTCTAAAATATCCTATTCATGAGTCCCATGAACACTGTCGGTGCATTGATCACGCTGAAAGGCATCACCAAAAATTCATAGTGCTCATACCTTTATCTATTTTTTTCTTCGCTATGTCCGCATCTTGTACCTGAATCCGATGATATCCTGATCTGAGGTCGATCTTCAGCAACCACCTCACTCCCTTCAGATGATCTATGAGTTCATCAATTCTCAACAGTGGATACATATTCTTCACAGTCACATAGTTCCGCCATCCGAAGTACACAGATAAAATCATGCTCCAATCAACCATCATGGAAAATAAAACTGTGGATGCCCATGGTGAACCAAAAGGACTTACTAACCCCTTATCTTGTAATTCTTCTAGATGTAACGATATTTTATGTAGCTCCGAGGGATCCATTCAATGTGTCATTGTAGATATCAGCATCATCGCATTGTATAGTTTGATTTATAATTCTACCTCTCAGCGAGGATGCATTCCAAGATCATCATAAAAAAATTCATACTCATACTCATCCACAAATATAGGGATTCTCAGAATCCACTCATCCACTACACTGAGGGAGAGTCTATCCAACTAGTGAGTGATCAGATTCACCCTCCACCAAGATAGTCCATGTGGTGCTGCGAAGGTTCCATTCTTGTCAGTGAAGGAAAAAATGGTCCCAACCTCATGAAAACACCACACTTTGAGCCTAAAACATTCGATCTAAGCATGTTCTATAGATAACCTATCCATACCCAAGATAATATCGTAAGGTCTCAACACTACAACTATGAGATCCCAGCTGAATCTATCACCTCCTAGAGTAAGCTCACACTGCCAGAACTAGTGTGTAATTGTCTAATAACCTCCCGTAGGTGTCTCTAATCATAAGGATTGAGCCAACAACTCCAACAGAATCTCAGATCCTAGAATGAGGTCCGTGGAAAAGAAAGTGTAACTGACATTTGTGTCTATAAGAACTACAAATAAGGTGGGTAAGACACATATCATACCTCTAATCATCTTTATAGCACCCTGGTCATAGGCCTCCACTACCTGAAGCCGAGCTTGCACATGTCGTCCTTCTACCTGAACCTGTGGTGGGACACCTAGGGGTGGTGGAGGTAATATATCACACCGTCGTCCACTGCCTTCCACATGACATTCTCCCCTAGGGAGTCTTCCACCCTGCAAACTAACTTGATGAAATCACTACCTCTAACTTAGAGGTCCCTGGATCGTCTGTTGATTGTCTATGTGATGGGTCGAGTAGTCATGACCCATGTGCCCCTACCCACTACAGGAGTAACAAACACTAGCCATAGCTAACCTCCTCTACCTCGGGAGCTCTGTACATCTGACCATGTGTCCTGGGGTAATCTTGTAACGACCTAAACTTTTATTAATAAAAATTCTTCATGATCTAATTAAATGTCTTATTCTATGAAATGGTTATATAATATATGAAATTTCATGGTTTTATGTTTTTGGATTTTAAAATACCATTATGAATTGTTATTGTTTATAATATAGCTGTTGAATAGTGATCAAATTATTTGTATAAATATAGGGATTTAACAAATCCAATTTACTTAGACAAAGGCAAGGATGACCTCATCTAGTATAATTTCCCCATACGAAGCCCATTTTTTGGAGCTCGTAATGGAGGAAGCCTTACTAGGCTTCTCTCTTGACCAATCCCAAGCCGAGCTTTAACACTTTAAGCTTGAACAGGACCGCTTATGGGAGAAGTTGATGTTAATAGAGATTACCACCCAAGAAAAGTTATCTGAGATGCCCCAAGAGTCTGTCACTATCGTACACCTTACATTCATGTCTTATGTGGGTGTTATAAGGGGGTATGTAATAAGACCCTAGCACTATGATTATGTGCTTTATTTTTGAATAATGAATATACATTCATTTTATTATTGTTACTTTGTATGACTTTTTTTAATCAGAAAATGTATTTTTAGTATATTTAACTAAGAAATATTTTTTGATGAAAATATTTTTTTAATAAAATATTATTACGAAATAATTTTTTATTAAATATAAATTATCGTATAAATTTTACGAATAAAATTTTAATTATTATTACGATTTGAAAGTGGATTTTGTCAAAACCCAAGTATTTTTTATAAATGTCGGTTTTAATTTAAAAAAATAAAAATTATGATATTGAATAAATTATTCAGATAAAATGAATATTAATTTTGGAATCAGGTCGTCAAAATTATCCAATGTTGATTTTTTCATAATTTTCAGAGACTGTCGAACTTTTGGGTAAAAATGAATACTGTTTAAATGTATTATGTGTTTTATGACATCATAATGAGCCAATAGTTATGTACTAAAATATCTAAAAGGTATATTCTGCCAATATATGTTTTTCCTTTAAAATAATTTGATTTTTTATTTATTTAATTTACTTCACAAAGCCCTAGTGGACCCTCCCAGACATATAACACATTTTTACTTTTTAAAATGATTTCCTTGAGAGTGTCACTCACCTCTACATAAGAAAAGATAATATTAGAATAATTTCGGCCATTGGCCTTACAAATTAGTTTTTTCCACTCCCCTTTGGAAAAAACCATTGGAAAAACCATAGGATGGATTGTGGTTTTGATTAGTTTAATGTGTAGTGTCTAAAACCTAAAGAATGAGGAATTCCCTCTCCTTTCCTATATAAACCCACTCAAACTCCCATTCTTCTTCACTCAAACCATTTGGATCTCAAATAACCCCTAAACCCCGCTTTCTATAATCCTCTCAAGGTGCCCCAATCTCCCAATAATCCACTCTCAATCAAATCCTAAGCCTCTGGGATCACATTTCTAATTAAGGGATTTCTTCCTTTTTAATTTATGTTCAAATTTCATTATACTGTTATACCCTTTTGTTTTCAATTAAAAATGTTGGGGTATGATTTTTAAACTCCCCCATACTGAACTTATTATGTTTTAATTATTATATACTTATTTTTTTTCTCATTAATTCCTCCCATGCACACCTGTTACTATACTAAAATTCAATAAGGAATTTCTCTCCTCGTATTTACATTCAAGAAATTATTTTATATTACGCATCTAAATTCCATTACATATGTTTGGAAATGTATATATATGATCCCATTACTTTAAAATTCTTATAAATATGATGAGATAACTCTTTATCTCTCATCAACCATTTTTATTAATTCTTATGTGATGATGTTATACTGCCGAAATTGCACTATGATTTTCCAAGCCAAAGTAATTATGTAGTGAATATCATGCCCACTTACCTATAAAGGGTACTCACCATTATGAACATTTACTTATTGATTATGTATTTTCACATATTAATTCCGCATTCCTATATCTTGGAATAAATGACGATGTTTAATGAGACCATGTTGTATGATCTATGTGGAACACTTAGGCATGAAATGAAATGATTAAGAAAGATGCTCCCTGGTAGCACTCTAATGCATTGGGTAAAGATTAGTATCATGATAAGTAAAGTGAAATGAGGGTTGACTCATGGTAATTCAAGTGAAATCAGGGTTTATTCATGCTCTATGTGAAATGATCCCTGGATCATGCTAATATCATGTTTAATTTTGTTGCCACATTTCCATGTTATGATAATCATGTTATATCGTGACTTTATGTTCATGTTTCTCTTATGATGCATTGATATTCCTGTTTCCGGACATCTATCGAATTTTTCATGTTAAGAAATTTTTAATCCCTTACTGGGCTTTATATCTCACCCTTTTCTTACTCATGTTCTCAGGTTATCCAATGCAATGCTATGTACAAAGGAATGTGTTTGGTCTTATAAAACAAGTTTTCAATAGGGATGTGTATTAAAGGATTAAAGTTGTTATGTAATGTTTCTAAGGCCCAAAGACACTATAAATCTTGATATTCAATGATGTATCAAGTGAATATTTTATTTAATAAATTATGGTTATGTTTGAAATAAAGAAAAGGGTTGTTATAGTTTGTGTGATAGGATATGTTTTTTTATTTTTGGGATTAGTATTATAAAACCCTAGTGAAAGACATAGGGATAAGGCTATGTATAATAAAACATCCCTAAATTTTGGTGATTATTGAGTAAGTGGTTATTAATAAAATATATCCTTGTATGGATACAAACATGGATAGGTGAATTTAGAACAGATGCATCTAGGGGTAAAACCTGAAAACACCGCTTTGAGCTAGACTCAAATGGGATATAGTTCCCAATAATGGACGTTGATGCACTATTATTTACAACAATTCTAGGGGATATTCTTTGGAAAATTTATAAGATTTTTATGAACCATTATTAAGGGGATAAAAAAATTCCCCTAAGAATATATGTTGGGAAGTAGATCATGGATAACATAGATTAAAGCCTACTAATTCATAAGTTATGGAAATAAAAGTAATTTATAAGTCATCCATTTTCTTCTTTAGATTTCCCATTATATGTTACCACTAACTTTCTATTTATTCTAGCCAATGGATGGTAATTGGAGGAATCAGTCTAATAACTGATATGAAGATCAATGTGATGGATGTTATAATGAGATGCACATTCCGATGGGAGCAGGAATCACGAATGTTTTCATGATACTCTCTAATTAAACTCTAGTTTTTATTAGAAACATGGGTCCGGATGAACATACACCCCCAAGGAATAATAAGATGTAATCAATGGATTAATGAGTCAAAATCATCCATCTTTTAATGGATCATATAATCCCTCAATCATCGAAAAATGGATCAACTCTATTGAAATGATCTTCTCCACCCTTCAATGTTTCTAACAAGATAATGTTTTTTCTTGATACTTATCATTGGATGGTGAATATAATCAATGGTGGACACTGATAAAAAACACGAAGCTTGAGGAAGAGATAAAGGCATTGGAATAGAAGGATTTCTAGAAAAAAAAATTGATATATATTTTCCACACACCCTTCGACTTAAGATGAAAAAAGACATCATTTCCCTTAAGAAAAAAGACAAAGAAGATGTCCAATCATACAAGGAAAACTTCATAAGGCTTGAAAGATATGCCTCCAACATTGCTGTTACCCTCGAATGCAAGTTTGTTCGCTTCTTTGGTTGGCTAAAACCTAGCTTGTTGAAGGCCCTAGAGATCTATGACTTCAAAAGTTATGAGAAAATATTCTGATGTTCCCTCAATGTTAAAATGGAGATCAGAGACTCTCAGGAGTATCATGGGGATAAGAAGCAGAAAGTGGATGTTAATTATGGAAGTCAGATGGATAAATCCAATGGTGCTATGAAAACCCATCAACCCACTTGAAAATGTTGCGGAAATAAGCACCTTGTAAATTGCCTGAAGGGGATGAGGAAATGATTTAGGTGTGGAAGAGAAGGGAAGAAGGCCATAAGATGTTAGCATGAAAACCATCTACTACAAAAGAGGAGAGGAATTCTCTATTCATCCTTCAACGCATTGTTCATTCCTTCAACTGTAAATAACCAAGGCACTTTTCAAATCAGTTCCCTAAGCCAAGGGTTTTTTAAGGCAACCAACAACTTCCAAGGTTTCATGGTAGATCTTTTTAATTCACTACCCCCAAAGCGAACCTGGACAACAATGTGGTGACTGGTAATATAGTTAGTCATTCAATAATAGAAAATTTACTTTTTTATTCTAATTCTACGCATTATTTTATATCCCCAAAGTTTAGTAGAAAAATCCCAGCACCCCCAAAAATCATGGATGTAAAGATATTAGTGTGAATGGAAATTGTGGAAATCATTACATCACATGAATATAATTACTCCCTTGTCATAAATTGTGGATTGAACATCCCATAGAACCTCTTCATACTCCCTCTAGGGGAATTTGATGCAATTATTGTCATGGACTGGCTTTCCTTATATAGAGAAAACTAAAAAAAACTTTGTGAGAGGGAAATCACTCTCTGTATGGAGAATCGACCCCCCGACTCTATACAAGTTCAAGGATGGGGATGAATCTTCTTTAGCACCATAACCTCAAGCATGGATATTAATTCATTATGATCATGTGTATCTTTCTTATATGATTGTGTCTAAGGAAGAAACCATCATTGAAGACATTTTTATTGGGATAAAAATTGATGATGTGTTTCCCAAGGAATTACTTGGTCTTCCTCTTAGAAGATATGTTGAATTATCGATTGATATTATACTTGGAGCATTGAAAATATCAAAGACTCTATATAGAATGACTGTTGTGTAGTTTGAGGAGCTGAGGAAACAATTATTATAGAATCTTAATAAAGGGTTTGTGCACCCAAGTGCTTCACAATGGGGTTCAGTGGTCCTCTTCATCATGAATAAGGATGGGTCAATTTGCCTTTTCATTGATTATCATGAGCTCAAAACAATGACAATAAAAAACAAGTCTCATCTACCATGATTTTATTACTTTTTCAATCATCAATGTGGAGAACAATACATCTCTAAGGTGGATCTGTGGTTGGGATATTATCAAGTAAGGTTGAATGAGGATATCCCCATGAATGTTTTTCGTACAAGATACATGAACTATGAATTCATTGTAATTTATTTAAAACTCACTAATTCTCTAGAAATCATCTTGGAATTGATGAATATATTCATTATAGATTACCTAAAAAGTTATTCTTTATAGGAAACATTTTAATTGACTCAAAAACCAAGGAGGAGCATGGGGAGCTTCTATGAACTGTACCATAGACCTTGTGAATGAATAAGCTCTATGAAATGTACTGCAACTATGAGTTTTGGTTAAATGAAGTCTAATTCATGGGTCATATAATCACACGTAATGTGATAATTGTTGATCCATCCAAGAAAAATTCAATTTAGGGACGACCAATGCCAACATTGGTGTTGGACATCTGTATCTTCCTAGGGTTAGCTGGATACTAATGTTGATTTGTGAAAAATTTCTCACAATTTTCAAACCCTCGTACCAAGCTAACTTGGAAGCGATTCAAGTTTTCTTAGAGTGATGAATGTGAATAGTGATTCAAGGAGTTGAAAAGAAGGCTTATCACTACACCCATGCTCACACTACCCTCAAGTGGAGGACTTTTTTTGGTATCTACTGAAGCTTCAAATATGGTCATGGGTTTTGTGTTGATGTAAAATGAAAAATCCATTGCCTATGCTGCAAGGCTATTGAAATTTCAGGAGAGAAACTATTCAACACATGATCTGGGATTATTTGCCGTAATCTGAAAATTTCGCGACATTACCTCTTTGGGGATAACTGTGAAATATACATTGATCACAAAAACCTCAAGTATATATTCAAACAAAAAAAGTTGAACATGTTCCAACGAAGATGGTTAGAGCTGGTCAAAGACTATGACTCCTCAATCCATTACCACCCTGGTAAAGAGAACAAGGTGGAAAATGATCTAAGTAGATATTACCCATCGATTATATCATTTATGGGAATTGAAAATGATCCAATCCTCTTATACATGATGAAGATGAACATGTGAATCATAAAGAAGGGAATATTATCAATTCTTTCACAAATTATTTCTCAACTGTCTATTTTGGAAATGTTAAAGGATGGTCAAAAGGATGATGTGGGAATTCTTAAGGAAGTAGAAACTATTTGAAAAGGTACATCCTTATAGTTAAATGTTAATGAATAATTAATTGTGAGATTTGGGTCAAGAATATGCGTTCTATCAAATATGGTGTTAAATAATGAACTTTTGGATGACGCACAAAGTTAGAATTTATCCATTCACCTAGGAAACAAAAAGTAGTATTGATATCTATGTGTGCATTATTGGTGAAATAACCTGAATAAGGAGATCACTAAGTATAAATCAATGTTCCTCGTATGTCAGTAAGTGAAGACGGAGAGGAAAAAGTGTAAGGGGATGATGCAACCACTACCCATACCAACATGGTAATGAGATAACATCACCATGGAATTTGTCACTGTACTTTCGAAGACATCCAAAGGAAACAATGCTATCTGGGTTTTTGTGGATCATCTTACAAAGACTGCACACTTCATTGCAATTCGAGAGAATTTATCATTGGATCAAGTTACACAAATATATTTCATGGAAGTGGTAAGGCTGTTTGGATTACCACTATCTATTGTATCCGATCGAGATCAAATATTCACCTCTATATTATGGAAGAGTCTCCAACACTCTCTGAATACTTAGTTGAACTTTAGTATGGATTATCATCCTCAAACTAATGGACAATATGAGCAGACTAACAGACACTTGAGGACATGTTGAGAGCATTCTCAATGGAATTCAAGGGTGGATGGGATCAACATCTTCCTCTGGTTGAGTTCTCTTACAATAACAATTTCCACTCAAGTATCCAAATGGATCCTTATGAAGCCCTTTATGGGAAGAGGAGTAGAACAGTATCATGTTGGGTTGATGCTGGGGAGAGAAACCTCCTTGGTCTAGAAATGGTCGATGAAATGGTGTAGAAGGGTAAGAACATCCAGTAACACATTAAAGTTACTTAGATTTGACAAAAGTTCTACATTGATAATCATCGAAAAGAAATAGATTTTGATGTTGGAGATATGGTATTCCTGTGCATATCACCATGGAAGAGTGATATGATATTTGGGAATAAGGGAATCTTATTCCAAAGTATATCGGCCCTTTTTGAGATCCTTGATAGCATTGGATCAGTGGCCTATTGACTAGCACTCCCACATAACCTATCTCAAGTACATGATGTATTCCATCTATGACTCTTGAGGAAGTACATATCTGACCAATCAGATGTACTATATTCAAAGTTTGTACCATTGGATAAAGAACACTTCTATGAAGAGAATATTGTGATGATCTTAGATCGTAGGGAAAAAGTTCTACAAAATAAGACAATTTCCTTCATCCTGGTGTTGTGGTGAAACCACTAGTTTTTAGAAGTAAGGTGGGAATCAGAGGAAGTGATGAAGCAAAGTTACTATCCTTTATTTTAGTTCCGGAAAAGAAAATCCTGAGGGAAAAATTTTCTAAGGGGGGAAGATTGTAATGACCTAAACGTTTTTTTATGGAAATTCATCTCTATATAGTTAAATGATTTTTTATGTAAAATGGTTATATAACATATGCTCTCCCATGGTTTTATGTTTTTGTATTATAAAATACCATTATAAATTGTTACCATTGCTAATATAGTCATTGATTAGTGATCACGTGATTAGTATAAATATAGGGGTTTAACAAATCAAATTTACTCCGACAATGGGAGTGACGGCCTCATCGAGTAGAATTCCCCAATACGAAGCCCATTTTTTAGAGTTTAAAATCAAGGTAGCATCATTGGGCTTTACTCTTGACTAAGCCCAAGCCTGGATTCAACACGTTAAGCTTGAACGGAACCGCCTACGAGAGAAGTAGAAGTTAATAGAGATTACCACTCGAGAAATGTTATCTGAACTGCCCCAAGTGTCTATCACCATCGAACAAATACCCTTAGGTCTTATGCTGTTGTTGTAAGGGGTTGTTTAAGAAGTCCTTATCACTATGATTATGTGCATTATTTTTGTATAAATAATATACATTCATTTTATTATTGTTACATTGTAAATGTTTTTTTAAAGAAAAAATATTATTTTTAGTTAATATTCAATTAAGAAATCGATTCTAATGAAAATAATATTTAAAAAAATTATTAATAAATTACTTTTTATTAAATCTGAATGACTGTATAATTTTTATGAATACAATTGTAATTTTTATTAAGGTTTGAAAGATGTTTTTGTCAAAACCAATGAATTTTGGATAAATGATTGTTTTTATTTAAAAAGTTAAAATTCCCATATTTAAAAAATTATTTCAAAAAATGAATATTATTTTTGGAATCCGGATAGTGAAATAATCTAAAAGTAAATTTTACAAAAAATTTTGAGACAATCAAATTTTTGGGTAAAAATTAAATACCGATTAAATATATAATGTGTTTTATAACATCATAATGACCCAATGGTGATCCAATAAATTCTATAAAAAATATTTCAGACATTATATGTATTACCTTTAATATAATTTGACTTTAAATTTTTTTATTTATTTTACAACTCCATAGGGGACCCTCCAAGACTTATAAATCAATTTAACTTTTTAAAATGATTTCTTTGAGAGTGTGACTCACCACTCCACAATATAGCCTAATATTTTAATAATTTAGGCCATTGTAATTATAAAATATTGTTTCTACTCTTATTTCAAAAAATAAATTTCCAAAAACTACACAATGGGATGTGGTTTTGATTAGTTTAATGTGTAGTTTCCACAACCTAAATAATAAATAATTCCCTCTCTTTTCCAATATAAACCCTCTCAATCTCTCATTACTGTTCACTAAAACCATTTGGATCTTGAAAAACCCCTGACCTCCTCTATATTTAATCCTCCCAAGGTTCCCCATGCTCGCAAGAAGCCTCTCTCAAGCCTCTCCCAATTCTTTGGGATCACATTTCCATGTAAGGGATTTATTCCTTTCTCATTTTTTCCAAATTAGTTAATATTTTTATACCCCTTTTTCAATTAAAAATATTGGTGTATGAATTATATCATCCCCCATACTTCCCTAATTTTTCATGAATGATGAGAGACCAATTTCTCTCTCATTAATTCCTCCAATGCACACCCATTTCCATGTAGAAATTCAGTGAGGAATTTCTCTATTCTCATTTATATTCAAGCAATAATTTTACATTATGAATCTAAATTACATCACATATGTTGGTAAATGTATCCATATGACCCCTTACATTACTTTTCATGTATATATTATTAGATACCCATTTCTATCTCATCAAACATGTTTATGAATTATTATGTCAAGTTGATAAGCAGCTGAAATTGCACCGTGATTTTCCAAGTGAATGTCATTGTGTAGTGAATTCGATGCCAATTTCTCTATCAAGGGTGTTAACCATTATGCACATTTACATAATAATTTTATAGTTTCACATACTAATTCCACATTCCTTTATCATTGAATAAATTATGATGTTTAATGAATCCATGTTGTATGATCTATGTGGCACACTTGTGCATGAAATGAAATGATTAAGAATGGTGCACCCTAATAGGGCTCCAATGTATTGGGTAAAGATTAGTATCATGATATGTGAAGTGAAATGAGTGTTTTGTCATTATAATTCAAGTACCATGAGTGTTTAATCATGATCCATGTGTAATGATCCTGTACAAATGATAATATCATGTTAAATGTTGTTTCCACATTTTCACGTTATAATAATCATGTTATATTGTGACTTAATGTTCATGTTTATTTTATTCTCCATTAATATTCATATTTCCTAACAAGTATTTTATTTTTCATTTTATGCCATGTTTACTCTCTTAATTTTATTTATAGCTTTCCCTTTTTTATGCATGCCCTCAGGGTATCCCATGAAATTCTATGTACCAAGGAATGTGTGTGGTTATGTAAAAGATGTTTTCTATAGAGAAGTGTATCTAATGTTTTAAGTTGTTTTGTAATATTCCCAAGACCCAAAGTCACTAGACCTCTCAATCGTCTAAGTTGTATCAAGTGAAGATTTTATGTAATAATATATGTTTATGTTTGAAACAAAGAGAAGGTTTATTATACGTTCTCTGTATGGTCCAACTCATTTGGTCCTCTACGTCATCTGCCTACTAACTACTACAGATTACTCAACCACTTTTCATCTGGTAATGTATCTCACCATCGATTCCTACTTGGTTAGGAATATCTCCACCATTATAGA
Source organism: Viscum album (assembly GCA_963277665.1). Taxonomy (NCBI): domain Eukaryota; kingdom Viridiplantae; phylum Streptophyta; class Magnoliopsida; order Santalales; family Viscaceae; genus Viscum; species Viscum album. The sequence goes on along the minus strand of OY728119.1, from coordinate 1,828,904,398 downwards.
TATCTCTAGTACTCTAGCTTATGTCGGAATGATGAGAGAAATCATCGATGCCCTGATATCCCGTCAGAGTCCTTGCTTAGAGGTCTGAGACCTGAAGAAAGGGTCTCGTACCATGTTGGTGGAGTAGTGGGAGAGGTTGGTAAACCTTTACGAGTACTGTTCCATGTTCAGGTTTCCATAATATAGGTTTAGTAGCTCCTGAATATGTACTGAGCATAGTGTCGCTGGTACAAACTTCGCACTGAAGAGGCTCTTGAAGTCCAACTAGGCAAGGATAGCCTCTTCATGATTCTAGAGCATCAATCTCCACCATCTCCCTATGATTCCTTGAAATATTTTAGTGTCTAGGACCACCATCGTGTTTTTATGTGTCTCTACCAGGTGAAAACCAAGTATAAATGCCTTTAGCCAATCCTTAGCTTCTTGGGAATCTATCTCTCCTTGAAACCACATGGGCCTATAACTCTAGAACTCATTCAACGAGCTTAATTGGCATGCACTGTCTACTAGTGGGGATGGTAAAAACTGATTCTCTATGGGTGTTGGTCTTGATGGGACACCACCCAAAGTTATTGTCATTGTATGTGGTCCCTGCATCGATGCCTCATCGATCTGTGGGACATCGTCATGATCTATCACAAGAATCCTAGATGGTTGTCTTCATGGACGCATCATGTAGGGAAATAGATGGGCCACATTTAATAAGTTATCCCTGGTCAGCTAACTCAAAAGAGATCAAGAGAAAAAAATATCCCAAACACATGAAACCAGTGTTTTCGTGTACTGAGTTGAAAAACAGAATTTAGGGTACTGATGTATGGATACATCAGCTGGCGCACCAACACTGGACTCCCCAGACTGAAAGCCGAACTGAAGACACTTAAAACAATTTCCCCCATAGAAAATATAGACTCTTAGTTCTTATGGTAGAACTGACCGCCCTTTGATACTACTTTGTCAAGACCTGTCCCCTGAGTCCTGTGTCATGACTACCCCAAGCCCGCCTTCTATAGGCCAACGACAGGTGACTATCACTGAAAAAGAATATCCCAAAAAGGGAATCCATTGCCTTTCAACCTATACACACACACACAAGCCATTCTACTGAAAGTAAGAAAGAACTGGAATCGAGAACAAGGACATTTACTACAGAAATTAAAATGGACTGGGATACAAGCCCAACTGAAAGGAATGTACATCAAAAGAAATAAAAGCTCCGGAGGTTGTCTTTCAAGGACCCAACCTAAAAGGTATGTAAAAATTACTGTCAGATGTCAATGATACACACCACCTCTATTGATCCACCTATGAGCATTGTCTAGCCCTAGATCACCATTTTACTAGTCAATGATGTTCATCATTTCCACAAGACACTACATTTGCGGGTGAAGCCCATTGACGGCTGAGTATAAAAATATTCAGCATGGACCATGAGACTAACTTGGGTCTCACAGAAATATACAAAGAAAAACATGCCAATGAAAGATATCAGAGTGAAGCAAAAAAGACAAATACACATATCACACTAGGTGTAACTTAATTATATAAGTAAAGATGATTAGTCATGAAGCTATATCATCGTATTCTATTGAGAGGCTCTACTACTGATCTATGAAGGGTCTCTCTACTTCCAATCCACGAAGGTTCGCTCTGCAGCTAATCCAAAAAGGGTCTCTCTAATGGTAATCAACAAAGGGTATCACTCATTATAATCTAGAATAGTATCTCTAATTATGATCCATGTAGGGTCTCTCTCATTCTAATCCAGATATGGTCTCTCTCATGATAATCCACAAAGGGTTGTTCTCATGCTTCAGGTCACAGCTAGCCACTTGATTCTGAAACTTATCACACTTGATACCGAGAGGATATGGTCCTCAATCGATCAGCCATACCTTAATCGCCATAAAATCCCACCTAGAGTAACACTAATTATCATCTTGTCTTAAGGGTCCTAATGTAAGAAATGTCGTATTGAACAGATGCCCGGTCTGTAAGATATGTGCAATTTCTTTACAAAGGGCCTGGTTGGATTTGAGTCTGATCCAACTCGGCCATGAAGAAACCTCTTCGAAAACACATGTAAATTTTCTCAGAAGGACTACCTCATCACAAGGGTCCTTGTGATGTAGACAGGTCATCTATTGGATGCCTAGTTTTCAAATTATTGATGTTTTTTAAAAAAGGGCCAGGTTGGGTATGGTTCCGGTCCGAGCCAACCCGATGAAGATAGAGGTCCACATACCTGACCCATGTCCATTGACCTATCTCATACCTGGCCCAACCAGGGTCTGATCTGTTGGGTCATAAGCCAGCTGAGCCATGGATCTGGCCCAACCCAAAGAGGCATGTTCAGCCCAATGGGGTGGGTCCAGCTCGATGGCATGTTCGGTCCACTTGATGGAGACCGGTTCGTCTCCTAGATAGAATGCCTCCTGAATTCGGGATGTAGTTGGAAGCTACATTCGACTCCCTGCATGCCTCGTGGTTGATATAGTCGGTATCTTATGTCGCGGTCAGGCAACTGTGTGTTGCACCATGTGGCCGGCCAACTAGATTCTCACACGCGGTCGATATACCACATGTCCCTAGGTTTCCCAAGATACCCGAACGTGAGACGCCCCTCCACGCATTATCGGTCAGTGCCTCATTTCCATGACACCTCTACCAATTGAACATGGCTCTCTTCCATCACAGTTCTCCAAGGGGCGTGCCACCTCCCTCCGCCTATGACCACCACCGCTAGCACCATCCTGCCATCGGTTGCTTCTGCGGGACTCCAAAGTTGCTCTGGTGGTCCATTTCTCAAACAGTTTGAGCGTAAGGGGCCATAGGGATCCCAACTTCATAGCAATGGTCTCAAACTCACATTGAAACCAATTTTAGAATTCTTCCATGAGGAACACACAAGGATGAGGGGATCACGCGTTTTTTTGTCAGCACCATACCTCTGCGTTAGAAGTTCAAAACATTGGAGGTTTCGGATCATAGTTTTATCCAGCTACCAACCATCACCATGAAAAACCCCAAGGAAATTAGCCACCCTCAAGAACACCTGCTTAATTAATCAACCTGTTCGTGGGTTGATCCAAATTTTTTGTTTTAGAATGAAGAATAGGGAATTCAAGGAGAAAGAAACCCTTACCTAGATTCGGATCTATCGTAGAAAATGGATGATGATCCAAGTCATCATCGACCCATGATCCATTTTCGATCTTCATCATTCTTCAATTCCCCGATCTGATCTCATTCTCCATGAAATTTGTCACTGTGATCCAATTCTCCATCATTAATCATTAGTGAGGGTTTCTCTAACGTTCATTGTTCTTTGTTGGAGAGGAATTCTATTGTAGCTTCATCAGAGAATCCTTAGGGTTTAATTATCAACTCTCCAACATGTTAGATAAATAAAAAAAGGAAACACGTCAGAGCATTTCTGTTACGCTGCAACATGGCGTTGTTATGCATGAGCCATTAATGATCTTCATTTAATGTTCCACATCACCACCTCATTTAAACACTATAGCACCACCGTTCTCCAATCAATGGTGTGAATGAAAATAAAATAACTTTTTCTATGTTATTTTATTATTTTCCAAAATGTCCAAAAAGTAACATTTTTCATCCGACCCATGTCGATCGCTATTAGGTCCTTTCTAAAGGAATCCTGGCATTTCAAGTTCATCAGCGCCCTCAGTGTTTTTATCCAAGCACTGGTTAAAATGTTAGAAAAATATGCACGTACGTTTACTTAAGTGAACTTCAAAAAAGTTCAAAATTCTATTCTCGGCTCCTCAGACCTTAGAATCATGTGTCGTTAGAGCTCCATGTCTATAAATAATTCCATATAATTTAAAAATAATTACACTGAAATTTCAGGACATTACATATTTATCTTATAAATAAAAATATTGTATATTTATATCATGGAATAAGTAAATAAATTCTTTTAAAATAATAAAATAATTTTCGGTGTTTTTGAGAAACATAAATATTTATTTTCAATATTATAATTAATATAATGATTTAAAAGTTCATTTATTTTCATAAAATAGATTCATAATTAAATATTTCATTGTATTATGACTAAAATATTATTTTATTAATCTTTACTTAATTAATAAAATGTCATAAAATTGGTTATAATATTAAAATCAGTATTTTTTTAGTTAATATTTATTTTATTTAAAAAATAAATTACGAAAATTTGAAAAATTATTTTTGAAAAATGGAGTTAATTTTTAAATTATGCTCATTGATAAATGGTTAGGGTTAATTTTTTGTATTTTTTAAAAAAGGTTGATTTTTGGGGAATATTGAAATATAGTAATTTAACTTATATATACATTGTAATTAAAAAAAGTTATTACATGAGTTGAGGATGATGTAAGATCCATTTTTTAGAACTCACATTAATTATTTACTATAGTTAATAAAAATAATCCAAACTACTCTTAGTCTTGATCAAAAATGTTAATCAAATGAATAAAATATTCAAAAAAACCACTCTCCTCCACTATAAATACCACCACTCTACCCCTCTTCTCCTAAAACTTCTTTGGCTATGAAAACTGATTATATTCTATGAATTTCCTCTCCCAAACCTCTTATCCAGGTTTTGGTCATTGTAGTTTCATATAAATACCATTCTAATATCCCTTAGTGAGGTTCTCAATGAGAACAATTCAAGAGGTAAATCCTTTTTTTCTCTTTCTATTTTTTTTAAAATATTTTGTTCTTATTCTATCCAAACAAAATATTTAAAAACATGCATGACACCTCTATTTTTTTATATATAATATAATTTTATTTTTATAATTTAATAAGTAAAATAAAACTCCTTCTGCACTCAATTTTATTCTTAAAATGTAAACATCATCTGTGAGGTGTCGATTTGCCGCCTTCATGGACTACATGTTTTCATTTTTCAATTAAGCCTTCAAGTACAGTCATAATAACATTACATGGTTAAAAATATTATAATATGATTATTATATGTTATTTATGGTTTTGGAACCAGTATTTATACATAATATTAATTAATAGAACAAACAAATTTGTGGTGATCAATAAAATAATGAAATAATCTAAATTATTATCACTAACATTTTATCTAATGATTCATCCTCATTACATTTAAATGAATGAAATAAATTACCATTAAATGTTTTTTAAATTAATTAGTAAAATATAATTTCAATTCTGGATAACTATTCTCATTTTATATGATTTTCCATACATGTATACAAAAAAGCTGATCAGGAAAACCATTGGAATGAAAGTTCACGAATGATAAAATTATATCTTATAACTCTTTGAAAAAACATATGTGAACATAATAACACTATATTAAATAAAATTTATATAGAAAATTTAATTAATTAATTAATTTATTTATTTATTCTGATTATTTAGGGCATTAAAACCATGTATAGAACATATTCAGTGATGAGGTAATGGTTTTCACCTCTCGCATTTTTTTCCTTGAGATATGACTTATTCACCACTGTTTATTGTGTTTGGTGTCTGTGTAATACCATTTTATTTGTCATAAAATGAATCTATTTATTTTATTTTTATTAAATATCTTATTTTTTAGTCATTAATTTAATGGGGAATATGGTTCGATTGTTTTCAAAGTGCTAAGGGATTCTTCCAGGACATCCATTTATTATTCTTCAGGTTAATCTTTTTCTCGCATTATGCCAATGTAACTATGATTTATTTTTTTATAGTTCTTAAAAATTAAGTGTATATGTTCCATAATCATGAATACATATAATTTATCCTTATTTTTCAGGATATACATGTTTCAAAAAGGTTCACATCATGATTCTTCCTGATGAGCAACATTGATTAAGTAAACATCACAATTTCTCAATTATTTTCAAGTGTACTGTATATTTTGATTTAAGCCCCAATTATTTTTTTAAAAATAACTCTTTTTTCAAGAAAACCAATATTTTTTCATTTATGGTATTCTTCCAAAATTATAACTTTTCCATTTTAAATAAGCATTAGAATTTTCCCTTAAACAGGACTGAAGTGGGCGATTTATAATGTCTATTAAAAATTCTTTTTACATATTTTCACTTCATTTAGACATAATTTACTCCTCAAATACAATATCATTGATGATCCATTTTTCGTTCTGGGATTTACATGTTTAAAATCATATTTTTATGTCAAATAAAAATTATTTTCCTGAATAACTATTCTTTTCAAAGAAAAATGTATTTCTCCAATGATTTTCCCAATGATTTTATTAGATTACTATTATTTATGATTATGATTCAAATATTTAAAATTGGTATGGTACAATTATATTTAAGGATATCTTTTCTTTCATATATTTGGAATGAATTGTATTTGAAGAGATGTGTGGGGTCTGTTATAGCCCCTTAATGCATTGACCGGTCTCCTGAGACAAAATAATTAGTAACAAACCCTCCAAGTTTGTTTCCCAACATAATCAAACAAGCATATAACCACCAAAATAAATCAGCTTGATGGTATGGATGATCATATTCTATATGCATGACAACCAATAATTAATCATTTTCTTCATTCAACATTCACATATAATTTTCTATAGGATTTTCACTATGATAAAATACGTAGATGAATTTTAATTTTCAAATTACTGTTGGAGTGTGTTTTTTTGTTATTCACCAAAACCTGATGATCATTTATAATTTATTATTAATGTTTTATCATTATTGATTCATGTTTCCATTACATGTAACCCTTACTGAGAATTTGAGATTACACTTTTATTTTATTTCTTTCCACATGTTACGATTGAGAGACCATTTAATGAGTTCTTAGGGTATTAGTTTATTTGATTTTATTTTTTTAATATTTTTTATTTTCTTTTAAAAATGTTAAAAAAGAAACCATGTATATATAAAATTCCTCAATATTAATAACAATATCGATCCGAGGTGATATGATCTCCTTTATCTATTCAATTGTAATAAAAATTTCACTAACTCTCGGCTACCAGGGTCAGCATTTTGACCACCGTGCTGATGCCTTCATCTTTGGGTGGCAAATGTGATTGTTTCAGAATATCACTAATTTGGCACAATGTCAACACTAAAGTATACATGTAGAGGTATCTAGACACTGAAGAATATGGTCCTCCTCATTCTAGAGATGATGTGATGAAATCTGTGACTCATTTCACCACTACCAACTACATCATAAGCCTATACCTGGAGCTGGAAAGTCATTACATTATATTCTATATGATGGTTGATCATGGATTTGACCATGGATCAATCTCATTTTAGTTTCTTCCTTGGATGGATATTATGAATCATCATAATAAGAACCATCCAAATATATCACCTCAATTTTTATCTAAATCTAGTTCCTGATAGGTCTCACCCATGATACTCAAGTATGTGTCCAACAAAGTTCTCCCTAGGTGCGTGAATATATATATCAAAGTGAGTTCTCCCATATTCACACTTCCAAAGGAGAATCATATCAAAATATCTATTTATTGGTCAGTGAGAAGGCCCATATCACAGCTCACCAAGATGAATTCTTATCTCATATTCTAGTAGAAATAATGGGTGGGCACATATCCCAAAACCTGTGAATGAATACCATCATAAAATGCCAATAGAAGAAGGATTATAGGATTTATTTTATATCCTAAATTGTTTTGAATAAAAATACATGTATATCTTGGAGACTGAGAGTTTGTGAGATTATACTCCTTCAAATAATCTTTAGAAGTGCAATAAAATCTTCGAAATAATAGAATAACTGTGTCAGATTATTTAGACACTATTATTTATTTAGGGTAATGTTAATATTCCTATCCTATTTGTAATAAAATAATATAACCATGTGAAACATGAAGTAGTGGTTACTTTAGATCAATAGTACTTTATTACATTCATTTAAAAGTATTATCACCATATTCCTGTATGAGATGAGGTATAGAACCAGGATCATAATCTCATTCTAACTTGAACTCACAAACCTATTTTCGGATGTTACCTTAGTATAGGTGTGCCTTTCTATCAAATTAAAATTAGTAGGATATTCCAAAGGAATAGAGAATGGTTCATAACCTCAATCCAATGGAGGTTCTTCATTATAATTTGATAATCACATTAGATAAGGCTCATATCCTATCCAATAAATATAATCATCATATCCAAAAAAACAATTGTGATATAGGATCATATCTCCACTCTTTCCAATGAGTGAATTCACTCGAATCATTTATAGGATATATTGGTGGAGGATCATATTCGTTCCTCAATTCTAAATCTCCATCATTATATTCCAATGGTGAATCCATATGAAAAACTAGATTATCCCCCTGTTTCAACTAGGGATGACCAACATATTCTATAAATTACCCCAAGGTAAGATAATATCCCTATCAATGATACAAAATCTCACCAAAATACACAATAAAATTCTTAATAGTTAGTTCGTAATCCCACAAAATAAAATATTCTCCAACATATTCATGTAAACGTCATGAATTAGGCTCATATCCCCACTCAACCCCAAAATTAAGGTTATCATATTATATTCATGATTCCAAATTACCATCATATTCATGATATTATAAATATAAGTGTCCTTGAGGCTGAACGATACATTTCTAAAAAATCCTGAGTTCTCTATCAACAATTTTTTTCCAAGAAAAAGGTGATAATTACTTCGATAGTAATCTTCATGGTAGTATAGATATGCATTGAAGGGGTTGTACTCCTAACATACACATATGAAAACCACCCCATGGTAATATATCACATATATAAGAAAGTACTCTCATTTTTTAGAGACCTTTTTATATATAAGTTCTCTAAACATAATGGTTAACACAATATAGTCCCCCATAAACTATCACCAACATGTCTCCAAAATCAGTAAGAGAACTAGATAAATGAATTATGTGGTTTGACTAGTTGGAGGAATATTATTCTAATGAATTAGAATTTGGAATAAATATATGGAAGGATATGGCTTAAAACAACCATAAAAACATTTTTATCCCATTTACACATTGTACATTGATATCTCAGATGAGGAAAATAGGGTATTCATGCTGTAATTATGCCAAAATATATTGGAGAACCATCAACTATTTTAATAAAGTAAAATATTTTAACAAGTATAGGAGGTGCACCTCCAAGTGATAAATACTCTCTATTATTAGTTGGAAAGGGCTACATTTTTTATGGAATGGTACCAAGAATTCGGATTAGATGAAAAATTCCTATCATGTGTTATCATATACAACAAGAAAACTCTCTAGTAAAGAATTTCCAAATCCTAGTTAGATGTTTGTATCAGAGTATGGAGAAATTATAGGGAAATTAAAATTATCCCATAACTATGATATTTAATCTTCCCAGACAAGACATCATGTATTGTCATAGCTTTCAGAGAATCAAGGGTTCATGTAATATGTGGTCAAGTTGGCCAATAAAATCAGTCTCCTTTATTATGAGGAAGAAAAGAAGATGATAATAGAGAGAGGGGAACAATAAAAAACCCCAATATTATTCCCCTCAATGAAATGGAAACACTTATCATACATGGTATCTGAGGTTGAAACCACATAATGAAATCTTATTTTAAGAGACTCCCACCACATGTAACCATTACCCCTAGACCATAAGAAAAAAAGATTGTCCCAAATCAGGCAGATCACTGTAGTGTCTTCAATGAAAGTAATCATTGAGAAAACCCATCCAATAGGGATAGGGAAGTTTTTATATTAGTCAAATCTACCAGGTTCATCAAATACATAGATGTACAGAAGAAATCTATTTTAATTTCAAATCCATGCTATCATATAGGAAAATGGGAATTGTTATCATAATTTCTATCCTAGGAGTCATTAGATCCTCAACAACAATATCAGATAGTGATATTAATGGACCAGAATCAACCCCATCTCATATGATATGGGATATTTTTTATTATCATCATCCATTATGGAATTGGTATTTTACAAGATATTAGTTAAATATGAATTATCGACATCTCAATTATTCCTCACATTATGAGACACACCTCATTAAATTGATGACTGGTTGGAATGCACATACAAAAACTCCATTAAGGTCACTATAAAAAACATAGATATGTGCAATAATAGATAAGTGACTTCAAACCCTATAAGCTTTGTTTGAAATGATTTTAAAAAAGACTAGGTCTCAGATAAATAACCTTGATACACCCCTTGAAGGAGGATAAATAAGTATTAAACCGCCATATTTCACGGAGAGTATTGGGATGACTACTATTTCATTGTATGACTCAGTTATTATCATCACCATATATATAGAAAATGATGTGGACTAAGTTTAAAATATAGTGAGATGCAATAGGAAATCCACGGACTGGGATATAGGGGATCTGGTTGCAATAACTAAGGCACCACATACGCATAATTAGAGGACATAAAACCTTACATTTTTGAATGATGTGGATTTACCTACTCACTGATAATATGAAAATGATAAAGGGTTAGGTTTAGAAACATCCCACTCACAACTTAAAAGAATCAAAATATCATATTTCCATGAATGAGTAGAAAAATATGAGAATAATATGTCATAACACAAGAAACTAAATGAGGAACTACTCATTAGAAGTATTCTTGCAGGATATCATAATTAAATAGAAGCATATATCCCTCTTAAAAATGAACATAACATTTATAATACACCTATAAGAGTGGTATTTGGGAATCAATTTAGCTTGGGATCATTGAAACAATTTTACATGAATGTGTAATTTGAGAACGATCACATCTTTTTACCACTATGGGGATAGCCTCGCCAATAACTAGGGGATCATATAGTTTAAGAATGGATCAAGAATCAAATGGATGTTAATTTTGGTTCACCTTATCAGGAATATCCCACTCCATATAGATAGGAGGTGGTCTATATAGTGATACCTATAGAACTCCTCAAAATTATAGAATGTTGGTCTATTTGAGTGGAATAAATTGAAGGGTTTCACACCACAATGCAACCCAAAATGTATCCACATCCAGAATAGGTGGATGAAACATTTCTCACACCCAATTATGGAAACAAAATTCATTAAAACAATTATGTATCATGAGATATAGAAAATTATCTCACACAAATAACATCCAGATATAGCCTGATGAAAGAATCTCACAACCAGAAGGAGGATGAAATGATGTTTTGTAAAGAATCTGGTAGGGTATTCTTTTGTATGTTAATACAACCTTCCAGTAGGATACCTCATTGGTTAGGAAGGCCTTTTCCATAAATTGTTATATCAAATTAGCTACATTTTTAGTGAAAAATGATTTTCAACCTCACAAATTGCAAGTAACATGAATATGAGAGAGTTTCATATGTTATTTCCAGAAGGAATGGTTTCATGTACTCACTCAGTATACCACTATTGTAAGAGAAATTGAATGAATATTTTAATGATAATATTATAGATGAGAAACCAACACCTTGATCATTATAATATATCTAGGAATATTTCTTGAGTTTGGAGAAACAACACAATTCCCAGAAATGTTCATTCTATGAACTAAAGAAAAATATTAGTCAATTGCAATGACATAAGTAAAATGTTATGGTAAGTTAGAGACATATAGTAATAGTTCCAATATAATAATCTATGCAGGCCTTGAATCACTTGATACCTCTCAATGAGATTCACCAGAAACAAAATCACACTCAATTGGAGGCGAAGATAGATAAAGGATACACATGTTTTTTCAGAATGGTTGAACACATAGTATTAATTTTGAAATGATTGTGTTTTTTATATCCATATAAAAACAGAAAATAACCTCCTCAAGCTACTAATGATTAAGAAACTCAATTAGGCCAACCTTAGTGATCGCCTTGACTACTTCCCTTTTCATAAAATACTAAGTGAGACCGTCTTGGACAACACTACATTCAATGAAATTTAGAAGATAAATATTGATTCGTGATATGTGATCCTGGAAGGGACCTAGAATAGGTAACATGTGTAACCTTCATTGATCTATATGAATATAGTAACTAGAATTAATTTCAAAATGGGCATGATCAGATGTATGATAACTGTATGATTTAGAAAATAGTTGACCAACCCCCTACAACCCGATGAACACATATTCATAATACATTATATATCCTATAACCTAGGATTGTACCATTGAATATGACTCTTAGAGATATATTTAATAGTTATAAATAGTAAAACACATAGGATAATGTGTCACACACAACTTCCACATAGAATTGGACCCTTGAAAATTTCATTCCATCGACATCCGAAAAATGGGAACCGACCCACCAAACAAAACCCACATCGAATGAGAAAATATTATTTGTTTATGTTCTGTTAGTTAACTTAAAAAATAAATTCATTGATGATTATGATTCCCCAGATTTTGAGTTCCCCATACCTTACTAGAGATCTAAAGTATGATGATGCATAAGCTTAGTGTATATAGGATGGTGCTAGCTTGGATTAACACATTATTCGGTCATATCCCTATAAAATACATTTACACAGAAGATACCCATGTGTGGGAACATTATAAATCCCAAAAGAATAATGAATGTTCCTCATATCCCTTTAACAATCATTAAAACCAAATAATTTTAAATAACCAGCTTGAAGGGGTGAAGTTATATTATAATCCCATAAAAAGTGATAGTGTAGTGTAACCAACACCATTTTCAATTGATTCTCCATTAGAAATATACCATGCCCAATTACAATAACCCTAAAACACTTCCACTCATATGATTAATGATAAGTATTAGTTCAAATAGGTATGTACGAACCTCAGGAAAAAAATATGATATTTTAAAATAGTTAGTGGTCATACCATCCAATCTCTCAATCATGAATTATCTCAATACTTAAAAATAACTCTGAGAAGTATCGTTGGGGATCTATCAAGCCTACAATATTTACAATTTTTTTTTCTATATCCATGTTTTACTGAGTAGATACAATTTCAGTAAAATATCATACCACTAACTCCTTCGTGACACTTGATCGGGAAGAAGTTATCTAGGGACATATTAGACCACTGTAAGTTTCACCAAATATGCATACCATTTTCATCTTAAGGGATTCAGTTTACAATGGTCATAGGATCAATATCATCATACATCCTAACATTTTACATTTGGGGTATAGTGAATGGAAATTTTCATTGGAAAAACTAACTATTCATTGGTGTGAAAAGTATGAGACAATTCACCTCATAAAGATGAATGATAAAGATCTATTTAGAGTTATCACAAATAATGTTGAGTTCATGGTTATAAAGTAAGGAGTATCATATGATTCTTATTAATAATACAATTTCTTAATAGTGTCGTTGTTGTTCCTTCATCATTTTACTAATACATGAAATACACCATCAACATAAATGTTAGAATACCACATGTTGGCATCGTCCCATTTGAGTATTACACATCTGTATATGCTGAGGAATGTTTCTTCAATAATTAAGTAAAATAACTAAGTATGGACTGTGATATGATGTTTTCCAATAAAAAATATCTCAGTAACACCTTATTGGAATCCACGAAGCATTCTCAATAGTGATAATTTGTTGAGCATAACATGATCAAGGTATGAGGCTCAATCATAGAAAGATGCTGTAAACCCCAAAATTCACTTGTGCATGTGATATAAATTGAATCAGATGAAGTGTATTTTTCAAAGGTAAGTGAAGAAAATGATATACCAAGATTCAATAATTCCCTTATAAAATGTGAAAGAGTAACCCATTAAATTAATTTCACCCTCGGATGTCCATACTTTTCTTTCCCTTGTAACAACATAAATAAAGAAATGATTCACTGGAATCTCACTGAAATGACCCTAAAACTTCATGATGTAGACGTATCATATCATGTCATATCTTATATGAAAATTTATTTTGATTTCATCATATAACCCACCATGACTAAAAATTCCCCCAAGGACATATAAATTCAAGAGGAAGAGGAAGACTTAATAATCATTGTTAATATAGTAATGGAAGGTGTCTCCAACACCATCAATGAGCTTAGAATGGTGAATCTATGAACACAAGATGACCAAAAATATTTACTAGTGCATATAGGTATATCAATAAGAAACAGATGTAAATTTCATTTCTAAAGTGGGATACATAAGTTTTCCCATGGAATTATATAGATATCCCTAGAGAGAGCCCCAATATGGCTACTCATCACTTGGGAATTCTCAAGGACTATCATGGCTTTAATTATATATATTGGAGAAGGAATTCCTCCTATACAACTAACATTGTTTCAAATGTTAAAAAAGTGTCCAAAGGTGTTTTTGTCTGAGGAGTGTATTACATGAAATTGATTCCCAACATCATCCTTAAAAAAAGAATATCATGATAAGGGTATTAATTAATTTGATATACATTAATTTCCATTTCCCAATGGATGATTACAAATAACCAATCATAGAACTTTTGATCGATGTAAACAATATCTTTTAACCCCTTTCCTTTTTGGATGGATATTAAAAGTATAATTAGATAGATATGTCCCCTAAAGATGAGGAAAATACTAAATTCAAGGAACCAGAGAGGAACACTTTCTACCAGATAATACCATTTGGACTAAAGAACACCGGTGCTATATACCAATGTTCCATGAATCATTTAACTATTCCTTTATTTATATGAATCATGTAATACCATTTTTATGAAACGAGGGATATATGTTGTCGGAATTTTGATGAAATCACGGATTTTCATGCAATTTTCAACAAATTAATGTAGCGCATTTTGATGATGACTCATCTGAATTGTTATTTTTGTGTTATTTTATATATATTCCTTGGATTTTTTGTATTCCATGACAAAATTGAGTTTGGTCATGAAAAGACTTGAGAAATATGAGAAATTTAACCCCTCATAATCATAATGACCTTAGGCACTGAATGTGCAGCATAAAAATATTTCAAATTTCATAGCCAACTTGTGAAGGAAAAATACCCCATTCATTAAGTTAATGAGTAAGGAATTTCCCTACCGATGGGATGAGGGCATCCATGAAGAATTCTAGAAGGCAATAGAGTAACTATTTCATCCATCGGTCATGATGCCATTGGTAGAAGGAAATCCACTTATCCTATATATTTCCACCACAGAACACAAACATGGTTCTTTATTTACATAGAAAAATAACTTGGGAAATGAAAAAATCCTCAACTATCTCAGTTAAAAAATACTAGATACTCACACTGGATATTACAACCTCAAGAAAACTAAAGAACACTAATATTTATAATAAAAATGATGATGAATTACATGAAGCATCATGAAGTCTACTAGGTCTCTCATGTTGGCCCGCTCAAGTATATTCTTTCAATTCCTATGATATTACGTAGTTTGGTCGAATGGGTGGTTATCCGCCAATAGTATGATATCTAATTCTTGTAATAGAAGGAAGAAATTGGGAAGGCATTGGAGGGTTTCTTTAAAACACATACCACATTGGAAAACATTCCAATGGACACTGAACATCCTAAATAACAATATTTATGCACTTATGACTCTTCATAAAAATGGGAGATATATTTGGATGGTGTCACCTGATGTTCTAATGGATGAATAACGGAAAAAATGAATGTCATCTAATTTGTTCTGGGGACTATATTTATTTCTCATTGTAAGTGAATATTTACATATTCTTTCTCACCGTCTAAAGGATACACTAATAATAAGGTATATTATCAATCCCTTAAAACCAGCATGGGGCTATCCCTACAATTAGAGATATCCTACTAGAACCTAAGAAAGGACCTAGAGTTAGTAACGCAATAGATCAGTGTTTACTATGCAATAGATAAGTCTAAATCCCCCTATAAGTTATTTTAGAGGATTGATTGTATAATTATGTATTAAAACAATACTTAATCATGTACGCCAGTCAATAAATTCTCATAATGATGTATTGGACCATACTGTCATAGTCTGGTTTGATCTTGTTTAAGAGGAAGTGGTTTTCCATATCACACACCGAAGGGTGGTATTGGCAATGATCTTCTGTAAAATGGATGAAATCAATTAGTAAAAAACATACTTAGAATCAATTGATCCATTATCCACCCATGGATAGATAAATACCCTAATATGTTACCTCAAGAAATGGAACCCTCCAATCAGATTGGGAATAAAAGGGAATAGATTAGATGTGGAGCATCAAACTATACCATTCTGGATGGGATAAATAAGAATAAACCCCTCTGTAGATGAGGCTTCAATGGAGTCCTCCACATATGAATTGTAGATAGAGAGAATATTTCGACCATGGAAGATTTTTATAGCCTCATGCATCATTAACAAGTATAAAACCTAAACAACCCATTTATGTCTTGGGAATTGATGTTGTGGGGACATACACTACAACTACAACTCACTAGTTTAAAAACAACATAACTACTACTCACTTGTATTACAAAATGGGATAAGGCCATAACCCTCAAATAATGTAAGAGAAAAATGCCATCACCATCATAATTTATAATATTATCATAATATTTGGTGTCTCCCATATGATATTGATGGAAAATGAAAAAACAATTACATTCATTAGAGATGAAGATACTATATAATTAATATAACATTTATTCCAACAATTAGACCCACTATCATAAATAAATTAATTTATTGATAGATGGTTCTAATCAGAATCAATTGAATATAATAAAGAAAATAGTAGATGAGGACAAGATGTCCAGACTAGAGATGGATTTTCTTGATTTTTCGGGCTAATGTACCAATATGTGAATTCAATACAAACAAAAACATATTCATTGGTTTATGGGATAAATATAGTATGCCTCATTTATTCTTAGTTTCCCCTAATAATAATAGCTCTCTATGTTGTAAGATCCCATAATTTTATAGAGTCATCTCAGGAGTGTTATTAGGTAATTTTTTTGAAGATTTTAAGTACCTTTAAATTGGAGTAGTTGCTTGGGGTGCGTTTTGGTTAATTTTTAAGGAAAATAATGGAAAATGGGTTTTTCATGGTTTGCACATGATTTGACCAACCGGGTGACCAAACCATGAAAATTGTGAAAAACTGGACAGAGCGTTCCACACGATTTGTGCACGGTTTGAAAAACCTTGTGGCCAAACCGTGCAGACCATGAAAAGATGGATAGAGATGTCCACACAGTTGGTGCATAGTATTCTTAACCGTGCGCCTCTGCCTAGGAAACTATGTGCACATAATCGTAATTCCGAAAATCCTTTTTAAAACCACCTGAACCCTGATACATCCATAATTTCGATCTCGGCTTGTGCTTGATGAATTATAGGTATTTCCAAAGCCTTCGGGAGGGATTCCAAGGTTATCTGAACATTTTTCATTGAGGTTGAAATCCTGGAATAAAGATATTCTCTCCTCCTAGTAAGTGGATTTATTCTTGATGCTTCTTTCGTTCTTTCCTCTATCATTCCACGATCTTTTTACTGAGGATCGGCACTGTTTCAAATGACCTAAACCTATGAGTTGAGATATAGATCTAGGATTTTGGATCTAGATCTTTTTTTACAAGATCTTGATTCCTTTGATCTTAATTGTGGAGTGAAGGATTTAAATCCGGAGCATTATTGACGAAGTTGTTCCACTTGGATTCTGTGTCTTTCCGTTGGGATAACTTCTGTCAATAAACAGAGGTTTGTGGGCTAAATCGAACTCTAATAGTCATGATTTATTATATGTGTATGAGTTTATGAAATTTCATATATTTCCTAGATAATTTACATACTTAAATTTGAGTAATTATGAAAGTGGAATTGATTTGTGTTTACCTTGGTGATTTATTGATAATTGAATCATAGACCAAAAAATTGGGGGATTGGCCAAATTGATTGATATTTTAGAGATTTAATTATGGGTTGTGATTTTGTATTTGATTTATTGATATGATTATAATAAGATAATTAATTGGGTGAATTAATTACGGAATTATGTTTATCTATTAAAGATTATTAATTTTGAAAATTAGTTATATGTCATGTTATTGATCAAAGATAATTCATTTTGAGAATTAATTATGGAAAGTTGAGATTTGAAATGGATTATTAATAGTGAAGAATTAATTATTAAATGATAATGGTATTTATTAATAAATTAATTGACGAATTAATTAATGGGTTATGTGCTTAGTTAATTGTTGAATTAACTAATGGCCTTTGAAATGTTCAACTAGTCATTAGATTAGTAATTGAATAACGTGGAAAATTCTTATGATTTAAGGAGTGACTATATGGATGAGATTTTTTTGGTGCTACGAATGGCATTCTAGACCAATTAGAAGTCGGGACTTTAACATGGCGTTCCTCCCCAATAGTTATCCAATCCTCAGATTATGGGGTGCTAGGCATGAAGACCTACACCGAATTAGAATTGGAGTGCTAGTCACGACGACCTACACTCAATGAGATTTGTGGTCCTAGACAAGACAACCTACACCAAATGATTAATGATAATAATAAATGATGATTCAAATGAGGATTGGGGTGATAATAATGATGACCTATAATAAATGATTAATGATAATGAATGATTATTCAAATGTGACACAAGAATTGAATTGGCCTAATGTGATGATTAAAGATTAAATGACAATGTGATAACTATTTGAATTATTCATTGTATTTATTTCATAATAAATTCTCATGCACTATATTTTGAGTGGACTAGTTTTAAACATAGTTGGGGGTGGGCTATTGAGTTGTACTAATATTCTATTTGGTACTCCAAATTGGCACAGGGGTAGACTTTGTTGTTGCAGAACATGATAAGGGAAAGGCCCTGTGATAGGTTGCTGCTGGGGATTAGAGCATGGGAGATGGAACCAAATGTTGTTTGGGAACCTCTTGGATGTTTTCATGTATTTAAATTGGGTTTAATTATAGACACTTGGAATTTTCATTGTCATAGAATCATTTACCTTTTACTTGAGTATTTTATTTTCTGTTTTGATCATCATAGGACATGGTATTGTTCTGGTTATTTATACGCCTCCAAACTTAGTTATTTTTATTTTCTTCCACTTTTGTTTTATTATAATAAGAGAGAGAATAATATCCCCATTACTGACTTACCATACCCTCACTGCTATTCGACACCCTATGGCATACGAGGAGGCGTGCATGAGGGCATGTGGCCAACTGACTCGGGGCACCATTCAATGGCTCCTGGGTAGGGACGTCACAAAGTGGTATCATAGGATTTTGCATTATTTATTCTTCTTTTGTCTTACTATCTATGTAAAGGTAAGAATGAGACTAGGAAGAGTCGAGGCTTGGTAATGAGCTTGTACATGGTAGTTACAAACCCATGTATAGGGGAAAATCTGAGTACTCATGGTGGGATTGTTGTGATTGTTGTTTGTTGTTACAGTTGAATATTATTTCACCTTGGATGATGCACTTTTACTGTGGGGTTATATTTGTTTTTAAAAATTTTTAATTTTGATTTGTGGCCTAAAGAGGCATGATAGTTGAGTCTACATGCATCATTCTAGGCTCTCTTGGTAGTTATGACATGCATCATTCTAGGCCCTCATGGGATAATGGTTTATGTTAAGTTGTTGAACATGAAATATTTTTTCCATGATGTGATATTGAAAAAATGATGAAAATGAGAATAAATGGGTGTCTAATGAGCAACTTTATTGTTGAATTGAGTATGAGAAATTAATTAATTAATTAATTAATTAATTGAGAAAATGTGTTTAATTAAAGGTTGGATTATTTAATGATAATGATTATACCCTTGTTAACCATGTCCTAGGAGTAGCATTGTTAAGGGTAGTGATAAGGCCTTAGTAATGACTTTGTGGCACGAAAAAGGGGAAAGAATACTTTTTAAAACTTTTTGTGTTAGTTTCTCCTCTTACGTAAGTGTAGCAAGGTCGTGTTATAAGACCTGATATGCGTTTTTGGCTTTGTAGGAGTATGCCTCTACGATGCCTGATGAGGGAGAGACTGAGGGGTATGGGTCGAAATGAACTTCCATATAGAGAGCTTGAGGCACCATTGGTGAAAGCTGAGGAAGAAAGGGAATATTTTTTATAGAAATTTTCTAGTTTTAGGTTATTCAGTGAGAGGGGCCCATGGAAGGATCAGAAAATCATGTCTGAGTTGAAAATGTAGTTTCAACTGTAGCACCCTCCTACTTTTACCGGAGAGGGTGGACCTGATGGAGCAGAATTCTATATTGAATCCATTGAGATGATACTTGACCATTTAGAGACTCTGGATGAGGGGAGGTCCATGATGGCATCTTATATGCTGCGGGGTTCCGCAATGTTCTGGTGGGAAATTCTGGTACGATATGGATAGATTAATGAGATGTATGGAAGGAATTTTGGGAGAATTTTTTGGAACACTTCAATATAGACACACTAAGGTGAGAGAAGGATTTAGAGTTTACTCATCTGAAATAAGTAAGAATGTTAATAATGGAGTACGCTAAAAGTTTCACAGATTTACAGTGTTTTTCATCATCTTTGGCAGCAGATGAGGCCTCTTCTGTAAAACTATTTCCCGATGGTCTTGAGTGTGAAATTAAGTCCCATGTGAATAGGTTTAGGCTGTAAAAAAATTCAGAAGTGGTTAATTGTGCTCTCAGTTTAGATGGGAACTTGAAGGAGGATTCTAGTACTGCACAGGTAGCTGGACGATCTGGGAGTGGGCCATCCTAGAGTAGGAATCACCATTATGAGAATCATTGTCAGGATAGTGGAAATAAAGGTGGACAGTCAGGAGGAATAGTTGCACCATAACTTTCTTATATTATTTTACACCAGTGCGGTATGCAAGGATATTATCATACACATTTTCCACGACCACTTGTAGAGTGTCGGTTTTGTTGGAATATGGAAAATATGCAGAGGTTGTCTTGGAATTCGTGGTAGGCTGGTGTTGAGGGAGAAGATGCACAAATTTGGAGTGTGGGATAGGGGTCTTTGACACCATATAGGTATGACAGCAGGAGTTCTAATAGAATAGGTGGTAGAGGAAGGTGGAATGGTGCTTCAGGGAATGGATTCCCATATCAACAGAGTGGTTCTACTCAGGGGAGTCATAAGACACTATAGGAAAGAAGGGAAGGATAGATACATGCAGTGCATCCTACACTTGTGGAGATCGAGGCATGTCCATCAATAGTGAGAGGTACTATTATAGTTGCTTATACTTTAGCTACTACCTTGTTTTATATTAGTGCCTTTAGTTCCATTATATCTGAAAATCATATTAATGTGTTGATCCTATAAGTGGATTCTGTAAGCGGGGTGAGGAATATCAATAAACTACTGGAAACACAGTCTAGGGATATCTGTTTATGCAAGGGATGTTCACTAGATATCAGAGAGTATAATTTCATTTGGGATATTTCTTACCTTGATATAATGGGCTTTGATCTGATTATGGGTATGGACTGGCTAGTCACCTACCGAGATCACAAATATTGCTACCACATGAGAGTGTCCTTTGTATCACTTGGGGGTGAAAAATAAGTCCTTTGTTGAGAATAGGATATCTATATAGGCGGAGTTGGGACAATTACTCAGCAACTAGGAGAGATCATGGCCCAAGTGGATAGACTTTTTTTGGATGATGGGAGTGGTAGGCAGGATGTCCTTCCACCAGTAGTAGAACTATTTCATGATGTCATTCTTGAATATCCTTCAGGGTTTCCACCCGAGAGATATGTGGAATTCAATATTAACCTTATACTAGGGGCTGATCTGGTATATATTCCACCTTACAGAATGGAACTGACTAAGCTTCGACAACTCCAAACACTTTGGGAGGAGTTGGATGATAAAGGGTTTATCCATCCAAGTACATCACCTTAGGGATCACATGTTTTGTTTTCGAGGAAGGCTGATGAGAGTTTACGATTCTGTGTAAATTACTAAAAGTTGACCAAAATGACTATGATGAACATACATCCTCTTCCATGTATTTATGATTTGTTTGACCAGCTTAAGGGGGCTAGTGTGTTCTCGAAGATTGATATGATATCAGTGTACCATCAGGCGAGAGTTAAAACCTAAGATATACCAAGAAATGGTTTCAGGAGTAGGTTTGGACTTTATGGGTTTTTTATAATGTTGTTTGGGTTGAATAATGCTCCAGCAGGTTTTATGGCCTTGATGAATATAATCATTAATTTAAACGTAGATCAGTGTGTGGTGGAATTTGTGGAAAACATCTTAGTGTACTCAAAGAATCATTACGATCATTCTCAACATCTTGAAATCATCATGATTACACTGAGAGATCATCAACTATATTCCAATCTATCTGAAGGTCGGTTTTGGATTGATAGGGTGCACATTTTGGGGCACATCATCTCGGAAGAAGGTGTAGTAGTGGACACAGAGAAAGAGAAAGAAGTGATTTCATGGGAGCATCCCATGAATATTTTTTATATTCAAATATTTTCAGAATTAGCTAGTTATTACAGGAGGTTTATCCAGGACTTTTCCCAAATGGAAGCACTACTTACTGGTTTTACAAATAATGGGATAATGTTTCTTTGGATAGAAGCATGCGATAATTATTTCCACAAATTGAAGAATCACTTAATCTTGAAACCAATTTTGATCTTACTTGATGCAAGTGAGGAGTACATGGTGTATTGTGATGCTTCTGGGGTTAGACATAGACATGTATTGATACAAGGGGGTAGAGTCGTTGCTTATGGGTCTAGGATGATAAGGTTACATGAACATAATTACCCTATGCATGACCTTGAGTTAGAAGTAGTGGCTTATGATATTAAGTGTTGGTGACACTATCATTTGGGTGAAAAGTTTATAGTTTTTACGGGACACAAAATATTGTAGTACATCTTTTCACAGCGTGACTTGAATCATCAGCAACAAATATGGGTAGAATATATGCAGTCCTTAGATTTTGAACTGGAATATACATATGAGAAAAGGAGTAGTGCGGATGATTCCTTTTGTAGAAAAACTCAAACTCAGTTGGAACACGAGTCAAGTACATGGTAGAAAATGATGAATTTTCTTGCATAAATGCAAGTGGTAGTTCGGGAGAATCATGGGAGGACGACTCTAGTTTATGTAGTTGTGGATTCTACACTCTTAAGGCTAATCAGGTACAATAAGTATGAGGATCCAGATTGTTTAACCTTGAGTCAAAGCATTAATGGTGGGGATAAAACTTCATATTATAAAATATATGAGGATGAGATCATCTATTTTAAAAATCATGTTTTTGTTCCTATGAGAATGTGAGATGAACCCATGTGATAATTTCATGCTTCAAGGTGGCCGGTACATCCTGGGGTGACAAAAATGTATCATGACCTTCGATGATTGTTTTGGTGGCCATGCAATAAAAAGGAGATAATAGGGTTCGTAATAAGATGTTTCACCAGTCAGCAGGTGAAAGTAGAGCACCAATGACCTGGAGGACTATTTCAACCGTTACCTATTCCACAATGGAAGTGGGATGATGTGACTATGGATTTTGTGGAAGAACTTCCAATGACTCTTATGAAGAATGATGTTATTTGGTTCATTGTGGATTGGATAATGAAGGTATCAAACTTCTTTCCTATTAACGAAACATTCACAATAGAGCGGTTGGGAGAATTGTGTGTGAAAGAGATAGTTTGTTTGCATGGGGTTCCATGGATGATAGTTTTAGAAAAAGATTCACACATTACATCAAGAATCTGGTAGGGTTTACAAAAGGCACTTGGTACACAGGTTCTGTTAAGTATGGCCTTCCACCCACAGACAGATTGGTAGTCAGAGCATATCATACAAGTGTTAGAGGATATGCTATGAGAATGTATACTTGACATTAGTGGTTCTTGAGAAAAAACACCTGAATTTATTTGAGTTTTCCTATGAAAATAGTTATCAGTGAACTATATAAACTGAACCATATGATTCACTTTATGGTAGAAAATTTAAATCACCACTATTTTGGTTAGAGGCAGGTGATTCGGAGCAGTTGGGACCGATTCTTTTTTATGAGACATCAGAGAAGGTATAGTTGATTCAAATGCATATGGCTTAAACTCAGAGTAGACAGAATTCATATACGGATAGATGAAGATTTCCCATAGAGTTTACATAGGGTGATCATGTATTCCATAGGGTGTCACCTAGATTGGGTCACCACAGGATACAGATGCATGGAAAGTTAGTGCCCAGGTTTTTGGGACTGTTTTAGGTGTTGGAGTGAATCAGGCTGATGGCGTTCTGATTAGAACTTCCACAGGAAATCAGCACTATGCATGATATTTTTCATGTGTCACAACTACGGAGATATCACCTCGACCCTTCTCATTTGATTGATGTGGAAGAATTTTACCTTGAGTTAGATGCATCCTTTGAGGAGCATCTGTTGCATGTGTTTGGTCGCAATGAGAAAGAGTTATGGGGAAAGATTGAATTATTAGTTCATGTATTACGGAAACATGAAAATGTTCAAGAGAAAACATGGTAACAGGAAGAAGACAATAAGGATCAATAGACCAATCATTTAGGCCATAATCCTAGAGAATTTCAGGAGTGCATCTTGAGGATGAAATGTTATAAGGTGGGGAGATTGTAAGATCCCATCCTTTTTTAGAGTCATAAAGGGGTGCTTTTTTATGTACATTTATGATGCTTTTAAGTACTTTTTATTTTAGAGTAGTGGATTGGGGTGCATTTGGGTGAATTTCTAAGGAAAACTAATGGACAGTGGGTTTTACACGGTTTGCACATATTTTGACAAACCGTGTGACTAAACTATGCCAGGCCTGCAAAACTGGACAGAGGTGTTCGCATAGTTTGTGCAAGGTTTGAAAAACCATGCCGCCAAACCATTCCATCCATGAAAACATGGACAGATAGGTTCACACGGTTGGTGAAAAAATTTCCTAACATTTCACCTCTACCCAAGAAACTGTGCACGCATAATATTAATTCTGAAAATCCTTTTTAAAACCACCCGAACCCCCGAAACTTCCATATTATTAACCTTGGATCCGGCTAGAAGAATTATAAGGGTTTTAAAAGCTTCTTAGAGAGATTCAAAGGCAATCCAAACACCATTCATTGAAATTGAAATCCCGGATTGAAGATCTTCTCTCCCCTCAGAAAGTGGATTTCATCCCGATGCTTCTTCCATTATTTCCTCTATCTTTCCATGATCTTTTCATGGAATATGTTAAGAATTTACATAAATATAAACCTATGAGATGAGATCTAGATCAAGTATTTTGGATCTACATCTAGTTTTACAATATCTTGATGCCTTTGATCTTAATTTTGGTTTTAGGTATTTAGATCCAAAGGTTGATCGATGAGATTGTGCCGCTCATATTTTGGGTATTTCATTTGGGATAACTTTTTCCAATAAACTGAGGTAGGTGGTCAACATCGAACTCATATAGTCATGATTTATGATATTTTTATGAGTTTATGAATTTTCTATATTCCCTTGATAAATGATTTCTTAAATTCGAGTAATTAGGATAGTGGATTTGATTTGTGTTTACCTTATTGGTTTATTGATAATTGAATCAAGGAACTAACAAATGGGGGGTTTCCCCAGTTGAATGATATTTTGGAAATTTAATTATGGAATGTGATTTTGTATTTGAGTTGTTGGATTGAATTTAATAAGATAATTAATTCTGGGGAATTAGTTTTGGAATTATTTTTGCCGATGAAACATGATTGATTGTGACAATTAGTTATATGTCATGATGTTGATCAAATATAATTAATTGGGAGAAATAATTATGGAAAGTTTACATTTAAAAATGATAATTAATTGTGAAGAATTAATTATAAAATGATAATAGGATTGATTGATTAATTAATTGATTAATTAATTGATGGGTTATGTGCTTATTTAATTGTTGAATTAACTAATGGCCTTTAAAATGTTTAACTAATCATTGGATTAGTAATTGAATAATGTTGAAAATTCGTAAGATATATAGAATGATTAAATGGATGTGATTTTGTGGTGCTAGGCTTGGAGGCCTAGACCGATTTGAAGTTGGGACTTGAATATGGTGTTCCTTTGCAATAGGTATCTAAGCATCAGATTATGGGGATCTAGGAATGACTACCTACACTAAATTTGAATTGTAGTGCTATACATAACAACCTACACTCAATGAGATTTATGGTGCTAGGCATGATGAACTACACCAAATGATTAATAAAAATAAGGAATGATGATTAAACTGAGGATTGGGGTGCTAGGCATGAAGTCCTACATAGAATTATTAATGATAATGAATGATGATTCAAATGGGAAACATGAATTGAATTGGCCTAATTTGATGATTAAAGATTAAATGAAAGTATGATAACTATTTAAATTATGCATTGAATTTATTGCTTCATAAATATGAAACTATCTTTTGACTGGACTCGTTTTATACACCATTGATGGTGGCCTACTGAGTTGTGCTCACACCCTATTCAGGCTGCCTGATCAGCACCCGATTAGACTTTTTTGTTGTAGGACAGGACAAGGGCAAGGCCATGTGATTGGTTATTATTTGGGATTATAGCATCAGAGAGAGAAATGGATCTGGTTTGAGTCCCGATTGGGAGTCTTTGGGTCTTTTCTTTGAGTTTCATTATAGACATGTGGCATTTTCATTGTTATATCATGATTTAATTTTCAGTTGAATATTGTATTTTCTATTTTGGTCATCATATGACATGGTATTGATCTGGTTATTTAAATAGTTCTGTAATTGGTTATTCTTACTTTCTTTCACTGGTGTTTTATTCTGATAACATAGGGTATAGTCTCCCCAATACTGACTTGCCAGACCCCCATTACTAGTTGGCACCCTCTAGTGTACGGGGAGGCGTGCTTGAGGGCATATCGGCAACTGGCTCTAGGAACCCTTTAGTGGATCCCTGGTTTGGATTTCACATGTGAAAAACAATTAGATGATGAATAGTGATAAATGGTACAAGATGAGTTTCAAAAAATAGATTCAAAATGGTTTTCTATGATACATAACATCAATATTCATTAGAATATAGTCATGAAATCTTCCAATAAAAAGGTTCAACTAAACTTTTTAGTTCATTGAGAATTGGAATTGGTTTTGAGAACCCTAATGAAACTGGGAAAGAAACATCCAAATATGGTACCAAAGTGGGGAGTACCCAATATCATACTAGATTTATATTCCAATAGAGCTTACTTATTGGAAGAAATGGATGGGGAATGGGTTACTCCCCCAATAATTGTAGATTTAATGATAAGTACCACATATAGATATCACAATGAAATCATAGTACTAGAAGTGGGATATTAGACTGCATACCATTTTATAACTTTAACACATGACGTCCAATACAAAAAATACATCCTTAACATATGATGTTAAACTACACTAAAGACATCCATATAGTATAATGTTAAACTATACATAGGACATACTACCTGTATGATAGGAAACTATGTGGAACATTGATCCATTCACAATAATTTAATGTTACAAATCATGGGATCACCTAGCGGGACACTTATTCTCTTATTACATATGATCCTGATATATAAAAAGGTTTATAAGGTAGGGGCCTACATGATTATTCTATGTTTCTTACAATTACCAAAAATATATGAAAAGTGTTATTCATTGGTTTTAAAATATAAAACATCATGTAGGACCGATTTTTTATTTCTAGTTTAGGGACATAACTTTATGAACAACTCATTACAGATGAGATTGATTATTATGGAGGAAAAAATATTGTTCCGATATACCTATGTGTGAGTTAGATCAACATAATGGAATTTACTAATATCTATGATATCATTTATTCCAATTATCACAATATACATAGTGTTCATGAATGCAAAATCTTGGGTCCAAAAGGAATATAAAGGAAAAAATGTCCTCATCTTACTTATGGGTTTGAACAGAACATTGAAATTACGATAAAATAAATATGTGTGGTATTGTTATTATTCCAATTGGATAGGAAGTGGATTATTGACCTAAAATATTAGTCCCAACAATATTATATATAAAAACCACCCTATATTCATATTGGTTAGACATATTCATGGGACATTTTCATAAACTACACGTGTCTTGATTCATGATCATATGAGAAATTCAGTGACACCCAAATCCTATATCTTTTCCGATTAAGAATATGATTGTCATTCCCTCTCATAATTAATAATCCATAGAAATGCGATCAATTTTGCATAAGTGAATTATGTGTGGATTGATTCATGTTTCAATAGGATACATAGAGATTCAAAATTCTCAAATATTTGTTCTAGATACAATAAAAAATATATATAAAAAATCACCCCTCCTTGATTATGGTTCTGGAATGGATAGAGAATATATTTTTAAATAATTACACATGGTTTTATTCCCTTTACGATATGATACATAGTGATTCCATGGTCTCTAGTCCTGGGTCATGCTACAATTCATGAGAAAATTTCCCTTCCCTTATGTATTTTCCAGAAATGTATATAGGATTATTGTATAATAACCACATGTGTCTTGAATTAGATTAAAAAATTATATTTAGTGATTCTTGAATCGCAAATCCTGGGCCCAATATTGGTATAAAAAGAATAAGGGAGAATGAAAACTCCATCAATATACATGGGCTATACTTGTGCAAGGATTTCTCTCTAAAAAAATGTTTCATGATTACTATTTCCATAAGATATGTATTGATGGAAGGATCATGCTTTTTAGGCCTAGTAATGAGCTTCCACAACTCTTAATCGGGAACCAACATTTGAGTCTAATCCATTTAGTGACACTAGTCCTGGTTAGATTGTGACCAACCATATATTTCATGTTATATACTCTCACAAAGTTGAATTAACTATCAAGTTACCTCTTGTTTCGATAGGTCATATACCCAGTAACAAATAAGTTTCATAAAATGATTTATTATTTTATGGAAAATGATTTTTAGATATCACTTAGAACATTTTGGGAAGGAAATAACTTTTCTGGGAAAATATTTTTTTATGAATAAAAAATCATAATATATTTTCTAAATCATTTTTGTTGAAAATAACCATGAAAAAATATAAAGGAATCATTGAAAATAATTTAAAACATTTAGTAATGAAAATATACTTTTTGTTTTAATGAAATCTTTTGAAATAATAAAACATTTTGAAAAAATTTTCCTTTGGTATGAACCTTGAATACATAAAATATATGCATCAGTTAAATTAATGGTCATGGTGGTGAGAAATATTTCAATATCATATACATTAATATAGTGGTTCGTTCTACATTTTCAGTAAAAGTCAAACTATACTTGTTTTGGAAATGGTAAGAAGTTTCATTTATTTTTTTTAAAAATGTTAATCACAGGTAAACATTTCTTCAATGTTTCATTTTGAGGATGCTAAAATAATTGTTGAAAACACTTTTAGAAAAAAAAATTATGAATAACGGGTTTTCGACTATAGAGGAAATTTAAGATGATTATCATTAAGAAATTATTTTAAACTCTTGAGTACATAAATAGTGTGAAATAAAGGGAAATCATTTATTCTCCATAAATTAATTGATGAGAATAATTGAAATTAGCTTCTTGATAGATGGATCATAATATTTTATCATCGAAAATATTTTCATAATAAATCCCAATAAAAGGTGAGACTGTATGTAACACCCCAAGCTTCTACGGTACGCTTCTCTTTGAATAATGTGATAGCGTGTGTTGTACGCAACACCGAGTTCTAACAACCAATTAAACTAGCCGTTATGAATAGTAATAACTACCTTTTGAAATTATATATATTTTATATTTTAAAATGGACTTCATTTTTAGATTCGGAATATCAAAATTAGCCTAGGGTGAAATTTTGGTACATTTCGGATAACTTTCATATTTTGATGAATAGTGAAAATTACTAAATTTTAATTAAAAACAACTTTTTTAATCAAAATAATTAATAGTGATAAATTGTGAATTTGAGTGGTTTTAAAGTATATTTAGAATATATTTTTACCATTTAATATAATGTTGGTCATTGGACATAATTTTACAATTAAACCGAACATAAACAAGTGTCAATCTTTTGATAGTTATTATCTCTTAAAAAACACGCTTTTTGTTTTGACAGCGGGAATTAATTTTAAATTAATTTCTGCCACTTCTGTGTTTTGAATTTAGAAAAATGGATTCCATATTTGGAATCAGGATGTTCAAATTGTGTAAATAGGTAACTTTTATTTTTAGACATTTTGAATAATTACTGCGGTAAATATTTTATTTACCATGGTTAAAGGGTAAATCCGGTAAATCAGGGTTAAAAAATAATATTATAATAATACTAAATTACCCTAAAACGTGTCTTAACCCTATTGGTTGATACATGGTCGACCATGGGCATCTTTGTGTCAATTTTGGGACCCCATGGATCCACTTGTAAGTGATAATGACACTTTATTTTAATTAAGTTAAAATGAATACAAAAATGACACAAGCATATATCTTTTAGAACAACAATTGTTACATAGGGTTATATATGTTGGATTTTATATTATAAATATTCATTAGAAAGATAAAAATTTTTCCTACATAATGATATTTTATTTATAATTTTTAGACATTAAATAATTTATTTTATATATGACACAATGATGATGCAGTAATTACTATAATAGTGAAAAATTAAAATAATTGATATTATAAATGCCCAAATAAATATAATATGAAACTTTTAATGAATTAAACTAATTTTCTAGGATACTATGATATATTAGGATTGATATAATTGACTTTGTTCGAAGTAATCAATCTGTTATGAGTTTCAAAAAAATCAACTATTGAATAGTGTCAAAATTGACATAAAAGAGTTCTTAAAACAAATATTATATTATTAATTGATATTAAATTCCTAAAAATCTACGGTTCGGCCAAGAGACTTATATCATGATAGGTTCATCATTAATGTACCACTTGGGGGTCTCTTGGATGTATATAGTAAGTTTATTAACCATATTATATAAAAATACAAAGAGACATTGTAAAAGTGAAACTAATTAACTTAGAGTTAATACTTAAAGATAAGGTTAATATAAGTACCCAAACCTGTCTAAATTCTATTGGTTGAGTGGTTTTCGACTTATCCCCACCTTAACCTTTGAATAATAAGCTTTGGAGCCATTAGAAACCGAATATGAATTTATTATAAATTAATATTTCTAACTTTTCCAAAGGTGCCCCTCACCCCTCTTATAAAAGGGAACTCCTCCTTCTCATTTCTTCACACCTTAAAAGCCTTTTGGTTCGGCCAAACTCTGCCCAAATACTCTCCCAACATCCCTCACTACAACCTAGAGGCCTTAGTTTGATCAGAAAGCCAACCTAAGGAGCCCTTTTGATCAAATCAAAAGGAAGAACCCGAAGAAGAGGTAATGATTTCACCACCCTTTTCTAAGTTCATTTCTTCTTCCACTTCTTCTTCCTTTGTTCTTACCATTCTGAAATAATAACTCCAGTATCTCACATATACTGTGATGTTATTATAAATATGGTACAATCATATTCAGTATTCTATCCACCCTTTGAATAACATGTCACCATACGTGCGTACGTACGGCTTACCGTCTCCACGTCGTGGTGTAATTGTTATTCAATATAATATTATTTGGATGGGTATAATAATGATGTGTAACTCATGTAAATAATAAATATAACATGTTAATGATTCTGTATATATGATATACCATCCATTTATATATTATTTTAATACCAAAAGAATGATATTGTCGCTCGTGCGTACGTACGGACTACCGTCTCCACGAACGCGATGAGATTCATTCTCCATCGTATCCATTCAAGTATAATTATCATTTTATGATTTAAAAATGATGTTTAAGGACTTGATATCATTCTGGATATGAATAAGATACAACAAACATGGCTTATGTAACAAAACATATAAAAGAAAATGAGTAAGTTAACACCCGAAACAACGATAATACTAAGATATTATTATCAAATCAATATTAAAAGATCATATATGATATCATATTAATGTATATGACTCTTGTATAATTTAATAACAATTATTTCACCATTATACAGGAGGTTAACCTACCCCAACCAAGGAAAAGTACAAGGTAAGGGTTATTTCACAATCTCTTCATTATCCGAGGTTGTTTATATGTAATAATCTACTGGGATCTCTTTATCATCCACATCCATGTTTCTTAAAAATGTATTTCAAAACATTTTTACTATTTACAAGAATATGGGTTAAAGTCATTTATACCCTTTTTTGACTTTTTATAAGAGGTTTATAAAGGAATCTTTCCGTCGTTTTCAAAACAAGGTCCTTTTTAACCTTTTCGACAGAATTGAGGTAAGAATGTTTTTTTTAACTTATACGGCGGGTGCGGTTATTTTACGCCGTTATAAAATCTTCAAAGCTTCCCTTACAAGATTATAAGAATATTTTCAAAGAAAATTTTTTATTTTATATGGATCTTAAATGATTTCAAAATAAAAGGAGATATTTCTTTTAAAAAAATTTTGATTTCATCTATGTCAACATCCTTTGATGGATTTTAAGATTATTTGAAGTTGATTTATTATGATACAAAACTTCTATATTGTATTGAAGGTTTTGTGATATGTTTGACTGTGGATGTGCTATTTTTATACCATTCATAGTTTATTGTGAAAGTATTGACATTTCGTATGCTAGTTTTAATACGAATGTTTATGTTATGTTTAAACCTTTTCATATGGGAATGCATTGGACTTAATAAGTGACGGGTGGAGCCCGCTATAGCTCCTCGATGCATCGGTAGGTCTCATGAGACAAACTAGTGTCTTGGCACAAGGCCTTGACAAAATCTTATTTGTAGTCTTGGCACGAGGCCTTGACTATGTGGTTATGATAGTCTTGCATTATGCATTCCAACATTATGAAAGTGGTTATTGATTTTTGCATGTGATTATTCGATTAGTAGAATATCCATGTGAATAAGTAAATGGCATTATTTCATTTTATTTATGCCATACCATGTTGAAAGTTCATATTTAAAAGGCTTTTGTTTTAGTTATACATTGCCTTAAATGTTTATTCTTATTTATGAAAGTTTCTGCTATATTGTTATCCTTACTGGGAATTTGAGCTCACCCCTTTTCTATGTTTTATTTTTCCCAGGAAGTGAAGATGTAAGTTATGAATGACCTGCAGGGATATTATGAGGGGATTATAGTGTGGACTGTGGAAACATTATGTTGTTGTAGTAGTTTTTCATTTTATGATGTAATGTAAAACTTATGAATATATCTAGTGTTTCCAAGGCTACTAAACCAATCGGTCTTTCGAGATTTGATCTTTCTTGTGATCATGCCAAAGTTACGAAGTAATGCACCGACTCTGGGTAGCTGGGGTCGGGGCGTTACAGTTGGTATCAGAGGAAGTTTAGTACAAACCTTGGAAGCTAGATTTAGATAAACTCTGATTAGAGCACATAGACCTAAGATGAACTTTGAGGATTAGTATAGAAGAACTTCCTAGAATTTTGGTATTGTAGAGACTTTGTGAGTTTTCCGAGCAATACATCCCTGTCTGGATACGAGCAGGTAGAGGCGGCTCTGGCACAGATGTACCTAGGGGTAAAACCAGAAAACACCGCTTTGAGCTAGACTCGAACGGGAACTGGTGCACGACAACGGGCCTTGCTGCACTCTTGGTTACGACACTCCCGGGGGATATGCTTAGGATAACTCTCACTTTCTTTACAAATCATTATGAAGGGTTTATGAGTATATACTTCCTCAAAGAAAACATATTTATGATTATGGATTATATCCATAGATAGTTCAATTTATGTTTAGTGTTTTATAAGTATGGGATTATGTATTTTGATGCATAAACTGATCTAGTTTATGCCATTTTTTTAGAAATGGCGCCTAGTGGAAGAAATGGAAACCGTATCAATGCACGCACTCCATGTAGGGATTGCCCTCCTGCTCAAGATAATTATAGTGGGGCTGGTGATGCAACTGGTGCGGATCAGCTAATCACCGTACTGGGACAACTTACTCAGGTTATGAATAATAACCTTACCCGTATGGAGCACCCTAATCCGTAGCGTGGAGGATCAATGTTAGATCGATTCATGAGACAACAACCACCAACGTTCAATGGGAGTACAAATCCCTTAGTATCTGAGCAATGGATATTTTCCCTAGAGAAAATAATTCAGGCTTTGGGGAGTAGTGAAAGGGAAAAAGTTACCATGGCAGTTTACCGCCTCACTGGAGATGCTGATCAATGGTGGTCATTGATTCAAAACATGAAGGAAGATGATGAAGTATCAAACATGGAATGGAGGGAGTTCAAAGATCTGTTTTTAGAAAAATACTTTCCTCGCGACCATCGAGCAGATATGGAAAGACAATTTCTGAGTCTGAGACAAAAGAAGGATGAGAATGTCACAAAGTATGAGGCTAACTTTACAAGGTTAGCGAGGTATGCTGGAGATTATATTCGCAACCCAAGAAGTAAGATTGATCGTTTCTTTGATGGGTTAAAACCATTTCTCCGTCGAGCATTAGTCTCACAATCCTTTTCGTCGTACGAAGACATTGTCTCATGTGCTATCAAGACCGAAAAAGAATTCTCTAAGTCTTATGACTTTAAAGCGAAGCAAGAGAAGAAGAGACCTTCTGATCAATCTGGGAATGGAAATAAGGGGAAGAAGGGAAAGGTTGAATATCCATCTTGTGGTAAATGCGGGAAGAAACATCCTGGTACTTGCTTGAAGGGAATGGGAGTCTGTTACAAGTGTGGTGAAAAAGGCCACCAAGCTCATGATTGCAAGGGGAAGAAGGAAGCTACCAACGTTCAGTGCTACAATTGCAGGGAGATGGGGCATTATGCAAATGCATGTCCTAAGCGTCAGGAGAACTTACCTCAGAAAAGGCCAAGGGATCAAGGCCAGGCTTATGCTATCACTACTGCTGAGGTAGAAACTCCGAAAGACATGGTGGCAGGTAATTTAATGGTTTCCTCAAGTTTAGCAAATGCATTATTTGATTCTGGATCATCGCATTGTTTCATATCTTCCCAGTTTGCTAAGAAAATTAGATATTTCCAATTTGATTTAATAAGGGAGTTGTCAGTTAAAACTCCTAAGGGAAGTATCGTTGCAACAAAGTTTTGTGAATCAGTCCCCATTAGAGCACATAAATTTTCTTTATCTGCTGATCTCATCGTCATACCTATGATCGAGTTTGATATAATCCTCGGTATGGACTGGCTTTCGGACTATGATGCGAAGATTTATTGTTAGAAGAAAGAGGTTACGATTCTTGATGATAATGATAAGGAACACCTTATTTTTAGAGCAGAATCGTCACCACCTAATTCTTATTTAGATCCACCCTCAATAGCTCAACTAAATTCAATTATTGGGGAGGAAGAGAATGAAATAACTGTGGGTGAGGAAAGGAATGTTCAAATAGAGGATGTACCTGTTGTGAAAGAATTTGTAGATGTATTTCCAGAAGATTTACCTGGACATCCTCCAGAACGAGAAGTTGAGTTTTCTATTGATTTGATTCCTGGATCAAGGCCTATATCGAAGACCCCTTATAGAATGGCCACTGTAGAGTTAGTCAAACTAAAGAAACAACTAGAGGAATTGAGTAATAAGGGATTTATTCGCCCTAGTGTTTCTCCATGGGGAGCCCCTGTTCTTTTTGTTAAAAAGAAAGATGGATCTATGAGGTTATGTATCGACTACAGGGAGATCAATGCTATAACGATAAAGAACAAGTATCCCCTACCTCGTATTGATGATTTATTTGACCAACTGCATGGAGCTCAATACTTTTCAAAGATTGACCTTCGATCTGGATACCATCAGTTGTGTGTGAAGAAGGAAGACATTCCGAAAACAGCATTTCGAACCAGGTACAGGCTTTACGAGTTTACTGTAATGCCGTTTGGATTAACTAATGCACCCTCTGTATTCATGGATCTGATTAATAGAGTCTTCAAGGAGTATCTCGATGAATTTGTGGTGGTATTTATTGATGATATCTTGGTATACTCCAAAACCTACGAAGATCATGAAAATCACTTGCGCATTATCTTGAAGACTCTGAGGAGGCATGAATTATATGGGAAGTTTAGCAAGTGTGAATTCTGGCTTCAGAAGATTTCTTTTCTTGGCCATATTGTCTCTAAAGATGGAATCTCTGTTGATCCTTCTAAGACCAAGGCAATCCAAGAATGGCCAGCACCTACGAGTATAACTGAGGTACGTAGTTTTATTGGTTTGGCAGGTTATTATCGACGTTTCGTCCAGAATTTTGCCCGATTGGCTAACCCATTAACGAAGCTCACACGTAAAGGGGTTAAATTTGTTTGGACAAAAGAGTGTGAAGAATGTTTCGAAGAAATGAAGAGAAGATTAGTCAATGCTCCAATATTGACTCTACCATCGGGGAATGATGGGTTCGTTATTTATAGTGATGCATCGAAGAAAGGACTTGGTTGTGTCCTTATGCAGAATGATAGAGTTATTGCCTATGCATCACGACAGTTGAAAATTCATGAACAAAACTATCCTACTCATGATCTTGAGTTAGAAGCTGTGATCTTTGCTTTGAAGATATGGAGGCACTACCTCTATGGTGAAAAATGTGAGATTTATACTGATCACAAGAGTTTGAAGTATATTTTCTCACAAAAAGAACTCAACATGAGGCAAAGGAGATGGCTTGAATTACTCAAGGATTATGATTGTACGATACACTACCACCCGGGGAAGGCAAACAAGGTGGCAGATGCTTTGAGTAGAAAAGACCATGGAGTTTTGAA
The DNA here is from genome assembly GCA_963277665.1 of Viscum album. Lineage (NCBI taxonomy): Eukaryota > Viridiplantae > Streptophyta > Magnoliopsida > Santalales > Viscaceae > Viscum > Viscum album. Next base: position 1,828,867,485 of record OY728119.1, on the reverse strand, counting down.
CAATATGAGAATTGAAAGGGATCCAATTTTCATGGATCTAGTGAATATGGACATGGGAATAACCAGGGAAGGTGAAACATCAATGCTTTTTCAAATGGTTGCCAAACCATCTTTACTAGAAAGGATTAAGAGTTCTCAGACCGATGATGAAGAATTCCAAAAGAAGATTAAAGCTGTGAATAATGGGAGATTGAGAGACTTTGTGTATGAAGATGGAATTTTGAAATTCGGGAAGAGACTTTGTGTTCCCAATATACCTGATCTAAAAAGGGAATTGCTGGATGATGCTCATAGTTCCAATTTCTCTATACACCCTGGGAGCACCAAAATGTATAGAGATTTGAAGGAACATTTTTGATGGGACAACATGAAGAGGGAGATTGCTGATTTTGTGTCAAGATGTATGGTTTGTCAACAAGTGAAAGCTGGAAGGCAACAGCCTGGAGGAGTCATGCAACCTCTTCCCATACCAGAGTGGAAATGGGACAATATTACAATGGACTTTGTCATGGGGCTACCAAAGACTCCTAGAAGGAACGATGCAATATGGGTTATTGTTGATCGTCTTACCAAGTCAGCACATTTTCTTGCTATAAGAGAAGATCTACCCCTGGAACGTCTAGCAAGACTATACATTAATGAAGTTGTGAGACTTCATGGAGTACCCCTATCGATTGTTTCTGATCGTGATCCCCGTTTTACTTCAAGATTTTGGAAAAGTCTTCAGAAATCCCTGGATACTGAACTTCATTTGAGCACTGCTTACCACCCTCAGACAGATGGACAATCAGAACGGACTATTCAAACCCTAGAAGACATGTTGAGATCTTGCTCACTTGACTTTCAGGGTATGTGGGATCAATATTTACCACTGGTAGAATTTTCCTATAACAATAGCTTCCATTCGAGTATTCAGATGGCACCATATGAAGCGTTATACGGAAAGAGATGTCGTACACCAACCTGTTGGGATGACGTTGGTGAAAGAAAACTTGTAGGCCCAGAACTGGTGGAGGAAACGGTGGAAAAGGTGAAAGTAATCCAAAATCACATCAAAGCAGCTCAAAGTAGGCAGAAGAGTTATGCCGATAATCGAAGGAAGGATTTGGAATTTCAAGTCGGTGATCATGTTTTCCTGAAGGTATCTCCGTGGAAGGGAGTCATACGTTTTGGTAAGAAAGGTAAATTGAGTCCCAGGTACATCGGACCTTTCGAAATTATAGAACGAATTGGGGTTGTAGCTTACCGATTGGCAATGCCGCCAAGTCTCTCCAAAGTTCACGATGTGTTCCACGTATCTCTATTGAGGAAATACATGCCTGATCCGACGCATGTACTCACCTATGAGGAATTAGAACTGGAACCCGATCTGTCTTATTGCGAAGAGCTCGTCAAGATTCTTGATACGAGAGAACAAGTGCTGAGAAACCGGACGACGCGTCTGGTAAAAGTTTTGTGGAGAAACCATAAGATGGAAGAGGCAACGTGGGAACCCGGGGAACTTATGATGAAGAACCACCCGAGTCTTTTTATGCAGTAATACCCTAGAAATTGCGAGAACGCAATTATTTGAAGGAGGGGAGAATGTAACACCCCAAGCTTCTACGGTACGCTTCTCTTTGAATAATGTGATAGCGTGTGTTGTACGCAACACCGAGTTCTAACAACCAATTAAACTAGCCGTTATGAATAGTAATAACTACCTTTTGAAATTATATATATTTTATATTTTAAAATGGACTTCATTTTTAGATTCGGAATATCAAAATTAGCCTAGGGTGAAATTTTGGTACATTTCGGATAACTTTCATATTTTGATGAATAGTGAAAATTACTAAATTTTAATTAAAAACAACTTTTTTAATCAAAATAATTAATAGTGATAAATTGTGAATTTGAGTGGTTTTAAAGTATATTTAGAATATATTTTTACCATTTAATATAATGTTGGTCATTGGACATAATTTTACAATTAAACCGAACATAAACAAGTGTCAATCTTTTGATAGTTATTATCTCTTAAAAAACACGCTTTTTGTTTTGACAGCGGGAATTAATTTTAAATTAATTTCTGCCACTTCTGTGTTTTGAATTTAGAAAAATGGATTCCATATTTGGAATCAGGATGTTCAAATTGTGTAAATAGGTAACTTTTATTTTTAGACATTTTGAATAATTACTGCGGTAAATATTTTATTTACCATGGTTAAAGGGTAAATCCGGTAAATAAGGGTTAAAAAATAATATTATAATAATACTAAATTACCCTAAAACGTGTCTTAACCCTATTGGTTGATACATGGTCGACCATGGGCATCTTTGTGTCAATTTTGGGACCCCATGGATCCACTTGTAAGTGATAATGACACTTTATTTTAATTAAGTTAAAATGAATACAAAAATGACACAAGCATATATCTTTTAGAACAACAATTGTTACATAGGGTTATATATGTTGGCTTTTATATTATAAATATTCATTAGAAAGATAAAAATATTTCCTACATAATGATATTTTATTTATAATTTTTAGACATTAAATAATTTATTTTATATATGACACAATGATGATGCAGTAATTACTATAATAGTGAAAAATTAAAATAATTGATATTATAAATGCCCAAATAAATATAATATGAAACTTTTAATGAATTAAACTAATTTTCTAGGATACTATGATATATTAGGATTAATATAATTGACTTTGTTCGAAGTAATCAATCTGTTATGAGTTTCAAAAAAATCAACTATTGAATAGTGTCAAAATTGACATAAAAGAGTTCTTAAAACAAATATTATATTATTAATTGATATTAAATTCCTAAAAATCTAAGGTTCGGCCAAGAGACTTATATCATGATAGGTTCATCATTAATGTACCACTTGGGGGTCGCTTGGATGTATATAGTAAGTTTATTAACCATATTATATAAAAATACAAAGAGACATTGTAAAAGTGAAACTAATTAACTTAGAGTTAATACTTAAAGATAAGGTTAATATAAGTACCCAAACCTGTCTAAATTCTATTGGTTGAGTGGTTTTCGACTTATCCCCACCTTAACCTTTGAATAATAAGCTTTGGAGCCATTAGAAACCGAATATGAATTTATTATAAATTAATATTTCTAACTTTTCCAAAGGTGCCCCTCACCCCTCTTATAAAAGGGCACTCCTCCTTCTCATTTCTTCACACCTTAAAAGCCTTTTGGTTCGGCCAAACTCTGCCCAAATACTCTCCCAACATCCCTCACTACAACCTAGAGGCCTTAGTTTGATCATAAAGCCAACCTAAGGAGCCCTTTTGATCAAATCAAAAGGAAGAACCCGAAGAAGAGGTAATGATTTCACCACCCTTTTCTAAGTTCATTTCTTCTTCCACTTCTTCTTCCTTTGTTCTTACCATTCTGAAATAATAACTCCAGTATCTCACATATACTGTGATGTTATTATAAATATGGTACAATCATATTCAGTATTCTATCCACCCTTTGAATAACATGTCACCATACGTGCGTACGTACGGCTTACCGTCTCCACGTCGTGGTGTAATTGTTATTCAATATAATATTATTTGGATGGGTATAATAATGATGTGTAACTCATGTAAATAATAAATATAACATATTAATGATTCTGTATATATGATATACCATCCATTTATATATTATTTTAATACCAAAAGAATGATATTGTCGCTCGTGCGTACGTACGGACTACCGTCTCCACGAACGCGATGAGATTCATTCTCCATCGTATCCATTAAAGTATAATTATCATTTTATGATTTAAAAATGATGTTTAAGGACTTGATATCATTATGGATATGAATAAGATACAACAAACATGGCTTATGTAACAAAACATATAAAAGAAAATGAGTAAGTTAACACCCGAAACAACGATAATACTAAGATATTATTATCAAATCAATATTAAAAGATCATATATGATATCCTATTAATGTATATGACTCTTGTATAATTTAATAACAATTATTTCACCATTATACAGGAGGTTAACCTACCCCAACCAAGGAAAAGTACAAGGTAAGGGTTATTTCACAATCTCTTCATTATCCGAGGTTGTTTATATGTAATAATCTACTGGGATCTCTTTATCATCCACATCCATGTTTCTTAAAAATGTATTTCAAAACATTTTTACTATTTACAAGAATATGGGTTAAAGTCATTTATACCCTTTTTTGACTTTTTATAAGAGGTTTATAAAGGAATCTTTCCGTCGTTTTCAAAACAAGGTCCTTTTTAACCTTTTCGACAGAATTGAGGTAAGAATGTTTTTTTTAACTTATACGGCGGGTGCGGTTATTTTACGCCGTTATAAAATCTTCAAAGCTTCCCTTACAAGCTTATAAGAATATTTTCAAAGAAAATGTTTTATTTTATATGGATCTTAAATGATTTCAAAATAAAAGGAGATATTTCTTTTAAAAAAATTTTGATTTCATCTATGTCAACATCCTTTGATGGATTTTAAGATTATTTGAAGTTGATTTATTATGATACAAAACTTCTATATTGTATTGAAGGTTTTGTTATATGTTTGACTGTGGATGTGCTATTTTTATACCATTCATAGTTTATTGTGAAAGTATTGACATTTCGTATGCTAGTTTTAATACGAATGTTTATGTTATGTTTAAACCTTTTCATATGGGAATGCATTGGACTTAATAAGTGACGGGTGGAGCCCGCTATAGCTCCTCGATGCATCGGTAGGTCTCATGAGACAAACTAGTGTCTTGGCACAAGGCCTTGACAAAATCTTATTTGTAGTCTTGGCACGAGTCCTTGACTATGTGGTTATGATAGTCTGGCATTATGCATTCCAACATTATGAAAGTGGTTATTGATTTTTGCATGTGATTATTCGATTAGTAGAATATCCATGTGAATAAGTAAATGGCATTATTTCATTTTATTTATGCCATACCATGTTGAAAGTTCATATTTAAAAGGCTTTTGTTTTAGATATACATTGCCTTAAATGTTTATTCTTATTTATGAAAGTTTCCGCTATATTGTTATCCTTACTGGGCATTTGAGCTCACCCCTTTTCTATGTTTTATTTTTCCAAGGAAGTGAATATGTAAGTTATGAATGACCTGCAGGGATATTATGAGGGGATTATAGTGTGGACTGTGGAAACATTATGTTGTTGTAGTAGTTTTTCATTTTATGATGTAATGTATAACTTATGAATATATCTAGTGTTTCCAAGGCTACTAAACCAATCGGTCTTTCGAGATTTGATCTTTCTTGTGATCATGCCAATGTTACGAAGTAATGCACCAACTCTGGGTAGCTGGGGTCGGGGCGTTACACTGTAACATAATATCATCACAAAATTGTTAACATTAGATTGTAAGCCCCATGAAGAAATTTTGTTATATGAAAAATAAAATAACTTGAATAATTAAATTCATCATATTACATGTCATAGTGTCTGTATATACAACTCATAAATGAATCTAGGTGCATAACATTCTTATTTATAAAGTAAGGAAAATTGGGACAAAAATCCTTTACCTCTTTGGAAATTTTTGAACCATAAATCCTAGGAAAGAGATATCCTCAAATGAGAAATGTATATATCCATAACTTTAAGTAGAATAATAATAACATAAAATCATTAGAATCAGATACCCAATATAAAAGTAACATGTGGTGAATGTGGAAGATATTTCATTTAAAATAAAATTGAGATAGAAGTCTATTACATTAAATTTCAAATTATTTAATAAAATTTCAAAACTCTTATAAAATATGTAATTTTTTTACACATATACTGTAGTACCACACACACACACATATATTTATATAAATATGTCGAACTATATATGATTTTCATATGACCTTTTATTACCTGTATATTTTCACCCACATACATTTCATATATGAAATACACCATTCATGAATATAGTAGGTTTTGCATTCTGATGAACATTTTAACAAACAGAGATTTTTTGAAATATTTATTTCGATTTAATTTAATCTTTTTAATATTTTTCATTACATGAAACATTAAAAATAGTTTATTTTATATTGAAGCTCTATGTTTGGAATACATTATATGAAACACCATTTTAATCATGCACTACACACAACCGAAATTTCATCGTGCTCTACACTAAACACTGAGGTTATATTGAGTTACACTGAACAATGACTTTTCTTGATGGATTGTGTAACATCCATGACCGATTTTTACAGAACAATAGTATATAATTAAAATGTTACTATTTAAAATAAGAAAAAATAAACTAGACGTTAAATCTATCCTTATGAATATTATTAACTAATATTCAAAAATATATTATTTACAAAAATATAATATGAATACATAGGTTACTAATTAACTTTAAATGAATATAAAAACCGACTAAATATAAAGAACCATATTATTATTTTTATAGTTACAATGCATTTTTAACCTAATAAATAATATTAATTAAAATTAGGACGTGATATTAATTTATTATATATTTTATATATTCAATTAAATATTTTTTATATTCATAAAATATATTTTGTATCCATTAGATAATAACAAACCCAATTTTATACATTAAACCCAATTTTTTTTTGTAAAAGTATATTTACCAACTTTTAATGGAGAACACATTTCAAATCCAATTTCGGGAACATTTATATATTTAATATTTCAAAATAAATATCATATTTTTATTAGAAACGTAGAAATTAGTTCAGGACAAATTTTTGGTTTTTTTCAATGAGGTTTCATTTTTTTATGAATAGTTAAAAATACTGGATTTTAAATCAAAACTTCTTTTTCATTTAATTTATTTATATGGTTAAATTATATATTTAATTAGATTAAAATTTTAATTAGATACAAATATAATCAATAAATCTAATTTATGTCATCAAAACCATTTTCACTTTGAAATTTGATATAAAAACTTGGCAAAATGTAGATCATTTTTACATTAAAAACATGTAATGTCATCCCGTGAGCGGGATTAATTTTAAATTAATTTCTGAAACTTTTGTGGTTGGAATTTTGAAACATATATTAAATATTTGGAATTATTATAATTTATAATGTCTAATATGGTCAAATTATTTTTTGACCAAATATATTAGTAAATTTAATTAAAATTAATTTGATCGATTAAGTTAAAATTATGCTTAACTAAGGACTAAACATTAAATTTATGACACAAAATGACCTATAAACATTTTTAAGGGCCATTTCAAGGCCATAGTGGAACCATATAATCTCTTTTATTTACATTATCCATTATTTTATTCACTTGAAACATGAAAAAAGTTGGTGGATTTCCCTTTTAAAATATTTACAAGAGTGCCACTACCCCTCCACTATAAAAAGGCATCCTCTCCTACCACATCCTCACACAACTAAATCCCAATTTCTTTCCCATAATCTGATAATATAATCTCCCATATTCCCTAATTTTATCCTATAAAAATATATTTGGATAGAAATAAACCGTATTAAGCTTTTTGGCATAAATCAAAAGGAGTTACCACATTAAGAGGTAACGTTTTCTCTAAAACTACTTTATTTTATTTTCTTTATCCACCTCATACACTATAAATATTCCATTATTGAATTTAAAAACCATTATCCTAAATATAATATGATGTTTTTATTATAATTATTGAATATACACTTACCCACACCTCCAACTAATGGGTAACAAACATATTGTTTATGTTTACAGTGAAGCACCGCCTCACTAAACGACGACCATTCATTTTTCATCTACTACCTCTCTTGGTAGAAATTGTGATATAAACTCTATTTATATATTTCATATATTATCATCATTATGTGTTTAATATTCATTATTCATTTTACGACACATATCATTTTTACTAACAATTTGGTGTAAATATGATAATTTCGTTTGATGAAGTGTGGACTACCTCCCGCTCAAAGCGATGTGAATTGTTCTCATGCTACAAAGTCAGCAAGGAATTATATATATATAAATGTGTGAACTATATATTTCTATATTTTAGTTAATTTTATCCATACCTTCCATGCTAATGGCTAGGTGATAACATTAATTTTAAATAATGATATTTTAGTAGTATATCACATTACATTTAATCTCTGGGTTTCATGTAACATAGTATAATCTCAATTTTCCATGTAACCTAAGGTAAACATAATGTTACATATAGTGGAAGAATAATACAATTTTTTTATAATTCAATATAAACTCATTTTTTTGTGAAATGAAAAGGATAAGAAATATGTAATTTATACCCAAACAAATTTAATAAAACCTTGGGGTCACATTATACCCACATAAATATGTATTTTTACCTAGAAATTTTTCACATTGGTACCAACAACATAGGATAAATCCTTCCAATTACATCCTCAGGTTCCTAGATTATTTCCTCGGAAAGGTGGTTGATTTCAAATATGATTGACTAGATGAGTGGTCTGGTTTCAGAGAACGTTATTTATACAATCCAAAATCTAAACCAGTGTCTCTTACAAGAATGACCATTCTCCAGTGTTATGACCTATATGTTTAGTGCATGTGATGGATCATGTGTATACATTCTTAGGAGATGAATTTGGTACTCATCACAAACCACACTTCTCAAAATGATATAATACTATCTCAATAAAATCATGTATCTTAAAGGTAATAATTTATCTAGGGATTAGGTTAATGTTGTTTATTCTATGGAGACACTCTTAGAAAGACCTTTTACCTAACTTCAAATTATATATCACATCAACGATGGAAAACATAACTTGTCATTCATCCTTTTGTTTTAATTATGTGTTGATAAATGTATCTAACCTTCTCTACGAAATCTTAATCTTACTGAAATCCGAATAGATTTATTTCTACAACTTCATTACTGTATGTTTTAGTTCAACACTTATTTACATAAATTGATTTTTAAGGAGTCATATGAATGATCAAGTTAAATACTATGTTTCATGAAAACAATACTAATGGAATGTGTTGTACCAAAAAGATTTTAAATCCATAGAACAATATCATATCATATATTCTAGGATTGTAATTCTTGTCCAATAATGACAATATATATGTGCATGATACATAGTTTTCTAACATTACTCTATATGAAGTGTTCTCTGATGACATCGCCAATGCGTGATGTAAATATTTAGATCCCAATCAGATAAAATTGAATGTGGTACTCTAACAATCCTTCCCACTTCTGTAATATATATTTTGTCCAGAGGATCAAGAGGGAAATATTATATGATAGAAATCATGTGTGTATACTTATTAATTTTATAGACTATAACAAATAAATCCCTCGACATCAATGATATGATAAATCGTAAAGGTTAATATTTCCTTTAACTATATGTACACTAAGTGTAAAATAATTCCACTATAAATAAAATTGTAACTAAAATAGAAACAAAAAATGGTTTCTAATTCCATAAATTTATCTTCGGATATACTTAATCGTGACAAAATCCTATCATGTAAAACCTAGAAGAGGGGTGTTAATTAAATTCAACATATGATCAACCAAAAAATAAAAATCATATCCTCTGGGTCCTGTAAAATAATATTTGTAGGTACCAAAAGATTCACTAAACATCTATTGGATCTTGAGAATTTTTATCTCCATCCATGTTCATAGAATATGAGGGATGTACTTATATAAAAATACTCTTAAACTAATCTCATTACAAGGATTAAATTATATCCTCTTGACTTTTATTCTAAATAAACTTCTACCATTGATCTGTTTTACCTTCTAAATGATAGATATCCCACATAACGTTTTCATGCACTGAACACCAAATGGTACTGAAACATTTCACAGTAACTATCTGATCAAGGGAACCACTAAATAATGTTTTTATTTTCACCATGAAGTACTAAACATAAAATTATTACCTCCTTTTCTAGATTGGATGATCAACATGATTCAAGTCATATGAAATTTCTGTGAGCACAACAAAATGCTCATACATTCTGGTTCCCATAATTTTAAGTTTCTCAAGAATAAAATCACTGCATTTTCTATGTCATTAATCATTAAAATTATTCTTTTGGGTTCCATCCATGGATTAAAAGAAGAAATTATAGAATGAGAAATAACAATCATAGTTTAAAACTGCATAATCTTGAAAAATTAGTTATAGTATGTCAAAATCGCAAGACCCACTTTTCATTATCTTATACTATATGATTATAGTAGTCTATTCATGGCCATTATTTGAATACATATTTATTTCCTATAAGACGTTTGTGAATTTCCTATTCAAATTCCATGGGAGATTCAAACTAGATGTGTATCAAGGTCCGTTGTCATCCACTAGGTGATGATCAAGTCCATCTCAATGCACGCTTTTAGAGTTCATTCATCTATGTACAACTGTGATAGATCCACATCCACTTATAGTATGATTAAATCAATGAAACTTCATGAAACCACTCTCTTTATCCTTTACCAAAATTCCTGGGAGGTTTCCTACTCTTAAACACATCCTTAGACTGATTCTTTTACATTTTGTTATGGATATCATTATTGTTTTCCCATAAAAGATTCCAATGGTTAACTAAACATATCTTTTGATACCAATGATAGTTACCCATGATTTTCAAACATATATATTACATGATTTTAGATGAATATTGATCACATTACATAAAAACATGCTCGATTATTTTAAAGGTATAAATATTTTTAAATTATGGACACATATACAACTAGTCAATAATTATGCTACGTAATCACCCACTATTTTATTCAATACTAAAACCCTTATTATACATCTAATACATAATACCTTTCTTCATATATCTAGAAAATAAAACACAATAATGGTTGATATTAGATGCTCACTATGGGTAAATTGTTGAGATATCAATATAAAATGATCATATGAGTTTGAGAACATGATAATAAAATATGAAAACCATAACCTGCATGTCATAGATCATAATAATGATTCATGGAATAAATAATAGAGGTTGATAATACATTAATTATAATGTAATTAAAGAACATTACCCATGAGAGTGTAATATTGGACGAAGACGTTGATTTTTAGAGTATACATAATTATAGAAAATATTCTATAAGTTCTACATGCCAATAAATTCATAACTTATCAAACATGGGATAAACATATGTGTACCTACTTTGGTCTTGAGAAAACCTCCAATGTATCATCCTTTGGTATTTGGAAAAACTCTCATGTATCATATTTTTGGCTGGGTATAACCTCCCCTGTACAACCATTCGGGAAAGGGATAACCTCATGTATACTCTTTGATATCAAATAGCATTTATTATTTACCAATGCATTGGAGGAAAATATAGGTCACATGTGTCACATGATGAAGAACATACATAAGTGTTCCAGAAGATCATAAAATAGTCATCATATCTGATCCCACGAAGAGAAATGTGGTTCATAATCATTTCATTATTTCCTCGAAGAATAACAATTTGTAAAAGAAACATGTTTCATATGAATTTTATCATGGAATAACCTTTGGAAAAAAAATAGTTTTATAGGAATATAAACACGTTATAACATGCGGAAGAGAAATTGGTTTCCTAATAATGTTTTCATCATTAACATAAAATATCTATAGAAATAATAATAATGGTATCAGTGGTTGATAACCCCAATAATAAATTATTAGAATCAAAAGATGTCAACTTATATTGTAAATGATTTGAAAAATGAAATTGATTATTTATTGAGAAAAATAACATTTATATATAAATAAATTTGTAAAACTAAAAATTGACAAAATATTTTTGAAATACGTTTCATTGAAACTACACTTAAAAACATATATAGGAATCGTTAAATGTCATTTAATATATTTCACGAGGAAAATATAATTTTCAATTTGAAAAAAACACATAATTAATCCAAAAAAATATGAAAATATTTTTATTTGAGAAGGTATTGGAAACATATAATTGAAGCATCATATAATATAATTGTCTTGATGGTCTGAAATTCCATTCTTGTTGTACAAGTTAAAATAAATATTACTTTCACATTTTCAGGGAATGACAAATAGTAAATGTATGAAAAATGATATGAATAACCATTTAGAAATTTTTTTATAATGAAAAATATGGGTAAAATGTATATAATAAATAATTTTTTTAATTCTAGTTTTTAAAACACTTTTATAAAATATGGTTTTGGATGGATAGAGTGTTTAGCATGATATAATTATCATATTTATTTGATATTATTGGAAATATTACTTTTATCCCTACTAAAAAATCAATAGAGTGTTTACCCTAATATAAATATCATATTTGTTCATTATATATGTATTTATTATAATTCATAAGAGTTAGAGATATAAAATAAAACAAACCATTCATGGAGACTGTATGCTCTATTCACACATGAATATTGTTTCCATTTTCACAACAGATTAAAAGAAAATTTTATGTAACATATTACCATTCAAAAATCATAATTATTTCAAATATATAACATATATTCATTAAATAAATCCTTATTAGATTCCATGTTTTTCATAAATGGATCACATCGCTTTGCGAGGCGGTAGACCGTAGTACACACGATGGACATTATCATATTCTCAAAGAATAGAATTTGGGAATTTATACGTGAAATCATAAATATATAAGGGTAATAATTTCATTAATATAATATATAAATATTTAAACTCTCATTATATCCATTAGTAATAGGTGGTAGTAGAAAAACTAATGATATCTTTTTGCGAGGCTGAAGTCCTCTCTACACATGAATGATAGTTTCATAACACCTATGATGGAAGAGGATATATTTGTAGGTCATTCAAATAATATAAAAACATATGAGAGTATTGAAGTTATTGAGGTTATTATATCATCATATTTTCATAATAATTTATGTAGGTGGATGAAAAAATATTAAAATATGATCAACCGAAGCTGTTACAACTTCTTCAGACACAAATTCTTTGTTTGCAGCCAAACAATTCATATATCAGATTCATGAACAAAATAAGGATAATAGTATTTTAGGGGGTAATTAATGAAGTAAATTTCGAAATTGTTTTTCAAGAAAATGTTTTTTAAGAGTGATTGGAATAGTGGAAGGTGTGTCATTTTGTAAGTGTGTGGAGTGTCACACATGTAATTGTTGTTAAAAAAGGTTTAACCTTGTTTTTCACATCTAAAAGGTTCCAAAATAGTTCATTATCACAAAAATATTTTATAGATTCTAAATATGGCCTGAAAATGGGTGTTATAAAATTTTTGGTCATTTTTAACAATTAAAAATTTAGTTTAACCCCTCGAAAAAACACATTTCCACAAAGACCATGGTAAATAATATTTACAATTTTTACTATTAATTATTGTAAATAATTATTTTCACCTTGTTAGATAATATAAAGAATTATTATTCAAAAATATGGAATCCATTTTTTCAAATTCTATTTATATATGTTGAAATGTTTAATTTAAAATTAATCTTGTATACATAATGAGAATACCTGTTTTGAATGGAAAATTGATAAAGAGTATAAAATGTTTTTATATAAAAATTAAATATGAAAAATATTCTAATTAACAAGATTTTATTAAAACATGTATGACTAAACAAATTTTTCTTTATTGAAAATATAAAAAAATTGGATGTTTCTAAAGTATTTAAATAAAATGAAATATCTTAATGAAAACTTGTATTTCGCACTATTCATTGAAAACTTTATCTACTCATAAATTTATCCAAAAGTGACACTATGATAATTTTGACAAGATGATTTCAATAATAAAATCTAATTTTTAAAATTTATTTTCTAAATTTTTCAAAAATTAGTTCTCAAATAAGTTCTAAAAAGGCTATAATTTTTTTTACTTAAATATTTTTTATTAATAAAATTGGATTTATTATTATCTATTGTCTAATAAACACAAATTATTAATTTTAACTATATTATTGAATATACAATACCATTTTCAATAAAATCAATCAAAAAACTGGGTTGTTTAATTTATTGAAGTAAAACACACTTTTTTATAAAAATATTTGTTCATAAAAATATTCCCTTTCATTTAAAATAGTTTTTATTTACATTTATAATTAATTGGTCACTAAGGATTTTATTATTTATACATTTGTAAAAAATATATTTTCCTAATTTAGTTAACCCAATTAATAACCTCTATTATAATGTTCATGTGATAACTATCATATTAAATAAATATATTTTAATAGTTTATCTAATTTGGATTAAATTCGTTCTTGCGATTAATGTTGGCTCAGATTAGTATTGTGTGTAATGCATGCTGAACTCAATTTTTGATGTTATGTAATCGAAACTCAATGTTATGTGTAATGTACTATAAAATCGGTGTTGTGTGTATTGAAAAGTATATAAACCCTGATATTTATTAGAAAAATATTCATGAATTTGAGTATTATTAAAAATTCATAGAATTTTGTAAGATTTAATTTAATATTAAATCCAAGAAACATATTCGAAAAAAAAATTTCATGAAATGTATTTTTCATGACTAAGATGATCATAAATTAGATATCTGAGTTTTTCTATTCATTATATGAATTTTATTTCATGAATATATATATAATACAATTCATTTATTTTTTTCCTTAATAGGTGTTATTTTAATTATTTAAAATAAATGAAATTTATGTACATAATAATAGTTTACATAAAACAACATTTTTGTAATAGAAATATTCATTTACCAAAATCATGAAATTTTCCAATTCAAATGAAATTATTTCACTCTTTATGAATATTTAATAAGAAATAGAAAATATATCGGGACATCTAAATTACATGATGCCATGAAAAGAAATCTAACTATTTGAAAAATTGGTAATTTTCACTATTCACGAAACAATCAATAATTTTAGAAAAAAAAATTTCCAAACAAAGTTGATATAAATATTTTGAGTTCAAAAATGATGTTCAGTTTATAGAATAAAACTTCTGAAATTTAAAAAAAAATTACAATATTTTCTCAATAAAATAAAAAAAATTATGGAGATTATATATTTGAAAAATAAATTGGCTTTTATGAAATGTCACTAAATATTATAATTAAATAATCAAGACCTTTTGATTATATAAAAAATTTAGAAATATTTTTCTTAATATTTTTATTCCAACTTCTATAGGAATTATTAATGCCCATGTTGTAACTATTATTTTTATGAACAATATTTTAATAATATATCATGGTTAGATTACTATCAACGATGTGTTTTGTATATTCTAAAAAAACTGATATTTTTAATTATCAGGGAGTTATAGTCACTATAAATAATAATTTTCCTCTACCAAGTACTGATGACTTTTTTTATCAACTACATGTAGATAAATACTTTCTTAAGAAACACCTTCAATCTAGATATCTTCAATTGTGTTTTCTGAAATAATATATACCCAAGATGTAATTACAAACAAGTTATAGAATCTATTAATTTTTTGTGATTCCATTTGGTCTTTAAAATTAAACATATATATTCATTTATCTAATTAATATAGTATTTATATTTTACCTTGATCAACTTGTTTTAGTCTTTAAAGATGATATTTTTTCATATTTAAAGAGAATGGAAGAGAAATAAGGTAACTTGAGGATTTTGATGAAAATCCTAAGGAAGAATATGATTTATGAAAAATTTACCAAGTGTGAATATGGTATTATATATTTTCTAATCTTGGGTCATATATTCCAAAATGATGAATATTGGTGGATCCTTTAAGGGAAGTGGTTTTTAAACATATTCCTAGAAAAATAAATTTGGCTAAGATCTATAGTTTTTTATTATTTGGTAGATATTATCGTCTCTTATTTGAAAATTTATCATGGTTTTATAATCCACTAATAATCATTACATGAGGTGGATCCATGTTCCTTATTACAGATTAATATGAGGATAATTATAAGTATCTGAAGAGAAAATTGGTCAGTGCACTGATCTACACATTGCCTTATAGTAAAGAAGGGTTTTTAATCTATAGTGATGTATCAACAAAGGTACTTGTATGAGTTATCATATAGAGAAATTAGGTGATATTATAGTAACACTGGTTTCTGGTATGTAACCCATAAATTATGCTTTTCATGGTTATTAAGTGCATGGGTGAAGGATGTGAGAGTGGGGTTAACTCTAAATAAATTTCTGGGGCCAAAGTAGGTGTGCACGTGTTACTCATGATTTGTCTAAACCGTGGAGATATCCCATGAGAAACTATACATAGTTAAAGTTTTTAATTAGTATCTTATGAATGGTTTGAGAATGGTTAGGGAGACTGTGTGAGGAGACCAGGAAAAGGTTTTCATAAATTCATATCTACTGCATTGTTAGTTCACGGTTTGTCTAACCGTGCGGTTTAACTATACACAGAGTCAAAGTTATATCCTGAAAAATATAATCTCACTCATTTTTTATATATATTCCACGTTTTTACTCCTATGTGACTCAAACATTATATTCCTCTATATTTATGGGAGGATAACCTCTCCCAATTGTTTTGGAGTCAATCTAGAGCCCTACCTTGGCGTTTTGACACATGATTCTTGTAGTAAGTGATATTCTTCGTTGTTCGCGTCTCATTTCATAGATATAGATAGATATAATTCTCCTCTCCTATTTATCTTTCATATATACCCCTATCATGGGTAGATATATGTTGTGGGATTCCAAATTTGAAGATATTTGGGTTCTTTGTTGGTAGAAGAAGATATATAAATCCATTTTGCGGATTTTCTACCCTGTTACTAGAGCATTCTTCATCTATGGTCGAGTTTCATCAAGAACATAAGTATGCAACTTAAATCTTATATTTTCCTTCTGTAATTTATTGTCTTAGTATCAAATTTATTAAATTGAATGAAATTGATTGTGAAATCTTGGTTAAAATCATGGAATAAATCTTATTTAGTGACGATTTATAGTTTCTGTGAAATTGTCAAATCTAGGTGAATTGTTTTAAAGTTTTCATTAGAATCATGAATTTAAAATGGTAATTTTAAATTTTGTTTTTTTGTAATTTCTAAATCATTTTATGTAAAAGTATTTTTCAATAAAAATGTGTTTTTATTGAAATGGGTTGGCTTCAGGATAGTATTGATGGAAAATGGATTTCAATAAAAAGGTGATTTTATTGAAAAATCCTTCTTGGCATGATCCTTGGGAATATTAGTGTGTGTGGTCATATTGTATTTCTAAGGCTTGGTTGAAATATTATCTTGTGATCATTTCCAAAATTCAACTAGCAAACTTGATATAATTACCTTGTGATGCCTTGGTAGATCGAAGGGAAACCGCTCATGAGTATGGAACTCTCATAGGATAGCAAACATGGTTGGTTGTGTGGATATTTTGGAATGGATTGGGTATGACAAAGAAATATTTTGAAATGGTTTAAGAGATTTGTTTAGTTATTTTTCTAGAAAAATAATTTCCTGGATTTTTTTTCAATTTCACTTGTATTCTTTTGGTTATAGATGGTTTTGGAAACATGTTTATATTTAGTTATAATCTATTTTGAGAAATTTTTTATATAAAATAGTCTATCTAAATGTTTCAAAACCCTCTATAATAGTGGTGTGAGTAGTGAAGTCATTGGGTAAAACCTATTTAGTGTTATACTCTCCCCTACTTTGGCACATTGGTTCTTGTTTAGATGTTATCTTTCGGGATATTGGAAAAGGAATGGTATCACTAGTTTTTAGCACCACCTCATGATACTTGGTCTATTCTGTGATTGTGAAGGTTGGATCCTATGGATCACAGATTCTTTTTGTCTTTTGAGATTAGTTAGTTGTTTATATAATGTTTACTTTGATACTTGTTTAATCTTCTACTATTTCACACTTTGGAGTGGCTTTGATAATAATAAAGTAGTTTTGTAGTCTTGATTTTTTTCATTCTTCATTTAGTGAATGGTTTGTTTATGGTTTGCTGGTTTAGTTGTTTATTTATTAAATGGTAAATATTCCCCCACTTGTATTTGAAATTGTTCTTCATTTATTTCCATCCATTAACATCATGGGGATGTCACTTAAGGCCTAGTAATGATTCTTTGTATTCTTAATCCAATGAAAAGTATCATGTCGTAATAAATAATATCTACTTGTTCCACCCTTTCCTAATAGGTATTCTTTAATTTCTTGTTCTTGGATTTGAAATTCGTTCATGTACATTCCTTGGGTTGTGATCTTATAAAGGAGTGGGATTGTCGGAACATTAAATGTAAAACATAAAAAGATGTAGCTAACCCATTTTTTCTAAACATCATGTTACCTAGGTGTTGGGTACAAAAGAGCTTTGGGAACACTTATAGGATCATAGAATCTCATTAACATGGGTTTATCCAATGTGATGAGCATGTCATGCATTGTAGAGGAATGAATTCCCAATAGGATTGTATATTTCATATTGACTACTGATTTATGATTTCAGGAAAATAGGAAGATTGTTTTTTGAAAAATAAAGATTTTTTTTTCAAATGAAATACTTTGAAAAATGTAATGATAGACGAATTTAGAAAATAATTTATTTTTCAAAATAATTAATGAGATCTTTTAAATAATGGTTTAATGTTCAAGAGGGATGTTTTTTGAAAAACTTTATGATAGTTGATGTGATAAAGCTTGAAATGTTAAACCATTAGTTCCTAGGGAGTGAGAATTACCGAGCTTGTTGTTTTTCTAGATAAAGGATCACAATAAGTGTCATATAATCCATTTGAAAGAGGCTAGTGATAATTTGGCTGCACTTGAGCCCCAGGTGAACCAATAGTTTGTCCACATCATTGCCCATGCGTTTCAAATTTTTGAGCTGGGACTGTAACAGGATACTCTGTTTATGATATATCTCACTATGGATAATCCATGTAGAGGAAGTATGGTTGTCTTAACTAGAGTAGATGATAACTCTAGCACTATCATGAAGAACAAATTGGACAAATATTATCAAGGAGTTCTAATACCTTGAAAACGGACCACAGAAGAAAATAACCTTCCCCCAAGACCCAAGAGCAAGCATGGATTTTTTCAATGTTGTTCACTGAGTCGCATCAAGAAAGAGTGTACAAAACAAATGAAACCATGCCTCAATTGCATAAATATAGGACATCGTAAGCACTATGGTTACATTGATCCAAGGTCAGGTTTTAGGGATACTTTTAAGGTATCATAGCCTCTAAAATCCTTGACATAGAAGTGTCAATAGAACTAGTCTTTTCAACAGAACAATGTTAGCCATGGCGATTCTCTGAATTCCATGACTCCTCGACAAGGGCAATCAAAGAAAGGGAATAAAGAGTAGAGTTCATTAATGAAGAAATTATATGTATCTCAGTAGGTGTTTTTTGGTGATCAGACTGGGCTATCCATAGTGAGAGGTAAAATTCTATGGAATTATACAATTCTTCATGTTTTATTTGATACTGGTGAACTGCATTACATAATTGCTTCTCAAGCTATGGAACGACTATGTTTAAAACATGAAATGATTCCTTATGTGTTAATACTGTATACTCCTCTCAGTGAAAGTTGATGCCAAGCCTTTGTTTGAAGAGCATGTTCTATAACTATTGATTGAGCTGAGCTAAAATGGGACTTCATGATATTGGAGATGGATGTCTATGATGTAATCATGGTTATGGATTGGGTTACAATGTCCAAGTCTCACATCAATTTTTATAGGAAAATGGATAGTTTCACATCATAGGGTAGTGTCGAGCATCTTTTCAGAGGAGATAAGGTTGTGATGAAAGGTACAATGGGATTTTTGGCACTAGAAGTGGGAACGGTCTCTTACCCATTGGTGGAGTTGACTTTGGCATTGATGGAAGAGTTCTAGGATGTCAGTTTTCTAGTATAGGTGGATCAATTTGTATATGTCTTTATTGATAATTTCTTTGGGTTTCCACCTATAAAGGATGTGAATTTTACAGTTGATCTCCTTTAGGGGACCAGTCCCATTTTCATTCCATCTTATAAGTTTGCATCAAATGAGTTAAGGGAATCGAATGTGCTGTTGGAGGAGCTAGAAATAAAGGGTCTCATTCGGCCAAGTACATGTCAGTGGGAAGCACCGGTCTTGTATATGAAGAAATATTATGGAACTCTTCATCTGTGTGCTGGTTATCATAAGATTAATCAATTTATGATAATGAATAAGTAACCACTTCCACACATTGATGATATGTTTGATCAATTGAGTGGAGCTTAGTGGTTCTGTAAAATTGAATTGTGATTAGGATGTCATAAATACCATGTTTGGAATGAATATATTTTTCCTCAAACTTTTAGAAGAAGATATGGACACTATGAATATATAGTTATGTCTTTTGGTCTTACTAATGTACAAGTGGAGTTTTTTCCTTTGATGAATTCGATATTTCAGAGATATTTGGATTCTTTTGGTGTGGTGTTTTTTATGATATAATGGAGCGGTCAAGGACATGAGATGAATATGAGAAACCCTAGGAGAGAGTATTGGGAATCTTGAGAGACCATCTTTTATATTCCAAATTTTCTAAGTTTGAATTTTGGATACAAGAGGTACGTTTTCTCATCCATGTAAATTTTTAATAAGGTGTTTCAGTGGACCCAAATAACATAGAAGTTGTTATCTCATGGAAACTGCCAAAGAATTTCTTTGAGATACAAATTTTTCTTGGTCTATCTGGTTATTACCGATGCTTTGTGTGTGACTTATAAAGCATAGTCTCACTAATGACATATTTGTCAAAGAACAAAGCTCTATTACAATGGATAAAGGAATTCCAAAATTATTTCTATGAGATGAAATCTCGTCTTACTTTGGTACATATCTTGAATATTCTAGAATCAGAATGGGGATATGTGGTGTACTATGATGCTCCGAGATTGGGTTTGGGTTATGTTATTATGCAAGGAGACCATGTTGTGGATTATGGTTCACAATATTTGAGTGTTCATGAGAATAATTACCGAAAAAATTACTTGGATCTAGTTTCAGTGGTCCATGCTTTGAAGACATGACGTCGTTATCTCATTGGTGAGAAATTCAATGTGTTCATAGATCATGAAATATTGAAACACATTATCTCACAACAAGATTTAAATATGAGGAAAAGGAGATGGATGTAGTATCTTAAGATAGTTAACTGTGATTTGATGCATACACTAGGAAAATGGAATTAAGTGGTATATGTAATTAGCATAAATTCATTTTCATTGTTAGGAAAAGAAGCTTCAGATGAGTGATGGTTGATGTTAGTCCTAGACAACATGCTTGGTGAATGCGAATACCAGAGTGATGTTGTGGTTATATTTTCAGCCACACTTGTTCCTAACATGGTAAATATAGTCAATGGTCCATAAAAATATAATGCAGAATGGCTGGTTATGAGTTCAACACTTAATGGTGGGGAGACCATTGAAGGATGGAAACATGATGTGTCTACGATTTGTGGTTCATAGATCACATGGTTATACCTATGGCTTATGAGAAACAACTTCTTCATGCCCACTACCATTCAAGATGGGATGTACATCTTCTTACACAGAAGATGTACAAGGACTTAATGGTAATGTTTTTGTGAAGAGGCATGAAAAATAAGGTGGTTGAATTCATATTGTGATTCTTAACTTGTCATCATGTTGAAGCAGAGCATCAGAGAGCAGTGAGTATGTTTCAGTCTTTACAAATTCTATTTTGGGAATGGGAGTAGATAGCTATGGATTTTTTTATTGGTCTCCCATGAATGGTCTAGAAACAATATTCCAAATGGGTGATAGTGGATCATCTTACCAAGTCGACCCATTTAATCTTAATTCGTAAAACACATATCGTAGAGGATCTATCCAATAAATATATCCAAGAATTGGTAAAGAGTCATGGAATACCAGTGTTGATCATTTCATATAGAGATCCAAGGTTCACATATCGTTTTTGGAAATTTTAACGCCCTGACCCTAGTTACCCAGAGTCGGTTAATTATAACATAAAATTTCCATGATCACAAGAGATCGAGTCTTGAAAGACTAATTAGTTTAGTAGACTTGGAGGTAATAGACTCATACATACATTTTACATTACATTATGACATGAAAAAACTACAACATTGTGTCTCCTTTTAATACACTCTTTCTCATAGCCTATTCATATAGGTAAATCATAATATACTTCTTCACATCCTAGAAAAATAAAACATAATAAAAGTGTGAGCTCTGATTCATAGAAAGGATAACAATATTGCGGAACCTATCATAAGAAAACATAAACATTTAAGGAAATGTATAAGACTAAAACACAAGCCTTTTAAACTTAAACTTAATCATAATATGGAAAATATAAATCAAATATTTCCATTTATATATTGACATGGATATTCTACTAGTATAATAATTACATGTAACTGCAATAGAAAATTTCATAATGAAGGAACGCATAATGCCAGACATCATAACCCAATGGTGAGGGCCTTGTTCCAAGACTACAAATAATATTTTGTCAAGGACTTGTTCCAAGACAATATTTTGTTTCATGAGACCTATCGATTCTTCAAGGGGCTATATAGGGCCCCACCCATCACTAACTAAGTCCAATGCATTCGTCATATTAAAAGGATGAAACATAATATAAAAAATCATATTCAAAATAGCATAAAAAATGATAATACATTAACCATAAACCATGAATGGTATAAAAATTGCACATCCATAGTCAAATATATAACAAAACCATCAACACAATATAGAATATTGTATCATAATAAATCAACTTCAAATATATGTAAAATCCAGTGAAGCATGTTGACATAGATGAAATCAATCAAAAAACTATTTGAGTGAAATATATCTTTCTATTTTGAAATCATTTATAATTAACAAAAATAGTTATTATAAAAATATTCTTATAATCTCGTAAGGGAAGCTTTGATGGTGTTGTAATAACTGAAAATAACCGCACCTTCCATATAAGTTAAAAAATATTCTTTCCTTAATTTTTTGAAAAGGTCATAAAGTACCTTATTTTGAAAGTGTTGGAATGACTCCTTTAAAACCATTTTATAAAAATTAAAAAAATGGCATAAATAAATTTAACACATAGTCTAGTAAATAGTAAAAAAGTTTTGAAATTGATTTTTAAGAAACATGGATGTGAATGATAATAAAGTCCTAGTAGATACTGACGTATAAACAACCATTTATCATATAGAGATTGTGAAATTAACCCTTACCATGTAATGTTTCTTAGTCGAGGGTAGGATAACCTCCTGTATAATGGTGAAATTATTGTTATTAAATTATACAAGAATCGCATACATAATTACGATATCATATATGATCTTCTAATATTATTTTGTTAATGATGTTTTAGTAGTATCATTGTTTTGGGCATGATCTGATTTGTTTTCCTTTATATGTTTTGTTACGTAAGTCATTTTTGTTATGATTAAGATGTATTTGATTCATATATAGAATGTCATTAATTTCTTAAAAATTAATTTTAATCCTAAAATTAAAATTATTGTAGAATGGTTATGACGGGGAACGAAATCTCATCACGTCGTGGAGATTGTAAGTCGTACGTACGCATGAGTGAAAATATCATTATATTAGTTGTTAAATAGTATGTAATTGGATTATATATTATATATACAGAATAATTAACATGTTATATTTTTTATTTACATCATTTATACTCCTTATTAAACCCATCCAAATAATGAAGTGTTGAATAACAAACTACACCACAACATGGACACGCTAAGCCATACGTATGCATGTATACTGACATTTTCATTCATAGGATGGATAGAATAATGAATATCGTAGTACCATATTTATAATAAAATATATGTCTGTAGAAGGTACTGTAGTTATTATTTTATAATGGAAACAATAAATAAAGAGTATGTGGAAGAAGAAAAGAACATTGAAAGAGGTGTTGAAGTAATTAACTCTTCTTCAGGTTCTTCCTTTTGATTTGAACAAAAGGGCTCCATATGTTGTCTTTCTGATCAAATTATGTCCTCTAGGTTAAAGTAAGGGTAGTTGGGAGGGTATTTGAGTTGGGGTTGGCCATGCCAAATGGTTTTGGAGGTGTGAAACTATGATAATGGGAAGTACCCTTTTATAAGAGACTTGAGGGTTACTTTATGAAATGCTTGAAATATTATTTTATTATTTTAATATTGCAGTGTTTTTTACTATTCTACCAAAATTGAATGTTTTTAGAAAAATACAAAAAATTCACCCTATGCTAATTTTGGTATTCAGAATCCAAAAATTAAGTACACATTGAAAAATAAAATTTATTAAATTCCAAAAAGTGGGTATTACTATTCATAACAACTATTTTGATTAGGCATGGTGTGCTAGAACTCGAAGTTGCATACAATGAACACTATTGTATTATTCAAAGAGAGGTGTAACAACCTGAAATTTTTAATAATATTTATTTCCTAAACTTGTGTGTTATTTTATACTCAACAAAACTATATCATTTAATTAATGAAATGTGTATAATTAAATGAGACCATTGGGTTTCAACTGTTATATGATTGTTAGTCAATATGGTTGTTGGTAAGTAAACCATTTACATTGCAATTATTGTTTATAAATACAAGTGTCTTGGTTAATTAATATAGAAAGTCTTGTCGATGGCCTCATTCTATAGACTCAGGCCGTACGAAGCCCATCTGTCAGAGCTTTGGAAGGGGGTAGCATCTCTGGGATTTTCTCTTGACCAAGCCCAATATGAGATTCAACATGTAAAGATTGAATGGAATTGACTAAGGGAGAAGTTTAAGCTGATAGAAATCACCACTTGGGAAATGTTGTATGAGTTGCATCAAGATTCTGTCATCATATCACACCTTAAACTTAGGTCCTATACTGGGGTTATAAGGGTCTATGTAACGAGGGCTTAGATACTTTTTTGTAATCCCTTTGTATATATAAAATTTTTATTTCTTCTTATGGTAAAATTTTTGAATTTCAAATGACCAGATAAATGTAGGATGAATTTATAGAAGTTCCATCTTATGAATGAATTTTTGAAAAAGTGTAATTTAAAATACTTATGTAAACATTAAATGATTAAAAATGTAAAATGATTCTCAAAAAATGGTCTTCTATAGTGGTGACAAGTAGGAAATTTAGAGTTTAATAAGATCAAATTAATTTTTAGTGAATAATAAAGTAGGAATAGTAACATACCCTTATTAAAAGTAATGAATATTAAATTGGCCAAAACAATAGAAACTTTACCTGTGAATGTATAAATACAATTTAGACATCTTAAAAGTGAAAAAATGATCATAGTATAAGATTACGTATTTTTGTATGTCATAAATTATTTATTTACAATTTTTAAATAATTAAATAATTTACAATGGAAATTTATTTTCATAAAATTTAATCATCAATTTTTACTTTATTTTCTTATGGTTATACCATATTTTTGTGGGAGATTGATTACTTTTTCACGGTGTTACAAAACGAGTTATATATTTAAAGATGTTTATTTGGAAAAAATAATGATTTCATTTCAAAATAAAAATAAAAATACTTAAAAAAATTATTTTCATAAAATGGAGTTCATTTTTCAATTTAGATCACCGATATTAGGATAGGGTAAATTTTTGGGATTTTTCTGAAATAATTGAATTTTTAGTGAATAGTAAAAATTCAGTTTTGAGTTTCGTGTGTTTAATGACATCATTGTTGATGTAATAATGACTTAATAAATATGATCAACATGTGAATAGTAATATATGTTATGAGGTGTTACAATTGGTTAATACTATGGAAAAATACCTTGGGCAAGCACATGGTTTTTCAAATAACACAGATGAGGTGACCCTTGGAAATTACTTAAATATTCGTTCACTTTTCCTATAAATACCAGGCCATTACCTAATTCATTTCATTCCAAAATCCTTATAAACGAAGTTCTAGTATTTTTACTTCCCAAGGAGTCCTACCAAGGTTCCCTCAACACCCCAAGGTCCCAACCTTCAATCTTTCGAAGTTACTCTTCAATGTAAGGAAATCTTTCACCTACCTCTTTTAAGCCTTGACTTCTTTTATGTTATGTCTTATAGTTTCCAATTAATTATATGGGGGTTTGTTCTTATATATCCCTAATACTGTCCATTTAATTTTCAATTTATTAGATACCCTTTCCAATTTCATCAACTTGTTTTCTAGATTTTTATGTGACGTCGTTAGGCTGCCAAATGTTTCGTAAAAGAAATCACATTTTCTCTTTTCATTCAAGTTTACTTTTCATGTGGTATTCCATTAAAATATCCACACCAAGAAATTATTTCTATTTTATTATGTCCCGATATTGTAAAATGATTCATTTATGGATAGGATACCCTTTTCCACATTTTTATTTTTTTTCTAAAACCATGTTATACAGCTATTATGCAGCAGAAATTTCGCGTCAAAGTTTCTTTCTTTATCTTGAGAAAATATCTCATCTTATTTATGTGAATACCTAGACCTATTTCGTTTCAATGGGTGTTCATAAATACCAAAAAAATTTATATTCATGATTTAATAATTTACATACATATTACCCTCATTCCCTTTCCATGGGTTATAAATGACACAGTGATCTTATTTTTAGGCACTTTTAAAACGTCACAATTTTGAAATGAAACCCATTTCTTTTATTATCTTTGTGTTATTTAATAAATAATTGATTATTATCTATGTGGATCATATGAATGTAAGTAAATATTAAGTTTTCACCCTAATATCCCCCCAATGAGTTGGTTAAAAAATTTAATCACTAGAAATGACAAGTTTCACGTTACCATGGTAAATAATATTGGCAATTATTATGACACCTTGGGGATGAACTTGGTGATCTGTTCATGAATGTATAAATTAAATGATATATCCACATATTAATGTTATGTTTCATGTTATTTTTATTATGAATTTATTATACTTCCATTGCTCATGCCTTTATAATTTTTATGAAGGTCTTATTGATATCACAAGTAAACTGATTCCCTTGTTTACCCGTACTAGGCCTTCAACTCACACTTTTCTTTGTTGTATGTATCCAGGTTATGAGATGTAGTAATTTTACATAGGATTAATTTTTCAGGAAGCTTTTAAAATGGATTTAAAAGAGTATTTTATGTTTTCATGTTTTATAATTCCTGATTTCCAAGACACTAGACTTTAAAAATCCACTATTTGTAAACTGTAATGAAAAGTTATGTAATAAAAATGAATGATGCAATAATTTGTATCGAAGGAATGTTTAGATATTTATATAAATTAGTCTATGAAAACATTATGAAGTATCCTATTGAAAACTTTAAATATAGTAATACTTCCTAGTATTTTGATTATTATTTAGTAAGTGGTTTATCATACAAATACATCTCTGTCTGGATACGAGCAGGTAGAGGCGGCTCTAGAACATATGTACCTAGGAGTGAAAACATTGATAAGGAGTTTCAGGCTGGACCTGAGGTATCCTGGTACACAACAACAGGCCTTGCTGAACTCTTGGTTATGACACTCACGGGGGATATGTTTGGTTAATCATAATCGTTTTATGAATCATTACGAAATATTTTTAGAGAAATGTAGTTTTTTAAAGAATGACGTTTTAAGACATAAAATACTTTATAGTTAAAATATTCATAAATGAAATAATCTTCTCACTAAATTTTTATTATTTTAGAAAATGGCAGGTAATAGGAGGAACCATGGAAATGGTGATCGCAATGAAAAATGTGCTGACGACCCTCTGATAGAAGCCAAAATGGAATCTTGCATGCGAATGATGAACCAATTGACTCAAGTTATGGGAAATAACTTGAATCAAGATGAGAGACTAATATCACCGTGAAGGGAACAACATTCTGTTGAATCCTTTATGAATCAACGACCTCCAACCTTTAGTGGATCCACTAACCCATTGATTTCTAGGTAGTGGATCAGCTCTATCGATAAGATCTTTTCGGTGCACTGCTGTTCTGAATAAGAGAAGGTTACCTTGGATGTTTATCACCTAGAGGGAGAATTTGATTACTGGTGGGAACTGATTAAAAACAAAAGGCCATGAGTGGAAGTTGTAGCTATGATGTGGGATGTGTTCAGAGAGATATTATTCAACAAGTATATCCCTCGATTTATGAGAACAATAATGGAGAATGAGTTTCTCAAGATGAAGCAGAAGGAGAATGAATCTATGGGAAGATACGAGATGAACATAACAAGGATTTCATGTTACACCACTAGCTTTGTCATGGATCCAAATAGTAAGTTTGATAGAGTTTTTGGTGGATTGAGACCTCATCTGTGGAAGAATCTAGCCAACTGAGATTATAATAGCTATAAGGAGATCATGTGTAGTGCGATGAAAGTCGAACTAGAATTTGGTGAGACGTAATGGTCTCATAAATCAAATGACAAGAAATGATCTATGGATCCAAGCTTAGGGAGGAGCATCGATCAGGGAAGAGGAGGCATAAAAGTACAACGTCCCACGTGTAATAAATGTGGAAAAAATCAATTGGGGAATTGTCTACTCGGGAGCAAGAAGTGTCACAAACCCCTCACAATGAATTGTACCACTCCTAGGCTGGCAATGTGAGAAGAGAGATAATGACACATGAGTCCCACCTCCAGTAGGCCTCGAGTTGGCGACTAGCACCGAGGGTATAGTAATCACAAATATGGGAGGCATTACACTCTGAGAAAACACATGCAGAATAGAGAGATAAGATAGATACCAACCAACTCCAACTCGGAACATAAATATAAAAGAAAATCCAAGTTCAAATATGTAATGTCTTGCAAAAGTACTACAACTAGAAGGGGAAAAATTCAAGTACCCAAAAGAAATTAAAAATAGTAGTAACCACAATTCCGAACTGCTCCTGCAAACCTAAGCTGGTAGAAACCAGCTTGATCTCCGACCTGCTCAAAGTGACATGAAAAATATTTTATATATACAGAGGGTGTGTATAATAGTATACTCAGTAGGATCGTCCTTGGAGCCTCTCGTGAAAAAATTAAAGAAAGAATGTTAAAGCATAGTGAATGACAAGTGAAACTAACTCGTCATCTAAACAGGTATACTAAGTTCCCAGCCTCACCTTGGCTACTCTAACCAAGTAACGCATATGAGAATATATCATATAATAATGAATATCAAGGGTACATTGCTACTACTTCCCCACTTGTTTTCCGCTTTGCCCCAACATCGCACGTCCTCAGCATCTCTCTCCAAAAAGGCTTGCCCGTCGACACCTGGGCGAAGCACCACAACATGCACATCGTGTAACAAAACCACCACATCCACATAAGAAAAGTAAAGAGGTAGTTTTTGGGTTCCACCGCATCCCGCATACCGTGTATCATACATTGGGTATTATACCTCCAGCCATTACAACACATACACCGAGTAAGGATCCTCAAGCCATCACAGCCTATACACATTATAGCTATTGTAGTCCATAGGATACTATATCAAGAATATATGTGTGTGAATTACCACAATCCCTTACAACCCTCTACACGCATATATGGGGAAAAATAACCACTGCGCTAACTAGCACAAGTATCTACAAAGAGAAGAGAGTGGGGCCAAATGGTGTAGTCCTCCATTTATCCTCCCACCAGAATGTTGGGGAAAACACCCCCCCAGGGCCCAGAATACACAGGGTGTCAGTTTCCCTTACTAACAGGGTGGAGTAGCCTATTGAAACACAAAAAAGTAAAGAATATTCTATATGTCATAACCACACTATGGGCATAACCTAGTCTTAGACTCATCTACACCTAACGTCTCTCAGACTCCGGGCTGCCACTTCTAAGACTATGTATCCTATAAGCACACAACAATTTAAAGGGATTTATTAGATTAATTCATTCAGTTTTTATTATTTACACTTTATGTTAATTAGTTGTTTAAACATTAATTAACCATGAACATTTACTCATTATAGTTCATTAGCATTACACCCAATGTACACTATCCCTTTAAAATTACAACCTCATCGTTATGTTCCAAAAACTCTAACCCCAAGGGTTAACATCATTTATTAAATTATTCATTACAGACTTACTTTCCCATATTCCCATGTATTCTAGAAAAACATTCTATGATACTAAACACAAGTAGGCTCAACACGGTGAGTAGATGTACTACACATTGATTTTTTGCCGCCTATAGAAAGAGATTAGACCCATACTCCCTTGAGAAGAAAAACACAGAAAGAATGTGGCATACTCCACACGTCTTCACCCCTTTCGGAAGAAGGGTAAGAAAGACCAGTTGCTTTGATCAGTGGGTAAAAGTAATGAAGATAATCACTTAAGAAAAAACAGCAAGCATCCAACAGTCAAATCAATCTCGTACCATCATCCCTAGTGTCCTCCCCGACACCCACATACCTAAACTGATGCATCACACCACTCTAGGCATCTTCTGCTGCCATAACCAAAAGGCATCCATGCCCCCACATATCACAATAGCCATCTAGGCTCAAATCACAACACAAGCAGTAGGAAAACAAACATCTTAACAATTGGCTCTTGGCACTTAAACAAGCAAGAGGGTAACTCAGAACCCTTTAAGGATTTATCAAACAAATAATCCATATTGAATTAACCAATTTATTATACATAGGTTCCACATTTGGAAAACATAAATAGTAAGCTGTCACAAATAAATTAATCATGCTTACTACACCATTTTGATTAACTTCAAAATTACAACATGAAAAACAGATTTATTTACATGCCTCTTTATCTTTATCCAAACAATTATCAACTAATTTCGATTTATGTTCTTAAAAAATTTCCATCATGAAAAAACAGATATACGAAGAAAGCATATATATCACACTATCTAGGAAAAAAGAGGCAATAACATATGATCGAAATCAATTTATTTATCCGGTTCAAATATATATTATGTCAATTCCATTGTTATCCAGTGGGATAAAACATTCTAACAATATAGTTGCACATAACCAAAAGGAGAAGAATTGAATCACCTACCTCAAATAGTTCTTGATGATCTTTATACGAGAACAGTCGACAATATGGGTCACAATCCTCCTCTCGTAAAAACTACATCCACATGATGATGCCATAGTACAATCACACCAACTGAAAACCAAGAAAAATCCATTAGAAGCATTAAGATTACATGCTATAATTTGTAAAGGAGAAACATGAGAAGTTGAACCCCAAAATAATGACGATAAAACATACCTTATATCGAAGATTGATGGATACAGGTTGGTTGCATCAAAACAGAGCGGAACCAATCCGAGGAGGAATGTTTGATTGTTCAAATCCTATGAGAAGGAATGGGATGTTTGAGCATCTCACACCTGAGAACAAGGAGAAGGAATTAGGGAGGGGGATATCCCTTCCCATTAGAAGATTTAACAGAGCGGAAGTTTAAGATATGCTTGATTTCCCATTAAAAGAGGATCTCCATAAACCATGTGGTTTGACCAAGTAAAAACATTCCAAGACTTAGGAATAATTAATATTGCAGTAATGGACTTTGAATCGGCCTTAGAGTCCTTAAAACAAAGATTTAAATGCATTTTACATCAAAGAAAAATGCTGAAGGGGCAAAACTATAGGATCAGGAAACACTGTTGACGAACTCAATATTTGGCAATGGAAATAGAGGTTACTAATAGAGGATACTGATAGAACTATTCACAGATGGAACCGTTCATTGAATTGAAAATTTGGAAAACGAAAGAGAGGTTACCATTAGAGGTTTCTAATAGAACTATTCACCGATGTAATAGTTCACAGAACTCAAAATTTGGAAAAGGAAAGAGAGGTTTACCGATATAACTGTTCAGTGATAGAACTGTTCGTAGAATTGGAAATTTGGCAAAGGAAATAGAGGTTACCATTAGAGGTTATTGTTAGAACTTTTCACTCATGGAACTGTTCAAAGAACTCAAAATTTGGCAAAGGAAAAAGAGTTTGCCGGTAGAAATTTTAACTAATGGAACTATTCATAGAATTAGAAATTTGGAAAAGGAAAGATAGGTTACCATTAGAGGTTACTGATATAACTGTTCACTGATGGAAGTATTCATAGAAATGGAAATTTGAAAAAGGAAAGAGAGGTTACCGTTAGACCTCACCATTGGCACTGTTCACAACTGTCTATCATTGGAACTGTTCACTAAGGGTCACTGGTGATACTGTTCACAGAAAGGGAAAATTGGAAAAATGTTTCGGATAAGTCACCTTGACCTCTGGAAACACCTCAAACACCATATATTCAAAAATAAATGGACTGAAGAGGTCCGAGCCATTACATTATATACCTCTCAAAACATTCTCATCCCCCTGAATTCAAAACCCACCTAATGTGAAACCTAAATGGGGTCTGAACAACCACCCATTGAGATACCTCTCAAAAGAGAGCAAGCAATAAAAGCCACAAAGGGAGCCATCTCATAAACATGAAAGGCTTATAACCACAAAGGCTACAACTATACATGAAAATAGTTAAACATCCAACAACTCTGGGTACTGTGTATGTATCTATGACTCACGTTCCTAGGTACTCTCCTCCATGCCATCGTGTCGCCACAAGACACGAACCAAGGGGATAGAACACCAGCACAACACCTTCTCCTTGCGGTCTTGCATCTCCATAGGTCGCTCCTCAAAGGTTGTATCATCATCAAAATCGATCTCTCCCCAATCGTTGATGTGAGAATCATCATGAATATAATGACAGAGTAGTGATACATGGAAAACATCATATATCTGACTCATCTGTGGGGAATGTTCAACTCGGTATGCCACAGCTCCAACATGATCTAAAAACTCAAAAGGCCTAACAATGCGGGGAGAATGCTTACTCCCATGACCAAACCTTCACTTCCCCTGATGGGGAGTCACCTTTAGAAACATGTGTTCCCCAACATAAAACTCTAAGGGCCTCCTCCTTTGATCGACATATGATTTCTGATGATCTTGTTCTGTCTTCATCCTCTCACGAATCACCTGAACTATCTATGTTGTATTCTACACTAGTTCCGGTCTGAGAATTGATGACTCTCCGACCCCTGTCCTGCACAACGGAGAACGACAAGGTCACCCAAACAAGGCTTTAAAAGGAGCCATACCTATGGTGGTGTGAAAACTATTATTATAAGCGAACTCCACCAAGGGTAAGTGCTTCATCCACGAACCTCCAAAATCAAGAACACAAGAGCGTAACATGTCTTTAAGAGTCTGGATGATTCACTCTGTCTGACCATCTATTTGAGGATGAAAAGAAGTTCTAAGGCATAGTTGAGAACCGAAATCATGTTGGAGACCTCTCCACACCCTACAGGTAAAACAAGGATCTCGATCAGCAATGATCATCCTAGGGACTCCATGAAGTCTCACCACCTCCTCTAGATGCTGCATTGATATAAATTTCACTGAGATAAACTCCTTCATTGCTATAAAGTGGGCCAATTTTGTTATGAGATCCACTACCACCCAAATAGCATCATGTCCTCCTAGAGCTCGAGGTAAACCAGTAACAAAGTACATTGAGATTTCCTCCCACATCCACTGAGGAGTCTCTAATGGCGGGAGTATACCACCAGGAACACAGTGTTCAGCCTTTACCTTCTGGTAGACTAAACATCGAGACACAAAGTCCACAACTGAACGCTTCAGCACAGGCCACCAAAACTGGCTCGTCGAGGCTCGGTACATCTTTGTCACGGAAGGATGCACCACTAAAGGCAAACTATGAAACTCTCTGAGAACCATCTCGTGCATCGTCAAAGGAACAAAAAGCCTTCCATGATACAACACTCAATGTTGTTTATCCTTAGACCACCCATCAGGGGCCTCACAACAAACAACTCGGTCTCTCTAGAACTCCACCTCTACATCCCCCAATTGAGACTCTTCCCCCTTCTTCACAAGAGAAGACTACACTATTATATGAAAAAGACAACCTCTACCCCCATCTTATCCCATATCAAGATGTAATGCTGACAGTTCTTCTATTACATTCCAGGAATCACCAGATTCACGCACAGCATCACTACGTGACTTTCGACTCAGCGCATCAGCTAAAATATTCCCCTTTATAGGTGTATATGATCTCTTGAAGTCATATTCCTGTATGAACTCCATCCACCAATGATGTCGTAAGTTCAAGTCACGCTGGGAGAAATAATACCTCAAACTCTTATGATCGATGAAAACCACAAAATGCTCACCAATGAGGTAATGTCTCCACAACTTCAGAGCAAACACCATGGATGCTAACTAAAGATCATTAGTGGAATAGTTATGTTCATGGGGACATAACTACTGAGATCTATAATAATCAACTGATGTTGTTCACAACAGAACACAACCCAACCCCAGATGCGAAGCATCGTAGAAAACATCAAACTTAACTCCCTCAACTGGAAGACAAATAACTAGAGAACTTACTAACATCTCTTTTAGATACTAAAAATCTTCTTGACACTAATAACTCCATATAAATTAATGATCCCTACTGGTCAAAGATGTTAGAGGACTCGCAACTCCTGAGAAATTGGCTACGAACCTCATGTTGTAGCCTACGAGACCAAGGAAACATCGCACCTATGACACTGTATTGGGGGCTGCCCAAGAAACAATTGCTTCTATCATTGATGGATCCACATATACACTCTATTTGGAAACAACATGCCCCATGAAATGGAATTCTCGAGCCCAAAACTCACACATAGACAACTTCCTAAACTACTAATGTTTACGAAGAACTCCCAAAACACTGTGTATATTCTCTACATGCTCATCTTTAGACATGGAGTACACAAGGATGTCGTCGATGAAAACTACCATGAACATGTTCATGAATTGACAGAACATAGAATTCATCAATCCTATAAACACAACTAGAGCATTCATACCACCGAATGACATTTCAATGAACTCATAATGCCCATGATGACAATAGAAATCAGTCTTCAGGATATCCTCATCCTTCACAAGCATCTGATGATATCCTGACCACAAGTAGATATTTCAGACACAACTTGCACCCTTCAGTTGATCGAATAAATCATCAATACATGGAATAGGATAGCGATTATTCACTATCACTTTGTTTAAGCGACGTTAATCAACACACAACCACAAACTGTCATCATCCTTCTTAACAAACAAAACTAGTACACCCCACAGTGACACACTTGGCCAATCAAAACTGAACTGTAACAGACCATCAAGGTTTATACGTATCTCTAATAACATAGATGTGGACATCCTATATGGATACATAGAGATATGAGACACTCCCAGTTATAGCTTGATCCCAAACTCGATCTCTCATCGATGGGGTAATGTTATAACCTCTTCTGGAAAGACATCAGGGTACTCTTCTACGACTCTAGGAAATGCCAACTGCTGAACCTCTGAAGAACTCAACATCATCTCATCCATCGTAGAGGACGAGGATGAAACGTGCCTATGACCCATTCGATGATCTCACTCGCCAACAAACACCACTGGCTCTCCATCTGCACCAAAGAAAATGACCTTCTTCCTGAAGAAATCCCTGATAGCCTGCACTGAATACAACCAATTCATGCTGAGGATGACATCATATGGTTGTATTATAAAACATATGAAATCTCCCCAAGAGCGGTGTTTCCCCAACACTATCTCACAATCTCCACATACTTCAAACAAGTCAGCTCGACCTCTAACTGGCGTAATCAACGCCAAGGGCACTAGAAGCCTCTCTACCATAAGTTCCAAATCATGGAAAAGGGTAGGTGATAGGAAAAGAGTCTGTCACTCTTGAATCAAACAAGGCTTACACTAAGGTAGAAAACAGGAAAAGGGTACCTTAAATGATGTCTAGCTTGCCTGGAGCTGGAAATTTTAGAGCATGAAGCTGACCACGACCTCCTCCACGGCCTCTCTGACCCTAATCATGACCACCACCATGGTCATGCTCTGCTCTCTGAGGATGAGGAGTTTCATGGGGCTGTCCTCTGCCTGCCCATCTACCCTATGCTGATCTAAAGCTACTGTATCCTACTGCTACTGCCTCGGCTGGAACTGCCTCAATGGAGGAAACTGGAGTGTAGCACCTAGTGTACGATGACCGCTCTAAAAGGTCAGGAACTCTTGCTACTAATTATCCCAACCACCATAAGAAAAACAAGCACCCGATCCCTTGGCATAGGCCTGAGATTTGTTCCCTCTAGAGAAATGAGATGTGAAGGGCTGGGACCTACCACAAGCTGAACGAAAACTCTTCTTCCCTGAAAATAGGGAACCCCATTCCATAGATATACTTCATGAGGAATCATGAAGATTCCCCTCTTGTGGTGATCCAGTCCTGGTCAAAGTCCGCTCGACAACCTCTTCCCTCGCCAGCACCTCAAGATATGTTTTCAGTATAAAT
This sequence comes from Viscum album, assembly GCA_963277665.1. Classification (NCBI taxonomy): domain Eukaryota; kingdom Viridiplantae; phylum Streptophyta; class Magnoliopsida; order Santalales; family Viscaceae; genus Viscum; species Viscum album. The sequence goes on along the minus strand of OY728119.1, from coordinate 1,828,831,020 downwards.
GGGGTAACCTGTGGATGGATTTCTGGATGCAAAGCCTCTTCAAAATGCCTCGCCATGGCCTCCTCATCTGGTAGCAGGTCCAAAGCATATCGTAAAAAGTTCCAGAAATGGATTCCAAACTCTCGAACACTGGAGCTCCCCTATTCAAGGGTAAGAAGATCCTGGCAAATGGACACTTTTGCAGTTGAAGAAACAAACTTGACTATAAACTTGTCCTATAACTCCTCCCTTGAGATCGATGAATCCTAACGATTCCTGAGGAACAAGAACCACCACTGCCTCACTGCTCCATGCAACATCTTCACCACCAAGGACACCCAGTGCACCTTCTGAGCATAGATTGAACAGAAGCCTATCTCGACTTCCTCCAACCAGTGTTCTGTTACTGCATCTAAAACGGAGCCCTCGTACTATTGTAGACTCTGGAACTAAAACTATCAGAGTTTCTTCCTCCCAGTGTCGTCGTTGTCAACCTCTACCCTATGGTGATCTGTTGGAACAACCTGCTGGACAACTTCTGCGCAGACCTGATGTGGACGTCGACCTGGAACCATACTTGTAAAATAAAAAACCATTAGAGCTCCTAAACATGTAATATGGAAGACTCAAAATTAATTTATTAACTGTTTTATTTCATTGATTTTAGGTAAACCTATCCCAAGGTCTACCAATTCAAACACATGCACAAAGAATAATGATGCATGATCCTTTCATAGGTCTATATCCTGCAACATGTATCACCTCAATTAATAGCCATTGTAAACATAATGTTCAATACATAAGATCATACGGGGACCTAAATGCATATGTCTTAGTCGGTATCTAGTGTTGACATCACTTTTCTCAACATGAATGACACTGTTTCCCAACCAACCCATGCATCCTCACCTTTGCCTAACTCCAAACTCCATCCTATCCCTCAGCCAACCTTTGCTACTACTCTATCATGAACCCCTCCCCAAAAAGTGTACCCCTCCTGGGTTTTCAATGTGAGAAGGGAGATAATGACCCCCTGAGCCCCACCTCCTGTAGGCCCTAGGATGGCGATTAGCACCGAGGGTATAGTAAACACACAAATGGGAGGCATTACCGTCTAATAAAATACATGCGGAAGAGAGAGATAAGATAGACCCCAACCAACTCCAACTCAGAACTGAAATATAAAAGAAAATCCAAGTGAACATATGTAGTATCATGAAAAATTACTACAACTAGAAGGGGAAAATTGAAAGTAACCAAAAGAAAGTAAAAACAACAGAATCCATGAGATCAAACTACTCCTGCAACCCCAAACTAGTAGAAACCAGCTTAATCTCCAACCTCCTCCAAGTGACCTAAAAATAGTTTATATATACATAGGGTGAGTATGAAAGTATACTCAGTAGGATCCTCCCTAGAGAATCTCATGCAATAGTAAAGAAAGCATGTTAAAGAACAGTGAACAACAAGTGAAACTAACGCATCATCTAAACATGTATTCTATGTTCCCAGCCTCAACATGGATACTATCACAAAGTAAAGCATAAAAGACTATATCATATAATAAATAATTTCAAGGGTACCTCACTACTACTTCCCCACTGGTTTGCCACTTTTACCCAACTTCGCACATCCTAAGCATCTCTCTACCAACGTCTTGCTCGCAAATTCCTGGGCGAACCACCACAACATGCACCTCGTACAACAAAACCACCATGTCCACGTATGAAAAGTTACCAGGTAGTTTCTAGGAGGCTCCACATCCTGCATAACATGTATCATATGTCAGGTATTATACCTCCAGTCATTACTGCCCATACACCGAGTAAGGATCCTCAAGCCATCACAACCTATACACGTTACACCTATAGTTGTCCATAGGATACTATATCCAGAATATATGTGTGTGAATAACCACAATCCATTACATCCCTCTACACACATATATGTGGAAAACTAACCAATGTTACTTCTAGAACAAGTATCTACCAAGAGAAGAGAGTGGTGCCAAAGGTGGTAGTCATCCATTCATCCTCCCACCAGAATGTTGGGGAAAACACCCCCCAGGACTCAGAATCCCATGGGTGTCAGTTTCCCTTACTGATGAGGTGGAGTAGCGTATAGAAACTCAAAAAGTAGAGAATATATTATATCTCATAACCACACTATGGGAATAACCTATTCTTAGACTCAACTTCAGCTAATGTATCTCGGAATCCAGGGTGCCACTTTCAAGACTAGGTATCCTATAAGAACAAAACCATTTAAAGAGATTTATTTAATTACTTAATTCCTTTTTTTCAGTTCCACTTTACGTTAATTAATTCTTTAAACATTAATTAACCAAGAACAATTCCACATTAAAGTTCATCAGCATCACACCCAAGGTACACTATCCCTTTAAAATTACATCCTCATCATTATGTTCCAGCAACTCCAACCCCAAGGGTTAACATCATTTGTTTAATTATTCATTACAGAATTACATTCCCATATTCCCAGGTATTCTAGAAAAACATTCTATGCTACTAAACACATGGGTGATCAACATGGTGAGTAGATGTACTACCCGTCAAGTATTTTCCGCCTATAGCAGGAGCGTAGACCCATCCTCCCTTGAGAAGCTAAACCCAGAAAGCACATGGCATACCCCATGCATCTTCACATCTTTCGGAAGAAGGGTAATCAAGACCAGATGCCTTGAACAGTGGGGAAAAGTAAAGCAGATAATCACTTAAGAAGAAACATAAAGCATCCCACAATAACATTCAACATGTTCCATCATCCCTGATGTCCTCCCTGACACCCACATGCATAAAATGATGCATCTCGCCACTATAGGCGTCATCTGCTGCCACAACCAAAAGGCCTCCATGCCCCCACATATCACAACAGCCATTTAGGCTCACATCACAACACAAGCAGTAGGAAAACAAACATCTTAACAATTAGTTCATGGACCTTAAACAAGTAAGAGGGTAACTCAAAACCCTTCAGGGATTTATCAAACAAATAATACTTTTTGAATTAACTGATTTATTATACGTGGGATCCACATTTGGGTAAGCTCTCACAAACAAATTTAACACGATTACTGCACCATTTTTATTAACATAAAAATTACAACAAGAAGAACTAGATTCATTTAAATGCCTATTTATCTTCATCCAAACAATTATCAATTAATTCCAGTTTTCATTCTTTACCAATTTCCATCAAGAAAGAACAGCTATACGAAGCAAGAATAGATATCACACTATCTAGCAAAACAAGAGGCAATAACATACGATTGATATCAATTTATTTATCTGGTTCAAATATTTATTATTTCAATTCTATTATCATCCAGTGAGATAAAACATGATAACAATACAGTTTCATGTAAAATAAAAGAGAAGCAATGAATCCCCTACCTCAAAGAGTTATTGATGTTCTTTATATGGGAACAGTCCACACAACGTGTCACGATCCTCCTCTCGTGACAACTGCATCCACCCGAGGATTCCATGGTATGACAATACCAACTAAAACCCAAGAAACATACATTAAAAGCTTGAAGATTACATTCTTTAATATGTAATGGAGAAATTGGAGAAGATGAACCCCAAAATAATGATGATAAAACATACCTTATATCGAAGATTGTTTGATGCAGCTTGGTTGCATCAAAAAATAGCGGAACCAATCCGAGGAGGAAAGTTTGATTGGGAAACTCTTATGAGAAGGAACGGGATGTTTGAGAATCTCACACCCATGAACAATGAGAAAGAATTAGGGAGGAAGATATCCCTTCACTTAAGAAGATTTAACAGAGCGGCAGTTTAAGATACGCTTGATTTCCCATTAAAAGAAGATCACATTAAACCACATAGTTTGACCAAGTAAAAACTTCTCAAGCCATAGGAATAATTAATATAGGAGTTACAGCCTATAAATCGGCCTTAGAGTCCTTAAAATTAGGCTTTAAATTCATTTTACGTCAAAGGAAAATGCAAAAGGGGAAAAACTGTAAGAAGCTGGAAACACTGTTCACGAACTCAAAATTTGGTAAAGGAAAAAGATTGTTCATAAACCTCACTGTTAGAAACTCACTGATAGAATGTTGTTTATGAAACTCACCGATAGAACATTGTTCATGAACCTCACCGTTAGAAGACATTTCAGGAACCTCACTGTCAGAACCTCACTGATAGAACACGGTACACCAACCGTTCTTGAAACATTGTACATCTACTGTTATGGAAAAACTGTACACCTACCGTTATGGAAACACTATTCACATAACTCAAAATTTGGAAAAGGAAAAGGAGGTTACGGATAGAACTGTTCACAGATGGAACTGTTCATAGAATTGGAAATTTGGAAATGGAAAGAGAGGTTACCATTAGAGGTTATCGATAGAACTGTTCACATAACTCAAAATTTGGAAAAGGAAAGAGTGGTTACCATTAGAGGTTACTGATAGAACTTTTCACTGATGGAACTATTCGTAGAATTGGAAATTTGAAAAAGGAAAGAGAGGTTACCATTAGAGGTTACCAATAAAACTTTTCTCCAATAGAACTGTTCACAGAACTCCAAATTTGGAAATGGAATGAAAGGTTACCATTAGAAGTTACAGATAGAAATTTTCACGGATGGAACTGTTCATTGATTTTGAAATTTGGAAATAGAAACATAGGTTACTATTAGAGGTTATATAAAGAACTGTTCACTGATGGAATTGTTCATAGAATTCAAAATTTGGAAAAGGAAAGAGAGGTTACCGCTAGAGGTTACCGATGATGTTGTTCACTGATGGAATTGTTCATAAAATTATAAATTTGGAAAAGCGGAGAGAGGTTACCGTTGGAGGTTAGAGATAGAACTATTCACTGATGGAAATGTTTATAGAATTGGAAATTTGAAAAAGGAATGATAGGTTACCGTTAGACCTCACCGTTTTCACTGTTCAAAAGTGTCTACCGTTGGAACTATTCACTGAGGGTCACCGATTCTGTTGTTCACAGAAAGGAAAAATTCGCAAAGTGTTGGGGATAAGTCACCTTGACCTCTCGAAACACCTCAAACATCATATTTTTTACAAAGGAATGGACTGTAGAGGTCTGGTTCATTACAGGAAGTGCTACAAGTGTGGTTGAGATGGCCACATTACGTGGAATTGTCTTAGTGAGGTGAAGGCACAACTTCCCGACACTAACAACAAAGGGAAGATGGTGCATGCCCTACATGATGTTCGATGCTGTATGTGTGGAAAACATGGGAACTTTGTCAATAACTATCCAAATCTGAGGGTAGTGGAGGGGAATAACCATAAATCCCAGAAACGACTAAATGAACAAGGTTGTCCTTTTGCAATCACTACGACTGAAGTTTTAGTGCCAAATGATGTGGTGGAAGGTAGTCTTGTTGTTCTCTCAAAGAAAGAAAGTACTTTGTTTCATTCTAGTTCTATGAATTCCTTTTTTTCTCTAAGTTTTCAAAGAATTTAGAATCAACCACTGATCTTCTAAAAGTAGAGTTATGAGTCAAGACTCCTAGGGGGATTATCCCAGCATTATTAGTGATTAGAAACTCTAGTAAATAATTTAGTGAGCACAATCTTATCTCAAATATAGCAGTCATTACCATGCTGGAATTTGACATTATACTAGGGATGGACTGGATCTCAATGTATAATGCTAAGATAAAATGTAGAAGCAAGGAAATATAAGTAGTCTTTAATGGAAAACCTACAATTATCTTCCAAGGAGAGATATCTCATCCTAACCTTTTTCTAGAAGAACCTCCTATATCCTTGATTATGGAGTTTATTGGTGAATAAGAAGAAGGAAATGAGAGTTTGAGGATATAAAATGTCCCCATCATTGAGGAATACATTGATGTATTTCTGGAGGAGTTACTCGGACCTCCCCTAAAAATATAGGTAGAGTTTACCATTGAACTCATTCCTGGATCCAATCCGATATCATGGACCCCATATAGGATGTAAAATGTGGAGCTGGAGGAGTTAACAGAATAACTCCAAGATCTTTTGGAGAAGGGTTTTATCTGACTGAGTGTGTCTCCTTGGGGATCACCAGTTATCTTTGTGAATAATACGGAGGGATCGATGTGGCTACGCATTAATTTTAGATAATTGAATGAGATCATAGTAAGGAACAAATACCCTCTCCTACGAATTGATGACTTATTTGACCAACTTCGTGGGGCTCAATTCTTCTCCAAGACTGATCTTCGATCTGGTTATCATCAATTGAGGGTGAAGACAAAAGATATTCGAAATACTGCCTTCTAATCAAGATATTGGAATTATGAGTTTATTGTTATGCCATTCGGACTGACCAATGCACCTAGAATTTTTATGAATTTGATAAATAGAGTATTTAAGGACTACCTTGATAACTATGTGGTAGTTTTTATTGATGATATTCTGATATATTCAAAATGACGTGAGGTGCATGAGGATCATCTATGGGTTATCATGGAAACTCTACAGAAGGAGATGATTTTTTGGAAGTTCAGCTAATGTGAATTCTAGTTACAAAAAGTCGCTTTCTTGGGGAATATTGTAACCAATGAAGGAATCACAGTTGACCTTACAAAGACAAATGATGTAGAGGAGTGGCCTCAACCTACTACAATAACTGAGATTCATAGTTTCCATGGAATGGTGGGATATTATAGGAGGTTTGTGAAAAACCTCTCATGAAATTCTAATCCTTTAACCAAGTTAACTCGAAAAGGGGTCAAGTTCATCTGGACAATGGAGTGTGAAAAAAATCTTCCAAGAGTAGAAGAAGATATTGGTTACATGCACTCGTGTTAACTTTTCCCTAATGTGGATAAGGTTTGTTATTTTTATTGACTCATCTTTTATTGGGATTGGGTGATTCCTCATGAAAAATGACAGGGTCATTGCTTATGCATATTGATAGTTGAAGACTCTTGAGAAGAACTATCCTATGCATGATCTGGAGCTGGCTGCGGTCATTTTTTCTATGAAGATATGGAGGCACTATCTTTATGGGGAGAAATGTGAAATATATAAAGACCCTCAAATATTGATGTATATTTTCACATAAAAGGAATTGAACATGAGACAAAAGAGTTCGTTAGAACTTTTCCAAGACTATGATTGTTTAATTCATTATCATCTTCAAAGAGAAAACAATGTCGCAGATGCATTAAGCAGGAAATACCCAATTTGTATTTCCATGATGAGGACTAAAAGAGATCCTTTGATCAATGACATAGTAAATCTAGACATGGGAATTATAAGGGAAATAACTTCATCGACCCTAACCCAAATGATTTCTCAATCGTCATTACTAGAGAAGATCAAGCAATCTCAAAATGAAGATCCTTTGTTACAGAAGGATTTTGAGGCTATGAAGGATGGGAAGTTTCATGAGTTCAATATTGATCAGGATGGTGTACGGAAATTTGCTATAAGAATATGTGTTCCATCTATTCCGAAAATAAAGGAGAAGATGGATGAAGCTCACAACTCTACTTTCTCTTTACATCATGGAAGCACAAAAATGTATATGGACCTTCAGGATCATTGTTGTTGGGATAATATGAAAAGGGAGATTGCTGACTACACTTCAAGGTTCCAAGTATGTCAGCAAGTGAAGGTAGAGCAACAACTTCCTAAAGGGGTATTGCTACCACTACCAATACCAGCATATAAGTGGGACAATGTCAATATGGACTTCGTCACTGGTCTCCCAAGAACTTCCAAATAAAATAATGTGATATGGGATATTTTGTACCATCTCACCGAGATTTCCCATTTTATCTCTATTCGGGAAGATTTCTCTCTTGATCAAATTGCCAGGATTTACATGAAGGAAGTGGTAAGGCTACATGGAGTTTCACTTCCTATCGTATCTGATCGTGATCCAAGGATTGCATTAAAATTCTAGAGAAGTCTTTAACATGCTCTGCGTACCGAATTGAATTTCAGTATGGCCTATCACCCCCAAAATGAGGGCCAATGGGAAAGGACTATTCAAAAAATCGAGGACATGCTGAGAACATGAAAAATGGAATTTAATGGTTCATGGGATCAACATCTCCCTTTAGTTGAGTTCTATTACAACAACTGCTTCCACTCGAGAATTCAAATCGATCCCTATGAAGTTCTATATGGTAAGCGGTGTAGATCTCCTACTTTTTGGAATGAATATGGTGAGAGAAAGATTTATGGGCCTGATCTTGTGCAAGAGATGACAGAAATAGTCCATGTCATCCAACAACACATTAAGGCTGCTTAAAAGTTGGCAAAAGAGCTAGGCCGACAACTGTCAAAGGGAATTGGAGTTTGATGTTGGTGAAAACGTCTTTCTTTGAATTTCAACTTGGAAGAGAGTCATGTGGATTGGGAAGAAAGAGAACCTCAACCCTTGGTACATTGGCCCCTATGAAATCCTTGGTTGTGTGGAATCAGTGTCCTATCAACATGAACTTCTTCCCAATTTATAATAAGTTCATGATGTCTTCCACATATCCCTCTGGAGGAAGTACATACCTGACACTTCACATCTACTAAATCCAGAGGTGGTACAACTGGAACATGACCTCTCTTATGAGGAGCATCCGATGGAGATCTTGGATCCTACCGAAAAGGTTCTACGTAACAAGACTACCCACCTTGTTAAGGTGATGTGGAGAAACCAAAAATGAGAATAATCCATGGGGGAACTAGAAGAGTCTATGAGGTAGAAGTAACCACACCTTTTCGCATTATAGGGTATGAGTTAAAATTTAAAGGATGAAATTTCTTAAGGGGGGAAAATGTAACGACCCAAATTTTTTAATAATATTTATTTTCTAAATTTATGTATTATTTTATATCCAACAAAACTATATACTTTAATTAATGAAGTTAGTATAATTAAATGAGACCGTTGGGTTTCGACTGTTATATGAATGTTTGAAACTAAACTCTTTATGTTACAATTAATGTTTATAAATACAATAGATCTTGGTTAATTAATATAGAATGAAGAGTTGATAGCCTCATCAAGTAGACTCGAACCATATGAAGCCCATCTATCAGAGCTTGGGAAGGAGGTATCATCTTTGGGATTTGCTATGGACAATGCCCAAGTTGAGCTTCAATATGTGAAGCTTGAATGGAATCGCCTAAGGGTGATGTTCAAGCTGATAGAAATCACCACTCTAGAAATGTTTTCTGATCCACCCCAAGATTCCATCACCATAGCACACCTTACACATAGGTCCTATGCCAGTGTTATAATGGGAAATGTAATGAGGCATTAGAAACTTTTTTGTAATCCCTTAGTATTAATAAAATTGTTATTGCTTCTTATGGTAAAATTTGTGAATTTCAAATGTCCAGATAACTATAGGATGAATTTATAAAAATTCCATATTACTAATGAATTTTTGAATATAGGGTATTTTAAAATATTTATGTAAACTTTAAATGATTAAAAATGTAAAATGAATTTTAAAAAATGGTCTTCAACAATTGTGACCAGTAAGAAATTTAGTGTTTAATATGACCAACTCAATTTTTAGTGAATAGTATATATTTAATAGTAACATAACCTTATGAATAGTAATGAATAGTAATGAATTATAAATCGGCCAAAAAAATATAAACTTTACCCATGAATGTATAAATACAATTGGGACATCTTAAAAGTGAAAATACGATCATAGTATAAGTTTTTGTGTTTTTGTATGTCATAAATACATTATTTACAAATTTATAATTTATATAATAATTTAAAATGGAAATTTATTTTCATAAAATGTACTCATAAATTATTACTTTATTGTCTTATGGTTATACGATAATTTTGTGGGTCCTTGATTACTTTTTCAAGGTGTTACAAAACGTGTTATAGATTTAAAGTTGTTTAATTGGAATAAGTAATGATTTTATTTAAAAATTATATTAAAAATAATTAGAAAATTATTTTCACAAAATGGAGTTCATTTTTGAATTCAAAGAATCGATATTAGGTTAGGGTAAATTTTTTGGATTTTTCTGATACAGTTTAATTTTCGGAGAATATTAAAAATATACTTTCATATTTTGGGTGTTTAACGAAATCATGGATGATGTAATCATTTGTAATAAATATGGTAGAATTTTTAATATTATAATATATTATGAGGTGTCCGAAGTGGCCAATACCATGGGGAAATACCTTGGGCGAACCAATGGTTTGGCAAATACCACCGATGAGGTGTCCCTTGGAAATTAATTTCATATTCCCTCACTTTTCCTATAAATAGCAAGCCATTCCCCCATTAATTTTATTCCAAAATACCACTAAATGATGTTATGGTCTTTTTACCTCCCAAGGAGTCCTCCCAAGGTGCCCTCAAGCCCCCCAAGGTCCCAACCTTCAAGCTTTCACAGTTACTCTTCAAGGTAAGGGAACCTTTCACCCTCCTCTCTTTATGTTATGTCTTATAGTTTCCATTTTATTATTTGGGGGCTTGTTCTTATACATACCTACTACTGTCCAATTAATTTTCAATTTATGAGAGACCCATTCCACTCTCATCAACTTCTTTTCTATATTTTTAAATGATACTGTTGGTCTGGAAAAAATTTCGTAAAAGAAATCTCATTTCCTCTTTTCATTCAAGTTTCCTTTTCATGTGGTATGTCATTAAATATCCACACCATGATCTTATTTATGTTTTATTATATCCCTCTACTGTAAAATGATTCATTTATGGATGGGATACCCTTGTCTCCCTTTTTTTATTTGTTTTCAAAAACCATGTTATAGAGCCGTTATGCTGGAGAAATTTCGCCTCAAAATTTCTCTCTTTTAATATAAACAAATTATCTTATCTTATTTATGTGAATATCGAGACCTATTTCATTTCTATGTGTGTTCATAAATAAATAAAAATTGTATTCTTGATTCTGTAATTTACATACATATATCCCTCATTTCCTTTCTATGGGTTATAAATGACATAATGATCTTATTTTTAAGAACTTTTAAAATTTCACGATTTTGAAATGAAACACATTTATTTTATTATCTTTAGGTTATTTATGAAATTATTGATTATTATGTGGGTCATGTGAATTTATGGACATATTAAGGGTGCACCTTGATAATGCTCCAATCCATTGGGTAATGAATTTAATCTATAGAGATGACAATCTTCACGATACCTTAGTAAATAACTTTGTTAATTTTTTTGACACATTGGGAAAGAACCTTGCTGATATGTTCATGAATGTCTAAATTAAATTTTGTAGCCACATATTCATGTTATGGTTCATGTTCTTTTCATTATGAAATGCCTCTACTTCCATTGCTCATGTCTTTATGTTTTTTATCATGTTCTTATTGATATCACAAGTAAATTGATTCCCTTGTTTACCCATACTGGTCCTTCAGCTCACTCTTTTCTTTGATATATGTCTCCAAGTTATGAGATTTAATTATTTTATATAGGATGAACTTTTCCAGAATATTTTCAAGGGGATTTAAATGAGTGTTTTAAGTTTTCATTTGTTTTGTTCTATATTTCAAAGACACTTGACTTAAAAGATCCTTTGTTTGTAAAATTTAATAAAAATTATGTAATAAAAAGGTGGGATGCTATAAGAGGCGTATTGTGGAAGCTTGGTGTAACACCCCAAGCTTCCACGGTACGTTTCCCTTCGAATAATGCGATAGCGTGTGTTGTATGCAACCTCGAGTTCTAACACACACCACAACTAATTAAAATAGCCGTTGTGAATAGTAATACCTACTTTTTGAAATCATATATATTTTATATTTCAAAATGGACTTCATTTTTGGATTCGGAATATTGAAATTAGCCTAGGGTGAAATTTTGGTACTTTTCGGATAACTTTAATATTTTGATGAATAGTGAAAATTACTAAATTTTAATTAAAAACAACTTTTTTAATCAAAATAATTAATAGTGATAAATTGTGAATTTGAGTGGTTTTAAAGTATATTTAGAATATATTTTTACCATTTAATATAATGTTGGTCATTGGACATAATTTTACAATTAAACCGAACATAAACAAGTGTCAATCTTTTGATAGTTATTACCTCTTAAAAACACGCTTTTTGTTTTGACAGCGGGAATTAATTTTAAATTAATTTCTGCCACTTCTGTGTTTTGAATTTAGAAAAATGGATTCCATATTTGGAATCAGGATGTCCAAATTGTGTAAATAGGTAGCTTTTATTTTTAGACATTTTGAATAATTACTGTGGTAAATATTTTATTTACCATGGTTAAGGGTAAATCCGGTAAATAAGGGTTAAAAAAATAATATTATAATAATACAAAATTACCCTAAAACGTGTCCTAACCTTATTGATGGACACATACCCGACCATGAGCATCCTTGGGTCAATTTGGGGACCCCTTGGAGCCACTTGTATGTGGTAGGGACACTTTATATTAATAAAGTTAAAATAAAAATAAAAATGGCATAAGCTTACATCTTTTAGAAGAAAAATTTTTACATAGGGTTATACATGTTGGATTTTCGATTATAAATATTCATTAGAAAGATAAAACGATTTCCTACATAATGATATTTTATTTATAATTTTTAGACATCCAATAATTTAAATTATTAATGACACAATAATGATGAAATGTTTACCTCATTAATAAATCATTTAAATAAATAAGATTATAATGATTAAAATATTATCTAAAACCTGTCCAATTCTTATTGGTTGATGTTATTTAGAATATTAGTCATCTTATCTTCGACCTCAATGATTTTTGGACCATTATAAACCGAATATAATTATATTATAAAGTAATACTTTCACTCTTTCCTAAAGAGCCCCTCTTCTCCCTTATAAAAGGAGACCACTTCTACTTATTTCTCACACCTCTCAAGCCACTTGGCTCGTCCAAACTCTGCCCAACTAAGCTCCCCACATCCCTCTCCTCCTCCTTGAAGCATCCACTTAGGCATAAATCATTTCAAGAAGTCCTTTGGTTCCAACCAAAGTGAGTTACCTAAATTAAAGGTAACGATTTCTCTTAAATTATTTTCCTTTATTTTGCTTCTCCAACCCCCAAACTCTTTTTATTTCCTTTCTTTTGTAACAACACCAGTATCCTCAATATACTAGGATGTTGTTATAAGAAGGATTCAAACTACACATACACAAAACTCCATCTAATGGATGATGAACATAATGTTTCTGTGGATGGCAAACTAACGCCTCACGAAACGATGATTGTTCAAATACATCTTACCGCCTCTCATGGTGGCCATTATGATGGAACTGTAATTAAATATGATATTAATGATATATATTTTATATATAAGCTTCTGTAATTCCATTTTATTTCATACCATTATTCGTTTCATGTTGTATATACATACGATAATTTCATTTGAGGAAGTGCGGACTACCGCCCCCTTAAAATGATATGACTCGTTCATACCACACATGGAACGTATAAAGGATGGTGTTAATGAACTTAAGTAACATATATAAAATATTATATTATACTGGAATAGTAATATACCTATGTATCATTTGGATTCAATTCTTTTAAAATAAAAATTAAATGGAAGTAGCGTTCGTGCGTACGTACGGACTACCGTCTCCACGAACGCGGTGAGATCCATCCTCCATCGTATCCATTCAAGTCTTATTCTCATTTTAGGGTTAAAAATAATGTTAATATCATTCTGATTATGAATAAGATTTAATCTATCCATTACAAACATGTCTTACGTAACCAAACATTTAAGAAGAACGAATCGATTATCACCTGAAACGACGATAATACTAAGATATTATTAATAAAGAAATGTTAAAAGATCATATATGATATCATATTAATGTATATGATTCTTGTATAATTTAATAACAATTATTTCACCATTATACAGGAGGTTAACCGACCCCAACAAAGGAAAAGTACAAGGTAAGGGTTATTTCACAATCTCTTCATTATCCGAGGTTGTTTATACGTAATAATCTACTGGGATCTCGTTATCATCCACATCCATGTTTCTTCAAAATGTATTTCAAAACATTTTTAATATTTAAAAGAATATGGGTTAAAGTCATTTATACCCTTGTTTTACTTTTTATAAGAGGTTTATAAGGGAATCTTTCCGTCGTTTTCCAAACAAGGTGCTTTTTAACCTTTTCGACAGAATTAAGATAAGAATGTTTTTTTAACTTATACGGCGGGTGCGGTTATTTTCCGCCGTTATAAAATCGTCAAAGTTTCCCTTACAATCTTATAAGAATAGTTTCAAAGAAAATGTTTTATTTTATATGGATCTTAAATGATTTCAAAATAAAAGGAGATATTTCTTTAAAAAGAATATTGATTTCATCTGTGTCAACATCCTTTGATGGATTTTAAGTTTATTTGAAGTAGATTTATTATGATACAAAACTTCTATATTGTATTGAAGGTTTTGTGATATGTTTGACTGTGGATGTGCTATTTTTATACCATTCATAGTTTATGGTGAAAGTATTGACATTTCGTATGCTAGTTTTAATACGAATGTTTATGTTATGTTTAAACCTTTTCATATGGGAATGAATTGGACTTAATATGTGACGGGTGGAGCCCGCTATAGCTCCTCGATGCATCGGTAGGTCTCATGAGACAAACTAGTGTCTTGGCACAAGGCCTTGACAAAATCTTATTTGTAGTCTTGGCACGAGGCCTTGACTATGTGGTTATGATAGTCTGGCATTATGCATTCCAACATTATGAAAGTGGTTATTTATTTTTGCATGTGATTATTCGATTAGTAGAATATCCATGTGAATAAGTAAATGGCATTATTTCATTTTATTTATGCCATACCATGTTGAAAGTTCATGTTTGAAAGGATTTTGTTTTAGTTATACATTGCCTTAAAAGTTTATTCTTATTTATGAAAGTTTCTGCTATTTTGTTATCCTTACTGGGTATTTGAGCTCACCCCTTTTATATGTTTTATTTTTCCCAGGAAGTGAAGAAGTAAATTATGAATGACCTGCAGGGATATTATGTGGGGATATGAGTGTGGATTATGGAGACTTTATTTTGTTGTAGTAGTTTTTCATTTTATGATGTAATGTAAAACCTATGAATATATCTAGTGTTTCCAAGGCTACTAAACCAATCGGTCTTTCGAGATTTGATCTTTCTTGTGATCATGCCAATGTTATGTAATAACGCACCGACTCTGGGTAGCTGGGGTCGGGGCGTTACAGTTGGTATCAGAGGAAGTTTAGTACAAACCTTGGAAACTATATTTAGATAAACTCTGATTAGAGCACGTAGACCTAAGATGAACTTTGAGGATTAGTATAGAAGAACTTCCTAGAATTTTGGTATTGTAGAGATTTTGTGAGTTTTCCGAACAATACATCCCTGTCTGGATACGAGCAGGTAGAGGAGGCTCTGGCACAGATGTACCTAGGGGTAAAACCCGAAAACACCACTTTGAGCTAGACTCGAACGGGAACTGGTGCACGACAACGGGCCTTGCTGCACTCTTGGTTACGACACTCCTGGGGGATATGCTTAGGATAACTCTCACTATCTTTACAAATCATTATGAAGGGTTTATGAGTATATACTTCCTCAAAGAAAACATTTTTATGATTATGGATTATATCCATAAATAGTTCAATTTATGTTAAGTGTTTTATAAGTATGGGATTATGTATTTTGATTCACAAACTGATCTAGTTTATGCCATTGTTTAGAAATGGCGCCTAGTGGAAGAAATGGAAACCGTATCAATGCACGCACTCCATGTAGGGATTTCCCTCCTGCTCAAGATAATTATAGTGGGGCTGGTGATGCAACCGGTGCTGATCAGCTAATCACCATACTGGGACAACTTACTCAGGTTATGAATAATAACCTTACCCGTATGGAGCACCCTGATCCGCAGCGTGGAGGATCAATGTTAGATCGATTCATGAGGCAACAACCACCAATGTTCAATGGGAATACAAATCCCTTAGTAGCTGAGCAATGGATATTTTCCCTAGAGAAAATATTTCAGGCTTTGGGGAGCAGTGAAAGGGAAAAAGTTATCATGGCAGTTTACCGCCTCACTGGAGATGCTGATCAATGGTGGTCATTGATTCAAAACATGAAGGAAGATGATGAAGTATCAAATATGGAGTGGAGGGAGTTCAAAGATCTGTTTTTAGAAAAATACTTTCCTCGCGACCATCGAGCAGATATGGAAAGACAATTTCTGAGTCTGAGACAAAAGGATGATGAGAATGTCACAAAGTATGAGGCTAACTTTACAAGGTTAGCGAGGTATGCTGGAGATTATATTCGCAACCCAAGAAGTAAGATTGATCGTTTCGTTGATGGGTTAAAACCATTTCTCCGTCGAGCATTAGTCTCACAATCCTTTCCATCGTACGAAGACATTGTCTCATGTGCTATCAAGACCGAAAAGGAATTCTCTAAGTCTTATGACTTTAAAGCAAAGAAAGAGAAGAAGAGACCTGCTGATCAATCTGGGAATGGAAATAAGGGGAATAAAGGAAAGGTTGAATATCCATCATGTGGTAAATGTGGGAAGAAACACCACGGTACTTGCTTGAAGGGAATGGGAGTCTGTTACAAGTGTGGTGAAAAAGGCCACCAAGCTCATGATTGCAAGGGGAAGAAGGAAGCTACCAACGTTCAGTGCTACAATTGCAGGGAGATGGGGCATTATGCAAATGCATGCCCTAAGTGTCAGGAGAACTTACCTCAGAAAAGGCCAAGGGATCAAGGCCAGGCTTATGCTATCACTACTGTTGAGGTAGAATCTCCGAAAGAAGTGGTGGCAGGTAATTTAATGGTTTCCTCAAGTTTATCAAATGCATTATTTGATTCTGGATCATCGCATTGTTTCATATCTTCCCAGTTTGCTAAGAAAATTAGATATTTCCAATTTGATTTAATAAGGGAGTTGTCAGTTAAAACTCCTAAGGGAAGTATCGTTGCAACAATGTTTCGTGAATCAGTCCCCATTAGAGCACATAAATTTTCTTTATTTGCTGATCTCATCGTCATACCTATGATTGAGTTTGATATAATCCTCGGTATGGACTGGCTTTCGGACTATGATGCGAAGATTTATTGTAAGAAGAAAGAGGTTACGATTCTTGATGATAATGATAAGGAACACCTTATTTTTAGAGCAGAATCATCACCACCTAATTCTTATTTAGACCCACCCCCAGTAGCTCAACTTAATTCAATTATTGGGGAGGAAGAGAATGAAATAACTATCAGAGAGGAAAGGAATGTTCAAATAGAGGATGTACCTGTTGTGAAAGAATTTGTAGATGTATTTCCAGAAGATTTACCTGGACATCCTCCAGAACGAGAAGTTGAGTTTTCTATTGATTTGATTCCTGGATCAAGGCCTATATCGAAGACCCCTTATAGAATGGCCACTGTAGAGTTAGTCGAACTAAAGAAACAACTAGAGGAATTGAGTAATAAGGGATTTATTCGCCCTAGTGTTTCTCCATGGGGAGCCCCTGTTCTTTTTGTTAAAAAGAAAGATGGATCTATGAGGTTATGTATCGACTACAGGGAGATCAATGCTATAACGATAAAGAACAAGTATCCCCTACCTCGTATTGATGATTTATTTGACCAACTGCATGGAGCTCAATACTTTTCAAAGATTGACCTTCGATCTGGATACCATCAGTTGTGTGTGAAGAAGGAGGACATTCCGAAGACAGCATTTCGAACCAGGTACGGGCATTACGAGTTTATTGTAATGCCTTTTGGATTGACTAATGCACCCTCTGTATTCATGGATCTGATGAATAGAGTTTTCAAGGAGTATCTCGATGAATTTGTGGTGGTATTTATTGATGATATCTTGGTATACTCCAAAACCTACGAAGATCATGAAAATCACTTGCGCATTATCTTGAAGACTCTGAGGAGGCATGAATTATATGGGAAGTTTAGCAAGTGTGAATTCTGGCTTCAGGAGATTTCTTTTCTTGGCCATATTGTCTCTAAAGATGGAATCTCTGTTGATCCTTCTAAGACCAAGGCAATCCAAGAATGGCCAGCACCTACGAGTATAACTGAGGTACGTAGTTTTATTGGTTTGGCAGGTTATTATCGACGTTTCGTCCAGAATTTTGCCCGATTGGCTAACCCATTAACGAAGCTCACACGTAAAGGGGTTAAATTTGTTTGGACAAAAGAGTGTGAAGCATTTTTTGAAGAACTGAAGAAAAGATTAGTCAATGCTCCTATATTGACTCTACCATCGGGGAATGATGGGTTCGTTATTTATAGTGATGCATCGAAGAAAGGACTTGGCTGTGTCCTTATGCAGAATGATAGAGTTATTGCCTATGCATCACGACAGTTGAAAATTCATGAACAAAACTATCCTACTCATGATCTCGAGTTAGCAGCAGTGATCTTTGCTTTGAAGATATGGAGGCACTACCTCTATGGTGAAAAATGTGAGATTTATACTGATCCCAAGAGTTTGAAGTATATTTTCTCACAAAAAGAACTCAATATGAGGCAAAGGAGATGGCTTGAATTACTCAAGGATTATGATTGTATGATACACTACCACCCAGGGAAGGAAAACAAGGTGGCAGATGCTTTGAGTAGAAAAGACCATGGAGTTTTGAACAATATGAGAATTGAAAGGGATCCAATTTGTATGGATCTAGTAAAGATGGACATGGGAATAACCAGGGAAGGTGAAACATCAATTCTTTTTCAAATGGTTGCCAAACCATCTTTACTAGAAAGGATTAAGAGTTATCAGACCGATGATGAAGAATTCCAAAAGAAGATTAAAGCTTTGAATGATGGGAGATTGAGAGACTTTGTGTATGAAGATGGAATTTTGAAATTCGGGAAGAGACTTTGTGTTCCCAATATACCTGATCTAAAAAGGGAATTGCTGGATGATGCTCATAGTTCCAATTTCTCTATACACCCTGGGAGCACCAAAATGTATAGAGATTTGAAGGAACATTTTTGGTGGGAAAACATGAAGAGGGAGATTGCTGATTTTGTGTCAAGATGTATGGTTTGTCAACAAGTGAAAGCTGGAAGGCAACAGCCTGGAGGAGTCATGCAACCTCTTCCCATACCGGAGTGGAAATGGGACAATATTACGATGGACTTTGTCATGGGGCTACCGAAGACTCCTAGAAGGAACGATGCAATATGGGTTATTGTTGATCGTCTTACCAAGTCAGCACATTTTCTTGCTATAAGAGAAGATCTACCCCTGGAACGTCTAGCAAGACTATACATTAATGAAGTTGTGAGACTTCATGGAGTACCCCTATCGATTGTTTCTGATCGTGATCCCCGTTTTACTTCAAGATTCTGGAAAAGTCTTCAGAAATCCCTGGATACAGAACTTCATTTGAGCACTGCTTACCACCCTCAGACAGACGGACAATCAGAACAGACTATTCAAACCTTAGAAGACATGTTGAGATCTTGCTCACTTGACTTTCAAGGTATGTGGGATCAATATTTACCTCTGGTAGAATTTTCCTATAACAATAGCTTCCATTCAAGTTTTCAGATGGCACCATATGAAGCGTTATACGGAAAGAGATGTCGTACACCAACCTGTTGGGATGACGTTGGTGAAAGAAAACTTGTAGGCCCAGAACTGGTGGAGGAAACGGTGGAAAAGGTGAAGGTAATCCAAAATCACATCAAAGCATCTCAAAGTTGGCAGAAGAGCTATGCCGATAATCGAAGGAAGGATTTGGAATTTCAGGTCGGTGATCATGTTTTCGTAAAGGTATCTCCATGGAAGGGAGTCATACGTTTTGGTAAGAAAGGTAAATTGAGTCCCAGGTACATCGGACCTTTCGAAATTCTAGAACGAATTGGGGTTGTAGCTTACCGATTGGCAATGCCGCCAAGTCTCTCCAAAGTTCACGATGTGTTCCACGTATCTCTGTTGAGAAAATACATGCCTGACCCAACGCATGTACTCACCTATGAGGAATTAGAACTGGAACCCGATCTTTCTTATTGTGAAGAGCCCGTCAAGATTCTTGATACAAGAGAACAAGTACTGAGAAACCGGACGACACGTCTGGTAAAAGTTTTGTGGAGAAATCATAAGATGGAAGAGGCAACGTGGGAACCCGAGGAACTTATGATGAAGAACCACCCGAGTCTTTTTATGCAGTAATACCCTAGAAATTTCGAGGACACAATTATTTGAAGGAGAGGAGAATGTAACACCCCAAGCTTCCACGGTACGTTTCCCTTCGAATAATGCGATAGCGTGTGTTGTACGCAACCTCGAGTTCTAACACACACCACAACTAATTAAAATAGCCATTGTGAATAGTAATACCTACTTGTTGAAATCATATATATTTTATATTTCAAAATGGACTTCATTTTTGGATTCGGAATATTGAAATTATCCTAGGGTGAAATTTTGGTACTTTTCGGATAACTTTAATATTTTGATGAATAGTGAAAATTACTAAATTTTAATTAAAAACAACTTTTTTAATCAAAATAATTAATAGTGATAAATTGTGAATTTGATTGGTTTTAAAGTATATTTAGAATATATTTTTACCATTTAATATAATTTTGGTCATTGGACATAATTTTACAATTAAACCGAACATAAACAAGTGTCAATCTTTTGATAGTTATTACCTCTTAAAAACACGCTTTTTGTTTTGACAGCGGGAATTAATTTTAAATTAATTTCTGCCACTTCTGTGTTTTGAATTTAGAAAAATGGATTCCATATTTGGAATCAGGATGTCCAAATTGTGTAAATAGGTAACTTTTATTTTTAGACATTTTGAATAATTACTGTGGTAAATATTTTATTTACCATGGTTAAGGGTAAATCTGGTAAATAAGGGTTAAAAAAATAATATTATAATAATACAAAATTACCCTAAAACGTGTCCTAACCTTATTGGTGGACACATACCCGACCATGAGCATCCTTGGGTCAATTTGGGGACCCCTTGGAGCCACTTGTATGTGGTAGGGACACTTTATATTAATAAAGTTAAAATAAAAATAAAAATGGCATAAGCTTACATCTTTTAGAAGAACAATTTTTACATAGGGTTATACATGTTGGATTTTCGATTATAAATATTCATTAGAAAGATAAAAATATTTCCTACATAATGATATTTTATTTATAATTTTTAGACATCAAATAATTTAAATTATTAATGACACAATAATGATGAAATGTTTACCTCATTAATAAATCATTTAAATAAATAAGATTATAATGATTAAAATATTATCTAAAACCTCTCCAATTCTTATTGGTTGATGTTATTTAGAATATTAGTCATCTTATCTTCGACCTAAATGATTTTTGGACAATTATAAACCGAATATAATTATATTATAAAGTAATACTTTCACTCTTTCCTAAAGAGCCCCTCTTCTCCCTTATAAAAGGAGACCACTTCTACTCATTTCTCACACCTCTCAAGCCACTTGGCTCGTCCAAACTCTGCCCAACTAAGCTCCCCACATCCCTCTCCTCCTCCTTGAAGCTTCCCCTTAGGCAGAAATCATTTCAAGAAGTCCTTTGGTTCCAACCAAAGTGAGTTACCTAAATTAAAGGTAACGATTTCTCTTAAATTATTTTCCTTTATTTTGCTTCTCCAACCCCCAAACTCTTTTTATTTACTTTCTTTTGTAACAACACCAGTATCCTCAATATACTAGGATGTTGTTATAAGAAGGATTAAAACTACACATACACAAAACTTCATCTAATGGATGATGAACATAATGTTTCTGTGGATGGAAAACTAACGCCTCACGAAACGATGATTGTTCAAATACATCTTACCGCCTCTCATGGTGGCCATTATGATGGCACTGTAATTAAATATGATATTAATGATATATATTTTATATATAAGCTTCTGTAATTCCATTTTATTTCATACCATTATTCGTTTCATGTTGTATATACATACGATAATTTCATTTGAGGAAGTGCGGACTACCGCCCCCTTAAAATGATATGACTCGTTCATACCACACATGGAACGTATAAAGGATGGTGTTAATGAACTTAAGTAATATATATAAAATATTATATTATACTGGAATAGTAATATACCTATGTATCATTTGGATTCAATTCTTTTAAAATAAAAATTAAATGGAAGTAGCGTTCGTGCGTACGTACGGACTACCGTCTCCACGAACGCGGTGAGATCCATCCTCCATCGTATCCATTCAAGTCTTATTCTCATTTTAGGGTTAAAAATAATGTTAATATCATTCTGAATATGAATAAGATTTAATTTATCCATTACAAACATGTCTTACGTAACCAAACATTTAAGAAGAACGAATCGATTATCACCTGAAACGACGATAATACTAAGATATTATTAATAAAGCAATGTTAAAAGATCATATATGATATCATATTAATGTATATGATTATTGTATAATTTAATAACAATTATTTCACCATTATACAGGAGGTTAACCGACCCCAACAAAGGAAAAGTACAAGGTAAGGGTTATTTCACAATCTCTTCATTATCCGAGGTTGTTTATACGTAATAATCTACTGGGATCTCGTTATCATCCACATCCATGTTTCTTCAAAATGTATTTCAAAACATTTTTAATATTTAAAAGAATATGGGTTAAAGTCATTTATACCCTTGTTTGACTTTTTATAAGAGGTTTATAAGGTAATCTTTCCGTCGTTTTCCAAACAAGGTGCTTTTTAACCTTTTCGACAGAATTAAGATAAGAATGTTTTTTTTAACTTATACGGCGGGTGCGGTTATTTTCCACCGTTATAAAATCGTCAAAGTTTCCCTTACAATCTTATAAGAATAGTTTCAAAGAAAATGTTTTATTTTATATGGATCTTAAATGATTTCAAAATAAATGGAGATATTTCTTTAAAAATAATATTGATTTCATCTATGTCAACATCCTTTGATGGATTTTAAGATTATTTGAAGTTGATTTATTATGATACAAAACTTCTATATTGTATTGAAGGTTTTGTGATATGTTTGACTATGGATGTGCTATTTTTATACCATTCATAGTTTATGGTGAAAGTATTGACATTTCGTATGCTAGTTTTAATACGAATGTTTATGTTATGTTTAAACCTTTTCATATGGGAATGCATTGGACTTAATATGTGACGGGTGGAGCCCGCTATAGCTCCTCGATGCATCGGTAGGTCTCATGAGACAAACTAGTGTCTTGGCACAAGGCCTTGACAAAATCTTATTTGTAGTCTTGGCACGAGGCCTTGACTATGTGGTTATGATAGTCTGGCATTATGCATTCCAACATTATGAAAGTGGTTATTTATTTTTGCATGTGATTATTCGATTAGTAGAATATCCATGTGAATAAGTAAATGGCATTATTTCATTTTATTTATGCCATACCATGTTGAAAGTTCATGTTTGAAAGGCTTTTGTTTTAGTTATACATTGCCTTAAAAGTTTATTCTTATTTATGAAAGTTTCCGCTATATTGTTATCCTTACTGGGCATTTGAGCTCACCCCTTTTATATGTTTTATTTTTCCCAGGAAGTGAAGAAGTAAATTATGAATGACCTGCAGGGATATTATGTGGGGATATGATTGTGGATTATGGAGACTTTATGTTGTTGTAGTAGTTTTTCATTTTATGATGTAATGTAAAACCTATGAATATATCTAGTGTTTCCAAGGCTACTAAACCAATCGGTCTTTCGAGATTTGATCTTTCTTGTGATCATGCCAATGTTATGTAATAATGCACCGACTCTGGGTAGCTGGGGTCGGGGCGTTACACTTGGGGTGTTAAATAAATCCTTAAAAAAGCCCTGGGAACTCAGTTGAATATGAGTATGGTGTTTCATCTTCAGATGGATGGCCAATTCAAAAGGGTGATACATACGTTGGAAGACATGTTTCAAACTTGTGTAATAGATTTTGGGGGCTTATGGGAGGAGAATCATCCCTTAGTGGAGTTCTCATATAATAACAACTATTATGCCTCGATACATATGGCTATGTTTAAAGCATTGTATGAGAATCCTTGTCTTTTTCCACTGTGTTGGGTGAAAAGAGGGGATACATCCCTAGATGGTCCTAGTCTTTTCCAAGAAATTATAGGGAAGATTAAATTGATCAGAAATATGATAGAGATCACTTAGCATAATTAGAAATCTTATGCAGATCACCATCGATGGTTGTTTTCATTTTTCATGACTGATCATGTTTTCTTGAGGATCTCTCCAAGGCTTGGTCATCGTCGTTTTGGGATGTGGGTCAAGTTATGTCCTTGATACAGAGGCCCTTTTGAGATATATGAATAGGTTGGAGAGGTGATATATCAGTTGGAATTACCACTGTGGTTCCGTTCAGAGTATAATGTGTTCCGCATATCCCATTTGAAAATGTATGTTCTTGATCCTAACCATGTGATCCAATGGGATCACATTGACCTAGATCGGGATTCTTCTTTGGCACATATCCTGGTGTGGATTTTTGATAGAAAAGAAAAAGTACTGCATGTAAAAGGAATCGGTCTTGTGCTGGTTTTATGAAAACATGTTCAGATTCAGGAAGAGTCTTGGGAACATGAGAAGAAAATGAAAGAGAAATGGATGGGACTGAGTTAGGTTAGTGATGTTTTTCTAATTTCTAAGGACTAAAAGGCAAATGGTGGGGAGAATTTATCACTAACAGTTTCTATTATATAACCCTTACATGATGGTTTTCTTAGTTTTAAAGTGTAAAGGTGAATAATTAGAGAGTTGGGTGAACTATAAATAATTTTGTGGTGCTAATGTAGCTGCGCATGGGTTGAACACTGTTAGTTTAAATCATTCAAAAGTCCAAGGTGAAACCGTGTGCATTTCAGTTTTGAGGTAGTATCTTCAAAATGGTTTGGGAATTGTTAGGGAGACCATGCAAGGAGGTCATGAAGGGGTTTCCTTAAAGCAATAGCTAATGAACGATTAACACATGGTTTGTTTAACTATGTTGTCTCACCATGTGCATAGTCAATGTTAGATCCTTAAAAACAGGATCTATGTTTTTTTGATATCTCCATATATTTTGCTCCTATGAACCCCAAACTCGAGATTCCCCTCCATTATAGGTATTAGAACCTTTCCCAATCATCTCGATGTTAATATAGATCCCTCCCTTGGTATTTTCAAGCCCGATTCTTGTGTTAAGTCACGTTCTTCACTGTTCTTGTCTCGTTTCTTTGACCTATATAGATCTAATTCTCCTATTCTGTATATTTTTCATATTTGCACCTATTATGGTTAGATTTATGTTTGGGGATGCCTAATATGACGAGATATGTGTTTTTTATTATAGGATAGGATATATAAGGTTGTTTTTGGGATTTCCCACCTGGTTCCTAGAGCGTTCTTCATCTGTTGTCAAGATTCATCCAAACATTTGAGGTATGTAGATTCACTCTCATATACCCTTACAATAACTGATTGGATTAGTAACAAATTGGAAAAATGTAATTAAACATATTGAGAAATATTGGTTAAATTCATGGAATAAATCCTCTTTATCGAGTATTTATTGTTTCTGTTAAATTGTGAAATCTCCATGAATTGTTGTGAAATTTGCATTTTTTTGTTGAATTTAAATTTGTAATTTTAAATTTTGAATTTCATAGAATTTATAAGTGATTTTTTGAAGTGGTATATTCAATAAAAAAAGTTTTATTGAAAGGTTTTCCTTTGGAATGGTTTTCATGGAAAAACATTTCCAAGAAAAAGGATATTTTATTGAAAATTATTCTTTGCATGATCATTGGGAATATTGGTGTGTGTGTGTTAATATTTCATTTCTACGTCTTGGTTGAAATATGAACATGTGCTTAGTTCCTAAATTGCACTATCACACTAGATATAATTACCTTGAGATGACTTAGTAGATCAATGAGAAACTACTCATGAGTATGGAATTGTCATCGTATAGAATGCATGGTTGGGTATGTGGATTTTAGAATGGATTGGGTATTCCAAATAATAATTTAGAAATTTTTTAATGCATTGTTTAGTTATTTTTCTAAAAAATAGATTTATGGAAGATTTGTTTTCAATTTCACTTGTATGCTTTTTGATATTCATGGTTTTGGAAACTTGTTTATGTTGAGTTGTAAACTGTTTTGAGAAATTTATATATATAAATGTGTTTATATAAATGTTTATAACCATTTTATATTAGTGTCATGAGTAGGGAAGTTATTAGAGAAAACCTACTGAGTGATATACTCACCCCTTCTTTGTCACATTAGTTCTTTTTCAGATGATATCTACCAGGACATGTGAAAATGTAAGGTATCACTTGTTTTTAGAACAACCTAATGATACATGGGTTGTTTGGTGATTATAGATATTGGAGATTGTAGATCATGGAGTCCTGTGTTATTTCTAGAGTCGTTAGTAGATTATATACTATTTACTTTAATACTTGTTTGGTCTTCTATTTTTTCACAATTTGGATTGTCTTTGATATAAATAATGTTTTTTTGTTCTGTTGATTTTGTTCATGAATCATTTAGTGAACAGATTTGTTATGGTTTGTTGGTCTAGTGGGTTATTTCTTAAAGGGTGAATCATTCCCCACTTGTATTTGAAACCCTTAGGAATTTATTTCTATCATTTTGCATCTTGGGGATGTCTATTAAGGCCAGGTAATGATTTGTTCTATTGTGAAGCCAATGAGAAGTAGCAGGTCATTACTGATACTTTATGCATCATGCCAATTTAAGGTTCAAGAGAATAATTACATTGCTCATGATTTGTAGTTAGTAATAGTGTTTTTTGAATTAAAGATATGGATGAATTATCATTACAGAGAAATGTTTGATATATATATATTGATCATAAATTTTTATATTTTATTTTATCACAAAGTGGTTTTAATATTGTCCATATAAAATGGTTTCTGCCGATTAAATATTAAAAAATATCAATACATTATAACTATTTTAAATAAAACAAGATGAAATATGCACTAAGACTAAAGGATCATACTAGATTATCTATAATCAGGATCCTGAATAATCTGATGTTATAATATTTACAATGGATGTATAAGTAAATATTAAAGGAAGGGGGAAGATTTTATCTTTATGGAATTCCTTTTCCAAGAGTGCCCCTCCCCTCAATTATAAAATGGAAACCGTACTTTCTATTTTTCACACAACTATGATCCACTTAGCTCAATACCCCTCTCAAATTTTTATCCTAAACATATATGTCTACATTCTAGAGGTTCCATTCTTCCTAAATTACATACCTTGTAGCCCTTAAGAGGAGATCTCAAAGAGTTGGTTCAATAAAAATGTTATCACCTTAACCAGTCACATTCTTTCTAATTCATCCTCCTCCTCCTCTAAATTAGTTATTTATTTATAATTTAATAGATTTATTATTCTCAATATTATTAACTATTTTTATTATTATTAAACCACTTTTAATAACCCTTTTTGATTAAATTGGTGGGGAATGTATTTCTGATGTGTACATATAGATTACTGTATCCACATAGTGATACAATTAATTTCACGCCAAAAATATTATGGATGTGTATTTTGATGGGTTTAATTATTACATATGAAATTTATGAAATAATTATACATCAAGATTGATAATATAATATCTAGATTGTTTCCTTCTACATCATTGGAATGTTACTCATGCGTACGTATAGACTACCATTTATACAAGGTGATGAAATTTGATTATCATTTATATTTTAATTGAATATTAATAAGGAATAATTTAATTAATATATATTATATAATAATTATTATAATATTTTTATTTAATATTTACCTTTCATTCATTTCATCTGTTGTATAATGGAAGCAATGTTCATGCATACATACGGCCTACCATTTCCATGGACAATGTAATTAATTTTTTTATAGGTGCTTTTATGATTGAATATAAAACATTATATAATAAATATATATGATTCTTATTTCAGGATTAAAATTTAGGATATAATTGAATCAAGATTAATGTATATGTACAATAACATTGGAAGAAAAACAGACAAGAAAAGTGAAGCACATATCACCTTGAAGAGGAATTATAACGAATAATTGCGATCAAACATGTGATAAATGGTTGGAAGTAAATTATATGTTATATGATATATATATATATATATGATTATGGGTTTATAATTTCCTTATAATAAATATATATTTATTATATAGGATATTCCAATATATATGAAGGAAGTCTCAACTATGTTAAGGGATTATTGTCTCACTTTTATTTTAATGGGACATATTCAATATTCATCCCTACATTGTAGTTGTGTATATACCTAATATGATTGTATTTTATGACTATTAATATAAAAATTATAGTATAAAAATCTCTATATATTTTTCGTTATTTCATAGGTATTATGATTTCAATGTATCCGAAGTGGTAAATGATTTTTGATTCAATCACATTATTTTTTGGATTTTTTTATGATTATGTTTTAGTTGTTGAAATATTTTGATTTAAATTTCTCTAAACTCATGGTATTTCTAATCCAAAAGGTATTTATATATAATACATATTTTACATTCATTTTTCTCACTTAAGTGCCCAAAGAGATTGAATTTTTTTAATGGAAAATCGTTTTTATTTCTCTCCTAGGTCGAAATAACGTTTCCTTCTATATCCATGTTTGAAGAAAAAAATTAAAGAAAGTTTTTACTATTACACTATTATTTTTTATTGTAATTATTTCACATGGTTGGTTTTTTAAAAAATTAAAAATATGATTACTTTTGTATTATTCTAAATGAGGTAATTTTTTTTTATTTTTAACAGTATTTTGAAAGGAATGTTTTCATTTAACATATAATGTATGAATGGGATTTCCCACCATCATAAACACTCAAGGTCTAAAAGGATCCTCTAAAGGATTCAAAGGATCATTTCAAAGAAAAATATTCCCATAATATTTTTGGAATATTTTTATCATTAAATGGATCTTCAATGTGGAATTTTTATTTTCCCCATAAAATATTTCAATGGTCTTTTAATGGAATATTCATAAATAATTACATCATTTGATATTATATATGGTTTTGTGGGGATGTAATATAATGATACTAGTAACATTATTTATTTGGATGGTGAATTTTTATATTTAATGGATGTTTTTAATCCCATATCATTTCCATGGGTTATTGAGGAAATGACACTACAAAATATTTCACTTTTTACGAAAAGGGTATATCTGTTGGTAAAAGTACATTTTCTGTTGGTAAAACATTTTACCAACACATATGTCTCTATTACTAAATTGTCAGTAAAATCACTTTCGCTAAATGTTTTTGTGACAGATAAAATAGTTATGTTACAATTATAATATTACCAACAGATAATATATATGTTGGTTAAAGTGGGTGGTATTAGATTTTTATGGCAAATGTTTCTATTGGTAAAGATATTACCAATATATAAAATCTATTTATAAATTACATTTAAATAAAAATTATAAATTTTATTTCTAGTAAAATTTCATATTATATTTATTAATTTATCATATATAATTAATCAATTTTAATTATTAAACCGAAGATGATTTAAAAGAATGTTCAAACATAGAAAAAAAATAATTATATTAATAATGAAATTTAATACAAAATGAAACAAAAAAACACAGCATCCCCCCCAAAAAAGATCCCCCCAAGTACCAACAGCCATACTTTCCCTAGTACTAGCTCCAACCCCAGCAACCCATCCATGCCACATGGCTAGCAAGCCAGCTCCCGCTATACCACAACCTTTAGCGCTTCAGCACCAATGATCCATCCATACCCTAGGACCAGTGAGTCATCTCTAGGATCAGTAATAAACTTCAATCAGCTCCTATAATATAACATTCATCTCTAATATCTCCACCACACAAAGCCAAAAAGCATACAATAAACTAGCCATCTCCAGTACCAACAAAAAAATTGAGCCAACTTCAATAACAATGAGAAACCTCAAATCAGTGTCATGCCACACCCTTTAGCTCCAATTTCTACAAAAAAAATCATAAATCATACATGGAAATATATTATCATGAATTGAATCCAATATAAAAATAAATGGAAGTACAAAAAATGATTTTCATAGTGAGCAATTTTTATCATCCCTGTTGAAATCTCATGGATTTGAGAAAAAGGGAGCAGTAAAGTGCCAATAGTCAAAAAAATGAAATATAATTAAGAAATAAAGATAAAACTCATTTTCGATCAATTCCCCCTTGAAGAATCCATCCCAAAATGTTATTTAATTGAAAAAAATCTCGAAACAGATTAATAAATACAAGAAGATAACTATGAGAAGAAATAGAAAAAAAGAGGGAGAAGAAGAAAAATATAAGCATCACAAATAACACAAAAAGAAACAACACCTTGAGAAGGATTTTATTCATCAGTAAAAGTGGTTGATCACTTGAAGAGTTTCATGGATAGGTATTGTTTACAAACAAGACCTAATAATCTTTATAGAAATAAAGAGAGAATAATTTGGGTGCCTAAGTGTGTATGTGGCCCTCTCTTGAGGATCTTCAAGAAACGACCTATCCTAAATCTACCAAATCCCATGCCCAATTTCTCGAATCTATTTTTTTCCATACATGTCATTGAGTTTTGTGATACTTAACTATTGAATTGTTAATGAGAGCTTTAGGGATGGAATTTGGATTTGTAGTGGGCCTAGTTGAAGTGGAATGGTGGGATGAGTTAGAGTGGCGCATGGGATGTTGGCAGTGATGGGATGGGCTGGTTGTTGGGAAACCTTGGCAGGAGCTAAAGTTGTGGGATTGGATATTATTATTGGTCGGGTAGGAGATTATTGGTTGGAATTAATGAAAGAATAGAGGTAGGAGTGTTTGGTCTATATTATAAGTGGTAGGCTTCATTTTTAATAGAGGAATGAGTGTTTGCTCTGTAATATAAGTGGCAGGATTTTTTTTAATAGAGTTATTAGGGGATGGACAGGCTTACCTGAGGATAGATTTATATGGGAACGTCTTATATATTTTAGGGATGAAATGGTTGCAATAGAGGTGGGTTTTGTTTTGGGTTAGGCTTTGGATAAGGTGGTCTTGAAGCGGTTTCAGAAGTGGGGATGGAAGCGTGGGTCCAGTGTAATTTGAAGTGTGCTAGGGATTAGAATGTAGACAGACATGGAGTATAGGGTGAGTATGAAGTGAAGAGAGGTATGTGGATGACTTATAATTGACATTATGTCGACCACCTAGCATTTAATGGAATGAACTAAACATTGATCATCCTACGAAGCAACGACAAACCTATAAATATTTTCGGTGAGTAAAAAACACACAGCTAATGCGAGAGTCTCCAGCAAGAGCCCCTCTCTATCTAGGTTTAACAGCAGCTATAAATCATACCACAGAGTAGAAGTTGTGCCTCCTTCGATCTTGAATATAGATAACAATCGCCTTTATGGAAGGATTAATATTGGCTTCCTTCTGGTCAACAGACCATGAACAAAAAACGAGACCTATCGTACATGCATCGGTGCAGATGTATTAGAGAAGGACAACCCTCAATTCATCCGAGTGGCATAACAGGATTATCAAAAACATTTTATATGAAATTTTGTGCATACATGTGTTTCTAAGTTTGTGTGAATAGGAACCACCCAATAATATTATCAGGCACAAGGAGAAAACTCTTGGACATTTTTAGAGTGTGTAATAATTCATAACACCAAGAAACCAATACGAAAATCCATCTAGATTAATGAAATCATGTGAAAATACCAATGAAACTTGAACCTACAATAGATATTGATACATCATTCAAGGAAACTACAACACCTAGTAATGAAAGGGATGCATAATGTGTTTCTATATGGTAGAATGCATATGTGAAACATAGTTTTAACAGCAATACCCCACAATTTCCTCATTTGAATATAATATGAGTCTTTCCTAATCACCTATCATGAAATTCTTGAATTAAATTGAATGCTCCAAATAGGCCCCAACTGTTGGAAGGTTCACTTACTCACCTTAAGTACTCAAAATCACATGTGATTTTATAGAAAAAACCATTCTTGGATGATCAAAAATCATGAAATCTAGATTCCATGGTAATAAAATAACTTTATTCTCATATGTATTAGAATGTATGGGATAAATATTTTCTAGAACTATCAAGGCTTCCCAAATATATAAAAATAAACCCATAAAGAGATTATCCACCACAATTATTGATGACCTGGAAAATTCATCCTTCCGATTCTTCATGAAACCCCTACATTGAATGGTTGAATAAGAAGAATAAGAATGAATCAATACTACCCCCCCCCCCAATAATGATGATAAAACCCATTTTCATTAGAATTGAGACTATTCAATGAAGTTTCATTTAGTAGGACAAACCACCATACATATAATATCAAGAATATGATTTGAAGTCCTCACATATAGGGATTGAGTATCCACATATTGTTAACCAAACCATTATAGTGTCGATTAAAGATAAATAAAGGTGAACCTTGGATTTTTTTTATCAAGTGAATGATGCTCCATGCTACTGAAATGAAGCTGGACGAGTTCACCCCTTCCTCTAATCAAGTTATTGATGTAATAATCTTTGAGGGATGGAGTTGAACAAAGAAATAATAGAGGAAGGGACTTCACCTGATGCTAATCTATAAATAAGTTTCTATACATAGAAAAAGAAAATGTAATACAACAAAAACAATTGAGGGGTTTGATGAATTGAACCGTCCACCAAATAACATCTTCGAGATCCTCAATCTTTTACATTGCTTCTAATTTTCATGATTGATTGAGAATTGAATCCACAGAATCTGTTAAGATATCTGGGGCGGTGTTGATCATCTAAGAAGAAAGAACATGAATCAATAGCGGTGGGGGATGATTGGGTATGGCAGTGACTGGTAGGTGGGATGCGGAATTCAGGGAGGCGGTGGAAGGGGTGGCGGAAGGTAGGTGGTGGGGGCTAAGGAGGAGAAACGCATGGAGGTGGCGGCCGGGAGGCAAAACCAGGGAGGCGATGGCAGGGGAGGCGGAACGTAGGGAGGTGGTGGCTGGGAGGCGGAACGGAGGGAGGCGGTGGCCGGGGAGGCGGAATGCAGGGAGGCAGTGGTTGGGGAGGCGGAACGTAGGGAGGCGGTGGCTAGGAAGTGCAATTCAAGGAGGTGGTGGCAGGGGAGGCGGAACACTTAGAGGTGCTGGTAGGGAAGGCATCAGAGAGTGTTTAGGTGACTCACTAGGGTTAATCCCCTATTTTATGTTTTTATGTATTTTTATTATTATTGAAAATATATTTTAAATTCATTCTAAATAGTAATATATTTCAATGTAATGTTTTTTATTTGTCTCAATTTTTTTGTATATATTTTTAAAAAGTCATTTTTTGGTATATATAAATTCATACATATATATATATATATTCAATTATTTTGAAAACATTTTTTATAAAATAATTGATTAGAACAAACCATCTAATGGTAAAATATTTTTTGGTAATAATAGGTATTAATAACATATTCATGTGTTGGTAGAAAAATGTCGGTATTAATATGAAAAAAATAAAAAATTTAAATATTGGTAAAAGATATGTCGGTATTGGTATGTTTATACCAACAAATATTCTTGTCAGTAAAAAAAATTGTTTGTAGTTAAAATTAATACTGAGAAAACTCAATATTTGTTGGAATTAATCATTTTTACCCACAAATATATTATGTGTCACTATTTTGTTTGGTAAAAGGCACTTTTTTGTAGTGTGAGTCTGAAACATTATTTCTTTGATCAAGTCATGATGTGATGATATAAAAAATAATTTATGATTTGTGTCAAAAAATGTAGGGTTTTCATTTTTTGATGGTTTCATACATTATAAACCATGGATTGAGGTAACATTAAAACCAAGTATGGTGGTAAATCAATAATCATGGGTGGTGGTTACATTATAACTACGGATAGTAGTTTGAAATTATAAATATTTCTAAGAAATTGGGTAGTGATTTGTATCTCATGAGATAAAATTTACTAGATTAGGGAGTGAAGGTAGTTAGTTAATGTAACGCCCCGACCCCATCTACCCAGAGTCGGTGCATTACTTCGTAACATTGGCATGATCACAAGAAAGATCAAATCTCGAAAGACCGATTGGTTTAGTAGCCTTGGAAACACTAGATATATTCATAAGTTTTACATTACATCATAAAATGAAAAACTACTACAACAACATAATGTTTCCACAGTCCACACTATAATCCCCTCATAATATCCCTGCAGGTCATTCATAACTTACATCTTCACTTCCTGGGAAAAATAAAACATAGAAAAGGGGTGAGCTCAAATGCCCAGTAAGGATAACAATATAGCGGAAAATTTCATAAATAAGAATAAACATTTAAGGCAATGTATAACTAAAACAAAAGCCTTTTAAATATGAACTTTCAACATGGTATGGCATAAATAAAATGAAATAATGCCATTTACTTATTCACATGGATATTCTACTAATCCAATAATCACATGCAAAAATCAATAACCACTTTCATAATGTTGGAATGCATAATGCCAGACTATCATAACCACATAGTCAAGGCCTCGTGCCAAGACTACAAATAAGATTTTGTCAAGGCCTTGTGCCAAGACACTAGTTTGTCTCATGAGACCTACCGATGCATCGAGGAGCTATAGCGGGCTCCACCCGTCACTTATTAAGTCCAATGCATTCCCATATGAAAAGGTTTAAACATAACATAAACATTCGTATTAAAACTAGCATACGAAATGTCAATACTTTCACAATAAACTATGAATGGTATAAAAATAGCACATCCACAGTCAAACATATCACAAAACCTTCAATACAATATAGAAGTTTTGTATCATAATAAATCAACTTCAAATAATCTTAAAATCCATCAAAGGATGTTGACATAGATGAAATCAAAATTTTTTTAAAAGAAATATCTCCTTTTATTTTGAAATCATTTAAGATCCATATAAAATAAAACATTTTCTTTGAAAATATTCTTATAATCTTGTAAGGGAAGCTTTGAAGATTTTATAACGGCGTAAAATAACCGCACCCGCCGTATAAGTTAAAAAAAACATTCTTACCTCAATTCTGTCGAAAAGGTTAAAAAGGACCTTGTTTTGAAAACGACGGAAAGATTCCTTTATAAACCTCTTATAAAAAGTCAAAAAAGGGTATAAATGACTTTAACCCATATTCTTGTAAATAGTAAAAATGTTTTGAAATACATTTTTAAGAAACATGGATGTGGATGATAAAGAGATCCCAGTAGATTATTACATATAAACAACCTCGGATAATGAAGAGATTGTGAAATAACCCTTACCTTGTACTTTTCCTTGGTTGGGGTAGGTTAACCTCCTGTATAATGGTGAAATAATTGTTATTAAATTATACAAGAGTCATATACATTAATATGATATCATATATGATCTTTTAATATTGATTTGATAATAATATCTTAGTATTATCGTTGTTTCGGGTGTTAACTTACTCATTTTCTTTTATATGTTTTGTTACATAAGCCATGTTTGTTGTATCTTATTCATATCCAGAATGATATCAAGTCCTTAAACATCATTTTTAAATCATAAAATGATAATTATACTTGAATGGATACGATGGAGAATGAATCTCATCGCGTTCGTGGAGACGGTAGTCCGTACGTACGCACGAGCGACAATATCATTCT
Organism: Viscum album; assembly: GCA_963277665.1. NCBI lineage: Eukaryota > Viridiplantae > Streptophyta > Magnoliopsida > Santalales > Viscaceae > Viscum > Viscum album. The sequence continues at coordinate 1,828,795,249 of OY728119.1, read as the reverse complement.
TTTGGTATTAAAATAATATATAAATGGATGGTATATCATATATAAAGAATCATTAACATGTTATATTTATTATTTACATGAGTTACACATCATTATTATACCCATCCAAATAATATTATATTGAATAACAATTACACCACGACGTGGAGACGGTAAGCCGTACGTACGCACGTATGGTGACATGTTATTCAAAGGGTGGATAGAATACTGAATATGATTGTACCATATTTATAATAACATCACAGTATATGTGAGATACTGGAGTTATTATTTCAGAATGGTAAGAACAAAGGAAGAAGAAGTGGAAGAAGAAATGAACTTAGAAAAGGGTGGTGAAATCATTACCTCTTCTTCGGGTTCTTCCTTTTGATTTGATCAAAAGGGCTCCTTAGGTTGGCTTTCTGATCAAACTAAGGCCTCTAGGTTGTAGTGAGGGATGTTGGGAGAGTATTTGGGCAGAGTTTGGCCGAACCAAAAGGCTTTTAAGGTGTGAAGAAATGAGAAGGAGGAGTGCCCTTTTATAAGAGGGGTGAGGGGCACCTTTGGAAAAGTTAGAAATATTAATTTATAATAAATTCATATTCGGTTTCTAATGGCTCCAAAGCTTATTATTCAAAGGTTAAGGTGGGGATAAGTCGCAAACCACTCAACCAATATAATTTAGACAGGTTTGGGTACTTATATTAACCTTATCTTTAAGTATTAACTCTAAGTTAATTAGTTTCACTTTTACAATGTCTCTTTGTATTTTTATATAATATGGTTAATAAAATTACTATATACATCCAAGCGACCCCCAAGTGGTACATTAATGATTAACCTATAATGATATAAGTCTCTTGGCCGAAACTTAGATTTTTAGGAATTTAATATCAATTAATAATATAATATTTGTTTTAAGAACTCTTTTATGTCAATTTTGACACTATTCAATAGTTGATTTTTTTGAAACTCATAACAGATTGATTACTTCGAAAAAAGTCAATTATATCAATCCTAATATATCATAGTATCCTAGAAAATTAGTTTAATTCATTAAAAGTTTCATATTATATTTATTTGGGCATTTATAATATCAATTATTTTAATTTTTCACTATTATAGTAATTACTGCAGCATCATTGTGTCATATATAAAATAAATTATTTAATGTCTAAAAATTATAAATAAAATATCATTATGTAGGAAATATTTTTATCTTTCTAATGAATATTTATAATATAAAATCCAACATATATAACCCTATGTAACAATTGTTGTTCTAAAAGATATATGCTTGTGTCATTTTTGTATTCATTTTAACTTAATTAAAATAAAGTGTCATTATCACTTACAAGTGGATCCATGGGGTCCCAAAATTGACACAAAGATGCCCATGGTCGACCATGTATCAACCAATAGGGTTAAGACACGTTTTAGGGTAATTCAGTATTATTATAATATTATTTTTTAACCCTTATTTACCGGATTTACCCTTTAACCATGGTAAATAAAATATTTACCGCAGTAATTATTCAAAATGTCTAAAAATAAAAGTTACCTATTTACACAATTTGAACATCCTGATTCCAAATATGGAATCCATTTTTCTAAATTCAAAACACAGAAGTGGCAGAAATTAATTTAAAATTAATTCCCGCTGTCAAAACAAAAAGCGTGTTTTTTAAGAGATAATAACTATCAAAAGATTGACACTTGTTTATGTTAGGTTTAATTGTAAAATTATGTCCAATGACCAACATTATATTAAATGGTAAAAATATATTCTAAATATACTTTAAAACCACTCAAATTCACAATTTATCACTATTAATTATTTTGATTAAAAAAGTTGTTTTTAATTAAAATTTAGTAATTTTCACTATTCATCAAAATATGAAAGTTATCCGAAATGTACCAAAATTTCACCCTAGGCTAATTTTGATATTCCGAATCTAAAAATGAATTCCATTTTAAAATATAAAATATATATAATTTCAAAAGGTAGTTATTACTATTCATAACGGCTAGTTTAATTGGTTGTTAGAACTCGGTGTTGCGTACAACACACGCTATCACATTATTCAAAGAGAAGCGTACCGTAGAAGCTTGGGGTGTTACAGTTAAGATACTTCTCTACTATGATAGAGAAGGTAGTAAACCATAACTACTTTGATGGAATGGAGGTTGAACCAAATCTACTATGGTAGTCATGGATGTGATCTATTACTACAATGGAAATTATTTTTGTTCTTATTCAATAGTTTAATGTGTTATGACATTATTATGATTTCACATCTCATGATATTTGATTCTATTATGATACATATCTCTTGAAAATCCAATATTTATTCTATAAATATTGATTATGATATTGGATATGCATTATAAGGTTTTCGAATTTAATTTTCATTTTATCATACCATTCTGACCATGTTATGATTAAGATGTCATTGATATCTCCCTTATTTAACATTACTGATCATCATATATCACAATTTTTAATTCGTTAATTTCCTATGTTATGAAGAATTGATGTATATATGATATGTCTAAGATGGGTGATGACTATGAAGAATATAATGGGATATACTTATGAACTAGTTTTTTATGTGCTATGATTCCCAAGATACTAGATCAATATGATTCTAGCATAGATCATAATGTTATAAAGATAATATCAAAAATAATAAGAAATAATAACTGTTTAGTAAATGTATGTGTAGTTATATTAAATATAAAATAAAAAGGAAAAAAGAAAATAGGTATTGAAATAATATAAGTCATTTATTACCTCAACAGAACATCGAGAAGAAAAACGATTTAGTTATTTAATCACCATAATGATGATTTTAAATATTTATATCATTTTAAACACTATAATCATAAAACATTTTTTATATTTGTATCATATTTTTTTCTATAAAATAAAAATAACTGTATAAAATATTTTTATATTATTATTCAAACTATGAAATATATAAAAATAAATTCAGGAACTAAATATTGGAAAATTAGTATATAAATTTACATACATAGTACCTTAGAAACTTTTTATTGTGATTAAAAAATCTATATATAATTAATTATTACATTATAATATAATATATGTTTTTTATTTATTATACACATAGTGATAATCAATGATTTCTATAATAATTTCTCATAAAAATTGTATTTATAAAAATACATAATATAAAATATATATTTTCTAACTAAAATTTATTATATTAAAAATTATATATTGATATCATTATATTATTAAGGTACAAACCCCATAAAGACCTCCAAAAAAACCTATGCGTAAGATATGTGACTATAGTACTTGTGATTTTTCTAGCTCGGATATTTTTGTGACCTCAATTATCACAAATATGATTTCCCAAATGGTATAACTAAGTATGATCCATAGATCTGAAAGCCCCCATGTGCATCACCTCATACACAACTGGTTGCTTACTTTAATTGATGGGTAATGTTTAACTATGGGGACATTATTCCCTGAGTAGTAGATAAAAAATAGATTACACAATAATGGAATCTATAATCTGAATATAATACTGAATGAATAATGGACATAATAAAAAATATCTTCAATTCTATGATATATGGAATACAATATCTAGTAAAACATTTTATGATATTACCAAATGCATAAAACTTCTATTCAATAACTAATGTAAAAATAAATCGACTGCAATGTAAATGAATTATAATGAAACCTACCTTGAAATCTCCATGACTAACTTGGTCCTCCTATTCAACTACATTAACCAAGGCTTTTTCCAACATTTAACCCATATTATAAAGACTTCACATGCACTAAGATACTCATATTGTGTTTGACTATATTCCCAATAGGACAACACCATTGAATCCTTATCATAATCATATCAATAATATATTTGTGTAAGTGATGATGGAATATAAAAACATCAATAAACATAAAATCTTATTGGCCATCATGATCTAATAATGAAGGTTTGAGCAATTAACCTAGGGGTTTTATCTCATTTCCATAAGGAATGACTGTTAAAAAATTATAATCACATAAAAAATCCCCCACAAAATGAAAATGGTTACATTGTCTTTAATAATAGAAAGTTATCCATGTATACATAGAGGAGTCAAATATATAACATCAACCAATCATTTCATACTAAGGATTTCATATCCATGATATATCAACCCATCCTTACAGACTCTAGGGAGGCCAACTCTATGAAAAATGACCCATCCTTGTGGAATCTTAGTAGTACATGTTCATCCATATTCAATTAAGGGTGTCACATATAACATTATGAACCATCTCTATACACATAGTGAGGTCATAACATGTAAATTGAGAAGTCTGTATAGTCACTACGGTGGAATAATCAAACAAACTCACCCATCCTTATAGGAATAAGTGATGTCACAACATTAAGAATATAACTACAATAACATGACAAAAAATCACAAAATTAATTAAGACTCACCAAACCAGTATCATACCTCCTGACTCACTCTAGATAGAAATCATCATTAAAATCTAACTTGACAATATCACTCACGGTCTTCCTCACATCAATATAATGATAAGACATAACACACACGGATAACAAAATATTTATCATGGATTTGACCATTTCACCCATTATCAGTTCCTACTAGAATTCCAAACCCACCAATATTATACATGTATAGTTCAAACCCTCATATAAACACAAATATAATTCTACTACAATAGTCTCTCTCCTAGTGAGAAAAACTACATTTTAAGTACATAAACACCCATAAAATTGGGATACTATTATAATAGGAAAAAATATACAATTCATCAATTCCATGGAACATATGAAAGGGGATTCTCTACCTGGACCCCTACATCACTAATCATAGCCATAATAGACTCACAACTCAAAAAACACACTCTCTTTCAAATCAAGTCAAATGAATTAATAAAAAAGTGGTAAAAGGGAAAAGACTTCCAAACTCAAGCATGGAAATGTATTATCCCTATGAATTTCCACCCAATTTAAAACAGATGCACCATTTCTAGAAAATAATCCATAATATGAATATATTAATTTTTATTGATGGAAATTATAAAAATTGTGATAAGAAAATATTTAGGGCATGTTTGGGGTTAGACATAAAAAGAGGAGTGCATAACATTCAATAGATCATAAACATGACAGGAATGGATATCAAAAGTGATCCTATATGCCCAAATAATTAAATTCAGGGTAAGATGTTAGAGGTGTGTAAATGAATGGGTTCATAAGAAATTCCAAAATTAAATATTAATGAAAACACATCCAAAGAGAATCTCATATCATGTACACAATTTCATGATGGGAAATTAACAATGCATCACAAACCAAAACCTTTTCTTGAGTTATTCATGGGGTGAAACATGTATCATAATTTGAATTGTTTTGCATATCCATAATTTCTAGAGGTCCATATCAATATTCAAAAACATACTCTCATGTCCTCATGACACCCTAAAAAGAGAAAACGACATGAAACACATGTATTATCAAAAATCAAGTACTAATGTACCTAAATAATTTTTGGGGCATCACGAAATCAATCATTATGTAATTATCATCCCTAAAAACTATCAACAGTGGTCCTTTAAGTACAACATGGCCTCTAAGAATAAACATCTAACTCCACTTATCGAATATCTTACATAGATGTATCCATGCAATCACAATACCCAAACGAGAGGTTCTTCTTCTCCTTGTATACTTTTGTCTATATTTCCTCCATAATATGCACTAGACACAAAATAAAATAAATAACTACCTCTAATTCGCCATTATCACTAATTACCGCTTATATAGGGTCTTTCTCTAATCGCCAATGTAACACGCCGACCCCTCTATGCTGGAGCTGGTGCATTACCTGTGATATTGGCATGGTTATAAGGAATTAAAATCCAAAAGGAAAGATTAGTTTAGTAGTCTTGAAGAAACTAGATACATGGATGTAACTCAAATTACATTGGAAAAGGTTACAAAATACAATACCTAACAAAAACAAAAAAATTAAACCACAAGAACTCAATAAACGATCACCACCTCATCACCTGTTGATGGAAAACAATGAATGGTGTGAGCTCAAATGCTCAATAAGGGTTTAAAATAGCAGAATCATGAATAAAATAATAAGTGAATCATAATAAATCTTACATAATCAATATGGAATGGTGAATAACTGAGAAACTCACGCCATTAATAAACTGAGAATGAAACTGCATCCATAGATTTTGTCGTAGTGAAAACCCTATGGATAGTAAAAACTGATAATGAATAAAGAGAATGATTATTAATTGAATTTCATGTATCTGGAATATGAAACCATATTACCATTAAAATGGTTTAGTTATAAGGGTATAAACTTGTCTAATTTTTGGAAACATACTCGAAGGGTTTGTCGCCAATTGATTTGTCTCATGGGACCTACCAATACATCGAGGGGCTATAGCGGGCCCCTCCCGACACTTCATGTCAAAATATTTCTTTATAAATTGATTTAATACAAGACCAATATGCCTTTTCAATTTCCGTATAGAGTAGAATATACAGATTCATCAATATTTCTATAATTAAAATAACATTCCAAATAAACACCATATGTAAAATGGTATACGGTTTAGACAAAAAACATATCCATGATATGATATTATGGATATTTAATATAATTATAATTTTCAAATGAATTGTGATCTGAAATGGGCAGTTGCTACACCACATAATGATTATTAGCTGCACAATACAATGTTAGTCACAACAAAACAGTAGTCGAGACAAAGTCTCTTACCACAATGTAATCGGTCGAATCATATGACTAGAACGTAATAACCAAGAAATGAATCATTTAATAACATTAATATAAATATAATCATGTTATTATATATCAAATGGCAGTACACATATACCACATACAAGAAATAAGCATTGAACAATGAAAATCTCATAGAAACGAAAGGGAGATGAGAAACCCATTACAAACATTTTATCATGGTAACAAATGTTATTGAGAGGGATTAATGAGATTTAAAGAGGTATTCCATTATTTATATGTCATAAGGGAAGTATGGAGGAGGTTCGAAAACATACTCCATCATTAGGAATAAAAAATAAAAGGGCACAACATAGGGGTGATTCTTGAAAAAAAAGTGAGAGAGAGAATCTCTTACCTTACGTTCGAAGGTGTTCTTGTTTGTTCATAATGACCTGAATAATCAAATTTAGCTTCATTTATTAAAAATTCCAGAACCTTATAAACATTTAATTGATATGGTATAACCTTATTATGTTCATTAATGTTCTTTTTGAGGGGTTTAAGAGATTTAATTTTATTGTTTTGGAATCATTTTCTTACTTGGTTTCATGATTTGTTTACTTGTATTCATGAATTAATGTTCATTTTAAATGTGGTTAAACATACATAATTGTTAATATATATTATTCGTGACATTAAATAGATATAAATGATCTTATAATGATCCTAGTTATATGACTCATTCGATGTGTTAAAAATAAACGCTTGTATTTGGCTTGGCGGTTTTGTGCACAATAAACTTGTTTTGTAGTATTAATCCTTATTATGAAAGTGTGAAGATTACAGCACATTAATGAAGATAAGATACATATATTATGACCTGGTTCAACCATTGAAATTTTTTCATCACCGTTATTGAAGATAGTAATGAAAATTTATAACTCGTCTTCCTTCTGAGTGATAAATTTACACATCTCGAACTATGTTCGCATTTATAGTATAAAAGGAGGGGAAAAGAGATATTATGATGAAATATTCCATTAGAACAATGAAAATACTGTATATTTAAGGTAATAGAATTATCATGGAATTTGGATTAGGGTGGGTGAGATGGGAGGAAAAAATAATGGAAATTTGTAAAAGAAATTGTACGAAAAGAGAAGGAAGGATTACCTCTTGAGTACTCCTCCTTGAGAATCTCATTAAGGCCCTTGTTTTTGGCCTTTTGGTGAGACAATTAGTTCTTGGATGTGGGGGAGGTCTTGGGATGATTATTTTGGAGAATTTAGGAAGGGCTTGAATCTTCAGTGGTGTGGGAGGAATAGGGGGGGATGGGTGGTTTATATAGTGGAGGGGAGTGGAGTTTTCTTAATATTATAATGATTAATTTATTATTTCCTCTCAAGAAAACCAATAGTGAGTATTCCATGAACAAGAACCGTAATATATGCATTTGACTTCAATACAATTGGGCTTACATCAGCATATCATCATCAATGACTCAATAAATTCCTTATTTAGCATTTATCGTAAATTATCGCATTTTACTATTCATCAAATATTTAAGTATTTCAGAAAAATCCCAAAAATTCACCGTAACCATTTTTCATCATTTAGAATCCAAAAATGAATTAGTTTATTTCAATATAATTTTTTAAATATGATTAATTACATATTTAATTAAAATTATTTTTTAATCGTAGGATGTAAACACAAAATATTCATCTTCATTTTTAAGGTGCCTGAATTCACTTATACACTCAAGGGTATGGATACCATTCTTAAAAGTCCAATTAATTTTCATAAGGGTAAGTTAATATTAATAAGGGTAGGTTACTATTCATAAGGGTGGATTACTATTCATAAGGGTAAGATTCAATTCATTGAAAATTAAGTTAATTCTACCAGACTTTAAATATCATCTTAAACACAACCGTGTATGTCAGATTTTTAAAATTCAAATTGCAGAGTTGGAAAATTTAAGATTAATGACTAGGTTATGGATATCTCCTATAAGTGGCCATGTTTTGTTCCATATAGGCTCAGTGATTCATGAAATATAGTCTATAACTAGAATATATTTAAGAGAAACATACCATGAAATGTTTGGGGTGCAACATTATTCCCTTATTTGAAAATTTCTTCCTCAAAATTTTATGTATGAATCCCACCAGAAAGATGTGGGTGGTTCTTTTTCATGAAATCCTATGGTTCCCATTTTTCATCCTCCAAATTCTGGTACCTCCAAACAACCTTTACTAGGTGAGTTGTCTGATTTCTCAATACCTACTCCGTTGTGTCAAGAATCCCAATAGGCATTTCACAGTATGAAAAATTAGGTTCCATTTCAATTTCATCATAGGTGAGTACATGCATTGGGTCTGGCAGGTATTTCTTCAATAATGACACACAAAACACATCATGGACTTTGGAAATATTTTACGGCATTACAAAACAATATGCTACTGATCTGATTCTTTCCATAATTTCAAATGATCCGATATACTTGGGGCTAAGTTTCCCTTTCTTACTTAACCTTAAGACAACCTTCCATGGAGATACATTAAGAAGTACATGATCTCCCACATGGAATTCCAAATACTTTCTCCGATTATCAGCATAACTCCTCTACCTACTTTGGGATGCTTTAAAATAGTCTTGGATTGCCTTCACCTTTGTCTTGGTCTCTTCAATAACTTATGGGTCTATATGTTTCCTCTCACCAACTTCATCCCAACAAGTTGGAGTTCGACATCTCTTTCCATATAATGATTCATATGGAGCCATTTGAATACTAGAATGGAAACTATTGTTGTAGGAAAATTAAACCAATGGAAAGTACTGATCCCACATACCGTGGAAGTCAAGAGATCATGACCTCATCATATATTATAGAGTTTGAATAGTCATTTCAGACTACCTATCAGTTTGGGGGTGATAAGAAGTACTCATATAAAGCCCAGTATTCAAATCCTTCTAGAGACTTTTCTAGAATTTTTATGTAAAATGGGGATCTCAATCGAACACATTTGATAGAGGTGCACCATGATGTCTTTAAACTTCATTAATATAAAGTATTTCCAAGTTCTCAAGTGAAAAATCCTCTCATATAAGAAGGAAATGTGCTGATTTTGTGAGCCAATCAATAATTACCCATATTGCATCATTCCTTCTAGGTGTCCTTGGTATTCCGGTGACAAAATCCATCATAAATTTATCCCACATCCACATAGGAATAGGTAGATGTTGCATCACTCCATTGGTATGTTGTCTCTCTGGCTTCACTTACTGACAAACTAGAAACCTTAACACGTAGTCAACAATTTCCCACTTCATATTATCGCACCAAAAATATTCTGTCAGATCTCTATACATCTTGGTGTAACCTTTGTGTATAGAGAAATTTGAGCTATTAGCATCGTCTAATAGTTCCCTTTTTAGCTCAGGTACTGATGGAATGCATAACGTCTTCCCAAATTTCAGAACTGCTTCTTCATACACGAATTCATCCAGTCTCCCATCCTTAACAACATTAATTTTCTTATGCAGATTCTCATCATCAGATTGACATCTTTTTATCATATCTAATAAATATGTTTTAACAATCATTTGAAAGAGGAATGATGTTTCCCTTTACTTAACAATTCCCATATCCATCTTTAGTTGGTCCAAAAATATAGGATCTCTCTCAATCCTCATTTCAGTCTGAAGTCCATGATGTTTCCTACTTAATGCATATGCCACCTTATTTTCCCTACCTATGTGGTAGTGTATTGAACAATCATAATCTTTGAGTAACTCAATCCATCTCTTTTTCCTCATGTAGATTTCTTTTTGTGTGAAAGTGTATTTCAAACTCTTATGGTCTGTATAAATCTCAAATCTATCTTTATAGACCATATTTTCAGAAAAAATATTTCTACTGCTAACTGAAGATCGCGTGTTGGATAATTTTTCTCATGAGTCTTAAACTGCATTGACACATAAGCAATAACTTTATATTTTTGCATAAGGACACAACCCAATTCATTCTTTGATGCATCGATGTATATTACAAATCCACCACTTCTAGATGGAAGATTCAAAACTGGAGCATTGACCACTCTTCTTTTCAATTCATTGAAGCTTTATGTACATTTTTTTGTCCACACAAACTTATCTCCTTTACGTGTGAGCTTGGTTAGCGGGTCAGCCATTCAGGAAAAATTCTAAAAAAAATGCCAATAGTAGCCTGCTACGCTAATAAAATTGTGCACCTCAGTTATGTTTTTGGGCGTGGGCCAATCTTTTATTTCCTTTGTCTTCGCAAGATCAACTAGAATTCCATCCTTAGACACAATATGGCCTAGAAAGGAAACTGATTGAAGCCAGAATTCACATTTTCTAAACATCCCATATAATTTATTTCCTCTAAAAGATATTAGAAAAACACACAAGTGATTCTCATGGTCTTAATAGATTTTAGAGTATATGATGATATCATTGACGAATACCAGAACAAAGTTATGAAGATATTCCTTGAAGACTCTATTCATTAAATCCATGAAAACATAGGGTGCATTTGTCAGTCCAAAAGGCCTCACTGTAAACTTGTAATGCCTATACCTGGTCTGAAATGTTGTCTTAGGAATCTTCCATCCTCACACGCAACTAATGATATCCAGATCAAAATTCCACCTTTGCAAAGTATTAAGATCCATGAATTTGATCAAATAAATCATCAATCCGGGGCAGATGATACTTATTATTTATTATAATAGCATTGATTTCCCTGTAATCAATAAAAAGCCTTAAGGATCCATCTTTATTTTTGACAAATATGAGAGGGGCTTTCCATGGGGAAACATTAGGTCAAATAAATCATTTTTCACTCAAATCCTCAAGTTATTTCTTTAGCCCTACTAATTCCACAATGGCCATTCTATAGGGAGTCTTTGATATAGGTCTTGCATCATGAATTAAATCCACAGAGAACACAACTTCCCGCTCTAGAGGATGTCCAGGTAAATCCTTTGGAAAAACATCAATGTTCTCTTGCACTATGTGCCCATCTTCAAATTTAAGATTTATTTCCGCGCCCATTGATATTGGTTTATCTTCCTCTTCATGTATTGCATTCATTAGAGCTACTAGGGATGGTTCTAGATAAGAATCAGATGGCGAAGTTTCTGCCCTAAAGACAAGGGATTCTACACCATTTTCAAAAATTGTAACTTCCTAATTCTTATAATAAATCTTCGCATTATAATTTGATAGCCAATCCATACTTAGAATTATATTAAATTAATTCATTGGTATGATGATAAGGTTAGAAACTAAAGAACGTTTTGGTGTCTAGAGGGGGGCTGGTCGACATGCCATTGTTGAATTGATACATCCCCTGGGAGTTTTGACTAACAACACCTTTATAAAATCAAATTGGACATATCTAATTATCATGGAAATCTAGGAATATATAAATGAATGTGATGATCCAGAATCAAATAAAGTGTTGGCTAAGTTTGAGGAAACAATTAATGTACCTGTCACGACGTAATTAAGAATATCAACCACTACGGTTGTAATCGCATGGGCTCTCCCTTGTTCTCTTGGCTTTTTCTAAGGCATGTTTCCTCGGCGCTTAGGAAACTCATTTTCCTAGTGTCCCATATTTATGAAATTGTAGCATTAGATATCATTGAATTGTTTCTTCCCCTTGCATTCAACAGATCGATGACCCTTTTCTCCGCAGTTGTAGCAGACTCCCATGCCATTCAAGCATTTCCCGAGATGATTCTTTCCACAGTTCTCACATAATGGGAATAGCTTTGTTACCTTGCTCTTATTTGCTGCTTCTCCTTTTCCTTTTTTATCATAGTACCACTTCTTATCATGGTTTCTTTTTGAAAAATTTTGGTCTAGAAAATTCTTTCTCTGTTTTGATGGCACTTGATACAATTTCATCATATGAATAAAATGATTGAGAAGCCAATGCCCTTTGAAGACTTGGCTTAATACCTTCAAATAAATGATCAGTCTTGTCTGCTGAGTTATGTACATAATCTACGGCATACCTGGCCAGCCATGTGAAAGTAGCCTCATACTCTACAACACTATCTTCTTCCCTTTGTTTTAGGATAAGGAATTTTCTCTTCATTTCAATTCGTTGCTCACGAGGTAAATATTTTTCGTAGAATATTTCCTTAAAATTCCTCCATTCCATATCTTATATTTCTTCTTCCTCCATGGTATTATAAATCAAGGACCACCATTGATCTGCATTGCCCTTGAGACAATATACTGCCAGTACTACCTTTTCATTTTCATTACATCTTAATACCGTGAATATCTATTCAAGGGACCTGATGCATTGCTTAGCAACCACTGAGTTAGTAGTCCCGCTAAAAGATGGGGGTTTTTTCCACATGAAATGATCCAACATAGTTGTGGAATGGTTATTCATTACAACATGAGTAAGTTTTCTCAATATGGTCAAGATCTGATCTGCTCCAACATTGAATGTGTTGACTTCCACAGTAGAGAGATCCCTACATTTCCCATGAGAATCGATTCCACTTCTTCCATTAGACGCCATTTCAAAATAATGGGATACACTAGATTAGTTTATGAATCTCAAATATAAAATCACTCAACATCTATTGAAATTCAATGCCTAGCTAATCTTATAAACATGGTTTCTCTGAAGAAAAATTGACATTAAAAGCCTTCATAATGGCTTGTAAAGAAAATGTGAATTATCCTAAGCATATCTCTCAGGAGTTTCATAACCAAGAGTGAAGCAAGTCATGTTTTCATGCACCATTTCCCTTTTGAGTCTAGCTCAATGCGGTGTTTTCGGGTTTTACCCCATGATACATCTATGTAAGATCCCCCTCTACTAGCTCACATCCAGGAAGGGGCGTATTGCTTGAAAGATCCACAAAATCTATTCCTTACGAAAATATTAGGACGTTCGTGTACATTTATCCTCAAAAACTACATTAGGGCTTTGTTCCATACTATACATTTCATACTCTAGTTTCTAAGTTTTCTACTAAACTTCCTCTAATACCAACTATAACACCTCGACCCCTCTAGGCTGAAGGTGGGGCATTACTTGTGATTTTGGAATGGATAGAAGGAATGAAAATCACAAAGGAACAATCAATGTAGTAGTTATGAAGAAACTACATAAATATATGTAACTCAAATTACATTGGAAAAGGATAAAAAATACAATACATAACAAAAACTAAAAACTGCAACCACATGAACTCAATAAATGATCACCTCTTCATCATCTATTGATGGAAAACAATGAATGGGGGTGACCTCAAATGCTTGGTAAGGGTTTAAATTAGTGGAATCATGAATAAAATAATAATTTAATCCTAATCAATCTAACATAATCAATATGGCATGGTGAATAAATGAGAAACTCACACCATTAATAAACTGAGAATGAAACTGCATCCATAGATTTTGTCATAATGAAAACCTCATGGATAGTAAAAACTGATAACGAATAAAGATAATTCTTATTAATTGGATGTCATGTATCTGGAACATGAATCCATAATACCGTCAAAATGGTTTAGTTCAATGGGTAGAAACCTGTCTGATTTTTGGAAACAAACTTAAAGGGTTTTTCGCGAACTGATTTGTCTCATGAGACCTTCTGATGCATCGAGGGGATATAGCGGGCACCGCCTGCCGATGAATGTCCAAAAAATTCTTTATACATTCATTCAATACAAGAGAAATATACCTTTTCAATTTTTGTATATAGTAGAGTATACAGATTCATCAATATTTCCATAATTTAGATAACATTCAAAACAAACATCGTATTTAAAATGGTATACAGTTTAGGCAACAAACATATATATTATATGAAATTATGGATATTGAATATAAATAAAATTTTCAAATGAAATTTGATCTCAAATGGGAATTAGGTACACCATATAAGGATTATTAGCTGCACAATACAAAGTTAGTCAGAACAAAACAGTAGTTGAGACAAAGTCTCTTACCCCAATGTAATCGGTCGAATAATATGACCAGAACTTAATAACCCTCAAATTAATCATTGAATAACATGAATATAAATAAAATCATGTTATTATATATCAAATGTCCGTACACATATACCACATACAAGAAATAAGTGGTGAACAATGAAAATCTCAAAGAAATGAAAGTGAGATGAGAAACCCCTTACAAAAATTTTGGCATGGTAACAAGTGTTATTGTGAGGGATTAATTAGAGGTAAAGCGGTATTCAATTATTTATATGTCATAAGAGAATTATGGGTTAGGTGAGAGAACTTACACCATCATTAGGAATTTAACATAAAAGGGAAAAACATAGGGGTGATTCTTGAACAACAGTGAGAGAGAGAACCCCTTACCTTACGCTCGATGGGGTTCTTGTTTGTCCTTAACGACCTGAATAATCAAATTAAGCTTCATTAAATAATAAGTCCAGAACCTCATAAATATTTAATTGATATAGTATAACCTTAAGTTCATTAATTTCTGTTTTTATGGGTTTAAGAGGTTCAATTTTATTGTTTTGGAAGCATTTTCATACATGGTTTCATGATTTGTTTACTTGTATTCATGAATGGAAGTTCAATTAAAATGTGGTTAAACATCCAGAATTTTTAATATAAATTATTAATGACTTTTAATAGATTTAAATTATCTTATAATTATTCTGTTTATATACCATGAGTATGACTCATTCGATGAGTTAAAAATAAACGCTTGGATTTGGCTTGGCGGTTTTGTGCACAATAAACTTGTTTTGTATTATTATTAAATATTGTGAATGTGTAAAGATTAAAGCACATTAATCAAAATAATATAAATATATTATGACCTGGTTCAACCATTGAAATAGTTTCATGACCAGTATTGAAGATAGTAATGAAAATTGAAAACCCGTCATCCTTGAGTGTGATAAATTTACACATCTCAGATGGTGTTCGTATTTATTGTATAAAAGGAGGGGAAAAAGAGAGATTATGATGAAATATTCCATTATCACAATGAAAATATATTACATGTAAGGTACTGGAAATATCATGGAATTTGTATGAGGGGAGGTGATAATATAGAACAAAATAATGGAACTTTGTATAAGAAATTGAACGAAAAGAGATGGAAGGTTCACCTCTTGAGTACTCATCTTTGAGAATCTTCTTAAGACCTTTGTTTTGTGCCTTTTGGTGAGACCAGCAGGTCTTGTACGTGGGGAGAGGTCCTGGGAAGATTATTTGGTATAATTTAGGAAATTATTGAAGCTTGAGTGGTGTGGGAGGAAGAGGGGTGAGGGGTGGTTTATATAGTGGAGGGGAGAGGAGTTTTCTTAATATTATAATCCTTAATTTATTATTTCCTCTCATGAAAACCAATAGTTGGTATTCCATGAACAAGAAAAGTAATATATTCTTGTGACATTAAACTAATTGGGCTTACTTCATCATTTAATCATCAATGACTCAATAAATTCCTTATTTATCATTTATCGTAAATTATCACATTTTACTATTCATAAAAAATTTCGTATTTTAGAAAAATCCCAAAAATTCACCCTAACCATTTTTAGACATATAGAATCAAAAAACGAAGTCCATTTTCAAAAATAATTTACAATATATGATTAATTAATTATTTAATTAAAATCATTATTTAATCAAAAATTATAAACACTTAAAATATTCATCTTCATTTTTAAGGTTCTTGAATTCACTTATACACTCAAGGGTATGGATTTTGTTCATAAAAGTCATTTTACTATTCATAAGGGTAAGTTACTATTCATAAGGGTATGTTACTATTCATAAGTGTAGGTTACTATTCACTGAAAATTATTTTAATTCTATCAGACTCTAAATATCATCTTGAACACAACCAAGTATGTCATATTTTTAAAATTCAAATCGCAGAGTTGGAAAATTTATGTTTAATGGCTAGGTTATGGATATCTCCTTTAGGCGACCCTGTTTTGTTTCATATAGGCTCAATGATTCACGAAATATAGGGTATAACTAGAAGGTATTAAATAGAAAAATACCATGAAGTGTTTGGGGTGCTACGCTCAAGCCATGGAACCAATTTTTATTTCTCAATCTGATCCTTGATACCTCAAAACAACACCTTCACTATTCATAGAATGATTTACTACATGAATCACATGCGAAATTACTAATCATCCATAAATCACATCATGAATCAGGGATGACTCTAATAATAATGTTATGAATTATTGTTGACCACATGAATAAAATCAAGAATCATAGTTTACCCCATTGGTCACCCTATAAATACAGTAAATCCCAATGAAATCCTTATAGATAGGGGATTATTCCGTCCACTAATGGGAATTAGGAGTCCACACATGATTACCTCTAATTGATAACCTGACATGGGTATCTCTAATTCATCAATGAAATGTGGCAATAAAATAGAACAATACCACGAATCTTTTTCCATGATTTATGTTCACTTACACACCACTCCTAACAAATAAAAAATAATTCCCATGGGCACTGATCCATAGGCAGGAACAAACCTCATTGCACTCAAAATGATGACACACACAATAACATCCAATATTTTCGAAAATAGATTGTCATATTTCATAAAATAACTAAAAAATAATTAAGGATATCACAGACCAATATAGGGAAATTTTCCAACTCTAAGCTCGTCAGACTATGATAATAACCTCACAACATTTTTCAAAAATCCATCAACCACCACTGCTCAACCAATTAATTGATGGGTCCAAACTTAATTTCTAATTGAGATATTTTCCTCACCTCCCAAAACAACTATTAACCCCTTTTAATTTCATACTACCTCATTTAGGCCACTCCCCATGCATCGATCATTCTGGAGTTCCTAGTTTCAATCAGTTTGAACCTTCCCAAAAATTCATTGAAGGAATTTTAATAAGTGGTATGACATATTTCAACCCTCCAACTATAAGTGTCAATTATTCCATCCAAATCAAATAAAACATAATCTTCCATGAAACATATTATATTACCCAAATAGGTTAATTTATTACACCCTAAATAAACATTAGGCACCTACCTTTTAGATAGCCTTTTGAACACACAACCCAATGCAAATCTCTACCATTTTTTCAAAGGGACGCCAAGATTCCAATTAACCAATATATTAAAACCATGCCACTAAATTTGATCACACTAAATTGTTTCACCAAAATGGGTCTTTTCCCATATTTCCCCGTAGAATACACATGAGAAAAAATTTCTTAATAATTTGATGCTAACAACTTTTTAGTACTTACATAATATAGTCGATCCCTAGTCATCACTACAAAAAAACAGTTTCCAACTCATATTAAATAAAATTCATCATACATATATATAGAATAAACAACTGTAGTAGTTTCTAATTGCTAATTCACACATCCCTAGGGCTCACAACCTTAACAAACACTCTATTTGTAGAGATCTTGACAACAATTATCATAATCTGAGTCTTCCTCAGTTAGGAATTTCTTCTTAACCTGTCACAAACTAATAATGATCTTCCACATAGAGGCCCACATTAAATTATGGAAGCCCGAGCACAACATATTCCAACATACCAGGGAAAATGATCAATCGATATTTTATCATATATCATTATAAATACCCTAAATTCATTTACGAACATTGGACAAGTTTCATATAAACCAAACAATTCCCCACAACTTCCCTCTAGGAAAACACACCATGAATATATCTTAATATCCACATCACATTTTCCAATGATGTTTTCCACTAATTAATTACCTAGTGTATATAATTTTATGAATAATAAAAACAATAGAAACAATTTAACACTTTTATTTCATTCCACTTCAAAACAACTCTATAGAGGACTATTCTCCATTTAACCTCCCACAAACAAATGGTTCCTTGAACATTCATATCTATAGCATCAAATGTATTTCAGGGTCCTTATAGAAGTGTTACAACATTTATCACTATTAATTTACGTCATTTCCCACATGATATATTACAATAAAATGAATAAACAGTGTCCCCATAACATCATAATTCACCACTATGTTTTTTAAATGAAAAACAATGATCTACAATATTCACATTATCCGTTATAAAATTTCTAACACACCCCTAATAGAGTACACACTGAGTTCACACCTTATGAAACATATTAATAACCTAATAAATTTAAATTTTTGGCTCCATAACAATCCATAATAACAACTAATTCTCTCCACAACCTAGTCAAGCCCGATCATGTACCAAACACCATACATTTCTAACATAATTTCCACTCATGGAATGGTGAAAAACTTAGTCACACGTCATTCAAAACCTATAAATCCCAATAGTCCCAATAATTAGTTTATATACAATTACCAAAAGCACAAAAATTTCCATGTAGTACTATTTTCACATCTCCCACACCTAGATCCATATCTCAACAACCCTAAGAAACACCACATAACCACTGATCTAACAAATTTGTTACCACCCAAAACAAAACCCAACTAGATGAACCACTATTTTGTCGACATCTAACAAAAGAGATCACATTACCTACTTTATACCATAACAATGTTATACAGACTCTAAATAGATAGATAGAAATAGCCATAATAATGAAACATCACCTCCCAACTAGACCAAATCGAGGCTCCATCGATTACAATTATCCAAGTTAGACTGTCCAACAAAATCTATTTTCCTACCATTGCGGGTGTCTATTAACCAAAACAAACAATCATAATTTCATCCTAAATGAATAATATATTTCTCATGATATTTTATTTTCATGAAACACATCCAACAAGGGGGTTTAATAGTTTCTTGTACACCGACCAAAAAACCCAGTTTAAATGATCCAAATATGCCTTAGTAAAATATTTTCTCAGTACATTGATCCATTTTTACGATTAATAATTTAATTTTCTATTAACTATTCAATAAAATAAATTGGAATCAAAATTTAACCTATTATGAAAAAAGTAATTTTCGGTTTACAATTTGGTAAAAAATTATTTTCCCTAAATAGAAACAATTCAATAAAAACATAAAATCACCCAATTTACAGACCCAACAAAGACAAAACCCATTTAAAAATTCTTTAATCTATTAAAACAAAAAAATCACACATTTCAAAAATCACATGGAATACATTTAATACAATATAAAACCCTAAGAACCTTGAAAACGCCTTTTAGAAACCTCTATTTCAATTAAATTTCAATTTTAAAAAAAATAGAATGATCAATAAACAGCCTTATTTTTATAGGAAGGGAAGCACAACACTTACTCCATATATAAGGATTAATTCAATATCATTCATTAAAACTCATTATTCATAGTCACTATAAATACCATGATAAAAAATTCTCTATTTAAGTAAATTTAATTCATCCAATAATAAATTTGGGAAACACTAAAAATATGTTCAATAAAATTTAATCATTGTTAAAATCTACCAGTCATAGTAACCAATTTCCATGAAATGTAAACCAACATTCCTATATTTGGTTGGTAAAATTACAAAATATCTCCAATATGAACCATAAAAATTTACATAAATCATAATGTTGATATTATGTTCATTACTCAAAGTGATGCCAGTCAATAGTAAAAAATGAAACAATATTTGTATACAAAGATTCATTTATTTCTGCATTCATGTTTTTGATACTCAAATGAATTGGTTCTATATCAAGTATTTTTAATTCCCAGTATTCTATCTACCTTTCCCAAATAGTTTTACAAAAGAAAAATACAATGAAGATATTTCTTATCCTTATCCTTAATCAACAAGTCTGATATAAGGGTCCATAGGGAATTATGTGTGCCACCTCTTATGGAAGAAGCTACTGAGTAGTGATAAGGGACTAAGAGGAATCATGGAGTGTCTGTTACCTATGTAATTAATAAACCGTAATAGTATAAATTAATATGAACTATAATCAATTTATACAATAAAATAATAATTCATAATAAATTGTAATGTTGTCCCATGATATAATATATGTTATACACCATGAATTACAACATTTCATGAGATTACAAAATACAAAATATCTATATAAATAAATAATGAAAAATAAATAATTACTAATAATTAAAAATGATGTTGAAGTCTTTCCTTGAATCGCCTCAATCATCCTTCACACGATATCCAAATTCCAAAATTAAGAACCTTTACATCATATAAACCATTATCCACAAAGACCATAAAAACAAAGCAAACCCCATATAGAGCGTTAGTATAAATATATTAGGAAACCGTCATTATATTCTTAAAATATGTGAAATAGTCATATTAAAGTGTATTCGATGAAGTAAAATAAATACGTAAATAAACATATAACTCAACCGGTCATTTTGTGCTAACTATGATTCTTGTTGCACCGATCCTACATTCTTTAGATTATTTTTAGAAGGAATGTATATAAAACAATACTAACAATAAAGTTGTTCTAAATATATCAAATATTTCATGTATTGTCAAGTACATAGACTCATCACTATATACTCTTGAAAGTCACATCCAGTACACCGACCCACACCTACAAGCTTTAGAAAGTCACAATCAAGTCACATAGACCTATCCTTGAATACTTTATATAGATAAACTCATGTATCATCAAATAATTTCTTTTTAATCAAGTAAGGTCCTGGGAAGAACACTGACCCCTCCATTTTGATTATATGGTGGTCAAATATTTCACACTGACTAATCATTTCATACACTAGGAGGTCACATGAATAACTCCAACTTGTCCTTGTAAGCTATGTGGTCATCCAATCAATAATTTTGACCCATACCTAGAGTCTCAACAGATGTCACAAAATGAATCAATGAAAAACATCACATTCTCAAAAATAAAATAGGATAGATAAAACCTCAAAGCTATAACCTAGCACAATTCATCACTCATGATGACTGATATCATCATAATAGAACGCAACCAGCACACACATGGTCATCCCCAAATTATGTTCCGTGGAGTGACATGTCACTCATGTGTAGGACGCATGTAATTATAGACATGAACATATCACACATGTTTATTCCCCATCCACACGTCAATCTGACTTATATAACACATGGTTTTACCTCACTACTGTAAGATGAAAAACAACATCCTTTCACACCACTCTATCCATTTGTGATCAAAAAAGACAAATTAATATCACAAGCACATGACAAGAAAAACCTAACATTTTCAAAGGAACAAGTATCTCATTATTCATTTATAAGGTACACATGAAAACGGATTCACTACATAATCCCCTATTTAATTTACCAAACCATACTAGACACAATGCGCCTCAAAAATTAATTACAAGTCACTTTACTTTACTGTACTGCACTATCATCATAATGGGTGCAAGGACAAAATTAGGTTTTTATACGATAGAAAACAAAATAAAATTATAAAATACATAATATTTTAATACTCAACCCACCAAATGGGTGTGACACTAAATTCAGAGGTATCATATAGATGTACATTCATTCGAATTCAAATAATGGCCTTCTATTTTGAAAAAAAACATAAAATTATAAATAATTCCCCACACATGAATATAAAATACAAATATCTATGAATAGACAATGAATACATAAATATGGGATACTGGAATGAAATTTGACCCAGTACATTTAAATTAGTTTCTTATAGAGGAAAAAGAAAAATCAAAAAATGAAATAAAAAAATATATCTATGTTATATGAATTGTTACACAAAGTATGAGAACTCCATTACATATAACAATGGTTTGATATGAAAAAATATTGTTAGAAGAGCTACTAAAAAAATACTTGAAGGTATATGAGGAGGATAGATTATAGTAAATATGGGTATTTTAGGATATTCCCCTATTTTAAAATATTGAAACCCTTCCTTGGACTTCCTCGTGATGTGAACAAAACATCATGTCATTAATGTACGATTGCAAAATCCCCCCAAACCACTAGCTCATTTTTGTGCACCACGGAACATGTAGCACACTATGAAATCCATTATATTTCCATTCAATTGTTGTAGATTCATATGTACCCACCTAAACATTCCCCCCCTAAGTCATCTAGACACACCCAACAACCATGAAAACTAAGATACATAATCCAAGGGAAATATAATACCATATCTCGGATAAAGAGTCTATGAAGAATTATAATAAACATATTCTGAAAAAAAATCACTCAACCCTCACACTTGATGTCTAGATATATATTTTGAAATTTTTAACCCTCATGCTTCTACATACTTATCAATATTAGACAAATGATCCCCATATAAATAAAACAAAGTACACTATTCAAAATATTTTTATATAATAATTTCAATGTGATTAATGTTATTCATACTCATCATATCAGTCACTTTATTATAATAATATCATCTAATGAGTGTTTTATTTTAGTAACAAAAAATCATTAAATTATATTTATAATGAAATAATTTATTCCATTAATAGCTTTTACACATTTATTTCTATATCCCCAATTACTATATATTTTTAATAGATATATAAGACCAACAACCTTATATTTTTGGAAACCCTATGTAATCAATTACTAAATTATCCCAATGGAAATATAATTTTATCATTTCCCTTTTTTTATTATATATATAACTCTAAAATAAATCATACGATTCCTATATTTCAATAAAATATTATATATATTATATCTATATTTTTACATTTTTTATCAGTTATACTCAATGATAAGATATTGATTGGAGATATTGATGAAAAATTCATTAAATATAATGTAATTTCATTTTTATATGGGTATATTTATCAAGAAATTTTCATAATTTTGATTTATCTAACATTGTGGTAATAATTTTATATTTCATTTTCAATTATATTATTCTACTATAATGAAGTAAGTTGATGTTCATTTTAGCATTGTATTTTATAGTGAGACCTGTAATTTAAAAAATATAAAATTTTAATTGGTAGATCATGATATTAATATATGCTGTCAAATGATCCCCTCTCGATGATCCCCCCCCCCCAAAACATCATCGTTTATTTTAAAAAAAGTTGATGGTTATTTTGTGTTATTATAACATTGAGTTCCTAGGTCACATCTGTAGAGGTACAATATGTCAACCTCATGTTGATGGGGATAATAGTTTTTTTTAAGTAATAAATTATTTATATCAAGATTTATATTAATATGATGTTCTATATAAGAGTGGTTTTGATTTCATACTATGAAATACTAGTATCATACATGTTATTATAAAAAAATCAATAATATAAATCTAAAAAATGGATCACATCATGCAATTTAGGGAGTTTCGTTTGATGTGCTAGTTAATGATACATAGTTCACATTATATCAAAAAACTTAAAGGGGAA
Source organism: Viscum album (assembly GCA_963277665.1). NCBI lineage: Eukaryota > Viridiplantae > Streptophyta > Magnoliopsida > Santalales > Viscaceae > Viscum > Viscum album. Next base: position 1,828,771,112 of record OY728119.1, on the reverse strand, counting down.
GATATGTCTAGTCATAAATTATCACTTCTTCCCAAATATCATAACCCACATTAATTATTTCATTCAACAGAATACACTTTCATTAATATTAAAAACTAAATCCATCAAACAAAATCAATATATTATATAAACAATAATATATTCATTATTAAACTTAATCATTTGAATTATCTATATCATTTTATGAGTATAATATAATCCCAATATTATCCATTAACTAAAATTTAAAAAATATAATATATTTCAATATCTTTTCTTATATAGAGCCTCAAATATTTAAATCTAAATACTTTAGTAAAAATTATTTTTATATTAGGACTCATCTGATATGCGATGTTGATCCCATCATCAGTTCATGAAAATCAATCATGACATTAATATATCATTGAAAATATAAAATAATAATTACATTTTCAATTATATTGTAGATTATACACAGTGATAATGTTTAATTATTCTTCAAATTCATGGTAAATAATTCATCTTAATTTTGATTTGAACCGTTCATCTCATTTATATAAAATTCAATACATACCACAATTAATACATGACACTTTTCTTTTATATATATATATATATATAAATCCTTTAATATTACATGGGTTATGAATCCTCTCATATAACAACAAATAGAGATAAATTACTAAATATATCAACCATTATAGAAATTACATTATTTGCATTATAGTTATTTAGAAGGAAAATGAAATAATTCCATGGTGATGTTTTCTTAATTTAAAATAGTTATATGTAATGGATTAATAAAACCCGTATTTTTTATATATTAGTCCTAATCCTACTAATAGAATAAACATCATGAGGTATATTATATAATATAATTCTACATGTTTTCACACTAGAATTTATCTCCATAATATCAATATATCATTTTTCATCCATTGAGAATGGTAGAAAATGTTTTATATGAATAAAAAATCATATTCTTATTTATTATATTATATTTAAAATATAATTTTTATATGTAAATTTTAACTGTATCCTTGTAATGATTGAAATGTTTAGAAATTCAAACTTTTTTTATCATTGTATCATACAATTTTGGCTCCATGATCTTCACATGCATTGATTATTGTGAACTATTTTTATAATTCTGGGAATTGATCCCATCTAATATGATTCGCATTTCAATCATTTTTATACCCATTATGATGGTGTGTATTATAATTTTCATCATATATAAGGCATCATTATCCTTTCTACTCAAATCAGTAATCACCTTATCATCCTTCCTATGATGGTAATATGTTAAGAAGTAATGACCCTTGATCAATGCTATAAATATCATATGATTTATTTTCAACCCCTTAGTTTCTAATATATACCATATAATCTTTTCTTCAATATCTACATATCACACTTCTCTTCATACTAAAAATTCATAAAAATAAATAATAAAAATATTTCAACATGAATCTCCAAAAAATGGATCAAGTAATTTCAATCATGGAAATTTAGTTGACATAAGGAATAAGAAATTACATTACGAATATTCATAAGAAAAAATTCCAAGAACATCATTGAATAATAAGTATATGTAATAAAACTGTCACATAATAGAGTGTTGTGGGTATAGTTAAAAGCCGAAAATTTAAATACATGTTTTAAGATCACTTTATTTACTTAATATATTATCTTTATCTTTACCACCACTTATTCTTCAAATGGATTCCATACTTTAATAAAGTGACTTTGAAAAAATTATTCTTCAGTAAAGTTGATAAATTCACAATATAATTACATTTATTTGATTCATTATATCATTATAATGTATTCTTGTTTGGTTTAGTTCTATGACCTACATAAATGATATTGTAATGATTATATAATGAATGATTATAGAAACATTAGTATTGGTTTTGTTATATATTTTAGATAAATTTAATATATTAAGATAAATCTAGAATGTTAATATGTATATGTATATATATATATATATATTCTTTAATAACATTATTTTTATTATTTAAAAAAAATCACTAATAAAATACAACCTATCTTTAAGAAAAATAACCCTAAATAACATACAATGACTATTAAGCATCATAAAAATAAAACATACACCCATGTAACCAACATTTATCTTCTTTAGGAGTTGAAAAATTGATCATGGATTAAAGACCACAATCAATATACAAAATAAATAATATAATAAATGGGAAAATTAACACCAAGATATTAGTTTTAACAAATAATGATTGTTAAATTAATATTAAAAAAACTATAAATTTATGAAACCATGTAAAATATATATAAATAATATTATTTTTTAAATTAATAATAAAAATAAAATTATTTTATTTGAGGTAATAGGATTTTTAACCAAGAAAGAATCTAAGGTATGTATTTATAATTAGTATCAAATCAAGTGGGTTATAATCATTCGTTATAGGATATGTTCGTGCATATTTTTAATATTCATAAATTTATATGATTCATATTTTATATTCACTTTTCCTCTTATAAACATTAATTTTTATTCTTTAATACTATTATTTTATGGAATTCATTCTTCATAAAAATATGATGACATTTAGAATAATTTTTATCCTATTTATTTGTTCTCTATTTTCTATTTCCAAATTATTACACACAACAATGTTGGTTTTGAAAAATTAAAATTAAAATATATATTAACATATAATCAATAAACATTTTTCATTATATCTATTAAATATAAAATTGTATCCCCTTTATTGATGTGGTTTTTCATTAAATATGTTTAAAAAGATCAAAAGTGATTTTTTTTGAAATTGATATATTTTCTATAATAAATAGCATGTTAATTATTGAATTTTTTTGATTTTTTATGGTTCCATTATTTGGTATTATTAAAAAATAATTTTTCTAAAAAATTTCGGGTCATTATAAAAAAAAGTTTTTTGAAAGTGTCATATAACTTATTCTTTTATCACAATGACAAAAATATTTTCTCAAAAATACCTTTTCTATATACGATCGTTTCTTATAGAGAAATATTTTTTGAGTTAATGTATTTTTGTAATCAATTAATATATTTCATGTTTTATGAATAGGAAATATGATATTAAAATTATATATAATGTGTATTCATTCCGTGGGGTTTTTTAATAATATGATTAATGATTAATTTCATGTTGCATGAATGTGAAGTAATTATCACTACATGATGGGCCGGTATGATATATATCTCTAATTAATTATGTAATAACTTATTTAAAATGGTATTATTATGGGATATGTACAGCGATGCTCAATCCAATATGAAAAATAGTCAGTGATTCCATATACATTATGTTTTCTAGAATGAATTTTTGATGTGTGATCCATTAAGTTATGATGGTATTAGTGGTTAAATGTTGCGTATATTATGTTTTATATGATTATATTTGTGCAAAATTATTAGTCTATCATTCCAATTATTATGGTTAATGTCATAAGATTCATTTTATATTATATGTGTTATGGTTACATGATGATTATTTTGTAGCCATATATTACCATGTGAGGATCTATGTGATTCAATCATAACTTATGATTAACTATTATCATAATATGAAATTTTAAATTATACATTTCTATTTATATTCATTATTTCTCATTGTATTATTAATTAGTCTTTTAAAAATCATTGTTATGATATTCCCATTCAGATTGTTTAATCATACACTATAATATGTAATCACATTTCAATCGGGAAATACATTGAAAAATATTTCTAGGTTGATGTAAAGTATATAAAAATTATTAGGATATTTTAAAGAAATAATGTGAAATAAGTCATAATTTTATTTATTCTCCAAAATAATAAAAAATTGTTTTTAGGGTTTTTTATTTATTTAGGAGATGTAATTTCCCAAAAAAATGGAAATAATAAGAAATATGTATATTATATGCTTGTGTTGTCTAGGTTTCATTACAAGTTATGTTTTTTTATTTTTGGGGATTCCGTTATTAATTATATGATAATTAATCTTAATAAAACCTATGTAACCAAAAATTACCATAGAATGAGTTAATGTTGTAATAATGTAGGACATTATTGGTTTGAAGTTTAAAATTAATATGTTTTTTAATAAATATTTTATTTAAATATTATTGTTCATTACTAATTTTAACAATTTATGTATTTCTTAATAGAGTAAATTGGATGAAAAAAGTTATTAACATTTTTGAATGATAATAAAGAGAATCTCCTATAGAGAAACCAAATGGGAAAGGGGTGTTGTGAATACATTGTTGTATAAATTTACTAATGTTATGATTGATAAAATGAATCATACATATACCCAAGTCTTACAAAACAAGGATCCACATGTTATCTTTTCCAACATGTGTTAATGATATCCAACCTTTAGTGGATCTTTTTATCCACCAACTACAATAAAATGAATAAATACTGCCTAAAATATAACTATTTCTTTAATGTTTAGAACATTAAAATGTATGAAATCGATTTAATGGTTAGAAGTTGAAGTATACCAAATGAACAAATTTATCAAGAAAATAATTAAATCTTAATAAATATAATCTATAATATAGGATCATTTTAGGAACATATTATTCACTAAATATTTTCCTCGAACTATTCTCATTTAATTTGAGTAACAATTACTTGAGTTAAAGAAAAAGGTTTATAAAGTTATTTTTAGAGATAAAGTAATCATCACGATACATATAAATTATTCCATCGATTTTATTATTTACCCATAATTAAAGGTTAATAATCTCATTTGTATCTATAAAATATGTCAATTAATATAATAATATGCAAGGAACTATATTATGTTGGGAACAATTGTATCATTTTCTATTATGGTTGAATTATAAATTACAGTCTCTAATCATTCTCATGGATTTTGGGAAAAGAAAACTAAAATAAAGTGTCATGGTGGTCATTTGATATATTATATAGAGAAAAATAAATTCACCCAAATATTTACAAAAATATGAGGAGAAGAAACCCTAACATTTTCTTGATATATCTGGATAATGATAAAATACAAAGTAGTGGGACAAACATAACAAAAAATATATATAAATAAAAAGAGTACGATTAAAAAATGGAGGAAAATAATAAAAAACCTAATTATTTTCAATCTGATCAATTTTTCAGATACAAAGAATATGGAAACTATGAAAATAAATGTTCTCTCTAACATACTAATAAAAAAATAGTAACCTCAACAAATAATGGATCAATGTTGGGAATAAGAAACCACCACTTCAAATACAGATCATGATAATTAATTTGTGAAAGGTACACTTATTATAAATACACTACTATTGAATGGATAATATTTGTTATTTAAATTTCTACATATCATCCCAATTTCTTTTGAATAGTAGTTCATTTGCTTTGACATTGGATAAAAAATTATTTTTTAAAACACGTTGTTTTGTTATGATTACATATATATATATATATAAACTATAAATAAGTGTGATGTTAAATCACTTAAATAAAATCTATTTATCTTTTCCATGATAGAAATTTTTTGAATATTATGACTGAGTTAGATATCCCTACACAAATCTTAAAACAATTATCACAATAGGTATGTATTATTTAATATAATGAATAACTATATTACTAAGTACTAAATTAAGGATGATAATGAACTCCCTTTGGAATCTATATAATTAATATGGGACCTAATAACCAATAATTAGGTATAAATGTCTCAAATAATTCAAGAGGAACGCAACATTGAAGATGTTACAGTATTATAGAAACACGTGGATGTATTTGTTGATGAATTATGTAGTATACCCATATAACACGAGTTTTAGATTAAAATTGAACCCATTAATGGTGTTATTCGAATATCACATATACCATATATAATTTCCCACACTAAATTGGAATAATTAAAGAAGTAACTTCTCGAGAATTTATGCAACTATTTTATATGCCTAAGGGAATCATTATGGGGTTATACTGATCTATTTATTTATAATAATGATATGTGAATGATTCATTACATTTATTATTGTAAACATAACATGATCATGATGAATAACATGTACTCTACCCTAGTTTGATGATTTATTTAATCAACATAGTGGGGCCCAATACATAACAATAGTGGATCGTTGATCATGATATTACTAATAAATTGTAAATAGATATATCAATAATAAAAATTTGAAAATTATATGGTCATAATGAATTCATTAAGATTACTTTTGGAGTTACTAATTTCCATGTTATCATTAAAGATTTTAGGAATATAATTAATATATAATACCATGAAATTTTTATGGTGGTCATTATTAATGAAATTTTAATATATTCTACTAGTAAAGAAGAATGTTAAGAGAATTTGAGGATTGTTCAAAATATATAAATAAAGGATAAATTGTATTCAATATTTAATAAATGTGTATTTTCTATATAAACAGAATAATTCTTGAGATTATTTTTCTAATTTAATGGATCATCAATGGATCATTTGTAGATAGTGGTGATTGAAAAATAGATTAAGCAATCCATTATGACTAATATCTATATTTTCATTCAATTAGATATATTCAATCAATAAATTATGAAAACATCCTCATGACTATAAATTCAATTAATAATATTGAAATGGAACAAAGTAAGATTTCTTTGGATAGATGGTTCAGATTAAAGACTCAAGAAAATTACAAAGTTTACTGTCACTGAATCTATAAAAACATTACACAAAAATTTAGATGGGGTTTTTATATACATTTTTTCTTCAACTATTGTATTTTATTGCATACTTATGAAAAATTATATTTTCATACATTACACCTAGTGGAAATTAAAACTATAGAATAAAAATTGTCTGAAGAATGATCTTGATCTTGTAGCTGTAATCATCAAATTAATGTTTGGGAAGATTTACCTTTTTGGTGTAAAGTGTGATATATAAATATAAATCTCAATAAATAAATGTACATATTCACAAAGGATTTTATTAAGTTCCTATGAATATGGTTATATTTATTCTAATTATAATATTTATCAATTAATTACAATCCTCAGACGAATAACAAGGTTATTGAAGCTCAATATTGAAAGGATTATAGTAACATATCAATAAATAGGATCTAATGGGACTAAATATTTTTTGGATGTTGTTTTCTTGAAACCAAATTATTATACATTATGATAAAAATGTATTAATTGAATTAATATTAATAAAATCCTTATTATATCATTATTGTTTTTTTTTGTGACTTAATATGTGGTAATGTCCTAAGAATAGTTGTTGCACTAAAAAGTCATAGCGGATCCTTGTTATGATGAGAAACTAAAAGTGAAATTAAAATATTCTTTATTATATTCTCTATCTCTGTATGATAAAATTTTAATGAAGATAAGTGATACAATCTATTAGGGGTGGGTACTAATGAAACTTTGAGTCAGCTACTCATGGTGTGCACCCTTGGTAATATCCAGGAAGATATTATGAGAACAATACCCTCTAGTATGAAATCCACATTCATAATTGTCATTAGATGTTCCTATCTATGGATGTTGCTATTAGTCCTTAGACTTTAATATTATTATTAATGGGAATTGTTACTCGCACACTTTTATGTATCAACAAAAACGATAACGATAGATGTTCACGGTTATGTAGGATATGGTGGGTGCGTCACGAGTAATACCACATTAATGAATAATGAGAGAAATGATTTGTTACTTATATAGAAGTAGATATCATAAGCCCATTATTGGAAATTATATAGCCTAACTAAATCCATGGTCAGGGTGTTCTCAAGAAACGTTCAATTACGGGAAGTCAAATAATGAGAAATTGAGCACATGGGTTAATGGCACTTGCATGAAACCCATTTGATTGTAGATGTTAGGAAAAAGGGATTATATTACACGATAAGCATTTGTATGAGGTAACATGTCTTTATGACAGCAACTTCATTCTCTTGGGTGACTTAACCTGTTGCTAGATAGTAATCTTGAACTTTAGGAATGTTTGACTAATGCCAATGAGAAAGATGACAACATTGTCACACAGTAAGTGTTACCATTATCTGAGTAAAATAATTTATCATTTAAAAAGTTAAATAAATATCATTCATGGTTATGGTTTAATAATTATTAAAGTATGTCTGATCTCATTCATTTCATAGTCAGTTATTTGATAGAATATATTATGGTTGGAATATTTATTTTTCAGTGAATAATGTAGTTATATTTAAAAAATAAATATATAGTCATTATTCATGGAATGATAAATATTGAGGAGGACTACTGGACCAAGTTATTGGTTATGTGAGAAATAATATTATATATTATTTGGTTAAATAATATTTATATATAACATGCACGTTCAAAAAATGTCATATAAATAATAGAATTTCTATTATTATTTAACATGGGATTTCACATGGAATAATAAAATAAGTAATGAAACTTGTGATAACTATTTATTATTACCTTGTTAATTAAATTATCCATTATGTTATTATTCTCTAATTATCCAATGGTTCATTCAAACGGCTAACCAATGGTTGTGTGCACAACATCATTAGAGAAAAGTAATTGAGCCTAGAGAACTCTTCACTCTCCTAGAATACTCTCAAGAATGAGAGAGCTCCTACTCCACCAGATCTAGGAGAATGAATTGGAAGTGTTTCATAAGGATATCAAAGTAAAATATCAAAAGCAAAAGGATATTCCACACTAGTACCCAGAGACTCATTCAGCAATGTCTGGAGATATATAGAGCATGTGTGGATCACGGCTAGAGGACTCTTATCCGTGGATTCCACATCACAATGAAGCCAAACCTCATACCCATGGTCGAATGCATTAACAAATAATGAATCACCTTGGAATAAATTCATTAATTTAATTAAATTAATTATAAACAAAATACATCGATCCTTCTTTGTCAATTATGGGTTTTCTCCTTTTACTTTTATCTTTGATTCAATTCTATGGATACTGGAGTTTATCATCGTATTCATCCCAGATTAATCATCTATCATGGAAATTTTCAAAGTTGGGTACACAACCACTTTATAAATATGTGGAATCCCTAACCTACAAGTGAAATAAGAGTAGTAATATTTTTATTTATAATTATTTAAGTAATTACTTCAGAATTTACGCACTGATAATTTAGTTTTTCATTTCATGTTAAATCATTATTTTATTATGAATTTTGATAACTATTCTTCCTCTTTCATTTCTAGAATATCTAAAAGAAACAAATAATTTTTGGATAAAAATTAAATTGGGGATCTCATCAGTAGAAACTGACGATTCTGTCCAGGTATCATGATAGTACATACAGTTTATTCAGAATTACAGGTCGTGTAATATTCTAAACACGTCGTGTAATCCAGATTAAACACTGGGTAATTTTTCCATGTTCCCAGAGTTATTCAATAATTACTCAAGCTATGTGAATTAATGACATGCAGTGTAGTTAATTCTTACACAGTGTATTGACCCTGACAGACTAGCACATGGTAAGCCGGACTACATGTCATGTGGCCCACTGGACATAGTGTGTAGTCCATTCAGGTCAGGGTCAAGTTGCATATCCATACATGGCTTGCCCAGCTGGTGACCATGTAACATGGAGTCGATATGGCATGTGTCCCACTATTCCCACTGTGTACTCTGAATATTTCCAAATTACACCTCACATGCTACTTCCCCAGGCATTTACATTGGATGGACGGTGAGGAGGTTACGTTCTATGTAGGCAGATCAACATGTTGTGTAATTTTTACAGATTAAACATATTTAATAAGATTATTATTATATTATAAAACCCTTGAGACATGTGCCTTCACGTGGGAGTAAAGCGGGGACACAACATGTGATAGGTGCTTCATATATATATTTTTAATTAACATGTGCATAATGTTCAAAGATCTATACATCATGATTGAGTTGTATTACAATTTTAATTCTTCGTGCATGCTACATGTCATAATAAATAATGTGTATTCAAGTATAATACATTCTCGATAGTTTTATATGGGTATTCATTGGGTTTCTTCAATGTTACAAGTTATGGATAACGTTATGGATGAGAATATCAAGGGAATTCAGAAATAAACTACGATAAAAAGGATTATTTAATTAAATATGATGATTAATTAATTTTAGCATAATTTATATTAATAAAAATGATTAATGAATTGAATGATAGTTTTATTAATTGATTAATTTGATTCTTGTATGTGGATGATCAGGACAAAGGCCAGGCCTTTTTATACGACTGGTTCCCTTTTAATTTATTTATTAAATTAAAATAATTGGCATGTGGGCCTTCTCCTCATTAATATATAGGCCATGCATGCCCAAGGTTTATTTTATGGAAACCCTCTTTAACCCCTCACCTAAGTGTGAGTTAAAATAATATATAATGGATTGATATCCCATGCTAGTGGATGTTATTGAAGTTAGGATACGAATAGAAACTAATCCAAATCGATACAATGGTGGACAAGTGGAAATCTGTAAACACAGTCCCTAAAATGATCAAGGTCTTTCTCCCTTAGGCCAGGGTCATTTTATCAACCGCTAGATAAACTATAAAATAGTATAACTCATAATCAAACCCTTTATTTATTTTTTCCATTGGTATGGTTATTTGTTATGGATGTTTGATGTGATCGCATTATTATGTAACAAACAATCATACAATATGGAACTAAAATAAAATGGAATGTGTGTAAATATTAGCTATATATGGTAAATCAATTATGTATATCCCACATAATATTAATTAGCACACAAAATGATAATAATTGTAAATTTACGCATAGAGGATAAAGTTTTTTATATAAATATTAAGTTGGTATATCCTTCCAATACATCGGTTAGAATCGAACCATAGTTCAAAGTGCATGACCAACCCAAGTTGGGGTGCTTTCAATTATTAAGGATTTATAATTTGATGTATTGGTTTGACATAACATAGTTTACATCAAGAGTTGACTTCCCTATCAAGAATTTGTGCAACTGAGAGGCAAAGGTTGAGGTAATGTGAAGGGAAATATGGATACATGGCGCTAGAATGTCTATGCAGGAAGATATTCTGAAGCCAATGGTGATGGCTATTAGGTTTCGACAAAATAGTGGGTGACTAATAGATATTAATTTATTTATTTTTCTATATTTATCAAGATAAATTACTAAAACATGGTTCATCTTATTTGTAGAAACAACATCAATATGAAATCAACCATATCATTGTGATATCTACTCAAGAGGTGAAACCTTCTTACTATAACTAATTTCCAAGAGTGTAAATGGTGCCTTCAGGTTATCCTTCACCATGAGAGGAAGATTTATGTGATGGATGAGACTTTACCTATTGCACCTGGAAATGAGGTGAGTGATGAGGAAATCTCTGTGTACGATAAACATCTAAATGATGCTATGTTTTTTTGGTGCCTCGTGATATCATCCATGAAAAATTATCTCTTTAATAAACATGATAAAATGGATTCTTATAACATGATTTATCTCCTTTGGGATATCTATCAGGAGAAGGAGAGCTAGGATAGTTATGATATATCCAACCATTTTTTCACTACTAAACATGGAGAGTCTATGCCAGCTGGACCACATGTATTCAACCTTATTGGAAACATTATGCATATGGAAATATTAGTTATTAAATTCATAGATAAGTTGCATATAGATCTCATAATATCATCAGTTACCAAGAACTTCTCTATTTTTATTGTGAATTATAATATGATAAATAATATGAAGATTCTATGAGGAATTCTTACCATGATTCATCATGTGGATAAGGACATTCAGTGTGAAAACCCCTTGGTCTATTGAGTGAATAGGAAGAGGTAGGACAAGGGAAAGGGGCCTATGATTTATAAACAATGTTAATCTATCGAGCGCTGTCAGAACAAGAAGAAGAAGATCCAGAGGTAGGGAAAGAAAAAGAAGGTTGTATGCTTTCCATGTGGCAAGTAAGGCCACTAGAAAATGAATTGCACCTAGAGGCAAATGGAATCCAAAGGTGAATTTTTTATTGAGTGAAATATTTCCATTTCTACACATTGGGTATTAGATATATATTTGGGGATCATATCTATATTCAAATACAGGATCCAAATAGATTTCGAAAAATGATAGAGGGGAGGTGGATCTAGGATCTACCAATGGTGTGAGGCTAGCTACTCCTTCTATTAGTGACCACCACCTCACATTGCTCACATGAATGATTTTGGTTTTACAATGATGTTTTTATCTACTTAGTGTAACTAATAACATAATTTATGTATCGAGTTTAGATATAGATGGATTTATTTTCAATTACAGAAATAAATATTGGAAATTTTATAAGGAAAACATATGTTAAGGAATGGAACATTTAAATAATGTTAAGTATATATTAAATTAAGATAACCAAGTATTGGAAATTTATAATGATTAAATCTTACATGACTCATACAACACCCATTTGTGGCATCACTAACTTGGACATGTAGATGAGCAGTGCTTGGAAAAGCTCTATCAAGATGGTTATTTAGACTCTTACGATCTAAAACCACTTGATAGATGTCATGCTTGTTTACAAGGGAAAATGACCAAAACACCCTTTGGTGGACAGGGTGAAGGGGACCTAGATATTCTAGGATTTTTACACACTGATGTTTATGGACCATTTCCAGTTGAAGCTAGAGGTGGATATTCTTACATAATTTGTTCTATTGATGACTTGAATAGATATGGTTTTGTCTACATAATAAGGTATATGTCTAAGTCATTTTGGAAATTCAAGGAGTTTAAGAATGTTGTAGAGAATCATATTGGTAGGAAGATAAATAAGATTCAATTGGATCAAGGTGGATAATATATTATCCAAGCGTTCATCGATCATTTATGGGATTCTGAGATTCTATCTCAACTCAGTCCACTATATTCACCATAATGGAATAGTGTTAGTAAAAGGAGGAACTGTACCTTTTTGGACATGGTATGGTTGATGATGAGTCATGCAGATCTTCCATTATCCTTTTGGGGATGTGTATTGAAAACATCGGCATATAGATTAAACCAAGTACCAGCTAATGTGGAAAATGGGATTCCCTTCAAGCTATGGAACAGAAATAAACACACTTTATTGCATACACGTGTGTGGGGATGAGAGTAATTTGATGAGGCTTTCTCCAGAAACAAACTAGCACCCCAGGGCAAAAAATGTATCTTTATAGGGTTTCCCATGGAAACATAGGGATACTACCTATACAACCCCTCATACAAGAAAGTGATTGTTACTAGACAGTCCATCTTTCTTGATAGGTTGCACATAATCAAAAAGGATAGTGGGAGCATGATTTCCTTCGGTGAAGTTATTGCTCAAGATACATAAGAGTTTGTATAGGAATATGTTACATAGGTCCCAGTGGAAGAGGTAGTTCCTAAAACACATGTACCACATAGGAGTATAAGATAGGTAAGGTAACTAGAGAGATGTGGTTTCCTTGTCACCGAGGATGGTGACTCGTTATTGTAGGAAAGAAATTAACATTTCCCCTATAAAGATAAAATTGGGAGATTAGAAGTTGAGTTATGGATAGAATATATGAATTCTTAGATGTATTCCATGTATGAGAACCATGTATAGGTTTTGGTTGATGCGCCGGTTGATATTCAGCCTTTTTTGAGTAAATGAGTATTAAATAATAAACATGACATTGATGGTTAAGTTAGTGCCTATAAATCATGGATACTAGCTACAGGTGTTAAAAAACATCAAGTAATTGACTATTATAATACCCTTTCACTAGTCTCCATGTTAAAATCCATAAGAATCATACTTTCCGTAGCGGTTTTCTATGACAATGGGATTTTTCATATGGATGTCAAAACTATATTCCTTAACCAGAAACTTTAGGAGGATTTCTATATGACACAAACTTAATGTTTTTTGATACCAGGTGCTGCTAAAAGGGTATTCAAGTTACAGATATCCATTTTTTGGATTAGAGAAAACATCCATATCATAGAACATTTGATTCCATGAAGACATGAGGGAATTTGGATTCATTAAAAATGAATGTGAACCACATGTTTACAAGTGGTTTAATGGGAATTCAGTGATTATCCTAGTAGTGCATGTTGAATTCATATTTTGTATTAAAACAACACACCAGTATTTTAGTCAGTCAAGGTCTTATTGAACATGTATTTCTCCATGAAGGATTTAGGCAAAGCAACATGCATTATAGGGATTAATATCATTCATGATAGATCCAACAAACTTCTTGGAAAAAGTTTAAGTATATACATTTAAAATATACTAAAGAGAATTAGTATGGAACAATCAAAGAGGGGATTAGTTCAAGGTTCATAGGGTATACAACTATCCATGAAAATGTGTCCCCATACACAACATGAAAAAATAGGATGACTAAGATCCTATATGCTTCAGTGATGGGATCAATCATGTATTCCATGTTATGTAATAGACCTTATGTTTCCTATACACTGATCGTGGTTGGAACAGATCAACTAATTCCGGGATAACAACATTGGATTGCGGTCAAGAATATCCTTATGTATATGAGAAGAACTAAGGATATGTTCCTAGTGCAAGGAGGAGATGAGGAGCCTTCCATAAAAGAATATGCTTATGCTGGTTTTCAAATAGATCAAAATTATTTGAAGTCCCAATCAAGATATTTTTTGACTGAAAGGAGGATCTTTGAGAATGAAGATTTCAAAGTATCTAGTTATTTCTAATTCTACAATAAAGTTTGGATATATAGAGGCTTATGATGCATCCAAGGAAACACTATGGATTCATAACTTTTTCAAGGAGCTTGGTGTGGTACAAAGAATTAATGATCCCATTACATTATATTGAGATAATACTATAGAAATGGATCTTGAAAAGGATCTAGGTTTACATCCACATACAAATAACATACTATGAATGTATCACCTCTTGAGGGATTTCTATCAAAGGGGTGATGTTTCAGTGAGAAGAGTGTGTGTGGAAGAGAAAGTGGAAGACGCCTTGACTAAATTCTTATCTTAAGAGAAGTATTAATATCATGTGAGAGCTAGAGGACTGAAGTTTTGTAGCCATTGGATCTAATGAAACTGGGAGTCTGTTGGAATTTATTCCCTAGAAACCAATTTATTTTTACTCTATGATAAATCTATATCCATTGGAGGAATATTAATAAACTCCTTAGGACATCATGATTGGTCTTCTATGTGACATAGTATGTGGTAATGTTCAAAGAATAGTTGTATCACTAAAACGTCATAACAGATCCCTTTTATGATGATAACCCAGAAGTTCCATGACACTATTCATTAATATATGTTCTTTGCACAATGATATCATTTGAAGGGAGGAGGATGATACATGCCATCAGGGGTGGGGACTCCTGAAACTCTGAGGAACCTTCTCATGGCGTGTGCCCTTGGTAATATATAAGAGGATATTATGATAACAAGACCCTCTAGTAGGAAATAAACACTCATAAGTGTCCATCAATATTCCTATCTATAGATGTTTGTATTTGTACATATAATTTAAGACTATTATAAATGGTTATTATGACTCGCATACGTAGATGTATTGACAAAAACCATAAGGATAGATGTCACGGTGAGGTAGGATATGTTGGTTATGTAATGAGTAATACTGCATTAATAAATAATGTGAGAAAAGATTATTCACTTATACATTAGTAGATATCTCAGGTCCCTTTATGTAAATTATATAGCCTAACTAAATCCTTTTTCATGGTGTTCACTAGTAATTTTTAGTTCTGGGAAGTAAAAGAATGAGAAATCAAGTGCAGGGGTTGGTGGCACCTGCATGCAACCTGAAAGATTGGAGGTATCCATAAAAATGGATTATATTACATGGTAAGTGTTTGAATGATTTTACATGTTGTTGTGATATGAAAATAATTCTATTGTGTGCCTTAACCCATTGTTAGACAGTAGTCTTCGACTTTACGCAAGCCCACCGAATGCCAATGATAAAGAGGATTAGAGGGTCACACACAATGTGTAGTCAGCATCTAAATTAAATAATTTATTATTTAACAAGTTGGATAAATTTTATTCATGGTTTTGGTTTAATAATTATTCATGTACGCCTAATCGCACTTATTTCATCGCTAGTTATTCGGGAGAATATATTGTGAAATGAATATTTATTTAATGGAGAATAATGAAGTTATATTTATTTAATAAACAAATAGTCATTATTTAATGCCTCGTAAATATTGAGGAGGATGGGCCAGCCATGTTATGGGTCCACTGAGAAATAATATTGAATATAATGTGGTTAAATAAATTTTAAATATAACATGGAATTATGAAGATGTAATGGAAATAGTAGCATTGCTATTATTATTTGGCATGGGGTTTCAAATCGATTAATAAAATATGTAGTGTCACTTGAGATAATTATTTATTTTTACTTGGTGAATTAAATTCCCCATTATTTTATTATTCTGTTATTAGTCATAGGGTCATCCGATTGGCTATCCAATGGTTGTGTGCACAACATCGTTGGAGAAAAGCTCTTGAGCTTAGAAAACTCTTCCCTCTCAATGAAATCTATCATGAATGAAATAGATCCTTCTCCACAAGATCTAGGATACTTATTTGGAAGTGATTCTCAAGGCGATCAAATGTGGACATTACAAGAAAAAGGTTCTTTCATGATAACACCGGAAGGCTCCTTCGGCAACGTCCTAAGATACATGGAGCACTTGGGGATCACTGTTAGAGGAATCCTATCATTCGATTCTACATCGCAATGACACCACACCTTGGACCCATGGTTGAATGCATCAACGAAGAAATAATCACTTTGGAGGTAATTCAATAATTTAATTAATTTAATTATTAAAAATGAATGTTTATCCTATCTTATTGGTTATAGGTTCTATCCTTTGTCTTTTATCATTGATAAAATATAGTGGATACTGCTGTTTATCATCAAATTCATCCCGGATTAATCATCGATCGTTGTAATTTTCAAAGTGGGGTACATGCCCACCCAATGATTACTACACCTAGAACATAAAATATTTATATAAACTCAATTTATAGATAAAAAACTATAAACTAAGAGATGAAATCCTATATTTTTAATAATAATTATCATATATCCATCTATGTTATGGTCACATAGGCCTAGACGAAGAATGTAAAAATATAATGGAGACCAACCTTGTTAGAGAAGGAGTTATGTATTTCGATATGTGTCATATATATATATTTAATTTCATAAAAATTATCTTATAAATGATGAAAATATATCATGTTTCATAATTGACGATGAATAAAATATATGTATAGAGATATTAATAAATTATTTTGCTAGAGAAAAACTATGATAGAGATTACATAACACACATATCTTTTGGAACCAGAAAACTCATCCAAAAAATATTCCAAATGCTTCCATACACTATCTAAGATCATATCCTATTTCGCATTCTTTGATTTGATAGGTCATAGGGCCCGAACGGAGTTACGGATTACGAGTTTTGGACATTTGAAGTTGGGCTGGAAAACTGGTTCACGGAGCCCATTCACAAACCTCCCTCCGCGATCGCGGAGCAGAGGAACCTCACCCGAGCCTCCATGAGCACCATGAAGGTCAATGTAGGTGGAATCCATGGTTATAAAGAACATGAGGGAACTTTACCAGAGCCTCCATGAGCACTGCGATGGTTGATGACGGTCGACTTCACAATTACGATAAACTTAAGGGAACTCCCTCCAGTTGCGGTGCGTGATTTCCATCGTGGCGTGGTTTTCTCTTCAAGGAGCACATTTGTGCTCCCCGGATAGCTCCACCGACCTCCAACACCTATAAATACCAGGATCACCCACCTTTATAAGGATGGTCATGCCACCCCATTGGTGGCCAATCTCTCATTTCGCGGAGATCGGGAGATTCGTGAGGTGATGCCCTTTGCGAAGGAGGGAGATAATTCAGGTTTCTCTCGGCTATGAAAGCCAATTTTCTCTGCAAGCCACTTCGCTCCACTTTCCCCTTTGCTCTGCAATCCCCTTTACTCCATGAGCACCTTTTATCCACGAGGACCTTTTCTCTATGAGCCCCTTTTCTTCATGATTCCATGCACCAGGAGCAGCTTTCCTTCGCGAAGATTCTTTGTGAGACCCCATTTTTCGTGATCCCCTTTGCTCCATGAGCGCCTATGCTCCATGGAGCTCCTTCCATCGTGACCATTGGTCCATTAAATGGGGTTGCGTCCTCTCATTCCCCTAGTGGGATTACTTCCAGCCTTTGGTCCCTTTGTACCATCACTGGCCCCATGAAAAATGGAGAGTCGCACCACACACTTTTTAGGCCAGGATGTCACCATCTTCCATGGCACCCTTATACGTACCCACCTTATACCTATGGAATACCATGATTTGATATACTCATCCACACACCAAGAAACACCTTATGTCGGCATATTACTTTTTGTTCTTTTCCCATGTCGTGAGTTGAGAGTCCCATCATCAATTCCCCCGAGCACCTTCAGATGAACTATTCCTCAAGAAACACCACATAAACCTACCACTTGGCACTTATGCTAGGTTGAACTAGAAAGGGTTTCTATTTCGTATGTCCCAACACCAGCCATTTCTCTTGCCATATGCCTCATAGTCCTATCTATATGACATAAAACTATAGTTCACCCTATGATCCAAACCTATGATGCCTCTTTCTCTAAACAAGAAATGCCTTATGTGCCAAGCATAAGATGCCAACAATCCTCTCTATATGACTATAAACTGTAGTATAACCTATACAACTATTATAGGATTCCTCTTATTCTGAATAAGATATTCCTTACACACCAATCATAATATGCCAATAGTCATATCTACAAGATTATAAACTGTAGTTCACCATATATGACAAATATTGAATGCCTCTTTCTCCAAATGAGTGATAGCTTTTGTGCTAAGCATGAGATGCCAATATTCCTCTGTACATGACTATAAACATAAGAACACCCTATGTTCCTAGCATAGGATGCCTCTTGTTCCAGTCTAGAGAAGCCTTATGCTCCAAGAATAAGATGTCAATGGTCGTTTATACAAGACTTTAAAATGTAGCATGCCCAATAATTCTATAATTTGATGCCTCTTATTCCAAATAAGATATACCTTATGTCAAAATCATAAGATACCTCATACCATGAGTAAAGTGGAATGATTTCAAGAGCATTGGAATTCATTTAAACATTCTATCTCCCAACCTCAAGCTTTGCTTGTCCTTCATTTGGATCATCATCCTATTTAATGTCTGAAGGAACCCCCTAATGGCCTAGTCCCATGCTGCATCGGCTCACCTACCATTCTGGACTAATGCCCCAGAAGACTTTGGACGACACTTTGAGTTAGGTCATGTGTTTCAAACAAGGTCAGTAGTCGACCCTCATTGGTTTCTCCCCATTCAGGCTAATGTGATATGGATGTTGTGTTTTGAACAAGGTAAACATTTTTTCCTCATTGCCTAGCCAACCTCACCAGATTCCAAATGTCGTGAATGTGATTCACAAATTCCATATCCCATTGTTCGTACTGATTCCAATGCCCTAGGAGTTTCCCCTCTTGTGCACTAGCGCATAAGTGTAGACATCAATTATTTTCCTTGACCCACCAGTGAGTTGGGATTCCCTCATAGAAAGTTGTGAGGAAGACATTACAGGCAGCTTCCTTGCATAAGCCCAACCTACCATTGCTACTTCTTACCAGCACCTGGGCAGCGTCCATGTGTAAGCCTCATTCACCATTGTCTCTCCTTAGAGGCACCTAGGATGCTTCTATGCGTAAGCCCCATCTACTATTTCCACTCCTTAGGGAAACCTAGGCAGCATACAAGGGTAATCACCATTCACCATTGTCTCTGCTTAGCGAAACATGGGAAACTTCTATGCATAATCCACATCTATCATTGCTGCTCCCTAGCGACTCACGAGCAGATTCCATGCATAAGCCCCATTCACCATTGTCTCTCCTTAGCGGCACCTGAGTAGCTTCCATGTGTAATCCCCATATATCATTTCCACTCCATAGCGGCTCATGGGCAACATCATTGTGTAAGCCCCATTAATCTCTTACCGCTCCTTAGTGGTGCTTGGCCATCATCCATGCGTAAGCCCCATCCACCATTGTCATTCCTTATTGGCACCTGGAAAATGTCCATGCATAATCCCCATTCACCTTTGTCACTCCACAGTGGCACCCAGGCTACTTGAATGTGTAATCCCCATTCACCACCCTTCGTGGATGCACATTTCCACCATGATCCTCAGGTCTTTATTTTATCTTGTTTCTCACACAGACTATGATGCATGCGGGACTAAAGAAAGCGTTGACCATGACATCCTTCCTAGGACACCATAGAGTGTAATCCCCTAACCATCTTGAAGTACATGAACATTGATCCATGTTAAGGCAAGGTACGTAGGAGTCCTTCTTGAGGTTCAATCCCAACACCTAATGGTCCCGACCCTTTTCATGTTGGTTCGCCAAACCTACCCAAACTACGTGGACTTTGATCCTTGCCAAGGAAAGGTACGTAGTAAGCCTCCCTAAAGTTCAAACCCAACAACCATCATGTCCAACCACTTCACGTCGGTACACCCTCATCCTACATGACGTTAAACTATACACCCCCTTGTCCCAGTAGATGTTAAACTGTACCCATTAAAACTATGTGGGTTTGATCCTTGTCTACTAGATAGGGAATGTAGCAAGACTTCTTGAGGTTCATCCCCAACCAACGGTAATCCATTGGAACCCCATTAAGTGGTAATCTGTTTTGTTACCCATCCAGTGATAAGCCATTGCGATCCCCATCCAGCGGTATGCCGTTGGAACCCCTTTCAGCAGTAAGCAGTTGGAACCCCAACCTGTGGTAAACCATTGTGATACTCCAATCGATGGTAACTCATTGAATTCCCCAATCAATGGTAAGACATTGTGATCTCCATCCAGTGATAATTCATTGTACTCCCCTTCATTAGGACCCACAGCTCTAGTCCGCCCCCATGGTGTCCGACCAGCCTTGGGTAGCTAACAACGCATAAGCCCCAGCATGTCGTCGGGTCGATGTCCACTTTGCACACCAAGATTCTATGACCCCATCCTGAACTATGTGTACTTTGATTCCCTTACAAATGGATATATAAGAAGCCTCCCAGAGGATCATGCACACCACCCATGTCTCATCCTAGTCTTTCCCTAGAGCCTATGTATTTCTGGAAGGTCATGCACCAACTCGAAGTTCCACTTTCTCCGAGTCCCATCCATGCATCCATTCTCATGGGTAATGTCCTCATGTGTCCCATCACCCCAAACAAACTACATTGACATTGATTTCCTACCCCAGGGATATGTAGGAAGTCTCTTCAAGGCTCAATCCCAACATCACCGTCACCCTCACTTCAGCTCCATCTCATTCTCCATCCACTCTAAACAATCAATTTCCATCTGGATTCTTACATGGGACACCACATCATGGTGAGATCATGCCACCCACTTCCCCACTACTCTTATCAAAAATTGGGCCGCAAACCATGCGTAATCCCATGTATGTCTCCGAGTCATTTTCCTTTGTGTACACCCCGATTTATCAGCCCTTCAAACTATGTGGGTTTTGATATATGTCGTCTGCACAAGGTACGTAAGAAACCTCCCTAAGGATCAATCTCAGACAATGGAAAATCTTGGTGTCCCCCATTTTGGGGTGAACTCTCCCTAATTCTCCCTCAGGGGTGTTTAGATCATCCATCACAGTGTGACATCTCCCCTCTATGAGACAGACCACCTTAGATCTGTCTTCAATGGGAGTAATGATCCATCCATATGGTAAACCTTTGACCTGTTCCCTCCAAGGGATGTAACAATCTGATCCGCCTCCATGCAGCATTCTAATCATTCTCATTCTATCTTCGTAAGATGTTAAACATGCAGCAAACCTCGTGTTAAGCATTGGAAGCTGAGAAAAACCTCAGAGACATGCATCTGGCATAAGATACCCTCTTACTAACATGGGATTACTCGGGTTTTATTCCCTTGAGATGTCATCTTATGATGAAGAATATAGGTTCCCTAATGTCCATGCATCTAGAGATACCTCAAAATACCTGACATTGTCATCTACTCCAACCGAAGGTTGCATCCATGTCAAGACCCCATAGAATGTCCTGATAGAAGTAGTGTAATTAACTGGAATCCACAATGATATGGCCCCATGAATGAGATTCATGAACCATGACTTAATCATTAAGGAAGACCCGGACTAGGTGACGAGTTCTAAGGAGGAATCCATAGAAGGAGGAACCGATATCCCAACCTCCAATTTGATCAATGAGAAAATGTACCTGAATAAGCGATGGATGTCGCCCACCTTCTGAAAGCAGGAATGCGAGGAAATAGTCAGCAAATCCTCTAAGGCAGAGAGATGTGCTCCCTGGAAAAAGCATTAGAAACAATATTGATTCATTGTAATCCATTATTTAATGACTAAAGGACATAAATTTAAGGAGTTGATATTCCCATTACATAATCCTATATTGAAATAAAATATCATAGCCATGAGTTTTCTCTTATCTCTCTATAAATATTATATAGGTAAAAATTAATATGGGTTAGCAGTTGATCAACTTACAAATTTATCACAAATAATTTAATTATAGTGGATTCATCACTTGATCAGTGTGAAAATATATTCCAAAAGGTATTGGTAATTCAATAAATAATAAAATGTTCAACATCATATAATTAATACATAACATTCACACATATATTTTAAACATGCCATCAACATCAAATTGATGAAGAACTATTCATTTGAATTTATCTTTATCTTCAAATTGATGGTAAATCATAATTGATCATTTGGACTTCATATGATATGATAAGATCTTTCATTATAGATTACATAGAAATTATTTAACAATATCTTCATTAGGTTGAGTTCTAAAAGAACTAGTTCCCACTCAAGCATCCATATGGAACTATATGAAGCTATGTATGGGAATATATGATGTATTGAGACATGATGTGTTAATGTTGGATAGAGGAAACTATTATGACCATATCGTATTTCGGAAATAGTGAAGAATGGTCAAACCGCATAGCAACATATCAAGAAATTATAATGTCCATAGAAAAAATATAGTATTATTCTTAAATTAGATAATGATTTTGATGTTGGTGAAAATGTATTTATTTAAATATTACCCTTAAAGAGGGTTGTAGGATTTTTGAAATTTTTTAATTTGTTCAATGTATGCATTTGAATGTAGGATACTCTATATATTGTAAGGTATTTAGATTATTACATAGAACCTCCATTAAACCAAAAAATGGTTCATAATGTGTTTAATAGATCACTTATGATGAAGTGTATATCATATACATAACATAAATTCAAATCAGAAGCTGTAAAATTTGAATAAGATCTCAATTATGTGGAATAACATGTGTTGTTATCAAATTATAGGGATAAATTACTGTGAAACCATACCAAAAACATTTTCCATGAAATAAGGGGAAATTTTATGCTTTAGAAATCTATAAGGGAAACTAAATGAGTAATAAAACACATTTGGACTCATTTTTCATCTGTGTTATGAAATTTAAATGTAGAAATTCAGTTCATGTTAATGAATTTAACACCCAAATCATATATTTTTAAATTTCTATTAAATTTGACCTAGAATGTATTAAACATGTTACGAGAATAAAACTAATATTTCTTTATATAATTGAGGAATAAAATTATAATAAAATATCAATATATTATAATATTTAAATATAAAACATAAGAAGAAAAATTAATAAAGGAATAAAATTGGAAGTAATTATAAATAAACCAAGATAGATAGATTCATCATCCGAATCTAATATCAATATAATATGACTAATGATAACTATAAAATAATTAAAAATATTGAAAATATTGTAAAATTATTTTTAGCTGAAATGATATAATGAGATGAGTGATTTTAATAAAGTGTATGCATTTATATATGAGATTTTAAGATGACTATAAGATATATATTCTCATTGAAATTATATAGTTGTTGAGATTATATAGATGTTGGGATTTTATTATTTTTAATACTATAAAAATTTATAGGAATAATTAGTGACATAATTTATAATTATAATTTAATAAAAAAATTATCTTTATAACATAGTAATTGAATTAGTGTGTTTAAATAAATGTGACTACATTCCCAAATCAATGTGGAATGACAAGAAATTGGAATTGGTTATCGGAATTATTCATCATGAGAATCCTTTGATCACTCATGAAAAAAAGGTTGAATAATTAGGTGTATCTCTTTTCCAATACTTTATTTAACTTTAACATGTGTTACTTCAAAAAAATCATCTAGGAGAGATGTTCCAGATCATAAAAATCTCTATGGAATCTATGTTTATAGAATTAACACCCATTACAGCCACGATTAGTTATCTCAACCATAGGTAATTGACGCACACCTGTCGCGGGGCATGGAAAAACAATATTTTATTTACCTAAGTATAGTATAGCAGTTGATCCTAGGTAGTCTCCCGAAGAAGAGTGCACACAAAACAAGGTTGTCACTTTTTGTTGGTTTTCTTAAAAAGATTGGTTTTAACAAATTTGAATGACTATGAGAGAAACAAACAACAGAAATTGATTGATTTTAACAAATTATAAAGATGGTGATCAGATTAGGTTCGGCTAGACTTAGTGTTGTGCCATCTTGGTTTCCAAATTTTATCTCTTCTTCTTCCTTAAACTGGTAAGAGAGATGTGATGAGAATTTTCCTTTCTAAAACCATAGATTGTTCTATCCTCCTTCCAATGTGTTTAGGGTTGTAGAAGGTCTCTTGATTAATTAGAGCAATCCCAGACCTGGAATTGTTGTTCCCTAATAAACCAAGATTTCAACATACAATCCTACACACGTGCTTGACAACCGTCAAGCAATCACCACCCAACCCTAATCATGTTCCACCGTATACAGATTAGAATTGGGTGGAGGGAGATGTGATCATCGACCAAAGCAATTTATAATTTCAGAATAAAAACCTTAACACAACCGCATTCGGAATTTAATACTGAATTATGAATTGAAACCAGAAGAAGAAAGAAGAACAAATTTTATTCATTTCAAGCACAAAAACTCAAGCACAACACATAGGTCCAGCCTCCCCTTTTTCCGATCACTCAAATGAAATTACCCCTCCATGGATGGGGTAAGCGAGATAATGCGGGAGAGGAGAGACATTTTAAAACAAAAGAAATAAAAGAAAAATATGAGAAGTTATTCTCCTTGGTGCCCCAGAAGGAATGGGGTGGAGAATGGGATGGATTGAGGGGGAGGAGCTCTCCTCCTTTTATAGGCAGAATTCGACCCCCGAGAGTTTGAGCGTTTTAGACCCCATTAATTACCTCTTCACGCGTTCCACCCTTCATGAATGTTTTTCACAATTATCTTGGACGTCTCTCTCCAAAATTTCAGCTCATTTGAAAACAGGATGAAGGAGTTATGAATTTTTCATTCTTGATTTCTATTTCTGGACGAAGTTTCCAAGATGGTTCCTCCAAATGTATGTCGTTTAATGGACTCCTTAATGACTTCCAAACTTCCCCATATTTCTTGTATAATCGGAACTATATGTTCTCGTCATATCCCAGGTGGAAAAACATCATTTAGATATTTGTAGGCCGAGTTTATGTCCTTTATGTTGGGTGGGTCAACGTTGTCCGCCCGGAAAAATCCCCAACTTCAATTAATTGTTAGACCCTTTAGATGGCCGAATCAGCTCCTGGTCCAGAAGACAAAAATGAAGGAAATACAATAAGTATTATAAAAAAAATTTAATCAGAAAATTTGGAATTTTATTTTTCCATAAATGACCGAAATACCCCTGACTTAAAAATCTGTCAAAAATCCAGAAATAGTCGTTTTTCACATTTGGGTTCAAAATAACACTAAAACCTAAAAACATGATAATTACCCATCCAATAACACTTTTTTGGGATTATAAACAATGATATTAAATATAAATTAATTGAAAATATTTGCTCTGTCAATTCCCCCACACTTAAACTATGCTTTTCCTCAAGCATAAAATCTCAACATGGAATTCAAAGGACACCAATGTCACCAATATTTAAATTTCAAATGGAATAAAATCAAATGATTATCAATGTCCAATGAAATTTTCCAGTACCACAAAAATAACAATTTAATTTCCCATTTTTCAAAGAAATAATCAATTCATGCATTTTACTTTTCCCCTTTGAAAAATAATGAAGCCTATCCTTTCATTCATTCAAGCTTCTCAATTTATTATTATTAAACATGGCAAATCATGATCTACCTCACTTATGAATCTTTTCTCTCATCACTCATGATAAAATTAATAGTGGAGTTATGCTCATATCATGAGAAAATGCTCCTTACCCATAGCCTTGTAAAGTAACTACTTTCTACACTTTGTAAAGACAAAACACACATAAAATCATGAGGACTTGCAATAAAGGTTCAAATGACTCTGTGGCTTAGGGTTGGTGGGTAAATGATTGAAATAATTTAAGGCCAGAAGTAGGAGGTTTTACTCTTAAGTACAATGCATGATTAATCAAGTGAAAACACAAGATGAACCTCACTCAAATCCCCTTGAAATGTGAATCACAACACCACTCCCCTTTCAATGCCATGGGTCATGAGTAAATAAATGATTACAAAGAATGATATCATCCAAGTTCTCCCTGTGTTTTTTTTGTAAAGCTCCAGAAAGGCATAGCTTTATTTTCTTTTTTTTTGTAAAGCTCCAGAAAGGCACAACTTTATTTTTAATTTTTCTTCTTTTTTTTGGAGAACCGGATGAAATGAAAGAAGCATAATGAAATGATGACTCATGCCCAATTTTCTAATAATACATTGCCCAAAATGATGACGCACACATTACACCACCCAAAAATGATACATATCCCAAGGAACGCACACGAAAGGCCCTTCCCCCACACTCAAACTTGAAATAACCATGCAAAAATACTAAAAGTGCGGGTAGGTATGGAAAAATTGGATTATAATGTGGCTTAAACCTATAAGGAAATTCATGGAATCTAAGGGATTACAAAGGATAAATGTAAAGGTGGGTCTTAGGATAAAATGTGGCTAGCCAAAGATATGCCTCAATCATTTTAAATGTGGTTTTGTACAGTCATAGATTTGACAAGTTTCAATACAAGTTCTAGCAGGTGGCACGTCCCAAGATCACTCAAGAAATATGCTCAAGATAAAATAGGAAATATTTGGTCTAGAAATCCTCTCAGGAATGAGAATATGATATTGGACAATCACTCATGGCATGATTAATAATAACAAATTAATTCACCTGAATTTCCGAAATTCAAAGAATGAAAAATGGAAGGGAAATTTTATTTACATGATTCAATTAATTCCCTGAAATCATTAGTCCTTATTTCAATATCCTTGCTTCACTTTAATCATCCAATTATCCATTTTAATCATTCAATCTCAGAAACATTGAAATCTAAAACATAGAATCACTGGATTTCTATGAAACTCATGTCTCCTAGAGAAGTCAAGTAAAACATGAATTCAAGCGTGGGAATGCCTTTTCATGATTAATTCTTTAAAATACTAAAAAATGTGGGGAATAAAGTCGGATAATATAGAATTGAAACTCATACTCCCCTGTCAAATGGATCCTTTTCTTCACGACGTATAATCCCATGACACCCTCTTCATTAATGGACCTGAAAAAAAATGAAAACAATTGATAGTGCAGGCCCGTTCAATCATGCTGGTAAATGACTAAGAAGACAACTAGAAAATGGGGGAAAATGCGGGTTGCCTCCCGGTAGTGCCTTTGTTTAATGTCGTTGGCTCGACAAAACAAAACAAAAACAATTTTTTTTTTTTGTTTTTGTTTTTTTTTTGTTTTTTTTCTGAAAAATCTCCTGGACTACTAGATTTCCTCCCCCACACTTAATTTATGAAGTGTCCTCAATGCATGTAAATGGAATTTTTTATGTATGTTTCAAAAATTTGGAGTTACTGCATTTAATCAAGTGTAAATTAATGATGCAACCTGGTAGGTGTTAATTTGTATTCAGGGTGAAGGAGTGTGATCTCCTCCACTGGTTCTTGAGGTACGGTCCCATGGAACTTCTTCAGCCTCTGCCCATTTATAGTGAATGGGTTTCCTCCTCCTTCCTTTTGAATCTGCACAGCACCAAAGGGATATACATGAATAACAGTAAAGGGGCCTTCCCATCTGGAACGAAGTTTAACTGGCATAAGCTTAATTCTGGATTTGAAGAGTAACACGTGATCTCTAGGGTTGAAGGTTCTTGGTTGAATTATCTTGTAATGGGCCATCCTTGTTCTCTCTTTATAGATCATTGAGTTTTCAAAATATTCCCTTCTAATTTCCTCTATCTCCTGCAACTGCAATATTCTTTCTTTCACAGCTTTCTCAAGGTCCAGATTCATCTCTCTGACCGCCCAGTAGGCTCTATGCTCCAACTCCACAGGAAGGTGGCAACTCTTTCCATAGATCAATCTATAGGGACTCATCCCTATCGGTGTTTTGTAGGCCGTTCTGTATGCCCATAATGTATCATCTAACTTTTGGTTCCAGTCCTTCCGGTTGGGTTTAACAGTCTTCTCCAGAATGGATTTGATTTCTCTATTAGAGACTTCTGCTTGGACATTTGTTTGGGGATGGTATGGGGTAGATGTTCTATGATGCACCCCATACTTCTTCAGCAATGCTTCCATTTTCCTGTTTCAGAAATGAGTTCCCTGATCACTGGTGATTGCTCGTGGCACACCAAACCTACAGAAAATGTTAGCCCTAACAAAATCACAAACAACTTTTGCATCATCAGTTCTGGTTGCTTTTGCTTCCACCCATTTTGAAACATAGTCTACAGCCAAAAGAATATATGAATTTCCAAATGACATTGGGAATGGTCCCATGAAATCTATGCCCCAAACTTCAAAAATTTCACAAAAGGTTATTGGTTTTTGTGGAATTTCATGTCGATTGGATATGTTACTAGAAAATTGGCATTTTTCAAATCTTTTACAAAATTCATATGCATCCTTAAATAAGGTGGGCCAGTAGAGTCCAGATTCTAAAACATTTCGGGCAGTCCTCTGAGGTCCAAAGTGGCCTCCACCTGATAATTTATGACAAAATTCAAACACTGATTCAATTTCACTTCTTGGCAAGCATCTTCTTATGATTTGATCATTACAAATTTTCCAAGGAAACGGATCTTCCCAAATGTAAAATCTTGATTAAGATTTAAGCTTATGTTGTTGATGAGAGCTTATATGAGAGGGTACCTGAGATGTTACCAAATAGCTGACAATGTTTGCATACCATGGTACTTCACTGTTGATGATGTAGAGTTGTTCTCCAGGAAGCTCATCATTAAGTGGGTTCTACTTTGGTAATTCTATTTCAACGGTGTGGGGTAGTCGACTCAGATGATCAGCCACTTGATTTTCAGTCCCCTCCTTATCTTTGATTTCCAAATTGAACTCTTTTAAGAGTAGAATCCATCTCACCAACCGTGGTTTAGCATCTGCCTTTTTCATTAAGTACCTAAGAGCTGCATGATCAGAAAAAACAACAACTTTAGTGCCCAGAAGATATGATCGGAATTTATCTAGTGCAAAAACGACTGCAAGTAACTCTTTTTCTGTGGTTGTGTAATTTATTTGTGTTTCATCCAATGTCCTTGATGCGTAGGAGATGACTTGAGGCTTGCTGTCAATTCTCTGTGATAGAGCGGCTCCCACTGCTTGGTTGGATGCATCACAAAGTATCTCGAAAGGGTAATCCCAATTGGGTGGCTGCATTATTGGTGGTGTTATCAGCCTTTCCTTTAATTCATCAAATGATTCCCTACATGCACAATCAAAATTAATTTTAGCATCCTTTAGAAGTAATCTTGAGAGAGGGAGAGAAATCTTACTGAAATCCTTGATGAATCTTCTGTAAAATCCTGCATGCCCTAAAACGGATCTAACATGTTTGACACAAGTTGGATATGGTAAGGAATTTATTACATCAACTTTTGATTTATCAAACTCAATCCCATTTTGTGAAATTATGTGCCCCAACACTATCCCTTTTTCAACCATGAAATGACATTTTTTAAAATTTAAGACAAGGTTCTTTTCAATGCATGTTTTCAAAACATTTTCCAAATTTCCCAAGAAATGATCAAATGAATTGCCAAAAACTGTGAAATCATCAAGAAACACCTCCAAGAAATCCTTAATGTGGTTCAAGAAAATACTCACCATACACCGTTGAAATGTACCTGGGGCATTGCATAGCCCGAAAGGCATGCTTTTGTAGGCGAATGTTCCAAAAGGGAAGGTGAGGGTTTTCTTTTCCTGGTCTTCTGGTGCAATTGGTACCTGAAAATAACCTGAGAATCCATCTAAAAAACAGTAATGAGTATTTCCACCTAACCTTTCAATCATCTAATCAATGAATGGAATAGGAAAGTTATCTTTTCTGGTAACTTGATTTAGCTTCCTGTAATCTATACACACTCTCCAGCTGTTTTGTATTCTCATGGGGATCAGTTCATTTCTTTCATTTGTAAAAGTGGTCAGGCCAGTTTTCTTGGGGACTACATGAATTGGGCTGACCCATTGAGAATCAGAGATTGGGTAAATGATATCAGCTGCTATCAATTTCTCAATCTCTTTCTTAACGACCTCCATGATTTTGGGATTGAGTCTTCTTTGAGGTTGTCTAACTGGCCGAGATTCACTTTCTAAAAATATCCTATGAGAGCATACCTTAGGGTTGATTCCAAGAATATCACCTAAACTCCATCCTACAGCTTTTACATTCCTTTTGAGAAGGTCAATCAATGTTTGTTCTTGTGAATGGGATAGGTTATTGGAAATGATTACTGGCAATTTCTCTCCTTCCATTAGGTAAGCATACATCAAGTCACATGAAAAAGGCTTCAGTTATAACCATGGGGGTTGTTCAAGGGATGATATTTCATTTATGTTTCCTACTTCTAATGTTGAATTCTATGGAATAATCTTACTTCCTCTTAACAAATCATCGAAAAAATCATATTTTACCTCATCCTCCAACATGATATCAGAATTTTCAGGTTCATGGGAGTTATAAAATTCAAATGAAGAGTGTTCTCCCATAGATAACAAGTCATGAAGCATACCTGAGTCTTCAATTGGTTCTATACCTTCATCATGGGAGATTTCATAAAGTGAGTGATTGCTGGATGGGTGTTTCATCGTATCAAGAATATTGAAGTGTACCGTACTATCTCCGAGCTCCATGGTGAGTGTTCCTTCATGCATGTTGATGATTGTCCTTGCTATTTTCAGGAATGGTCTCCGTAGGATGATGGAAGATTGGGATGGTGCTCAGTCTTCCTCCATGGTAAGGACATAAAAGTCTGCTGGAAAGATTAATCCTCTCACTCCTACAAGTACATCTTCAATGACTCCAGTTGGGAAAACGGTGGATCTGTTTGCTAATTGTACCACCACCCGAGTTGATTTTAGTTCTCCGGTCTGCAAAGATGAAAACACAGAGTGAGGCATCACATTTATCGAAGCTCCAAGATCACATAGTGCATCAGTAAAATTTAATGAACCGATAGTGCAGGGAATAGAGAAAGTCCCTGGATCTTGACATTTTTGCGGTATCAGTGGTGTGATCAATGCTGAGACGCTTCTTCCTAAGTCGATTATTTCATTTCCATCCAGCCTCTTTCTTTTAGTACATAGCTCCTTCAAAAATTTTGCATATTTAGGGATTTTCCTGATTGCATCCAGTAGTGGAATGTTAATCTCAACTTTTCGAAATGTTTCTTGAATTTCCCATTGAATTCGTTCTTCTTCTCCCTTCTTTGACTCAACCAATGCTGATGGGAATGGAGCTGGAATATCCTTTTTCTCCCTTTTTTGTTTCTGCAATGGTGTTTCTATTCTTTCTTTCTTGAAACTATTTCTTTCTACTTTGTTGTTGACTCCATCTTTTGATTGGACAGGACGAGCTTCAGCAGGTTCCCTAGATTCATCCTCCTCATATTGTTCTGGTGGTTTGAGCTCCTTCCCGCTTCGGGTTGTGATTTCACTAACATTCTATTTTGGATTGGGAATTGTTTGTGCAGGAAGCTTACCTTGGTTCTTGGTGAGAGCATCCATAATGCTTGAAAATTGATTAGCTAGCTTGTCCATCTTATCTTCTATTCCCTCAACTCTTGTCTTCAGTTGTTGGTCTTCATTTGTCGGTGCACTTGTGGATGGTTGCTCATAATTCTTCTGCTGGAAAGGTGGTGGTTGAAAAGTTTGTTTTTGTTGGAAGGGCTTCTGATAAGGTTGCTGGAATGCTATCGGGTTCTGATCTTGCTTCTGAAAAGGTGCTCTGGCTTGGTTCTGTTGAAACCCATACCCTGGTTGGGTTTGCGGTTGGTATTGCCTTTGATGATAGGTTGCAGCACAACTTTCTGTCCCCTGCACTTCTGGACATTGATCAGTGTAATGAGAATTAGAAGAGCATAAACCACATACCTGATTCGGTCCTTGTTGTTCCTTCACATGGTTCACAGCTATTTGTCGCACCAACCTGGTGAGTTCACCCATTTCATTCCTAATTAAATCCACTGAATCAGATGTTCTTACCACATGGATTCCTCTATTGATCGTACCTCGAGTGCCAAACTGCTGTGAATTTTGTGCAATCTTTTCAATCAGAATTCGTATATCTGCAGGTGATATATCAATGAGGTCTCCTCCCGACGAGGCATCTAGTAGATTCCTGTCATTTTCAAGCAATCCTTGGTAGAAGCACACAAGTAATTGGTCCTCTTCTATTTCTTGGTGTGGACAACTTGCACAAAGCTTCTTGAAACGTTCCCAGTATTCGTAGAGTGTTTCTCCAGTTGATTTATGGATGACATAAATCTCCTTCTTTATTACAGTGCTCTTAGATGTTGGGAAGAATCTTTGTAGAAAGAATTTTTTTAGATCTTCCCAGTCAATGATCTCCCCTGGTTGTAGATTGTACAACCATTCCTTTGCTGCTCCCTCTAGTGAGAAGGGGAAAGCCCTCCACTTTGCATGCTCTTCCGCGACTGCTCGAGGTTTGAAGCTGGAGCAGACATAGGTAAATTCTTGAATATGTCGGTTCGGGTCTTCACCTGCAAGACCATGAAATTTAGGAAGCACTTGGATCATGTTAATTCGTAATTCAAAATCATTTTCTAAGGCAGGAATTGCAAGTTGATAATTTTGATTGAAAAATTGAGGTGCACAGATGTCACGTAGGGTTCGGTTGGGATTTACAGCCATTATTAAAGGTTCAAAGTCTTCACTCAAGGTATCACTTGAATATGTGAGATTGATTTCTTCAAATTATTTGGGAAGATTTTGATTTTTCAATTTGGTTATTGTGCGCTCAATTTCTGGATCGAATTATAATAAATTTCTATTTGAACTACGGGTCATTCAAAAGAGATTTTTTTTAAAAAAAAGGTTTGAGGCACTGCCTCCCTGGAAACGGCGCCAAGTTTGACGCACGCCTGTCGTGGGGCGTGGCAAAACAATATTTTATTTACCTAAGTATAGTATAGCAGTTGATCCTAGATAGTCTCCCGAAGAGAAGTGCACACAAAACAAGGTTGTCACTTTTTGTTGGTTTTCTTAAAAAGATTGGTTTTAACAAATTTTAATGACTATGAGAGAAACAAACAATAAAAATTGATTTATTTTAACAAATTATAAAGATGGTGATCCGATTAGGTTCGGCTACACTTAGTGTTGTGCCATCATGGTTTCCAAATTTTATCTCTTCTTCTTCCTTAAACTGGTAAGAGAGATGTGATGAGAATTTTCCTTTCTAAAACTTTAGATTGGTCTATCCTCCTTCCAATGTGTTTAGGGTTGTAGAAGGTCTATTGATTAATTAGAGCAATCCCAGACCTAGAATTGTTGTTCCCTAATAAACCAAGATTTCAACATACAATCCTACACACGTGCTTGACAACCGTCGAGCAATCACCACCCAACCCTAATCATGTTCCACCGTATACAGATTAGAATTGGGTGGAGGGAGATGTGATCATCGACCAAAGCGATTTATAATTTCAGAATAAAAACCTTAACACAACTGCATTCGGAATTTAATACTGAATTATGAATTGAAACCAGAAGAAGAAAGAAGAACAAATTTTATTCATTTCAAGCACAAAAACTCAAGCACAACACATAGGTCCAGCCTCCCCTCTTTCCGATCACTCAAATGAAATTACCTCTCCATGGATGGGGTAAGCGAGATAATGCGGGAGAGGAGAGACATTTTAAAACAAAAGAAATAAAAGAAAAATCTGAGAAGTTCTACTCCTTGGTGCCCCCGAAGGAATGGGGTGGAGAATGGGATGGATTGAGGGGGAGGAGCTCTCCTCCTTTTATAGGCAGAATTCGACCCCCAAAAGTTTGAGAGTTTTAGACCCCATTAATGAACTCTTCACGTGTTCCACCCTTCATGAATGTTGTGTAAAATTATCTTTTCCGTCCCTCTCCAGAATTTCAGCTCATTTGAAAACCGGATAAAGGAGTTATGAATTTTTCATTCTCGATTTCGGTTTCTGGACGAAGTTTCCAGGATGGTTCCTCCAAATGTGTGTCGTTTAATGGACTCCTTAATGACTTCCAAACATCCCCAAATTTCTTGTAGAGTCGGAACTATATGTCCTAGTCATATCCCATGTGTAAACACATCATTTAGATATTTTTCGGCCGAGTTTGATGTCCTTTATTTTGGGTGGGTCCACGCTGTCCGCCCGGAAAAATCCCCAATTTCAATGAATTTTTAGACCCTTTAGATTGCCGAATCAGCTCCTGGTCCAGAAGACAAAAATGAAGGAAATAAAATAATGATTATAAAAAAATTAATCAGAAAATTTCGAATTTTATTTTTCCAGAAATGACCGAAATACCCCTGACTTAAAAATCTGTCAAAAATCCAGAAATAGTCGTTTTTCACATTTGGGTTCAAAATAACACTAAAACCTAAAAACATGACAATTACCCATCCAATAACACTTTTTTGGGATTATAAACAATGATATTCAATATAAATTAATTGAAAATATTTGCTCTATCAGTAATTCAGGGAGAAACTGAGGTGTTTTATAGTATGCATTAGAATGATATAAATTTTTTTATTTTTTTATATGAAATAATTGTTTCCAACTATATATATTTATATATCATCATAATATTTATTTTTATTCATTCCCAATATTCTAAAAAAATTCTTTTAGAATATCAATATCTTTTAATGAAAATGTTTGAATTTAAAGAATTATATTCATAATATTAAAATAATTTGGTATATATTATTGATAAACATTAACAGATTATTAATATAATCATTTTTAAGAGATAATTTTCAATGAATTATTTTTTATATAACTTTTTTTAGAATAATTATATTAATGATTAATAATTGTTTTTGTGAAATTTATTTATAATATATTTAATAATATATGATCTCATTGATCTATGTATTTTTACATGGAGATGAATATAAATAAATTCATATCTATACATAAAAATGATCTTTTTTTGTAATTTTTTTATGTTCTATGAGTTCTTATAATAAAATTATTTTTCATCTCCATTTCAAATTAATCTAATCAATTGCTTTTTATATTTTTAATCATAATTTAAAAATATGTTTATATGATCTATATTTCCAAAAGGTCTTGTATTTTTTTAAATGGTCAATTTCATTTAAATTTCTATATGTATATTTCCAATGTAGTGATTGTGATACAACTATGACGGTAAAATGATCTGATATTGATAAATTACTTGGAATTTAGTGAAAATACTAAATATATAATATTGCATAATGTAATAGTAGACCTCACGGTATCCAAAATAAATTATTTTCTCTCTATAGATCTATATTATTGAATAAATTAAATTTTTTATTCAGTTAGGAATGCGTATTTTTTAAAATGGAACTAAATATCACCTATAAATGGACCCACCCAATACCCCCATGAAATTACACAATTCCATTGGATTTATTTGAATTATATCCTAAATTATCATATTAATAATACTCATATAATTTGGAAACCCTTAGTCCCAAAAATTAGTCGACAATCATTTATTTCCTAGAGGATCTCTATAAAAAGATGTTACACTTCAAAAAATCTATTATCTCATAACAAATATTTTTTCATTATATTAATAATCCAATAGTTCATAAAAAATTATAAAATTTTTATAAAATTTTTGAAATAATTATTCATTTATTAAGGTGATATAATAATAATATAATAATATGATATTATTTATTCATTCCTAATAATGATTTATTTTTTTATTGAGTTATACAACCTACATTAAAAATGTTATACTTATTAAATAATGAATGATTATTAAAACATAAAAACATGAAATATGGTGTAACATTGATGAATTTCGGAAGATTTTATAAATCTAAAATTATAATATGTATACTTATATTCATTAATGAAATCAATTATTTTATAAGAATTAAAATTAACAAAAAAAGAGATTTCAAATTTTATTTATTAATAATCAAAATAAAATCTATAAATTTCCATTTGAAATTAAGAACAATATAAAACATACCTCTGTAGCCTGCATATATGATTTGGATTTGAGGAAAAAATTATCACAATGAAAGGGATAAAACTACTATAATGAAACTATAACTAATTAAATGAAAAATATAACAACCAATTATTAATTTTAACTATGAATTATTTTAAAATGGTTAATAATAAATTATAAATAAATCATATCATGTAAAATAAATATTATATTTCTCTTTTATAAATTTCAATTTAGGGAAAAAAATTACAAGAAGAAAGATCATTTTTGATCAGTCTAGAATAAATGGTAAATTTTTTATAGTCTCAATTTCAATTTAATTAATACATATAATTCTTCCTAAACAATGTTCTTATACATTTTTATATATTAAAATTTATCTACTTTCTATGGTATTTTCTATTCATTTTTATTTGAACAAAAAAAATATTGTAGAATCATCCTCTTTTTTTGATTTTTTTTCATGAAAATATGATGTTGTTTCTAATTGTATCATCCACTATAGTGTCTTTTCCAATACATTTAACTATTTTTTCTTAACACAAATGATATATTTTCTAATTTAAATATTCAAATATGTATTATATAATTTTATATTTGTATTTTACTTTATATATATTTAAAATAAAATATTATAGCCCTTTTATTGATGTGGGATTTCATTAAAATTTCAATACAAAGATTAATAAAATATTATTATCACTTTGATATATTGTTTTTATTCCAATAAATATTTCATTAAATAATTATTATTTCATTTCGAGGTTCCATTTATAGGAATTATTTTTAAATAATGTTTTAAAACATAATATTATCCCCTTCTCAACAATTATATTTAACTGGGTCTCGTAACAGAATTTTATTCAAAAAATAAACCAAATTCCGATATATAATATCATTTTATGACATAATTTTAATATTCCTCATTATTTTAAATATATATATCTTTTTGATGTACTATTACACTAATTTTATTCAAAATTATCTAATGATATTGAACATCTTATTTATTTATTTTGTGTTGATAACCAAGACAACTCTTGATTTCATCTTATATGATTTAATATGATAATGTTACGTAACCCATATTCATTCTGCAAGTTTTTTATTTTATGAAGTGTGATGGATTTCATATTGCATAAATATGATTGATTTATCATTATTTCATATATAGTTTCTATATATCCATCCAATGAATTGAGAAATGTTTTATATCTAATGACTTTATTATGGGACATTGGTAGTGATTCCCTATTCATTATGTGATGCATTTTCTAATGCATAATCAACTACATTATATGATGTAGGTTTTGATGTTGGATCCACTATGTTATAATATTTATGGAAATTAAACTTTATATATGTTATGATAACTATTTTTATGTTTTTCAAATTAATTGATTTTTTCCCTAGTTTATGATAATTATCACATATTTTGTTGCTAGTGTATATGTTTTATTGTTCTATAATTATTCTTTTAATGTATCACTTTATCATGAAATGATATCATTTATTCTATCATATATCATGATTAATTTTTATGAAACCATGATCTTTATAATTTTATATTCCTTCCATATTAATTTTTTATCACATGCTTATGACCTAACACTTTATGAATCATATATAATACATTACCTTAATTTTTATTTTAGGCCACTTCTTCTAATGTTATATCATTTACCCATGGAATTACATGGTGAATTATTTCTATGAGGATTTCATGTGTTGTGAATTTTCTGGGATATATTGGTGAAACAATATGAAACAATACATCAGTGAAGCTAATATCTGAGGAAACAAAACCATTGTGTTTTTAGACTGTGTTATTATTTATGATATGTAATGTTTAAAATATGGATATTTATATAAAATATTTATATGTTATGATTAGGTATTAAAATTTTATCTCTTGAATAATTGATATTGAAGATCGTAGAAGATCATTAAGATAATAGCATACAAATAATTAAGTTAGAATCCATAAATAATTGATTTCTTATTTTTTTCAACATTGGTATTTTTTGTAAGGCATGAATCATGTCTATGGTTGCATTAGGTTTTAATGCTCTTCATGTAAATATCTTTAAATCTTATAAATATAATTTATTAATATAAAATAAGTGGAATAAAATTTATAATAATATATAGTAATATTGTTAGTTGGAATTCATAATTTAAGAGATGGTTAAATATGTGAAATGGTGTTTTGTATAAATGAATGGGAAAAAAATAAAAATTAATATCCAAAATGAGTGAAAAAAATACTTTTTGTTCCAATATGTTTGTGGGGAAATGATATAATGGATTTTTTAGAGGTATCTCAATAGAATAAATGGGAATTATTTCTATATAGGATATTATTTATTAATTGAATAAGAAAACAATTTATTGATATAAATGTAAATTTATCAGCTAAACATATTTCAATGATTTCTATATGTTATATAAAAATTCAATATATGAATGATTCCGACGCTTTTTCCAGGGCGTGTATCCATATGAAGAGGACACAGTGATATACTGCCCCACATTCCCACTTTCCAAAGGTGGGTGGAATCTGTCGCTAATTCAAGGACGTTTTCTCCTTGATCGAAACGGTATGATGGGATGTCAGTTCCTCCTTCCGTGGATTCCTCCTCAGAACTCATTTCCTAGTCTGGGTCTCCCTCATAGATTTGAGTCATGGTTCATGAATCTAATTCTCAGTGTAGTATCTTTTTGGACGTTGGTTAATTACACTATTTCCGTCAGTACATTCCATGGGGTCTTGACATGGTAGCAATCTTCGATTGGAGTAGATGACAACATCATGCATGTATGGGAATATCTAGATGCATGGACATTGGAGATCATGTATTCTTCTTCATAAGAGGGCATCTTAAGGGAACAAAACCTAAGGAATCCCACATTGGTCGTAGGGTATCTTATGTTGGAGTCATGTATCAGAGGTTTTCCCCAGCTTCTCATGTTTAACATGGGGTATGTCACATGTTTAACGTCTAGCAGAGACGGTTACACCAAAAGAGTGTCTTCTGAGGTTTTCCTCAGACATATCATGTTTAACACAATGTAAGCCACGAGTTTAACATCTTATGGAGATGGAATTAGAGTTATTAGAATGTCCAATAGAGATGGATTAAATTGGTATATCCCTAGGAGGGAAAACTTGGAAGGTTTACTAGATGGATAGATCAGAACACCCAATGAGGACAGATATGAGGTGGCATGTCCCATAGAGAAAAGAAATCACACCGTGAAGGATTATCAGGACACCATTGTGGGAAGATCAGAAAGAGTGCAGCCCAGAATGGGGGACACCAGATGGATAGGTTAGAATGCTCAATAAGAGCAGACCCATGGAGGTGTTCCCCATAAAGGTAAGATGTCACACCATGAAGGCTTATCTTGACACCACATAGGGTGGATCAAGAAGAGCACACCCCAGAATGGGGAACACTGAGTTTTAGCATTGGCTGTGATTAAACCTCAGGGATGATTCCTACATACCTTGTGCAGACGATAGAGATCAAAACCAACTTAGTTCGGAGGGGTGAAGAATCAGGGTGTAGACAAAAGACAACGACCCAGAGACATACTTGGGCTTATGCATGGTTAGGGTACCATCACAAGAGGGACTCTCTTGGTTGAATTATTATAGATTCTGTGGGGCTTATGCATAGTCATCTGCAAGAGGGAATGGCGTGATCCCATTAGGATGTGGCAGCCCGGGTAAGAATCAGGATGGATATAGATTGTTGAGAGTGGATGGAGACTGAAATGGATGCGACATGAGGGAACAAGTGATGTTGAGCTTGAGCCGTGAAGGGACTTCCTATGTATCCTCGTGGTAGGGAATCAAAGTCCACATTGTTAAGTGGGGTGATGGGACACCCGAGGAGGATAACCATGCGAATGGACAAGTGATTGGGACCCGGAGGAAGTATAACCTCTAGATTGGGGCATCACATTCCCAAAACACATAGGCTCGAGGGAAAGACCAGGATGAGACATGAGTTACAAGATTGAACCTTGGAAAGGATTATTATATATCCCCATGGTAGGGAATCAATGTCCACGTAGTTCAGGATGTGGGCACAGAATCAGGGTGTACACCGAGTACAACAACCCGATGACATGCTGGGGCATGCGCGTGGTTAGCAGCCCGGGTTGGTCTGATGCCCTGGGGGAGGACCAGAGATGTGGGTCCCAATAAAGGGGACTATGACGACTTACCATCGATTCCTGACTACAATGGCTTACCACTGGTTGGGTGAAAACAACAACTTACCACTGAATGAGGTCCACAACGGCTTACCACTGATTGGGGTACAATGACTTACTACTAATTGGGATTGAACCTAAATAAAGATTCCTACATACCCCACCTAGTAGATAGGGATCAAACCCATATTGTTCGAAAGGGTACAGTTTAGTGTCTTTCAGGATGGGGGTGGGTTGATATGAACAGGTCCGGACTAATGGTTGTTGGTCTTGATCCTCAGGGACGTTTCCTACCTACCTTGCCTTGGCAAGGATCAAAGTCCCTATAGTTCGGAATGGATGATGAACCGACGTGATGGGGGGTCGAGAACAATAGGTGTTGGGATAAAACCTCAGGAAGGTTTCCTACATACCATTCCTTAGTAAGGATCAAAGTCACCGTAGTTTGGAATAGTTGATGAACCGACCTAAAGATGGGTTGGGACCAATAGGTGTTGGGATTGAACCTCAGGGAGGCTTCCTACATATCTTTTCATAGTAATGATCAAAGTCCCCATTGTTTGGGTTGTGTTGGTCCTGAACCTCAGGGAGGCTTCCTATGTACCTTTCCTTGGAAAGGATTATATTCCACATAGTTCAGGAGTGTTTGGTCAACCGATGTGAATGGGTTGGGACCAGCAGGTGTTGGGATTGCATCTCAGGGAGGCTTCATACATACCTTTCCTCGGCAAGGATCAAAGTCCACATAGTTCGGGAGAGTTCGGGGCTTACATGATAAGGCGTCCCAGGAAGGATTTTGTGGTCACTATTTAATCTAATCTCACGTTAGTCATTCTCGGTGTGAGAAACAAGTGGAAACAACAGACCTGGTGATCGTGGTGAAAAGGTGTGGACAAAAAGGGTGCTGAATGGGGCATACACAAGTATTTTTCATGGGTTCCGGTAAGGAGAGGAAATTTATGGATGTGTCTTATGCATGGAAGCTACCTAGGTTCCACTTAGGAGAGGAAACAGATGGATGGGGATTAAGCATGGAAGCTATCCGGGTGCCGGAAAGGAGCATCAACAGTGCATGGGACATACAAATGGAAGCTTCCTAGGCCCTCTATGGAAAGGAAACGGTGGATAGAGCTTACACCTAGAAGTTGTCTGGGTGCCTCTATGGAGCGGCAATGGTTCCTAGGGCATATGTATGGTAGTATCTCGGGTGTCGTTAATGAGAGGAAATGGATGGATGGGGCTTATGCATGGAAGCTGCCCGAGTGCCGCTAAGGGGCAGCAACATCGCATAGGGATTAAGAATGGAACCTACCCTGGTGCCGTTAAGGAACGACAATGGTGAATGGGGATTACACATGGACGCTGCCTGGGAGCCGCTATGGGGAGACAATGGTGAATGGGGCTTACACATCGACAATGCCCGGGAGCCTCTATGGAGCAACAATGGTGAATGGGGCTTATGCATGGACACTTTCGGTAATTTCTTCCTCATGTCTATCCATGAGGGAATCCCAAATCACTGGTGGGTTGAGGCATATGATTGAGGCCTACACCTATGTGCTAGTGGACAAGCAGGACAATGCCAAGGGTGTTGGAATCAGTCCAAACAAAGGGAGATGAAAAGTGTGAATCACATGCCCGATATTTGGAATGTAGTGAGGGCGGCGTGGCGATAGAGGATAACTATTGACCGTGTTCGAAACACAGCATCAATATCACATTAACCTGAATGGGGAAAAAAATGAGCGTGTACTATTGACCATGTTCAAAACACATTACCTGACTCGAAGTGTCTCCCAAAGTCTTCAGGGGCATTGGACCAGAACGGTAGGTGAGGCAAGGTGGCATGGGACCCAGCAATTAGGGGGTCCCTTCAGACATGAATGAGGATGAAGAACCAAATAAAGGAAACAAAATCATGAGGTGAAGTGATGGAATGTTTGAATAGATTCCAAGGCTCTTAAAATTACATCTTTGTAATCATGGAATGAGGCATCTTATGCTTGACGCATAAGGCATCTGTTATTTGGAACCAGAGGAATCCTATTATTGAATGATTGGGAATGAAATAGTTTAAAGTCATGTTGTAATAACTATTGGAATCTTATGATTGGAGAATAAGGCATCTCTTGTTTGGGGTAAGAGGCATCCTATATTTGGAACATAGGGTGTGATATAGTATATAGTCATTTTTAGTGGACTATTGGCATCTCATTCTAGGTGCATAAGGCATATCTTGTTTAGAGTAAGAGTCACCCTATGTTTGTCACATTGGGTGTTCTACAGTTTATAGTGGTGTAGAGAGGACTATTGGAATCCTATTCTTAGAGAATAAGGCATATCTTATTTAGATTAAGAGGCATCCTATGTTTGGATCATAGGGTGATCTATATATTATAGTCATGTAGATAGTAAAGTTTTTATCTTATGCATGGTTCATAAGGAATCTATTTTTTAGATCGAGATGCATCCTATTTTTGGTTCATATGATATGCTATAGTTTATAGTCTTGTAGAGAGGACTATTAGGAATATGGTGCCTCGAAATGGTGGTGTTGGGACTTATGCAAGAGCAGCCCTTTCTGGTGGATCATGGCATAGGAGTCATGTAATGGGGATTGGATGAATTTCCTGAGGAATGGTTTGACTCAATGTAATCATGGAATTTATAATGAGAATCTCAACTCACAAAACATGAAAGGGACTAAGAATAATATGATAACTCAAGGAATTTGATGGTATATGGAGGAGTGTCTCCAATAAAGGTATTCCATATGTGGATGGTGGATGCGTGTAAGGGCGTAATGAAAATGGATGACGTCCCAGCTCGAAAAGTTTACAGTGTGACTGTCCATTTATCATGTGGGTCAGTGACAGATATGATGGGACAGGCCCAGAGGGTCGAGACCACAGGCCAGTAGTGATCTCGAGCGGGGGTGCGGGGGCGCATGCCCCGTGGTATAGATCGGTGGGTGAAAAGGTAAGAGCATCGTTAAGGATGTGGATTCATGAAGTAGCTTCCCAGAGGAAAGGAGCTCACGTAGCATGGGTTCTCTTGAAGAAGCTTTGCGAAGGAAATCTGCTCACGGAAAATATACTCGCATAGCATTGGGGAACACCGAGCAAAGGGGTCCCAGAGCAAAGCAACTCGCGGACCAAAGTGGCTCGCGGAGTATAGTGGCTCACATTGAAAAGTGGCTAGTGGAGAAAAGTGGTTCATGAAGAAAACCGGATGGCAGAGCCTAGAGAAACCCAAAGGAGCTCCCTCCTTCTCAAAGGGTGGAGCCCTTTGCGAAGGGCATCACTTTGTAGTGCTCTAGAGCTCCACGAAAAGGGAGATCGGAAGCCCAAGGGGTGGTATG
Source organism: Viscum album (assembly GCA_963277665.1). Lineage (NCBI taxonomy): Eukaryota > Viridiplantae > Streptophyta > Magnoliopsida > Santalales > Viscaceae > Viscum > Viscum album. The sequence continues at coordinate 1,828,726,822 of OY728119.1, read as the reverse complement.
ACCATTCTTATGATGGTGGTGAGATGACTATTTCTAGGCAATGGGGGTTGGTGGAGAACACCTTAGAGCACAAATGCATGTCGCAAAGTGATAAATGACAACGTGTAGGACGTTAGGCTCACCAACCGAAGGGGGTTCCCTCAAGTTTCTCATAATCGTGGAGTCGACCTTTATTGACCATCACAGCGCTCATGGAGGCTCTGATAAAGTTCCATCAAGTTTTTTGTAATCACAGAGTGGACCATTATTGACGTTCATGGTGCCCGCAGAGGCTCTGGTCAAGTTCCCTCTACTCCGCGATCATAAAGGAGCTTCACGAATGGGCTCTGCGAACCAGTTTTCTAGCCCAAATTCAAATGCCCATAACTCCTAATCTGTAACTCCATTCAGGATCTAACATAGGTAAAATAAAATCTTATGAAATGTTTTATGACTATGGATCATGTGTGGAAGCATTTTGAATATTTTTGGGATGCGTTTTCTAAGGCCAACAAATACCCCCCTAAGAATGGGGTCCAATGAGGACGATGAGGGTGAGGTGGACCACATCCTGAGGAAACATCTAAGGAGAACACCATCCATGGGGTCCATTGTATCTAGATATCATTGAGTAAATAGATGAATAAATCTCTAAGCCTGTGTGAGACATGCTCAGTGCGGGAAACAAGAGATAATATGAGGTCATTCACCTATACGAGAGTGCTAAAGAACTAATGTTTTGAGGGGATCAGAATAGGACATCGATCATCATTTGGAGTGTCCTAAAAGAGGGATTGAAGCTGGGTAATGGGGTTCTCCGAATAAATGATCAGGATTTTTAGGAATAAAGAGGGAGGCATGACTGGAGAATGATGCTCCCAGAATAGTTGAATTACCATTTTCCCAGTGTGCTCTAGTGCTTGAGCGAGGTAATGCGAGGGGCATTAGAATTAATACGAACATAGGGGAGTGGAATGTATAAATCAGGATACCCAAAATTTGGAACACTATATGGATGGCATGACATTGAAGGATAACTATTGACCATGTTCGAAACACAGTATATCTATTGTGTTACCATGAAATGGGGAGAACAAATGAGGGCCGACCATAGACCATGTTTGAAACACGGGGAATGACTCAAAATGTTATCCATTAGTCTTCTAGAACATTGTCCCAGGATAGTAGGCGATCCATAAGAGAAGTATCCATACTGTTAGGGGGTTCCTTTAGACGTGAAATAAGAAAAGGGTTCGAATAAAGGGTAGGAAAAGCATGAGGGGTGGAGTGATGGGTCGTTTGAATGCAGACCAACACACTTGAAATTATGTCACCCTATTGGAAACACATTAGGGGCGCATTGGTTTGATCAGGGATCAAACTTACTTCCGAACATGACCTCTCTAGTAAGGACCTTGAATGCCTTGTTGTTTTACATCATACATATAAAAATGATGAATGGAATAGTTTAATGTCGTATGACCAAGACGTTACACACAATTTTATTGTCATACTTCTTTGACCATGGTTTACAATTTAAAGTCAGGTTACAAGGACTTTAGGCTCCTTGTTTAAGGTAATAGAGAGTGGGCTGTGATCGGGGCTGAGGGGCCAAAAGGGTTAATGAACCAAGGGTTGGGCCAAAGGTGAAATACTTGGGTATCACTACGTATCCCATGGGGATGAGAATCAATCCAAACGTAGTTCTTGAATAATGGTGTGGTCATAGACTATCATTGGTAGGGAGAACCCTCTATGGTGAGAAATCTGATGCATCCCATGATTAATAGGGGGCATCCTGAACTTGTTCAGGGTAGAATTGTAGTTTAGTGTCATGCGTTGAAGAAAAATTGGCTCATGTAGTTTAATGTCACACAATTGGATGAGGAGTGAAGGAGGGATCCCAAGAAGGGAGTATGTGATGCAGTAGCTAGAAACCTAATCTGTATGAGGACATAAAGAGTCCTCACTACACGATGTATCCCCGGATGATGTTTTTTAGGTCAAGGGACCAAATGTGAGAGTTAGGCTAGGCCCAATGCAAAGTGTTCGTGCATTCCTATGTATCCCATCAGGATGTGAATCATGCCACAAGTATTTCTTGGAATAGCATGATCAGAGACCGACACTGTTATGGGGAATCTTCTTTAGCGAGGATTCTGATACATCCCATAATTATCATGGGGCATCCTAACCTTGTTCAGGTTAGGGGCCATAATTTAAATTCATACGTCGAGGACATGGATACCCAAAAGGGAAATATGTGGTGTGGTACATAGCCTGGTGTGAATGAGGACCATAAGAGTCCACGCCACACAACATGCACCCATGAGAATCCTTTGGTTGAGGGACGTAAGTTGAAAACTAGGATGTGCCCAAGATGTGTTGTTCGGGTGTTCCTACATATCCAATGAGGATGGGAATCAAGCCACACATAGTTCTAAGAGTGCTGTTTAACATCATGGAGAACGAAGGGAATGTGTATATTGGTTACACCTATACCCATCCTACCAAAACCACTAATCCAAAGTGAGGTGTCCTCTATATGTAAAAGAAGAAGTAGTTATGGGAATTTCCTTATACGGGGAGGCAGACATTAGGTGCAATGGGATGCTAGGTGAATGATTTCCCAAAAATACCAACATGCCTACTTAATGCACCTAGATACGTGAAGGGGTAAAGCTAATTATGTTGGAATTCCACTGAACATAAGGGAGTGGAAAGAGGTTAATAATGATTCTTGAGATCTTGATCAAAATGATGATTGTGTGACGATAGAGGATAACTGCAGACCATGTTCGAAACACAGTATCTTCTTCGTGTTAGAAAGGAATGTGGAAAAAAAATTGAGGGTCGATTGCGGACCATGATAAAAACATGGGACCTGTCACAAATGTCATCTGAGGTCTTCAAGGGCCTTGGACCAAGATTGTAGGTAAGCCAATGTGGCATGATACAAATCCTTAAAGGAGGTCCCTTTCAGATGTGGAATATGGAAAGGATCTATATAAAGGGCTCATGAAGCATGGAAATTTAACGAGGGGATGTTTATGTGAGAATTCAACACCTCGGGCTCTTTTCCATGCTAAATTTGAGTACTCCAATGAGATGTGTTAGATAGAGGAATTTGAATCCCTTTCCATGGAAAAGGGTCCTAGGGTTGCACGCTCGTAGCTTAATGTCCTAAAGTGGAACATTAAGGGGGACTAGGTTTGATAGACTATGCCCAGAGCAACGATCTAGCTAAACCCAATTCGTAGTTCCCATAAGGAGATCTTATTTTAGTGTCATAGAACTCATACTAGGTTGGGAAAAGTCAAGGGAGTCACATGGTGTGGATGTTGAAAACCCCAATGTCAATGGGAACCCAAGAGGTAGGCGCCACACCACATGTTCCAAAAAGAGTTCAGGCCAAGGGGCCAATATGAGGGGGAATGATTTAAGATTCCTAGGGCTGGACCTGTAGACGGAATGTCTGTGAATTTCTATATATCTCGTGAAGATGGTAATCATGCCATACGTAGTTCTTGAGTGTCGCGTAGTGTAACGTTTAGAGTAAAGGATGTGGAGAGATCTTAATTTTAGGGTTTTAGAGCTCAGGCCATAGAGAAATGAGACTCTTCGAAATGAGCAGAAACCTTGACTGAATCCCAAAGACCATGTGAGCTACGCTCTATGTGGGAAACAAGGGGGGAGAAGGTCTTTGCAACACATGGAATACATGAAATGGGGAAATCGGTGTGGGGCCCCGAATGACGTCTCACTGTGGCATTGTTCTCCTAACATGAAAACGCGCACTGAGGTATAAATCCAAGAGTGTTCAAATTCCACTTGGACATGACAGAGTGGAAAAGGATGTAAATCCTACAACAAATATTTAAGGCTTGATTGGGGTGGTTTGATGATAAAGGATAACTGCTGACCACATTTGAAACACAACATTTATATCATGTTACATGAAATGGAATAAAAAAATGACTGTAGACCGCTAACCATATTCTCAAAGTGGGACATGTATCAATTTATCGCTTGATATCCTCTAGGATGTTCCCCCGAAACAATAGGAGAGCCCTTGGGATATGTATCCATACCGTTTAGGGCCCTTTTGGATGTTAAATATGATGGAAGCCCAAATGAAGGGGAAAATGAAGCCTGGGGACGGGTGATAATATGTACATGTAGGAATAAATGCTCTAGGTGATGAACCCATGTGCTCTTGGTAACATTGGTGAACTACCAAGGAGGGTTGAGGTGCTCAACCTAAGAGCAACCAAATAAAAAAGATGAGTGTGAAACAGGGGGACATAGAGCTCTTAAGCGAAATAGGTACATGGTGTGGTTGCTAAAAACATGATTTCAATGGGGACATAAGCCCATACAACACCGTATACCCCTCTCTTGGAAGAACTCGAGATAGGGGGCTAAGTAGATAAGGAGTTTTATAGAAAAAATGGGGTTGAACCCGAAGGCAAAAGGTTCTGGTGGACCTACGTATCCCATGAGGATGGGAATCAAGCCACACTTTGTTCTTGAAGAATGTTGGGATGTTTTACATTATTCGGAAAGGACGTAGGTAAGGGAAAGGTATCTCAATGAAGATTGTGTATGACATGAAGTGTAACCCGACGTGAATGAGGACATAAGATAGTACCACAGTGTACACTCCTAAGTGATAAATTGGATCCGGGGAGAAAATAGGTCAAGGGACCTAAGGCTGGGCCACAGGTGGAAAGTCACAACCATTTTGTAGTTTAACAAGTTTCAGTGACGATGCTAGTTATATTAGTTTAATGTCATAGATCACGGACCGTAGATGCCCAGTTTAAGGTCATGTGCATGGGACACAAGGGTAGAAAGGTTGAATCATCATGCCTATTATGTGGGAGACCACAGGAAGTCAATGATGATCAGGGATAACTGTTGACCATGTTCGCAACATTGTATCCGTATTGAGTGAGCAGGGATGGCGGAAAATAATTTCTCATCGACTGTTGACCATTTTCTCGACATAGGACTTGTATCAATTTTTCTCTTGATATCTTAAAGAACGTTGGCCGGAAATGGTAGGAGAGACCTTAGGACAAAAATCTATGCCATTTGGGGTCATTTTGGATGTAAATGATGGCAGAATCCCAAATGATGGGACATGTAATGAGTAGTGGGACTTGTGCAGTATAACATCTTGCGGTAAGGATGATGGATGGAGGGGTGTCTCAAGAGAATTTATGCGGAGTGGCCAACATTGCCCGACATGAATGAGGACATGATTTCCACACCACATCACACAATCCTAAATGAGAACATGGTTTAGGGTCATGGAAAGGCCGAGGGACCAGAGGTTGTGCCATGGATGGGAAGTCCCAACCAGTTTGCAGTTTATTGTCATGTAGGATAAGTGCTGATTGGTTTTTTGTCCTTAAGTTTGGACTGATCACTCTGTTTAATGTCGTGTGATGACGATGGTGGTGATCTTAGTTTAAGGTCATAGATCTAGGACCATTTCGCATTTTATTTTCATGCGGGATGATAATGAGTAGTTTAACATCATGACAGATGATAATGCAGTTTAGCATCATGCATGATGATGATGAGTGGTTTAAAGTCATGCAGGATGATATTGAGATGTTTAACATCATGAAGGATGATAATTCAGTTTAACGTCATGCGGGACGAAGATGTGTAGTTGAAAGTCATATAGGAAATAATGCAGTTTAACGTCATGCAAGATGAAGATGAGAGTTTTAATGTCCTGCATGAAGATAATGCATTTTAATGTCATGTGGGAAGAATATGAGCAGTTTATAGTCATGCAGGATGATAATGATGTTTAACTTCATGTGGTAAGAAGATGAGTAGTTTATATTCATGTTAGATGATAATGCACTTTAACATCATGAAGCACAAAGATGAGAAGTTTGTAGTCACGTAAGATGATAATGCATTTTAACATCATCCGGGATGAAGATGAGTAGTTTATTGTCATGCAAGATTATAATGCAGTTTAATGTCATGCTGTAAAAAGATATCTGTGTTGGTTAACTATATCAGTACACATCCTACCAAAACAACTAATCCCACATGAGTCATACTCGGTGTGGGAAACAAGCAGTAATGATGAGATTTTACTAACACGTGGATGTACACAAAAAGGGGAATGAAAGTGTCAGGTCGGGAATATCCCAACAACACTGGCCCACTATTTTGACATGAAAAGACGCACGAAAGGGTAACACCAAGGGTTTTTGAGTTCCACTTAAACATAGATATGTTAAAAAAGGGTGAATCATAGCATTCGATATCTATACCACAATGATGGTTGGGCAATGATGGAGGAGAAATGTGGACCATGTTCAAAACATAGTATCCATATCGTGTTACCAAGAATGAGGACAGAAAAATGAGGGTCGATTATTGACCATGTTTGAAACACATGACCTGTCGCAAAATGTCATATGATGTCTTCTGGGGCATTGGCCTAATACAATAGGTGAGACAATGTGTCATGAGACCAGGCTGTTAGGAGGCCACTTCAGACATGTAAAAAGGGATGGATCTAAATAAAGGGAAGATATAAATCTTGGATATGGATTGGTACTATGTCCATTACGTGTCCAACACTCTGGGTTCTACACCATAGTGCATTAGAGCATGTTATTGGGATGACATAGCGGGACTCAAAGTAACAAGCCCCAGTGTTGCAAATAGTTTGTGGTCTTATTGCATGGACCAAAGGTTCTTTGTTTAAGGTCATAGATATCGGAATTGGATCATAGTTTAATTTCATATAGCTAGGACGAGTGATGGATGGTTCTTAAGGTCTCATCACTTTGAACATGGTTGGTGTAGTTTTAGGTTGCTTAGCTTTGACGAACATGTTGTACAGTTTCACACCATGTGACCTAGAAGTTGTTTGGTAGTTTAACGTCATGTGACCAAGACGATGGCTATTATGCAGTTTAACGTTGTGCAACTAGGAAGTTGTCCAGAAGTTTAATGTCACTTGACCAAGACATTGTCCCACAATTTATTGTCATGTAATCAAGATGATGGGTGTTATGCATTTTAATGTCATTCAACTAGGATGTTGTCTAATAGCTTAACGTCATGCGAAAAATATGATGGTTGTTATGCAGTTTAACGTCAGGTGACTAGGACGTGGTTGCTACACAGTTTAACATCATGCAACTAGGAGGTAGTTGTTATGTAGTGTAACGTCATGCAATTAGGACTTGGTTCCACAAGGATTGTATCGGTATATGGATGGCCATATCTACACCATTTTGATGGTTTTGGATCCTTGAGGATGAGGGGGAATTCATATGATGGGATTACCCTAAAATTCCCCCAGCATATAAATGGATGCTCTTTAGGTGTGAGCTGGGATACCCCACCGTGAACATTCCACATGATGGCGTCGTAAGGGTGAGAGGGTTAATATTATTCCCTTAGTCAGGCGGGGTGACAAATCCTGGAAGGCATGCCATACTAGAACATCGGTACGATGGGGGTGATGGAGCCCATAAGGAATGAACGACTGGAAAGTCAGTACAAGAGGGGAGATGGAGATCAGAAGGTGTGGGAGCCTAGAATCACTACTGGAATTTAGTCTTTTCCCAACGGTAGTATACCAACGGTTTACTTAAACTGTTGGTATAGTGAGCCTTTGCCAACGGTTTAAGAAAACTGTTGGCAAAGAGAATTTTGGTGGAACCTTTCCCAACGGTTCACTGAAACCATTGGGAAAGGGTGCTAAAATCACACATTTCCCAACGGTTTAGTGGAACCGTTGAAAAAAACTCACACCTTTCCCAACGGTTCACTAGAACTGTTGGGAAAGGGGTTCTAAACTCACACATTTCCCAACGGTTCCAGTGAACAGTTCGGAAATGTGTGCCTTTGCCAACGGTTTTTATAAACCGTTTGCAAAGGTTTCCCCCAAATTCCAGATCGCGAACTCCTCTCCCCATTCGGACAGAGCATGCCCTAATCTATTCGCTCTGGTGCTCTCACGAACCCCATCCGAATCCACTGCTCTCGCGAATCCGAACACCAGCACCCCCCATCCCAACAGGTACACCCCCATACGAATAGGTAAAATTTGATCTCAACCATATTATTGTAGTTGTTTTAATGAAAATATTTTTTCCAGGTGTTGGTGGTTTAATTGATTATTGAAATTAATATCTAAATAGGATATTGTTTGTGTTTGTGAAGACTTCTTTAATGTTTTTGTATTCTATGTTTGGAAGGAGAGTGTTAAAAACATGTAAATCAGAGTTTGGACGTTTACATGTTTTGGATAATGGATTGTGGGAATTATGGATTGTGTTCAAACCAATTTGATATGTTTTGGATAATGGATTGTGGGGGTAGGGGGTGTCCACGGGGGTGGGTGGGTTGTCCACGAGGGTGGGCAGGGGTGTCCACGGGGGTGGGAAAGGCTGTCCACGGGGTGGTCGGTGCTGTCTAGGGGGTGTGGGTTGTCCTGGGGGTCTGGGTGGGGTGTCCTGGTGGGGGAGGGGTGTGTGGGGTGTCTAGGGGGGTGGTATGTCTAGGTGGTGGTGGTGGGGTTGCAGGGGAGGGGTGTGGGCTGTTTGGGAGGGTGGGAGGGGCTATCCAGGGGGGGTACGGGGTGTCCAGGGGGGTACGGGGGTGGGCGGGTTGTCCACAAGGGTGGACGGGCTGTCCACGGGGGTGGTCGGGCTGTCAAGGAGGGGTGGGCGAGCTGTCTAGGGGGGTGGGTGGGCTGTCCACGGGGGGTAGGGGTGTCTAGGGGGGTGGGTGGGCTATCCAAGGGGGTGGGGGATGTCCATAGGGAGAAGGGGTGTCGAGGGGGGTGGGTGGGCTGTCCACGGGGGTGGTTGGGCTGTCTAGGGGGTTGGGGGTGTCCACGGGGGTGGGTGGGGCTATCCAGGGGGTGTGGGCTGTCCTGGGGGTCTGGGTGGGGTGTCCTGGTGGGGGAGGGGTGTGTGGGGTGTCCAGGTGGGGTGGTATGTCTAGGTGGTGGTGGTGGGGTTGCAGGGAAGGGGGGTGTGGGCTGTTTGGGAGGGTGGAGGGGCTATCCAGGGGGGGTACGGGGGTGGGCGGGCTATCCACAAGGGTGGACGGGCTGTCCACGGGGGTGGTCGGGCTGTCAAGGAGGCGCGGGCGGGCTGTCCAGGGGGGGTGGGGGGGCTGGCCACAGGGGGTAGGGGTGTCCAGGGGGGTGGGAGGGCTATCCAAGGGGGTGGGGGCTGTCCATAGGGAGAAGGGGTGTCGAGGGGGGTGGGTGGGCTGTCCACGGGGGTGGTTGGGCTGTCTAGGGGGTGGGGGGTGTCCACGGGGGTGGGTGGGTTGTCCACGGGGGTGGGCGGGGCTGTCAACGGGGGTGAGAAAGGCTGTCCACGGGGGTGGGTGGGGCTGTCCAGGGGGTGTGGGCTGTCCTGGGGGTCTGGGTGGGGTGTCCTGGTGGGGGAGGGGTGTGTGGGGTGTCCAGGGGGGTTAGTATGTCTAGGTGGTGGTGGTGGGGTTGCAGGGGAGGGGGGTGTGTGCTGTTTGGGAGGGTCGGTGGGGCTATTCGGGGGGGGTACGGGGTGTCCAGGGGGGTACGGGGGTGGGCGGGCTGTCCACAAGGGTGGACAGGCTGTCCACGGGGGTGGTCGGGCTGTCAAGGAGGGGTGGGCAGGCTGTCCAGGGGGGGTGGGTGGGCTGGCCACAGGGGGTAGGGGTTTCTAGGGGGGCAGGCAGGCTATCCAAGGGGGTGGGGGGCTGTCCATAGGGAGAAGGGGTGTCGAGGGGGGTGGGTGGGCTGTCTAGGGTGTAGGGGGTGTCCACGGGGGTGGGTTGTCCATGGGGGTGGGCGGGGATGTCCACAAGGGTGGGAAAGGCTGTCCACAGGGGTGGGTGGGGCTGTCCAGGGGGTGTGGGATGTCCTGGGGGTCTGGGTGGGGTGTCCTGGTCGGGGAGGGGTGTGTGGGGTGTCCAGGGGGGTTGGTATGTCTAGGTGGTGGTGGTGGGGTTGTAGGGGAGGGGGTGTGGGCTGTTTGGGAGGGTGGGCGGGGCTATCCCAGGGGGGTACGGGGTGTCCATGGGGGTACGGGGGTGGTCGGGCTGTCCACAAGGGTGGACGGGCTGTCCACGGGGGTGGTCGGGCTGTCAAGGAGGGGTGGGCGGGCTGTCCGGGGGGGGTGGGTGGGCTGGCCACAGGGGGTGGCCGTGCTCTCGCGAACCCCCCGTCTGAACATCATCGACCCCCGTGGACAACCCACCTTTTATCCCAAATTCCATAGATTTATACATTATTTTATTATATTATGACTCAAATTATCTAAAATATGTGTTTGATGTTCTTCACGTGACCTATCATAATTCCTTCTCATAATCTATAGTGATCATGGGAAGATCCCATGCATGATTCATGATCACTCAAATTATTCTGCAGATCATACATAATGGAAGCCTTACAGGATGTGAGATGATTATATCTATGAAATCTACTCAGGTACCTAGTGAGGAAGTGCATATTAATTCAAAAAGGTAAATCGCATATGAAGATACCCTACTAACATGGTTATGGGATGAGGCATGCTCTGATGTGATAACACATTAAGTTCTTGTTGGTTTTACATTTTTTCAATAACACATTAGTATGTTTTTTTCACATGTGTAGTTGATACCATGATTATTTTATTCCTTTATCATTTACTTAAATATATTTTCTATTAAAGTTCAATCCTATTGAATTGTTTATGACAAAATGACTTATATGAATTCTTTTTACAGAATGGACAGAAGTTGGATGTATGAAACTGATCGTATCTCAAGCGATTTTCAAAACAATTTGGAGAGCTTTATAGATTTTGCATTTCACAATGCTTCAGATAGTGGTCGCATACACTGCCCATGTTCCAATTGTGTTGGTAGACCTTGGTTGAGTCGTGAAGAAGTCAGCTACCACATAACCAAAAATGGTTTTCAAGCAAAATACTTTGTGTTGCATCACAATGGGGAGAAAATGTAATCTCAAATTGGTGATGATCGAAATGAAAGGACTGGAATGGAGAATTTGTTAGATGATCGGTTTTCGTTTATTCGTCATCATGAAAAAGAAAGGATTTCGACTCAAGAAGATGTCGATATGAGGACAAATGATGCATCTAGTGAAAATAATGATATTGATAGGGTGAAAAAAATTGAATGATGCTGCCACGACTCCAGTATATCGACAATGCGATAAAATGAAAAAGCTGGAATTTTTAATCCGATTGTTTCATGGAAAAACAATGTATGGGATTTCTAATACAGCAATCGATTACATTCTTACCCTCTTGAAGGATTTACTTCCAGATGATGTAGATATTCCCTCAAACCACTATATGTCATGGAAGTTAGTTGAAGAACTTGGATTTTCCAGAAACAAAATTCATGCTTTCCTGAAAGATTGCAGTTTATTCTGGGAAGAAACCGCTGAACGAAATGAATGTATAAAATGTGGCACATCCCGCTAGAAGTCAAAATCTGATGGAACACCATCCCGCGTTCCACAGAAAGTAATGTGGCACTTTCCATTGATCCCCAGACTCCAGAATCTTTTTATGTCTGATGACATATCAATAAAAATGAGATGGCATGATACCGAGAGAAAGAAGACTAATGATGAGTTGGTTCATCCTGCAGATGGATTTGCATGGAAGAGATTTGATGCTCGACATCCTGATTTTGCAGCTGACGTGTGTAATGTGAGGCTGGGTCTTTCATGCGTCGATTTTAATCCGTTTGGGCAGATGCTTACTTCGCACAACACATGGCCAGTTTTTATACACATTTATAATCTTCCCCCATGGTTGTGTATGAAAAAATCTTTCACTTTCATGAGTATACTCATATCTGGTCTTTTTGATCCCGGCATTGATATTGATGTATACATGCAACCTTTAATAAAAGAGTTGAAACTTATTTCGGATGTGGGTGTGCGCACATACGATGCATGTTCGAAAGACATATTTCAGATGCATGTTGCGCTTATGTGGATGATCAATGATTTTCCGGCTTATGCAATGATGTCTGGATGGAGCACGAAGGGAAAACTGTCATGTCCAGTTTGTATGAAGAATACACGATCCGGAAGACTTAAACATTGTTGTAGTGATAGTTTTATGGGACATCGACGATTTTTTCCAAAGGATCATCCATATAGAATGAATCGTCAAAGATTTGATAATACTATAGAGGCCGATGATCCACCTCAGCATATATCTGGAACTGATGTGCTTAATGAATTGAAAGATTTTAGTTTTTCGTTCGGGAAGGGTCAAATGAAATCTGGAAAGAGAAAGAATGTTTCCACAGAAACATGTTACAATTGGAGGAAGATGAGTATCTTTTTTGATTTGCCTTATTGGTCAACCAATTTGCTACGTCATTTCTTAGACGTAATGCATATTGAAAAGAATATATGTGAAATGTTGCTTTCAGTTCTTCTAAATGTCAAGGGGAAGACAAAAGATGATTTACGATCTCGACGTGACTTGGTGGATTGAGGCATCAGACCAGAATTGCATCATGTGTGTATCAGTGAAAATAAATGGCAACTTCCTTGTGCTTCTTATGTGATGACACCTACTGAAAAAAACAATTTTTGGAAGTATTAGAGACTATTAGAGTTCCTGATGGATATTCAAGCAACATATCTAAACGGGTCAACAGAAGAGAGTTGAAGCTAAAATCTTTGAGGACTCATGATTATCACGTTCTACTGCATGAGTTGCTTCCAATAGCAATCTGTCATCTTTTGTCCAATAATGTAAGGGTGGGTGTTATTTGGTTGTGCCATTTTTTAGAGATATTTGTGCAAAGAAGTTGTCCAAGTATTTCTTGCAAAAAATGTTGGCAGATGCCCCATTAATTTTGTGTGAGTTGGAGAAAATTTTCCCCCATCATTTTTCACATCCATGCTGCATCTGACTGTCCATATTCCAACTGAAATACTTCTCGGAGGACCTGTTTCTTTTCTTTGGATGTATCCAACTGAAAGAAATATGTTCACATTAAAGTCTTATGTTCGAAACAAGAATAATCCCGAAGGTTCTATCGTGAACGGTTACTTAGCTCAAGAATGTATGGATTTCTGTTCAATGTATTTGTCTGATCTTACTACAAGAATGAACAGACCAATGAGAAATGAAGAAGAACAATATGAGAAAATTGAACCCAGTTTTCCATCACTTCCTCAAACAGGAGGAATTCCTGGATCATATACATTGAATACATTAAGCCATGAAGAGCGGGAGATGGCACATCGCACAGTTTTGTTCAACTGTGATTTGTTCGATGACTATATCAGGTAACAAAATTGAAATGTATATCTTACATATATATCTGTTAAACTATTCATATTTTTTTATCTACAAGGAACATAAAACAATGATAAATAGGAAGCATCGTTCTTTATCTTTGATAAGGAGAGAGACTTTGCATAGCAAAGAGTTTTCTACTTGGTTAAAATTGAAGGTAAAAATATTACTGTTTAAATTAATTATTTCAATAGTTACTTAAGTTTAACTGTCATTTATATTGCAGGTATTGAGTTTGTCTGCTGACTCTGTCTCTGAGGAAATAAGAGCTTTGGATTTTGGTCCTAATACCGTGGTTCGTGACTATAAATCAATTGTTATCAATGGGTACAGATTTATTGTCACTGAACGATCCAAAAACATGAGAACACAACATGATGGTATTATGGTTACTGCCACAACAGATTGTTATGCCAGTGCATTAGATAGTAGACCGTGACTTGAAAATGTGGGTTATTATGGAGTCGTTGAGAAAATAATAATATTGGATTATTACTCTCATGGACGAGTCACAATGATGAAATGCCATTGCTTTGATTCGATGACGAGACATGGCACATTTATTGATGATTTTGGATTTCGAGTAATTCATATGACCCACACTCTTACTACCGAAGAACCATATGTGTTGGTATCAATGGCTAAACAAGTTTTTTATGTCAAAGATCAACTTCAACCTGAATTTGGTGTCATAGTTGAAGTAATTCCAAGACATATTTTTGATGATGCTGATGATGGAATTGACACTGTCCCTATTTCCCTTGGAACCAATCCATTTATTTCTTTTGATGAATCTAATAGCTCAATTTTTAGAGTTGATTGTGAACCTGAAGTTGTGGTTGGAAATATATAGAATCATTCATCCATGTTCTCAATTATTTTGGTTTACCTCGAGTTGGGTTTTTAAGGTTGGTAATATTCATATTTATTTAGTATTGATCACAAATATGTTTTAGCTGACTTGACCATTATGTGAATTTTCAATGTTTATTGGTTGCTGTTTTATTTGAATTGTATTTTCTAATTTGGAATTGAACTGTATTCAAACCAAATCAAACAATATTTCTAACTTGGTGAACATTAAAACTTGTATGTTTTATTAAATTCATTCAAGCTCTTATAAAACAATTGATACCTAAATTACCAATGAATCCCCTCATTCTCTCATATATTTAGTTTTTTGGTTTACACATTAATTTTCTTTTTCTAATTAATTACATATTTGTTTTCAAATGCAGGAAATACAGCCAATTGAAGAGAGACGAAGAAAAAAAATGGCGGAGAACAATCGTCGGATGGAGGAGATGGGCATTCCACCATTAGTGCCTACAGTGAGTACTTTATTTCAAATATATATATATATATATATATATATATATATATATATACTTACAGAATATATAATGTCATGTGATTAATTTTTTTTGTAAACTTTTTTGTAGGATCCACCATTAGGTCGACAGTTATTCAACGAGGAGCCTAGTACTGGTTCTAGTACTCAGGCCAGTGGTACGAGGAGGGTTCGTACCCGAGGTGGACGTAGAGCTGCGCGTGCCCAACTGGACCCTACCCCTCCCACTGACATTTCATCCTTCCCACATTCTGATCCCGGTTTGTCGTTAGGGACACACGGGGTATTTAGGCCTCCCATGTTTTCGCTACCTTCTGCATCTTCTACCCCATCATTTTCACATCCCATGATGATTCCCACTCCCCAGTCAACATCAGGTCATACAGCTGTTCCATCTTCTTTTCCTTCTACTTCTGTCTCTCTAAGCTTTTATATTCCATCGTCTTTGACTCCTGTTCCACCAGAGGGTGTTCCATCAGGTTCTGTGTATCCGGCGCCACTCATTGATCAGACTAGCGCAGGTATATTTATAAAACCCTAACAAATTTTTATAGCAATATTTATTTTCATTATAACATGTTTTGATAAAATATTTGTTTTTCTTTCATGACAGATACATATACTGACAGGAGGCGGGGGCGGGGCCGTACACGCATGCGTTCGGTGTGGAACTGTCGCACACAAGTTATGATGGAATATAATGAATACAATCAGATGGTTGAGAAAACAGGGCAGCAATGTCGAAGTTTTCTGGCGACGCTTTCCAAATACTCCGACATCATTCCCGTCAACCCGCTGTCGTGGAGACATTTTCCACAAGAGGTCAAATATAGAGCTTGGGCAGAGATATGGGAAAAAAATCTGTTGTATTTAATGCCACGAATTATTTTTGTATTTATATGAATTAATATTTTGATTTCAGCTTCGATTTAATTTTCTTGATGGTGACGGTGCACGACTGGAATGTCTAAAGGATTTAGGCGAGCTTTGGAGAGCCTACAAGCATGAGCTATATATTGGCTGGCGTTCTAGATTTGGCACTGAGTTAGAGGCGGTACCAGTCGTGGATGATTGTCCTATAGAGTAGTATCGTCAGATGATTACTCATTGGACGAGTACCTAGTTTAAGGTATGAATTACATTTGAGGTATTTAGATAATAACTTTCAAATTTTTCATTAATATTATCCTTTGAATTATCGAATTTTATTTAGGAATCATCTGGAAAAAATAAAAAAAACATTGATGCAAAAAAATACCTCCATACACTAGGACGCACGACGATGTCGGATCATGAGAGGCAGCAGGTATGACAATTGTTTATAAGTTTTCTTTACGACATACATTTTCTTTTGTTTCCTCAATTATTTAATCATTTTCTAATGTTTTTATATAACTTTTGTTTTCAATGTCATTGTAGAGGCAAGTACAAAATATTGAAGGACGTCTACCTCGAGCAAAACTGTTTTACTCGAGTAGACGAAAAAAGGATGGAAGTGCTGTCAACGAAGCGACTCAGCAGCTGATTGTAAGTTTTAATCTATTGATTTTATATTTTAATATCTATTTAGTAACTTAATAATATATTTATATTTGTAACAGGAAGCTTTAGAGGCCCTCGATGCCCAAGAAGTAGACAATTTTGGGCCATCTGATCACTTACATCAGGTATTGGGAGAGGATCATTCTGGCAGAGTACGCTGCCGACCTAGGATAGCCCCAACGAGGTATTGGCCTGCCTCAGGTACAAGTTGTAGTGACACCGAGCTGCAACAAGTTAGGGCACAGGCAGAACAGGCTGAGAAAAGGGCCATAGAGACGGCAGAACAGTCTTCTAGGGCAAACAGTGCATTAATGAAATTTATTGAAGTTCTACGTCCAACACTTCCAGCAGAGGCCAGCCCAGTGATTGATGAATACATGTCGTCGATACATTCTATATATGGTGCACCAGGAGGCAGTTCCAGTGGTGGTCAGGCCGATGTCCAGCTAAGAAGATGCTGATGGCGAGGAGGCTGATGCGGAAGAGGAGGTAGATGAGGAAGGAGAGGAGGAGGGCGAAGGAGAGGAGGAAGGCACTATGGAGGGTGAGGACGATGAGGAGGACGATGACGAGGGTGATGATGACGATGATGATGGTGATGGTGATGCTGATGTGGGACATATTGATCCGTTACATTTTTGACTTATATTACTGATATTTGATGTTTAATCTATTCTAGTTGTTGGTTTTATCTAGACTCGTAGTATAGTATTGGAGTTGAGTTATTTTTATATATTTTCTGTTTTTATGGATGTTGTTGTCTTTTAGTGGTTGTGTGTTTGAGAACTCCCTGGACAACCCCCCTCATTCTTGGACCCTGGACAACCCCCCCCCCCCCTCCCCCTTGGACCCCGAACACCCCCCGAACACCCCCCGAACAGCCTCGCAGATAGCCCCCTGGACAGCCCCCCGTACAGCCCCCCCGGACATCCCCCGCAGACAGCCCCCTGGACAGCCCCCCGTACAGCCCCCAACCCTCCACCCTGGACCCCGGATAGCCCCACGAACAGCCCCCCGGACAACCCGCCCACCCTCCCCCTTGGACCCCGGACAACCCCCCAAACACCCCCCCGAACAGCCCCCTGAACTACCCTGGAAAACCCCCTGAACAACCCCTGAACAACTCCTCAACAACCCCTGAACAACCACCTGAACAACCCCCGGACAGCCCCCTGAACAACCCCGGACAACCCCCTGAACAACCCCCAAACACCCCCTGGACAGACCCCGCACAGCCCCCCCACCCTCCTCCTTGGTCCCCGGATAGCCCCCCGGACAGCCCCTCCACCTTCCTTAATTTCATTAGCTCTGAAATGTTTCATAGCACGATCAACTAAAATCTAATCCATACTAAATATGATATAAAAATATTCTATATGAATTTCCAAAAGATTTTAAGTGAAAACAAAAAGTGACATACGAAAAACTGACCAAACGCATTCGAAATGTATTGATGCTTTAGGACAACGATCCATGGGTCATATGTGACGTGTACAAATCAACCCCGCCTCAATCCGAGGCGCGGTGTGGTCGGAACAACTCAAAGTGTATGTCTTTTGTTTCAAAAGGACATCATTTTAAGTGAAAAACATCAACTGGCATACGGAAAACCGGCCAAATGCATTCGGATTGTGTTGATAATTTAAGACAACGATCCATGGGTCATTTGAGACGTGTATGAGTCAACCCAGCCTAAATCCGAGATGCGGTGTGGTCAGGACCACTCTAAGTGACTTTCTTTTGTTTAAAATGGACAGTATTTTTAGTACATACGGAAAACTGACCAAACGCATTCGGTTTCTGTTGAAACTTTAGGAGAACGATCCATGGGTCATATGTGACGTGTACGATTCAATGCCACCTCAATCCGAGGTGCAGCGTGGCCGACACCACTCAAAGTGTCTCTATTTTTTTAAAAAATGGGCTTCATTTTTAGTGAAAACAACAAATGACATACGGAAAACCGACCAAACGCATTCAGTTTCTGTTGAAACATTAGGAGAACGATCCATGGGTCATATGTGACGTGTACGAGTCAACGCCACCTCAATACGAGGCGCGGTGTGGCCGACACCACTCAAAGTGTCTCTATTTTGTTTAAAATTGACAGTATTTTGGCCGTTAATGAGACCAGAACTGCGTTGTCGGCCACCGCGGGCACATGGGTCATCCGATTGACGTGACGTCTACGCGTACATGTCATGAATAATAATTAGAATTTTTCACGGTGGTTTCAGGTCAATCTGAGGTCGTCCGCTATGAATTTGACCGTTTGACGCCCGTTTTGGCCGTTTATGACACCAGAACTACGTTGTCAGTCACCGCGGGCACACGGCACGTCCGATTGACGTGCCGTCTACTCGAACGCATCATAAATCACTCACCCGTATTTTTCGTCTGATTTCAGGTCATTCCGACTTCGTTCGGCCTGTTTGGACCCCCCTCACGCGCGTTTACGAAGCGCGTGCATCACTTAAAATACGAATATTGAGTCGTACCACACAAACCGCATGTCCGATTGACGTTCCGTCTGTGCGTACACGTCACGAATAATAATTAGAATGTTGCACGGTGGTTTCAGCTCAATCTGAGGTCGTCCGCTATGAATTTGACTGTTGGATGCCCGTTTTGGCCGTTTATGACACCAGAACTACGTTGTCGGTCACCGCGGGCACATGGCACATCCAATTGACGTTCCGTCTACTCGACCACTTCAGAAATAACTCACCCGTATTTGTCATCTGATTTCAGGTCATTCCGACTTCGTTCGTCCCATTTGGACCCCCCTCACGCGCGTTTACGAAGCGCGTGCATCACTTAAAATACAAATATTGAGCCGTACCGCGCAAACCGCACGTCCGATTGACGTGCCGTCTACGCGTACACGTCACTAATAATAATTAGAATGTTGAACGGTGGTTTCAGCTTAATATGAGGTCGTCCGCTGTTAATTTGACCGTTGGACGCCCGTTTTGGCCGTTTATGACACCAGAACTGCGTTGTCGGTCACCGCGGGCACACGGCACGTCCGATTGACGGGCCGTCTACTCGACCACTTCATAAATCACTGTCCTGTATTTGTCGTCTGATTTCAGGCCATTACGACTTCGTTCGGCCCATTTGGACCCCCCTCACACGCGTTTACGAAGCGCGCGCATCACTTAAAACACGAATATTGAGCAGTACCGCACAAACCGCACGTCCGATTGGCGTTCCGTTTGTGCGTACACGTCACGAATAATAATTAGAATGTTGCATGGTGGTTTCAGGTCAATCGGAGGTCGTCCGCTATGAATTTGACTGTTTGACGCCCGTTTTGGCCGTTTATGACACCAGAACTGCGTTGTCGGTCACCGCGGGCACACGGAACGTCCGATTAAAGTGCCGTCTACTCGACCACTTCATAAATCAGTCACCCGTATTTGTCGTCTGATTTCAGGCCATTCCGAAATCGTTCGGCCCGTTTGGACCACCCTCACGCGCGTTTACGAAGCGCGTGCATCACTTAAAACACGAATATTGAGCCGTACCGCGCAAACCGCACGTCCGATTGACGTACCGTCTGCGCGTCCACATCACGAATAATAATTAGAATGTTTCACGGTGGTTTCAGGTCAATCCGAGGTCGTTCACTATGAATTTGACCGTTGGACGCCCGTTTTGGCCGTTTATGACACCAGAACTGCGTTGTCGGTCACCGCGGGCACACGGCACGTCCGATTGACGTGCCGTCTGCTCGACCACTTCATAAATCACTCACCCGTATTTGTCGTCTGATTTCAGGCCATTCCGAAATCGTTCGGCCCGCTTGGACCACCCTCACGCGCGTTTTCGAAGCGTGCGCATCACTTAAAACACGAATATTGAGCCGTACCGCGCAAACCGCACGTCTGATTGACGTACCGTCTGCGCGTACACTTCACGAATAATAATTAGAATGTTTCACGGTGGTTTCAGGCCAATCCGAGGTCGTCCGCTATGAATTTGACCGTTGGATGCCCGTTTTGGCCGTTTATGACACCAGAACTGCGTTGTCGGTCACCGCGGGCACACGGCACGTCCGATTGACGTGCCGTCTGCTCGACCACTTCATAAATCTCTCTCCCGTATTTGTCGTCTGGTTTCAGGCCATCTTGACTTCGTTCGGCCCGTTTGGACCCCCCTTACGCGCGTTTACGAAGCGCGCGCATCACTTAAAACACGAATATTGAGTCGTACCGCACAAACCGCACGTCCGATTGACATTCCGTCTGTTAGTACATGTCACGAATAATAATTAGAATGTTTCACGGTGGTTTAAGGTCAATCCGAGGTCGTCCGCTATGAATATGACCGTTGGACGCCCGTTTTGGCCGTTTATGACACCAGAACTGCGTTGTCGGTCACCGCGGGCACATGGCACGTCCATTTGACGTGCCGTCTTCTCGACCACTTCATAAATCACTCTCCCGTATTTTTCGTCTGATTTCAGGACATTCCGACTTCGTTCGGCCCATTTGGACCCCCCCTCACGCGCGTTTACGAAGTGCGCGCATCACTTAAAACACGAATATTGAGCCGTACCGCGCAAACCGCACGTCTGATTGACGTTCCGTCTACACGTACATGTCACGAATAATAATTAGAATGTTTCACGGTGGTTTCAGGTCAATCCGAGGTCGTTCGCTATGAATTTGACCGTTGGACGCCCGTTTTGGCCGTTTATGACACCAGAACAGCGTTGTCGGTCACCGCGGGCACACGGCACGTCCGATTGACGTGCCGTCTGCTTGACCACTTCATAAATCACTCACCCGTACTTTTCGTCTGATTTCAGACCATTCCGAAATCGTTCGGTCCATTTGGACCACCCTCACGCGCGTTTACGAAGCGTGCACATCACTTAAAACACGAATATTTAGCCGTACCGCGCAAACCACACATCCGATTGACGTGCCGTCTGCACGTACACGTCACGAATAATAATTAGAATGTTTCAAGGTGGTTTCAGCTCAATCTGAGGTCGTCCTCTATGAATTTGACCATTGGACGCCCGTTTTGGCCGTTTATGACACCAGAACTGCGTTGTCGGTCACCGCGGGCACACGGCACGTCCTATTGATGTGCCGTCTGCTCGACCACTTCATAAATCACTCTCCCGTATTTTTCGTCTGATTTCAGGCCATTCCGACTTCGTTCGGCCCGTTTGGACCCCCCCTCACGCGCGTTTACGAAGCACGTGCATCACTTAAAACACGAATATTGAGCCGTACCGCGCAAACCGCACGTCCTATTGACGTGCCGTCTGAGCGTACATGTCACGAATAATAATTAGAATGTTGCACGGTGGTTTCAGGTCAATCCGAGGTTGTACGCTATGAATATGACCGTTGGACGCCCGTTTTGGCCATTTATGACACCAAAACTGCGTTGTCGGTCACCGCGGGCACATGGCACGTCCGATTGACATGCCGTCTTCTCGAACACTTCATAAATCACTCTCCCGTATTTTTCGTCTGATTTCAGGCCATTCTGACTTCGTTCGGCCCATTTGGACCCCCCTCACGCGCGTTTACGAAGCGCGCACATCACTTAAAACACGAATATTGAGTCGTACCGCGCAAACCGCACGTCCGCTTGACGTGATGTCTGCGCGTACATGTCACGAATAATAATTAGAATGTTTCACGGTGGTTTCCGGTCAATCCGAGGTCGTATGCTATGAATTTGACCATTGGACGCCCGTTTTGGCCGTTTATGACACCAGAACTGCGTTGTCGGTCACCGCGGGCACACGGCACGTCCGATTGACGTGCCGTCTGCTCGAACACTTCATAAATCACTCACCCGTATTTTTCGTCTGATTTCAGACCATTCCAAAATCGTTCGGCCCGTTTGGACCACCCTCACGCGCGTTTACGAAGCGCGCACATCACTTAAAACACGAATATTGAGTCGTACCGCGCATACCGCACATCCGATTGATGTGTTGTCTACGCGTAATGTCACGAATAATAATTATAATGTTTCACGGTGGTTTCAGCTCAATCCGAGGTCGTCCACTAAGAATTTGACTGTTTGACGCCCGTTTTGGCCGTTTATGACACCAGAACTGCGTTGTCGGTCACCGTGGACACATGGCACGTCCAATTGACGTGCCGTCTTCTCGACCACTTCTGAAATCACTCACCCGTATTCGTCGTATGATTTCAGGCCATTCCTACTTCGTTCGGCCCGTTTGGACCCCCCTCACGCGCGTTTATGAAGCGCGCACATCACTTAAAATACGAATATTGAGTCGTACCGCGCAAACCGCACATCCGATTGACGTGCCGTCTACGCGTACACGTCACGAATAATAATTAGAATGTTTCAAGGTGGTTTCAGCTCAATCTGAGGTCGTTCTCTATGAATTTGACCGTTGGACGCCCGTTTTGGCCGTTTATGACACCAGAACTGCGTTGTCGGTCACCGCGGGCACACGGCACGTCCGATTGACGTGTCGTCTACTCTACCACTTCATAAATCACTCTCCCATATTTTTCGTCTAATTTCAGGCCATTTCGACTTTGTTCGGCCCGTTTGGACCCCCCCCCCCCCCCCTCATGCGCGTTTACGAAGCGCGCGCATCACTTAAAACACGAATATTGAGTCGTACCACACAAACCACACGTCTGATTGGGGTTCCGTCTGCGCGTACACGTCACGAATAATAATTAGAATGTTGCACGATGGTTTCAGCTCAATCCGGAGACGTGGTGTGGCTGGAACCACTCAAAGTGTCCGTCTTTTGTTTCAAAATGACGTCATTTTAAGTGAAAAGCATCAACTGACATACGGAAAACTGACCAAACGCATTCTGAATCTGTTGATAATTTATCCCAACAATACATGGGTCATATGTGACGTGTAAGAGGCAACCCGGGATGAATCTGAGTCGCGGTGTGGCCAGGATAAGTCTAAGTGACTCTCTTTTGTTTAAAATGGACACCATTTTAAGTACATACGGAAAAATGACCAAACGGATTCGGTTTCCGTTGAAACTTTAGGAGAACGATCCATGGGTCATATGTGACGTTTACGAATCATCCCCGCCTCAATCCGACATGCGGTGCGGCTGACACCACTCAAAGGTTCCGTCTTTTGTTTGAAAAGGACGTCATTTTAAGTGAAATGCATCAACTGACATACAGAAGAATGACCAACCGCATTCGGATTCTATCGATACTTTAGCACAACGATCCATGAGTTATATGTGACGTGTACAAGTCAACCCCGTCTTAATCCGAGATGCGGTGTGGCCGACACCTCTCTAACTCTGTCTCTTTTGTTTAAAATGGACATGATTATAAATGAAAAGAACAACTGGCATACGCAAAACCGACCAAACGCATTCGTAATCTTTTGATAATTTATCACAACGATCCATCGGTCATATGTGACATGTACGAGCCAACCCGGGATGAATTTGAGTCGCGGTGTGGTCAGGATTAGTCTAAGTGTCACTCTTTTGTTTAAAATGGACAACATTTTAAGTACATACGGAAAACCGACCAAACGCATTCGATTTCCATTTAAACATTAGGAGAAAAATCCATGAGTCATATTTGACGTGTACGAATCAACCCCACCTCAATTGGAGATGCGGTGTGGTCGGCACCACTCATAGTGTCCGTCTTTTGTTTCAAAAGGATGTCATTTTAAGTTAAAAACATCAACTGGCATACGGAAAACAGACCAAACGCATTCGGATTGTGTCGATACTTTAGCACAACGATCCATGGGTCAAATGTGACGTGTACGAGTCAAACCCTCCTCAATCTGAGGTGCGGTGTGGCCGGTATCACTTCAGGTGTATGTATTTTGTTTAAAATGGACATCATTTGAGGTAAAAATATATGGTATAGAAAAAAGCGATCAAATTATGAATTGAATTTCAAATTCCACATATAATTGTCATCTTAATTTTAAATTGAATTCTATATGAATTATGTATGTTTATAATTACGTTATGAATTCTAATTTAATTGTCATCTAAGTGTGGTCGGGACCACTCTAAGTGACTTTCTGTTGTTTAAAATGGACAACATTTTAAGTACATATGGAAAACTGACCAAACGCATTCGGTTTCCATTGAAACTTTAGGAGAACGATCCATGGGTTATATGTGATGTGTAAGAGTCAACGCCACCTAAATCCGAGGCATGGTGTGGCCGGCACAACTCAAAGTGTATGTCTTTTGTTTCAAAATGACATCATTTTAAGTGAAAAACATCAACTGACATACGGAAAACCGGCCAAACGCATTCGGATTGTGTTGATACTTTAGGAAATGATCCATGGGTCATTTGAGACATGTAAGAGTCAACCCCGTCTAAATCTGAGACGCGGTGTGGCCGGTACCACTTTGACTGTGTGTCTTTTGTTTAAAATGGACAAGATTATAAGTGAAATAAACAACTCACATATGAAAAACTGACCAAACGCATTCGGAATCTGTTGAAAATTTAGGACAACGATTCATGGGTCATATGTTACGTGTATGAGTCAACCACGCCTCAATCCGAGTCGCAGTTTGGCCAATACCACTCTAAGTGTGTCTCTTTTCTTTAAAATGGACTACAATTTAAATTCATACGGAAAACCAACCAAACGCATTTTGATTGTGTTTATATTTTAGCAAAACAATCCATGGGTCATTTTTGATGTGTATGAGTTAACCCCGCATCAATACGAGGCACTGTGTGGCCGACACCATTCAAAGTGTCTCTCTTTTATTTAAAAAACACTTCATTTTAAGTGAAAACAACAACTGACATACGGAAAACCAACCAATCTATTTCGGAATATGTTGAGACTTTAGGACAACGATCAATGAGTCATTTGTGAAGTGTACGAGTTAACCTCGCCTCAATCCGAGGCACGGTGTGACCGGTATCAATCCAGATGTCTGTATTTTTTTAAAATGGATATCATTTCTATTAAAAATATATGGTATATGAAAAACCAATAAAATTATGAATTGAATTCCGGATTCCACATATGATTGTCATCTAAATTTTAAAATGAATTCTAAATGAATTATGTATGTTTATAATTATGTTATGAATTCTCTTTTAATTATGGATGTGTATATTTTAAGGATGAATTATATGTGTTGGTTGGTGGGTTTGCATTATTTGTATGTGTTGGTTTGTTCTCTATATGTATGCATTATATGTGTTATAGGTACAATAATTGGATTGAAAAATGAATTGAA
This sequence comes from Viscum album, assembly GCA_963277665.1. Classification (NCBI taxonomy): domain Eukaryota; kingdom Viridiplantae; phylum Streptophyta; class Magnoliopsida; order Santalales; family Viscaceae; genus Viscum; species Viscum album. Next base: position 1,828,701,381 of record OY728119.1, on the reverse strand, counting down.
AATGAGGGCATAATTGGATTGAAAATTGAATTGAAACCGAGGTTGAATTCCCAAAAACCAGACCTGTTGTGCAAATTGCAGGCTGCTGTGCAATTTGCACAGCAAAGCCTATGCCAACGGTTTTCAAACCGTTGGCATAGGCTCTATGTAGCTGTTTTTACCAACGGTTCAAGGAAACGTTGGTAAAAACACCCTATCCCAACGGTTTGAAACCGTTGGGATATCCTGTAGAATGGTTGTTTTTACCAACGGTTCTATGAAACGTTGGTAAAACCCTTTCCCAACAGTTTGTAAACCGTTGGGAAAGAAAATTCTATGTTGATTTCCCAACGGGCCAAACCGTTGGATAGGTTGATTTTTTTTAACCTATCCCAACGGTTCTCTGTAAACCGTTGGGAAAAGCCTTTCCCAACGGTTCTAAACCATTGGGAAATGCTGGATTTCCAGTAGTGAATGATAGTTAGATGGGGGTGATGGAGCTCGAAAGGTGTGGAAGCCTGGACGTCGATATGATGGGGGAAATGAAGCCCGAATGCTGTTGCAGTCTGGATGTCAGTACGATGGGATTGATGGAGCCTGGAAGGCGTGGAATCCTTGATGTCGGTATGATGAGGGTGATAAAGACCATAAGGCATGGTATCTTGGAATGTCAGTACAACGATGGCTATGGAGCCTATAAGGAACGATAGCCTGGACGTCGGTATGACTGGGGAGAAGGCTCTCGAGAGGAATGAAAGCCTTGACGTCAGTATGACGGGGGTGATATAGACTAGAAAGCATGGGAGCCTTAATGTTAGTATGATGGGGTCTATGGATCCTAGAAGGTGTGGGAGCGTCAAATGTCTGTACGATATGGGATATGGAACCCAGAATGCGTGGAAGCCTGGACGTCGGTACGATGGTGGTGATGGAGCTTGGAAGGCATGGAATCCTTGATGTCGGTAAGACTAGGGAAAGGGATCCCAAAAGGTGCAGAAGCCTGGAATTCCATATCATAAGGCAGGGAAACATTTTAGATGCATGGGGAAGATCTCTAGGATGGTTGATGTCGGGGATGGGGATAACCTCTATGCCGAACGGTAGCACTGCAGGGAACACCTCCATAGTGGCTGGTGATGGTGACGAGGTTGATGAAGATCCAATAGAGTTGGGGGGTAGATGCACCCTGCTTGGACTCTTAAGGTGACAGAGTTGGAAGGGAGCAGATGGATTCGGTAAAGGATGACCCCATCATGACCTCTTAAGGCGGTGGAGTCGGTAAGGAGTTGATGGATTCTAGGGCAGATTCCCCCAGCATATCCTCTTATGGCAGCAGACTCATCAAGGAGTCGATGGAGTCAGGGGGCGGATTCCCCTTACGCGGCCTCTTAAAGAGGAGGGGTCAGCGAGGAGTCAATGGATTCGGGGGTGGATGCCCCCCCCCCCCCCCCCCCCCGCGGCCTCTTAAGGCCGCAGAGTCGGTGAAGAGCCGATGGATTTGGGGGGGGAGGATTCCCCATGCGTGACCTCTTAAGGAGGCAAGGTCGGCAGGGGTTGGCAAAGATCCGATGGAGTCGGGGGAAGATTCCCCCTACACGAACTCTTAAGGAAGTGAGGTCGGTGAGGAGCCGATGGATTCGGGGGTGGATGCCCCCTGGGTGACCACTTAAGGTGGCGGGGCCAGCGAGGAGCCGATGCAGTCGAGGAAAGATGCCCACTGTATGGACTCTTAAGGCAGCTGGGTCGATGATGAGCCGATGCAGTCGTGGGTGGATGCCCCTTGGGCGCCCTCTTAAGGCGGTGGGGTCATTGAGGAGATGATGGAGTCACTAGCGGATGCCCCCTGCGCAACCTCTTATGGTGGCTGGTTCAGCGAGGAGCCAATGAAGTCGTGGGTCAGATGCCCCCTGCGTGGCCTCTTAAGGCGGCGGGTTCGGCGAGGAGCCGATGGAGTCAGGGTCGGATTCACCGAGTGCTTCCTCTTAAGGAAGAGGCATCGTAGAGGAGACGATGGAGTCAGGGGAAGATACGCCATGTGCGGCCTCTTAAGGCGGTGGGGGTTCGCGAGGAGCTGATGGTGTCCTGGGTGGATTCCCCACTGCACGACTACTTAAGGTGGCCGAATCGGCGAGGATCCGATGGAGTCAGTGGGTGGATGACACTGGCATAGAAAGGCAGAGGAGTTGGAAAGGAGCTGATGGATTCAAGGGATGATGCCCCCTACACAGCCTCTTAAGGCGGCAGGGTCAGTGAGGAGATGATTGATTCAAGGGAGGCTGCCCCCTGTGCGGCCTCTTAAGGTGACAAGGTCGGTGAGGAGCCGATGGATTTGAGGTAGGATGCTCCATGTGCGACCTCATAAGGCGGCGGGGTGGGTAATGAGCCGATGGAGTCGGGGGAGGATCCCCTACGTAGCCTCTTAAGGTGGTGGGGTCGGCGAGGAACCGATGTATTCAATGGCACATTCCCCCTGTACGACCGCTTAAGGCAATAGGGTCGGCAAGGATCCAATGGATTCGGGGGAGGATTCCCCCTATGCAACCTCTTAAGGAGGCGGGGTCTATTAGGATCCAATGGAGTCCGGGGTGGATGCCCCTTTTGCGTCCGCTTAAGGTAGTGAGGTCAGTGAAGACCCAATGGAGTCGGGGGGGGGGGGGGGCGATTCCCCCTGCATGGCCTCTTAAGGCTGTGGGGTCGGTAAGGAGCTGATGGAGTTGGGGGGTGGATTCCCCTTGCGAAGCCTCTTAAGGTAGTAGATTTGGTGAGGTGCCAATGGATTCAGAGGAAGATGCCCCCTGCATGGCCTCTTAAGGCAGTGGGGTCGGCGAGGAGATGAAGGAGTCATGGGTGGATGCCCCCTTCGAGGACTCTTAAGGTAGCGGGGTCGGTGAGGAGCCGATGGAGTCGGGAGCTAATGCCCCCTACATGGCCTCTTATGGCGGCTGAGTTGACGAGGAGCCAATGGAGTCGAGGGAGATTCCCCTTACACGACCTCTTAAGGTGGTACGGTCTGCGAGGAGCTGATGGACTTGAGGGAGGATTCCCCCAATGTTTGCATTTAAGGAAGATGGGTGGCGAGGAGACGATGGATTTGGGGGAGGATGCCCCCTATGCGGCCTATTAAGGTGGAGGGGTCGGCCCGGAGCCGATGTAGTTGGGGGTTGATGCCCCCTACGCGACCTCTTAAGGCGGCGGGGTCGTCGACGATCTGATGGTATCGGTGGGGGGGGGGTCCCTGTGCAACCTCTTAAGGCGGTGTGATCATCAAGGAGCAGATGGAGCCGGGGGCGAATGCCCCCTACACGGCCTCTTAAGGTGGCAGAGTCAGCTAGGCACTGGTGGAGTTAGGTGCTGATTCCCCATGCGCGGCCTCTTAAGGTCGTGTGGTCAGCGAGGAGCCGATGGAGTTGGGGGCGGATGCCCTCTACGGGGCCTCTTAAGGCGGTGTGGTCAGTGAGGAGCCGATGCAGTTGTGGGGGATTCCCCCTACGCAGCCTCTTAAGGAGGCGGGGCCAGTGAGGAGCCGATGGACTCAGGGGGGGATGCCCCCTGCGTGGCCTCTTATGGCAGTGGGGTCGGCAAGGAGTCGATGGAATCAGGGGAAAATTCCCCCTGCGCGGCCTCTTAATGAAACAGAGTTGGTAAGGAGCTGATGAACCCTTATCTTCACATAACCATTGTTACTAATCCTCTTGCATATGAAGGAGAGGGGATTCAGACATGAAATGCCTTGATTTTCCAAACATGATTTCTCTACTCACTATTGAAGGAGAAGAGATTCACATCGGTTTCACCATTTTTGTTTCTAATGCTTTTTCCAGAGCGTGTATCCGCATGTCGAGGACCCGCTGATCTATTCCCCCTCATTTCCGCATTCAAAAGGTGGGTGGCATCCATCACTTATTTAGGGATGTTTTCTCCTTGATCAAAATAAGATGATGGGACATCAGTTCCTTTTTCCATATATTCCTCCTCGGAACTAATTACCCAGTCTGTGTCTCCCTCATAGATTTGAGTTTTGGTTCATGTATCTCTTTCTCGGTTCTATATCTTTGTGGATCTGATTAATTACACTATTTCTATTAGGAAATTTCATAGGCTAATGAAATGGTAGCAACCTTCAGTCAAAGTAGATGACATCATCAGGCATGTCAGGAGATATCTAGATGTATGGACATTGGATATCATGTATTCTTCCTCATAAGAGGGAATCTCAAGAGTGAAAAACCTAAGACATCCCATTCCAGTCAAATGATATCTTATGATGGAGGCATGTCTTTGAGTTTTTCCTCATCTTCCCATGTTTAACACAGGGTATGTCACGAGTTTAACGTCTTTCATAGATGGTTATTCCAAAGGAGTTTCTTCCGAGTTTTCCTTGGGAATCTCATGATTAACACAAGGTAGGCCACAAGTTTAACGTCTTACGGAGATGGAAGGAGACTGATCAGAACATCCCATAGAGAAAGATAAAATTTGTACATCCTTAAGTGGTAACACCTAGATAGTTAGTCAGATGGATGGATCAGAACTCCCAATGAGGGCGGATCCGAGGTGGTGTGTCCAATAGAGAAAATGTATCACACTGTGAAGGATGATCTAAACACCACTGACGGTGGATCAAAAACTATACAACACAGAATGGGGGACACCAGATGCATATGTCAGAATTCCCAATGAGAGAGAACCCATGGTGGTGTTCCCCATAGAAGGAATATGTCACACAATGAAGGCTGATTTGGACACCATTGAGGGGGGATCATGAATATTGCACCCTAGAATGGTGAACACAAAGGTTTACCATTGGCTAGGATTGAACCGAAGGGAGTTTTTCTACGTACCTTGTGCATACAACAAAGATCAAAACCAACATAGTTTAAAGGGGTGATGAATCCAGGTGTTCCAATAGGACAATGACCTGGAGACCTGCTGGGGCTTACGCATGGTTATCGGCCCATCATAGGAGGTATGCTCTTGGTTGAATGAATATGGATTATGTGGGGATTATGCATAGTTAGCTACCTGAGGGAATGGCGGGATCCCACTGGGATGTGGCGGCCCAGGTAAGAATCAGGATTGATATGAATTTTTGAGAGTGGATGGAGAGTGAGATGGAGCCGATTTGAGGGCAATAGTAAAGTTGGGATTGAGAATTGAAGATACATCCTATATATCCCCATGGCAGGGAATCAAATTCCACGTAGTTCGGTGGGGTGATGGGACACCTAAGGAGGAGACCTATGAGAATGGAGACATAGTTGGGACCCATAGGAAGTGGAACCTTTGGATTGGTGATTGACTTTCCCGAAACACATATTCTCATGGGAAGGACCAGGATGAGACAAGAGTGACTAGCTTGAACCTAATAGAGGCTTAATACATGTCTCCATAGCAGGGAATCAAAGTCTATGTAGTTTAGGATGTGGGCATTGAATTGGCGTGTACACAGAGGATAATAACCGTAGGACATGTTGGGTCCTACACATGGTTTACAGCCCAGGTTGGTCTGACGCCTTGGGGGTAGACCAGATATGTGAGTCCCAGCAAAGGGGACTTTGAAAGCTTATGGTCGATTGCTGACTATAATAGCTTACCACTGGTTGGGTGAAAATAATGGCATACCAATGAATGGGGTTCACAAAGGCTTACCATTGATTAGGGTACAAAAGATTACCGCTGATTGGGATTGAACCTTAGGAAGGCTTCCTACATACCCTACCTTGTATATGAGGATAAAATCCACGTAGATCAAAAGGGTACAGTTTAGCATCATGCGGGACGTGGGTGGGTCAACAATAAGTGGTTGGGATCGATGGTTGTTGGTCTTGAACCTCAGAGAGGTTTCATACGTTCCTATCCATTGCAAGAATCAAAGTCCCTGTAGTTCAGAATGGTTTGGTGAACCAACGTGAAGGGGGGTTGGGACCAATAGGTTTTGGGATTGAACATTAGGGAGGTTTCCTACGTACCTTTCCTTGGCAAGGATCAAAGTCCATGTAGTTCGAAATTGTTGGTGAACCGACACAAATGGGGGTTGGGACCAATAGCTGTTGGGATTGACCCTTAGGGTGTCTTCCTACGTACCTTTCCATAGCAAGGATCAATGTCCCTGAAGTTTGGGAAGTGTTGGGATTGAACCTTCTGGAAGATTTTTATGTACCTTGCCTTGGAAACGATCAATGTCTACATGGTTTGGGAGAGTTTGGTGAACCGACGTGAGTGGGTCAGGACCTGCATATGTTGGGTCTGAACCACAGGGAGGATTCCTAGGTACCTTGCCTTGGCAAGGATCAATGTCCAGGTAGTTCGGGATAGTTTGGAACTTACACACTAAGGCATCCCAGGAAGAATATCATGGTCACTGTTTACTCTAAGCTCATGTGAGTCATTCTTGGTGTGAGAAACAAGAGGCAAAAACAAACCTGACGATCATGGTTCAATGGTGCAGACATGAAGGGTGGTGAGTGGGGCTTATTCATGGAAGCTACCTGGGTACCTCAAAAGGGAGGCAATGGTGGATGGGGCTTATGCATGGAAGCTGCCCGGGTGACGCTAAGGAGCAACGTGGGATGGATGGGGCTTACTCATGGAAGCTGCCTGGGATCGGATAAGGAGCGGTAATGGATGGATGTGGCTTACGTATGGAAGTTGTCCGAGTGCCACTAAGGTGTGGAAATGTTTCATCGGTATTGTGAATGGAGGCTGTCTGGGTGCCGCTAAGGAGAGGAAATGGTTGATGGGTATTTTTCATGGAAACAGTCCAGGTGTCACTAAGGAGAGACAACAGTGCAGGGGGCTTATGCGAGGAAGCTGCCCAAGTGTCGCTAAGGAGCGAAAATGGTGCATTGGGCTTATGAATGGAAGCTACCCAGGTGCCTCTAAGGAAGGGAAATGGTGAATGGGGCTTAAGCATGGATGATGCCCGGGAGCTGCAATGGAGCAACAATGGTGGATGGGGATTATGCATGGACACTTCTTGAGAGCCTCTATGGAGCGACAATGGTGAATGGGGATTACGCATTGACACTTCCTGTAATTTCTATCTAATGTATGACCATGAGGGCATCCCAAATCCCTGTTGGGTTTATGTAACGCCCCGACCCCAGCTACCCAGAGTCGGTGCATTACTTCGTAACATTGGCATGATCACAAAAGATCAAATCTCGAAAGACCGATTAGTTTAGTAGCCTTGGAAACACTAGATACATTCAAAAGCTTTCATTACATCATAAATTAAACAAACTACAATAACATGGTCTTCATAGTCCACAATCATATCCCTTTCTGACTACCCCTGCAGGTCATTCATAAAATATTTCTTCACATCCTGGAAAAATATTAAAACATTGAAAGGGGTGAGCTCAGATGCTCAGTAAGGTTAACAATATAGCAGAAGATTTCATAAATAAACATTAACATTTAAGGCAGTGTATAACTAAAGCAAAAGCCTTTTAAACTTGAACATCAACATAATATGGAAAAAGTAAAATGAGATAATGCCATTTACTTCTTCACATGGATATTCTACTGGTCGAATAATCACATGCAATATCAATAACCACTTTCATAATGAGGGAATGTATAATGTCGGACATTCTGAAACATTTTTTCAAGGCCTCGTCCAAGACGTCTAAAATGATTAAGGCCTCGGCCAAAACCATAAATCAAATTGGGAAAGGGCCTCGGCCAATTCCACGTCTAGTTGTCTCATGAGACCTACCAATGCAATTTTTTTAGAAGATACTTACGTTTAAAATTGCTCAAATATACTCCAGTGTTTTTATAAAAACATTATGCAAGATTCTGAAGACAAAATAACTAATTCTGAGTCTGCTCGACTAATTACAGGCCATGATGGGTCCACGCCCAATCCCTTCCTGTCTACCACACTCGAGAGTCGGGTTTTCTGAAAACATTTTTAAGCTTGCGTTAAGTACGTATACATTTGCACTGGATTTTCATATATTGGAGAGAAATATCTCTTTTTTGAAATCATTTAAAAATCACATAATTATCAAATAAAACCTTTTGAATAAATGTAAAAGTCAAAGGGGTTTATACACTGTACAAAATAAAGTTGTGTATAAAACGAAATATGCCTCAATGAATAGGAGATTGAGATGAAGTCCTTACAAAGATCATTTTTAAAATAAAATAGATCTATTATGTGTATTCAGTATAAGTACACATAATGAAAGTAAAAAATACAAGATAGGACATAATAATATCATGACATAATTTGAAAGTAGGAGATTAACCCAAAGAATGGAAATTGGGTTAAGAAATTCCCTTACCTCTTGTCTGACTTGACTCAACCGTTCTTTAACCTCCTGAATAATAAACTAGAGTTAATATATACCTTATTAAGAACCATTTTCAATTTCATTATCCTTATTATATCACTTATTACAATGATATGAACATTATGTAATTATTTAAGTTAATAATGGTTGTTTTGTCGATCTTTGGTACTTGAGTCAACAATAAACTTCTTATAATTACAAGTTGTTTATGTGGTAGAATATCCATTATCTCCAGAATTATATTCATGATTTATATGTCATATATATATTATATATCCAGTATATACATTCATTTATAATATTACATAACATTTAGAGGTAAGAAATGAAATGCACCGTTCATGGAGACGGTAAGCCGTACGTACGCATGAACACTACTTTCATTTATATTTCGTATTTAATGTAATGAAATCATAATTATATAAAGGTATAATATAGTTCCAGTATAATATCATATATAATATCATTTACTCCATCCTTTATACATCCCACATATGGCATTAACGATTCACATCACTTTGAGGGGGCGGTAGTCCGCACTTCCTAAAATGAAATTATCGCGTTTTACCCATAATGGAAATCATAAAGTATGACATAAATGAGAAATACAGAAGCATAAGTAAAACATAAACATATTATATATCATATATAAAAATAGTGACATCTTAATGGCCACCTTTGAAGGTGTTATATGAGTGTTGAACAATCATCGTTTCGTGAGGCAGAAATTCGCCATCCACAGAAACCGTATGTTCTTTAACCATTAGATGTAGGTGTGTGTAAGTGAAGCTCGAATCCTTATTATAACAACATACTAGTATATTGAGGATACTGGTGTTGTTACAAAAGAAATGAATAAAAAGATTTTAGGGGGTTGGAGAAGAAAAATAAAACAAAACAACATTAGAGAAGACATTACCTCAAAATCAGGTAACTCTTTTTGATTTGAGCCAAAGGCTTCCTTGGGAAGAGTTCTGCCGAAAGTGAGGCTTCTAGGAGTAAGAGGGGGAAGTTGGGAGAGTATTTGGGCAGAGTTTGGCCGAGCCAAATGGCTTGAAAGTGTGAATAAGGTGGGAGAGGTGGGGGAATTTTATAAGTGGAGAGGAGGGGCTCTTTTGGAAAGATTGAAATGTTACATTATTACACAATGCTTTTCGGATTCTAAAGGTCCCACACTTATATAATTCGTGGCTACGGTGATAAGGTTTAGAAATCTACCCATACAATAGTCTTTTGACAAGTGTAAGCCTTGTATTTTACATTATCTTTTCATTTTATTAAAATCGTTAAATAATGAGGTCATCGCTGCATCATAATGATGTCATAAATAATTTAATTTATTTAATGTCTAAAAATTATAAAAAAAAATACTATGATGTAGTAAATATTTTTAGCTTTCTAATGAATATTTATAGTCAAAATTTGGACTTGTTTAACCCTACTTAAAAACTGTTTTAGTAAAATAACTCATGTTTGTGTCAATTTAATTTTAACATTAAATAAATATATATTAATGTCATTTTCCAACTAAACTGGCTCCATCGGGTCCCCAAGTTGACCCATGGGTCGTCTTGGTCGGCCATGACTCATCCAATAGGAGTAGGACAAGTGTCATGCTCATCTCATATTATTAAAACATTATTTGTACCTTAAACTACACTAATTACCTCTAATCGCGATTAAGAACTTAAAAGTTACTATTCACCAAAAATTATTTTAATCTCATTGAACCACATTTTACTTCTTAATGACAAACATGTATGTCGGATTTTTGAAAATCAAATCACAGAAGTGGTAATATTTCATTTAAACAAAAAATCAGTTATTTAACTACCACTTAGTGGTTTCACTATTCATCAAAAATTGAAGTTTTTCAGAACATTGCCAAAATTTCACCATAAGCTATAATTGATATTCTGAATTCAAAAATGATGTCTATTTTACAAAATTACAAACATATAAGTTGCATTAATTTATTTTATAATTAATCCCCGCTGTCACAACAAATAGCGTGTTTTAAGAAACAATTTATATCAAAAGATTGGCAATTGTTTATGTCCAATTTCAATGTTAAATTAATTCTAATGACCACCATTGGATAAAATGGTAAAAATATATTCTAATTATACATTAAAACCACTAAATAGTATAATTTATCACTATAAATTATTTTGATTAAAAAAGTTGTTTTTAAGTATTTTTCACTATTCATAAAAAATTAGAAGTTCTCAGAAAAATACCAAAATTCAACATAGGCTAATTTCAATATTACGAATACAAAAATGAAGTCCATTTTGAAATATAAAATTTCTATAATTTTAAAAAGTGGTTATTACTATTCATAACGGCTACTTTGATTAGTCGCGGTGTTTTAGAACTCGAAGTTGCGTACAATGAAAGCTATTGCATTATTGAATGAGAAGCGTATCGTGGAAGCTCGGGGTGTTACATTCTACCCTCCTTCAATAAATTTCATCCTCGCAATTTGAAATTTTTCGTTGAAAATAAAAGGTTGAAAAGAGAAAATACCTTTGAGGAAAACCCACATCGGAAATAAGATTAATAAAATTTTGCCTTAATAAGAGGGAAAGGGAAATGAAAAAGTCACCACCCAATTATGATCTCGATTAGGAGAACATTGGTGGAAATTAGAGACATATAATTGGAGGAAAAAACGTAAATATTTGTAGGGGTGATTGAGGTCATCAATCACAATCAACTGTCAAATTGAGGGCCTCAATGCCTTCAATCTATGTTGATTTAAAATATCATCAGTTCAACAAGACATAAGGTATTAGGATAACACATTTTTTGTTTTAATATCCCTTTACTAAAGTTTAAGAATTAATTTATTAATTGAATAAGAGATAGGTATATATATATTTATTCTTGACAATTAGAGTTTCAACCTTCAACTCATCTTTCACTCAAAAAGATAATAGAACTCAAAAATATTATACCTATCCTAATTGTATAAGGTTCCAAATATTAACACATACCATTTAGATTAGTAATATTATTTTGTAATAACCAGGGACTTCATGTAGGCTAGTGGTAGGAAATAAAGGCCTGTCACACTATGGTTGTGGGTTCGATTCCTGCAGCTTTGTCCGACGCGACGGGTTATGCCCCACCCTGCAGGTTGTCCTTTTCCTAAAACTATAGTATCATAATATTCCAAAAATAATCTTCATAAATTTTTTAACCTTAAACATTACTTATCCAAAGACCAACTTAATCCACTCCAACCTTTGTAGTTATCCAAAATACCTCTGTCTAGACTTTCTCTAAAAGGTCTCTTAATTCCAAAATCAATTTATCAGATTACCCAAACAAAGTAAAGTTTCTCTTATTGTCACATACTAAAAATATAATTACCTTCATCATATTAAAACCTTACTGAAATCAACAAGTACTGCAGTACAATCCTTATATATATATATATCACATTATTCTAATAACCAGAATATAATCCATGAGTCCAAAAGCACCATTACATTAGTTATTCTGCTTCAACTGTAGTAACAGCATAAGATTGTCCTTGATCCCTTGGCCTTTTCTGAGGTATGTTTCGCTGACGCTTAGGAAATTCATTTGCATAATGACCCATTTCTCTACAATTGTAGCATTCAACTTTGATAGCCTCTTTCTTCCCCTTGCAATCACGAGCCTGGTGACCCTTTTCTCCACATTTATAACAAACTCCCATTCCTTTTAGGCAAGTACCAGGGTGATTCTTCCCACAATTATCACATAATGGAAAATCCTTCTTTCCCTTTTTCCCTTTATCTGTCTCTTGTTCCACCGTTCTCTTCTTCTCTTGCTTTACTTTGTTGTCATAAGACTTAGAGAATTCCTTTTCTCTCTTGATAGCACACGAGACAATATCTTCATATGATGAGAAGGATTGTGATACTAGATATCGACGGAGAAATGGGTTTAACCCATCAAAGAAACGATCAATCTTACCTCTTGGGTTACGTATATAATCTGCAACATACCTTGATAACCTTGTAAAGTTGGCCTCATACTTTGCGACATTCTCATCCTCCTTTTGTCTCAGACTCAAAAATTGCCTTTCCATATCCGCTCGATGGTCTCGAGGAAAGTATTTTTATAAGAACACCTCTTTGAACTCCTTCCATTCCATGTTTGTTAATTCATCATCTTCCTTTGTGTTTTGAATTAGTGACCACCATTGATTGGCATCTCCAGTGAGGCGGTAAACTGCCATGACAACTTTCTCCCTTTCACTACTCCCCAAGGCATGTAATATTTTCTCTAAGGAATTTATCCATTGCTCAGCTACTATAGGATTTGTACTCTCATTGAAGGTTGGTGTTTGTTGCCTCATGAAACGGTCTAGCATTGATCCTACACGTTGCGGATCAGGGTGCTCCATATGAGTAAGGTTATTATTCATAACCTGAGTGAGTTGTCCCAGTATGGTAATAAGTTGATCAGCACCAGTTGTATCTCCAGATCCACAATAATTATCTTGAGCAAGAGGGAAATCCCTACACGGAGTTCGTGCATTGATACGGTTTCCATTCCTTCCACTAGGCGCCATTTCTAAACAATGGCTTAAACTAGATTAGTTTATGAATCAAAATACATAATTCCATACTTGTAAAACACTTTACATAAATTGAACTATTTATGGATATAATCCATAATCATAAAAAGAAATGTTTTCTTTGAGGAAGTATATATTCATAACCCTTCATAGTGGTTTGTAAATAAAATGAGAATTATCCTAAGCATATCCCCCGGGAGTGTCGTAACCAAGAGTGCAGCAAGTCCCGTTGTCGTGTACCAGTTCCCGTTCGAGTCTAGCTCAAAGCGGTGTTTTCGGATTTTACCCCTAGGTACATCTGTGCCAGAGCCGCCTCTACCTGCTCGTATCCAGACAGGGATGTATTTCTCGGAAAACTCACAAAATCTCTACAATAACAAAATTCTAGGAAGTTCTTCTATACTAATCCTCAAAGTCTATCTTTGGGCTATGTTCTCTAATCAGAGTTTATCTAAATCTAGCTTCCAAGGTTAGTACTAAACTACCTCTGATACCAACTGTAACGCCCCGACCCTAGCTACCCAGAGTCAGTGCATTACTTCGTAACATTGGCATGATCACAAAAGATCAATTCTCGATAGACCGATTAGTTTAGTAGCCTTGGAAACACTAGATACATTCATAAGTCTTTCATTACATCAAAAATTAAAAAAACTACAATAACATGGTCTTTATAGTCCACAATCATATCCCTTTCTGACTACCCCTGCAGGTCATTCATAAAATACTTCTTCACATCCTGGAAAAATATTAAAACATTGAAAGGGGTGAGCTCAGATGCTCAGTAAGGTTAACAATATAGAGGAAGCTTTCATAAATAAACATTAACATTTAAGGCAATGTATAACTAAAACAAAATCCTTTTAAACTTGAACATCAACATAATATGGAAAAAGTAAAATGAGATAATGCCATTTACTTCTTCACATGAATATTCTACTGGTCGAATAATCACATGCAATATCAATAACCACTTTCATAATGAGGGAATGTATAATGCTGGACATTCTGAAACATTTTGTCAAGGCCTCGGCCGAGATGTCTAAAATGATTAAGGCCTCGGCCAAAACCATAAATCAAATTGGGAAAGGGCCTCGGACAATTCCACGTCTAGTTGTCTCATGAGACCTACCGATGCAATTTTTTTTAGAAGATACTTACGTTTAAAATTGCTCAAATATACTCCAGTGTTTTTATGAAAACATTATGCAAGCTTGTGAAGACAAAATAACTAATTCTGAGACTGTCCGACTAATTACAGGCCATGATGGGTCCACGCCCAATCCCTTCCTGTCTACCACACTCGAGAGTCGGGTTTTCTGAAAACATTTTTAAGCTTGCGTTAAGTACGTATACATTTGCACTGGATTTTCATATATTGGAGAGAAATATCTCTTTTTTGAAATCATTTAAAAATCACATAATTATCAAATAAAACCTTTTGAATAAATGTAAAAGTCAAAGGGGTTTATACACCGTATAAAATAAAGTTGTGTATAAAACGAAATATGCCTCAATGCATAGGAGATTGAGATGAAGTCCTTACAAATATCATTTTTAAAATAAAATAGATCTATTATGTGTATTCACTATAAGTACACATAATGAAAGTAAAAATACAAGATAGGACATAATAATATCATGACATAATTTGAATGTAGGAGATTAACCCAAAGAATGGAAATTGGGTTAAGAAATTCCCTTACCTCTTGTCTGACTTGACTCAACCGTTCTTTAACCTCATGAATAATAAACTAGAGTTAATATATACCTTATTAAGAACCATTTTCAATTTCATTATTCTTATTATATCACTTATTAAAATGATATGAACATTATGTAATTATTTAAGTTAATAACGGTTGTTTTGTCGATCTTTGGTACTTGAGTCAACAATAAACTTCTTATAATTACAAGTTGTTTATGTGGTAGAATGTCAATTATCTCCAGAATTATATTCATGATTTATATGTCATATATATATTATATATCCAGTATATACATTCATTTATAATATTACGTAACATTTAGAGGTAAGAAATGAAATGCACCGTTCATGGAGACGGTAAGCCGTATGTACGCATGAACGCTACTTTCATTTATATTTCGTATTTAATGTAATGAAATCATAATTATATAAAGGAATAATATAGTTCCAGTATAATATCATATATAATATCATTTACTCCATCCTTTATACATCCCACATATGGCATTAACGATTCACATCACTTTGAGGGGGCGGTAGTCCGCACTTCCTAAAATGAAATTATCGCGTTTTACCCATAATGGAAATCATAAAGTATGACATAAATGAGAAATACAAAAGCATAAGTAAAACATAAACATATTATATATCATATATAAAAATATTGACATCTTAATGGCCACCTTTTAAGGTGTTATATGAGTGTTGAACAATCATTGTTTCGTGAGGCAGAAATTCGCCATCCACAGAAACTGAATGTTCTTTAACCATTAGATGTAGGTGTGTGTAAGTGTATCTCGAATAATTCTTATAAAAACATCCTAGTATATTGAGGATGCTGTTGTTGTTCCAAAAGAAATTAATAAAAAGATTTTAGGGGGTTGGAGAAAAAAAAACAAAACAACATTAGAGAAGACATTACCTCAAAATCGGGTAACTGTTTTTGATTTGAGCCAAAGGCTTCCTTTGGAAGAGTTCTGCCCAAAGTGAGGCTTATAGGAGTAAGTGGGGGAAGTTGGGAGAGTATTTGGGCAGAGGTTGGCCGAGCCAAATGGCTTGAAATTGTGAATAAGGTGGGAGAGGTGGGGGCCTTTTATAAGTGGAGAGGAGGGGCTCTTTTGGAAATATTGAAATGTTACATTATTACACAATTCTTTTCGGATTATAAAGGTCCCACACTTATATAATTCTTGGATAAGGTGATAAGGGTTCTAAATCTACCCATCCAATAGTCTTTGGACAAGTGTAAGACTTGGATTTTACATTATCTTTTCATTTTATTAAAATCGTTAAATAATGAGGTCATCGCTGCATCATAATGATGTCATAAAGAATTTAATTTATTTAATGTCTAAAAATTATAAAAAAATATACTATGATGTAGGAAATTTTTTTATCTTTCTAATTAATATTTATAGTCAAAATTTGGACTTGTGTAACCCTACTTAAAAACTGTTTTAGTAAAATAACTCATGTTTGTGTCAATTTAATTTTAACATTAAATAAATATATATTAATGTCATTTTCCAACTAAACAGGTTCCATGGGGTCCCCAAGATTACCCATGGGTCGTCTTGGTCATCCATGACTCATCCAATAGGAGTAGGACAAGTGTCATGATCATCTCATATTATTAAAACATTATTTGTACCTTAAACTACACTAATTACCTCTAATCGCGATTAAGAACTTAAAAGTTACTATTCACCAAAAAATTATTTTAATCTCATTGATCCACATTTTACTTCTTAATGAAAACCATGTATGTCGGATTTTTGAAAATAAAATCATAGAATTGGTAATATTTCATTTAAACGAAAAATCAGTTATTTAACTACCACTTAGTGGTTTCACTATTCATAAAAAATTGAAGTTTTTCAGAACAATGCCAAAATTTCACCTTAAGCTATAATTGATATTCCGAATTCAAAAATGATGTCTATTTTACAAAATTAAAAACATATAAGTTTCATTAATTAATTTTATAATTAATCCCCGCTGTCACAACAAATAGCGTGTTTTAAAAAACAATTTATATCAAAAGATTGGCAATTGTTTATATCCAATTTCAATGTTAAATTAATTCTAATGACCACCATTGGATAAAATGGTAAAAATATATTCTAATTATAATTTAAAACCACTAAATAGTATAATTTATCACTATAAATTATTTTGATTAAAAAAGTTGTTTTTAAGTATTTTTCACTATTCATAAAAAATTAGAAGTTCTCAGAAAAATACCAAAAATTCAACATAGGCTAATTTCGATATTACGAATACAAAAATTAAGTCCATTTTGAAATATAAAATTTCTATAATTTTAAAAAGTGGTTATTACTATTCATAACGGCTACTTTGATTAGTCGCGGTGTTTTAGAACTCGATGTTGCGTACAATGCAAGCTATTGCATTATTGAATGAGAAGCGTATCGTGGAAGCTCAGGGTGTTACAGTTTAGGAATATGATTGAGGCCTACACCTTTACGTTAGATAATAGGAGGGATAATGCCAAGGGAATTGGAATCAGTCCAAAAAAAGGGAGAAGAAAAGTGTGAATTACATGCCTAACATTTGGAAGGCAGTGAGGGTGGTGTGGTGATGGAGGAATAGTATTGACCATTTTCGACACAAAGCATTCATATCACATTAACCTAAATGGGTTCAAAAAAATGACGATGGACCATTGACCATGTTTGAAACAAAGGACCCGACTTGAGGTGTCGTCCAAAGTCTATTGGGGTGTTAGGAAAGAATTGTAAGTGAGCCGAGGTGTCATGGGATCCGGCCATTAATGGGTCCCTCCCGACATAAAAGAGGATGAAGATCTGAATGAAGGACACAAAAAGCATGAGGTGGAGGGATGAAATGTTTGAATGGGATTCTAATGATCTTGAAATTACACCACTGTAATCATGGTATGATGCATTTTATGCTTGGTGCATAAGGAATCTTTTATTTAGAACAAGAGGCATCCTATTGTTGAATGATTTGGAATGATATTGTTTAAATTCATGTAGAAAGAACTATTGGAATATTATGCTTGGAGAATAAGTCATCTATTGTTTTGAGGAAGAGGCATCCTATATTTGGCACATAGGTTTTTCTATAGTTTATAGTCATGTAGAGAGGACCGTTGGCATCTAATGCTTGGCTCATAAGGAATATCTTATTCAAAGTGAGATGCATCCTATGTTTGTAACATAGGGTGTTCTACAGTCTATAGTCATGTAGAGAGGAGTGTTTGCATCTTATTCTTAGATCACAACACACCTCTTGTTTAGATCAAGAGGCATTCTATGTTTGGATCATTGGGTGGACTACAGTTTTTAGTCATGTATAGAGGACTATTGGCATCTTATGGCTGGACTATATTGATTTTTTTTGTTTAAAAAAAAAGTCATACGATGTTTGGCTCGTAGAGTGTGATATAGTTTATAGGAATGTAGAGAGAAATATTAAGAATATGTTTCCTAGAAAAGGATGGTGTTTGGACTTATTCCAGAGCAGCACTTTCTGGTGGATCCTGGCATAGGATTCAGGTCATGGGGTTTTGAGGAGTTGCTTGAGGAATGGTTCGACTCAAGGTAATCGGGGAATTGATGATGAGAATATGAACACAACACACATAAAAGGGACCGAGATGAATATATCGACTCTAGGTATTTGATTGTCCTTGGAGGAGTTACATGAATCATGGTATTACATAGGTGGAAGGTTGATGCATGTTAGGGTGAAATGGAAAAGGCCGATGTCCTGACTTGAAAAGTTCACGGTGCGACTGTCCATTAGTCATGTGGGTCTGTTAAGGAAGGGAACAGATAGGATTGGAAGGTCGAGACCGCATCCCGGAAGTAATTTCGAGTGGGGGTGCAGGGGCACAACCCCCACGGTATGGACTGTTGGGCGCAAAGGTAGGAGCATCGGGATGGATTGGGCTTCATGGAGTATCTTTGTGAAGGAAAGGAGTTCACGGAGCATGGGTTCTCGAGAAGAAACTTAGGAAAGGAATGTTTTACCCAATGCGTGGACTTGTGGAGCATAGGGGCTCACGGAGCAAAGCATCTGATGGAGAAAAGAGACTAGTGGAGCAATGGGCCTCACCGAGAAAAGGGCCTCACCGAGAAAAGGGACTCATGGAGCAGAGTAGCTCACGGAGAAAAGTGGCCAGTGGAGAAAAGCGTCTTTCGGATAAAATCGGCTTGCAGAGCCACAAGAAACCAGATGGAGCTCCTTCTTTAGCGAAAGGCGGAGCCCTTTGCGAAGGGCATGACTTTTCAGTGCTCTAGAGTTCCACGAAATGGGAGATCGACCAACCATGGGGTGGGGTGACTGTTCTTACGAAGGAGGTGATCCTGCTATTTATAGGTGATGGAGGTTGGTGAAGGACGCCTCAGATCACAAAGGTGCGCTGTAAAGAAAAAATGACGCCATGAAGGATGTCATACTCGTCAACTGGAGGGAGTTACCTCATGTTTCTTGTAATCGTGGAGTTGACCATCATCGACATTCACAGTGCTCATGGAGGCTTAGATCACGTTGCCTCAAGCTCATCGTAATCACAGAGTCAACCATCATTGACATTCGTCGTGCTCGTGGAGACTCTGGTCAAGTTCCCTCTGCTCCGTGATCATGGAGGGAGCTTCGTGAATGGGCTCCGTGAACTGGTTTTCTAGCCTAAATTCAAATATCTATTACTCTTAATCTGTAACTCCGTTCGGGATCTACGACCAGTCAATTTGAAGCTTGAGAAATATTCTACAATCATGGATCTTGAATGGAAGCATCTGGAATATTTCAGGGATGCGTTTTCTAATGACAACAATGACTTAATTATCACTCCAATTATATCTTTTTCTATGATTCATGACTAAATATTATAGGGGTCCTAAATGAGTTGTAATTATAAAGTAAAATCTAATAACCATATTTAATTCTCCACTAGATAGAAAACATTGAAAAACTATCCAAATAATAAAGGATATTTGAGAACCTTTCTCTATTATATTTATTGAATGTTTTGATTATCATATTCTATTGATAGTTTTTTCCAATATCAATCTTTTAATTATATAAACCTTAATAAATAAATAAATGGATTTATATTGTATGGAATTTTAAAAAACCATTTTTTCAGATAACATTGGTAAATGTTTTTGTGTCTATAAATAATACTAGAAAAGTTATTCAATATATAATTGAAATGGTAACACTTCTATGTAATCCCGATTTATAAAATTATTTATTCCATCAATAGAAATAAGATGGTGTTCAAATTTTGAAGTAATAACGGCTCGAATATATGAGAATGGAAAAATATATAAGATATTTTTAAATGGAAAAAAATACTAAGATATATTAGTTTATTTGAAATAATATGACACTTCAGAGTTATGCTCTATATATTTTCTCATTAATAAAACCCTTATAAAGCCTATAAAATAATTATGTATATCTAGTAATTTTGTATATTCTTGATCCATTACAACAACATTCTGTTGATGGGTTCAATTTGAGGTTGAATCACTACTAAAAAACTAGGATTATCCAATGCTTGCATTTTGAAATTGTTATCAGAAAGCACTGTCAAAGACACCATTTGTTCGCACTAGATAAATTGTTATTAAATGGGGTATTTAGCAACATTAAATAGAGTTGTTAAAGTGTCCCATTTATCAATTATTGTACAAAAGAATTGTTAAAACCCCCCTTAATATTTCTAGTGAAAAAGTGACAATATAAGGGGTCTTTATCATTGCTAGTAGTAAATAACTGAAAACTGGGGGATTTATTAGTGCCCATAAAAAAGAGGTGATAATGTGGGGTCATTATAAGTAATTTTTTAGTATCACTAATAAATACCCCACCATTTATCAATGTTATTTTAAAACTGCTGATAAAGGGTATATTTCAAAAAAAATAACATTTCATTTGGAGTAATTTTATAAAAAAATAATTTATTTATATTGATATAAATAATATATATATATATATGTTAAATATGTTTAACCTAATTATAATAAGGAATTAAACTTAATATGTAATAAATTAATTATTTTATATTATAAAATAATTTTAATTATATTTTTAATTAATAATATCATAATTATCATCAGGTAATAGTCATTTAATAACAATTGAAAGATAAATTAATAATAATAAAATATCTAAAATAAGTTAAAAACGTAACTCGGACTTCAAACTACCATAAATTTCGATCTAAGTGTCCATTTGGGCTCTACCGCATATCAAATTGAAGGATGAGATCAGATCTTTGCCTTGATAACAAGGTTAAACCCCTATATATGTTTTAGAGTTAAACAATTCCCTAAAATTCTTCCGAAACAGAGTTTTTAGTCAGGGAACCACAATTTTTTAAAATTCAGCGGAATTTCAGCAACATTTATTTTGGACTTTTTTCCCGTTTTTAGTGAGTACTTAATTTGTTCTAGGGATTAAATTAATATTAATATTGTCGTTTTGAAATATATTTTTTTTCTCAAAAAAATTTTGTTTATAATTAAATATTTTCATATTTTCATATATTCACTTATAATAAATCACTTGAATAAATTAATATATCATCATATCTATGAAGAAACATATTTTAAATGTATAAAATAGATATTTATTATTCATTTTAAGGAAATTAAAAAATTATCCTTTTTATTTTACTTAGAAAAATTCATTCTTATGTATATATATACCCATGAAATTAATGTTTATATACAAATAAGTGTGTCTCAAAAATTAACAAATAAATATTTATATATATAATCTAATATATGTAAATAAATACATGTTCTAATAAAGTATTTAAAACTACATCTATCATATTTTTCCTTATTCAAATATATTTATAATCATTTTAAGTAAATATATGTGTGAATTATTAAACGAATATATATGTATATTATATTATAGTATATGTAAATTAATATAATATATAATATATTTGAATAAATATAAAAATATAAATATCATGCACACACACATATATATTTTATAAATGTATTAAAAACTTTTAAAATAAATATTTTAATATAAAATATATATGTATCAATATATGTAAACATAAATATCATTAAAAGACATGAAAACAACATGGTGTAGTGGTAAAGGCATTCAATATTCAATGGGGAGGTACAGGGTTGAAATCCTAAGAGGTGGACATGAGGCTAGAAATTCAAAAGAAACTAATAATGGGGTGGTGGGGGTGAAAAGAACTAATAAAGTGTTGGGGTGGAGTTCTATGGAGGGGGTCGTGGAAGCGCAGATAAAGGGGTAGTTCTCATATATTTCCAAAAAATTATAATGTTACACTCAATAACAATTCTTTTCTAGAATTTTTAAATGGACCATTATAATTGAAAAAAACAATGTTAAAGTGAACCTTCAACATCGCTAAAAAAGAAATGTTAAAAGGGTTAATTAATATTGCTAAAAAGTGTTGATAAAGTGCTGATTTACTTGTGATATTATTGCACTGTTAAAAGGGTATTTTAAATTCAATTTTCTAGTACTGATTAAAGTCTACGAATTTTAACCACACTCCAATAGTATACCCTTTTTTAGCACAGATAATATACTATTATAGTGAAATTAAATTCCTTTTCTGTAGTAGTTAATGATCAATTGAGGGGAAATTATACAACCAAAACACTAAATGGATTATTGTTCTATAAAATCATATAATATGACATGTAATGGTATTTTAATGAAATCATATGTTCAAGGATGAAATTATCGATCCGAAATAAAAATAGATTAATAAACTCAACACTTTTTTTAAATTGGAGTGATATTTTATTTTGGTGATTAAGTGTTTTTAGAAAGATAATATGTAGACAGATATTTTTTATCCAAATTTTAATAAGTTTATATAATTACCCAAATTATTTTTTGAGAGATAAAAAAATATTACTTATTATTTTAAATAAATATATATCAATATTTGAGATATATATGGAATATTACAATTTTATTTATCTATGAAAAGTAATATATTAAAAATAATTCCAATAAGATATAATTCCCCTTTATCATTTTCATATATACATATTTGTTTTAAGAATAATAATATATAGTAAAAATATTATAGGTTAATAAAAATCTAGAATAATGTTAAAACCTGTTAGACTATGATTTTAAAAGATGGGTTAAATAATTTATAAAGATGATTGAGGGGAAAAAGTTCAATTAAGGAATTTTATATTTAGATAAATGTTTCATTAGATTAGTATTTGAAATTTATTCATTATAATTTGAAAATCAAAATTATTATTCCTGATTTAATGTAATGTCATGGTTTAACATATTGATAAAAGTGGAAATTAGAAATAATAACTAGAATTTTTATATAATGTGATGTTATCCAAATTTGGATGTCTAAGAAACATAGTAGTTTTCCTAGAAAAATAAATGCTACACATCAAAAATTTATTATTTATTTAATTACCCAAAAAATTATTTAAACTATAAATGATCACAATGAGTTATATTTAGGTTGAGACACTATATTTAAGAATCACTATTTACTACACTACACCTAGTGAATGTTCTGTTGTAATGTTTTATAAATTTTTATTGATAAAAAATTCTAGTTGCATGTTTGAGTCTACTTTTCTATGAAAATAATAAAATATTAGTCATTTTCAAACATATAATAAATTTACTACTGGTTGGAAAATTTTGAATACATATTTAAACAATTTTTTGATGAAATACATAAATCACAAGAAGATGATTACTATCTATTTCATTTAAATTATTATTTCACAATATTTCGATATAGTTTGTATAATAAATTAAAATAGTGTTTTCTTTTAAATTTTTTTTATTGATTTGGGATTTAAAATGAAAATTAATATATATATTTTCAAAATAAGTATAAGGATGTTAAATGAACTTAGAAAAATTATAGTTGTTTTAATTAACAAATAAGGAATGAAATGGAATCTGTGATATTATATGAATCCTAGTTGTTTTTTATTGTAATAATTTTAAATTTTTTCATCATTAATGTATTTTCATAATTCTTATTGTGTATGCCTTGATTAAGAAAATTAACTGTTATTTTTATATATGAAATTCCTTGGGTTGTTTATCATGAATAATTTTTGTGACATAATTTTTAAGGAGAAATGAATTGTATAAATAATGATGATTAATCTATAGTACTAGATACATTTTAATGAATAAATTAATGATTTTGTTGGAGTAAATTTAATAACTCATGGGTTTTGACCATTTAAATTTATAATGTCGTCAATAGCATGAGTCAAAAGAAACACCGAACTGACACAACACATTACTAAATTAAAATATTCCATATTAAAATTACATGAATAATATAATCATTAGTTGATGAAAATATTAAATTCAATCATGTTACTTTAAATTATTATTTTATTAGATTAAAATTATAAAAAAATGATACATTTTGATGAATTTTTTTAAAAAGTGGCGTTGTATCTTACCATAATAAATAAAATAAAACATATATAATAGACAATCATGATTGGTTATATTTAAGTTCATAAATTAATACAACATTATTCAATTATTTTCAAATCTATTTGAAGGAATATAAATGCAAATGATGTTAAAAAAGTCATTTTAATGACAAGAATTTTTTGTATCCATTATATTATAATTTAGAAAGAAATTTATCAGTTATATATCATTAATTTTGGAAATATAACATCATTTGTATTATTTTTTATGTCAATATTAATTTAATATGATTTTATTATATTTATCTAAAATGATTTATTTTCATGAGAATAATGGAAAATAAAATTTTTATAAATAACAAGATTTTAAAGAAAAACATTAGTAAATAACTACACAATGAAAATTCATGATTCCTTTTTCAAAATAATATTATGTATTTTATAAGTCAATTAATAATTTAAAAAAACGTTTTTTTGATTTAAAATACAATGTTTTACATTTTTAAACATGAGTTACATTTTTCAAAAACATTCTTTTTAGTACATTATACACTTATTATTTTGAAATTAATTTCCCTCACCTCTATGAAATTAATATAATGAAATAGATTTTAGATTAGAAATAATTTTTCCAAATAATTTTTTATTTTTACAATTTATTTCCAAAATTAAGATTAAATTTCATAATTTAAAACAAGTTACCACGGTAATAAATAAAAAAGATTAAGAACTATTTAATAAGAAGAGAAAACCATCTAAAAATTTATAAAATGTGTAGGAATTGTTATTTTAGGTTTTGATATACCATAAATATACCCATGTTTATTACTTCTCAAATTTTTATCCACTATCTTTAATTGTGATTCCCCATTACTAAATGGTTTTTGGTATTAAGAAAAATGTCATCTATTTTTTTCTTATAAAGGGGAAATCCTTTTCTTAATTCCCCTCACACGAAAAAACAAACATAGTTACGAAGAAAATCTAAAAAAATCTTGAAAATTTTCAATCCACATTCTCGAGGTTGGGGTCTTCTCAATAGACTATCAATTAATAATTAAACCCCCTTTGCAAAGAAGATAATCCAAGAAGTAAGTTATAAAATTCTAACCACTTTTATCTCTTTTATATTTAATTAGAATAATTTAATATTACTAAAATTAAATTTCTATAAAAAAATTGGTAATAAAAAAATAATTCATTTTCATTTTTATTAATACAAATTAGGTAGTTATTTAAGTTATAAAAATATTATGTAATTTTTAATCAAAAAAATTGTTTTTAAAAAATAATTTTATTTATGGTTTTATTTAAAATCAAAATTTCTATAATTTTTAATTTTAATTAAATAAAATTGATATCATTTTTTAAATAATAAAATAAAATATTTAATTTGTGTGAAATTTTGGTATTTTCAATAAAATTATGATTTTTAGTGAATTGTTAAAAATAATGATTTTTCTAAAAAGAATTTTCTTTTCCAAAATTACATAATTTAAAACAAACAATATGTTTCAAAAAAATTAAATTAACCTAAGTATTATTTATGTATATTTATATTAATTAATTAATTTTAAATAAAATTAATATTGGTTTTTAGTATATGTTTTTTTGTTTAAATAGTGGTTTTTCGGAAAAGTCATTTAAAATGCATAATGTTTCTTTATTCAAATTGATTAATAAAATAACTAATGGTGAATTTTTAATGATATTTATAGAATACATGTCTATAAATATTAATTTATTTTCATACTATGATTATTATTAGTCATATAGTTAATATGGAAACATATTTTAGCTAAATAAAACTGTTATTAAAAAACTTCTACCTCACAACATTTGCGGGATTAATATTTACCTAAAATTTTACACTAATGTTAATTGAATTTGAAAAAATTGATTCAATATTTGAAATAAAAATATAAATATTACATAATAATGTAAAGTAAATTTTGTAAAAAATTAATTAGGGAAAAAATTGTAATTAATTACAATGATTAAGGTAAAAACGAGTTTACTTGGTGGTTATACATAAAAAATATTTTTTAAAAATGAACAAACATATACAAAACCAATTGTATGGACATTTGTTTTCCATATACCATATTATATTGATAATTTATCATTATAGGGGTATGGTGAAATGAGAAAAAAATGTTCTTGGAATTCACACATTGAAACAAATTACAAGTGTGTCGCTCACATAACTTATAAATGGCCACCCTCCTTTTTCCTCTCATCACACTTTCAAAACCAATTGTATTAACCAATAACAACCCAAATAAATTCCCAATTTCCCTCATATATTACTATAATCCTTACATTGGTCATAAATCCTGCAACTCACACTTACATCAAATGGGGTTTTAAATCATCATTAATGTGTACGGAGGATGACCACCTCACTAAATGATGTCAAACATTTTTCAACTACCACCTCTCACAGTTGGTTATAATGATGAATAGAAATATTATATATGATATTTATAATATAATTATAATATTTTATTATTTATATCATATATACCATTTTTTTTTCAATTCCATAGGAGGTACAATAATATCATTCATGCAAATGACAAACTACCACTTCAATAAGCGATACGATTCATTTTACCTACCGTTTCACATGGATGGTAATAAGGGTAAAAATGATTACTATATATTATATAAATGAAATAATAAATTATATTAATGAAATTTTATCATTTTATAAAATTAATATATCATTTTATTTATTAAATATTCACTCCGTCGAAAAGTGATAATTTTGTTTGTGGACAAGTAGACTATTGCCTCCTCGAAGTGTTATGATTCCTTTTTTATCTCCATAATATAATTTTTATATTTATAAGTGTATTTAATAAAATATTACTGTTTTTATATAATTTTAAATCTATAATTATTAAATAATACTTAACATCTTTCCATAATGATTATTTAAAAATAGAATCTCTACACATGCATACATACAACATTCCATCTTCATGATCATAATGTTTTTTCATTTTCCAAAAAAAATATTTTGATCAGTTTTCAACATATAATTTATCTTTAAATATGATAATTTATTAATGATTATTTTTCTATAAATTTTTTAATAATTACCTCTTTAACCATATTAAACCTACCTTAAAATTTTTTGACACATAATCTAAATATGGTCAAAACATCTAAATTAAAGTTAATTTATAGAGGAATTGTATATAAAATGTTAATAATTGAAAAAAAAGTAAAATGAAACATTAAAAAAATTATAAATAACATAAATAATTAACTTTCGTTTAGTATTTTTGAGTATTAAGACACATATGACTAGCTAGGCATAATATAAGGAACTTCGTCTGAATTTTCATTCATTAAGGATTTTTTGGATGTTATGAACCTATATTATTTTATACCGTGTATATAAAACCCCATTTACATGATATATTTTAAATTTATATAACAATAGTATATTTAATGTGATTTATAATTTTATAATTTAATGGGTTTTATGATTGAAGTGTTTCCCATGTGATATAGGACTTTTCATTGAAAAAATTTCTCTTTTAATTTTTTACTTCTAAAAATTCAATTTCTATGTTCATTTATATAAAAGGATATTATGAATGTTTTATATGGATGTAAAATACATTCTAATTTATATTTTATTTCTCTTCTACATAATTTCAATTGTTTTCAGAAAGGAATATTTTGAAATGTTTTCTAAGGAATGTTCTGACATATATAAAAAATAATGTTCTATTTTACAAGTACATCGAGGAAATTAATTGCACACTACTATGATTAATTTTTTGTTGATATCTGCCTTCGAAATATTTAATGTTATATTAACAGAAATCCCTTCTCAGGATTTTATAATTTTTTGGTATTCAAATTTAGATTTCGAAACCATATGGTATTTTAGTCTTAAAAATGGTGTTTTAAATGAAAATTGTATTTATATATCCAAAAGTTATTTATTATTAGTGTAAACCAGTTTTTCAAAATTAAAGCATAAAATATTTTATACATTTTCCAGAAATTAATTATTCTTCAAGAAAAATGGGTGCACCCGAATAGCATCTATTGGGCCCACTATAACTAACATAATGGGGAGACCTTGATAGAATTTGGTGGTCCCATTACTACTTATATTATGGTGAGACTAAGATAGAGTCGGGTGAGCCCCTTACATATTATATAATGGGGTGACAAAGATATTATCAGGTGATCCCTTTTTAGCTTAAAAGACGGGTGCACCAAGATTTCTCCCCAACAAATTAGGTAATGATTATATTGGTAGTTAGATATATAGTTTTTCCTTTTAAACTTTTATTGGTGGGGTTTCATTATAACGATCTTCTATGTCAACAAAAATTGTTTTTAATTCATTTTTATGGCTTTAATGATATGTTTGACAAATAAGTGTGTCGGTTTTCAAGTGAAAAATTATTTATTTAATATTCTCAAAGAATATATAAGATAAAGGTTACCATTATATGAGTTTTCATATCTTCATAATACTAATGGTTTCCCTTTTTGTATCAATTACCGATCTTGTGTTCTCATCCCATATTTTAAATTATTTTCAAATGATATAATGATGTGTTAGTGAATATAAGATTTAATGTTTGGAGACAAGATTATTTTATAATAACATTAATTAATATTAATTTAAAAAGATTACATTTAGGAAAAAATGGATACTAATCGGTAGTGTCCACTTTGAATTATATTATTTATTAATGTATGAGTTATAACCTAATTATCTAAAAATCTAAGCTTGAAATGGTCCTCCAATGTAAGTGAATCAAATAATGAAATAAAAATCAAGATTATGTAATGTTCATTACTGGTTCAATAGAGTTTATATAAAAGGAAAGTTTATATGACTTTATAGTTTAGGATAATTCTTATTTTATTACCATGAATTATTTAACCTTATAGATAATATAAAATTAGTTATAATATAAATATTACAATGTCGGTTCATCTAAATAATTTCTTTTAAAAACAATTTTTATAGAAGAAATATGCAATTTGTATTGGGATGGATCCAAGAGGTAATAATTTTTCAAAATTGGAATCCCATGATAGTTGGAATCAAAATTGAACAACTTTTTGTGATGCTTTTAAATGTGCATTAAATGATTTAATTAATTTAATAAATTACCAATATGAGAGGAATATATTATAGGTGGTAGTGACTATTACCTCGATCATATATATGAATATAAAGAAGAACTATTCAAATTAGTGATGCTCTAGTACTAAATGAATACTTGGATGTACCTGATACTAAGCCATTTTCTAAATCCCATTTATTAAAAGAATAAAGATAATATTTTAGAATTGAAAGGAAATTGTATAAGTTTATTTTTAAAGATTAATTCAATATAGAACTCCACCATGGGTGGTCCAGTTTTCTTTTTAAAAAAAATATGGTTTAATGATATTTTGAATTTATTAGGAAGCCTTGAATAACATCATTGTTATGAACAAGTTTCCTTCTCCTCATATCAATGATTAGTATGATCATGTCTATATGGATTAGTATTTCCATATGGATGAAATGATATTAGGGTACCATCAATTGTGTTTGTTTGAATAAAGTCCTTCTAAATAGTTTGTTTCATACTAGATTTGGGCATTATATATTATTAGTTAGGTATTTCTGGTAATCTAATGTACATGATGTATTTATAGACAATATGTATATAATTTTTCATGATATATTGGACATGTTTATGGATATTTTTTATTAGTGATATTTGGGTATGTTCTAATAAAGCTGAGGAATTTGAATACACCTATGTGTTTTTTTGAAACCCCTAAAAGAAAATAATAAATTTGGTAAATTTAGGAAGTGTGAATTTTGGTTGAAAAAAATTTCATTCTTTGGACATGTTTTTTATAAATATGGAATAAGTTTTATCCCTACTAGGAAATTGTTTTTAATAATGGACAAGCCCCAAAAATATCATAGAGACCTGTTGTTTTATTAGATTATAAGTTTACTTCTAAAGATTTTTTGAAATCATTTCATGGCTTTTAGCTCACTAACATAATTAACTAGAAAAGGAGTTAAACAATTCTAGATAAAATATTTTAAATATTTTTCCAAGAACTAAATATAACATTTTATTATTTTCAATTTTTTACATACCTTTTAAAATGGTGTGAATTTCATCTAAAATGATGCGTAATTGAATGTAATTTGTCGTGTTATATTTCAAAATGATTAGGTAGTTTATCATGATTCCAATTAGTTGAAACCTCGGTAGTACAACTATACTACACGTGATTTGGAATTACCTACTATGGTTTTCTATTTAAAAATATTGAGGAATAATTTGAATGGAGTAATCTGTATAATATATTCTGTTTACAAAATGTTGAAGTATAAATTTACTAAAAAATAATTGAAAATGATATAGATTGTTGGACGGATCTGATCAATGATTATGATTGTATGATAAAATATTATCCTGGAAAAGAAAAAGGTGGTTGATATTTTTTAAGTGGATTAAGTAATGAATCATTAACCATGTTATAATTGGAATGTGACTATTTTTTAATTATTTGAAATTGTTTGGACAAGAATTTGAGGATATAGGGGCATCATTGGTTTGGTTTTAGGTTTCAATGTAGTTGACTTTTCAGAAATAATTAAGAAAGCATGAATGGTGGATCAATATTTATTGGAAATAGTATAATTCATTATGAATATTACGTTTTCTAATATTAATATTAATTAATAAGGGGTTTTCTGATTCTGAAAAATATTATATATGCCTTATGATTACTAGTTGAGGTAATTGTTGTTTATAAAATCACATTGATCCCCATTTTTTGTTCATCTTGTTATTACCAATACGTACCAAGACCTATAAGATTATTTCTGGTGGGAAGGAATGAATAGATACATTTCTAAATTTACTATGATGTGTTTCACTTTTTTGAAGGCTAAATCATGTTGACTGTAACCTAAGGGTGTGCTTAAAACTTTTATAGTGTGAGTGTGGAAATGAGAAAATATATCAATGGATTTCATAGTGGGATTTTCAGGAATATAAGGATGTAAAATTGTGATATGGGGTATTTAATATACATTAAAAAATATTCATATTTCATTACCATTCAAGATACAGTTCCATTAGATCAGCATTATAGATTTTATGAAAAGAAGATTATCAAGTTAATAGAGAACCTCTCACCACTTTATCAAATCATGATCTCAGGTTCACATCTCTGGTTTGGAAATGACATTAGAAGTCATTGGGTGATGAATTAAATTTAATTATAAATATTAATCTATATTTTAATGAATAGTCTATGAAAAAGATTTGGAAAATGAAATATATTCTTGATTATTGTTCAATGGTTTATTATGGAAGTTTTTATCAACATAATTCTTTGGTTATTTTTTCTTATAAAAATATATTTAATTCCAGTATATAGATAAACAATTTGAGGAAATATATGGAAGTCGATTTCAGACAAAATAAATTTGGGGAAATGATTTTTTTGGGAATAAAGATTGTATGTCAAATTTCTAATAATGTTATTTTGATCTTGCAACATTTGAGGGTGGATCAAAGCAGGTAGAAACGTTATATGGAAAACTCAGTAAGGGTATCTATTTTGAAGTTAGTGATTATGTCATTATCAATGTTTCTCTACAGAAAAGTATTTTCAGTTTTTATAAAAGGGAAATATAGTTCTGTAGTTTGTTAGACCATATGAAATCTTATATAATATTGGATTAGTTTCCAATAGAGTGGCCTTACTAATGAGTTTACATAAAATTTACTTAATAGATAAAGGGTAAAAAAATATGCGCCTGATTCCTCTCATGTTGGAACACAGAAGACATTCAGTTGGACGAGAAACTTTTTAGGAGAAAATTCATATTATTATTCTTAACTATAGAGTGTATGTTTTGAGGAATTAGGTGGTTCACTAAGTTGCAGTTTTATGGAAAACCCATATGTCTAAAGAGGGGGTGTGGGAATATAAAAACGTTATGTTGGAAAGATATCCCTACTTGATTTATAAGTGAAACAAATTACAAGGATAAAATTTATACAAGAGGGGAAGGATGTAATAACACATTTAATTATTGAATAGTTCATTTTAGGGTTTATTAAGATTGATTAAATATTTATGTTTTTTCAAAAAATATTAAGTATTATTTTATCAAAAAAAATATTATTTTAATAAAACAAATTATTTTATGGTCTTATTTAAAATAATAACATCTATGTTTTATAATATAAATGTTATTAGATAAATATAATTTCATAAATCATAATATCAAAATTTACATTGGGTGAATATTTGTTATTTTTTGGAAACTTTTTCTTTTTATGTGAATAGTATTAAATACCGATTATTGTAAAATGCCATTACTTTTCAATAAGTTATATAATTTAAAAGTGTTAATATGTTTTAATATGTTATCAAGTAAATTAAAAATAATTTATTATTTATTTATTCCACTAAGTTTCTTTTAAATCACTATTATATTGGGTTTTATTATAAGTTTACTTTTTCTATAAAAATGTGTTTGTCAAAAAACTATTTTAAAATTAATAAAGTTTTACCATTTTAAGTAATTAAAATAATCCCTAATAAGGATTATTTTAAAAGAAATTTATATATTATATATTATTAAATATTTATTTAATATCATAAAATGGTTATTATTAGTTATAGAGTTATTATAGAATTATCTTTTTCTATAAAATACTCTTATGAAAACACAGTTGTGTTGTCATGTCCATGAGAATAATATTAAATAAAATTATGCCACATATGTGTATTGAGTAGGGAAAAATAAGTTCTAAAATTTGAATTAGGATTATTTTTACCGTAAAATAATTTATTAAATATTTTTTCCCAAACCTAATAGAGAAAGAAATTAAAATTATTTAAAACGAATACGGTAAAATCAGTTAATGTAGTTGTTAAATATTGACAATAATGTGGAAAAATGACTGAAAACATCACCAAAACTATTTTATTTAAACAAATTAGACCATATTTCTTCTAATATATATAATTTAGCATTATTGGGAATGTGTGAAATTTTAAAAACATGGTCAAAAATCTATATTTCAGGAACATTACATTAGTGCCACTCAAATCACATATGAAACGCCACACCAATAATCCTCTCTCCACACCATAAAAACCAATTGGATCTATAAATAACTGGAAAAATAAATTATCCATATCTCTACTATCATCAAATAAGCCTTAATTTTGGCGTAATTCCAACCATGAAGGGCTTTGATTCAAACCAAAAAAAGATACCCAAAGAAGAGGTAACATTCATCAACTATTGTTTTGGTTTAATTTCATATTTCATATCCTTGAATTTATATTATAACATGACTATATAATAACCTAAATATCTTAAATATATTTTTTATTTTTTAGGTTATTGGTAAGAAACTATAACCCCAGAAAAAATTAATCAATGGGGTCATGAAATCACCATTCGTGTGTACAGTGGGCTACAGCCTTACGAAACAATGTTAATCATCTTTCCATTACCACCTATCATGGTTGGTTATAATAATAAATATAAATTATGTATATGATATTAATAAAATAATTTACTTATTAAGTCTTTATATAATATATATCCATTTTATATTCCATATTGTATGAGATATGATAAATCTGCATGTGAGTACAATGGAGTACCTCCACCCACAACAATGTCATTCGTTTACAATAATGCATTACATGAAGGTAATAAGGGTAACTATTTTGAATATATTTCATATAAATGACATAATTATAGTAGTAATAACATATTAATCATTATATAAATAAAATATATCATTTTATATCTTACCATTCCACTCATTAAAAAAGTTATAACATCGTTCATGGACGTGTGCACTACCACTTTCATGAAGCGATGTGATTCCTTTTTTCATCAGTTTAATGCAAGAATGATATATATAATTATAAAATATGGTATAAAGATATATTGATAATTCTATAAAAATAAGTTATTACTATCTTTATTTATATAAGGTGAATTTAAAATTGTAAATATAACTCATGCTTTTGAGTGTCCTACTATCTCAATGATCGCAACTTTAGTTCATTTACCATATACATATTTAACGATTGGTTTTAAAATTATAATTGATGTATTGATATGATAATTATGTCATTATTATTATTATATATGTTTAAACAATGAAACCATTGATCATATTTGTCCAATCAATGATGTTTCTGACACATAATCTGAATATGGTCAAAGCATACGACTTGAACATAATTGATTATGTAATTGTATATAAATTTATAATAGGTGAGATTGAAGTAATTATAAATATGAAAAATGATATAAACAATGTAAATAATTAACAAATGTAAATTATTTAGGAATATAAATGTACACATGACAAGTTAGAAACAAATTAAGGGAATCCATATCAATTTAATCTCATTGATGAATTTTTTGATGTTATTCAAATATATTCATTTAGAATGTGTATATACATCCCCTTTTACATTATATATCATGAATTTATCTTTTATAAGTATATTTAATTTATTATTTAATTTTATTCTCTGATTAGGATTATGATTCAACTTTTTCCCATGTGATTAGGGACTTTTCATTGAAAAACAAATTCATATTTATTGTTTTCCTTCCAACTCTTAGTTTTTTTAGTCCTTGTATTCATAATGATTTCATGAAATTTTTTATATAGAAATAAATGATTAATGATGTAAATTATATATATATATTTATGTTATTGGTTCACAAAAATGAATAATATTTTTAAGTGTTGTATATAGAATGTTTTGATCAACAACAAAATGAATATTCTATTCATAACACACAATGATAGTAACTTTTCCACCACTATGAATATTTTTTATTTCTATATTTTTTTTAAATATTTCATGTAATATAAAAATTAAACCACTTTACCCCTTTTTGGTAATTTTTTTTATTAAAAATGGTTTTCAAATAATATGTTTATTATGGTATTGAAAATAGATTTTGAAATGGAATGTTTATTTTGATATCCAAAATTGACTTGTTTGTGAGTTTAAAAGTGTTTTTTACAAATTAAAATAAAATAAATATGATTTATTAATGTTATCATACTTGAACATTATAAATGTGAAATGGTTGCACCCAGAAATAATTGGGTGAGCCCATTACAACTTAAATGATGATGCAGCTCAAATACACCGATTAAGCGTGTTTGTGCTTATACAATGGAGAGGCCCGTATAGTACTGAGTGTGCCCATATACAGAGATCAAAATTATTGGTTAATGATTATATTTGAAGTTTTTCATATAGATATTAAAATTAAAATGGGTTTTAAAGGGTTTCAGTAATGTGATGCTCTAGGTTATAAAAAAGGTTTTGAATTTCCTGTTATTTTTTTAGTGATTTTATCTGAGAAAAATGTTTTTTTTTTTGATTTTTAATTGTAAATGATTTATATCATATTCCAAATAAAACTGAATATTATTATAAATGTTAAATGTGTTTTCATTTTTTAATATGACTAATGGTTTTCACACTTTTTTATTCTTTACTGCAGTTTTCTACTCATCCAATGTATTTATATACTTTTCATTTGATTCATGGATGGGTAAGGGAAATGAATAATTCAAAATTAATGTTTTGAGAATTGATCATGAAAATAAATAATTATTTAATTTGTATGATTAAATAATTTAATCATTGGATACTAATTTGAAGTGCCCACTTAGAATTATATTGTTTTTTAATGTATAAGTAATGGACTAATTCTCTAAAATTATAAACCTGAAAAGATCCAAAAATTTAAAAGAATAAAATTTTATAGTACCCTTGGATTATAGTATGGATTTTTTTTTGTACTTTTTTATGTATCTAATGTATAATGGTGAATGGTGTGTCAGTTTCAAGAACATTCAAGGAGTTTTTCAGGCTAAAGGTAAGGTGCACAGGTTGTGCATAGTTTGTCTAAATCATATAGAACCCTTAGAGAAACCAGGTAGAATTGTAGATGTTGGACAATAGCTTCGGCTTGGTGGGTGAAAAGTTAGGTAAACAGTGTGACGATTCAATGCGATCAACTTCCTAGACAGTAGCTAACACACAATTAGTGCACCATATGTCAAACCATGTAACAAAACCATGCACAATGTCAAAGCGATATCCTAAAAAAGTGGATCTCACACGTTTTTGACATTATATACCTCATTTTCCTCCTAAGTAGCTCTAACTTGGGATTATTCTATCTTGAATTTTGGAGAACCTCTCCCAGGAAAGATGGAATCAGTCTAGTGACTTTACAAGGAATTTAAAAGCCCGATTCTTACAACAAGTGCTTGTTCATTACCATTCTTGTAATGTTTTATTAGATCTACACCACCCCTATTTGCATATTCTTAGATCTAAAACCAATGGGGGTCGATGTAAGATTTTATATTTAATTTATGATTGGATTTTTCTTGGATGTTGATAGGGGAAAATATCTAAGGTGGTTTCATGGAATTCTTACCTTGTTTCATGAGCATTCATCGTTCATTTACAATTTTCATAAAAACACTCTAGGAAGGTGGATTTACTCTTGAATCCACTTAGAAAAATAGAATGAAATGATTTTGAATTATTCCTTTCCCTTACTGAAGCATGGATCTTGTGAAACCTGGAGTCTTGTGGATAATGGACTCTTTAGTTGTTTTCCTGCATTTTAGTATGATTATTAATTTGTCTTCCACAATTTCACACTTTGGTTAGTTTCTTTATAAAGGATTTTTTGAGTAGTTATTTAAGTAATCATTCACCATATGGTGGTTGTATGATTATGGTTGTTGGTTTGTTTTTTTGTTACTAATGTGTAAATCATACCTGACATACATTGAAACCCTTATGAATTTATTTCCACCATTTGGAATGTTGGGGATATCACAAAAGTCTTAGTAATGATTTATTGTATTCCCATGCCAATAAGAATAAGTTTGTCATTAAAATTGTTAGCATCTTGTTCGGTCCTTTCCAATAAATTGAACATCTCTTTCTTAGTCTTGGAGTTGAATTAATTATTATCTTTTCTCAGGGATGCAATCTCAGAAAAGAGTAAGATTTTCAGGACATGAAATTTTCAGAATATAAAGATGTATCTAAACTTTTTATTACGAACTTAATCCTACCAAGGAGTAGGGTTGATAAGTGTTATAGAGACCCCTATAAGATTTTGGAATCTCATTGTCATGGGTTTAGCCAATGGGATGAGAATGACATGCATTAGAGGAATGTCTTCCCACCAAGATTTCATATTTTATTTTGGAAAAATGATTTATGATGTGATTTATTGTGTTTTTTGAAAAATGTTGAATATTTTTTCAAATAAATGATTTTGAAAAGGAAATGGTTGGTAAATTTGTAAAATGGGTTTATTTTTAAAACCATGAATGGGTTTTTCAAAAAAAACTAATAAACCTATAAAAGATTTATATAACACCCTGACCCCAATTTCCCAGAGTTGGTGCATTATTGAATAACATTGGTAGGATAAAAAAAGAGTCAAGTCCCGAAAGACCGATTAGTTTAGCAGTCTTGGAAAATAGATTGCATACATGAAAGTTACATTACACATTAGAAAATAAAACAAATCACAAATGATCCTTTGGGAAGCCATTAATCCCCTATATTAACCATGTTAATCAATCATAATACACATCTTGGAATCCTGGGAAAATAAAACATAAGAAAAGGGTGAGCTCAGATGCTCAGTAAGGATTACAATATAGCAGAAAACTTAATAAATGGTCACAAACATTTAAGGAAATGTATAATACTAAAAAAAGTCTTTTAAACTAAAACTTCCTCATAATGTGGACAAGATAAATAAAATAATTTCATTTAATTATTCACATGGATATTTTACTAGTTGAATAATCACATGTAATATCAATAACCAATTTCATAATAATGGAATGCATAATTCCAGACTTCATAACCACAGAGTCTAGGCCTTGTGCCAAGACTAAAAATAAGATTTTGTCAAGGTATTGTGCCAAGACACCAATTTTCCTCATGAGACCTACCGATGCATCGAGGAGCTATATCCAGCACCACCTGTCACTTACTAAGTCCAATGAATTCCTCATATGAAATGGTTTAAACATAACATAAACATTCATATTAAAACTAGGATATGAAATGTCAATACATTATCCATAAACCATGAATGGTATAAAAATAACACATCCATAGTTAAACATATCACAAAACCTTCAACACAGTATGGAAGATTTGTATCATAATAAATCAACTTCAAATAAGTTTAAAATCCATCAAAGAATGTTGACATAGATGAAAATGATATGTAAAACTCTTTGAGATAAATATCCATTTTTCATTAAAACACTTAAAAGTCACACAATTTTGAATGTAATACATTTAACGACATTTTTGAGTCAATGTTTCCCATACCACTTTGAAACTATTGAATGGAAATAACATTTTAGAAACATTCGTGTCCATATAAATAAATCCTTCAAAACCATTTGGAAAACATGGACATTAATGAGATTGATTTAAAATAATAAATATTTAGAGCATTTAAAATGATGATCTAGTTAAAGAGTCCCTTCCATAAATCCATAAAATATTATTTTTGAAAATATTTTTATGAAACAGGGATGTGGATGATAAAGAGGTCCCAGTAGATACTCACGTAAAAACAACCTCAGATAATAGAGAGATTGTAGAATTAACCCTTACCTTGTACTTTTCCTTTGTCAAGGGTTGGTCAACCTCTTATATAATGTTGAAATAATTGTTATTAAATTTTTAAAGAACCATATACATTAATATGATATCATATATTATCTTCTAATATTTCTTTCTTAATGATATTTCAGTAGTATCGTCGTTTCGGGTGTTAACATATTCATTTTCCTTTATATGATTTGTTATGAAAGTAATGTTTGTTATGGACATGATGTATCTTATTCATATTCAGAATGATATAAAGTCTTTAGACGTTATTTTTAATCATCAAATGAAAATTATTCTTGAATGGTTATGATGGGGAACCACTTCTCATCGTGTCATGGAGACGGTAAGCCATACATACACACGAGGGAAAATATCATTCTTTAGAGGGTGAAATCATATATAATTGGATGGTATATCATATATACATAATCATTAACATGTTATATTTTTTATTTAAATTAGATATACTCATTATTATACCCATAAAAATAATGAAGGGTTTGAATAACAAACTACACCATAACGTGGAGACGGTAAGACTTACGTACGAACATATGGTGACTTTGTCATTTATAGGATGGATAGAATAAAAAATATGGTTGTACCATATTTATAGTAACATCACATTATGTAGCAGGTACTGTATTTATTATTTTGTTATGGAAACAACAAATAATGAGAAAGTGGAAGAAGAAATGAATTTGAAAGAGGGTGGTGAAATTAAAACCTCTTCTTTGGGGGTTTCCATTTGAGTTGATCAAAAGAGATACATAAGTTTGCTTTCTGATCAAAGTATATAATCTAGGATTATGTTAGGGTAGTTGGGAGGATATTTGTGTATGGTTTGGCAGAGAAAAATTGCTTTGGAGGTGTGATTTTGAGAGAAGTGGAAGTGCCCTTATATAAGATGGGTGAGGGGAACCTTAGGAAACGCAGGAAATATTATTTTATTATAAAATCATTTTCAGTTTCTAATTGACCCAAATTGATTTATTTAAACTATAAGGTGGGTATGGGTCGAAATACTCTCAAGAAATAGGTTTTAGACAATTTTAGGTCACAATATTAACCTTATCGTTTAGATTTAATTATTAGTTAAATAGTTTAACTTTTATCGTGTCTTCTTGTATTCCTACACAATATGGTTAAGAATGTTACTCTATACTTACAAGAGAACCTCAAGTGGTACATTAATGAAATATATAATATTATTTAATCCATTTGGATGAACCTTATATTTTTAGGAATATTATACCAACCAATAATATAGTATTTGTCTTAAAAACTAATTTATTGCAATATTGACACTATTTGGTATTTTGTTTTTTAGAAAGTCATAACAAACTTATCACTTAAAAAAAATTAGCCAATCAACTATAACATTTCATTTCAACCTATAAAATTCATTTATGTCATCAAAACTTTTAAATTATATTTATTTTAATATTGATAATATAATCTATTTTAGTATACCATTAAAAGGGTAATTATTGTATCATCATTTTGTCATAAATAAATTAAAATATTTAATCTCAAAAAATTATTAATTAAATACAATTATGTGGGAAATAGTTTTATATTTCTAATTAATATTTTTTGTCTAATTTATCTTATTTATAGCCATATATTAAAAATGTTTTAGTATATAAACATTTAATTT
The DNA here is from genome assembly GCA_963277665.1 of Viscum album. NCBI lineage: Eukaryota > Viridiplantae > Streptophyta > Magnoliopsida > Santalales > Viscaceae > Viscum > Viscum album. The sequence continues at coordinate 1,828,660,946 of OY728119.1, read as the reverse complement.
AACACTTTTGACTCATCTTTAAATAAAATAATAATAAATGTCCTAATCTATTCCATGTGGACCTAAAGGATCATATAATTTTTATAAGGTTCTTTTTGGTCGAATTACAATTATCTAATAGAATTTGGATATGTTTTAGGGAAAATATAATACCATTTTTACCATTATTTACCCTATATACTTTTAACCGTGGTAAATCAAAGTCAAAAGTTAGTATTCCCCAAAAATTATTTTAATCTTATTGAACCACATTTTAATTATTGTTGTCAACCGTGTCTCTTGAATTTTTTAAATTCAACTTACATAAGTGGTAAAATTATGTTTTATGAAAATTTGAAAATGCTCCTAGAATGTTGTTAAAAAAACGTTAAAAAGTTCAATAAAATTTTATATATCTAATTTTATTTTAAAATGACTCCAATGAATTAAATTTAACTTATATTGATATTATATATCTATTTTAACATAAAATAATTTTAAATAAAATAAATAATTATTTAAATAAAAAGTCGGTTTTTAATAATAACGCGATGTTTTTCACTATTCATCAAAAGTTGAATGTTTTCATAAAAATATCAAAAATTCACCATAAGCTAATTTTTATTTTCTGAATCCAAAAATGATATTTATTTTACCAAATTATAAATGTATAAGTTTAATTAATTAATTTAAAATTAATTCCCATGGTCAAAACAAAAAATGGGTTTTTTAAAAGTAAAAACTATCAAAAGATTAACATGTTTTTACATCAAATTTAAATGTGAAATTACTTATAATGATAAAAATTGTATTAAATAATAAAAATATAATCTAATTATACTTCCAAACCATTTAAAGGAATAATTTATCTCTATAAATTATTTCAATTAAAAAAGATGTTTTCATTTAAAATTTATAATTTTTCACTATTCATCAAAATATGAAAGTTATTGAAAAAGAACTAAATATTTATTGAAACTAAATTTTTATGTTCTAAATCTAATGAAGAAGTTTATTTTTTCAAATTAAATTTATAATAGTGTCAAATATTGGATTTAAAATGGGTTCTCCATTAGATGTAGAAAAATTGCATTTTTTTGAAAATACATCCTTTATATTAAAAAATGAATTTTTTATTATATTATGTAACACCCCAAGATTCTACGGTACGTTTCTCTTTGAATAATGCAATAGCGTGTGTTGTACGCAACATCGAGTTCTAACACACACCACAACGGATCAAACTAGTCGTTATGAATAGTAATACAAACTTTTTAAAATTTTAGAAATTTTATCTCTCAAAATGGAATTCATTTTTGGATTAGGAGTATCGAATTTAGCCTAAGGTGAAATTTTGGTACTTTTCGGATAACTTTAATATTTTGATGAATAGTGAAAATTACTAAATTTTAATTAAAAAAACGTTTATTATCAAAATAATTAATAGTGATAAATTATTAATTTGAGTGGTTTTATAGTATATTTTGAATATATTTTTACCATTTAATACACTGTTGGTTATCGGTCATAGTTTCACAATTAAACCGAACATAATCACATATCAATCTTTTGATAGTTATTATATCTTAAAAACACGTTTTTTGTTTTGATAGGAGAAATTAATTTTAAATAAATTTCTGCCACTTCTGTGTTTTGAATTTGGAAAAATGGATTCCATATTTGGAATCAGGATGTTCATATTGTGTAAATAGGTAACTTTTTTTTAGACATTCTGAATAATTACATCGATAAGTATTTTATTTACCATGGTTAAAGGTTAAATCTGGTAAATAATGGTTAAAAATTATATTATAATAATAAAAAATTACCCTAAAAATGTTTTAACCTTATTTTTTGATACATGTCCGACCATGGTCATATTTGGGTCGATTTTGGGACCCCATGGTGCCACTTGTAAGTGGTAGGGACACTTTATTTTAATTAAGTTAAAATGAATAAAAAATTGATACAAGCATATATCTTTTAGAAAATCAATTTTTACATAGGGTTATATATGTTGGATTTTTGACTATAAATATTCATTATAAAGATAAAATATTTCCTACATAATGGTATTTTATTTATAATTTTTAGACATTAAATAATTTAATTTATTTAAGACACAATGATGATGCAATAATTACCATAATAGTGAAAGATTAAAATAATTGATATTATAAATATCCAAATAAATATAATTTGAGACTTTTAATGAATTACACTAATTTTATAGGATAATATGACATGTTAGGATTGATATAAGTAACATTTTTCGATGTAATAATTCTGTTGTAAGTTTCACAAAAATCAATTATTGAATAGTGTCAAAATTGACATAAAAGAGTTTTTAAAACAAATATTATATTATTAATTGATATTAAATTTTTAAAAATCGACGGTTCAGCCAAAAAACTTATATCATGATAGTTTTATCATTAATGGACCACTTGGGGGTCTCTTGGAAGTATATAGTATTCTTATTAACTATATAATATAAAAATAAAAAGGGACATTGTAAAAGTGAAACTAATTAACTAAGAGTTAATACTTCATGATAAGTTTAATATAGTAACCCAAACCTGTATAAATTCTAGTGGTTGAGTGGTTTTCGACCCATACCCATCTTAACCTTTAAATATTCAATTTTTTAGCTATTAGAAACCAAATATGAATTTATTATAAAAAAATATTTCTAGCTTTTCCAAAGGTGCCCCTCACCCCTCTTATAAAAGGTCACTCCCCCTTCTCATTAATTCACACCTTCAATGCCTTTTGTCTTGGCCAAAATCTACCCAAATACTCTCCCAACTTCCCTCAATTCTCCCTAGAGGCCTTCCTTTAGTCATTAAGCCAACCTAATATCCCTTTTGATCAAATCAAAATGAAGAACCCGATGAAGAGGTAATGATCTCACCACCTTTTTCCGAGTTCCATTCTTCTTCCACTTCTTCCATCTTTGTTACTACCATTCTACAATAATAACTATAGTATCTTATATATACTGTGATTTTATTATAAATATGGTACAACCACATTCATTAATCTATCCATCCTTTAAATAACATTTCACCATACGTTCGTACGTACAGCTTACCGTCTCGATGTTGTGGTATAATTGTTATTCAATAAATTATTATTTGGATGTGTATAATAATGATGTGTAACTCATGTAAATAATAAATATAACATTATAATGACTCTTTATATATGATATAACATCCAATTATATATTATTTTAATATCAAAATAATGATATTGTCACTCGTGCGTACGTACTGACTACCATCTCCACGAATGCGATGAGATTCATTCCCCATCGTATCCATTCAAGAATAATTCTCATTTGAGGATTAATAATAGTATCTAAGGACTTGATATAATTCTGGATATGATTAATATACAACCTATCCATGACAAACATAGCTTATGTAACAAAACATATAAAAGAAAATGAGTAATTTAACACCCAAAACAACGATAATACTAAGATATTATTAACAAATCAATGTTAAAAGATCATATATGATATCATATTAATGTATATGATTCTTGTATAATTTAATAACAATTATTTCACCATTATATAGGTGGTTAACCTACCCCAACCAATGAGAAGTACAAGGTATGGGTTATTTCACAATCTCTTCATTATCCGAGGATGTTTATACGTAATAATCTACTGGGATCTCTTTATCATCCACATCCATGTTTATTGAATTTGTATTTCAAAACATTCTTACTATTTTACAGAATATGGGTTAATTTCATTTATAACCTTGTTTGAATTTTTATAAGATATTTATAAAGGAATATTTCCTTTATTTTCCAAACAAGGTCCTTTTTAACCTTTTTGACAGAATTAAGGTAAGAATGTTTTTTTAACTTATACGGTGGGTGCGGTTATTTTCCGCCATTATAAAATCTTCGAATCTTCCCTTAAAATATTATAAAAAATCATAGTAAATGTTTTATTTTATAATTATGTGACTTATAAATGATTTAAAAAATGGGATATTTCTCTCAAATAGTTTTGATTTCATCAATGTGAACATCCTTTGATGGATTTTAAGCTTATATGAAGTTGATTTATTATGATACAAAACTTCCATATTGTATTGATAGATTTGTGATATGTTTGACTGTGGATGTGTTATTTTTATACCATTCATGGTTTATGGAGAAATTATTGACATTTCGTATTCTAGTTTTAATATGAATGTTTATGTTATGTTTAAACCTGTTCATACGAGGAATGCATTGGACTTAATAAGTGATAGGTGGAGCCTGCTATAGCTCCTCGATGCATCGGTAGGTCTCATGAGACAAAATAGTGTCTTGGCACAAGGCCTTGACAAAATATTATTTGTAGTCTTGGCATGAGGCATTGGCTATGTGGTTATGATAGTCCGGGATTATGCATTCCATCATTATGAAAGTGGTTATTGATATTGCATTTGATTATTCGATTAGTAGAATATCCATGTGAATAAGTAAATGGAATTATTTCATTTTATTTTTTCCATACTATGTTTAAGTTCATGTTTAAAAGGATTTTGTTTTAGTTATACATTTCCTTAAATTTTTATTCTTATTTATGAAAGTTTCCGCTATATTGTTATCCTTACTGGGCATTTGAGCTCACCCCTTTTCTATGTTTTATTTTTCCCAGGATGTGAAGAAGTAAATTATGAATGAAATTAAGGGATATTACGAAGGAATAAGAGTGTATACTATGGAGAAAATGTTGTTGTAGTTTTCATTTTTATGATGTAATGTAAAACATTATAAATATATCTAGTGTTTCCAAGGCTACTAAACTAATCAGTCTTTTGAGATTTGATCATTCTTGTGATCATGCTTATGTTGTGTAATAATGCACCAACTCTGGGTAACTGGGGTCGGGCATTATAGTTGGTATCATAGGATGTTTAGTACAAACCTTGGAAACTAGATTTAGATAAACTCTGATTAGAGCACATAGACCTAAAATGAACATTGAGGATTAGTATAGAAGAACTTCCTAGAATTTTGGTATTGTAGAGATTTTGTGAGTTTTCTGAGAAATACATCCCTGTCTGGATACGAATAGGTAGAAGCGGCTCTGGAATAGATGTACCTAGGGGTAAAACCTGAAAACACCGCTTTGATCTAGACTTGAACGGGAACTGATGCACGACAATGGGCCTTGCTGCACTCTTGGTTACGACACTCTAGCGGGATATGCTTAAGATAACTCTCTTTTTATTTACAAACCATTATGAAGGGTTTATGAGTATATACTTTCTCAATGAATTTTTTTTATGATTATGGATTATATCCATAAATAGTTCAATTTAGGTTAAGTGTTTTATAATTATGGAATTATGTATTTTGATTCATAAACTGATCTAGTTTATGCCATTTTTTAGAAATGGAGCCTAGTGGAAGAAATGGAAACCTTATCAATGCACGCACTCAATGTAGGGATTTCCATCCTGCTCAAGATAATTATAGTGGAGCTGATGATGCAACTGGTGCCGATCAGCTAATCACCATACTGGGAAAACTCACTCAGGTTTAGAATAATAACCTTACCCGTATGGAGCACCCTGATCCGCAGCGTGGAGGATCAATGTTAGATCGATTCATGAGGAAACAACCACCAACGTTCAATGGGAGTAAAAATCCCTTAGTAGTTGAGCAATGGATAAATTCCCTAGAGAAAATATTTCAGGCTTTGGGGAGTAGTGAAAGGGAAAAAGTTATCATGGCAGTTTACCGCCTCACTAGAGATGCTGATCAATGGTGTTCATTGATTCAAAACACAAAGTAAGATGATGAATTATCAAATATAGAATGAACGGGGTTCAAAGATCTGTTTTTAGAAAAATATGTTCCTCGTGACCATCGAGTAGATATGGAAAGGAAATTTCTGATTTTGAGACAAAAGGAGGATGAGAATGTCGCAAAGTATGAGGCTAACATTACAAGGTTAGCAAGGTATTCTGGAGATTATATACGTAAACCAAGAAGTAAGATTGATCATTTCTTTGATGGGTTAAAACCATTTCTTCATCGAGCATTAGTCCCACAATCCTATTCATTGTACGAAGACATTGTGTCATGTGCTATCAAGACCGAAAAGGAATTATCTATGTCTTATGACTTTAAAGCAAAGCTAGAGAAGAAGAGATCTACTGATCAATCTTGGAATGAAAATAAGGGGAATAATGGAAAGCATTTATATCCATCCTGTGGTAAATGTGGGAAGAAACACCATGGTACTTTCTTTAAGGGAATGGGTGTCTATTACAAGTGTGGTGGAAAAGGCCACCAAGCTCGTGAATGCAAAGGGAAGAAGGAAGCTACCAATGTTCAATGCTACAATTTCATGGAGATGGGACATTAAGAAAATGAATATCCTAAGCGTTAGGGGAAATTACCTCATAAAAGGCCAAGGTATCAAGGCCATGCTTATGTTATCACTACTGCTGAGATAGAAGCTCTGAAAGACATGGTGGTAGGTAATTTAATGGTTTCCTCAAGTTTAGAAAATGCATTATTTGATTCTGGATCATCGCATTGTTTCATATTTTCCCAGTTTTCTAAGAAAATTACATATATCCAATTTGATTTAACAGGGGAGTTTTTAATTAAAACTCCTAAGGGAAGTATTATTGCAACAAAGTTTTGTGAATCAGTCCCCATTAGAGCACATAAATATTCTTTATCCGCTGATCTCATCGTCATACCTATGATTGAGTTTGATATAATCCTCGGTATGGATTGTATTTCGGATTATGATGTGAAGATTTATTGTAAGAAGAATGAGGTTTTTATTTTTGATGATGATGATAAGGAACACCTTATCTTTAGAGTAGAATCGTCAGCACCTAATTCTTATCTAGATCCACCCCCATTTGCTCAACTAAATTCAATTATTAGGGAGGAAGAGAATGAAATGATTTTCAGTGAGGAAACGAATGTTCAAATAGAGGATGTACCTATTGGGAGAGAATATTTAAATGTGTTTCCGAAAGATTTTCCTGGACATCCTCCAGAACGAGAAGTTGAGTTTTCCATTTATTTAATTCCTGGATCAAGGCCTATATCGAATACCCCTTATAGAATGGCCACTGTAGAATTAGTTTATCTAAAGAAACAACTAGAGGAATTGATTAATATGGGATTTATTCTCCTTAGTGTTTATCCATGGGGATCCCCTGTTCTTTTTGTTAAAAATAAATATGGATCTATGAGGTTATGTATCGAATATAGGGAGATCAATGCTATAAAAATAAAGAACAAGTATCCCATACCTCGCATTGATGATTTATTTGACCAACTGGATGGAGTTCAATACTTTTCAAAGATTGACCTTCGATCTGGATACCATCAGTTGTGTGTAATGAAGGAAGACATTCTGAAGACAGCATTTCGAACCAGGTATGGGCATTATGATTTTACTGTAATGGCTTTTGGATTGACTAATGCACCCTCTGTATTCATGGATATGATGACTATAGTTTTCAAGGATTATTTCGATGAATTTGTGGTGGTATTTACTGATGATATCTTGGTATACTCTAAATGCTACGAAGATCGTGAATGTCACTTGCGCATTATCCTGAAGACTCTGAAAAGACATGAATTATATGGGAAGTTTAGCATGTGTGAATTCTGCATTCATGAGATTTCTCTTCATGTCCATATTGTCTCTAAAGATGGAATCTCTGTTGATCCTTCTAAGACCAAGGCAATCCAAGAATGTCCAGAAACTATGAGTATAACTGAGGTACACAGTTTTATTGGTTTGGAAGGTTATTATCGATGTACCGTCCAGAATTTTGCCCGATTGGCTGACCCATTAAGGAAGCTGACACCTAAAGGGGATAAATTTGTTTGGACAAAAAAGTGTGATGAATTTTTCGAACTGAAGAGAAGATTAGTCAATGATCCTATATTGACTCTACCATCAGGGAATGATGGGTTCATTATTTATAGTGATGCATCCATGAGAAGACTTAGTTGTGTCCTTATACAGAATGATAGAGTTACTGTCTATGCATCACGACAGTTGAAAATTCATGAGAAAAACTATCCTACAGACGATCTTGAGTTAGCAGCTGTGATTTTTTCTTTGAAGATATGGAGGCACTACCTCTATGGTGAAAAATGTGAGATTTATACTGATCAAAAGAGTTTGAAATATATTTTCTCACAAAAAGAAATCAACATGCGACAAAGGAGATGGCTTGAATTACTCAATGATTACGATTGTACGACACACTACCACCCAGGGATAGAAAACAAGGTGGAAGATGTTTTGAGCAGAAAATATCATGTACTTTTGAACAATATGAGAATTGAAAGGGATCCAATTTTCATGGATCTAGTGAAGATAGACATGGGAATAACAAGGGAAGGTGAAACATCAATTCTTTTTTCAAATGGTTTCCAAACCATCTTTACTAGAAAGGATTAAGAGTTCTCATACTGATGATGAAGAATTTCAAAAGAGGATTAATGCTGTGAATGATGGGAGATTGAGAGACATTGTGTATAAAGATGGAATTATGAAATTAAGGAAGAGACTTTGTGTTCCCGATATACCTGATCTAAAAAGGGAATTGCTGGATGATGCTCATAGTTCCAATTTCTCAATACACCTTGGGAGCACCAAAATTTATAGATATTTGAAGGAACATTTTTGGTGGGACAACATAAAGATGAAGATTTCAGATTTTGTGTCAAGATGTATGGTTTATGAACAAGTGAAAGCTGGAAGGAAACAACATGGTGGAGTATTGCAACCTCTTCCCATACCAGAGTGGAAATGGGACAATATTACGATGGACTTTGTCATGGGGCTACCAAAAACTCCTAGAAGGAACGATGCAATATGGGTCATTGTTGATCGTCTTTCCAAGTCATCACATTTTCTTTTTATAAGGGAAGATTTACAACTTGAACGACTAGCAAGACTATATATTAATGAAGTTGTGAGACTTCATGGAGTACCCCTATCGATTATTTCTGATCGTGATCCCCATTTTACTTCAAGATTCTGGAAAAGTCTTCAGAAATCCTTGGATACTAAACTTCATTTGAGCACTGCCTACCACCCTCAAACAGATGGAAAATCAGAATGAACTATTCAAACCTTAGAAGACATGTTGAGATCCTGGTCACTTGACTTTCAGGGTATGTGGGATCAATATTTACCTCTAGTAGAATTTTCCTATAACAATAGCTTCCATTCGAGTATTCAGATTGCACCATATGGAGTGTTATATTGAAAGAGATGTCGTACACCAACCTGTTGGGATGACATTGGTGAAAGAAAACGTGTAGGCCCAGAACTGGTGGAGAAAACGATGGAAAAGGTGAAGGTAATCCAAAATCACACCAAAGCAGCTCAAAGTAGGCAGAAGAGCTATGATGATAATCGAAAGAAGTATTTGGAATTTCAAGTCGGTGATCATGTTTTCCTGAAGGTATCTCCAAGGAAGGGAGTCTTACGTTTTGGTAAGAAAGGTAAATTGAGTCCCAGGTACATCAGACATTTTGAAATTCTAGAATGAATTGGGGCTGTAGCTTACCGATTGGCAATGCGGCCAAGTCTCTCCAAAGTTCACGATGTGTTCCACGTGTATCTATTGACGAAATACATGCCTGACCCAACGCATGTACTCACCTATGAGGAATTACAACTGGAACCCGATGTGTCTTATTGAGAAGAGCCCGTCATGATTCTTGATATGAGAGAACAAGTGCTGAGAAATCGGATGACGCGTCTGGTTAAAGTTTTGTGGAGAAACCATAAAATGGAAGAGGCAACGTGGGAACCCGAGGAACTTATGATAAAGAACAACCCGAGTCACTTCATGTGGTAGTATTCTAGAAATTTTGAGATGAAATTATTTGAAGGAGGGTAGAATGTAACACCCCAAGCTTCTACGGTACACTTCTCTTTGAATAATGTAATAACGTGTGTTGTACGCAACATCGAGTTCTAACACACACCACAACCTATCAAACTAGCTGTTATGAATAGTAATAACTACATTTTGAAATTTTTGAAATTTTATCTCTCAAAATGGACTTCGTTTTTTGGATTCGGAGTAACGAATTTAGCCTAGGGTGAAATTTTGGTACTTTTGGGATAACTTTAATATTATGATGAATAGTGAAAATTACTAAATTTTAATTAAAAACAACTTTTTTAATCAAAATAATTAATAGTGATAAATTATGAATTTGAGTGGTTTAAATGTATATTTAGAATATATTTTTACCATTTAATAAAATTTTTGTCATTTGACATAATTTCACAATTAAACCGAAGATAAACAAGTATCAATCTTTTGATAATTATTATATCTTAAAAACACGCTTTTTGTTTTGACAGCGGGAATTAATTTTAAATTAATTTCTTCCACTTCTGTGTTTTGAATTTGGAAAAATGGATTCCATATTTGGAATCAGGATATTCAAATTGTGTAAATAGTTAAATTTTATTTTTAGATATTTTGAATAATTACATCGGTAAATATTTTATTTACCATGGTTAAAGGGTAAATCCGGTAAATAAGGGTTAAAAAATAATATTATAATAATAAACAATTACCTTAAAACATGTCCTAATATTATTGGTTGATACATATCCGACCATGGACATCTTTGGGTCGATTTTGGGACCCCATGATGCCACTTGTATGTGATAGGGACACTTTATTTTAATTACGTTAAAATGAATACCAAAATGACACAAGCATATATCTTTTAAAAAAACATTTTTTACATAGGGTTATATATGTTGGATTTTCGACTATAAATATTCATTAGAAAGATAAAAGTATTTCCTACATAATGGTATATTATTTATAATGTTTAGACATTAAATAATGTAATTTATTTATGACACAATGATGATGCAGTAATTACCATAATAGTGAAAAATTAAAATAATTGATATTAAAAATACCCAAATAAATATAATTTGAGACTTTTAATGAATTAAACAAATTTTATATGATACTATGACATGTTAGGATTGACCTAAGTAACTGTTTTCGAAGTAATCATTCTGTTATGATTTTCACAAAAATCAATTATTGAATAGTATCAAAATTGACATAAAAGTGTTTTTAAAACAAATATTATATTATTAACTGATATTAAATTCCGAAAAATATAATGTTCAGAAAAGAGACTTATATCAAGAGATTTTTATAATTAATGGACCACTTTTGGGTCTCTTTCATGTATATAATAAGTTTATTAACCATATCATATAAAAATACAAAGAGACATTGTAAATGTGAAACTAATTAACTAAGAGTTAATACTTAATGATTACGTTAATATAGTAACCCAACCCTATCTAAATTATATTGGTTGAGTGGTTTGCGACCCTTCCCCACCATAAACTTTAAATAATCCACTTTGGAGCCATTAGAAACTGAATATGAATTTATTATAAAATAATATTTCTACCTTTTCCAAAGGTGCCTTTCACCCCTCTTATAAAAGGGCACTCCCCCTTCTCATTAATTAACACCTTAAAAGCCTTTTGGATCAGACAAACTATACCCCAATACTCTATCAACTTCCCTAAATTCATCCTAGAGGCCTTACTTTAGTCAGAAATCCATCCTAGGATCCCTTTTGATCAAATCAAAAGGAAGAACCCGAAGAAGAGGTAATGATTTCACCACCCTTTTCCAAGTTTCTTTCTTCTTCCACTTATTCCTTCATTGTTATTACCATTCTAAATAATAACTCCAGTATCTTATATATACTGTGATGTTATTATAAATATGGTACACCCATATTCAGTATTCTATCCATCCTTTCAATAACATGTCACCATACATGCGTACGTACAGATTATCGTCTCCACGTCGTGGTGTAATTGTTATTCAATAAATTATTATTTGGATGGGTATAATAATGATGTGTAACTCATGTAAATAATAAATATAAAATGATAATGATTCAGTATATATGATATACCATCCAATTATATATTATTTTAATATCAAAAGAATTATATTGTAGCTCATGCGTACATACGGACTACCGTCTCCACGAACGCGATGAGATTCATTCTCCATCGTATCCATTCAAGTATAATTCTCATTTGATGATTAATAATAGTATATAAGGACTTGATATCATTCTGGATATGATTATGATAAAACCTATCCATGAAAAACACATCTTACGTAACAAAACATATAAAATAAAACAAGTAAGTTAACACTCGAAACAACGATAATACTATGATATTATTAACAAATCAATGTTAAAAGATCATATATGATATCATATTATTGTATATGATTATTGTATAATTTAATAACAATTATTTTACCATTATACAGGAGGTTAACCTACCCCAACCAAGGAAAAGTAAAAGGTAAGGGTTATTTCACAATCTCTTTATTATCCGAGGTTGTTTATACGTAATAATCTACTGGAATCTCTTTATCATCCACATCCATGTTTCTTGAAAGTGTATTTCAAAACATTCTTACTATTTTACAGAACATGGGTTAATGTCATTTATAACCTTGTTTGATTTTTTATAAGATATATATAAAGGAATATTTCCGTCGTTTTCTAAACAAGGTCTTTTTTAACCTTTTTGACAGAATTAAGGTAAGAATGTTTTTTTAACTTATACGGCGGGTGTGGTTATTTTCCGCCGTTATAAAATCTTCGAAGCTTACCATACAATATTATTAGAAAATTTTCAAAGTAAATGTTTTATTTTATAATTATGTGACTTTTAAATGAATTAAAAAATGGATATTTCTCTCAAATAGTTTTGATTTCATCTATGTCAACATCCTTTGATGGATTTTAAGCTTATTTGATGTTGATTTATTATGATTCAAAACTTCTATATTGTATTGATAGTTTTGTGATATGTTTGACTGTGGATGTGTTATTTTTATACCATTCATGGTGTATGAAGAATGTATTGACATTTCGTATGCTAGGTTTAATACGAATGTTTATGTTATGTTTAAACCTGTTCATATAAGGAATGCATTGGACTTAATAAGTGACGGGTGGAGCCCGCTATAGCTCCACGATGCATAGGTAGGTCTCATGAGACAAACTAGTGTCTTGTCACAAGGATTTGACAAAATATTATTTGTAGTCTTGGCACGAGGCCTTGGCTATGTGGTTATGATAGTCTGGCATTATGAATTCCATCGTTATGAAAGTGGTTATTGATATTGCATGTGATTATTCGATTAGTAGAATATCCATGTGAATAAGTAAATGGCATTATTTCATTTTATTTTTACCATACTATGTTGAAGTTCAAGTTTAAAAGGCTTTTGTTTTAGTTATACATTGCCTTGAATGTTTATTCTTATTTATGAATGTTTCCACTATATTGTTATCCTTACTGGGCATTTGAGCTCACCCCTTTTCTATGTTTTATTTTTCCCAGGATGTGAAGAAGTAAATTATGAATGACCTGTAGGGATATTATGATAGGATAATAGTTTAGACTATGGAGACTATGTTGTTGTAGTTTTCATTTTTATTATTTAATGTAAAACTTTATGAATATATCTATTGTTTCCAAGGCTAATAAACTAATCAGTCTTTCGAGATTTGATCTTTCTTGTGATCATGCCAATGTTATGTAATAATGCACCGACTCTGGGTAACTGGGGTCAGGGCGTTACATATTATGTCTATGAAACACCTAATATGGATGTTAAAATTTACCTGGAATACAAAAAATTCATAATGTTGACAATACTATTCATAATCGCTTTTGAATAGCTAGTTTGGTAAGTGGTGGTGTGCTCGAACTCAGTGTTGTGTGTAGCGCAAGTTATTGAATTCCTTTGAAAAAATAACGTACTATAAAATCTTGGGGTGTTACATTCTCCCCTCATTCAATAAATTTCATCCTCACAATTTGAAATTGTTTTTCTAAAATAAAATGTTTAAAATAGAAAGATACCATTGTGGAAAACCCACATCAGAAATTGGGTTAATAAAATTTAGTCTTAATAATAGGGGAAGGAAAATGAAAAAGTCACCACAAAATCATGATCTCGATTAGGAGAACATTGGTGTAAATTTGACACATATAATTGGAGGAAAATTTAAATATTTATAGGGAGTGATTGAGGTCATCAATAACAAACAAGTGTAAAATTGAGGGCCTCAAAGCCATCCATCTATGATGATTTAAAATATCATCGGTTCAACTAAACATAAGATATTAGGATAACACATTTTTGGTTTTAATATCCCTTCCCTAAAGGTTATGAATTAATTTATTCATAGAATAAGTAAAAAAAGAATACATGACAATTAGAGTTCCATTTGATAACTAATTTCTACCGCAAACTAATTTTTCACTAGAAAAGATAATAGAAATCAAAAATATTCAATTTATCCTAATCGTATAGGGTTTAAAAAATTGAATTTTTAATTCTTCTATCAACCCATTTTTTAAAAAAACTACATTATACAAACTAGGACATCACTTGGGGTAGTGATAGGTGATGCTCCCTTGTTTCCCTTCAGTTGTGTGTTCAAGTATCGTGGCCTTAGCAGATGCGAATAGTTGTCGTCCGACCTCCGGGTTGTCCTTTTTATAACAATCCAAAAATTATCTCAATAAATTATTTAACCTTAACAACAGTATCCAATATCAAAATTAATCTATTCCAACGTTTAGACTTATCCAAAATACTTCGGTCCAAACTCAAAGTCCAAAATTTATAAGGAAGGTAGACACAATGAATATCCTTTTTGACATTTAATAACATGTGAATACCTTCATCATGTATTCTTTTAAAACACGGTAACACCCTGAATTACCATAAAACGTTATTGATTACATTCATGATCCCTTATTCTTTATAGAATACTGAATATACTCTTTATATAAAAAAATCATGTAAACTCCAATAATGATGGAATATACAAATTATTAATCAGTTTCAAGGTTGTGAAGAATATCCAATATAATTTATCCATATCAATCATATATTATTATGAAATCACTACCTTTGTATCAAAATCATATTGAGGTTTATCTTTATCTCAATCATATATTTTCCAAAAAAATTATCCTGCTATTGAGTCACTTTTCTTGGTACCACACAATCTCAAGTCCTTAATGAAATAGTACTTCACTACAATCCGTATATACTCTATAATTTTTATAACGTGTACATCATTAATACAATACTCAAATGACACAGTACCTTAATAACAACATAAAAACACTAATCATTCCTCTACATCTTATGTAGTATCATAAATTGATAATTATCCAATAGTAGCATTTGGGGTATACTCTGATGATTTGGACATTGATTCTCGTAGTGTCCCAACTCCTTGCAGATGAAGCATTATACATTTGGAACCATTTTCTTTCCCTTTAAATCACATACTTGGTGTCCTTTTTATCCACACTTATAAAAAACTCCAATTCCCTTCAATCTTTTACCAAGGTGATTTTTTCCACAATTATCACATACGAGAAAATCCTTCTTTCCCCTCTTCACTTTATCCATCTTTCTCTCTTCCATCCTTTTCTTCTCTTTCTTCCCTTCAATGTCATGGGACTCAATGAATTATTTACTTATCTTATTAACACACTATACTCTTTCTTAATATTATGATAATACATGGGAGATTATTTCTATTTTAAATGTTGGATTAATACAATGAATGATATTATCCTTCTTAATCTTTCGATCATGTGTATTGTTGGAATTCTAATTCCTTCTACTTGGTGCCATTTCTAAACAATGTCATACACTAGGTTAGTTTATGAATCACAGTGCATAATTCCAAACATGTAAAATACATAATATAAATTTAAAAGATTAGGCATATAATCTATAATCATAAAATGCTTTCATTGAGAAAGTATTTACTCTTAAATCCTTCATAATTTCTTGTAATGAAAAGGTGAATTATCCAAAGCATATCCCTCGGGAGTGTCGTAACCATGAGTGCAACAAGGCCCATTATCATGTACTGGGATACCTTAGGTCAAGCCCAAAACTCCTTGTCAAAGTTTTCACTCCAAGGTACATCTATTCTAGAGACGCCTCTACCTGATTGTATCTAGACATGAATGTATTTATTGGAAAATACAAAAAATCAATACATTACCAAAATTCTAGGAAGTTCTTCAATACTAATCCCCAAAGTCTATCTCAGTGTATTGTTCTCTAGTAGGAGTTTATCTAAATTTATTTCTAAGGTTGTTGCAAAACTTCCTATGATACCAACTATAACACCCTGAACCCAGTTACCCAGAGTCTATGCATTATTACATAACATTGGCATGATTACAAGGAATCATGTCCCGAAAGAATGATCAATTTAGCAGTCTTGGAAAATAGATTACATACAAGAATATTGCATAACACATTATAAAATAAACCACAACATAAATGATAGTTTTAGAACGCCATTAATCTCATAGCTTAACCCTGATTATCAATCATTATACACTTTTGGAATCATGGGATGATAAAACATAAGAAAGTGGTGAGCTCAGATGCTCAGTAAGGATAACAATATAACAGAAACATTTATAAAAGAGCATAAAAATTTAATGCAACCCGTAAAACTAAAACACAAACCTTTTAAACATAAATTCTTCATAATTTGGAAAAGATAAATCAAATAATGTCATTTACATATTCACATGGATATTCTACTAGTTGAATAATCACATATAATATAAATATCCAATTTTATAAAGATAGAATGAATAATGCCAGACTTCATAACCACATAGTCAAGGCCTTGTGCCAAGACTAAAAATAAGATTTTGTCAAGGCCTTAAGCCAAGACACTAATTTTTATCATGAGACATACCAATGTGTCAAGGAGCTATATTGGGCTACACCCATCACTTACTAAGTCCAATGCATTCCTCATATGAAAAGTTTTAAAAATAACATAAACATTTGAATTAAAACTCACATATGAAATGTTAATACTTTATCCATAAACCATGAATGGTATAAAAATCACACATCCACGGTCAAACATATCACAAAACCTTTAATACAATATGGAAGATTTGTATCATAATAAATCAACTTCAAACAAGTTTAAAATCCATCAAAGGATGTTAACATAGATGTAAATGACTTGTAAAACTCTTAGAGGGAAATATCAATTTCTCATGAAAACATTTAAAAGTCACACAATTTAGAAAGGAAGAAATTTAAAGACTTTTTTGAATTAAGGTGTCCCATACCACTTTGAAACGTTTTATAAGAATTAATATTTTAAAAACATTCAAGTCCATATAAATACATACATAAAAACCATTTTGAAAACGTAGACATTAATGAGAATGATTTAGAAGAATAACTATTTAAACCATTTAAAATGATGATCTAGTTAAAGAGTCCCTTCCATAAAACCATAAAATATTCCATTTGAAAATAGTTTTATGAAACATGTATGTGGATGATAAAGAGGTCCCAATAGATACTCATGTAAAAACAACTGCAAATAATGACGAGATTGTATAATTAACCCTTACATTGTACTTTTCCTTGTTCGATGGTAGGTTAAAATCTTGTATAATGGTTAAATGATTGTTATTATGTTTTTAATGAACCATATACATTAAAATGATATCATATATGATCTTTTAATATTTCTTTGTTAAAGATATTTCAGTAGTATCATCGTTTCGGGTGTTAACTGATTTGTTTTCCTTTATATGCTTTGTTACACAAGTTATGATTATTATAGATATGATGTATCTTATTCATATCCAGAATGACATAAAGCAGTTAAACATTATCTTTAATAATCATATGAAAATTATTCTTGAATTTTTATGATGGGGAATGACATCTCATCACGTCGTGGAGATCGTAAGCCATACGTACGGACGAGCGACAATATCACTATTTTCATGGTGAAATCGTAAATAATTAGATGATATATCATATATACAGAATCATTAAAATTTTATATTTATAATTTAAATTAGTTATACTCGTTATTATACCAATACAAATAATGAAATGTTTGAATAACAAACTACACCACATCGTGGAGACGGTAAGCCGTACGTACACACATATGATGAGTTTGTCATTTATAGGATAAATAGATTAAATAATATGGTTGTAACATATTTATTATAACATCCCATTATTTTGGAGGTACTGAATTTATTATTTTGGTATGGAAACAATAAATAAAGAGGAAGAGGAACAACAAATGAACTTGAATGAGGGTGGGGAAATTATTACCTCTTCTTCGGGTGTTTCCTTTTGAGTTGATCAAAAGGGCTCCATAAGATGGATTTCTAATCAAAGTAAGGACTCTAGGATGATGTGAGAAATGTTGGGAGGATATTTTGGCCAGTTTTGGCCGAGCCAAATGGCTTTGGAGGTGTGATTTTGAGATAAGGGGAAGTTCCCTTTTATAAGAGGGGTGAGGGGCACCTTAGGAAAAGCTTGAAAAATTATTTTATTATGAAATCATTTTCGGTTTCTAATGGATAAAAATTGATTTATTTAGAATCTAAGGTGGGTATGGGTCTAAATGTTCTCAACCAATTGGTTTTAGACATATTTAGGTCACCATATTAACCATATCAATTAGATTTAACTATTAGCTAAATTGTTTAACTTTTACCACGTTTTCTTGTATTTCTACACTATATCGTTAATAAACTTACTATAAACATTCAATAAAACCTCAAGTTGTAACTTAATGACATATATAATATTATTTAAGCCATTTTTTAGAGACTTCATTTTTCAAAAATACTATATCAACCAATAATACAGTATTCGTTTTAAAAACTATTTTATGTCAATTTTGACACTATTTGGTATTTTGTTTTTGTGAATGTAGAAAAACCATATCACCTCAAAAAAAATTATCTAATAAACTCTAACATGTCATATCAACCTAAAAATTAGTTTATGGCATCAAAACGTTTAAATTATATTTATTTTAATATTTATAATATAAATTATTTTAATGTTTCATTAAGAAGGTTATTACTGCATCATCATTGTGTCATAAATAAATTTAATTATTTAAAATCTAAAAATTATAAATAAAATACCATTATATAGGAAATATTTTTATCTTTCTAAAGAATATTTATAGTTAAATTTATATTATGTATATCCCTATATTAAAAATGGATTAGTAAATAAAATTTGAATTTAACACTTTAAACTCTTCATTAAATAAAATAATAATAAATGTCCTAATCTAATACAAGTGGACCATAAGGATCATATTTTATTCCTATGGTTGTATTCGGTTGAATTACACTTATCCAACTGAATTAGGTCTTGTGTTAGGGTAATTGTAATATAATTTTACCCTTAATTACCATATTTACTTTTAACCGTGTTAAATAAAAGTCAAAAGTTACTATTCACCAAAAATTATTTTCCTATTATTAAACCAAATTTTAGTTACTGATGTCAACCGTGCATCTGGGATTTTTGAAATTCAACTCATAGTAGCAGTAAAATCATGTTTTATTCATATTTAAAATGGTTCTAAAAGGTGTGTAAAAAACATTAAAAAGTTCAATAAACTTTTATATATCTAATTTTATTATAAAATCACTCCAATGAATTAAATTAAACATATATAGGAATTATATATCTATTTTGAATTGAAATAAATTTAAATAAAATATATAATTATTTAAATAAAAGTCAGTTTTAAATAATAATGTAGTGTTTTTCACTATTTATAAAAAATTGAAAGTTTTCAGTAAAATACCAAAAAATCACCCTAAGATAATTTTGATATTCCTAATCCAAAAATGATGTTTATTTTAAAAAATTAAAAACCTATAAGTTTCATTAATTAATATATAATTAATTCCCATTACCAAAACAAAAAAAAACGGGTTTTTAAAAAGTAAAAACTATCAAAATATTGACATGTGTTTATGTTAAAATTTAATGTGAAATTACTTATAAGGACCTAAATTATATTAAATGATAAAAATATAATTTAATTATAGTTCAAAACCATTCAAATTCCTAATTTCTAACTATATATTATTTTGGTTAAAGAAGATGTTTTCAATTAAAATTTAGTATTTTTCACTATTCATCAAAATAAGAAAGTTATCAGAAAAGCCCTAAATATTTATCGAAACTAAATTTTGTTGGCCCGATTCTAATTAATAAGATTATTTTGTCAAATTGAATATATAGAAGTTTCAAATATTTTATTTAAAAAGGGTTCGCCATTAAAGGCGGTAAAATGGCATTTTCGGAAAAAATAGGTCCTTTCTCAGAAAAAATGGATTTTTTCTTATATTATGTCTAATAAACACATAATATGGATGTTAAAATTTATATGGAATATATAAAATTCAAAATCAAGATAATACTATTCATAACCGCTTTTGAACAACTAGTTTGGTAAGTTGTGGTGTGCTCGAACTCGGTGTTGCATGTAGCGTAATTTATTGAATTACATTGAAGAAGTAATGTACTATGAAATCTTGGGGTGTTACAATTTATTTTGGAAAACAATTTTGTGATAGTTGGTTTGATATAATTTTAAATTATAAGGCTTCAGTTTCTATATATGGATCCCTATAGGGCTTGTTGTTTGTTTAGAAAATGGAACCCAATAGGCATTGTTGAAACCAATCAGAAGAAGCTGCAGAGAATGTGGTTGCACCTAAAAAACGAGTTAACCAAGAGCTGTTTCAGAGTTTCGACCAATCATTTTAGTGTATGGACATAAGAAACCAAAGGGATGTGACAGGACATGTGGATCATTCAATCAAGTTCGTGAAATAGAATCCACCCATTTTCCATGTTGATTCTGAACCCGAAAAGGTAGAGGTGTGGTTGAATAGGATGAATCGTATCATTAGTTTTATTACCACACTAGTGGAGTTGAAATTAAAACTAGAAACCTATATAATCAAGTATTCTTAACATATTTGTTGGGACCTGGCGGTCTAGGATAAACTAGATAATAGTCTTAGTTGGGGTGATTTTGAGGAATTGTTCAACAAACAATTCTATCCTCACACATTCAGGAACCAGATAACAATAGAACTATTCAGTCTGAAGTATGAAAATATCTCTATAACATAATATGCAGCTGAATTCATGAATTTAGTGCACCTTACACCTGATTTTGTATCGAGTGAATCCGTGAATGATCATGTCTTAGAATTTAGGCTAATGTAGGAGATTCGATTAAAGATATTGATGCTCTATTTTATTAATTATTAGAGATGGGGAATAGATAAATAGTATATGAACATGATATATCTATAACTATTGGGGGAGGAATTATGTTGATACATTTGGGAAATAGTGGGAACCCAAATGATGGGATCAATAAGAAGAGGGACGCCTATTTTCCAGGTGGGAGTGGGAATCATAATCAGATGGCTAGAACTGGGAATCTTTCTCAAAACCCAATGAGATAGTCTCGTTGATTTCAATGTGGTTCATTTGACCACATGAAGAAAGTGTGTATGACACAACCTAGATCATTTCATAACTACAAGATGAGGGGGCATCTTTAGTGTTTTTGTCGGAGTGCTCTAAGGTCAAGTGCTCGAGACACTTCTCAGGTGTCGCAAGCATTGTATGCTATAACAAGATGAGGGAAAAAGTACCAAACTCATCGGTAAAGCAGATCCATCCATTGTTATTATAGTAACACAATGAATCCCTAGTAAGGTGAATCTAAGAAATTAAGCAACATGAAGAGTGATGTAATGAAGAAATTGTATGGAGTTGAGAAAGTGAAAGTTGACGATCATGGTAGACCATCAATGGTGAGAGGTAAAATTCAATTTAATTATACACTTATGAAAGTGTTGTTTGATACTAGTGAATCTCATTCAATAATTTCTTCATGTGATTTTGATTTTATATGATTATAATTTGATATGGAAGATTATGTGATAAAACATAAAATTCCTCTTGTTAAAAGTAAATCTCGGGCTTTTGAATGTATTGAATGATTTATATCTGTCGATGGAGAAAAATAGAAATGGGATTTATTAGTGTTGGACATGGATTTATTTGATGTAATCCTAGGTAGGGATTTATTGGACATGTTTAAGACTCACTTCAGCTTTTATTTCTAAATGGTTAGTTTTACAACTGATGGCGACATCAAGAATCTCTTCAGAGGATAATGGGTTGTGAAGAAAGGTGCAACAGGCTTGTTAGAACTAGTATTATAACAACCCTTCTCTTTATTACACACTTTAACATGATTTATTACATATAAATTATCTTAATAAAACTTTGAGGATCAAGAGGTATAGTGCCTTTGGAAATTAGGAACATTACATGACAACATAAGATATAAAATACAACATCCTTATTGAAATCTTATTTTTACATGACCAAAACATTCCTTCGTACATTGCATTTCATGGGATAACCTGAGGACATACATAATAAAAGGGTGAGATATAAATCCTAGTAAGGGAGTAAACAAGTAATAACATGAATAATACAACACATGTTAGTTAATAGGCATATCAATGGAGCATAAGAGAAACATGAAAATAAAGGCATGATATAGCATGATTATCATAACATGGTGGTGTGAAAATAACATTTCACATAATATTATCATGAACCAAGTATCATTTCACATGAAGTATCATGAGTTAAAACTCATTTCACATGATATATCATGATACTATTCTTTACCCAATGCATTGGAGAGCTACCAGGGATCACCCTTTTTAATCATTTCATTTCATGCAAAAGTGTGCCACATAGATCATACAACATGGATTCATTAAACATCATAATTTATTCCATGAATAATAGATCTATATTATATAAATTTATTTCCTCAATCAATATGGACATGTGCATAAAGGAGAATAATCTTTATTGAGAAATTGGTATGGTATTCACTTATACGATGATTTTGGATTGGGAAATTTTTAGGTAACGTCAGAAACATAACAATGTCAAATAGAAGTTGTAAAATTTCTTGATGAGGGATAAGGGAGTCTCTCATCATATATACAATAAATGAATAGTAATGGGGTCATGTAACATAATATCCCAACATATATAATGGGATTTAGATTCAAAATATAAAAGAATTGATTAAATGTAAATGAGGAGGGAAAAATCCCTTACCGAATATCGGCATGGTAAAGGGTGTACATGGGATGAATTACTGAGATATAAAGGGGTCTCTAATCATTAAAACATAATGAGGAAAGTATATTGGAGGTGTGAAATCATACTCGAACATTTTTAATTGAAAATAAAAGGGCATAACAATATAAAGAAACTTGGATATAAATAAACAAGGAAGGAAAGTGAGGATACCATACTTGAGTATGTGACTTCAAGATCTTGAAGAGGGGATCATTGAGAGTTTGGGCTACATTTGAAGGATTCTAGAGAGAGGATGGAAGAGTAGGAAGGTGATCCAAGTATTTGGAGTGAATAGAAGTGTGAGCTTGTGTGGGTTATATATGAAATGATTGGGGAATAATTTAATATTTCAAAAACATATGTTTTGGAATCTATATAATAATATATTTAAAACCACAAACCATATCATGGTTTTTACCCATGTATTTTTCCAAAGTATAGTGGAAAAAATTATTTTATAAGGCCAATGTCCAAAATTATTAAAATATTTGGCTTTATTATGTGGAGGAGATTCACACTCTAAAAGAAATCATTTTAAAATGTTAAATTAAAATTATACGTCTTGGAGGGTCCAATAAGGAAATAAAAAATTGACCAAACAAATCAAAAATAATATTAATTTAAATTTAATACATATATTGTCCGAGTATACCTTTTATAGTACTTTATTACATCACTATTAGGTCATTATGATGTCATAAAACAAATTATATATTTAAATGATATTTAATTTTTACCCAAAAATTTGACTTCCTAAGAGAAGAATGAAAAATTAACTATTTGATAATTTCGATATCATGAATCCAAAAACAATATTCAATTTTTCTAAATAATTTTCTAAATATTGGAATTTTCTCTTTTAAAATGAAAATCGATATTTATTGAAAATTATTGAGTTTTGACCAAAACCACTTTCAATCCTTAAAAAAAATTACAATTGAATAAAAATTATATGATCATTTATATTTAATAAAAAATAATTTAGTAATAATAATTTATTAAATTATTATTTAATTCAAAAACCCATTAATTCATCAAAATAGATTGCGTAATTTAATATTAACTAAAAATACTATTTGTGCTTTAAAACCCATTTACAAAGTAACAACAATAAAATTAATGTATATTATTTATTATATACAAAAATAATTCACATAATCATAGTGTTAGGGTCCTGTTACATAACCCCTTATAACACCCGCATATGACCTAAGTATAAGGTGAGTGAGGGTAACCGACTCTTGGGGTGGGTATGATAACATCACCCATGTGGTAATCTCTATTTACATCCACTTCGCCCGTATGAGATTTCACTGAAGCTTAATGTGTTAAATCTTGGTTTAGTATTGGTCCATAGAGAAGCCATGTGATGCTACCTACATTCTGAGCTCTTATAAATGGGCTTCGTATGGAGAAATTTAGACAGATTAGGCCATCACATCCTTTGTCTGATTAGATTGGATTTAGTGAATTCCTATATTTATACTAGTCATGTGATCACTGTTCAATGATAATATTAGAAATGGTAAGAATTCTTAATAGAATTGTAAAATCCAAAATCATAAAACCAAGTAAGTATATAGGTTTTAAATAACCATTTTACATAATAATAATTTAATTAGATCAACAGGGATTTTCATTAGTAACATATTGGGTCATTACAATCTTCCCCCTTTAGAAATTTCATCATCAAAATTTTCTTTTCGCGCAATAAAACAGATGTGGGTAACTCTTCTTTATCATGTCCTCCAATTTACACATTTCTTCTTCAAGCATGTGGTTTCACCACAACACATTGACGAGGTGGATTGTCTTTTTTCATATAACTTTTTCCCTATGATCTATGATTTTACTGACTTCTCTTCATAATAGAGGTCATTCTCCAATGGTACCACATATAGATTGAGTACATGCGATGTGTTTGGTACATAATTCCTAAAGAGTGATATATGGAATACATCATGTACTTGATATAGGTTCGGTGGGAGTTCTAGTCAATAGGTCACTACTCTAAAGTGATCAAGGATCTAAAAAGGGTCGATGTACATTGGACTAAGCATCCCCTTCTTCCCAAATCTCATGACTCTCTTCCATGATGATATGTAAAGGAATACAATGTCTCCAACATCAAACTACAATTCCCATAGATTATTATCATTATAGATCTTTTTTCGACTCTGAGTAATTTTAATGTGCTGCGGGATGGTCTTGACCTTCTCCACCATTTCTTCAATCTTTTCTAGACCTAAGAGGATTCTCTCCCCAACTTCATCCCATCATTCTGGTGTTCTTCACCTCTTCCCATAATTATCTTCATAAGGATCCATTTGGATTCTTGAGTGGAAACGATTATTGTAAGAGAACTCAACTAGAGGAAGATGTTGATTTCTTCCTCCTTTGAAGTCCATTAAGAATTCCCTCCAAATTTCCTCAAGTGTTTGGATAGTCCGCTCAGGTTGGGCATTAGTTTGAGGATGATAAGCCATAATAAAGTTCATCTCAGTATTCATAGCATGTTGGAGACTCATCAGAGCATAGAGGTGAATCTATGATCTCAATCCGATACAATAGATAAGCGTACTCCATGCAACCATACAACTTCTCTGATGTATATTTGTTCGAGTTGATCCAATGATAAATCCTCCCAAATTTCAATGAAGTGTTAAATACTTTTAAGATTATCCACAACAACCTTGATAGAATTATTTCCTTTAGATGTCTTCATAATTCTGGTGACAAGTACATGGTGATGTTCTCCGATTTCAATATTGTTATGGGTATTTTTTGAATCATCCCCTTAGACTTCTACCACTCAGCCTACAATTTCTGATATACAAGTAAATTTTATTTATACTCATGAATCTTCATCTTCAAGTTAAACCACCAATAATTATCTTGTAGATCTTGATATATCTTTGTGTTTCCTAGATGAATAGGGAAATTTGAACTATGTGCATAATCCAATTTTTTTTATTTGACTCTTGATTTGATGGACCACATATTCTTGACCGAAATCTCACAGATAATTTCTCAAAAACATTTAACTCTGAGGATTTTCCTTTTCTGATAGTTTTAACTTTCATATAAATTCTAACAATATCCTTTTGAGAATCCTTTAACCATTCCAAAAGGGGAAGTTGAGAAATCATTTGTGAAATGAATGATTATGTTTCCTTTTTATGATTCCCATGTCCGCCTTCATCAAATATAACAATATTGGATCCTTTTCAATTCTCAGAAGTAATTGAATTGTTGGGTCCTTTCTTCATAGAGCATATTCCACCTTTTTCTCTTTCCTATGGATTTAATAGATTGAGCAGTCATAGTCTTTGATCATCTCTAACCATATTTTTTTGTGCAAGTTCAACACTTTCAATGTGAATATATACTTGGGGATTTTGTGATTCATATATATTTCACACTTCTCTTCAATAAGGTAATGTCACCCAATTTTTAATGTGATGATTAGTGCACACAACTCTAGATCATGTGTTGGATAGTTTTGCGCTTGAACTTTCAATTTCCTTGAAGCATAGGAAATGACCTTTTCATTTTGCATCTACAAAAATCCCAAGAACTTCTTCGAAGCATCACTAAGTACAACAAATAATTCTCTACTTGTGGGTAGTGTGTGCATGGGTGTAGTGATAAGCCTCCTTTTCAACTCCATTAAGCTATCTCTGCATTCATCACTCTAATAAAACTTGACTCCCTTCTGAGTTATCTTGGTAAGAGGATTTGAAAATCATGATAAATTTCTCACAAATCGGTTATAATATCAAGCTAACCCAAGAAATATATGTATAAACATCACATATGTTGGCCTCGTCTATCCCTCAATTTCATTTGTCTTAGAGGGATCCACAAATATCCCATTTCTTATGATTATATGTCCCAAGAATGAAACCTCCTTCAACCAGAACTCATACATGTTGTACTTTTCATAGAGATTTCCCTATCGCAAGGTATCTAGTATAGTTCATAGATTCTCATCATACTCCTCCTTGGTTTTGGAGTATATTATAATATTATCTATAAATACTACCAAGAATTTGTCAAGGTAGTCTCTAAAGAGTATATTCATCAATTCCATGACAATTTATGGAATATTTGTGAGTCCGAAAGGCATTACAATGAATTTATAGTGCCCGTACCAAGTACAAAAAAGAATCTTGGGGATATCATCCTTCGTCTCCATTACTTGGTAACATCCCAACCACAGATCCACCTTGGAGAAGTATTGTGCTCAAAATATTTTATCGAGAAAGTCATCAATTGGTGACATTGGATATATTTTCTTTATTGAGATTTTTTTGCCTCATGATAATGAATGAAAAGGTCCATTGAACCATCCTTCATCTTGAAAAAGAGGACTGGTGCACCCCAGTGTGAAGCACATGGGTATATAAACCCTTTATCTAGATTCTAATGAAGATATTTCGATAACACCTCAAGCTACACAATATCCATTCTATAAAGATTCTTGGATAATCGAAAAAAACACAAGGTATATGACGAATTGAGAATTCAACATCTATTCTAGGATTAATACCATGAAATTCCTCGAGAAACACTTCAGAGAATTCCATCACAATAGGCATGCCTTCAAAGATGGTTACTTCCTTAGACTCAATCATCTAATCATGATACAAATGCACTTAGGGTAGAAATATCCTCACTTGATATAATGGTGCTAAAGAAGATTCATCCTCCTCTTTATAACTGTACAGAATCGTGGGTCAATCCTCCATATAGAGAGTGATTTCCCTCTCATAGAAATTTATGTTGGCCCTATATATGGAAATCCAATACATTTCAATAATTATATCAATTTCCACTAGAGGGAGTATGATAGGGTTCTCCATGAAGTTCAATCCAAAAATTGTGATAGGGTAGGAGTTATATCCATGGGATACAATAATTTCCCCATTTTCCATTCTAACTGATATCTCTACTTCCATGATTTGTGGTGGTGTTGGGATTGTTCAACTAATAATTTTTCGATATAAAATAATGCGTAGAACTAGAATAAAAAAATTAAATTCTCTATTATTGAATGAATAACTACTGTACTTGTCACCACATTGTTATTGGTGTTCTATTCATCTTTATTGATAGAAAAATATACCCTTGATACCTTGGAGGTTGTTGGTTGCCTCTAAAAACACTAGGCTTAGGGGACTAGTTTGAAAAGTGTCGTAGATCATTACAGTTGATGTAATTAAAAATGCACTAACAGTCGAATAGAGATTTCTTATCCTCTGTCACTGTAGTGGGTTTTTCTTGTCTGAAATTAATGTCCACATGCCCTTCTCTTCCACCCCTAAAACATTTCCACATCATCTTCAGTCAATTTCTGGGGTGCTTCTTTCCTAACCTTTGGTATGTTGGATGCTGGAATTTTGTAGCACTATTGGATTTAACTATTAGACTGTCAGAAATGTTGTCCACTTTCTGCTTCTTATCCCCATGATACCTCTGAGATTCACCAATCTCCATTTTGAATTTTTGGGATCATTAGAAAACTTACTCATATATATCGAAGTCAAGGATCACTAGGGCTTTTCGTAGGGTTGATTTTAGACCACCAAAGAAGCAGTAAACCTTGCATTCTAGTGTAATGACAAAGTCAGAGGCATATCCTGAAAGCCTTGTAATGTTTTCTTCATACTCTCCAATGGATTCAACATCTTTTTGATTGAGGGAAAGTAAGTCCCATTCTATATTAAGTCAGAGGGTGCGGGGGAAATATTTATTGAAAAACATTTTTCGGAGATCATTCAATTCCAACACTACGATCTCTTCCTCATGCATCATATTTTTTATCAATTTCCACCATTGATAAGTTTCACCCTCAATACAATAAGAATCCATAATAACATTCTCTTGTTCAGAACATTGAAGGATGGATAAGATATTCTCAGTAGAGTTGATCCATTTTTCAGAAATTGAGGGATCGAATGATCTATTAAATGTAGGAGGCCATTGTCTCAGGAAGCTCCTGATTGTGGATTTTTATTTCTTGGGGGGGGGGGGGGGTTGGACGTTCCTATTGACACATGATTATATTCAAAAGTTGAGTTAACAGAGAGAGTATCGTGACAATGTTTTTGATTCCCTCTCCAACAAGATTGGTCATCTCATTAGAATAGTAATCACATTGATCTTCGCATTGGTAGTTTTACCGAGTCCTCCTATTACCATCTACTGTCTTCAATAAAAGAAAATTTAGGGGCAACAAATAAATGGAAATCCAAATAAATAAAAATATAGCTTATAAATTACATTTATTTCCACAAATTATGAATGTATAGGATTCAATCTATGTTATCCATGATTTACATCCCAATATATATTCTTAGGGGAATTTTTTATTCCCTTAATAATGGCTCATAATTAGCTTATGAATTTACTAAAGAATATCCCTTGAGAGTGTCAACCCAATAGTGAATCAAGGTATTTTGTTGTGCACCAGTTTATATTCGAGTTTAGCTTAATGTGGTGTTTTGGGGTTTCACCCCTAGATACATATGTGCCAGAGCCACCACTACTTGTTAAAATCCAGACATTGATGTATTTTTATGATAAAACTCTTACTATAAAATCACCAAAAATTAGGGATGTTTTTATTATACTAAGTCTTATACATATGTATTTCACTTGGGTTTTTTAATAATAATCCCAAAAATAACTAAACATATATTATGATACCAACTATAACAACCCTTCTCTTTATTAAACAATTTAACATGATTTGTTGCATAAAATATAACTTAATAAAACTATGAGGATCGAGAGGTCTAGTGTCTTGGAAAATTAGGAACATTACATGACAACTTAAGACATAAAATAAAACATATTTATTGAAAACTTCTTTTACATGACCACTACATTCCTTCATACATAGCATTGCATGGGATAACTAGAGGACGTACATAAGAAAAGGGTGAGCTATAAATCCTAGTAAGGGAGTAAACAAAGAATAACACGAATAATACCATATATGCTAAGAAATATGCATATAAATGTATCAAAATAGAAACATGAACATAAAGTAATGATATAGAATGATTATTATAACATGGAGATGTGGAAACAAAGTTTAACATGATATTAGCATGATCTAAGGATCATTTCCCATAGAACATGAGTAGGCCCTCATTGGACATGATTTATCATGATACTATTATTTCCCAAATGCAATGGAGCGATATCAGGGTGCACCCTTCTTAATCATTTCATTTTATGCTTAAATGTGACACATAGATCATACAACATAGATTAAAAAAGTTCATAATTTTTTTCGAAAATTAGAGATTGGAAATAAATTAATATATGTACTCAATCATCATATACATGTTGGTAAATGTAAATTCCCTTGATAGAGAAATGGGTATTGTATTCACTTACATGTTGATTTTGGCATGGGAATGTTTTGTGTAACTTCGGCCGCACAACGACATCAAATAGAAATCGTAAAATTGGTTGATGAGAGATAAAGGGGTCTCTCATAATTTATACATAAAATGGAAATTCATTGCATCATGTAACATAAAATCTCAACATATTTCATGGAATTTATAAGCATAATATAAAATAATTTCTTGAATGTAAATGAGGAGAGAGAAATAACATAGGGAATTTTGGCATGGTAACGGGTGTACATGGGAAGAATTAATCGGAGAGAAATGGTCATATCATCAATAAAACATAAGAAGGTAAGTATAGGGGAGGTGAGAAATCAAACCCCAAATTTTTTAATTAAAAATAAAAGGTAATAAAAAAATAAGGAAACTTGGACATAAATAAGGAAGGAATGTGAGGATCCCTTACATTAGTGTGTGACTTCAAGAGCATTAAGAGGGTCTCCTTGAGAGATTGGGGTACCTTAGGAGTATTAGAGAGATATGAGGGTAGAGTAGGGAAGTTATTAAAGGATTTTTAATGAATATAAGTGGGATCTTGTGTGGGTTTATATAGAAAATGAGAGGGGAATTCATTAATATTTCCTGGTCATAGGTTTTGGAATCTATAAAATTAAATATTCAAAACCACAAACCATCCCATGGTTTTCCCATGGGTTTTTCCAAAGTGGAGTGGAAAAATTTATTTTACAAGTCTAATTGACTAACTTATTAAAATATTAGGCACTCTTATGTGGAGGTGAGTCACACTCTCAAGGAAATAATTTTTAAATGTCAAAATATTTTATATATATCGAAGGGTCCACTAAGGAATCCTAAAATTAATCAAAATAATCTAAAATCACATATATTTAATGATAATTCATATATTGACCAAATGATACATTTTAATTATTTTATTACATCACTATTGGGTCATTATGATATCAAAAAATACATTATATATTTAAACTATATTTAATTATAACCCATAAATTTGACTATCTCTTAAAATTATGAAAAATTCACTGTTAGATAATTTCAACATCCTGAAAAAAAAATATTCATTTTATCTAAATAATTTTATAAATAAGTGAATTTGAACTTTTATAATAAAAACCGACATTAATTGAAAATTCATCTGTTTTGACAAAAACAACTTTGAAACCTTAATAAAAAATACAATTGTATAAATAATATATGATAATTTATATATAATAAAAAGTAATTTAGGAATAATATTTTATTAAAATATTATTTCATTCCATAATACATTTGTTCATCAAAATATATTTCTTAATTGAATATTAACTAAAAATGCTATATGTTTTTTAGAAACCATTTACAAAGTATCAATAATAAAATTAATGTATATTATTTAATATATACAAAAATAATGAACATAATCATAGATCTAAGGTCTTGTTATATAACCCCTTATAACACCAATGTAAGACATAAGGTTGAGGTGTGCGATGGGGACAAACTCTTGGGGTGGCTCAGATAACATTTCTCGGGTGGTAATCTCTATTAACTTCCACTTCCCCTGAAGGCGATTTTTTTTTCAAGCATAACATGTTGAATCTCAGCTTTGGATAGGTCTAGAGTGAAGCCCAGTGATGCTACCTCTTTTCCAAGATACAAAAAATGGGATTCGTATGGATCAATTCTACTGGATGGGGCCATCACATCCTTTTTAAGAGTAAATTGTATTTGTTAAATCCCAACAATTACACTAATCATGTGATCACTATTCAATTGATATATTAGCAACATTAACAATTGTTATTGGTATTTTAAAATCCAAAAACATAAATCCAAGGAAGTGAATATGTTTTATATAACCATTTTACATAATAAAATATTTAATTATATCAAGAGGGATTTTCATTAATAAATGTTTCGGTCATTACAAGCAGTGATAAATTTTTCTTGCCTATTGACTACGTTGACCAAGTCATCGATAGAAGTGATTGTGGATATCCGTTTTCCAGTTCTTTTAGATGAATTTATAGAAGTCGTTCGCATGAACTTATCAGGTCTACAACCTATGACATAATTGGAGTTTAAGATTGATATCCTCCCGAGGACCAATTATATTTCCCTTCCATTTTATAGGATTATGGAAACATAATTAAGGGAAATGAAAGTGTAGTTGGATGAACTAGAAAGAAAATGTAAAATTCAGATGAGTACATCTCAATGGGATGCACTATCATGCTCCGTAAAGAAAGAAGATTGACGTCTATGGATGTGTGTCGATTATCATAAGCTCAATCATTTTACAATAAATGCTAGATATCAACGTCCACACATTTATTACCTATTCGTTCAATTGAGGGGATCTTAGTTATTCTATATAATTGAAATGTGATCAGGATATCACCAATTGAAAATTCAAAAAGTGGATATTCCAAAAAACAACTTTCAGAAGCAGATATAGCCATTATGAATTCATAGTCATGCCTTTCGATCTTACAAAATCACCATCAGTTATTATGGAATTGATGAATTAGATATTATAGAGATATATAGATTATTTTGTGGTGGTCATTATAGATGACATATTGGTCTATTCAAGGAGAAATGATTATCAAGAGAAACACTTAGAGACAGTGTTGTAAATCTAGAGAGATAATTGGTTGTATGCCAAATATCTATGTGTGTTTTCTGGTTGTAAGATGTAAGATTTACTGGCCATGTAATTTATGAAAAAGTTATTTCAATAGATCCAGAGAAGATAGAATCTATTATCTCTTGGAAACCACAGAATAATGTCTTTGAGATACCAAGGTTTCATGGTCTAGCTGGTCATTACCGATGATTGTTTTCATGAATTCTCATGACTAGATTCACCAATGATAGCTTTGAAAAAGAAAAATTTGAATTTTCAAAGGATTGGAGAATTCCATAGTCCTTTTTAAGATCTAAAATTTCATCTTACATCAGCACCTATCATGATTTTTATGGAATTAAGATATGGTTATGTCATGTGTTGTGATTCTTTACGATCCGAGTTTGGATGTGTTCTCATGCATGGAGACCACATGGTTGCTTATGTTTCAAGGTAGTTTAGAGGGAATGAGAAGAATTACACAAAACATGATTTAGAGTATGATAAAGTCATCTATGCTTGAGTAATGTGTTGTCACTATCTATTTTGTTAAAAATTCACTATTTTCATGGATCATAAGATCTTGAAAATTATTTTCCCACAAAATTATTAGAATTTATTGAAAATTATATGGATACAGTATCTCCAGATGTTTGAATTTGACTTGATTTATACTCTATGAAAAGTTAATTATGTGGCCGATGCATTAAACAGAATGTAAAATGATCAGTTGGAAAAAGAATCTTCATATAAGTGGTAGTAGATTCCATTAATAGACAACATGCATGTGGAATTTGATGAGTGAGGTGATTTTGTGGTTTTATTTCTGGTTTTCATGATTCATGATTCTGTAATGATAGTTATAGAGGAAAAACATCTAATGTTGAATGTGTGGTTATGAGCTCAAAACATAATGATGGGGAGGCCATTGAGTACAATAAATATTATCGGATTTCAATTTTTTGGATTTGAAATCAGATGGTTGTACTTAGGGCTTGATAGACACATCTTCTTCATGCTTAACACCACCGATATTGGATGTACATTCAAGAATAAATAATATTTATAAGGTGTTGAAGGTGCAGTTTTTTTATCAGCATGAAACAAAAGGTTGCTGAGTTCATTTCAAGGTGATTAATTTTTCAACAAGTTAAATCAAAACATTAATGACCAGTAGTTATTTTGAATTATTTACCTATCCCTTTTTTGAAACTGGATCATATATCCATGAATTGTTTTATATGTCTCCTAATAATGGTCTGAGAACATGATTCCATATGGGTGATAGTGGTTTGGCTTAGAAAATATGATGATTTTATCCCTATTAGTGAGACTCTTATGGTGGAAAATGTCTCAAAAATCTATATTGATTAAGTGGTAAAGAGACATGTATTACATGTTTTGATAGTGCCAGACAGAGTTCTGAGGTTCACACCTCATTTATGGAAATACTTAATGAAATCCCATTAGAACTCGGTTGACTATGAGTATGGAATATCATCCCCAGACAGATGGGAAAACTGAATAGATGATAAAAACATCGTAAGACTTGTTGTGGGATTGTGTAATGGATTTCTGTGGCTCATGGAAAGATCACATACCCTTAGTAGAGTTCCCATATAATAACATCTATCAGGTCTTGATACACTCACCTCATTCTAAAATGTTTTATGGTTATCCTTTTCATTATCCACATTGTTGGGTGGAAACCGGGGAGAATTCATTAGTTGAGATAATCCTTTTACATGAAACAATAAGGGAGATTAAGTTGATCCAAAATAAAATGGAGATGGCTAAGAGTGATAAAAGATATTATGTGGATCTCTGTTGAAGGATATTTCATTAATAATAAATGATCATGTGTTATTAAAAATCTCTCAAAGAGTTGGACATTATCTTATTAGGATGCAGGGAAATTTATTTCCTTGATAAATTGGCCCTTTTGAAATAATAGAACAATTTGGAGAGGTGGGATATCAGTTTGAATTTCCACCACCGTTCAGTTCATGGATTAATGTGTCCCATGTATTTAAGTTGAAATAGTTTTAACCTGATCCTAACCATGTGATCAGATCAGATAATGTTCACATAAAACCAGATTCTTTTTTGGTACATATCCAAGTGCGGAATGTAGATAGAAACAATAATTTCTTTCATTAAAAAAGAATCATCCTTGTGATGGTTTTATTGAAACATGGAATAATTTAGGAAGCAACTTTGGAATGTGAGAATGAAATGAAAGGGCAGCGGCTAGAACCCTTTGAGGGCAATTTTTTTTTTCAACTTTCTACGGATGGAACAACCAATGGTGGGAAGAATGTAGCACAAATGGTTCTTATTATATTACCCTTTATTTATTTTTTTATGTATATAAAGTGTAAAAGTGATGGTTGGGAGATTTTTTATAGCTTTTAATGAGTTTTGGGGGATAAAGGGAAGGTGTATGGGATGCACACGGTTTGTCTAAACCGTGCTTAATCCTAGAAGAAACTATGCAACATTGCAGATGTTGCACAAAATCTTTGGCATGGTGGTCATAGAGTTTGGGAAATCATGCAAGGAGGTCATGCGAGGGTCTTCTTTGAAAGTAGATAAATCTTTGTTAGAACATGGTTTGTCTAACCATGTGACTAATTCATACACAGGGTGAAAGTGAGATTCTAAAAAAGTTAATCTCACATATTTTTTACTTCAATATCCCTTTTTCCTCTTATATAGCCACAAATCATGATTTATCTCACTGGATGGTTGGGGAACCTCTACAAAGCAAATTAAAATCAATCTGTAGCAATTCCTTGTCATTTATTAGCCCGAAACTTTTCGTAAGTTCTCATTTTATTGTAATTGTTACATGTTCTTAAATCTATATCACCCATATTTTCAGATTCATAGATCTCAACATGTTGGGAGTAGATCAAATATTTTGGATTCAATTTATGATTGTATTTGGATTGGTTGTTGCTAGGGGTAGATATCTAAGGTTGTCTTGCGGAATTCTATCCCGGTTTCATGAGCATTATTCCTCTATTTAATATTATCATCAAAATGATTGAGGTAGGTTGTTTCACTCTCGACATTACTTATTTAAACTAAATTTCATTCTATAAATTTTTTATCTTGTGTTAAATTTATTTTTAATTGGCTATTTAGACCTTTTTGGAGACCCTCTTTCATGATGTTTTGATAAATTATGGAAATCATGAAAATTGTTGAACTTAAATAAAGTGGTTTTGTTATTGATTTTAAAATTTGGACATTAAAATGGGGATTTTTCAGAAATTTTTGCATATGAGATTTATAAATATGTTTTTAATTGAAGGAATAATTTTCTTGAAAATAAAGGGTTGGCTTGAATTGGCTTGTATAAGGGTCCTTCAATAAAATAATGAGTTTATTGAGTTGAATGAACACACATGGTTTAGGCATGGTTTTGGAATGGGTTGTGATATGTGTTCATATGAATTGGGATGGATAAGTATATGAACGACCCCCATAAAATGGTTGGGATGGATATGTGTCTGAAGTACCCATGTCAATGTGGTCAACTAAGTGATGTCTTAGTGGAAGGATAGCTCACCACTTGTGAGTATAGAGAGGTCTAGATTACATGCATGGTTTGGTGTTTGGTCAAGGGTAATGGAATGGTTTTCAAAAATGTTGTTGAGAAATGGTTTTAAATCCATGTCTAGTTTTACTCTTGAAATGATACTTTTTGGAAAATTGGTTTAAAATTGCACTAGTTTACACTTGGTTATAAATAGATTTTGGAACTATTTATATTTAGTTATAAACCATTTTCCAGAATCAGTTTATATAAATTATTTTTATAAATGTTGATAACATTTCAATCAAAGTGCTATTGGTGAGGAATTCATTGGGGAAAACCTACTTACTTTTACACTCACCCCTGATTTGGAACTATGGTTCTTTTGCAGATTCTATTTTCAAGGACATGTGAAAAGGTAAATTATCACACATATTTTAACACCACCTTGTTATACTTGGGTTGTTTGGTGATGTTGGATCATGAATCTTGTGGATCATGGAGTCTTGTGGATCATGGATTCATTAGTTTTATTTACTCTATTTACTTTATAAATAGTTTGTCTTCTACTATTGCACACATTGGTTGGTTTTGTTATAAATGATGTTGTTGAGTTGTCTTTTAAGTAATCATGCATCATAGGGTGGTAATTTTATTATGGTAGTTGGATTGTGGATTTTTTTCTTAATGGGAAAATAGTACCGCAGATGTATTTAAACCATTCTATATTTATTTCTAGCCTTTGTAATCCCATGGATGTCGTTTAAAGCCTATTATAGATTCATTGTATTCTCATGACATTAACAATAAGTGGGTAATTACAATTATTTACATAATAATCAAGAATATGAAATTTTTCATTTTGGGTCCTTATAATAAAATATTCATAATAGAATAAAATTAATTTAATCATTACACATTTAAGTTATTATAATTATATACAAATTATTAATTGTCTTTGGCTACTTTTTTAAGTAAAATGAAACTATAAATCATTTATCCAAGGAATACTACCTATATGACGCAACATGTCTCTTTCAAATAATTTCCTTGTAATTTCCAAAAGGTAATTTAAAATTTAAGTACAATATTTACGACATAATTTAGGTTCGTAAATGATAAACCATATTACGCAATTTCCCTATTCTATATAAAATGAATTCATCGTTCATTCATACATGCAAACTACCACATCAAAGGAATGATAAATTTCTATTTTTCTTTTTATAAATAGCTTAAATTAATTTTTATGGTAATTAATTTATTGGATAAATATTATTCTTATAAAATAATTATGATAATGTAAAAAAACTTCGACAACTTATTACCAATATGAGAAAAAAATCATGGTAAATTGAAATGTCCAAAACAAGTTCTAATAGAAAAAATGATTTCTTTATTCAATGAAATACCTCCATAAATGTATCATCTTATTATTATTATTTAAAATAATAATTTATCACACTCATAATAATATAATAATATCATTATTCTTCCAGTATAAAAATATTACAACTAAACACTTTCATCATATATTAATTATGGTGTGTTCTTTTTTAGTTGATTTAAACTCCAACATGATCAAAACATATAATTATATATCAAAGATGAGTATGTGATTTTAGGTTTTACTTATATATGATATAAATAAGTAAATTATTAGATGTATTCTATAATTGTAATTTAAAATTTAAAATCATTAATTGTGAAATCACATTTTATTCCAAATAATCATGGAAACATGCTGAACACTGAATTCATATATATGGATCATAACAAAAAAAGTTATAGAATTATATTACAACATTATAAATTTAATAACCCGGCCCCAGTTACCTAGAGTCGGTGCATTATTACATTACATTGGCATTATCACAAGAGATCATATCTCGAAAGACCGATCAGTTTAATATATTTTGGAAGTAATATATACATACATAGGTTTTACATTATATTATGAAATTAAAAAAAAATTGTGTATTCTTGGAACACAATCAAATCCCTTATCCTTTCTCTTACGTCAGTCATAATATTCTTTTTCACATCATGGGAAAAATATAACATAAGAAAGGGGTGAGCTCAGATGTTTGGTATGGGTAAATATTTAGCGGAAGCTATAAATTTTTAAGGATAGATGTATAATAAAAACAAAAATCTTTTAAACATAAACATGAACATAATATGGAATAAATAAATCATATATTACCATATAAACATGGACATTAATATTCTACTATTCCAATAATCACATATAATAAATAATTTCATAACGAGGTAATGCATAAGGTCAGACATAATAACTACTACATCAAGGCCTTGTGCTAAGACCAATCATAAATATTCTATCAAGGCCTAGTGCCAAGACACTAGTTTGTCTCATGAAACCTACTGATGCATCAAGGAGATATAGTGCGCCCCACTCATCACTTACTTTTTCCAATACATTCCTCATATGAAAAGGGTGAAATATAACATACTCATTCATATTAAAACTAACATAAGAAATTTCAATAATTTAATCGTAAACCATGAATGATATAAAAATAGCACATCCACAATCAAAAATATCATAACTCATTCAATAAAATATAGAATATTGTATAATAATAAATCAACCTCAATCAATAATAATATCGAATAAAGGATGTTGACATAGTTGGAAATGATCAATAAAACTCTTTGAGAGAAATATCCCTTTTTTGTGAAATCATTTAAATGTCATACAATTTATAAATGAATTAATTCAAAATAGATTTTTGATTCATAATGTCTCGTACCACATTGAATCTTTTTAAATGAATTGAAAATTTATAATAATCACGTTCATATAAAAAAAATCCTTAAAATCATTTTGAAAATATAGACATTAATTATATAGATTTAGAAAAATATGTCTTTAGAACATTTAAAAAGATGATCTACTTTTGTCGTCTCGTCCATAAAACCTTAAAATATTAATTTTGAAAATATTTTTATGAAACACGGACATGGATGATAAATATTTCCCAGTAAATACTTACACATTAACAATCTTGGATAATAATGATATTGGGGAATTAACCCTTACCTTAGGTCCGAACTCTCCATACTGTACGAAATAGTTGTAAAATGTTTTTAAACATATTAATAACTTATATAAGAATAATAATAATATTTATGATATCATATATTAATCTTTTATGACTTTATATTACACATTTATTAACAATTCCATGTTAATGCAACATTTTGGGTAATAATCGCTTTGTTTTATCTTAGGTGTTTTGAATTGTTATTCTAGACCTTATTAGATAGATAATAATTTACAGACATCCATAATGTAAAATATGATTCATATATCATATATATTATATATATAAATATATATAATAGATAGATAAATAAAATGGAATACACCGTTCATGAAGATGGTAGGTCCTATGTACGCATAAACATTGTTTTTGTTTTCTTATTGTATTGATTGGAAGTAAGTGAATGAATTATATTTGTGTGTATATATATATATCATCTCACTATCATTATTATTTCATATTTTCTATACAAATTAATAATATTTATTCTTATAATCATTTTTTATGGTGAACATGGAATATGATTCTCATCGCATCGTGGAGACGGTAAACCGTATATATGCACAAGCGATGTTATCATTTACTAAATGGTTAAATGGTAAGGAATTAGATTGAATATTAATTTTAAAGAAGCAATATAATTTGAAATTAATTATTTAAATCCATTATATTTATCATTATACCCATAGAAATAAATTATACATGAAAAAAATTTACATTGCGGCGTGGACATGTTAAGATATACGTACGTACACATGGTGATATTGTTTTTTATAGGATGGATAAAAGGAGGAATATGGTTGTACCATAATTATAATAACATATCAGAATAATTAAGGTACGTGAGGTATTATTTTATTATGTAAACAACAGATAAAGAGTAAGTAGAAGAAGAAAAGATCTTGGAAAGAGGTGATAAAAGAATTACCTCTTTTCGTGTGTCTCCTTTTGATTTGCACAAAAGGAATCCTTATGATGGATTTATGTGAAAGTTGTAGCCTCTAAAAAGATATTAGGGTTTTTGGGAGAGGAAATTTTCATGGATTTACCAATCCAGTGGGCTTTAGAGTTGTGAGTTAAATATAAAGAGAGGTTACCTTTTATAAGAGAGGTGATGGGCCCCTCAGGAAAAATCATGAATTATTAATTTATTATAAAATGATTTTGGGTTTCAAACAGATCCAAAGTGATATAATTAGATTTAAAGATGATTATGGGTATAAATATTATAAACCAATAGGTTTTATACATGTTTAGGTTATAAAAGGAACCTTATATTTTATATTTAACCCTTAGTTAAATAGTTTAACTCTTACCATGACTTCTTGTATTGTTATACTACATGGTTAATATAGTCACTATAAAATTACAAGAGAACCTCAAGTGGTTCATTAATGACATATTTAACATTATAAAAGTATTTTGGCAGAAAAGTACATTTTTAGGAAAATTATATAATTTATCAAAAAAGTTTTTTTTAAATGCATTTATGTCAATTTTGACACTATTTAGTAATTAGTTTTTGATATTGTCGTAACAACCTGATTAATTAGAAAAAATAAATTTAATCCACCCTAAAATGTCATATTGACCAATAAAATTCTTGTATGGAATCTAAATTTTAAATTTACATTTATTTTAATATATATAATATCATTTATTTTAATCATTCATTAATAAGGTAATTACTGCATCATCATTGTGTCATAAATAAATTCAATTATTTAAGGTCTAAAATATATACATTAAATTATATGATGTAGTGAATCATTTTATATTTCTAATGAATAATTATAGTCAGATTTAACTTCTGTATTACCCTATATGAAAAAAAAATTAGTTATTAAAATCTGAATTTAATACTTTAAACAATTCATTAAATAAAATATAATAAATTTCTTAATCTAACAATAATAGTTCAAAAATAATCATTTTTTTGTCCTAAGGTTTATTTTGGTCGAAAAACACTTATCCAATAGAATTAGAACATGTTTTGGGGTAATTTTATATTATTATAATATTAGTTTTACCTTTATTTACCCTATTTACATTTAACTGTGGTAAATAAAATTCAAAATATTACTATTCACCAAAAATTATTTTCAATCTATTGAATCATATTTTACATTGTGATGAAAATATTTTTTATTAGATTTTTAAAATTCAATTCACAGATGTGGTTAAATTATGTTTTATTCAAATTTGGAAATGTGCCTAGAAGGTTGTTAAAAGATGTTAATAAGTTCAATAAAATTTTATATATCTAATATTATAATAAAACTGATCCAATGAATTACATTGGAATAATATATGTTTTATTTATCTATTTTTACTTTCAAATATATTTAAATTTAACATATATATTTAAATAAAATGTTTCTTTTAAAAATAATGTAGTGTTTTCACTATTCATAAAAAATTGAATGTTTTTTGAAAAATACCAAAAAATCACCATAAGCTAATTTTTATATTCCAAATCCAACAATGAAGTCCATTTTGAAAAATAAAATTTATAAAATTTCAAAAAGTTGGTATTAGTATACATAACTTCTTTTTAAATGGATATCTTTATTGGTTGTGGTGTTCTAGAACTTGGAGCTGCATACATCTCAAGGTATTGTATTATTCAAAGATAAGCGTACCATGGAAACATGGGATGTTACATTATCCCCTATTTGAATAACTTTAATATTCTTAATTTAAAATCAATATTGAAAACTAGGGTTTTGATATTTCAAAATATCTTAGTTCAAATCCCACATCAAAAAATTGAATAATGGGGCCTATATTATAAAATAAAGAAAGGTAAGTATGAAGGTTACCATAAATAATAATTACTAAGATTACATGTTGAAAAACATTGATATAGAAGAGAAAACTAACCATCAAGTTCTAATGGAGAGTGATATAGAATATTATTAGGATAATGTTAACAATCTAAAATCCATAAATCTACAATGGACTAAAGGAATATTTGATTCATTACAAAAGAATGTACTAGAATTTTTTTATAATCCTTTCCATAGTTTTGTAGAATTTATTTACTTCATATACTAAAAAAACAAAAGGAATAATTCTTAATTGACATTTAGTGTTTCATCCTTTAACTATTAACACCCACAAACTCATCATTCATTTAAAAAGATAATAAATTTAAAAAAAATTCTATTTATCTCAATCGTATAAGGATACAAATATAATAATATACCTTTTAAATAATGAAAAGTATTTTATAATAACCAGGTACTTCCTATATGAAATTGGTACGCAATATAGCCTTGTCACACTTTTTGTGGGTTTAATTCCCGCACCTTTGTCTCACGCAATGGGTTATCGCCTGACCATCAAGTTTTCCTTTATATAAAACTATTGTATTATAACATTCCAAAAATAATCTTAAGAAATGTTTTAACCTTGAAAAATTCTATCTAAATTTTAACATAATCTATTCCAACCATTAGAGTGATCGAAAATACTTATTTTCGTACTCTCTCTAAAAGGTCTCAAAATTTCCAAAATTAATTGTAACATCATATTCCCCAAAAAATGAATTGTTTCACTTATTTTCACATAAATAATATATGATTACATTCATCATATTAAAAGTGTAATGAAAATATAAAGTACCATAGTACAATCCTTATATATACCACATCCTTCTTATAACAAAAAATTAATTCTAGAATCCGAAAATACATATATTTTTCCACTTCAACCATAGTAACGGCATAAGCTTGACATGATCAATTTTATTTTTCTGAGCTATATATCCTTGATTCTTTAGAAAATAATTCATATCTCTTTATAATTATAACATTGAACATTGGTAGATTTTTTATTCCCATTTCAATCATGATCTTGGTGGTGTTTTTCTCAACACTTGTAACAAACTCACATTCACTTAAAGCAAGTACCTAGGTGTTTCTTCCCACATTTACCACAGGGTAGAAATTCAATATTTCCCTTATTACCCTTAGTTTCTTTCTAGAGTGTTCAGAATATATTTTCTCTTATTTCATAACTTTAAAGTCATAAGTCATAGGGAACTCCTTTTTTATCTTGATAGCACATGAGACTATATCTTCATATGATGAGAAATATTGTGAGACCAATTCCCATCAGAGGAATGGTTTTAACCCATTAAAGATTCAATAAATAATAATTCTTGGGTTACGTATGTAGTCTACAGTGTTCCTTGATAACCTCAGGATGTTAGCCACATACTTTGCAACATTCCCGTCCTCCTTCTTCCACAGACATAAAAATTTCCTTTCCACATCCACTCGAGGTTCATGAGGAAAGTATATTTCTAATAAAATATCTTTAAACTCCCTCCATTCCATATTTGATACTTCTTCATCCTCCTTTGGAATTTGAATTAATGACCACCATTGATCTGCATCTCTTGAGAGGCGATAAAATCCCAAGACAACTTTTTCAATTTCACTACTTCCCAAAGAATGAAATATTTTCTCTAAGGAACTTATTCATTCCTCAACTACAAATATATTTATAGTCCCATAGAATTATGTTGGTTATTATCTTATGAAGTGGTCAAACATTGATCCACTATGTTTCGGATCACGGTGATCCATACATGTAATGTTATTGTTAATAACCTGAGTACGTTGTCCCAGTATAGTTATAAGATGTTCAGAACAAGTTGCATCACCAGCTCTACTATAATTATCCTGAATCAAAAGGAAATCCTTACATAGATTACGTGCAATGATACGGTTTCCATTCCTTCCACTGGTAACTATTTATAAATAATGACATACACTAGATTGGTTTATGAATCGCAATCCATAATTCCTCACTTATAAAATACTTAACATAAATTGAATATTTTAGGCATTTAATCCATATTAAAAAAAATGTTTTCCTTGGCGAAGTATTGACTCATAAATACTTCATAATGGTTTGTAAATAAAATGTGGATTATCCTAAGCATATCTCCCATGAGTGTTAAACCAGGTGTGCAATAATGCCCGTTGACAAGTACCAAGGTACCCCGGGTCAAGCCTAAAACTCTTTGTCAGAGTTTTTACTACTAAGTATATTTTTTCCAGTACCATGTCCACTTGTACTATCCAGAAATGAATTTATTTTTTGGAAAATCCACAAAATATCTACATTACTAAAAAATTTGTATT
Source organism: Viscum album (assembly GCA_963277665.1). Taxonomy (NCBI): domain Eukaryota; kingdom Viridiplantae; phylum Streptophyta; class Magnoliopsida; order Santalales; family Viscaceae; genus Viscum; species Viscum album. The sequence continues at coordinate 1,828,616,005 of OY728119.1, read as the reverse complement.
TTTTTTCTATACTTATCCTCAATGTTTATCTTAGGGTAATGTTCTATAAAAGTGTCTTTTAAATATAGTTTCCAAGGTTTTTACTAAACGTCATATAATACCAATTGTAATTCTTTGAACCTAATTACCCAGATTCAGTGAATTTGTTACATAAAATTTATATGATAATAAGATATTAAGTGTCGAAAGGCCAACCAGTTTAGTGGACTTGGAATGAATAGAAACGTACATATGTTTTACATTACATTATGAAAAGAAAAGAAAATTGTGTCTCCTTTGAAAACACACATTTCCCTTATTCTATACCTACAGGTCAATCATAATATACTTATTCGCATCGTGGGAAAAATAAAACATAAAAAAGGTGATCTCAGATGCTTAGTAAGGGTTAAAAATTCAGTGGAATCTATAATCTTTTAAGGAATAATATATAATAAAAAATAGTATTTTAATCATAAACTTGAACATAATATGGAAAAATTAATTAATCATTTCCAAATAAACATGGACATGGATATTATACTAGTCTAATTATCACATGTAATAAATAATATCATAATGAGTAAATTCATAATGTCGGACATAATATCTACTATATCAAGGCCTTGTGCCAATACAATTGAAATATATTCTATCAAGGCCTTATGCCAAACCTCTAGTTTGTCTCATAAGGTCTAAAGATTTATCAAGGGGGTATAGTGGTCTATGACTGTCACTTATGAAGTTTAATGCATTCCTCATATGAAATGAGTGAAAAAAAAACATAATCATTTGTATTAAGACTGACAAAAAAATGTAAATATTTTAACCATAAACCATGAATGGTATAAAAATTTCATATCAACAGTCAATCATATAATAACTCATTCAATACAATATGGAATATTGTAAAATAATAAATCAACCTTAATGAAGACAGAAATCCAAAAAAGGATGTTGGCATAGTTGAAAATGATCAGTAAAACGCTTTGAGATAAATATCCCTTTGGCATGAAATCATTTTAATGTCACCCAATTTATAAAGGAATTAATTTAAAAGATATTTTTGAATCAAAGTGTCCAATACCACTTTGAAAATTTCCAAAATGAATGAACATTTTAAAAAAATCATGGACATATAAATAAAACCTTAAATTCATTTTCAAAACATGGACATTAATTAAATAGATTTAAAGAAATAAAACATTAAAAAATATAAAATGATGATCTAGTTAAATATTCCCTTCCAAAAATCATTAAAATATTCCATTTGAAAACATTTTTATGAAACATGTACATGGATGATAAATATGTCCCAATAAATACTTACACAAAAACAATCTCAAATAATAATGAGATTGAAGAATTTACCCTTATATTAGGTCTGATACTCTCCGTGCATTTATAAACCTCTTGTATAATATTTTTAAACATATAATTAACTTATATAATAATAATGATAATATAAATGATATCATATATGATTCTTTTATGTCTTTATATTACATATTTATTAACAATCCCAATTTAATGCAACATTTTGGGTAATAATCGCTTTGTTTATCATATGGGTTTTGACTTGTTATTCTTGGTCATATTACATAGCTCATAACTTACTTACATAAAAAATGTAAAAAAAATATTTATATGTCATGTATATTCAGTATATAAAAATATATAATAGATAGATTAATAATATGGAACACACTGTTCATAGAGACGGTAAGCCGTACGTACGCAGGCATGTTGTTTCCGTTTTCTTATCATATTGAATGGAAGTAAGTGAATGAAATATATTTATGTGTGTATATATATATATCATCCCAGTAGATTTATTATGTCATATATTTTATCCTTATTGATAATATTTATTCTTATAATCATTCATGGATGGAGAACAAGGAAGATGATTCTCATCACATTGTGGCGATGGTAAGCAGTAGGTATGCCCAAGTGATGGTATCATTTCCTTAATTTTTAAATGGTATCGAATTGGATAAAATATGAATTTTTAAAGAATAAATATACTATTATATTTATTATTTATTTCCATTATATTCATCCTTATGACCACATATATAAAGTGTACATTAAAAACAATTTACACGGTTGCGTGGAGATCGTAAGCCGTACGTACGCATGCGTGGTGATATTGATTTTCTTGTTATCGATAAAATGCGAAATGTGGTTTTTTTAATAATTATAATAACATATTTGAATACGGAAGGTACTGGATTTATTACTTTTTTATTGGAACAATAGATAAATAGTAAGTAGAAGAAGAAAAGAACATTGAAAGATGTGATAAAACAATTACTTCCTTTCGGGTGTCTTCTTTTGATTTTCCAAAAAAGACCACATAGGACGGATTTAGGCCTAACGGTTTGCCTCTAGAATTATATGAGTGCTTTTGGGAGGAAAAATGGGTAGGGTTTTCCAATCCAAGTTATTTAGAGGTGTGAGTTACAGTGAAAGGGAGGTTCCCTTTTATAAGAAATGTTAGGGGCACTTTAGAAAAATCATGAAATATTAATTTATTATAAAATTATATTCAGTTATTAATAACTAAAATGTGATTTAATTAGATGATAAGATGAGTATGGGTATAAATATTATCAAAAAATTTATTTTATAAATGTTTAGGTCATAAAATTAACCTTATCTTTTAGATTTAACCCATTGTTAAATTGTTTCACAGCTACCATGTCTTCTTGTATTTTTATCCTACATGGTTAATAAAGTTACTATAAAATTCCAAGATAACCTCAAGTGGTTAATTAATGACATATGTAAAATTATATAAGTCACTTTGATGAAACATATCTTTTTAGTACTATTATATAATTTAATAAAATAGTATTTTTGTTAAAAACTAATTTATGTCAATTTTGACACTATTTAGTAATTGGTTTTTGATAAAGTAAAAACAACTTGATTCCTTAGAAAAAAATAAATTCGGTAAACCCTAAAATATCATATTAACCTAGAAATTTCTTGGATGGATTCAAAAGTTTTAATTTATATTTATTTTAATATTTATAATGTCATTTATTTCAATCAATCATTATTAAGGTATTTATTGCATCATCATTGTGCTATAAATAAATTTAATTATTTAATGTCTAACAATTATAAATAAAATACCATAATTTAGGAAATACTTTTATATTTATAATTAATATTTATAGTCTTATTTAACTTATGTATAACCCAATATTAAAAATATTTTAGTTATTAAAATTGTAATTTAACACTTTTAACTCTTCTTTAAATACAATATATTAAATGTCCAAATCTAACCCAAGTGGATCAAAAAGGATCATATTTTTTTCCTAAGGATGATTTTGGATGAAACATACATACCCAATAGAATTAAAACATGTGGCGAGGTAATTTTATGTTATTATAATATGATTATTACCTTTAATTTCCATTTCTAATTTTAATCATGGTAAATAAAATTCAAAAATTACTATTCACCAAAAATTATTTATATCCTATTAAACCACATTTTACTTACTGATGTCAACCGTGTCTATCAGATTTTTTAAATTAAATTCATAGATGTTGTAAATTATGTTGTATGAAAATTTCCAAATGTGCCTATGAGGTGGTTAAAAGACGATAAAAAGTTTAATAAAATTTTATATATCTAATCTTATTATAAAACGACTCCAATGAATTAAATTGTAATAATATATTTATTATTTAAATATTTGGACATTAATATAATATTAAATTAAAAATAATTATTTAAATAAACAGTCGGTTTTAAACAATAGTGCGGTGTTTTCACTATTTATCAGAAATTAAAAGTCTTCAGAAATATAACAAAAAATCACCAAAATATAATTTTGATATTCTGAATCCAAAAATGAAGTCCATTTTGAAATATAGAATATATAAAACTTATAAAAGTAAGTATTAATATTCATAAATGCTCTTTAAACGGCTAGTTTGATTGGTTGTAGTGTGCTAGAACTGAGAGCTACGTACAGTGAAAGCAATTGTATTATTCAAAGAGAAGTGTAATGTTGAAGCTTGGAGTGTTACACTAAATAACTATTAATAAAACTTTCCATTAACTTTTATTATCTTGTAATGATAATATTTTATAGTTAAATGAAGAACAACACCACTATAACTAGTCTTAGACAAAACCACAAATATTACCAATTATTGAAATTAAAAATAGATAATAACTACCTATTATATATTTTTAAAATAATTATAAATTAATTTCTTAAAAATTCATTAATATTTTTTAATAAAAATAGTTGATTAAGATAGTAACTATATTTGATATGTTGTTATAGAGAAATTTCACATAATAGAAATTATGGTAAGAATTTTTTTGGTCCCAATTCTGATTTATTGCGGTAAAATACATGTTGTTCACAATGTTCTCCTTATATTTTACAATTACTACCCATAAGTTTATTTTTAATCATTTTAAATGTATTTAATGTGACATAATAAGTCAACTATATTGCCTTCTTTATGTATCCTTTGACTCAATTGTTAATACAGTATTAAGGATGTTTGGAAACTCAACATTCATTCACTAAGCATTGATTTTTATCTTAAAATTGTGTCATATGTGTTGGGAAAATTATACCTTTTAACATATTATATGTAATTCTCCCATTTATTATTAAGAATATAATTCCTACTACATAAATAATAAGAAAACCTCAGTCAAAATAAACAACAATATATTACACAATTATAAAATTACCAATGAATTAGATTATTAAACACATTATGATAAAATTTTATAAAGGATTAATTTAATTAACATTTATTTAGTGACTAAAAATAAATAATTACCCAATTTTCAGTAACGTCATTTTATGAATCAAATATTTGTCTCCCTAAAAATGATTTTATAGTTTTTTAATATAAATTATAATTAATTTTAATAGATTTATAAATTTTATTTATTTAAAATTAAATAATTTATGAAATATTCATATCAAAATTATCATAAAATGAAATGTTGTCATTTTTCAGAAAAGATGAAATTTTCATTTGTTTATGAAAAATAATATTTTTTGAAAAACATTTTATTAATTTCAATTACATTTACCATAATGATTTTTCTTTAATCATAAATTAATACAATTTTAAAATAATAAATATAATATAATTAATTTCACTAGAATCATCATTATAGTTTATTTGGGAATATGTTCTTTTGAGATTGAATTCAAATTTTCCAACAAAACTGATTTTATGCATACAATTTATTTTTTTCATTATAAATTAAATTAAAAAAATTATTATTGATTTTAATTATATATTAAGATGATATATTTCATAACATATTTTAACATTAATATCATAGTTTTTACATGTAAATTAATGAATGTAAACTCAATTTTATAATTAAAAATGCATTTTTTTCAAAAAAAAATTTGTTTCATTTTGTCCCAATATTGTTTTGTTGAAAAATCTTTGAGGTTATGCACCTAGATATGTTTATAATGTTTTTATAATCCTTGTTGAAATGTTAATTCATGATTATGGTATTTTCCCAAATAAATGTTCCATTGTATATTTTTAAGGAATATTTATCATTAATGACATACTTTTTTCATTAATTATGTTTCAATTGGGATTAAATTCTATGATACCATCATTATTAGTTATCTATTTATATTATAGTTATTAAGATAAATTAGTGGTGAAAAGTGTTTTCATTTTCCTAGGTTGTGTTATGAATAATGTTCTAATTTTATTGTGAAATACATACAAATAGATTATGACTATGTTATGGGTGGGTATATTGTAATACTCTAATGCATTTGTTAAGGATTATTATTTTATGAGGTAATATAGCACATGGTAGGTTATTACAATTCCTAAATATTGTACAAGAGAGGTTATCCTAACCAAAAGAGGGTATATGTGATGTTATCCCCCAATGTAAAGAGGGTACATAATAGGTTATCCTAGGAAAAAATAGTATACTTGGGATGTAATCCCAGCCTAAAGCATATTCATGGTCAATTATCCTTGGACTAAAATATGATGAATGTCATGGTGAGTATCCTTAACAAAAGTATTCTTGGATTATTTAATGAATTTTTTTCCACTATTCAACAAAATTTTATTATGAAAATTTTATTCACTCACGGATTATGTTCTTAGATTCCTTTCTGGTTCAATTATTATGAACTTCCATGAATTATTCCATAACTAATTTGTATCTTTAAATAATTATTGGGGATGTGTTTAAATGGAAAATATCATGTTATAATATGCTTATAAAAATGATACTTTTAAATGATAATTGATATATACCTTATTTACCCTTCTTGAGGATATGTTCACACCCTTTATTATGTTTTAATGTTTCCATTATATAATGATTAATTTAGTACAATGTTTCTAAAAATGGTTATAATTTTGTATTAAAATGTTATGGATAATGTAGATAATTTTTGTTCTTATTTTTATGTTTAAAACATACCAAATACATAAAGAGATTATTCTAATTTAATGGATCATAATGTTATATAAAAAATACACATATAAGAATATATATAATATATTTAGGAAATTTTTAAGTCACTATATTTGGAATCATAGAAATGTAATGTCATTTTTGGAATCAAAGATGAGAAAAATTATTGAAACCCCTAAGAAATGCCAACGTATATGGTAACATCATAAGTTATAGTAAATAATGACATGTGGTTTTCCTTTTAAATAGATTTATCTTTTGATACTAGGATTTTGAAGTCGAAATGGAGAAGATTCTCCTAGAGTTTAATAACTCCGAATAGAGAGGCTTGCGTATTAACATATTATCACTAATCTACGATAAGTTGGACAATGACTATAAAGGTGGATTGAAACCACCAAGGGGTAAGCTAGGGTTAATTCCAACATCCCTTCTGAATCGTTCTGAAGTATTTGAATACATATTGACCAGGGATTTCCAAGGTTATTCCTAATAGGACATGGATTTAAATTATTTTTACATGGTCTATACTTCTAACAAATTAATTTTCATGATTATACTGTTTATCAATATGATTATTGTATCTCTTACTTATATTTTTTATTAAATCCAATTGATGGAACCAAAAGTAATTGATTAAACATTGGATGTGATTGAAAATGTAATGATTTTCATCTAAAGCAACAAAATAATTGGGCATCTTAAATTCAAAATCATTTTACTATGATTACAACACTTTTTCAAGACATGAACCATTAATATATTCCAAACAAAAAACATTAGAGAGAGTATTTATTTGATACCTTCATTAAGAAATATCAACCATCATTTAGTTTCTATAATAATCATATAGTTTTTGAAAAATGGATTAGTAACATTTGAATGTTATTTTATATTTTCCATTTTTTGGTCCATGAAATATTTATTTTTATTTTTTATAATCTTGAAGGAAATGAATATATGTGGTGGACTCTTTTAAATAACATGAAAACATACAATGAAATCGACCCTATGGAGTGAGATGAGTTTAGATGGTTATTAGTCAACCAGTATATTTCTTATATTTTTCATATGAAAACATAGATTGAATTCTTAAATGTAAAAAAAATATCATGAATCTATCAGTACTTAATATATAAATCAAAATACATGTGAGGAAAACATATGTCATTACCATGGTAGAATAATGTATGACTGATTGATTATTTAGTATCATAAAACTATGTCTCTAAAAGGCATTAACTATATGATTCTTTAAAGATATGAAATAATTTATAATGTGACACAAATGATGAAATGTGGATGGAATTTAAAAAAAAATTAATTGTTTTTATAAGAAAGTAAATATATAATTCAATTTAAATTCTAGTAATACAAAACATGGAGAGTGGAAGACGAGTATTCCTTTATGCCAAATTTATATAAGGATAAATATGTAAATTTTCAAAAAGGTACTGTTAAATGCTTTAATCATAGAAAGGAAGTTCATCAAATAATAAAATGTTGATGTGTTGGATTGATGTTATAAAATCATGTGGTTAGAGAGAAAACACCACAGAATTCACAACCCACACAACATTGTTTCAACCTAAAGGATATAAGTAATTATACTAGATAGTGATCATATTCAATGTTTAATGATGATTATCACTATTAAAAACCTATTAATACATGAGAAAAATTGAAATATCATGTGAAACATATTTTTGATTTGTGGTATGGTAATGATTTATAGAAAGGATCTGTTACCATCTACTCAAAATCAATTAATGAATTTTTTTAATTCAGGATCTACTCACTTAGTTATATTTGAAGAATTTACTACGGGTATAATTATAATATATTAATTATTAGACTATAATTAGTAAAAAAATATTCTAATGTTATAAATACAGCGTCTCATGTCTATTATTATACTCTAATTGAGGTTTTTTCTATATTGTCCTTCAAAAAAACATTAGTATTAATCTAGATGAAATTGATGTTTTTTTAATTGACTGGACTTCATCATATAAATCCTATATCAATTTCTAAGTAATAAAAGTCTTATTTTATTCAAATCATAGTATGATTTCATATTATATCATGTATAAATTTTATGTTAAAATCTAAATTATATCAATTCTATTGGCATGGATTAGAGTTCAAAGGGGTTTTTTTGACCATTATGGTTAATGAGAAACTCCACATTAAAGATGTAATTATTTTATGGGATAGTTATTATGTCATGTTGAATAATTTTTATAGTCTTCCTTGAAATCAATAACACATATTTTCAATAAAACTAATTACACTTTCAAAAAATCCATATTTAATTCCACTGTTTTTGTTATAAGAATTGATAAAGACGCTCCACGAGAGTCCTGATACGAGATTCATTTCGGAAACTGATTCACTATAGTGTGCAGCCATTATTTTGGATTAGAAGAAATATGGAGAAATTTTAATTATTAATAATTATTGAAAAATTAATAATATAAAAATCAATTATAACTATCATATAACCCATATTGATGTTTTTTATTAGCATTTTGGAGAACCAAATTTTTATAACATTGATCTATGATATAGATACAATAAATTTAGGGTCAAGATAAAATAAATAGTTTATGAAAAATTATGTATGCGTTATATATAATATAAATTTAATTTAATACCATTGGGTCATACTAATTCCCCCGGTATCATAATGGATTTGATGAATAAATTCCATGGACATTATATTTGTCAGTTTTTTATAGTTTTATGTGATGATGTATTATATATTTTAATTGAATATAAGAGGATGATGATCACATTAAAGATATTTTTATACCATATGGATGTAGAATCTATCTGATAAATTAACCATGTGTGATGTTTGTATTAAAAAATATTCATTTTATGTGTTTTAGGATCTCAAGAGAGGATATATAGTGGATCAATCAATCACAAAAGTTATTGAAAAGTATCCCAAACCATTCACTATAACTGAGATTTATAGTTTTAATTGTTTGGATAGATATTATCAATTCATTTTGAAACATTTATCATGTAAATCTAATACACTCACTAAATGAATTCAGAAGGTAGTGATGGTCCACTTTATATAGGAATGTGAATAAATTTTAATGGAGATAAAAAGAAGGTTGTCAGGGAATCATTTCTCACAATGGCCTATAATAGAAAATTGTTTCAAATCTATAGTGATTCATCAAAGAATAAATGGGATAAATCTTGATGAATAATGATATAATGATACACATTCCTCATGCTAATTGATGGTTTTTTATGAAACATACCTTACTCATGATATAGACATAACAGTGGTAATAACTATATTATAGAAAAAGTGGCATTGTCTTTATAGAGAAATATGTGAAATATAAACAGATCAAAAAAAATTATTGTATAGATTCATGTCAATAGGGTTTAATATATCTCATAGAATATATTTCATGTTTATTAATGTTTATGACAATCCAATAAAATACCAACCAGTGAAATAGAACAAGGAGGCTGAATGTTTGAGTTGAAAAGATCATGTTAGATTTAGTATGATAAGGATAAAGAATATCCAATATTTAAGGATTAGTAAATAAAGAACCTTGAAATATTTAATAAATGAGGGAAGTAATATTTGAATAATATTTTTTTAATCACATATAAATTTGATGATAAAAGAGGTACATGAGGAAGATGTGGAGATGAAAAATAAGATGAGAAATATTAATGAGTTCATAATTGATTTGGATTGAATGATAAGGTATAGGAATCATGTATGTGTTCCATAAATACCAATTTTGATGGATCAATTGTATGATTCCCACAATTCATTATTGAATATTCATCTTGGGTATACAAAGTTGTATAATGATCTGAAAGATAATTTATAGTGGAAAAAATGATTGGATATATTGTAATGTATTTATCTTTATTCATGATCTATCTTCAAGTTAAGGATGAGATACAAATCTAGGTGGTTGTTATATCCATTTCCCAAACAAAAATAAAAATTGGAAAATATCACCATCTATTTTGAGTTTGGACTTCATAAAATTTCTATAGTGAATAAGGATATTTGGGTTAGAGTCAATCTACAAATGATGTGAGAAAATTTCATGGATTTTATTATTGATATATACCTTGGTCATTATTCCTTGATATATATTAATTAAGTAGTGAATTTTCATGATGTACCACATTAAATTTTATCTGACATAGATCCATGATTTTCCTTAACATTCTTTTGAATTTATCAACATGGTCTAAACTCAGAGTTTTATTTTTCATCATTTTTAACATCCCTAGATATATGATCAATTTGACAGGAAAATTCATACCCTAGAAGATATTTCGTGATATTATCATTTGTATTTCAATGGTGGTTGGTTTCTACACATACATATGTTAAAATTATATTAAAACAACTGATTTCACATGAGAATTTGGATTAATACTTATGATTCTCTCTATGGATAAAAAATGAATAAGTCCAACAAGTAGGGGTGGAGTTCAAGAAAGAAAGCTATATATACCTGAGTTAGTTAATGAAATTTTTGAGAATACCATAGCTATTTTGAAATACATAAAGAATGATAAGTTCCTACAAGAAATTCTCTGCTTTTAGTATTCAAGTAAATATAGAATTTAATATTGTGGAAAATATATTACATTGAGTGTCTCTATTGTAGATGGTTATAAATTTTAAAAATAAGGTAATGATGTGCCCCATGTACAATTTCATAATCTAGAATAATAATCGATTGGTGATAATAGCTTATCTCCTTCATCTTCCATTAAACATCTCTCAATTTAAGGATGTGTTCTAGATATCTCTTCTAATGAGTTACATGTGTGGTCCTTGATTTTTAATTAAAACATATGTTATACCCCTCGGGAGAGATAATTCAAGTTAAGAATAATTCCATGAAATATATCACCTTTTATATAATTTTCTACAGAACAAGAATATTGACTTGTTTAATATTCACTAGAGGAATCTGAAATTCAAATAAGCTACATATAAACACATGAATGTGATCTAGCATATATATCCACATATGTCTCCATTGAATTGGTATATGTTTTAAGAATAAATTATTTTTAACGGGGGGGGGTGAATGTAACACCACATGATTTAATATGTATTTTCCTTTAAATAAACTATTAGTGTTCGATATCTTTTTTATAGGTGGCCCTGAGTCTAAATACATTGTGATATATTATATAATTATAAACAAGTTAGTGTATTAGACGAGATGATTACAATTGACATCATTATGAAAAATATATATAATTATTTTATTTAATAGTAATGTTTGGATTAAATAATAATAAAGTAATCAATTTTCATAGAAGTTATATTATTCTTCAAAAATACGACTTCTTCAAAAGTGATTTTGTAAAATTTTTCTAAAATACTATTATAAATAATTCTTATGAAAATTAAATATTCTACTATATAAAAATGAAATAATTCTTAAAATTAGATTATCAAAATTATATTTTTATTAAATTTTAATATTTTCTAGAATGATTAATTATTCATTGAATAATAAAAACCCTTTTTTGTTTTTTTTTCATTTAATTTCAATTAGATACACATTTACATATTTAATTTTGACATAAATAAAATAATCCAAATTTATTTAAAAATAATATAAACATAATGGCCCTTACATTATATATATATATATATATATATATTACTTTAACATTGAATAATATTTATTACATATCATAAAAAAACCATGCGAGGACCATATAGGTTATATGTCTTTAGAAAAAGGGAAACATAAACAATTTGATCATAAAACCTCCACTTTGTCTCTCTCTTATTTCTTCATAACTAGACTCCTTTTTGAAATATCCTTTTTAATACCCTTCTTCATGACATGGGTAAAAGAAACATTTCAAAGGGTGATATCAAATTCTCAGTAATAGTAATCAAGGGAAATATCAATCATATCATTATCATAAGAACATAACATTTGAAAATCTTTTCCTACATATAAAAGATCAGGATATCATTCCATGGTCTAAATAATAAAATTGAAATTTAATCCCAATAGTCATATCATAAGACATGAAATTTAATGGAATACACACATAATCATTGATGATAATTTCATATAATTCAAGGTTCATTTACGAGACCATCATAGCGGACAAAGTCCATTACTAAACCGAGTTCACTTCTCATTCCAGCCATGTATTATTGAACCAGATTTATTTTCCATTCCTGTAATTTCTATCTCATGAGATATAATTATTTACCCATGTAATTGTATGGGTATATAGGTACCACCCATATCATAATTAAATCATTTTTACATGTACCAGAAAACATAAACCATTCAACATAGAATTACCCAAGGAATAAAAAAAGTGGGTTTCTTAAACACCATTCCATCAAAACATAATCCATATAATATAAATTGATTTCATAAAAAAAAATCATCATAAAAACAATCAAATTAATGTTATAATATTGATATAAATAAAAACCTATGTTATTGTAGATTTATAATTACAATAATAAAACTCTTGAGCTTAATTCCTGAGGAAAATATCCTTTCTTCTTCAAAAACGTTTCCCTTCCTCAAAATGGTACACAATTTTAGAAGAAATCATTATATGTGAAAATAACCTTGTATGCTTGTATGGGAAGATTCAATTAAATAAGGCATAATGAAAGAATAAAAATATGTTCATGTTGTACAAGTTAAAAAACATCTTCTTATACTTTTTCTACAAATGTAAAAAATTACCTCGTACTGAAAACAACAAAAGATTCCATTCTCACTATTTAGTAAAAATTCACCAATGGGTAGAATTGACTTCAAAAAAATGTATAAGGATATATAAAATATTTTGAAACACATATTTAGGAATCATGGATGTAGATTATTAATATACCCCAGTTAATACATATAAATAAAAAATATTAGATAAAAATGAGATTTTCCAAATTATCCCTTACCGTAGGTCCGATATGCTTCGTATATATCCGATCATCCTCTTCTTTGATATGATTCCTCTAAATATGTTCTTAGAGCTCAAGAGTTGGTTTTTAAATATGACCAGAACATCTTGACTAAAAAGGAAAAAGTATAGAAGGATAAATGGTAGGGGATGGCCGAAATTTAATGCTCAAAATGATGTGAATTGGTGAGGGAGGATGTGCCCTTTAATAATTGTGTTTATGGGAACTTTTTGAAACTCCATAAATAATAATTTAGAATGAAATAAAACTCTATCCAAAAAACCTCTAAAATGTCCCAATTTCAAATAATATACGACATAGGTTTATAGTATCATCAACCAATAAATTTTGGAGAAGTTATATTTCAGTATAAACTATATCTTTTTAATTGACACTTAGTTCATCTATTTAATTTAAATTTTGGTTATAGAATTCTAAATATTTAAGGGCTATAAATATTTACTTATATGGTGTTAATTGACCATAAATGAATATTTTATGACATTTTAAATATTATAATTATCACTTTATAATTTTTTTACTTTAATATGGATATTAAATAATTTAATAAATGTTATTTTTATAAAATATCAAGAGTTTCAATTTTGTCACTATTCATTAATTTGACTTTAAAATAATCCACACAGAAGATAAATTTGAAAAAGAATATTAAATACACTCATAATAAGTCAAATTTACCCATAAAATGTTTGGATCACAATAATTAGTTCATATGATATTTATTTTAATATTTTTATAAACATTTATTTGATATTTTTACATATAAAATAATTTTAACATCATTAATGTATCATCATTAATAGAAATTATTTAATATCATAAAATTATAATTTTTTTTATTTAGGTAATTATTTTAGCTTTCCAAAAACTATATATAGTCGATATTATCTCTATGTTATCCATATATTAAAATTAATATACTATTATAAAATGAGATTGTGAAATTTTTTCACATTCATTATTTTTTATTACATTCATTTCATATTCATAAGTATGTGGAAATAATATGATTCCACTTGAAAATATAGATGATAATGGTCGAATTTAGATGTCCAAAATGTTTTTTACAGGTGTTAAGGTAATTTTATAATATTATTTTTAACTTTTATTAATTGATTTACCTTTGACCATGGTAATAAAAATAATTACCAAAGTAACTATTAATAATGGACAAAACAATGTAGTATATTAACATAATTTGGACATACTGATTCCAAATATGGAGTCCCATTTTAAAATTTTAAAACAAAGATGTTTCAGTAATTAATTTAAAATCAATCATATTGTCGGAATGAGAGAACATGTTTTTTAATGATAATACATTTCAAAAGATTGAAATGTTTTTACATCAAAGTTTAATGTAAAATTAATTTCAATGACCAACATTATATTAAATTTTAAAAATATATTCTATTAATACATTGAAACCATACATTAATATAATTCAACCATATAAAATATTTCAATGAAAACAGCTATTTTTAATTAAAATTTAGAGTACTTTTAATATTTAAACATATAAGAATTTTATCAGAAAAATATCATAAATTCATCCAAAGTAAACATTTATATCCCTCTTCAAAGTAACATGTTTCTGTTGTCATATAAAAATTATTAATGTGTTAAAAAATTAATTTAAAATGGATTCTCTATTTAAAGGTGTAAAATTAAACTTTAAAAAATAGGTTTTTATACATCAAATAGGGTTTTATTCATAGCCCATGACTAAAATATCAAGTGGATGAATATTTAAATTATTTTATAAGTTATATTACACATTTATATCTCACTAATTTCATTTCCAATGTTAATTCAATCAAAAAATACAAATATCTAATTCATATTTTTCCAAAAAAATTGATAGATAAAACATTTACAATACAGTTTCATAAGTTAGTTATAGTTATTCTTGCTACCCAAAAAAATAGGCTATAACTATAATTTTATAAAAATGGAATCTCATGGTTCATTTAAAATCATGATTGAAGGAAACACAAGATACTGAAGAATAAAAATTATTTAAATAAAATTTTTCACAAAAAACATCTAGGTGTTACATTATACACACCTTAAACTGAATTTCACCGTCGAAATTCATTAAATAGAAATAAATAGATGAAGATAAATCATCCTCATTATATCCTCAAGTTCCCGTGTAGCTTATTCATATTGGTGGTTACTCCATAAAAAGTTTTCCAAGTGAGTGGTCTTGTTTTGTAGAAATTTTTCTCTAAAATCTATAATCTCTATCAGATGTTCATCATAAGAAAGATCTTCCAACAGTGGTACGACTTCTGTGATTTGTTAACTTGAATGATCAGTTATTTACTTTCTCATGAGAGTTATATGGAACAGATCATTAACTTGAGAGAGATTCAGTGGAAGTGCTAGTTGGTAAGCAACCTTACAAACAGGATCCAAAATTTCAAAAGGACTGATATATATAGGGCTCAACTTGCTCTTATTTCCAAATCTCATTACTCTATTCCTGGTAGATATTTGTAGAAACAACCTATCACAGAATTTAAAATCTAGGTATTTTCTTCATTTGTTAGCATAACTTTTTTATCAACTCTGAGCCACTCTTATGTGTTTTTTAATAGATCTGACCTTATCATTCATTTCATAAACAAGATCAGCTCATAATAGCATTCTTTCCCCAACAACATCCCAACAAGTTGGAGTTCCTCACTTTTTTACATAGAGGTATTCATAAGACGCCATCTGAAAATTGGAGTGAAAGCTGTTATTTTAAAAAAATTACACCAGTGGTAGGTGTTGATCCAACCAACCTTTGAAATCCACTGAGAAAGATATCAACATTTCTCACAAAATAAGAATTGTCCTCACTTACTGACCGTCTATATCAAGATTATAAGAAGTGCTGAAATATAACTCTATATCTAGATCACAATGAAGACTTTTCCATAACTTCAAGGTAATCATCAGATCCTGAATGTATATAATGGAATGTGTTGCTCTATGAAATCTTACCACTTCTTTTACCTATATCTGAGAAATATGATCAAGAGAGAAATCCTTTATTATAGAAATGAATTTTTCCAACTTTTTAAGGTGATTATATATAATCCATATATCATTATGGTGTTCACGTGTTTTGGGAATATTGAAAATAAGTTCAATAGTGATGTTTTCTCATTTCCATTACGGTATGAGTAATAGTTGTAACACCCCCTTAGTCTTCTGTCTCTTTGCCTAAACATTCTTACAATCCAGGCACTGAGAGGCATATTTGGAAACATCAATTTTCATTCCATCCCAATAGAATTAATCTTTGAGGTCCATGTAAACCTTTGTGCTTCCATGATGAATAGAGATTGAAGAACTACGATCCTCATCTAACATATTGTTCCTTTATTCTTGTATGGGAGGAATAAAAACGTGGTTCTAGAACCATATTACTCCATCATATTCAATGTTGAATTCAAGAACTTTTCTCACCCTATTTTTTAACTCTACATCTTCCTCTTATGCTGATACACCCAATTTGTGTATACATTTCCACATATATTATTGAAAATAGGAACATATTTTAAGAAAATACCAAATTCTTAGTGGACAAACACTTTGATTTTGGGGATCTTATTTATTTTCTAGTGTTTTCAAGCCAAATTCACAAATCAAGAGAACTCTGAGAAAAAATTCCCAACTACACGGCATGAACATAACTTCATTTCGTGTACATTCAAGCTCACACAAAGATCAGTCGGACGAGTACACGCCCAAGTCGCTTGAATAGAGACAACGCGTTGTGTGGGTCATACCTACACAATGTGTATAGGATTATAGAGGAGGTTGGTGGAATTTTTCAGAGACTACAGGCCTTGTGAGGTGGCACCGCACATTGTGTATCTTTCACCAACTGAACATCGACATCATAGAAGTCATGGTCGGTGAAGCTAGCCACCTGTCGGAGAAAAGTTTCTACACAAATTCATTGACAAAACTACATAGCGTGTACTTTCAATAAATTCCATGTACTTTTGTTTTCTATATACATAGGGCATGGCCTCTGGTTTTGGGGTCATTATTCAGTACTCGATGGAGGGAGGTTCTACTATCATTCTAACATTGCTCCACTACTCTTCCAATCCACCATTCTACCAAAAGAACCTCGAAGTTTCTATGATGACCACATTCAGTATCAAGGTTTATGTTGTTATCTTTTCTTCCATGTGTTACTAAAAACCCCATGTGTTGGGGATTTGGGTGGTGAACTATTGTTTTAATTTGGATTAATTTTCATTTTTTTTATTTTTCCTATTTAATTATTCTTATTCTTATTCAATCAATTCTCTTTATCACTGAAAATTTTGAGCCCGACCAAGGGTATAATTTTCAGGGACTCAAATAAAGAATAACGATTAATACCATTATGATCATTAGAAGTATTCACTGCCTCACAAATTTACTGATCTAAATAAATAATTTTTAAATTCAGACTACCGTACTAAGGAGTCAGTTTCTTCAGTTCCAGACATACTTTCCTGGACCAAGGGTACCTCTTCACAATTGAAACCCAAAATGTTGGGTTATTATAAACAACACAACCTAATAAGATGTTTGTATAACCTCTATAATCATGGTGTCCCCAAAAAAAATCTTTTTTCTTTAAAACACATTACAAACACTTTTCATTTCTTTATATTTTAAAATTAATCTTTATTTTAGTAAAAAAATAGTTTTCATAATTAAACACCAAAATCCAACTCTAAATTCAGAACTTTTTTATTCAGTTAATTCCAACATAATCAAATTCGCGCACTCATCTAATTCACTATGGATTGACCCCAAACATATTCTATACTATCATGGGAGAGGGTAATATCAATTTGGGACATTGATAACATTCCTTCGGGGAAACGATAGACCATATTTTAGCACCGTTTCCGATGATCTCGTAGGTTTGAGTGTTCAATCTAATTGCGTTTTAATTAATTTATTAAAAGTAAAAAGTAAAAATTTCCTAAAATATTTTTTATATTCTTATTTCTATTTATGTTTCTTTTTTCCTTTTACACCTGGGTTTTATTTTGTGCATGTACATGATCACAAGGTACATGAAATGATGCCTCACGTAGTCTTAGAGCACCAAATCATCAAATATTCTTCTTATGGACCTAGAAATAAAATTGATATTGTTGAGATAACAACGTACATAGGTGGAAGAGCACAACCAAAACTCACTACCCATGGCCAAAAAGGAGGAGTGAGAGCTGACAATGAATATGTAGTGGGAAAAACATACCAGCACTAGCATCCTCCCGCTGTAGGTATGCCAGAGCTAGCCCCACAAGGAGGCTTCATGGAGTTCCTTCAGCGGAACAACCATAGGCCACCGCTACAACCCCCTATAAAGTATGGCCAACCCAACAGAAGTAGCAAATCATTCAGTGGACGTACTTCACCCCTCAGGAGCAACAATATATGCCTCTTCCACTACCTCAATAACCACCTCTATAACATACTCTCTTGGTGTGACACATTCCATCAATTCAAAGAGATGACACGGTCATCGTCCAATCACCAGTGCAGGCCCAGAATTTCGAGGTCAAGCTTTCTTTCATGCAGCTAATCTAGAAAAAGTTCATTTTGGTGGCCTAACTAGGGAAGACCCAAATTCCCATCATTCTAATTTCATGGAGATCTACGACACGTTCCACTACCAAAAAGTGTCTGAGGATGCCATTCATATTCGCCTTTTTACCTTCTCCCTAAGGGATAAAGCGAAGGATTGAATAAATGTTTTTCCGTAGTGATCTATCCTCACCTGAGAGGAGCTAGCCCAGGCATTCCTATCAAAATATTCCCTACCCTTGAAGACAGTGACCATACGGAACAAAATACACAACTTCCAGCAGCATGACTCAGAGTCACAGTATGAGTCTTGGGAGTGTTTCAAGGAGATGTTGCGGAAATTCCCACACCATGGACTCCCACTCTGGAAGCAGGTCTAGACCTTCTACAGAGGACTGACGACGAACACAAAGTCTGTGGTGGTTGCTGCTGCAAGAGGTACAGTTATGAGGAAGTCCCCCAAAATGCATTTTGATCTGCTGGAAGACATGTTTACCTATAGCTTCTAGTGGAATTATGAGCGGGGCACACAAAAATGAGGTATGCACAATATTGATGCCACAACTATGCTTGTTGACTAGTTGGTGACTATATCCAAAAAGATCATTGTGGTAAATCTAACGAACGCATCCCAAGTACATGCGGTGAACCATCTATCATTTAGAGAATGTTGTGATAACCACATCATTGGTGAATGCCCAGGACCATAAATCAGCCCTTCGACTAGAGAGGTGAGCTATGTTGCCCAGAACCGAGGGCTGAACTAGTACGAGAACCAGGCATGGCATGATCACCAGAACACATAATGGGGCCCACAACAGTAGAATCCTCAACCCCGGTGACCACCCGACTATGGTCAGCCATAGTATCAGATCCAGTACATGAGGAAATAGCAGCCCCAATAGGGCTCTTACCAGCTACAATGGTATCAAAACCCTCGCCCGCAATAGCCGCAGTAGCCACCGCCTCCACCAGCTACACAACCACCTCAGTAGGAAAACACCTCAAGCTTAGAGGATCTCAGGAACATGTTTTTATCTACTAATGAGACCAGATTCGAAAATCAGGAGGCTTCTATTCGAATCCTGGATAACCAAATCGTCCATTTGGAAAACCAACTCTCGTGGAGGCAGCCCAGTACACTACCAGATAATACTAAGAAGAACCAAAGAGAGGAGGTCCATGCCGTCACACAACAAAGTGGAAATGGACACCAATATAAGAAATAGTTTGGACCAATAGGGTCCTATATACACTGAGAGGGGGGGTGAATCAGGGTATGGATATTCTTTTTTTAAAACTCTTCTTACCCCACTGGATCTTGTCCTCTTTATTACAAGGGTCACTTTTCTTGCACATGTGTGTTTATTATGATCACTTTTTTTATTCCTTATCTGATGATAATGATTTGAATGCAATGCAGGGAAGCATGCAGGAAGACACATAGATTTTTACTTGGTTCACCCTCATTGGACAACGTCCAAGGAGCTTACAACGACAATGTGCCGCTGTAACAAATCCACTATGGCTCACAACCAATTTACAATGTTTGGGCTAGATCACTTATATGCCCATTCTCACTGCCTTTACAATGTTTAGGGTTGGCACCCTGATTTTCCAAGGGTCACTCTATATATCTCTCTCTCTAGCTCACTATCGGTGGAGAGGATCACCTTCTTACTCTTCCTTTTCTCACTACTCTGGAAAGGATCCACTCACAGTTTATAGACCTGTAGGTCTCTTCATTATCACTAATGAATACATCCTATATTGTATGTGGATGCTTTGTTGATGTCTAAATTTCACCCATAGATGAATCTTTCTTTGCAATGAAGGTATTAGGAAATCTTCCAGCATTCACGCAGCCCTGAATCACTGTCGTGAATCAACCTTACCTAGTGCCCTTATCTAAGCCAGCTCGTGAGTCTCAGTGCGCAAGTCAAAACTAGCGCACATGTCCACCTCAACCACTTGTGCGACACAAGATTTTGCAACTTCAAACTTGTGTGATGCACACCCTTTTACGCCCAAACCAATATTGGCGTGCAACCAAAAGCTTTAGCGCTTCTTCAAAACATGGCGTGCAAGTGTCACCAAACCACTTGCATAACACTTACTTCTTCAACTCATAACTTGTGAGACTCTCTTCACTCCTCACCCAGACCCCCTTGGGTGCACAACTATCACCTAGCACGCAACCTATACTTGTGCTACCACACACCACTTGCACGACCAACACACATGCATGACCGGAGCTCTGATGTTTCTAGGTGTTGAACTCTTCACCGAATGAGGAGGGGTCGACCTATATTTATAGGCATTTAGGCGCCCTGTGTGACGGCGTGCAAGTCTCCCCTCGGTGCGCAAGTTTTGGCATGCAAATCTCCTACCGCGCAAAACACTTGCGCGACCAACTATAATAATTGGGCACCCCTTATCCCTTTTCCACCTTTTATCTGCTCTTTTTGTACCGCCTCCATATCTTCCATTCCTTTGTTGACGTTCTTGAATCAATCATGAATCATTAACCACAACCCTTGAACTCTACATGTCACCATGAAATCCTCTTTTTCAACAAATTTTTATGTCATGGTTTGCTTTGCAACAATCACAACACAGATTTCCACTTTTTCAACAAACACAATCACCTAAAAAATGCTTCAATGATGCCTTGAGGGATTTTTTCCCAACAATCGCCCTCTTTGGGTATGTTGAAAACTCTTCCATAAAAAGATACATCGTTAATTATTCAGCCACCATTTGCCTATTGCGATTCTAATAGCGATCAAGGATTTTACCAACACATACTCTAAGCCCACATGAGTAATGCTCGGCGTGAGAAACAAGAGTAATTGAAAAGTTCATCAATGAGTCACTTCAACTATGAAACCCACTGTTGACACCAAACTGAAACCAATTTTTATAAATATTATTATCGTATTCCAACACCACTCTTCTTCTTTTATCATGATCCTCAGCCGTTGTGATATCTATTCTTTGATTTATCACTTCTAGCATCGTCAGATTTAATATTCTCCCCCTGTCTCATTGCTCCCCCTATCTTGCTGCTCCACCTGTCAGCTTCTCCTCATATCATTCATGATTTCTCAAATAGCCATACTATCTCCCACTTGAACAATCACTATTTTCTCCCCCTTTTTCAATGAACCCAAACGTCACTCTTTTGTAGTATGTAATAGAGTAGAGAACACATATCAGCACATTATGGAAAAACACATCATACCTTAGGGTGAGGGGGTTCCACATACACACTATTTTAAGTGCGGGGAGTTGACTGAACTCTCAGAGCCAGTCGTTGTCTTTCAAATTCTTCCTTCGGTGTGGCCTTTCTCAGAACATCTGCAACCCGGAGCTCTGTAGGCACATACTCCAACTTCATAAGCCCTTGCTCCGCCTTCTCCTTGATGAAATGATATTTTATCTCAATGTGCTTTGTCCTTGAATAATGAATTGGATTTTTTTCTAAGATTGATAGCACTTGAGTTTTCACATTGGATTCCCATCGGAGACTTCACTTCAACTCCCATATCTTCAAGCTTCTTCTTAATCCACAATAACTATGTGCATGCTGGAGTGGCCGCAATATATTAAGCTTTTGTGGTGCTTAATGAAATGAAATCATGCTTCTTTATTAATCAAGCAATACATTGTCCACCAAGATAGAATGCACCACCTAATGTTTATTTTCTATCATCTACTGGGCCAGCCCAGTCTGCATCAGTATATCCCAATAACTCTGTTTAAGAATTTCCATTATATGTCAAGCCGAAATCCACCAAGACCTTGATATACTGAAGTATTCTTTTCACCGTAAGAATGTGGTTTCCTTGGTATTACTCTGATATCTCACTACTTGGCATGTGGTGAAGACAATGTCAGGCCTTGTTGTGGTCAAGTATAGCAAACTATCGATAATATGCCTGTTTTCAGTGATATTAACTGCCCTGTCACTGCCATATTTATATAATTTCATCCGGGTAGCAACCAGAGTCTTCGTCTCCGTGGAATTTTCAATTCAAAATCTCATCAGAACCTTCTTTTCATATTTCTTAAAACCACCTTTACTATGCTTCATTTGAAATATAGATATTTCAAATATTGATTCAGCATTTAATACCATTCACTCGGTGCTTGTTTCATTCCATATAACACCTTCTTCAGCCAAAAAACCTTGTTCTCATCCTCATGAATTAGAAAACCATCTAATTGCTCAATAAACAATCATTCCTCTAGAATCCAATTCAAGAATGCAGTTTAGATATCCATCTAGAAGACTTTGAACTTCTATTGCACTACAATGCCAAAAAATAATCTGATTGCTTCCAGCCTTGCACCCAATGCAAATGTCTCATCAACATAAATACCCTCTATTTGGGAGTATCCATTGCACAACAGTTGTGGTATGTTTCCAATCGTTGTTCCATCTTCGTTCAACTTGTTTCGAAAGACCCATTTAGTCCTGATGACGTTCTTATCTGCTGGCCTCATAACAATCTCCCTCGTCTTGTTCTTCTCAATCTGATCAAGTTCTTCATTCATAGCCGGAATCCAGTTTTCATCTTCAGCTGCATCAGAAATAAATTTTTTCTCTAACTGAGATGGGAAAGACGTCTATTGTAGTGACATTATTCTTCGAGTCTGAACTGAAGCGGATTGATAGCCAAGGATTTTTTTCCTGTCAATTTCATCTCAACTCCTTGACTTTTGTGTAGAATGTGATTTTTCTTCTTCATGCTCATCATCAGTATCTTATTCTGAATCAAATACATCCACTTCTTCTCTCCCTGAGTATCTTACCACTTTCATACTTTCACAAAAAAACATGTCACTGTGTCATTTCTTTGAACTTCTTCTCATAGGTTTTTTTGTTGACACACCTATGATTTACTCTCACAGCTTCTTGGTATCCTGATAATAGTCAGCTGATACCACATTGTTATAACAAAAATGATAATCATCAAGACCCGTGTGTTTATACTTGTTCCCTAGTCATTCTTCATGAACATAAACATCCATCCTTCATATCACATTATGATCTTGCATATGATTAGGATATAGAATGCCCCCCTGTGTTATGAAACTCTTCTAGTCGTTAGGCCCAAATGTATGGACCCATAACCATTCTTCTCCTCATGTATCTTTTTTTATCTGACACTCAGCATTGATCCATTAACAGAATCTCTAAGCCTACTGAGTAGGAACTCGTTGTAGGAAACAAGAGATAAAGCTAATAAGACAGTCACTTACTATTGTGATTTGTTTCTCCCTTTCTTTTTCAACTCTGGCCACTAATTTGAATCAATGGAAACTCTGGAGCATATCACTTCTCTACTTTTCATATTTAGATGACACTTCTCCTTGGATCATATCTCCCTAAAACCTGAAACACTTGAGTAATCAGTTAATATCATTTGTATACATAGGGTGAGGGGTGCTTTTGGAATCCTCAAGATGAGGATTGCGGTTGATTATAATGGGTCAACCCTTTGATTCTTTCTTGTAGAGCATCATACACTTTCCTTGCTTCTTCTAGCTACCAAGCCAACTTCAAATGCTCTGGACATATGACTTAGCATTCATTACCTACATGCTAAGTATTTTTCTAATATGTAGATTCTGTAGGCTTTTCCTTTCTCACCACTTGGGGTTTAAACCCACTAGTACACATTATCATCTTTGATGTTTTAGCAAAATTCTGTTTCCCTTGATTCCTTCCCTGAGCAGGAATTTATCTTCTTCCAATTCACGTGAGAGATTATCCACCATTTCTCTTTTCTTCTTTACATTCAATTTTTCTTGAGCAAAAGAATCAGAAAAACATGCATTCTCTTGTTGTAGCCTTTGATTCTTCAGAAATATTTTAGATAGCTTTGTTGCATGATCATCATTTTTAGATTTCAAATTTTGAAAATTATCTGAGTTAAAATTCTTCCCCTTGACACCATGTTTTTATTTTTATACCTCTGCAGATCTCTTTTTCAATTATTCATCTTGAGAATCATTCTTCTCCATTAGATCAGTAGCTACATCAATAATCCATTGATTCAAACATCTTAACTTATTGATCTCAGTTTCTAGTGATTGGATCATAATATCTTTAGCTTTAATTTCCACAGTGAATTTCCGATGCAATTCCTTTGCCTTGTGGACAACTTCCACATTTCGACTTCTTGGTGTTTCTTCTTCATCAGTGGTTCCAACGTCACTTGGAATATCAGGTTCATCACTTATTCCTTCAGAATAATTGAATGAGTAAGTATTTTCAAAGTATGATTCATCCAAACCATTCTTCTGTTCACTACATGATTCCTTTAGCTAAATCACACACTTTCCATTGACACTTCCAAAGTGGTTATTTTCACTAGACTTCTGCTTCTTCTTCGAAGATCTTCCCTTTTCCATGCTACACCAAGATATGAGCAGACATAATCTTCTACCACACAAATCGACTAACCCAAGTCACAGCAAACAAATATGATAATAGAAACCTTCCCTTTGATACAAATGGTAAGGACCAATAGGGGCCTATATACCCTGAGAGGGGGGGGGTGAATCAGGGTATGGATATTATTTTTTAAAAATTCTTCTTACCCCACTGAATCATGACCTATTTATTAAAAGGGCCACTTTATTTGCACTTGTGTGTTTATTATGATCACTTATTTTATTCTTTATCTGATGATAATGCTTTGAATGAAATGTAGGGAAGCAAGCAGGTAGACACAGAGATTTTTACTTGGCTCACCCTCACTGGGATACGTCTAAGGAGCATTCAACGATGATGTGCCACTGTTCCAAATCCACTAAGGCTCACTGCCAATTCAAAATGCTTGGGCTAGATCACTTCTATGCCCAAGCTCACTGCCTTTATCATTTTTAGGGTTAGCTCGCTGCTTTCCCAAGGGTCACTCCATATCTCCCTCTCAGGCTCACTGTCGGTGCATAGGATCACCTTCTTCCTCATCCTTTTCTCACTACTCTGTAAAGGATCCAGTCACAGTTTATAGAATTATATGTCTCTTCATTATCACCAATTAATACATCCTCTATTGTGTGTGGATGCTCTGTTGATGTCTAACATTCACCTGTAGATGAATCTCACTTTTAACCTAAGGTATCGGGCAATCTTCCAGCTTTCACGCAGCCCTGAATCACTACCATGAGTCAACCTTACCTAGAACCCTTCTCTATGCTGGCGCGCAAGTCTTTGTGTGCAAGTCAAAATTGGTGTGCAAGTCCACCTCAACAACTTGTTTGAAACAAGCTTCTGTTACTCCAAACAAGAGTGACACACACCATTTTACGCCCAAACCAATATTGGCACACAACCACCAACTTTCACGCTTCTTCAAAACATGGTGCACAAGTGTAACCAAACCACTTGCACAACACTTAATTCTTCAACTCAAAACTTGCACGAATCTCTTTATTCCTCGACCAGACCACCTTGGGTTTGCAACTTTCACCTAGCGTGCAACCTCTACTTGCATGACCACACACCACATGCTCGACCACCACACATGAATGATAGGATCTATGATCTTTCTAAGTGTTGAAATCCTCACAAATTGAGAAGGGGTCGACCTATATTTATAGGCATTTGGACACCATGTGCAACGGTGCACAAGTCTCCCCTCAGCGCACATGTTCCGGCACGCAAGTCTCCTGCCGCGCAAAACACTTGTGCGACCAACTCTAAAACTTGTGTGTCCCTTATCCATTTGCCTTATTTTGATGCTATGATCTTCAAAAACATAGGATGCACAAGTTTCCTCTCCTTCAATTCAATGGCGCGCAAGTCCCTTTTTCGAAACCACTTTTCTCCATTTGTTTATTTTCAGGCCCAAAAATTTGTCAAACACTGGAAAACGGTTCCACCTTTTATCTTCTCTTTTTGTACCACCACCAAATCATCCATTCCTTTGTGGACGTTTTTGAATGAATAATGAATAGTTAACCACATCCCTTGAACATGACATTTCACCATGAAATCCTCTTTTTCAACAAATTTGAACCTCATGGTTTGTTTTGTCAACAATCTCAACACAGATTTCCACTTTGATAGAAAACACAATCACCTCAAAAATGCTTCAATGATTCCTTGAGGGATTTTTTCCCAACAGGAACCGACCTAGCCAGGTGCACCTACACCCCCTGTTGAAAAAGAAGGCCATGTTACAGACACTTCCTCATCCTAAGACCCACCAAAAGATTCCCCATAGGGTAAAGGAAAGGAGGTTATCAAACCCTTCAAGCCTTCCTTACCCTTCCTAGAGAGGATGTAGCAAGGAAAGGTAGACCACTAGTGTAGCAAGTTCATAGAAGTGTTCCAGAAGTTTCACATTGACATATAATTTGCAGAGGCACTAACACAGATTCCCACATATGCAAACTTCACGAAGGATATCCTCTACAACTAAAGTAATATGGAGGATTTTAGAACCATTTCACTGACCAAGGAGTGATCAGCGATCATACAACATTCAATTCCTCCCAAACACCAGGATCCAAGTACCTTTACTATATCACGCACTATTGGACCATATAAGTTTTGGATGACCCTGTACGAATTAAGGTCTAACGTCAACCTCATTTTCTTTGTATTTTTTAAGAATCTAGTTCTCAACGACCTGAAGACTACTCGAGTATCCCTTCACCTTGCCAACTAATCCATCAAATATCTGAATGGACAACTGGAGGACATTCTGGTATAGGTGGAAGGATAATCCTCCCCATATATTTCATCATCCTTAACATGAAGGAATACCAGGAGGCACCTCTCATTCTAGGAAGGCCTTTCTTGGCCACGGGGAAGGTATTGATCGATGTACACCAGGGGGAGATTATTTTCAGAGTAAGAGATGAAAGAGTCTCCTACAAAGTCCTCAAATTCGTCAAGAAAGAATCATTGATAGAGAATGGGGGATTCTATGTAGTGACCGTCGTGGATGGTCACTTGATAAAAAAAGGAGACGATATGGTATGTTCTTTCCCCTTTGATAGATTTTTTTAGATATTTCAGTTGGTGAAGCACCAGAGGACCTACAATTCCAAGAAGGCCATGGTGGCCACTACTTGTAGCATGTTGTTATTCCCGACATTCTAGAGTGGGATGAGGTACCACCAATTATACCTTCAATTCTAAAGGCACCTGCAGTAGAATAGAATAAAATCTCATCTTCTCTAAATTATGGGTATTTTGAAGACCATCAGACCTTCCCATCATACTTAGTGTATCAATATCACAAGAGTAGAAGGATGTGCTTCTGCAGGTTTTGAAGTGGTGGAAGTAGACTATTGGGTGGACAGTTGCAGGCATTAAGGGCACCAACCCTACCATTTGTACCCACAAGGTGCTACTTGAAGAAGGAGTTAAGCCATCTCAGCAACCACAGTGGTGCCAACCCCCCCCCCCATGAATGATTTTTTGGATAAAAATGTAATAATGTTACTGGATGCAGGCATCATATACCACATCTCAGATAGTTTGTGGGTGATTCCCCTACAAGTGGTACCCAAAAAGGGGGGATCACTGTGATTTTAAATGACAAGAACGAGCTTATACCAACACGCACTATCACGATATGGAGAGTTGGTGTGGACTACAGAAAGTCGAATGACGCCACGAGGAATGATCATTTTCCGCTTCCATTCGTGGATCGTATGCTAGAGAGACTTTCGGGGCATAAGTTTTACTACTTCCTCAACTGTTATTCCAGCTACAATTAGATTTCCATTTCCCCAGAGGATCAAGATAAGAGCACATTTACTTTCCACTACAGTACGTTTTCATACCGAAGGATGTTATTTGGCATGGGCAATGCTTCCGCCACCTTCTAGTGATTCATATTGGCTATCTTCTATGACATGGCCGATCAGATCCTAGTGGTTTTTATGGATGATTTTTCAATTTACAGAAAATCATTCAGTACTTGCTTGCGACACATGGAGCTAGTTCTAGAATGATGCGAGAACACTAACTTGGTTTTGAACTCAGAAAATAGAGATTTCTTGGCGTAGAGTGGCATCTTCTTTGGCCAAAAAATCTCAGCGAAGGGGATAGAGGTGGACCCGACAAAGATAGAAGCCATTTCACAAATCCCTATTCTAAATTCCGTTAGACACATCTGCACCTTCATGGAGAATATAGGTTTCTACAGGTGTATTGTCCGCAACTTATCAAAGATAGCTCAACACCTCACCAACATTATGACCAAGGATTCCATTTTTGAGTTTGATTATCCATGCACCCCAGCTTTTGAACACCTAAAGAAGTGCCTAGTGGAAGGTACAATGATTATTTCTCCCAACTAGGAGGAGAAATTTTAAGTGATGTACGATGCCAGTGACTACGTAGTGGGAGCAGTCCTGGGCCAGCGGCTTGAACGAATTTTCCAACCCATCTATTATGCTAGTAGAACACTCAAGGAAGAACAGATGAACTACAATACCATAGAAAAAGAGATGTTTGCAGTGGTGTTAACATTTGACAGGTTCTGTTCATACTTTGTGCTATCTGAAGTTATTGTTTATACAGACCATGCAACACTCAAGTACCTACTGAACAAGAAAGATGTGAAGTCATGACTGATCCGATTGGTACACCTCCTACAAGAATTTGATATGGATATCCAAGACAAGAAGGGGAGTGAAAACGTTGTTTCTGATCTTCTCTCCCACTTGGAGCTGCTGAATTTGGAGAAGGAAGAAGATCAAGAGATCAAGGAGGATTTCCCTGACAAAAACCTTTTTTCAGTCAAGACATCACCTCGTCCCTGGTATGCTGATATTTCTAATTATTTGGTTACATGTGCCATCCACCCCGACCTCTCCTTCTATCAAAGGAATAGGTTTCTCTCTAATGTCAAGAAGTACTTCGGGGAAGATCCTCTACTATTCTGATCCTGTGGGGATGGGATGATCTGACATTGTATCCTAAAAACTAATGTTCATGGAGTCTTGGTATTCTATCATGCCTCTCCAGTTGGAGGACATCAAGGGCCAGACCGTACTATATAAAATATCCTACAGTATGGGTTTTTTTGGCCCACCATGCCTAGAGATGTCGGAGCATATGTTTCCCATTTTGACCAATGCCAATGAACAGGTAATGTGGGGTGCAATGCTGAGATTCCCCTGTATCCCATCTTAAAGGTTGAGATCTTTGATGTCTGGGGCATCGACATCATGGGGGAATTTCCCCCATCTTTCGGAAACACTTATATCCTGGTCTGCATTGACTATATCTCCATGTGGGTAGAAGCCGCAACTACAACACATGACACATACATGGTAGTCGAGGCATTTTTAAAGAAACACATTTTTAGCAGGTTTGTCATTCCTCATATACTATTCAGCGTCAAAGGGACCCACTTCGACAAAAAATTAATGAAAGGAGTTATATTAAAATTTAGAGTGAAGCATCATATGGGGATGCCATATCATCCCTAGTCCAATAGAACAGTGGAACTATCCAACCATGAGCTCAAGTTGATTTTGGAGAAAACATTGAACACTTCAACGAAGGACTAGTCCAAAAAGCTAGATGATGCCTAGTGGGAATGTCAGAACTATTTTAAGATGCCACTAGGGATGTCCTTGTTCCACCTCATCTATGGAAAGCCATTCCATCAGTCAGTAGAGTTGGATCACCAAGCTTACTGGGCCATCAAGGCCCTATATTTTGATTTGTAGGCAAATGAAGAGAAGGATAAAGCTTACTGGGCCGCCAAGGACCTATATTTTGATTTGTAGGTAGCTGAAGAGAAGCATAAGTTCCAACTGTCAGAACATGATGAAATTTTATTGGAGTATTATGAGAATTCCAATCATTACAAGGAGAAGATGAGAGAAATCCATGACTGTATGATTTCACAAAAATTGATCCAACCCAGTGGTCAGGTACTCCTTTTTATCATCTGTCATCGATTATTTCTAGGAAAGCTAAAGTCAGGATGGTCCGAACCATTACAAGTCATACGAGTATTCCTCCATGGAGCAATAGAAATTGATGGGGATGATAATCAACTGTTCAAGGTGAACAGACAGCAGCAGAAGACATACCATCACATGGATGACATGGTGGGAACGCTCTCCAATATGCATCTCAAGTAAGCAGAGGTAAGTCAGTCAAGCCAATGACCTAAAAAGAAGGTGCTTCCTTGGTGGCAACCAAGAGGTTACACACCATGTACCCCCCTATATACACTGAGTTCACTGATTTCTCTTCATTTGTATTTGTATTATTATAAATATATATATTAGCTAAGTAATATATAGGGATGATACCGGTGTTGATGATAAAGTCACTAGAGTTTATCTGAGCCTTCACTGGTTGGAATCCCTCCATACCTGCCATCGACACGGGATTCCACTTTTTTATACTTGTCTTTTCTTACACGTCATGTGTGGTATTTTTCATAATATATATATATACATAAATTTACATACAAGAGAACCCATGATGGGGATGGTCCTGTTCGCTAGGGTCATAACCCGGTTTCAAAAGACCTGAGTTTGAATCCGAACAACCGTCTCATTTCTATCATATGTCCGTTTAACAAAACCACACGGAATGTATTTCGATATACGTCATGTGTGACATGTATTCATTAATAACTAAAAATATTTTCAAAATAATGGATTGTATGCGGGTGAAGTTGGTTGATTTGTAGAGTATCGGCCTAGGATCCGAATGACCCGGGTTCGAACTTGGTTAATCTCCCTACTTCATCCCTTTTATTCAACATTAAAACCACGGGTCATGCATTTCCTTCATCCCATCTAGTATTGGTCCTGTACATTAAATATATATAATTAATAAACATGAGCATTATTAAAACCTTTGCTCCAGTGGTTGAGGGATTCCGCTTGGAACGGCCTATCGCGGGTTCGAACCTCTCCCCAAGCACTAGAACAAAGGTTGTACTTCTCTTTTTACAATTTTAGAAAACACGACGTGCATTTCTCGATACATTACATTTATAGCTTTATTTTTGGTAAATTATATATATATATATATATATATATATATTTCTATTAATTTAATTATGAATATTAATTATTATATAGTTTACTATAATAATTCTATTATATACCTATGAAAAAAAAATACTACACGACATGTCTGTTAGAGTACACACCGTGTACTCTGGCTATAAAATCTAGAAACCCTATGCGGCCACACCTCTTGTCACGGGGACCCCCTACTGTTTTCTTCTACTGGAAGCCAAATGAACTCCCCTACTAAAATATATCATTTTTTTTCTGTTTTTCGATCTAATTTATTATCCATTGGGATGCTCACTTTAGGTACGCCGTTCTACATACCTCATTTCCAAGTTTTCGTCGCATTTATGGTGTTTTTTGGATCAGCCGCCAGTTTGGCTCCCGCAGTACATGGGCACAAAATGAAGAACACACGTCGTATAATTTTGTACATGTCCACACACTGAAAAATATGAAATTTGAAATTACACGGTGTGTATGTTTCGTACACACCTTATACCATCAGGAATTGTGCCTAGGTATATCCTTCACACAGCCATGCACACCATGTTTACATGCTTGATGCCTATGTTCGGTACATGCCATGTATCCCATTTCTTCGGGACAACCGAAGTCCAGAACTCCACACAGCCATATGAAATATGTTCTTACACATGCCATGTCATACCTTCACATGATGTGTACTTCATTTTTGGATCTCTTCGGATAGTGTTCTTGTTTTGAAACACACGAATAGGAACCAGTTGGTATGTACATGGCGTGTATGTGTGGTACACACCGTGTATACTTTTATGGCCAGTGACATGCCCACTTGGCATGTCAATTCAGAGAACATGGGATGATAACCCTCTTCCACTACATGTCGTGTACTCTGGATATACATGCCTTTTTCTTATACATTTTTTATTTTCTCACATTTTCTCCTTTTCCTTTTTCTTTTTTTCTTTTGTTGTGTTTTCCTTTATTTTTCGAGATATGGAAGATGGAGACCCTACATATGGCAAGCGGTATATCTCTATTACAGGGGGTGAGAGGCCCACTTTTCACTGGATATGACTCTGGCCCCCGATGACACCAGCCCCAGACTTCCACGTGTACTGGCCTCCTCTGCTGGCCATCATGGCACAACTCACCGCCAATATAGAGGTTTGTCCTAGTACCACTCCACCACTGCGCATGGAGCCTCCGAGAACCACTCTTTCTTCACCGGTCACCACGTCCAGTGGTCCTTCATGCACTGAGGCTGCTATGCAACTAGAGCCATCCCCTACAACTATCCCAACGAGGTCGGCCCTTGTCAGTGCCCCTTATCCTTACATAGTGTTTCCTGTCACCGACCTGGATTACAACCATGTCTGTCACATCTCTCGCCATATGATCTAGTTGAGAAGTCAGTATATTGACAATAGCATGCCTCAGTAGCTAGGTATTTGGGGGTAGTTGGAGGATCTCCTCGAGGACACACCATTACTCACAATCTTCCAGGTCAACACTCATATTTTCTGAGATTTATTTTTGGAGTTTGTTGCGTCCTTTGAGTTTGACGATCCCAACTACCGGGTGAAACCTAGAGACACAATCCTGGTGGTCCGATTTCGGCTGGGCAATCGACCTTTGTCCCTTACCATGCCTGATTTTGACCGAGGGTGTGGCTTTTATCCCCTTCAAGTCACCCCACCCCTATTCTCCACCCTGACCCGACCTGAGTGTTCTGAGATCATTTCCATGTGGCGGGATATTACTGGGTCTGACCACTGCTACACCACCACTTCTCAGAAGAGTACCCTCATAATTGACCTTATCCACCATTTCACCCACCGGTGATTTAGATCCATCTTGTTTCCACGCCATGAGGATATGGGCATCATGACGAGCCATGACATGGAGATCCTCACCTGTGTCATTCGGCAGGAATAACCAGACCTCCCCTACCTTGACACCTCCTACTACCACACCATGTTCACTGGGAGTCAGGGAAACCTGAACGGTGGGTTCTACACACCCCTCTTTCCCACCACATCGGAACTTTCAAGCCTTCCCTTCCCCACTATAGCTTAGTTTCCCCCTAGTGGATAGACATACTCATGCTTATTCGTGTGCGATTGGTTCGAATGTAGGGAGAACTTACATCCTTGCCCAAGCCCCAACACCACCCCCTACGGACCCTCCTACACCCGGGGCTTCCCCTGCCCTTCCTTCCCCACCCCTTCCTATTTCATCAACCTTCCCTACTTTCTTTCCCATTCCACCTCCAATACATTCCACTTCCCCTTCACCTTCCACGCCCTCGACTTACCCTCCCATCACCATCTGCCTAGCCGATATCGACTACCGCCAAGCTCATCTGAAGCATCAACATGATGCTATCCTTCGGCAATAGACTAACTCTACTCCATTCTGGGATCACCTTGAGAGGATAGTGGAGTTACTGCTACATCATTAGGGGATCCCCATTCCACTGGTGGATACTTCTCCTTTTTCCGCTCTAGCTTCTACCATCCCCACTACTACGATTTTCATGGCAGTGGACTCTGTCCCCATCTATACTATAGGTACCGTCCCGTCTCCTCTTTTCGAGCTCACTGTTATGGACGCCCCTTCAGCGGCATCACTACCACAAGATGAGGGTTCTGTTACTCCATCTCATCCATCTGATGATTCCTCCCCACCTGTACTCAATAGTTCCTCCCCTGATTCTACATTGTGACTGTGACATTTGGGTTTTCTTCTATATGTATATGTTCTCCATTTTTGTGCTATGATGATGTTCTTGCTTGGTGTTTTCTTTTCCATTGACAGACACTCGTACAATGAATCACCATTTGGACATATTGAATTATTACGACATCATAAAGGGAGTATTTATTGGGTTTTCTCAGTCTTTTTCGTTTCCCTTGTCCTTCCTCCCTTCTCTCATACCCTTTTTGTTTCTCCCTCTATTCTTTTTCCCCTTTGTAGTGAAATTGGGGGACCATGTGCAATATTCAGTGTGGGGGAGCATCTCTCAAACACCTTAGTCTTTTCCCATTATGACATCTTGGAGACATCATTAACTGAAAATTAAATTTTTTTATTTAGTAAACACTTTTAAGGAAAAGTGAGAAACCACATACATTCAAGAAGGAGGACATTCCTCATAAGAGATCACAAATTTATTGAAACATAATTTAATCCTATTAGCTGAATAAATTCTGGTTAGTCGTATTTATAAATAATAAATCAATAAGAATGAAATTTTTAAAGGTTTCATGCTTATTTATGATCTTAAAATGTTTTAAAATGATTTCTTATATAGTTCAAATCGCAACTTGTAATCCTTAGCTACTTACAATGATTATGCTAATCATTTATAAGCGTGTCACCACCTGATTGTCTCTTTATTTGTTTTTTCCACTATTGAGAGGTATTCTAAACCTTTGGTTGTATTATTTCTAATACCCCCTTTCATGATAGATTCTTAGGATATACATGACTACCAAAATGTGCAAGGTTTATTTAAAAAACATGAATAATTTTTTAATTTCCATAAAATGATTGAGTCATTATATTGTTTCAACCCCTTTTATCTTGAGACCTACCTAACATATGATCTTCGTAAAGACCCTTGAAACCAAGAATAACCTTGATAGGAAGCCACATTACAAACCTATTTCCCTTCCTACCTTAATTATTTTTAACTTTTCATGATTATTCACTTGAACTTTAGAGAGGGAATTGGAAGTAAATGGAACATTTTTGTTCATTGTCATGAAATTATGTATGGGGTAGTTCTTCTTGTTTATTTGGAGCATAAATGGTTCCCATACCATATTCATGGAATTATTAAAGTGGTCCCCTATGTGTTAAAAAATGTTAAAGAAAAGGGGACCTTATGTTCACTTAATGTTTGTGAACCCTACCTGACTAAGGGATATGGTGGCGTTGAATGCATTTGAAAGAACTTGATGAAGATGACTTTACATGTATATATTATTTAATATCATTCAGAGTTATTTAGAGAATTTAGCCTCTCCTTTCAAGCCTCAGAGTTTATTTTTCACATCTTGTCCTACCATCCATTAGCCACCGAGAAATATAAACCTTTTTAAAAAGCACTCAAAATTTTTTTAATTCAAATTTTCTTACGTAGAGAACTATAATTCTTGAAAACATATGGATAAAGTGTATTTACCTTATATTGATCATAAATTCAATTAAATATATCTTGACTGTTAAGTGTTTTATTTACTGGTGAGATAGATCATCAACTGGCATGCGTATTTTCGAAAGGTTGAAAATTGTGTTTAAAAGAGGATGAAAGTAGTTAGATGAACTATATAGGAGGCATGATTCGAATATATTATGAATTGAATCTATTTTTTACCTTTTTAAAATTTTATCATGTAACTGTATCATTTATACTTATGATTAATTAAATTCCCTCCTTTAAAAAACAGACTCCTTTAATTAAATGTTTAGATTTGATTGAGGGAAATCAAATGACTATGTGTGGGGGAGTTTGATACACCTGATTTGTGTATACATTTCCACATATATTATGGAAAATAAGAACATATTTTCAGAAAATACCTATTGATTAGTGGACAATTAATTTTTTTTGGTGATCTTATTTATTTTTTGGTGTTTTCTAGCCAAACGCACAAATTGGGAGAACTCTGAGAAAAAATTCCCAAATACACGGCGTGTACATAACTACACACTGTGTACATTAAGACTCAGAAAAGGATCGGCCAAATGAGTACATTCCTAATTCGCCAGAACAGAGACAACACATCGTGTGGGTTATACTTACATACCGCGTACAAGCTTCTAGATGTGTTTGGTTGCATTTTCCATAGACTAAATGTCATGTGAGGTGGATCCACACGTCGTGTATCTTTCACCAACTGACCGTTGACACAACAGAATTCGAGGGTAGTGCAGCTAGCCACCTTTTGAAGAAAAATTTCCACACAAATGCATTGACAAAACTACACTATGTGTACTTTCAATACACATCATGTACTTTTTTTCTATAAATATAGGGCTTGGCTTCCAATTTTTTTCATTATTCAATCCTCGAAGGAGGGAGGTTCCACTGTCGTGCTACCATTGCTCCGCTACTATGCTAATCTACCATTCTACTAAAAGAACATTAAATTTTCTTTGATGACCACAACATGTATCAAGGGTTATATTTTTATCATTTCTTACATGTGTAACTAAACACCTCATGTGTTTGGGCTATGGGTGATGGACAAGTGTTTTAATTTGGATTAATTGTTCTATTTGTGTATGTTTTGTTTAATTATTCTTATTATTCTTCAATAAATTCTATTTATCACTAAAAATGGGTAGCAAGACCATGGGTCAAATTTTTAGGGACTCAGAGGAAGAATAACGATGAATACCTTCATGATCATTGGAAGTATTAATTGACTCAAAAATGCACTGATCTAAATAAGAATTGTAAAATACTGACGACCAGACAAAGGAGCCCATTTCTTCAGTTCCAAACATTGTTTACCAGACCAAGGGTACCTCGTAACAATTGAAACCCAGAGTGTTGGGTTTTTATGAACAACACGACATAAAATGATGTTTGTATAACCTCTATAATCAATATATCCCTAACACACTCCTTTTTATTTCAACTACATTGAAACCCACTTTTGATTTCATTATCTTTAACCTTTAAATTTTATTTCAGTAAACAAAATAGTTTTCATAATTAAAAACAAAAAACACACTATAAATTCAAAATTTTTGTACACAGTTAATTCCTGTGTAATTGAATTCATTCACTCATCCTGTTCCCAATGGATAGACCCCACACTTATGTTATACTATCTTAATACTGGGTAGTATAAATTCGGGACACCGATAACATACATTCGGTGAAACGATGAAATATATGTCTCCTTCATCTTCACTTGTATAGATGGTTGAAAATTCATTTTAGAAAGATAAGATTTCTCTACTACCATTAATATTTCTAGATTCATCATTTTACAAACCATTAATGTTGAATATTTTGTGATCCTCATCATGGATAAGATAGCATTGGATTTCTGACTCAAAGCATCTTCCACCTTGTTCACATTCCAATGTTGGTAATGTATTGAGCAATCATAATATTTAATTTACTCCAACCATCTTATGTGGATCATGCTCATTCCCTTTTGTGTTAAAATATAGTTTAAACATTTATAATCAGTATAAATATCACTACCTTTCACCATAAAGATAATTATTCAATATCTTTAATGAAAATATTACCACAGTTAACTCCAAATCAAGAGTTGGGTAATTTTTCTCATAATTTTCAACTATCATGAGGTATAATCTATCAACATATAATTTTTAATGAGAAAACATCCAAACCCCTTATTGGATGCATCACTGTAGATCACAACCCTTTCTCCTCTACAAAGTAGTGTGACCACAGGTGCACTGGCTAACCTTCTTTTTAGCTCTTTGAAATTCTCTTCACATCCCTCCATCCAAACAAACTTTACTCCTTTCCGATTCAACATGGTGAGTTGATTAGATAATCATGAGAAATCTTACACAAATCATCCATAATATCTATCCAAACCATGAAAACATAGGAACTCAGTTACCATTGTTGTTCTCGGCCATCTTTTAATAACCTCTTATTTTGTTGGATCCATAGATATCCCCTCTCATGAGATTATACGACCCAAAAATAATGCTTTATGATGACAAAATTCACACACGGTAAATTTTTCACAAAGAATCTCCTTTCTCTGGGTCAGTAGTAAAATTACCAAGTGATCATCATGCACCTACTTTCTCTTTAAATAGACAAGAATGTCATCTGTAAAGACTACCAAAAACTAATCTAGATATTCTCTAAATACTCTATTCATTAGATACATGAAGACATAGGGGGAATTAGTAAGACCAAAAGGAATCACTATAAATTCATAGTGTCCATACCTTGTATGGAATGTCATCTTTGGTATATCCTCATTTTAACCCTTAATTGATGATATTTTGAACGACAATCAATCTTGGCAAATTATTGAGCTCTGTGTAGTTGGTTAAATAAGACATTAATGTGGGGAAGAGGATATTTTTTCTTGATATTGATCTGGTTAAGTTGTCAATAATCAATGCAGAGTCTCATTTATCCATCTTTTTTCTTAACAAACCAAATAGGTGCTCGCCAAGGTGATGCACTAGGGTATTTGAAAACCCTACTAACATTCTATTAGAGTTGTTTCATCAATTCCCACAACTCAATTGGCGACATTCTAGAATGTGTCTTTGAAATAGTCATAGCACATGGTATGAGTTCTACTGAAAACACAACTTCATGATTTGGTGGAAGACTGAGAAATTCCTATGGAA
Organism: Viscum album; assembly: GCA_963277665.1. NCBI lineage: Eukaryota > Viridiplantae > Streptophyta > Magnoliopsida > Santalales > Viscaceae > Viscum > Viscum album. The sequence continues at coordinate 1,828,576,586 of OY728119.1, read as the reverse complement.
AGACATCATCAAACTCCTGTAAAATGGGTGTATTCATAATTGTGAGTTTCACCCCAACCCTTTGAGAAAAATATCATTACTTTATAGAAATCAAGTCCCATAAGATAGATTAAATCTCTACTAGAAGGTTATATTCATCCTTGGATCAATAATTGATCGTAGATTGATCTGGAATATGAAATGTGACGTCCCTTCCACGAAACATTATATGAGCTCTATAAATATATAGATAATCCATGCCAAGGATCACATCAAATTCCACTATAGGAAGGATCACAATATTTTTAGGAATTACATTCCCCCAATCTTTAATTAGAGAAGAATTATAAACATTTTACGCGGCTGTTGTTCCATTAAGAGTTATCACAACTAACTCAACATCAAATCCTTGAGATAATATGGTGACACCCTTAAAAAATTATTCATAAATAAAAGAGTGGGTGGATCCAGTGTCCAATAAAACATTTTATACTTTAGAGTGGATGGTAAGTGTACCATTCACCACTTCCATTAGAGTATTGATTAACATAATGACCCATTTCCTATCACTTGAAACATTGAAGTGAAGGTGGTGCATTCTGTGTATCCTTTTCTTTGTTCGCATCATTAGACATACTTTTTCCATCACATTCACTTTCACCTAGTTGATAACCTTATTTTCCACACTTTAGATATTTACTAGTCCCTTTAAGACAACTCCCTCTATGTTTCCATCCACACTTTTTGCATAAGGGAACAATAATCTTGTTTTCATTGTGGTCATTAGATGTTCCTTTCAATTCCATTTTTAACTTCTTATCAAATACATATGAATGATGGTTTACATCATTCTCCATATAAATCTTGAGAGAACACTAAAAATTTTCCTTGTTGATATTGATGTTCCTTATGTCTAATTCCCTTAAGATACATTGTTTTAAGACACCAAAGAATCGATCAATTTTACTCTCAGGTTTGATAATAATATCAGAAGCATAACTTGCAAGTCTGATATAATTTTCTTTATAGGTACCAATAGATTCATCATCCTTTTTCATTTGTTCAAGGAGCTCCTTCTAAATCTTTATTTGAAGAATACGAGGAAGTACTTGTTAAAAAATAAGTTCATGAATTCATCCAATTCAAGGGACTCAATTTCATCTATTTTTCTTATATTATTGATAATATTCCTCTATTTATCAGCTTCACCATCCAAAATATATACTAATGATACGAATTTATCATATTTAAAACATTGTAGAAATGAAAATATATTTATAGTGGTACTAATCCATTGTTCAGCCATTAATGGATCAGAAGACTCGCTAAATGAAGGTGGTCGCTGCTTCATCAAGGATTCAAGAAAATGTTCCTCCCTAATTTACTCATTTGTAAGACTTTAATGATTCATAGCTTAAGGAATTTGTGTGAGAAACGCTTCACAATTTTACATTCCATATCTGATAACATTTGGTTTATTAGGGGGACAAACATTTCATTTCATGTCACATTCGTCATTAACGCAGTTCCTTTGGGTTCCATCCATTGACTAAAACCATGAATCATAGTTTGAGAAACACTAATCATAATAGGAAAAGAAAATAATTAAAGAATAAAATTTTAATTTTGGACAATTTTGGTTTTATCCAAGGTCATTAATGAACGTCTCTAAAACACTAGGATAGGATTGTAACATATATTTAGACATATCTGTCAGGTTATTTGTAAGTTTCCCTCCTTCGAGTTTGAAAAGGTTAAATATACCTTTTCTCTGATAGAAACAGTAATGGAACAAACCTTATGTATAGATATTAGTTCACATTGAATAATATTTATTACATAACTTAACAAAAACCATGTCAGGACCATATAGGTTTGGTGTTCCTAGAAACTGGGTTACATAAATAGCTGGTTAATAAAACATCCACATTGTCTCTCACTTATTTCTTTATAACTGGACTTCTTTTTGAAATATCATAATTAATACCCTTCTTCATGACCTAGGGAAAATAAACATGTGAAAGAGTGAACTCAAATCCTCATTAAGGGTAAACAAGTGAAATATCAATCATATCATAATCATAAAAACATAACATTTCAACATATTTTCATGCATATAAAAGATCATAATATCATGTCATGGGATAAATCATAAAAGTGAAATGTAATCCCAATAGTCATAAAATAAGATATTAAATTTATTGGAATAAACACATAATAATAGAAAATCATTTCATATTAGTCAAGCCTCATTGCTGAGATCATTATGGTGGACAAAGTCGATTTCTAAACTGAGTTCACTCCACGTTCCAGCCCTAAATCACTAAAAAAAATTACTTTTCATTCCATTCATGTCTATCTCATAATATATAATTATTTACCGAATACATTGGTGTGAGATATAGTTTGAACCCATCTCATAATGAAATCATCCATACATATTCCAGAAAACATAAACCATTCATCATAACATAACCCAAGGTAAAAAGTGGGTTTCTTAAACAACATTCCATCATAACATAATCCATATAAGATAAATGGATTTAATAAAAATAATTACATCATAAAAAATTAAGATCAATGTATTAATAGGGATAAAAACATAAACCTATGTCATCTTAGATGGAAATTAATTTGGATAAAACACTTGATCTTAATTCCAATGAAAAAATATGATTCCTTCTTAAAAAATGTTTTCCTTCATCAAAATGCCACAAAATTTTAGAATAAATTATTTTATGTGAAAATAAACTTGTTATATTTTTAGGGAAGCTTTATTGAAATAAGGAATTATGAAAGCACAAAAATCCATTAATGTAGTACAAGTTAATAAATTTCATTTCGTAGTTTTCCCAAAAATGTCAAAAAGAACCTTGTATAGAAAACAACAAAAGATTCTATTCATACAATTTAGTAATAAATCACCAATAGATAGAGTTGACTTTAAATAATTATATAAGGATATAATGAATATTTAGAAATACATTATTTGGAATCATGGACAAGGATGAAAAATATACCTGAGTAAATATTTACGAATAAACTATCTCAGATGGAAATGATATTTACAATTGTTGTGCCAAAAATTTGGAAGAAGAAGAACAAGAGGGAAGCCTCCAAGGTTACCTCGTGTAGCCCTTTCAGGGATCCCCATGGCCTTCATGCCTGTGGTGGGGCAAGGAGGCGGTAACCTCTACAAGCTGATTTGACATTCGTGAGCCCGCCATATAGCTAGATGATGGTAACCTTCACAAGAAAATTTGACGTTCACGAGCCCCCAACTGATAAAGGAGGTAGTATGCTCTGTGATCCAATTTGACGTTCGCGAGCCCACCCCAGATCATGAATTTGGGAACCTCTGCGAGCCAATTTATCATTCGCGGCCCCACCACAGAGCAAGGAGGCGATAACCTCCGCGAGCTGTTTTGACATTCGTGCCTCACCGTAGAGAAAACTCTCTCTTTGCACTGAGTGAGCTCCACATTGCGACACCTCTTGCCTATAAATACGGGGCTCCCCTCGAGCCCAAATTATGGATAATCTGACCTTCCACCTTTTGAGATCTCAAATCGCGAAGCACTTCATGCTTTGCTAACAATTATCTCCTTAAGGTACATTTGCTTTGCAATGTACCTCCCCCTTTTCTTAAATTTATCCCCTCTTTCGAGAGGGATAAATTTCACAAATCCCATGGGGCTACGTGAAGTAAGGTTATCCCCACGGGGACTTGGGTTATCGCGAAGTGTTTATGCTTCACATAACGCCCTCCACATAAACATGACCCACATGCTAAGGCATACTCATTGTGCTTCGCGAAGCATATTGCTTCACAACACCTTACCTCACGAGGCACCCTTTCTTTGCAAGGAATTGCTTCCCAAATGCCTTTTTACTTCGTTAAGATCCTACCATATCCACCTATGCCATATTCCTAGGCTAGGATACTTCACATCGCGATGCACATCCCTTTACAAAGCCCTTCCACTTCATGGAGCACCAGAGCATCATAAGGCTTATACATATGAGTGCCTCTTCTCTGCAAATCCTTTTCCTGTGCAGCTCTTCAGGTTTTCACACAGCAATTTCAAAGTACCTTGGACGATACTACCCATTACATTGATTTTCCTCATGATTCTTCTCATAGGCATGCTAATGGATATTGCTTCTTCACAAAGTCATGCTAACGTGGACCCCCCAATGGTTCTCTCTATAAAACCCCCTAGCCACGACATTGCCTATCCCTTTTTTCACCAAGGGGTTGAGGGTTCCAGTTATGTATGTCCTAGGGGTGCGGAGTAAACCCACCTTGTCCGAGCAGCAAGACAATAAATTTCCAAGAACCTTCATCCTCAGCACATGACGTTAACTATGGCCTCGCCCCATGTATCATACGCGGGGTACCCCACCTCAGACATTCTTTACACGCACTAGTCTCCTCAAGAGTAAGATCATTCCTCCCATGAAATTACATCCTCTTTATCAGAGAGGTGTCTGTCTGTGGGGAAAGGGCAACCACCCTGGTGTAAGCCCCTAGATTTTCTTGAAGGAGGTAGTACCACTTCTCCTCTTTTCTTCTTGGGTTTCAAATCCCACTCCTGCTGGGCTTTGTCACCACATGGGCCTCCCTCCTAGAGTATATCTCAATCTCCATATACTTGGTCTGCTAACCACGTGTAAGTCCCACTCTACTTCCCATGGACGCACCATTCTGTTGTGATCGTCAGGTCGTTGTTGTCTCTTTTTTCTCACACTGAGCATGACCAACGTGGGCTTAGAGAAAGCATCAACCATGATATCCTCTCTGGGAATCCTAGAGTGTAATCCCCAACCCAATATGAACTACAAGGTATTTGATCCTAGCCAAGGAAACGTACATAGGATTCCTCCCTGAGGTTCACGTCCAGAACCCATTGGTCCCGACCATCTTCATGTCGGTTCACCAAACCCTCATGAACTACGTGGTCTTTGATCCTGTCCAAGGCAAGGTACATAGGAAGCCGCCCTGAGGTTCAAGCCCACCACCCATTGGGTCCAAACCTCTTCACGTCGATTCACGAACACCTTGGGTAGCCTAGATAGTAAGCCCCACACCCATATCTGGACTATGTGGTATTTGATCCTTACCGAGGTAAGGTTTGTAGGAAGCCTCCCTGAGGTTCAAGTCCAACACCCGGTCATTCCAACCCCCATCACATCAGTTCTCACACCCCCTAAACTATGAGTTATTTAATCTTTTCCAAGGCAAGGTATGTAGGAAGCCTCCACAAGGTTAAATACCACCATATATTTGGGCCCCAAGACCTCCTTCACATCGGTTCACCCCCATCTTACATGACATTAAGTTGTGAACCTCAATTAATGGTAAGTTTTTATCTCCCCTGATCATTGGTAATCCATTGTTTCCCCTAGAGATGGGTAAGCCGTTTCACCCCCCTAAACTATGTGGTCATTGGGCCTTTCCAAGGCATGGTACGTGGGAAGACTCCATGAGGTTCAATTCCACCATCTATCTGAGCCCCAGGTCCTCCTCCATCCCGGTTCACTGACCCCCATCCCATGGGAACTACGTGGGTTTGATCCATGTCTCCTTGATAAGGTACATAAGAAGCCTCCCTGAGGTTCGACCTCGTCTAGCGGCTAGCCGTTGCGAAGCCATTCGGAAGTAATCCCTTGTCAAATGCATCCATTGGTAAGCCACTGTGACCCCGCCCAGTGGTAAGCCATCGCGACCTTGTCCAGAAATAAGCTTTCGACATCCCCATCCTACAGTAAGCCATTGAAATCCCCAAACAGCTATAATCCATCATCAAATAAACTATGAGGACATTGATTCCCTTCCCTAGGGATACATAAGAAGCCTCTTTGAGGCTCAATCCCAAATTCATCGTCATCCTCATGGAGGTCCCATCCCATTCACCATCCACTTCATCCAACCCTCCTTCATCCATCATGATTCATACCAGGGCCGCCACATCCTAATGGGATCATGCCACCTCATTACCCATTCCCCTAAACAACAATCGGGATGATAACCACACGTTGGCCCCAACATTAGTGTTCTTACCAAGGGTTCAACCCATCTGATATACTCTGATCAGTGTTCTGATCAGTCCAACCCATCTCCACGGGACGTTAATCCTATGGCATACCATTTTTTAAACTTGGAAAGCTGAGGAAAACCTCAGATATTTGCTTATGGTATATGATTCACCACGTTCGACATGGGATGATTCGGGCTTCCACGTCCTCGAGAAGGCCTATAATAAGGATAAGAAATCCATACAAACCAGTGTTCCAGCATCCAGACACGCTAGTGATGTCCAATGTGACTACTCCCCTGCCCGAAGGTTAGTTACCTAACCCGACCCCTTGGAATGTCCCGACAGAAGCAGTGTAATTAACCGGTGTCCATGAAGATATGGAACTAGGAAGAGTTTCACGAACAACGTCTTAAATCTATAAGGGATACCAGTACTAGGTGACGAGTTCTGAGGAGGAATCCACAAAATGAAGAACCGACATCACATCAACCCATTTCTATCAAGGAGTAAATGTCACTGAACAAGGAACAGATGTTGTCCGCCTTTGTAAAGTGGAAATGCAGGGCAACGAAACCGCGCCATTCGTACTCAAGCAGACAGACGCGCGCGCCCCGGCGAACGTGTCAGATGAAAAAATGGTGAACCTGATGTAAAGATCATCTACTCAATGTAGATATTAGTAGCATTTGAGACATCAATGGATTAGGGTTTCACCAAATCCAGTAATCCATCACTGGGTCCCACTAAGCAAATAGCAGGCCCGGCATGAAAATCACCAGAAGTTGGGGCAGTAGAACATTGGATGTCTCGGTCTGCGATGTTGTTAGTGTGGATCCATATTACCAGCCATGGAAGATGGAATGGTGCTAGGAAAATGGTCATTGATTACCATTTTCATTCAACACTGATGAGTTAATCTCCCTGCTTTCAAAAACCATGCTTCTGCACCCGGAACACAGTCACCGCTTGCCCACCGATGCAGGGGTAGGGGCAGTTCCAATGCGGAATTCACACACAGCTCTGCCTCTTCCTCAACGACCTCTACACCCACTACAATGGTGAATCCATGACCCATCTCCCCATATAAGGTCATCCAATGAAGAATGATCAATGACCTCATATGCTGGTACAAGGAGTGGGGAATTATCCCAACTTGGGATATGGCCCACCTGGATTTAGAGGCATCTACACCTCGTCGTCAACGCTGCCCTTGATCGCTGTGCAGAGGGCCACTGCTCCCCACTCAATCATATAATCGTTTTGGGAGCCTCTCACTAAAACGTCTCGACTACTCCCTACGTTACGCCAAAGAGGTTGGGGATATCTAGGTCAGCCCAGCTAGGATCCCATTCTATGGGATCCTATCAAGGGCTCCCACCAGGCCGCGTCCACGCCAATACCCAATCTTACTGGCTGAGAAGCAGGTAAGCCATGAACCTACGCCACCGGCTCCAGTCCGTCTATCCCGACGCCAGCGTCAGGTGCATGATGAAGAGGAGGCCATCCAAGGGGCATTAATGTCAGCATCTACTGTGGCCCAATCCACCACCGACACATACCACCTGCTCCCTGTATATGTGGAGTAGGGACATTCATACGCCCTACCTGGATTGAGGCCCCAACCACCCAATGGTAAGGGTGGGTCGACTCTCTTGGTCGCTGGCACGGGCAGTGGCCATTGTGTACTAACCCGTGACAACGACACCCAGTACGGAGGTCATCCTCATACCACTACCATGGATAATGCTGATCTTCCCCACTTCCAAGATCGACATGGATCTCTACCCCATGCCACCTTCAATCCAAATGAGGATCCTCCCCACGGGGGTGACACTCGGTACGAAACCCTCTCTCGTGCCCACTACACCATATATGGAGTCATTCCTCCCACCATAGACTGTTGGTATGGGGAAGTTTCAAATCCGGTCAATCTTCAATGTGGGGACCCTCGTCATGTCCTAATAGCAGTTGGTGAAGGACCTCCTTGCCTCAGCAATCAGAGGAGTGTGGGCTGGCTTCGCCTCACCAGTGCCCAGCATGGAGGTCATAGCAAAGTTCAGATCAACAAGTATGAGGCCCCTCCTCATACTGATGTCATCAGAGGGAACAAGCATGGGAGTCCCACCCATGCTCCTACGAGATCGAGCAGAGTTCCTACCCACTGCAACAATTCCCGCAAAGGTTCTCCCTATATCCCTTTAGATATCTACCCCAAGGCTCCTCACACCCCGGATTTCTCATCTGGAAGTCCTCCCCACCCCAACATGAGCAAGTCCAAAGGAACTCCTCATGTTAGAAATCTACCCTATCCAGAAGATCCATACAGGGGCAGGAAGGCTGGTCATCGCCACCATAAGAAGGATTCGAGGAAGGTCCAGACAGAGATCAAAACAGTCTGCTTCTCAGACTCTGAAGTAGAATATGAATCAGAGTGGGAACCCTCCCCTCGCTCATCCAAGTCAAGGGCTGGGGTAGGAATGTGGCACATTAGCCTTGTACTCCCAGAATGCATGGTCCATCCGATTCCTACCTCCCTCCACAGGTATATTGAGGAGGATGAAAATTTGGAAACCTCACAGGTTATGGTCGTGCAATCACCACAGTTGTCACTAGAATCACTCTCTACCTCGACAAGAGATCACATAGAGCTATTCTGGGGACCAATGATGGGAGAGCAGCAGTGCAGCCTATATAAAGTAGCCCTAGAACTTGCGCCAGGAACAATGACCGTCATCTCATCTTATCACGGCATATTGGCCAGGTCACTACACTCTTTGGAGGACAGCATGAGATTCGGCGTCCAGTCAGCCCATTCGAAATATTCCCCAGCATCCATCCTGCCATCCCAGCGGTTTGCTTTAGTTCCATTTCAAGATCCACAACCGCCTCTGGTAGAAGAGTGAGGTAATGAAGGGCCAAACCTTGAATTCTAGCCATGGAGCCTATGGAATATCCTCGCATCCGACCACTTCCCCGAGATGTTCTTACCAGTTACAACACCAAATTTCTATCCGTCGGAATCCCTCACCCTAGAAGAAGTTGAGTGTTTTTTTCATACCCTATGGGCAATGCATTTCCACCTTCGTCATTAGTGAGTGGTTTATCCTAGGATCCAAGGGAATTTTGAAGACATTGGCAAGCAATGTTGTCTAGTTAATTTGGTTTCACTCCCTATGGCTCAGTTCCCCGAGTCAGAAGGCCGCTGTAAGTCCCTCAAACAATAATGCATTCAGAGTTTCAAATAACTCTGCATGATTATCAAGTACGCTTCCCCCATGTGTAAATCCACGGTTGAGGGAAGTTTGCTTCCCTCCTCTTCAATCCTATCCGACGGTAGCCCGACTCACTAGGTGATATTGAGGACATAGACCTAGGAAGGGTCACGGTCAACATGGCAGACATAGTGGACGAGAAGAATGAGTTGGATCATTTTGATGGGAACATAACACCCTGAGAGAATCCCACCAATACTGGATCCATCGGGAATGGTTACTCATCTGTATAGTAATCTACTAGGTCTCTATACACCCACTGAGGCATTGGTCCTGAGCTGAAATCACGGTAAGGGTAAAGAGTACCTCAGAGATGACAAACACTCCGACCCATCCACCTCAGTATAGAAGATGGAGGGGGACCCTGAGAAGGCCGATTTGCGCAAACAACTTGCTGAACAGAAGAAGTTGTTCGATAACCTCCTCGCTAAATGCGCTGCAGAGTGACAACTTGACCACGACAATCATAGGCTAGGGTAGCAGGGGAAGTAACAACTTCCCCTCAGTGAGCTACCTCCAGGTGACCCTAACCATCATGTCCCCATAGACAGGGTTGAGGCTGGAACTTATGGAATGATTGGGTGGTAGGTCTCGCCAAACCCTTTGGAACAGTGCATCATTCCAAGGAACCGAGCTCGGGTTCCCCCAGTTGCCCCGCAGGTCGCTCCACCAGCCGCTCCATGAGCCATCGAGCCACCTTATCATGTTGTATACCCATCTTATTCACTTCTGGTTAGGGAACCCTATCAATATTGGGACCCTCTCCAAGATGATCCAATGGTATCACTCATTGTCCACCTTAAGGTGTTGGAAACACGACAAGTGGAACTCCCACCTAATGGAAAGCCATATCCATCATGGGTGGATGATATTCCAGCACCTATGGGTTTTGGGAATCCCACATTGTTTCCCTTAAATGGGATAAGAAACTTTCCAAAGCATCTATCCCGCTTCACTTGAAGGTGTGGGGCTATGTTAGGGACTCTAGCGCAGCAGGAGGCTACCAAGCTTCGATGTTTTGTGTAGACATTGGAGGGGACTGTGTTTGTCTGTTACATCCATCTCTTCATCGGATCAATGACTATTTTGGAGGACCTCAATAGGAAATTCCTCTACCATTTCAGCTCCACCATGGAGAAAACGAGCATCACATACATCTTCAAATGCAAACAGGGGCATGGTGAGCGTGTCACGGACTTTATCGCCCAGTGGAAAGGGCTTACATACTCCCTTTACATGCCACTGACTGATGAGAAATTACTGATGATGAGGGTAGGGAATGTTAAAACAAAACCAGTTCCCTCTCTAATCACCCAGAACTACCCTGGAGGATTCAGAGACTTCTTTGATAAGGCCCAATGCCTGGAAGAAGCCCGACAATAGTCCAGCCAGGCATGTCCGTTGCCCCTTGTAATTCCCTCAATGAGGGCCACTAGAGCCGATCCCACCATGGTTTCCCAAATAGAGTCCCTGAGATAGCTAGAATTATTACTAGTGGAGCCACCTCTGCAACCTCGTAGAGGCCCGCCACCACAGGCGCATCCTCCAGCCCAGGAGTAACTGCCTCAAAATCAGCAGGTGCCCCCACGTAATGCGCCGCCACTGTGTAGGTGGGAAAATCATGCCCCACCTATTTTAAAGGCTCCAATATCTTCTCATAAAGGCCAATCTCCAAGGTCCCCCTTTACAGATAGAAGAAACCAGACCTACCCGTTGAATGAGAGTCACGTCCCCGACTATTTCTAAAGTACCTTGAACAGGGGATTGTGTGTTTTCCTGAGTGCCGAAGGCTAGAAGAGGCGAACCTCACTAATCAACCTATCTACTACCCCTATCTTAGGATAATAGGGCACACTCTATAGCAGTGTTATGTGTTCAAATACTGGCTCCAAGACCATGTTGATAACAACATAGTCAGGTTGGGCCCGACCCCAACACAAGTGGCATGTGTCACCGTAAGGCCAGACAGCTGCAGCGATAGCAAGGGCGAGTGGCAGGAGGATTCGAATCACGTGTCTCATAAGTATGATGACTGGATGACTCGAAAAATGGTCTTCCGAGCTCATGGTATCATCTGTGCACACCTGAATCGACCTGAACCTTTAGAAGCTATGGCCACCACTTCTGCATCGACATCTCAGCTGGCCTCTTCCTAGAAGAGAAAACACTTGCGGCGCAAGGGAAAGCAACGCTCCCCACCAATGCCATTGTCTTCCCATAATCTCGAAGACTTCATTCCCCCAAGTATCAGGAATCCTCCCAGGATCCACACAGTAGTGGATGACTCTCCAAGTGATAGTCAAGGGTACTCTTCGGTTAACATCGTGGAGCTAGTAAACCCCTACATGTCTCGCGACGACGGGGAGTGCCAGGAGGATCTCCCCAATGTCCCCAACCGACGCCAATGTCGGTAGAGCCGCGAGCACATGGGTCCTCGAGTCACATCAGTTGGAACATCTATCCAGGTCGTGCATGCCACTAAGACTAGATAGTAGGCCCAATGCAGAGCTCAACACGCGCAACCTCCTCATCCGGTGTCGTTAGGCCCGCCTCCACCTCCGTTTGTGCTAATGGATTAGGCAGATCCACCTCAACCATGCCACGAATAGCCTCGCCCTGCTACAGTCCGGTCTCAGTTTCTCGTCCCTCATCTTGTAGCCACTCTATGGGATTCGACTAGTGGGTAGCAGGATATGCCCAGCACTAGTCAGCCGCCGGCCCAGCCGGCAAGGGCCACCATACCACCTATCATAGAGAAAACTCTTGCATGCAGTAGTTCATGCCTGGTGTGTAAGTATGATGTTCTCAACCTCCTTTCCAGCATCCCAGCAGGACTTTCTATCCTTGAGGCCCTCCGCCTATCGCCAGATATGAGTGAGGCCCTCACCGAGGCTCTAAGAATCCCCCTCCAGTTTGAGACTGAGGTAGTAGCTACAGATGCCTTTCATACATAAGCAATAGAGAATGTTGAATGCCAGGCCATTATCTCATTCTCTGAAGAAGATGATGGTTCTACTATACAGGGGCACATTCGCCAACTATACATCACCATCCAATTCAATGGTATGGAGGTTCGCCACTATCTTGTGGAAACCAATTCCAGGATTTACCTTTTCCCGACATAGAGACTGAGGAAGCTAAGGTTATCTGAAGATGACTTGACTTCCTCCGTCCTGGAAATCCATGGATACGACATGACAGAGCAGACCCTAGTCGACAAGATCTATTTCAAGACCCAGTTCAGTTTCCTAGTTACTAGTATTGAGTTTATGGTTGTCTCCCAAGACACCGCATACAATGCATTGATAAGAAGACCATGGCTCCACCTACACGCAACGGTTCCCTCATCGTATCCCCAGTTCCTCAAGTACTCCCTCACTGGTTGAGTGGGCGTGCTCCAAGGTGACACGTCTCCTTTTTCCACTTGTGAATCTTTCTACCTAAATGATGACTATTATAAGAGAAAGGAAAAGCATATTTATGCCAATGAGGCCGATAATTCCACAGTTACAACCAACCCCTGGGCAGGTCTGGATGAAGCCTACGTCTTCCCGACCCATCGATTGGAAGCCACAACCCCTGATATGGGGCAATGTTTTGTTTCCTCTTGCACAAGGGTGAAGAATATTATCGGGTCCAAGCGATGTTGGGAGATCACTTCATATTCTTATACAAATCAATCCTCGGTGATCCCTGAGCCCCCTACTCCCATAAGGTATCGAGATGTCTACCCCATGGCAGTAGTGATACGTTATACCTTCCTGTTTTTCTAGGAAAGAATCAACCGGCTCAAGACGACGTGCCACTATTGCTTTGATATCATCAAGCGTGGCCCCTTGGGCTGAAGACCAGATGGGATCGGGTCAAAAGCCTACATTGATATGGTTTCAGTATCACAAGAATCTCCTGATGAAGTGACCACTGCTGCTGAGGTTGGTTCTAGCCTCTCGTAAGAATCTATCAACTCAAAGAATTCTCCTCCCATTTGGGATCCCTCTTCTGTAAGCGAAGAAGAGGATTTTAAGGATTCTCCCCTAGCCTTGGAAGAGGGTGTCTCTACCATGGTTGATGAACTGGTATAGGTGAACCTCGGTAGTGAAGTAAATCTGAGACCTACATTAATCAGTGTCACCATGTCCCACGAGGAGAAGGAGATGAATGTAGACATCCTAAAACAACATCGTGATGTATTTTCTAGGAGCTACAATGAAATTTCACGACTAGATCCTTAGGTAGCCGTCCACCACCTCATTCGAGCTGCAAATCATCATAGGTTCAAACAGCCTCCCAGGAAGATGCACGCTTCTCACACTGCCATGGTAAAGGAAAAAGTTAATAAGCTCATCAAATCCAATTTCATTAAGGAGGTCCAATACCCCAAATGGCTAGCTAACATTGTACAAGTCATAAAGAAGAATATAATGATCAATATTTTCAAAGACTTATATGATTTAAACTATTACTATCCAAAGGATGATTTTCCCCTTCAAATGAGAAAGTTACCAATTAACACTACAGCTGGATTCCAAGACCTCTCTTTCATGGATGGGTTCTTCGGGTACAACCAGATTCGAATGGCCCCCAAGGAAAAGGATTCCATATCCTTCAAAGCAACAGAAGGTAAATTTTGTTACCTGGTCATTCCCTTCATCTTAAATAATTCTGGTGACACCTATCAGCGGGCCATCTATCGAATAATCAATCCAATCCTCGGGACATTGGTGGAATGATATGTGTATGATATTGTGGTCAAATATCGCCAGCACTAGGACCATCTCAAGGACCTTAAGAATGTGTTTGGATTCCTTTGTTCTCACCACCTAATGATGGACCCATTGAATTCTGCCTTCAGGGTCACCATTGGGATGTTCCTCAGCTTTGTTGTTAGGTATCAGGGCATCAAGATTAACCCAGAAAAGATCAAGGCCATCAGTTAGATGCCTCCCCAAGAAATATTCAGGAGCTTCTAGGTTTTCAAGGAAACTTATTCTACATACTCTGATTCATTGCAAATCTGGACTACAAGTGTAATCCCTTTTCCTTGCTCACGAATAAAGGAACTAATTACGAATGGGATAAAGAGTGCTAGACTACTTTTGAGGAAATCAAGCAGTATCTGCTCCATCCTCTGGTCTTGATGCCACCCATATCTAGAAAAGCATTGGTACTTTATGTGACTTCCCTGGAATGATCTCTTGGCGCCCTTCTTGCCCAGAAGAACAATGAGGGGACAAAACCAACCTCTACTACCTCAATCGTATGCTCATCGACATAGAGACCAGGTAATCTTCCATTTAAAAGACCTGCCTTTTCCCTAGTATTCGTAGTACAAAAAATACAACATTACTTGTAGCACCATGAGGTACAGCTAGTGTCTCGGGTAGACCCACTAAAGCACATTCTACACCTCCCCATGTTGACTGGCCTTCTAGCTCGGTGTGTAGTGATTCTTCGTTAGTTCAATATCAAGTGTGTCCCTCCGAAAGTTATTAAGGGGAAAGAATAGGTAGACTTCCTTGCTGCCCATATGGCTCCTGCTGACAAGTCCTTAGATATCGATTTTATTGATGAGGAAATATTCTTAGTAGATCATGCCATCTCATGTTTCTAGATACATTTTGATGGTGCTACCCATAGTCCCACTGGAAGGAGGCTCAATGACCCCAGGCTCAACAGGGTAGGTTTGGGTATTGTTTTTATTACCCCGACACAAGCCATTATACCATACTCATTCCTATTGTCAAGAGGCTCCACCAATAATGAGGCAGAGTATTAGGCTCTTATCACTAGCCTCGAGCTGGCCCTCGAGATTGATGTTCCCCAATTGCATGTGAAAGGGGGTTCCAAACCAGTCATCAAGCAGATAAACGGTGACTATGCCATCAGAAATCTGGGGAGCGTACCATTTTTGGAGGGAACTCTCTAGATAATGGCCCAGTTCCCATCTCAGCCAGAAGTTACTCATGTCCCTCGACCTCAGAAAGGCCAAGCTGATTCCCGGGTCGGCCTGGCTGCATCGCTTGTAGAGCCTGAGAATAAGGACCTGATTATCCATGTAGCACATTAGAGTGTCATTGCTCCGGTCGCCCCAGGTGATGGCGATGGCCAGCAGGTGAGCCATCTTACCATCGGGGCCTCCACATCAGGACCCTCAGGTCCTTTAAATGCAGTTGTTGAAGTGACTCCTGAATTGAGATCCCCCTTTGTTGAGTATCTACAAAATGGTTACCTTATAGATGATCGGGCCAAGTGTGAGAGAATATGACACTGCATGCTGCGGTTTACCCTCCAGAGTGGTCCCAATCTTGAGAAGATCCTCTAAAAGTGCGGTTTTGATTGTGTTCTCCTCCGTTGCATCCAAGGTGTCGAGATGTTTTTGGTTATGTAGGAAGTTCACACCAGTTCTTGTGGGGCTCATCAAACTGGGACGAAGTTATCTCACCAGATCCAGAGACTGGGGTACTTTTGGCCTTCCATGATCCATGGTTACATTGAGTTCTCCAATAGATATCATGCATTCCAAGTTCATGCCAGCTTCAAGAAATGACCACCGGATCCTATCCCACACAACCAAGTACTCATGTTCCTTCGCAGTCTAGGGACTAGATGTTGTGGGACCATTTCCACCTGTGAATGCTCGCAAATGCCGGTTCATACTGACTGCTACGGATTTCTTCTCCACATGGGTTGAAGAAGTTCCACTAAAGGAGGTCAAAGCCTGTTCCATTGTTGAATTGGTGAACACCAATATCATCTACCGATTTGGAGTTCCTCATTTCTTCCTCGCTGATAATGGCACCAACATCCATGTAGATGTGTTGAAGAAGTTATACGCCTAGTACAATATCTATTCTAACCATTCCTCCCGCTATAATGTGCAAGAAAATGGGAAAATCGAGGCGTTCAACAAGAACCTCTCTATCATTTTGCAGAAAATGGTTGGTCAAAACAAGAAGATTTGGACGAACAAGCTCCCCAATGCCCTCTGGGATTATTGGATGGTGACTCGTAATTTCACACATCGGTTTATGACTAGCAGGCACCAGATAAAGTAGCTGAAATTCGTCTGGCTGAATTGAAAGCACATGGCTGAAATTCCTCAAGCAATACTTTTCCCAAGCCAACCGGTCTAGCATGACCCTAAATAGCTTGGTCAAGCATGAACCTAAACTGTTTGGTATGGCATGACCCTAAACCGTTTGGTCCAGTATGACCATAAACTTTTTGGTCCACCATGACCCTAAACTGTTTGGTCTGGCATGAACCTAAACTATTTGGTCCTACATGACCCTAAACAGTTTGGTTCAGCACGACCCTAAACTGTATGGTCCTGCAGGACCCTAAACTGTGTGGTCCCACACGACCCTAAACTGTCTGGTCCTACATGAATTTAAACGGTAAAACATCCCACATGACGTTAAATTGTATGTCATCCTGAAAGATTCTAAACTTCACACATAGGACTACATGTGGCTTGATTTCCATCCACATGGGATATGTAGGAACAGTCAAAAATTTCATCTTGAGGCCAACCCCCAAATTTTATTCTTTGACTATCCCCCCAGGGGGTAGACCTCTTGGAGGATCCTTACATGATTTAATGAAGGATTAGTTGGCCCCCACTCATGTCAGGATTATGATGATCAATCTTTTTCTCCCTACTCATTCTTCTAGTATACCACGTCCTCACCACACGATGTTAAACTGTAAGGCCTTTAAAAACTACGTACAACTTGATTCCCATCCTCATGGGATACGTAATAATGCCTGAACATTTCATCTGTTGGCCCAGCCCAAATGTCAGAATTCCACCTTGGGTCGGGACACATGGTATGGTATAGGATTTATCTATAATTCACATTGATCTCATCTCGATCCCACCATATGTCCCGCTCCCCAGAAATGTTCATCACTTCCACTGCTCTTCTTGACTTTTAAAATGCATCGGCACAGCTACGCTTCACCCACTCCTTTGATTGGGACTCCATCATCTTTCACATCCATAAGGGCCCTCGAATGGCATGGATGCTCGGCCTTAGGGCTCTCCTACCTCTTCGGGTTGACACCCTCAAGGATATTGAGAAAAAATTAACATATGTCCCACTTTGCAAATATGGTCAGTGGTCGACACTCATCTGTTGTTCCCATTTCAGGTCACACTATAAGGAAGAAATGTTTCAAACATGGTCAGTGGCTATCCTTTATCATTGTCACCACCCTCGTAGATCCCAAACATTGAGTTTGGTGGTTCATACTACCCATTGTATCCATGAGTTGTGACTCCCTTCGGGTGATGCAAGCTATCAGACCCTTATATGATAGGGAGAGCCGAGTCGTACACCTTGTTTCCCACACTGAGCACTGCTCACGTGGGATTAGGAGATTTGATGAGGCTATAACCGCACAAGAGGTCATATGGCTATAGTTGGTCGAGACGACCAGCCTCAGGTCCTTCAACCCCTTCGGGCCCCTTGCAGAAGTTTTCATTTAGGATTGTGTGGTGCGCTGCGGACTCATGTCCTCATTCACGTCGGGCTATTTTGTCACATAAAACATATCCCCTTGAGATGTCCCTTCATTCATTTATCATCCGCTTTTCAAGAATAGGTCCTTCCATGCTCGACCTGACCCATCATTTGGGTTACTGTCACTCTCTATATCCAGAAGGGCCCTCAAATGGCATGGATGCTCGACCCAAGTGCTCTCCTACTATTACGAGTTATCGCCCTCGAGGATTGTGAGTGACATGTTGATGCAAGTCCCATGTAGAGAATATGGGAAACGATTGAACCTCAATTGTCCCCCCCCCTTTGGGTCACATAAGGGTGGATACTCTGTTGAGAACCTAGTCAATAGTTGTCGTCAATCATCATTGCTGCTTTGTGGTATTCCATAAGAACGATGATATTCCCTTTATGTCCCATGCATATGACATTAAACTAGGCATATATGGTCTGAGCACTACGACCCTAAACTAAGATCACCATCATCCTCACTGTAATATATTAAACTGTAAGCCAGACATGACGCACTATCCATGTCCCAGCCTTAGGCCCCATGGCCTTTTCGGGCCTCGGCCCAAGTTCTCACTTAGGGTTGTATGGTGTGGTGTGGGATTATGTGCTCATTCACATTATGTTGGTCAATGTTCCATACACATCCCTAAACGATATATCTTACCCCTTTCTTCTACCTCACTTCAATATGGTAAATTGTATGTTGGACATGATGCTCCGTCCATGGCCCAACCTCAGGCTCGTTGGTCTTTTCAGGCCTCCGTCCCAAGTTCTCACTTAGGGTAGTATGGTGTGGTGTGGGATTATGTCCTCATTAATTTCGGGTTACTCGCCGCATCCTACACCTTCTTTGTGTGGGGTATCATACCCATTGGAATCCTTATTTCATGCTGGTAAACTGCACCTTACCCTCTTCTAGAACTATGCGTGGCTTGATTCCCATCCTAGTGGGGTACGTAGGACCACCCGAACATCTATACTTCGGGTCTATCCCCATATCTTAGAAATATCCCTTTCATCTTGGCCCCTTGGCCCCTTGGCCTTTGCTTTCCCAAGGAGAGGGGTATGTGGTGTGTTATGGTCTTCTGTCCTCATTCACATCGGCTCTGTAACAACTACACCATGCGCCTCTTTCTTCTGAGAAGTTCTCTATCCCCTTGTTATATACATATCTTTTCAAATCGGCCACTCTCATGTTTAACCCCTCACCCCTCTTCATTGAATCGCCAATGTGCGCAAGATTACTCTGGTTCAGTGTCTGGAGTGTCAGATTTTACTTGGACATGCTTTCTCCCACCTTTCAGGCTTTGTGTGCCCTTTCATTTGGGATTCTATAATTTTTCACACACGAAGGGCCCCTCAAATGGTATGGATGCTTGGCCTAAGATCTCTCTTACCATTATGGGCCAAATTCCTCGAGGGTTTCTGGAAAAAAATCTATACAAGTCCCACATTGCAAATTTGGTTAGCGGTGGGCGCTCATTTGTTTGTCCCTATTTCAGGCTAACGCAATATGGATGTTGTGTTTCGAACACGGTCAATGGTTATCCTCCATCGTCACGCTATCCCCCTCAACTCTTGAATGTTGGTTTCAGGCTTCACATTATTTTCCACCCCATCAAGTCCAAATTGAATTTGGAACCTCCTGGTACTATCCCTCAGTGCGCATTTACATGTTAGGGGGAAAAAAGTCGTTGTAAAGGCATCATTCAAGGCTACACACCGATTTCCCTTTGGCGCGCGTTCCAGGTATTGCAAAACCCTCTTCGACCCTTGTTTCCCACACCGAGTTTGACTCACATGGGCTTAAGGATTGGGTTGAGGTCTATACTGAATTGTAGGGATTCCGCTTCTCTATAGTCTGAGCTCTTAGACCATAAACTAAGATCTCTTTTTAAACTACGTACAGCTTGATTCCCATTCTCATGGGATACGTAGGAACACCTAGACATCTCGTCTTCAGGCCCAGTTCAATTGGGAGTTAGTTTCTCCTTCCCCTTATCCTCTAATCATTCCTGGCCCCCCGGCCTGAGGTTTCCTCTTAGGAATTGTGCATTGTATGGTGTGGACCATGTCCTCATTCACATCGGGTATGCTTTATCACACCATGAAAATCCCATCTGGAACCTCATCTCTACTGTATTTTTCTGAGCCATATGACTTTAAAATATGATGCTTAGTCCCACATGACTTTAAACTGTTGAATCTATCCTGTGTGATGTTAAAAATTCATGGTTGGTCCCAGCACATGACCATAAACTCTGACATTATCATCCTGGCCACACGGTAAAAAACAACACTGCACTGTGACATCCTCACTTGAGGAGGCATCATGTTTGGTATCAGTCATACACCATACCGTTTGTCAAAGCCTACACATGGATTGATTTTTTTGGATATTCCTAGACATTCTATCCTAGTTCCATCTCTAAAGAAAAAAACTTATCCATCCTAAAGGACAAACAAGATCTATCTAATATCGCTTCTTTTAGTGCAAGGGCCAGACCCGCATGACCTTTTAGAACTACATATGGATTGATTCACACCCACATGGGATACGTAGAAAATCATGTGCAATTTTCTTCAGGCCCATCCTAACATACATTTTCGGTCCCTCGACTGGAAACCTCCCCCATGAAGCGCATGGTGATTCGGACCATGTCCCTATTCACATCGGGTCGTGTAATCACATCGTCGTGTGTCAATTATTTACTACCATCCACAATCCACGATCTATGACCATAAAATAAGACCAATCCACGTCCTTTCTTCAAGATGTTAAACAACACGACATCTTCCAGAACTACATATGGCTTGATTCCCATCCTCATGGGATACGTAGGAATGCCCATGATTTTTTGTTTCCGAGTCCAACCACAGGAATCTACAAATCATGTCCCTTCTTTTTTCCCCCATGAGTTGAACTCATTTGGGAACATGTGGTGTGGCGAGTATCTCTGAGGTTATCATTCACATAAGGTTTTTCAATACCCACACCATGTGCTTCCCATATATTTTCTCAATGTGGTCCGAGTTCTATGACCCAAAACTAAGATCTCCCTTTGGGAACTGTGCATCACGTTTGGCTATTTCACCACCCTGCACACAGTCCATTAAATCAAGCCCCCCTTAGTGGTCCACCCCAGGACCTTAAGTTTAAAGTTTGTGACCCCAGGACCCTTTTCCTTGGGAAGGGACTCGACTCCCTCTATCTGATGCGTCTCATTGTCGTACTCAGATGCGTTGTGATAAAGAACCCAAATTGTGGAATTTTCACAGGGACATTCCCCTCACATTATGTCCAAGCGTTGTGAGACCATTATTTGGATCCTCATCCTCTTCCACAACCAAAGGGACCCCCTTCATGCCCTGGCCTCATGGTGCCTCAACTCACCTACAGTTTTGGGCCAGCGTCCCTAAAGATATCGGACGCCATTTGTGACTGGTACCATGTTTTGAACATGGTCAGTGGTCGACCGTCATTTGTCTATCCACATTCCAGGAAAATTCAATATGGATACTATGTTTTGAAAATGGCCAACAGTTATCCCCTATCATCAAGCCACAATCATTTTGGTCTAGATCTGGAGCATCATGATTCACACATTTCCACTTCCTTATGTTCAAGTGGAATTCCAACATACTTGGCATTACTCTTTAGTGCATCTAGGTGTGTTATATAGGCGGTTCATCATCTGTGGGACTTCCTTCACCTACTGTCCAATAGTCCCTAATGTGTTCATCCATGTGCTAGGAAAGTCCCATTACTACTTCTTGTTTCCCACATCGATAATGACTCATGTGGGCTTAGTAGTTCTGGTAGGATGTGTACTAGCGCATTCATGGCACACATTCCTTTCCTCATCCCACATGACATTAAACTGAACTCTTAGAACTATGTATGGCTTGATTCCCATCCCTATGGGGTACATAGGAATCGATGACCACATTGCTTTGGGCCCAACCTAATTTTCAATTTTGGTCCCTTGACCTGAAGAGTTTCCTCCATGGAAATGTGGTGTGATCTAGATTCCAAGTCCTCATTCACATCGGGTTTATAGCTACTTCACCACATATTCCCTTCCTTGGATCTCCCCTTTCACTCCATGTCCTATTGTATGACGTTAAACTAAATGAGTCCATATTTCCTCAACGCATGTCACTAAACTATGGTTCTACCCTGAACACGTTCGGGATGCCCTATGTTAATCATGGGATGCATCGGTTTCATCTCCAGAGAGGATTCTCTCTACTGGTGTGGGTCTCTGACCACACTGTACCCCCAAGAACTATGTTTGGCTTGATTCCCATTCTCATGGGATACATAGGAACCCCCAGACATCCTATCTCTCTGCCCAACCCCATGAATCATAATTCCAGTTCCCCCCTCTTTTTTTGGTCCCTTGACTGGAGCTCTTTTGGGGAACCAGGAAATTGAAGCTTTACCCTGAACAACTTTAGGATTCCCCATGATAACATTGTGAGGAGACAGTTTCCTCATCATAGAAGTCCTATTAGGAAGTATGTTTGATCCCTTATCAGACCGATGTACCCACCCAATGTGTCTCCACCATAGTGGTATAATTTCTAGAGTGTTGGATTCTAGTCAAACAACCCATCACTCCACACTCCACGCTTTGTGTGACCTTCTATTCGGACCCTCTTCCCATTTCACGTATAAAAGAACCCCCTAATAGTATAGATGCTTGGCCTATGCCTCGCCTTCTATGATGGGCTAATGTTCCACAAGACTAATGGATAACTTTGATGTTAGGCCCCGTGTTTCGAACTTGGTCAGCGGTAGACCCTCATTTGTTATCCCCATTTCAGGATAATGCGATTAGGATACTGTGTTTCGAACACGGTCAACCGTTATCCTTCATTGTCACGTCACCCCTACAATGTTCGGAGTTTTGGGTATCCTGATTCACACATTCCACTCCCCAATGTTCAGATTAATTCCAATGCCAAAGGCGTTACCCCATCTGTGAACAAGAGGACACTGGGAAAATGATAATTCGACTATTCTAAGAGATTTATTCTCCTGTCAGGTCTCCCCCATTTCTTTTCAGAAATTTGAATCGGTTGTCCAAACCCCAAGATACATGGAGCATTGTTTACATTCCCAAATTTGAATGGAGTAATAAAGTGGTTATCCCTTGTTTCTCACATCAGGCTCGACCCACGTGAACTTGGGGAATGATCACTGGACCCTCCATGAATGCCACAAGAATGAAATAAAACAACACAAATAATATAACTCATGCAAGAAACTAGCATAAAATATTCAAAGGATAAATTTATGTTTAAAAGTTGCGTGCTTTACGGTACCCAAGGGTTTATCCATCCCATGGATGGGTTAATCCCATCAAAAGAAAGTTGAAGCTACTCCACCCTCTGGCTTGTGGCATCTAGGATTTTCTACCACCTGTTTAGTTCCCGCTCCTCAATAGTAATGGGGTGCAATTCATCGGCCACAGTTTTCGCCCACTCTACGTCGGTCCATAAAATGATCATCTCCCCAGAGGATCACTTCATGCCCTCATAGATCTCTTCTATTTGGTCCTTTAATCACAATATTAGCTATGATTGCACATGGAGGGAGGCTGATTGCTCATCCGCCCGGACCTGTAGTTACTGAACATTGTTTTCAGCCTCCTGGAGCTTCTTGATGTTCACAATTTTCCTCCGCTGCCAGCCCACACCGAGGCCACGATCATACTCCAGAATATTCTCCTCCATAAGATCTTGGACGAGCATGTGAGGATGTTGGGAATCCACTCCCCCAGCACCCAGTTCATGCAGTCGTGAGCGAAATATGTCCATCTCATCCATCCATAGTGCTTGGGGGTGTTATTAACGAAGCACGCAATCATCTTCCATGATTGTTGACAGAATATTTTTTTGTCCTCTTCATCAGAGGTCATTTCGTCCCAGTCAGTGTGGTTGGCAGGTTCATATGTGGAGAACTCCCTTTTGAACTCACCAGATGGGTTGACTTCTGGAGTTTGATCAGGCATGGAAGGACCTAGGCTAACTGATGATCCTCATCATCAGATCCCACCTCAATAATCTCTGGCACAGGCCCGCCGGCAGTCCCACCAACAATCGGGAGCAACACAGTTCTGTATGTCTTGATATTCGCCCCCATGATCATCAGTATTCATTTGGGAAAGACGCCGCCATAAGCCCCGACCAACCTCACCAAGGAGGACAATGGAATTTGAAGAACTGTGTGCACTAAAGAGGTCCTGGATGTCAGTTGACATGGTCAGTGGGGGATAATCCTGAATTTGGTAGAAGAGACTTACAGAGATCGAATTCATGGTCTCATTCATGGGTTGACGTTGTGGGGAACCTGAGGGGTGGCCCCCAATATATTTTTGGATGGTTTGAAAGCTCCGGAGTGGTCACCTTAAGAGTCCTGGCCCAGCTGGACGAAGAAATTGATGCAACCACGACTGTGGATCCTGAAGTCCCCACACCTTCATCCACTGAGGGATGAGAATGGGTTCTTTGTATGAGACTCTCCTACACAGTTCAAGTATTATCAAGGACTTCAGAATGACCTGGGAGAAGAAATTGAGGAAGGAGCTTGGGATTTTACCAAAAGGGGCTCTGCAAATTCTTCGAGGTCCGAGTCCTGATCATCAACTTCACCCTCCTCCAACAGGCTCCCTCTACCGACCTCGTCCCCCAGGAGGACTCATCTGATTCTTCTGGAAGAGGGAAGCACTCTCTCTATTTAGTGGCTGACAACTATGGTGGGACCATATGATCCAACAACACCTTGACATGATCTGCCATTAGATGAGGAGCACCCAGGGAATGCACAAAGTCTTCCAACTCTACCAGGTATTTCTCCACATCCTCTAGGGGAACAGCATAGCCGGCGTAGATAGGGCCTATCCCAGAAAAATCCACCCTGAGACGGTTCAATTGTTTCCACAACTCAGATGGACCGAGGAATTTCTGGTTGAATTCCCAGATGTCCCAGGCCTCCGGAAAGACAGCATTCTCTGGAATGTCTATATGGAATAGTCACTTCCCTAGAGCCTGGGTGGGTATCATATAGAATCCTCTCGGTGGCCTCCCCTCTGGATGAATCTGTTCTTCTGGAACTGCTGGGTCCGCTAGCACTTTTGAATCTTTCATTGCTGCCTCACCCTCAACTAATGTGTGTCTCACCACCATGGCATCCCCACCCTCGCGGGATGCCCTTGTTGCCTTCTAGCCTCGGCCTCGAGATTGGGGAGGCTCACTATCACCAACCCGAATGGTTAGCTACTTTAGCATCTTCCCCGGGTAGGCCACCTCCCTACTTTGGGAATACTCTTTTACCTACCAGAAGGCAGTAGTTGGTGGAGGCAGGACATTCCGCATCATCCCATCATCCCGTGTGAACATGAGCCACATATGCCTCATCACACATGGGTTTTCTTCATGGCGCACCCCTAGATAAACCCACAGGGTCGATCGCTGCATGCAACGAAATTTCCGATCAAATCGTTGGGGGTGTACGGTTCGCTGAGGGGATCACGGTCCACCCATGCCACCAGAACTCTACCCCAAAAGGATAGGAGATAGGACCGGTGCTCTTCTGTCCCTTGGCCATCATCAGTAAAAGCACACGTTGGTAATGGAAATGGGTGAATGTTGAATTCCTCAACTTTCTACACCTTGTTTAGTACCAGCGTTGTGGTCAGCTTGGCCAGAAAACATCCCGAGATGTTCAGAATAGAGGGAAGAACGGTCAACCCCAGAGGCGAGATAGCGTTCAGGTACTCATAAACCCCCATAACATGTGTTATTATCCACCCATACCGGAGGTGGAATGGCCCGCATATCCTTTGTGACCTCTTCCCCTCACTGATTTTCCACAACATCTTGTATAGCTTAGAGAGCAGCAGTATCCTGAGGTTGACTCACCTTCTTATCACCAACATGGATTCCATAATAAATGTGTTGGGTCACATGCCCATGTTTGTATCCCTCACTGGTAGGATCCAACCGCAAATGAGAGCCGTGATGAATGCCGCTAGCCTGACTATCGGCTGCTACTCAGTGCTGATGCTAAATCCCCAAGTTTTCCACTGATTGTCCTCTAAGATCCGCCAGTACGAGTTCTTATTCCCTCATTGATCCCCCATCGGGAAAGTCCGAGGCCTCACCGGAAACTACCTATCTTCCAGGAAGTTCAAAAACTGCTTGAAACACCACCTAAAATGGACATCCCTTACAACTTCTTTTTCCTCTCTCGGCACTAGCTCTATCAATGACATCGCCAGCCACGACATTTTCTTGATATCCTCCCACACATCCATGGTGGGGAGGAATTAATCATTCATCGCCCCCAATATCGGGACCCCTGAGATCTGCTGCACATCCCACAAACTGATACCAACCTCCCCATGGTGTTGGTAGAAGGTATTGGTCCTCAATGACCATGTACTCAGCAACTATGGCATTAGCTCCTTTGGCTGATAGATGTGAAACATGGAGGTCCAAGCCACCTCATACAGACCTACTCTCCTCAGCTCAGTCCCAAACTCTTCACATGAGGCGCATACCCAGTAGGCCCTGGCCTAATCATCTATGAAGTTACCGCCCTGGCGCAAGTCCCACTCCTCAGACCATTCCTTCCACGAGATACTCAATCCTGCCTTCAATATTGTCTGGTATAGAGGGGAGGGGACTTCTCTGGCTATAATGCCTTCCCATCCACATTGTTCAGGTGGTTATACAGGCAGTCCGCATCGATGCGCATGGAGACTTCTGGGGCACGACCGTCTGCCACCCTAAACCATTGGTGCTGACACGACATAATCTTGAACCAGTAAGCTAGAAAGTACCTACTTGATTCATGAATGAAGACATCATCCCTCAGCCCAAAGCCGTACAAAGGTAACCACTTGCACATTGTATAGTTCCCCTAGCTCTCTGATAGAAGTTCCACCAATGAACCATGGTCATAATGGCTATGTATTAACTCCTCTAGGCCCAAGTTGTTCACCATATCCTCCCTCCGGGTAGCGTCCATGAGGACCGCTTTCCAGCCTCCTGATAAGCCATTCAGTTTTATATTTTAGGCATTTCTAGTTTTCGATAGCGAAACCCTTTCACAAAGCAATGTCATGGAGCTTATTCATAGAGAATTTTCATGGAGCCCTGCCCTAACCATAAAAAGAATGTCTCTAGGCACTGTCGTGGAGTCAGAGACTCGTTGTGCACCGAGAAGTGGAAGCTCTGATTCGTGGAGATCTAGCGTGGTGTACGCAGAGCTTCATGAATTGAGAGCGCTACGAGCCAAAGTCGTAGAGGAGAGAAAGGACAGAAGAAAGGTCAAATCCACTATTTATAAGTGACAAACATTGGAGCTTCATGGAACGTCCATGATTCACTGAGCTTCACGGCACGCCCAACTGGCACGTCACCTATCTTCTTTGTGAGACCTCTTCACGGACTAGCTTCCTGGATGGCAGGATATTTTGGCAACTGAACCTCAAACTTTGACCCTTGATTTTTCCTCAGCCCCAAGTCTGAGGGGAGGGGGGGCATTTATTGATGCCAAAAATTGGGTTGAATAAGAAGAAGAAGGTAGCCATCAATGCTACCTCACGTAACCCTTTCACAGAGCCCCATGGCCCCATTCCCTCCACGAAGTAAAGAGGATGTAACCTCTTTGAGCCGATTTGACGTTTGTGAGCTCACTGCGGAGCAAGGAGGACGTAACATCTGTGATCCAATTTGACATTCGCAAGCCCACCATGGAGCAAGAATGTGGTAACCTCACTGAGCCGATTTGACATTCACGATCCCACCGTAGAGCTAGGAGGCGGTAACTTCTACAACCCGATTTGACGTTCACGGCCCCGCTGCGGAGCAAGGAGGTCATAACCTCCACGAGCCATTATGACATTCACGCACTCCCACAGAGCTAACGGTCTCTTCGCACCGAGAGAGCTCTGCTTCGCCATGCCTCTTTCCTATAAATATAGGGCTCCCCTCAATCCCAAAGGACATATAACCCGACCTTCCACCATCTAAGCTCTCAAATCATGAATCACTTCTTACTCCTGCGAACAATGAGATCATCAAGGTACTTTTTCTTTGTGAAGTACATCCCCCTTTGATTTAATTGAGCCCCTCCTCTGAGAGGGATGCCTTCTGCAAAGACCACATTCCATCGTGAAGGAAGGAGATCCCCACGGGGACTCGGGTCATCGTGAAGCATTTGTGCTTCAAAAAATTCCCTCTACACCAACATGACCTACATGCAAAGGCAGGGTCATTGTGCTTCACGAAGCATATTGCTTTATAGCACCTTACCTCGTATGGAACCCTTGCTTCGTGAGGAATTTCTTCACGAATGACTTTCTACATAATGTTGCTCCTCCCATATGCACCTCTGCTCTATGCCTAGGCTAGGATACTTCACTTCACAAAGAACATCTCTTTAAAAAGCCCTTACACTTCATCCAGCACCAGATCATCATAAGGATAATACATATGAGACCCTCTACTCTGCAACTTCTTTTCCCATGTAGGTATTCAGGTTTTCATGAAGCAATTTCAATGTCCCTTGGATGATACTACCTGTTGCGTTGCTTCACCTCATGATTTTTCAGTTAGGAATTCTAACGACTATTTCTTCTTCGCATAGCCACGCTAACATGGAACCCCCAATGGTTCGCTCCATAACACCACCTAGCAATGGAATTGCATGTACCTTCTCTTCACCAAGGTGTACAGGGTGCCGATTATGTATGTATTAGGGGTGAAGAGTAAACCCACCTCGTCTGAGCTGAATGACGTTAAATGCCATGCACCTTCATCCTAAGAACATGACGTTAAACTGTGGCCTCGCTTCAACTATCTTACGCGGGGTACCCCACTTTGGAAATTCTACATGTCCACTGGTTATCCCAAGAGTGAGATCACTCCTCACATGTAATTGAATCCTCTTTATCAACGCGGTGTCTATCCGTGGGGAAAGGGAAACCACCCTGGTGTAAGCCCCTAGCTTTTCTAGTTGGAGGTAGTATTGCTGCTCCTCCACTCTTCCTGGGTTCCGAATCCCTCCCATGTTGGGCTTTGTCACCACCCGGGCCTCCATACCAGAGTAAGTCCCAATCTCTATCTCCTTGGGCCGCTAACCAGGTGTAAGCCCCACTCAACTTCCCACGGATACAATTTTGCACTGTGATCATCACGTCTTTGCTGCATCTTGTTTCTCACACCGAGCATGACTCATGTGGGTATAGAGCAAGCGTCAACCCTGATATCCTCTCCGGGCATCCTAGAGTGTAAGCCCCAACCCAACATGAACTACATGGTCTTTGATCTTGGATAAGTAAAGGTACATAGGAATCCTCCCTGAGGTTCAATCCCACCACCCATTAGTCTCGACCATCTCCACATTGGTTCCCCAAACCCTCCTGAACTACATGGTCTTTGATCCTGGCCAAGGCAAGGTACATAGGAAGCCTCCCTGATTTTTAAGCCCCCCACCCATTGGTTCCAACCCTCTTCACATCAGTTCACCAAAACCTTGGGTAGCCTAGAGTGTAATCCCCACACCCACACGTGAACTATGTGGTCTTTTATCTTTTCTAAGGCATGGTACATAGGAAGCCTCCCTGAGGTTCAAGCCCAACACCCAGTCATTCCGACCCCCTTCTCATCAGTTCCCACACCACCTGAACTACAAGGTATTTGATGCTTTCCAAGGAAAGGTATATAGGAAGCCTCCACGAGGATCAATCCCACCATCTATCTGGGCCC
The DNA here is from genome assembly GCA_963277665.1 of Viscum album. NCBI lineage: Eukaryota > Viridiplantae > Streptophyta > Magnoliopsida > Santalales > Viscaceae > Viscum > Viscum album. The sequence goes on along the minus strand of OY728119.1, from coordinate 1,828,546,994 downwards.
CATGCCCTCCATGTCGGTTCACCACCCATCCTACATGATGTTAAACTGTGAACCTAAATTAATGGTAAGCTATTATCTCCCCCGATCAGCTATAAGCCATTGTTTCATGTCGGTTCACCACCCATACTACATGATGTTAAACTGTGAACCTCAATTAACGGGAATCTGTTACCTCCTCTGATCTGGATTTTCTTCTACCCAACCTGGTACGATGTTTTTGACGACCTCCTTCTAGCCTCGCGACCCCCCTCCACCAGATCTGATCTGATCTGGTCTCCCCTGCATGGTCACTGCTCGGGCAAGCAGTGATGGGTGAGGATGGTGATGGCGGTCCCAGCTTCCTCAGAAGTGGTTCATTTCGGTCTTTCAAGGAGATCGGCTTGGATGGTGACAACCTTTTTCCACCTTTGGGATCGTGCGACAGTGTCTGGTTGGTCCACGGTGGATGTTTCTTTATGTGGTTGAGGGAGAGCTGCTCTGATTCCCTGTGATTGCAGTTTAAACACATCTACTGCGAGCTCCAATCCTTTTTTTTTTTGAGCACGACATTTCTATGCAATGGTTTCAGACATCGTGAACAAAGGTTGAGCTTGTAAAATCATTTGATTCTATCTTTTGAAGCCTCCTATTGTGCTATTTTTTCATTTTATGGTCTGTGGTCAACTGATTTTGGGTTCCAAATCATCAAGTATTTTATTGAAGTGAATGCGTAGGGATTTCATTGTGTTCCTTTATGCCTTATTAATTACAATTCTTCGTGATGGGTTTGATTTTTGATAGAAAATGTTGACATTTTTGGAGAATCTATTACACTCTTTGACTCAATGTAAGGGGCCTAATGTGGGGTGTGGAACTGCTTCTGTGGGTTGATGGGGAGTAGACTTCAGGGGGGGGGTGGATTCTTGGTTGAACTAGTTTTAGGATATGTGGAGCTTAAGGTTTTGCGGTGCCTTGGTTCAGCATGTTGAGGGTGCCTCTGGTTTGGCTTCTTGGGATTTCTTCGGATGGTTGGTGTGGAGACGATGATTTTTCTGCAGTTTGAGCAGAGAACACTCTGGTTTTCCTTGTTTTGCTGATTTGTGGTGGACACTCTTCTGGTGGCTTTCTCCAGATTCGAACCGGCTATGTTGCATTCAGCTCGATTCAGATTGGTCTACATCATTTGTACTTCATCCCATCATCCTTCGACGATGGATTCATTCCCCTCACCGCAATTCCCCGGTGGAGTTCGATTTTTTCATTTCTTGACCTTTGGGTCATGCAGGAGGTGGATTTTTTCATCCTTGCGTGGACTGGTACTCATCCCTACCTTCTGATCTGTCTTCAGATCTGATACACCGTGGTTTTCATGCTTCTTTGCACGGCGGTGAAGGACTCTTAGCTTTTCTAGGGATCCTTCGAGAGATGGCTTCTGATGGATTGGAGGTAGTATTTGTATTTCAATTTTGGGGGTTATCGGTTTCTTTTTGATTGTCGAGGTTATTTGGTTGCTACCTACTTGGGATGTACTACTAGTTTGCCTAGTTTAATGACTCTGCTGCTACCTTGAAGGAGTTGGGATAGCTGTTTTTGTTTGCAGTCTCTCTTTGGATCAATCTTTGGAGCTTACTTGGCAGGTTTGGGATGTTGTTTCTCTTGTATTTCTTTGGATTTCTCATTTATGCTTTTGCTGGATCAGATTGTCATTTGGAAGAAAATTTTCTAGTGGGAGCTTAATGTTGGTCTTATTGCATTTGGATGGAATTTTCTATGTTGTAGATTACGTCGGGTGGGAAACCACGATGGAGGGATGGGTGTCTTGACACCCATCATTCAGTTGTCTATTCTTTTGGATGGATGGGTACCCTGATTGAACATTCATGGTGTTTTCTGAAGGATGTTGTGACACATCACGTTGATGGTATAGTGAGTCTATCATCTGCACCGTCGGGGGGGGGGGGGGGGGGGGGGGCTCGAAAGAGGGATAGGTGTGCTGGAACATATCGTCCAATCCTCCTCTCATATTTCAGTATGATTTGAAGGAGTGCTCTGCTTTGGTTGTGTTGCCATCACGACACACTTCATCGCAGAGGGGGTGACCCATCATCTTAGTGGTTTCCACTGATGTATTTTCGGTTAGGGGGGGTGATAAGACATTATGGCTTGATCTTACTTTGATTTTTGTCTCCTTTTGACTCTTGGATCCTGGTTGGCCGTGTGGCATGTTCTTCTTGATGTTTTTCATTAGTCTCTGTAACAGGTTCCTCCTCCTTCCCTTCAAAAGTATTTTCTTTATTTTTTAATAAATGGGGGCTTGTCCCCTTTACCTTTTAAAAAAATGCCTCCTAGATAATGTACGTAGGAAGCCTCCCTAAGGTTTGACCTCGTCCAACGGTAAGCAGTTGCTATTCCATTCAGCGATAAGCCATTTTCAGCTTCATCCAGCGGTAGGCCGTTGTGACCTCATCCAGCAGTAAGGTGTCGGGACCCTGTCCTACGGTAAGCCGTCGACATCCCCATCTAGTGGTAAACCGTTTAAATCCCCAATCGGTGGTAATACATCATCGGATGAACTATGTGGAATTTGATTACCTACCATGAGGATACATAGGAAGCCTATTTGAAGCTCAATCCCAAATTCATCATCATCCTCAGGGTGGTTCCATCCCATTCACCATCAACTTCATTCAACACTCCATCATCCAACATGATTCTTACCGGGGCCGCCACATCCCGATGGGATCATGCCACCTCATTCCCTATTCCCCTCAACAACAATCCAAATATAACCACACGTTGGCCCCAATATCAGTATTCCCCTAGGGGTTGCGCCCATGTGATCCACTCTAACCAGTGTTCTGATCAGTCCGACCCATCTCCGCTAGATGTTAAACCTGCGGCATTCCCTGTGTTAAACATGTGAAGATAATAAAAACCTCAGATACATTACAATGGATTATGATTCCCCACGTGCGATGTGGGATGACTTGGGATTCCACGCCCTCGATAATCCCTATAATAAGGGGAATAAATCTAGACGTGCCAGTATCCCATCGTCCAGACACAACAGTGCTATCCAACGTGATTACTCCCCTGACCGAAGGTTGCTGCCCTGACCAGACCCTTTGGAATGTCCCGACAAATGTAGTGTAATCAAATGGTTTCCATAAAGATATGTCACTTGGAAGAGTTTCATGAACAACACCTTAAATCTATAAGGGAGACTCGGACTAGGGGACAAGTTCTGAGGAGGAATCCACGGAAGGAAGAACCGACATCCCATCACCCTATTTCGATCTAGGAGAAAACATCCCTGAACAAAGAACAGATGATGCATGCCTTTGGAATGTGGGAATGCTGGGAAACAAAACCGTGCCTTTCATACTCAAGAATACGGATGCGCATGACCCATCGAAAGTTTTAGATACAACAATGGTATCCCTCACCTTAGGTCTGATATGCTTCATATTTATATGAACCTCATATTCCTTGACATTCTTCCTTTAAATATTTCCATAGAGCACTATAGTTGGTTATATAAGATGACTAGAACCTATAGAATGAAAATAAGGAAGTTGATAAGGAATAATGGTTGGTGATGGCTGAGCATGAAGGCTCAAAATGAAGTGAAGAGGTGAGGATTGACGTTACCTTTTATAATTTACGTGAGGGGTACTTTTGGAAACTCCATCAATAATAATTTATAATAAAATCAATCCCTACACAAAAATCCAAAAAAATGTCCCAATTTCTAAGATGAGATGATATGGTGTTGTAATATCATTAACCAAAAACTTTTTGATAAGTTATATTTTCAATTTAAACAATATCTTTTTAAATGACACTTTGTTATTCAATTTAATTGAAATTATGGTAATAAAATAATAGATATTTAATGTTTATAAATCTTTAATTCTATGGTGTTAATTAAACATAAATGGATATTTTATGAATTTTTATGTCTTATAATTATCACTTTGTAATTTATATTTTTTGTAATTATTTTTTAATTATTTAATAAATTTTTATTTTCATAAAATATCAAGAGTGTCAATTTTAATAGAATTCATTTATTTGACATAAAAAAATACACATGGAAGATAAAATAGAAAAGAAATATTAAATACACTTATAAAATATCATAGTCACCTAGAAATGTTTTGGATCACATTAATTAGTTTATATGGTATTTATTTTAGTATTTTTAAAACCTATTATTTGAAATTTATATTAATAATTTAATTTGTACATCATTATTGTGTCCTCATTAATGATAATTATTTTATCTCTAAAAATTATAAATAAGTTTATATGATGTATTTAATTCATTAATATTTTTCTAGAAACTATCTATAGTCGATATTATCTCTTATTTATCCATATATTAAAATAAATATACTCATATAAAATGATATTGTAACATTTTGTCACATTTATTAGATTTTGTTACATTAATGCCATATTCATTGGTAAGTGGCCATTGTAACACCCCAGGATTTCAGAGTGTGTTATTTCTTAAAAATAATTCAATAACTTGCACTACACGCAACACCGAGTTCAATCACACCATTAAAAGAGTTCATGAATAGTATTAACTACATTTTGAACTTTATATAATCCTTATAATTTTAGAATCCCTATTATGAGTTTCTTAGTCATATTGCAAGAACAGATTCATTTTCAGTATTATCAACTTCTAATAGTGAAACCTTTTTAAATACAATATTTTAATCTTTTTGACTAAATTGGGACATCAAAAATTTAAAATGAAACATCCCAAGCTTCCACGGTACGCTTTCTTTGAGTAATACAGTAGCGTGTGTTGTACGCAACCTTGAGTTTTAACACACACCACAACCAATCAAACTAGCCGTTATGAATAGTAATACCTAATTTTTGAAATTATATATATTTTATATTTAAAAATGGACTTCATTTTTTGGATTCGGAATATCGAAATTAGCCTAGGGTGAAATTTTGGTACATTTCGGATAACTTTTATATTTTGATGAATAGTGAAAATTACTAAATTTTAATTAAAAACAACTTTTTTAATCAAAATAATTAATATTGATAAATTATGAATTTGAGTGGCTTTAAAGTATATTTAGAATATATTTTTACCATTTAATATAATGTTGGTCATTGGACATAATTTTACAATTAAACCGAACATAAACAAGTGTCAATCTTTTGGTAGTTATTATCTCTTAAAAACACGCTTTTTGTTTTGACAGCGGGAATTAATTTTAAATTAATTTCTGCCACTTCTGTGTTTTGAATTTAGAAAAATGGATTCCATATTTGGAATCAGGATGTTCAAATTGTGTAAATAGGTAACTTTTATTTTTAGACATTTTGAATAATTACTGCGGTAAATATTTTATTTACCATGGTTAAAGGGTAAATCCGGTAAATAAGGGTTAAAAAAAATAATATTATAATAATACAAAATTACCCTAAAACGTGTCTTAACCCTATTGGTTGATACATGGTCGACCATGGGCATCTTTGTGTCAATTTTGGGACCCCATGGATCCACTTGTAAGTGATAATGACACTTTATTTTAATTAAGTTAAAATGAATACAAAAATGACACAAACATATATCTTTTAGAAGAACAATTTTTACATAGGGTTATACATGTTGGATTTTCTATTATAAATATTCATTAGAAAGATAAAAAGATTTCCTACATAATGATATTTTATTTACAATTTTTAGACATTAAATAATTTATTTTATTTATGACACAATGATGATGCAGTAATTACTAAAATAGTAAAAAATTAACATAATTGATATTATAAATACCCAAATAAATATAATATGAACCTTTTAATGAATTAAACTAATTTTCTAGGCTAATATGATATATTAGGATTGATTTAATGGACTTTGTTCGAAGTAATCAATCTGTTATGAGTTTCACAAAAATCAACTATTGAATAGTGTCAAAATTGACATAAAAGAGTTCTTAAAAAAAATATTATATTATTAATTGATATTAAATTCCTAAAAATCTAAGGTTCGGCCAAGAGACTTATATTATGATAGTTTAATCATTAATGGACCACTTGGGGGTCGCTTGGATGTATATAGTAAGTTTATTAACCATAATATATAAAAATACAAAGAGACATTGTAAAAGTGAAACTAATTAACTTAGAGTTAATACTTAAAGATAAGGTTAATATAAGTACCCAAACCTGTCTAAATTCTATTGGATGAGTTGTTTTTGACCTATCCCCACCTCATCCTTTGAATAGTCAACTTTGGAGCCTTTAGAAACCGAATATGAATTTATTATAAATTAATATTTCTAGCTTTTCCAAAGGTGCCCCTCACCCCTCTTATAAAAGGGCACTCCTCCTTCTCATTTCTTCACACCTTCAAAGCCTTTTGGTTCGGCCAAACTCTGCCCAAATACTCTCCCAACATCCCTCAATACAACCTAGAGGCCTTAGTTTGATAAGAAAGCCAACCTAAGGAGCCCTTTTGATCAAATCAAAAGGAAGAACCCGAAGAAGAGGTAATGATTTCACCACCCTTTTCTAAGTTCATTTCTTCTTCCACTTCTTCTTCCTTTGTTCTTACCATTCTGAAATAATAACTCCAGTGTCTCACATATACTGTGATGTTATTATAAATATGGTACAATCATATTCAGTATTCTATCCACCCTTTGAATAACATGTCACCATACGTGCGTACGTACGGCTTACCGTCTCCACGTCGTGGTGTAATTGTTATTCAATATAATATTATTTGGATGGGTATAATAATGATGTGTAACTCATGTAAAAAATAAATATAACATGTTAATTATTCTGTATATATGATATACCATTCATTTATATATTATTTTAATATCAAAAGAATGATATTGTCGCTCGTGCGTACGTACGGACTACCGTCTCCACGAACGCGATGAGATTCATTCTCCATCGTATCCATTCAAGTATAATTTGATGATTTAAAAAATGATGTTTAAGGACTTGATATCATTCTGGATATGAATAATATACAACCTATCCTTTACATACATGTCTTACGTAACAAAACATACAAAAGAAAACAAGTAAGTTAACACCCGAAACAACGATAATACTAAGATATTATTATCAAATCAATATTAAAAGATCATATATGATATCATATTAATGTATATGATTCTTGTATAATTTAATAACAATTATTTCACCATTATACAGGAGGTTAATCTACCCCAACCAAGGAAAAGTACAAGGTAAGGGTTATTTCACAATCTCTTCTTTATCCGAGGTTGTTTATACGTAATAATCTACTGGGATCTCGTTATCATCCACATCCATGTTTCTTCGAAATGTATTTCAAAACATTTTTACTATTTACAAGAATATGGGTTAAAGTCATTTATACCCTTGTTTGACTTTTTATAAGAGGTTTATAAAGGAATCTTTCCGTCGTTTTCAAAACAATGTTCTTTTTAACCTTTTCGACAGAATTGAGGTAAGAATGTTTTTTTTAACTTATACGGCGGGTGCGGTTATTTTCCGCCGTTATAAAATCGTCGAAGCTTTACATACAAGCTTATAAGAATATTTTCAAAGAAAATGTTTTATTTTATATGGATCTTAAATGATTTCAAAATAAAAGGAGATACTTCTTTAAAAAGAATTTTGATTTCATCTATGTCAACATCCTTTGATGGATTTTAAGATTATTTGAAGTTGATTTATTATGATACAAAAATTCTATATTGAATTGAAGGTTTTGTGATATGTTTGACTGTGGATGTGCTATTTTTATACCATTCATAGTTTATGGTGAAATTATTGACATTTCGTATGCTAGTTTTAATCCGAATGTTTATGTTATATTTCAAACTTTTCTTCAGATGAATGTGCTAAACAAGTATGTTCCGGGTTGGGGACCGGTAAAAGTAAGCCCTCCAGGTTGGGGACTGGTAAAAGTAAGCCCTCCAGGTTGGGGACTGGTTAAAGTAAGCCCTCCAGGTTAGGGACTGGTAAAAGTATGCCCTCCGGGTTGGTGTCCGATTATTAGAGGCACTCCGGGTTGGTGTCCGGTTATTAGAGGCACTCCGGGTTGGTGTCCGGTTATTAGAGGCACTCCGGGTTGGGTTCCGGTTAGAAGTAACCCCTAGGTCTTGGGATGAGGCCTAGACAAAGAAATTAACGTTTAGCATTATGCATTCCAACATTATGAAAGTGGTTATTTATTTTTGCATGTGATTATTCGATTAGTGGAATATCCATGTGAATAAGTAAATGGCATTATTTCATTTTATTTATGCCATACCATGTTGAAAGTTCATGTTTAAAAGGCTTTTGTTTTAGTTATACATTGCCTTAAATGTTTATTCTTATTGATGAAAGTTTCCGCTATATTGTTATCCTTACTGGGCATTTGAGCTCACCCCTTTTCTATGTTTTATTTTTCCCCAGGATGTGAAGAAGTAAATTATGAATGACCTGCAGGGATATTATGAGGGGATAGTAGTGTGGATTATGGAGACATTATGTTGTTGTAGTAGTTTTTCATTTTATGATGTAATGTAAAACTTATGAATATATCTAGTGTTTCCAAGGCTACTAAACCAATCGGTCTTTCGAGATTTGATCTTTCTTGTGATCATGCCAATGTTACGAAGTAATGCACCGACTCTGGGTAGCTGGGGTCGGGGCGTTACAGTTGGTATCAGAGGAAGTTTAGTACAAACCTTGGAAGCTAGATTTAGATAAACTCTGATTAGAGCACGTAGACCTAAGATGAACGTTGAGGATTAGTATAGAAGAACTTCCTAGAATTTTGGTATTGTAGAGATTTTGTGAGTTTTCCGAGCAATACATCCCTGTCTGGATACGAGCAGGTAGAGGCGGCTCTGGCATAGATGTACCTAGGGGTAAAACCCGAAAACACCGCTTTGAGCTAGACTCGAACGGGAACTGGTGCACGACAACGGGCCTTGCTGCACTCTTGGTTACGACACTCCCGGGGGATATGCTTAGGATAACTCTCATTTTCTTTACAAATCATTATGAAGGGTTTATGAGTATATACTTCCTCAAAGAAAACATTTTTATGATTATGGATTATATCCATAAATAGTTCAATTTATGTTAAGTGTTTTATAAGTATGGGATTATGTATTTTGATTCATAAACTGATCTAGTTTATGCCATTGTTTAGAAATGGCGCCCAGTAGAAGGAATGAGAACTCCAGAAATACACATGATTCAAAGAGAAGGAAGGATCATATCTTTCATGGTCTTAAGCTAGAATTTATAAGAGAAATAGTCTCCCATGTATTATCATCATATGAAGAAATAATATCATGTGTTGATAAGATAAGTAAAGAGTTTACTGAGTCCTATGGCTTTGAAGGGAATAAAGAGAAGAAAAGGATGGAAGAGAGAAAGATGGATAAAGGGAAAAGGGAAAAGAAGAATTTTCCCATATGTGGTAACTGTGGAAAGAAACACCCTGGAACTTTCCTGAAAGGAATGGGAGTTTGTTATAAGTGTGGAGGAAAAGGGCACAAGGTACGTGACTGCAAGGGTAAGAAAATGGTTTTAAATGTACAATGCTTCATTTGCAAGGAGTTTGGACACTACGCGAACCTATGTCCCAGTCATCAGACTATGCCGCAAATGATGTTATTGGATAATAACCAAGTTATGATACTACCACAGCTGAAGAGGAATGATTAGAGTTCTTATGTTGATTATGTCAATTGAGTGTTGTATCAACAATGTACTTGTTATAATAATTATGGAGTATATAAGGATTGTACTGCAGTACTATTTCATTAAGGACTTGAGATGGTGTGGAACAAAGAGAAGTGACTCAGTAGCAGGTTAAATGTCTGGAAAATATATGGTTGAGAGAAAGATAAACCATAATATGGTTCAGATACCGAGGTGGTGATTTTAGAATAATACATGATTGATTTGGATAAATTATATTGGATATTCTTGACTACCTTGAAGCTGGTTAATGATTTGTATATTCCATCATTGTTGAGGTTTAAAACATTTTTGGATTAATGAAGTATATCCAGCTTTCTATATGGAATAAGGGAGCATGAAGGTAATCAATAAGGAATATAGTAATACATGATGAAGGTATTCATATTCTATTACGGGGTAAAAAGGATCTATATTATGTTTACCTTCCTTATAAATGTTGGACTGTGAGTTTAGACAGAAGTATTTTGGATAGTTCTAGTTTGGATTATTTTGGATTGCCATAAAAGGACAACCCGGAGGTCGGGCGGCAACCCGTCGCGTCCGACAAGGCTGCGAGACTTAAACCCGCAACCGAAGGGCGACAAGGGTGTATCACCTACCACTGTCCCACGAGATGTCCTGAATTAAATAATGTAGTTTTTTTAAAAGATCTGGTAGATGAATTATAAATTCATTTATTTTGGAACCCTGTACGAATAGTATAAATAGAAAAAAAAAATTACGTTCTATTATCTTTTAGAGTGAAAGATGAGTTTGTGGTAGAAATTTATTAATGGGTAAAATTCTAATTATAAAGTAAGTATATCTCCTTATTATCTTAGCTAATCTCATAAATAAATTCCTCAACATTAATAATAGAAACTTAGAACAAAAATGTTGTCCTAGATGGTACCTTAAATCATCACAAATTTATGGCTTTGGGATTGTTGGCCTTTTCATAGCCATGTTCTCTACCACTCTCCATCAGATAATTGATGGTTAGATTTCTCTTCCATATCCATATTTTCCTACATGGAACCCTAGTATGTGTTATTTTCGGTAATCTTCATACTTTCCACTCTTTATTTTAAATAGAGGCCTCATTAATTCATTTTTCGATGTGGGATTTCAACTAAGATATTTTGAAATGTCAAAAATGTGTTGTCCCAATACCCTATATTTTGTTGAACCGATGGTACTTCAAATCATCATAGATTGATGAGTTTAAGGACCTCAATTTTATACTTGTTTGTGATTGATGACCTCAATCACTACCTATAAATATTTACGTTTTTCCTCCAATTATATGTCTCTAATTGCCACCAATGTTCTCCTAATCGAGATCATAATTTGGTGGTGACCCTTTCATTTATCTTTTCCTCATATTAAGACTAAATTTTAGTAACCCAATTTCCGATGTGGGTTTTCCCACAAATATATTTTCTACTTTCAACCTTTTATTTTCGAAGAACAATTTCAAATTGCGAGGACGCAATTTATTGAAGGAGGGGAGAATGTAACACCCCAGGATTTCAGAGTGTGTTATTTCTTAAAAATAATTCAATAACTTGCACTACACGCAACACCGAGTTCAATCACACCATTAAAAGAGTTCATGAATAGTATTAACTACATTTTGAACTTTATATAATCCTTATAATTTTAGAATCCCTATTATGAGTTTCTTAGTCATATTGCAAGAACAGATTCATTTTCAGTATTATCAACTTCTAATAGTGAAACCTTTTTAAATACAATATTTTAATCTTTTTGACTAAATTGGGACATCAAAAATTTAAAATGAAACATCCCAAGCTTCCACGGTACGCTTTCTTTGAGTAATACAGTAGCGTGTGTTGTACGCAACCTTGAGTTTTAACACACACCACAACCAATCAAACTAGCCGTTATGAATAGTAATACCTAATTTTTGAAATTATATATATTTTATATTTAAAAATGGACTTCATTTTTTGGATTCGGAATATCGAAATTAGCCTAGGGTGAAATTTTGGTACATTTCGGATAACTTTTATATTTTGATGAATAGTGAAAATTACTAAATTTTAATTAAAAACAACTTTTTTAATCAAAATAATTAATATTGATAAATTATGAATTTGAGTGGCTTTAAAGTATATTTAGAATATATTTTTACCATTTAATATAATGTTGGTCATTGGACATAATTTTACAATTAAACCGAACATAAACAAGTGTCAATCTTTTGGTAGTTATTATCTCTTAAAAACACGCTTTTTGTTTTGACAGCGGGAATTAATTTTAAATTAATTTCTGCCACTTCTGTGTTTTGAATTTAGAAAAATGGATTCCATATTTGGAATCAGGATGTTCAAATTGTGTAAATAGGTAACTTTTATTTTTAGACATTTTGAATAATTACTGCGGTAAATATTTTATTTACCATGGTTAAAGGGTAAATCCGGTAAATAAGGGTTAAAAAAATAATATTATAATAATACAAAATTACCCTAAAACGTATCTTAACCCTATTGGTTGATACATGGTCGACCATGGGCATCTTTTTGTCAATTTTGGGACCCCATGGATCCACTTGTAAGTGATAATGACACTTTATTTTAATTAAGTTAAAATGAATACAAAAATGACACAAGCATATATCCTTTAGAAGAACAATTTTTACATAGGGTTATACATGTTGGATTTTCGATTATAAATATTCATTAGAAATATAAAAAGATTTCCTACATAATGATATTTTATTTATAATTTTTAGACATTAAATAATTTATTTTATTTATGACACAATGATGATGCAGTAATTACTAAAATAGTAAAAAATTAACATAATTGATATTATAAATACCCAAATAAATATAATATGAACCTTTTAATGAATTAAACTAATTTTCTAGGCTAATATGATATATTAGTATTGATTTAATGGACTTTGTTCGAAGTAATCAATCTGTTATGAGTTTCACAAAAATCAACTATTGAATAGTGTCAAAATTGACATAAAAGAGTTCTTAAAAAAAATATTATATTATTAATTGATATTAAATTCCTAAAAATCTAAGGTTCGGCCAAGAGACTTATATTATGATAGGTTAATCATTAATGGACCACTTGGGGGTCGCTTGGATGTATATAGTAAGTTTATTAACCATAATATATAAAAATACAAAGAGACATTGTAAAAGTGAAACTAATTAACTTAGAGTTAATACTTAAAGATAAGGTTAATATAAGTACCCAAACCTGTCTAAATTCTATTGGATGAGTTTTTTTTGACCTATCCCCACCTCATCCTTTGAATAGTCAACTTTGGAGCCTTTAGAAACCGAATATGAATTTATTATAAATTAATATTTCTAGCTTTTCCAAAGGTGCCCCTCACCCCTCTTATAAAAGGGCACTCCTCCTTCTCATTTCTTCACACCTTCAAAGCCTTTTGGTTCGGCCAAACTCTGCCCAAATACTCTCCCAACATCCCTCAATACAACCTAGAGGCCTTAGTTTGATCAGAAAGCCAACCTAAGGATCCCTTTTGATCAAATCAAAAGGAAGAACCCGAAGAAGAGGTAATGATTTCACCACCCTTTTCTAAGTTCATTTCTTCTTCCACTTCTTCTTCCTTTGTTCTTACCATTCTGAAATAATAACTCCAGTGTCTCACATATACTGTGATGTTATTATAAATATGGTACAATCATATTCAGTATTCTATCCACCCTTTGAATAACATGTCACCATACGTGCGTACGTACGGCTTACCGTCTCCACGTCGTGGTGTAATTGTTATTCAATATAATATTATTTGGATGGGTATAATAATGATCTGTAACTCATGTAAAAAATAAATATAACATGTTAATGATTCTGTATATATGATATACCATTCATTTATATATTATTTTAATATCAAAAGAATGATATTGTCGCTCGTGCGTACGTACGGACTACCGTCTCCACGAACGCGATGAGATTCATTCTCCATCGTATCCATTAAAGTATAATTTGATGATTTAAAAAATGATGTTTAAGGACTTGATATCATTCTGGATATGAATAATATACAACCTATCCTTTACATACATGTCTTACGTAACAAAACATACAAAAGAAAACAAGTAAGTTAACACCCGAAACAACGATAATACTAAGATATTGTTATCAAATCAATATTAAAAGATCATATATGATATCATATTAATGTATATGATTCTTGTATAATTTAATAACAATTATTTCACCATTATACAGGAGGTTAACCTACCCCAACCAAGGAAAAGTACAAGGTAAGGTTTATTTCACAATCTCTTCTTTATCCGAGGTTGTTTATACGTAATAATCTACTGGGATCTCGTTATCATCCACATCCATGTTTCTTCGAAATGTATTTCAAAACATTTTTACTATTTACAAGAATATGGGTTAAAGTCATTTATACCCTTGTTTGACTTTTTATAAGAGGTTTATAAAGGAATCTTTCCGTCGTTTTCAAAACAATGTTCTTTTTAACCTTTTCGACAGAATTGAGGTAAGAATGTTTTTTTTAACTTATACGGCGGGTGCGGTTATTTTCCGCCGTTATAAAATCGTCGAAGCTTTACATACAAGCTTATAAGAATATTTTCAAAGAAAATGTTTTATTTTATATGGATCTTAAATGATTTCAAAATAAAAGGAGATACTTCTTTAAAAAGAATTTTGATTTCATCTATGTCAACATCCTTTGATGGATTTTAAGATTATTTGAAGTTGATTTATTATGATACAAAAATTCTATATTGAATTGAAGGTTTTGTGATATGTTTGACTGTGGATGTGCTATTTTTATACCATTCATAGTTTATGGTGAAATTATTGACATTTCGTATGCTAGTTTTAATCCGAATGTTTATGTTATATTTCAAACTTTTCTTCAGATGAATGTGCTAAACAAGTATGTTCCGGGTTGGGGACCGGTAAAAGTAAGCCCTCCAGGTTGGGGACTGGTAAAAGTAAGCCCTCCAGGTTGGGGACTGGTTAAAGTAAGCCCTCCAGGTTAGGGACTGGTAAAAGTATGCCCTCCGGGTTGGTGTCCGGTTATTAGAGGCACTCCGGGTTGGTGTCCGGTTATTAGAGGCACTCCGGGTTGGTGTCCGGTTATTAGAGGCACTCCGGGTTGGGTTCCGGTTAGAAGTAACCCCTAGGTCTTGGGATGAGGCCTAGACAAAGAAATTAACGTTTATCATTATGCATTCCAACATTATGAAAGTGGTTATTTATTTTTGCATGTGATTATTCGATTAGTGGAATATCCATGTGAATAAGTAAATGGCATTATTTCATTTTATTTATGCCATACCATGTTGAAAGTTCATGTTTAAAAGGATTTTGTTTTAGTTATACATTGCCTTAAATGTTTATTCTTATTGATGAAAGTTTCCGCTATATTGTTATCCTTACTGGGCATTTGAGCTCACCCCTTTTCTATGTTTTATTTTTCCCCAGGATGTGAAGAAGTAAATTATGAATGACCTGCAGGGATATTATGAGGGGATAGTAGTGTGGATTATGGAGACATTATGTTGTTGTAGTAGTTTTTCATTTTATGATGTAATGTAAAACTTATGAATATATCTAGTGTTTCCAAGGCTACTAAACCAATCGGTCTTTCGAGATTTGATCTTTCTTGTGATCATTCCAATGTTACGAAGTAATGCACCGACTCTGGGTAGCTGGGGTCGGGGCGTTACAGCCATCAAGTGATTACAATTCAAACAATTGATGATAAGGGTCTAATTTATCCATAAAGTCAGATTTTTATAGTGGTTAAGGTAATTTTATAAAATAATTTTTACATTTAATTACCTGATTTACCTTCAACCATGGTACTAAAACTAATTACCAAAGCTACTATTTATAATGTCCAAAAATAAAAGTATTATATTAATGTAATTTGGACTGACTGATTCCAAAAATGTGAAAATTTATAAAAATTCAAAACACAAAAGTTTTAGTAATTAATTTAAAATCAATTCCATTTTAGGAATGATAGAAAATGTTTTTTTAAAAAAAGATAAAACATTGCCAAAGATTGAAATGTTTTTTCAGATGAATTTAATGTAAAGTTAATTCCAATGAACTCTATTGTATTAAATGGTAAAAATTTATTATATTTTTTACTTTGACTCCATTCAATAATATGATTTAACAATATAAATTATTTCATTGAAAAAATTAATTTTGAATTAAAATTTACCGTATTTTTACTATTCATAAAAACATGACCGTTATCCGAAAAACATATGAAATTCATCCAAAGTAAATTTTTATATCCCACATAAATTTCATATAATAATTATTAACATATCAAAATATTAATCTAAAATCGTTTCTCCATTTAAAGGTGTAAAATTAAAATTTAAAGAATAAGTTTTTATACATCAAATAGGGTTTTATTCATAACATTTGACTGGAATATCAATTGGATAAATATTAAAAATATTTTATTAAGTATATAACACATGTGTATATGATTAATTTCACCACCAAAATTAATTCACTCAAAAATAAAAATATCTAATTTATATCTTTCACAAAAAATTTAGAGTCAAATAATTCACAATGAATTATCATAAGTTCGTTATAATTATTCCTGCTAACCTAACAACAATGCTATAATAGTAATTTTATACTAAGGGTGTCTCACAGATTGTTTAAACTCACAATCTCATTCAACTCAAGATACTCAAGAATAAAAATAACTTAGAGAAAATATTAAATAAAAACATCCAGGTGTTACAATAAATCACTATATATGAGTAATCATTATAATTTATTTTCCTGTATGTGCATTTTTGGGTGTAAAACACCATTTTCTAAAAACAATTTTAAGTTCATAGTTTATTTATATCTTAATAAGATTATTTAACTTCAATTAATTTTCTATTTTAATTAAATTAATATATAACATATTCAATTAAAAAATTTTACTTTTCTATGGAAGTTTATATTTTCAATAAATGTAGTAAAATCAATTTTACTTTAAAGAATTTATTTTTTCTTATAATGTTTTTCATTGGGTTGTGAAAAATTATTTTAAAATGAAATTTAGAGACATAAATAAATTTAATTTTTAAAATTGAATCTATATTTATAGTAATCATAATTAATGTAATTTAATATTTCAAACTGATATTTTTTCATTATGAAAAATTTAAAAAGTAAAGCCTTGTTTCATCGACTAAAATTAGAAAGGGATTAATGGGGAGTTATTCTAAGAGGTAAAGTTTATATTTCACTATAACTTATTTTAAATTTAATTATCTGGACATATTATCCCCTTAGTCTAAAAATATATTTTATTATGGGATAGTTTTCCACTAATATGACTTAATATTATTTTAATCCTTTAAAAATTCATGTTATGTCCCTCTTCCCCCAACATTTAATAGGAAACCACTCTGATATTTATTTATACAACATTATAACTCCAAAATCTCTAAAACTATACTAATTTTAATTTCTAAAATTTAGTAGACATGTATTATTATTTTTAGTTTTCTTTAAAGTTCATTCCAAGTTTCATTAATAAGTGATCCAAAGGAGGCCTACTGAAGAAGAGGTAATCATCGAACAAACTTCTTTAAATATATTTATTATTCTTCCAACAATAAATATTTAAATTTAATCATAAAATTATTCCATAAATGTTCTTAATATATATTAATGGAATCAAGTTTTTGAAAAACGATTTTTATCCCTCTTTCCATTCAAATGTTATGTTTTAGTATCATTTGCGCATATGTGTGGACTACCACCTCCACATAGTGATATAAACATTTTCCATGACCATCATTCATGGATGGTTATTATAATGTATATAAATTTTATTTATATGATATTTTTTATATAATTTTGGTTATTTAATGTTAAAATATCATTTATCATTATTTCATTCATTTCATTAGAACATGTAAATAACATTCATGTGTAGATAAGACCACCCATCTTCATAAATGGTGTAAATAATTTTTTTTACCGATATTTTATATATAATTATAAATATATGTATAATGAATAATATATATATATATAATTATAAATATTTTTAAGATAATATAAGCATGATCAATGTTTGAGGATCAAAATTGCTAAATCGAAACTTTTATGAAAAGGAAAATAGTTACAACCCAAAAAAAATATTATAAAGGAATTATTAAAAAATGGGTGATGAAATGTTATAACTGGATCTATTGTGATATTATAATAATGAAAATGACACTATTATACAATTATATTAAATTTATGTTTATAATATGAGAGGTTATAGTTCTTTTGAATGAAGTTGGACATGAGGTATGTGTTTTTCATCTCACATTTCATTTTGTGAGACATATTCCATATTTACCACTTTTTTTAATTGTGCGGGGTGTATACATACCATTAATGTATTTTATGATTTATTTTAAAATTACTATGATTTAAAAAAACATATAATTTTCTATCTTCAATGAGGTTTTGATTCATAGATAACCAACGTTGTCAAGGTTTGTTGTCTGAATATAATTTTGTAGAGACATGTATGATGTTATTCACCTATTTATGTTTATTATGTGTATATAAATAACCTTTAACAAGTTATTTTCAAAATATAGTAATTTATTTATATTTAATATTTTTTGTCATGCTATTTTTTTATTGGGGTGTATTATTAAAATGATATAAAATCATAAAGGGGATTATGTTCCAATCACATTTTAGTTGGGTTTTTTTATTCATGAATATACATTGAGGGGAATTATATAAACCTTATATGATAAAAGTATAAAATTTCATATCATTTTTTTATTCAATGATTGTTTTTTGGAAATTTGAAAATGATTCTCTCCTTGGAGATTGAAATGATCTAGGATTTTTTTATGAAAAATAGATTTTATTTCTTCTTTTATATGGAATCATTTTCATCTATCTACATGATTTATTTAGAATAATTTCGAGAATTATATTAGTATTCCACTATGATTTTTTAAAGTAATTTTTACCAATAGTTTAATTTATATAAAAATTTTGAAAATGTAGTTTTCTTGTTGTTTTCAAAACAATATCCTTTTGACCATTTAATGATAACCTAAATGGAATCATTGCATCAATGTACATGTCATGAAATTAATTTCCCATCTTAATGACCACTCATTTCATTGATGTTTCTTTTAAAATGTTCCATTATTCTTTTCAATGAATTTTTTTCTCGATATAATGAAAATTTTCATATTTTAAACAAGTTATTTCAAAATGAAAAAGGGGTTTTCCTCATGAAATGATCCATGTGATATTTTAATGGAATTATTTTCTATGATGCAATACATTTATGTCACTTATGTTTGATTGTCGATATTATTCTATTATACTATCCTTATTAATTCATGTGATTATTGTTGGATATAAAGACAAAATTTTGAAGAAACATGTTATCTTTTCCAAAGGTTGTGACATGATGAATATTTTTATAATCATGTGAAATACATATGAATAATGATAATATTGTTATGGATGGTTATTTTATATCCCTATAATGAGTTAGTAAATTTTATTGTTTCATTATATCTAAGGGTTAATAGGATGTTATCCCATCTTTTAAAGGGGGTACTCGAGAGGATATATGAATCCATAAGTTTGTACATGGGTGGTCGTCCCAATCATAACATGTGATTAATTCATTGGTCGGTATCCTTGAAATAATTTTTATATGATTATGGTCATGCCAAAATTTATGATGTTATTTCATGACATTAATGTTTTCTAAATTCATTCTATCATCGATAAATTTCTTTGATTCCATTATGATTCATGTATTATAAACTCCCATGATTTATCCATGACTCGAGTTTATGATATGAGAATTTAGGGGAATGGATTCCAATGGTTAAGCACATGTTCTCATACACTAATTTTAATTTAATGATTAAATTTTAATTTCATCCTCATTTTTTACCCAAACATAGTATCTAATCTCCAAATTTATTATGATTTATTTTCCCTCAAATATCATGAAAGGATTTAGGCATCTTGTGTTTAAGAAGGGTTCTGTTATAATGTATTATATGGGAGATTATTTAGATCATTCTAAATCTAAATTTTATTGTATACATGTATTCAAATAAACTAAAACATTATGGTATTGAATTTATTGGGATGTTATGTCATGAATATTCATCCAATAAGATGCAATATTTGTGTATGAAATTTTGGGTTGAAATATTAATTTTAGATTAGATCACTATTCCATGATTTATATTATTTTATATTTGAATTTTTTCATCCATTATGTTCTATATCCTAATAAAGCATTATATGGAATAAAAAAATTCATTAAATAGAATTTTAATAAAAAATAGGGTTGTTACTTTGATTTCCACATCAATTAAAAATTGTAATTTAGATTATTAAAATAATTTTTCACATAATATAATATTTTACATTTAGATCTATGTTTTTAAGTGAAAACATTATGATATTATCAGAGATCCATTATCAAATATTCTTTTTAAAATTAATATTTTTCAATAAAACATTGAATAACCTCTTAAAAAGTTACTTTTTGAATGTAACGTGTATGTTTATATTTTACATCAAGGATAAAAATTATTTACAAAAACAATTTTTTTCCATTTTTTATTTCAAAATAAATATTATTTAAAATCATGGTATTTTTAATTATTGAATATATATATATATATATATAATTTTTTGGATTGAACTCATTAAATCAATATAATTATTTTTAATCCACTCTTGTTAGATATAGTGTATAGAATTTTTTTTGCAAGGATGTTTCACATAAATATAAAAAATATTTTGAGTTATAGAGTTTCACTAGGGATATATCATTTTCCAACCATCATGTTTCATTATTTGGACATATTAAGAAGTACTTTTTCTCTAAAAAATATGATGCATCAAAACCTTGGTCAATCTTATTTATTGAGCATGAATATACATATCATTTCATCTAATTCCTTTACATCATGAATACATTATTTTCTATTTATTTTAATAAAAATGGTTTGTCAAAGTTCCATATATTGATTTCTTAAGGTAATTATTATCCAAAAAAATTCTAAATTATTTATAAATTTTAAATACCAAAGGCTTTATTATATTAATTTAATGAAATTTACCAATAATGGTTCTTGATGTCATTTGATACAAGTATATTTGAAATGGTTTTATCCTGTTGATAGTTTCCTTATGTTAAACCATTTGAATAGTTTATGGCCAATTTTTTATTCCATGGATACTTCATGATAGTATAGTTGAATCTCATTTTCATTCAATTGGTCCATTATGATGTATTTAATGAAACATATTTTCTTTTTTAAGTATTTTTTTATTGTATTAATAATTGATTCCTTCTAGAATAACTGTTTATAGATGAATAAATGGTGGGTTCTTATAATTGATTCATTTTATTCTCCTTATTCCATGAATTATGATCTTTTTTTGAAAATAAAAGTATTATGTATCCTGATTACACACATATGCTCATATCATTCTCAATTATTATATTTGATTTTAGCCACCAATATTTAACCATATTGAGAATATGATCTCACCCATTAATTAAATTTCATTTTCACTATGTTATAAAGATATAAAAGGTATGAAATTAATTGAAAATTTTTGTATGTAAATATGTTGTAGGATAATTTGAA
This sequence comes from Viscum album, assembly GCA_963277665.1. Classification (NCBI taxonomy): domain Eukaryota; kingdom Viridiplantae; phylum Streptophyta; class Magnoliopsida; order Santalales; family Viscaceae; genus Viscum; species Viscum album. The sequence continues at coordinate 1,828,525,596 of OY728119.1, read as the reverse complement.
GACTCCATAATGGTAGTGTAACATTATATATAATGGGAAAATTGATAAATTGATACAAACAATAATGGGTTTTCTAGTTAATGTTTTTTTATATTACTATAAACATTAAGGTACATGTAATGTTTCATAATAATATATTTTATTTATATTATATAGATGAAACAATAACGCCTATGTGATTATATATTTTTCATTAGAAAATGTTATAGAAAATATTAGATATTAAGATTTTATTGGTTGAGGATAATTTAGGAGTTTTAACTTTTTTCAATGTTTAATACATTATGACTGATTAGAATTTCAATGGTTAAGATAAACACTCTTATTTTTTGGGGTAAAATTTAGTATTTTGGGGATTAGTTAATGAGGAACTTAGTAAAGTTCATAAGGGTATGTTTGTGGTATAATTCTATGTAATGGATGTCATCCAACATTTTTTTAATGTAGAGATAGTTTTTTTCTCTATAAAATAATGTCCCTATCGTAATCCAAGTATGTGTATATAGTATGGTAGTAGAATCACTAAGGGGTAATAAAATTGAAAAAAAAATTTATAATGTACGTGATCTTCACACTGGATCATGATGAGTAGATCTAATTATAAACACTAATAATAACACAAATGGGGGGTTTTCATTGATCAGTCACATTCTTTTTAGGAACCCCTATAATGGATTAATTTACTAATAACATTCATATTTTAGATAAGGAATTACAATGTATCTTAACATTAATAAATTTATATTGAACATTAAGTATAAATGATGATTGGAAAGTTTCATTAGATAAGATATCTTTGGATTGAGAATTTATTTTCACATTATCGATTACACAAATTTTTATTGTTACTAATATTAGTTTTTACTATATGGTTGAAATAGATTCTCAAAAATAAATATGATAAAGGATTGTACCTATAAACCACCATGTGTTCTAACTAAATAAGGAAAATTAATTATATGAGTGAGAATATTGGTATATTATGATCATAATAGAAAAATGACTTTCATGATCCCACTTATGGTAATGAGGTTTATATCTTAATTGAAAATAAATCTACGTGCTCCATGTTATTTTAATTAGAGATTTATATTTATTAATGATATTATTGTATACTATAAAAGGTTATATGGATTATGTGAAACATATTTATATTTTTCTTTAGTATTTCTTCTTTAATGTTTCGAAACATATATAGAATAGAATCTAAAATTGAGGAAATGATTTTATGACAAGGTTATATTTTGGGGATAACTATTGGAAAACATATGATTTTTTATAGATTACTCTTATGTTTTACATTTTTTGATAATGATGCCATAAAGGGTTGATTTATTTTTAGAAAAGTGAGATAGATTGTATTAATTATATTTTAATGGATTATTTAATTAATGAAATTGTTCTCCATGTTATTTTTTGTTATTCATATCCAATTTTGCAGATTATAGTATATATTTATTAATTTATTACTATATGAGTTTTTGAGTAACAAATTTAAGAGTTAAATATATTTTTAATTTTTGAGGAATATATTATATAAAACAAATTAAATTAATTTGAAATTCTAATGGTTTTGGGAGAGGAATGTTAGAGATTATCTAATAATGGTATATACATACAAGGGTGCATGATTGTATTTATGATTAATGTTTTCTAAGGGAAGATAGGTAAATTTATATCACCTAAGAGTGTAAGGAAGAGTACCAATTAAAAGTTATAACCATAATTATAGATATGTTAAGATTACCATAAAATAAATTAATCCATGAGAAATAATTAATATTATGAGGAATAAATTTTATAAATGGAGTAAAATTTATTTACATAAAAATTTTGACCCATTAAATTTATACTATGTTCAATAGCTTGTGTCATAAAGAACATTGACCAAGTATCACACCTAACTAAAGAGGTCTATGAAATATTATAATTACATTCATAATATAATCATTATTATATATAACTATAATACCTAAATAAATCATATTTTAGTATTATTTTATCTTATTAATAATTTTATAGGATAATTCCTTTCAATAAACCATATATAAATTTTATTTTTTATTTTTATTTAATAAAATAAATTAATAAATGTTATAATTTTATTATTATAGAAACCCATACTTTTTATAGATAAATATAACATCAATTTAGGTGAATATTAAATAAATTTCACTATAATACATGCATGTGGACAATAGAGGTTCAATTTATTTAGAATCATGGATACTTAATCAACTGGTATATAAATTAGGTAACAAAATTTCAGATGAAGATCATCACAACAAGAACCCTCATTATACAGATCAAACATAAAATCATTATTCATAACCTATTGTTGGGATACATAAGAATGGATCAGATCATACACTAATTAATTATAAAAATGAGAGATAGAAATGAATTGTAATACGTGAAAATAAGAAATTAATAATGGTATGATAACATGATAATGACATAAAATAATCATACCCAATCAATCAATGATAATAAATCTTGAAACATGGTGTAAGATTTTGTAAAACAAATGATATAATATAAATGAGTGGTATTTTCAATAATAAATCACAAACAATGAAACCATATCACAAGTATAGTATATTTATTTATGTACTTAACTTAATAATCCAATTATTTCTTTAGTAAAATATCATTTAAAATATTATCCTATTGTACTGGTTTCACTCCACATTTCATCATTTTTGTAGTCAAGTTTCCCTCCTAAAACAATCTTATTTTAAAAAGTCCCTTAATGAATGTCATTCACACCCTATTCCAAAAATTGAAATATTATGAGATATCATTCTATCCAAATTATTTATAGGGATGTATAATTCTGGTCTAACCCATTATTTAATGAAAACTATACATATAATTTATACACGATCATAAAACATTCATCATATCATCAAATTATAATATCTGGAAAGGATATGGATTTAAATAAATTTCATCTTCATAATAATAAAACAACCTATGAATTAATAAATATGGAATCATTAGATCATAACCCCTATAAATAATTTTAAATGTTAATGTATGTTGTTATATATAATAATACCATTAAAATATCACACGGGAATTTATTGTGGAAAATATCATTTATATTTGAAATAACATATTTATAATCTAGGAATTTATAAATTATTTAGGATAAAATTATATTTTAAACTGAAAAATAAATCATATAAGTTAATATAAAATGGAATGTTTATTAGATATGTAATATAAATCTATTCATGAGGTGTATATTAGAAAATATTTTGTTTTAGAATATCTGTAAAAAGAATGAAGAAACATATTAAATAGATGAAAAAATATGACATTAAAATACTTTTAAATAAATTTTTTCCTTGAAGAAAATAGAATTAATAAATAATTATAGAATATAAAAAACAATTTGTAAATATTTTATTGACATTTTATACATGGAAGAAAATATTTTTTTCCATAGTTGACAAACATGGTTGGTTTTTTATTAAAAACATTCATTCATTATCATGAGTATATAAGGAGAATTAAATTAAATGAAAAAAATAAATATCCAATAATAGAATGATTATATGAAAATACATAAGCATTTGATAATTTATATCATATAATTTCATTATTTGAATATTTAATTATATATATTCCTAGTAAAAATTTGATTTTTATATAAAACTCTTACCTCATGTTTCTCTTTCTTCGTAAACATTCTAGAATTATGTATAATAAATATAAATTTATTATAAATATATTAAAAAAATAATTCAAATAACACCATATATTCTTTAATTATAACATATTATCACCTGGTTATTAACAATCATTTATTATCATCATCATTTTGGGTGACGAGTGCTTCGTTTTGTTATGTATATTTTTGGTTAAATGGTTACAGTCCTTGAAATGTTATCATAATTAATTCATATAGTAAATCATAATAATGAAATTTATATCATATATATTAATTATTTAAATATTTATAACAATTAATATGATAAGGTGATGAAAAATTCACATCACTCTTTGGAGATGATTGTTTTTATGTACACATGAGTGACATTTATATTTTTTGTTGGATGGAGTGAAAAAAATTGTCACGACCCGTCCTGGTGGGGCCCGAGCCGCAACTCTCCAAGACTGCCTCCAATAGGCCAGGGGATGGTGACTAGCACCATGTAGGCATGCTACTAACAAGGGAGGCAATGCCTATAAACCTGTACACACACACACACCGAGTAGGAATCACTCTTTGTGGGCTCTCCAATCCCACAAAGATGAAAAGTAAAAACTACTAAAAGGAAAAGATTCATGCACGCACAAAAACCCAACCACAGTGTATTACAAGAATGTAAAGTATAGTAAAGTAAAACCCTAGTCCAAAAGTACAATCCCACCAATCGATAGTCTGCAAAAAATTCCAACCTGTAGAGAAAGGTGCTGGTACTGTAACCCATCATCGAAGGGACACCTCGGCCTGTCTGATCTCACTGAACATTTTCCGGTCCTGGTCCACCTACAATCCTGTCCAAGGCTTGATCATCTGCATAAGACATGACACGTGCGGGAAAATCCCGTGCATGGGTGAGTATTACAATACCTTGTAGGACACCCTGAAAACCAAAAAGGAAATACAACAAAGGAAAATACCACAAAGAAAGGTATAGTCAGCTCTACATAGTATATGTCTACAGAACATATGACAAGAATATCCCGATATACCCATACACTAACGACCATCGCGATACTGCCACTAGGATCCATCTCGAATATTCCACTAAGCATACTGCTGGGAGAACACACTCCTAGGTCTGAAGAGAGATAAGAAGTACTCGTTCTAGGAGAACACACTCCACAAGTACCTTGAGGACATGATGCTCAGATGAGGATCACAACCAAGTCATGGGGTGATTCTGACAACTCAGTCTGAGCTAATCCGCTAAGATGAGGATCGACGCCCGGGTAAAGTTGGTCACGTCGATACCATGAACTCTACCTAGGGTTCCAGGAATAAATAGAGGATCTGGATCTATGTCTCACAGAGGGGATTCCAACAACTCTATTCAGGGAGTTGTGCTGAAGGGATCATACTTCTGTATAAAGGAATTGATACCAAAACCTTCAGGGAATTACTTGTAACATCCCAAGTAAGTAATTAATAATAGATATTTTTATCTATGTCTATTATTGATTAAGATAGTGTTTTAGAGGCTTAAAATTAAAATAAATACAATCTTATGCATGGAATACACTAATATTCTTAAAAGATAGTTTTACTTCCTTTTGATGGAAAACCCTATTTAAATCTATCTTTTGAAAATTTTATAAGACATATTTTTCAAAATAAACATATTCATTATGATTGGGACATTGAAATTTATATTGGATAAAATTTTGGTATTTTTCTGACAATGTTCATTTTTTAATGAATAGTGAAAAAATACTGCATTTTACATCAAAACTGCTTTTTTATTTAATTTAATTATATGGTTAGATTATCCTTTTAATTGGACTTAAAGTGTAATATGAATATATTTTTACCATTTAATCCAATGGTGTTCATTAGGATTAATTTTACTTTCGAATTGGTCATAAACTAATGCCAAACTTTTCATAGATATTGTTTCAAAAAAACCCGGTATTTGTTTTGACAACGAGAATTATTTTTAACTCAATTATTGAAATTTATGTGTTTCGAATTTGGTAAAATGGATTGCATATTTGGAATCAGAAGGTCCAAATTATGTAATTAAGACTTTTATTTTCGGACATTATGAATAGTAACGATGGTAATTATATTTAATTATCTTGATTAATGAGTAATCAGGTAGTTAAAGATAATAAAATGATATCATAATAATACAAAAAGACCACAAAATGTGTCCTAAGGATACTGTTTGTCTCATGGTAGACCATGGGATGCCTTGTTCCAAACATGGGGGCCCCATGGAGTCACTTTTGTACGAAAGTGACTTTTTATGTTTTTATTTTTAAAGAATGTTAAATGTGACAATGAATGTATCACCTATGTAAAATATTTTTAATTTTGTCTAAATAAATGATATTTTGGACTGTAAATATTCATTGGAAAGATAAAAATATTTCCTACATCATAGTAGTTTTTTATAACTTTTATACATTAAATAAATTATATTATTAATGACATAATGATGATGCAGCGATGACCTCATTATTTAACGATTTAAATAAAATGGAAAGATAATGTAACATTTAAGTCCTAAACATGTAAAAAACCTATTGGATGGGTGTATTTAGAACCCTTATCACCTTATCCTCGAAAATAATCAATGTGGGACCATTAAAATCCGAAACTCATTCTAAAATAAAGTAACATTTCTTACTTTCCATGAGTGCCCCTCATCTCCTCTTATAAAAGGCCCCCACCTATACATCCTTACCCATCCTCCCAAAGCCTTTGTTTTGGCCAAACCCTACCCATTTTGTCTCTCCACATCCATCTATAACTCCTTGAAGCCTCACATTGGGCAGAAGTCTTCCCAAGGAAGCCTTTGAGCTCAAATCAAAAAGAGTTACCCGATTTTAAGGTAATGTCTTCACTTGTGTTCTTTTGTTTTATTTTTCCTCTCCAACCCCATAAACTCATTTTATTCATTTCTTTTGTAACATATCCAGTATCTTAAATATACAAGGATGTTGTTATAATATGAATTAGAGCTACACTTACACACACCTACATCTAATGGTTAAAGAACATACTGTTTCTGTGGATGGCGAATTTCTGCCTCACGAAACGATGATTGTTCAACACTCATATAACACCCTCAAAGGTGGCCATTAAGATGTCACTATATTTATATATTATATATAATATGTTTATGTTGTCCTTAAGATTATGTATTTTTCATTTTGGGCATACCTTTATGGTTTCCATTATGGGTAAACGTGATATCTTCATTTAAGGAAGTGCGGACTACCGCACCCTCAAAGTGTTTTGATTTGTTAATACCATATGTGGGACGTATAAAGGATGGAGTTATGATATTATATATGATATTAAACTTGAATTATAATATACCTTTATATAATTATGATTCCATTTCATAAAATACGAAATAGAAATGGAAGCAGCGTTCATGCGTACGCATGGCTTACCGTCTCAATGAACGGTGCATTTCATTTCTTATCCCCAAATATAATGTACTATTATAAGTACATATATATAATGGATATATATGATGTTTTTTACATCTAAATAATTAATATAATTCTGGAATTAAAATATACATACCTCTCATTTAGTTTTAATTCCATTAATATGACATAGAAATGAAAGTAGCGTTCATGTGTACGTACGACCTACCGTCTCCATGAACGGTGCATTTAATTTCTTACCTCTAAATGATTATGTAATTTTATAAATACATGTATATTCTGTATATATATGATATATATGATATCCAAATAATGAATATAATTCTGGATATAATGAACTTTTGACCACATGAACAACATGTAATTGTAAGAAGTCCACTTTCGACTTAAGAACCAAATATTGACAAAACACACATTATTAACTTAAATGATTAAATAATGTTTATAACATATTAATAAGTGATATAAAAGGAATAATTAACTTGAAAAATGTTCTTAAGGAAGTAGAAATTAACTCAGGTTTATTATTCAGAAGATTAAAGAACGATCAAGTCAAGTCGGACCCGAGGTAAGGGATCCTACTCCTCTCTTTCTTTTTAAGTACACTATTTTATGTCATTCCTTTTAAGCTCATCTTTCTTATGATTGGGATTTTATTTTATATTAATACTACTGTAATTTTAATGTTCATATGATGAGAGACCCTATTTTATCTCATCAATCCATTTTGGATGTTTTGAGTGGTGCCGTTAGGTTGCCGAATTTTCGTAAGAGATCTAACCTCTCTATTTCTTTTTGAGTACTCTCCTTTATGTCACTTCTTTTAAGCTTATCTATGTTATGTTGGGGGATGTTCTTTTATATTCCCCTTTCTTTAAAATTTACTATAATATGATTAGAGACCTTATTTGATCTCATCAATCCCTTTTTGTATGTTTTAAGTGGCGTCGTTAGGCTGCCGAGTTTTCGTAAGGGATTTTTCATCTCACTTTTATTCCCGTGAGATTTATGCTACATTTGCCACAATTTCCATTGAGTGGTGTATTTACTATACATTACTCTAATCTTTGTGTAATATACTTTCGTTTATGAATATTTACATCAATGTTGTATAACCCTTCTTTCATGGGGTGTATGTTTCAAAAGTTCCCCAAATCGGTAAGGGAACCTTTCAACCTCCTCTTTTTAAAAGACTTCTTTTGCTGGGTCTTTTAATTTACATATTTTAATTTTGGGATATGTTCTACTATATCCTTGTTGATGTAAATTTTATGTCCAAGTGATGATATACTCTTTACCTCTCTCATCGACTCTTTTTCTAAAATTTTATGTGACGCCGTTAGGCTGTCGAATTTTACCAAGGGAACTTCTTAACCCAATTTCAATTTCTTTGGTTTCAACATGTAGTTATTGAATATGTCATCCTTTGAATATGTGTGAATGAACTTTGATTGTTTTACACTCAATATCCACTTATATCGGGTGTATTTATATTTTTCACACATAATTATGAGATTGATTTATCCTTGATTTAAGGATACCTTCTTTATTATGGATTTCATCTAATTTTACATTTCTATTGAGGCTTCATTGTTTTTATGCATCAGTTCACTCTTATATGGTGTATATACTATCCTTTGGAATATTATATCATGAATCCATCTATTCTCATGTTATTATAAAGTTCTAATTAAATGTTATTCCTCAATTATTGTATTCAAGTGTCTCTCGTTTTGTTAAAAACACTTTAACTAAAATATCGTTTTAAATGTTTTAATGATTTATTATTATAAATATTTATCATTAATATCCATGTTTTCAAAATGGTTTTAAGGATTTATTTATATGTATATTAATGTTTTAAAATGTTTAAAGCTTCAAAGTGGTATGGGACACTTTGATTTAAAAATCTCTTTATTAAATGTTTTATATGGTTTGGAAAATGGTTTTTAGAATGGATTAATTATTTCAATATCTTAAAATGTTATATTTTTATTACAATGTGGGAATGTTATCTTTTTTTTGTGCTTAGGTTATGTTCTATTATTATGTTATGGTCCTTGGGCATTGTTTTGGAATACGGGTGGTTCCGTGATAAACTAAGGGCGGGTGAGCCCGATATAGCTCTCCAATGCATTGGGTAACACGAAGGAGTGAAACGTTAAGGTTTTCCGAATAGATTTAGGGAATATACTATGGTGGTTATTCCAAACGTAACCAAGAGGGTTACTCCCTATGTAAGAATGTTATGAATGCCTCAAGTTACCTTTATGTCTTATGATTTTTATGATTTATTCATGATTTTATGAGGTATGGTAAAGTGCTTGTGTTTTATGGGTAAAGTATGATTTCATTTTTATGTAAACATGTACTCATGTTTCCTTTCCATTTTTTTATACCCCTTACTATGCTTTTTATGCTCATCCCATGTTTTTGAAATGTTTTTCATAGGTCAAGGGAAGGGTACATGATATGATGACAGTGTTAAGGAAGTGTCAAGAAAAAATCCATGTTTTATTTTAAATATGTTTACGTTGATGGGAAAAAAATGAAAACTAACATTTATGTAAACACTTTGTCTAAATTGATAATTCAATGCAAGTTTTATGATCTAATTCTCTAAAACTCTAAACCTGAAAATATCCTCAATGTGTAATCTTATAATAACTCAATATTAAGTAAGGTTTAAGGCTAGGGCCTTATAGTTGGTATCAATGGTCGGTTTAGATAACTTTAGAGGTTAGGGTATTCTCTAAGAATAAGTGACATTACCATAATGGTTACGATTTCAGAAAGAGTCCTAGTTTTAGATAAAGTGGATTATTATGTATATCTTGGTGTTTACCTTCCTCATTAGTACATGATGGTTTTGTTGATATACTCACACTGGAATTTCATTTTTTAGTGAATGGATGGATCTAGCAGGCACCAAAATGACAATAGGTTTGAAGGAAACTGTGGTGGTTCTTTGATTAAGAGACTGGATTAAATGGGGGATTCAATGAGGAAACTCCTTTTTGTTCTAAACCAACTATCCAGGAGTCATAATCAACCACTTGTACCTTGGTATGTTCTGTAATGCATCATGTACGAGATGACCAATCGATGTGGAAGTTCAGGTAATAAATATAAAGGTAACCATTAGGGTTTATATGATCCTTACTTTTGAGGTAATTATGGGTTATTATATGTTATAATGGAAAAGGAAAGGCATGAGGTAAACTTGAGGTTAAAATATGTTATGATTATTTTTGAAGATTTTATCTCATTTTGGGGAATGTTTTAAGAATTATATAGTTTTGGAAAAAGGACAAAACGCAGACCATGTGACAACCCATCGCGTCGTACAAAGCTGCGGGAATCGAACCCACAACCAAAGTGCGGCTGGTATTTATCGCCTACCACTGGACTACGTGAAGTCCCTGGTTAGTTTGACTAATTTTTTTAGTCATATGATTTTAGGAATCAATATTAAGTTTATTTTGGGTTATCTATGGAAATGATTTACCTATCATATAGGATATGTGATTAGTTTAATTACTTTTCAATATGATAATTTAAGAGCAACTTATGTTATTTGGAGATAAAAGTTAATTTGTACCTTGGAAGACTATGTGACTAAATCCTTCAAATATTTCGGTTTCAATCTTAGTTTGGTTTACATTGAATAATTTTATGGACAAATTGTTTATCGGATGGTCCTCGTTGAACTTTTGGTTTTTTTAGATAAATTTTTGAGATTAAGAATAGATTTTCTTTTTATAAAGGGTTATCCTTTTATGGATTATCTGATCATGTAATTAACTTTTTGGTTTTGGTTTTGGTTAAGGTCTAAAGATATGGGATGTATATAGTTCTCTTTTTTGGATTAGGTGATTCTCTAGAAGTTGATTATAGTACTCTTAATGTGAACTAGTCTTCCTAAATACTCGTCTTTTGGGGAAAGTATGAGTCTGTGTAAGAAATCTAGTAAAAGTTGAAAGTCAACATTACAAGTAAGTATGTTTCCTTAAGATCAAAAATAAATTCCTCAATGAAGAGTAACTTAAAACAAAAATTTTGTCTGTTAACTTTTCATACTGGGGAATCTAATACCGTTTAACCCATCACAAGTTTGTGATTTTCTTATGGTTAACTTTCTCCTAGACATGTTTACTATCACTCTCCATCAGAACATGACCCTTTGTTTTCTTCTCCATGTACATATTTTCATACATGGAATCCTAGTATGGGTTAACTCAGGTGACCTTTGTACTTCCCATTCTTTCAATTAAAGTGATAGTTTAATTTACTCATTTTCCGATGTGGGACTTTCAATGGAGTTTTCAAGCCCAATTTTGAAATTGCGAGGACACAATTTTCTAAAGGGGGGAAGGATGTAACATCCAAAGTAAGTAATTAATAATATATATTTTTATCTATGTCAATTAATGATTAAGATAGTGTTTTATAGGCTTAAAATGAAAATAAATACAATCTTATGCATGGAATACACTAATATTCTTAAAAGATTATTTTACTGCCTTTTGATGGAAACCCCTTTTTAAATATATATTTTGACACTTTTATAAGATATATTTGTCAAAATAAACATATTCATTATGATTGTGACATTTAAATTTACATTGGATAAATTTTTGGTATTTTTCTGACAATGTTCATTTTTTAGTGAATAGTGAAAAAATACTGCATTTTACATCAAAACTGCTTTTTCATTTAATTTAATTATATGGTTAGATTATCCTTTTAATTGTACTTAAAGTGTAATAAGAATATATTTTTACCATTTAATACAATGGTGGTCATTAGGATTAATTTCACTTTGGAATTGGTCATAAACTAATTCCAAACTTTTCATAGATATTTTTTCAAAAAAAACCCGCTATTTGTTTTGACAACGGGAATTTTTTTTAAATCAATTATTTAAATTTATGTGTTTGGAATTTGGTGAAATGGATTACATATTTGGAATCAGAAGGTCCAAATTATGTAATTAAGACTCTTTTATTTTTGGACATTATAAATAGTAACGATGGTAATTATATTTAATTATCTTGATTAATGAGTAATCTGGTAGTTAAAGATAATAAAATGATATCATAATAAAACAAAAAAACCACAAAATGTATCCTAAGGATACGGGTTGTTTCATGGCCGACCATGGGATGCCTTGTGCCAATCTTGGGGGCCCCATGGAATCACTTTTGTGAGAAAGTGACTTTTTTATCTTTTTATTTTTAAAGAATGTTAAATGTGACAAAGAATGTATCACCTAAGTAAAATATTTTTAATTTTGTCTACATAAATGATATTTTGGACTATAAATATTCATTGGAAAGCTCAAAGGATTTCCTACATCATATTATTTGTTTTATAATTTTTATACATTAAATAAATTAAATTATTTATGACATCATGATGATGCAGCGATGACCTCATTATTTAACGATTTAAATAAAATGGAAAGATAATGTAAAATATAAGACCTAAACATGTCCAAAACCTATTGTATGGGTGGATTTCGAACCCTTATCACCTTATCCTAGAAAAAAATCAATGTGGGACCATTACAATTCGAAACTAATTCTAAAATAAAGTATCATTTCTTACTTTCCAAGAGTGCCCCTCCTCTCCTCTTATAAAAGGCCCCCACCTCTACCTCCTTACCCATACTACCAAAGCCTTTGGATCGGCCAAACCCTGCCCATTTTGTCTCTCCACATCCCTCTATAACTCCTTTACTCCTCACTTTGGGCAGAACTCTTCCCAAGGAAGCCATTGAGCTCAAATCAAAAAGAGTTACCCAATTTTAAGGTGATTACTTCACTTGTGTTCTTTTGTATTATTTTGCTTCTCCAACCCCATAAACTCTTTTTATTCATCTATTTTGTAACATCCACAGTATCTTCAATATACTAGGATGTTGTTATAATAATAATTTGAGCTACACTTACACACACCTACATCTAATGGTTAAATATCATATTGTTTCTGTGGATGGCGAATTTCTGCCTCACGAAACGATGATTGTTCAACACTCATATAACACCCTCAAAGGTGGCCATTAAGATGTCACTATATTTATATACTATATATAATATGTTTATGTCTTCCTTAAGATTATGTATTTTTCATTTTGGGCATACCTTTGTGGTTTCCATAATGGGTAAATGCGATATCTTCATTTAAGGATGTGCGGACTACCGCCCCCTCAAAGTGATTTGATTTGTTAATACCATATGTGGGACGTATAAAGGATGGAGTTATTATATTATATATGATATTAAACTGGAATTATAATATACCTTTATATAATTATTATTCCATTTCATAAAATATGAAAGAGAAATTGAAGCAGCGTTCATGCGTATGTACGGCTTACCGTCTCCATGAACGGTGCATTTCATTTCTTATCCCAAAATATAATGTACTATTATAAGTAAATATATATAATTGATATATATGATGTTTGTTATATCTAAATGATTAATATAATTCTGGAATTAAAATATACATACCTCTCATTTAGTTTTAATTCCATTTATATGACATAGAAATGAAAGTAGCGTTCATGCGTACATACGGCTTACCGTCTCCATGAACGGTACATTTCATTTCTTACCTCTAAATGATTATGTAATATTATAAATACGTGTATATTCTGGATATATATTATATATATGATATCCAAATCATGAATATCATTCTGGATATAATGAACCTTTGACCACACGAACAACATGTAATTATAAGAAGTCCACTTTCGACTTAAGAACCAAATATTGACAAAACAAACATTATTAACTTAAATGATTAAATAATGTTTATAACATATTAATAAGTGATATAAAAGTAATAATGAACTTAAAAAAGGTTCTTAAGGAAGTAGAAATTAACTCAGGTTTTTTATTCAGGAGATTAAAGAACGATCGAGTAAAGTCGGACCCGAGGTAAGGGATCCTACTCCTCTCTTTCTTTTTAAGTACACTATTTTATGTCATTACTTTTTAGATCATATTTCTTATTATTGGGATGATATTTTATATTAATCATACTGTAATTTTTATGTTCATATGATGATAGAACCTATTTTATCTCATCAATCCATTTTGGATGTTTTTGAGTGGCGCCGTTAGGTTGCCGAATTTTCGTAAGAGATCTAACCTCTCTCTTTCTTTTTTGAGTACTCTCCTTTATGTCACTTCTTTTAAGATCCTCTTTGTTATGTTGGGGGATGTTATTTTATATTCCCATTTCTGTAAAATTTATTTTAATATGATTAGAGACCTTATTTGATCTCATCAATCCATTTTTGTAAGTTTTAAGTGGCGCTGTTAGGCTGCCGAGTTTTCGTAAGGGATTTTTCATCTCAATTTTATTCCCGTGAGATTTATGCTACATTTTCCACAATTTCCTTTGAGTGGTGTATTTACTATCCATTATTCTAATCTTTGATTAATATACTTTCGTTTATGAGTATTTACATCAATGTTGTATGACCCTTCTTTCATGGGGTGTACGTTTCGAAAGTTTCCCAAATCGGTAAGGGAACCTTTCACCCTCCTCTTTTTAAAAGACTTCTTTTGTTGGGTATTTTAATTTAAATATTTTAATGTTGGGATATGTTCTACTATATCCTTATTGATGTAAATTTTATGTACAAGTGATGAGATACCCTTTATCTCTCTCATCGACTCTTTTTCTAAAATTTTATGTGATGCCGTTAGGCTGTCGAATTTTACCAAGGGAACTTCTTAACCCAATTTCGATTTCTTTGGTTTCAACATGTAGTTATTGAATATGTCATCCTTTGAATATGTGTTAATGACATTTTATTGTTTTACACTCAATATACACTTATATTGGGTGTATTTATATTTTTCACACATAATTATGATATTGATTTATCCTTGATTTAAGGATACCTTCTTTATTATGGATTTCATCTCATTTTACATTTCTATTGAGACTTCATTGTTTTTATGAACCAATTCACTCTTATATGGTGTATATACTATCCTTTGGAATATTATATCATGAATCCCTCTATTCTCATGATATTATAAAGTTCTAATTAAATTTTATTCCTGAATTATTGTATTCAAGTGTCTCTCATTATGTTAAAAACACTTTAACTAAAATATCATTTTAAATTTTCAAATGATATATTGTTATAAATATTTCTCATTAATATCCATGTTTTCAAAATGGTTTTAAGGATTTATTTATATGGATATTAACGGTTTAAAATGTTAAAAGCATCAAAGTGGTATGAGACACTTTGATTAAAAAATATCTTTATTAAATGTTTTATATGGTTTGGAAAATGGTTTTTCGAATGGATTCATTATTTCAATATCTTAAAATGATATATTGTTATTACAATGTGAGAATTTTATCTTTTTTTTGTGCTTAGGTTATGTTATATGATTATGTTATGGTCCATGGGCATTGTTTATGAATACGGGTGGTTCCATGATAAACTAAGGGAGGGTGAGCCCGATATAGCTCTTCAATGCACTGGGTAACGTGAAGGAGTGAAACATTAAGGTTTCTCCGAAGAGATTTAGGGAATATACTGTGGTGGTTATTCCAACCGTAACCAAGAGGGTTACTCCCTATTTAAGAATTTTATTAATTCCTCAAGTTACCTTTATGTCTTATGATTTTTATGATTTATTCATGATTTTATGAGGTATGTTAAAGTGATTATGTTTTATGGGTAAAGTATGATTGCATTCTTATGTAAACATGTACTCATGTTTCCTTTCCATATTTTTATACCCCTTACTGAGATTTTTATGCTCATCCCATGTTTTTGAAATGTTTTTCATAGGTCATGTGAAGGGTACATGATATGATGATAGTGTCAAGGAAGTGTCAAGAAAGAATCCATGTTTTATTTTAAATATGTTTCCGTTGATGGGAAAAAATGAATACTATATTTTATGTAACCAATTTGTTTAAATGGGGAATGTAATGCAAGTTTTATGATCTAATTCTCTAAAACTCTAAACCAGAAAAGATCCTCAATGTGTAATCTTGTAATAACTCATGATTAAGTAAGGTTTAAGGCTGGGGCCTTATATTACCAAGGGTATGAACCCTAAGAACTAGTCCAAGTCACAGAAGGCAAGTGGCTCTGGCATTGAAGAAAAAGTTTCACGGCATGTAGTATGGTTACATGTTGTGTTCCTTGACCCCGGGTGCTTCCCGTGTAAATGGCATGTGTCCTTCGTTCAAGCCGTGCAAAACCAAACTACACGGCGTGTAATAAAGTACATGTCGTGTGCCTTGACATTGGGTACTGCCCGTGTAAACGGCCCATGTCCCTCGTCTTGTCGGATAGAAAGCAACTACACGGCATGTAGAAGAAAACACACTCCGTTTTCGAGCTCCTGGGCTCGCTCTGTGTATGCTATCCATGTGCCCGTACACAGTCTTTTCCCGTGTCCGTGTCGCCTTCCCGTGTACCAGTACACGGTGTATCCTAGGTATCTGGCCGGGTCTAGCCGTGGAGGGGTATACATGGCGTGTATGTGGCCGTGTATCCTGCCTGTGTTCTTGTACTCCTGGAGTACACACTGGGTAACCCTACCGAGGAACACACACCATGTAGAAAAGTACACGGCGTGTAGTCGGGAAAATGCCATAAACCGCGTCTTCCTCCACGTGCCTTGGCAGAACCTCCGGATCTCGATTCTCATGTCTGTTTTCCGCGAAACAGCAGATGCAGGGTCGCCTCATCCTCAGGAAGCCGAATCTATGGGTTTCGGCCCTTCAATTGTCTCCTAAATCCGATTCCGGCCATCCGAGTGGAAATCGTCCGAAGAACAATTTCTTCTGATCCGCTTCGATCCGGCCACCGAAACCATCGTCGCACCTCCGTGAGATCACTGTGGTGTTGATCCTTCAATTTGGGATCGTTGTGTCGCAGAACAGATGTGCAACGATCTGTTGTTCATCTCCGCGTGAAGAACGCGAAGAAAAATCACGAAGAATGCGAGAATTGGGGAAGAAGAACACAACAAATCAAGAGGGAAGAACCTCGATCGATGTGCATGTCGATCTTGGTCTATCACAGTTAGAAGGTTGAACAAAACCAAAACAAAATCAAGAATCACATCCCCAAAATCCCCGATAAATCCCATCCAGCAAGAAGGATAAATCAGTGGGATAATATGTTCGTGGATTAGTCCGATTTCGTCGTTTAAATCAAAAATGGGGAATGGAAAATCAAATAAACATCCTACCTGGATTCGTAGAGATTGCCAGCAAAAATCCGCTCGTCACGTCGTCATCGCCGTCGAAATCCATCAAGAACGTCACTGCCGCCGAGTTGGGGGTTTCCTCAAGAGCCGCCAAGGGTTTTCAGAGGTATGGGGTTTGTAACCCTGGACCCTGGCACAAGCCTCTATTTAAAGAGGATAAATGAAAAGAAATTTTTTTAAAAAAAAATATCGCTACAGAAATAAAATATTTTATTACCGTTACGTCCAAAAACTAGATTTCACCACCGACCTGCATCGGCCGAAGTTAGGCCTCACCTAAGGTAAAATCGCTGTTCTGAACGCAACGGTGCCCTCAGATTTCTAATCCGAGCACCCGTTTTGGAGTTATCCACTTTTTCGGGAAAACCGCACGCACGCGTAATTTAATTATTAAATTAAATTCAAACATATCTTCCGGGATCACCGGGTGTCGGAACTGCACGCCGTCTCAAAGCCTGGCCTAAATTTAATTCCCATATAATATTAAAATAATACATGAAAAAATTATGGACATGACATCACACCCACCTTAGGGCTTTTACATCCCCGAAAAGCCAAAACAAGGGCTACTCAAAAAGTTGTGGGTACTGCACGTGAATCTGAGTTTCCGGCTCCCGCGTGCTCTCCTGGAGATTCCCGTCCTGCCACCGGACACGCACCAAGAGAATATCTCTTCCATGGAGGATCTTCTCCTGCAGATCCTCAATCTCCACTGGGTACTCATCAAAGGTCGCTCCATCATCGATGTCCAGCATGCCCCAGTCGATGACGTGCGAGGGATCATGCACGTACCTCAGTAGCTGTGACACATGGAAGAAATTGTGTACTCTGTCCATATGAGGAGGTAGAGCCAAGCAATATTCCACCTCTCCAACTGTGCTCAAAATCTTAAAAGGGCCATTGAACCTCAGATATAGCTTGTCGCCTCGACCAAATCTCTGCAATCCCTGATGAGGTGAGACCCAAAGAAACACATGGTCTCCATCCTCAAACTCTAAGGGCCTCTGCCTCCGGTCGGCATAAGACTTTTTCCGACTCTGTGTAGTCTACATCCACTATTGGATAACCTGCACCTTTTATGTAGTAGCTCTCACCATTTCAGGGCCCATTAGTGCTGACTCTCCCGGGTCAGTCCAGCAAAGCGGCAACCTGCAAGGTCGCCCTTATAGATCCTCGAATGGAGCCATACCATTAGTGGAATAATAAATGTTCTTATAAGAAAATTCCACCAGTGGTAGATGATCCTCCCAGATACGACCGAAGTCAGGTATGCAAGCTCGTAGCATATCCTCCAGGGCCTGGATGGTCCACTCTGTCTAACCATCAGTCTGGGGATGAAACGTTGTGCTCAAGCGTAAGTGAGTCCCAAAAGATTCCTGAAATCCCTTCCACAACCGGGATGTGAAACGAGCATTACGATCTGAGACGATCATGGATGGTACTCCATCCAGTTGAAATATATCTTGCACGTAGAGGCGTACCACGCTCTCTACTGAAATCTGCTCTCGTACGGCTAGGAAGTGGGCTGACTTGGTGATTCGATCAATGATCAGCTAGATGGCATCATGTCCCCTGGACGTACGTGGTAAACCCGTCACGAAGTCCATGGATATTCTGTCCCACTCCCACTCTGGCACCTCAAGGGGCTGAGTCAAACCTACTGGAACCTGGTGCTCAGTCTTTAGTTGCTGACAAGTAAGGCACTGAGATACAAACTCTGCGACACTCTTCTTCATTCCTGGCCACTAGAACTGACATCGGAGGTCCGGGTACATCTTTTCCACGCAAGGATGCACCACCAAAGGGGAAGTATGGAACTCCCTCAGAACCACCTACTGCAATGTCACGGGTACTACTGTGCTCCCTTTGAAAGGGACAACATGCTCTCCACCTTCAGAAAATCCATCAGCAGCATCACCTGTGGATATCTGAGCATGTAGAGTCTCACAGCTATCATCCTCGCGATGTGCTTCTCGGACTCGCTGTAAGAGCGGAGGGGTAACAACCATCGACTGAAGTTAAGATCCCTCATCTCCATCCATGAAGGACAACTGCAAATATCCCAACTTCCTTGTCACCTCATCCAGTAATTGTGAACTGGACTTCCTACTGAGAGCATCTGCCACCACATTCCCCTTCCCAGGAGTATAAACGATCCCAAAGTCATAATACTGGAGGAACTCAAGCCATTGCCTATGTCTCAAATTCATATCCTTCTGAGAAAAGATAAATCTGAGACTCTTGTGATCAGAGTAGATGGTAAACCGCTCGCCCATCCGGCAGTGCCGCCACATCTTCAAGGCGAAGACTACCGCTCCCAACTTGAGATCATGGGTTGCATAGTTCTGCTCGTGTGGTCTCACCTGATGAGAGCCATAGGCAATCACAGCTCGCCTCTGAATCAGGACACAACCAAGCCCGATTCCTGATGCGTCGCAGAACACTACGTATCCGACACCCTCCATCGGTAACCTCAAGATCGGGGCGCTCGTCTGACTCTGTCTCAACTGCTGGAAAGCCTGCTGGCATCTCTCGGTACACACGAAAGGATGTCCCTTTCGGGTCAAAGCTGTCATGGGTGCTGAAATCCTGGATAAATCATGGATGAATATTTTATTGTAGCCTTCAAACCCCAGGAATCTCCGCACCTCCGTCAGGCTCCGGGGTGGATCCCATGCTAGAACTGCCTCCACCTTTGCTGGTTCCACTACTACACCATCTGCTGAGATAACGTGCCCCAGAAATTCGTCCTCCTGTAACCAGAACTGACACTTCGAGATTTTCCCATACAATTGGTGCTCTCAGAGTGTGTTCAGAACCATACTTAAGTGTCTCGCATGCTCCTCCTCGGACATAGAGTACACAAGGATATCATCGATGAAGACCACTACAAACCGTTCAAGATAAGGCTGAAAGATCTGGTTCATGAGTCCCATGAACACTGCAGGGGATTTTGTCACGCCGAAGGGCATCAACAAGTACTAATAGTGACCTTAGCGACATTTAAAAGTCGTCTTTCGTATATCCTCTTCCCGTACATGCAACTGGTGATAGCCTAATCGTAGATCAACCTTCGAGAACCATCGTGCCCCTCTCAACTGGTCGAAGAGGTCATCGATCCTCGGTAGTGGATACCGGTTCTTCACGGTCACCTGATTTAAGCGCCAGTAATCCACACACAACCTCAAGCTCTCGTCCGCCTTCTTTCCAAATAGCACTAGGGCCGCCCAGGGTGAAACACTGGGTCTCACAATGCCCTTCTTCTGCAAGTCGTCTAGCTGCACCCTCAGCTCACGAAGCTCTGCATGAGCCATCCGATAAGCCGATGCTGATATCGGGGTCGTCCTGGGTTGCAACTCAATGTAGAAATCTATATCCCGACGGGGAGGTAGCCTAGGGACATCCTACGGATAGACGTCCTCGTACTCAGCCACCACTGCTGGAAACCAGAAACTCGTAACATCTGCTGCGCCAAGGGCTAGGCTAGCCAACTGATGTGAAATCAGTTGTGCCCTCCTACGCACGAGTCCATCCTGCACTGCCTGGGTCTCTCTTTCACCGACAAAAGATAACATCGTTCCATAACTGCAGACACACCGCACCCTTCGGCTAAAACAATCAATCTAGCCATGAACTGTGGATAACCAATCCATGCCAAGAATGACATCGTAAGGCCTTGATTCTACCACCAAAAGGTTCCATCCGAAAATCTTGCATCCAATGGTCAGGTCACACTGCCTGAAAAGGTGTGTGATCTCTGAATCTTCTCCAGTCGGTGTTTCTAAGTGTAAGGGTCACGTCAACGGATCAACTGGAATCTCCAGGCCTCGAACAAGATAAGAAGCCTGAATGAAATGACTAGCACATGTGTCTATCAATACGTCAGACAAAGTAGAAAATACACAGATAGTACCTCTAATCATCCCGATAGTACCTGGGTCATAAGCCTCTGCCGCCTGCAGCTGCCCCTGCCTCTATCAACCAGCTCCTTGAGCTTGGGGTGGACCTCCTGGGTGTGGTAGTGGTAAAGGGTCGAAATGCCGACCACCTATAGCTGCTCTCCCGGCTCCTCTTACACGACCGCCGCCTCATGGGTCTGCTAGCTCCACACGTTGCCTCTGCCTTGGTGGTCCATCCACTGCTCCCGTGTTAGTAGCACGGTGGGCTAGACAATCTCAAGCGAGATGTCCCCTACCATCACATGAGTAACATCGCCTCTCTCGAGGATGGATGGATGCGCCCTGTGAACCCCGTACGGCTGATCCCATGTCCTGGGATCTCCTCTGGAAATGTCTCCCACGCATGGGTCCCTAACGTCGACTCCCTGCCACTGAGGTCTCTGCCCCAGCTCACCCACTAATGAAAACTGTCTGTTGTCCCTGCTCCGCCAGGAAGCTGTCGACCACCAAAGCCCACTTGAGCACCCCAAAATAAGTAGGAATGCTCATAGGGATGATGCTAGCTCAGATATCTCTGCGCAAGCCCCGCTCAAAAGTCCGAGCTCTGATGTACTGATCTCTGATCATATTCATCGAGTACCGCGAGAGGTCGGTAAACCTCGACGAATAGTCAGCCACCGTCATTGTTCTCTACTGGAGCTGAAGAATCTCATATATACGTACTTCTCCCAGGGTAACCTGTGAAACCCCCTCTCTAAAGAGATCCTCAAACTCTGACCATGCAAGAGTCTCCTCGTCGTGAGTATGGATGACCAAACTCCACCATCGCCCTGCCGAGCCCTACAGAAGGCTCGCTGCCAGGATCACCATCTGGTCTGCTGGTGTCCTGACTAAACGGAAGACTATGGTCACTGCCTCAATCCAGTCCTCTGCTTCCTAAGGGTCAGTCTCACTTCGAAACCTGAGGGGCCTCTATCTCTGAAACTCGTGGAGTGCACTCAGCCTACGCTCCTCCTCCACTGGTACAACGGGCGCTAAACACTTCCCCACAGGTGGTGGAATAACTGGCACGCCACCTGGTGGTAGAACTGGGGGATCTGGTCCCTGTATCGAAGCTTCATCACTAAGGGGGTCATCCTCGTGATCGAGCTGCTGGATCCTAGCGGGTGTGCATCATGGAGGCATCCTGTTTAAGAAACAAGATGTATCACAGTCAGGGAGTATATCTGGAGAGCTGATTCAAGAAGGACATGGAAACCACAACCCATTCCTATATGATGCATGTACCATTATTTTTTCCCCATGCAACTAGTGTTTTCATGTTCTAAGTTGAAAAAAAATTTATCAGAGTCCTAGTTTATGGATACGTCGGCCTCCGCACTAACACTGGGGTCCCTGGCCTGAGAGCCGAACTCAAAACACTTAACACTGTTTCCCCAAACCAACTCATAGACTCTCAGTCATAAGGTAGAACCGAACACCTCTGATACCACTCTGTCATGACCCGTCCCTGTGGGGCCCAAGCCACAACTCCCCAAGACCGCCTCCAATAGTCCAGGGGATGGTAAGTAGCACCGAGTAGGCTTGCTACTAACATGAGAGGCATTGCCTATAAACCTGTACACATGCACACACATCTCCAAGACCACAAAGCTGAAAAGTAAAAACTACTAAAAGGAAATGATGCATGCATACACTAAAACCCAACCAAAGAGTACGACGGGAAAGTAATGTACAGTAAAGTAAAACCATGGGCCAAAAGTACAATCCCACCAAAAGAAAGCCTGCAACAAAGTCCAACCTGTAGAGAAAGGTACCGGTACTGCAACCCGTCGCCGATGGGACACCTCGGCCTGCCTGATCTCACTAAACACCGTCCGGTCCTCGTCCGCCTAGAATCCTATCAAAGGCTCACTCATCGGCACAAGACATGATACCTGCGGGCAAAGCCAGTTCATGGGTGAGAATAACAATACCCAGCAGGATACCCCAAAAACCACAAAGGAAATACAACAAAGGAAAATACCACAATGAAAGGTACAATCATCTCTACACAGTATATGTCTACAGAACATATAACAAGAATATCCCAATATACCCATACACTAACGACCATCGCGATACCGCCAATAAGATCCATCTCGAAGATTCCACTAAGCATACTGCTAGGAGAACAAACTCCTAGGTCTGAAGAGAGATACGAAGTACATGTTCTGGGAGAACACACTCCACAAGTACCTTGAGGGCATGATTCTCAGATGAGGATCATAGCAAAGACATGGGGTAATTCCGACAACTCATTCTGAGCTAATTTGCTAAGCAGTGGATCGGCGCCCAGGTAAATTTGGTCACATCGATACCAAGAACTCTACCTAGGGTTCTAGGAATGAATAGAGGATCTGGCTCTAAGTCTCATAGAGGGGATTCCAACAACTCTATTCAGGGAGTTCTACTGAAGGGATCATACTCCTCTATAAAGGAATTGATACCAGAACCTTCATGGGATTACCAAGAGTATGAACCCTAAGAACTAGTCCAAGTCACAGAAGGCAAGTGGCTCAAGCCATGAAGAAAAAGTTACATGGCGTGTAGTATGGTTTCATACCGTGTTCCATGACCCTGGGTGCTACCCGTGTAAATGACCCGTGTCCTTCTTTCAAGACGTGTGAAACCAAACTACACGGCATGTAATAAAGTAATCGTTGTGTGCCTTGACATCGGGTAATGCCCATGTAAAAGGCCCATTTCCCCCGACTTGTTGGATAAAAAGCAAATAAACAGTGTGTAGAAGAGAACATACACCTTGATCGAGCGCATGGGCTGGCACCGTGTACACTGGCCATGTGCCCGTACACGGTCTATGCCTGTGTCCGTGTTGCCTGCCAGTGTACCAGTACACGGGGTATCCCGTGTATCTGGCTGGGTCTGGCCGGGGAGGGGTATACACGGTGTGTTCATGGATATGTATCCATCCCGTGTCTGTGTACTCCCAGAGTACATGCCAGGTAACCCTACCGACGAACAGACGCCGTGTAGAATAGTACACGGCGTGTAGTCGGGAGAATTCCAGAAACCACGTCTTCCTCCGCGCGCCTCGGCCGAACCTCCGGATCTCGATTCTCATGTTCATGTGCCGCAAAACTTTAGATGCAGGGTTGAATCATCCTCGTGAAGCTGAAACAGTGGGTTCCTGGCCTTCAATTGGCTCCTAAATCCGATTCCGGCCATCCGAGCAGAAATCGTCTGAAGAACAATTTCTTCCGATCCGCTTCGATCCGTCCGCCGAAACCGTCGTCGCACCTCCTCAAGATCACTGCGGTATTGATCCTTCAATTTGGGATCGTTACGTCATAGAACGGATGCACAACGATCTGTTGTTCATCGCCCCGTGAAAAACGCGAAGAACGCTCACGAAGAATGCGAGAATTGGGGAAGAAGAACACAACAAATCAAGAGGGACGAACCTCGAACGTTGTTCATGTCGATCTTGGTCCATCACCGTTAGAAGGTTGAACAAAACCAAAATAAAATCAAGAATCACATCCCCAAAATCCCCGCAAAATCCCATCCCACTAGAATGATCGATCCGCGGGCTAATCTGTTCGTGGATTAGTCCGCGTTCGTCGAGGAAATCAAAAACTGGGAATGGAAAATCAAATCATCTTCCTACCTGGATTCGCTGCGATTTCTTGCGAAGATCTGATCGCCACGTCGTCGTCGCCGTCGAAATCCAACAAGAACATCACCGCTGCCGCGTTGGGGGTTTCTTCCAGAGCCGCCAAGGGTTTTCAGGGTTATGGGGTTTGTAACCCTATACCCTAGCGCAAGCCTCTATTTAAAGAGGATAAAAGAAAAAAAACATTTAAAAGATCTTTCTATAGAAAAAAAAATATTTTTATAAAATATTTTATTACCGTTGCGTCCAAAAACTAGATTTCACCACTGACCCGCGCCGGCCGAAGTTAGGCCTCTCCTATGGTAAAATAGTTGTTCTGAACACAACGGTGCCCTCAGATTTCTGATATGAGCACCTGTTTGGGAGTTATCCACTTTTTCACGAAAACCACACGCTCGCATAATTTAATTATTACATTAAATTCAAACATTTGTTCCGGGCTCACCGGGCCTCGGAACTGCACGCCGTCTCAAAGACTGGCCTTGAATTAATTCCCATATAATATTAAAATAATACATGGAAAAATCGGGGACATTAAATCACACCCACCATAGGGATTTTAAGTCTCCGAAAAGCCAAAACAAGGGCTACTCAAAAAGATGTGGGTACTGCACGCGAATCTGAGCTTCCCGCTCCCACGTGCTCTCATGGAGATTCCCATGCTGCCATCGGACACGCACCAAGGGAATAGCTCTCCCATGAATGATCTTCTCCTTCCAATCCTCAATCTTCACTGGGTACTCTGCAAAGGTCACTCCATCGTCGATGTCCAGCTCGCCCCAGTCGATGACGTGTGAGGGATCATGCACGTACATCCGTAGCTGCGACACATGGAAGACGTTGTGTACACGGTCCATCTGAGTAGGTAGAGCCAAGTGATACGCCACCTCACCCACTCTCCTCCAAATCTGAAAAGGGCCAACGAACCTCAGATATATCTTGTCGCCTCGGCCAAATCTCTGCAATCCCCGCTGAGGTGAGACCCGAAGAAACACATGGTCTCCTTCCTCGAACTCTAAGGGCCTCCGCCTCTGGTCGGTATAAGACTTTTCTGACTCTATGCATTATTCATCTACTCCTTGATGAAATGCTCCTTCTCTATAATATCTCTCACCATTTCTGGGCCCATGTGTGCTGACTCTCCTGGGTTAGTCCAGCAAAGTGGCGACCTACAAGGTCGCCTGTATAGAGCCTTGAATGGAGCCATACCAATAGTGGATTGATAACTGTTGTTATAAAAAAATTCCACCAGTGGTAGTTGATCCTCCTTGCTATGACTGAATTCATGTTTTCAAGCTCGTAGCATATCCTCCAGGACCTGGATGGTCCGCTCTATCTGACCATCAGTCTGGGGATGAAACGTTGTGCCCAAGCATAAGTGAGTCCCAAAAGCTTCCTGCAATCATTTCCACAACCGGGATGTGAAATGAGAATCACGATATGAGATGATCGTGTATGGTACTCCATGAAGTCGAACTATCTCTAGCATGTAGAGGCGTCCCAATCTCTCTACGGAACTCTGCTCTCGTATGGCTAGGAAGTGGGCCGACTTGGTGAGTCGATCAACGATCACCCAGATGGAATCGTGTCCCCTAGACGTACATGGTAAAACCATCATTAATTCCATGGATATTCCTTCCCACTTCCACTCTAGAACCTCAAGGGGCTGAGTCAAACCTGCTGGAACCTGGTGCTCAGCCTTTACTTGCTGACAAGTAAGGCACCGAGATACAAACTCTGCCACACTCTTCTTCATTCCTAGCCACCAGAACTGACGTCGGAGGTCCTGGTACATATTTACCATGCCTAGATGCCCCTCCAAAGGAGAATTATGGAACTCCTTCAGAACATCCTCCCACAACATCAGTGTTACTACCGTGCACCCTCTGAAAAGGACAACATGCTCTCTACCTTATGAAAATCCATCAGCAGCATCACTTGTGGATATCTGAGCACGTAGAGTCTCACAGCTAGCATCCTCGTGATGTGCTTCTTTGACTCACTGTAAGAGCGGAGGGGTAACAACCATCAACTGAAGGTAAGCTCCCTCATCTCCATCCACGAAGGACAACTGCAAAGGGGACAACTGACTTGTTGCCTCTTCTAGTAACTATGAACTGGACTTCCTACTGAGAGCATCTGCCACCACGTTCCCCTTCCCAGGTGTATAAACGATCTCAAAGTCGTAATCCTAGAGGAAATCAAGCCATCGCCTCTATCTCAAATTCAGATCCTTCTGAGAAAAGATATATCCAAGACTCTTGTGATCAGAGTAGACGGTAAACCACTCACCCATCAGCTAGTACCACCACATCTTTAATGCGAAGACTACCGCTGCCAACTCGAGATCATGAGTCAGGTAGTTCTGCTCATGTGGACTCAACTGACGAGAGCAATAGGTAATCACCACTTGCATGTACATCAGGACACAACCAAGCCCAGTTCCTGATGTGTCGCAGAACACTACGTATCCGACACCCTCCTCCGGTAACCTCAAGATCAGGGCGCTCGTCAGACTCTGTCTCAACTGCTGGGAAGCCTGCTCGCATCTCTTCGTCCACAAGAAAGGCTATCCATTTCCGTTAAAAGCTATCATGGGTGCTAAAATCCTAGAGAAATCATGGATGAATCTCCGATAGTAGCATGCCATCCCAAGGAAACTCTGCACTTCCATCACGCTCCGGGGTGGCTCCCATGCTAGCACTGCCTCCACCTTTGCTGGGTCCACTGCTACACCATCTGCTGAGATAACGTGCCCTGGAAAGTGGACCTCATGTAACCAGAACTGACACTTCGAGTGTTTCCCATACAACTCGTGCTATCGGAGTGTGTTAAGAACCATCCTTAGGTGTCTCACGTGCTCCTCCTCGGACGCAGAGTACACAAGGATATCATCGATGAAGACCACTACAAACCGGTCTAGATAAGGCTGAATGATCCGGTTCATGAGTCCCATGAACACTGTCGGGGCATTTGTCACGCCGAAGGGAATCTCCAAGTTCTCATTGTGAACGTAGCGACATCTGAAAGCTGTCTTCAGTATATCCTCTTTCCGTACTCACAACTGGTGATAGCCTGATCGTAGATTAACCTTCGAGAACCATCGTGCCCCTCTCAACTGGTCGAAAAGGTCATCGATCCTCGGTAGTGGTTACCGATTCTTCATGGTAAGCAGATTTAAGAGCCGGTAATCCACACACAACCTCAAGCTCCCATCCGCCTTCTTGGAAAACAACACTGGGGACGCCCAGGGTGAAACACTGGGTCTCACAAAGCCCTTCTTCTGCAAGTCGTCCAGCTACATCCTCTGCTCACGAAGCTCTGTAGGAGCCATTCGATAAGCTGATGCTGATATCGGGGTCGTCCCGGGTTGCAACTCAATGCAGAAATCTATCTCCCGATGGGGAGGTAGCCCGGGGACATCCTCCAGCAAGACGTCCTCATACTCAGCCACTACTGCTGGAAATCGGAAACTCGTAACATCTACCGCGCAAAGGGCTAGGCTAGCCAACTGATGTGAAATCGGTTGTGCCCTCCTATGCACAAGTCCATCTTGCATTTCCTGGGTCACTCTTTCACCGAAAAAAGAGAAACTCATTCCATCACTGCGGACACACCGCACCCTTCGCCTAAAACAATCAACCTGGGCATAAACATTGGATAACCAATCCATGCCAAAAATGACATTGTAAGGCCTCGACGCTACCACCAAGAAGTTCCAACCGAAACTCTCGCCTCCAAGGGTCAGGTCACACTACCTGAAAAGGTGTGTGATCTCTGAATCTTCTCCAGTCAGTGTTTCTAAGCGTAAGGGTCGAGTCAATGGATCAACTGGAATCTCAAGGTCTCGAACAAGATAAGCAGCCCAAAAGAAATGACTAGCACCTGTGTCTATCAATACGGCATCCAAAGTAGAAAAGACACAGATAGTACCTCTAATCATCCTGGGAGTGCCAGGTTCATAAGCCTCTGCCGCCTGCAGCTTCCCCTGCCTCTATCCACCAGCTCCCGGAGCCTGGGGTGGACCTCCTGGGGGTGTTGGTGGTAAAGGGTCGAAACACCGAACACCTCCAGCTGCTCTCCCAGCTCCTCTTCCACGAGTGCTACCTCACGGGTCTCCCTGCTCCACATGTTTCCTCTACCTTGGTGGTCCATCAAGTGCTACCGTGTCAGTAGCACGGGGGTCGGACAATCTTGAGCAAGATGTCCCCTACCGTCACATGAGTAACATAGCCTCTCTCGAGGCTGGCTAGATGCTCCCTGTGAACCCCGTATGGCTGATCCCCTATCCTGGGATCTCCTCTGAAAACATCTCCCACGCCTAGGTCCCTGACTTTGGCTCCCTGTTGCTGAGGTCTCTGCTCCAACTCGCCCACTACTGACAATTGTCGGTTGTCCCTGCTCCGTCAGGAAGCTCTCGAGCACCAAAGACCGCTCGAGCACCCCAACATAAGTAGGAATGCTCATAGGGATGATTCTAGCTCGGATATCTCTGCGCAAGCCACACTAAAAATTCTGAGAACTGAAGTACTAATCTCGTATCATATCCATCGAGTACTACGAGAGGTTGGTAAACCTAGAAAAATAGTCAGCCACCGTTATTGTTCCCTGCTGGAGCTGAAGAAGCTCTTGTATACGTACTGCTCTCAGGGTAACCGGTGAAAACTCCTCTCTGTAGAGATGCTCAAACTCTGACCACACAAGAGTCACCTCGTCATGAGTCTGGATGACCAAACTCCACCATCGTCCTACCGAGCCCTACAGAAGGCTCGCTGCCAAGATCACCATCTCCTCTGCTGGTGTCCTGACCAAACGGAAGACTCTGGTCACTACCTCAGTCCAGTCCTCTACTTCCGGAGGTTCAGGATCACCTCAAAACTTGAGGGGTCTCTGTCTCTGAAACTCATGGAGTGCTCTCAGCCTGCGCTCCCCCTCCACTGGTATAGAGGGAGATAAACACTGCCCCACAGGTGGTGGAATAACTGGGAGGCCACCTGGTGGTATAACTGGGGGATTTGGTCCCTGTATCGAAGAATCATCGTTGAGGGGGTCATCCTCGTGATCGAGCTGATGTATCCTAGCAGGTGCGCGTCGCGGAGGCATCTTGTTTAAGAAACAAGATGTATCACGGTCAGTGAGTATATCTGGAGAGCTGACTCAAGAAGGACATGTAAACCACAACCCATTCCTATATGATGCATGAACCATTATTTTTTCCCCATCCAACTAGTGTTTTAATGTTTCGAGTCGAAAAAAAAGTAATCAAAGTCCTGGTGTATGGATACGTCGGCCGCCGCACCAACACTGGGGTCCCTGGCCTGAGAGCCGAACTAGAAACACTTAACATTGTTGCCCCAAACCTACTCACAGACTCTCGGTCCTATGGTAGAACTGACCACCTCTGATACCACTCTGTCACGACCCGTCCCGGTGGGGCCTGAGCTACAACTCCCCAAGCCCACCTCCAATAGGCAAGGGGCTGGTGACTAGCACTGAGTAGGGATGCTACTAACACGGGAGGCATTGCCTATAAACCTGTACACATGCACACATATCTCCAAGCCCACATAGATGAAAAGTAAAAAGTACTAAAAGGAAAAGATGCATGCATACACTAAAACCCAACCACAGAGTATGACAGGAAAGTAAAGTACAGTAAAGTAAAACCCTGGGCCAAAAGTACAAGCCCACCAAAAGAAAGTCTGCAACAATGTACAACCTGTAGAGAAAGGTGCTGGTACTGCAACCCGTCGCCGAAGGGACACCTCGGCCTGTCTGATCTCACTGAACGCCGTCCGATCTTGGTCTGCCTAGAATCCTTTCAAAGGCACGCTCGTCTGCACAATACACGACACGTGCGGGTAAAGCCCGTGCAGGGGGTGAGTATAAAAATACCCAGTAGGACACCCTGAAAACCACAAAGGAAATACAAAAATGGAAAATACCACAAAGAAAGGTACAGTCAGCTCTACACAGTATATGTCTATAGAATATATAACAAGAATATCCTGAGATACCCATACACTAACGACCATCGCGATACCGCCACTAGGATCCATCTCGAAGATTCCACTAAGCATACTGCTGGGAGTACACACTCCTAGTTCTAAATAGAGATACGATGTACTCATTCCGGGAGAACACAATCCTCAAGTACCTTGAGGACATGATGCTCAGATGAGGATGAGAGCCAAGTCATGGGGTGATTCCGACAAATCAGTCTGAGCTAATCCCCTAAGTAGAGGATTCGGGCCCAGGTAAAGTTGCTCACATAGATACCAAGAACTCTACCTAGGGTTCCAGGAATGAATAGAGGATCCGGCTCTATGTATCACAGAGGGGATTCCAACAACTCTATTCAAGGGGTTATTCTAAAAGGATCATACTCATGTATAATGGAATTGATACCAGAACCTTCAGGGGATTACCAAGGGTACGAACCCTAAGAACGAGTCCAAGTCAGAAAAGGCAAGTGTATAAATCAATGAAGAAAATGTTACACGGCGTATAGTATGGTTACACCCAGTGTCCCTTGACCCCAGGTGCTGCCTGTGTAAACGGCCTGTGTCCTTCATTCAAGCCATGCGGAACCAAACTACACGACTTGTAATAAAGTACACACTGTGTGCCTTGACATCGGGTACTTCCCATGTAAACGGACCATGTCCCTCAGCTTGTCGTATAGAAATCAACTACACAGCGTGTAGAAGAAAACACATGCCATGTTCGAGCACCAAGGCTTGCTCCGTGTACGTTGGCCATGTGCTCGTACACGGTCTCTGCCCGTGTCTGTGTCGCCTGCCAGTGTACCAGTACATGGGGTATCCCGTGTATCTGGACGGGTCTGGACGAGGAGGGGTATACACGGTGTGTATGTGGCCGTGTATCCTGCCCGTGTCCGTGTACTCCCGGAGTACACGCCGAGTAACCCTACCGACACATACACGCCGTGTAGTTACACGGTGTGTAGTAGGGAAAATTCCAGAAACCGCATCTTCCTCCGCACGCCTCGGCTGAACCTCTGGATCTCGATTCTCATGTCTGTTTTCCACGAAACTCTAGATGCAGGGTCACCTCGTCCTCGTGAAGCTGAATCTGTGGGTTCCGGGCCTTCAATCGGCTCTTAAATCCGATTCCGGCTATCCGAGCGGAAATTGTCTGAAAAACAATTTCATCTGATCCGCTTCGTTCCGTCCACTGAAACCGTTATCGCACCTCCGCGAGATCACTACGGTGTTGATCCATCAATTTGGGATCGTTCCGTCGCAGAACGGATGCGCAATGATCTGTTGTTCATCGCCCCGCAAAGAACGCGAAGAACGCTCATGAAGAATGCGAGAATTGGGGAAGAAGAACACAATGAATTGAGAGGGACGAACCTCGATGGATGTTC
This sequence comes from Viscum album, assembly GCA_963277665.1. Classification (NCBI taxonomy): domain Eukaryota; kingdom Viridiplantae; phylum Streptophyta; class Magnoliopsida; order Santalales; family Viscaceae; genus Viscum; species Viscum album. Next base: position 1,828,493,238 of record OY728119.1, on the reverse strand, counting down.
ATGTCAATCTTGGTCCGTCACCGTTAGAAGGTTGAACAAAACCAAAATAAAATCAAGAATCATATCCCCAAAATCCCCACAAAATACAATCCCGCAAGAACGATCGATCTGCGGGCTAATCTATTTGTGGATTAGTCCGCGTTCGTCGTGGAAATCTAAAACATGGAATGGAAAATCAAAACAACATCCTACCTAGATTCGCTGCGATTGCCGGCGAAGATCTGCTCATCGCGTCGTCGTCACTATCGAAATCCATCATGAACGTCGTTGTTGCTGCGTTGGGGGTTTCCTCCAGAGCCACAAATGGTATTCAGGGTTATGGAGTTTGTAACCCTAGACCCTGGTGCAAGCCTCTATTTAAAGAGGATAAATGAAAAGAAAAAAAATATTTAAAAGATCTCGCTACAGAAATAAAATATTTTTATAAAATATTTTATTACCGTTGCGTCCAAAAACTAGATTTTACCACTGACCCGCGCCGGCCGAAGTTAGGCTTCACCTAAGGTGAAATCGTTGTTCTGAATGCTACAGTGCCCTCAGATTTTTGATCCGAGCACCTGTTTGGGAGTTATCCACTTTTTCAGGAAAACTGCACGCGCGCGTACATTAATTTTTAAATTAAATTCAAACATTTATTCCGGGCTCACTGGGCCCCGGAACTGCACGTCGTCTCAAATCCTAGCCTCGAATTAATTCCCATATAATATAAAAATAATACATGGAAAAATCTGGGACATTAAAAAAATGGTTAATGATACTTCAACATTAAATAATAATTAATATATAAAATATAATATATAAAATTAAATATATCATAAAAACATCCTTGAATTTTGGGGGGTGATTTGCTTTGCTCTATGGAGGAGGTAGTCCCCTCATACACACAAGCGATAATTTCATCTATCATTAGATTTATAAGAGTTGATAAATGATTGTTTCCTTGAAAACATATAATTATATATATCACACTTTATTATTCCTTTTTCTTGAAGATACAAAAATTATAGACAGTAAAAGAGGAAAGAAAAGTGAAATAGATTGGTCAAGATCTAAGCCACTTCTTCCCGAGACCTCATTGTCTTAATATTTAAACCTTGAAAAATTGGTATTATGGGAGTACCATAAGATAAGGGGTTAAATTAATGATTATATTAATGTATTGTATTGGTTTTTTGTGATCTAAAATGATCAAATTGTGTGAATGAGGAATGAGAAAAGGTTCTCTTTTTTAAGTGAAGGGTGGGACACCCATGACATTTTATAAAGGATTTTAATTATTTAAGGTCACTTTAATGGGAATGTCGATCCAAGTGTCAATTTATTTTATGTTTTTACAAGATAAGGTAGAAATATATTTAAAAATTATGAATTTTGATGGTTTATATGGAAATCCTAACCTTATCTCTAGGTTTAACCCCCCATGTAAACCCATTTTAATCTTAAGCATAGTAACAATTTTTTTAGTAATCACTATCACAAAAAATTATTATGAAACTATTAAATTATATTAATTATTAAAATTAATAATATGTAATAAATTTTGTGGGATAAGATTTCTAATGTGTTATAATTTTATTTCAATTAATCGCACAATCTATAACAAAAATTGTTTCAAAAAATGAATATTTAAGCCAAAAAAAAATTTACTTCCATGCCTCATAAATGACATAAAATTTATATTAAAAGTATTATAATGAATAAATAATATATAAATATAAATTAATTAATAAATAAATAGGGTTAAATTTATTTTATTTTTTAAAAAACAATTTTTACTCATAAAAATAGTTTTTCTAAAAATGCATTTTTAATCCAAAACATAACTTATTCCAAAATAAAGTATAATGGAGATTAAAATATAATCAATAGAATTATTTATAATTAAATTATACATAGGTAAAATTGAGAACAATTTCAAAACATTTGGTTATATTTAATTTAAAAAAGTAATTATTGACCTACATATATTAAATAGTATATTATTTTTAAAAATTAATATTTTTAAAAATTGTTGAAATTAATTGTAATTTTCATTGATATAAAGTTTAATTAAACCAATTTTTTGTTTAAAACACTTTTGTTAAGAAAAAATGACTTCACTAAAAGATAAATAAATATTTTTTAGAATTTAATAAATTAATTTTAAATATTAAATACCATTAAACATAATTTTCGTAATGTTTTTATTAAATTCCATGACTTCTGATTTAATGAAATTTTTATAATGGATTACTATATTTTTTTCAAATATACTCTAGGTTGTATTTGTTTAATAATAGTGAATATGTCATGTTATTTTTCAAATAAAATAAATATAAAATTTTTTGGTTCTTTTTTATAACCCCCTTTTAAAGAATATCTCCTACAAAATCCATCACTCAGGTACAACCCATTGAGGATTTCACTATCCCATAGCTTTTTTCAGTTCCTATATAGCTTCTTTCTAATTCAACTAAAGATAATTTTCTATGGGAGTAGTCATGTCCTGTAGAAAGTTATCTCAATTGCTAGGATTTCAACCAGTTCTTCTCCATAGGAATGATCATTATCTTGTGGAAAAAACATTACGTTCGGTATATGTGAAGTTTCATGTATTTTAATCTTTAGGAGAGATACGTGGAATATATAGTGAAATTGAGAGATGTTTGGTGGGAGTGCCATGCAATATTCTATATCCCTATATCAGTCATTAATTTTAAAGGGAAATATATTCCATGGAAAAATCATGCAATTTATATTTCAATATTTTATCATTCTAAGATGATGAAATTATTAGAAAAAACATTTCACCAAAATCAAACTCTGGATCTCATTGATTGTTATTAGAAAAACAGTTTTTCCACCTTGAGATACATTTTATGCCTCTAAATTGATCTTACAGTCTCTTCCAATTTTTTCAAATAGATATGATCCTAATACTTTTATTTAGAAAACTTCATCCTTATATGCTCTATTTTAGCAATTCAATCTATAAAGAGATTCATTCAATGTAATCTGAATGATTGAGTAAAGGTTATTGGTGTCAAAAAATAACTTGTTAAGGGTATGGATCCCAAAAACCTTTGAAATATGGGGAACATGATCTCAACATATCCTATGAAATTTGATTGTTTCTCTTAGACTGACCATCTATCTGTGGATGATAAGATGTACAGAAACAAGATTCTATATCTAGAATTTGTTGTAGATTTCCCTAGAACATCACAGTAATCATCACATCCCTATTATTTATAATAAAATACAGTACCCATGTAACCTTACCACATCATTAATGTATATTATTTAATGTTAATATATATAGCAATATTATTTGTTAGAAATGGTGAATGAGGACCTCATATTTAGATAGACATCTATTCATTTAACATTATGAAATTTTTTTTTCTGGGATTCTGAATGTGAAATCCATGGTAATGTTTTCCAATTATCATTATTATATGAATAGTGGTTAAAATATCCCACTAAGAATATACCTATCATCCCAATGTTAATGATATACCAATAAATAAGATACATAGTCATTAATGTCCCTATTCATTTTCTCCCACCATAATTTTTCATTTAGATCACTATAAATACTTATACATCAAAGAAAAACTGAGGCTGATAAGCTATAAAATTATTCAAGTAGTCCATACATTAATTTTTGTTCTAACAGGACACATACATGGTTTATAAACCTTATAATTCTATCAAAAATATTTTTTATACTCAGGAAAATTCATCACCGTCTTTTTTAGTTCCATATGATCATTTTTTAAATCTTTAATCTTTACATGGATAGATTTTTGAACCCTCGTTTTATAATAATAATATTTCTCTACATATTAAGACATTTAATTTTCTATATTTTTAAATTCATTAGTGTTATATATTTTGTGATATTCATCATGGATAATAATTTATGATGCTTTTGTGTCAAATAATCAGCTACCATGTTCACTTTCCAATGTACTAGTGTGTTGAGCAGTCATAATCTTTTTTCAACTAATACTATATTTGTTGGATCATTTTATAAAATATTTTGGTGAAAAATATATATTATATTTTACAATTAGTATATACATGACCATTATCTCTATAAAACTAATTCCACCATATAATTAATGAAAATATTACCTATTATTACTCCAAATCAATAATATACTAATTTTTCTCATGAAATATTAATTGGTTTGAGGTTTAGGTTATCCAGATATCATTTTATTGGATAAAACATCGGAATACATTCTTTTATGAATCGTTGTAAATTAAAAATACTTCTCCAATGCTATGTAGTGTGAAAAAAGTTTCACTAACCATACATATCTCCTATTGTAACGACCCGGGTCCGGAGCCCCTCCACTGGTGCCCCGTACCCGGTTCTCCACATGACATCAAGCGCGTTTTCACGAATGCCAGAGGCTGCCGACTAGCAGCGAGGGACTTGGTGAGTCGATGGGGAAACTATGCCCTCATTCGGTAAGGTATACAAGGTAAGAAACAACAATAAACAGTGGAAGTAGTAAACAACATGCATAAAAACAGAAACCAATCAGCGGAAGCAATGCAGATATATAACAATGATGACAATAATTCAACGGATACAAGTATCTATGGAAAATAGAAAACACAAAAATGTACTGGAATACAGCTTAAACCAGGTGAAAAAGAAAAACAAAGAAAGATCCTCAGCATCGCGAGCCACGGCTCGGTCCCATGCTCCCCAGCTCCTGGTGTAGTCAAGATCCTGAAGTTGAAGGGCGCTTGCCCTTGTCTATACCTATAGCAACATAGTCTGGTTGGGCCCAAAAGCATGGCCCAAAAAGGGTGTGAGATACAATCCTAGTAGGAAATCACCCAAAGATTTGTGCCTAACAGTCAATGAATATATCGAAGTAATAAAACAAGAAGCAGTAAACAGAAAAGCGCAAATAGCTACAATCCACAGTTCTAACAAGTATAGTAGTCAATAACAAGAAGAAAACAGGTAACCCTTTGGGTAGCTCTCACAGTCTAGCCCATATGGTTCAACCTCTAAGTACAAGAAACCCTCTGGGAGGAACACATAGTCTCACCCCTCTGGGTCAGCTACGTAATTAACCAGAATCTCTGGGGAAGCACTCACCGTCAATTCCCCCTATAGCCTACTTCGTAATTAAAAGACTCTATGGAGAAGCCCTTACATCAATTCTCCACTTGGTCTCGCATCGTGATTTAAAGGACAATATGGATAAGCCCTTCCGTCAATTCTCCCTTTGGTCTGCTACTCTATGTTCTCACAGTCCTGAGTAACTAAACATGCTCGGCGCATGTGTATCATCCAAGTAAACCTCAAGAACTACTTGGCTATCAACTAAGGCTCAACAGTAAAATAAAACCTCAGTTCCACTATCCTACGACTAGGCATGGCAACTGGAAAACTCCAAATAGGCAGAGCAAGCATGGAAAAGCAATCTGAGCACAAACAAATTACTCTAATCACAAGCAATAAACCATACTAAACCAATCAAGCAAAGAAGACAAGAAATAAGGGCAAAACAAGAAACACGCAATACCCCGTTCAAGGGTATTGGTGGAATTTTCACAAAATACTCAAAGAATTTCTACAGAAAGGAACAAACCACCTACCTTGATCCTAGGAGATCGATAGATGTGAACCTCGATGACAAGATTCCCCTTAGAACGATGTAGACTTGAGAAAACTCACAAAACGTTCATCCCATGATAACTTGAAAATAAGGAGGAATCAAGTAACAAGGCTCAAGCAGAAGGAAGAACTCACCGCTGCGATTCCAACGCAATCGACTATGATCAAATCGGAGAATGGACGGCGAGGCAGGACTCCGTCGAAGATCCAGCCGTACGGACGCTCCAGGACGGTCAAAAACTGGAGAAGAAGATGTATTTGGGAGTTAGGCGCACCCTCGATCCATTTAATGAAAAAAATAAAGTACACGGCGTGTACTTTTAGAGTACATGGTGTGTATTTAGAATTTTCTGTACTCCGAAATAACTGGCCTCCACCTCAGCCTTACACACTGTGTGTGTGGCCTGGACACGGCCAGTACACGGCTTCGAGCCAGAATAGAGTACATGGCTTGTACTCAGAAAGTACATGACGTGTAGTTTGAAAATATTCCAGAAAAACCATTTTTCATAAAAACTCCAGAAAACGGAAAAACATACATGAGCGAAGGTCCGTGTTCTTACAGACTTCCCACCATAAAGAAATTCGTACCCGAATTTCCCTAACGAGGAGGAGAAGAGGGATCCCCAAACAGCTCCAGCCACTACGATCGTACATCGGCCTCCCTCTCCCAGGTCTCGTCCAGTACTCGCCCGTGCTGCCATAACACTCATACTAGAGGAACAGACCGCCCACGGAGAACCTTTGTACTATGATCGAAAATCCGGATAGGATGCTCCTCGAATGATGCATCTGCTTCAAGATCGACTTCCTCAGGCTGAAATATGTGAGAAGGGTCTGAAAAGTAATGTCGGAGATGAGAGACATGGAAGACGTCGTGCATGGCCCGATACCTCTGAGGTAACTACAACCGATAGGCAACTGGCCCCACTCTCTCCAAAACCTCAAACGGCCCGACGTACAGTGGTGAAAGCTTACCCTATCTCTGAATCCTCTTGTGTCCCATCCTAGGTGCGACACGTAGGAAAACCCAATCACCTACCTCGAACTCCAGAGGTCGTCTACGATGATCTGCATAAGACTTCTGTCGAGACTGTGTCGTAGCCATCCTCTTCTGAATCAGTTCTATCTGCTCTGAAGTCTCCTGAACAAGACGAGGTCCCAGCAAAGCTGCCTCTCCTGCCTCCAGCCAGCATAAGGGTGATCGGCATGGACTTCCGTACAAAGCCTCGTATGGCTCCATCTAAATGGTTGCCTGGAAACTGTTGTTGTAGGAGAACTCCACCAGATGAATATGCATCTCCCAAGAACCGCCAAATTCAAGGATGCAATCTCAGAGCATATACTGAAGCACCTGGATTGTGCGCTCGGACTGGCCATCAGTCTGTGGATGGTATGCTGTACTCAAAAGTACATGTGTACCCAAGGCCTTCTAAAGTCCCTGCCAGAACCGAGAGGTAAAGCACGTATCTCTGTCTGAATCAATAGAGCGCGGAACTCCATGCAGACGAGCGATCTCTCTGATGTAATGTCGTCCCAGATCATCGACACTAAAGGTCTCCTTGATCGGAAAGAAGTGAGCAACCTTCATAAGTCTGTCGACGACAACCCAGACAACATCGTTTCCCCGAGGTGACCTCGGCAACCCGGTCACGAAGTCCATCTCAACATCGTTACACATCCACTCCGGAATGGGTAACTACTGTAAAAGGCATGCTGGTCATTGATGCTCTACTTTCACCTGCTGACAAGTAGAACATCTCAAGACAAATACAATGACATCCTTCTTCATACCTGGCCACCAGTACTGGCGATGAAGATCCCGATACATTTTGGTGACGCCAGGATGAACTACCCAAATTGAGGAATGGAAATCTCGCATCAGCTCCTCGTGTATGTCTGCTGGCACCCATACGCATCCTTGGAAATACAAGATCTTATCCTCGCCCACAATCTATCCGGGAAGAGGGTCCTATCCTGACACACTCTTCCACAGGACTAAACCTTCCGAGTCTGATAGCTGCCTCATTCGTACCCGATCATGTAGCGTGGAGGTAACATCTACAGAAGATAGAAAAGTATATCCCCATCTCTTGTGCACCTCTAGATGCATCTCAGAGAACAAAGCCATTATCTGCCACTCACTACTGGCCACCTGAACTTCCTGAATCTGAGTTCTCCAGCTCAACTCATCTACAACGGCGTTTCCCTTTCCCGGCGTATAGGCAAGCTCGAAGTCAAAAGACTGTAGATACTCAACCCACCTGCGCTGTCCCAGATTTAGATCATGCTGAGTGAAGATATACTTGAGACTCTTGTGGTCAGTGAAGACAACAAAGTTCTCTCCCAGAAGAAAGTGTCTCCAACAGCGCAAAGCATGAACAAAATCTGCCAACTCCAGATCGTGCATAGGGTAGTTCCTCTCATGTGGCCTCAGCTGCCGAGACCCATACGCAACGACTTCATCTTCCTACATAAGCACAGCCTGATACCCGAAGAATCACAGTAAACATTGTAGCTCTTTATTGGCTCTGGAAAGTCTAGTATCAGTGCTGACATCAACCTCCCTTTCAGATCCTAAAAGGATGACTCACAAGAATCTGACCATAAGAACTTCCCCCCCTTCTTGGTCAGACCTCTCAAATGTGCTGCTAAACGGGAAAAATCCCGAATGAAGCGTCTGTAGTATCCATCCAGCCCTAGGAAGCTCCGTACCTCAAAAACGTTTTTTCGGCTGCTCCCAGGAAACTACATCACTCATTTCCTCTGGGTCCACAGATACTCCTGTCTCTGAGATGACGTGACTAAAGAAGTGAATCTGATCCATCCAGAAGTGGCACATCGAGAGTTTATCATAAAGCCAATTCTCTCTTAGTGTACTCAGAACAATCTCAAGATGGGTGGCATGGTCGTGTCGAGTGTGAGAGTACACCAAGATATCGTCCAAGAAGACCACGATGAAGGAGTCCAAGTATGGATGGAACACTCAGTTCATCAGCGCCATGAAAACTGCAGGTGCATTCGTGCGACTGAATGGCAGGACTGTATACTCGTAAAGAACGTACCTGCTCCTGAAGGCTGTTAGAGGTATATCTAATGGTCTAACGCGCAACTGATGATAATCAGACCTCAAGTAGTTCTTTGAGAACACCCGGGCTCCTCGAAGCTGATTGAAAAGGTCATAAATACGTGGAAAAGGATATCGGTTCATGACCGTCAACTGGTTCAGCTTCCGATAATCCACACAAAGTCCAAGGGTACCATCTAACTTCTTCACAAATAGAACAGGCGAACCCCAAGGAGAAGTACTGGGTCGGATGAAACCCTTAGCCTGTAGCTCCTCCAACTACTTCTTGAGCTCCTACAACTCAGGTGTGGCCATCCTATAGGGAGGAATGGACACCGGTGCCGCTCCTGGAACGAGATCAATAAAAAAGTTTACATTACGCTCCGGAGGAAAAACTGAAAAGTCCTCTGGAAATACATCCCTGAAGTGATCCACCACTAGAAGAAAGTCCAACTTTGGAGTCCCCTGGTCATCCAGATAATGACTAGCAATCTGGACTGTCACCCCTCCGAGCCCAAGATGCTCGAGTCCTGCCCGACTCGCCCGAACATCCCATTCGTCTCTATGAAGGAAAGATTCACCTTTTGGTGAGATGAAACTGACTCTATGGTGATAGCAGTCGACGACTGCCCGGAAGGGAATCAACTAGTCCATTCCAAAGATGACATCATAGCCTATCATCTCTAGGACATAGAGATCCCATAAGAAGCGATACCCTGCAACCTCGAGAGGGCACTGGCATACACTAGATGTCCTCATTCCCAAAGGTGTGTCTAGTGTCAACGAGTCAGCAGAAGAAATGATGCAGAGTCCAAGGATCTCAACAATGGAAATAGAGATAAAACTATGCGTAGCACCAGTATCGAAAAGGGCTGAAGATAATACTGAGGCTACTAAAATCATACCTCGAACAGTAGAAGGGTCGGGATCCTGCTCATGATAAGTCTACTCCACGATGAAAGACTAGCCTGCATCGCGGCCCTGTGCCCCTAACTGACCACTCTGAGCTGAACCTCCCTACTGGTGCTGAGGAACAGGTGGCTGACTACCATGACCTCGACCTCCACCTCGGCCCGAACGGCCGGAAGAACTCCAGTTCCCTAACTGGTGAGAGACTGGTGGGGCTGCTCCTGAATGAGGAGTCATGGAAGAACCCCGGTCACCTGCTGCTTGTGGGAAAACATGGCAGAAACGCTGAAGGTGACCCAACTTACCGCAATATCGGCACTCCACGAGGTCTCTATAGCACTGTGGCCTCGTGTGCCTTATCTGGCCACACTAGTAGCATGTCACCTGGATGCCTGATGATGTGTCTCGCTTCCTCGAATCACCGCGCGTAGTCTCCCTAAAGCGCTTCTTACTGTCATATGAAGGAAAGATAGCTCTGGAAGTAGAACCTCCCTAACTCGCAGCTCCAGAGTCTCTCAGATTGCGCTCCGCAATCAGTGCTTGGTTGACGATAGAAGTAATGGAAGTCCGCTGGAAGATGTTCACCTGTGAGTGAATCTCCCTCCTGAGTCCATCCTCAAACTTCCTCGCCAAGAACACCCCACTCCCATCCTAAAGGGGTGTAAAACGCTGCAGCTCAGTGAAACGAGAGGAATACTCCATGACAGATAGAGTACCCTACTCTATGCTCATGAAATCCCGGGCTCGATCGACCCTCAGGGTCTCCGGGTAAATGTAGTCATAAAACATGTGCTGGAACTCTTCCCATGTCATAGCCTGCTGCTGACCCGCCTGTGAGATCACGTCCCACCACCTCTTGGAAGAGTCTCAGAGCATGTAGGTGGCGAGCTTGACCCGCCTCTCTGGAAGTGTCTCCAGATGCTTGAATATAGTCCGCATGGCTTCCAGCCATGACTCTACAGCCTGAGGTCCTCCCTCCCCCGAGAATGTGGGAGGATGCTGCTGCTGAATGACCCGCGTCAAGTCTTCCATAGACGAGGTAGGAGGTGGTGATCCCTAGAAGGCTTGCATCATCCTTATGAAACCTTCCCTGAACTGCCCATCAGTGCCTGCGACTGGTACGACAATCGGTGCCAAGTCTGGCTCGGCTGGGGGATCGACAGGAAGTCCCTGATCAACACTATCTGGCGTCTGATCACTACCTGATGACAGACGTACGACTGGAGGACGTCTCGGAGGCATAGCTCTGAAAGATCAAAAGCACACCTTAGATCAGAACAACAAGGACAGAGAACACAAGAGTACAAAATGGGAACATGGGAAAAAACAACAAGATTGAAAAACACGACTACACGAAATGTATAAAACTACACGGTGTGTCTACTTAAACCACTGACATGGGAATGTAATCCTGCCCTACGAGTCGTGTACAATTCCAACTACACGGCGTGTTGACCCCCACACATGGCGTGTACTTGAAAACTATTCCCCTACCCGAGTCTCTTTACACGGCTAACCCACACGGTCCGACTCAACCTGAGACTACACGCCATGTTCGAATCGAACACGGCGTGCACTAGACGAGGCTTCGGCGGTCCGTTTTGTTGAGTACACGGCCGTCTACACGGATGGACCTTACACGACGTGTTCCAAACAAGCACGGCGTGCATAGGCGAAGGCGATATCATCCCGTGTTGTTCGTGACACGGCCGGGTACCTGGGCAAGACTACACGGCGTGTTCTGAACAAACACGACGTGTGGAATGGAAGGTCACACTGTCCCGTGTTGTTCGTGACACGACCGGGCACCTGGACAAGACTACACGACGTGTTCCCTACGGACACGACGTGTTCTACCCGAGCTTCCCTGACCCGTGTTGTTAGTGACACGGCTGGGTACACGGCTCTGAACTCACACGGCGTGTACCAATGGCACACGACTTGTTCTCGAAGTTACTCCCACGACACTATATTCTGCTTAAACGGTCAATGAAATCGCCTAAAAACTACACGGTGTGTGCCCGTAAAGTACACGCCGTGTATTCTGGGTTTTTCTGGGCAGTATCTCAGAAACTACGCAGAATTCCAGAAACACTAAAAACAAGGGAAAAGATGCCAAATTCCTATTCGTGATGGCCCATAACACCTCAAGAACCAAAATTTGGTGTTCATTTTATGAAAGGAACAAAACAAATAGTTTTCTAACATAACAGTAGAGAATCTATCAAGCAACTATCAAAACAGCATGCATAATCTACAGATAGTCTATCACAACAGCATGTAATCTCTAATGCACCCTAGATGGCATGGAAATAATGCATGGAATGTGATTCCTACAAGTGTCTATATGATGCATGAGATGGAATACCCTCATCTCATCGGGTTGCAAAAGAAATAGAACTAAAATATCAAAACAATAACCGCACAAGTCATGTGAATCACTCTAGGTGAAAACATATCAACCATAAAGCTCAAAACCAGAAAACTGCAATTAACGAGGTAGTATGGCCTTTCCCTCTACATGGGTTAGATACTCCCAGGAACAACTTAATACCAAGTACTGAATCCGTCCTATCCCTGGATAAAGTCTCCAAATAGTAAAGAAAGAGAAAATAACTCATCTGATACCACTTTGTAACGACCCGGGTCTGGAGCCCCTCCACTAGTGCCCCGTACCTGGTTCTCCACATGTCCTCAAGCGTGTTTCCCTGAACGCCAGAGGATGCCGACTAGCAGTGAGGTATTTGGTGAGTTGGTGGGGAAATTATGCCCTCATTCGGTAAGGTATACAAGGTAAGAAACAACAATAAACAGCAGAAGTAGTAAACAACATGCATAACAACAGAAACCAATCAGTGGAAGAAATGTAGATATATAACATTAATGAAAATAATGCAGTAGGTACAAGTATCTATGGAAAACAGAAAATACATCAACATGCTAGAATACAACTGAAACCAGGTGAAAAAGAAAAACAAAGAAATCTCATCATCATCACGAGCCACGGCTCGGTCCCATTCTCCCCAGCTCCTGGGGCAGTCAAGATCCTGAAGTAGAAGGGCGCATGCCCTTGTCTTTACCTGCAGCAACATAGTCTGCTTGGGCCCAAAATCATGGCCCAAACAGGGTGTGAGATACAATCCCAGTAGGCAATCACTCAAAGATTTGTTCCTGACAGTCAATGAATACATGGCAGTAATAAAACAAGAAGTAGTAAACGGAAAAGCGCAAACAGCTACAATCCACAGTTTTAACAAGTATAGCAGTCAACAACAAGAAGAAAACGGGTAACCCTCTGGGTATCACTCATAGTCTAGCCCCTATGGTTTAACCTATAATTATAAGCAACCCTCTGGGAGGCACACATAGTCTCACCCCTCTGGTTCAGCTAAGTAATTAAGCAGACTCTCTAGGGAAGCACTCACCGACAATTCCCCCTATAGCCCGCGCCATAATTAAAAGACTCTCTAGAGAAGCCCTTCCGTCAATTCTCCACTTGGTCTCACATCGTGATTTAAAAGACACTCTGGAGAAGCCCTTCCGTCAATTCTCCATTTGGTCTGCTACTCTAGGTTCTCACAGTCCTGAGTAACTAAACATGCTCAGCGCGTGTGTATCGTCCAAGTAAACCTCAAGAACTACTTGGCTATCAACTAAGGCTCAACAATAAAATAAAACAACAGTTCCACTATCCTACGACTAGGCATGGAAACTGGAAAACACCAAACAGGGAAAACAAGCATGGAAAATCAATCTGAACACAAACAAATTACTCTAATCACAAGAAATAACCTATACTGAAGAAATCAAGGAAAGCAGGCAAGAAACAAGGGAAAAACAGGAAACACACAATACCTCGTTCAAGGGTATTGGTGGAATTTGCTCAAAATACTCAAATACTTTCTACATAAAGGCACAAACCACCTACCTCGATCCTAGGAGATCGATATACGTGAACCTCGATGACAGATTCCCCTTAGAATGACGTAGATCTAAGAAAACGCCCAAAAAGTTCATCCCACGATAACATGAAAACAAGGAGGAATCAAGAAAAAATTCTCAAGCAGAAGGAAGAACTCACCGCTGCGATTCCAACGCAATCAACCGTGCTAGAATCGGAGAACGGACGGCGAGGCAGGACTCCGTCGAAGATCCGGCCGTACGGACGCTCCCGGACGATCGAAAACTGGAGAAGAAGATGTATTTGGGGGTTAGGCATGACCCCGGTCCGTTTAATGAAAAAAAAGAAAGTACACGGCGTGTAATTTTAGAGTACACAGTGTGTACTTCGAATTTTCCGTACTCTGAAATAACCGGCCTCCACCTCAGCCTTACACACCGTGTGTGTGGCCCGGACACGGACAACATACGTCTTTGAGCCAGAACAGAGTACACGACGTGTACTCAGAAAGTACATGGCGTGTACTTTGAAAAGTTTCCAGAAAAACCATTTTTCTTAAAAACTCCTGAAAACAGAAAAACATACCTAAACGAAGGTCTGGGTTCTTACACCTATAAATCAAAATTTTAATCTTAATCATTAGTCTATGGGATTATAACTCCCTTATATGTTATCAATGCGTAAGGATTATATATCCATGATATATCAATCATAACAAATTAATTATACAATGAAAATATAAGAAAAATAACAATTTCAATCATATCGATTATATTGGACCAATTTTCATTAATTTTTGTTTTTAATTGATGTACTGAAGTCAAATTTCATTTGATTATAGATCCCAAAAATGAAACATTCTAGAGCCTAAATTAAAATTTTATAGATTTTTTATATAAATTATCATTCTTTATGGTCTTTAGTAAAGTCCTCATGTGATCTTCATCCTCTTACTTTCTCCAGAAATATTTATCAACAACCTCAATGTAGACTACCACATACAGATGAATCTATCCCCTAAATATTTTTTTATTAAATAAATGAATATAGTTTTGTAATTTATTAGACCAAATAAGATCGCTATATATTTATAGTGTCAATACCTCCAATGGAATGTTTCCATAAGGATATAATGACTCCTTCCCCTCAATTTTGATAAAAAATTGAAGATAAATTTTCGAATAATATTGATATCCATTTTAACAATTGAATAAATCATCAGTATAGAGTATAGGATATTAATTCATGATCATGAACTTTTTATATTTTTTATGATATTTGAAAACTCAGATTTATCTATATTTTTTCATAAAAAAAATTTAGGTTTAGACTGTGTTGATGCACATAGATGAATGAATCATTTATCATGATTTATCTATTGGTTTTGAATATTCTTTTTTTGGATCTCATTTTAGGGTATTTATGTACTTTTTTGGAAAATTATTTATGTTTTCCCAATTCATGGTTGGAACATTATCAAGGAAAACCATTCATATTGGCCCCTGAAACCATGATTCATTTTTAGGGTTATTGGGGGGAACATCGACAGTGAAAACCTTGAATACTCCCCCACCTCAAACATTGTATCATATGATAGTGTGGAACTCATGGTTGGAAAAATGTTCATCAAATAGTTTTGATAAACCATTTACCCTTTTCTAGTATACTATTTTGGAGAACCCAACTGTTTCAGGGGATTTCAATCCATTTGGCCAAACCCTGAAAATATATCTTGAATTCCAGTAAGGGAACATGGTTAGCCATATAGTTAGTTCTAATTGTGTAGACTAACATTGGAATGATTATGATAGAATCTTAAATATTTTAAATTTTTTATTAATGTCTTTGAAACCCCCATTATAAATAATACACTCATTTAATTGATCTTAATTTGACCCTACTACATTCGGGGGTTTTCTATATTGGATTTTGGATCATATAATCCCCATTCATCAACGATCAAAGTACCAATATTTGTGTAGCATGTCATCCTACAAGTTTGATATATTTTATTTTTAATATCTATCACTTACTATCCATCCTTATTTATGAGTGGTAAATAATCATGATGTTTATCGAATAAAAACATGTCAAGATGAAGCGTAATTATTGGGATTCCTCTTGGATCATTCTAACCATTGGTTTGCTGATGGATATTATAATTTTGGGTGAATAGATGATCATGTGACTAATGGTAGGTGCTTCTAATATGATATTTACTACTGTTGAATACATGATTAAATGAAAATTTTGAAATAAATTCTAAATTGATCTGTACACATGTAATTTTGAAAAAATGATTCTTGATTTCCGAAAGTCATGGAATTCAGAAATAGAACCCTTTTCAATGGATTTGAAAATTTAGTTTGGATATTGAAAAAATATTTTTGAAATTAAAATTGAAATGAAAAAAATATTGGTTGTTTAATCGTGATAAATTGGCTTTCAATTAATGATTATTTATAATGGTATGAACATGAATAAAATATGTTTTGAAGTCAAAAAGAAATATTAAAACAAGATATTGTGAATTTCAACTATGAATGATTCATTTTATAGAAAATAATGATACTACCATGATTCAATAATTGATTTAATGATTGAAAAAAAACATGATTATGAGTTCTTAATGAGTGACTAGGTTAACCATGTTATGACTCTGACCTCTTAGCAATAGATTGATGAGGGAAAAAGAAACAATATAAAATTCAACCTTATTTTCCTCGAAGGGTTTCCCAATGATTCTATTTCAATTTCATGATCTCTAGGGACAAATGTACTCATTGATCTATGACTTATTGATTGAGTAGAGTATGGATCCTATATCAATGAACTATTATACCTCATGTAATATAACCATAACTCATTGTATTTATTTTATTAATACATTCTAGTGTTTATGGAATTCATTTATGATTTACCTTTTATTTTGTATTTTTTTTATTTAATCGTATCATTTATATAATTTCCCTAACATTTTAATTGAATCATCCAAATTTATTCTTTAACATAAATGTGGAATCGATTTTCCATGAAAATATTTTATTAAAATTAAAGTGTAAATGGTTTATTTTTTTGTGGAATTTATTATAGAACATGATTTGATAACCTACTAGATATTTTTATGACACCCATCCCTTTCCCTTGGGAAATTTTAATTCATGTTATTCTAGGTGAAGTATAAGGAATTAACTAATTAGTGTCTTCATTTGTGCTTGACTTTGAGGACCTTGGGTGATATCAGTTATCTGTGGAGCTATGATCCACTTGTTACATAAAGAATCTGGGAAATTATCATGATGGATATTATATTACCCTAGGTTTGAGGTATGTAGCCCTTATTAATAAAATTTTATGTGGTTAAAGTTCATGGAATGATTTTGGGTGTGTTTCAAAGAGGTTGGGAAGGTTTTGGAAAACATTGGAGACATTTTTAAGCTCTTACGGTTTGATCACGGTTAGGAGAAACCATGCGAGATAAACCATACAGGTAGTGGGGTACACAAAACATGCATACAGTTTTCCAAAGAGTGTGGGTGGGTCATGTGAGGTGTCCCTTCTAGGTAGAATTAGGTTTACAGTTAGCGCATAGTTTTTCTAACCATGCGTGCTAACTTTTCGGCTCATAAAAATGGGTTTTTATAAATCCAGGATTAGACAGGATTTGTGTAAAAACACCTAAACACTCTCCCACTCGATCCTCACTTACGATTTCCAATTCTCAAGGGTTATTTGTGCTCTCCCACACTTTTTTGAAGTAAATATAAGGGTTTTCTTGGTGTGGTTGGACCTATTCATCCCTGGTAAGTCTCATCTCCTTGTTCATTGTGGTATATTCTTGATCTACTATTCACTCACTCTTTCTCTCCCTCTCTCTCAATCTATTTTCTAGATGTACACATGTATTGTGTAGATATAGGGTTTGTGTTTCCTTGAGTGTTGATTTTAAGGCTCATTGAAGACAGGGAAGGAGATCTAGAGATGTTTTGGTGGATCGTTTTTTCAGATTGGGGTGTGGTTGCTTCTGGGTCGAATTCACCAGTACCCTAATGGTCGGTGGGTGCCCTCACGACTCCACTAGGTTAGAACTAGTGGTTTTGGTTACCATTAGTTTTTTTATTGAAATTAATTGAGATAATGAGGGGATAATATTGTTTTAAATCCATT
Organism: Viscum album; assembly: GCA_963277665.1. Taxonomy (NCBI): domain Eukaryota; kingdom Viridiplantae; phylum Streptophyta; class Magnoliopsida; order Santalales; family Viscaceae; genus Viscum; species Viscum album. The sequence continues at coordinate 1,828,475,565 of OY728119.1, read as the reverse complement.
TGGTGGTGATTTTGGGGATTTTGGGGAAAATGTGTTCTTGTTGAAAATAATGGATTGTTGTGTGATTTTAAAATTTTGATTTTAAAATCATTAGTAGTTGATTATGATTTTTTTTTTTTGTTAAAGATGGTTTACAATAAATATATTTTTTATTGAATTATTTATGGGAATGGGACGTTTGAAAAATGGTGTATTCAATGAATTGGTGATTTGATGAAGTGAATTGAAATACGATGGAAATGATGGTATGCTTGTTGTGTGGCCTTGGTGCATTTTGATTGTTGGTTGATTAAGTGTTGTGGCTTGTGTGGATTGTGTCGAAGTGGGTGGAATGTCTCACTATAAATGGTTATGGATAGTGGATGAAAGATCCACCATTATGGATAGTGGTCGGGAAGCACCACTATTTGGAAATGGGTGAAGGGGGTAGATGGAAGCTACACCATTTTGGTTGATTTATTGTGTGTTGCTTTGAAAAGATTGAATTTGTTGTGCTAATGTGTGATGGGCATATCTATTATGTTATTTTGGTGGCTTTCCTTGGATTTTTGTGTCTTGGTAAGTGTATATTTGGCATGTTGTAACTTGGATCACAATTGAATGTTTTATATAAACTATTTTATATACCGTGATAAAGGTTTTATGCTAGTGGGGTGTGTAGGGAAGTCATTTTGGGAAAACCTACTAAGTATTTTTTACTCACCCCCTACTTTGGCACATTGTTTCTTTTTCAGATGTTGTATTCCGAGAAACAAGTAAGAGTAAATCATTTCATTTTTCTAGTTGTTTAGCTTGATTCTTTGGTGATGTTGTAGTATATGGCGCATGGATCTTTGTGTGGAGTTATGGAAGGTTTCCTAGTTCTTTAGGGTCTTGTTTTGTAGTCTTCCACATGTTACTTTGATATATGACTTGGATGTATTTGGAATGTGAGATTGATATGGATTAGCTTGGTTTCCTTTTGGTAGTGTGTGGTTTGGGTTGTTTTTTAACATGATTCTTGTATTTTTTTGTTAATGGATTATTGGTTGGTTGTTTTATCACAAGGGAAGATCATTCCCCAAATTATTCATGAAGCCCTCGACATTCATTGAAAGCCTTTGGTGCCTTGAGAATGTCACTTAAGGCAAATAGAATTCATCCACCCTCTCAAGCCAATGGGATGGGGTTGGATGTTACAAGTGATATTAGTTTGTTCGGTCCTTGGATTTCAAGTGAGAGAAGTTTTTTGGTCTTTTGGTATTGATTGTTGGTCTTGGTGTTGACATTAATTCTTGGTATATTCCTCAAGTCATAATGGTAGTAAGTCATAGGATTTTTAGAACATGGGATGTATATAATAAAAAGACGTAGCTAACCCTTTTATGATAAACATCAAGTTATCAGGAAGATGGGTACATAAGTGATTGAAGACACTAATAGTAATTGGAAGTCTCATTGTCATGTCTGTAGACAATTAGATTAGCCTGACCTACACGGTATAAATGACTTCTCTCTAGGTCGTATGTTTCATTGGGGTATAATTATTTATTGTGTGGTATGAATGTGGGGATTTTGAAATTTTTTAATTAGGTTTCAAAATCAAGGGATTTGAAACATGTAAAGTTGTGCTATTCTGAAAATTGGTTGATTTTCAAAACATGGTGGACTTTCCAAAATAGTGAAACATGGGAAATGTGAACTTCTGGAAAGCGTAGTTGTGATAGTTGTAATGTAATTGAACTTAAAAATTTTATACCCTTTCTTTTTAAGTTAGTGGGAGTTATGGTTGTTTTTATGTTGATAGAAATGGAACATGGTAGGTGTCATAGAGACCAACTGGTGGAAGCTGCTGAAAATGTTTTTGCACCTGAGACCTAGGTGAACCAGCAGCTAGTATAGTGTATAGTGCATGATTTCAAAACTATGGGAAGTGGGAATAAGGTGGATGAATCAAAGCATGTGGATCATGTGGCTCAGTTTCAAAGTAAGAATACACTCATTTTTAGGGGTGATTATGATCGAGAAAGGGATTATGTGTGGCTAAACAGAATTAATATGATATTTGACTTCATCGGAACACTAATAGAGTTGAAAGTTAATTTAGCCATCTACATGTTGGGTGATCATTCCATTTAGTGGTGGGATTTGGTGGTCCAAGATGGGAAGTACCGAGGTGTTAGATGGGCGGGTTTTGAGGAATTGTGTAATAAAAAATTCTACCCTCACTTGTTAATAATTTAGAAAACAACGGGTTTCTTCAGTTTGAAGAAAGGGAACAAGGTAGTAACACAATATGTGGCTATGTATATGAACATAGTTTGGTTTAAACCTAAGGTGGCATGTAGTACATCTTTAAAGGAACAAATTTTTGAAGGTTGGTTAAACCTGAAAATTTGTTCCAAGATAACAGTGTTGTGTATAAATGATTACAGAGAAATGGTGAATAGACCTATAGTGGCTAAGAAGGATCTTTGGGGGATACAGACAAGATAAGTTTGTTGGTACCCACAAGGAATAGTTGGAACTCGAATGATGGATTAAAGTGGAAGATGGACAGTTTTTTCATGGGTGGGAGTACAACTTAGAATCCGATGGAAGTATCAATGAATCTTCCTCTGATTCCTCATAGTAAGCAGGGATGTTCTTAGTGTGGATCTATGGAGATCATCAAGATGGATTGTACGATGGAAACTCGATCATGTCATAACTATAAGAATATGGGGAATCTTTAATGGTATTTTCATAATTCTCCGAGGTCTGGTGTCAATGACACTCCTCAGGGGTCACAAGTGTCTTATCCCCTGATAAGATAGGGGAAGCAGCATACCCCTCCGCAGCAGAGTAAAGTTAGTCTTGGTGATTCGTGGAACACCATGACATCTAACTAGGATAATAAAGAGCTGAGTCCGGCATGCAAGAAGTTGTTTGGGGCTAAACAGTTGGTGATGAATGATCATTCAGGACCATCCACAATGAAAGGTACAATTTCTTTAACTTCCACATTGATGAAATACTTATTGGATGTGGTTGCTTCACATTATTTTATTACTACTCGCATCGTGTATTTGGTGGGTTTAAATGTGGAGATGAAACCCTGTGTTTTGAAACTTCAAACTCCACTGGGTCAAAGAGTGTGTCGAGCCTTCTTATGTCGAGGAAGTTATTTAGTTGTGGATGGAATCGAATTGATGTTATATTTCATAGTTCTTGAGATTGATACTTATGATATAATATTGGGAATGGATTGGATGATGATTTTTAAGGACCACATCAATTACTATGTGTGAATAGTTATTTTTGTGACAGATGATGGCGTTAGACATATTTGTAGGATGGAGATGATTGAAAATTTGGGTCTAAATGATTTTTTGGTACTAGCTATTGGAACAATATCATATTAGTTAGAGGCATTATCCTTAGAATCGTAGGACGGTTTTGATCGGATTCTTCATCCAACAGTTGTGGATCATTTTATGCATGTATTTCCCAAAGAATGCGCATGGTTTCCACCCATGAGAGAAGTGGAGTTTTTGATTGATCTCCTTGTGGGGACCAGTCCTATCTCACATCCATATTACCGAATGGAACCAAAAAAATTAAGGAATTAAAGGTGGAGTTGGTAGAGTTGGAAAACAATGGGTTCATCTAGTCTATCAATTCTCCATGGGTTATGCCAGTTTTGTTTGTTAAAAATCTATATAGAACATTATGGCTATGTGTTGATTATTGTAGACATAATTAGGTTATGATAAAGAATTGATATCCACTTCCTCCCATTGATGATTTTTTGAATAGTTGATGGAAACTCAGTGGTTCTCCAAGATTGACTTGAGGTTAGGATATCATAAATTGCAGGCAATGAAGAAGGAATTTCAGAAATAAATTTCAGAAGTAGATATGGCCATTATGATTATGTGGTTATGCCCTTTTCTCTAACGAATGCACCAGTAGTGCTCATGGAATTGAAAAATCATATATTTCAGATATATCGGGATTCTTTTGAAGTGGTATTTGTGGATGATATACTGGTGTATTCGAGGAAATGGATAGAGAATGAGTAGCACTTGGTGATAGTATTGGAGATCTTGAGAGATCATTAGTTGTATTCGAAACTGTAAAAGTGTGACTTATGGATAACGAAGGCTGTTTTCCTTGGTCGTGTTATTTATGAGAAATGTGTTTCAGTTGATCTAGAAATGATAGAGGCTATTATCTCATGGTAACCATCAAACAATGTTTTTGAGATACAGAGTTTCCTTGGTCAGTAGGGTATTATCGACATTTTTTTCGTGATTTATCTCGATGGGATTCACTAAAAATAGATTTTACAAGGAATAATATTAGATTTCAAGGGGATGAGAAGTACAAGAAGTACTTTGAAGAGTTAAAGTGTCTCCTTACATCATCACCAATCTTGGTTTTTCCTAATCTCGAGAAAGTGTATGTGGTGTATTGTGACACATCGGGATCATGGTTAGGGTGTGTTCTCAGGCAGGGGGATCATGTGGTTTCATATGTCTCACAACAGTTGAGGTTGCATGAGAATAACTACCAAACACATGATTTTGAGTTGGTGGTAGTGATTTATTCTTTAAATATGTGTTGTCATTATCTCTTCAATGAAAAATTTATTGTGTTTACCAACCATAAAAGATTAAAGCATATATTATCACAAACATATTTGACCATGAAGAAAATGAGATGGGTGGAATATCTCCAGATTCTTGATTTCGACATAATGTATACACTAGGTAAGGTAAATTTGGTAGTAGATGTATTAAGTAAAAAATCATATGGTTATTTAGTTAAAAATGCATTGGATTTGTGGAATTTAATGTCAGTCATAACCAACATGCAATAGGAATGTGAGGACTAGGGTGGAAGAGGAATCATCTTTCAGGTTTCATTGGTTCATGTCTTTCCAGGTTTGGTCAAAGAGGCACTGGTATCTGATTTTGAATGTGTGAAGATGAGTTCAAAACTCAATTGTGGGATACCATTGAGGGCTGGGAACTTAATGGAAATTCAGTCTTGTATTTTAGGAACCATAGGGTGGTACTCATTGCTTGTTGGGAGTAACATCTTAGTGATATCATCATTCGAGGTGGGTGGTCTATCTTGGACATCAGAAAATGTACATGGAATTAAAACTGCAGTTTTGGTGTGCTGGTATGAACAAGGATGTGGCCGGGTTTGTCTCAAAAAGCTTTACTTGTCAGAAATTCAAGGTAGAACATCAGTGGACACTAGGCGTGTTGTAGTCTTTACCTATCCCAATTTGGAAATGGGAGCAGATAGAAATAGATTTTGTGAGAGGTCATCTGAGAACAGTAATGAAACATGATGTCATATGGGTGATTGTGGATCAGCTCACAAATTCAGTCCATTTCTTCCTAATTCATGATTTTCAAACAGTGGAGGATCTTTCCAAAATATATATATGTGATGTGGTGATGAGGCATGGTGTTACAATTTCAATTATATCATATAGAGATCCGACGTTCACTTCTCGTTTCTGGAAATCCTTGTAGCAATCCCTTGGGACACAGTTGACGATGATAATAGTGTATCATATGCCGACAGATGGTTAATAAAAGAAGATGATACAAACAATGGGGGATATGTTAAGTGTTTGTGTGATGGATTTTGGTGTTTCATGGTAGGATCACTTACCATTGGTGGAGTTCTCATATAATAATAGTTATCATGCTTCCATATATATGGCTCCATTTGAGGCATTATATTGTTGTCTGTGTCATTCTCCACTATGTTGGGTAGAAATGGGAAAGACATCAATGATCATACTAAGCCTTGTCCAAGAAACTATGGAGAAAATTAACTTGATTAAAAAAAGTATGGAGATGGCTCAAAGATGTTTGAAATCATATGCAGACCATAGTCGATGATCGTTGTCATTCAAGGTGGGTGATCATGGGTTTTTCATAATCTCTCCTAGATTGGGACATCATCATTTTGGAAAGTAGGGTAAATTATCTCAAAGATATATTGGGCCATTCAAGATACTTGAGAGGATTTGATAAGTGGATTATCAGTTGTATTTTTCACCACAGTTTAGTGGGGTTCACAATGTGTTTCATGTGTCGCAGTAGAAAAAGTATCTACCGGATCTTGACCATGTGATTCATTGGGATCATGTTAAGCTAGAAATGGATTTTTCATGGGTTCACGTGCCAGTGAGGATTGGGGATAGAAAATAGAATATATTTCATGGTAAAATAAATGATTTAGTTCAGGTTTTGTGGTAGCATGGTCAGATTCAGGAGGACACTTGGGTGTGCGAGAATGAGATGGTCAAGTAGTGGCCTGAGCTCTTTCGGAAAAGTGATGCTTCATTACTTTTATAGTGTGGAAAGTACAATGTTGGGGATAATTTAACACCCCCAGTTTGAGGTATGTATCCTTTATTATTGTATTTTAATGTTTTTAAAGTTTTTGGTATGCGTTTGGATGAGTCTGGGAGAGTTTGAGATAGTTTTGGAAAATATTAGAGGCCTTTTTAAGGTTGCACAGTTTTAGCAAAGTTAGGAGAAATCATTCAAGATGAACTGTACGGGCAATGGGGTATACATAACATGCACACAATTTTCCTAACATTGTGGGGTGGACCTTGTGAGGTTCCCCTTTTGTGGCAGCAGTAGACACATGGTTAGCGCACGATTTTTCTAACAGTGGGAGCTAACTGTGAGGCTCATAAAATGGGTTTTTTAAAATCTATAATTAGGTCGGATTGCCCAAAAAAACATCCAAAATCACTCCCACTTGAGCCTCACTTTTTATTTTCTCTTATAAAAGGTTATGGATTCTCTCCCACTATTTTTGGAAGCAAATAGAAGGTTTTTCTTGGAGTGGTTGAGTCGATTCTTCTCTAGTAAGACTCCTCTCATTGTTCTTTGTAGTTTTCTCTAGACATAATCTTCCCTATCTCTTGGTTTTCTATATCTACAACTTTTAAGTGTATATCTAGGGTTTTTTGTCTTCTATGTTGATTTAAGGCTCATTGATGATAGGGAAGGAGATCTATAGTGGTTTTAGTGGGGCATTTCCCTTGATTGGGGTGCGGTTGGTTGTGGGTCAACTTTGTCCTAACCTTAAAGGTAGGTGGCTTCTCTGATGACTCCACATTGTTAAAAATAGTTGTTTTGGTTAAAATTAATTTTTTTTTTCTTGAAATTAATTGTTATAATGAAGTCATAATCTTGTTGGAAATCCATTTGGTGATGATTTGGGGGATTTTAGGGGAAATGGGTTCTCGTTGTGGAAAGGGGCTTGTTGTATTTGGGCCAAATAATTAACTTATAGAAAAATCATGTATAATAATGGCTAAAATATAATTACATAGATTATTTATTATTATATGATACTTATGTTACATTTAAATTAAATTAAAACCATAATGGGACATTTACATGAAATAAAATCAAAATTATTTAAAATATGGTAATTTTTACTATTTACTTAGAAATATATACAATCTAAAAAATATTAAATATTCACATTAAGAGAATCATAAAATTTTGATTTTACGAATGAAAATAAATTACTAAAATTATATTTTTAATTTTCATTTTAAATTAATATAATTTTATTTTGTGGAAAATGAATAAATCAATTTTTTAAGAATACACATTGTTGAAGTGTAAATTGGTTTTACTAAAAATTGAGTACTTATTTTTTAAGAATAAATTATTAAATTTACCAAATTAAAACTATTATAAATATTTTCATAAGTTTTGTTCCACTATTCATAAGTTACAATTTATCTACTAGGTTATAACATTTTACTATATTCTGAATGTTATAGTCTAGGGATTGTGTGTTTGGAAAACTTTTGAACAAAATTTGTTCTATATCTATGTAAATACATAAAAAAATATTTCGGTGTTTTGATTAAAAACAATCATATTTATGTTTAATTAATACCCAATATTCTAGAATTTGAACAAAATTGTTCCTAAAATTTTTTAGTAGAAAATATCGGGATTAAAGTAATAAAGGGACTATCGAAAAGAAGAGAATACATGACACCACACATATCCACATCCACCATTGGAATAAAATAATTTGGGTCCATAAATGACCACATCATATTAATCTCCATGGCTACTTTATTTGATAGAACATCCACCAGACAATTTTCCTCCCTGAATGCATGTGAGATAACCAAGTTGACTTGAGTTTCTTTATTGAGGAACTCAATCAAGTTAGGTAAGACTATATAAGGAACATTCCATGTTATTTTTTTTGTGGTTTTCACTGCATGTTGATAGTCTGATTTAATCAATAATAAATTCCATTTGAATTGGGAAGCATACTTGACTCCATTAATCAAAGCCTATAATTCAGCTTCATAGGCCACCCCAATTTCAGCGTTATGATAAAAGAATCCTTTAGAAAATTCATAATGTCTACAGAAGACCCCTCCCTATATTGAGGGCCATGGGAAGCCATATTCTACCCAATCAACATTCACATTGATTTGTGGGCCTATTAGAGGTATCCAGCAGATGCACTTAACTAGTTTGTGTCTCCTCGGTTGACCTGACACACCTAAATCCCTGAAGATAAGTATATCAAGAGTTCTATTAATCACCCTTCTAGTTTGTTACATATATCCTACGTACACTTCCCTATGAAAATTTGTCATTCGAATATGTATAGATTGTTATTTATTGTCTAACAATTTGGAGTTATGGGTATACCATATAGTCAAGAGTGTAATAATAACTACAACCTTTAGGGGGTTTTTAATTTTATCAATGTATCCAGCATTAGGAAGCTTTTCCAATAGCTCATTAATCTTCATTATATTATCAATATCATACTAAAACATAAATCCTGTATCAACCACAATTTTTTGGGCATAACTACATTCCACAACATGATGTGGTGTATTATCCTCATCTCACATACATAAATGAATTATGGAAACAAGTTGAATTACATCACATTATTTAATAAATATTACTTTATATTTGGATTAACAATGTTAAAATTAATTTTTAATAAATATTTTGTTATTTTTATTTAAATATTGATTATTTGGTGACTGGTGGAAAATAACATTATTACAAGTAAATGATCTTCATTAAATCATTAGTATATGAGTATGAATGTAAATTCTTGAAAAAGTTTTATTAGAAAAAATATCCATTTTACATGTTAGTATATAATTTAAAAAATGTTTCTAATAAGTTAGAAAATAATATTAAAATTTTTTTATCATAAGATATATTTTTGAAAAAAATACTTTTTATTCTATTTTAAATATAGTATTTAAAAATTTATATTTATAACTACAAGAATATATATATATATATATATTTAAAATTTCTTATCATTGGGCCCAAATTAATTATAATGGGGCATTATATTTTCAAGCATACATGGTAAATAACATCGTTACTAACTAGTTAGCTCGATAAAAAAACAAACAGATTAAAATGGTATTGAAATAAGTGGAATGACCAATAAAAACGATCAAAAAAACTTGGATTGGGTTTTAGGCATTTATCAACACTATATCGTCCACTAACAATTATATCCTTATTTTTGATCCACTATCCCTAAAATTTACATCCCATTATTGAATGGTTTTTGCTATTTAAAAAATCACCCATTTTCACATATAAAATGGGAAGATCTTCCCCTTAATTTTAGTCTCTTCCAAAACCACTTATTTTAGTCCAAAATATTCACAAACCTCTCTTAACCATTCATAGCCATCATAAATATGTTTTAGTATTGTTATAATACCATCCCTAAAAGGCTTAACTCCCTATGAAAACAAGATAATCCATGATGTATTATATAAATTTATAATCGCTCAATATATTTCTCTGTTTCATTATGTGAATTTATTCATCCTCAATTTAAATTACAGCATATTTAAAAAATATAATATTAATAATTATTCTAATAGTATGTTTTTATAGTTATGTTATTATAATTATCGATTTTTACCATTTTTATTAAAAATTAATCTTTCATTCGTGCATAGTGTGGACTACCACGTTACCCATACAACATGATTAGGTTTTCTACAATTCCATAAAAGGATGGTCCTAATTAGTAATATAATATATAAGCTTACATGGCGGAGTCACATGGCAGAGCTTCTGGGGGAAACCCTAGTCCTGATGATCCCGATCTGAGCATGAAGAAGGATGTTGCTTTGCCTGTTAAAGATTCATTGGATTCTAAGAAGTTCTATTGTGTTTGCCATATAGATATATTTCGATGTGTGCCCTCAAAGAAATCCATGGCCGCACCGATTTTTGAGGCGTCGGGACTGAGGAATTTTGCAGATGTTGTGATGTCGACTGGTAAGTTTCCTGAATTTGATTGTCCTCTACCTGGGAGAATCATAAAAAATTACACATATCCCATGTTGCTACTGATCAGATTGCGGTAGAGGAGCGAGTCAACCTTTACTGCTACTCGATTATTGCTCGGGTTGTTCTTCCAAAGGGATGATCTCTTTGGAAATTCAATGATCTGTATCAACGACTCTCACAGGTTTGAGGGTTATCTGATTGGAGGATGATCTCAATGGGTTGTGGCTATTATAATGTTATTTTCTCATCCGAGTCAGCAAAACAAAGGGCATGGAGCTTTGGGTTTGTGTCATTAAAGCCTGGTGTTCTTCGAATTCAAGAGTGGGTTAGGAATTTCCACCCTGAGAATGTCAAGGATACTCATGCCCATATTTGGATTCGTATCTGCAAGCTAAATTGGCTCTATTGGAATCCCAGGATTATATAGGATATTTCCTCCTCGGTTGGCAAACCCGTCATGATGGATAATCACACGGAAGATCCAATGTTTGGTCACTTTGTGTGAGTTTTGGTAGAGGTGGACATGGCCTCACCGCTGGTGGAAGAGGTTGAACTCACATCCAGGGTTGATCGCTTCAATTTGAAGATGAAGTATGAAATACGGCCGAAGTTCTGCCTCATCTGCGACTTCTTTGGTCACATGGAAGGTGATTGTAATAGGATCAATGTTTGTGGGCTGTGTAATTTGAAGGGTCATTCAGATGCTTTCTGTAGGAAGGTTCAGGAAAATGCTAAGCCCTCTGATCTTATTTCTGGGCCATGTAATCCCGCTTTTAGGTTGAATACTTTCATAAATAATCAGGTTTCTGGTATGTCTGGTCTTCAGGGGCTGGTGTAGGCTCCAGACTTCAGTGCTAGTCCTATTGCTAATGATAATTCACAGGGTTCTGTCCAGGTAGATGTTGATGATCCTTCTATTCAAGTGGCATCTCAGGGTCACCCGGTGGCCCCTTCAGTTCATCTTGATGTCCCTCAAGACACTGTTCAGAGTACTGGTGATGGATCTGATCCAGTTCTCTTGCAGGTGTAGTCTGATACTTCTATGGTTCCTCAGAATTCTGTGTAAGTGTCTAAGAATCTGGATTCTTCTGTTATTGTGGATGTTGCTTAGGCTGGTTTGCAGGATCAGCCTATATTTACTCATGCAGTTAGTCCTGATGTTCCTTGGGATAATTCTCTAGATTTTGATGCTAAATCAGCTCAGGAAGTGCAGGGTGAGGTAGTGGCCTTTCCTGGAGGTACAATGGATGTCCCCCAGTGTTCTGTGAAAGGCATTGGTCTTGAGCCTTCTCAAGTCTCTTTACAAGTTCATTCTGAAATTTTTGAGCCTCTTATTGAACCTGCTGTGCAGGGTTCATTACAGTCTGTACCAGTAGATGTAAAGGTTTAGGTTGCTGACTTATCTGGATAGAATACTGAGGCTGTTTTGTCTGCTGGAATATAGGATTAGGTGCAGGCTGGTTCTAAAATTGTGTCAGATTTTATGGAAAGTGTTAAGAGCGGTGATAAAAGTTTTTATGGGTCCTTTTCCCAGGTTCCTTTGTCTAAAGCTGCATGAAAGACTATGTTACATCCAATTCAGGATCCACTTGGTTCATTGGAGAAATGTTCTCCTTTAAGTGTTGTTTTCTAGTCTGATGATTAGGAGGATTTTGTTAGTGAGGCACAACATAAACCCTTGGAAGATTCATCCCCCGTCACTAGGTCACCTGCTATTCTAGATAATGCTTCCTCTAAAGTTATTAAGGGGAAGAAGAAGAAGGGTGAGAAGCAGGTTAAATCAGTGCAAGTGAAATGGGATCGTGGGCCTAACACAAGGTCCCAATCCTCTCTCCCATGAAGACTCTCTTCTGGAATTTCCAAGGGCTTGGGAACTCTCCCACGATCACAACCCTTAGGCATTTCAATATGTCCAATAATAATATTCTCATTGGAATTGTTGAACCTCGTATGTCCTTTTGTTAATGGAAAGCCTTCAAATGGTCAACCCATGGATATTCTATGGTTTCCCATAATGCTGGTCAAAATTCCTCAGAGTCCCTCTGGGTTTTAAAACATGATAGTGTCTCCTTGGAACCTACCTTTTATGATCAATAGTCAATCACCCTCTCTGTTGAGGTAAGTGGGTATGGTATGGAATTTACCTTTGTTTATGATTTGAATCATTATATTGGGAGACGTTCTCTATGGTCATCTCTGGAAAACATTTCTATTGGAATGAGGGAAAATTGGGTTATTATTGGTGATTTTCACTTGGTTATTCGGCCTGTGGACAAGACATGAAATTGCTTTAACAGGCTGGATACTTCTGAATTATATGCCTGTATTGATGCTTGTAATCTGATTGAGATTCCAGTCATGGGGGCTGATTTTACCTAGTGAAGATATACCTTAAATGGGCTTCAATCCAGTAAGATTGATAGGTGCTTTTTTAATGTGAATGGGGGAACTCGTGACTTTTCACTATATGGTATAACTCTTTTGAGGGCTAACCCTGATCGCAATCCTCTTTTAATGGATTTGAGTCTCCACAGCTTGAGATATTCTCATTTACCCTTCAAGTTCAATAATGCATGGTTATCCATTCAGGGTTGTAGGTAGGTTGTCATTGAGTCTTGGTTCACCACCGTTATTGGATCTCCCTTATATATAATGATTATGAAGTTGAAGACTGCGAAGGAAAATCTCAATGAGTGGAGTAAGAAATCATTTGCATGTCTTGTTCATGATATTCAATGTGCAGAGGATAATCTTCTACATTGTCAAAGTCTTAACGAGGGACAAGATGTGATATCTAGGGAAGAGCTGCTTGCTCTGTCTAAATTTAATGAACTCCAGGATTTGAAGGAAAGTATTTCTTGGGCTCAATATAACATCTGGTGGTTGAGTGATGGGGATAGAAATACAATATTGTTTCATTTTTTACATAGGGGAAAAAGATGAAGCATGGAATGAGTTCTCTCATGGTTTATGGTGTTTTTTTCAATTCTTAAAAGGATATTTTTAATGCTACTTGTGGTTATTTTGAAAAGATTTACACTGATTCAGGGCATGATAATTATCATAGAATGTTCAGATATATTTCGCCTTCGGTTGAGGCCTCTCAGAATGATATACTCACTGCTATTCCCTCTGAAGAAGAAATCATGAGGGCGGTGTTTTCTATGAATGCTGATAGTGTGGCAGGGTCAGATGGTTTTTCAAACATGTTTTTCATGGATTATTGTGATATTATTCACGTGGAGTTTGTCAATGTGGTCAAGTATTTCTTTTATCATTCTTATTTCCATTTTGGTGCCAATGCGAGCTTTGTGGATCTGATTCCAAAGAAGGAAGGTGCTCTTGATATTCGGGATTTCAGGCCTGTGGCTATTGGGAATAATATTCCAAAATTTATCATTAAAATTCTTGCGAATAGATTGGGAAGTATTGCTAAGGAGTAAATTTATACAAATCAATTTGTGTTTGTACCTAGAAGAAACATTAAAAAAAAATTGTATACGACATCTGAATGTGTTAATGTTATGAGGAAAAAGGTGAAGTATGGGAATATGGATCTGAAGGTTGATATTTCGAAGGATTTTGATACGATGAAATGGAGTTTCATTTTTGATGTTTTAAGAATGCATGGTTTCTCCAATTGTTGTATCAATTTAATTAGCTGCATCTTTAAGAGTTTTATGTCATCTGTTCTTGTAAATGGCTCTCCAAGAGGTTTCTTTAACTGCTCCAGGAGAGTGAGGCAAGGTGTTACCTTATTTGGTCTTCTTTTTGCTATTGCTGGGGATTATTTGAGTACATGTCTTTTGGATCTTGTGCATGCTAGTTTGTATCATCAAATGACTTTTAGTAGAGGTATCTAATCTCCTTCATATATTTGATATACGAATGATATTCTATTGTTTGGTAAGGCTGATAGAGTTATTATTTGTTACATTAAGAAGGATTTTGGGCATTATGAGGATGTTTCTGGTCATGTTATCAGTTGGGAGAAATCCTCTGTGTTTTTTGGGGTAGGGATAATTGTTTCTAAGAAAAATAGAGTTTCCCGGAAGCTTGGGGTTAAAAGGGGGGCTTTACCTTTTAATTGTCTTGGGGTTACCCTTTTCTGGGGTGCTATTAAAATGTGTCATTTGGACAATATCTATCTCAAGATTCTCAATCAGATGGATACCTGGAAAGGTAAATCTATGTCTCAGGTAGGGTGTGTCTGTCTTGTTAACTCTGTGATCACTTCTATGTGTGTCTATGTTTTCTCCTTATACATATGGCCTAGAACTCTTCTTAAATATTTGCAAAGGCTGATTCGGAATTTTATTTGGAGTGGATCAATCTATGAGAGGAAGCTTGTTACTATTTCCTGGAGTGATTTTATTCGGCCTGTTGATATGGGTGGCATGGGGATTAAAGATCTTAAGCTCTTTAATGAATCTATCATTAAAACTTTTACTTGGTCCCTCTTGAATTACAATGATTTCTACCTGGAGTTCTTGTGCAATAGATTTCGATCCAAGTTGCTGAATGGGTACTCTCTTTATATCCCTTCCTCGATATGGCCATCAATTAAGCATTCTTATTTCAGTCTCTCAGAATCTTCTAAATGGGTGGTTTTTTGAAACTCGTCTTTGAATTTCTTGAGTACTATATGGTTATCATGTGCCATTGCTGAGAATATTGATATTACTTATGCTTTGAAGGATCTTTCAATTGCTGATTTTCACAACAATATTATAGCTCAGGAGTTGCTGCCTGATTCTCTGAAATTGGAGCTGAGACATTATCATTATGCTGTGATGGATACTTTTATCTGGTTTCCCATTCTTACCGGAACCTTCAGCACTACGGAGGATTATAGACTCTTGTGTGAGATTTTATTGGTTCCTTCTTAGATGATTATGTTTCACTCTTATTTTATTTTGTCGGCTCATTATTTTCTTATGTGGAGGATTTGGAAGTGCAGGCTATCCTTGGAACTGATATTACATCGAGCTGGGTTATCTCTTGCACCTGTTTTCTTTCGTTGCCTTTCTGCATATGAAACAATTGATCATTTATTTATATCTTATTGCTCTTTATCAGCTTTATGGGAGTATTTGCAGGGGGTATTTGGATTCCATTTGAATTTAGGGAGTTTTGGTCTGCTTATGGATTCTATATATCGAGCTGACTGCAACTCTCAGGTGAAACCGCTTCTTCTCTCTACAGTTTTAGCATTGGTTTCCTTTATCTGGAGAGCCCGAAATACAATTTTCTTTGAAAATAAAATTATACCATGTTCTGTTGGTATTCTAGAGATTCATATTTGTGTTCTTTCTGCTTCATGAGCTCGACAATGTTTTCTGAGGAATGATGATTCAGATTTGGTCATATTGCAAACTTTGGGTGTTTTTGGCAGATGTAAGAAGACGACTATGATGAAATATATCTGGTGGATTCCTCCGATCTCCCAGTGTCTCAGCGTGAATGTGGATGGGGCGGCATCAGGTGCACCGGGGACTTTGGGTTGTGGTGGTGTTTTTCCCACATATAGTGGTTTTGTTAAAGGCTGTTTCTATCACTTTTAGGAAATGGCATAGCGATTGCGGCGGAATTGTGGGCTATGATTAAGGATGTTCAGTATGCTTCTTTTCATGGTTGGCTGGCCTTATGGATTGAGTCTGATTCATCCTTGTCTATTTATATTCTTAGAAATCATTCAAGGAATGTCCCTTGGAGGATGCTTTCTGCTTGGGATGACTGCCTCAAACTTGTGAAGTGGATTTGTTAGGTTTTCACTCATGTTTACAGAGAGGCAAATAAGGTTGCAGATGCTTTGTCCAAGCATGCAATTGAGGTGGTTTGTTCTTTATGGTCCATTGTGGAACCAACTTTCTGTTATGAGTTGGTTGATGCTGATGCGCGTGGTGATGTGTAAACGTGTCTTTGTTGACCCCATACCTCCCCTCTTTGATGATTTTACTTTTTTATTTATAATTTTTTTTCTGGGAGTAGGATTTTCCTGCTTCTGAGTCTTCTCATTATATAAGCATGATATTTATGACATATTTTAAATTATTAAATGATAAAAATATATTTATTATTTTCCTCATTCCAATGAAAGTGAAATAAACGTTAATTTGTATGTGTGCACTACCACCTTAGCAGAATAATTTTTTTTTATTTCCATTGATATTTTAATGGATGGCCATAAGATATTTTTTTCATAGATAAATGTGATTTTCTTGAAATTATTAATAATTTTTAAATAAAAATTATAAAACCTAATTACAATATGGCCGAGAAACATCCTTGGTAAATTCTAGCATCTAAAATAAAATTCTAAGAGGTAAAAACATTTCTACATATTATGATATAACATCATATAAGTTATATTATTATTATAATTATTTAGTATTAAAATATTTTGATATATGGAAAATGTAAAAATAATATTGTTCGGTTATATTATTTAAACAAATAATCACATCACAATAATCCATTAATTATGGCATGTTGGTGTTTTGGTTGGTTTAACCACATGCTTGATAAATGATATAATTTTTTACCATGTATATCTATGATAATTTTATTTCTAATAATATATTATATAAAAAATTAATTATATGGTTTTTTAATTTCTTATTAGTAATATAAAAATTAAACTCTTTATTTATGAAAATACCATTCATTCAAAAAATTCATCAAAACATGATCATTACCAAATCCTAGTTTAAGGATCATAACCAAACTCCCATATAATGATATTATAATTTTAAAAATAATTAAAACACTATATTATTGTATATTTTATGATCAAGAAATGTGAGCATTGGGAGAATAATTTTGAAAAATTATTTTATTATGAAACTAGTTAAAAAATCAAGAGTACACTCACCCGATATCAGAAATAGATAATAAATAACGACTATACATGTAATGAATAATTATAAAAGATTTTTATCAAATGTTATATATAATAAATAGGCTCTTAAATTATTTATTAATGGAGTTAATTTTGTTATATATCATTTTATTGCACATTTTGACTAATTAAGAGTAATGTTAAGGGTTTTCTTCGTCTCAATTTTGATTCCCTGATATATAACATATTATGTGAACAATGTAATCCGTGTATGGTTTAATTACATCCAATTGATGTATTCTTATCATAATTTATTTTTATTTCATTCTATAAACTATGGAAAATCGCTATCCCTTCTTATATGGCCCCTGATTCAATTGTTACTCTAGTATTGTGTATTTTGGTAAACCCAACGTTCGTTCATTATGATATGAATCTTTTCTTAAATGTATTACATATATTTTTCGTAAAGTATAAACTTTTAATATTATGTGGTATTCCATAATTTCAATATCAGTATTTACATTATTTTCACATAAATACTTTTGATTATTTCTTTCATTATTGTGTATATTCCCTCTATGTCATATTGATAGGTCAAATATCCTATCATTTAGTTATAATGTTTTATCTTGAATTTTTTATTTTATACATTGTTAATACCACTATAATATTATTATATTTATTTTATTCTATAATAATGTGTTGTATAATGGTTTTTAATACAAAAACATTATTACAGTTTTTACAATGTCTATTTGCAATAATAGTAATTTAAATTTTCTAAAAATAACCATTCATAAACTAAAAATATTTATTTGGATTCAATTTCACTATAAAAATATTACATCAATTTAAAATGTCCATTATTGGATATTATATATAAAATAATTTTTTCCATAATTTTTCACCACATCTTCACAAAAGATACAAAAAAATGTCAGAATAACTTTTTTACCTCAATGAATTTTTTATTTTCTAAAAGAAATTTTTAGTTTTCAACTCTATTTCTCAATTCATATTCAAAAGGATTTTCAAACATGGGATTAATGTTACATGATTTTTTATTATATATACATATATAATGGGGTGTATTGAACATGTGGTATGAAAAAATTGTATTCTTAATCCCTTATTGGATTATATCATTCCAAGTATTCTTCTAGAAAAATGATTTTAGTATATGTCAACATCCTTCTATGATTCCTATTTAATAATGAGAATAGTTTTTATTTTTTATGACATGCAATATCAATATCAAGATATTCTGTGAAATATTATTTTCTCTCAGTGTTACGATATAGTACAACATTTTTCATTATTAATTATCCACTATTAATAGGCATAAATTTTCATTGAGTTCCATTACTTTACAAGTACAATCTTTTTTCCATCCATTTATTCATGGTCATTCTCCTAGGTTCAATACATTGATTAATTGAATAAATTAACTTCATAATAGTATAAAATTTATCTATATAGTGTAAATATCAATAGATATATTATGTTTATTGAATGGTATTTTCCCATAAATATAAATGATGTTTTGGGATTCACAGTTATTTTATATCGGTTCATCCTATTAATGGATCACATATTTGAAACCATTTTTAAAGGATATGAAACCTATTTTATTAAATGAGTTGTTTTTTATTTGACCAATGAAACCCATTTTCATTAATAGGGTTCTCTATTGTGTGTTAATGGAAACCCATTTCACTTCCCTGGGTATATTTTGATATGATGAATAATTCGTTCATTATGGGATATGAATATATGGATGATTTATTGGTGGGTTATTGTATCATTCTATAATACATTGGTTAAATGTTTATATATCATGATATAAAGTAATTGGGACTACATTTTAGTTTTTAAAATGAATGGGAACCGATGGTGTTGTTTCTAAATGTAATGTTGTGTATAGTAATGCCTGATAAATCTTTATATGGTATACATATTTTACACTCTCTCAGATCATGGTTATCTAGTAATTACACACTCTTTTGATTAATGAAATTTTATTTATTTCATTATTTAAGATCTAATATTTTTTGGGACTAATATTTTTTTGTGTTGTGAATATAAAAATATTATCATCATATGCTAATTTATTAAATATGATTATTATCACATGTGTTTATCCTTAATAAGTATTTGAGCTTAGCCTTTTCACATTTTTCATTTCCCTCGGTTACAATGATAGGAAATTTTTTAAATGTATAGAAGAAATCATAAAATTTATAATTTATGGAAGATGTTGAAGACTCATAACATATTTTGTATATTCAAATATAATATTGAAATTATCTAATTCATATAAAGAACTTGGGTTATGTTGGTTAATTTGTTATCATAACTCTCTGAAACCATAATCATAATATTATTCTCAAGCATGTTTGTGAAATATTTTATAAAATTTATTTGAATGAGATAGTAATGTTAGTGCGATGCTATAGTAAACAAAGGTTTTTATTCTTTGATGTGGAATTTTATTTAATTGAAAAGTAGGTGAAGGAAAATAAGATATTTAATTGAAGGTATTTTTTATTCATATAATTATTTTCTATATTCACATATACATTTGATCTTCACATTAGAGTTAAATTCAATATTCTACAGTTCTTATTATATTATTATGAAGAATTCATTCCATATGTTTTCTTGATAAGACATGATTAAAAAAATTTAGCCTTCCTAGTATGATTTTTGTGTGGTGGTTAATGGGTATATATATATATATTAAATGATAAGATACATGAAAATTTTCTATAATGATTTTATTAAACACTTAGTGATATCTCATGAAAAATAAGATGTTACTATGAAAAATGAGGTATGAATTAACTATTGGGGGAAATTTTATGTTTTTATTATCATTAAAATTATAATAGGAAGTTTGACTCCAACAAAATGATGTTACCCAAACACACCTTGATTCCAAGACGAGGATCATATTTATCCCATATGATAAAAACTTCATACATTCTACTATATATTTGTAATCATTATAAAGACATTTTTTATGATTAGTGAGCTAAAAAAAGTGTTATAATAGTACAAAATTATAGATATGATGTCATCTCAAAATTAATAAAATTCGTATCATGTTATTTATTACAGGAATTGAGTCACTCATACACGTTGGTATTTGTCTCCTCAAGGTAATGAAAAAATTAATCTTTTTCAGGATGTCATTTGAATATTTTCATATGACATTCATTATGAGTATACAGATATTAAAAAGGATAGTATAATTGATTTAACCTTACATGTTCATAGTAAATAGTTAAACCCAATTATTTTAATGTTTATTGAACAAATATATTCATTCTATGTGGTGAAAAATAGTATTTTCATATATACAAGAACACTCATTACCAATAACCATGCCTACGAATGCATGTGTTTGGGTTTTTAGAATCAATTTATAATAAATATGAAACATAGTAAAAAAAATAGTAATTATTAAGATACAGACAATAAAAATTATAAGTTGAAATTATATATTTTACCATTTATATTTTATTTATATCTATGGTAAATTAAGAACCAATGAATGGAGTGATCAATAGATATTAATATGGGTTTATAAAATATAGAGTACCTTTAAATGTTATATTCTTCTATAAACCATATGGTAGACCATGATATAGGAAATATAATTATAATCGAGAAAAGATTTATATTTTTAATATTGAAAAGTAGATTTCATTTTAGAATTAATCATGGTACACATATAATCATCCTGAAAAATTCTCAATGAATGAATCACCATGAGCCCAATATAATTGATAGATAAATTTTCAGACATATGTAACAATTGAGTCCCCATCTGTAATTTGTAATAATTTCGCAGTATATTTCAATATATATATATATATCATTTCAAATTGAAAAAAAAATTTAGGTTAATTAAAAACCACCACAAAAACCAATCCCAAGATTCATAAATTTTATTATTTTAAAAATAGAAAACAAAAATTTCACAAATACATATGCACGATCATCACACATGAACACTATATGATAATTATGGAATATTCATTAAGATAAGTGAATAAAAAATCATCATGTAATAATTTAAAGTAAAATTAAACATGGTACATAAAAATTTCGATAAATTATGTCACCATAATCATATGTTCATGGGTTGTAAGATTTTTTACATTAATATATTTTCATGAATCATCATTAAGGGATATAATGGGTAGAATATGTTTCCATTGGATTTTAGAAAAAAATTAAAACCACAAACTCAATTTTGTATAAATATTTTTATCCTTAAATCATTCCCTGAGAAGGAATAAATTAAATTTATTTACTGAAGCTCAATATTTGAAAATTGAATATTTATAACTATGTGAGACATGAAAATATGGTATTGAATATATAACAAGATCTAAAAAACTATACTTCAAAGAAACATCATCAATTTAACCAAATGTATTTAAAAATTTGACATTGTCATGTGCTCTATGTTTATATCAATTAATAAAAACCACAATTTTAAATATATAAGAACAAAATGTTTGTTTTTTATCCTCAAATCCGTGTTTAGATAACATCAACACATAAAATTTTACTCTTAATAGAAAAAAAACTTAATTAGGGAATAAAATTTTCATATGATCTCAATAATCATTGATCTAATTCAATTATTACATGGTTAAAGTAAATTAATATCTAATTAATTGAACTCATTTAATGATTAATAATTGGAAGAAATTTCAAAACATGAAAACATTTTAATACATTTCATTTGAATTAAAGAACCTTTCAGAGTAAAATAATGAAAATATTAAACATATGGTAGATTTTTTAATGTAAAACCTCTACTATAATTGTCACATCTATTAATAATACAATTTTATATAGTAAATATCTTGAAATCATGAAGAATCTATTGGAAGATGAACATGAAACAATATTTTTATTATTATTGTGGTATGTGTTATTTCATCTAGAGAAATTAAATGGTGTAGTCGTAGATTATATTAGTATTTATCTATAAACACTATCTAATAACCTAATATTCTCTCACTCTTTCATCCATATAAATATAAGTTTCCTACTAAGTATATACATAGAATAAATATACATCCAACACAAAATATAGCTTATTAACCCTAACATGGCTCAATGCTGACCTTTATTTTATCCTAGTCCAATTCATTCATGAATTCCCATTGAACATGTGTCCTTCATGTGTTCCAAAAAACTCTAAGGACTTTCCAACTCCTCCGGTGAAATGATTCTTTGATTCTTATTCAATTATGAATATTCTTTTCCTTCAATCAAAATTCATTATAAACCATCCCATGTAATATCATATTTGATTATTTGTTACTATCATTATCATCAAATGTCCATGATCACCTATATTTGATTGGTAACTCCACATCAATAATAAAACCATCATAGTCCACTAATCAAATAGTGGCTCATAGTTAAATCCTAGGTCGTGAAACCCTTTCCATTATTTTCTAATTAATTAGGAGATTAAACCATACATAAATAAATTCAAGTTCACGATGAGTAGTTTTTTCTATATATGTTATAAATTAATCAAACACATAACATGATTAATTCTTATTTATACTAATGTCATTACACTTATCCACTCATTTAATCCGAATTAAATTTTATCTTTTTAAATTTGATTTATCATTACGAGGGAGATAATTAATATTATAATGATTTCATATGATTTATTGATTCTCAATCGATAAATAATTAAATCTCACATGAATCCAATTTTTCTAATTAATAATATTTGAGTCGATCTTTATATTTTGATCACACATATGACACTACATTTTTCTGAGTAAATATTATGTGATCTATTTCTCACTCTTGTTTATCCGTTCCAAAAAACCACATCTTATTATTTATTTTAATGTGTGTCTTCTCCATTAACGTCATGTAGTGATACTAAAATTATGAAAAAATAAATTATCAATTACATAAATATGAAATATGAAATTTTAATTTTATGTAATATTAAATAAAAATTATTTTTTCTACAAACCAATAAAAGTATATTAATAAAATTATCATTATGATAAGTTATATTTAAAAATATATATGTATCATTTACTATAAAATATTAAAATAATATATTAAATAAATATTTATAACACATACAAAAAAAACAACTAATTTTAATTTTAAAATAACAATAAACATAATTTTTCATAATTCAAATAGAATTTTAACATAAAAATTTAATAAAATTTATAATTAATAAAATTATGGATAAAATAAATAAAAATAAATAAAAATTATAACAACATAAAAACCCACTTTAAAATAATATATCAGAAATAATTAAATTTGTGATATATGGAAAAATAATATGAAAAATAATATACTAAAAATACAACAAAAATTTGAATTATTAACTCCATCACACTTAAGATTAAGCATTTCATTGTAATATTAGTCCTACAAGATCAATAAATGCATATATTTAATTGATTAATGATTCATCCAAATAAAAACTATAGAAAAAGATTAGAAATATGTTTCTTCCATGAAATAAAACAAGTATAAATACTTTATTATTATATCAAAATAAAATGGAAATTTTAAGATGATGGGTTCCATGTTTTTAAATCAAGTTATTCACTTTGTGTTAAACTCAAGCCTTTAATAGAGACGCATCAGGAAATTTTATAGGTACTCTTTTTTCCGTGGTTGATTGATTTTTCCGGATATACATTGAGACATTTATTTTGAATTTTTAAGAAAAAGGAATGAAATAGGGCAATACATTATTGCCACATTATTTTTCCTAACCATGCACCATGTTTTAAAAAATAATGCTACCCTTGAAAAAGGGTTATTAAATTTCCATTGTAGAGTTCTTCAAACCGGTCACCCTATTATAAGATACCATGAACCCTCACCCCCTAAGAATTAGTGCATTGTTAAGGCACATGGTTATGGGAAACCGTCTTCCCGGATCAGTAAACCCTATGTATGAGTTAAATTAACCACAATTTTGATTTAAAATTACCCAAACCCCACAAAATGCACCCAAATTCGAACGCAATTTTACCCCTAACATCCATTCATGATTTCAAAGAATCCAATATGGATTTTAATCCCCCTAAACTCCATTCATGGTGGTTCGAAGATCTAATTGAAGATCTTCACCCCTCCCACCAAGAGGATCTCTTCCCAGTATCATTCTTGTCCTTCTCTTATTCTTCTCTCTTTCTCTAAGGGATGTTATTCGCTGTTTTTTTATAGATATTGGCATAGTTCGTTGGATCTAGATATAGGATTGTCGATTTAGATCTAGTTTAAATAGATCATGAATTGTTCTATCTTGATTGATGTTTTATATCCAAATCTTTTCCTACTTTGTCGCTCCTTTGAAATTGGGGATTTTTTTGGGTGATCTCTCATAAACAAATCAAGTTAGGTCGTCTATTTTTCAAATACTATATTCATGTTTTAAATGTTGTGTATTAAATTATAGATTTTAGGGGGTTAATTTTGTAATTGTAATCTCCTAACATGAATTAATTAATTTGGTCAATTAATTAATTAAGGGATTTGGGATGTGATTGAATAATATGATTTTGGATTTTCGATTATTAATTGTTAAAATAATTACTGAGATATTACATTTGTAAATTTGGATAATTAATGAATGAATTGATAATTAACATATGTGATTTTGGATTGGGAATAATTAATTTTTTAATTAATTGGAGGGGCATTGAAATTGTTTATTTTGATTAATTAAATATTATATTAACTAATTGGATAAATGTGATTAATTAATTATATAATTAATTAATGGAATAAAGAATATTTATTAATTTATGAAATAATTAAATGAAATTAATGCGATTAATTAATTTTTTAATTAATTAACAGAATTTGATTATTTAATTTGTCATTTAATTAATGGAATATTATGTTTTCTAATAGAGATAATAGGATTAATGTTTATTAATCATGGATGACGTTATAATGTGAAAACATTTGATATTTAGTTGCATTTGATAATGTGATATGTAGTGATATGTGTGAATGATTAATAAATGGAATGTGATAAAGGGAATGATGCTCCAAATAATCATGGGGTTATAAACAAGGATTTATACAGAAAAATAACGAATGATAAATTTTATGGGATAATGTCTTATGCTATAAATACCCATGTGGTGGGAGATAGGTACTGATGCTCAAAATATACACCAAGTTCTAGATATGTCATTTAATCCAAAATTATTAGCATTAGACAATGGTTATAGGTGTCCATAATATTGAATTGAAATGAATAGGATAATTAAATCCCATGTGTGATAATTATAAGTGAATTGAATACGTGACATGGTTCAGACCAGACATGGGCTGAAGAAATTATTGAGGTTCTAGTGTCCCTGAGAACGCAAGAGTTTATGTGGTTAAATAAGTAATAATAGATAATGCGAAAAATAATTACTTATGAATTGTTCTTATTTATTAATATAACATCACACACTATTATTAAAGGCATATTTTTTTGAAGCTATTGGTGGTGGAATACTGATTTGTACTCAGACCCTACTACAGATTCCTGATCAATACCTGAATAGATTTTGTGATTCTAGGACAGGATAAAGGAAAAGGACCTATGTTAGATGGATTATTTAGTAAATAGTATGGATGAGGGAATCATAAATGATTTGGTATCATCATGGGGGAGTTTTTGGTGTCTTTACTTTGGATTTTGATTTTATAAACTTGTCACGTACATTGGAATGAAATCTGTTCATATTTAGTTTTGATTATATAATTCTATTTTTGTGATAATGATACTATTCTAGTCATGTTATATTAACCTTTTTTGGTTTTTTATTTCCAATGGTGTATTAATCTGATAAAAGAGAGTATAGTCACCTGATGATTGATATTAGACCCTCAATGCTAGTTGGTAGCCTCTAGCATATCAGGTAGTGCGATAAAGGTCTTGTGGTTGTATGGCATATGGAACCAGTGTGTGGAACCAGAGCTAGGACATTAAAAGTGGCATCAGATCCCAATTTCCTTCTATTTACTATTGTCTTACTATTTAAAAAATTTAGATAGAATATTAAGAATATTCAGGCCTTGGTTATGAGCTCATGCATGGGAGTAGCTAACCCATGTACAAGGGAGAACTCAAGTACCTAGGTTGTGATTGTTGTTATTGTTGTTTTCTATCATAGATGAATATTATTTCTTCTTAGATGACACACTTTTTGTGTAATGTGATTATTGTTTCATAGATTATGTATGATTTGACTCATGGCCAAGCAAAACACTAGATTCCAGTATTCATGCATCATACTAGGCTCTTAGGATTATTGTGACATGAATCATTTCAGGTACGAATGGAAATGTATTTTTTGTTAAATTGTGAACATTAAACTCTTTTCATTAAATTTGTTACATTGAAATGAAATAGGTGCCACATTTGAATTTGGAAATTTTTATATGATGGAAAAAGTGAATAAATGGGTGTCTAATGATAAATGTTAATAATGATATTGTGTTTAACCTTGTTAAATATGACACAGGTGTAGTATTGTTTAGGATGGAAATAGGGCATTAGTTTTGAACATGTGGTGGGGTAGGGGAAATGAACTATTGTGAAAAATTGTGTTTATTTTATTTGTGTTAATATTGTGAAAAGTATCATATGGTACATGTTTGGTATTGCAAATATATTCCTCCACGATGACACTTTTTGAGAGGAATAACAGAGGAATTTGATAGGGATGATCCACCAGTGGTAGAACCTAAGGCACTGATAGTTCTAGGAGAGGAAGTCATAGAGTAGTTCCAGCAGTACATTTCTCTCTTCTTATAGTTTTTTGTAAGGGACCCATGAGGTTGCGAGAAGTATGTGAGATCTTACATGATAGTTTTAGTTACAACACCCTTCAACATTTACTAGAGATGGTTCACATTAGGATGTAGAGTTCTGGAATGAATCCATCGAAACTATACATGAAATCTTGGATACTAATACTAAGAAGAGAGTCTTTATGGTTACTTACATGTTCCATGGTGAAGTGAAGTGTTTTTGGGACATCCAGACTCAGTATGGAAGGCTAAATAATATAAATTGGAAGGAATTTCAAGATATGTTTTGGGATAACATTTATCCAGAGACACTCTTATAAGAGAGATAATACGAGTTCATAAAATTGTATCTAGGGTGTGTACCCATGATATAATGTGATGGATGATGTAAATATTTGCAACACATTTCCTTAGTGATTGGAGTGGATGATGATACATTAGAAAAACAAGATCTGGATGGAAATAAGTGTGAAATTATTTAACATGTGAATATCATCAGGGTGAGGATTTTTAAAAAAGAGGTGAATCGGGCTCTCATTGATGAGGTGAACCTAAAGAAGGATTTAAATATTGTGTAGGTGGTATCTTCTACAGGATTAAGAGGTGTGACTTTTGAGATTTGGAATCATATTTATAAGATAATTATCCAATTAAGTGGGAAGAATAGTGTCCATAGATAAGATAAATTAAGTAGGTATCTTTCCCAAGTTCTTTTCTACTAGTGTGTTAGGTTAGGGTCCTTTCATATACATTATTCTTGACCACCAGTGGAGTGCCAATCCTATGGAAATATTTTTCATCTACAGGGGTTCTGTTGGAACCCATGAAAGACAAGTAGTGGTGGATGATCTATACAGAATAATGGCATAGAAATGGGATCTGCTACACCATATTTGGATAACATCTAGAGTTATACTTTTTGTGGGGGTAAAGGTAGTGGGTATAGAGCTTCAGGGAAATATCTCCCAAATTAAAATGGTTTTTAAGATTAATACAGTCATACTACATCACATAAAAGAGGAGAAGGATAGTTATATTCAATTCATACAACACTTGTGGAGAGTGATGTTGGACCATCGACAATAAGATGTACTATTTTTCTATATTCTAAATTATCAAGTACCTTAATTGATATTTGTGCCCCTAATTCCTTCATTTATAAACATCATGTTAATGGTTTTAGTCTAGTGGTTTATTTCATGTGGGGTGATGATGATAGATACACAGTTGGTAGTACGGTAGAGAGATATCTACTTTTGAATGGTTTTTTCAATATAGGGTGTAGAATATCATTTTCTATGGGATCCTTTCATCCTGGACATGTCAGGTTTTGTTGGATTTTGGGTATGGAATAAAAAGTAGTGTACTGAACCCACATTTATTATTACCACAAGAGAGTGACATTTACATCTCTTTAGGAATTCATCTATATTCATCATGGAGAGTGGGATATCCATGGAGGCTAAATAGGGCCAACTACTAAACAACTATGAGATATCACCACCCATTTTTCATGTTTTCTGTTCTATGATGGACATGTAATGTAATATGTCATTCCACCCACAGTGGACCAGTTTGAACAAGTGTTTTTCGAATATCTCTCCGAACTTCCAACTGATAGATTAATGGAATTCACTATTTATCTCATGCCTAGGGTTGAGCTAGTTTTAATTCCACCGTATATAATGTATCTAAAAGAGCATTAAAATTTAAAGACCTAGCTATAAGAGTTGTAGGATAATATATTTATCCAATCAAGTACATCATTGTGGGGTTCACTGAACTTTTTTACAGATATGGATGATGGAAATCTATTCTTATGTGTTGATTTTGGATGTTTAATAGGATGGATGTGAAGAACTAATATCCTCATCCACATATAGACAGTCTATTTGATGATTTAAAGGGGTATTGTGTTTTCTTCATGATTCTGATTATATCATAGAATAATCAATTGATATTATGACCTTCTGATAAACTGAAGGCTGGTTTTAGAATAATATATGGGGGTTTTGATTTCGCTATAATATCATTTGGGTTGACAAACACACAAACAGTGTTTATGGGCTTGATGAATAGAATCCTCCACCCATACCCTGATCAGTTTTTGATTATATTTTTTGATGAAATCTTATTGTACTCAAAGACTCATGATAGTCATTACCAACAACTTTACATCTTCTTGAGTACACTAATAGAGAATCGGATATATAACATCCTAAATAAGATTCCATTTTGGATTGATCAAAAAAAATTCTTGGTCATATAATCTTAGAGTGAGGTGTGACAGTGGACTCATAGAAGGTTGAAGTAGTTGTATTTTGGGAACAGTACACGATTTTTTTTCTATATCTGGGTTTTATGGGGACGGTTGGTATTTATCAAATGTTTATCCAAGACTTTTCTCGATTAGAGGATCCACTATCAGGCTTGACCAAGAAGATGATAATTTTTTTAATGGTTCTAAGGATAAGAGAATGACTTCCTGGATATGAAGAATCATTTTACATTAGCACAAATCTTTATTTTACACAAACCAGGTGATGAGTAAATGATATATGATGATTCCTCTAGAGTAGGGCATGGATTAGTGTTGAAATAGGGAGAACGAGTTATGGTTTATGGGTATTTTCAATTGGGTCCACATAAATAGAGATACCCTACTCACAACCACACGATTACTAAAATGGTTAGTGCATTGATGTGTTGGTTGAATTATCTGTTGGGATAAAATTTTAATGTGTATACATATCATAATATATTAATGTAAATCATTTTTTAACATGATTTGAATCTTTAGAGGTAGAGATAGGTTGATTATATGTAGTCATTTTAATTTTATCTGGAATATATTCCAGGGAAGTGGAATAATGATTCTGATCCATTAATCATGAAAAATCAAACACATGTAGTTCATGATTCTAGTGATGAGTGGAAGATGATGACCTTACTCGCTATGATTCATGTTGCGGTTCAACATATTCAAGAATAGATGAGTATCACGTTAGTTTCAGTGTATTATTCACTCTTGATCTGGATTATAGATAGGAAATATGAAGATATAAATTTATTATCCTTGAGGGAAATCCTTGATGTTTGGTAGTCCATCCAAGACTGATTTTTATTTAATGAAAATAGATAACATGAAAACCCTAGGACTAGGGAGGTCTAAATTAGTGATGACCGAGGGCATCCCATATAATCAAATTGACACCCACTGATTTCAAGCAAATAATAGATTGAAGGAAAGTTTTGTTTGAGCTTCGGTCTGGTAGAGAAGCCATGTAATCTGTGACTCTATTCCCCTCATGCCATGTGTGGTAAATATAAATGTTTTTGCGAAGAAGGGATAAATATTTCTTTAGATTATATGATAAGGGCCAAGGAGTTTTACCTTTCCCATGAAAATAATCATGAATGACGAAGGAGTCGGTCTTCACAAGAGTAATATGTAGGTTCTACTGAGTAAAAAATAAGATACCTATGAGCATGGCTTTTACCTCGGAAAAGATGGAGGTTCCATTCCCAAAACAAGATGTTAATTCCATCACCACATTCCCTTCCCTCATCACACCCATGGAGATGATGTGGGAATTACATGCCTAAAAGTGTGCATTAAATTGTTTTTTGAACCAAATGTACCATGTACTATAATAATATTCTTGGTGGCTAGGTTTGAAAAGGGGGGTAATAGGATTCGTGAAACGATGCAACACCTACCAGTTGGAGGAGGAAGAGCATCAACAACCTAGAGGTTTTCTAAATCTATTGCATGTTGTGTAATGGAAGTGGGATGATGCGACTGGGGAATATTTGGTATTTATATCATGAATGACTCTATGTAATGAATATATTTGGGTTATTATTGACCAAATGAAGAATGTGGTCCATTTCTTATTAGTAATGGAGATTTTCTCCATTGAGAAGATGGGAGAATAGTATGTTTGGATGACAATATGTCTTCATGAGGTGACACAGACTATAGTTTTACACCAGGTCTCATTATTTACTTTGTGCTTCTAGTAAATATTATAGAAGGCATTTTTTTCAATGTTTTTATTTATTATGAATTTTTACCTGTAGAAAGATGGGAATTTGATGCGTACTATACAGGTTCATGATGATATGTTGTAAGTGTGTGTTTGTGACTTTGGTGGGTATTGGGAGAACAACCAATATTTTTTGTATTTCACCTATAAAAATAGTTATCAAGATACAATATATATGTAACCATAATGGGTTCTATATATTAGTACATGTAGATCACCTCTATGCGGGATAGAGGTTGATGAGTCAGAGTTTTTGGGGCCGAGTCTCATAATAGAGATGTCGATGTTTGTTCAGTTGGTTCAGAAACGTATGGTCAAGGAATAGAGTATAATAAAGTCACATGCTAATAGAAAATATCGAACCTAGAGCTTATAGAGTATGATATAGTATTCTTATAGGTTTATTCTAGATTGGGTCCCCATAGGATATAGATATATAGAAATTTGGCACGTAGGTTTGATGGACTATTTGAGGTTGTGGAGAGAATTGGTCCAATGGTGTAACGATTGGCTCATCCACAAATATATACTATTTTGAATAATTTTTTCCATGTATCACATCTATATTGGTATCACCCTAACCCTTATCATGTGATTGAGGTGGATGATGGTGAGCTTGATATAGATACATCATTTGAGGAGCATCTGATACGGTTTTCAGATCATAATGAGAAAGTGTTGTGTGGGAAGACCATGATGATAGATTGTGTATTGTGAAAAAATTTCCATGATTAGGGGGAAACATGGGAGAGAGAAGAAGATAAGAGGGCTTAATGGTATAATATTTTTGACTCATAATATTAGATATGCATGGGAGTATAGAGCGAGGACAAGCTGTTATAATGTTGGGAGATTGTAAAACCCATACATTTTATGGAGATGTATCAAGCTTGATTGCATGTACTATTCTACCCTTGTTTTTTATTTTTTGTTTTGGATATACATTGATGAGGTTTTGGTAAATTTTTGAGAAAAAACGAAGAAAGAGGTTAGTTTATCATTGGCTCGTGGGTTTCCCTAACTGTACGACCTATCATAGTATGACAGAGGGGTTTTCCATGGCTAGTTCATGGTTTTCCAAACCATGAACCCTCATAAGAGAAACATTTCCCCCTAGGAGAGGTGCATGGATAAGGCACATAGTTAGGAAGATCATTTTATATGAGTATAATACCTTATGTGGGAATTAAATTTACATGAATTTTTAAAAATTACCCAAACCCCTAATACTCACCCAAATAGAACCTTATTCAACCCCTAATTTCGTTTCATGATATAAGATCCTATTGAATAGATTAAAAGGCTTTTCAAACTCTATTATTGGTGGTTTGAATGCCAGATTGAATATCAATACCCTTCCCAGTAAGAGGATCTCATCCCGATTATTTCTTTTTCTTATTCCATTATCCATTATTTCTTTTAGGGAAATTATTCTCTATTGTTTGGATATATTCCTAGTTTTTTAGATCTAGATAATCTATTTTAGATCTATATATTCATTATATATATCCTTACTTGATCGATCGTTGATTTGGGTTTTATATCTGAATATTGTTCTTAGTCGTTACTCCGCTATAATAGGGGATTTTTTTGGGTGATCTTTCATCAATGAATCGAGGTAGGTGGTCTTTTATTCAAATACTATATTCATGATTTCAATTACTCTTATGTTATTTTATAATTTATTGGGTTCAATATAAATTTGAAACACATAAATTCAATTAATTAATGTCATCAATTAATTAAATATGGGATTTGGGATGTGATTTAATAATGTGTTTTTTGATTTGGGGTACATAATTGTTAAATTAATTATTGAGATATTGGATTGTGAAATTGAGATAATTAATTGTCGTAATAATTTTTACGATATGTGATTGTGAATTATGAATAGTTGATCATTGAATTAATTAAGGGTGTATTGAAATCAGTTATTATTATTTATTAATTATTTAATTAATTAATGGGATCAATGTTATCAATTAGTTGTTGATTTACATAATAGGGTAAAGGTGAGTAATAAATTCTTGAATTAATTAATGGAATTTTCTATGATTAATTAATTGTTGAATTAATTAATGGACAAGGATTAATAAATTTATGAATTAATTAAGGGAATAGTGTGGTGACTAACAGGGATAAAATGATTAATGTTGATTAAACATGGTTGAATACATAATTTTCAAACATGTGATACTAAGATGTATGTAATATATTGTGATATATGTTAGTAATGGATAAACGGTGTGTGAAATAGGGAATGATGATCTAAATAATTATGGGGTTATATACAGGGGATTCTATACCCAAATCAAGCATGCTAAATTGTATGGGCTAGGGTTAGATTCTCCAAATACCCAGGTGGTGTGAGACATGGACTGATGCTCCAAATACTCATAGGGTGATTGAAATAGAATTCTGTAACAAAAATATTGGCATTGGACTATGGTTCCAAGTGACCGTAATATTTAATTCAAAGGACATGGATAGTGAAATTCCATGTGGGCTAATGAAATGGGAATTTATCATACAGCATGGTTCAAACCTAAAATAAGACGAATTAGGTATTGAGTTTACAGTATCCTCAAAAACCGTGGATATATATGGATAAATAAATAATTATTGATACTATGATAAATTTTTAATTATTCATTTTTCTAATTTATTTGTACAACTTCATACACTGGTGTTGAATGGATATTTTTTATACACTGATAGAGGTGACCTAGTGAGTTATACAGACACCCTACGCAGGATGCCTGATCGGTACCAGAATAGATTTCGTGATTATAGGACAGGTCAAGGGAAAATTCCTAGGTGTTAGATAGATGAGTTGGGATCGAGCATGGGTGAGGGGACCATACATGATTTGGGATATTTTTGGAGGATTTTCGGTGTCTTTATTTTATGTTTATGTTTTAGTCACTTAACACCTAATTTGAGAGGGCATTTTTTCTTCCTTAGTTTTTGATTTTGTATTCCCAGTTTTTTTATATAAGTACAATTTTGTTCTTCTTTAATTATTCATGATTGGAGGCATAGAATAGCTCCACCTTATGGTTTGATTATGTGTTATTGTTTTGTTAATAAATAATGAACATCAAGCTACCATTTTCACTCTTACTCGAAACCCCCCATGGTTTCGTCATCTGTAACTAGATACAGACATGATTTCTAAATTTGGGAGATCAACTCAATTTTTAGGCCTAATGAATCTTGGGGACATACATTGGACGAGAGGATTGGAGGCATGGATCATCACTCTTTTTTTGGGGAATGGGATCTCACTCTAGGACTCTCTTATATATTTTAGAAATGTTCATTAATCTCTTCCTAATCCTGATAGGGGACTGGTATCCCTAAAAAATGATTATACATTAAATATCATTGATGTGAAAAAAATTAGGATCTCTTTATTGAATCGATATGAATGTATATGAGGTTCTATAATCATTCTCTAGTAATTAAAGCTTCTAATGTTCTACATCAACATAACCATGTTCTTAAGAATGTAAAATTATACAAGGATGTGGTTGATATTATGAGAAAGAGATTGAGCCATTGTGAGTCATCCTATGTATCCTAGTAATCCAAAGAATCAAAACAAAATAGTTTTTAAAACCCATTCTCTTAAACATCATAAAGAAATTAATTATATGGGTGCTTTGGGAAATCATTTATTCAATCTCAAGTCCTAGATATACGTCCTATGTATGTCGACTATAGTTCGAATCAGATTTGTGTACTTTTATTTTTTGGGGCTTCTATATAGAGGTTACCCTCAACATTGTTGACACTCATGGTGTAGATGACAAGATTATTAAAATTACCAAATCCCACAAGATATATGATTGGTTTGAGAACTAAGGGACATAAAATTATTATTATCATTTCTCAAGATACATGAATTATATAATGTGTCTTCCATAGGATTCTTTATTATGGTACTCATGCCTTATGAAGACGTCCTACATATCATGGTTTTAAAAGTAATCATAGTCATTATATTTCAGTAGATTTCTCAGTCCTCTAGTGGATTTGGTAGAGTGATCATCTAAGGGTAATTATAGGGTCCTGATGGCTAACACATATGAATTATAAAAGGATATAAACTAAAAAGGGTGTCATTTTGATATCGGGAATTAGGATGGAATCCTAGGTATCTAGGTTATTGTAGGAATCAGATTTTTTATACTTCAATCATTAGGGATTACTCTCTAATGTTTTCCTTTCCTTGGTAGAGGTCTATATTGTAGTTGTTCATACCATTGCAACTCTCTTATCCCACGTAAGTCGTTATCATTTGTGAGAAAAAAGGATAAAAAGTAATAAATTTCATGAATTAAATAAGGGACATAAATGCTAGAATCACCCTAGATGATCAATATTGAGATCTAACCTTATTGAGAGGTGGAATATGTATCCTGAATATATATGGAATCAGATTCACCATAGTTCCCTTCATCAGGGCTTACAGAATGAGGTTCCCCTATTTGTCAGGGGTTACACTCTTGGGTTTCCCAATTTATTGGGGATTATGCACCATGGATTAGAAATGTTATCAAGTAATGGGATGCTTTAGGGACATGGTATTCATGTCAACAGATTGTCAAATGTCCCAATTGACTTGTCCAAAGGACATTACAAGTTCCAAAATGGATTTATCTGATGACTATCATATAAACCATTTGACACATCTAGGGGTGTTGCATGATACTTGTAACGTTACCTTGTGTCAAGCACCAGAGTTGTCCTGAAACATATAAAGGGTGATGTGAGAGTCAGTAAGACATGTCTAAGTGGGTGTTATGGGTCTTGTATAACATCCCTAGGATGCATCATATGACTTTGCTGACTTGACTGTAGGGTGTTTCATGTCTTGCATGATATGTCAAGAGGGTGTCGTGAGGTCTTAGTTGAGGTTCCCATATGCTTTTTTGAAACAGGGATGGAATAATATGGGTTGATTATATTGGTCACACGATGTATCTGAAAGAAATCACATGGATCAGGTGACATAACGAATTGGATTCACCGGACTAAATTGTCATGCCTAGTAGGAACCATGTGACTTTATTTAACATGTGTAGAAGACTTATCATAACCTAGGATTCATACTGGAGGAGCCTCGCTAGATCTAGGTGGCATGTCATTGTGTTGTCACTTGTATCATACTACTCATGAGAAGAGAATTGGGGAAGAAAACATATATTTATTTATGGATTTCACCATTATACATAGTTCTGGACCTTTTATAAAGAATTACTAATATTTATTCAGTGTCAGATTATTTTAAGTCTTTCATGATCTTTGAGAAATGTGGGATTTTCTTCTTGTGGCCTACTAGAATTCATTCCCAAGATATGAAAATGATCGTGCGAAGTGATTTATACATTGTTCATGATCGGTCTGACTGTTCACTAGTATATTACCTAATATAATCCTTTTCATTAATCAAATCACCCACTTTGGAAAATACACTATAGTGCTTGTGAAAAATTCACATAGATCATCCTCTTGGTCGTAATAGGTTGCAGTCATTTTTCATACTTGGTGGAGGATTAATAGGCCTCTTTACCCTAGTTGTTGAAGAGTTTTTTTGTGTATCTTGTGTGGACCTAGGCTGTATTTAGTGAATGTGTCCATCATCACGTGTATTAAAAATCCTTTATCATCGATTTCTTTAAAGGAATCACCTATGATTTAGTGACTGTGAGTTCCTCTCATCAACACCTCCATTATTAGATTATTTCTAATTAATGGGGATTTTTTTGATCATATAGGCATGTTAAAGGACATCCTCAAGAATATTATAAATGTAAGAGGCATCTGACTCCACCCACTATTATTCCCTTTTTTAGGTGAAAATGGTTGTGTGTCACTCGATATTACATAATTAATGTCAAAGGCAATTACTATATTTATTGTGATGCATCATGTGACAAAGAAATTCTTATAGGATTTCGTGAGATTTTTTAGAAAAATCCATCTGTTTACCCTAGGTGATAAAAAAGGGAGTACATGAGGTTTACTAGGCATACCCAAGGTCTGTCCTGTGGTGAGGATGGAAATCCAATGGGAATCTTTGAGAAGTGGGGGACATGTCATTGAAGTCTCACAGTTTCTTTCAAGTCATCAGGGGAGAGTCACATGATGTTCTCCACCCTTGAGTATCTCCTCAAACCACCTTCTTATATCCATTGTTTTATTTTACCAAAGCTCTATAATATCATAAATATTATTCATTATTGTCGAGGAAATTCATCTTTTCCATCAGTGATGAGTCTCATGATCATTATGACCACTAGGGGTCTCTTCAATTTTTAAAATTTTCACCCAATTTTCAAAGAATTTTCAGGTTCAATTTCTAAGTTTTGGAATTCGACTATTTTTGTGGAATAGGGGAGCTGTTCAGGTTGCAGTTGCGTGTCCATTGTTTTTCCTAAGTACCTTTTCAAGAGTAGAGGGAATTCTTGAAATGGTTTCTATGGGATATGCTATAGGTTCTAAAATTTTAGTTGACTCTTGTTGTGACCTTATAATGGCCACACAATTGTGAGTCCTTTAAAGGATCATGTGATCTGTAGGTTTGGGAAACCTACATCTTCCTTTTCATTTTTGGGGAAAATAATACCCATAATCAGGTATCTGTTCCATTGTGAATTTTCTAATTCATAGATGGAGGGTTTCAAAAAATGCCTCCCCACCCCACTGGAGTGACATATATGGGGACACGATTCTAGTTATGAGGAAAGTAAATTCCCACTAGACTATTTAGAGATGTCAGAAATCAGTTTCTTCGTTGACATTTTATATACCAAGAAATTCTTTGGATTACTTGGAATTCATTATATAAAGATATATGTGGGTTGATTTATCCACTAACTATCATTTCTCTAGATCTCTCTCACCCTGCCTCTGGAACATACTCCAATCACAACACAGTTTCACGAAACCTTATCGTGAGACCCCATCCAGAGCCTTCATCGTGAGATTTTTTCCAAAAGAATTCTTTTTTCTCATTCACTTGTCCATTCCTAATATGATCCATACTTCTATAATAAATTTTTTTGGAGCTTTTACCATTAGGTAAATAGATTTTCTTGGGGCCTTAATGGGTCTACTGGACTGATTACTCTATCTTCTAATTGCCATGTGATTCTTGTGACCATACCCAATTCATGTGATCGTGAGTATCTAAAGGGGATATATGATTGGGTTATTCCCTTTAGGGGTTATGTGACCCACGAGTCATTTGTAAATAAGTTGATTTGATGAATAATTTTTAGATTTTCTAATGCCTTGTAAATTCAGGAAATTCCATTGATACTGCGAGAAATTTTATGTCTTCCCTTTGACAAGATTTCATTTTATCTGTCTGACATATGCCACTTACTTATTTTCAGATGGATTCCAATACTCATAAATATTTAGTAGTTACGTCTAATCAAAGAGCCATGATTACTAGGAATCTCAAATCCAATAATTAATATCATGTATACACTGACAAAAAGAGTATGAAAGGTTCCTACCATCAGAGCTACGAGGATATCATTTTATTCAATGACTCTTGATATATGGGTTTGGTCTTCTAGATGATTATCCCACCCCCTTACAATCATTAATTTTTCACCCTGCTAGTGGTCATCTTCTCTCGATTGTATCCAAACAAAAATTTATAGGCGCATTAGACTGATCACACCTCAGTCTCAAGAGTTATCTTATATATGGGAAAACTCCCCTTAGGTCCAGATGGTTGTGACTTTTTCATCAACATCATTCTATGATCTATTTGATTTTATTTTCCTCCAACATAACCAATCCTAGAACTGGATGGGGTTTGAAGTAGGATATCAAACTCAGTAGTAATTTCTCAAGTGAATGGGCATGATTCTGTTTTGGTTAGATA
Source organism: Viscum album (assembly GCA_963277665.1). Taxonomy (NCBI): domain Eukaryota; kingdom Viridiplantae; phylum Streptophyta; class Magnoliopsida; order Santalales; family Viscaceae; genus Viscum; species Viscum album. The sequence continues at coordinate 1,828,436,580 of OY728119.1, read as the reverse complement.
ACTTTTTATTTATTTTTCTATCCCTCTATAAAAATTTCATCTTTAGGAATCTATCAGGATTTCCTAGTTCATTATTTACCACCATCCCAACCATCTTCAAGAGGTGATCAAAAAAGAGTTTTGTAGAGCCATCACATTCATACTATAATATGGTAATGTGCATATTAGCTTAATGGGATATATACCAATTGGGTGGTATTCTCCCATTTGGATAAATTTGTGATGAATTCCTCCCTTCTACAAATTACTAGGATGATCTTATAGAGATCCCAATCTTCCCTAGGTAGACTCTTATTATCATTATGGGGAAATTGAAGAAGTACTTGACAACTCATTCAGTCATTTCATTCAAGGATTTGTTCGATATAGTTCGTTTATGTCATGGGAACATACCAATTGTTATACGTCCAAGCTAGTGACCTTCTCAGCAATTCCGTGATAGAAATGGATCATATTGTAATATCATGGAAGTTGTGTAACATAACTCATGGAGATACCAAGTGAACTCAGATGTCTGTCCAAAAATTAGGTTGGTAGGACTTATAGCCATGTTGTTGAATGGAAGTCTTTTCTTTGATGGGGATGTATGTTTAGGTATCCAAGTTAGCACATTGGTGATATATCTACTATACAAAGAAGGTTAGAACCTCAAATTTTTAGTAATGGTCCTTTCATGCCTCTACCAATTCCTTGGCCATGTCTAACAAGGTATATACCCTTACAATATCAGTGTTCCACTCCAAATTATGTTCATCTATATACGGGAACACATTCATTATTATGAATATTATACCACCTCTTATATCCCTAATGCTTCATCCCAACCCAGATTATTGAATATATCCTGGGTTTATTCCATTACTCTAAGCCCTTTTGAGGTTAAATATGTGATGATCAAATAAAATAGCTTCATTTTTATTTCTTTTTGTACACCAGCTGGACCAATTATTGATATTGGAAATGGTTATCATGATTAAAGGTCATATATGATATCTATCTGGGATGGGCTACAATTAGATATAGTAGATAAACTAGTTATCTATGAAACTTATGCACCTCATCGAGATTCTTTTCAATTTGGATGCTTTAAAAGGGTCTCCCTTCTTATTTTGGATGGTGTTCTAGGTGAGATTCACCATGTGATCTTTCACCATTTGGAAAATTATATCACGTGAAGATACTGTGGGTGAGATTGTAACTCCAAGAACAAAGTTAATTTTTAATAATAATAATAATCATTATTATTATTATATTGGTTTTGTTTAACAATGGTTCTTTTAAAATAAGAATAATGGCAAGAAAAAAATAAATGATAGGTATTATTCAATAAGAAATGATAAATCATACCTTTCCATAAGTCCAAAAGAACTCCACTAACCTATAATTCCTACTAAGAGACAACTCATAATCACCGGGAGACCCCCAAACATCACAAATAGACTGAGAAAATAGTGAGAGTCCTTATGGTATATCATAATAATTAACATTAGGGCAAGTGATACAGCTACCATACTGAGCATCAATGGAATATAGAGAACCATCTTAACCGATTTGTTTCTAAATGTTTAGAATAACTTAAACAACTTTTTATAAGGCCTTTTTGACTATTGGTAGTCATTGCGGTACTTAGGTGATTGTTGGTTTTTGCAACAGTACTAAAATCTTATAACCATTAAGTGTTTTTAAGAATTTTGATTATTTTTATTATCTTATGTATTTTGAATATTTTAAGTATTTTAGTTATATAAAATTTTTAAATGTTCTATGTTTTTGAGTATATTTTAAAGTACTTTAAAGTTGTTTATTTGAACATGTTTTAATTGAAGTTGTCCTTAGAATTTAAAAGCCAAATTTTTTAAAGCCTAAAATGATTTGGGTTTTCATGACTTTTGTGTAGTAATGAAATTAAAAAAGAGAAGTGCATAAATTAACTTCAATTAATTTTAATGATAAGTACACACATTGTTTTAATACAAAAACTAAGTATTTGAATTTGAAAACATGTTTCTTTAAATAGCCTTATTAATTAAAAGTTATAATTTTGGGTTAATTGATGACATGATATAATTTATATTATGGTTTGTGTATTGTAATGTTTCCAAGAATAAAAAGAAATTGAAATCATGTTTTATACTAATAAAATTAATGACATTTTTTTAATTAATTAAATGATTAAAACTTCATTTTTAACATTATTTGGTTTAAAAGGAAGTTATATGGTTTACATTGTTTTTGAAGGTTTTCTGTCAAGCGTTTATAAATTATATATGATCCTTTAAGTCCATCCCCTTATAGTCCGAGTGAGGTAGCTCGCACCACTCCATTAGTAGTAGGTGGTCGGGCCTTACCCCCTCATCCAGCATGGGCCATTCATGAGGGAAGAGAGTGCCCACTGGGAGACTATGGAGCAGCAAGGCTACACCACCGTGCAGGGAAACATGGTGGCAGAGATTGGGCACATAGTGCACCCACATGGATAAATGGTATGGGGCGGAACTAGGAATGGGGAAGAGAGCCAATTGATCGGTGCTGCGAGCTCAAGGCTTATAAAGTTAGCTCAAAATCTTCTTTGTTTCAATGTGGGATGGATTTTCTAAAGGAAAATATAATCCTAGCTATTCAATCTCACCACACGTAATCTAGACCACACGATCTGGTCTTGGGTTCTAATCCTATCATCATGACCCTTCATTCATGCTTTCTTCAACCGTCTGATCAAAGACCCAATTGATCTCTGTCACCAATCTGTTTTAAAAAACCAGATCAAACCTCAGTTGTCTGATTAATCCATGATTTAATCTCATTTATCCATCCTTTTTAAGAATCTTGGAACCCACAATAGTCATTCGATCACCTTCGGATGATCTGGACCTTCTGATTCCTTCCACGACTTCTCCTTGCTTCATCTTCTTCCATGCTCCAAACTAGTGGCTTGACCCAAAGTTTTTATTTTTCCTTCTTCTTCTCTTGAGATCCTCAACCATTCTGTTCGGACCTACCTTTAATTTCTACTCGTATGTTTTTTTCTTCTTTTTATTATGTTAATGTCTCCTCTTTTAAGTTTCCACAACATTGTATATGTATATATAATAATATAATCATCGATTAGCTTGGGATTTATTCTAATTTGAGTGTTAGACCAGTTTTGTATTAGTCTATTTATTTGGGTATTTGTTTATATTTTATTTATGAATCACGAGGATAATATATATATATATATATAGACTATATAAATCTTAATCATGATTGTAACTCTATTGGATTTTCCCCTCCAATACACTACTCGACCCTATCTTTCACTTGAATCCATGTAAATGATTAATTTGATTCATTTTTATTATGTAAAAATCTTATCTATACCTTTTTTGTATTTACACATATATTTATATATGTATTTTTCAATTCATAACATGTTTCATTGGTTTTAACTATTTTTATCCGCGTTTTTAATAGTGTATTACACTTGTAAGTGATTATTTGTTTGCATTTCAATAGGAAAACCCTTCTATCCATTTTTGTGCCTCATAGTTATATATATATATATATATACAATTTTATATAACTTCATATCCTAACTCATTTAAAGTTTTCTATATATGATTATCAGTGTTAAACTGATGTTTTAAGGTGTATAACACTATTATGGGTTAATATTGTTTATTTTTTGATTAAAATAAGTTTTTATATTGTTATATATGTATATATGATTTCATTATATAAGAAACCAATTCATGTTTTTATGTTTTTTTAATGGGGATCATTTTTTTAAATAATGTTCTTAAAACATGTAATACATGTAAGGGATTTTTAATCTTGTTTTAAATATGAAAAACCATTATATATAAATTATGTATATATAGTTATATATATATATATATGTGTTTGTTTATATAATAAATCCATTCTTATTTAATGATTTTTCAAATTATGAACATTTGTTTCAAAATGGTGTTCATAAAAAAATTGTACATATATGGGTATACTATGTTTTGTTTTAAATGAAACCCTATGTATATTTATAAAACAAACCTAATCTATTTCTATGGTTTTCAAATGAACAAAATATGTTTTTAAATAATCTCCTTAAGTACATGTAAATCAGGTGAGGAATAAACTTGGTTTTATTTAATTGGGCCATGAAAACATATATGTGTATATACGATTATGTGTATTTAAGTATGAGTTTTAACTATAATGTGAAATAGGTTTTCATAACAACTATTTTAGAAATTTATTATGTTTTCTTATGTATATAATATTCTTAAGGATTTATTGAATCTTGTTTTGGTAGTGCAATCCCAAGTGTACAGCTTGTGTATATATATGGATTGATAAAATTTTCAAACCCACATGTATATATTTATGTATTTCAATCTTGACTTCTCATGATTATAAATGGTACAATATATTTTATTAATTTGAGTAATTATACATGCATAAACTCATATTTTTAATTATGAATACTTCACAAGAAATAATAGTCTTACAACCATGCTTTTTATTTCAATTTTCCATAAGGAATGCCTTTAATTATTTAAGTTTGTGTTTTAAACTATTTCATATTTCAATTAACAGTGTACGTTTTATACAATAATAATAGGTATCTCAATGTCAAAACATGTAAATCGCGATATGAAAAGGTTCAAATTCCTGTGAAAGGGTTTTAATGAAAAAGTTATTATTTTATCTGATAACCCACTGTTTTATGTGCACTAGTTTTTACTACGTATGCAAAAGCATGTCATTTTAGTCATGCATGCCACTATTAAATCTGATGCAGAAATAACCTAAAACTAACAAATATATCCCTTTTTAATACCCTTCATGTATACAAGAGTGAATTATATCTCTCTTGATATCTTATGGATTAAGAATGTAAGTATTCAGTCTAGAATGGGACACTATGAATATCAGACTATACTAGACATATAAGGATTGTCTTAGACTTAAATAATAAGATGGGTGTGCCTAGATAGTGCTCTGATGCATTGGTTAAAGTTTAGCCTCATGAGATGTTAAGTGAGACTGACTTGGCGATTAGCCTTGGCTTGAGCTACCATGTGAAACGATCTTAGCGGTTAACCTTGACTCATACTAAGTCATGTTTCATGTATGGTATCTCCACAAGGCCATGAAAAAGTCTGTCATTATAAATTCCCTCATTATATATTAGTATATGACCAAACCGGTGATATTTCAACTATTAGAATATCCATTAGGTAAGAATATTTTATGATATGGGTGATGAATGCATATATAATAAAAGAAGTATGCGCCAATAATGTTATATAAGAAAAATGGATCAAAATGATGAAATTTAATTTGATGTTAATCCTATCAATCCATGAATTTCATAGTAAGTGTTAAGTGAATCATGTAATTATTACTTAAAAAATAGTATGCAAGTTTTATTTTATGTGCTAATTTATACTTACAACCTTTCATGTCACCTTTAAAATTGGATTGTTCAATTTATGGATTAAGCAGCATTCTTGGAATTTTTATACAAGTATGCACACTTGGATATATGTTTTACCTATATATTTTAAGTAAATACATATAATTCAAGTGTAAGAGATTTTATTGAAATTTGTTTCTAGTAACCTTCGAAAAGTGTTGATGACGTGCCTCAAGAAGTGATGTTTTACTTATAAGAAAATGTTTTGTGATTATTTCAAAGGTTGTTTGTTATAAAAAATAATTTCTTGAAGTTTATTTTAAAACCCCTTACTAGGAATTCTTATGCTCATCCTACATTTCCAATTTTTTACAAGGTTTAGCAGATTTTTCATGCTTTGACTAACTTTATATGATGGAAATAATTTGAAGTATATATTTGTCAAGTATAAGACGAAGTTTAACAATTGTGTCTGGTTTTCTAGAACCAAAACTAAAACAATCCTCTGTTGTAGAAGGAGATGTGTTATTTTTATTTGTATGTTTTATAAGGAGAAATTTACAAACTATCTTCCAGACATAGACTCTGGGATTCTGGGTTGGGATCTCTATAGTTGGTATCATTGGATCGGTTTAGACAAATCTAGGAAATTAAAACAAGACTAAAAATTTGAGTATGCATTGCTAATTATAAGTCTTTTTTTATTTTTTTCATATGACATGCGAAGATTCAAAATAAAACCCTTATTTCCCTTCCTAATTATGTTCTAGAGACCATAATTTCAATGTCATGTCAAAAAGACTATGAACCATTTGCAAATCATAGTTTAACATGAAAACATCTCTATAATGTATCTGACTCTCCTTGTGTACTTTATCTCTATCAAGGATCACACTTTGACTATTTCCTTATGGTACATTCTCAAATTCCATTCTATGCACGTAGGGGGAAGTACTATAAGGTCCCTTTTAAATGTTTCACTATATCCAAAGGCATTGTATCCCTATGGGATTTCATAGAATCTACAAATGCAAGTGACCTCTGTGAAACATTTATGTTTCAGATATTTTCCTACGGTCATAGTGGATGTGATTTTGAAATCTTGAGGTTGAATCCTTTTGTTCATTTTACAGACATCATGTCAAAGCTATTGTCACACATATTTACACCCTTCATGCCTCACTCCAAAGAAACTACAGATTTCTAATTGAGTATGACCCTAGCTGGTCTCGTTGTGTCTGGACCATAGAAGTCATGAGTTTTGAAGTTGTGCTAATCTGAAACTGGGGAAATCATCGACACTGATGGTACATGTGAAGGGACACCATGGTGAGTAAGTGTCTGTGTATATGAATGGAATTTCGATGATGAAATTATTTTAAGAGGGTGATAATATAACACCATGAACAAATTTTATTTTTAATAATATTTTATTTATTATATTGTTTTTGTTTAACAATGGTTCTTTTAAAATAAGAATACTGGCAGAACAAAAATAATATACATATTTTATTCAATTCTAAATGGTAAATCTTACATATTTAGAAGTCCAAAAGAAATACACTTACCTATAATTCCTACAAATAGACCTATTAGAATCATTAAGGGACCCCCAAACATCACAAACAGAACAATAAAATAGTGATATCCCTTCAGGTCTATCAAAATGAAGAACATTATGGCAAGCGACACAACAACCATACTGATCGTCAAGTAAATATAGAGCTCCATATTCACAGAGTTGTTTCTAAAAGTTTTGAAAAGCCTAAACATCTTTTTATATGGACTTTGTGACTGTTGGTAGTCATTTCATTCCTTACGTGACTATATTTTTTTTGCAATATTCAAAAAATATTATAACAATTAGGTGTTTTTTATGAAATTTCATTATTTTTATTATGTTATGTATTTTTTATATTTTATTTATTTTAATTACAAAAGAATTTTAAATTTTCTATGTATTTGAGTATATTTTAAAATAAATTAATGTTTTATCTTTGAACATGTTTTAATGGAACTCGTCTGTAGTATTTGAAATCATAAATTTTTAAAGCAAAAAAATGAATTGGAAATCATGAATTTTGTGTTTTAATGAAAATAAAAAGTGATGTACATAAGTTAACATAAATTTATTTTGAACAGAATTATACACTTTTTTTGATATAAAAACTACGCATTTAAATTTGAAAACATGTTTTTTAAAATACGCTTATTAATAAAAAGATATACATTCAGTTTTGTTGATGACATGGTATAATTTATATGATGGTTTAAATATTATAATGTTACCAAGTTTAAAAATAAATTGAAATCATGTTTTAGGCTAATAAAATTAAGGAAATTGTTTGTTTTAATGAATTAAATAATGAAAAATTCATTTCCTATTTATTTGGTATAAAATGATGTTATACAGCTTATTTTGATTTTGAAGGTTTTTAATCAAGAGTTTATAAAAAAAATATGAAACTTTAAGGCTATCCCCTTATGGTCATAGGGAGGCATCTCACACCATTCCTTTGGGATTAAGTGGCATGGCCTTAGCCCCTCAACCAGCATGAGCCAACCAAGAGGGAAGTGTGCACCCACAGGGACTCTAGGGAGTAGAAAGGCGGCGCCACCGTAGAGTTTGGTCATAGAGTGCACTAATAGGGTGGTACAGTTATGGGGCGGTACTGGGGAGGGGGAAGAGAGACAATTGATCGGGGTTGGGAGCTTGGGGCTTATAAAGTCAATTTGAAATATTCTTCAGTTCAATGTGGGATGGGTTTCTGAAATGTAAATCTAATCCTGACCATTCAAACTCTCCACGTGTAATTTAGACAACATGATCCAGTCTCAGGTTCGAATCATATTGTTCTGACCCTTCCTCCACGTTTTCATTAGTTGTCTGATCGAAGAACGAACTGATCTCTATCTCCCATCTATTTTGAAATTCCACATCAAACCTCAATCATCCGATCAATACAAGATTTAATCTCATCAGTCCATCCTTTTAAAAAATCATGAAACCTTTCATAGTCTTTTGATCACCATCAGATGATCTGGATTGTCGGATTCCTTCCACGACTTCTCCTCGCTTCTTCTTCATCATGAAAAACTAGTGTCTTGACCCATAATTTTTCTTGTTTTCTTCTTCTTTTCCCGAGATCCTCCACCATTCTCTTTAGATCATCCTTCAATTTCTACCGGTAATCTTATTTTGTCTTTTTTTTTATTTTCTATTCTCCTCTTTTATCTTTTAGTATCATTATATATATAATATAATATAATCACCAATTACATTGTTATTTATTTTAATTAGAGTTTTAGACCTTTTTTGTATTAGTCTATTTTCATGGGCATTTTTTTATATTTTACGTATGCGTTGTGAGGTATAAAATATATATAGCCTATATAAACCCTAATGTTTCTTGTAACTCTACTATATTTTTCCCATTTTAGACACTACTCGTCCCCGTCTCTCTCTTGAATCCATGAAAGGGTTTAATATACATCATTTTTGTTATGAAAAACACTTATCTATACCATTGTGTATTTACAGATATATATATATATATATTTAAATCGAAACATGATTAGGTTTTCTAAATGTGTTTATTAGTGTTATTAAAAGTGTATAACACATGTAAGGGATTATTTATTTCTATTTCAATATGAAAACCCTTCTATCCATTTTTGTGCTTCACGATTATATATATATATATATATTGGTGTGTGTATAAAATTATATATATCTTCTGACCCTAACTCGTTTTATGTTTTCTATATATGATTATCAGTGTTAAAGTGATGTTTTAAGGTGTATAACACTTGTATGGGTTAATCTTGTTTAGTGTTTCTTTAAATTAAGTATGTATATATGATTTATTTATATAACAAACCAATTTGGGTTTTAATGATTTTTGAATGGTGATCATTTGTTTTTAAATTATGATCTTAAAACATGTAATACATATAAATGTTTATTTGATCTTGTTATTAATATGAAAACCCATTGTTTATGACTTTCGAATATATGTTTATATATATACATTTGTTTATATAATAAATCTGTTCTGATTTTATGATTTTTAAAATGATGAACATTAATTTCTAAATGGTGTTGATAATACATGTTATACACACAAGGGTTTACTATGTTTTGTGTTAAATAAACCCTATGTTTATTTATAAAACAAACCTATTTTATTAATGTGGTTTTCAAAAAATGTAAATATTTTTGTAAATAAGGCCCTTAAATACATGTAAATCATTTAAGGAATCAACTTGGTTTTATTTAATTGGACCACAAAGACATATATGTGTATATATGATTATGTGTATATATATGGGTTTTTACTATAATCTGAATTAGGTTTTAATTAAACCTATTTATGTAATTTATTATGTTTTTTGATGTGTATAATATTCTTAAGGATTTATTAATTCTTTTTTTGTTGTGCAATCCCAAGTATACACCTTGTGTATATATATGGTTTTATAAATTTTTTAAACCCACACGTATACCTATATGTATGTCAATCTTGACTTATCAAGTATTTAAATGGTACTAGATTTGTTATTAAGTAGTATAATTATCCATTCATAAAAGCATATGTTTAATTATGAATACATCACATTAAATAATAGTCTTACAACCATTCTTTGTATTTTGATTTTTCATAAGGAATGATTTTAATTATTTATGATTATTTTCTAACCTATTTCATATTTCAATTAACAATGTATGGTTTAAACAAGAATAATGTGTATATCACTGTCAAAATATATAAATCATGATATTAAAAGGGTCACATTCATGTAAAAGTGTTTTAACGAAAGAGTTATTATTTTATGTGACAACCCACTATTTTGTGTGCACTAGTTTTTACCTCATGTGTAAAAGAATGTCGTTTTAGTCCTTACATGCCACTTTTATCTTTGATTCCACCACTACTGAAAACTAGAAAATCTATCCCTTTTAATACACTTCATTTATGCAAGAGTGAATTTTATCTCTATATATAACTCATGGATTGAAAATGTAAGTATTCAGTGTAGTATGAAATACTATGAATATCATACCGTAATGGACATATGAGGAATGTATTGGACCTTAATGATAAGATGGGTGTTCCTAGAGAGTGATCAAATGATTTGGGAAAATTTGAGTCTCATGAGATGTTATTTGTGTTGGTATTGGCAGTTATCCTTGGCTTGTTCTACAATGTGAATTGATCTTGGTGGTTATACTTGACTATTACTAAGTCATGTATTTTGTACGGTCTTGGCGCAAGGCCCTGAAAAAGATTGTCATTATACATTACCTCATTATGTATTATTATATAACTAACCATGTGATTATTGAAATAGTAGAATATCCCTTGGATAAGAATCTTTTATGATAATGGCGATGAATGAATATGGCATGAATGAAGTATGCACCTGGAAAGTTATATAAGGAAAATGGATCAAAATGATGAAACTAAAGTTGACGTTAAACCTATAAATCCATGAATTTTATATTAAGTGTTAAGTGAATAATTACATTGTTACTTACTCAATACCATGCATGTGTTAATTTATGTGCTGATTTGTGCTTATAGCCTTACAAGTCACCTTTAATATTGGTTTGATAAATTTATGAATTAAGTAGTATTCCATGAATTTTTGTACAAGTTTGCGCATTCTAATATTTTCTTACCTACAGTTTTTATGTAAATACATATAATTCTTGTGTAAGTGATTTTCCATAAATAATTCAAGTATCCATTGAAATGTGTTGATAACGTGCCTCAAGAGGTGATGTTTTACTTATAATAAAATTTTTTGTAATTATTTCAAAGGTTATTTGTTATAAAAATGAATTTCATTAATTTTTTTAAAACCCATTAATTGGAATTATTATTATCACCCTACGTTTTCAATTTATTTTTTTACAGGGTTTAGTATATTTTTCACACTTTTAATACCTTTATGTGATGGAAACAATTTGAATTATATCTTTGTTAAGTTTTAGAAGAAGGGTAGAAGTTGTGTCTAGTTTTCATGAACCTAAACTGAAACAATCCTCTATGATGGAACAAGGCATGTAATATTTTTGTATATGTATTATGAGGAAAAAATTACAAACCATGTTTCAGGCACCGAATCCCAGATTCTGGGGTCGGGGTCACTATAGAGATCATTTTTTGGACTGTTAATGACTCTCACACCATCCTTACTTAGTATTAAGCCTAGTCTTGGGGTTTAGATTATCTGGATGGTGGAAAAACATGTCGGTTTGACATATGGATATGGTTTTTATCTCACCAACACTGTTTTTATAAGAAACGATGGAATTTATCGATGATCTGGGAAATACATCGAGAAAGTGACCTTTTTGGGAGATGACTATTCAGATGGTGAGAATGGCTTTTTTGAGGAAGTTAATCTTCCAACAAAAGATATATATGATACACCTATTGTATTAAATTATATTAAAGATTATTCCCCCAATTTCACATTGGTTCATCTATTTATTCATCCTTATAGCATGCCTACCTCATCGGCTTTAGATTCTTAGGTGTTATGTATGATAATATAGAAATAGATACATTCCTTGATCACTCAGACCCGATATAAGTATTCTAAAACCAATGGTAATTACTTCACCCATTATTTCATAACTTGGAGGCATGTGGGTTTGATCAAAATACTCTTTATGAAATTATATAGAAAATCATCCTGACCCAATGAAATGTGGCCATGAGTAAAAGGGATTTGAATGATCGTCTAGATGAGGATCTAATTTCTAGGAAAATGAGGGAGATGTTGAGGGTATTAGAGTGGGGTCCCCATTTTATATCTAAATTAATGTCTCATATAGTTTCCTAAACTGTAAATATATGTAGATTTGAGGAGATTATCACCCACTTGAGGTGTGGCCTTTACATTATCATCCCCATTGGACACTATTCATAAGAGGTATTAAGAGTTTAATATTTTGGTTGAGACCCTCCATCCCATGGTAGATGTGGAAGAGATGGGGAGATCAACACTCAAACATTCAATTGATTCTTCTCTCCAGAATCTTATTGATCTTACCAGTGCATCTGGTAATATTTTATCATTATTTAACTTTGTTAATCAACTCTATTTTTATGAGACTTCAGAGAGACACCCTAATTTGGGGATTCTTCCATCTTTTTCATACTATGAATGAATAAATTTTTTGAAATCTCTAGAGTACTATCAAATATTCATTCCATCATGATTTTCATGATATATTGTTTCTCCAATATTATGGGAATCACTGAATCTATATTTCATTTTCATAACATCAAGTTAACCTGAATGTCTGGAACTAAATATTTAAATCGTAATATATTTAATTCAATAAATACACATGAATACCCACCAGCTTGATATCCTCTACTAACATGTCAATTCCAGCTATCTTGAGACCACTTGATTTGTAGAATAATTTTATAGGTATGATACCATCCTGAATGGAGAATTCATTATATTTCCCTAAATATGATAGACTTGGCTAGAGGCTCATCATTTTTGGATGGCCATGTAGTGGGACTTATATGATTTTGTAGCCTAAAAAACTGCAATGTTGTAGATTATGGTATTTTTAGCTCGAACTTGATATCACATTTAGTTTATATTCTTTTATCTTGGAGAGGATATCACTTATGTTTATGGTATTTTAGCTCAAACCAGATATGGATTATGTTTTTGGACTTTTATCTCAGAACTGATAACACATTAGTTTAGGGTCTTTTAGATCCCTCCTAATATTCCTTTATTTTAGCATCCTTTACTTTGACCTAATGTCACATTAGTTTATGGTCTTCTATCTCGGGCATGATGTCTCATTAGTTTAGATTATTTTAGCTCAGACCTGATGTTTATTTAGTTTAGGGACATTTAGCATGGACCTAATGTCTCTTTAATTTAGGGGATTTTAGCATGAACTGTATGGATGACCATGTCTTATGGTGTAGAAAATCATGGAATGGCCTTAAAAAAACACTGAGGGGCTTGGTTGTACTATAGTCTTTTTAGGGCACAAAATAATTAGAGTTCCATTCTTATAAGGAAGATATAACTTTATTTCATTGTTTTAATCACTTATGTGTCTATTTCATGGCCGAGAAATGTCTATTTCCACTATTTTCCAAGGGGATGGATGATTTATTGAAGCTGTATCTGTGGAGGGTGAAATATTAGTCATTATATGTTCTTCTAGATTGCTGGACTATGGGTTTTATAAAAAGTAACCTAAAAGTTTGATTATATAGATATATGATGAAGAATACGTACTATTTCTATAATATAACACTCTAAGTTGTTCAGTTTCACCTCAATGTTTCTAAGGGAAATTAGTATTGAAACTTCTTTCTTGTATTGAGGAGATGCCTTTAGGTGGTGGGTTAAATCCCTTATGTGTTGATAATATGGCCAATAAAAGTTGATCTCTAGATATTTTAGTGGGATATAAAATATTTTCAGGGATTCAAATGTATCTATTATAACATTTTGTATGGAATTTAATATTTCCATAAATGGATCTAGAACCCTAGGGAAACATAGATTTTAATTTGAATCTCATGCTCTACGCCCTATGGTTTCAAATCATGAGATGTTGTCTATCAAAGGTTATGTAATGAAGTGTCACATTGCGGCCTTGGGAAAGGGTACAAAACAAGGTGATGTTACATTGAAGATGTCGAATCTGCTTATATATTTTTGTAAGGGGATTGTAAATCATGGTCCCAAGCACTCATATTGGGTGGATTAAATGGTATAGTCATATTGGCAGTAGTTCGGCCACACTAAGGTGTGGAGTTCTACCGCAATGATGTTTGGGATAATAATTATTATAATTCCCTTTTTTTATAATGACACATTTGGTTGATGGACATAGAAGCTTAAGCATGATCCATATTCATGGATACATAGTATAGAAAAGGGTCCCTTGATGCCAGTTATCTTTTTTATGGTCCATGAAAGGTTTACGATTATCTGATAAACCCTAATCAGGAGCTATGGTTTAAAGAAAGTGTAATATCCAATAAAGGATTGAAAAACATAAAGGTTGTTTCACCACCTAGAGAACATATTTTCATTGTGAAAGGATGTGAAAAATAATTTCCCTATCTTTTTCATGAACCAATAAGTCTAGTGGCCTTATCATTATTTTTATTAGGGCTATAATATAGGCCATATGAGCATTACTACTTATTTATTTGCATCCAAAACACTAGTGTTGAATTGTTTAGTGATCAAAGACATAAGTTTTTATTATGATTACATTTGTGTGTTTTCAACGTGAAATGTTTTATGTCTCTTTAGGATGCAATTTTGGGTCTGACAATTTGGACCATTATATGCAAGAGTTGATGGTCACACAACATTGACCAATGAACAACTAGTTGAAGGTCTTCAATCACATGGACCTAATATGTGATATGTTACACAAGAACATAATTAGGATACATAGGGTTAAGATAACTCCTACATCATTCTGAGTAGAATAGGAAAGTGTTTTAAATTATAGAACAATTTACATAGATCTAGAGTAATGATATGGGATAGTCATACTAGGTGTCTCTCAACCAAACTGAGGTGTTTTGTGCTACCGAAGTTATATACAAACTCACCAGGATCCAAATGTCCTTTTTTCATAGCGAAACATTTTTTTGACACCCATATTCACATATTCATGTGTCATAGGAATAGATGCATAGTCATGAAAAGGGTCCCAAGAAGGAGGTTATCATTTCAAAGGGCCATATAAGATTTGTCTTTTCTTGATGTGCTTAACGCATGAATTGTGGTATATGGATTGAGGTGATTTTAAAAGATGGTAGAAGAACCTTGATCTCTGGTTGACCGAGGTAAGTCTCTTTTGGTTATTTGATAAGTAATAAATGATGGTAAATGGTCTATAGAGTTTATCATCATGTAGTAGGGATATTTTTCATATATTTTAATGTCATAAGGTATGGAAAATTTCTATATAGTTTATCGTCACCCATTAATGCCACAATAACCATTGTGAACGGATGGAAATGTTGTAGTTGGGACCAAGGGTGAATGTCTGAGCATTACTACTTATCCCATGAAAATGTGAATCAAACCATATATAGTTCTGAAATGTTTTTCCTTGAGCAGGTTTGACCTATATGGAAATAGGGGGTATATTTATATTTATATGTTATGGTTGGGGCCAGTTTGGGATATTTGGGAATCACTACATATCCTTTGATGACAAGATTCGATAAACAAATAGTTATTAAGTGGGAAATACTCTACATATGTTAGTCTCATTTATAGAGTTGGGCATTATTTCAATTTATTATTGTATCTGGGTCTAGTATTGAGGTCCAATGTGTCACAAAGTGTCCTGTGATGAGAGGATTCAAGCCACATGTAGTTCATAAGGAACTATTCAATCCAACTTCATGTGGATGGGATAAAGTGGGAATGATGTGGCAAAATAGAGATGTTTATGGTGGGCCAAAGGATGGATTCCAAGGGATCGTTACCAATCAACTGGAAATGAGAATCAAGCCACACATATTAATTGGAGAACAATATTGTCTATCATCAGGTCACTTGGACATGGACACCCTAATGTGAAGAGGAATATAGTGGCTAAAGTTATTGTAGAATATCAACACCCACTGTGGTGGTCCTCTCAATTGAGGTTCTTAGGAGTGTTAGTTCTGTGTCATGCATGGGTTATTAACTATCATTTTAAATGTCATGCATTGAAGACTCATGGTAATTATATTATGGTCAACCATTTTGGAATGTGATGGGAATGTCAAAAAATTTTATTCCTTGCCTGTGTGGGGAATCCTTTACCAAGACTCAAAAGCCCTCATGAGCTATTCTAGGTGTGAGAAAAAAGGAATGGAAAGGGTTCCTCTCACCATGAATAGGTATTTAAGAGCAGAAAAATATAATTTTGTATCATGTGGTGGTGTGGAAAAGATATATGATCGATTCGTCGCTATGTATCATATTGGAAATGAGAATCAACCTATATGTAGTTCTAGGAAATCTATGTAGTTTAACATCATCAGGTAAGGATGTGGGTGAAAGGACATTAATGAAGAGTAATATTATAAATCTATGTTGTTTTATATCATGTGGTTATTATGTAGATCATTCTACGTGCAAAGAAGGTATGTTGTGGATCCATGACGTTTTACATCATGTTGTATGTAAATTTTACTTGTTTTTTAATGTCATGTGTTAATGAAATTGGATCACCAGATGTGAAAGGTATGTAATCCTATGACGGGTCCTAAGAATAGTAGTTTAGGAATCAATAAATATCCATTGATAATATGAAGAATGATTATATAGTTCATATGAAACCACATAGTTTTATAGCATGCGGCTAGGATAAATTTGTACATTTTAATGTCATTTACTCAGGATGATGGATAATGTGAAACATAAATTCATTCTGTTAGGACTTGATCCACACATTTTAATGCCATGTGGTGAGGATGATGGACATGTAGCATAACCTCTTGAGATAACGATCAATTTTTTTATTTTAATGGTATGTACTCAAGATGAATTATCATAGTTCAAGGTCATGTACACAATATGATTGACAAAGCCTACTATGATGTTGTTGCGCAAGCCGATGATCGTAATGAAATGTATTTCTGGAGAAATATCAAATTGGTTGGTGGTGGTACATGGTCCCAATACATAGTGTCCGATGAGTGGGATCTATTACGATATACCTTATGTATGACATAAGGTCCTTCCAATTTTTCTTCTAGATTCATGGGTTTCTTTCCTGGTATCATTGGTGTTCTAAGAGCCTTCACTAATTCCTAGTGGAGTAATGAAGGAAGGAGAACCTTATTATTAAAGGAACTTGAAATCCAATTCTAATGGAACACCATGTTGTGCCATGTGGGCAATCTATTCCCATCTAGCCATTCCAATTCATCCATCTACATTAATGGTTGTTTATAATCTGAGAGATTTCCACATATGGCTATTTAGAGTGAAGGTAGATAAACCTCTATCGGTAACACAAACTCAATGATGTACACCAATGAGTATGGTTTCATCTATATGATAGTACACATGGTGGTATGGTAGGGACATAATGCATTGAGGAGTTTATCTATCCAATCCTTATTATAAATTTTCACCATCTTTTAGAGTATAATAGATAGAGTCTTATTTAAGGCATCTATCAATTCATTTGTCATTGAATTATAGTGATTTGACTGATTGGATTAGATATTTTACTCCTCGTAAATCTTATTCAACTCTATGGAATATAAATTTATGCCATTGTTCATCAATATTGTGTGTGGGACCCCGAACCTAGTGATGATATGGGACATCACAAAGTTAATAATGTTCTTCTTCCTAGATTCCTTGAGGGGTATTGCCTAATCCCATTTGGAAAAGAAGTTGGTATCAATAAGGATGTAATTGAACTAATTTTTTGTGGCTATGGGATATGTACCCACAACATCCTTCCCCCAAATGGAAAATGACCAGGAATATTTAACCGTTTTTAGAAATTATAGGGGGTAATGGATGGATATTACATGAATATGACATTAATTAAATGTCTTGGTGAATTCCCCTTTGTGTTTTATCATGTTTTTCCTATAATATCCCATCCAAAGTATTTAGTGGGAGATTTGGGTTCTTGAATGATGGGATTTGCAGGAGCATTCATGGACTTATTTTATGATGATGGTAATCTCCGATTTTGTAATGGACCTCAGGAGGATTCTATAAAATCCCAATATTTAGAGGATAATTTTCACATTTGGACCATCCTATAGAGTTAATTTATCTTTCTAACTCCATATTTTTTCTCTTATGGGATGATTTGTTGCGATAATTCCATTTTAGAGATATCCAATTATGGTCCCCCTCAATCTAGGAGTATTCGTTTGTTACTCACACTCTGGGGTGGTGTTGAAATGACTGATTTATTATATATCACATATAAAAATTGATGAAACCATTTATCAATGTCTGATATGGAATATTTATTCAACCTAATTAGGGTCATCTAGAATGACAGCTACATTATCCATTTCTTTGGCATGAGTATTCTTTGATTGGGGAACATGATGCAATGTGGGATCAAAGTAGAAATTATATATCAGTCCCCTAACGTTTCTAGTTAAGGGGATATAATACATTTTTTATGGTATATTCATCATTGATCTAATTTAGCACCAATTATAAGTCCTATTTGATATTCAGGTAATCTATGTGCAGTATTAGGGCTAGATCCAATACAATTATGGGGGATTGGTATTCTACCTCACTATTTGTCCGGCCTTAGGAGAGTAAGGAAGGTGAAGGAAAAACTAATTTTTATGGAGATAAAATTACAATACATAGACTAACACAATTGAGCTTCAGGTGCTCTATCCTTAGGCTGATAGGACTCTGGGAGGTTTCCTCAAAGTAAATCTGCAATGTCTAGGGAGTTCCATGGGAATAAAATACCTCTTCATCTAGGATATTGGTGTTATCATGTGTATTTTCTTGGGTAGAAATTCGTGAAAGAAAACCATCTAGGGATTTACCATTCACTAAATTTGGAGATATGAACTAAATATCATAGTATTGAAGAATGACCAAACATTAAGCCTAGATCCTAGTCAATAATGGGAGGCCAAGGATATAATTTAGAGGATAAATATGAGAGACCAAATAGAAATTGTGGTGATGCATGTAATGACTAATAATTTACACGGAAAATATGAGTGAAAGTTCACTCCTCTTGATATCATACTATCTGTTCTTAGTACCCATAATCATCTAGATATGGTAGTGCAGACTATTCTAACTTCCCGTATCATTTTCATATGATTTTAGGGTACCCAATGAATTCTCCATAGTATCCACAAATAATATTACGGTCCTCACGTCTACTAGAGGAATCGAAACCAATGGGTGAAGCGAGTACATCTTGATATATTTTAATGATTTTTGATAGTCATCGTACCATGGATAATCTATTCCCTTATTCATTAGACTGGTGAAGGAGAGATATTTTTTGAACAAGTGGTAGAAGAATCACCAAATGTATAGATGGGTACCTTTGAGTCCCATCCATTCTTTGGGATTTATGGGGGGTATATTTGTAAAATATCACTAGGATTATCCATATCATCCTCAATGTATCTATGGCATACCACAAATCCATGGGGAATTTTGGATGTTAGCTTGAAATAAGATTTCATTTTGATTCATCTTTAAACTATGATGTAATAGCTTTCCTAATATTATCCAGATATAAGCTAAGTGATATCATCTTTTTTGGGATTTAACAATAAGGTCACCGATGTAACACTCTGTTAACTGTATAGAGAATGCATTAAAGATGTTATACATGGCACAATAGTGAGTATCACAAATGTTTCTTAAATCCAAATCATGTGACATGATAGTAGAAGATCCCCTAAGGGTTTTTGAAGTCAATTTATTCTTCCTATTTAGGGGCTCTATTGATCAAATTGTACCCTAAGTACTCATCCATGAAGGAAAGGGATTGGAATCTAAGAATTTCATTAATAAAGAGTTCTATGATCAAAAATGGGAAATTGTTTTTCATGCAATGTTGATTAAGGTATCTAAATTAAATGAAGACCCTACTTTGCCCATTATTTTTCTTGACAGGGTTTATGATGGAAATCCATCTTGGGTATTTTAGTTCTTGAAAAAATATAGATCTGATTAACTTTTCAACTTTGGAATCTACATTGGTGGAATTTGAGGGGTACATCCTCCTGGCTGCCTTTTTGAAGTTTCAATGCTCATCATGAAGTCTAAGATAGTTCGTAGCCACTTATATATTATGATTGGGAATTTTTATATTGTTACATATGAACACATATTTGTGAATCCTTATAAATTCAATGTACATTTTATGATATTTGAGTGGCATGATTCACTAATCAGAGAAAGTTGTGGGTCCACTTTTATTACCAGATTTATTATTCTATGATCATCTATGGTGGTGGAAAAATCTTCCTCGAATGTAGGATTGTAATTTTTAAAGACATCATCATCCTCATCCATTTCGGAGTCAGTGAAGTCATTTTGAAGAGAATATCAAAATCTTAGGGATTCCCCATCATTATTAGGGTGATGGAGAATATTATAAGATACATCCTCATCCCTTTCTATTACTTAATCATAGAGAGATGATGAAGAAAGTTTTCATCTACACTATCACTGAGGAAAAGATGGGCTTGGACCTCTGGGATTATATCTTCTAATTAGACCATATTTGTGGGGAGTACCTAGTCATTTTCATTCATACTCCATGGATTAAAATGGGAAGTTCCCAAGCCATTAGGAGTAACAACCTTTATATCATCATTTGTCATGGGTTCCATACCTCCCTTCATGTAGTAATCGGATTTAGCATATGTCTATCCATAGGATTCATAAGGGGATCTGTCTCAATATTGTATGTCAATGTTTCCATAGATGTGATACTTTATACACTGATGTAATGTTAATTATACTTCAAAGGGGCTATGGAGGTAGGGCCTTCCATGAAGGGAAATATATACAGTGTCTTGTGAATGCACACATGTTATGGGGTGTGGTCAAAAGTAATATTATTGTTTTTTTTAATGCATTACAAAGGTTGACTAGGGTTTTATCACTTGATAATATTATAAATTTGTCACCTCTTCTAATTCTACTAAACTATAAATTTTTTGTTTTATGTTTTAAATGGAAAAAATGAACATTTTTTGGAATTATAGAATAATTTACTAATGAAAAGAAATATAATAATTTAAAATAACATTAAAATTTAAAGAGAATGAGTTACTAAGAAAGTACATGATTTTTCGGTTCAGTTTAAGGTTTAATAATTATTCCCTTATATTTGATTGATTTTAGTTTGATAATCTAAAGATGAAATTTCCTTTTTTTCAATAATATTATTTGTTTATAATTTGAGGAATATCATAGAAATTCCATAAACACTTAATTACACCACCTCCATTAATCAACGTTGATGACACTCCTTAGTCTAGGAGGTTCCATCTTCTAGGGACCAGCTCTATCAATGATGTGTCATCCATTGATTAGATTAAATATAATTTGTAAATAAATAACCAATATGGGAAGAGAAAAGTGAATATAAAAATAATTGGGATATATTACATTTCATTTCTTTGGGTGTAGTCACAACATCGGGGACATTCGCCTCACCCACTGATTCTACTCAATTATTTCTAAAAACACATAATTTAATTTTAATGAAAATTCATGAAAACCATCACCTAATACTGGACAAAACTCATGATTAACCTCTCATTTTCATGAGTAAGATATTACTTGGTGGAGTGGGTGGAAGAGGAGGTGAATAAAAAGAATGAAGAATTAATTAAAAAAATAATGGAGAATTATATAAATAAACTAAAAAAAGAATAGTGGCGATGAGAAAAGAGAGAGATAGAATAAATTAAGAGATAATAAGAAAATATATAATTTATTAATAATGATTAAATAATAATAATTATTATTATATTTAAGAGAATAATTTTCGAAAATGGAGGAGAGAATATGAAATAAGCCAATAAAAATAAATTTGAAAATAATATAGTTAAAATAAATATAATAACAAAAACAATAATAATATTATTATTAATGATATTAATTATGATAATAATAATAAAAATAAAAAATGAGATTAATTATTGAAGGTGATGAAATATTTGGAAATAAATTAATTTAAATCCATGATTTTATAAGAAATTGAAATTAAAATTGAAAACTAAATAAAGAATAATGGAAAATAAATTAAATGAAAATGAGGCAGAAATGGGGGAGGAAGGAAATATTAAATCATGGATTCTTGGTGGATATCCCTTTATTAGTGGTTGAACGACGGTATGGAATGATTTTGAATGGTGTAAACTTCCTCCTTTTAATGAACATAATTATCCATCAAAAGTTTCCACATGATTTTCCAATTAAATGGTTGAATTGGAAAATTGTGTCTTCATATAAATTATTTTAAATTTATATTTATCAACTTCTCTGAATCTCAAAATATTGGCCACGATTAGGGAGAGTTAATATTTATTTACTCTGAGAATTTATTCTTCCTTGAGAGACTCTCCATATTATGTATCTTTAGTTTAATTTACAGTAATGTACATGAAAATAAGAATTCACAAGTGGGTGTCTTAATAAAAGTTTTAAATTGATATCTTCTATGTAACCCCCTAAACTTTTTAGCTAATTTGGTTCATACAATAAGGAACTAAACTCCCAACATCAAAAATCCCAAAATCATTGAACAGTTTTCAATGCCCAACTTGTGAGGTAGTTTTGGGAATCCAAATGGTGCATTAAACTTTAGTTCCAAAAGAATGAAATGGATCCCAATATGTCTGGAATCCTAGAAAAATAATTTAATGATTTTTATATTTAATTAATATATCATGTTCCAAATTACAATTATAATAAATAATGGTATAAATCCAAAAGGTCAATTTTTCGATTTTCGCCAAATACACCGAAAATTATAAAATGTGATAATTTACCTTAAAATAACACTTTTTTGGGATTAAATATTCTAATATTAAAAGTAAAATTATAGAAAAAAAATCTTATCAGTTCCCCTAGACATAAAACATGATTGTTCTTAAGAAAAAATATCAACATTGAAAATCAGAGGGCACCAATACTACCTATAATTAGAATCCAAGGAAATAATGTTAAAACCTATCATTGTAAAATAAAATTATCATAAAATATAATGTAATTTTCCAATTTTTCAAAGAAATATTCAAATCATTTATTTTATTTTTCCCATTTGAAAAATGTTGGAACTTCGCCTTTCATTCATTCAATCTCCACAAGACATATTATTAGACATGGAAAATCATGATTTTCGACACATTTGATTATTTTCATTAATCAGTCATGATACAATTATAGAATATTTATTATTATATCATGAAAACATTGAAATTTTACATAGGCTTGTGATGGAATAACTTTCTCCACTTTTTAAAGGAAAAAAGGTAAAATAGCATCACGAGGTCTTATAACAAAGGTTTTAATGAATCTGAGATGTAAGGTTGGTAAAATTTGATTCTTTTATAAAATTAAGTAACAAAGAGTAGGATTATATATTATGTAAAATGAATTATATAAAAAATAAAATAGTAATGAAATTATCCCTTTGAAAGTCCCCAAACATTTATTGCAAAGGTTAGGAATAATGATAGAATAAGGAATGATTTGAACCTCATTGAATTTTTTAATTTTATATATTTTATTCTTTTTGAAATTTACACTTAGAACAAACCTGACATCCACCAACTAACAACATATGATAAACATCAATAGTCAAGTTATTGTGATTTTTTATTCCACTAAGTCACAAACCATACTTTTTATCTAATTTTTAAGTATTTTTTGTTTTAAATATGCGAACATAATTATGTACATTGGATGAATAAAAAATATATTCATTTCCACAATATCACCCACACACATTCTGTATACAATTAATTCCATCACTTTTGTGATGACACTGTTCACCCATGCACTTTAATTTTTAAATATCACACAAATACTAATTGAATGGTAGGAATGGATAAAAATGCGTAAAACATGGCTCATTCTTATAGTGATCTTTCATTGTTTCTATTGGACAGTGAAGGATTGATTTATATTTGGTATTTTAAGGATAAGTGGGTTATAAAAAGATGCCTCAGTCATTTTAAATTTATTATTTATTGTTATATCATTGAAAAGTTCAAATGCATGTTTTTTACTTCCTTTATTAGAGTTGTTTTTGAAACCCTTGGTCATATTTTTTCATTTTATATTCCAACCCAAGATGGGTATAATCACCTTTACCATATGCACCTCCATTCTTAGCATATTAATAATGTTGCTGAGGGAGGTTTTGGATATGGTTGTTGTGTGGGCCCCAATGAACAGAAAATTGTCTCATGGTGGGAGGGATATGTGGGGAACCAACTATTTTCCACCAAACATAGAGAAGTCTGATTCTCTCTATAGTGATAATTCTGATGAAAATTCCCCCACAACTATGGGGTGGGGGTCCTTTAGGTCCATAATTGGAATTGATTTGTCTTGTTATTGGGGGTCCAATGATTCAAATTAGGGACTTGATGATTCCCATGATAGAAATGTAGATATAAATACCCCAGCTCAATGATGTGGGGGTGATCTTGAATCACCATTGTTCTAACTCAGACTCATTCAGGGGATCATAAACCTGGAGACAATGACTGTGATATAAATACCCAACCCATTAGGCAGTAATTTTGTTCCAACTGTCGAGGATATGTCCCGAATCCTATCAGGGATTGATGATATGAGGGGGTGGAGGTAGTGGTGGATATTCTCCTCTCCCAATGTGCTTGGTCCTCTCTTGGATGACTACTATAGAAGTTGATATTGTGGCATGTTGGATATAGCGTAGGTGTGCTCGCACGGGGTTTGGGTTCAATGGAAACCCATGATGAGAATTATTTTTCATGAAAAGTTGTATGGATTATTGAAACATCAATATCTGTGTTAGAAATGTGTTAAAATTACTTGTAGGGGATAAGATTTTTTTCATGTTGTCTATCATCTCCCTTCATTCATGATACTTGGTAATCTTTGAAGTGGGGAAATTTAGTTGTCCTGAGCAACTACATCGATCATTTTACATTCCCATAATTTCTCTAGAGTCTATAACATCACAACACCCAAAATATCAAGGGTTATATTTTTCCTAGGGTGTTACAAAGTGTAATTCTCCCTACAGTCCTCATACTGAAATATAGATGCATGATGTGGCTTCATAGATCATCTTTTGATGTTTCAGGATGTAGTGGAAGAAGGCATGTTAACGATTTGGGATGTACTTTTCTAGTTTTGGAAACATAGTCACGGAGATATCTACTATGAATTTATGAATATAGTGTACCCTGATTTTTAGAAGGTGACACTCATATCCAATATAAGAGAGATATAAAACCATCAGTATCTAATGATTATACCACACATTTAAATATAATTAAGGAATGACCTTCTTTTCTAGGTGATCTAGGATCTTCTATATAGAATTAGAGATGGTCAAAAACATGATTGGGAAGTTGTTTCAGGTAACTATCTACACGGGTCAATGTCAGCCGCCTCCTTATTAAACTTACACACCTCCATCTGGTTAGACCATATGAGATGGCTCTAATGGTCTATTTTGAGGGGAGTGGAAGGATTCTAGATGTTAATAGGGGAACCATATATATTTGTCCTTGATGTTTCGATCACCTCTCTATAAAAATTTATCCATGTTTTGAACACCTCTTTATATTGAGGTTTTTTGGAAATGGGACAATATCCTTCTTAGTGGGAGATATCACCGTGGGATGGTAGACCATGGTGGATGTCTAGAGTATAATACATGTGATTTATCTCTATAATATCACATGAAGAACTATCATGGTAATGAACATATTTTTATTCCATTTAGAAAAAGAGTCAATGAGACCTCTTGGTGTTGAGAATGAGTCTTGAACAAACTCAAGGACACTAGCATTGAACAGATTAGGAATATGGGCCATGTTCTATGTCATGGTAAGAATATGTCAACCTGCCTTTTGGGATTGTTTAGGGATATGAGCCTCCTATATTATGGTTACTGAAACTTGTTTATAACCATATGGTGTTGCGGGAATTTTCACCTACTGCTTAGAACTATAGGAATATTCCAATATTATGTCTCATTATTGGCATGAATATGGTTATTTTTCGGTGTCATATCACATTATAACTTGGTGATCCACATTCAAGAAAGGAGTATGAGCTCAATCCTAAGCCTTTGGGATCTGCCTCTAGTATATCTTTGTAGGTGTATGATCATGCCTCGAGGAATGTGACACTATCACCTGCTAACCTCAATTGGAACAAAAATATTATTATGGTCTAAATGTTAATTCCCCACTGGGATATGCCAACATACATCCAAATTGGATGAAGCAATATAAAACACATCCTATATTTGCTTATAATGATGCTCACATTGACGTTCATCCTTGTATTTAGGAATACACACCTTTCTTTTATGATGTGTTAGAGTATGCCAGTCAAATTCACTCATAATAATATGATCCTATCCTAAGGAATGTTCCATTATCACTAGACATCCTTCACTATAATGGGGATAAATTCCTGATCCTGGGAATTTGGATTATGTCGCTAAAATTATTTGATGGGAATATGAGCATGTCCCTTGTCTAGTAAACCTCTAATGTGGTGTTCCCAAGCTAGAACAGGGAAATGAGCCTGACCCTAGGACATTGGAATATACCGTCAGACAATTTCAATAGGTGTGTTCCCTTATCCAATGGCATGTGCCGCTCTAATTTTGCGAGATCTAGTTTGAACATGAGTATGATCAAGGTCGATAAATCATTCTTTATCATAATATGATGATAATCCATCTGGACTAGAGCATGATTTTCACTTTATCTGGTATAAATCCTTGCTCGTGATGTTCAGAGTGTTATGTTCCATGGCTGTACAGATGGGATTATGTGCTTGTGCCTTTCTCTGAAACAATCATGGAATAAAGAAGAGGGGTTGTTCATATGTTGTTAAAATATATTGGAATTATAGTAAAGTATTTTACATGATATAATATTGGATATTTTCTATCTCTATTATACTATGGAAGAATTATTTGATTGAAGCAGGGATATGTGCCCACTTTCATTCTCCATGTGCCATCAGATTATATAAATGGGCTCAATGCCTGGGGGTAGGGATATGCACCTCCCCATGCTTATTGTGGGAATATGTCTATAGACTTGTTCTGATTTAGTAAGGGTATGAGCCTGCATGCTAGTTTCTATTGAAACATACCAGTTGGCATCATCAGTAGGAGAGGGGATATGATATTTCTCCTATATATCCAGTTTTTTCATTCTCCGATGATCCTTCCTTGTTTCCCATTCATGGGTGGCATATGTGGTAGCATGTCAGGTGGTACCTTCAGTAGGATACTTGTGGGTACTTATGGGATGATTCTAGTGCTGATAGTGAAATGGTTCCCTCTTCAGTTACACCTTAACCAAAAGGGAGCCATATTTGGATTCCTGATCCACCACAAATAGAGACCGGTGGAGGTTATTAGCACGCTCCGACGATAATCACCTAAAGTAGTTGGTTGTGGTGAAAAAGGATATTGGCTTAGTAGTATCCTTCTTAGGAGATTCAGACTCACTGATTATCATGCTTGGAGAACCTTGATGGTAGCTTCATGTTAGTGGTATTTCCATACAATCATGTTTTACCTATTTTTGGATTTTTCGATCAGGTGAACTATCTTTGTATCCCACGTGGGTTGTAGATGCAAATGATTTAATAGATCTAACATTGGATGATAAATTTTTTTTCTCGGGATGGAATTTTATTGATGAGAGGAGTATCAGTAATTATAATGAAAATAATGAATAAGGATACTTATTAGTGAAATATCGTAGGAATGATGTACAAAATCAGATACTCATAACAAAATTCTTCATTTTTTCCCATTCGGATATTCCTACCCACATGAAAATGTTAACATGATGATAGACTTATAGAAACCTCAATTATAGAGAATAATATATTATATCATGTTTTCCATAAAGATTTTTTTGTATTGGGTATGAAAAACAAAGTAACCTTATACATTATAATTATACCATTGGAGAGATTCACATAAGATTATCCATTATTGATTTATTATGGTATCCAAAAAATGGTCCAACAGATAATAACTGATCCTTTTTTTGTAGGAGAGATTCATGTCGGGTTCACCATGTTTGTTTCATCAGGATTCTATGAGGGGATAGGATACAACCTATTGTTTGATTGTGGGGGTTTGTGTTTTTAAAATCATGAAAATAGGGCTACAAATTTTTCTATTACCATAACCTCCAAATAGATCCCTAATCTCTAACTGGGTAGATACCAGTTTTCAAAAGATAGGAGATCGCCTGAGGTTTCAAGACCAATCACACTTAAGGACTCACTTTGGTCGAGAGGATGGGAGGTCTTTAACATCACACCCTTTTGGGGGGAATTGTTGTCTACCTCAGGACTCTCTTATATATTTATGACATGTTTTTGAATTTTTTTATAATCCCCATATGGATACTGTATAAATGTGACTATATGTTAATTCTCATTCATGAGAAAATAAATGTGAACTCTTATGTGAATCCATATCTATGTATTTGAGGTTCTCTATTATTTTCTAGTTGTGGGTGGATTATCATCTGCTAAATCAATATAATAAATTTCTTTAGAAGGTTCTACCATTAACTAAGGTGGTTAATATTTAGAGTATGGTATTGAGCCATAGTGAGGAATCCTATGTATCTTGGTTATGACATGAATCAAAACCCACATAGTTTTTTGGACACGTGTAGTTCATCATTATATAGAAGGGAATTATACAGGTTCTCTAGGACACCATGTATTGCCGATTGTGTCCTAAAGAGACGTCCTATATATCCTGAGTATAGTGAGAATCTGAATTTCCATAGTTCATTTGTTCTAGGCTTATATACTGATGTTTGACATCTCATTTAAGAGAATCACGGTGCAGATGAACTTATTATTGCAATTCCCTAAGCCCATGTGGCCTTTGCTGAGTGTGAGAAACATGGGAAGAAAAATGTACATTTTCATTCCTCATGATATGGGAATTATATGATGGGACTACCCTAAGATTATTTATTATAGAACTAAGGCCTCAAGGTGGCTTCATACATATCTTAGTTATAGAAGTAATTAGATTCATCATAGTTCAGTTGATTTATCAGTTTTATGATGGATGAGGTGGTTTTATAAACTCATGGGATTTATTAGGTCTCGATGGGTTAGATGTCGAAGTTATAAAAGGACTTACAGATAAAATGGTGTTCATTTTTTCTTGGGCATTAGTAAGGAATCCTTCAAATACTTGTTATTGCCGGAATCATAGTTCTAAAATTTTAATCTTTGGTGATACACTCTAAGGTTTCCCATGCCTCTATAGAGGTTTATAGTGCAGATATTATGATCATTTAAACTCCCATTGAACAAGTGAACCATTCTTGACATAAAATAAATATTTTCATAAAATAATAGTATGGTTACATAGGGATTCAAGAAGGTTTATTGAAATGGAGGCCCCGAGCATCACCAATGGAAATGTATGCATGATAAAACACTATTTTGTTGAATATTTTATTGATAATAAATGATATAATTTCCTCACATTATGATAAATATATTTATTTATGAAATATTGGGGATTAGATCATTCTTTTGAAAATTTGGTGAAAATTCTAGTTTTACCCTTTTGTAATGAACTATTGTATTTTAAAGATAAATATTTTATTATTTATTATTTTAACCTAATATTTTGTAACAGTGTTCATAAATTAATTTTCTACAACTTTAATTCAGGACACTAGAGCTAAAGAGAGAATTTGTATAGAGTTAATAGTCCATTAAATCAATGGTGGTCTTGACTCGGCCGAATGGACATGGGTTCTGTATTTGGGCCATAACATCTTCATCCGTGCTTGGATCAGGACCATATTTTGAGAGGATCTAAATGAAACACATTCACGCGAATCATCATTCTATAGGGACAGCTGATTCATGTGTTTTGGTGGTCAAATGGGCAGTGAAAGTTGGCATAAAATAGTTGGATGAGATTCCCCTTTCACACTTGAAACCACTTTGAACCTAGCATCCCCACCACTCAATAAATTTGTGTTTTTCTCATTTTGTGATGTTGGGAAGTGAATTGGGAATTTTAGGGCAATGGAGAAGTGGATCCAATCAAATTCTTCAACAATTTCAATAAGGGTAGCTCTTGAAGCAGGGATCTCTTCGACGAAGCCTTCTTCTTCTCTTTCATGTTGTAATGCTTTTGTTTGTGTAATTAATTTCATTGTACTTATATTTATTATCTTTTCTTCTATTTTATTCAAATTACTTCTTCTATTAATCTTCTTCTTTGGGCTGGAATTATTGAATAGAAGCGTTATTGGGTTATACCCATTATAAACCATTGCAAATGCAATTCGCTTCTACGATGATTACACCACCCATAGAAGAGTAGTCTTTTAGTAATCGATCTATATCTTACCTTATACATTCATTTATTTTGAATCAATGATATACTGTAATTCACACAATACGATCAATTAATTGAGTTTTTAATTTAATTGAATCTAAGCAAGCAATTGAACAATTAACACAAAAACACCGGAGGACGAGATTTTGTGTAAATTGTGAGAGTGCGAACATAATCAGTTATACAAAACCATATGAGATCAATTTTTAGTGTTCAAATATAATACCTAAACTCAATTAATCCTAATTTACAAATGGGGAATGTTACTTAATTTACCACTGACCATAAGCTAATCTTAGAACATTAATCAAAGCAGAGTGTTGCGATTGTATGTTCTGAAGATAGCCTAGGGATAAATTCACTTCATCTTCGTGGTAAAGATAATTCTCATAGGGTTCGTGATTTAAAAAAATAAGGGATAAAAATTAAGTGAATGTTAATTTAAATGATAATGATTAATAATAGAGTGAATAGGTAGAGTTAGATTTATTATGCCTTTAAAAATATTTTATAAAAAAACTTCTTCTTGTTGTGTCTTTTTAATAAAAATTCATTTCAAAATTAATTACTAATAAAAAATAATATCCAGTAATGTATCTTTTATAGGGAATTAAAAGTGTTAAAAATAGGGTGTGATTATATTTAAAATTATATATTTAAGTAGAATATTCCAGAATGGTTCACTGAAATAGTATTTATTTTTTCATAATAATTAAGTGAAATAATTTTTTAAAAATATAATTTATAA
This sequence comes from Viscum album, assembly GCA_963277665.1. Lineage (NCBI taxonomy): Eukaryota > Viridiplantae > Streptophyta > Magnoliopsida > Santalales > Viscaceae > Viscum > Viscum album. The sequence goes on along the minus strand of OY728119.1, from coordinate 1,828,405,269 downwards.
AGATTCATCAATAATAAAACCATGAATTGATATAATAGTTTCAAAATGTTTATATGAAAACAATTTAAAGGTTTTACATTTAGAAAAAAATATTAAATAATGTACATTGAATAAGACATAGTAATATCAAAAATGATATTTTAATTCTCTTAAAAAAAATAAACTTTTGGAAATTAAAAATTATTAATATATTATTGTAATGAAATAAATTTTATTTAATGATATGAGGATTGAAATATAAATCATTATAATTTGAATAGTTCGAAATCCAATCCAATATTTCAAAATATCTTTTTTGAAAAGGCACAACACAAAAAGGGTTTCAAAACAACCTTTCAAAAATATTATAAGGGATATAAATTTTTCAAATGAGATAAACAATATTTTTGGTTCAAAATATGAATGAGAAAATATAAAGGTCTGAAATGTATGGAATATTAGGGTAAACCATCATAAAAGATAATGATAATTATTTTCTACCATGATATAGCTTTTATAGGGATACAGATAACATTGGTGGATTATTTCAATAGAATGTATGATTTTCACAATATATAGGTAGAATATAACAATAAATAAAATATTTTAGTGAAACAAGCCAAAAATGGGTGAATTAATTTCAGAAATAATTATTCTTACACTACAATTACAGTTAATTTTGAAAAAACCATTAAAAATTAGCATATTATAAGTAGAAATAATAGACAGTATAAAATACGTGATATAGTTTTCAATCAAATATATTGGATGAAAATTATGATTTGAAATATTCCACGACCAATGTATTCACTAAAAAAATCATGTGGTGAATTAAAATCAAATCTTAACAAAAGAAAAATTTATTCAAAATCCATGACAAATATGCTATTTTTTGAACTGAATTTCATTTATGTAATGAACATGATATCACTCTCATAATCCAATGAATAATATTAATGTGGTAAAACATGCTTCTTAAGCAGTAACCATTCCATCTCAACTATATTACTGTGCATTGAATGAATTATTTTTTAGGAAATTAAATATGACACCGAGACCCCTTACAATATTAGTGACATAAGAATCCAAAGAAAAAAAGTGAGATAATAAGAAATTGACATTAAAATATAATTAAATGAGACATATTATTTATAGTTTAAAAATCATCGTGGTGAATCAACCATATTAAGAAAATGATGGTTCAACATATCGAATAGGTCTGATGGATTTTAAAATGAGTGAAACAAACCCTTACCTCATTTACCATGTTTTGAAAAATTCCATGTGTCTCCATTATAACTAAAATTAAGGTCATAATTAAATATTTTTGAAATATATATATATATATATATTTTAAAAAAAAAATTATAATTATTCTATACATTTATATAAGTCAGTAATTATATATTTTTAATATTAAGCTATAATAATCTTTATTATAGTGATGATTTTTTTCATTATTTTCAAAAATTCATCATTTATAATGGATATAGGTACTAGATATGTTGTTTTATGATATTTTATAGTGTTATAAAATCATTATATAATATCTTCATTTATGGTTCTCGTATAAAAAATTGGAAAAATTAATGTTTCAATGAGTTTTAATAAATGAATGGTGGTATTTTAATTAATGTGTTTAATACTAGTATTAAAATTCTAGAAAAATATAAAATCATTATTTACTTACTTTTATCTTTTATTATAATTATTTAACTTCTAAAATTCATCCATTATTTAATTTTACAAAATTATTCATCTAATTGGCTTGACCAACCCTAATAAGAACATACCATAATTAATGGATGAAAATGGTTATGAATATGGTTTAATTTTGTAATATATCATTATTAAAAAATAATAATAGTATTAGTGTTATAATATTATGTATTTTTATTCATAAATATATTGCAATAAATATTAAGGAAACTATATGAGAAATGAGATATGTAACATTGTGGAGGTTCTTGTGTGGGCATAACCAATTACATTTTCGTTTTCCTTAATTGTAATGGGTAAAGGGGGTAAAAAATTAATGATCAAAACATAAAATCATTTAGTATTTAAAAAATAGTTATATTATTATACATCAATGATAAAAATCTATTTTTACAATGTGTGAAAAAAAATAAATGATTTTTTCTAAAAAATCGTACTCATGTTCGGGATATTATTTTTCCCTTCATGTATTCTTTGGAAATGGGATTGTGGATTAATTATTATGAATAGAATATAAATTAAGTGAAATATAATTATAATGGAATTATTAAGGGATTTTTTTCTTTTGGAAACTAAAAATTGGATGTGGTCATGAAGTGGAGGTGAGGGGCCACTTTTATAACTAGTTAGAACAGATTTTTTGTAAATTGGAGTTCTTAATTTAATGAGAGCATGCTATTGGATAATCACAAAAATTATAAAATTGAAAATAACAGTACAAAGATAATTATTTTTCTATCCAAACCTCAATCACTCAGTTATCAACTAGTTTGTAATATGTTAAATCTTTTACTCATTTGTTTATATATTTTTGGGTTCTTTGTATTTTACTATGATAAAATTATCAAAGTTTTTTAATTTCATAATATAAGATTCTTTATTATAAATTTTTTTACACATATTTTATATAAATCTAATTCCAAATTTTATGAAAAAAATATTTAAACAATTGAAAAATAAAAATATTTTCTTTCATTATACAATATTAAACAATTTGCGAAACATAGGGTTTCTAATTAGTATTTCAAAATTTATAGCTTCAATCACAAAACAATATATCATGACAAAAGTTTTTTAGTAGGAATTATTAAATGAAATTTAATTAACTTTTTTGATTAATTATGAATGGTATTTCTAACTATTAATATAATGTTTAATTATTTGAGAAAAATCTCATAAACTCATCTTAAGATAATTATGATTTTAAAAATTCAAAAAAAATATTTTAATTTTAAACAATACAAATTCAGAAATTTATAAATTTAAACATTAAATGAAAAGAAATTATAAAAATCATACTAATGTCATTGGAAAATTACCTTTTAAAAATTTTATTTTCTTAACAATATTTTGTATTCATTTTTAACTGATTAAAATATTTTTATTTACAAGAGGTTTTATTATAATTCGATTTAAAAAACATTATGGCTCATTTTAGTTTTTTGTTGCATGTACATAAATATACTAAACATAGAATTAAATATGAAATAATATATTCTATAATAGTGTAGTGTTACATGGATGGTCATTTCATTGTCTGTAACAGTCATTGTTGACATGATTCTTACTATTTCAAAGAATTGACTAAAACCAAAATATCCCATGTTAGCATCAATACACATTAATTTCAGTAGAAAATAATATTATAATAGAAATAAATTCATAAATTTCCAATTTATGAAATCCTCATAAAAAGATATATCATATTAGTATCATCATATAATGATTTCTGTTTATTATAGGTTTATATAGATTTTATTCTCTCATTTTCATAATTATTTATAAAGAGATTTTGAAGAAACAGATGAATATTCCCAAAGAGTTTCAAAACAGGGTTTTTGTTAGACCATGTTTTCATGAAATAAGTGAATATTAAGATAATACCCAACTACCAATTTCAGGTTTATTACCCCTAGGGACACTATGATAAATTTTAAATCCTCTTTTCATGTAACGAGGTAGGTATTTGATAGTGCGGAATAAAAAAAATATCGGTTATACCAAAACTATAATATGTCATCATTTTCACGTTGATATACCTAGGGATTTCACCAATGTTATTCTATTCCAATTGTATATAAATAAATAAACCATTCATTGATAAAAACAAATATCACCCAACAATTTAATAAATAAAATTTACATTTTTTTAAATTAATACTTATCACATATCTTAATAATAGATAGCCTCAAACCATAAAGGATTAGTTCCTTTGGAGACTACATACATAAGAAATTATTTCATTAAATATGTTCATTTTCTCCCATAAATGTTTCTCCTTATTCATTCTTATTAGACATATTCTATTTACAAAATATCTCCATATCCTATGGAAATTGAAACATAATAAATTGTGAATTCCTATACTAATTAACAATTAACATGGGAGGTCTATATAGATAATCATATGATAACTTATGATATTCATAAGGTATGGTAACATTTTCATATATTGAGAAAAAACTCATCATTTCACAAAATATAAATCATGATTCACAGAATTAGTCCGTGTTATTATTGATGCTCGCAAAATGAGAATTGAAAACCCTTTAAGGGAAGAAATAAATGAATCATGGGTATTATTTTCTCTAAAAACCCAAGGGTTATAGGGAAAAAAATCAAAAAAAATCATTATAACATCAATTGTATACACAATTTCCTTCTCTTTAGAAGGTCATGCGATTGGATCATGCAATTTACATGATCGGATAATGATCATGTGAATACAATTTTAAAGGACCACTTATTCTTGTGATGTATCCCCGACAAGTGTTAATGATCATGGGGAGGTTTCCCAATCACCTCCTCTGATCATGGGACTTTTCAACCAAAATACACATAATAATCATCTAAAACACCTTATTAAAAAAGTTAAGGGATAGGAAAAATCCTCAAGTGAGGCATACTTATGATGATATTCATGAAATCTAATAATGTGATTTTAAAGACCCTAGAGAGGAAACTGTGGAATTCCCGCCATATCATGATAGAGGATGTTGGTGTGTATTCTTTATCATGTAAAGGAACTCAGAAATTTCCATTCATGAATATGGTTCCCCTTCAAATATACTGTATAATGAAAGGATGCTCCATGAAAACACTCACACGTCATTGTGAGATACATCATTGATCATGTGACACATCACAAACCAGGATCTTTATTCTCTTTGAGAATAGTAACATAAAATCATGAGATATCAAATACTTGTAATATAATGAAGGAAATATAAAAGGAAAATGAATAATTTCATTATAATGTAATGATACACTGATCTTTAAACAAAATTGGTTATACGCCCCAAGAAATCACCATTGATCACTCTAAACCCCCTAAAAATCCATTATGATCTTGTGGGGTCCCTTAAATATGTCATCCAAATCCCAGGGAGGATTCATTGATAATCATCATTGCCTCATGGTGGAACCTAGAAAAATATTCTTTAATAATGTTAGAGCCTTTCCATGGGTGTCCCGATCTTATGAATACTCCAAGAAAAATATGCCTGAAATTTATAAGGATCTTTGATACATCAACATAGTTAAGATAAGTCCCTTTGATTGTTTAGGGTATAAATAACAATGATATGAATGAACATTATCATGATCTATGTCATCATGTGGTGCTATAGATAACCCCTTTATGATTCATGTAAAGCGTGAGATACTAGAATCCCTCCATCTACTCTAGAGAAAATTTTTTAGGTGCATACCTCAAAAAGTAGCATATAGTCAGAGTGGTGATGCCTATAAATCCAATCCCATAGAATAAAAAACAGACACATGATGGGAAATTGATACATGAGAGAGAAGGTTTTGACTTATCCAATATAAGAGTCACATTACGTTAAAGTACTTTTACCAGGTAAAATATGGGGAATGATGTAAGGGATCTTATGGTATGAGAATATTCTTCAAATTATCACTAAATACGATTAGATGGACTTTTGATAATCCAGCAATATTTTGCAATGTAGGTATCAAATATAGATCGACTCAAATAGAAACTAAAATAACAGAATGATAAAAAAATTGAATCACATATGATATAGAGACAAGAGGAACATAAAAAATAGATTGAAGGATTTTCAGAATAAAAATAGTCTAATATTCATGTTATTCACATGACCAACCCATTTCATGTAAATACACCAAGGAATCTCACCCAAGTCATGTCTGACCCTCTAAAAATAAAATTTTTTCTATGATATGTCCCATGGATATTTCAAGAATGTGATATGGTTGCACAAGGGAATTTTACTCAATTATTTTGAAGTCCTCTGGGCTCCCGAGATAAATCTCATTACATCCTCCGATCATGTCATCCAATGTCATGAGAATACACCAGGAAATGTCACCATAGTCTTGAGAAGGCTCTGATCATGTCAAACATGTCTAATAATGCTCGCCTGACATATCATCCATGTAAAATGATGACACCAAAAGATTTTAATAGGTATCATGATACACTCTGGACAAAGCAGCCAAGTCATCCAGAAGAACCTAGACATGTCATATGTCTCACGACACCCTCTGGACATATTGAGAATGTCATGTTGAGTCACAATGACATATCATTGTGGATCATGATACAACCTCCCAAACATGTCATACAAGTCTAGTAAAGTCCTCTATTTCCAACTTCTAAGACATTTCATCCAAATAATATGATGTCCTTTATAGATAATCCAACAGGATTGTGTGAATCTGTTTGGAAATTTCTTCCTAGTAACCTAGAGATGTCTTGAAATCCTTAGACATGTATTATAGACACATCGAAAACTCATGAAGAGAATCAATTACTTTTATATAGACACCCTGGACATGTCAAGAAGGCAATATTAACAATTCATACAGATGTACAAAAACATGATAACATTGATCAGTGTTAATATTCAGACACATCCCGAGTTTAACTATTAATTACTTTATTTCTATTATATCTAGGGTATGTAGTATTATATCCTATCGCTGGATGTCGAATGGGAATCTACCTTAGTGTATATACTACCATGTCTCCTATATTCAATCCCATGAGACCCAAACTACCATATGGGTTCATTATTATTCCACTTCCATTAGAAGACTGAGAAACATGATTTAACTATGAGAACAAGGATTCTTTATAAAGAGAATATTTATAGGTCAGCATCCAAATTCTAAATCTCAAATGGGCTTCAACATCTAAGGAAGTACCTCTATTTCTAAAACATTCAAAACTGTAAGACCCAAACTCCCTTATGGGTTAATCATTATTCATCATTAATCGGTGGATTAAGCATCCTAATTTAAGTACAAAGACACATATTCCATATGCAATTGGGATATGTGTTATGCCAACCAAATTCTTGATCTCCTTATCAAATGTCCAATAAGGGCTTCCACATTACATAATTCCTAAAAAATATACAATGATATTGATCTCTGGTGATCCCATGTTTCTAACACTAAGCATGTCTCACATTGGCTTAGGGATTTACAATGACCATTTCATTCCCATCATGAATATATCTCAAAAAGGAAATATATATTGAGTATGTTCCCTTCATTGGAACGATATGACTGCATCCATACAAAGGATGTCAACTCATGGTAAATTCCAATTTCGAGATATAACTACAATTAATATGATTCTTAATACAAATAGGATATATTAAACACCTCTCTGAGGCTCGAACCCAAAACCCAATTCCTATATTCCCTCATATATTTACTTTTTATGATAAAATTATATGGATCAAAAAAATATGTGGGTTTTGATTCCTTCCATAAATAGGATATGCATAACTCCTCACAAGGGTTCAATATCAACCTTGGTATATCAATCTACTCCATGTATGGTAGTAAACTCTAGAGTTCATGGTTATATGGATTTAAAATATTAGCTACTACCCATTGTTAATCAATAACATGAAATGGATGAATAACATAATATATATATAATTATACTCATTATTGGACCCATCATTACAAATGGGGGGGGGGGGTTCAACACATGAACATTTTGTTAGCATAATTAGTCCCCTGTTAGGATTGGGAGTCTCCATTAAGGAAGAATGCGATAGAACTCACATGAATGATTGTACATAAATTAAACCAAAAAAAAAAGTCCTTTTGGTGAAACGGCATGTCAGTATCACTGGGAATAAAAAATAGTTAACTGGATGGGAAAACATTTAGCAATGACATCTCATTTATATGTTAAAATATGATAGAATTTTATGTTATTATTGGAAGATTTTATTCCTACAATTCATTCATTTTTGTTGGATAAAAAAATGGTGAACTTTAAATGAAGTCAATTAACAATGACATATCTTTTTCATATAATGAAAGGATTATTACATGTACTCATTGGACCATTTTTATCAAATCATTAATTAATTTTGTTTGAAAAAAATGTTAAACCTGACATGAATCTATCAAATAAAAAAATGAATAGTTGTCCATGAATTAGGCAATTTAATTTTTAACCTCTGATTCAATTGAAAAATACATGACCAGTTTTCAGTCTAATGTTATCGGGGTTCTTATAAAATATTATATTCTATCTATGAATTTTATTCATGAAAAATGGAAAAATTGACAATAATAAAGTAAAATTTTATTGTCTGTGCATATATGATTGATTACATATCATTTATGAGATGATGCACTAATCATTGAACTTTTTCAATATTGTATTCCTGACTATAGATAGTTTTCTCTCAAACACCCCCTGACCTACGATCAATCATCATCCATAAAATAGTTTTGAAAATTATCTACCTCTACGAACCCTAGGAGTTACGAGGTTCCCTCAACCACTTGACACCCGTAGTGTTTGGTGAAAAAAATGTTCATGAATACCATAAATAGGTTACAATCTTGACCATTCAGGCCGAACCCAAGGATCCATAGACTTGAAAAATGATGAGTCCACATCATCCAAAAAATTCAATAGTGAAACTAGTGTTCCTTTTTTCCAACCACATATTTCATTATAATCTTATACCCAAAGTGTTACAATCACCACCTTTAGTATCCGATTAATGTGGATCAAGGAGTCAATAACATCTACATTCATTATTAGGATATTCCAAGGAGGGATCCTTTCAACTGCAATCTCTTGTATTATCCGTCTGGTTCCCCTCAGTCACTGTATGAAGGTGAAAACAAAAACATTCTGAACATGAGTGCTCATGTATGGGAACCAAGAAAGTTGCATTAGTAATAGAAGTTTATTAACAACCGATAATGGTATCATATCCTTACTTGCACTGACAAAACACATTGGAATATTCCTGAATTTTCAAGAAATGAGGATCATATTACTACTCACTCAGAGAAAGCATGTGGACACATTATTATAGAAAGCATGGGGTATGATCATATCCTTACCCCAGTGCATGGTTTCCATCAAAATATTTTGATTCACCAATAGTAAATGAGTGGGATTATATCCCCACGTTAATCAAAGATATCTTCCCATACATATATAAGATAAAAAATTTCCAGGCCAACATTCCTATGTGGACTTATATAAAATTTTACTACAATATAGAAAGAGAAATAGTATCTCCACCATCATATTCCATCACTGATATAGAAACACCAACAAGAAAATATTCCTATCTCCACAATTGGGGTAGAAGAAAATTATGATCATTATGAGTAAGATGTTTCTCAATAGAAATCAGACATTATTTCTACCATCAAAGAGGATTATTATATTATTTTGGTAATGGAGAACGAACTAGACCATAATTATAGTCTTGTTCCAACCAAAGATCCACATGTGATAGAAACCCATTACATGGGACATTTTTATAATCCTATTGAAAAATAATGATAGGAAAATCCAAAGGCACCCGAATGATCTCATATTCCCCTTCCAACCAGTGCATACCAAATGAAAGAAGAACTTGCCTCATGATAAGATCACATTCTTATTAAAAATGACTAGTTGAATACCCCAATGGAATAAGATTTGGCTCATATCCCCACTCCACCTTGGGATCACAATGAGATAGTGGAACATTCCACGGGATGTGATCATATTCTTATCAATTAAGCTAATTGTGATGTTTATATATCTCATTGAAACCCTAACACTACCCCTACTTCTTCCAATGGTATACTACACCATCATTTTTAGTGGCTATACAATAAGTGGCCCATATCTCTTATCAAATTATGAAGTACTATAAGTATATTCCGGAATAGAACTCATATTTGGATCGAGCACATATCACAAATTCATATAGGGTTGATTGGAATATTCTTATAACCACACATAGGTAGGCATATAATCCTACATAAAATAAAGATGCTAACCAGAATAATCCAACATTTTATCTAAAGTAGGCTCATATTTCATCAGCAATACATAGTTATCAAAATATTCTAGAAGTTGTCACATAGTTAAATTATATCCATTGAAAACCCCAAAATACAGGTTGGAATATTCTGAATATGTTGACAAATGAGGATCATATCCCTAACCTTATCGAATAAAATGTCATTGAGGTTGATAAAAATATATCAACAACACCTCAAAGGTTTTTTGCCTTGTTAAATGATAAAAAGGTGACCATTATTGTGGTATTCATCCTTGTGGTAGTGTAGTGATAGATCATAGGGACTCAACACTGGACATCTGTATTAGTCAACCTACTAATGGTGATATCTTGATCAGATAATAAAATCCTCCCCTTCCATAGATACATCCTTATAGATAGTGTTTTGGAAAAAAAATTCCTTCATATATAGATGTTCCAAAAACACTAGGGGGGTCATTTATTGTTCCCCTCCATCTACTAGTAACCCTTCACCATGGTTAGAAAAAGACCCCAGGAAAAAACTTATGTGGTTTATCAAGTTGTAGGCATGTAAGTCTAATGAATATAAATCCAACACTGATACATGGAAAGTCATTACGAGAAAAAAACCTCCCAACCATGTTCTATCCCCTCAATACTTCTGACTGTGATATTTAAAATGATCTAAATAAGGGGTGCACGACTAATCTATTCCAAATGATGGGGGACATTGTTCAGCGATTTAATTCCATACTCCCGTTTTATCCAGCGAAGGAGAGTTACCATTAGACCATAAATATTCTATATTGTCATCTATAAATAGTTGTGATCTCCACAGTCCTGGAATCAAAACCAATAAATCAAATCGAAAATCTATAACATAAATTTTCCCACTCTATCATGATTCTTATAATAACTGATTTCCAAATCCCCGTCATGTATCCATACTTGAGGACGGGGAATGTATATAGTATTTCACTTCATCACAACACTTGAAGAGAAAATACCCCCAAATATGGAATAAAGTAACATCATAGATTTAATCGAGATCAGGGGACTGGGTAATTCAGGAGCCAGCTAGTCGCTACAATTGAATTTCCCCTCTTTACTTATTCTAATACAACACTTGTTGGGTAGAGGGTTGCAAAATATTTTTCAAACAAGACCCCTATAAATACAAGGAATATATTTCAGACATTGAATATGAGGTTTTTTTCTACAAAACATCTTCCTAAAGTGAATGACTCCCATAATTGGATGAATTTTCACCCAACTCATACATGAGCATTGTTATCTCAATTAAAATAGTTCCCAATATTAGCTTCTGTAACTTTGACATAAGAGAGAAACCATCCCACCGGTCTTGGGGAATATTTACCATTTTCTCTAACCCTATGATCATGAATCCTTGAGATGATTAATTATATATCCCCAGTGGCTAAAGATCAATACCACTCTATAAGGATGGGGTAATTTTTATCTAAACTTCCATCACCGACTTCTTCACACCCTAATAGGGACTTGGTGAAATTATAAATAGTTCCACATCAACCCCACCACTTTTGGGTGGTGGTATTTATATATCAATTCCAATCCGAGGAGTAATCAAATCCTTGACTAGAATCATAAAATCGGTAACATTAGGATCAACATGCACTGATATAATCCCTGAATAGTTACCAGCCTATAGGGCCAATTAAATTTTAATAATTATCATCACTTTGGAGGAAATCAGTCCTCTCTAGGTTAGAATGTTAATATTTATGGTCAGTATCCAATTGGTTCCCCCTTCTGCAGGTGAACCTATTTTATTCTTGGGTCAATCATCAAACATGACCAGAAACCCCCACAATGTCTCCAATCATAGACAGTGGTGGTAAGAACATATAGGGATGTAAATAAAACCCCATAGGGGAATAATCCAAAAAGGTCCAATATGGATAAAGATAAAAAATATGACCCAAATGAAAGTACTATAGAATATGCCTATTGTATTGAGAATAATTGGATAAATTACATTTCCTGAAAAACCTCTATAAATGTCAAAACTATAAACACATTATATAATGTGGATCAGAACAAAAATTTATAGGAACACATTGTGGGAAGCATAACATGAGAGGGGTGATCTAGATAAGACAAATAGAGGATATATGCACAAATAAATAGAGAAGTATACATAACATGGATCCTCCAAATATTGAGTTTTCACCTCTATAGTGGAACACTGTCCAGGATAAGGGGATTGATGTTGTCATGTCCAACTCATTACCTACAAGAGTGGAAATTAATTCCAGGGAGGAGAAGTTAGTATAGAATGAGAACGAGAAACAAATTCTTCGACAAATCCATGAGGAGATACTCACGGGAAGTATCCAAAATGGTTTTTATCTTCATAATGAGATAAAAATCCTTCTTACCAAAAATATTTAATGAGATGACCTGCATAAAAGAGTGGAATTTGAGAATCTAACTGACTTAAAATCTAGGAATTAGACCTATACAAAATTTAATGTCAATTATGATCTTGAATTCTCCCTATTATTGCAATAGACTATCCCATTATAGTGTCATCATTCATTTATAGAACAGATCATGATGTAGTGAGAGATAAAAATTAGTCTAGCTCATCAATCCCCACACACACATTATAGAAAAGATGTGGCCCAAAATTAATTATATTCAGAACTTCATAATGTTGTTGAGTTCCAAGATACTTGAATGGAATCCATAGAAGGCCTACACACACCTATCCACCCTAAGTAGAAGCCATATCCTGAATGGATGGATATAATATTTCCACCATCAAATTTTGGAATCCCAATCTTCTCCACCTCTGATAGTGTGGTTGATCTAGAGAATCAACTCATTCACATCATTTTTTTGACTTGATCTGATTATTAGTCTTTATGATTTGAAATAGGTGACCCGTATGAGGTGTTTTTACAATATCTGATCGGCATAGTTGTTGTTTGGTACAATATCCTACAAGTAGAATTTATTGTTGGATGATAACATCTTCTTCATCAATTCTGATATCTGTTCATCTAAACACTATGGAAAACAATAATTTTCATCATGAAAAAATAGCATGTAATAAATAAATTAGTTGGTTTATAACTTCATAGATAGACATAAAATTTTAAACTATCCACTCAAAATCCCCATCTCATATGATAAATTCATATAACTCTCCTCTGAAAAATTGTGGGATGAATTATCGACAGTAAAGATCCTTATGAAATATATAGGTAGATTCCATAAATTTGTAGAAATGCCATGATGTTTAGAATATTCCCTTCAGTAGATGAAATATAAATCTCTTCCCATACCCTCAACTTTGGGGAAAGGCTCGGGAAGGTAGAGACTACCACTATTCCCGTCGAACCAGTATTAGTGACCATTAAAGCTTGGAAGAACCTGATTTGTCTAGTGCCTCCTGTAGTGCAGAAAAATCAAGAAAAAACCATTTCTCTAATGTGAAAATAGATTAGTGTCAGTCAGTATTAGAGTAAAGGATAAATAAATCATACTCCTTCCTAAATGTGAAGGACCCCAGCTCATTTCTTACATCCATAGAAAATAATCTACTAAAGATTCTGTAACCTAGAAAATATGATGAACTCAAAATCACTGGTCATCCTGACTACTCCCTTTTCTATAAAAAGTCATATCACACCATATTGGATTGTTTTATCATCAATAACATCCTCCAATTCTTGATTAATTATATAATGTTGATGTTATAGAACTCACAGGGATATGTAACTTTCATAATTGTATCCTAGTCAAAATAAGAAAGTGATTGGAAAAAATATTCATCTAAGCATGGGAAGAATTTTGACAATTGGATGAATCAAAACATAGTCAATTATGCTCATTTAATCCAATGGGAAAATATTTGGAAACTCAAGAAATATCAATCACTAAGATAAGTTTCATTAAATACAACTCCTATAGGTGGACATAACCATCAGAAGTGGGAATATATAGAAGTTGAAGTTTAATATTTATCTACTGTGAATGTTTTGACTGTTATATAATTCATTCCTGAAACATCTAAAGAATGGTAATCATACAACAAAATAGAACCCTCATCGAATGATGATAACATATATTGTTTTTTTAATATAATATACCCGGAAGCCCCCTTTTATAATTAATGATAAATATGAATTATAGTGTGAGTACGATGTACTTGTTCGGGGTTGTGGAGGCTGAAGGCATAGGAGGAAAGGATGTGTTGGACAACACTAGTGTGGTTAGCCCAAATATCATTACATAAACCCAAAAAGGAAATTTAATGATATATGACCCATGGGAAAGCATCCCAAAATCCTAATAGAGACTTGGAGGTGTCCCAAAACCCTCCAATACACACCTCATCAGAGTCATATTATATGAATGACTTGTGGGAGTTCAATTGTCATGAAATCCAAACAAAGGGGAATGGAGACACATCCTATAACACTGTAATAATCATCAACCTATTCTCCAGAACCAACCCCATCTACCTCAAATAAAACAGCTCCTAAACTAATGAAATGAGGAGAAACCCCAATGTGGGAAGTGATAACCTTTGGCCCAAAAGTTGTAAATTCTAAAATATTTTGTTTTTATCCCAGCCAATATCACAATCATGGATTGTATTAAAATTTTAATAGAACACATATATGAACTCATATAATCCCTCCAGATCCCAAGTTATTCAAGATAAAAATCACTAATTTTTTAGGTTTACTATATATAGAAAATCTAATAGAATTCTATTTTTCCATGTCGTTCAAAGTGCATGATTAGAAAGAGGCTTCTCAGTGACCCATCCAACCCCTATATGTTCTACTGAATATTGTAAATTTCAATATTTGAATGGATCTGATTAAAAATATTTCTATGATAAATATCATACTAGTTCAGGCCCTTCATCATATGGGATATATAGAGGGATATTTATCTCCAACAAATATGGAAATTCAAGTATTTGATATTATCAATTAAATAAATATATGGGAGATGAAACTCAAGTCTTAGTTCAAAGATATAACACCAAATTTAGAGTTCATTGTTATCCATACATGCACTTCATATAATTTCCTACTCATAAGGCCTTGAATATATATCCATGTTGCAATACCTTCAATATTTAATGAATTATTGAAGTACCCCATCAATGGGAATGATGTCATACTGTTGGTGGTATCACTCTACATGGGACTTGCGAAGACAGATATGGTAATGTTACTTTATATAAAATGGATTTAAAAAATCCAATGGTGGTGAAACATATACATGATACATCCTAAAATCGACTGGGGACTACCCCTACAAAACCATACAGTATGCTCAATAGTGACTATGTGCCACCCATAAACATGATTGGGGTAGTAAACATAATACATGATTTCAATGATCATTGCAACCATAGTTACAGTGTAAAAGAAAATCATCTTTAAAGTCCATATAAAATCACTATGGGAGTTATGGATGGAAATTTCTATACCCATGGGAACTCTTATAACAACTATGATAGAGATGAACCTGGGATTTAAACCATTTTTGTAAATTTCTCCATAGGCTTAGAGGTGTAAAAAAAATAAGATGACCTTAGGGACATCCCTCTTATATTTGAAGAAGGCATATCCACCACCATAGACGAGCTTGAATTAGTAAATATTGGAATGAAGGAAGACCCTCGACCCACATTGATATGTTCTTCCATGAATCTTAAGTATAAATTGATATAATTTCATTTCAAAAAAACATTGACAAATGTTCACTTGTATATATACATAAATGATAGGGTTGAAATCTAATTTTTCTAAAAACTATCTAGGACTATGGGATTACCATCAAGGTTTCACTAATGTAGATAAAAGGCCTCACCCCTATCATTATACTAGAATAGAGTCAGATGATTACACATTAATCGAACACAATGTTTTCCATGAAGTGAAACACACAAGATGGATTGCCAACATAATCCCTATTACGGAATGCAATGCACAGATGAGGGTCTAAATCAATTTTAGTGTCCTTAATAAACATTACTCACAAGTTTATTTCCTATCACTGGTCCTAGAACTCCAGATAATTTTCACTATGGTATTTCATGTACATTACATTAAGGATGGGTACTCATGGTACAATCAAATAAATATATCTCCAAATAATTAGGATGCCACAACCATAAGAACACCCCCATGTTATTTTTTTCTCTTACTCATACCCTTTTGTTAAAGAATTATAGTTCTACTAAACCATGTACCATGAATTATATCCTCATTCCATTTATTGGGATGAATAGTTGAATGTTATATAAATGATCTGGTATTCAATTCTCAATAGTAATGTGATCAACTCGCAAACCTTAAAACTGTCTAAAATATATTGTGGAAGAACAATATGATGATGTATCTACAACACTATGTTTTTACTGAATCTTATAGAAACATACATATCATTATTGTATACAACCATGAAATCAGTGTCGATCTAGATAATATGAATGAAATTATCGAAATTTCAACCCTTTAAATCTGAAATTAATGAGGGGGATCTAATGGAACCTCGAATACATTACATGATTCAAAGTTAACATTGCTGAAAATTTTATCCCCTTCACCAAGACAATGATGAATGGAATCATTTACTAATGCGATGATGTCATCCATGACTCTCTTGAGATTCTCATGCAGTACATGTTTCACCCACGGGTCCTGATACCCATAGTGGATGGAAATCCACTCATATTATATGGATCCACTGTTGATTGATTACTACCAACTCTCCATTACCAAAACAAAATGATTCACAAAATGATAAAAGTCTACAATTCCTCAGATGAATTATGTAAGGAACTGAGAATAAATATTCTAAAGTATATAAGATATTTCATATGCTTATATTTTTAGTGAAAAGGATGAGACAAAATTTTAAGCACCCAAAAGTCCACATGATCTCTCATATCAACCATCTCCAGTGCATCCATTTTCATATTATGTTAATTGGGAATTTGGAATGATGGCCAGTTCTTTTTATGACATAATGAAATCTAGTTCATGTCATAGAATGCAGTGAAAGGGAAGGGCATAAATGATTTCTTTTCAAAAAATCCCTCCCTGGAATGTATTGCTGGGGACATTGAACCGCCATATGTGGAGGTTTTATATGTCCTTGACACTCCCCACCCACTGAATATGAATTTTCATGTGGCCTGAAAAATTCCTATTGGAAATAGGATATAAAATCCAAATATCAATTTGGGTTATAGAGGGAATATATTTTTTTCTCCAAATGACGATATTTCACAATACAATTTTTCAATATCTTGAGAATGCACTAATAATGAAGAAAAAACCAAGCCCTCACACAAGTTTGGAAATAGCCCTACACCTGGAGATATCCAACATGATGATCAATGGGGATTCAATGTAACTGATAATGTATATGAAATCCAAATATTCCATAAAAATGAAAAAAATTTCCTCTCATCGGCTACATCTACATACTAATTTCAGAGTGCCATTTTGAACCCACATTACATAATGTCCCCCGATAACAAAATTCTCACACTGACATGATGTATATTGAATATATAGTTTTTTTAACTGTTATCAATATTAGGAGGACTTACAAATCACTAAATAAAGGTTTTTATCATTTGTCATTGTATATGACATTACATAGATCAATCAGTTCACCACCTCCATTGAGAATAATGAACCAAAATACCCCACTGAGTAGATGGAATCCATAATTTGTTATATCCAGAATGGGACTCTCTCGATGGACCAATACAAAAGGGAGAAGACTTCGGCAGAGCAAAGAACCTTACCCTTTTGGATGGTCCAAAAGATAAAAAATCACTCAATAAGTGAGGTTTAAATGGAATCTTTCTCAGATTCATTTCTTAAATAAAGAATATTTAGAAAATGAAATAAGTCCATATAGACTCATCTAGAACACATCATCGTAGGACCGGTCTCTCCTATAAACTCAACAAGTCATGTTAGTACTAGAAAACAATGTTACAAGACTGTGTGGAATTCAATAGAAATTTTCATGTATTCTATTTTCATGAAAACTTCATCCATCAGCACCCAAAATTGATTAATAAAGAAAACTATTTCTGGTAATTTCTATATGGGGTAGGGATGATTTGGGCCTATATAACATAACCACAACTAATCTATTTAGGTACATCTTTACTACTACAGACCTCATTTCAAAAATGATAGAGGAAATACACTACAAGGATATTGGGATGAATAATATCATCGACTTTATGAAATCTAATTTCATCACACTATTTGGTATCATTCACATGATATTAACAGACTATAAAACCTACTTATTTTCTATTGAGTGGAATAAATTTTACCATTAGTACAATGTTTAGTTAAAAAATAAATTGCTATACCATTAAGTGACAAACATAAAAATAGAGGCCTTTAATTAAATTATTTAATATATAATATAAATGTTGGTGAATAAAGATAACAAGTAATATCCAGAAAATATCCTCCATGGTGTATGGGATGACCGTACCATCATGAAAACTACCACACAAAAAACACCATATTCATTCGTGTATAGAACTGAGGTAGTGTAACAAATAGAAATCTTTTTTTTACCATGATCCTAATAGCTATATGCTGAATAATCCTATATGATGAGTTGTAAAAAAGGCTGGACGATTTATAGTGTCTAAATGATAAAAGGTTGTGTACACTACACAACCGTGATGTCTGTCGGAATCGGATCTCAAAAGCCATCAATAAAATGGATCATCTTTGTTCGTTCCTTAAAGTAGAATATGTATTGACTATCAGAACACTAATGATAATAGGTAAGAAACCTATATGGTCGGAACCCAAATGGAATGGTAGTTATATCATATATAAGTTATATAAAAAATTATATTACTCAATTTCAATAATGTATGGAGAACATGTTACTCCCCCAACCAATTCATGGTTTTTTACAAAACACATTGAATAACCATCATCAATGCTTACTAAACCCTGACTACATGATGTTAAAATATAATGAATAAATCCTGAATACATAAAGACAAACTATATAGAAGACTCCATGAGTACATGACATTAAAATATATATAATACAACCTAACTACATTATGTTAAACTGTAAAAAATATTTCATGACCCTATTTCATTAAACTATAATGACTATATTTTGACAACATGAAATTAAACTACTTAGAAGATGTCCTGACCAAATGATATTAAATATACAAAATAATTCATGGAAGTAATACATTAACCATCACAATGTCCCTATATATGGTCTTATGTTGTTAATCAGTTAGATATGTACTTACCACATGATGTTAAAATTGCATGAATGATGTCCTAACCAATTGATGTCAAACTATAAAGGAATTGTTGTATCACCGATGATTCACTTCACATGATATAGATCATTGAGAAAAATAACTGATGTAACCCCACCACAATGTGTGAGTCATATCATCAAAGGGAATCTCCCCATACAATAACTACATGTGTCTTGATTTCTAGAATTATAGTAATCATTGGGATTCACATATCCAAAATCCTAGTTCCATCCATAAAGTATCTATCAGAATCACAAGGCATTAGACTGTTAGAAAATATTCAGTCCTTTTTAACACCAGGTAACTATTCTTATCCATGTATAATGTTAATCTACATGAATGATGTCCGTACCAAATTACATTAAAATTTATATTTTATCGAGAACTATGTGTTTCTTGATTCCAACCATTATAGGATATGCAGTGAGGTCTATATCTCTATTCATTGGTCTGGAAGTGATATTTTATCACGTCGAGTCACCTTTGAATTTACTACATGATGTTAAAAACCATGGATGCCATCCTTTCCACCTGATGCAAAACTTAATAGTATTTTCGAACTATACAATGTTTCATTATATTTATAATTATATACAAATGGATTCATAGATTCTCCATCTAGTTCTATCCACCATGTGATACAAAATGAGATTTTAAATTCTATTAATAGCCTTTGTGTGTTGAGATACCCCATTTACATTCCTTGTTTCTCATACCGATAATAGCTCGCATGGGTGTAGGAATTTCATTATGGGATTCTACTCATGATCGATATATATTTGTACATGATGGGGTATCCATGTTCATGGATGATACTTAAAAAAGAGCACCTGTTTTCATTTCCTCAAGACATTAATATTCATGGAAGATTTGTCCTTTATGAAATTAAACTAAGAATTTAACACCCCAAGCTTCTACGGTACGCTTCTCTTTGAATAAGGCGATAGCGTGTGTTGTACGCAACATCGAGTTCTAACACACCACAACCAATCAAACTAGCCGTTATAAATAGTAATCCCTACTTTTTGAAATTATATATATTTTATATTTCAAAATGGACTTCATTTTTGGATTCTGAATATTGAATTTAGCCCAAGGTGAAATTTTGGTACTTTTCGGATAACTTTTATATTTTGATGAATAGTGAAAATTACTAAATTTTAATTAAAAACAACTTTTTTAATAAAAATAATTAATAGTGATAAATTATGAATTTGAGTGGTTTTAAAGTATATTTAGAATATATTTTTACCATTTAATACAATTTTGGTAATTGGACATAATTTTACAATTAAACCGGACATAAACAAGTGTCAATCTTTTGATAGTTATTATCTCTTAAAAACACGCTTTTTTGTTTTAACAACGTGAATTAATTTTAAATTAATTTATGCCACTTATGTGTTTTGATTTTGGAAAAATGGATTACATATTTGGAATCAGGATGTTCAAATTGTGTAAATAGATAACTTTTATTTTTAGACAATTTGAATAATTACTTCCATAAATATTTTATTTACCATGGTTAAGGGTAAATCCGGTAAATAAGGGTTAAAAAATAATATTATAATAAAATTAAATTACCCTAAAACGTATCCTAGACTTATTGGTTGATACATGTTTGACCATAGGCATCTTTGGGTCGATTTGGGGACCCCATGGAGCCACTTGTAGGTGATAGGGACACTTAATTTTAATTAAGTTAAAATAAGTACAAAAATGACATAAGCATATATCTTTTAGAAACACAATTTTACATAGGGTTATATATGTTGGATTTTAGACTATAAATATTCATTAGAAAGCTAAAAATATTTCCTATATAATTATAAGTTATTTATAATTTTTAAACTTTAAATAATTTAATTTATTTATGACACAATTATGATGCAGTAATTACCATAATAGTGAGAAATTAAAACAATTGATATTATAAATACCAAAATAAATATAACTTGAGACTTCTAATGAATTAAAATAGTTTTCTAGGATAATATGAAATATTAGGATTGATTTAATTAACGTTTTTCGAAGTAATCATTCTGTTATAAGTTTCAAAAAATTCAACTATTGAATAGTGTCAAAATTGACATAAAAGAGTTTTTTAAAAAATATTATATTATTAATTGATATTAAATTCCTAAAAATCTAATGTTCAGACAAGAGACTTATATCATGATATTTGTATCATTAATGGACCACTTGGGGATCTCTTAGATGTATATGGTATGTTTATTAACCATATAATATAAAAATACAAAGAGACATTGTAAAAGTGAAACTAATTAACTTAGAGTTAATACTTAAAGATAATGTTAATATAGTAACCCAAACATGTCTAAATTCTATTGGATTAATAGTTTTAGACCTATACCCACCTTAAACTTTGATGAATCAACATTTGAGCCATTAGAAACTGAATATGAATTTATTTTAAAATAATATTTCTAGATTTTCCAAAAGTTCCCCTCACCCATCTTATAAAAGGGGACTCCTACTTCTCATTTATTCACACCTTCAAAGCCATTTGGTTCGACCAAACTGTGCCCAAATACTCTCCCAACTTCCCTCACTACAACCTAGAGGCCTTATTTTGATCCGAAACCCTACCTAAGGAGCCCTTTTGATCAAATCAAAAGGAAGAACCCGAAAAAGAGGTAATGATTTCACCATCCTTTTCCAAGTTCCTTTCTTATTCCACTTCTTCTTTCTTTGTTATTACCATTATAAAATAATAAATCCAGTATCATATATATACTGTGATGTTATTATAAATATGGTACAACCATATTCATTATTCTATACACCCTTTGAATAACATGTCAACATATGTGCGTACGTACGGCTTACCGTCTCCACGTCGTGGTGTAATTGTTATTCAATATATTATTATCTGGATGGGTATAATAATGATGTGTAACTTATGTAAATAATAAATATAACATGTTAATGATTCTGTATATATTATATAACATCCATTTATATATTATTTTAATATCAAAAGAATGATATTGTCGCTCGTGCGTACGTACGGACTATCGTCTCCACGAACGCGATGAGATTCATTCTCCATCGTATACATTCAAGTATAATTCTCATTTGATGATTAATAATAGTATAGGTGGACTTGATATCATTCTGGATATGATTAAGATAAAACCTATCCATTACAAACATGGCTTACGTAACAAAACATATAAAAGAAAACTAGTAAGTTAACACCCGAAACAACGATAATACTAAGATATTATTAACAAATTAATGTTAAAAGATCATATATGATATCATATTAATGTATATGATTATTTTATAATTTAATAACAATTATTTCACCATTATATGGGAGGTTAACCTACCACAACCAAGGTAAAGTACAAGGTAAGGGTTATTTCACAATCTCTTCATTATCAGAGGTTGTTTATACGTAATAATCTACTAGGATCTCTTTATCATCCACATCCATATTTCTTAAAAATATATTTCAAAACATTTTTAATATTTACAATAATATGGTTTAAGGTCATTTATACCCTTGTTTTACTTTTTATAAGAGTTTTAAAATGGAATCCTTCCATCGTTTTCCAAACAAGGTGCTTTTTAACATTTTCGACATAATTAAGGTAAGAATGTTTTTTAACTTATATGGCGGGTGCGGTTATTTTCCGCCGTTATAAAATCGTCGAAGCTTCCCTTACAAGATTATAAGAATATTTTAAAAGAAAATGTTTTATTTCATAAATATAAGACTCTTAAATGATTTCAAAATAGAAAGAGATATTTCTCTAAAAATAGTTTTGATTTCATCTATGTCAACATCCTTTGATGGATTTTATGCTAATTTGAAGTTGATTTATTATGATACAAAACTTCTATATTGTATTGAAGGTTTTGTGATATGTTTTACTGTGGATGTTCTATTTTTATACCATTCATAGTTTATGGAGAAAGTATTGACATTTCGTATGCTAGTTTTAATACGAATGTGTATGTTATGTTTAAACCTTTTCATATGGGAATGCATTGGACATAATATGTGACGGGTGGAGCCCACTATAGCTCCTCGATGCATCGGTAGGTCTCATGAGACAAACTAGTGTCTTGGCATAAGGCCTTGGAAAAATCTTATTTGTAGTCTTGGCACGAGGCCTTGGATATGTGGTTATGATAGTCTGGCATTATGCATTCCATCATTATGAAAGTGGTTATTGATATTGCATGAGATTATTCGATTAGTAGAATATCCATGTGAATAAGTAAATGGAATTATTTCATTTTACATTTTCCATACTTTGTTGAAGTTCAAGTTTAAAAGGCTTTTGTTTTAGTTATACATTTCCGTAAATGTTTGTGCTTATTTTTGAAAGTTCCCGCTATATTCTTATCCTTACTAGGCATTTGAGCTCACCCCTTTTCTATGTTTTATTTTCCCAGGATGTGAAGAAGTAAGTTATGAATGACCTTCAGGGATTTTATGTGGTGATATGAGTGTGGAATATAAAGACTATGTTGTTGTAGTAGTTTTTCACTTTATGATGTAATGTAAAACATTATGAATATATCTAGTGTTTCCAAGGCTACTAAACCATTCGGTCTTTCAAGATTTGATCTTTCTTATGACCATACCAATGTTATGTAATAATGCACCGACTCTGGGTCACTGGGGTCGGGGCGTTACAGTTGGTATCAGAGGAAGTTTAGTACAAACCTTGGAAGCTAGATTTAGATAAACTCTGATTAGAGCATGTAGACCTAAGATGAACTTTGAGGATTAGTATATAATAACTTCCTAGAATTTTTGTATTTTAGAGATTTTGTGAGTTTTACGAGAAATACATCCCTGTCTGGATACGAGCAGGTAGAGGCGGCTCTGGCACAGATGTACCTAGGGGTAAAACCCGAAAACACCGCTTTGAGCTTGACTCGAACGGGAATTGGTGCACGACAACGGGCCTTGCTGCACTCTTGGTTACGACACTCAGAGGGGATATGCTTTGGATAACTCTCATTTTCCTTAAAAATCATTATGAAGGGTTTATGAGTATATACTTCCTCAATTAAAACATTATTATGATTATGGATTATATCCATAAATAGTTCAATTTATGTTAAGTGTTTTATAAGTATGGGATTATGTATTTTGATTCATAAACTGATCTAGTTTATGCCATTGTTTAGAAATGGCTCCTAGTGGATGAAATGGAAACCGTAGCAATGCACGCACTACATGTAGGGATTTCTATCCTGCTCAAGATAATTATAGTGGAGCTGGCGATGCAACTGGTGCCGATCATCTATTCACCATACTGGGACAACTCACTCAGGTTGGGAATAATAACCTTACCCGTATGGAGCACCCTGATCCACAGCGTCGAGGATCAATGTTAGATTGATTCATGAGGAAACAACCACCAATGTTCAATGGGAGTACAAATCACTTAGTAGATGATCAATGGATATTTTCCCTAGAGATAATATTTCAGGGTTTGGGGAGTAGTGAAAGGGAAAAAGTTATCATGGCAGTTTACCGCCTCACTGGAGATGCTGATCAATGGTGGTCATTGATTCAAAATACGAAGGAAGATGATGAAGTATCAAATATGGAATGGAGGGAGTTCAATGATATGTTCTTAGAAAAATACTTTCCTCGCGACCACCGAGCAGATATGGAAAGGCAGTTTCTGAGTCTAAGACAAAAGGAGGATGAGAATGTCACAAATTACGAGGATAACTTTACAAAGTTAGCAAGGTATGCTAGAGATTATATACGTAACCCATGAAGTAAGGTTGATCGTTTCTTTGATGGGTTAAAACCATTTCTCCATCGAGGATTAGTATCACAATCCTTCTCGTCGTACGAAGACATTGTCTCATGTGCTGTCAAGACCGAAAATGAATAATCTAAGTCTTATGACTTTAAAAACAAGAAAGAGAAGAAGAGACCTGCTGATCAATCTGGGAATGGAAATAAGGGGAAGAAGGGAAAGGTTGAATATACATCCTATGGTAAATGTGGGAAGAAACACCCTGGTTCTTTCTTGAAGGGATCATGAGTATGTTATAAGTGTGGTGAAAAAGGCCACCAAGCTCGTGATTGCAAAGGGAAGAAAGAAGATACCAATGTTCAGTGCTGTAATTGCAGGGAGATGGGACATTATGCAAATGAATGTCCTAAGCGTCAGGAGAACTTACCTCAGAAAAGGCCAAGGGATCAAGGCCAAGCTTATGTTATCCCTACTGCTGAGGTAAAAGCTCCGAAAGACGTGGTGGAAGGAAATTTAATGGTTTCCTCAGGTTTAGGAAATGTATTATTTGATTCTGGATCATCGAATTGTTTCATATCTTCCCAGTTTGCTAAGAAAATTATATATTTAAAATTTGATTTAACAAGGGAGTTGTCAGTTAAAACTCTTAAGGGAAGCATCATTGCAACAATGTTTTTTGAATTAGTCCCCATTAGAGAACATAAATGTTCTTTATCTGCTGATCTCGTCGTCGTACCTATGATTGAGTTTGATATAATCCTCGGTATGGACTGGCATTCGGACTATGATGCGAAGATTTATTGTAAGAAGAAAGAGGTTACGATTCTTGTTGATGATGATAAGGAACACCTTATCTTTAGAGCAGAATCGTCCCCACCTAATTCTTATTTAGATCCACCCCCAGTAGCTCAACTAAATTCAATTATTGGGGATGAAGAGAATGAAATAACTGTGGGTGAGGAACGTAATGTTCAAATAGAGGATGTACCTGTTGTGAAAGAATTTGTAGATGTATTTCCGGAAGATTTACCTGGACATCCTCCAGAACGAGAAGTTGAGTTTTCCATTGATTTAATTCCTGGATCACGGCCTATATCGAAGACCCCTTATAGAATGGCCACTGTAAAATTAGTTGAACTAAAGAAACAACTAGAGGAATTGAGTAATAAGAGATTTATTCACCCTACTGTTTCTCCACGGAGATCCCCTGTTCTTTTTGTCAAAAAGAAAGATGGATCTATGAGGTTATGTATCGATTACATGGAGATCAATGCTATAACAATAAAGAACACGTATCCCCTACCTCTAATTGATGATTTATTTGACCAAATTCATGGAGCTCAATACTTTTCAAAGATTTACCTTCGATCTGGATACCATCAGTTGTGTGTGAAGAAGGAAGACATTCCGAAGACAGCATTTCGAACCAGGTAAAGGCATTACGAGTTTACTGTAATGCCTTTTGGATTGAGTAATGCACCCTATGTATTCATAGATCTAATGAATAGAGTTTTCAAGGATTATCTTGATGAATTTGTGGTGGTATTTATTGATGATATCTTGGTATACTCCAAAAGCTATGAAGATCATGAAAATCACATTCGCATTATCCTGAAGACTATGGGAAGACATGAATTATATGGGAAGTTTAGCAAGTGTGAATTCTGGCATCAGGAGATTTCTTTTCTTGTCCATATTGTCTCTAAATATGGAATCTCTGTTGATCCTTCTAATACTAAGGCAATCCAAGAATGTCCAACACCGATGAGTATAACTGAGGTACGTAGTTTTATTGGTTTGGCAGGTTATTATCGGCGTTTCGTCCAGAATTTTGCCCGATTGGATAACCCATTAACTAAGCTCACACGTAAAGGGGTTAAATTTGTTTGGACAAAAGAGTGTGAAGAATGTTTCAAAGAACCGAAGAGAATATTAGTCAATGATCCTATATTGACTATACCATCGGGGAATAATGCGTTCGTTATTTATAGTGATGCATCGAAGAAAGGACTTGGTTGTGTCCTTATGCAGAATGATAGAGTTATTTCCTATGCATCACGGCAGTTGAAAATTCATGAACAAAACTATCCTACTCATGATCTCGAGTTAGCATCTATGATCTTTGCTTTGAAGATATGGAGGCACTACCTCTATGGTGAAAAATGTGAGATTTATACTGATCACAAGAGTTTGAAGTATATTTTCTCACAAAAAGAACTCAACATGAGGCAAAGAAGATGGCTTGAATTGATCAAGGATTATGATTGCATGATACACTACCACCCGGGGAAGGTAAACAAGGTGGAAGATGCTTTGAGCAGAAATGATCATGGAGTTTTGAACAATATGAGAATTGAAAGGGATCCAATTTTCATGGATCTAGTGAATATGGACATGGGAATAACCAGGGAAGGAGAAACATCAATACTTTTTCAAATTGTTTCCAAACCATCTTCACTAGAAAGGATTAAGAGCTCTCATACCGATGATGAAGAATTTCAAAAGAAGATTAAAGATGTGAATGATGGGAGACTGAGAGACTTTGTGTATGAAGATGGAATTTTGAAATTCGGGAAGAGACATTGTGTTCCCAATATACCTGATCTAAAAAGGGAATTGCTGGATGATTCTCATACTTCCAATTTCTCTATAAACCCTAGGAGCACCAAAATGTATAGAGATTTGAAGGAACATTTTTGGTGGCACAATATGAAGAGGGAGATTTCTGATATTGTGTCAAGATGTATGGTTTGTCAACAAGTGAAAGCTGGAAGGCAACACCCTAGAGGAGTCATGCAACCTCTTCCCATACCGGAGTGGAAATGGGACAATATTACGATGGACTTTGTCAGGGGGCTACCAAAGACTCCTAGAAGGAATGATGCAATATGGGTTATTGTTGATCGTCTTACCAAGTCAGCACATTTTCTTGCTATAAGAGAAGATCTACCACTGGAACGTCTAGAAAGACTATATATTAATGAAGATGTGAGACTTCATGGATTACCCCTATCGATTGTTTCTGATCGTGATCCCTGTTTTAATTCAAGATTCTGGAAGAGTCTTTAGAAATCCCATGATACTGAATTTCATTTGAGTAATGCCTACCACCCTAAGACAGACGGACAATCAGAACAGACTATTAAAACCTTAGAAGACATGTTGATATCCTGCTCACATGACGTTCAGGGTATGTGGGATCATTATTTACCTCTGGTATAATTTTCCTATAACAATAGCTTCCATTCGAGTATTCACATGGCACCATATGAAGCGTTATACAGAAAGAGATGTCGCACACCAACCTGTTGGGATGTCGTTGGTGAAAGAAAACTTGTAGGTCTAGAACTGGTGGAGGAAACGATGGAAAAGGTGAAGGTAATCCAAAATCACATCAAAGCAGCTCAAAGTAGGAAGAAGAGCTATGCTGATAATCCAAGGAAGTATTTGGAATTTCAAGTCGGTGATCATGTTTTCCTGAAGGTATCTCCATGGAAGGGATTCATACGTTTTGGTAAGAAAGGTAAATTGAGTCCCAGGTACATCAGACCTTTCGAAATTCTTGAGCGAATTGGGGCTGTAGCTTACCGATTGGCAATGCCGACAAGTCTCTCCAAAGTTCACGATGTGTTCCACGTATCTCTGTTGAGGAAATACATGTCTGACCCAACGCATGTACTCACCTATGAGGAGTTAGAACTGGAACCCGATCTATCTTATTGCGAATAGCCCGTCAGGATTCTTGATACGAGAGAAAAAGTACTGAGAAACCGGACGACGCGTCTGGTAACTTTTGTGGAGAAACCATAAGATGGAAGAGGCAACGTGGGAACCCAAAGAACTTATGATGAAGAACCACCAGATTCCATTCATGCGGTAGTATTCTGGAAAATTCGAGGACGAAATTATTTGAAGTAGGGGAGAATGTAACACCCCATGATTCTACGGTACGCTTCTCTCTGAATAATGCGATAGCGTGTGTTGTACGCAACATCGAGTTCTAACACACCACAACCAATCAAACTAGCCGTTAATAATAGTAATACCTATTTTTTTAAATTATATATATTTTATATTTCAAAATGGACTTCATTTTTGGAGTTGGAATATCGAATCTAGCCTAAGGTGAAATTTTGGTACTTTTCGGATAACCTTTATATTTGGATGAATAGTGACAATTACTAAATTTTAATTAAAAACAACTTTTTTAATCAAAATAATTAACAGTGATAAATTATGAATTTGAGTGGTTTTAAAGTATATTTAAAATATATTTTTCCCATTTAATACAATTTTGGTCATTGGAAATAATTTTACAATTAAAGCGGACATAAACAAGTGTCAATCTTTTGACAGTTATTATCTCTTAAAAATATGCTTTTTGTTTTAACAACGGGAATTAATTTTAAATTAATTTCTGCCACTTCTGTGTTTTGAATTTGAAAAAATGGATTCCATATTTGGAATCCGGATGTTCAAATTGTGTAAATAGGTAACTTTTATTTTTAGACATTTTGAATAATTACTTCGGTAAATATTTTATTTACCATGGTTAAGGGTAAATCTGGTAAATAAGGGTTAAAAAATAATATTATAATACAACTAAAATACCCTAAAACGTGTTCTAGCCTTATTGGTTGATAAATGTTCGACCATAGGCATCTTTGGGTCTATTTTGGGACCCCATGGAGCCACTTGTAGGTGATAGGGACACTTAATTTTAATTAAGTTAAAATAAGTACAAAAATGACATAAGCATATATCTTTTAGACAAACAATTTTTAAATAGGGTTATATATGTTGGATTTTTGACTATAAATATTAATTATAAAGCTAAAACGATTTTCTACATAATACATTTTTATTTATAATTTTTAGACTTTAAATAATTTAATTTATTTATGACACAATTATGATGCAGTAATTACCATAATAGTGAGAAATTAAAATAATTGATATTATAAATACCAAAATAAATATAATTTAGACTTCTAATGAATTAAACTAATTTTCTAGGATAATATGACATATTAGGATTGATTTAATTATCTTTTTTCAAAGTAATCATTCTGTTATATGTTTCACAAAAATCAACTATTGAATAGTGTCAAAATTGACATAAAAGAGTTTTTAAAAGAAATATTATATTATTCATTGATATTAAATTCCTAAAAATCTATGGATCGGCCAAGAGACTTATATCATGATATTTTTATCATTATTGGACCACTTGGGGCTCGCTAGGATGTATATGGTAAGTTTATTAACCATATAATATAAAAATACAAAGAGACATTGTAAAAGTGAAACTAATTAACTTAGAGTTAATACTTAAAGATAATGTTAATATTGTAACCCAAACCTGTATAAATTCTATTGGTTGAATGGTCGTAGACCTATCTCCACCTTAACCTTTAAATAATCAACTTTGGAGCCATTAGAAACTGAATATGAATTTATTATAAATTAATATTTCTAGATTTTCCAAAAGTGCCCCTCACCCCTCTTATAAAAGGGCACTCCCACTTCTCAATCCTTCACAACTTCAAAGCCTTTTGGTTCGCCCAAACTCTACCCAAGTACTCTCAAAACTTCCCTCACTACAACTTAGAGGCATTATTTTGATCATAAAGGCAACCTAATGAGCTCTTTTGATCAAATCAAAAGGAAGAACCTGAAGAAGAGGTAACGATTTCACCACCCTTTTCCAAGTTCCTTTCTTCTTCCACTTCTTATTTATTTGTTATTACCATTCTAAAATAATAACTCCAGTATCATATATATACCATGATGTTATTATAAATATGGTACAACCATATTCAGTATTCTATCCACCCTTTGAATAACATGTCACCAAACGTGCGTACGTATAGTTTACCGTCTCCACGTCGTGGTGTAATTGTTTTTCAATATATTATTATCTAGATGGGTATAATAATGATGTGTAACTCATGTAAATAATAAATATAACATGTTAATGATTATGTATATATGATATAACATCCTTTTATATATTATTTTAATATCAAAAGAATGATATTGTCGCTCGTGCGTACGTACGGACTACCGTCTCCACGAACGCGATGAGATTCATTCTCCATCGTATCCATTCAAGTATAATTCTCATTTGATGATTAATAATAGTATCTAAGGACTTGATATCATTCTGGATATGATTAAGATACAACCTATCCATTAAAAACATGTCTTACGTAACAAAACATATAAAATAAAACAAGTATGTTAACACCCGAAACAACGATAATACTAAGATATTATTAACAAATCAATGTTCAAAGATCATATGTGATATCATATTAATGTATATGATTCTTTTATAATTTAATAACAATTATTTCACCATTATATAGGAGGTTATCCTACCCCAACCAAAGAAAAGTACAAGGTATGGGTTATTTCACAATCTCTTCATTATCCGAGGTTGTTTATACGTAATAATCTACTGGGATCTCTTTATCATCCACATCCATGTTTCTTAAAAAAGCATTTCAAAACATTTTTACTATTTAAAAGAATATGGGTTAAGGTCATTTATACCCTTGTTTTACTTTTTATAAGAGTTTTATAAAGGAATCCTTCCGTCGTTTTCCAAACAAGGTGCTTTTTAACCTTTTCGACAGAATTAAGGTAATAATGTTTTTTAACTTATATGGAGGGTGCAGTTATTTTCCACCATTATAAAATCGTCGAAGCTTCCCTTACAAGATTATAAGAATATTTTCAAAGAAAATGTTTTATTTCATAAATATAAGACTCTTAAATGATTACAAAATAGAAAGAGATATTTCTCTAAAAAGAGTTTTTATTTCATCTATGTCAACATCCTTTGATGAATTTTACGCTTATTTGATGTTGATTTATTATGATAAAAAACTTCTATATTGTATTGAAGGTTTTGTGATATGTTTGACTATGGATGTTCTATTTTTATACCGTTCATATTTTATGGTGAAAGTATTGACATTTCCTATGCTAGTTTTAATACGAATGTTTTTGTTATGTTTAAACCTTTCCATATGGGAATGCATTGGACTTAATATGTGACGGGTGGAGCCCGCTATAGCTCCTAGATGCATCAGTAGGTCTCATGAGAAAAACTAGTGTCTTGTCATAAGGCCTTGGAACAATCGTATTTGTAGTCTTGGCACGAGGCCTTGGCTATGTGGTTATGATAGTCTGGCATTATGAATTCCATCATTATGAAAGTGGTTATTGATATTGCATGTGATTATTTGACTAGTAGAATATCCATGTGAATAAGTAAATGGAATTATTTCATTTTACATTGGCCATACTATGTTTAAGTTCAAGTTTAAAATTCTTTTGTTTTAGTTATACATTGCCTTAAATGTTTATGCTTATTTTTGAATATTTATGCTATATCGTTATCCTTACTGGGCATTTGAGCTCACCCCTTTTCTATGTTTTATTTTTCCCAGGATGTGAAGGAGTATGTTATGAATGACCTGTAGGGATTTTATGTGGGGTAATGAGTGTGGAATATGGAGACTATGTTTTTGTAGTAGTTTTTCACTTTATGATGTAATGTAAAAATTTATGAATATATCTAGTGTTTCCAAGGCTACTAAACCAATCAGTCTTTCAAGATTTGATCTTTCTTGTGACCATACCAATGTTATGTAATAATGCACCGACTCTGGGTAACTGGGGCCGGGGTGTTACAAAGAATTACATCAAACCTCACTTGAGAGGACCATTATCCTCTTTGTTGGCTTAAAACCACACATATATAAATGAATTAAGCATTGATTGATTCTTTCTATTATAGGATAAATAGTGACACCATGCTTTCTATTATTGTGTCAAGATCCAACATTTCTATTTTTTTGTTGGGGAACCTATAACGTCTGTAAATACCATAATGCAAGTAAATCAGATCCAGTACCTTAAATTACATTTGAATAAGATACAAGATATCACATCATAATAAACTAAATAATATACTAGCCTTTAAAACCCAAATAAAAACATATTTGATTCATTACCACATTAAATGAAATATAACATAGAAACCCTATTGTTAACATCCCTATTTTCGTAGATTATCCATGCATGTCCATCATAATTTACATTATGTAATCGAAGGGGAGAATAAAACATATGAAATGGGTGATCTCTAATTCTTATCAAGGGTATGAAATACTATGTAATCTAACAAAAACAATAAATCATGGTGAATAACTAAAAAACACATTCAATTAAAACATTATCTAGAGCATATTATATAAATAAAAATATTCAAAAAAATAATTTCATCTAAACAATCACAATAAAATGTAATATAAAGAATTATATTCTAATATTATAATAATCACATGGATTATCCATTACTAATATCATGATGATGGAATGAGTAATGTTGGACATATAAAACATACTGACGAGGCCTCAGAAAAGACATATGAAAACAAATGGTTAAAGACTAGTCTAAACCCATATCTGAAAATAAATGGAAAATTCCTAGGCCATGTTAATAATTATATTTTCCCACGAAACATACCGATGCATATAGGGATACAAAATGTAAAAATATTTCCAAATTCAAAAGATATAATCACAACCCATTCTATGTAATATGGTGAATTGTATCAAGATATCACATTCATAGTCTAACTGATCATTAACCTTTTAATAAAATATTATAGATCGTATCATAAAAGATCATTCACAGTTAAAAATAACATTCAATAGATGATAATTAAATAGATGAAAATAATCTAATAAGCCAACAAGGAAATATTTGGAGAAATTCCATTTTTTTTAATTAAAAATAAAATTTAATTTGGGAATTTATTTATATTTTCCATAAAATTATATTATAAACATGTATATACCATAAAAGAAAAGGTAATTACAAATAAATTATTTTTGGGGATTCAAATATTTTCAATTAAAGTGGAAACATGTGGAAAGGGTTTTTATGGAATGTTAGAAATTGGCCACTTCATTGCGGTTCATGAGAAAATATAAGGGCCATTATAGTGGATAAGGATTAATAGTTTACATAAAACCAAAAAAGTGATAAGAAAAATTATCATAATAAAACGGTTTATTTTATAATAAAATTGTAGTCTTAAAATATATTATGTAGTGTACATGAATAAGGGTGATAAATTGGGATGTTCCCTTCAATCGGGTCTTCTTATCAGGAGGAATTGAATAAAGAAACCATATAAAAAATGTATTTAGAAATAAATGAAATTTTAAATGTAATGGAAACTTTATTTTTGGAAATATATATAGAATTTAGAATAATTATATAAAAATTGTTAATAATTAATTTGGGGTAAATAGAGACAAAGTGTAATTCGATGAAAAAAATGGAGATTTGGGTAGAATTTCCAACCACATTGAAAATAGTCAAACTGTATGCCACACAAAATTAATCAACATTGAATGAAACAATGAATACCATGAGGAAAAAGATATTAAATATATTATAAATTAAAGGTAATTGTACATACAAAACTCACAACAAAGGTGTTGAACAAGGCATATATCACTGAAATAAAGGAGAGATGACCAAACCCCTTAGCACTTGTACAAAATCTTTTGACACTAGTAATTAACATCCTTGAAAAAAAATTACAACTTAAAAATTTCATTCGAAAACAATTCAAAATTTATTTTATTTATTATAAGTTTATTGTGTTTATTTATGTCATTTATGATGTGTTGTGGGATTTTATTTCATTGATCATAATTATTTTTTTTCTTGGCTTTCATGATTGATTCACTTGTATACATGTTTGAAAGATAATTTAAAATAGTGATAGATATCTATAAAAAAATTATATTTTATTAATGAATATACAAGAGAATTAATGGTATTATATATAATGTTTTATAGATATTTGGATGATTAATTAGAAAAAACATTAATTATTATTGTTTCGATTATTTTGGTGTTTTTTCGATCATCACAAATTAGTTTTGACATATATATATATTTTATATATACTGGGTAAAAAACTTTATAAAAGTTTTATTACATATATTAAAGTTTATTTTAACCACTTAATGGTTTTTTACCAGCATTGAAGGCAAAATTGAGAAATAAAAACTCATAATCCATGAACTCCGAAAATCAGCACCTCACAAATGATGTTTCCATTTTTAGAATAAAATTTTAAAGAAAATAGTATTTATGGTTGATATTAAATTAATATTATAAAATTAAATTATTCAAATTTTATTGGATTTATCATGTCACTTTTTATTGGAGATGTGAGGGAAGGATAATGAAAGGAATGAAATTGAACGAAAATTAAAAGAACGAAAAGGGATTTTACCTCTTGAATTCCTCTCCTTGAGAACCGCCTCAAGGTACATTGTAATGGTATTTTGGGTGAAATAATAAAGACCAAAGTGTGTTGGATAGTAGTAGAGACTCAATGGTATTATATATCATTTTTATATATATGTGGATGATTAATTAGATAAAGCGTTAATGATAACTGTTTCAATTATTTTGGTGTTTTTTCGATCATCATGAATTTGTTTTGTCATATGAATTATTATTTTTTATATATACTAGTTTGAAAACAATAAAAAATGTTTTATTAAATATTTTGAAGTATTTTTTGACCACATAAATGGTTTTGTTCTAAAATTTATGGGAAAATTGAGAAATAAAAACTCATCATCAATGACGTCAAAAAATCAGCACCTCACAAACGATGTTTCTATTTTTAGAATAAAATTCTGAAGATAAGAGAATTAATGGATAATATAAAATATATATTATAAAATTAAATTATATAAATATGACTAGATTTATCATGTCGCTTTATATTGTGGAGGAGAGGGAAGGACAAAAAAAGGAAAGTAATTGAAAGAAAATTAAAAGAGAAAAAGGGGATTTTTCACTCTTGAATTCCTCACCTTGAGAACCTACTCAAGGAACATTATAATGGTATTTTGGGTGAAAAAACAAAGACCTGAAAATGGTGTATAGGCTTATGAGAAAGATTGGGATGAAATTGGAAATGAATCAATGCTTTGGATGTGTTATGAGAAAAGGTGGAGAGTGGTGGTATTTATATTGGAGGAGGAGGGTGTTTGTTTAATATTTTAATCATTAGTGTATTACATTGGATAAGGGTATGAATAGTATGAAATCCCAAGACTAAATAAAATATTTAGATATTTATAGAACAATATTATGGTTCTTACAATAGAAATGACTCATTAAATAGTGTACTTAATACATAATGTATATAAACTGTAAATTACTGTATTTCACTATGCTAAAAATACAAATATTTTATTAAAATACAAAAAACTCATCGTAAAAATGTTTCCAAAATAAAATTTCAAATAATGGATTTCATATTATAATTTTTTTTTTCTGAATTTGATAATTTTATTATTTAAATAAAATCATTAATTACTCAAAAAAGCTCATTTTAAGATTATAAATGCTCATATAACACTTTGAGAAATAACTTAATGTAACAAAAATGTATCTTATAATCATAAGAAAAAAATATTAATTTTTTAATATATTTCATGGGAAAAATTATTTTACATATTTACTTTAATTAAAAAATCGTGAATAAAATTTTATGTTTCAAAAAAATACAAATATTCAATTTATTTTTTTAAGATATTTATTTAATTATTCCAAAATATATATATATATATATAATATTTCCATTAAAAAGATACATAAAAATTATTTATAATTTCATAGGGTAGGTTAATTTTAAAATCATAAATATACTTTCAAGATAACAAAAATTGCATGTTTATGAAAATCGAGATATTTCACTATTCATTGGAAAATAAATATTTTTTGAATGATACCAATATTTCACCCTATGATAATTTTGGAATACCCCTTCTAAAAATGATATTATTTTATCAATATAATTTAATAAATTTTCAAAATAAAGTTTTAAAATAAGTGTTCCATTAAAAGGTTGTAAAACTCTATATAGAAAAAATATAAATTTTTATGTGCAAAATTTGATTTATTATTATATTAATCCTATAAACCATATCGGTTGAATTCTAAAAAAATTAATTTAATATCTAACATATAAATTTAATTATTCTCATTCACTAATAGTGTTTAATTTAATTTATTAATATAGATTTCCATTTTGGAAATAAAAATAGTTTTCTTATAAATACACATCCTTTATGTTCTATTGATTTTTAATATCATCTATAATTATTTTGTTTACAAAGAATTAATTTTATAAACATGTTTAAACTATATTTTTTTATTTAAATACTCACTTTCATTCCCTCAATTCAAATTTCTATGTGAAAATTATGAAAATAATAATTTGTTTAAGCTTGGTATTTGGTGTACTGTAAATTATCAAAGATGATAAAATTAAGAAGATATATAATGGAAAATAAGGGGTTGTCACATTCTTCTATCCTTCAATAAATGTTTTCCTCACAATTTAAAATTTTATGTAAAAACTAATGTTTGATACTTGAAATTTTGTGTGTGGAAATACCTCATCTTGAAAAGGAATTTTAAAACATTCTCTTCAAAAGGTTTAAAAAGAAATGTGAATGTCACCACAAAACTACGATTCTAAAATAGGGGAGAATTAATGAAAATTTGGAAAAAGAAAATAAATATAACTATCATGTTATGAAGTAGAGTGATAAAAATCATATTTTTTAGAGTGTTTAACATCAAAAAATCATCAGTTATTGATCAATTAAATGACCATTCATTTATCAGAAGGAAATGTAAATTGATAATGATTTTGTTATAAATTCATTTTCCTATATTTGATGGTTTATTTTACTATCCAAAAAACACTAGATATAATATACTTATTTTATTCTATCCCATATCATAGTCTCATCCTTTGGTTGAACTTTGATCTATCTCCACATCATTTCTTAAACCAAAATATGGATATTAAAGACAAATTTTTATGTCTAAAGTACTTTTTTGAATCATAAGATCCACAAGTTATTTATTAAACTATAAAATGTCTACTAAAACCAAGATAGTTATTATAGTTTATCCAATATGATAAATAATACATTAATATTAATCAAAAATATCCTTAATCCATTCCAATTGTAGTTAATCTTCAGAATCATAAAAAAATTAACTCTAAATTCAAAGACAAAATTTTTGGAAGGAACACCACTAAATTTCCAATATTAATTTAACATAAGATTCCACCAAAAATATATCTCTCAATACCGATTATATTAATATCTTTATCACATTAAAACCTTAATTAAAACATGTATTCTTCCCAATCCATAATGAAAAATGACTATAGTATAGTCTTTATTTATCTCATGATTATTATAACCAGAATATCAATATTCTTAATTCCCTAAACACAAAGACATTATTTATTCCTCTTCCAGTATAGTAACATATGAATGAACTTGTTCCATTTTAATTATTTAGATATATTTATTTTATTATTTTGAAATTCATTTGTGTTGGTCAGAGTAGGACACTTAGGTGGGGGTGAATTGAATTTCTATAGAAATAAATGTCCAAAACCTTTCTTTAAAAGATACGTAATGAAAGAAAATTGGATGGATAACAAAAGTAGTAGATTTATGAAAGATTTGTTTGTTCAGAAGATTCATTAATGATTGATTAGTTCTGTATTAAAATAATATACATTATTATTTTAACTATTGAAATCTTCCCACTAAAACAAATTCTAATAGAAAGACTATCTAATACTAACTATAAAAATATATTAGCTTTCCTAAATTGATTACCAATACATTGAAAAAATATGAAATCACACATCCAAACTAAAGGGGTTTAATATTATGTTGAGAACAAATCCTGTACATTTAGGGATCACCTTCCTCTAATAAGTTTATATTAAACATACATGATCCATACACGAGATCAGGGTGACAATAGTATAAATAATTTTAGGTTAACTAGAACTCTTCCATAGTTTTCGTTGGAGTGTGAAAAAAAATTGGTTACATAGGGACCTCTTCCACTGTTATCAACGGGAATGTATAAGTGACGGTTTTTT
Organism: Viscum album; assembly: GCA_963277665.1. Taxonomy (NCBI): domain Eukaryota; kingdom Viridiplantae; phylum Streptophyta; class Magnoliopsida; order Santalales; family Viscaceae; genus Viscum; species Viscum album. Next base: position 1,828,366,111 of record OY728119.1, on the reverse strand, counting down.
AAGATACCTAAGTATCTCCTAGTTTGGAATAAAAGTTAGTGGGTGTTTATAAAACAGAGACACACACTACTTGAAATTTAAATAAAGTACACATGTAGAGAAAAATGATAAGAAGGGTTTCGAATGATTTGTGTTATGTTCTATGATGCTTCTAAACTCTTTCAGGATGGTATATGTGAAACTAGAGTTGTCTTCCTGAAATAGAAAGTAAAATAGAGAGTCATTTTTTTCTTTTCTATTCTATTCTCATTGATGTAAAATATTCCTTGAATTATTCTTGATTTCTATGTTGTTACTATAGAGATTTGGGATCTTTGGTTCTCAACAATTTCTCTTGGTATGAAAAACATGTTGGTAGAGCTTATTTCATAGTCATGTAGATTTGGCTTCACCAACCTATATTTTCTTTTCCCACCGGGTTCTTACTTTATACGCTACAGGGAAGATAGAGAGAATGATTGTAACCATTTGGGGTTTCTTACACCTCATAATATGCACTGATAATGTCCTTAATATTTCCTGAAAATGTTCATTAATAAAATCAATGTAATTTAATAACCTAATTATGACCGTTAATAATAATTTTGAAATTCGGAGATAGGTCATCGGTGACTCAGTCTATCGGCAGGTCTGACTATCGGTGACGCATGCTGTCGGTGAGTCAGGCTGTCAATGAGTCAGTCTATCTACAGCTCATTCTATTGGTAGATCATTTCTATAACTTCTATCTATAGTACATTTCTATCGGTAGATCAATTATATCAGTAGATAAAACTATCTGTTGATCATTCTGTTAGTAGGTCAAACATGAATCAGTAACTTGGAATTGGTCTACCAAGCTATAGGTAAGTGATTCATAGGTAACTCGTTTGTTTGTATCTCATTCTATCACTGAGTCAAGATATCAGTGACTCATACATAATGAATATTTTGAGTCATTCTATTAGTTAGTCGCTCTATCGACAGCTCAGACATCTATCATTGACTCACATTATGGGCAACTTATGTCATCTATAGATCATGTGTCAGTGAGTCAGGTATCAATGACTCGTCAATTAGAAGGAAATGTATCTATAGATCCTACTTCTCGGTCCCTTAAACATAACCACAATTTCTAATTATAGATTAGTTTTTAAACACTAACTCCATAGAATAAAATTATAATTGAACAAGATTAAACATAATGTATCTTAATAAATCATAATTAACATAGTTAAGCAAGATTTTTTAGAATTAAAACTAAAGGAGGAAAAAATATCTCTCCCTTTTTTATGATCACTCATCGTGGAAATATAAACCACAATAATTGAATTATGAAAATCGATGTAAAAAATCAACATAAAATAATACCTAGATTATTGATACGATATTTTAAAACAAAGACAAGTATATATTACTTGTTAAATGGTCATGTTAGATTTTACGTTCCCTTTTAATCTCAAGATTAGTCTTAAGCTCCACCTAAGAGAGATGCCAAATTAATTCTCCACCTTTTGTTATTTTGAAATAGGAAACACGGAATGAAAAAGAAATAATAGAAAATGAAATGATAATGATAGGAAATTTCTGAGGGTATTCCATTAATCAATCAGTAAAAGGGATAACAAAAATAGTACAACAAGAAGAGTACATAGAATCCCTATAACAAAAGAATCCAACTACTTCTTGGTAACATCGGTGTCCATAACTTCATTTACCTTATCAGAATAAGTGGATGGAGAAGAAGTAGTTGTATAGATTTTAATGTTTAAGGAATAGTGAGGGTGTTGAAATATTGAAGAGGAATTCCTTGAAATACCAAAGGAGCAAGGATCTGTCTAGAAGTGGAAGCATGACATGTGAGTTCTTGTTGAATGACATGTCTAATATAAATGAGATCTTGAGAATTGGTTCATGGTCAAAGTTGTGAAAAGGGATGAAGAAGAGTAAAATGTAGGTAGGAAGGATCTTAGTGGATCTATAGCAGGAGAAACAATGGCCGAGCTATATTGATGTTGTAATGGTGTGACCAGATTGATGATGTCTTGGGTAAACCCACCACCATATTCCATTGCCTTCACAAAAAAAATATTTATTCTCCATAATATTCTCAAGGGTACGAGTGAAGTACTTAAAATTCTTATCATATTATTTTAATCTCTATTAACTAGTGGTAGCCTCAAATATTCCACAAAATACTTGAAATTGCTTGTTAGAAGATTCTTAGTGTAAATCCTCTTAAAATAGAAATCTGTCGTCTTTGTTATTTCTAATTGAGTAGTAGCTTAATATTTTGAGTAGAATCTCACCATGTCATGCACATGACCATAGTACTTGATGATCTTACCAAGTATATCCTAATTAGTGCCACTCATCATAGTTTGAAGTTCCCTTAGTATCACAAATCATACCATCTCAACATATGTATAATGAGAAATAATAGTTGCTGAATAGGATTCCCCTTGCACTATATCTTTGATATATAATATGAACTAGTATACATAAAAAGTATGAAGATAAGGCTGAGCAGTAACACTCCAAGAATATTAATCCTCAACAATTTTCACCACGTTATATAGGGATTTCTTATAGTCCATAGTGAGACTATTTATGAATGAAACCATTGCGGTCATCTCATTCCTCATCATCTGATTGTCTGAAACAATAGATTTAATAAGAGAAATTAACCTTGGATCAACCTAAGATACAAATATATCTATAATAAAATCAATATATATTTCTTGAATTATTGGAACTGATGTAGGTGGACGTAAATCGACAGATCAGAATGTAGCTGACAAGTCCTTTTTATTGGTTTTCGGATCCGATTCAGTCAAATAATCTGGACTAGCCAAAGGAATCAGAGCAGGAGTTGGAGAAAAAGGGCATATTCTCTAAATTAGGATAATCTATACGAAAGGTCACACATCCTGGATATCATCTCCATATAGGAACAAATTTTTCATCAAAAGGAGGTAATACGTCATGTTTTTCACTCTTAGCAAGTCTCTCCCCCTTAGTAGATTCTCTCTTCTAAATAGAAGTTTTATTCCTAACATAAGAAATTGATTGTACTGTAGTCACTGGAACATCTTTTATAGCATGAACATCTTTATTAATAAGAGAATTAGAAGCCCTCACATCAACCACGTATGCTACAGGACCTACATTTGATTACAAAACTGGTTCTAGTTTCAGTTCCCCAACAGGAGCATCAACTAGACTTTCATGCTCAATAGGTTCTAATGTAAAATCAATAAGATCATCCTCAGGTCCTTGATAATCACCATGATGATCAAATTCTCTATAATATCCATCAATTTATCCATCATCCCATTCAATTCCATTATCATCTTCTTCAAATTCTTCCTCTATTTTTTCTTCTTCAATGCAATTTCACTCATCATCAAAAACTCTTCCTCACAACCTGATCCACTAACGTACTCATCATCCACAGAATCATCAGTATCTTCATTACCATTCTTAGGTTGAAATGGGACCTTAGAAGGTAAATATATTAGTTGAATTGTATGAAAATAATTCATCCTCTATAAACATTCATCAATTTTAGGATTTCTCGTCTCATTCATTAGAGATTCATCTCTTTCAACATCCTCAGGAACATTCTCATTAGAATAAATACCCACTTCATTTGTTCCAAGACCTAGGTATATCATATTCCATGTCCTCATGGGATGATCCAAAGGATTAGAATATTCATATAAGTTATCATTATCCTCAACCCACATTATCTTTCTAGGGTTCCAAATAATTCTTATCCCCTTATATACCACTTTATTCCAAAAATAACATTCACAAGATGAAATGGTCTCCTTATCTTCGTTCACTAAACCTTAACCCATCAACATAGCACAGATACGTCTAAGATAAAACAATGAATTGTTCTTGAAATAGGGATAAATCATCTCACTAATATTATCAATAAAATATATGAAAAAATTTACCTTATGGCCTTTCTTCAATAGATAGAGAAAGTAAAAAATCATGAAACATAAGAGATGGAAAATCTCCTTTCCTGGGATAAAATTGAAGCTAGATGAATTTTAATAAATGAATAATCTGAACATAATTCTCTATAGAAATAGGTATTATATGCTCTTCATTTCTAATAAAATCAACTAATGATTCCTCATAACAAAAAAGTTCACTGGTTGGAGGTTTACTACCCTAATTGTCCTCAAAAACACCCTCGTGGGGTACCTTTAGTCAATCTACCCAGTGCTTAGATGAAAATGAAGCTCCCATTCCATACACTATTGAATTTATCTAAAACAACTCAGATCCTTCCAGTAGACACTTGGTATACAAGTAAAGATCATGTACAAGACTCGGTTGGTATGACCTCTCACTGTTGGATAACCATTCCAACCAACATTGGGTTTCCAATAAATTTAGTAGAAGAGAAAGACTTGATAACAACCATTCAGAATATACTTCCTTCTCAAGGGTCCCAACACGATTCGTGAGTTCCGAATGAACAAGTGGTGGTTTCTATTTCCTAGCTTCTCCTCTTTTCCTATTCGATGGATGTGACTCATCCTCATATCCTTGTAGTACGTGCTTAGAACGATCCATTAAGAGTGGTTTGAAGGTTTTGGTTTGAGAAAGAATTGTAGAAGCATAGGAAATAGGGGTTTGAGGGTGAAAATGAATTGGATCGACCCTTATTTTATTATTTTGGAATTAAAAAACATAAAATGAAAAATACAGGTTAAAAGAAAATAAAACGATAAAAAAAGACATTTCAAATTCCAAACAGAGACATAATTAAGTATCGGTCTATGAGACACATTGGTATGACCTTTAGGTGAGACATCATTAGTGAGTCATGTCAGTGAGACATCATCAGTGAGTCACATTAGTGAGACATCATCATTTAATCATGTCAGTGATACATAATCTGTGAGTCATGTTATTGAGAAATCATGGGTGATTCCAATTGATGAGACATCATTTGTGAGTCCAAATGACGAGTCGTCAACTATATGTCCTAAAAAATTGATCATACCTAACTCGTTTCTTATGTAAGTTATCCTCTCAGAATATAAAGTGTTAGTAATAATTTCAGCAAACCGATGTTATGTGCCAATGAGTTCAGGAGTTATATACCCTTTTTGATAATGATATCTCCAAAATTGATTTCTTACACCAATATCTTTTGTTCTATAATGATAAATTGGATTCTTAGAAATGTTAATAGCACATGTATTGCCATCATTTATAGGTACATTCCTAAACTGATATCTTTAATCCAGTAAAGTATCTTTCATTCACAAAATCTGATTTGAACATCGAATAGCATCTATGTATTCTACTTCAGCAGCAGAAAATGCAACAAAATTTGTTTTTTTCTATACCATGATACAAGAGACATTCCTAAAAAGTTTTATGTTCCAGTAGTTCATTTTCCCATCAAACTTAATACCAAAAAATTCAATATCCTAATAACTAACAAAATTAAAATGTTTTCCTTTAGGATAGAATAATACAAAGTTCATAGTATACTTGAGGTATTTGAAAATTATTTTAACAATAGTTAAATGTGATTCTTTAGGGTTTTCTTAAAACTATGCACACATAAACACACTAAACACAATAGGAGGAAGGCAAGTAGTCATGTAGAGTAGAATGGGAATTATCCCTCTATAATTGGTATGATCAAGAGATCTTCCATTTTCATCAAGATTCAATTTACATGTGGTACTAATTGGCATAACACTACTATTTGTACAATCAAATCCAAACCATTTCAAAATATATTTTCTGTACATACATCGATTTAAAATAACACTTTCTTTACTTTTATAAATTTTAAATCCTAGAATGATTTTGATTTCACCAATTAAATGCATTTCAAATTCTATTTTTATCACTTTTTAAAAATAAATACGTAGATAATTTTTTAAATATCTAAAAATAATTTCATCAATATATATTTTAACATCTAAAACATCTTTATAAATTATGTTTATAAAAATAGTAGAACCGGCTATACCTTTTCTAAAACCATTTGAAATAAGAAAAGTGATGATCCTATCATACCAAGATCTTCGATCATGTTTTAAATAATGAAAATATTTTTTTTAATTTAAAGAAATGATTTGGAAAATGGGGGTTTGTAAAATTGGGGGTTTTCCAAGAAATCATCTCCAACTATATACTCAATTAGGTATGCACTTTTAATATATAATAGATATTGTTTGAAATTCAGATGTGTGACATAGGCTGGAATAATTTTAATTGATTTTCTTCTAGGAACAAGTGAAAAAGTTTCTTCATACTAAATTCCTTATTCTTTAATATATCCTTGTGTAGCTAGTATAGACTTATTTCTCACTATGTTACTAGCTTAATGAACTTTATTTATAAACACACACTTAGTGCCTATAGCTAAGGTATATTTGGGTATATCATCAAGTTTCCAGAATCTACTTCCTTGAAACAGATTCAACTCTTCTTTCATATCCATTACCCAAAATTCATCATTTATGGAATCATTGATGTTCTTAGGTTAAAATTTTGGAAAAAAAGATTCACATTCCACCTAGATCCTAAGATAATCTCTATTATGTGTCTCATTATCTAAGTCTCAAAACATAAAATCTAAGGGATGGTTCATATTGGTTCTAACATATCTAGAAAAAATAATGGATTGTTATTTCCGGTTCTTCTATTGTTTTGGGTTCACTATGTTCATAATCTATATATTTTCTAGAACTAGATTATTTTGATGCTTAAATAATATCAGAGTCATAGGTTTTAGAAATTATGCCCCATTTGGAGAGATAATCCTCAAAATTCTATAGGGAGGGTTTATGTTCATGTGGGTCTATTTCATCAAAATTCTTATTTATTTATTCTTCTGCACACTTAATTATTTTATTCAAGACCATATAGGATTTTCTATACGTTTAATAACCATGTAAAATTCCAACTTCACTTTTTTTTGAAATCATGTCATGATAATGATTTTTATTAAAGATAAATACATTTCAACCAAAAACATTAATGTAATTAACCTTAGGCTTCCTATTGTTACGTAACTCATAGAAATATTTATTATGGATAGGTCTAACCAAAATTCTATTAATTATATAACATGATGTATTTAAAACTTCTACACAAAAGTAAAAAATGTTCAATCATACTCATTAAACAGAGTTTGGGAAATTTCTTTTACAGTTCTATTCCTTCTTTCTACAACTTCATTATGTTGGGGTGTCCTATGAGTAGATAATTTATGAATATAGAGACTCTGAGAGAAAATATATTCAAATTCTTGATTTTCAAACTCAAATCCATGATAACTCTTATGGTTTCAATTCTAATATAACCAAAGCATTCCATAGTTCGAGCATAATTAGTGATGTAGGAACAAGATTCACTCATGTAAACTAAAAATAATGTCTTCATATGTCTGGAAATATCATATTCTAAAACATAGTCATAATGATTCTCAATTAAATTGGAAACTCAAGAAGGTATAAACAATTCCATGTGCTCCAAATCAATAGTTTGAGAGGTTGAAACTTCTTTCTTTGGATTAAAGGAAATTTTATGTTTTTCCCTTATGATATAGAATATATACTTTGTTATTTGGAAGCTATAATACTTCATCCTTAGATACATATAGTCGGTGCATTATTATATAACATTGGAATGATCACTAGATATCATGTCTTGAAAGACCAATTACTTTAGTAAACATGGAGGTACTAGATACATACATACATTTTACATTACATTATGAAATTGAAAAACTAAAATATTGTGTCTCCTTTGAACACACTCATATCCTTTAGCCTATTCATCAAGGTCAATCATAATATACTTCGTCACATCTTAGGAAAAATAAAATGTACGAAAGGGGTGAGCTCAGATGCTCGGTATGGATAACAATATTGCAGAAACTATAATAATAAAACATATACATTTAAGGAAATGAATAAGACTAAAACTCAAGCCTTTTAAATTTAAACATCAACATAATATGGCAATGATTAGTAAAATAATTCCATTTAATTATTCACCTTGATATTCTACTAGTCGAAAAATAAAATCTAATATCAATAGATAATTTCAAAATGATGGAACACATAATGTCGGACATCATAACCACATATTCAAGGCCTTGTGCATAGAATACAAATAATGATTTGGTCAAGAACTTGTGTCGAGACACTAGTTTCTATTATGAGACCTACCAATGCATCAAGGGGATATATCAGGTCCCACCTGTCCCTTTCTATGTCCAATGCATTCCTCATATGTAAAGGGTGGAACATAATCTAAACATTCATATTAAACCTAGCATACAAAATGTCAATAAATTAACCACAAACCATAAATGGTATAAAAATTGCTCCTCCACTTGTATACATGTATGAAAGATCATGTAATATCAGTATAGTTAAATATAATAGAATTTATATGTTATTAATGAACATCCATGAGATTTAATTGTTTTATATATCTTATTTATTTCAGATATGATGATGATTCATTAGATAAAATTTTAACGACAACCGGTTTGATTCTTTTGGTGTTTATTCAATCATCAAAAAGTAGTTTTTTATGACTTAATATTTTGTATATAAACTTTTTTGAACATTAAAAATGATTTATACCATATAATAATTTATTTTTTATGCATAAAAATGGGATTGGACCATCCTAGAAGGTGGAATTGAGAGAAAAACCCGTCATCCATGATGGTGGTAAAGTGTCACCTCACAGATGATGTTTTAATTTTTAGAATTAAAAGGGGAAGAGAGGAGATTTTTTTGATGATATACCTTTATCATTATAACATTACATTGTCTAAATGATACTGGAGTTATCTCTTTTCTTTTGATAGGGGATATTAGGGAATTATATGAAAAGAAAATAAATTTAATGAATGTTAATAGAACAAAATAGGATTTTACCTCTTGAATTCCTCTCTTTTAGAAGCTCCTTAAGGTATATTGAAATTTCATTTTTGTTGAAGCTTGAAAGAATATAATCTATGGGATATGATTTGGATAGATATTGGGAAGAAATGGAATAATCTTCATGGCGTTCGAGGCTTGAGGAGAAGAGGTGGTGAGGGGTGGTACCTATAGTCCTGGGGGGGTAATTTGATTATTTCAAACAGCATTTTATTATTTTGGAAAGAAAATATGAACAGTTCATATCTAAATGAATAAATATAGAAAATATAGAATGATATTGTTATATTATGTTGTATATATCTTCAATGACTAAATAAATAGTTTATTTAAATTATAATTTATATATACTATAAATTATTATATTTCACTATTCAGAAATAATTCAAATATTTTAGAAAAAACCCAAAAACTAACCCTCACCATTAATTGACATGTAGAATTAAAAAGTTTACTTATTTTTATGAAAATATTTTTCTATATATGATAAAATAATTATTTAAAAAAAAATCATCATTTACACAAAAAAATAAATATATTAATACTAAAACTATTTTAATGAAGCTTTGAAAACCTAATTGAGGTCTCAAATTTTTTTATTCAATTAACAAGAAGAAAATAGTAATTTATGAATCTATTTCAGGAAATTTATTTTAATTTTAAATAAATATTTTTATTAAACATTAACATCTCACAAAAATACCAGTACTTAATTTATTATTTTTATAACATTTCTTTACATATTCCTTGATATAAATTTATTATATTTCCCTTTACATTATACATAAATGTTATGTATCGTTTCATATGGGGGTTACTATTAAAATCATATATACACTACTAATATAATTAAATGATAGTACTATAAGAATCAGAATTTTTCACTATTTACTGGGAAAAAAATATTTTTATAAAAATGCCAGAATTTCACGATAAAAAAATTATGACAATCGATTATCTAAAATGAAGTTTATATTGTTCAATATAATTTATAAATGTTTCAATATTTAGTTTTAAAATGTGTCCTCCCTTAAAAGGCAATAACACTTTCCTTATAAAACGTAGTCACTTATGCATAAAAATGGATTTATTATTATATTATGCCTATAAAACATATTTGTTAAATTTAAAATATTTGATTGAATTATAATCATATAAAATGAATTATTGTTTTCAAATAATATTTTTTAATTAGTTTTATTAATATATAATGAAATTGTGGTTATAAAATCAATTTTATAAAACCACATTATTTATGTTCAATTGATTTATATTTTCATTTATAATTAATTAGTAACCAAATAATTCATTTTATAAACATGATTAGAACTATATTTTCAGAATTTTAATAACCACTTTAATTCCATCCCTTCCAATGCCCAGTTGATAAGTTTCATAATAAACATTGTTTTTATTCTTGGTGTTATATGTAATGTACACCATCGAAGGTGATAAATTTAATAAGAGGCATGCCTCAAAATTTCAGGGTGTTACATCCCTGCTGAATGATTTTAAGAAGCATGGTTTCTAAAGAATAATGTGTGGATTGATTCCAGTCGTCAAATGATATGTAGTGACACACATATCTCCGATCTTAGGTCCATATTCAATAATAAATGGGGACAATGCCTCCCTCAACACATGATTCAATCCTTCTTGGAGAGTTTTAATTTTAATAAATATGCAAAAATTTATTTCAATCATCACTTGATATGTAGTGACACCTGGATCTGAAATCCTCGGTCTAATTACAATAATCAGTTGTAACAATTCATCTCTCTACATATATTTTATATTTTCATGGAGATTTTATCATTCAATTATTATGTGTGTCTTGATTCTAGTCATTGTTGGATACATAGTGATAACCAAATCCATAATCATTGGTCCTACTAAATCAATCAGCAAGAACAATGCCCCCCCTCTACGTGTGAGTCAGACCTACGTGACTGTTTCCTTTTCAAGAATAAAATATTACCTAATTCTTATTACCATAGGTAATGTAGTGAAAACCTGATCCCTAATCCATGTTCCATTCACAACAACAGAAATATGCCCCCTCCCTGTATATGATTCAGTAATATGCAACGTGATTTCATGCAAGATCTACTTTTGGATAGATTACTTTAATTAAAGGATATATAGAAACACCCAGATCTCTAATGGAAAGATAATCTATAATATATAAAATATTTCCTTGTAACATGAAATTAAACAGCATGAAATTTTTTTATCCCCTGGAATGAACCATAAAACCATCATATACATCTTTTTATAAATGTTCTTGATCATACAATATAATTCTTCATATGTACTACTGAAATCTATTTACGTCTTTCGTACATGCATGATTGGTTTTCATAAGAAGGGCTCCAACATATGGATACCCAAAAATTTTTCTATGCATGGATAAACTATTCTCCCTACTTATAAATTCCATGGACTAATGAAAATTTCCTCCAAGGATATCTTCCACAATTATCATGTTAGTTCCCACATATTTTCCACATGACATTAAAGTACAATAAAATAACAATTTCCTTGTCACATGAAATTAATATTCATTATAGATACAGCCCCAACTACCAAACATTAAAATGTGTATACCAACACCCATAATCATTACTTATCAAAAGATCAAATGAACATGACCAGGGTCAACTACAAAAGGGGTTCTTCCAGTTTATTTCTATGTACCTCTACCCATAAATCACGCTTTTTGTATCAAGCACCTAAGGTTTCCAAAATACATTCACAGAACTTGGAAAGGAAATGATATCTCTCTTTTGGACCATGATATCAATCCATAATGGGATTTTACTTACCAACAAGAGATATCATAGACCTAAAAGAAGGGCTTTCTAATCTTTCTGTGGCTGAAATCGTCCTAGAGGAACTAAACACCTAAGGGTGTTCTTTGAAATCCCTGGTATATTTTCCAATATTATAACTCATGTACTAAGAATCAATATCCACTATTTATTAACATTTCATATCCCCTTCATAATGATGTTGTGGTAAAATTGAACCTGGGTATCCTAATTATTATATTGTGAAGCATTACCATCATATCAGGTCCATGTACATCATGAACTAAAACATTATTCTCTTTTTTTAAAGTTGTATGGACTTAAACCATAGCATTTGATGGACTAAATCAAAATACCATAACAACTTAGTGAAAGTGATGTGAAAGTTATCTGCTTTAATACCCATAAAGGGAATCCCAAGTAACAGACAAGTCTCTTCTCTCTAAAAAAATTATCTTTTGAGTTTATGAAAGTATAGTGCATAAATATATCAATCCTAGATATCATAGAGACAACATTGGGGTAATTTTAAAAGTTGTTCATCCCTTTATAGACACTATGGACTTGGAAAATGTTAGGGAAAAAAGGTTTTCACATATCCTTAGCTTGATAAAGTGTTCACTAGGTAATGACACAACTTTTAGTGTGCTCTAAAACTTCCTGAAAATTTTATTTTCCACATATCTCACTTCATGGTTAGAGTGTCTTGGATCATTGAAAACCTTTTAAGGCCTCTAGATGATGGTACCTGGATATTGGAGGCCATTTTTTTTAATACCCCAACCTTAAAAATTAAATAATATTTAATTAATTTAATAATTCACAATGAGGATCTTTTAAGGTTTATAGATTTAGAGAACTAGGTCATAATTTATTGAAAACATTTTGAATATTACATGTAGACACTTCCACTCAGTATCCATTTTCTCATAAAATAAATGTTCTTAAAAGAATAGAAACATGTTAAATCCCTTATTTTAAACAACCTGACATTTCCTTGATCCCATCCTTGACCCTATTCTACCTTAGGTCCTTTGAAAAAAAATTCAAAAACATGGGTGGGAATAAAAATCTCAGTGAGGGATACACAAGGAAGGTTATTAGATAATTTTTAAAACAACATATAAACCACGCATACATAATCAAAACTTAATACTTTTCACCTTTAAGAAGTAGTAGAGATACCTCAGTGAATATAAGCTCATTTCTTACACTTTTGTAAACAAAATATTACCATAAAACCCATAGAAAACATCGTATATCATATAAAGGCAACTTTGGATATAAACATACTTAAATGGAATAACCATATGGTTAAGTTCCATGCATATCACTAAATCGAATATCCATATGACCAACTTCCATATGCAATGCATTGGAGGTTATAACGTAACCATATGTCATTAATTTATCACAGAACGACCTATTATTTGATTTATCACGTAACCACCCATCAAATTTCCAAGTACAATTATATAATAATCACACATAAAATATTGAAAATATCAACATTTCACTAATAACATTTCATTTGCAATCAGAAAAAATAATTTCATGATATGGAAATACTCAATCCATTTCAAGAACCATTTTCTATACCAAAACACTAAAAAACCGAATAAGCGGTTTCTTTTCCTTTTAAAACATTATGTCTTATAGAGGATGCCAATTAATGATTACAGTGACCGAGAGGTCATTGTCACCTCCTACGTTGAAAACATTCCTATTGTCAATTAGTAAAATACATTGTAACAAAAGATTTCCTTTGAATGAAAGTAAAAGTCAAAGGGTCTTCTTATACACCGTATAAAATAAGGACGTATATATTATCAAAATATGCCTGAATGAATGCAGATTAAGACGGAGTCCCTTACCTCATGTCCATGTTGACTAATTCATTATTTAATTTCATGAATAATATTCATAAGGTAATTAATTCTTGATTTATAACCTCTTTACAGTTTATTATTAATTTTATATCACTTATTACCTTACTATAACAATTAGTTAATTATTTTAGTTCATATCGTACATTTTGTCGATGTTTGAAACTTAAGTAAAAAATCAAATTGATAAAATTATAAATTGTCCATGTGGTAAAAATTAAATTATCTCCAAAATTATATTCATGATTTAGTTATCATATTTATCATATATATCCTATATATATGTATTTACAATAGTCTATTGCATTTGGATATAAGAGATGAAATTCACCGTTCATTGAGACGGTAAGTCGTGCGTATGCATGAATGCTAATTTCATTTCATTTTCAAATTTAAAGGAATTGAAACATAGGTATATAATAATTATATTATAATATATATGTTATATATGTTACATAAGTTCATTAATTTCATCCTTTATACGTTCCATGTATAGCATGAATGAATCACATCACATTGAGGGGGCGTAGTCCGCATTTCTTCAAATGAAATTATCATATTCATACAACACAAAAAGCATAAAGGTATGCTATAAATGATAATTAAAGAAGCCTAGAGATTATATAAATATCATAAATATCATATATAATTACAGTCCCATTATAATGGACACCATAAAAGGTGGTAGGAGAAGATTGAGCAATCATCATTTCTTGAGGCAATAGTTCACCGTCCACAGAAACAGTATGATCATATCCATTATAGGGAGTTGTGTGTAAGTTTAGTTTGAATACACATCATAACAAAAACCTAATATATTTTTGATACTCATTTTTTATATAAAAAATTATTAATAATATCATAGGGAGTGGAGATGGAAAAATAATGGAAAGAAACATGAGAGAAGACGTTACCTCATATCAGGTAACTTCTTTTGATTTGAGCCAAAGGGCACAATTGAATTGCTTTATGCCCATGGGAAGGATTTTAGGAGGAATAGAGGGTTTTTGGGAGATTATTTGGGTAGAGTTTGGATGATCCATGGGGCTTGAGATGTGTGAGTAATGGGTTAGATGTGATGTCCTTTTATAATGGGGAGGAGGGGATCTTTAGGAGAGTTTGAAAGTATTATTTTTATTATAAAATGATTTTCAGTTTCAAAAGGTCCATAACTAATTAATTTAAAATATAAGGGGTATATTGTTCTAAATTAAATCATCCAATAATAATTCTATTGGTTTGGGATATTTTTTAATCCTTATCTTTTTTATTTAACCCTTTTTTACTCTTATAATTTTATCGAGCATTTAACACGTTAAGTACCAAAATAGTTACCAAAAAATGAAAAATATATATTTAAATAGTCAATAATAAACCATTAGAATTATTTTAACTATTTTTCCAAATATTTTTTTTTGAGTTTTATAATATTTAATAAATTATTTTATATTTGAAAATATGAATTATGTTAATTTTGACACTATTCATATCGTGACTTTTTAAAAATCCATAAAAACTTTATTGATTCAAAAAAACATTGTTAATAAAAATATAACATGTAAATATCATCACAAAAATTCGTTTATGACATCAAAATGATCAAATTACATTTATTTAAAAATTTATAATATCATTTAATGGAATCTATTATTAATGACGAAATCACTCCATCATAATTGGGTCATACATAAATTTATTTATCAAATTTCTAAAATTTACAAATAAAATACGATGATGTTGGAAATATTTTTAAATTTATAATTACAATTTATAGTAGAAGAGATCACTTATATAACCCCATATAAAAATTATTTTAGTAAAATATATATGTTTATGTTACATTTTCCTTAATAGTAAATTATTCTTTTTAAAATGTTATTTTCACTTTCAAATGCCTTCATGGGGTCCAATAACCAACCTAAGGATGCCCATGGCCGGAAATGTGTCATAAAATAGGGTTAGGACATGTGTTAGTGTAATTTAATATTATTATAATATAATTTTTACCCTTATTTACCAGATTTACCCTTTAACCATGTTAAATAAAATATTTACTGAAGTTACTATTCAAAATGTGTAAAAGTAAAAGTTAACTAATTACAAAATTTTGACCTCTTGATTCCAAATATGGAATGCATTTTTCCAAATTCAAAACACATAAGTAGCAGAAAAATATCATGAAACATAAGAGATGGAAAATCTCCTTTCCTGGGACAAAATTGATGCAGGATGAATTTTAATAAATGAAAAATCTGAAAATAATTCTCTATAGAAATAGGTATTATATGCTCTTCATTTCTAATAAAATCAACTAATGATTCCTCATAACAAAAAAGATCACTGGTTGGAGGATTACTTCCCTGATTGTCCTCAAAAACACCCTCATGGGGTACCTTTAGTCAATCTACCCAGTGCTTAGATGAATATGAAGCTCCCATTCCATAAACTATTGAATTTATATAAAACAACTCAGATCCTTCCAATAGACACTTGGTATACAAGTAAAGATCATGTACAAGACTCAGTTGGTACGACCTCTCACTATTGGATAACCATTCCAACCAACATTGGGTTTCCAATAAATTTAGTAGAAGAGAAAGACTTGATAACAACCATTCAGAATATACTTACTTCTCAAGGGTCCCAACACGATTCGTGAGTTCCGAATGAACAAGTGGTGGTTTCTATTTTCTAGCTTCACCTCTTTTCCTATTGGATGGATGTGACTCATTCTCATATCCTTGTAGTACGTGCTTAGAACGATCCATTGAGAGTGGTTTGAAGGTTTTGGTTTGAGAAAGAATTGTATAAGCATAGGAAACAAGGGTTTGAGGGTGAAAATGAATTGGATCGACCCTTATTTTATTATTTTGGAATTAAAAAACATAAAATAAAAAATTCAGGTTAAAAGAAAATAAAATTATAAAAAAAATACATTTCAAATTCCAAACAGAGACATAATTAAGTATCGGTCTATGAGACACATTGGTACGACCTTTAGGTGAGACATCATTAGTGAGTCATGTCAGTGAGACATCATCAGTGAGTCACATTAGTGAGACATCATCATTTAATCATGTCAGTGATACGTCATCTATGAGTCATGTTAGTGAGAAATCATTGGTGATTTCTATCGATGAGACATCATTAGTGAGTCCTAATGACGAGTCGTCAACTATATGTCCTAAAAAATTGATCATACCTAACTCTTTTTCTTATGTAAGTTATCCTCTCAGAATATAAAGTGTTAGTAATAATTTCAGAAAATCGATGTTATGTGCCAATGAGTTCAGGAATTTTATACCCTTTTTGATAATGATATCTCCAAAATTGATTTCTTACACCAATATTTTTTGTTCTATAATGATAAATTGGATTCTTAGAAATGTTAATAGCACTTGTATTGTCATCATTTATAGGTACATTCCTAAACTGATATCTTTAATCCAGTAAAGTATCTTTCATTCACAAAATCTGATTTGAACATCGAATATAATCTATGTATTCTACTTCAGCCGCATAAAATGCAACAAAATTTGTTTTTTTCTATACCATGATACAAGAGACATTCCTAAAAAGTGTTATGTTCCAGTAGTTCATTTTCCCATCAAACTTAAAACCCAAAAAATCAATATCCTAATAACTAACAAAATTAAAATGTTTTCCTTTAGGATAGAATAATACAAAGTTTTTAGTATACTTGAGGTATTTGAAAATTATTTTAACAATAGTTAAATGTGATTCTTTAGGGTTTTCTTGAAACTATGTACACATAGACACACTAAACATAATAGCAGGAAGGCAAGTAGTCATGTAGAGTAGAATGGGAATTATCCCTCTATAATTGGTATGATCAAGAGATCTTCCATTTTCATCAAGATTCAATTTATATGTGGTACTAATTGGCATAACACTACTCTTTGTATAATAAAATCCGAACCATTTCAAAATATATTTTCTGTATATACATCGATTTAAAATAACACTTTTTTTACTTTTATAAATTTGAAATCCTAGAATGAATATGATTTCACCAATTAAATGCATTTCAAATTCAATTTTTATCATTTTTTAAAAATAAATATGTAGATAATTTTTTAAATATCTAAAAATTATGTCATCAATATATTTTTTAACATCTAAAACATCTTTATAAATTATGTTTATAAAAATAGTAGGATCGGCTATACCTTTTTTAAAACCATTATAAATAAGAAAAGTGATGAGCCTATCATACCAAGATCTTCGATCATGTTTTAAATCATGATTTTTTTTTTTAATTTAAAGAAATGATTTGGAAAATGGGGGTTTGTAAAATTGGGGGTTTTCCAAGAAAACATATTCAACTATATACTCAATTAGGTATGCACTTTTAACATATAATTGATATTGTTTGAAATTGAGATGTGTGACATAGGCTTGCATAATTTTAATTGATTTATTCTAGCAACAAGTGAAAAAGTTTCTTCGTAATAAATTCCTTATTCTTTACTATATCCTTGTGTAGATAGTATAGACTTATTTCTCACTGTGTTACTAGTTTAATGAACTTTATTTATAAACACACACTTAGTTCCTATAGCTAAGGTGTATTTGGGTATATCAACAAGTTTCCAGAATTTACTTCCTTGAAACAGATTCAACTCTTCTTTCATATCCATTGCCCAAAATTCATCATTCATGGAATCATTGATGTTCTTAGGTTCATGTTTTGGAAAAGAGGATTCACATTCCACCTAGATCCTAAGATAATCTCTAGTATGTGTCTCATTATCTAAGTCTCAAAACATAAAATCTAAGGGATGGTTCATATTGGTTCTAACATATCTAGAATAAATAAGGGATTTTTATTTCTGGTTCCTCTATTGTTTTGGGTTCACTATGTTCATAATCTAGATATTTTCTAGAACTAGATTATTTTGATGCTTAAATAATATCAGAGTCATAGGTTTTAGAAATTATGCCCCAATTGGATAGATAATACTCAAAATTCTATAGGGAGGTTTTATGTTCATGTGGGTCTATTTCATCAAAATTCTTATTTATTTATTCTTCCGCACACTTAATTATTTTATTCAAGACCATATAGGAGTTTCTATACGTTTAATAACCATGTAAAATTCCAAATTCACTTTTTAATGAAATCCTGTCATGATAATGATTTTTATTAAAGATAAATACATTTCAACCAAAAACATTAATGTAATTAATCTTAGGCTTCCTATTGTTATGTAACTCATAGAAATATTTATTATGGATAGGTCTAACCAAAATTCTATTAATTATATAACATGATGTATTTAAAACTTCTATACAAAAGTAAAAAAAGTTCAATCGTACTCATTAAACAGAGTTTGGGAAATTTCTTTTACAGTTCTATTCCTTCTTTCTACAACATCATTATGTTGGGGTGTCCTATGAGTAGATAATTTATGACTATAGAGACTCTGAGAGAACAAATATTCAAACTCTTGATTTTCAAACTCAAATCCATGATAACTCTTATGGTTTCAATTCTAATATCACCAAAGTATTCCATAGTTCTAGCATAATTAGTGATGTAGGAACAAGATTCACTCATGTAAACTAAAAATAATGTCTTCATATGTCTGGAAATATCATATTCTAAAACATAGTCACAATGATTCTCAATTAAATTGGAAACTCAAGAAGGTATAAACAATTACATGTGCTCCAACTCAATAGTTTGAGAGGTTGAAACTTCTTTATTTGGATTAAAGGAAATTTTATGTTTTTCCCTTATAATATAGAATAAATACTTTATTATTTGGAAGCTATAACACTTCAACCTTAGATACATAGAGTCGGTGCATTATTAGATAACATTGGAATGATCACTAGATATCATGTCTCGAAAGACCAATTACTTTAGTAAACTTGGAGGTACTAGATACATACATACGTTTTACATTACATTATGAAATTGAAAAACAAAAATATTGTGTCTCCTTTGAACACATTCATATCCTTTAGCCTATTCGTCAAGGTCAATCATAATATACTTCTTCACATCTTAGGAAAAATAAAATGTACGAAAGGGGTGAGCTCAGATGCTCGGTAAGGATAACAATATTGCAGAAACTATAATAATAAAACATAGACATTTAAGGAAATGTATAAGACTAAAACTCAAGCCTTTTAAATTTAAACATCAACATAATATGGCAATGATTAGTAAAATAATTCCATTTACTTATTCACCTTGATATTATACTAGTCGAAAAATAACTTCTAATATCAATAGATAATTTCAAAATGATGGAACACATAATGTCGGACATCATAACCACATAGTCAAGGCCTTGTGCATAGAATATAAATAATGATTTGGTCAAGAACTTGTGTCGAGACACTAGTTTGTATTATAAGACCTACCAATTCATCATGAGACTATATCAGGTCCCACCTGTCCCTTTCTATGTCCAATGCATTCCTCATATGTAAAGGGTGGAACATAATCTAAACATTCATATTAAAACTAGCATAAAAAATGTCAATACATTAACCACAAACCATAAATGGTATAAAAATTTCTCCTCCACTTGTATACATGTATGAAAGATCATGAAATATCAGTATAGTTAAATATAATAGAATTTATATGTTATTAATGAACATAAATGAGATTTAATTGTTTTATATATCATATTTATTTCAGATATGATGATGATTCATTAGATAAAATTTTAACGACAACCGGTTTGATTCTTTTGGTGTTTTTTCAATCATCACAAAGTAGTTTTTTATGACTTAATATTTTGTATATAAACTTTTTTGAACATTAAAAATGATTTATACCATATAATAATTTACTTTTTATGCATAAAAATGGGATTGGACTATCCTAGAAGGTGGAATTGAGAGAAAAACCTGTCGGCCATGATGGTGGTAAAGTGTCACCTCACAGATGATGTTTTAATTTTTAGAATAAAAAGGGGAAGGGAGGAGATTTTTTTGATGATATACCTTTATCATTATAACATTACATTGTATAAAAGATACTGGATTTATCTCTTTTCTTTTGATAGGGGATATTAGGAATTATATGAAAAGAAACGAAATATAATGAATGTTAATAGAAGAAAATGAGATTTTACCTCTTGAATTCCTCTCTTTTAGAAGCTCCTTAAGGTATATTGAAATTTCATTTTGGTTGAAGCTTGAAAGAATATAATCTATGGGATATGATTTGGAGAGATATTTGGAAGAAATGGAATAATCTTCATGGAATTCGAGGCTTGAGGATAAGAGGTGGTGAGGGGTGGTACCTATAGTCCTGGGGGGGTAATTTGATTATTTCAAACAGTATTTTATTATTTTGGAAACAAAATATGAATAGTTCATATTTAAATGAATAAATATAGAAAATATATAATGATATTATTATATTATGTTGTATATATCTTCAATGACTAAATAAATAGTTTATTTAACTTATAATTTATATATACTATAAATTATTATATTTCACTATTCAGAAATAATTCAACTATTTTAGAAAAAACCCAAAAACTAACTGTCACCATTAATTGACATGTAGAATTAAAAAGTTGACTTATTTTTATGAAAATATATTTCTATATATGATAAAATCATTATTTAAAAAAGTCATCATTTACACAAAAAATAAATATATTAATACTAAAACTATTTTAATGAAGCCTTGAAAACCTAATTGAGGTCTCATATTTTTTTATTCAATTAACAAGAAGAATATAGTAATTTATGAATCCATTTCAGGAAATTTATTTTAATTTTAAATAAATATTTTTATTAAACATTAACATCTCACAAAAATACCAGTACTTAATTTATTATTTTTATAACATTTCTTTACATATTCCCTGATATAAATTTATTATATTTCCCTTTACATTATACATAAATGTTATGTATCATTTCATATGGGGGTTACTTTTAAAATCATATATACACTACTAATATAATTAAATGATAGTACTATAAGAATCAGAATTTTTAACTATTTACTGGGAAAAAAATATTTTTATAAAAATGCCACAATTTCACAATAAGAAAATTATGACAATCGATTATTTAAAATGAATTTTATATTGTTCAATATAATTTATAAATGTTTCAATATTTAGTTTTAAAATGTGTCCTCCCTTAAAAGGCGATAACACTTTCCTTAGAAAACATAGTCACTTATGCATAAAAATGGATTTATTATTATATTATGCCTATACAACATATTTGTTTAATTTAAAAATATTTGATTGAATTATAAGCATATAAATTGAATTATTGTTTTCAAATAATATTTTTTAATTACTTTTATTAATATATAATGAAATTGTGGTTATAAAATCAATTTTATAAAACCACATCATTAATGTTCAATTGATTTATATTTTCATTTATAATTAATTGGTAACCAAATAATTCATTTTATAAACATGATTAGAACTATATTTTCATAATTTTAATAACCACTTTAATTCCATCCCTTCCAATTCCCAGTTGATATGTTTCATAATAAACATTGTTTTTATTCTTGGTGATATATGTAATGTACACAATCGAAGGTGATAAATTTAAAAAGAGGCATGCCTCAAAATTTCGGGGTGTTACATCCTAGCTGAATGATGTTAAGCAGCATGGTTTCTAAAGAATAATGTGTGGATTGATTCGAGTCGTCAAATGATATGTAGTAATGCACATATCTCCGATCTTAGGTCCATATTCAATAATAAATGGGGAAAATGCCTCCCTCAACACATGATTCAAACCTTCTTGGAGAGTTTCAATTTTAATAAATATGCACAGATTTATTTCAATCATCACTTGATATGTAGTGACACCTGGATCTGAATTCCTCGGTCTAATTACAACAATCAGTTGTAACAATTCATCTCTCTACATATATTTTATATTTTCATGGAGATTTTCTCATTCAATTATTATGTGTGTCTTGATTCTAGTCATTGTTGTATACATAGTGATAACCAAATCCATAATCATTGGTCCTACTAAATCAATCAACAAGAACAATGCCTCCCCTCTATGTGTGAGTCAGACCTACGCGACTGTTTCCTATTCAAGAATAAAATATTACCTAATTCTTATTACCATAGGTAATGTAGTGAAAACCTGATCCCTAATACATGTTCCATTCACAACAAGAGAAATATGCCCCCTCCCTGTATATGATTCAGTATTGTGCAATGTGATTTCATGCAAGATCTACTTTTGGATAGATTACTTTAATTAAAGGATATATAGAAACACCCATATCTCTAATGGAAAGATAATCTATAATATATAAAATATTTCCTTGTAACATGAAATTAAACAACATGAAAAATGTTTATCCCATTGAATGAACCATAAAACCATCATATATATCTTTTTATAAAAGTTCTTGGTCATACAAGATAATTTTTCATATGTACTACCGAAATCTATTTACGTCTTTCGTACATGCATGATTGGTTTTCATAAGAAGGGCTCCAACATATGGATACCCAAAAATTATTCTATGCATGGATAAAATATTCTCCCTACATATAAATTCTATGGACTAATGAAAATTTCCTCCAAGGATATCTTCCACAATTATCATGTTAGTTCCCACATATTTTCCACATGACATTAAAGTACAATAAAATAATAATTTCCTTGTCACATGAAATTAATATTCATTATAGATACAGCCCCAACTACCAAACATTAAAATGTGTAGACCAACACCCATCATCATTACTTATCAAAAGATCAAATGAACATGACCACAGTCAACTACAAAAGTGGTGCTTCCAGTTTATTTTTATGTACCTCTACCCATAAATCACACTTTTTGTATCAAGCACCTACGGTTTCCAAAATACATTCATAGACCTTGGAAAGGAAATGATATCTCTCTTTTGGACCTTGATATCAATCCATAATGGGATTTTACTTACCAAAAAGAGATATCATAGACCTAAAAGAAGGGCTTTCTGATCCTTGTGTGGCTGAAATCATCCTGGAGGAACTAAACACCTAAGGGTGTTCTATGAAATCCCTGGTATATTTTCCAATATTATAACTCATGTACTAAGAATCCATATCCATTATTTATTAACATTTCATATCCCCTTCATAATGATGTTGTGGTAAAATTGAACCGGGGTATCCTAATTATTATATTGTGAAGCATTACCATCATACCAGGTCCATGTACATCATGAACTAAAACATTATTCTCTTTTTTTAAAGTTGTATGGACTTAAACCGTAGAATTTGATGGTCTAAATCAAAATACCATAACAACCTAGTGAAAGTGATGTGAAAATTATCTGCTTTAATACCCAAAAAGGGAATCCCAAGTAAAAGACAAGTCTCTTCTCTCTAAAAAATTTATCTTTTGAGTTTATGAAAGTATTAGTGCATAAATATATCAATCCTAGATATCATAGAGACAACATTGGGGTAATAGTAAAAGTTGTTCATCCCTTTATAGACACTATAGACTACGAAAATGTTAGGGAAAAAAGGTTTTCACAAATCCTTATCTTGATAAAGTGTTCACTAGGAAATGACACAACTTTTAGTGTACTCTAAAACTTCCTGAAAATTTTATTTTCCACATATCTCACATCATGGTTAGAGTGTCTTGGATCATTGAAAACCTTTTAAGGCCTCTAGAAGATGGTACCTGGATTTTGGATACCGTTTTTTGTTAATACCCCAACCTTAAAAATTAAATAATATTTAATTAATTTAAAAATTCACAATGAGGATCTTTTAAGGTTTAGATATTTAGAGAACTAGGTCATAATTTATAGAAAACATTTTGAATATTACATGTAGACACTTCCACTCAGTATCTATTTTCTCATAAAATAAAAGTTCTTAAAAGAATAGAAACATGTTAAATCCCTTATTTTAAACAACATGACATTTCCATGATCCCATCCTTGACCCTATTCTACCTTAGGTCCTTTGAAAAAAATTCAAAAACAAGGGTGGGAATAAAAATTTCAGTGAGGGATACACAAGGAAGGTTATTAGATAATATTCAAAACAACATATAAACCACGGATACATAATCAAAATTTAATACTTTTCACCATTAAGAAGTAGCAGAGATACTTCACTGAATATAAGCTCATTTCTTACACTTTTTTAAACAAAATATTACCATAAAACCCATAGAAAACATCATATATCATATAAAGGCAACTTTGGATATAAACATACATAAATGGAATAACCATATGGTTATGTTCCATGCATATCACTAAATCGAATATCCATAGGACCAACTTCCATATGCAATGCATTGGAGGTTATAACGTAACCATATGTCATTCATTTATCATAGAACGACCTATTATTTGATTTCTCACGTAACCACCCATCAAATTTCCAAGTACAATTATATAATAATCACACATAAAATATTGAAAATATCAACATTTCACTAATAACATTTCATTTGCAATTAGAAAAAATAATTTCATGATATGGAAATACTCAATCCATTTCAAGAACCATTTTCTATACCAAAACACTAAAAAACAGAATAAGCAGTTTCTTTTCCTTTTAAAACATTATGTCTTATAGAGGACGCCAATTAATGATTACAGTGATAGAGAGGTCATTGTCACCTCCTACGTTGAAAACATTCCTTTTGTCAATTAGTAAAATACATTGTAACAAAGTATTTCCTTTTAATGAAAGTAAAAGTCAAAGGGTCTTCTTATACACCGTATAAAATAAGGACGTATATATTATCAAAATATGCCTCAATGAATGCAGATTAAGACGGAGTCCCTTACCTCGTGTCCAAGTGGACTAATTCATTATTTAATTTCATGAACAATAAACATAAGGTAATTAATTCTTGATTTATAACCTCTTTACAGTTTATTATTAATTTTATATCACTTATTACCTTACTATAAAAATTAGTTAATTATTTCAGTTCATATCGTACATTTTGTCGATGCTTGAAACTTAAGTAAAAAATCAAATTGATAAAATTATAAATTGTCCATGTGGTAAAAATTAAATTATCTCCAAAATGATATTCATGATTTAGTTATCATATTTATCATATATATCATATATATATGTATTTACAATAGTCTATTGCATTTTGATATAAGAGATGAAATTCACCGTTCATTGAGACGGTAAGCCGTGCGTATGCATGAATGATAATTTCATTTCATTTTCATATTTAAAGGAATTGAAACATAGGTTTATAATATTTATATTATAATATATATGTTATATATGTTACATAAGTTCATTAATTTCATCCTTTTTACGTTCCATGTATAGCATGAACGAATCACATCACTTTGAGGGGGCGTAGTCCGCATTTCTTCAAATGAAATTATCATATTCATACAACACAAAAAGCATAAAGGTATGTTATAAATGATAATTAAAGAAGCCTAGAGATTATATAAATATCATAAATATCATATATAATTATAGTCCCATTATAATGCACACCATAAAAGGTGGTAGGAGAAGATTGAGAAATCATCATTTCTTGAGGCAATAGTTCACCGTCCACAGAAACAGTATGATCATATCCATTATAGGGAGTTGTGTGTAAGTTTAGTTTGAATACACATCATAACAAAAACCTAATATATTTTTGATACTCATTTTTTTATATAAAAAATTATTAAGAATATCATAGGGAGTGGAGATGGAAAAATAATGGAAAGAAACATGAGAGAAGACGTTACCTCATATCAGGTAACTTCTATTGATTTGAGCCAAAGGGCACAATTGAATTGCTTTATGCCCAGGGGAAGGATTTTAGGAGGAATAGAGGGTTTTTGGGAGATTATTTGGGCAGAGTTTGGATGATCCATGGGGCTTGAGAGGTGTGAGTAATGGGTTAGATGTGATGTCCTTTTATAAGGGGGAGGAGGGGCTCTTTAGGAGACTTTGAAAGTATTATTTTTATTATAAAATGATTTTCAGTTTCAAAAGGTCAATAACTAATTAATTTAAATTATAAGAGGTATATTGTTCTAAATAAAATCATCCAATAATAATTATATTGGTTTGGGATATTTTTTAATCCTTATCTTTTTTATTTAACCCTTTTTTACTCTTATAATTTTATCGAGCATTTAACACGTTAAGTACCAAAATAGTTACCAAAAAATGAAAAATATATAATTAAATAGTTAATAATAAACCATTAGAATTATTATAACTATTTTTCCAAATATTATATTTTTTTTGAGTTTTATAATATTTAATAATTTATTTTATATTTTAAAATATGAATTATGTTAATTTTGACACTATTCATATCGTGACTTTTTAAAAATCCATAACAACTTTATTGATTCAAAAAAACATTGTTAATAAAAATATATCATGTAAATATCATAAAACAAATTCGTTTATGACATCAAAATGATCAAATTAAATTTATTTAAAAATTTATAATATCATTTAATGGAATCTATTATTAATGACGAAATCACTCCATCATAATTGGGTCATACATAAATTTATTTATCAAATTTCTAAAATTTACAAATAAAATACGATGATGTTGGAAATCTTTTTAAATTTCTAATTACAATTTATAGTAGAAGAGATCAATTGTATAACCCCATATAAAAATTATTTTAGTAAAATATATATGTTTATGTTACATTTTCCTTAATAGTAAGTTAGTTTTTTTAAAATGTTATTTTCACTTTCAAATGCCTTCATGGGGTCCAATAACCAACCTAAGGATGCCAATGGCCGGAAATGTGTCATAAAATAGGGTTAGGACATGTGTTAGTGTAATTTAATATTATTATAATATAATTTTTACCCTTATTTACCAGATTTACCCTTTAACCATGTTAAATAAAATATTTACTGATGTTACTATTCAAAATGTGTAAAAGTAAAAGTTACCTAATTACAAAATTTTGACCTCTTGATTCCAAATATGGAATGCATTTTTCCAAATTCAAAACACATAAGTAGCAGAAAAAAATTTAAAATTAATTCCCATTGTCATAACCAAAAATCGTGTTTTTAAGAAATAATAACCATCAAAATATTGACACGTGCTTATGTTCAATAGAAGAATGAAATTACTTCCAATGACCAAAATTAAATTAAATGGTAAAATCATAATATAATTTTCCTTTAAAACCAATTAAATAGATAATCTATCCATATAAATAAATTATATGAAACTACAGTTTTGACTAAAAACACAGTATATTTCACTATTCATTAAAAATGAACTTTTCCAGAAAAATAACAATAATTTACCCAAAGTAAAATTTGAGGTCTTTCATCAAAATAATAAGTTTATTTTGTCAAATTTAACATATAAAATTGAAAAAAATACTAGATTTAAAAGGGTTTCTCCCTCAAAAGGTGGTAAATGAACCTTTTAAAGAATATTAGAGTATTTGATGCTTAAAATCGAATTCATTCTTAATTTAAGCTTCTAAAATTTATTGGATAAAAGTGAAAAAATTTAACCAAAATGTTTAATAATATTATAGTTAGTTCTATTCATTCTTTCCAATAAATTCTGTAGGTGTTATCTAACATTTAAAATAATAATAATAATGTATTATTTTTTAGTAGTAATCAATGGTCTGTGCAACATATGATTTCAATAAAACATGTTTTTAAGTGTTGATTAATTTATAAGACATAGAATCACCTTTAAAATAAAATTAGAATTTAAATAAAAAATGTTAATAAATATACAAATTTCATTATCTTTATTTACCAGGGATGCTACATCCTCCCCCCCCCTTTCGGGAATTGCATCCGCACAATTTTAAAATTGGGATCAAAAACATCATTAAATGTCCCACATCGGAAAAAGAGTCAATAAAACTATCACTTTTAATGAAATAAAGATAATTACACAGATCATCCAAGATAACACATACTAAGATTCTATGTAGAAAAAATGTATATGGAAGATAAACTAACCATCAAGTTCGGATGGAGAGTGATAGAAAACATGATTAAAAGGATGTTAACTCCGAGAAAATAATAAACATGTGATATATTAAATGGTCTTTGATTCCCTAGTAGGAAAAGTATACTGATAACGTTTTTTAGTTCCTTTTCATAAATTATATGAATTCTTTTACTATTTATAATAAAACATAAGGAAATATAATTTCATTTCAAGTAGAGTTTCATCTTTTAAAAAATTTCTACAAAAAATCATCTTTTATCCAAACAATGAGTAATCAGGATGACCTTGTAAGACCTAAAGGAATATAATCATCTTTTTTAGAATCAAATATTCTAAAAAAATATTAACTATATATTTCCCATGTCTTTAGACATTATCCAAAACCAAAATGGTTAGTATAAGATTAGATGATTCCTAAAAAGCATAATCCTTTATAAAAATTAATACTAATCCTAATATCCAAAATTAATCAAAAAATACCCAATGTTAAAAATAGACCATTCAATAAACAATTGTCCTTAAAATTAATCAAAATAATCCAAACTATGATTGAAACCCAAAATTTAGAAGGAGTTGATCACATATTATTCCATGATAAATCTTAAAAATTATGTCCAAATAACATCGACTACTCTTAATGTCACATACATAAATGTAGTTAACTAAATCACATATTCTTTATGATAGGTTAATCAATTCCATAAATAACCCAAATCGCAATAAGTCTACAATAAAAACATTGATTCTCCCACAATAAAATCCCACCATTACTCATCAAATAAAATACCATACTATTTTATTTTCCTTAGGCATATAGTGTTCCCAAAAGAGCAAAAGTCTTCCAAAATAACATTTATCACTCAATCACCAAATAAATTTCCTATATTAAGGATATCTATTTGGGAAATCATATGTTCTTAAAATCAACATATTCCTGATCCATAAAATCATTTACCTATTAATAATTAGTTACACTAATTAGGGACTTCATATTGGTTAGTGGTGGGTGATAAATCCCAACTGCACTTTGGTTATGGGTTCGATTACCATAACTTTATCCGACATGACAAGTTGTCACACATTCTAAGTGTTGTTCGTTTTAAAAAACGATATTGTTTTATAACATTTCCAAAAATGATACAAATTACTCCAATATAAGCATATCATATTTTAACCACCAAGGTTATCTAATACCTATCATTTTTATACCAAGAATAATTACTTGTAATTGCCCGAAATCCGAATATCATATAAACCCAAAAGCATCTTTATGACTATATCCACAAAAGAAAAGACAATTCTTCCATGAATGACATTTTCACATATCAAAATTCAAGGTTACACATACTAGAAAATATCTTCAAAAGTAATCATATCATTAATACATTTAAACATATCATCATCATCATCATTTCTATTTTTATTCCAGAAGAAGCAAAGCAAGAAACAGACCAGGACAATTGACCACATGACCACAAGACCACAACCCACCTTCCTATAAGCCCCCATGCCCACATGCCCCATTCCAGAGGATTACACCTAAGGAGGTTTAAAATAGTTAAGGCCAGGGGCATACCCTTTGATGAGGTTAACCCCCTCATGTTTCAAATTATGAACATTGTGAAAGCAAACCGGATCCAGCCCAATGACCTCAAGCGATGAATGGTAATCTGCAACATGATTCCCCTCTCTCCATGAGTGTTTAACATAGGTCTCATTATTGATCATGCTCTTTACTTTCCTAATAATGTATGAAATATCCCATAGAGTTGGGAAGAGATCATTGAGATCATCATGTAAGATTTTTGAGTCTGTTTCCACTTCTGAAATCACAATACCCTGTTGTTTTCAAATGCTTAAACCTTGCATCATAGCCCTGGATTCGTCTTGAAGAGATGAACTATAGCCGAGACGAGCCGAGAAGGACAGAACCACTGAATCTTGAGAATCACGGACCAAACTACCGCCGTGTAGGACCCCTCCATGATAAGACCCATCAATATTAAGTTTCAGGCCTCTGGAGGGAGGCTTCCAGTGGATCCAAAGTCCACGAGAACTGCTGATGATTGGTTGGGAGACTTGATTCTGCATGTTCATCCACTGTAGAGAGGGAGCCTCTCACCATTTGATGAAAAGACGGACCAGGTCGATGAGGAGATTCTTTGTTTTGAGAATTATGGACTAGAAAGAAGATCTGACCCCTTCATGAAGAAGCTTATTTC
This sequence comes from Viscum album, assembly GCA_963277665.1. Classification (NCBI taxonomy): domain Eukaryota; kingdom Viridiplantae; phylum Streptophyta; class Magnoliopsida; order Santalales; family Viscaceae; genus Viscum; species Viscum album. The sequence goes on along the minus strand of OY728119.1, from coordinate 1,828,335,310 downwards.
TCGCCTACTAGTTAGACCAACACCCATCATGCATGATCAAGGTTCGGGCCAACTTCTCTATCTCTATGTCCCCTGAGCTGCGATACCACCTATCCAGGAAATGAGTATCTTCCACGCTCTAAACCAAAATGCGGGTAAACACTCTGAAGAAGCTCCAAACAACACCTTCCCATTCACCTCTAATGAACAGATGTTCCACACTCTCCCCATCACTAGCAACACAACATGTGCAACGCGATACTGTAGGGATCCCACAACGTTTGATATTCTCGTCAGTTTGAATGGCCGAATTCCTAATTCTCCAAAGCAGAAAGTTGAATTTCGACGGGACTGTTTTTCACCATAAAAGTTCATTCCAGCAATCACCATGAGCCATATCATCCCACGAACGACGGTAGACCCGGAAATTAAAATCCCCTGAAGAGGAGAGGGTGAACACACAATGATCAGGATCCGATGAGATGTCAATCAGGTTAAAGGTGTCCTGTTGTTCCTCATCCAACACAACCATGATGAAATTCGGATGCATGCTAGCTTCTCTGAACGTGAGGGTAGTTCCTGGACAACCCAGGAACTCGAGCACCCACCCTTCACATTTGTGGTTCCAGAAGGAGACATCTCCTCTCCCAATAATCCATTGAGAGTATTGTTTCAATTCTGCAGTAATCCTAGAAATTTTACACCTGAACGTCGAGCCACGACCCTCCATCGTGTGATGAGACCCATACTGAGCATGCATGGTTCTTCCCCATATCGTACCCTGCTCCACAACTTCCCATGCAAGTTTTACATGCATGCCTTTAATGGTGTCTTCAAGACAACGCACATTAATACCTCCTGCCTTCGTGGGCTTAGCCATCTTCCGCCACGAAGCCCAATGTCGCTTTCCCTCCACGCGGGGATCCCAGAAGAAACAAGCCAGGATCTTTTCAATGTTAGAGATGACCCCTTAGGAGAATTAACAGCCGAGAGAGCGTAGACCGGATATGCCAACAAAACTCTCTTAATGATCACAATACAGCCACCAAAAGACAGATACATGTTTTTCTAGGTAAGGATGCGGTCTGCAATTTTACTACTGAGAGAATCAAAAACCCGATTAATGAGTCTGATGGGAGAGATGGGAGCCCCTAGATATTCCATAAGAAAGCCTCCGTGTCTCATGTAAAGGGTGCGTTCAATCTCCTGACTCCGCCTAAACGTGAAATGTTTTGAGATGTAGCATAGACTCTTTTCCCTAGAAATCGACTTCATAAAACATTCTTCATGATACTTTATCCATGTTTTTTCATATTATTCATTTATACTTCTTTCATAAAAACAAAATAATGCATAATGTTTTATGATTTCAGTAATATCGAAACATGAGCTGAGAAAAAATATCCACACCTTCTATGGGAAATTTTTATTTTCACATCTTTAATTGGAATGGAATTCGGAATTGGTAAACATATATTTTTACGATCTTGCTGATCCCATTCCCGAATCTTCTTCATAGGAAATCTATTTGTATAATGAACATGCACACCACATTTAAAAAATTCAATTTATCTCTCATAAAAAACCTATTTCCCTTTCCTATAGTCAACTGAACGCTTCCTTTTTCCATGGGAGGTTCTTGCTTTATGACCTTCATTACCAAATCTATAGCATCTTCCCATCCCTTTGAAGAATATTCCTAGGTATTTCTTTTCACATCATTGACACACAGGTTTTTGAATATAATTACCTTTATAATTGTTACCTAAAATCCCATAGGGATTCATTTTCTCATATATGATGCCTTAGAGAAATTTCAAAGGATCAGGTGGTTAATCATGACTCCAGATAGTTGGTTGAGAATAACAATAAGATTTCTCACTGTAACTCCCATCTCATTCTGTTGTTTATTCAAAAACCTATCACAGTTTTCTTCATATCCATTGTTAATATGGTTCCTGCTAGATCAAGTCATTTACTAAAACCAAAATGGTCAGTGTGCGTATATCAAAAAAATCATCATATAATATATTATGAGCAGAGTAAACACTACGATATACTCATTCATGATATCATAAACTCATTTAATTTATCTAAAATAACTACGACTCTTTCTAATATTCTAACCATTATGGTTATTCCACTTATGCTTAAATAACACCATAACCATTAATGTTATCTAAACAGACATCTGATACCAACAGTAAGGCCCGATACTTAAACATTACATAATCTTGAATTAAGTTAATATTTCACATTGGAGATATTTTTTCGGTTTAGAGATTTAGAGAATTAGGTCAAAACTTATACAAAACATTTTGAATATTACTTGTAGACACTTCTACTCAGTATCCATTTTTTTGATAATATTAAAATTCTTAAAATAAATAAAACATGTTTATTTACTTGTTTTGAACAACATGAATTTTACATGATCTCATCCTTGACCTATTCCACCATATGTTATGTGAAAAAACATTTCAAAAACATGGGATAAGCATAAAAATCTCAGTAAGGTTTACACAAGGAAGTAAAGATGTCAGTTTTCAAAACAACATGTAAATAATGCATACTTAATCATAATGAAATTGTGTTCACCTTAAAGAAGTAGAAGAAACAATTAAATGAATATAATCACATTGCTTACCCTTTTTGAAAGTAAAATTTTACTATAAATCCCATAGAAAACAATGTATATCATATAAAGGCATCGTGATACATAAACATACATAAATGGAATAACCATACAATCGACTTCCACACGTATCACTAAATGGAATAGTCATATGACCGACGGTCATACCCAATGAATTTGATGTTATAAATTAAAAATTCTTCTTTGGTTTATCACGGATCACCCATTATTTAGTTTATCATATAACAACCTATCAAAAGTCAAAGTTCAATTATATAATCACGACACATAAAATATTTCAAATATCAGTATTTTACTAGAAAAATTTCATTTTCAACCAGAAGAAATCATTTCAAGATATTGACATACTCAATCCATTTCAAAATCCATTTTCAATACTGAAACACCTAATAACGAAATAAGGGGTTTCTTTTCCCTTTTAAAAACATGAATTCTTATAGAGGAACCCAAATAACGATTATGGGGGCAGAGAGGTCATTGTCCCCCACTTATGTTAAAAAAATTCATTTTGACGTTTAGTAAAATTCTTCGTAGAAAAAAATATTACCTTTGAATGAATGTAAAAGTCAAAGGGTATTATTATACACCATATAAAATAAGGAGTTATATATTATCTAAATATCCCTCAATGAAAGGAGATGGAGATGAAGTCCCTTACCTCATGTCCAACATGAATCATTCATTCTTTAACTTCCTAAATGATAAACATAAGTTAATTTCTAAATGCTTCAGAACATTTTTCAAGTTTATTATTCCTTTACATAATTTATTACCTTTCTATAACATTTAGTTAATTATTTCAGTTCATATCAAACATTTTGTCGACGTTTGGAACTTGATTAAAAAATGAACTTGTTATAATTATAAATAGTCCATGTGGTCAAAATTCTATTATCTGAATTATAATATTCATGACTTAGATATCATATATATCATATATATAATGTATATATATATATTTATAACAGTCCATAGCATTTGGATATAATAATTGAAATGCACTGTTCATGGAGACGGTAAGCCGTAGTTACGCATGAACACTACATTCATTCTTTTTCATATTTAAAAGAATGAAATGAAAGGTATATTATAATTTAGTATAATATATATATTATATATGTAAAATATTTTCATTAATTCCATCTTTTATAGGTTCCATGTATATCATGAATGAGTCATAGCACTTTGTGAGGGAGGTAGTCTGCACTACATCAAATGAAATGATCATATTTATACAACATGAAAAGCATAAAGGTATGTTATAAATGAAAATTATAGAATAATAGAGATAAATTAAATATAAAAAATATCATATATAATTATAGTTCCATCTTAATGGCCACTATATGAGGTCGTAGGAAAATATTGAACAATCATCGTTTCATAAGGCAATAGTTTGTCGTCCATAGAAACAATAAGTTTGTATGCATTAGATGGTGGTGTGTGTAAGAGTAGTTCAAATACATATTATAAAAAAAAATAGTATATTTAGGATACTAATGTTGTTATATGAAAACACAATAAGAAGATCATAGTTAGTTTTGATGGAAAAATAATGGAATGAAACATGAGAGAATACATTACCTCAAATCGGGTAACTTCTTTTGATTGGAGAAAAAGGCTATCTTAAATTTTCTTCTGCCTAGGGGAAGGAATCTAAGAGAAATAAATGAATTTGGGACATTATTTGGGTAGAGGTTGTATTAGCCAAGGTTCTTGAGAGGTTTGAGTAATGGGTTAGTGGTGATGGCCTTTTATAATGGGGAGGAGGGACTCTTTTGGAAACATTAAAAGCATTATTTTTTTATAAAATGATTTTTCGGTTTCAAAAGGTCCAAAACTGATTAAATTAGAATATAATATGACTATTGATAGAAATAAAATCATCCAATAAGAATTGGATGTGTTTTGAATATTTTTTAAACCTTAATTTTTTTATTTTTCCCTTTTTTACTCTTACAATTTTATCAAGCATTTATCACTTTGAGAATCAAAATAGTTAACAAAACATGAAAAATATCTAATTTGAGAGTCAATAGTAAATTTTTAGACTTATGAAAACTATTTTTACGAATATTAGAATTTTTTAAATTTCATAATATTTAATAAAATATTTTATATTTTCAAATATGAATAATGTCGATTTTAAAACAATTCATATCATGACTTTTTAAAAATCCAAAAAAATATGATTAATTTGAAAAAACAGCATTAATACAAAGATAAAATGTAACTATATTCCAGAAAATTCATGTTTGACATAAAAATAACAAAATTACATTTTGGTTAACATTTATAATAATATTTATTCAAATCCTTTATTAAGTAAAAAATCATTGCATCATAATTATGTCATAATTAAATTTATTTATTTGATGTCTATAAATTATAAATAAAATAACATTATGAAGCAATCTTTTTATATTTTTAATGAATATTTATTGTCTAATATATTACTTATATAACCCCATATAAAAGTTTTTTTTATTAAAAGATATATGTTTTCGTTACATTTTGCTTAACATTAAATAAATTTTTATAAAATGTCATTTTCACTTAAAAGTGGCTTTAGGGGGTCCCAAAATCGACCTAAGGATGACAATGGTTGGACATGTCTCATCCAATAGGTTTTGAAAATGTATTAGGGTAATTTATTATTATTATATTATTTTTACCCAAATTTTCTAGATTTACCCTTTAACCATGATAAACAAAATATTTTCTGAAGTTACTATTCATAATGTCTCAAAATAAAAGTTAACTATTTACAAAATTTGGACCACATGATTAAAAATATGGATTCCATTTTTAAAAAATCCAAATAAAAAATTTTCAGAAATTAATTTAAAATTAATTCCTCTTGTCAATACCAAAAAGTGTGTTTTTAAGAAATATTATCTATCAAAATATTGACATTTGTTTATGTCCAATTTAAGAATAAAATTACATCTTATGAACAGAATTGGATTAAATGGTAATAAAATAATCTAATTACACATTAAAACAATTTAAAAAGATAATCTAAAATATAAATAAATTAGATGAAATGACAATTTTGACTTAAAACGCATTATTTTTCACTATTCATTAAAAATGAACGTTATCATAAAAATACCAAAAATTTACCGAAATTAAATTTCAATATCCAGATTCTAAATAAGATGTTTATTTTTTCGAATAGAATATATGAAAGTGAGAAAAACAATATTCAAAAGTGTTTTAAATCAAAAGGCGGTAAATTGACCTTTTAATGAATATTCAAGTATTTAATGCTTAAATTCAGATTCATTCATGTTTTAATCGACTAAAATTTATTGGATAAAAGTAAAAACTTATAAAAAACATGGGTAATAATATTTTAGTTAGTTCTTTTCAATCTCTACAATATAGTTGCTGGGTGTTAACAACCATCTAATATAATAATAATATTAAATTATTTTTCGGTATAACTCAACGTTGTGTGCACCATATGATTGAAAAGAACCCCATTGTTTTGTGTTGAGTATGTTATCGGGTATAGCATCCCCTTTAAATTAAAATTAATATTTAATTCACAAAATTAATATATATGAAAATTTCATATTCGTTATTTACCTGGGATGTTACAGTTTGACTATTAATGCAATCATATGGTTCCTACTTATGTGCTCCCTACAATTAAAAAAGATATTATTATATATTAAAAAATGGATTTTTGATCCATGTTAGAAATGATGTTACCATGGTGGAACACATAATCTTATAGTTTTTTGGGTCATCAGCGACATGATTTTTCTACATCATCCTCCTGACTAGAGCACTCTAGATGATGCTTTATAATCCTTGTAACCAAAAAATGAATGAAGAATCAACATCGTAGATGGTATAACATCATGTATTTTACTCTTTCTCAAAGTAGCTATGTGATATTCCATTCTTGATCCTTTTGATGGATAACAACCCATGACTCGAAACCATAGGTCACAAGGCTCGGGTTTCCTAATTAGGAGATAAATGGCCATAGGGTTACAGAACCCTTCCTATGTAGCTTTCTATCCACTTCCCACTTCATCATCCAGAAGTATGTATCATTGTAAATATTTCATGGACCAGGGAAAATAGTGGGGAACCATATTCATGACCAATCATCTATGCCCTATGGGAAAATTCATAAGGTATTTTACCTTCCAACTATACGGATCTCCTACTCAGAGGAAGGTAACTAAGATCCTTATGATCCCCAAACAAAATATGGGTGAACCCAATAACATAGAGTGTTTTGGGTGATCCCATTTATGTCTTCCCCATTCTATGTTCCTTGACATGAACATTTGGGATATGTATTACTCCACCGATACTCCATCAGTCCTTTTTTACATGGCTTCCCTAATATTTTATCTTCACTAATATCATCAGTAATGTATTTTATAACCCTTGTAAACGATTGGGGCCACCTTAGTTTAACCATTATAGAAGAAAATAAGGGGTTTTTCCTAGAATCTAGTGTAATCTCGTCCTTGAAATAAATGAACTCCAATCATCATGAGCCCTAGAAATACTATAGTAGAACTCATCACCTTTAGCTGTTTGGGTCCATCCCGATCATGTCTTCCCAATTGCATATTCATCAATCAAGTCATCAAAGAAATACATTAAACATCATAGCATTTTATGTATTCACATAAATACTTTAAACATTATTTAATTTTTATTTACTTAAAAAATGATTTTAAACAGATAGAATATGTTCTTACCAAATGATGTTAATATGTAAGGAATATATCATTAACCCATTATGTTAAAAAACACAGTAAATGTTCCAACCACATGAAATTAAACTGTATGATGAACATTACATTAATAATTTTTTATTACAAGTAGATGGATTTCTAATAGATAATACCCTAAAATACAATAATTGAATGTAATATTTAGAAGACACTAAAATATGAAAACTGAAATTCTGAGTGAGAAGACCTTATGTTATTTCAATATAAGGGTCAATAAAGATGACCCTAAACTACCTGGAAAATAATTTCCAATATATATGACTCGAAAATACCCTAAATATAATTTATTATATAGATGAATCTAATATATAATGCAAAAGTGGGCAATCATTCTAGAAAAAACAACTAGCTCAATGAGTCATAATTCTTGCCCGATAGAAGACCCAAACACTTAATCCATGGAAAAAATAAAATCATTGATTGCTGTATAGGGTGCTTTCAAACAAAAATAAATATTGACTAGTAATAAATGAAAGAGGTAGGAAATATGTGAGGCTAATAACCAGTAAAAGGGAAACCTAAGTAAATGAAAACTCTTTGTCTGCTAAACCTTCCCTTATATGAAGCCTAGGAAAAAATTAGGGATATGTGAATTAATAGATATGAAGATTGTAAGTATTATAATATATCCCTAGATAAAATCAATCTACACCTACTATGTTCACTAAATTCATTCAAATATAGATCAATCTCCCTTTTTGACATATATTTTTTCCAAATTATCCAATTGAATCACTTTATCACAAGGAAATTAGAAGAAATACATAAATGAGAAAAATCCTATCAGTGGGAATTCTTGTTTATTTATCAAGATAAATAGGTTTTTATTTTAGAATTCAAATCTAGGCCTTCATGTTTACTTGATAGTATACAAAGGGGGTATTTATTATGATTTATATGACATCAAATCAATAAAACATCAACACATCATGAATGAATGAATGTTATACAACAATATGCAGTGTTTAGAAAATTTGGCCCTTAATAATAATCAAATGGAGGGATCTATAAACCTCAAAGCATCCCTAATTATTACATTAATGAAACAACCAATTTTAATTAGAATAAAATAATATTGGATCAGCTTAATTTGAAAAATTGGACCGAGTCTGGTGTGAACATTCGATTGAGCACTAAATTTTCACCCACCTCGCTACATCACCTACTTCCTGAGGATGAAGAGTCTAAATAAGAGAAGAAAACTCCTCAAATGTTTTTGGAATATTAATTAATGGGGATGATTATTTTGAAAGATCCAAAACTGAATACGTCATTATCTCCACTTATATAGCTACTTATGTGGTCAAGTCATCCATATGGGCTTAAAACAGAGTGATTATATGATGAATTGGTTCCTGTGAATCTGAAGCATCCCCAATTTGGTTGACTATAGGTGTCATGTCGTCAAATTTTCATAATTATCCCATGATACTGGCCATATTTTATGGGACATAACCATTTGACACATGATATAAAAAAATGTTCAGTGGATAATGTCTCCCTCGACCATGTCATGAAAGAGACGGCGATGACATTAATCTTTCTCATGACATATTTACAACAGAGTCTTAGTGATAAAGGTGTCGACCTACTATAAGATTATATTGGATTATACATGGTCCCCTAAAAATTTACATGTAAGTACATCAAATGGTTGAACAATTGGTTGAACTGACAAATAATCAAAGGAGGAAGTCATATGTGCTCTTATCTCAAATTATGAATCATCTATTTATCATATTGAAGGACTATATTACACAAAAAATTAATTCCAACTAATGGTGTGTTCATATTTATAATGAGGATACTTCCATGAAGGCTCAAATGAATCATGAATCAACTCTATTTTTCCATAGATAAAGGGGTTGGTGGGGCACTCAGTTAGACCACCAAAAGGAAAAGTCCTTTCATTAAAACACCTTCGTATGATTTCAATTGTTCTTGGGAATAATCATAATATCATATGACATGGGTGAAAATAGTTGGATGGATAATCTCTACATGTGTGACATCAAATTACATTATAATCCAAAACTAGTAGATATTTTTGGGATGTCATTCTACCTGTACACCCACAATAGGTAGATTAGAAACCCATTGGATTTAATAGAATGATAGGGTGATCCAATAGGGGGAATAAAGTATGAAAATAAACAACTCATACACATAGTCCGAAAGATCACCATCCTGAAGAGATATTTCGTATGACTATTCATCAAGAGAGGCACCAAAATTTTCAGCAATTATACTGGTTAGTGTATGATAAGGAATAATTTGAAATGATCAGACATGATCATCATGTTGGTGACCTCATTAGATCCTATATACATTGCCTCAACCTATGGAATTTTCACCACCTTGGGATGAAATGAGGCATCAAGGATCACAATATTTTTTTTGTATGTATAACATAAACAATTCTCTCTAGTTAACCTAATAAGACCTAGAAAGGGTCACCTATAATATAGGCAATATATCATTGTTAGATATGTCCTTGGAGTTGGTAGAGACATCAAAAATATGTTCAGATAAATTTAGGGGCCTCCCATTGTCTAATCAAGCTTCCATTATTAGCATTCCCACATGACATCCCAGGATTTTGTCTTAGGATGGGAAAATAAATCCATTTAGAAACACATCTAAGAAACATGAGAATCTAAGGATTAGGGATTTCCCGAATCACACCTAGTAGATCCAAAAGGTATACTCCATAGCCTCAAAGATTTAAAAATATGAGCCAAAGCTATCATAGACATGTCACAAAGTGAATAGGCGAGGTTATATAGGTGTAGGATGATTCATGTTATGGAAAAGAGAGATGATAGTACATTTCTCAGAGAAGATGACTTGGTGCATATTCATCTCCTTATTTAACTTCCTTTAACAATTTTATAATTTTTATTTATTGTACTAGATTTTCTTACGATCATCCTAGAAATATAAGACAAGAAAGAACTCATCAGACACCTCCTAATGGTGGTATCCCATATGGTGGATACATATCTCAATGGTTGATTCATGTGTCTCAATGTGATCAATTGAATAAATTATTTCTTGGGAACTGATGGATAATATTTTCTTTAGGAATATCAAACTGAAAATAACTGATGAACTAAGACATTCATACAGCCTACTAAATGAGAATAATATGTAACTAATTGTAAAATCTTGAGTAGCTCTATATAAACCAAAAAAATAGAATCTCATTCATCAAAATTTTCCTAATAGGTCTTAGATCCTATTTATTTCTCCATCCTCTCCACATATTATTCATACTCTTCTCATATTATGGTAGAATAACATTGTGTAATGTGTTCGTGGGAAAAATTGTAACCATCTTGACCCTAAGTGGAGTATATCCATATGTATGTTGACCCTGAGTACTATACAATAACAAATTTTCTACCTTCAAAAATCATTACTTGAATGTAATCTAGAGGCGCTAAAAACCTACAAGCTAGATGATTATAGTTAATTGATAGGAAAACAACATCATCCAATAGAGAAAATTCATATAAAGGAAGATAGCATATAAAAGGATGGATCTAGATTTCTTACGGGATAATCCTATTCATAAACACATTTTTGGACCGTATGTGATACTACAAATCACCATTATAATTTCCATTAATCATATCCCTATGGCTTATGGTGGTGAAATATGAATGTGAACTGAACAATATATTCATTAAACCATGATGTATTTATCACATAAGAAAAAATCCTATCAAATGATATGCATGATTTTGGGAGTATCATGTAAATCATCTAAACTATGATGGGTTACATGAATACATGACTAGATATATGTCTTGGAAATAACATAACCAATAGATATCATGTTTATTTCTTAACTGACAGGGAATCTCTCCACTACATGTCTAGTCATGAAATAGACAATCACCTTACCCTAAGACGATCACAAAAAATGTATTATAATTGATTGATAATGTGTCTGGAAAAGAAAATCATTTGAATATTTCAAGATATCCATACGAATGAGAATCTAGGTCAAGGTTCAACTGGTTAACAAGTAATAATTTTTAGTTCATCGTATGAAGTTTTGAACTAAAGTAGTGTCTAAGATTAGATCTCATCAATGAACTTTTTGAAGCAATCTTCTCATCAACTCCATCCAAAAGATCATGAGATTGGTTAGAATGGGGCCTTTTTTCATGATCTTACTATGTGTTCATATGTGAGAGAATCAATCACATGAGATCTAGATATTTGAGTTCACTAGAGAAATTAGTATCCCCTCAACACCCTGTTAATAGAGTTCCTTACATAATTCCAATGGCCACGAGGAAGACCAAACATATCCCAAGACATATATCTGCAGTATCTTTAATGACATAGGTGTGAATTTATAGTCCTCAGAATAGATTCCATGTCAATATGGATGTATCTACTAAGGGGGTAGAGGGGGTTTTTTATTCCCACCAAATTTGTGTCGAAAGAAAAATAATGGTTTAAATAAATAATGCATTGGAACCATTTTTCCAAAATACAATGTAAGGGGGTGGGGGTAGTTGAATCAAGTCAATCGTGTAACCTTCAAGGGGACATAAAAACGCATGGCCTTGAAAATGTCATTTGAATGGATCATGAACATCACAAGATTTTATTATGATCATACAAAGCCCCTTTGACAATTCATCCTATTTTTTTAAAGTTTATTTGATAAGTTTTTATAATCATGATGAGGCTACCAACAAAGTTCCTCTAATAAAAGGATTTATAAATGGATTGAAGCATGACAATAATCAAGAATGTAACACCATGAGAATATTTAATATAAAAATTAATTATTATATATGTATAAATTGAAATTAATGAATGATTTAATAAAAAGGTATTGAATTAAAAATTTAACCTTTTAATTTATATATAATATTTTTATATTAATAAATTAATATACACACACACACACACACACACATATATATATATTAATATATGGGTATTAGTTTTAATCATAATTGAATATTTTTGTATAGAAAATAAATATATTATTTTTTCATAACATTTAAAGATGATATATGTTTTAATGATAAATGATGATATGAGGTTATTCTTTAAAAAAATTAATGAAATATATTTATATGATTATATGTGTATATAAATTCTGATTATTATTTTATGATTAATAATTTTTTATATTGATCGTATATATGTTTAGATTATATATATAAATATAAAAATTGTAATGAAATTAGAAAAAATGAATGAATGAAGGGAAAAAAATGATAATCGATTTCAAAAAAAATTTGGAAAATGAAAAAAAACCAAATACGAAATCGGGATTGGGTGTTTGAAGGTTGAGTAATTTGGTATTTCTGACGAACTCTGTATCATGAGAAGAGGGTGGAAATGTCAAGGCCATGTCGTAAGGGTTCATCTTCTTCTTCACGAACCGAGGTCGAAACTGAACAAGGAGTCAGAGAGTGCGAGTTTGAGATTGGTTGGGCTACATCGTCCTTCGATTGAAACCCGAGTGTCGTCTCGCATTCATTTTCATCAAGGATTCAAAGATTCCAGTTAGAAGCACGGTTAGGGTTCAAATGCTCTCGATCTATGTCTTGTTGAGGGTTGCACACTCGGGCCTATGGAAAACATCCCCCGATTTGTCTGAAACCGCAAGTAGGTTTTGTTTATTTATCCACATCTCATGATTAAATTTTGTGTTTTGGTATATTAAATACATATATACATTTTTCCTCTTCAAATCGTTGTTTTTAATATTTTTCACGATCATTTTTCTTTGTTTATTAATTTCTTTTAAATTTTCTACTTTTTTTGAGATCTTATTAACTATGGATTTCTGTCGAATTCCTCCACTTTCTTCTAGCTAATGCATTGAATTTCTTACTTGATGTCAGTTTTTGTCTATTTTTATAATGTAAAATTTAATTTAGTATCATTTTTTTCAATTATTATGTTTTGGATGTTTTAGTATGCAGTTATGGATCATTGCGTAATAGAGAAGTGAGCCGTAAACATCAATTTTAAATTCATTTTTTTCTATTTCATGATTGAGATTGAATTTTATAATTGAATTGTCTGTTTGAATATATGTTTTGGTCTAAATTTGTGAAACTGAAAGTTTTTAACAATTAATATAATCTTCCAAATACACAATAACACTGTGTCTAAATAAGTATCTTAGTTGGGATGAATAGGCCGACTTTCATATCAGTTTTTTTTTGTTTCTATGTGTGAGAAGATAACTGGTGTGGCCAAAAAATAAAGTAGTATCCTCTACTTTCTTTTTTCCCTTAGGTGTATGGGAGCCGCACAGTGACAATCAGACTAAGAAGAAAAAAATTCATCTAGGAATAAAACATGTAAGGGATTCTCAACTTTACGCTATCTGTTTTTATGATTTCAAATAATTTATTATATCAAATTTATTTTTCCATTTATTTCAACTTGTATTAGAATTATCATGTTAAATTAAAATGTTTTATTTTCAAAATTCTTTAAGGGATTATGTATCTTCAAATATTCTTCATGTAATTACAAATTATTTTTATTTTAGGGTTCTTTTTGCAACTCAATTTGCATTCCAAAAATTATAATTGTGTAAGGAATTAAGTGTCTTCAAATGATTTTTATGAAATTCCATGTAATTGTTTTTGTAAGGGGGTGGTATTTGTTTTAATGATTTTGGTTATTTTGAACTCTTATTTCCGTAACGTATTTCTTAAAGTCCTTTTGACAACTCATTTTTATTTCATAAAATTATAATTTTGTAAGGGAATTTTATTTTCAAATACTCATTATGTTATTATATTTTTTTAAAGGAAGTTTGATTATTCATTTCAAAGTATAAATTCTATTTTCTTGTTTTCTATAAGGATTAGTTTTGTTTGATTTCCAAATTTATCTATTATTAGTAATAGATAGTTAGTTTATTTAAAAATTATGATTTTAATTTTATGGTTTTGCGTAATGAATATATTTTTATTCCATGTTTCGAAAATATAAATTATTGAGATTAGTAATTATTTTATATGTAAGAAATAGTTTGATACTAAGGGAAAATTATTTCTGAATACGTTTTTATTATTTAGTTTCTTCAGAATCATTTTAATTGCATGATATGGATATATCTATATATGTATCAAAGTTATATTTTCATTTTATTTCATGTTAGTCTTGATAAGGGTTGTTTATATTTATCAAGATTTATTTAGACATGAATTCATTCTATGAGACACATATTTATTTATTTGTATTATTTTTATGTTATTAAATATTTAAAATAAATTGTAACAGAAGTTAAGAATATCATAATTTTATCATGTCATGTGCAAGTCATATAAAAGTCAAGGATATTTCCATACATCGATAATTGTTCATGAATCTTCATACATGCATATACATATATAGGTATATACACATACACATGAACATTGGATAAACATTACAAAGAAATGAGTTTTAATGGAAATGGATGAAATGTTTATAGACTTGATATAATTTTATGTTATCTTGTACATGTTTATATTTATAATTTTACTCATGAATGAAATATTTATTTTTAAAATATATCATTTATAATCATCAGTGAATTCTCATTATTATTTTATGATTTTGAATTACAAGAATGGTTTATGTCATTTAATCATGAAAACAAATCATTGATATTTTTTTATTATTTATCAATGGAAGATCGGGTATGTTTTTGTTTATATACATTCCAATTGATGTGATTTTTTAGGAATCGATACTGACAAGTGTTTTTCGAAAAAAAATTACACACACACACATATATATACCTTTATATAGATATTAGTGTAAATGATTATTTAAATGCATTGACTTGTTTAAAGGTAAAAAACTCTAGTGTGGAATACTAGTATATATATATATATATCTATATATATAAAGAAAACTTTAAACATTTTTGAAAAAAAATATTGGTGTTTATTCATTGTAAAAATAGAAGGTCATTTGGGAGTGAACCCATCATTCGTTATGTGGGTAGGCGCAAGATAGTCTTCAACAAATTAAGTTGCCTCAAAATGATGTTTTGTTTTAATGAAGTTTGCTTAATATTTTCCAAAGAAAATCACTGGATTGGTGTAAAATAATTTTCAGAGTGTAATTATATTTCAATGTATTATATTATTTTGAAAAAGTTGTTTTACAAAATAATTTCTAATTGAATTTTATGAATGCATTATCAATGAAATAATTTAATGTGATTTAATAAAGGTTGTAAAAAATCATTACTGGTAAATTGAATGCTCACCCTTTGTTTTAAAAATGATTTTTCACAGGTATCTTAGATGCTTATTTACAGATGTTATCCATTTCGGAGTGCGTGTATAGAAGTGTAGTGGAAAATTGTTTTACTTTTGTTTTAACTCTAATAAATGTAAGTTGTTTTCTAATCCTTTAAAACCGAGACTGAAAAGGTTATCATTTGTATAAAGTGTTGAGTAATTGTTCAGTTAATGTTTTTAAAAAAATATTACACAATAATTTTCCAGCACTGAATCCAATAGAGTGGGATCGGGGCGTTATAACTGGTATCAGAGGAATGGTCTAGAAAACTTTGGAGATTATATGTTGTAATGTATAGCATTTTATTGGTCCAAGTCTTTTTTTAATTCTGAAGACAAAAATTCAGAAATGTTTTTAGCCGACAAAACAAATTGCGAGGGCGCAACTCCTTTTAGGGGGGAGAATGTAACACCTTGAGAATATTTAAAATAAAAATTATTTATTATATTTTTATAAATTGAAACTAATGAATGAGTTAATAAGAAGGGTTTGAATTAAAAATTTATCATTTTACTTTATATGTAGTATTTTTATCTTAAGAAATATATATATATATATATTAATATATGGGAATTATTTTTAATCATAATTGATTATTTTTGAATAGAAAATAAATATATTATTTTTTCCTAAAATTTTAACATAATATATGTTATAATGATAAATGATGATATGAGGTTATTCGTTAAAAAAAATTAACGAAATATATTTATAAGATTATATGTGTATTGAAATTCTGATTATTATTTTTTAAATAATAATTTTTTATATTGATTGAATATATGTTTAGTTTATATATATAAATATAAAAATTGTAATGAAATTTAAAAAAAATTAATGAATGAATTGAAAAAAATGATATTCTATTTAAAAAAACAAATTGAAAAATGAAAAAAAATGAATAATAAATCGGGATTGGGGGTTTGATGGTCGAGTAATTGGGGATTTCCGCCGAACATCATATCACGAGCAGAGGGAGAAAATGTCGAGGCCAAGCCATAAGGGTCCATCTTCTTCTTCACGAACATAGGTCGAAACTGAACGAGGAGTCAGATAGTGCGATTTTGAGTTCGGTTGGGATATGTCGACCTTCGATTGAAACCCAAGCATCGTCCAACATTAATTTTCATCGAAGTTTCAAAGATTCAAGTTAGAAGCACGGTTAGGGTTCAAATGCTCTCGATCTGTGTCTTGTTGTGGGTTGCGAACTCGGACCTGGGGAAAACGACCCCCGATTTGTCTGAAACCGCAAGTAGGTTTTGTTTATGTTATCCGCATCTCATTTTTAGATTTGGTTTTTGGTATATTAAATACATAGATAAATTTTTCTTCTTTAAATCATTGTTTTTAATATTTGTCATGATCATTTTTCTTTGTTTATGAATTTCATTTCAATGTTCGCATTTTTTTGAGCTGTTCATAATAGTGGATTTCTTTCGACTCTCTCCACTTTCTTCCAGCTAATGCGTTGAATTTCTTACATGATGTCAGGGTTTGTCATTTTTTAATGTAAAATTTAATTTCGTATCATTTTTTTCAATGATTATGTTTTGGGTGTTTTAGTATGCGGTTATGGATCATTGTGTAATAGAGAAGTGAGCCGTAATCGTCAATTTTAAATTCATTTTTGTTCTGTTTCATGATTGGGATGGAATTTTATAATTGAATCATCTGTTTGAATATATGTTTTCATCTAAATTTTTCAAACTGAAAGTTGTTAACAATTAATATAATCTTCCAAATACACAGTAACACTGTGTATAAATAAGTATCTCAGTTGGGATAAATAGGCCACGATGCATAACATTTTTTCCCCTATTTTTTCTATGTTTGAGAAGAGAACTGGTGAGGCTGGCAATGAAATTAGTAGCCCATGCTTTCTTTTTCCATTAGGTGTATGGGAGTCACACTATGACAATCAGACTAAGAAGAAAAAAATTCATCTATACATAAAACATGCAAGGGATTCTCAATTTTATGCTATTTATTTTTCTGATTTGCAATAATTTATTATATCAAATTTATTTTTCTATTTATTTATACATGTATTTGAATTATCATATTAAATTAAAATGTTTTATTTTGAAAATTATTTAAGGGATTATGTATTTTCAAATAATATTCATGGTATTAAAAATTATTGTTATTTTTGGGTTCTTGTTGCAACTCAATTTTCATTCCTAATATTATAATTGTCTATGAAATTAAGTATCTTAAAATGATTTTTATGCAAATTCCATGTTATTGTTTTTGTAAGGGTGATGTATTTATTTTCAATCTTTTGGTTATTTTGAACTCTTATTTCCGTAAGGGATTTATTAAAGTCTTTTTGACAACTCATTTTTATTTTATAAAATTATAATTTTGTAAGGGACATTTATTTTAAAATACTCATTATGTTATTATGCTTTTGTAAAGGAATTTTGATTATTCATTTCAAATTATAAATTTTATTTTCTTTTTTCCTATAAGGGGTAGTTTTGTTTGATTTCAAAATTTGTCTATTATTATTAATAGATAGTTAGTTTATTTAAAAATTTTGATATTAATTTTATGGTTTTGCATAATGAATATATTTTTATTCCATGTTTCTGAAATATAAATTATTGAGATTAGTTATTATTCTATATGTAAGAAAATGTTTGATACTAAGGGAATTTTTTTTCTAAATATGTTTTTATTATTTAGATTCTTTAGAATCATTTTAATTGCATGAGATATATATATATATGTTTGTATCAAAGTTATATTTTCATTTCATTTCACATTAGTCTTGCTAACGGTTGTTTTTATTTATCAGTATTTATTTAGACATGAATTCATTATATGGGACATATATTTATTTATTTGTATAATTTTGATGTTAATAATTATTTAAAATTAATTACAATAGAAGTTAAGAATATCATAATTTTATCATGTCATGGAAGGTCATGTAAAAGTCAAGGATATGGCCATACATCGACGATTGTTCATGAATATTCATACATGAAAATGCATATATATGTATATACACTTACACATGAACATTGGATAAAATTTACAATGAAATGAATTTTTATGGAATTGGATGAAATGTTTATAGACATGTTATAATTTTAAGTTATCTTGTACATGTTTATATTTTTAATTTCACTCATGAATGAAATGTTGATTTAAAAAATATATCATTTATAATATTTGGTGCATGATCATTATTAATTTATTATTTTGAATTACAAGAATGGTTTATGTCATTAAATCATGAAAACAAACCATTGCTATTTCTTTTTATTATTTATCAATGGAAGATCGAGTATGTTTGTGTTTATATAAATGTCGAGTGACATGAGTTTTTTTGATTCAATACTCATAAGTGTTTTTCAATAAAAATTTCCATATATATATATATACTTATATATAGATATTAGTGGAAATGATTATTTAAATGCATTGACATGTTTAAAGGTAAAAAACTCCAGTGACCAATACTAGTATATATATATATAAAGCAAACAATAAACGTTTTTGAAAAAAATATTGGCACTTGTTCATTGTAAAAATAGAAGGTCATTGGGGAGTGAACCCATCCTTCGTTACATGAGTAGGCCCAAGATAGCCTTCAATGAATTAAGTTGCCTCAAAATGATGTTTTGTTTTAATGAAGTTTGATTAATATTTTCCAAAGAAAATCATTGGATTGGTTTAAAAGCATTTGCAAAGTGTATTTATTTTTCAAAGTATTATATTATTTTGAAAAAGTTTATTTTCAAATGTATTTCTAATTTAATTTTAATAATGTATTATCAAAGGAATAATTAAATGGGATTTATTAATGGTCTTAAAAAATCCTTACTGGTCAATTGAATGCTCACCCATTGTTTTAAAAATGTTTTTTCACAGGTATCTTAAAAGTTTATTTATAGATTTCATTCATTTAGAAGTGAGTGTGAGGATGTGTAGTGGACAATTGTTTTACTTTTTTTAACTCTAATAAATATAAGGTTCTTTCTAATCCTTAAATAACTAGACCGAAAAGTTCCTTGTTTGTATAAAGTGTTGAGTAATTGTTCAGTTCATTTTATAAAAAAATTACAGAGCAATTTTGAAGCACCGAGTCTAATAGAGCAGGATCGGGGAATTATATAAAATCCCTTGTAAAATAGGGGAATTGAAGGAATAAGCCTCATGCAATGGATAATTAAATTAATAATCATGAAACACACTCTTTCTTTTCATTAGACCCCATGGATCCCTTGCTGTCATGCACACCTTAACATGAAAGAAAATGTTTGGCATGTAATCCTCAAAATGTGTTGGACCTCGATCACATCCATTCAATAATATGACCCCCTTCGGATCTGCAATAAGAATGAAGCATTTTCTATGAATATCATATCACATCATCACAAGATCCATCATTGATCACAAAACACATCAAAGACTAGGAGAGTGATTTTCCCTGACAATGATCACACGACATGGTGATATATCATATCCTTATAAAATTAGGGGGGGAAATAAAAAGGGAATAGAGAGAATATTATTGTGAAGGGAATATACACTGTTCTATATGACAAAGGGTTATATACCCTAGATGATTACAATTGTTCATGTGAAGTCCCTTGAAAATCCAGTATGATCATGCAAGGTCCTATAGACACATCAATCTGATCCCATAGAGGCACCATTTAATATCCATCTTAGACTCCTAGAGGAACCCATAAAAGTATTATTTGATCAAGCATGATACATTCCACAACCATATAGATCCTATGAAAACTCTTATACATTTCTACCTAACATTATGAATGTTATTCGACATTTCATCGTGATTATGATAAATACCATTGACTGTATGTGGACTAATAAACATAGTGATGGTAGAACATTCTCATGGACTCTATCAACACGTGTTATCATGGATAACATACAAAAAGATCATATGAAGTGTATGATACAATTATCCCTACACTAAATCTTTCTCATATTTAAGAGACATGCACCATTCAAGGTGGCATATAATCTGTATGTCTATACCAATAAATCCCCACTGTAGAATAAAAAACATAGATATTATGGGTGATAGCTACACAATATTGTAGGATATGACTGATTGGAGAGGCAATTCGTGTGATTTTAAAGTTATCCCTCTAGGTAAAATATGGGGAATGGCCTAAGTGATCATTTGAAATGGATATATTCTTTGTGTGATCACTTTATATATTATGTGTAGAAAATAAAGCATGTCATTCAGTTTATGTAAAGGAAGCCCCAAGTTACAAGTTTTCCACAACAAACTAAAAAACGTTAATGATTGAAATATCATGGGAAAATATGCGATAAAGACAAAAAGAAGTCTAATAAATATTGAACGGTTTTTCAGAAGATTTATAAGATAATTTTATGTACTTCACATCGCAAACCAAGATCATGAAATATCATTGGGGAATGTCACCCAAGCCCCGAGACACCCTCTATAATTTCCATTCAGATCATGATATGTCCCATTGACATGTCATTAAGGTTATTGTGTGGAATCAGGGCATGTCTTTTTGGTCTTGTGACATCATCTAAACATTCCAGACTGATCTCATGACATCCTTCAGACATGTCACCCAATGTCATACAATGATCCCATGACAACTATCCTAGGTCTTTTGAATCTCGTCAGTCATGTCAAACTTTTCTCACGATTCCCTCTATACATAGAAAACATGGCATGTGGTGGCACCCTTCCATGTCACGAGGTATTGTGACACCCCCAACACATAACATCCATGTCATATGGCAGTACCCAGACATGTCTGTAGGACACATTATTCCCTATCAACATGATTAATAAGTCACACATCATATCTAGGACCTAACTATATTGATCATAAAATATACCCCCATAAATGTCATCTAGGTCTAGTGACATTGTCATTTTCAATCCTCTCATCGATTCGATTTATATCATATAATTTTCATAGGAAAAGTAAACTAGATAATGAAATTCCATTTGGACATGTCTTATCTATAACTAAGACATTACCAGAAATCCGTATACATATCATATATGTACCCTATACATATTAGGATGATAATAAAGACATGTCATATGTGTACCACATACTATCAGGTAGATAATAAGGACATGTTAGGAAGATGCCTTGGGACATAAAAATATTATCGATTATACATATTTTTGTACAACCGCAATTGAACTATGAGAACTCTGATTACTACAAATGACTTATATATAGGATTCCATACTAGTCCCAAGATCAAATGAGAATCTACCTTAGTGAATGTTACTAAATGTCTCACACATTCAATCCCATGGGAAACAAATTCTGATATAGTTAATCAATATTCACCATCATTCATTGGATTTAGAATCCCAATTGAATTATGAGAGTCATGAATTACGATATAGCTAGGATATATAAGACTCCTTCTTATGGCTTGATCTCAAATGGGAATATACCACTGTGTAAGTTCCTCCATGTCTTCAACGGTTAAACCCATACAAATTGAACTCCTAGAGAGGTTTATTGATGTTATTCACTTATTCGAATCTTTTTATTTTCTATGTTTACTTATTTTAAATGAAAATTTCATAATTAGTGTGAAATAGTCATGTTTTAAAATATAATGTAATTTTTTAGCATTATTTGAATTAATTAAATCAAGGGACTTTAATATTTTTATTATACATCTCAAACTACTTTCCCAAATTACATTATTCTTTATTTTAATGGTTCCCTAATCAAATTTCAATATTTCACTAGAAGGGATCTTGGGAAAAATCATCCATTTGGAGGGCTATATAGTCCACCCAAGAACACCCAATGAATTTTTGGAGAGACTGGACCAGCCATGATGATTGAGTCACTGATCTAAATACCAAAGCACAAATTTTATTAAACTCCACCATATATTCTTTATTATCTAAAAATAATCGTGGATAAAAAATTTAATGTCCAACTACATCAAAAATGGGCCCAACGGATGCTTTGAAGTCCAGCCCACCGTTCTGGTTGGGAATTAAATTTAGGAAACTATTCATGACTTTTCTCTCGATCTACTCTTCAAATAAAGTTTTGATTCTTCAATTTGAAATATAAGATATGAGTGGCCAAATTTTTAGAAGAAATTATTTTCATTCTATGGCATATTCCTATTCAAAAAACCATTCCCATTTTAGCCTTTAAAAACGTGTAGATTGAAATGGACAGATTACAAATGTGTATTCAAAACACCATAACATTGTATAATTAAGTCCAATGGCCACAAAATATTCAGATTAGACTGTGTACATTAAATTATAATACTTTTAAGAAGACAATATTTTGTGATTCATCTTTCTCGATGTCTAAATCATCTATACAAGTTGAGGGGTAGTTTTGGAATACAAATATTCCACCTCCTGGGCTATATTTGCATCCCCCTCTTCTCAATTCAAGGGGTTGGAATTTTAGAAGAGAGGAGAAAAAAATTTCAAGACAAAAGGCATTACAAAGTCTTGGGATGATCTTTCATACTCATTTTCCCACTTTAAGGACTCTTCCTCCTCTATTTTTTTTCATTTACTTTTGTGTTCTTCTTTGTCATAACCTTGTAAGTCATTGTTTTTTAATTCTGTTTTAATGAAATTATCGTTCCCATTAACTCTTATTACCATATACCCTATGTTTTGAAATATTAATTTTATTTAAATTTAATAAATAATGTTAAAAAACCTCCTCTTTTTTTCTCTCATTCAATCGAATGTTTGTGTTTAATTCTATTCATCGCTTGGATGTCTGTTCGGTGCACCGCTCTTTTTTTATCCCTTTATTTTTATTCAATTATTAATTAATAATCACAAACATAAAAAACCAGATTTATAATAACTTCAATGGCTGATAAAATCTATCATTGGGGTGAGTTACAATTTAGGTTTGTTACGTGATTAAGTGATTTTTCTCGATAAATTTTCTTTGAACTAACATTCTGTATGTTGGACATAAAATGTTATGGATTAGTGACTTATTTTGATTAAAAAGTGGGTTACATGGATTATAGGAACCATAAATACACTACCATAAAAATATATGATTATT
The DNA here is from genome assembly GCA_963277665.1 of Viscum album. Classification (NCBI taxonomy): domain Eukaryota; kingdom Viridiplantae; phylum Streptophyta; class Magnoliopsida; order Santalales; family Viscaceae; genus Viscum; species Viscum album. Next base: position 1,828,311,542 of record OY728119.1, on the reverse strand, counting down.
ATTAAAACACAATTTTATGTTATGTCTTGGACTAAATCTTTATCACTTGGGAATTCCAATCAACGTCAACTTGCGACATGGGTGTTAATTTAATGCAATATAAAGCAAGGCTCAAGGATATCACAAACATAAATACCTATTGATGAACTCAACCAAATATTTATCAAACTTTTAAATCAATCTTAATAAATCAAATATTTTAATTAATCTATTTAAACTAACCCTCCAATAAAAATACAACCAAATAAAAGAAATCAACTATTAAAAAGTATCCTCACAGAGGATTCGACTCGAGTACTGCTATACACATTATCAGAGCACCAGAATCTTGAATGGTCGATAGCAAACAATCGACCAAAAATATAAATGGAGTCTTTTCTAGGGATGGTTCATTATTTAGTCATTTGTTTTTGTTTATTGTAGAAACAAATTTTTTTAAAAATTTTTTAAAACGCACACAAATAAACCGAATTCTCATAAAAATCATAAAAAAACTCAAATAGAAACCCTTCCGCATCCTTAAAAATTTTCTATGAATGCCCCTAGCCTCCCAAACATTCCCTCATATCTATTTGACCCTAAAATTGGGCGAAAACATCTCCAACATAGGAGGACCATTAGGTATAATCAAAATCATGTCCAACAAATGAATTAGATATAGATAATCATAAGGAACAAAAAATTAATGAACTTACTGCCCTTGATATGAACTACCAACCCCTTGGTATTCAATACCCAAATAAAGAGGCTGACTTCAAACTCAAATCAGGTTTGAATCATATTCTACCTCATTTACATGGACAATCCGGTGAGGATCCACATTTCCACCTTAAAGAGATCCAAGTGGTATTATCTACCATGAAGCCTCAAGGGGTTCCTAAGGAACAAATCAAACTTCGAGCATTACCTTTTTATATAGCTGACTCTGCCAAGTCGTGGATCTACTACCTCCCTACTGGTTCCATAAGCTCATGGATTGATATGAAGCAAATAATCATAGTGAAATTATTTCCTGATTCTCGTACTACATCCATCCAAATGGAAATAAGTGGTATCCATCAATTACCCAATGAATCATATGATGAGTATTGGTAGGGGATCAAAAAGCTTGCGGAAACCTTCCCACAACACTAAATCACTGAACAACTCATGATTCAATACTTCATTGAGGGGTTATTGGCTACAGAGAGAACACTCATTGATGTTGCAGGTGGCGTTTCTCTTGTTGATAAAACTCTTAATGCTTCCAGAGATCTCATAAGCAACATGGATACAATCACACAACAATTTCATACTTGAGAACATGATCTAGTCAAACTAGCCCAAGATAGTCAATTGATAGAGATGAATAAGACAACAGAGTGGATGAGTGAACATACATGTCTTGTGAGACAACTAGTTGTGGCTTCCAAATCCCCAAACTCATATTCTCAACAATCAATGTTTCATGGACATGTTAAAAAATGTGGAATTTGCAACTCACCAGCTCATCCAAAAGATACATGCCCACAACATCATAATGATCCCTCTGATTCATCCGAACCAATGGAGATCAATGTAGCATATGTTCAGAGGAACACCAACCCCCAAAAATCATGTCATTTCATATAAAACTTCAACCAACCCCATTCAGTGCCCTTCTCATCTACCTACAACCCTAGATTGAGATATGGGAATCCATTTCTCATCCCCCTCCATTCCCTCATCTAAATCTAAATCAATTCCAATATGGTTAATTTGGTAGTAACTTCCATCAAACTTATCCTTTTGTTCCTCAACCTCAAAGGAACAATCCACCACCTATATTATAGTATCCTAGTGAGCCTACCCAATTCCTCGACCAATACAATCTCTTTCCCAAGAACCAAAATAAAGGTAATCCCAATCCAGGAAAAGCCTCTTCTTCCATTAAAACATGGGAAAGTGTAGTGGATGATCTTGCCTCCTTCATGCATTCCAGCTTCAAAAACATTGAAACCCAAATTGGCCAACTTTCATCTCACATAAGCTAGAAAAAACAATAAAAATAATCTCAACTCCCAGCTCAACCATTACCCAACCCCAAGAGTTATGTAAGAGAAATTGCACGTAGATCGAGAATGGAAATTTCTATGCATAAAAATGAGTCCTACAACTCTCCTTTAAATGTTGAACAATAAAATGATCTGAAAAAGAAACATGAAAATGAATCTAAATCCATTCCCCCACCTCCTTACATTCCACTTAAGAACCCAATTCCTTTTTTCACAAGCCATTTCTCTTCCAAATAAGTCCTTTGAAACTGATCATGAAATGCTCAACATTTTTAAATGTGTTGAAGTAAAAATTTCCCATTTATATGCCATAAAAAAATCCATATGTACACATTGTTTCTAATGGAATTGTACACCCATAAGACGCAACTTAGGACCTTCAAATATTTTTCCACCCAATAGTCTATTCCCATAAAGTGCAAAGATCCAGGGAATTTTACAGTTCCATGCCAATTTGGATGTTCCAACTTTGATGATGCACTCATAGAACTTGGATCCTTAATTAATTTCATTCCTAAATTAATCTTCTCCAAGCTTGGAATTAGACTGTTACATCCAATGAGTGTTTTCATTCAATTGGACAATCGAATAACTTCTAGAAATTAGTGTATAATCAAGGATGTCCTTGTTCGTGTGAATGATATTATCTTACCTACAAATTTCTTTGTCCTTGACATGGAAGGTGAGACTAACTCTTCTCGAACTCCCTTAATTCTTTGAATACCATTCCTAATGTTAGAGAGAACAAAAAATTAGGTCCATTTCGGCATCTTATCCATGGAATTTGCTGACCAATTGGTAAAGTTCAACATTTTCCAAGACATGTGATACCCGTCTAAGGATCACTCTATATTCTCAATTCATGCTTATTAGGGAACATATGATATTCAATTGAACCCCATTCAATCATGTTCATCATGTTCTAACGAGAGAAGATCTTGTGAAATCTGTACCATGATTAAAAAAGTCATAAAAGGTGAAGTTGATGTGGAACTTTCATTCATAGACTCCAAAAATCTAGAGGGACTTGAAAACTCCCTTGAACACCACATAAACTATGATCTCTATAGATCCACTTTGGACAGTATAAATGAAAACGAATTTGAAGAAACTGAAATCACTTCCCACATTACTAAGTTTTCTAACCCAAAATGAATAATGAGACTGATCTGAAACTACTTCCTAAACACCTAAAATATTCATTCCATTTCCATGATCACTAGTATCCTATCATTATCTCTGCTTCACTTATGGAAACTGAGATGTCCAAACTTGTTCTCGTGTTATAGGAAAACACAAAGGCCTTAGGTTGGACCCTATATGACATACCATAAATCCACCCTAATATTTTCATGATTCTCATCCATCTTGAGGAATCATCCCAACCAATTAGATAAACCCAAAGAAAACTCAATCCACTTATACTTGAGGTAGTTAGGGAAGAGATCACCTAGCACGTTCAAGATGATATTATCTACCCAATTACTAATATTGAATGGGTTAGTCCAATTCCAGTTGTACCTTAGAAGGGTGGGATGACTATTGTCACAAATGAACATGGGGAGTTAGTCACAACTCGAGTGAAGAACAACTGGCATGTGTGCATCGACTATAAGAAATTTAATGTTGAAACAATAAAAGATCACTAACCTCTTCAATTTCTTGATCAAATTATAGAACGATTAGCTGGAAAGTGACACTATTTCTTTCTTGACAGATACACCAGGTACTTACAAATCCGAATCTCACCTTAGGACCATGAAAAGACAACTTTTACTTGCCCCTTTGGAACATATGCATATTGGAGAATTCCATTTTACTTTTTCAATGCTCATGCAACATTCCATAGGTGTATGATGCTTATATTTTCTAAATCAATTGAACGTTTCATGGTTTTATTCATGAATGACATTACCATTTGTGGTGATTCATTTGAATCATGATTTCAATCACTCTCTATAGTTATTAAAAAGTGTATAAAGTGTAACAATGTGTTAAATTTTGAAAAATCACACTTCATAGTTGTAAACAGGATTGTTCTAGGGAATATAGTTTCTGAAGAGGGAATTTTAGTTGAAACTATCAAAATTAAAGTGATCCAATCACTTCCTGAACCCACCTTTGTTCGAGACATCCGTTTATTCCTCATTCATGCCGGTTTCTATTGAATATTCATCCATAAAATCAGTAGAATTACCCTCCCACTCACTCGGTTTCTCCAAAATGATTTCACATTCCTTTTTGATGAGGTTTGAAAGAGAGAATTCATTGAGATAAAAAATAATCTTACATCATCCCAAATAATACAACTCCCAGATTGGTCATTACCCTTTGAATTAATGATTGATGCTTCTGATATATCCTTTGGGGCTGTTCATAGTAAAAGAACAAAAAATATTTCTCATGTCATCTATTATGCCTCATCAACTTTGGATGAAACCCAATATCACTACATTATTACTGAAAAAGAACTTTTTTATATGGATTTTTCCAAAGATAAATTCCAGCTCTATCTCTTAGGTTCCATAATCATCATCTTCCCAGACCATTCTTCTCAAAAGTTTTTACATAAGAAAATTGATTCCAAACCGAGGCTAATAAGATGGATCCTAATGTTCCAATAGTTTGACATTGAAATCAAAGATAGACTAGGAAAAGAAAACAATGTGGCTGATCACTTGAGTAGAATTTCTATTTCCTCACATTCAGAAATCATTGATCCTAAATTCCCCACTAATAACATTTCTTCTCTCACTCCAAATTTACAATGGTATTCCCAATTATAAACCACTTGGTTGATGATATTTTTCCAGAAATTTTGTCAAAAGAACAAAAAATGAAGCTAAAAAGTTATTCAAAAATTTATTTTTGGGAAGATAAAAAACATTTTACAAATGAGGATGACATAGAATTTAGGAGATGTATTGATGAATATGAACATTCCTCCATCTTAGAATTCTTTCAGTCACTTCCTAGAGGTAGCCACTTTTGACCACAAAGGACCTACTGAGAGGTCATAGATTATAGATTCTTATTGGATTCACTCTTTAAGGACTCACATGAGTTCTTTCAATCATGTACCACCAACAAATAGATTATCATAATTTCAAATAGAAATTTAATTCCCCAAAAGCCTTTAATTTTCTGTGAGATCTTCATGTTTGGGGCATCGATTTAAGGGATCCATTCCACCCTTCCAATGGATTCTCATGTAATATTCTTGTGGTTGATTATGTTTCTAGGTGGGTCGAGTACAAAAAAACAATAAAGGATGATTCAAATACTGTTATTGAGATTTTAAAGACACACATATTCCACCGATTTGGCACACCACACACCTTGATAAGTGACATAAAAACCCATTTTTGTAATAGAACAACATAATATCTTTTGAAAAATATTGGGGTTGTTTATAAAACTTCAACTACATATCAGCCCCAGAAAATGTCATGGAAGAACATTATAATAGAGATGTTAATAGAGTTCTTAAGAGAATTGTAAAACCCACTAGAAAAAACTACCTTGAAAGACTTGGTTAATAATTTTGGTCTTATCAAACTCCCTATAAAACAACCATTGGGATGTCTCCTTTTAGGCTAGTTTTTGGTAAAGCATGTCATTTTCAAGTTGAAATCCAACATAAGTCGTTTTTTGTTGTGAAAACTATTAATTTTGATTTTGAAATATATTTTCAAGATTGATTTGTGAAATTAGATGAACTAGAGGAGCTTATACATGATTCTTAATAGAATTATATTATCTTCAAAGAAAAATCCAAGGTTGTCCATGAAAAACACATCCTTCAAAAGGTATTTCATGAAGATGAAAAGGTAATGCTCTTCAATTCTCGATTTCAACTTCAATAGGTAAGAATAATTCTCCATGGGAAGGTCCTTTTATTGTTTCTCATGTTTTCCCATGTGGTGTAGTAAAAGTCAAAGACCCCTCTTCAAAAAGAACATTCACATTTAGTGCACATCAGTTAAAGAATTGCCATGAGAGGACGCACAATCCTAGAAAAACATCAACTTCCACTGTAACGACCCGAACATTTGAATAATATTTGTTTCTTAAATTTTTGTGTTATTTTATTTTATACTCAACAAAACTATATCCTTTAATTAATGAGTTGAGTATAATTAAAATAATTCCACTATGTTTTGACTGTTATATGATTGTTGGTCAATATGAACATTGTAAACTAAATTATTAGCATTATGATTATTGTTTATAAATACATGTGATCATAGTTAATTAATACATAAAGAATAGTCAATGGCCTCATCTAGTAGAATCGGCCCATATGAAGCCCATTTGTTAGAGCTCGGGAAGGATGTGGCATCACTAGGATTTTCTATGGACCAAGCCCATGTTGAGCTTCAACATGTGAAGCTTGAAAGAAAACGCATAAGGGAGTAGTTTAAGCTGATTAAAATTACCACATGGGAAATGTTGTATGATCCGCCATAATATTTTATCATCATATCACACAATACGCTTAAGTATTATGACCATGTCATAAGGGTCTATGTAACAGGGCCTTAGTTGCATTGTGCAATCCTTCTTTATAAATGAAATTTCTATTTATTCTTATGGTAAAATTTGTGTATTTCAAATGTATAAAAAATATTTGTTGAATTTATAGAAGATCCATATTATTGATGAAATTTTGGATAAAATGGAATTTTAAAATACTTTTTTATACTTTAAATAATTAATAATGTAAAATGAATTTCAAAAAATGGTCTTCTATAGTTGTGATCAGTAAGATATTTAGAGTCTAATAAGGTTAACTTAATTTTTAGTGAATAGTATAGTATGAATTCTAATAGTACCCTTATGAATAGTAATGTGCACTATGGAATAGTAACCTCACATAAGAATGTATAAATGTAATTTAGGCATCTTGTTTGGTAATTTGATATTATAGAATTAGTAATTAACTATATCAGAAATTATTAGTGAAGTAATCGTATTTTTCAGGTAAATAGTGTTTTTAATTAAAAATTAAATATCTCATAATTAGAAAATTATTTTCATAAAAAGAAGTTAGTTTTTGAATTCAAAACATCGATATTAGTTTAGGGAGAACTTATGATATTTTTATAAAATGTTTTTCTTTTCAGTGAATAGTAAAAATATAGTTTTGAGATTCGGTGTGATTAATGACATAATTAATGGTGGAATCATGATGTAATAATTCAGGTATACTTGTGAATACTAATAAATGTTATGAGTTGTCCCAGGTGGGCAGAACCATGGGAAAATACTGTGGGAAATCCAATTGTTTTATAAATACCACTAATGATGTGTCCCTTGGAAATTAATAAAATATTCCCTCACTTTTTCTATAAATACAAACTCATTCCTTCCATCATTTAATTAAAAATTATCTGTCAATGAAGCTATGGTCTTTTTACTTCCAAAGGAGTACCCCCAAGGTGACCTCAATCCCCCCCATGGTCCCAACTTTATTGCTTTAGAGGTTACTCTTCTAGGTTAGGGAACCTTCCACCCACCTCTTTTAAGTCATGACTTCATTTATGTGGTGTCTTATAGTTTACATATTATTATGTTTGGTTATGTTCATATATATCCTTATTTATGTACATTATAATTCCAAATGATGAGATACCATTTCCTCTCTCATCAAAATATTTTCTTAATATTAATGTGACGCTGTTGAGCTGCCGAATTTTTGTAAAAGAAATCACATCTTCTCTTTTCTTCTGAGTTTAATTTTCATATGGTATTCCATTAAAATATTCATACCATGATATTGTTTAATTTTATTCCACACACACACACACACTGTATTATGTGTTATTTATTAGAGGGTGACTCTGGTCCCCTCTCTTTTCAATGTTTTCTGAAACCATGTTTTATAGGCATTATGTTGCAGAATTTTCGCCTCAAAACCACTCACTCTCTCTTTTTCTCATGAAATTATCTTATTTTCTTGATGTGAATACACAAATTCATTTTACTTATAGTTTTATTAATCAAGACATTAAAAAGGTACATTTGGTTCTGGAGTTGACATACACGAAACCCTCCTTCCTTTTCCATGGGTTATAAATGACATAACAATCATGTTTTTATGTGCTTTTTAAAACATCCTAATTTTGACATGAATCCCATTTATTTTATTCTATTTGGGTTATATATGAAATTTCTGATTATTATATATGTGGATAACATGAAAAAAAATTCATATTAATTGTGTGCACTGAGAGCGCTCTAATACATTGTGTAATGAAGTTAATATCTAGAGATGATATATTTCACGACACCTTTGTGAATAACCTTAGAAATTTTTATGACACCATGGTGATGAAATAATTAGGCTTTTAAAACATCAGTAACAACCCTAATGAAATTTTTAAATATAAGAAAACATCCTGGTATTTTGGTGAAATATTTATTTAGTGGTTTCTGAACAAATAAATCCATGTCTTGATATGAACAAGTGGATGTGGCTCTGACACAGATGTACCAAGGAGTGAAAACTCTGAAAAGATGTTTCGGGCATGACCAGGGTATCCTAGTACATGATAATGGGCCTTGATTCACTTCTAGTTTGACACTCATGGGGGATATGTTTGGTTACTCAGCATCTTTTTATGAATCATTATGAAGGATTTTTAATGAAATGTAATTGTTTAATAATGAGGTTTTAAGATATAAAATATTTATGGTTAAAAGATTCATAAATGAAATAATATTCAAACAATGATTTTATTTTTTTAGAAAATGGTAGAAAATACGAGAAACTGGGAAAATGGTGGCTGTAATGGACCATGCACTGACAACCCTCTGATGGAAGCCGGAATGGAAACTTTCCTGAGAATGATAAACCAACTGACTCATGTTATGGGAAATAATATGAATCAAGCTGAGGGTTCGATCTCATTACTAAGGGAACAACATTCTTTTGAGTTCTTTATGCATCAATGACCACCAACCTTTATTGGATCTACTGACCCACTGATTGTTGGACAGTGGATCTGCACTATCGATAAGATCATTTCTATGCTCTGCTCTTCGGAATAAGAGTTGGTCACCCTGGCTGTTTACTACATAGAGGGAGAATCTGATAAGTGGTGGGAACTGATAAAAAGACATGAGGCAATGAGTGGATGTTGAAGCTATGGTGTGGGAAGTGTTTAGATGGATCTTCTTCAATAATAATTTCCCTCGTTCGATGAGACCAAAAATGGAGAAGGATTTTCTCGAGCTGAAGAATAAGGAAAATGAATCTATTGGAAGCTACGAGATGAACTTCACTATAATTTCCCGTTACACCTCAATCATTGTCATGGATCCTAATGGGAATGCTGATTGATTCTATGGTGTACTGAGACCTCATCTACAGAAGAATATATCCAGCTGAGACTATGGTATCTATGAGGAGATCGTACGGAATACAATGATGGTTGAACTGGAATTTGGTGAGACACAGTGGTCTCATAAATACAATAAAAAGAAGAGATAAATGTATCCAATCTCTAGGAGGATCTTCGATCAAGGAGGAGGACACAAACAAGTCTAGCATCCCATGTGTAATAAATGTGGGAAGAAGCATTCGGGGAACTGCCTACTCGGGATCGGGATGTTCTACAAGTGTGAAAGATATGGACATATTGCAAGGAACTGTCATAGTGAAGTGAAGACAAAACTTCCCAACACTAACGACAAAGGGAAGATGGTGTAGGCCCTACTTGATGTTCAATGCTATAAGTATGGGAAACATGGGAACTTTTCCAATCATTCTCCAAATCTGAGGGCAGTAGAGGGGAACCACCATCAGCCTTAGAAAAGGCCTAGGGACCACGATCATGATTTTGATATCACGACAGCTGATGTCGAAGCTCTAAATGATGTGGTGGTAGGTAATCTTATTGCTCTTTTAAATCATTCAAGTACTATGTTGGATTCTAGTTCAATACATTCCTTTATTTCCTCCAAGTTTTCAAAGAATTTAGAATCAACCCTCTATTTTCTAAAAGTAGAGTCATCAGTGAATACTCTCGGTGGTATTATCCAAGAATCGTTAGTCTATAATAACTGTAGTATTTACTTTAGTAAGCATAATATTATCACAAATCTAGTAGTCATTCCCATGATGGAATTGGAAATTATACTAGGGATGGACATGATCTCAAATTATAATTCTATGATCAAATGTAGAAGCAATGAAATCTCAATAGTCTTGAATGGAAAACCTACAGTTATCTTACAATGAGAGATATCTCAACCTGATATTAGTCTAGAAGAACCTCCTTTGTCCTTATTTATAGAATTGATTAGTGAAGAAGAAGCAGTAAATGTGAGTATAAGGATACAAAATGTCCCCATCGTCCTAGAATACATTGACATATTTCCTAAGGAGTAACTCATACCTCCCACAAAAATAGAGGTAGTGTTCTCCATTGAAATCGTACCTAGATCCCATTCTATATCAAATAACCCATATAGAATAAAAATTGTTGATCTGTATGAATTAAAGAATAAACTCTAAGATCTTTTTGATAAGGGGTTTATCTATCAAAGTTTGTCTCCTTGGGGATCAACAGTTCTCTTTGTGAAGAAGAAGAAGGATGGATCATTACGACTATACATTGATTATATTGAACAAAATGGGATTACATTGAATAAAAAATAACATTTTCAAATAAATGACGACTTATTTGACCAACTATGTGGGGCTCAATTCTTTTCTAAGATTGATCTTCATTATAGTTATCATCAATTGAGGGTGAAGAACGAAGATATTCCAAAAACTACCATTCGATCCAGATGTGGGAATTTTGAGTTTGTTGTTATGCCTTTTAGACTAACTAATGCACGTGCTATTTTAATGTAATTGGTTAATAGAGTCTTTAAGGACATCCTTTAAAACATTGTGGTAGTTTTTATTAATGATATTCTGATAAATTAAAAATGTCATGACGTGTATGAGGATCATCTAAGGGATATTTTACACACTCTGCGGATGGAGAGGCTTTTTGGAAAGTTCAAAAAAGGTGAATTTTGGTTACAATAAGTTGATTTCTTGGGGAACATTGTAACCAATGAAGGAATCAAAATTGACCTTGCAAAGTCAAAAGTTATAGAGGAGTTGCCTCAACCTACAACAAAAACTGATATTTTTAGTTTCATTGGATTAGAGGGATATTATACGAGGTTAGTAAAAACATTACCTGACTTTCTAATCCATTAACCAATTAACTCAAAAAGCGGTCAAATTCATCTAGAAAAAAGAGTGTGAGGATTGTTTCCAAGATCTAAAGAAGAAATTGGTTACTGCAACCATGTTAACTCATCGCTCAAGTGGAGAAGGATTCATTATTATTAGTGATGCATCTCAGAAAAGGCTTGGGTACGTCCTCATGAAAAATGACAAAGTAATTGGTTATGCATCTCGACTGATGAAGGCTCATGATAGGAACTGTCCTATGCATGATCTAGGGATGGCTACGGTCATTTATTCTTTAAAGATACATGGGAACTATCTTTATGGAGACAAATGTGATATATACAGAGACCATCAATGTTTGAAGTATATTTTCACACAAAAGGAATTGAACATGAGACAAATGAGATGGCTGGAACTACTTAAAGACAATGATTGTTAAAATTAATTATCATCACAGAAGAGAAAACAATGTCACTGATGCATTAAGTAGGAAAGACCCAGTTTTTCTTTCCATGATGAGGATTCAAAGAGATCCTTCGATAATTGACCTAGTAAATATAGACATGGGAATCATAAGGGAAGGGACAACATCAACACTAACCCAAATGATTTCTCAATAATCATTACTAGAGATGATCAAGAAATATCAAATAAAAGAACCTTTTTTACAAAATTATAAGGCTGTGAAGGATGGGTTGTTTCTTGAGTTCAATATTAACAAGAAGGTGTACCAAAATTTCACAAAAAACTATGTGTTCCATCTATTCTGAAAAGAAAGAAAGAGCTGATGGATGAATCTCATAGATCTACTTTCTCTATACATCCAGGAAGCACAAAAATATATAGAGACCTTCGTGATCATTATTGGTGGGATAATGTGAAAATGAATTTTATAAGTACACTTTTAGGTGCCCGGTATGTTATCATGTGAAGGTATTGCGGAAACAACCTAAAGGGGTATTACAACCACTAACCTACCAGCATGGAAGTTTGACAACATAACTATGGACTTCATCACTAGTCTCACTAAAAATTATAAAGAAAACAGTGCAATATGGGTTCATTCGGGAAGATTTTTCTCTTCATAAACATGCCGGGATTTACTTGAAGGAAGTGGTAAGGATGCATTGCATTTCACTTTATATCATATCTGGTCATGCTCCAAGGTTCACATCAAAATTCTAGAGAAGTAATCAACATGATATGAGAACAGAATTGAATTTCAATATGACCAATCACCCCAAACTGATGGAAAATTTGAAAGAAATGTTCAAACACTCGGGGACATGATGAAACCATGCTCAATGGAATTTAAAGTTGGATGGGATCAATATCTCCCGTTAGTTGAGTTCTCTTATAACAACAGCTTCCACTCTAGCATTCAAATGGCACCCTATGAAGCTATATATGGGATCTAATGTATAACTCTTACTTGTTGGGATGATGCTGGTGAGAGAAATCTTGTCGGTCCAGATCTTGTGCATGAAATGATAGAAAAGGTCCATTCCATACATCAACACATTAAGGATGATCTGAGTTCGAAAAAAGAGGTGTGCTAACAACCATTTAAGGGACTTGGAGTATGATGTTGGTGACAAAGTATTTCTTTGAATTTCACCTTGGAAGAGAGTCATGAGGTTTGGGAAGAAAGGGATGATCCGCACTAGATACATTGGACCATATGAAATCCTTGATCGCATAGGAGAAGTGGCATAACATCTTCCACAACCCCCAAATCTAGCACAATTTCATGATGTATTCCATGTATCCCTCTTGGAGAAGAACATACCTGACTCTTCACATGTAATAAATCCATAGGTGGTACAACTGGAAAATGACCTCTCTTATAAGGAGCAACTGGTGGAGATCATGTATCATAGAGACAAGGTTCTACCCAAAAGACTACCCACCTTGTTAAGGTGTTGTGGGGGAACAAAAAATATGAAGAAGCCACGTGGGAACTAGAGGACTCTATGATGTAGAAGTACCCACACATTTTCTCTACTGAGGGTACGAGTTGAAATTTTGGGGATGAAATTTATTAAGGGGGGATGAATGTAATGACCCGAAATTTTTTATAATATTTCTTTCTTGAATTTGGGTATTATTTTATTTTATACTGAAAATAACTATATCCATTTATAAATTAATTGAGTATAATAAAAATAATACCACTGTGTTTTGAATCATATATGACTGTTGGTCAATATGACCAATGGAAACCAAATTCTTGACATTATGATTATTGTTTATAAATACAAGTGATCATGGTTAATTAATACATAAAGAAGAGTATATGGCCTCATCCAGTAGACTCGGGCCATACGAAGCACATCAGTCAGTGCTTGGGAAGGATGTTGTATCAATAGTCTTTTCTTTGGACCAATCCCACGTGGAGCTTCAACATGTGATGCTTGAATGAAATCACATAAGGTAGAAGTTAAATCCGATAGAAATCACCACTTGGGCAATATTGTCTGAGCCGCCCAAAGATTTTATCAAATCATCAAACCTTACACTTAGGTCCTATGTATGTGTTATAAGGGGATATGTAACAAGTTCTTATTTACTTTATTTAATCCATTAGGATAAATTAAATTGTTATTTATTCTTACGGTAATATTTATGTATTTCAAATGTCTGTTTAAATAAAGGATAAATTTATTGAAGTTCCATATTATTGATGAAATTTTGGAAAAAGTGTATTTTAAAATATTTTTCTATACTTTAAATAATTAATAATGTAAAAAGATTTTCAAAAAAATGGTCTTTTTCAGTTGTGATCAGTAAGAAATATAGAGTCTAATACGATCAACATAATTTTTAGTGAATAGTAATGTATGAATAGTAATAGCACACTTATGAATTGTAATGTGACCGATTGAATAGTAACCTCACTTAAGAAAGTATAAATATAATTTAGTCATCTTATTTGCTAATGTAATATTATAGAATTAGTAAATAACTATTTTAGAAAGTATTAGTTATGTATTAGTATTTGTTGGGTAGATAGTGTTTTTACTTAAAAATTAAATATCTCTTAATTAGAAAATTATTTTTATAAAATGTAGTTAATTTTTGAATTTAGAGCATCAATATTAGGTTTGTTTGAGTTTTTGAGATTTTTTTAAAATGTTTTGTTTTTCGGTGAATAGTAAAAATATAGTTTTCAGTTTCTGTGTGATTAATGACATCATGAATTATGTAATCATGATGTAATAATTCTGGTATACTTTTGAATATTATGATATGTTATTAGGTTTCCCATGTGGCCAATACCATGGGAAAATTCCATGGGCTTTCCCATGGTTTTTTAAATACCACTGATGAGGTGTCCCTTGGAAATTCATAAAATATTATCCCACTTTTGCTATAAATACCAACCAATTCCTTCATTCCATTCATTCCAAATTCATAATAAATGAAACTCTGGTCTTTTTACCTCCCAAGGAGTCCTACCAAGGTGCCATCAAGCCCCCAAGGTCCCATCCTTCAAGATTTCGATGTTACTCCTCATGGTTATGTAACCTTCCACCCTCCTCTTTTAAGTCATGACATCCTTTTTGTTGTGTCTTATAGTTTCCATTTTATTATGTTGGGGTTATGTTCTTATATATCCTTATGTATTTCCAATATATTTCCAAATAATGAGATACCCTTTCCTTTCTCATCAAATTATTTTCTGAAATTTTTTGTGATGTTGTTAGGCTGCCAAAATTTCGTAAAAGAAATCACATCTTCTATTTTATTTCGAGTTTCATTTTAATATGGTATTCCCTTATAATATAAATACCATGATCATATTTCTTTTTATTCTGTACCCACATTATATTATGATTTATTTATTACTGGGTGACTCTTATCCAATATCTTTTCCATGATTTCTAAAACCATGTTATTTAGCCATTATGCTGCAGAACTTTGGTCTCAAAACACATCTCTCTTTTTCTAAATAAATTCTCTTATCTTCCATATGTTAATACCAAAACACATTTTAGTTCTTGGTGTTTTAATTGAGAAATAAAAATGGTTTATTTGGTTCTGGATTTGACATACATGAAACCCTCGTTCCTTTTCCATGGGTTATAAAAGACAGAACGAGCATGTTTTTAAGAACATTTTAAAACATCATGTTTTTGACCTGAAACTCATTTCTTTTATTATATATTTTTTATTTATTAAATGTATGATTATGATATCTAGGGATAACATAAAAATAAATACATATTAAGGGTTTGTCTTGATAGAGCTTCAATTTATTGGGTAAATAATTTAATCTCTTGTGATGAAAAGTTTCACGATACCTTAGTGAATAACCTTGGTAATTGTTATGACACCTTGTGGATGAACCTTGGTGATATTTTCATGAATGTACAAATTTAATTTTGTTTCAACATATTAATGTTATGATTCATGTTTTTTTCATTATGATATTCCTCTACTTCTATTGCTCATGTATTTATGTTTTTCATCAAATTCTTATTGATATCACAAGTTAAATGATTCCGTTAATTTCATTACAGGGCCTTCAGCTCACCCATTCCATTGATGTATGTCTCTAGGTTATGATATGCATTAATGGTACATAGTATGAAACTTTCATGAATCTATTAAAGGGGATTTAAAATATTTTTATAGGTTATCATGTATTATGCTTGTGATTTCCAAGACACTAGACTGTAAAGATCATCTTTTTGTAAAATGTAACAAAAAGTTATGTAATTAAAAAGGCAGGATTCCATATCCACTAGATCCAAAACTTATATAGTAAACACGCCACTAGATAGATATAGTGATCCACCAAATCCAAACTAGGGGAACCTCTTTCACTTTAACTTTCTCTCCCTTCCCCTCTCTACCTCTTTCTTCTTTTTCCTCTCTCTTTCTTTTTTACCAATTTCTTCATCAAATCCTTTATTTTTCTATTTCTCATTTCTGTGGGTGTGTATATAAAGAGCACTAAAAAAACTACAAAAATAAATTAAAAAAATAACCAAAAGAGTCATACATACTGACCCTCTAGTTATGACATTTTGTCCAACCATTTTGGGGAGTCAAAAGATATATTTTCATCTCAACAGTTTTATATTTTCATCATATTTTTGGATTAAGAATCATGTATCAAAAACAAAAAAAATTTAATTCTAAATTTTAGATTTGGTACAAGATTTTCCGCAACAATAGGGAACAAAATTATCTTTCATGCTAAGGCTACCTATGAAAATCTTTTCAACAAGTGTTTTTACACCCTCTATTGTGAGTCTTGAGATTGTGGACCTTCGAGATGAATTTCTTACTTTGGGATGAATTAATATGATATACTCATTTTAGTATCCATATGAAAATCACAATATCCAAATAAAATCACATTACCCGTACATCCTTCTTTTGAACGACCCTCGGAGCCAATGAAATTGTTTTCATTGATAGATACATTATAATCCCAATACATTATCCCAACAAACATATGCAGGGATTTACATTGAATTATTTATTTAAATTTATCTGTGGGGGGGAATGGATATCATTTGTAGTTCCCTTTTATTTATTTCCACTGTGTTATCATATTCTTGAGGTCAATCATCCATTTTTGTGTTGGGGAGAGTCTATCATTCAGTGAGTTTTGGGAATTAACATATACGATTATGACATAAAAGTGTAAAACAAATATCTAAAAAATGAAAAAAATAATGGTTTGTGTCTTGGATGGGTAAAAAATAACTCTTCCTCAACCTTTGATATTGTTATAACTATTACAATTAGTGTCATGAGGAGATCAAATATGGGTAGAGAGATAAGTTTAAGATCTGTTTCAAGTTCATCTTTCGACAAATGAAAAGAAAACAAAAAAATTTGTCATTAGGAGAAGTGTTGTGTTTTATAAATATTCCATCTTTTCATTCCATTCAAATATTCTTCCACTTTTCAGTCTTGATTCACACGAATTTTTCCTTGTAAAAATGTGTTTCCATTTATTTTTGTGTTTTATGTCAAAAAATATTGTGTTCATCTTTTTCCATGTTGGTGTTTTACCCAACTTTCTACTCTTTTGAATACTGAATTCATACCATCCCATATCCATAGAAAACCCCCTTAAAATGAAATCTAGATCATTGTGCACTTTGGGATAGGTAATGGAATCTATATTCTCTTTAAAACTCTTTGATTTTAACATTGTGTTGGTTAATGAGTGAACATCTGAAAATAAAATTTTACCATCTTGAAAACTTTAAATTTTGAGTCCCCAAAGTATCCATTTATAAATTTTAGAATTAAAAAATATTTGTTTTTGGAAATTTTTATCTATTACAATTTTAGGTGGAATAAAAATATGGGTGAGTAAAATAGTCTAAACCTCCCCTGAGTTGGGAAAACAGTATTTTAATATTTTTGGGTCAGTGAAAATGATTTTGTAATGTTTTTTTATATTTTTTCAAATGAGGAGATGTATAAGCCCAAGTGTGGGGGAGTTGATTCTATTTACTTATTTAGAACATTTAATTTACTATATTTACTTATTTTCAATGAAAAGTGAATAATTTGTGTGAAATACTAATGTTTTAATATAAAATTTAATTTTCGATCATTATTTGAGTTAACTAAATCAAGTGAGTTTAAAATTTTAACTATAAATCTCACCCTAATTATCCATATTTCATGGTTCTTGATTTTTAGGGTTCCAATGTAAAACATTTCATTTTAAGGGACCATTATCCAAATCGTCCATATGGAGTCAAATATAGTCCAAATAAGAAGACCTAATGAATCTGTGAAGAAACTGGCCCATCCATGATGATTGAATTACTGGACTAAATCCCAAAGCCAGAATTTTATGAAACTCCACCATATATTCATGATTATACAAAATAATCATGCATAACTATTGTAAGGTCCAACTATAAAAAAGGGGCCCAAATGATGATTTGAAGTTCATCCCACCATTCTGGATAGGAATTAAAATCAGGACCTATTCATGACTTTTCCCCATATCTACTCATCCAATCAAGTTGGGGGTTTTTAGTGTAAAATGTAATATATGGGAGGCCAACTTGTTAGAATAAATTATTTTTATTTGAGGGAATCTTCTAATCCAAAAAATGATTCACATTTCAGCCATCGAAAAAGTGTAGATTGAAATGGATAGATTACAATTGTTTATTGAAACCACCATAACATTGTCTCCTTAAGTATAACGGATGAATTTTTTTTATAGAAGATAGAAGCCATTCATAACTAAAATTGTTTAGAAGATTATATTTCATGATTCAGCTTTCTAGATGTCCAAATCATCAAGACAAGTGGAGGGGTAGTTTTTGAAAGAAAACAGTCCACCTCCATGGGATATATTTACATCCACCTATTCTCCATTTCAGGGGTTAGAATTTCGGAAAAGAGGAGAATAAATTTTCATGACCAAATACTTTCCAAAGGCTCAGGTAGACCCTAAATACTCACATTTTTACTTCAGAGATTCTTCCTCCTCTCTTTGTTTTCATTTACTTCTGTGTTCTTCTATGTTGTAATCATGTAAGTATTTTTTTGTAGTTATGTTTTTATGAAATTACCTTTACCATTAACACTTATTATCATCCACCCTCTTTTTTTAAAAATTAATGTTTTTAAATTTCTCAAATCTTGTAAAAAATAAATCTCTTTTTCTTTCTAATTCAATCAAAATTTTGTGTTTAATTCTCTTCATCGCTAGTGTGTGTGTTCATCACACCACACTTTTCTTTTCCCTTTCTTTTTCTTCTCTTCTTAATTCATCATCAGGAAAATAATAAACCATATTTATAATAATTTAAATGGATGAGTAAATATATAATTGGAGTGGGTTACAATTTGGGTTTGTTAAGTGATTAATAGATTTTTCTCGACAAATATTCTTTGAATTAACATTGAATATGTTGGAATTAACATGTCATGGATTAATGAATTGATTTGTTTAATGTGTGGTTTCCAAGGATTATTGGAACAATAAATACACTACTATAAACAAGATATAATTATTATTAGAACCCTATGTTATGTTAAAGCTTGGGTTAAAGCCTTAACTCTTGGTAATTCAATTCAATGTAAACTTGTGACATAAGTGTTAATTTAATGCAATATAAATCAAGGATCAAGGATATCAGAAGATTAACTACCTAATGATAAACTCAACCCAATATTTTTCAAATTTTTAAATCAACCATTTCAATTAATCTCTACAAATGAACCCCCAATAAAAATACAATCATCTAAAAACAATAGACTATTAAAAAGTATCATCACCGATGATAGGACCTGAGTGCTGCTATACACATTAGTAGAGAACTGGAACCTTGAACAATCGATAGGCAATAAGAATACATGCTTTTATTCTTCATTCATTCTCTTCCATCTATGGATTGAGATTCCTGATTAAACTATGAATAATTTTATTCCTTCTATAACTAGGATAAATAAGATGAATTCCTAATGCATGAGTCCAACATCAAGCATCCCATAAGGGCTTCCCCAATGCATCAGTACTGAACCCATATGCAATGAGACTTATACCATGATATCCTTTGTTTCCTACACTGAGTATAGCTCACATAGGATTAGGTAATTCCAATTATTGTATCATTTTCATCATGAATATCCCCCATAAAGGGAAACCTCATTTTTTAATCCCCATTCAACGGTATGATATGACTGTCCCAAAACAATGTAACCCAAGTCAAATTATGTTTCAATGGTTCGATCAAACTATGATGACTCTGATTCCTCCTATAAATAGGATACATAGGATTCCTCTCTAAGGATCTATCTCAATACTCAGTTCCTATGTTCCCTCATATATTTCTATTCCATATGTTGTCAAAATGTCATAGCTTGAATGAACATTGTGGGTTTTATTCCTATAATAAACTTGTATGTAGGACACCTCCGAAAGGCCCAATACCATCATAAAAAAAATCAATCACCTCCCTAAATGGAATTAAACACTAGTGTTCCTTGTTATATGGATTCAAAATATAATTATTTCTCATTGATAAGTGATAATAAGAAACATATGATCAAACTTAGATACATATAGATAACTCCATTAATTAACCTCCATTTAATTAGGGAAGGGTTAAACACTTGATCATTTATTGTGGCTAACTGGTCCTATTTCTAGATTAGAAATAGATTTATAAGAATCTATTATATCTATAATAGATCCTCCTAGAAGGCGATAGTTTCCACCAAAATGGGTAGATGGGAAAGACCTCCAACCCTCTCATCCAATGTGAGTTCCTATGCATCATTCGATATGAAGCCCCAATATTTTTCTTTCCTTTTGAATTAATTCAAATAATATATATTGGGTGTTTTAAATATGTATGAAAGTTGAAGATCCAACATTAATGATTGTACATGCATTAAACCTTTCCATAACAAAGCATTGGGAGAAATAATGAATGTATTTTCAACTGGAACAAAAAATGGTGACTCTAACATGGAATCATTTAGCCATGACATCTCTTTTATAGGTTAATATTTTTAACGATGCATTTCTCATTATACCATTTTGTTCCAACCATTCCCTTATTTTTGAGAAAAAACTAGTGAACCCATGATGAAATCTTTTAACTATGACATATCCTTCACATGCTGAATGTGGATAGACTACCAATTTCTTATTATAGAATTTTCTACATACCAATAATTCTTTCAAATGAAAAAACTCATAAAAGTATAAGTCACAAGTGATCTAAATCATCAATAATCAATTAAGATTCATGATAACATATCATAAGAATAATACAATTTTTTTGGCTTACACTTAATCCGAAAAAATTAATTTCGTAGTTAAACCTAACTCTCAAAACTATACTATTGGATAATACCACATAATTGATTGTGTTAGATCCACATTCCATCATTTAATTAATCAAGGATAGCAACCAATATAGTCATATTAGAGAGAATCCCATAGTTTTTAGGTTTGTATCCCCACTCTATCAAATTTTTATTAAAGGGACACTACCAATATAGTTATGTTGGAAAAGGTCCCATACTAAAAAAGAATCATTTAGAAATCAATTTCATATTATTTCATGAGATATCATTATATACAAAAATCATTGAAGGGATATGTAATTATATTCATACCTATTAGATAAATAAAGACGTACATATGTATTCCACAGGATTATAAAAATAATTCATCATTTAATAATAACATAATTAATTCTTGTATAATAAATTTGTTTCAAGAAATGTCCTTAAAAAATATTCATCAAAATCCAACCAGAGAATGAATGTGGATGGTTTCATAAAATAATTTATCTAGTGAAGCATAAAAATCCATAAATTGTGTTTACAATATTGAAAATTCAATTTTATGAATGAATTCATAATACACATTAAAAGTCAATAGTAAGCATCCCAATTCTTTTGGTTAAATTGAGATTTGAAATTTTTTTAATGTATATAGAGAATTTATAAAATAAAAAATAAAATTAAAAGGACGTTTCTTGAAGATTTGAAAAGAATACAGTGTAAAAAAACCCATATTTAATATCTATTATAATATTACATTCCCGTAACGCATTATAAAATGTCAAAATTGAGTCCAATAACAACATTAAAAAAATTCATTTTTATCATTTTTAAATATAAAATTTGTTAAAAATTAACATCTAGTTAACGATATTGAATTTTTTTATGATAATTTACTTATAGAATAACAACTTCCAATCAAAAATGATGAAGTAAGGTCAAATTTTCATGAAACGATTTATTAAATAGTTTTAAATTAAAATAGAGAGATGAATGAAATAAAAGAAATGAAAACTATATAAATACATAAAGGAGTAAAAAATATGAGGGGTTTAAAACACTTGGTAAAAATAATTTCCATCAATAGATTTGCAATGTATATCATCTAAATAAAATGATATATTAATATATTTTCTTACCATTTTGGAAACTTTTTAATTATTAACACATTGAATGAAATAAATTAAAATGGACCATTATATAAAAATAATATGAAGGTACTAATGATATAATATATCATAGGGGATGTAGAGACCCAAAAATTCCATAGAAATGTTTTTTAATTATATGGATTTCTTTTAGGATCTCGAAATTTGCTGGAACATGATTCTAAGGTCCAGAGTGCCCGGAATGATCCGTTGAAAATTTTTTAACTTCAAATAGAGCACATGAGCGTTTTTTCTAAAAGAGTGGAATAAATCTTAAATGAGTGATCAGATTAAAAAACCTAGGGAACCATTGCATTCAGGATGGTGGGTTTAGCATAGGTGTGACTTAATTTTAGTCGGCATATACCTCCACTGAGGAAACCTGAAAATGGAATACCCATAAATTATATAATTAAATATAATTATTTTATTTATGAAATGATTATAACTCACAAACAGAGACTTGGATTAGAAATATGAGACCACCAATGAACTCGTGAGGGTATGATTTCCTTAGACAGATCCTAACATTGGCCGGCATGGGCCAACAATTGATGTTAGTTTTTGGCCAAAAATAAAATAATTAGGTTACAATTATTTAATTTTCAAATCCATATTACTCTGAAATGGTAACTAAGATTAGAAATCTGAGAGTATTCTTGAGCTCGAGAGGGCGTGTTTCCCTTCGGTGGAGAAAAAACATGACCAGTGTAGGTCATGGGAGACTATTAATAATTTTTTAACATTTTTAAGGTACGTTCAGTAAACATGTGAGTAGGGATTTATTCCATTTGAACTGGTCCTCAGATTGAAAATATGAGGGCATCGTTGAATTCAAAGCTCTAAGATTCTCTTAGGCGAGGTTTAACATTGTTTGGAAAATGTTTTATGGAAAAGTTCTTTTTCATACTTTAGGAAATATAATAATAAAATGACTAAAGAAGTTATTTTTTTCTTATTGGAACCATTTAGCAACAGTGGAAGGACCACAATGTAATGTCGGGCATTGATTGATATCCTTTTATTGATAGGATCCTTTGGTTGTGTAACCACGATGCTCATATGATTAATGGAACAGTAATTGCGGTTCATTAATGATCCCCAATTATGAAAACAATTTATGTGGTCCCTTTTCTTAATTTAGTCAATCCTTTGGCATGAATTTTGGGAGAGCTACGAGAGGAAGCTCTGAGGAAACAATGGTGATGTCTTCCTCCAACGACGAATCGAGATTTGGCGATGCGATTGGGGAGTCGAACTGGAAATTAAAGGGGGATAGAAAATGCTGACAAAGATATTCATAAAAAGGATTCTCCTCATCTGTTTTTAATGAATCCAACATGTTCAAGGTAGGGGTTTATTTCATCACGCATTTTAAATGATTTCCTCTTCCCCATTCATTAAAAATATGAAGAACATGAATCAACTGACAAACAGCTTGATCTGTGAATAATTTTTTTAGGGAGATTGTTACATGGTTTATTGGTGGGGTTTTATTTCATCTTTTAATGATTTTTATTTCACCACCATGTTAAAAGTCTAACGCGGAGGGCACATGCAAATCCAAACAATACCTTGACCCTCCGCTACTCTCGGTTTTCAATTCGCCCTTCATGGCTGAATGTTTAACATGATGACAACGTGAAACTAAGGGCCCCATAGTGAAGGTGACATCATGGGATGACCTCAGTCATAGACGGGATGAAAACATGACCACCTGAGCTTCACCGGTGGTCCGTGGAAGTGTCATTGGTATGGCGGCGCCAACGACCGACGGCCGCGAGGAGGTGGCGGTGCCCGTAGGCACTGCGTCAGATAAGGGGTGGCCAGAGACAGCCAGACACATTGATGGTAGGCAATGTTCAATGAAGGTGTTTTATAGAGGAGGCTCCATGGCTTCGATCCATGGCGGTGGGCAGACCCGCTCCCGCGTGTCCTACCTCTGATCGGTCCACGTAGACCGGTCAGCTGGAATGGAACCAGGCTAGAACCGCTAATTGAGGATCCCAAATGGACTCATCCATTTGGGGAGGCAGAACATGCCCTGCCAGAGGTCTAAGAAGGTTCTGTGGCCTGGCGGGTGGCTCCCAACCAGTTTAGGCTGAACCCAGTGGGCGGGGCGGGTCGGGTTGACCCAGACCCTTTAAACATGTTTTTCTTTAAGAGCTATATCATCTAAACCGGAAATCCGTTTGATGATACATCTGTGGATATGGAATCATTAAGATGAGGTGGTCCTTATAAAATAATACACCTGGATTTTGGAGAATGATGAAGTATGGACAGTTGGATCGAACCCAAATCCAATTGGGCCCTCAGTACTGAAATGCCTTTATCTTACATACCGAGAGTATGATTGATGCACCATCTGTTGCATTCGAACCCTTGTGACATAGAGGTTCTTCAGTTAACTTCTTCATGGGTCTTCATGGAGGTTACAGTATGGAAAATGTCACGAAGAGTGGATCCTCTCAGAATCAAGCATGCAAAGTGTGGGAATCTAGTGGCTGACTGAGACATGATGAATCACCATACGATCCTCTGTGGGTCAGCCATTACAGATCCTCTATGGGCTAGCATGTATTGATCCATTGTGGGTCAGCATTTATAGATCCTCTGGGATCATCACCTAGTGACACTCTATGGGTTAGCACATTGCAATCCTCTGTGGATCAATACCTAGTGATCCTCCATGGGTAAACACTTAGAAGTCCTCTGTGGATCAGTACATATCGATCCTTCATGGGTCAACACCTAGTGATCTTCTGTGGGTTAACCCCTAGTGATCCTCTGTGGGTAATCAACTAGTGACCTTTTGGGGTCTAGCGGCAAAAGCCTCTTGACAGAATAAGATGATTTAGATTTACGACTATTCATCTCTAATCAGGTTATTTAAGTTATATACATGGTGTCAATTGTGTCTTTTACGTTGGTCCATATGGTTGAGATAGGCTATAATCATGGAAAGGGGAAATTGGTGGTATATTTACTTTGTAGGAGGTCTGGTTTACAACTGCTGAGTGAGGAGACATTGTGTTAAGTCATAATATAGATATCCATTGTGGATAGTGTTGGAGAAACTTACCTCCAGTCTATGACTGTCACTCCCACATTCTTATAGAAAGTTAGTGAGGCACATCTTATGGATTTTTACTTTGAGGCTTGATGTGCTATGATATTCTCCATACTTTCTCCTGATAAATTTTTGACAAGCGGGGAGCACGACATCCTTTTCAGAGGATACACCATGGTAACAGAGACATTATTTGAGTATGATTTGAGGGAATTGAATAAATCATCTTTGGTGGTACATCATAATGTGGAAAATATGTTCCAGGACCTATGATGTCATTACGAGTTGTTACGGATGAAGGAAGAAGTGGTAGAGTTCGTTTCATGTTGCCTCACTTGTCAGAATGTGAAAGATGAGATTCAGGTTCCAGCTTGATTGAGCTAAGCCTTCATCCTTAGATAGATGGTAAGATAGAGTGGACCATACCAATGATGGAGGACATGCTTCATGCATTCGTCCTTGATTTTGGATGTAGTTGTAAGGATCAATTTCCCTTGGCAGAGATCACACACAAAAACAACTATCACTCCACCATCGGCATGGCACCATTTGTGGCATAGTACGAGTGACCCTGTAGATCACCTCTATGCTAGACAGACCCCAGGGAGTTAGGAATTATGGGTCCATAGTTGGTACGAAATACAACAGAGAAGGTGGATATCATCCAGGAGTGGATCAAGACTACACAGAGTAGGCGGATGTCTTATGCCGATAGGTGACATGCACTCTTAGATTTGGAGGAAGGAGGTCATGTTTTCCTTCGAATCTCACCATGATGAGGATGGTAGAGATTTGTTCGGGGTAGAAAGATATCTATGAGGTTCATTGGAACATTTCATATTCTTATCAAAGTTGGAGAGGTGGTGTAATTCTTAGCTCTTCCCCCACAGATGCACCAGGTGCAAACTATTTTCCATGTGTCACAACTAAGGAGATACATGCATGATCTGTCGCATGTCATCGACAGGGGTGAGCTTGATATTGATGATGGGGTGAAATTAGTGGTGTTCCAGATGGAGATAGAGGATTGACAAGATTGGGTCTTGCATGGGTGTTGGATTCCTCTGGTGTGAGTTCGGTGGCAGCATGGGAACCTCATGGAGAGAACATGGGAGAGGGAGGCTCAGATTCATTCTAAATATCCCCATTTGTTTCCTTAGATTTTTTTGTGGATTTTGGGGATGTAAAGCCCTAAGGTTGGGAAAATTTATAGACCTATAAATTCTGTATAAATGTTTTTTTAATTATATTGATTTACTTCGATACTGTAAAATATGATGGCACGTGACACTGAGGCCCAGAGTTCCCGGAATGATATTTCGAACCATTTTAAGCTTTAAATAGTGCATGTGGGGGGGGGGGTTCCTGATAAAGTGTTATAACTCATAAATGGGTGCCCAGATCAGAAATCTGAAGGCATCATTGCATTCATGATGGCAAGTTTACCCTAGGCACAACTTAAATTAAGTCGATGTAGGCCCCCATTGAGGAAACAAAAAAATTGCATAACCGTAAATAAAATAATTACATAAAATTATTTTATTTTTTAAATGCTTATAACTCTCAAAAGGAGACTCAGATTATAAATCAGAGACCACCTCTGAACTCGTGAGGGTATGCTTTCCTTAGGAAGATCCTAAAATTGGCCAGCGTGGGCCAACATTGGAAGTTAGTTTATGGCCGTAAATAAAATAATTAAGTAACAATTATTTTATTTTCAAATCTGTAAAACTCATAAACCGTAACTCAGATTATAAATCTGAGAGTACGGTTGAGCTCCTGCGGGTGTGATTCCCTTTGGTAGAGCATAACCATGACCAGCGTGAGTCAAGCGTGGCTATTAATAATTTTTGAACTTTTTTTACGGTACGTTATGTAAAAATGTGAACGAGGATTTATATATTTTGAACTTGTGCTCGTATTGAAAATATGTGGGTACCGTTGAATTCGTTGCACTGGTATTCCCTTAGAAGAAGAAAAACATTATTCTTAAAAAGTTGGATGGAAAAGTTAATTTTTGGAATTTCCGAAAGCAGTAATAATAAAATAACTAAAGAAGTTATTTTATTCTTTTTGAAAACGTTGAGAAATGGTAGTGGGACCGCACTGTAAGGTCAGGCTTTGATTGAGAGCCAAATATTTATGTGATCCTTTGGTTACATAACCATGCCGCCTGTATGAATAATGGAACATTAATTGCTATTCATTCATGAACCACAATAATGAATGCAACATAGGTGGTCCCTTTTCGACATTTTATCAAACCTTGGGCAAGGGTTTTGGGAGTGCTATAAGAGGAATCTCTAATGAAAGACCAGTGATGTATTCCTCCAATAAAGAAGAGAGATTCGATGACGCCATTGAGGATTCGAAAAGGAAATCTACAAGTGATGATGAACACCGATGAACAACTTTGAACAACGGATTCTCCTCTATATTCAGCAAATCCACCATGTTCAAGGTAGGGGGTTTATTTTTTACGTGTTTTAAATGATTTCCTCTTCCCCATTATTGAATAATATGTAAAACACAAATCAATCGACTAAAGGGTTGATCTGGGATTCATTATTTTTTGTAGGAGGATGTTGCGGGGTTTCATTGGGGGGTTTTCATTTGATCTTTTAATGATTATTATCTCACAACTATATTATAAATCTAATGTGGATAGCTTGGTCCAATCCAAACAAGGCCTAGCCACTCCACCGTTCTCAGTTTTTGATGCATTCTTCGTGGCCGAATGCTTAACTTGATGACAACGTGAAAATGAGGGCCCCACAGTGAAGGTGACATCCCTTGAGGCCCGTAGGTGTAGATGTGAAGAAAATTGGACCATCTAAGCTTCACCAGTTGCCTTCAAATGTGTTGCTAGCATGGAACTATTAGCGCGGTGGAGTCGGCGACCAGCATCCGTGAGTAGGGGCGGCGCCGGAAAGCGCCACGGAAGACTGGTGGCAATCTTCCGACACTGACCACGTTAATGGATTGTGGAATTCCACAGAGGAGGTGGCATCATCCAAAATGCTATTGTGGAGGAGGCTCCGTGGCTCTGAGCCACGACGATGGGTGGACCCGAGCCCATGGGTCCTGCCTTTGACTGGTCGACACGGACTGGTCAGTTGGAGTGGTGCCAGGCTGACACCATTGATTGAGTAACCCAAACAAAATTGTCTGTTCGGGGAGGCGGACCACACCCAACGGGCCGGGCTTGTTCCATGGAATGGTAGCCCACGCCCAGCCAGTTCAGGCAAGACCGAGTCAGGTCAAGTCAGACCCATACCCTTTGACTCAGTTTCTCTTAAAGGGCTATGTCTTCTAAACCGGACATCCATTTGAATAACCTTCAATGGAGATGGAATCCTTAGGACGAAGAGTTCCTCTTGAGATACTCCACATTGGTTTTTGAAATGTTGGAGTATAGCTGGGTTGGATCGAACCCGATTTTGACCAGGCCTCAGTACTAAAATGCCTATGTCTTACAGATAGGGCATCCGATTGGCGTGTCATACATTTCATTGGAACCCCAATGACATGGTGGTTATTTGGGTTACTTCATCATGGGAAATTATAGAGGTTGAGGTATGACTGATGGCATGAGGATCATATCCTCTCGGAATGAAGCATGCTAAGTGCAGGAATCTAGTGGCTTGCTGAGACGTGATGAAGCACTTAACAATCCTTTATGGGTTAGCAGTTAGCGATCCTCTATGGGTCAACACGTAGAGATACTCTATGGGTTTACAGTAGGTGATAATTTGTGGGCCATCACCTAGAGACCCTCTTTGGGTGAGTACTTAGTGATCCTATATGGCTCAACACATAGTGATCCTCCATTGGTCAGCACATAGTAATCGTCTGTGACTCAAAAACATGCGATCATATGTGGGGAAGCTCATAGCGATCCTCTGTGGGTCAACACCTAGTGATCCTCTGTGGGTCAGTACCTAGTGACCCTGTACAGTCTAGCTTCAAAAATACTCTCGACAGAATAATATGATATACCTTTATGAATAATAATCTTTACTCATGTTTTTAAGTTATATACCTGGTTTCAGCTACGTGTTTTACTTTATGACATGTGGATGAGATAGTCTATACTCTTGGGAAGGGGAACATACTGGTAGACGCGCTCTGCATGAGGTCTGGTTTACAACTTCTAGGTGAGGTGACGAAGCAGCTAGCCACGATACAGATATCCTTCGTTGATATTGATGAAGAAGCATGCCTCCAGTCTGTGAGGGCCACTCACCCACTCTTACAACATACTAGGGAGGTGAAACTTGTGGATGTTGATTGTGAGGCTCATCGTGCTTAGATATCCTCAGTATATTCTCATGATGGATTTTCTTTAGATGGGGAGCACATCATCATTTTCATAGGATGCACCATGGCACTAGTGACGTTATGGGAGGAGGTGTTGAGGGAATTCTATAAATCCCCTTTGAAGATACATCATAGTGTGGAGAAAATGTATCAGGACCTCTAACGTCAGAACTTTTTGTTAGGGAAGAAGGAATTAGTGGCCGAGTTCATTTCATAATTCCTCACTTGTCATCTAGTTAATGCTCAAAATCAGGTTCCAGCATGATTAATCAAAAATTTCATCCTCATATAGATGGTGAGAAGGAGAGAACCATACAGACAGTTTATGAAATGCCTCATGATTCCATCCTTGATTTTTTCCATTGTTGGATTGATAACTTTCCCTGGGTGGAGTTCACATACAAAAACAGTTATCACTCCAACATTGTAATGGCATAATTTTAGGCCTTGTATGGGAGACCCAGTAGATCGCCTCTATGCAGGACAGACCCATGGGAGTCAACACATATGGGACTAGAGATTGTATGAGCTACCATAGAGAAGGTGTAGATCATCTAGGAGTAGATGAAGACATCATTGAGTAGGAGTAATTCTTATGTTGATAGGACACAGAGAAACCTAGAGTTTGAGGAAGGAGGTCATTATTTCCTTAACGGCTCACCTCGACGATGATCGTAGAGATTTGTTCGGGGTGTAAAGCTTTCTCTGAGGATTATCATACATTTTCATGTTTTAGAAAAGTTAGTGATGTGGCATACTGCCTAGATCTTCCATCATAGATTCACCAGTTGTATAATGTTTTCCATGTGTAACAGTTGAGGAGTTACGTGCATGATCCATCAGACATCATCGACTGAGGAGAAATAGAAATTGACAATTGGGAAAAATTTGGGGAGTTACTGGTAGATATAGAGGATCGGCAGGAGATGGTCCTGCAGGGGCGGCTAATTCCCATGGTGCTAGTTCAGTGGAATCATGAGAACCTCGAGGAGATCATATGGGAGTTGGAGGCTCAGATTCATGCTCAGTACCCTCATTTGTTTCCTTTGATTTTGTTGTAGATTTCGGGGATGTAAATCCCTAATGTGGTGATAATTTTAACGACCCATAAATTATGTATAAATGTTTTTTCTAATTATATGGATTTATTTCGAGACCGATAATTTTGATACTACGTGATTCCGAGACCCAGAGTGCCCAGAATGATTCATCAAAAAAAGTTAAGCATTTAATAGAGCACATGAGGGGTTTTACTAAAAATGTAGAATAACTCTTAAATGGGTGCCCATTCAGAATCTTGAGGGAACTGATGCATTCAAGATGATAGGTTTAACCTAGGAGAAACTTAATATTAGTCAGCGCATGCCGCTAGTGAGGAAACCTGAAAATTGAATAACCCTAAATAAAATTAATAAATACAATAATTTTATTTTTCAAATGCACATAACTCACGAATGGAGACTCAGATTCAAAATCCAAGACCACAACTAAACTTGTGAGGGTATGCTTTCCTTAGGCAGATCCTAACATTGGCCGACACTGGCCAACAGTGGATGTTAGTTTTTGTCCGTAAATAAAATAATTAAGTAACAATTTTTTTATTTTCAAATAATTATTACTCCAAAATGGTAACTCGGATTAAAAATTCAAGAGTTCCATAGAGCTCGTGAGGGCTTGATTCTCTTAGGTGGAGCCAAACGTTGACCGACGTGGGTCGTGGGTGACTGTTAATCATTTCTGAAAATTTCTTTTGGTATGTCTAGTAAAAGTGCACATGAGTATTTATATCTTTTGAATTAGTGCTTGAATTGATAATTTAAGGGCACCATTTATTTCGTAGCATTGAGATTCACTTAGGTAAAACAAACCATTGTTCTAAAAAAGACAAACATAAAGGTTATTTTTTGAAATTTTGGGGAAAAAATAATTTCTAAATAAGTTATTTCATTATTTTTACAACTGTTGAGAAATGGTGGTGGGACTGGATCATAATGTAAGGCTTTTATTGAGAGCCATTTATAGACATGATCCTTATATTGCATAACTAGAATGCTTGTAGGATTAATGGAAGATTAATTTTGTTTCATTAATGAACCTCATTAATGACCGCAACGTAGGTGGTCCCTTTTCTTTATTTAATAAAACATTTGGAATGGGTTTTGGGAGAGCTATGGGAGGAAGATCAGACAAAACACTGATGACGTCTCCCTCCAATGAAGAAAAGTGTTTCAGTGATGCCACTAAGGATTGGAATTAGACAACAACGGGTGACGACAAATACCGAGGAACATCTTCGAACAACAGAATCTCCTCCTCCATCTTCAGAAAATATAATATGTTCGAGGTAGGTGTTTATTTTTTTATGCATTTTAAATGATTTCCTCTTCCCCAATCTTGAATAATATTAAGAACACGAATTAATCAACTAATAGGCAGATCTGTGATTCGTTCAATTTTTGCGGGAGGATGTTTCTTGGTTTCTTTTTGGGGTTTTTATTTAATAATTTAATGATTATTATTTCACCCCCATGTTATAAGTCTAACATGGAGGTCATCAAGAAATCTTAAAAGGGATTATTCCCTCCACTACTCTTAGTTTTTGATGCGTTCTTCGTGGACGAATGTTCAAATTCACTACAATGCGAAACCAAGGGCCCTCAGTGAAGGTGACATCCCAAGAGGAATATAGGTGCATTCAAGAATAAAATGGGACAACCAGAGATTTACCAGTGGAATAAAGAGGTGCCAATGGAAGGGAACCACCAGCACGGTGCTACCGGTGACTAGAGGCCATGAGGAGGGGCGGCGCTCGCAGGCATCGCAGCGGACAGGGGGTGGACGGCTGATGTTGGCCGCATTGATGGTGGTCGACGTGCCGCAAAGGAAGTGATGGAAGCCAACGGACTGCAACAGAGGAGTCTCCATGGTTTCAATCCATGGTAGGGGCAGAACCATTCCCACAGGTCCTCTCTTTGACCGGTCCACGAAGACCGGTCAGCTTGACAAGTGCCAGGCTGGCGCTGCTGATTGATGGGTCCGAATGGACTCATCCATTCTAGGAGGGGGACCACGCCTAGACTGTGGTTCAAGCCAGTTCTGTGGCCCATTGGGATTCTCCCAGCCTATTCGGGCCAGGACCAATGGGCTGGGTCAGGTCGAGTTGACCCCTATCGGGTCGGGGCGGGCTGTACTGGTTCGGGCGGGCCGGAACCAAACCCTTTAACCCAATTTTTTCTTAAAGGGACATATCTTATAAACCAGATATCCATTTGATGAATCCATTGTGATGATAAATCCTTAGGATGATGTTGCCCTTTTGAGATACTCCAGTTGGGTTTTGGAGAATATTGGAGTATGACCGGGTTGGATCAAACCCGAATCCAACCAGGACCTCGGTACTAAAATGACTATAAATTACAGACAGGGCATATGATTGACGCACCGTCTCTAACATTATAACCCTTATGACATGGTAGTTCATCATGTTAATTTTCATGGGATCTCATGGAATTTAAGGTATGACTGATGGTTTGAGGATATGATCTTCCAGGAATCAAATGTGCTAAGTGCGGGAATCCAGTGCCTGGTTGAGTCGTGATGAAGCAACTAATGATCCTCTATGGGTCAGTTGTAAGTGATCCTTTTTGGGTTAGCACGTAGAGATCCTCTGTGGGTAAGAATTTAGAGATCCTCTATTGTTTCGCACTATGGAATCCCGCCTTTATATTACATAACTTTTCATTACATTTTACAAAAACAAGATCATTAAAGTCTAGTGTTTTGCAAATCAGGAACATAAAGCATGAAAACAACATAAAAAATTCTTCTAATCCACTTGTAAGGATTCATCATAAGGTCAACCTATTTTCAATTGTTTCATATCATAACATGGATACATACATCAAAGGAAAGGGTGAGTAGAAGGCCCAATATAGAAATCAAGGGAATTGGTTTACTTGTGATAACTATAAGAACATAATGAAAACCACAAGACATGAGCCACAGAAAAATAGGCATATCAGAATAAAAAAACATGAATCAAAAATTTAATATGTGGCTATAGAATTTCATTAAGACATTCATGAACATATCACCAATGTTCATTCCCAAGGTGTCGTAAAAACATTACAAGGTTATCCACCAAGGTATCGTGACACTTGTAATCTA
Source organism: Viscum album (assembly GCA_963277665.1). Taxonomy (NCBI): domain Eukaryota; kingdom Viridiplantae; phylum Streptophyta; class Magnoliopsida; order Santalales; family Viscaceae; genus Viscum; species Viscum album. The sequence goes on along the minus strand of OY728119.1, from coordinate 1,828,277,807 downwards.
TAATGATTAATTATTAACCCAATTAATTGGAGAAAAATTAGGAAAAACACTTAATATGTATTTATTTTCATGTGATCCACATAAATCACAATCATAAATTTCGTAAATAACCCAAATAGAATCAATGAAATGGGTTTCACGTCAAAATCACGATGTTTAAAAAGTACCTAAAAATAAGATCATTATGTCACTTATAACCCATGGGATGGGAGTGAGGGTTATATGTATGTCAATTAGAGAATAAAAAAGATCAGTTTTATGTATGGATAAATACCCCTAGAAATAAAAATATATTTGGATATCCAAATAAATAATACAAGATAATTTCTTTAGAAAAAGAGAGATTTTGTGACAAAAATTCTCCAGTATAATGACTACATAACATCATTTTAGAAAACATTGAAATGAGAGGGGACAAGGTTAAACCACTAATAAATAATTCATAATACTTATTGGGTACATAATAATATCATGGTATGGATATTTTAATGACCTACCCCATGAAAAGTAAACATGATATAAAAAAAGAGATGTTATTTCTTTAACAAAAAATTCGACAACCTAACGACGTTGCTTAAAATTTCATTAAATAAATTGACGAGAGCGGAAAGGGTCTCTCATAATTTTGACATCAAAATGAATAGTAATAAGAATAAATAAGAACATAACCCCACATAATAATATAGATACTTGAAGACATAACATAAAGGAAATCATGACTAAAAAGAAAAGGGTGAAAGGTTCTCTTACATTGAAGAGTATCTTCGAAAGCTCGACGATAGGGACCTTGGGGTGCTTGAGGTAACCTTGGAAGGACTACTTGTGAGGTAAAAAGACCGTATATTTTTTGAGTTGGATTTTGTAATGAAATGAATGAGGGAATTACTTGGAATTTATATGAAAATGAGGGAATATTTAATTAATTTCTAAGGGATACCTCATCAGTAGTACTTGCAAAACCAGGGGCATGCCCATGGTATTGGCCACTTGGGAAACCTCATAAGATATCTTAATATTAAAAATTCTACCAGATTTATTACATCCTTATTACATCATCAATGATATAATTAAACACCTGAATCTCAAAAATGAATTTTTACTATTCATAAAAAATTCAGCTGTTTCAGAAAAATCCCAAAATATTCACACAGACTTAATATAGATGCTCTTGATTCAATAATAAACTCCATTTTATGAAAATAAATTTCTAACTATTTTTAATTTAATTATTAAACAAAATCATTATTTATTAAAAAACAACTCTAAAACTATAACTTATTTTGCAACACCTTGAAAAGGTAATCATGGTCCCATAAAATTATCGTATAACTATATGAAAATAAAGCAACAATTTATGATTACATTTTATGAAAATATATTTTTTATTTTAAATTATAAAACTAACTTCTAAATTGTAATTAAAATATTTATGACATACAAAAATACCAATACTTATATTATAACCATTTTTTCATTTTTAAGATGTCTAAATTATATTTATACATTAATGGGTGATGTTTCTATTTTTTGGCCAATTTACTATTCATTACTATTCATATGGGAACGTTACTATTCATATATTACTGTTCCCTAAATATTAAGTTGATCTTATTAGACTCTAAAATTCTGACTGGTCAAAATTGAAGAAGACCATTTTATGAAAATCATTTCACATTATTAATAATTTATAGTTTACCAAAAAATATTTTAAAATACCTTTTTTCCAAAATTCATCAATAACATGTAACTTCATTATACATTTATTTGGACATTTGAAATTCACAAATTTAATATAATAAGAAATAACAATTTTATTTATTCTAAAGAACTACACAACGTAACTAAGGTATCGTTACATAGCCCCTTATAACACCTATATCGGACTTAAGTGTATGGTGTGTTATGGTGATAGAATCTTGGGGAATCTCAGACAATAATGCCCAAGTGGTAATTTCTACCAGCTTGGACTTCTCCCTTAGGCAATTCTGTTCAAACTTCACATACTGAAGCTCAGCTTGGGCTTGGTCCAGAGTAAAGCCCAGTGATGCTACCTCCTTCCCGAGCTCTGACAGATGGGATTTGTATGACCCAAGTCTATTGGATGAGGCCCTCGACTCTTCTTTCTATATTAAATAACCAATATCACTTGTATTTATAAACAATAATTGTATTGTTAACTTTTTAGATTCCAATGCTCATATTGACTAACAATCATATAACAGTTCAAACACAATGATATCACTACATTAATTAAATGCTATAGTTATATGGAGTATAAAATGAAATAATTCACAAATTTAGTAAACAAATATTATTAAAAAGTTCATGTCATTACACTATTCTACCCTCAAGAAATTTCATCCCTGAATTTTTAACTCATACCCTCAGAAGAGAAAAGGTGTGGGTACTTGTGCCTCAACGACACCTATGGTTCCCAAGTAGCTTCTTCATATTTGGGGTTCCTCCACAACACCTTAACAAGGTGGGTAGTCTTGTTGCGTAGAACCTGGTCTCTATGATCCAAGATCTCCACTGGTTACTCCTCATGAGAGAGGTCAGGTTCCAGTTGTACCACCTCCATATTTAGTACATGTGAAGGGTTAGGTATATACTTCCACTAGAGGGATACATGGAAGACATCATGAACTTGTGTTAGATATAGAGGAAGTGCAAGCCGATAGGTCACTGCTTCTACGCGATCAAGGATGTCATAAGGGACAATGTACGTAGGGATGAGATTCCCATTTTTCCAAACCTCGTGAATCTCTTCCAAGGTGAAATTTAAATAATGATTTTTCCCCAACATCAAACTCCATGTCCATTCGACAATTCTCGGCATAGCTCTTTTACCGACTCTGAGTAGCCTTAATGTGTTGTTGGATGACATGGACTTTTTATGTCAATCCTTACACAATATTAGGCCCAAGATGATTTCTCTCACTAGATTTACGCCAACTTGTAGAAGTTCAACACCACTTACCATATAGTTCTTCATAGGGTGCCATTTTAGTGCTCAACTGAAAGATATTGTTGTAAGAGAACTCAACTAAAGGTATATGTTGATCCCATCCACCTTTAAATTCCATTGAGAATGTTCTCAGGATATCCACGAGTGTTTGAATAGTCCATTCATATTGTTCATCAGTTTGGGGGTGATAGGCCATAATTAAATTCAATTCTATGCTTAGAGAATGTTGAAGACTTATCCATAATTTTTATATGAACCTTGGATCACGATCAGATACGATAGAAAGTGGAACTCCATGCAGCCTTACCACTTCCTTCACATAAATCCTAGAAATTTTATCAAGAGAGAAATCGTCCCGAATGGAGATAAAATGGGAAGTCTTGGTGAGATGGTCCAAAATAACCCATATCGCATTGTTTCCCTTGGAATTTCTCGAGAGACCAGTGATAAAGTCCATAGTGATATTTTCCCACTTCCATACTGGTAAGGGTAGTGATTTTGATAACCCTTTATTAAGTGGTCACTTTGCCTTTACATGCTAACATACATGGAACCTTGAAGTGTTGTTAGAAATATCCTTTTATATATTATCTCACTAATAATGATCTCAAAGGTCCCTATAAGTTTTTTTACTTCTAGGATGTATAGAGAATGTAGAGTTATGATCTTCATCCATCAGCTCCTTCTTTATTTCCAGAATAGATGGAACACATAGTCTTGTATGATATTTATGTACAACTTCTTTATCAATATTTAACACAGGAAAAATCCCATCCTTCATAGCCTCAAACATGTTTTGTAAAAAATGATCTTATTTATGAGAATTCATGATCTTCTCTAGTAATGATGGTTGAGAAAGCATTTGGGTCAGGTTTGATGATGTTCTTTCCCTAATTATTCCCATGTCCATCTTTACTAGGTCATTGATCAAACGATCTCTTTGAATCCTCATCATAGAAAGAACAACTGGGTCTTTACAAATTAATGCATTAGCGACATTGTTTTCCCTTTCGAGATGATAATTAATTGAGAAATCATAGACTTAGAGAAGTTTCAACCATCTCATCTGCCTCATGTTCAATTCATTTTCTGTGAAAATATAATTCAAAAATTGAGGGTCTGTGTATATATCACATTTCTCTCCATAATGATAGTGCCTCCATATCATCAGATCACAAACTACTATAGTCAGCTTCTGATCATGCATATGATTGTTTTTATCATGAGTCCTCAACTGTCGAGATGCATAAGCAGTGACTTAGTCATTTTTCATGAGGACACACCCAAGACCTTTCAGAGATTCATCACTAAAAATAATGAATCCTTCTCTACAAGAGGGAAGAGTTAACACGGGTGAAGTAACCAATATCTTATTCTGCTATTGGAAACTTTCCTCACCCTCCTTTTCCAGATAATATTGACCCCATTTGAGTTTACTTTGATATTGGATTATAAATTTGTTAAAAGTTCTTCACAAACCTCCTATAATATCCCGCTAAATGATTGAAACTACAAATCTATGTTATTGTTGTAGGTTGAGGCCACTCCTCTACAACTTTTGTCTTTGTAGGGTCAACTGTTATTCCTTCATTGGTAACAATGTTCCCCAAGAAAGTAACATGTTGAAACTAGAATTCACATTTGTTGAACTCTCTAAAAATACTTTCCTTTTGTAGTGTTTTCAAAATACCCCTTAGATGATCCTAATTCCCCTCAAGAATTTTGGAAGATATCATAATATAATTAATAAAAAACATCCATAATGTTATCAACATAGTCCTTAAAGATTATATTCATCCAATCCATAAAAATAGAAGGTGAAATAGTTATTTAGAAAGTCATGAAAACAATCTAATAATGCCTATATCTTGATCGGAAGGCATTTTTTTGGAATATTCTCATTTTCACCCTCAATTGATGATAGCCAGATCGAAGATCAATCTTATTGAATTATTGAGCCCCACAATGTTGGGAAAAAAGTCATCAATTCATGGAATAGGGTATTTTTTCTTCTCTGTGATCTCATTCACTTCTCTATAATCAATGCATAGTCACATTGATCCATCCTTCTTCTCCACAAAGAGAATAAGTGCTCTCTAAGGAGACTCACTCGGTCGGAGAAACCCGTTCTCCAAAAGATTTTGGAGTTGTTTCTTTAATTCACCTAGCTCTATATTTTTCATCCTATAGGTGGTCTTAGATATCGGATGGGACTCAAGTATGATTTCAATGGAGAACACTGACTCTCTTTCTGGGTGAGGTCTAGGTAACTTCTCAGGAAATGCGTCAACGTATTCATAGATGACGGGGAAATTTTCTATCCTCAAACTCTCATTTCATTGTTCTTATTCACCAATCAAATCCATAAAGAAGGATATATGAGGTTCTTCTTGATAAAGATCACATTCAGATATCTCTCCTTGGAAGATAACAATTGGTCTTCCATTCAAGACTACTGATATTTCCTTTCTTCTGCATTTGATCCTAGCATTATACTTTGGGAGCCAGTCTATCCCTAGTATAATGTCGAATTCCATCATGGAAATGACTACTAGATTTTCCATATGATTATGCTAACTAAACTAAATACTAGTGTTTCTAAACAATGATTATTCTTGTAGAATCCCATCAAGAGTCATGATTGATAACTCTACTTTTAGCAAATTAGGGGTTAATTCTAAATTCTTTGAAAACTAGGAGGAAATAAAAGAATGCGTAGAACCAGAATCAAACAATGTACTTGCTAGATATAAGAGAACAACAAGAGAACCTATCACCACATCATTTGGTGATTCAACTTCAGCTGTAGTGATTTCAAAAGTAGGAACTTGCTCCCAAAGCCTATACTAAGGCTAGTGGTGATTCCCCTCTAATTCCATTAGGTTTGGACAGTGATTGGTAAAGTGCCAAATTTAGGCACACTTATAGAATTGGACATCAGGTAGGGCCTGCACCATCTTCCCATTTTCATTAGTGCTGGGATGTCTTGTATTCACCTCATTATGAAAATTTTGTGGGATTTGGAAATCTCTTCCACACATGAAGCATTTCCCGCTCCCAAGCAGGCAGTTCCCCGAATTCTAAATCCCACATTTATTAAACATGGGACATTGCACTTGCTTTCATCCTATTCCCTGATCGAAGCTCCTCCGTAAGCATGGATCCATCGATATTTTCTTGTCATTGGATTTATCTGACCATTGCATCTCACCGAACTCCGTTTCAACTTTAATCGCACTTCGCACGATCTCCTCATAGTAATCATAATCTCAGTTGGCTAGATTCTTCCCCAGATAAGGTCTCAGCCCATCGAAGAATCTATCAACCTTACCATTTGGATCCATGAAAAAGAAAGTGGTGTAATGTGGAAGCCTTATGAAGTTCATCTCATAGATTCCCACATATTCATTCTCCTTCTACTTCAACTCAAGAAAATCTTTCTCCATTATTGTTCTCATCGATCGAGGGAAATACTTGCTTAAATCGATCCCTATGAACTCATACCACTCCAAAGCATCAACCTCTACTACTGGCCTCATGTTTTTAATTAGTTCCCATCACTAATCAACTTCTCCCTCAATGTGATAAATAGCCAAGGTAACCTTTTCTTGTTCATACTAGCGGAGCACAAAAATGATTTTCTCGATGGAGCTGATCCACTCTTCAGCAATCATTGGGTCAGTAGATCCACTGAAGGTTGGTGGTCATTGATAAATAAAAGATTCAACATAAATTTGTTCCCATCATGGTGAGATCGGTCTCTCACATTGATTCGAGTTATTTCCCATAACTTGAGTCAGTTGGTTTATCATTCACATGAATGTTTCATTCCAACTTCCATTGGAGGACGTCAACGCTTGGTCCATTGTATTCACCATTTGCATGGTTCCTCATATTGCCCACCATTTTCTAAAAGAATAAAACCTTAGTGAGAATCTTATTTGATTTACGAATTTTTTAACCATAAATGATTTTATGTCTTAAAACTCCATGCTTTAAACAATTACCTTTCTCTATAAATCCTTCCTAAGGATTCATCAAAAGCTTATGATTAACCAAAAATATCCCCCAGAAGTGTCATAACCAAGAGTGCAGCATGTTCAATTGTGTTGTACCAAGATACCCCGGGTCAAGCATGAAACTCCTTGTTAGAGTTTTCACTCCTAGGTACATCTGTGCCAGAGCCGCCTCTACCTGCTCGTATCTAGAGATGGAAGTCTTTTTTTGATAAACCACTTACTCAATAATCATCAAAATACCAAGAAGTATTCTTATATTTAAAAATTTCTATAGGATTATTACTAATGTTTTCATAGCATAATTTCCATAAATAACAAATCTTTCCTTTGATACAAACTATGGAATCCTGCCTTTATATTTCATATCTTTTCATTACATTTTACAAACAAAGGGTATTTAAAGTCTAGTGTCTTGGAAATCAGGAACATAAAACATGAAAACAACATAAAAATTTATTCTAATCCACTTGTAAGGCTTCATTATAAGTTCATCCTAAGTAAAATTGCATCATCTCATAACCTCGAGACATACATCAAAGGAAAGGGTGAGCAGAAGGCCTGGTAAGGAAATCAATGGAATCAGTTTACTTGTGATATCAATAAGAACTTGATGAAAAAAAAGACATGAGAAATGGAAAAAAGAGGCACATCATAATAAACATAACATGAATCAAAACATGAATATGTTGCTACTAAATTTCAATTAGAAATTCATTAACATATTACCAAGGTTCATTCCCAATGTGTCATAAAAATATTACCAAGGTTATTCAACAAGGTATTGTGAAACTTGTCATCTCTAGAGATTAATTCTTTACTCAATGCATTTGAGATTTATCAGGGTTCACCCTTAATATGTTTTTATTTTAAAATGATCCACATATATCATAATAAAAAATTTCAAAAATAACCCATAATGAATCAGGGAAATGGGTTTCATGTCAAAATCATGATGTTTAAAAAGTACTTAAAAATAAGATCATTATTTCATTTATTACCCATGGGAATGGAGTGAGGGTTATATGTATTTCAATTCCAGAATAAAATAGATCAATTTTATGTATTGATGAGTACCCTTGGAAATTAAAATATAAATAGGTATCCACGTAAATAATACAAGAGAATTTCTTGAGAAAAAGAGAGAGATTTTGTGATGAACATTCTCCTACATAACAACTCAATAACATCATTTTAGAAAACAATAAAAAAAGAGGAGATAAGGGTCAAACACTCATAAATAATTCATAATAATTTATGGGTAGATAATAAGATAATGGTATGGATATTTGAATGACATACCACATGAAAATGAAACATGAAAGAAAAGAGAAGATGTTATTTCTTTTATGAAAGATTGGGCATCCTAACGACATCGCTTAAAAATTTAGAAAATAAATTGATGAGAGCAGAAAGGGTATCTTATCATTTGGACATAAAATATATAGTAATAAGAATACATAAAAACATTCCCCCATATAGGAAGATGGATACTAGAAGACATAACATAAATGATATCATGAGTAAAAAGAGGTGGGTGAAAGGTTCCATTACCTTGAGGAGTATCTTCGAAAGCACAAATGTTGGAAACATGGGGGGATTGAGGGAACCTTTAGAGGAATAATTGGGAGGCAGAAAGACTCGAGCTTTGTTGAGGAGAATTTTGGAATGAAATGAATGAGTTAATGGCTTGGTATTTATTGGAAAAGTGAGAGATTATTTAATTAATTTCCTAGGGACTCCTCATCGGTTGTATTTGCAATACCATGGGCTTTCCCATGGTATTTTCCCATGCTATTGGCCACTCGGAACACCTCATAACATATCATACTATTTAAAGGTCTACCAGATTTATTACATCATGATTACATCATCATTTATGTCATTAAAAACCTGAAAATCAAAACTATAATTTTACTATTCACTAAAAATTCAACTATTTCAGAAAAATCCCAAAAATTCACCCTACCCTAATATCGATGCTCAAAATTAAAAAATAAACTACATTTTAAGAAAATAATTTTCTTAATATTTTTAAATTAATTTTTAAATAAAATCATTATTTATTAAAAAATAACCCTAAAACTATAACTTATTTTGTAACGCCTTGAAAAAGTAATCAGGGTCCCATAAAATTACCATATAACTATAAGATAATAATGTAACAATTTATTATAACATTTCATGAAAATTAATTTTTATTTTAAATGATTAAATTAATTATAAATTTTTAATTAAAATTTTTATGACATACAAAAATACCAATACTTTTATTATGAACATTTTTCACTTTTAAGATGTTTTAATTATATTTATAAATTCATGGGTTCAGTTTTTATTTTTTGGCAGATTTACTATTCATTACTATTCATAAGGGTATATTACTATTAATACTTTACTATTCACAAAAAATTAGGTTGATCTTATTAGACTATAAATTTCGTATTGGTCACAATTGTAGAAGACCATTTTCTGAAAATCATTTCACATTGTTAATTATTTAAAGTTTACAAAAAATAATTTAAAATTCCTCTTTTTCCCAAATTCACCAATAATATGAAACTTCATCCTACATTTATCTGAACATTTCAAATTCAAAAATTTAATATAATAAGAAACAAAAATTTTATTTAAACACAAGGATTATACTACGTAACTAATTTCTCTTTACATATCCCCTTATAACACCTGTATAGGACCTAAATATAAGGTGTGCTATGGTGATAGAATTTGGGGGTGGGTCGAACAAAAATGCCTAAGTGGGGATTTCTATCAGCTTGCACCTCTCCCTTAGGTGATAAGTTTCAAGCTTCACATGCTGAAGCTCAGCTTGGGCTTGGTCGAGAGCAAAATCCCAGTGATGTTACCACCTTCCCAAACTCTGAAAGATGGGATTCATACGACCTGAGTCTACTGGATGAGGCCATCGACTATTCTTTCTTTATTAATTATCCATGATCACTTTTATTTATAAAAATAATTGTAATGTTAAGAGTTTATTTTCTAATGGTCATATTGACCAATGGTCATATAACAGTCGAAACCCAACGGTATCACTTCATTAATTAAAGGATATAGTTTTGTGGACTATAAAATGAGATAACACACAAATGTAGGAAATGAATATTATTAAAAAATTTGGGTTGTTACAGGCACCTAGAGACCCTCTATGGGTTAGCACTTAACGATCCTTTGTGGATCAGCACTTAGAGATCCTCTATGGATCATCACTTAGCTATCCTCTATGGGTTAGCACATAGCGATCCTTTGTGGGTCAGCACCTAGAGATCCTCTATGGGTCAACACCTAGAGATCCTCTATGGGTCAACCCCTATAGACCCTATACGGTCTTGTAGAAAAATCCCCTCGACAGAATAAGATGATCTAGTTGTATGAATAATCATCTTTATTCATGTTCTATAGGTTTTATACATTGTCTGAGCTATGTCTTTTACATTGTGCCATGTGGTTGAGGTCTTTCTTAGTGGTTTTACCACTAGGGTATTTTGATTTTTGGGGTATTTCTTTGTGGTTTTTGGAGAGACCTTCATGGGTATTGGGGTCCCCATTGAGTATTGTTTTACTCACCACTACACAAGTTTCACCCATACATTTTTTTTCCAGTGAATATGTTCGACGTTTCGACAGAGATGCTAAGGGGGATGGGGCAGACAGATGCGATGACAGAGGACTTGGTGGCCTAGGACTAGGTGGGGCCCAGTAGGAATGTGCATGTAGTACATACTAATTCAGATTTCAGTAGCTTCACTACTCTTAGGATCTGGTGGGGGTGTTCTGCAGATAGCCATCAGAGTTTCCTTTTGTACTTTACTGTTTTCAATTCCTTATTGGGTTTGTATTCTGGCCCACTTACTTTCACATGTACTTGAACTCAGACTTTTTTAGTGGTATACTTGTTTCCCCCTTTCGTTGTGTTCGGATGTGGTTGCACATGTGTGTGTACAGGTTTAATGGAAATGCCTTCCAATTTTTGGGTTTCTCCTTTTCAGTGTTAGTCACCCGCCCCAGGCCTATGGAAGGTAAGATTGGGGTAGTCATGGCATGGGCGCCAGGGGATGGGTCGTGAAAGGGGATCTATATATTCCATATAAAAAAATTTATTTATAATAGAAAATATTAATCAACACAACAATATCGAGAAGAAGAACCCCTACTCTATGTATCTTCATGATTATTATGTATTCATACAACATGTATAACAAATATTTATTTAATATAATTAAAATTTTAATACATCTTAATATGTATATTTATATATATTATGATATATTATTACATTATACTTTCATATTACTATTTTGTTAAAAATTCTATAATAAACCCATTATTTTGGTGAAATATATTACATTTTCCATACATCATTCATTTTGATGGTTCTAGTCCTTATACCATTTTCACAATTTCATCATTCCATGAATCTGATCAATTTTTTAAATATAACATTCATTCATTGAATACAAATTTATAACCATTCCTTGATGTTGTAAATTAATACTAAATTATATCACATTATTTACCTAGTATTCTTTACTCACACACATGTAATGTTTCAATTTTAATTGGTTTAAAAGAATGTATGTTAATTATTATGTCACCATTTTATAATCATTACTAAATCTTAGATATCATATATATTCATTAAATATTTATTCATAACCATCAATAAGTTATGGAGATGGGAAACACATCACTTACTTAAGATGGTAGTCCACATGTACAAAAAATTGATGTTTTCATTTCATATATTACAGAATAGGAGAAGAAAAATGGGGTTTATGCAAACATAATAAAATATGAATATATTAATGTTACTGATGTTATTATTTTTTCATGGTGATGATATGTGTAAGAAATTGAGATTTTAAATGAATGAAATTGTGTTGGACAACATATGTGACATGAAACACCTAGCTTAAATTACTTATGAAGTGTATTTCTTTTCATTTAATCTATTTGATAGGATGAGATACATGGAACCTCGAGTCTTTGTGAACTATAATATAGTATACCATTATACCCTAGTGATTAAACTGGATGTTATGAAAAGTAATAACTAAATTATGATAATTATGTTGTTTATACATGAATAAATTGTATTAAATGTGTATAAATTTATTTCAAATAAAATAATATTAAATTTACGGAAAATGTAATGTTCACTGAAAAACTATTTTAAGGTTGTTTTGTTACACTTTGTGGACATAGATTAAAATTAATTTTAGTACTTTTTTGAAATGTATTTTAAACATATAAATTAAATTTTTAAATCATCATTTCAAAATTATCATCGTGTTATTTTTTTATAATTTTATGTAATGATTATTTTTCCAATGAATCGTTAAAGATAAAATTTTTATTAAAAATTTACTTTTTTTTAAATAATTTAATGTTTTAGTTTTAATTTAAACAAAATTAAATGAAAAATTTAATTAGTTATATATTAATAAATACCTCTTTGATAAGTGTAATAAAATTTATATTAAAATTTGATACCAGAACTTTCTATACTTATAAGAATTTTCTCATTGGAAACCTGCTTTTTCATCATGTTTATGTGTTTCATATTAAATTAAATAGTGATAAATCTATAAGTTTAATATCATAAAATGTATAACATTTTCTGAATAAAAAAAATAATATCACAAATTTATTTTATGTTAATTTATTGAAACAATAATTAGTAAAAATAATAATAAATTAATTAAAGTTGTTTTTGGATAAAATATGGTTTTTCATATAAAATGAACACATGCTAAAAATAAATTTCCACAAACATAATTTTTTATCAATAAGATTTAATATTTATAAATAATGGGTTCAAATTATTTATTAAAGATCACTGGTTTATTCATAATAGAATAATTTCCTATGTTAAAAAAAGTAATTACCATAGTGAAAACTAAAACTATTAAAGTGTGTAAATATAATGGACAAGGAGTAACACATTTAAAACATGTGTTATTTTATATGCTGGTGGTGTGTATAAACAATAAAATCCAACCAATATATTATTTATCAATCTTATAAGTAAATATGTTGAGATTAAGTTCCCTCTGTTGATTAGTTTTTGATATATAAAAAATGACACCCCTCCTCAATTATAAAAGGATACTCACTCCCCATAATTATTCACCCATATCCAACCGTTTTTCTCAACCAAAAGTAGCAAATAGACCCCCCAAAACATCATTTAAATTATTATTTATTTTATGGTTTTCTAAAATTTCCAACCATTTAATCCTTAAGAAGAGATCGAAATGAGGTTTCTTTAAGAGAAGGTAATTGTCTTCAATGAGATCCTTATCTTTATTTCTTCTTCTAAAAACATCAAATATGCCTTAAATATTGTAATATAATAACAAAATTATATATCATATAGTGAGATATTATTATATTTAATGGATATTATTTATCCATCTCTACCTTCATCAAATGGTAAATGAAATTTTCTATTGTGTTTATGGTGAAATACAACCTCACGAACAAATGTAACTCATTTTCCATAAACATGTCAAATTGATTGATATAATGGTGGATTTAATATATATATATATATTTAATATTTATGATATAATTATTCTTATGGATTTATGTTGTCATATATTTCTTTTTACATTCCATTCCATTTAAAATATGTTAATGTTGCATGTGTAAAAAAAATACCACCACTACATGAAGTGATGTGATTCATTTTTCACTTACGCTTTATAAGGAAGTAAATAAGGTTAAATATAAAGAATACATGTGATATATATTAAATGGTATAATTTTTTTAAATTTACTATGTCATACAATTCTTTATCATTTCACCTTTTTTGGGAAATGATATATCTAGTAAAGTGTATATAAGGCCTACCATCTCCTCAAAGTGATGCAATTCATTTTATGGGTCAAATTTCCATAAATGGTTCAAAGAATGTATCTAATGAAGAAAATAAATTTTATAAAATTAATATAAGTAAGTAGATTATAGATCAATATCTTATGTAAAATAAGTGGACCATTAACGAAAAAATGAAAATGAAAAATTATGGTAATTAATACATGAAACAATGGAAAAAATAAAATAATAGTTATAACAGGTGGTACAATGTAATAATTGGATAATGTATTGTATAAGATATATTATTATGGTTGAATAATATTTTAATAATAAACATATGTTTATTATACCATATTTTCATACACATATGAATGATGTCTAGCCTAAGGTTTGGGTATCATGTCTTAATTTTACCTTAATGAGATATATGCCATATTCACCACTTATTTATTTTTTGTGGTGTATATAATTAGATTTTTATATAATCTGTAATTAATATATTAATAATCATGGTATATAGTATTTTATTTCATGTTATTTCTTTTATCGGAATTATGTATGAGAAGTTACTAATATTGTAAGGGTTTTTTTCACAATCTCATCACTATTTAGGATTTATTATATTTAAGTCTCTATTAGGGGAATAACTTTGTATTCAAATATTAAAATAAAAATTTTTCTAATAAAATGTATATTCAACTACTTTTAATGTAATATTACAATTTTAATCACTTTTTGGTTTTAAATAAGTGACAAAATGTTATTAATAAATGGAAATATTATTTATTCATTCGATCAAAAATAAATAATCATCCAAATCTATGTTTTCTAAAAATATTTTCCAAAATGAATTAATAACTTTTCAAAATATTTTTTAATTTCATTTTTATGCAATTATTAATTTAAAATAATTGTTTGGAATGTAATGTTCTTATTTTTTACTACGAATTCTTATTTGGATTTTACCAAAAATGCGATAGGAAATTCTATTTTAACAGGTGGAGAAGGAATGGAATTTTAAATAATAATGATTAAAAAATTTATATAGATTAATTTAAAATTTTATAAGATTCTTATCTATGAAATTATCTCTACGATATTTTTACAACATTTTCTAAAAATTAATGTTCCAAGTGAAAATATTATTGTCCTCAATATTGTTTTAAATGGAATTTTTATGGTGTTTTAAATAATGAATTATATAAAAAATTTATTTTACTTATGATACTCTAGGAATATATTGTATTAATATCATTATTATTATCATATAGAGGTTTTAAATTCTGTTTTTCTAGGGATGTATAATATTACTACCACTCACCATATTACTCAATGTGGTTTAAGAATATTTTTATTAATTAAGGTATGTAATAACAATTGATATTTTATATTTTCACTATAGATGTTTATGTTGATTATGTTCCACAAATTTTTTGTGAGGAATGAATTGGACTTATTAAATTATTAGTGGAACCTGATTTTATATATCCTCTTAATGCATCGACCAATCTGTTTAGAAAAATTAGTTATCCAAAGAATTTTTTTACCCATTACTTTAAACATTCCATTAATATTATTAGCTTCTATGTTTCAGATTACTATAATTTTTCTTTAAATAATTATGATAGTAATTATTTATATCCATGTGAATATTTGATTAGTTGAAATAAACATGAATTAGTTTCAATCTCATATAATATTCTATATGGATTTATTTGATATTCATTTATTCCATCCTTATTATGCTAATGTTATTTTTTCAATGGAGTTTTTTTAGTTATTTAATTTTCCATATCTGTTCTACATATTTATTCATGATAGTTTATGCTCCATCATTACCCAAACTGAGAATCTAATATCACCCCTTTTTTTGATTTATTTTTTCCATGATACTAGGAAGTGTTTTATGATTAACATATCAGGATATGAGAAGGGGAATAATGGAGTTACTAAATTAAGCATTTTTTATATTTTAAACCATAAAATGTAATGTTAATTTCATGTATATATCTATATTACCAAGACTAAAATATTATTCATTCCATTGCGATTCTATTTCATGTATCATGCTCCAATTTAATAATGTTAAAACTGTCTCTGGGTGGCTAGTGGTAGGCTATTTTTAGTTTTTATAAGATTATTTATTCTAAAATCCAGGAGAACAAGAGTTCGTAAAACAAAGATTAGATAATTTTAGCTTACAACATACATTAAGAATTATTATTAGTATATTATGATATCCTAATGTTTAGGTATGGAATATATTATGTGGTATTTCAAGAAATACAAGACTATATTAATACTAAAACATGACATGTTTTTTGAATAAATATACCTAGGGTTAATAACTCTAAAAAAGTAATGTTGGGATTAACTCAAGCATCACATGGTACAAAATTATGATTCTTACTACACACATAGTTTAATAATCCTATGGGATATTATTGGATTAATTCATATCTTCTTACCAAACGTTTTTGATGGATTTGATAATATTTTTAGGATTTGAAAACATTCCATTAGAGACCATGATTATTATTTTGAGATTATACATACATACATTTTTGAATTAGAGATAAATGCCTCAGTATTTTTGGAATTATACAATATGTTTCAAATTGTTATGATCTAATCATGTCTTTTCCATTTTTTATAAAAGGTTCTTAGTGTAAGGAATGAAAATTATATCAATTCAATTACCAGATGTAGGTATTTCTCTCCATGGAATGATAATTAATATCTAGATGGAGGTAAAACTATAACTGATAAAATTATAACCATTTTGTGATTTCTATCTCGAGATATAATAAATCATATTTCTTGTATAGAGTAAACTATTACTGGTTAACAATGTTAGACCTGTTTATTTTATAAAAACACTATGTATGGAGAAGAAATTGATAACATGGAATATAATGATTTTAATGAAATCTTCTTGGAAATGTATTTTCCTCATGGGAAGTGATTAAATATCAATATACAATTCATGAGTCTAATAAATAAGGTTGATGAAAATGTTTTTTTAATTATGTTATCATTACCAGTTGTGCAAGGAATACTATGGATCATTCACCTAATAAAAAAATGAATTATTTCCATTAGATAATTGGTCTTAAAAAAATCATTAAGGACACTGGTCTCTCGAACATTCTCATAACACAAGATATAGTATTATTTCATATCAACATCGAGAATGAATTATACCACTCTTATGAATTCAAATGGAAGAAAGAGAATAAGTGGTTGATTGAGAAAAATGTATAAAGGGAATACCAAAAAGAATTATTTCCCTAGGTGATAATTCTTTAATGAAATACCATGGTAATTTCGTCAAGGGAACGTGATTATATTACAAGTGTAGAAAGAAATAACACTATGATTATGATTTTAGGTGAAATAAATTAGTTTTCCATGTTGAATTCTTAAACTATAAGGATAGGGTTCACTACACAAGTTAATTTCCCATGAATTAAGTTAATATACCACATATGAAGATAAGGAATAATGGAATGCTTAATAATTTAATGAAAATAATTTTTAATGATTATTGTTCATATATATTTGTATTTTAGAATTATATTAGATTTTTTTATTAATTATATTTTTTAACAATACAAAAATATATAAGGTTTTTTCAACAAAATTAATTTATAATTATTTGATGATACACGTTGAACAGTAATGATGACCAAATTGAGTGATAATGTAAAATATTAAACATTTTTGAGAAAACATCATTGAGGGAGTATAACATTTAATATATTCCCAATGTTGATATAATAATGGTGGAGGTATTTTTAGGGGATTGAATTGTGGGCCTTGAAATAGGCGAGTGATTTGATGGTTTATTTTATCATTACTAGACTATAATAATTTTTTTGAAATATGAAATTGAATTTATAATTTTAGATTTTATTTAAGGGATAATGATAAAATAATTTTTTGTATGAATGCATGCATTCATTATGGGTTTTTAGTGATCAAGGTATTCATATTGTTTTGTGACATTAAGAGTTAAATTATATAGTTTGGAGAATATAATGTTTAGTTGATTTTGGAAATATAGTGACATTAATTCAAAAAATTTAGTCATTGAATATGGAAATACATGTTTTGGATGAGTTGTAAGGTTAACTATTTTTGAATTGGATGGATTTGACCATTTTGGTAATTTTTGAGGTTTTATAAATTAATGTATTGTGGGATAACTAATATTAACAATTTTGTACATTTAAAATGTCTAAAGATAGGAGAAATTAATTTTTATTATTTTTATGGTTTATTTAGTGATTATTTTATTTCATAAGGCATAAAAAATAATTTTTATATTCATAAATTTGAGGAATAATGAATGTGGGAATTGATAGAATCGCAACCATATGATAAAACTGTTCTTATGAAATATAAAGATATCAAGTAATTGTATTTTCTTATGCTCTCTGTGTAGATGATAAAAGGATCCCCCATCTACTTGGAAAGGATATTGAATAAAAAAATTCTATTAACTTAATATTAAAAAAATAAAATGTTTTCTTGAGTAATCATATTGTTATAGTTCTGTGTCCATTCAGTTTCTTGTGATCAATGATCTATAAATCTATAGTTTATTATTTATGCTTTTTAGTGATATTATGTCTCCATTTACCACCAATGTTTTCCAATTTTGAATCATATTTTATTAAGGATAACCTTTACACATATTTTTTTTCTTATCAGGATAACATTTTATAAACTATTTTTACAATGTTGAATTCTAACATTGCAATTTTTCATAAGTCATACCCTCGATTACCTATATCATGAATAAATTATTAGGATTAAATTAATATTTGGGTGGATGAATTTAACACCCTTAGTTTATATAAGATAAATAATGTGTTTGATAGTTTATGTTTCACTCTACATGCTAATTAAATGAGACAAAAAAATATCTCTTGAAATTTAATCTCTTTGATACCTAGTGATACACGCAACCCTCAGTCAAAATGAACAGATTTATGGTGTACCATTTTATACTAGCCATTAAATTGCTTGGTATGGATAGAAAAATTTAAATAAAAAAATTTATATAATTTTATGATTTATAAAATCCACTAAATTGATATATATTTATCAGAAATAAAATAATAACTATTTGAACTAAAATGTAATATTTTCATAGAAGCCATATTTTTCTTAAAAGTGGATTTATGGAACTTTGTGATGATACATTAAAACAATTTTTTACCAATTCCAAAAAAAATAACAAATTAAATTAATTTATTAAATATAAATTTCAAAATTATCATATAGTGAATGTTGGAATGTATTCTGTAATAATTATTCTTTCAATGAAAAGTAATAAATACTGGTTTATATCGAACACTCCATTTTTTTAAAAAATTTAATTTTTAAATTGTGAAATAAAATATTATTGAAAGTAAACATAATTATATTATATTATAACAAGTACAAATTATGTCACTAAATTCAATTTCATATTTAATTTTCATATAAAATAAATCTATAATTAAAAGAATTCTCTTTTTAAAAAACTGTTTTCCGTCATGTCTATTGGTTAAATTTAAATTAATATTTTCATCTTTGTTGAATTAGATTTGAGAAGAAATTATAATTTTTTAATTATAATATCTAATAACAGTTCATAAGGTTAATTCAATTTGTTAAATAATAATTAGTGAAGACAACAATAAATTAATTAACTGGTTAAGGTTATGATGTAGTTTTGTGCATTATATGGTCTTGGATTAAAACTAAATTTCCACACAAATTTTTTATTATATATTATATTTGATTTAATATAAATAATTATTGGGCACAAATAACACAATATGGTACATTTTATTTGAGGCTTAGTGGAGAAATTACCAAGGTAAAAAAATTAAATATCGCAAGGAAAACGAAAATGGTAAATGGGAGTGAATTTAATGACTAAGGAATACCATTTTATAAACCATATATTATTTTATATATTGTATTTTTTGATCATCCAATAATTAACTTAAATAAATTATTTATCAATTCTAGAGGTACATGGGTTGAAAGTGACTTCCCATTATTGAATAGTTTTTAGTATTTAAAAAAATGACAGTCCTCAACAATTTTAAACAAAACCCCACTACCCTCACTATTTTACTCCTATGAATCCATTTGGATAAAGAAATAACCAATTAAAACCCTCCAAAACATCCATATACTCATAAAATATCATATTTGTCTCAAAAAATACTAACTGTGGGGTCATAAAGAAGAGATCCAATGAAGGTTTCTCTAAGATAAGGTGATTATCTTCACTGAGAACTTTCTCTTTCATTATTATTTTGCAACATTAAATTACGTATTAACTTTACCAATATAAATACACTAATATCTCAAATATAAAAAGATTTTTTTTAATTGGAAAATATTTATACATATCCACATCAATTAAGTATGTAATGAAATTTCTAATTGTGTCTACAGAAAACAGTCACCTCACTAACTCTTGTATGTTGGTTTCCATCAAAACTGCTCACAATTGGATATAAATATGGAATTAAGGTAAACACACACACACACACACACATATATATATTATTGAAATTTTTATTATTATATGGTAATAATATTATTACATTTGAATCTGTTTAAAATGCTATAATGTTGCTCGCGTATACTGTAGAACACCAACTCACAAAGCAATGGGATTCATTTTTCAATTTTTATTAAAAAGGAAGGTAATTATATTAAATTTAATAAATAAATGTGATATTAATTATGTGATATAAATTATATAAAATTAATATATAAATGTGATATATATTACACGATATAAATTACATAAAATTAATATATAATACTCTTCCTCACCCTTTTAGCCGTTATGGGAATGATATCAATGGTCATGCATACATATCGCCTACCGACTCTACAAAGCATTGACAATCATTTTCTATGTAAAATTTTAAAGAATTGATATTTGAAGGTACCCATAGAAAAAAAATTATAACAATAATATAAAATTTTATATTATGTAATTTTATCATATTTATAAGAACCAAAAGAGTCATGGGAAACACAAATGATAAGGCATGCCAATTAACACTAAAATCACTAGAAATACTGAAATATTATTAACAAATGGGTGTTAAAAGTTCATGAGAGTATCATATATAGTATTATATATATGAATATTGTTTTTAATATATTTATAATAAACTTATATTTATTGTAAATAAGGTTCATACCCAAAAGAAGTAAATTTAACATGAGGTATGGTTTTCTTGTCTCAAATTTTCTTTTGCAAGTCATATGTCATATTCATCATGTATTTTTATTATATGGTATATTTACTTCACATTTGATATTTATATCATGAATCTATTTATATTCAGGGTATTCAATGTTTTATATGATTTTTTTATTTAATGGAACTTAGTATTCCAATATTACCATTGTGGTAATGGTTTATTTCACATTCTCTTCATTATTTAAGATTATTTTTTTATGCCTCTCTCATGAGAGGGATTATTTGGTATTATGATATATAGTCAATGTAGTTTTATGTCATATGGTTATTTTGAAAATTTTCAAATAATAATAATAATTTCAACATTTATGTTCTTCCAATGATTGAGAAAATGTTTTGTGGGATTAGGAAACATTTTTTATCATTATGAAGGAATATGTTTTTCTCTAAAATCCATACTTTCTAAAAAAAGATTAAATTATTTAAAAAGTTATCTGAATTAATATATTAGATAAATAATAATTTATTTATTTAATTTTTTATTTCTGTATGGTAATTTTCTTGAAGTCTTCCTAATATTGACGATTTGAATGTTTCCAAAAAATGTGTAATAAATCGTTGTTTTAAAATTTACGAAATTAATAATGTTTCCTATCTTCATAATCTCTCAATTTTTTAAATCATTTTCACTACTTTCCAGGGTTACATTAAATTAAATCAAATACCAATTTTTTTGTGACCTCTTTGATTTAACAGGTGATTTTCAAAGTTAGATGTATATTCTGTCATGAAATATTTAATGAAATTTTTTAGTGTTTATTTTCTTCATTGACACCAACTAATTATTTTACATGTAATCTATATGGGATATTTTCTATTAATATGATCATTATTAATTTTATTAGAGGTTAATAATTTGTTTTAATGGGGACATATGATTTAATTACCATTCGGCATATTCTTCTAGATAGTTTATGATGATGATTATTTATTAGGGTAAGTATTAAAATTTTATATGTTTGTTTTTCTATATCCATTCTTATGTTGATTATAATTCACCCCATTCATTTGAGAAATGAATTATATATATATATATATTAATTGTTTTTTGGACCCTAGTTACAAATAATCACTCAATGAAAATATAAGTCTTGTGTGAGAAGTCAGTTAGAAAAATTAGATGTGTTATTACCCATAGATTGAAACTAACTTGTGAAATCTCTTGAAAATTTGTTTTAAATGTTTGAAATTACCCATTTTATCATTTTGGGATTAGTTATTTATTTCCATGTGACAATTTGATTAGTTGAAATATCATTGTATAAATTTCATGATCATGTTGTCATTTATATGTATTTTGTTAACTTCATTTATTCATATTCAAAAGTTATTTTTTAAATAGAATGTCTTTTAGTGATATACCTTTATATATATATTATATGTATTTATTCATGACATATTCCACTATATTCATACCATTAAAAAGAATCTACAATATGGCCCTTTTTTATTTTAATTTTCCATAGACACCTATAAGTGTTTTATGACTGATATGTTATCGTATGATAAATTGAATAATGAGTTTCTTAAAGAAAACATTAGTTTTATTTTATGCTTCAAAATAAAATTTCAATTTCATGTTTTTATATATTTTATGAGGACTAATAAAATATGAAGTCATTTATGATTTGATTTCTTATATCTAGTTCTGATGTAGCATTGTGGACACTAGCTTCATGTTACTATATTTGATGTCTTTATAATAGGTTTCAAGATGTAAGAAGAACAAATAATCATCAAATAACCTTGTTAACTATTTTATCACTTTTTTGGAAAACATTCTTATTTTAACACCTTAATGATTCATGATTTTTCTTTAGTAATAGCTATATTCCAAGGCAGTAGTGTAGAGGGTTTGGAGGTTATCTAGAAAGATCATGGTATAGAATAAAGGGATAAAGTGTTGTTGATATGTGTGATTACTTTGTTCCCTATTATAAGTGAATTGGATTGAAAAATTTAAATATTTTAAACATTATTGTATAATTTATTTCATAATATATTAAAGTGGGTAAAAATATGTATTTAATGAATTATAATAATGGTATAATTGAAAAAAATTAAAAAAATAAAATTAATAAATGTTATTTGTTATATTTAATAAATATTATTAAGGTTTACCACTCTTTAAACCATTTTTAATCTTATGAGGGTAAAAATATTTTTATTGTGATAAATATTAGATCGGGAAAAAAAATGTTAACCTTATTATTTAAAAATAATTATTCTGATTCTAATTTAATTATATTCAATTCATATAATTGGTATAAATTAAATCTAATATACTAGTATGAAATTTATAGAAACAATTTGTAGTGAAAATGTATTTTTAGTCATAAAAATGATTTTATTCTCATTCCATATATAGTAAAAATAATTATATAAATGTTAAAATATTTCATTGAATCCATGGCACATAGATTAAATTAATATCATTCATAAATGGTGATTAATATTTTATAATATGATAAAAATAAATTATCCACAAAAATTCTAACAAACTAATAATATATGTATGAATTATTATTTTCAATATATATATATAACTATATTTAATCAAAATCATATTAAATTAGTTGTAACAATATTTTGATATATAAAATTCAATGAAAATAATGATAAAATGATATTATTCTTAACATTTACAATTGAGTACATATTTCTATGAAATTAAGAAATGATTACTGTCACGACCCGCCCTCGGGGTCCGAGCCGTGACTACCCCAAGCCCGCCTTCCATAGGCCAGGGGCTGGCGACTAGCACCAAGGCGTAAATCCCGTAAAAAGGGAAGGCATTGCCTTTGAAAAGTAAACACACACCACAGAGTAAACAAGCGGAAGTAAAACACTAAGTACAAAAAGAAGAGCTGAAAAGTAAAAGGGGCCGGAAATACAAGCCCAACTGTAAAGTACAACTCGAAAGGGAAAACAGCGACTGAAAAGTAAAGCTGCTACGCTGAGATGTCCACTGGAAATCCCACCTGAAGGGTGGGTACAGATAGCTCTTCTGCTCCTCGGGTCCCGCCGTCTGCTCCAAGTATGACCCGCCCAGTGGTCTGCCTCTGGGTACCGCCTCGTCGTATAGTCCACCTCCAGGTACCGTCCAGTCCTCGAACACTCGGCCTCTGTCAGCTCTGTCCGTCGTCTGCAACCAACACAACGAGGTGCGGGCATAGCCCGTGCAGGGGTGAGTATAACGATACTCAGTAGGGACCCCGAGACCCTCAAGGTCTCACTAAAACCAACAAGGATAAACACAAGAAGATCTCAACAGATAAACCCTACTTAGGTATATGCCCATACATATACCTAAGTTATTAAGTAACCCATCTCAATCATGAGGAAACACAAGGATTGTGAAATCGACGGATAACCACTACCCGGGTATATGCCCATACATATACCAAAGTTAGCAAGTGACCCATCTCAATCATGAAGTAAACACAAGGTCAAAAGTCTCAGCTCAAACCAGGATTTTCATTATCGAAACCGTAACTGCTGAAGAGCTCCGTCTCTAGAGTGTACAGTGGTCCTGTCACGACTCCGAGGCTGCCGCTCACTAACCTAGGACTGCTGAAGTACTCCTCCTGTCGAGTACTGCGGGTTTGCGGCCAACTACCTGGCGCTCCGTCCGCTGAGGGTCTGTCGCCAAATACCGGGCGCTACCCAGATAGCCTACTGAGGTACTCCTCCTGTCGAGTACCGCGGGTTTGCGGCCAACTACCTGGCGCTCCGTCCGCCGTGGGTCTGCTACCAACTACTGGGCGCTCCGTCCACTGGGCTAGTCGACTCACTCCAAGTCGAGTCGGTCAAGCAGTCGTCAGGTCTCAGCCGGCTACACGGTCTCCGTACTCTGCACGCTCGTCTCCGGGAGGATCCGCTCCACGAGCTACTGGTCGATACTCTAAGTATCTCAAAGTCCCACGAAGAAGTATCTCGAAAGTCCGTCTCGTCATAGGTGTCTCAACGCAACAGACGGCGCGTCGATCGGACGCCCGGTCTGTGAGTTAATAGTCTTTTCGTCCCAGGGGCCCGGTTGGTTTCGAGAGCAAACCAATCCCGGCCGTAACTCAACTGTACCCCGAACTCCCATAGGGTAAACTCAAAGGGACCGTTACTCAACGTAACCACCAACGCTGCTGACGGCTCGTCAAGCGGTCGTCCTGTCTGAAAGATATCAGCTTTCCCGTTCCAGGGGCCCGGTTGGATTTCGGGTACAATCCAACCCGGCCATACTCCGACTGTATCCAAAACTCGGGCGGAGTATGTCAAAAGTTCCGTCTCATCAAGAGGAAGTCAACGAAACAGACGGCGCGTCAATCGGACGCCCGGTCTGTGAGTTATTGGCATTTTCGTCTCCGGGGCCCGGTTGGTTTTTAAGGAAAAACCAACCCGACCGTACTCCACCTGCGTCCAAACCTCGGGCGGAGTATGCCAAAAGATCCGATTCACTAAGAGGAACACAACGCGACTGACGGCGCGTCAATCGGACGTTCGTGGCTCAAGATATGAGCGTTTCCGCTCCGAAGGCCCGGTTGGTTTCGTGAACGAACCAACCCGGCCGAACTCAAAGTAACCCGAAACCTTGAGTGCGATATACCGAAACGACCGTCTCGATCCAAGGATCGCGTTGCCGCAGACGGTTCGTCATTCGGAGGTCCGAGGCTCAAGTTATGATCCAAAAACCAAAACTGGTTCGAAACGGGGGGGTCCGGGTCCGGGCCGACCCGGCCCGACCCCCCCCCCCCCCCCTGGGCGGCGCGGCGGCGGACGGCGGCGGCGCGGTGGCCGGCGGCGGCGCGCGGCGGCGGCGGGCGGCGGCGCGGCGGGCCGCGGTGGCGGCGGCGGCGGGCCGCGTTGGCGGCGGCGGCGGGCCGCGGGGGCGCCGCACGTGGGTCACGCGGGGGGCAATCAAGCCCCCCCCCCCTGTTTGTGAAGGCGGCACGGCTTAAAGCCGTGCCTTTGCAAATAAAACGGCCCCCACAAGTGGGGGCCGGCTGGGTAAAAACCGGGGGGGCTTTTCCCCCCCCTCCTTTAAATGAACCGCCCCCCTCATTAAGAGGGGGGGTTTGGAGAACCGGCCGGGGGTTTAATCCCCCGGTTTTATGACATCCGGCCGGCCCGCTGGCCGGCCGGCTTTTACCAACGGGACCGGAAATTCCGGTCCCGCCCTCGACTTCCGACGCCGGCGGCCCGGCCGCCGGTCTTTCCTTCCGCCGCGGCCCGGAACCGGCCGCGGTCTCCTCGTCCCGCCGCGGCCCGGAACCGGCCGCGGTCTCCTCGTCCCGCCGCGGCCCGGAACCGGCCGCGGTCTTCTCGTCCCGCCGCGGCCCGGAACCGGCCGCGGTCTTCTCGTCCCGCCGCGGCCCGGAACCGGCCGCGGTCTTCTCGTCCCACCGCGGCCCGGAACCGGCCGCGGTGTTCGTCGCCCGGCACGGTGCGACGGCACCGCGCCCCTTTCGCCGTGCCATGAATCCTTCCAACGCGACGCGACGGCGTCGCGTTCTTGAAGACTCTTCTCGGCGAAGCGCGACGGCGTTGCGTAAAATAAAAGAACGATCGTCCGCGTGGTGCGACGGCACCACGCTACTTGTTTCCACCAGCATAAACAAACATGAACGATGGAGGGGGGGATTCGGCCGTGTTCGTGCGGTCCGGCCCCCCTCACGTTAAAGAAATAAAAACGAAACTTAAATAAATAAGCCACACGTTATACTTATCATTCATGATCAAGAAAAGGAGTAAGGAAACCAAAATGAAAACAAAAACCCCTACCTCGGGTTTAAGATTCAAAGGTTCGGCTACGCTCCGCGGAAGACGGCGTCGCGGAGGTCGGGTGTCGCGGTCGTCGTTCGTCAAATCTGTTGACGAAGAGTTATGCCCGAAGAGACACGTCGCTAGCGGATCTTCGATTGCCGACGAAGAAGGTTCGGGGAGGAAGAAGAGGTCCGAAGATACCGGGTCGCCGAGTCGATGATCCTTGACGAAGAGTTGTCGTTCTTCGTTGAGGATGAGGACGTTCTTCGTTCTTCGTCAGAGCTTGGAGATGAAGGGAAAGCTCTCCAAAGACAAACAAAGAACTCTCAATAAAATAAGAATACCACTTATTTTATTAACACATAACTCAAAAGGATTTCAAATGTTTGAAATTCAAAAGAGTTAACTCCCAAAATTAATTAAGAGTAACCTAAGCCAATTAATTAGGGGTTAGGTACGTTGAGAGAATTTGAAAAGAAAAGGGGTTCGTGTGGGCCCCACCACACTTAATCCTCCCAAGGGAGGTTAAGTGGGTGTGGGTCCCACTTCCAACCACCTTTGATAGGTTTTTAAATAAGTTAAAATAAAATTTGTATTACACAAATTTTATTTAACTTAACTGAAAAACCCCAAAACGTAACTCTCAACCCGCAACAAACGCAATTCCCGAAAAGGTCTCATTAAGCGAATATCGGCGTTGCGAGTTCATCGGTGCCCTCGGATTTCAATTCCGAGCACCGGATCAAAAGTTAGGAATTCCTGCTCGTTCGTTCACTGAACGTACCCGAGCCAAACTTCGGAAATTAATTCCGGGCACTCCGGGCCTCGGAATCAGGTGCCGTCTGAAACCGCGCTCTTGTAAAATTCTAAAGAAAATTAAGAAAAAATTTCCCTTGAATTTTACGGGTCTTTACATTACTCCCACCTCAGGGCTTTACGTCCCCGTAAAGCTACATCAAAAACTAGGGAAACAAAAGAGGGTACTGAGCACGCATCTGAGCCTCCCGCTCCCATGTGCTCTCCTGGAGATTCTCGTGCCGCCATCTGTTGCGCACAAGAGGAATCGATCGCCCATGTAGGACCCGCTCCTGGATGACATGGACCTCTTTTGACGTGGCTCAGACCATCTCTGGTCCCACAAGAGCTCCAAGATTTCTTCTTTGCCGAAAAGAGAAACCTGGTCTCATCCCCTGGATGAACCACATTCTTTGCCTAAAACAGTCAATCCTAACATGGATGATATTAATCCATACCAAGGATGACGTCGTAAGGCCTCGACGCTACTACTAAGAGATCCAACCGTTACTCTCGCCTCCAAGGGTTGAGTCACACTGTCGGTATCAGTGTGTGGTAACTGGTCTCCTCCAGTAGATGTCTCACAAGTGAGGGTCAAGTCAACAGTCAACTGGAACCTCTTAGTAACATCACAAAAGAGGACAGGAAAGAAAACATCACAAAAGAATGCGTCTTTTTATTATTGCAGCTCATAATACAAGACGCTACACAAAAGCAACAAAGAACCAGAAGTACTAAGGACGTATCTCTAGTTCTGCTCCTGTCCATCGGCTCCCAGAGCTCCATGATCGAAGGCCTCGGCTGCCTGAAGCTGAGCTCTCCCCTGCGGTCGGGGTGGTCCTCCTGGTGGTGGTGGTGGAAGAGCCTCAAAGCGTCGCCCACCACCAGCTGTTCGTCCAGCTCCTCTGCCTCGTCCGCCTCCTCCCTGCGGACCGTCACGGTCGAACCTCTGCCTCTGCCTGGGAGGTTCTTCACTTAACTGCTGATCATCAGCATGGCGGGTCGGACAGTCACGAGCCATGTGACCAATCCCGCCACAGGAGTAACACTGCCCACTCTCGGCACGCCTGGCTCTGACTCCACCCCGGCTTCCCCGTACAACTGAGCCTGAGTAGTGCAGTCGGCCACCGGTAGGTCTGTTCTGCCTGGAACCCTGAGTCATCTGTCGGCTACCTGCTGCAGATGACTCTGCCACGTGCCGCCCTGCGGTGAGTTGCTGTGCTGGTGTAGACTCAGCAAGGAAACTCTCGATCAGAAGTGCCCGCTCCAGTACTCCTGTCTGAGTCGGTATGCTGAGGGAGATCAGCGATGCCCTGATCTCGTGTCTCAAACCCTGCTCGAAGGTCCGGGCCCGGAAGAATGGGTCCCGTACCATGTCGGTCGAGTAGCGCGAGAGATCGGTGAACCTCGCCGCGTACTGAGCGACCGTCATGCTGCCCTGCCGCAGCTGTAGAAGCTCCTGGATGCGCATCGCTCGGAGGGTGGCCGGGACGAACTCAGAGCGGAAGAGGCTCTCGAAGTCCGTCCAGAGAAGAGATGCCTCATCGTGCACCTGGAGCATCAGGCTCCACCATCGTCCTGCTGCTGCGTGTAATAGGCTCGTAGCGAGGATCACCATGAGATCTGCTGGTGTCCTCACTAGCCTAAACACTCGTACTACTGCCTCCAGCCAGTCCTCTGCAGCCTGGGGATCCGTCTCCCCGCGAAACCTGGGCGGTCGCTGGCGCTGAAACTCATGCAGTGCGCTGAGGCGACGTGCATCGTCAGCGGCTGCTGCTGGAAGCATCGGGGGCTCGGCGGGTAGAGCTACCGCCGGTGCCACTACTGGAAAAGGGCCCTGCACCGAAGCCTCGTCGCTCGGTGGGCTGTCGTCACGTTCGATTCTCGGAACCCTAGCTGGCTGCCGTCGTGGGGCCATCCTGAAAGAAACAACGTAACACGATCAAACGATTATACCTGGTGAGCTGACCTGGTTTGAGCTGTTTTAAGGGGAAAAAACTATTGAAAACACACACGCAATCAGTGTTTTTGTGCACAAAGTCGGAAATCAGTTGTCAGGGTCCTGGTGTATGGATACGTCGGCCGCCCGCACCAACACTGGACTCCCTGGACTGAAAACCACACTCGGTACTCTCAACACTATTGCTTCACAGAAATAAACATCAGAGTTATAAGTTCTGCGGTAGAACCGAACTCCTCTGATACCAATTTGTCACGACCCGCCCTCGGGGTCCGAGCCGTGACTACCCCAAGCCCGCCTTCCATAGGCCAGGGGCTGGCGACTAGCACCAAGGCGTAAATCCCGTAAAAAGGGAAGGCATTGCCTTTGAAAAGTAAACACACACCACAGAGTAAACAAGCGGAAGTAAAACACTAAGTACAAAAAGAAGAGCTGAAAAGTAAAAGGGGCCGGAAATACAAGCCCAACTGTAAAGTACAACTCGAAAGGGAAAACAGCGACTGAAAAGTAAAGCTGCTACGCTGAGATGTCCACTGGAAATCCCACCTGAAGGGTGGGTACAGATAGCTCTTCTGCTCCTCGGGTCCCGCCGTCTGCTCCAAGTATGACCCGCCCAGTGGTCTGCCTCTGGGTACCGCCTCGTCGTATAGTCCACCTCCAGGTACCGTCCAGTCCTCGAACACTCGGCCTCTGTCAGCTCTGTCCGTCGTCTGCAACCAACACAACGAGGTGCGGGCATAGCCCGTGCAGGGGTGAGTATAACGATACTCAGTAGGGACCCCGAGACCCTCAAGGTCTCACTAAAACCAACAAGGATAAACACAAGAAGATCTCAACAGATAAACCCTACTTAGGTATATGCCCATACATATACCTAAGTTATTAAGTAACCCATCTCAATCATGAGGAAACACAAGGATTGTGAAATCGACGGATAACCACTACCCGGGTATATGCCCATACATATACCAAAGTTAGCAAGTGACCCATCTCAATCATGAAGTAAACACAAGGTCAAAAGTCTCAGCTCAAACCAGGATTTTCATTATCGAAACCGTAACTGCTGAAGAGCTCCGTCTCTAGAGTGTACAGTGGTCCTGTCACGACTCCGAGGCTGCCGCTCACTAACCTAGGACTGCTGAAGTACTCCTCCTGTCGAGTACTGCGGGTTTGCGGCCAACTACCTGGCGCTCCGTCCGCTGAGGGTCTGTCGCCAAATACCGGGCGCTACCCAGATAGCCTACTGAGGTACTCCTCCTGTCGAGTACCGCGGGTTTGCGGCCAACTACCTGGCGCTCCGTCCGCCGTGGGTCTGCTACCAACTACTGGGCGCTCCGTCCACTGGGCTAGTCGACTCACTCCAAGTCGAGTCGGTCAAGCAGTCGTCAGGTCTCAGCCGGCTACACGGTCTCCGTACTCTGCACGCTCGTCTCCGGGAGGATCCGCTCCACGAGCTACTGGTCGATACTCTAAGTATCTCAAAGTCCCACGAAGAAGTATCTCGAAAGTCCGTCTCGTCATAGGTGTCTCAACGCAACAGACGGCGCGTCGATCGGACGCCCGGTCTGTGAGTTAATAGTCTTTTCGTCCCAGGGGCCCGGTTGGTTTCGAGAGCAAACCAATCCCGGCCGTAACTCAACTGTACCCCGAACTCCCATAGGGTAAACTCAAAGGGACCGTTACTCAACGTAACCACCAACGCTGCTGACGGCTCGTCAAGCGGTCGTCCTGTCTGAAAGATATCAGCTTTCCCGTTCCAGGGGCCCGGTTGGATTTCGGGTACAATCCAACCCGGCCATACTCCGACTGTATCCAAAACTCGGGCGGAGTATGTCAAAAGTTCCGTCTCATCAAGAGGAAGTCAACGAAACAGACGGCGCGTCAATCGGACGCCCGGTCTGTGAGTTATTGGCATTTTCGTCTCCGGGGCCCGGTTGGTTTTTAAGGAAAAACCAACCCGACCGTACTCCACCTGCGTCCAAACCTCGGGCGGAGTATGCCAAAAGATCCGATTCACTAAGAGGAACACAACGCGACTGACGGCGCGTCAATCGGACGTTCGTGGCTCAAGATATGAGCGTTTCCGCTCCGAAGGCCCGGTTGGTTTCGTGAACGAACCAACCCGGCCGAACTCAAAGTAACCCGAAACCTTGAGTGCGATATACCGAAACGACCGTCTCGATCCAAGGATCGCGTTGCCGCAGACGGTTCGTCATTCGGAGGTCCGAGGCTCAAGTTATGAGCCAAAAACCAAAACTGGTTCGAAACGGGGGGGTCCGGGTCCGGGCCGACCCGGCCCGACCCCCCCCCCCCCTGGGCGGCGCGGTGGCCGGCGGCGGCGGCCGGCGGCGGCGGACGGCGGCGGCGCGGTGGCCGGCGGCGGCGCGCGGCGGCGGCGGGCGGCGGGCCGCGGTGGCGGCGGCGGCGGGCCGCGGTGGCGGCGGCGGCGGGCCGCGTTGGCGCCGCACGTGGGTCACGCGGGGGGCAATCAAGCCCCCCCCCTATTTGTGAAGGCGGCACGGCTTAAAGCCGTGCCTTTGCAAATAAAACGGCCCCCACAAGTGGGGGCCGGCTGGGTAAAAACCGGGGGGGCTTTGCCCCCCCCTCCTTTAAATGAACCGCCCCCCCCTCATTAAGAGGGGGGGTTTGGAGAACCGGCCGGGGGTTTAATCCCCCGGTTTTATGACATCCGGCCGGCCCGCTGGCCGGCCGGCTTTTACCAACGGGACCGGAAATTCCGGTCCCGCCCTCGACTTCCGACGCCGGCGGCCCGGCCGCCGGTCATTCCTTCCGCCGCGGCCCGGAACCGGCCGCGGTCTCCTCGTCCCGCCGCGGCCCGGAACCGGCCGCGGTCTCCTCGTCCCGCCGCGGCCCGGAACCGGCCGCGGTCTTCTCGTCCCGCCGCGGCCCGGAACCGGCCGCGGTCTTCTCGTCCCGCCGCGGCCCGGAACCGGCCGCGGTGTTCGTCGCCCGGCACGGTGCGACGGCACCGCGCCCCTTTCGCCGTGCCATGAATCCTTCCAACGCGACGCGACGGCGTCGCGTTCTTGAAGACTCTTCTCGGCGAAGCGCGACGGCGTTGCGTAAAATAAAAGAACGATCGTCCGCGTGGTGCGACGGCACCACGCTACTTGTTTCCACCAGCATAAACAAACATGAACGATGGAGGGGGGGATTCGGCCGTGTTCGTGCGGTCCGGCCCCCCTCACGTTAAAGAAATAAAAACGAAACTTAAATAAATAAGCCACACGTTATACTTATCATTCATGATCAAGAAAAGGAGTAAGGAAACCAAAATGAAAACAAAAACCCCTACCTCGGGTTTAAGATTCAAAGGTTCGGCTACGCTCCGCGGAAGACGGCGTCGCGGAGGTCGGGTGTCGCGGTCGTCGTTCGTCAAATCCGTTGACGAAGAGTTATGCCCGAAGAGACACGTCGCTGGCGGATCTTCGATTGCCGACGAAGAAGGTTCGGGGAGGAAGAAGAGGTCCGAAGATACCGGGTCGCCGAGTCGATGATCCTTGACGAAGAGTTGTCGTTCTTCGTTGAGGATGAGGACGTTCTTCGTTCTTCGTCAGAGCTTGGAGATGAAGGGAAAGCTCTCCAAAGACAAACAAAGAACTCTCAATAAAATAAGAATACCACTTATTTTATTAACACATAACTCAAAAGGATTTCAAATGTTTGAAATTCAAAAGAGTTAACTCCCAAAATTAATTAAGAGTAACCTAAGCCAATTAATTAGGGGTTAGGTACGTTGAGAGAATTTGAAAAGAAAAGGGGTTCGTGTGGGCCCCACCACACTTAATCCTCCCAAGGGAGGTTAAGTGGGTGTGGGTCCCACTTCCAACCACCTTTGATAGGTTTTTAAATAAGTTAAAATAAAATTTGTATTACACAAATTTTATTTAACTTAACTGAAAAACCCCAAAACGTAACTCTCAACCCGCAACAAACGCAATTCCCGAAAAGGTCTCATTAAGCGAATATCGGCGTTGCGAGTTCATCGGTGCCCTCGGATTTCAATTCCGAGCACCGGATCAAAAGTTAGGAATTCCCGCTCGTTCGTTCACTGAACGTACCCGAGCCAAACTTCGGAAATTAATTCCGGGCACTCCGGGCCTCGGAATCAGGTGCCGTCTGAAACCGCGCTCTTGTAAAATTCTAAAGAAAATTAAGAAAAAATTTCCCTTGAATTTTACGGGTCTTTACATTACTCCCACCTCAGGGCTTTACGTCCCCGTAAAGCTACATCAAAAACTAGGGAAACAAAAGAGGGTACTGAGCACGCATCTGAGCCTCCCGCTCCCATGTGCTCTCCTGGAGATTCTCGTGCCGCCATCTGTTGCGCACAAGAGGAATCGATCGCCCATGTAGGACCCGCTCCTGGATGACATGGACCTCTTTTGACGTGGCCCAGACCATCTCTGGTCCCACAAGAGCTGCAAGATTTCTTCTTTGCCGAAAAGAGAAACCTGGTCTCATCCCCTGGATGAACCACATTCTTTGCCTAAAACAGTCAATCCTAACATGGATGATATTAATCCATACCAAGGATGACGTCGTAAGGCCTCGACGCTACTACTAAGAGATCCAACCGTTACTCTCGCCTCCAAGGGTTGAGTCACACTGTCGGCATCAGTGTGTGGTAACTGGTCTCCTCCAGTAGATGTCTCACAAGTGAGGGTCAAGTCAACAGTCAACTGGAACCTCTTAGTAACATCACAAAAGAGGACAGGAAAGAAAACATCACAAAAGAATGCGTCTTTTTATTATTGCAGCTCATAATACAAGACGCTACACAAAAGCAACAAAGAACCAGAAGTACTAAGGACGTATCTCTAGTTCTGCTCCTGTCCATCGGCTCCCAGAGCTCCATGATCGAAGGCCTCGGCTGCCTGAAGCTGAGCTCTCCCCTGCGGTCGGGGTGGTCCTCCTGGTGGTGGTGGTGGAAGAGCCTCAAAGCGTCGCCCACCACCAGCTGTTCGTCCAGCTCCTCTGCCTCGTCCGCCTCCTCCCTGCGGACCGTCACGGTCGAACCTCTGCCTCTGCCTGGGAGGTTCTTCACTTAACTGCTGATCATCAGCATGGCGGGTCGGACAGTCACGAGCCATGTGACCAATCCCGCCACAGGAGTAACACTGCCCACTCTCGGCATGCCTGGCTCTGACTCCACCCCGGCTTCCCCGTACAACTGAGCCTGAGTCGTGCAGTCGGCCACCGGTAGGTCTGTTCTTCCTGGAACCCTGAGTCATCTGTCGGCTACCTGCTGCAGATGACTCTGCCACGTGCCGCCCTGCGGTGAGTTGCTGTGCTGGTGTAGACTCAGCAAGGAAACTCTCGATCAGAAGTGCCCGCTCCAGTACTCCTGTCTGAGTCGGTATGCTGAGGGAGATCAGCGATGCCCTGATCTCGTGTCTCAAACCCTGCTCGAAGGTCCGGGCCCGGAAGAATGGGTCCCGTACCATGTCGGTCGAGTAGCGCGAGAGATCGGTGAACCTCGCCGTGTACTGAGCGACCGTCATGCTGCCCTGCCGCAGCTGTAGAAGCTCCTGGATGCGCACCGCTCGGAGGGTGGCCAGGACGAACTCAGAGCGGAAGAGGCTCTCGAAGTCCGTCCAGAGAAGAGATGCCTCATCGTGCACCTGGAGCATCAGGCTCCACCATCGTCCTGCTGCTGCGTGTAATAGGCTCGCAGCGAGGATCACCATGAGATCTGCTGGTGTCCTCACTAGCCTAAACACTCGTACTACTGCCTCCAGCCAGTCCTCTGCAGCCTGGGGATCCGTCTCCCCGCGAAACCTGGGCGGTCGCTGGCGCTGAAACTCATGCAGTGCGCTGAGGCGACGTGCATCGTCAGCGGCTGCTGCTGGAAGCATCGGGGGCTCGGCGGGTAGAGCTACCGCCGGTGCCACTACTGGAAAAGGGCCCTGCACCGAAGCCTCGTCGCTCGGTGGGCTGTCGTCACGTTCGATTCTCGGAACCCTAGCTGGCTGCCGTCGTGGGGCCATCCTGAAAGAAACAACGTAACACGATCAAACGATTATACCTGGTGAGCTGACCTGGTTTGAGCTGTTTTAAGGGGAAAAAACTATTGAAAACACACACGCAATCAGTGTTTTTGTGCACAAAGTCGGAAATCAGTTGTCAGGGTCCTGGTGTATGGATACGTCGGCCGCCCGCACCAACACTGGACTCCCTGGACTGAAAACCACACTCGGTACTCTCAACACTATTGCTTCACAGAAAGAAACATCAGAGTTATAAGTTCTGCGGTAGAACCGAACTCCTCTGATACCAATTTGTCACGACCCGCCCTCGGGGTCCGAGCCGTGACTACCCCAAGCCCGCCTTCCATAGGCCAGGGGCTGGCGACTAGCACCAAGGCGTAAATCCCGTAAAAAGGGAAGGCATTGCCTTTGAAAAGTAAACACACACCACAGAGTAAACAAGCGGAAGTAAAACACTAAGTACAAAAAGAAGAGCTGAAAAGTAAAAGGGGCCGGAAATACAAGCCCAACTGTAAAGTACAACTCGAAAGGGAAAACAGCGACTGAAAAGTAAAGCTGCTACGCTGAGATGTCCACTGGAAATCCCACCTGAAGGGTGGGTACAGATAGCTCTTCTGCTCCTCGGGTCCCGCCGTCTGCTCCAAGTATGACCCGCCCAGTGGTCTGCCTCTGGGTACCGCCTCGTCGTATAGTCCACCTCCAGGTACCGTCCAGTCCTCGAACACTCGGCCTCTGTCAGCTCTGTCCGTC
This sequence comes from Viscum album, assembly GCA_963277665.1. Taxonomy (NCBI): domain Eukaryota; kingdom Viridiplantae; phylum Streptophyta; class Magnoliopsida; order Santalales; family Viscaceae; genus Viscum; species Viscum album. Next base: position 1,828,241,418 of record OY728119.1, on the reverse strand, counting down.
GTCTGCAACCAACACAACGAGGTGCGGGCATAGCCCGTGCAGGGGTGAGTATAACGATACTCAGTAGGGACCCCGAGACCCTCAAGGTCTCACTAAAACCAACAAGGATAAACACAAGATGATCTCAACAGATAAACCCTACTTAGGTATATGCCCATACATATACCTAAGTTATTAAGTAACCCATCTCAATCATGAGGAAACACAAGGATTGTGAAATCGACGGATAACCACTACCCGGGTATATGCCCATACATATACCAAAGTTAGCAAGTGACCCATCTCAATCATGAAGTAAACACAAGGTCAAAAGTCTCAGCTCAAACCAAGATTTTCATTATCGAAACCGTAACTGCTGAAGAGCTCCGTCTCTAGAGTGTACAGTGGTCCTGTCACGACTCCGAGGCTGCCGCTCACTAACCTAGGACTGCTGAAGTACTCCTCCTGTCGAGTACTGCGGGTTTGCGGCCAACTACCTGGCGCTCCGTCCGCTGAGGGTCTGTCGCCAAATACCGGGCGCTACCCAGATAGCCTACTGAGGTACTCCTCCTGTCGAGTACCGCGGGTTTGCGGCCAACTACCTGGCGCTCCGTCCGCCGTGGGTCTGCTACCAACTACTGGGCGCTCCGTCCACTGGGCTAGTCGACTCACTCCAAGTCGAGTCGGTCAAGCAGTCGTCAGGTCTCAGCCGGCTACACGGTCTCCGTACTCTGCACGCTCGTCTCCGGGAGGATCCGCTCCACGAGCTACTGGTCGATACTCTAAGTATCTCAAAGTCCCACGAAGAAGTATCTCGAAAGTCCGTCTCGTCATAGGTGTCTCAACGCAACAGACGGCGCGTCGATCAGACGCCCGGTCTGTGAGTTAATAGTCTTTTCGTCCCAGGGGCCCGGTTGGTTTCGAGAGCAAACCAATCCCGGCCGTAACTCAACTGTACCCCGAACTCCCATAGGGTAAACTCAAAGGGACAGTTACTCAACGTAACCACCAACGCTGCTGACGGCTCGTCAAGCGGTCGTCCTGTCTGAAAGATATCAGCTTTCCCGTTCCAGGGGCCCGGTTGGATTTCGGGTACAATCCAACCCGGCCATACTCCGACTGTATCCAAAACTCGGGCGGAGTATGTCAAAAGTTCCGTCTCATCAAGAGGAAGTCAACGAAACAGACGGCGCGTCAATCGGACGCCCGGTCTGTGAGTTATTGGCATTTTCGTCTCCGGGGCCCGGTTGGTTTTTAAGGAAAAACCAACCCGACCGTACTCCACCTGCGTCCAAACCTCGGGCGGAGTATGCCAAAAGATCCGATTCACTAAGAGGAACACAACGCGACTGACGGCGCGTCAATCGGACGTTCGTGGCTCAAGATATGAGCGTTTCCGCTCCGAAGGCCCGGTTGGTTTCGTGAACGAACCAACCCGGCCGAACTCAAAGTAACCCGAAACCTTGAGTGCGATATACCGAAACGACCGTATCGATCCAAGGATCGCGTTGCCGCAGACGGTTCGTCATTCGGAGGTCCGAGGCTCAAGTTATGAGCCAAAAACCAAAACTGGTTCGAAACGGGGGGGTCCGGGTCCGGGCCGACCCGGCCCGACCCCCCCCTGGGCGGCGCGGTGGCCGGCGGCGGCGGCCGGCGGCGGCGCGCGGCGGCGGCGGGCGGCGGCGCGGCGGGCCGCGGTGGCGGCGGCGGCGGGCCGCGTTGGCGGCGGCGGCGGGCCGCGTTGGCGCCGCACGTGGGTCACGCGGGGGGCAATCAAGCCCCCCCCCTGTTTGTGAAGGCGGCACGGCTTAAAGCCGTGCCTTTGCAAATAAAACGGCCCCCGCAAGTGGGGGCCGGCTGGGTAAAAACCGGGGGGGCTTTGCCCCCCCCTCCTTTAAATGAACCGCCCCCCCTCATTAAGAGGGGGGGTTTGGAGAACCGGCCGGGGGTTTAATCCCCCGGTTTTATGACATCCGGCCGGCCCGCTGGCCGGCCGGTTTTTACCAACGGGACCGGAAATTCCGGTCCCGCCCTCGACTTCCGACGCCGGCGGCCCGGCCGCCGGTCTTTCCTTCCGCCGCGGCCCGGAACCGGCCGCGGTCTCCTCGTCCCGCCGCGGCCCGGAACCGGCCGCGGTCTCCTCGTCCCGCCGCGGCCCGGAACCGGCTGCGGTCTTCTCGTCCCGCCGCGGCCCGGAACCGGCCGCGGTCTTCTCGTCCCGCCGCGGCCCGGAACCGGCCGCGGTGTTCGTCGTCCGGCACGGTGCGACGGCACCGCGCCCCTTTCGCCGTGCCATGAATCCTTCCAACGCGACGCGACGGCGTCGCGTTCTTGAAGACTCTTCTCGGCGAAGCGCGACGGCGTTGCGTAAAATAAAAGAACGATCGTCCGCGTGGTGCGACGGCACCACGCTACTTGTTTCCACCAGCATAAACAAACATGAACGATGGAGGGGGGATTCGGCCGTGTTCGTGCGGTCCGGCCCCCCTCACGTTAAAGAAATAAAAACGAAACTTAAATAAATAAGCCACACGTTATACTTATCATTCATGATCAAGAAAAGGAGTAAGGAAACCAAAATGAAAACAAAAACCCCTACCTCGGGTTTAAGATTCAAAGGTTCGGCTACGCTCCGCGGAAGACGGCGTCGCGGAGGTCGGGTGTCGCGGTCGTCGTTCGTCAAATCCGTTGATGAAGAGTTATGCCCGAAGAGACACGTCGCTGGCGGATCTTCGATTGCCGACGAAGAAGGTTCGGGGAGGAAGAAGAGGTCCGAAGATACCGGGTCGCCGAGTCGATGATCCTTGACGAAGAGTTGTCGTTCTTCGTTGAGGATGAGGACGTTCTTCGTTCTTCGTCAGAGCTTGGAGATGAAGGGAAAGCTCTCCAAAGACAAACAAAGAACTCTCAATAAAATAAGAATACCACTTATTTTATTAACACATAACTCAAAAGGATTTCAAATGTTTGAAATTCAAAAGAGTTAACTCCCAAAATTAATTAAGAGTAACCTAAGCCAATTAATTAGGGGTTAGGTACGTTGAGAGAATTTGAAAAGAAAAGGGGTTCGTGTGGGCCCCACCACACTTAATCCTCCCAAGGGAGGTTAAGTGGGTGTGGGTCCCACTTCCAACCACCTTTGATAGGTTTTTAAATAAGTTAAAATAAAATTTGTATTACACAAATTTTATTTAACTTAACTGAAAAACCCCAAAACGTAACTCTCAACCCGCAACAAACGCAATTCCCGAAAAGGTCTCATTAAGCGAATATCGGCGTTGCGAGTTCATCGGTGCCCTCGGATTTCAATTCCGAGCACCGGATCAAAAGTTAGGAATTCCCGCTCGTTCGTTCACTGAACGTACCCGAGCCAAACTTCGGAAATTAATTCCGGGCACTCCGGGCCTCGGAATTAGGTGCCGTCTGAAACCGCGCTCTTGTAAAATTCTAAAGAAAATTAAGAAAAAATTTCCCTTGAATTTTACGGGTCTTTACAATTACTCCTTATCAAAAAATGTTATCATAAATATTCATAATGTATTTAGTCATATTGATATCCTCCAATAAAAAACTACGAGATATAAAATTCAATTAGAAATAATATTTCAACAGTATATCATGATTCATTGAATCTCAAAGTTTCTTATAAACAAATATATCAAAACCATTCAATCTATTAAATTTTAAATATATTATACAATTATGGTTGGAAAATTATGAGCCATTATTAAAATATTGATGATGAAATTATGTTACTTTAGTAGAAAAAATGAAGAATCCTCAAACTTATCACATCCTCATGTTGCATCATAACTTATTGAAAGTGACGATTTTACTAAAAACATTAACTAGGTGTATAGTCATATTCCATAATACATTCTATCTATGATCTTGAATCTTAATTTTTTTCCTTATATGAATGATTGTTGCACATTCGTATAGCCTATTAATTCAATTCATATAATGCATCAAGTATTTGCTCCCCCATAATTGATATATAGAACACTTATGATCTCAATAGAGGTTCGAGGGATGATCAATGACACACGTTTTCTTCATGATACAATCAATAATATCAATGAGGCTAATATACCTATGACATATCATTCATATATATATCCAAATCACATAACTATATTTAATATAGATATATTAACGAATACCTTATCCCCATCCACGAACTCTTAATCTCACTAGTTATTGTTAGGATAACTCTTCTATTGACTCGGATTTATCATAATATGCTTTTGAATGTCTCTAGAATTATTTTAAATTTCCTCAGATGGATTAGTTCCCAATAGTATCAATTATCCAATTTAATTCGAGATAAAATCCTATACTTCCTAACATTTCGGACTCATTAATATTCATTTCAATGAACATGTTAAATCTATTATTGTATGAAAATCAGGTTGAATTATTGTGATATTCTTAACCACCTATAAAATCCATATAGAAAGATCAAAACATGTCTTCCAGTATTTTCATGGTCCTATTAGAATAACCATATTTCTTATGATGGAATGTTACACTAATACTCAATCCCATATTCAATTCATGGTGAATACTTCTACAAAAGTTTTAAGTAAGCCTAAAATAATGATTATATATAATATAATGTGGTACCTAATGAATCATTACCAATTAATTAATGTATATCATGGAATTATATTAGAGATATTTATCTTCCTTAATTATAATATAATATTCTGTATTCATTAATTGATTTTCTTCAACCTATCATTCCTTATTGACTTACATATTTTGGGGATTCTATTGAGGAAATTCATAGTGTTGATTTCCCATTTCCATCCACATATGTGTAATATTTGTAACATCCACTTAATCATATGTCTTACATTTTTAACATTTGGCATACATGGCACACCCATACATAATCTTAATTATCTATTTTTCAATTATTACATAGAAATTTCATTGTGATATCTCTAATAATAAATTCACATCTATGATTAATTGATAATGTTCAACTACAAGCTTCATCCAAAAACCCCATATTTAATTATACTATTGATAAGACACATACTCAGTTCCTGAAATTTTCAATCAATAAAAATATAAGTGGTCTTTTGATAATTTTTCACCTTTTTATAGAGTTCAACATCCCCCATTTATATCCCTTTATCAATTACATGGATTGATGATTAGAAACCAATCTCATAATCAAAATATATGTCTCTATTCTATCTTATTCCAAGGCATTTATTCTAAAAATCCATAAGTATTGTATCTCTTAGAATCATCCTCATGGAAAAACATGTAATTTTTAAAAAAAATTAAAGTATCAGTTATGATGATAACATTATCAGTTTTGATCGGATGTAGTTATTCATAATCATAAATCAACTATTACCATATGATTTGGTTAATAGTCAACTCTATTAAATATATAAATTAAAATTTTATTATTGGTATATACATCACATCATTCATTATATAGATACTTCCCCCATTATCTAAATGTTGAGTTTCTACCTACCCATTTGAGATAGATACCATCATTAATAGATAGTAAAAACAGATAATGGATTTGATTTCCAATATAGTTTTATTTTAATCTTCACACCTCTTGATAATCATAGGTGGATTTCAAATAAAAAATGTAAATTCCCATACTCATTAATTGATATGATTTAAATATAAATAGAAGAAAGCCTTACCAAATAAAATTTCAAATTCAAATATTTTGAGAATAATAATATATTATGGAACCTCATTCACACAAATATATATTGCACAAGATCTATAGATTTAAGATTCAATAATAATTCAAAATATTATTTTTAATTATAATTCAACATGTAGTTACTAGGGTAGAGATTTAATTTTCTTATTAAACATTTTTTGAATCCTAGTGTTGGTTGAATAGGAAAAAATAAAAGAAACATAGTTCTTGAGTAGTTAATTTGTGTATCTTAATCAAATTTCAATTCAGTACCTACTTATGTATCTTTTATTACATATGATTTTTTTCCATTGGTCTTGGGATTTAATGAAGGTTATCATCCTTGTTATCCCATATATTATGGAATTAAATTTTATAGTTCCAATGCATCAAACATGTATGACATAAAAATTTGAATATTACTAAATGATGAAATCTATTTTACCTCATTCTCTCAATTGAAATATTATTTTATTCATTGAACATTTCCCACTTTATACCATCCTATTCTTCAAATAAAACATTTTACAACCCCTTGATTTATTTACATGGTTCCCTAATCCCTCATATATGATGAAAAGGAAAATGAATATTTTTTCCTCTATGGTTTCGATTACATGATGATCCATGAAGTTCTATTTTTGTTATGGTTTTGAATTTTAACTAGGTTGATGTTTTTATAATAAATTGGGAGATTTCAAAAATTATATCCATGTGACTTTTTATTACATATCCCATTTCATTTGATTACTCTTGATTATGATCATTGAATTGATGATCGTATGGGTACATTAAATTCCTCCACTTGGGTTTGATATTAAAAAATAAACAAATTGGGCAATCACAATGTCAATAAACATTAGGTAGAGTAAGAAAAAATATAATTATAAAAAATATTACATAATATTCTGTAATATATGGAACCTTATTATCATCTCATAACACTTTATATTCATCATATATGACATTATTTATATAATTGGTTGTCATATATTATTACCTATAATTTTTCTTATTAGATCATAAGGATATTATAAATTTACCAACCCATATCCCCTAGGAGTGTCAAAATTGGTGTGCAGTTATGCCCAATATTATACATTTTGTGAAGATAATGATAATAACCAAAATACCATTGTAGGGTTATTACTCATAGGTGAATCTATACCAAGGAAAACATATAGTTATTTGTATCCAAAAAAGGATTTCAATTATTGGAATCCATAGAATATCGATCCTACAAAAAGTATTTTTATGTTGTCGAATATAGATTTATCCTTATATTTTTCACCAAATTTTTCCTTAATATCATCTCTTAAAATAACTAAACCTTGGTTAGATACCATGTATGGTGAATATATCATTTCATATGAAACATTTACATCATTTTAGTTTAATATTGAAAACCTCCCCTAATAAAAAATTCCTCTAAACCAAAATGGTTTAGTTCATTTTTTTAATAGACATATAATCACCCTATTTCATGAATGATATTAAATGTTTCTGAAAATTAACAACTTAAATAATACCTTTCTGAGACATGCCCTTTTTTACCATACTTAATAAAATAAGTAACTATAAACATAAGAATATTTGACAACAATTTCTTACTTTGGGTAATAATAGGCTATATCAATTGATAATAATTTCTAAGAATTATATAAATAGAACTGTGTAATAACATCATCATAAATAACAAAAACATTCTTAAAAAATTATACACTATAAATCACGAGACTTATAATAAGTATTTTTTCCATCATAAAATAAGTAATTAAAAAACCAATAACAATCCCTGAGAAAATATTATTTGATCATGAAACATTTCAATGGAATATTAACAAGTATAAACAATAATTTCACAAGTAATGGCTCTCTAGAAGGAAATTAATAGTGGATAGTGTCCAAATTATTATTGGATTCACTCTATATTCCATCATTTATTAGTAAATTTTGAATAATAATAATATAAAAGCATCTAATGTCCCGCAATGGATTAGTTTTAATCAATATATTTTCTTTTCTTAAATAATGAATCACTGATAAGATTAATATAGTGGACAATGTCCCATAATGAACTGGGACCAGACCCCATTCCGGTTCATATTATATCTTGATATTTTATTCTAGAACCAAATAATTAGATTTATATATAATTTATAGTTAACTATTCACATAAATAAATCCATAAATAACTGGTTAATAAGATCATAAAAATGTAAATTTTTCAATTGTAGTGTAATTAAACGGTTTTAAGGAAACATGTTTCATGAAATAATCCTCAAAAAATCATCACAAAAACCATCTTGAGAATGAAATTGGATAATATCATAAAATTATATCCTTAGTTATAATAAAAAATAAATAAATTATTTTCCCATAGATAAAAAATATCATTTATAAAATTATTTAAAATATGATAGGAAAAACAACATAAATCGTCACTTTTATTTTAGAATGATTAATAATAAAATATATATCATAAATTTTATTTTGTAATGATTATTTCTCAAGTGGTAAGGGCTTTTGCATGGCATCCAAGAGACCCACGTTCAAAACCAGGTGGAGGAGAAATTACGTGGGTACTGTAGCAGTACTGTAGCAGTCACGGTAGCAGTATTGTAGCAGCTAAAACTATTCATCTGATTTAGGCCTTCGGGCCACCGGTTTGGGCCTACAGGTCTCAAGGGCCTTCAGGTTATCAAATGCCTTTAGGCCACAGGGCCTTCGGGTCATGTAGACCATGGAGTAGCCTAGTTCACACAGAACATGCCCCAGAAGAGGATCAGAGCAAAAGGAGTAGTAGCCACCAGATGTAGAGCTCACCGGATTGGGAGAATGAGAGGGTATGGCAGCCGCCATCGGGACCAGGCTCTGTGCAGCTTTGTACGGGGCAATGATAGCCGATCATCAATTCAAGGTGGGGAGCTAAGGAGATCAATGATTCATGACGCTGGGGAGGGGCAGTTCTAGTGGGCTGAGCCTACGGGTCATGTAATGGGCATGGTATACCTCTGGGCCTTCGGGTCATGTATTGTGGGTCATGTCAGGCCTTGTGCCTTGGGCCTATGGGTCATGTACGGTTCCCCTACAACCCTTAAAATGGGATTTTCTATAATAAAATAAAAAGTAAGGCCTTCGAGCCATTTGGGCGATTCAGTAGTATTGAAATAAATGTGGCAAGAATGTCTTATTTTTCCATATATGTTAGTAGAGAACATTTCATTCACACTTTTATTAAAATAATTCAAAATAGACATGTACTTTTTTTATTGAGACCTAATAATAATTTGATAAAAAATTAAAATAGTTTAAAAATTAATTTTATTATAAGTTTTAAAAAATAAAATAGTTTATCTAATATATTTTAAAAAGCATGGATGTATAGGACAAATTTTTTTGACTAAAAAGGAAGAAAAACTAATGTTTATTATTAACTACATTTCCCATGTAATTTTATGTTACATATAGTGGATATATAATATAAAATATGAATTATCCATAAGTAGAAACTGGAAAGAAAATATATTGGGATTAAAATATAAATGCCACATAATTTATTTTAATGGTAAATTAACATAGACTATCCCAAAATGAAAATGGAATTCAATAATAAAAATATTAATACTATTATAACTTCTAAATATTATGTCCTTTGAACCTAATATCATTAAATATTACCTTAAAGAAAAATAATATCAAGATATTAAAGATATAACATAATACATTATAAGTATATAAAACGTGTAAAAACAAACCATTTCATAACATAAAACTTTCTCAATAAAATAATATTGAGAGAATGTAACCTTATCATAAGTCCTATATTGCTTCTTGTGTGTTAAGAAATAAAAATTAAGAAATATATATTAAAAATATATCAATTAAATAAATATATTAACATATATAATACTACAGATAATTACCCTAAAATATATAATTTCTATTCTTTAAAATTCTTCATTAAAATCATTAATTTATTGAATGCTAGTATATTTTTCCTTAATATATCGATTCAAAGGTTCTAGACCTTACACCCCGGTCATAGTTTCATATTTTCCACAAAAAACATTTATTCCTAACTCTATCATTTGTTAAATATATATACTTATATATCATATCATATTAGGGTTGATGATAAATGAATTTCATTACTTCATGGAGACTATAGTCCATACATACGAACAAGTCATGATTCTATTTTTCAATGGTTTGAGTGGAGTATATATAAGAAAGTGTTTACCATTGTAGAATTATTTTTATATACTAAATATTATTTATATTAATTAACAAGTTATATGTAACCATCCATGAGAGATTTTGATGAAAAACCATACACACTACTTCTTAGAGGTGGTAGTCTGCATGTATGCACAAGCGATGATTTCATTTCACATTGGATAGAATACGATTTTAAAAATAAGGTAAACATAAAAATAATAAAGTTTTATTATTTTTGTGATATTTATTTATTAAACCATAATTGTAATAATAGTTTTTGATGATGTAGAAGAATTAATAAACATAAAAGAACCCCGTTAAGAGTTATACATACTCTTCAAAAAACCACCCTTCACGTTCACCATTATTCTTCTATGATGGTATTATGTTTACACTAAAACTAATATGTAATGAATATAAATATATGGGGAAATTTTTTAAGATGATGGTCTATCTAAAGGGCTCATGTGGTGTGGATAAGTTATAAGAGGACGTGTCTTCTATATATGGGGTTGTTGTAAAACATGTAAATACATTGAACAATCTTAAATAATGTATCAACCAAGAAAAGTATAAAATTTTTATTGCTTACTAAAGCGTGTGTTTTACATTTTAAATAAACTAAGTAATAAAAAAGATTAATAATCAATTATTTTAATTAATTTAATTATAAGATATTAATAATATATAGTTTTCAAATTAATTTTAAGATGATGATAAAAAAATACTGTTTTATAGTATTAATGTTATTGAAATATTGTTTTTTATTTTTTTCATTTTCTAAGAAATAATAAAAAAAATTGAATGAGAAAAAATTCTTTTTTATAAAAAGGTTATATAATAATATATTTTTAATTAATAAATTTCAATTTTGTTTATAAATATAAAAAAATAATAAATTATATTACATGTATATATAATAATAATATCCATATTTTAATATAATATAGGTTAATAATTAGTTCTTCTATCATAATCAATTATTCTATTAATATATGAATATGATTAATTTGGTATTATAGTATTTTTATTTAAGTTAATATAAATTAAATAATATTTGAATATGATTTTGTATTTAAGATAAAAATAAGATTAATTATAATATATAAAAGAAACAATTTTTTATTTTAATGAAAAGTTATTATTATTTTTAACAAAATATTTATATTTGTGAATTTTTTATAATTATTACTTAGAATATTTTTTAACATAAATATAAAATGATTTTTTTATAAAACAAATTATATTTAATTAATAATAATAAATTTTTAACAAAATAAAAACAAAAAAACAAAAAAGTGGAAAACGAGCCTTATAAAGGTGGGGGGTGTTCTTGTTATCAGTGGAATCAAGCAGAGGGAATCCATTGAGGCATTCAGGTCGATACATGGGCATGCACAACCAAGTAGAGGAGTTGAGTTTGGGCTATAGAATATTGACCATCGGGATCACTTTATCTAGCTTGGAGTTCGACCACAGCCCGAGCATCATCCAGGAGTTTCAGTCATAATTAGGATTTCAAGAGATTATATGGAAATAAACATCAAAGGGATTGGGTTCTTCTTCAACCCTGCAAGGTAGGCATGTATCTTCTTTTAGTATGTGTCGAATTTTATTTTGGATTAAATATAATGTCCCACTCCTTTTGTTGTATATACTATCATCCCTAGGTGTATTTCCATTTTGGTATTATTTGACTAAGTAATGAAATTATTTGCATCCAATATATTTTTTTGGACTATATAAGATATGAAATAATTTTAGTCCACAGTTGTTGATTCTAATTCCCTGGTAGTGATAATTTTAAAATGTTTCTCTAAATTTTTTTAATGTATTTTCATATGTCATAATCACCATATTCCTCTTTCTCTATAAAATTATGTGTGGGTGTATGTCTGTAACACCCCGAGCTTTCATGGTACGCTCCTCTTTGAATAATAGAGCAACGTGTGTTGTACGCAACCTCGAGTTATAACACCACGACCAATAAATGTAGCATTTATGAATATTAATACCCACTTTTTGAAATTATATATATTTTATATTTCAAAATGGACTTCATTTTTGGATTCGGAATATCGAAATTAGCCTATGTTGAATTTTTTGTAATTTTCTGAGAACTTCCAATTTTTTATGAATAGTGAAAAATACTTAAAACATCTTTTTTAATCAAAATAAGTTATAGTGATAAATTATACTATTTAGCGGTTTTAAAGTATAATTAGAATATATTTATACCATTTTATCCAATAGTGTTTATTAGAATTACTTTCACTTTAGAATTGGACATAAACAATTGTCAATCCTTTGATATATATTGTTTCTTAAAAACACGCTATTTGTTGTGACAGTGGGAATTAGTTATAAAATTAATTAATGAAACTTATATGTTTGGAATTTTTTAAAATAGGCAACATTTTTGAATTCAGTATATCAATTATAGCTTATGGTGAAATTTTGGCATTGTTCTGAAAAACTTCAATTTTTGATGAATAGTGAAACCACTAAGTGGTAGTTAAAAAATTGATTTTTCATTTAAATGAAACATTACCAATTCATTGAATTGATTTTCAAAAATCCTACATACATGGTTGTCATTATGAAGTAAAATTTTTTTCAATGAGATTAAAATAATTTTTTGGTGAATAGTAACTCTTAAGTTTAATTAATCGCGATTAAAAGTAATTAGTGACATTTAAGGTAAAAATGATATTATGAAAATATGAAAATACCTTTACACTAGAAATACCCCTATTGGATGAGTCATGGCCGACCAATAAAATTTATGGGTCAACTTGGGGGCCCCATGGAGCCACTTTGGTAGGAAAATGACATTAAAAACTTTTTATTTAATGTTAAAATGAAAATGTCACAAACATGAGTTGTTTTACTAAAACAATTTCTAAATGGGGTTATACAAGTCATGTATTTGACTATAAATATTCATTAGAAATATAGAAATATTTCATACATCATGATATTTTTTTTATTATTTTTAGACATTACATAAATTAAATTATTTATGACACCATGATAATGCATCGATTACCTCATTAATTAACTGTTTAAATAAAATGAAAAGATAATGTAAAATATAATACTTAAACATGTCAAAAACCTATTGTATGAGTATATTTCGAGCCCTTATCACCTTATCCTAGAAATATATAATTGTGGGACCTTTTAAATTCGAAACTCATTATTTAATAAAGTAACATTTCAGGAATTTCCAAGAGTGCCCTTCCTCTCCTCTTATAAAAGGCCCCCACCACTACCACCTTATTTACACCTTACAAGCCATTTGGCTCGGCCAACCTCTGCCCAAATACTCTTTCAACTTCCCTCTCTTACTCCTAGAAGCCTCAATTTGGGCATAATTCTTCCCAAGGAAGCCTTTGGATCAAATCAAAAAGAGTTACCCGTTTTAAATGTAGTGTTTTCTCTTATGTTCTTAGGATTTATTTTTCTTCTACAACCCCCTAAACTCTTTTTATTAATTTATTTTGTAACAAAACCAGAGTCCTCAATATACTAGGATGTTTTTATATGAAGTATTTGAGCAACACTTACACACACCTACATCTAATGGTTAAAGAACATACTGTTTCTGTGGATGGTGAATTTTTGCCTCACGAAATGATGATTGTTCAACACTCATATAACACCTCTCATGGTGGCCATTATGATGACACTATTTTTATATATGATATATATTATGTTTTTGTTTTCCTTATTATTCTGTATTTTTCATTTATGGCATACCTTTACAATATCCATTATGGGTAAACGCGATAATTTCATTTTAGAAAGTGCGGACTACCGCCCCCTCAAAGTAATTTGAATCGTTAATTCCATATGTTGGATGTATAAAGGATGGAGTAAATTGTATTATACATTATATTATACTATATTTATAGTATACCGTTATATAATTATAATTTCATTCCATTAAATATGAAATAGAAATGAAAGTAGCATTCATCCGTACGTACGGCTTACCGTCTCCATGAACGGTGCATTTCATTTCTTACCTCTAAATGTAATGTATTGTTATAAATGCATGTATATACGGGATATATATGATATATATGATATCTAAATATTTAATATAATTCTGTATATAATGGGTATTTTACCACATGAACAACTTGTAATTATAAGAAGTTTATTTTTGACTCAAGTACTAAAGATCGACAAAATGACAGTTATTAACTTAAATAATTAAATAATGTTCATAACATGGTAATAAGTGATATAAAAGGAATAATTAACATGGAAAAGGTTCTTAAGAAAATAGAAATTAACTCTAGTTTATTATTCAGGAGGTTAATGACCGATCGAGTCAAGTCGGACATGAGGTAAGGGAACTTCTTAACCTGATTTCTATTCTTTGGTTTAATCTCCTACTTTCAAATTATGTCATGATATTATTATGTCCAATCTTGTATTTGTACTTTATTTATGTTTACTTATAGTTAATACACATAATAGATCTATTTTATACAAAAAATGATCTTTGTAAGGGACTTCGTCTCAATCTCCTTTCATTAAGGCATATTTTGTTTTATACACTATTTTCCTTTATACGGTGTATAAAACCCTTTGACTTTGACTTTAATTCAAAAAGAAATCTTTTTATACGAAGCGTTTTTACTAAACGGCATAAGGAATGTTTTGTCTTACGTATGCAGCAACAAATAATTCTCCACCGCAGTGGCCATTATTTTAGTTTCAGCTTCCTCTACAATCCATAACTTTTTTTAAAATGAATAATAAATACAATGTTTTAATTTTATTTTATTTTGGTATTGAAAATGGTTTTGAAAGTGTTTCTTTTATTATATCAATTTGTTGTATTGATATCTTGTGATTGAAATGTGGAAATGTTATGTTTCCTTTATGAATGTTTTATGTTATACGATTATGTTATGGTTTATGATATGGTTAAACCTGTTCATATGAAGAATTTATTGGACTTAATAAGTGACGGGTGGAGCACGCTATAGCTCCTCGATGCATCGGCATGTCTCATGAGACAAACTAGTGTCCTGGCATGAGGCCTTGACAAAATCTTATTTTTAGTCTTGGCACAAGGCCTTTGCTACATGGTTATGAAAGTCTGGCATTATGCATTCCATCATTATGAAAGAGGTTATTGATATTTAATGTGATTATTCGACCAGTAGAATATCCATGTGAATAAGTAAATGGCATTATTTCATTTTACTTTTGCCATATTATGTTTAATTTCATGTTTAAAAAGTTTTTGTTTAGTTATACATTGCCTTTATTGTTAATTTTTTTTATGAATGCTTCCATTATATTGTTATCCTTACTGAGCATCTGAGCTCACCCCTTTCAATGTTTTAATATTTCCAGGACATGAAGAAGTATTTTAGGAATGACCTGCAGGGATAGTATGAAGGGGATATGAGTGTGGAAAATGGAGACTACGTTATTTTAGTTTTTCACTTTATGATGCAATGTAACATTTATGAATGTATCTAGTGTTTTTAAGGATACTAAACAAATCGTTCTTTTGAGACATGATCTTTGTGATCATGTCAATGTTACGAAATAATGCACCAACTCTGGGTAACTTGGTTCGGGGCGTTATAGTTGGTATCAGAGGCAGTTTAGTACTAACCTTGGAAGATAGATTTAGATAAACTCTGATTAGAGGACATATGCCTAAGAAAAATATTGAGGATTAGTATAGAAGAACTTCCTAGAATCTTGGTATTATAGAGATTTTGTGATTTTTCTGAGAAATACATCCCTATATGGATACGAGTAGGTAGAGGTAGCTCTGGCACAAATGTACCTAGGGGTAAAACCCGAAAACACCACTTTGAGATAGACTTGAACAGGAACTGGTGCACGACAACGGGCCATGCTACACTCTTGGTTCCGACACTCCCGTGGGATATGCTTAGGATAATTCTCATTTTCATTAAAATCCACTATCAAGGGTTATGATTATATACTTCCACAAAGAAAACATTTATTATGATTATGGATTATATCCATAAATAGTTCAACTTATGTTAAGTGTTATTCAAGTTTGTAATTATGTATTTTGATTCATAAACTAATCTAGTTTATGCCATTATTTAGAAATGGATCCTAGTGGGAGGAATGGAAACCGTATCAATACATGCACTCAATGTAGGGATTTCCCTACTGCTCAAGATAATTATAGTCGAGCTGGTGATACAACTGGTGCTGATCACCTTATCACCATACTAGGACAACTCACTCAGGTTATGAATAATAACCTTACTCGTATGGAGCACCCTCATCCGCAACGTGGAGGATCAATTTTAGATCGCTTCATGAGACAAAAACCACCAAAATTTAATGGGGGTACCAATCCATTAGTATCTGAGCAATGGATAAACTCCGTAGAGAAAATATTCCATGCCTTGGGGAGTAGAGAAAGGGAGAAGGTTGTCATGGAAGTCTACCGCCTCACTGGAGATGCCGATCAATGGTGGTCACTGATTCAAAACACAAAGGAAGATGAAGAAGTATCATGTATGGAATGGAGGCTGTTTAAGGAATGTTTCTTAGATAAATACATTCCAAATGTCCATCGAGTATATATGGAAATGCAATTTCTGATTCTGAGACAAAAGGAGGATGAGAATGTCACAAAGTATGAGGATAACTTTACAAGGTTAGCAAGGCATGCAGCAAATTATATACGTAACCCAAGAAGTAAGATTGATCGTTTATTTGATGGGTTAAAAACATTTCTCCGTCGAGCCTTAGTCTCACAATATTTCTCGTCGTACGAAGATATAGTCTCGTGTGGTATCAAGATAGAAAAGGAATTCTCTAAATCTTATGACAATAAATTAAAGCAATAGAATAAGAGAACGGTGGAACAAGAGATAAATAAAGGGAAAAAGGGAAAGAAGGATTTTCCATTATGTGATAATTGTGGGAAGAATCACCCCGGTACTTGCCTAAAAGGAATGGGAGTTTGTTATAAATGTGGAGAAAAAGGTCACAAGGCTCGTTATTGCAAGGGAAAGAAAGAGGCTATCAATGTTGAATGCGACAATTGTAGGGAAATGGGGAATTATGCAAATGAATTTCCTAAGCACCGAGGAAACTTACCTCAGAAAAGGCCAAGGGATCAAGGACAATCTTATGATGTTACTACAGTTGAAGTGGAATAATTAATGTATTGGTGCTTTTGGAAACAAGGATTATATTCTGGTTATAAGAATAATGTGATATATATAAGGATTGTACTGCAGTACTTGTTGTTTTCATTATGTTTTTAATATGATGAAGGTAATCATATTTTTAGTATGTGACAATAATAGAAACATTACTTTGTTTGGGGAATCTAATGTTACAATTGATTTTGGAATTTAAGGACCTTTTAGAGAATGTCTGGACGGAGGTATTTTGGATAACTATAAAGGTTGGAATGGATTAATTTGAACTTTGGATAGTATTGTTTAAGGTTAAAACATTTATGAAGATTATTTTTGGAATATTATAATACTATAGTATAGGAAAAGGACAACCTGCAGGTCGGGGGATAACCCATCGCATCAGACAAATCTAGGGGAATCGAACCCACAACCATAGTGCGACATGCCTTTATTACCTACCACTAGCCTACAGGAAGTCCCTGGTTATTACAAAAATGTATTCCTAATCTAAACTGTATGTTTTAATATTTGGAACCTTATACAATTATGATAAATAGAATATTTTTGTGTTCTATTACCGTTTAGAGTGAAAGATGGGTTTGTGGTAAAAATTTATTAAAGAATGAAATTCTACATGACAAGTATGTATATTCCCTTAAGATCATTGTAAATCTCATAAATAAATTCCCCAACTTTATAAAAGGTAACTTAAAACAAAAATCATTGCAGGTTAACATTTCCAACTGGGGATTCAATGACCGTTTAACCAACCACAAGTTTGTGATTTTCTTGTGGTTAACTTTCTCCTAATCCAGTTTTCTACAACTCTCCATCAGACCTTGATGGTTTTTTTCTTCCATATCCATATTTTCATATAATCCTAGTATGGGCTATCTCGGGTGACCTTGGTACTTCTCTTTCTTTCTTTTAAAGTTATATTTTTATTAAACTTATTTCTGATATGGGTTTTCCACAAATGTATTTTCTATTTTCAACCTTTTATTTTCAAAGAAAAATTTTAAATTGTGAGGATGTAATTTATTGAAGGATGGGAGAATGTAACACCCCAAGCTTCCATGGTACGCTCCTCTTTGAATAATAGAGCAGTGTGTGTTGTACACAACCTCGAGTTATAACACACCACGACTAATAAATGTAGCATTTATGAATAGTAATACCCATTTTTTGAAATTATATATATTTTATCTTTCAAAATGGACTTCATTTTTGGATTCGGAATATCGAAATTAGCCTATGTTGAATTTTTTGTAATTTTCTGAGAACTTCCAATTTTTTATGAATAGTGAAAAATACTTAAAAAAACTTTTTTAATCAAAATAATTTATATTGATAATTTATACTATTTAGTGGTTTTAATTTATAATTAGAATATATTTTTACCATTTTATCCAATGGTGTTCATTATAATTAATTTCACTTTGAAATTGGACATAAACAATTGTCAATCTTTTGTAATATATTGTTTCTTAAAAACACGCTTTTTGTTGTGACTGTAGGAATTAGTTATAACATTAATTAATGCAACTTATAAGTTTGTTATTTTTTAAAATAGACATCATTTTTGAATTAGGAATATCAATAATAGCTTAGGGTCATGTTTTGGCATTGTTCTGAAAAACTTCAATTTTTGATGAATAGTGAAACCACTAAGTGGTAGTTAAAAAACTGATTTTTCATTTAAATGAAACATTACCACTTCTATGATTTGATTTTCAAAAATCCTACATACATGGTTGTCATTATGAAGTAAAATGTGGTTAAATGGGATTAAAATAATTTTTGGTGAATATTAACTCTTATGTTTAATTAATCGCGATTAAAGGTAATTAGTGACATTTAAGGTAAAAATGATATTATAAAAATATGAAAATACCTTTACACTAGTCCTAACCCTATTTTATGAGTCATGGACGACCAATAAAATCCATGGGTCAACTTGGGGACCCCATGGAGCCACTTTTGATGGAAAATGACATTAAAAACTTTTTATTTAATGTTAAAATAAAAATGCCACAAACATGAGTTGTTTTACTAAAACAATTTTTAAATGGGGGTATACAAGTCATATATTTGAATATAAATATTAATTAGAAATATAAAAATATTTCCTACATCATGATACTTTTTTTATTATTTTTAGACATTAAATAAATTAAATTATTTATAACACCATGATGATGCAGCGATTACCTCATTAATAAACAATTTAAATAAAATGAAAAGATAATGTAAAATCTAAGACTTAAACATGTCAAAAACCTATTGGATGAGTATATTTCGAACCCCTATCACCTTATCCAAAACATATATAAGTGTGTGACCTTTGAAATCTGAAACTCATTATATAATAAAGTAACATTTCATGACTTTCCAAGAGTTCCCTTCCTCTCCTCTTATAAAAGGCCCCCACCACTACCACTTTATTTACACCTTTCAATACATTTGGCTCGGCCAACCTCTGCCCAAATACTCTCTCAACTTCCCTATATTACTCCTAGAAGACTCATTGTGGGCATAATTCTTCCCAAGGAAGCCTTTGGCTCAAATCAAAAGGAGTAATCCGTTTTAAAGGTAGTGTTTTCTCTTATGTTCTTATGTTTTATTTTTCTTCTACAACCCCCTAAAATCTTTTTATTCATTTATTTTGTAACAAAACCAGTATCCTCAATATACTAGGTTGTTTTTATAAGAATTATTTGATCTACACTTACACACACCTACATCTAATGGTTAAAGAACATATTGTTTCTGTGGATGATGAATGTTTGCCTCAAGAAACGATGATTGTTCAACACTCATATAACACCTCTCATGGTGGCCATTATGATGACACTATTTTTATATATGATATATATTATGTTTTTGTTTTCCTTATGATTCTGTATTTTTCATTTATGGCATACCTATATGATTTCCATTATGGGTAAACACGATAATTTCATTTTAGGAAGTGCGGACTACCGCCCCCTCAAAGTGATTTGAATCGTTAATTCCAAATGTGGGAGGTATAAAGGATGGAGTAAATGGTATTATACATTATATTATACTGGAATTATAGTATTCCTTTATATAATTATAATTTCATTCCATTAAATATGAAATAAAAATGAAATAAGTGTTCATGCATACGTACGGCTTACCATCTCCATGAACGGTGCATTTCATTTCTTACATCTAAATGTTATGTAATGTTATAAATGCATGTATATAATGGATATATATTATATATATGATATCTAAATCACTAATATAATTATGTATATAATGGATATTTCACAACATGAACAACTTGTAATTATAAGAAGTTTATTTTTGACTCAAGTAGCAAAGATCGAAAAAATGTCCGTTATTAACTTAAATAATTACATAATGTTCATAACATGGTAATAAGTGATATAAAAGGAATAATGAACATGTAAAAGTTTCTTATACAAATTTAAATTAACTCTAGTTTATTATTCAGGAGGTTAAAGAACGATCGAGTCAAGTCAGACATGAGGTAAGGGAACTTCTTAACATAATTTCTATTCTTTGGGTTAATCTCCTACTTTCAAATTATGTCATGATATTATTTTGTCCAATCCTGTATTTGAACTTTATTTATGTGTACTTATAGTGAATACACATAATATATATATTTTATTCAAAAAAATTATCTTTGTAAGGGACTTCGTCTCAATCTCCTTTCATTGAGGCATATTTTGTTTTATACACAATTTTCCTTTTTAAGGTGTATAAAACCCTTTGAATTTTACTTTTATCCAAAAATTAATCTTTTTATACGAAGCATTTTTACTAAAAGACAAAAGTAATGTTTTGTCTTACATATGCGGCGACAACGACTTCTCTGCCGCCGTGACCATTATTTGAGTTTCAGCTTCCTCTACAAGCCAGAATTTTTTTTAAATGAAAAATAAATAAAAAGTTTTAATTTTATTTTATTTTGGTATTGAAAATGGTTTTGAAAGTGTTTTGTTTATTATATCAATGTGTTGTATTGATATCTTGTGATTGAAATGTGGAAATCTTATGTTTCCTTTATGCATGTTTTATGTGATACGATTATGTTATGGTTTATGATATATTTAAAACTGTTCATATGAGGAATTCATTGGACTTAATAAGTGACGGGTGGTGCCTATTATAGCTCCTCGATGCATCGGCATGTCTCATGAGACACACTAGTGTCTTGGAACGAGGCCTTGACCAAATCTTATTTGTAGTCTTGCCACCAGGCCTTGGCTACATGGTTATGATAGTCTAGAATTATGCATTCCATCATTATGAAAGTGGTTATTGATATTGCATGTGATTATTCGACCAGTAGAATATCTATGTGAATTAGTAAATGGAATTATTTCATTTTACATTTGCCATATTATTTTGAAGTTCATGTTTAAAATGTTTTTGTATTGTTATAAATTTCCTTAAATGTTAATGTTTATCTATGAAAGCATCCGCTATATTGTTATCCTTACTGAGCATCTGAGCTCACCCCTTTCAATGTTTTAATTTTTCCAGGATGTGAAGAAGTATTTTAGGAATGACCTGCAGGGATAGTTTGAAGGGGATATGAGTGTGGAAAATGGAGACTATGTTATTGTAGTTTTTCACTTTATGATGTAATGTAACATTTATGAATGTATCAAGTGTTTTCAAGGCTACTAAACTAATCGGTCTTTCAAGACTTGATCTTTGTGATCATGACAATGTTACGCAATAATGCACCAACTCTGGGTAACTGGGGTCGGGGCGTTACAGTGTTATTTTATGAAGAGTAGTGGTAAGAGATGTTAAATCCCGATATTTGTATTCTATTGAAATTGTTAAACCCAATTGCAGTCCATAGATGATGAGAGAGTCTAAACAAAGAAGAACTTCTTCTTGAAATTTCAAGTAATAGTAACCTCTTTTTTTGTCAATAATTTGTCTTTAGTTATTTGAAAATAACATGTAAGAACCCAACCCTAGTTACACATATCTAGTACCTTATTTGATTTAATTATAATATTAACAATGAATATACATCCTGGAGGACTGAGTAGTTTTGTATCATATAAATAAATATACATATATAAGTTCCAGATTTCAACTTGAAATGAAAAACAACCTAGAAATTTCTTCGAACACATCCATAACACCAAGGTTATTTTAGCATGTCATTCATAAAAAAATTCCACATTACTAGAGAAAATGAATCATAAGAAATGGGAGAGCTCCAACGACCAGTAAGAGTAAGAAATACAGCAGAAGAAAACATAAACATTAGGCATTTTGTATAATTGAAAACACATGCATTTACAAATAATAAACCTGAACACCTAATGGATAGAATATGAGTAGAGTAAATAATGCCATAATAAGACATGATCATAGGTATTTCTAATAGTCGAATAACCACATGAATGATCTACACTATTTTCATAATGATAGAATTCATAATGTGAGACATTATAACCATACCATTAAGGCCTCATGACCAGGCCATAAATAATCATTTTGTCAAGGCCTCGTGCCAAGACCATAGTTTGTCTCATGAGACCTATATATTCACCAAGGGGAAATATAGGGACCAACACGACAATAACTATGTCCAATTAATTCATCATATGAATGCTGATAAACATAAACGACATATAAACTCTCATTTAAATTAATATATGAAATGTAAATATCTTTCCATGATCATTAATCATAAACACTACCATTCAGATTAAATTGGTGAATGGATTCAAGATAGAACATATATAGTCAAACTAATCATAAACCATTAAACAAAAAATGAGGATGATACCATGAAATATTAATCCCAAAAATACATACGAGTCAACAATATTGTTGAAATAGATGAAGATACTCTTATAAAAGCATCGAGTAAACCATGAGACAAATACTCTTTTACTTTGAAAAGAAGTGTTCTTTTGGAAAATTATATGTATAAAACCAGATGTAAAGTAAAATATTATATTAATAATAAAATTAGTTGTATTATAATGATAATTATTTTCCAAAAACAGATTATAGAGTGACCTAGAAAATATGTTAAAATTTGAGAAATTCCCTTGAACCAGACTTTTGTTTTGGGAACAATTTTGAAGGTTCCTATCAAACGTGTAACTAACCATAAAATAAAGAAGTATTATGGTTGTTTAATATATATATATCAATAAAACATAATTTATTATGAGTACATAATAATACACATGAGTTTCATTGAAGAAATTAGACAATAAATGTAACCCGAATGAAAATAGTGGTTCGGGTGGAAAAACCCTTACATCTTTATAATCAATTGAATCGTATGCCAAATAATTAATGATCATCAAATTATACACTGAATATAATGAAAATAAATAGAGAATTGATATGAAACATCAATGTTCAGTATTCATACACCAAACATAGGTAATACTAGTGATTACAAAATATCACAGAAAAAATGAAGTGAGAGGAAGAAACCCTTACCTTGTGTCTGAATGTGTTACCTCTTTAACTTAAGGTCCTAAAATATGAAATTAAACTTATTAGTAACGTAATTCAGAACATATTATACGTTTATTTAGTTTTTCAAAATTTTATTAAGATCATTATGTCCTTATTGATTAGTTATAAGATTGAATTCTGTCGTTCCGGAGTTTTCGTTTTCTAGATTTTTATAATTGGGTCACTTGTTTTTATGTAATGTAGTTCATGATGAATAGATTTAAATATCCGTAATTGAAATTAAATATTATCAATGAAAATATATAAGTGTTAATAGTCAGTTATATCTTTTTATTCATTGAATGAGGATGAATCATGAGATGATATATAAATGAAAATCACATAGATTATTTAAGCGGTATTTTGATTATTTGGAACTATTTTGGTCATATAATTTAATATTATATACATATACTGGTTCAAAAATATTAATTAGGTTATAATAAAAATATTATATTCTTTTTAAACCATAAAAAATTGTTTTATGACCAGTAATTAAGGATAAATTGATGAACTAAACATCATCATCCTTGAAGGTCATAAATTTGAACCTCATGGACATTGATTTCATTTATAAAATAAAAGAGAGAGATTAAGAGTATTGATGATGGTTATTCCATTAAAATTATATAATTACATTATATAGATGATACTAGAGTTATCGTGGCCATTTTAACATAGGATGTGAGGCGAGGATAAAAATATAAAAGAACTTGAAATGAAATTGAAAGAAATAGAATGTGAATTTACCTCATTAAATAACCTCCTAGATAATCTAATAAAGAGAAGGGGTGTTGGACTTTTGGGAAGACCAAGTTATTCTTGGACATAGGGAGTAACTTGGGAAGGGGGTTCTTGTATAACTTTGTGGTGATTCAAGGATTAGGGAAGTGAAGGGAAGAGAGAGTGAGGGGGTGTTTTATAGTTGAGGAGAGGAGTGAATTTTAATATTTTATTCATTATTTTATTATTTCCCACTATACAACCAATAATGTTGTTTCGTTTGACCTAAAACAGTAATAAGTGCATGTGAGGTCGAACCAAGGGTCCTTATATAACTTATTATGTAATAAATAGTGTATTTAACTGATAATTGGTATATATTGTATTTTACCGTATTTCACTTGTCATAAAAAACTCAAGAATCTCAGAAAAATCCCAAAAATTCACCATAACCATTTTCTGACATGTAGAATTCTCAAATGAACTCAATTTTTCAAAAAAAATCTAAACATTATTAATTTTGTTTTTATATAAAATCATAGATAATTATAAAAATAACAATTTCAAAGGTAAAATTAGTTTTATATCACAGTGAAAAATTAATTATGATCTCATTATCTAATTACCTTAAGATAATAAAAAAATAATATTATTTACGATTTGTAAAGGTCGTATTACTAGTAATATTACAATTTAAATATGTATGTTAATATTTAAAAAAAATCAAGTTGGTTCTATCAGACTCCGAATGACTTACTGATCATAACTCTGGATGACCGTTTTTCCAAAATTCAAAACATAGAAGTGACAATGTTGTGTTTAATGTCTAGATTATAATTTGTTTTATTTTTTAGGGACTCGGTGTTTCGTGCATTCAATATTTTTTTTCAAGACTTTGGGGTGTTACATTCTCCCCTCCTTACCAAAAATTCATCGTCGAAATTCATGGAATGTTACCTCACTAAATGATTTGTGTAGGTCTTCCTCATAAGCCCCTCAGGCTCCCATATAGCCTCTTCGATTTTATGATTCCTCCAAAGTATCTTTACTAGGATAGTCATCTGATTCCTCAACACTTTTTCTTTAGTGTCCAAAATCTGGATAGGCTCTTCACATTACAATAGATCAGGTTCTAACTCTACCTTCAGAAGTGAGGACATGCGTTGGGTCTGTCATGTACTTTGCCATCAATGAGACATGGAACACATTGTGTACTTTGGGCATTCTAGGTGGAATATCCAAATTATATGCAAGAGATCCAATTCTATCCAAATTTTTAAAAGGTCCAATGTACCTATGTCTTAGTTTCCCTTTCTTCCAAGATCTTATAACACACTTACATGGAGATACTTTTAAGAAAACATGATCGCCCACATGAAATTACAGGTCCTTCCTTAGATTATCAGCATAGCGCTTTTTTCTATTCTGTACTACTTTGATATGAACTTGAATATTCTTTACCTTCACTTTTGTTCCCTACATAATCTATGGACCCACAAGGAACCTTTCTCCAACTTCATCCCAACAAGTTGGTGTACAACATCTCATTCCGCACAACAATTCATATGGCGACATTTGAATACTTGAATGGATGCTATTATTGTAGGAAAACTCCACTAAAGGTCAGTTTTGATCCCAAATACCTTGGATATCAAGTTAAAATGATCTCAACTTGTCCAATAAGGTTTGGATCATCCCCTTTAATTTCCTGTCAGTTTGTCTGTTGTAAGCAGTACTCAATCGAGGATCAGTATCCAAATATTTCGGAATACTATTCCTGAATTTTGACATAAATCATGGGTCATGGTCATACATAATTGAGATAGGTGCCCCATGAACTCTCACAACATTATTTATATAGATTATTTCTAGGATAATTTGTGGAAAATGCTCCCTTATTGCGAGGAAATGTGAATATTTCTTATGTTGATCCGCGATTACCCATATAACGTCATTCTTCTTTGGAGTTTTGGGAAATCTAGTGACAATATCCATGGTAACATCATCCCATTTCCATGTTGTAATTGGTATAGTTTTCTTGACTCATTTTGGATGTTTCCTTTTGAACTTCACTTGTTGATAGACTAAAAATCTTGATACAGAATCTGCAATTTCCCTCTTCATGTTATCCCACCTGAAATATTCTTTCAAACATCTATAAATAATAGTGCTACCAAGATGTATATAGAATTTAGAAATAAGGTAATCATCCAATAAATCACATTTTATCTTGGGTATAGTGGGAACAAAAATCCTCTTACAAAATTTTAGAACACCATCTTCACACACAAAGTCTTCCATCTTCCCATCTTTCACAGAATTAGTTTTATTTTTCATGTACTATGGATCCTTATCAATCCTCATCTTTTTTAGAACCGCATGATCCTTCCTGCTCAATGCATATTCGACCCTATTTTCCTTTCTTTGAAGGTATTGTATAGTCCATTCATTATCCTTGAGTAGTTCCAGTCACCATCATTGCCTCATGTTGAGTTCTTTCTGTGAGAAGATATACTTCAGACTCTTGTGATCTGTGTATATATCATAGTTTTTTTATAAAGATAATGTCTCTATATCAATACAAGAAAATATTATTGCTACTAACTCCAGATCACATTTGGAATTGTTTTGGTCATGAATTTTTAACTTCCTTGATGCATAAAAAATAACTCTATCATTCTACATAAGGATGCAACCATGTCCTTTGTTTGATGCATCACTAAAGATCACAAACCCATCATTCCATGATGGTTGGGTTTGGATTCTATCATTCACTATTCTTTTCTTCAACTGTTTAAAATAGTCCCAAAATTACATTGTCCATACAAACTTAACCCCTTTACATGTAAGATTGGTCATTGGGTTGGATAAATGTGTGAATTTATTAACAAATCGCCGATAATTTCATGAAAAACCAATAAAACTATTTACCTAAATTATGTTAATTGGCATAGGCCATTATTTCAAAGCCTTTGTATTCATAAGATCAATAGATATTCCATCTTTAGAGACAATGTTTCCTAGAAAGGAAACAGATTAAAGCTTGAATTCACACTTGCTGAACTTCCCATATAATTCATTTCTTATAACAGTCTTCAAAATAGTGCGTATGTGATTTTCATGATTTTCATAGCTCTTATTTTATGAAAAGATATCATCAATAAATACCACCAAAAATTCATCATTTTATCACTTTAAAACTCTATTCATTAGATCCATGAAAATAGTGGGTGAATTAGTCAGCCAAAGGCATTACTGTAAACTCAATATTCACATACCTTGTTCAAAATGTTGTTTTTGTAATGTCTCCCTTCCTCATAAGAATCTGTTCTTATCTTGACCGAAGTTCAATAATTGTAAAATATTGGTCTCCATGAAGTTGATCAAATAAATCATCAATGTGAGGTAGGGGATACTTTTTCTTTATTGTTAAAGCATTGATCTCCCAATAGTCAACACATGACCTCATAGATCTATCTTTCTTCTTAAAGAAAAGAACTGGGGATCCCCATAGAGAAACACTATGGTGAATAAATCATTTATTACTCAATTACTCTAGTTTTTTTCTATTTCCACTAACTCCATAGTGGCCATTGTATAATGGTTCATTGATATGGGCCGCGAACCAGGAACTAAATCGATGTAAAACTCAATTTCCCACTCTGAAGGATGTCCGGGTAAATCCTCGAGAAAGATAAAAAAATATTATTACACAATAGGTACATCATATATTTTATCATTCTTCTCCTCACCAATAGTTATTGCATTTTTTCCTCCCTAATAATTGAATTCAGTAGAGCTACTGGGGGAGGATCTAGATGAGAATCAGATAGTGATGTTTCAACCCAAAAGATAAGGGATTCCACATCATCCTAAAAAATTTAATCATTTATCATCTTGCAATAAATTTTCATATCATGGTTTGAAATCCAATCCATATCTATCATTATATGAAATTCAATAATTAGAATGATAATAAAATCAGTATATAATGCATGTTTATATGCAATAATGGGGACTTCCTAATACGACTTTGTTGTAATGATACTTCCCTTAAGAGTTTTGACTGACAAATCCATTATTAAATCAAATTAGAAATATCATATTTTCTTAGAAAGATAGGAAGATATGAAATAATGTGAGGATCCAGAATGAAATAAAGCATTGTCTAAGTTTGATGAAATGATTAATGAACCTACCACTACATCATTAAGAACCACATCCTCTATATATGTGACCACATAATCATGGCCTTTATCTCTTGGCCTTATTTGGGAAATGTGTCCCTGGATCTTAGAACATTCATGTGCATAATGTACCATCTCTCTACAATTGTAACATTGACTATTGGTATCTTTTTTCTTCCCCTTACAATCCCAAGATAGGTGGACTTTTTCTCCGCACTTGTAACAAACTCTCATTCACTTTAGGTAAGTTCCGGGGTTTTTATACCCACAATTACTATAGGATTGATTTTAAACTCTTCCCTTATTCCCTATTTTCTTACTTACTTTTCTTGAGTTTTGGGCACCCCTATTCTTCTCTTGTCTTCCTTTAAATTCATTTGATATAGAAAATTCATTTTAGGTATTGATATCACTTGTTATTATATCTTCACATGATGAGTAACTTTGGGAGACTAGATCCCTTCCTAGTAATGGTTCTAAACCATCAATGAATCAAGCAATTTTGATAAATGGATTATGTATGTAGTATGTGACATGCCTTTCTAGCATTATAAAGTTTGATTCATACATGAAAACATTTTCATCATCGTTTTGCCTCAGATTCAAGAATTTCCTTTCCATATCTACTCATTGTTGATGAGGAACGTATTTATCTCGGAAGATTTCATTAAATCCCCTCCACTCCATCGCTTATATCTCTTCCTCCTCCTTTGTGTTTTGGATTAACGACCACCACTGATATGCATCTCTTGATAGATGCTAAATTATTATGATGACCATATCTCTTTTGTTACATCCCAACGTAATGAATTTCATCTCTATGGAGATTATCCACTACTCATCTTATATTGGGTTTGTAGACCCATTCTTTGATGAAGGATAGGGTTTCATAAAGTGATCTAAAAAATATCCTCTATGTGGAGGATCCAGATGCTCTATATGAGTAAGGTTATTGTTCATAACCCGAGTAAGTTGTCCCAGTATAGTTATAAGTTTGTATGCACCAGTGGAAATAATAGAGCCAATATCATTAACTTTCATCCAAGGGAAATCCCTGGGCAGGATACACGTGTTCTATTGGTATATATTTCTTCTACTAGGCTCCATTTTCAAATTATGGCATACACAAGTCTAGGGTATGATCATACTGCATAATCTCAATGTGGAAAAATTCTTTACATAATTCAAAATTCTATACATAGTTAATATATTATTCATAAAAATGGTTTCTTTGATGAAATATTTACATTTAAATCCTTTATAATGGATTGTAAATAAAATGTGAATTATCCTATGAATATCCTAGGGGAATTAGAATCTAGGTGCGTAGTGAGGCCCATTGTCTTGTACCAGGATACCCTCGGTCAAGCCCGAAACTCCTTGTCGGAGTTTTCCCTCCTAGTTAAATATGTTCGAGACTCGCATACAATTGTAGTATAGAGACAAAGATGTGTTTTATATAAATATCCACACAATCTATTCCTTACCAATATACATGGATGTCCTTGTATGCTTATCCTAAAAGACTATCTTAGTGATTTGTTCCATAATATTCATTTTCTAAATCTAGTTTTGAAATTCCTTACTAAACATTAATTGATACCGACTCTAGGGACCCGACCCCAGTTTCGTAGAGAATGTGCCTTATTTTATTAATCTCGATTATAAACAAGGAATATGCATCCCGAAGGACTGAGTAGATTAGTATCATTGTAAACAAGATACATAAATATGTTCGACATGGAAACTTGAAACAAAAAACAACATAGAATATTTTTTGACCACATCCATAAGTCCTAGGTTATTTCAAAATATCATTCATAAAAATAATATTCATTTCATGATAAAATGAAACATACAAAAGGGGTGATCTCATACTCTCAAAATGATTATGAAATATAGTGGAGGATAAGATAAACATTAGGCATGGCGAGTTATTGAAAACAAATGCATTTTCAAATAATAAACATGAACACTGAATGGTGGGAATATGAGTAAATTAAAAAATGAAATAATAACACATAATCTGGGGTATTCTACTAGTTGAACAACCACATGAATCATTAACACTATTTTCATGATGACAAAATTAATAATGCGGGAAATAATAACCATACCATCAAATCCTTGTTCGAAGACTATAAATAATCATTTTGTTAAGGCCTTGTGCCAAGACCCTAGTCTATCTCAGGAGATCTACTGATGAACCATGTGGATTTAGAGGGCCCCAAATAACACTTAATATTCCTAATTAATTCCTCATATGAATGGGGATAATCATAAAAAATACATACATTCATATTTAAAAAAATATATGAAATGTAAATAACATTCCACAAATATTAAACATAAACACTACCATTCAGATTAAATTTTTCAATGATTCCAAGACAGAAAATATATTTTCAAACTAATCATAAAAAATTATATAAAACATGGTGAATTATACCATGAAATATTAATCCCTAAAATACATAATAATCAACAAGATAGTAAAAATAGATGAAGATACTCTTATAAAATTTTCGAGTAATCTTTTAGATAAATACTCTTTCACTTTGAAATGAAGAGTTATTTTAGAACAATTTTGGTATAAACCCATAAGTTAATTAGGATATTATTTTCTAATAAAATGAGTGATTTTATAAAGATAATGGTTTTCCAGTAGTATTTTATATAGTGCCTTAGAAAATGGGTGTGAATTTGACAAATTCTCTTGAATCGAGCTTGTATTTCGGAAATAATTTCGAATGTTCCATTTAAAACGTGTGACTACCCATCAAATAAAGAATGATTATGGTTTGTGAACATATATATAACACTCAAAAAGAATTTATGTGGTGTAAATAATAATACACAAGAGTTTCATTGAGGTAATTATACAATAAATGTAACCCGAAGGAAATGGTGTTTCGGGTGGAAAAACCCTTATAACGTTATAATCAATTGAGTCGTATGACCCAAAATTAATTATAATGATATGATAAAATGAATATCATGAAAATAAAGGGATTTATGATATTAAACATCAATTGTAATTATACATACACCATACATAGGTAATGTTTTTTTATTATAGAATATCACACAAAAAAGGGTGTGAGATAAAGAAACCCTTACCTTAAGTCTGAAAGTGTTCCCTTATTGAATCTTTATGTCTTGGAATACGAAAATAGAACATTTAATAACTTAATTAAGATATTATTATACCATTATTTAGTTTATCATAATTTTATTTAGTATGTTATTTAATTATTGATTAGTTCTAAGATTCAATTCCATCTTTCCACTGTGTTCATTTTCTCGATTTTCAAAATCAACTCACTAGTTTTTATTTAATGGAGCTCAAGAGGAATGAATTTAAATTTGCATAATTTAAATTAAATATTATTTATGAACACCCATAATTTTTAATGTTCATTAATATTATATTCTTTCATGGCCCGTGGATGAATCATTAGATGAAATATTAATGACAATCACATAGATAATTTAATCAGTATTTTGATTATTAGGAACTAGTTTGGTCATATGATTTAATATTATGTAAATATACTGATTCCTAAATTGTAATTAGGTTATAATACACATATTAAAGTATGTTTAAACAATAGAAAACTGGTTTCATGACATGTTATGAAGGATAAATTGAAGAACAAAACTTCTTCGTCCACGAAAGTTATAAATTGGAACCTCATGGACGTTGATTTCATTTATAAAATAAAAGAGAAAGAGTAAGAGTATTGATGATGGTTCTTGAATTAAAATGATATAATTTTTGTATACATATGATGCTGTAGTTATCATGGTCATTTAGATAGAGGAGGTGAAGAGGGAATACCAATAAAAAATAACTTGAAAGAAATAGAATGTGAATTTACCACTTGAAATAACCTTCTTGAGAATCTCTTAAAGGGAAGGGGATTTGGCCTTTTGAAAAAAATTGCTTCAGGGATGTGAGGAGTGACTAGGGAAGGGGTTTTTTGTAGAAAATTTATGAGGTTCAAGGCTTATAGGAGTGAATAGGATAGGGAGTAATGGGGGGTTTATAGTGGAGGATATGTGTGATTTTTGAATATTTTATTCTTTATTTTATTATTTCCCTCAAGACAACCAAGTGTTGTATCATGTGACCCCTAATAATAATAATTTTATGTGAGTTAGAACAAAGTGGCCTTATATTACTTATGTTGTCAGAAATAGTGTATTTTACTAATAATTTGTATATACGGTATTTTACCGTATTTCACTATTCCTAAAAAATTCTACAATCTCATAAAAATCCAAAATATTCACCCTAACCATTTTCCAACCCGTAGAACTGAAAATAAAATAATATTATTATTTACTATTCATAAGGGTCACATAACTATTAATATTACTATTCATAAAGGTATTTTACTATTCACCAAAAACCAAGTTGGTTCTATCAGGCTCCAAAGGACTTACTGACCACAAATCTAGATGACTGTTTTTTAAAAATACAAAACATAGAAGAGGAAATGTTGTTTCTAATGGATAGATTATAAAATTGGTTGTTTTTAGGGACTCATTATATCATGCATTCAATATTTATTTTCAAAAAATTGGGTTTTTACATAGAATATTTATTTTTTGTTACTTTCAAATGAACATTTATCATAAGGAATTTTATTTATTTTTATTAAATCTATATTTAAATTATTTCTGCTATAAGCGGTCAACCTTGTTTTATTTAAAAAAACATGTATATTAAATGATTTTAAAACACTTCATGTTTACAATTTTTGGATCTATGTTCCTGATCTTTGTATTTATTAATGTTTTTATTTCAATTTTTTTGAATATGTATATATATTTGAGTGTTATTTATATTCTCTATGATTATTTACGTCATGATTTCCATACATATATTACAGTATATAATGGTGAATAATTATTATTAATAATTCAATTTTTATATGTGTAATTCAATATTTATAAATATATGAAGGTAAATTTTTAGTTTATTATTGACGTGTATATTGTTAAGTAATATTTCTCATACACAATATGAATATTTTTATCGATGTATTATATATATGTATATATTACATATGAACACACACACACACACAAATATATATATTAGTTCCACATTCAAGATTATTTAATTTTAAGACTTTTAATTTCATGTTTATATATAAGTTTGGTCAACATTTTATGATTTGAAATATATAGGTAATTCATCTCAAAACATGATATCTTCCAGTTATATATATATGAATGAATCAAATGTTTTTTTTATCATGTTTATAATTTTATGTTTTTAAAAGTGTGCACATATAAAACTAAGCAATCATCTTTTTATTTTAAAATTAAGGACGTCAATGTTTCAAATAGTCATGGACATGCGTTATGCATAATGTTGACATTCCATACATTCATAATATATTCATGTTTTCAATTTATTTTTTAATGTTTAATTCTGGGAATATTAAATACATGGATTTATATATGATTTAAAATGATTTTATTATCATGATTATTTTATAATATTATGTTTGGAACATAATTATTTATTTCTTATTATTATTTTAGGAATAATATTCAATTATATGAATAATAATTTACTATTTCTATTAAATTTATTTTAATTTTTTAAATGACCAAGTTGTTATTTTATGCTATAAATTAATTAAGAAAATATATATTCAATATTATTATACGATATTGAGATGAAAATGTTAAAAGTTATCACATTATTGGAATGTTTTTCAAGAAATGATGAAAGACAGTTTGAATTCATAGAATTTTAATGCAAATTTTTTTGAGTTTTGGTTGTAAGAAAACTCACAAGTGGTATCGAATTAATGTAAATTTATACTTATATATAAATATACGTGTGAATTTTTATTTTAATGTAGTGACTTGTTATCAAAATAAAAATCTACAGTGAAATTATATAAATGTAATGAAATTTTGATAAGTGTTTATAAAATCCAGTAATTTAAATTAGAAAATATTGTAGGGAATTGGGGTGTGAACTCATCCCTCGTTAAATGGGTAGGCCAAAGACATCATTTAATGATTCAAGTGGTGTCAACCTAATATTGTTTCATTATTTTTTCATATTAGTTTTATAAAATCACTGGAATATGTTTAAAGATAATTTTGCATGTAATCAATTTCTATTGTGATATAGTATTTTTAAGGTGTATGTAATTTCAAATAATGTTGTCAAAAAGAATTCATAAATGTATTTTGATAACAATTTTCTGAAATAATATAGTAAAAAATATTTATCAATGATTACAAAACCCTATAATAGGAAATTTAATGCTCACCCAATGTTTTATATTTATTTTCTACTGGTCTAGTAGTGTTTCCAATGGTGTTCGAATCAATTAGAGTTAGCAAAATTTATATATTTTTGAATATCTATTTTTTAATTTTTTACAATTTTTACATTTTATGCTTTTTATCTAATTATTGTGAACGTAGAACAGTAATGTTCCTCTCACAACCCGTCCTCGGGGCCCCTGCCATGGCTACCCCAAGCCCACCTTCCATAGGCCAGGGGTTGGCGACTAGCACCTAAGGCATAAATCCCAATAAAATAGAAGGCATTTCCTTTAGAATAGTAAAACATACAACATAGTACGAAACATATGTAAGAACAAAGTGATACAGAATACAAAAATAAGCGATGAAAGGTAAATGTGCCAAAATACAAACCCAACTGAAAGTAAACTACAACTGAAAAACTAGTACAACTACAGTAAAGTAAAATAGAAACCACCGAGTCATCCTCTGGGAATCCCACCTAAAGGATGGGTAAAAATAGTCTCCCCAGCACCACGGGTCTGTCTGTCTGCTCTATGTACATCTCATAATGTCGTCCACCTCTGGGTACCGTCCAGCTCTACAAGCCTCTACCACGATCAGCGCTGTCAGTCTCCTACATCTAACACAACGTAGTGCGGGCATTTCCCGTGCAGGGGTGAGTATAATGATACTCAGTAGGGACCTTGAGAACCCTGAAGTTCTCCTAAAATCCACATAGGATAAACCAAAAAAGGAATGATACAATCACAAAATATCAACCAACTCTACTTAGTTATATGCCTATACATATACCTAAGTCATCAATTCTAGTTCGGCTCCAACTCTCGAGCCGAAGCACAACCCAGTCCATACAGGAAAGAAGTCAATCACAATGATGGTAATGATTGAAAGTCAATCCTCATCTAACCTAGGTATACATCTTTCATAAAGTGATATAGATGATCGGATGTAGTCACTGATTCATCTAAGCTATCAGACCCACACATGATACAAGACTAGATTTGCTGTCGGACCCACACATGATACAAGACCAACTACTCTGCCAAAATCACACAGGTTAAAAATACAGAGGTCAAACTACCAGACTCACACATGATACAAGAACAACTACTCTACCGGACCCACACATGATACAAGTACAGAGGTCAAACTTCCGGACCCACACCGGATACAAGAACAGTAGTCGAACTGTCGGACCCATGTAGGATACAAGTAAAATAGTAGAACTGTCGGACCCATGTAGGATACAAGTACAAAGTATAAACTTTCGGACCCACACAGGATACAAGAATAGTAATCATCGCCGTCGAACCCACAGATGATTCCAGTATGGTGGTTGTCATCGCCAAACCCACGGACGATTCCAGTATTGTAGTCCTTGCACTTGCATCCAGCACTAGGGTTCCCGCACAGAGTATGATTGATTCTGGGAGGGTCCGCTCCTCAAGCCAAGGGGTCGATAAATCAACTGTCACGAAGTCCATAGTTGAGGTATCCCAAAGTTTCGTCTCATCAAAAGGATCCCAACACGACAGACGATGCGTCAATCAGACGCCCGGTCTGAGAGATATTGGCCCTTCCGGTCTAGGGTCCCAGTTGGAAATATGTTCATTCCAAACCTAGCCATTATCCAAAGTCGTCCAAAACTCACTTATAATATTGAAAAATAAATTCTTCATCGTGAGGGTCCAAGTGCGGCAGATGGTGCGTCGATCGGACGCATGGTCTTCAAGTTATTCACCTTCAAGTGAATCAGGCCCAGCCTGTTAAGCACAGTGGGCCGATGGGTCGGGTCAACCTGGTTTTGGTGGGCTTGAACCAGCAGAGGGTCGTACCGGCCTAGTGAATCGCAAGGCCTGGCCCGAGGTCCGAGTGGGGGGGGGGGGGCAGCCCCCCGGCTTCCCAAACCGACCGGCCTAAGCCGACCGGCCTTCCCGGTGCAAGTGTCCATCTCGGGTGAGGCGTGAATACTCTAGCGCGGCGCCCTCTTGGCGTTGCGACTGTACTCAGGTCGGTCGGCCACCTGCCGGCCGGTTCGCTCGCCGGTCGGCCCACAGAACGTGGGCTGCAGTCCTCCTTCGGCCATGCCGGCTATAGTCAACCAATTCTCCTTCGGTCAAGCGGCCCATAGTTGCAGGCCATAGATCTTCGCATGTGTCCAGTGCGCGACCGGTGCCTTTGATCATCACCACGTCCCATTGCGAATAAAAAAAAAAGAACAACAGAGGGTCATCGGGCCATGTTTTTTCGGCCCGCGCCCTCCGCGTTAGGCGGTAACATATGGACATCATCAATTCAGAAAATTCAAAAATTAATGGGCTACAAATTAATCACTTAAATATTTACAAACCACTACCTCGATAATTGACGTTGCACATCGTCGAGCTGGGGAATATTAGCGTCGCGGTAGATGGCGTTGCGGAGAACAATGTCGTCTTTTCAATGTTGGAGGAAGAGCCATTGTCGTAGACGACGCTCCTCGCTAGCGGTTTCTTCTCCCATGAAGTGGAGGAGGAAGAAGAGGTGAAGTCATCCCTCGCGATCTTGTTCCAATTGAAAAGAAAAGTGGAGAGGAAAATCTCCCCGTTCTTCGAGTCGTGGACAATTCTTCGTAGAGAGAAACACTTCTTTGTAATCCTCCATAAGTTCTGCCCCAAAATATTTGTCAAGAAAATATTATAATAAGGCTCCCCCTATTTTAATAAACTTTCCATGCAATTTTAAAATGATTCAAATCCTCCCAATTAATTAATTAATTTGTGGAATTTAAAATAATTATTTCAATGTGTGGTCATATTAATTACCAAGTGGAAGGTGGAGAGTTTAACTACTAAAGAGGGGAGTTGTCAAGAATTATACAAGGGGATTTAAGGGAGTTTAGGGAGAGTTATGGGTAGATGAAAAGGTTAGGCTCGTGTGGGCCCAAACTCACAAATATCCTCTCCTTAGAGGCTATTTGGGTGTGGGCCCCACCAACAACTTCCCTATGTAGGGTTTAACTACCCATGAAAAAAAATTGTTTTCAACAATTTTATTTAACTTTTTTATTAAACCCCAAAAATTTACTTTCAGCCTGTATAAAATGAAACTACAGTAAATGTCCTCTTAAGATAATATCGGTGCTACAAGTTCATCGGTGTCCTCATATTTCAATTCCAAGCATCATTTCAAAAGATAGAAATACTCACACGTACGTTTACAGAACGTAGAAAAATAAAACTTCAAAAATTGATTCCGGGCACAACGGCCCTCGGAATCAATTTCCATCAGAAAATGCAGACTCGTAAAATTCCAAAGTATTTAAGAAAAAATTCCTTTAAGTTTCCGAGTCATTAAATTACTTCCACCTCTGGGTTTTACGTCCCCGTATAGCTACAAAACACACTAGGGAAATAACAGGGTACTAAGCTCGAATCTTAGCCTCCCACTCCCAAGTGCTCTCCTGGAGGTTCTCGTGCTACTAGGAAATGCACACCAGACAAATCGACCATCCATATAGGACCCGCTCCTGTCAATCCTCAATCTCCACTAGGAAATCCGGGAATGTCGCCCCATCATCGATGTCCAGCTCCCCATGGTCGATTAGATGGGTCGGGTTGTGCACGTATCACCTCAGCTGATATACGTGGAAGATGCCATGCACCCGATGCAACTGAGGTGGAAGGTCCAAGTGGTAAGCCACCTCGCCTACTTTGCTGAGGACCTGAAAAAGGTCCGATGAAACGCGGAGATAACTTGCCACACCGGCCAAATATATGTATACCTTGTTGAGGTGAGACTCGTAGGAAGACATGGTCACCATCCTTGAACTCCAGTGGTCTCCGTCTCCTATCAGCAAAGGACTTCTGTCTGCTCTTTACAGTCTTCATCCGCTCCTGGATAATCTGCATCTTCTCCGTCGTAGCCTGTACCATCTCTAGTCCAACAAGTGCTGACTCCCCAGGGTCAGTCCAGCACAATGGTTATCTACAAGGTTGGCCGTATAATGCCTCATATTATGCCATCCCGATGGTGGAGTGGTAGATATTGTTGTATGAAAACTCCACCAAGGGTAGGTGATCCTCCCAGCTGCGACCAAAGTCAAGGACACATGCACAGAGCTTGTCCCCAAGAGTCTGAATGGTACTCTCAGTCTGACCGTCCATCTGAGGATGGAAGGTGGTGCTCAGACATAGCTGCATCACAAAATCCTCCTATAACCCCTTCCAAAGCTGGGATGTGAAAGAAGGATATCGTTCAGAAACAATAGTCGATTGTACATCGTGAAGCCGTACGATCTCCTGAACGCAGAGGCGTCCCAAGATCTCTACTGAGCCCTGCTTTCTGATTAGTAGGAAGAGGGACGACTTGGTGAATCGGTCTACGATCACCCAGATAGAGTCGTGTCCCCTAGATGTATGTGGAAACCCCTTAACAAAATCCATGGATATTCGGTCCCACTTCCACTCTGGTACCTTTAAGGGATGTACCAAGACTTCTGGTACCTAGTGCTCTGCCTTCAATTGCTGACAAATGAGGCATCGTGAAATGTACTCTGCTACAACCTTCTTCATACCAAGCCACCAGTGCAGTCATTTGAGGTCCTGATACATCATCACCACTCTTGGATGTACTGCTAGAGGAGAAGTGTGAAACTCCCTCAGCAGTTCCTCCAACAATGCAACTGGTTCCATAGTATGTCCCCTGAAGAGAATGATGTGCTCCTATCCTTTAGAAAATCCATCAGGTTCCTGCCCTGTGTATATATGAGCATGTCACATCTCAAAGTCAAAGTACGCACATTGTGCCTCTCTGACTCACTGAAAAAGTGGAGGATTTACTGTGAGAGAGTGAAGAAAGGCTGCTCCAACAATATCCACAAAGGATATATGCAATGCGGCTAGCTGCTCGGTCGCCTCTCTTAGTAGCTGAATTCCTGATCCCTTGCTGAGAGAATCAGCTATACCGTTCCCCTTCCCATGAGTGTAGACTATCTCAAAGTCATAGTCCTGGAGGAACTCGATCCATCTTCGCTGTCCCTGGTTCAGGTCCTTCTACGAGAAGACACACATGAGACATTGAGATTAGAGTAAACCATAAACTATTTTCTCAACGAATTATGGGTGTGACTAGCCATTTGTAAAGAACTCAACTACATCCTTTTCACTTACGTCCTACAAGAGCTGCTAATATTTATCCTTTTCCGAAAGTAAAATCAGGTCTCATCCCATGGATGAACCACGTTATTTGCCTAATATAGTCAATCCTGGAATGAACGGTACTATTTCATGCCATGGACGACGTCGTAAGGCCTTGACGCTACTACCAAGAGATCCAACTGTTACTCTCGCCTCAAAGGGTCGACTCACACTATTGGCAGAGGTGTGTGGTCACTGGGTCTCCTCTAGTAGGAATCTTGAATGTGAGTGTCAAGTCAATGGATTTAACTTTAAGCTCTGCGTATCAACCATACGAAATGGTATAGAAGCACACATCACATAGACGCATGTCTTTTATTACTGCAGATCATAGTACAAAGAGAAAAAAACAACCACAAAAAACAAAAACAAAAACAAAGCTAGAATCCTCATTAACAAAGGCCTCTATGCCTGGAGCTAGTTCCACTCCTATCCACCTACTCCCGGAGATCTAGGTGAACCGTCTAAGGGTGGTGGTAGTAGTTCTCAGTGACTCTGATCACCATCCACTGAAGGACCTGTTCCATTGCCTCGTCCACTACTTGGTTGTTGCTCAAGATCCTGCCACTGCCTCTATCATGGTGGCTCCTCCAATGCCTGATGATCAGCTGTGCGGGGAGTCGGATAGTCATTCACTCTGTGACCCCGTTCCCTACAAGAAAATTATAACCTCTTCCATTCTGAGCTCCCTCGGCCTCGGGTGCCCCGCACCCCTGATGCCACATCTTGGGGTTGTTTAACTGTTGATCTAACCCATTTGTGCCTCCGTGTCATCTGCCTACTGCCTACTGCTGATGTCTCGGCTACTAGCATAAATCCCTGCGGCAAGAGCAGCAGCTCATGATCATGCACAGTGTGTAGAGTCACTCGTACAAACTCTTCCCTAAAAAGACCCTTGATGTTTCCCCCTGTGAGGGTCGCCTCATTGTAAAACTGGAGCATCAGGCTCCACCACCTCTCAGATGCTCCTTGAAAGAGACTAACAGCTACGTATACCATCATGTCGGTGGGTTTTCCAATAATGTGGAAAACTCGTGCAATAACCTCCAGCCAGCACCTGGCTGTCTGAAAATCTAACTCACCTCGAAACATCAGAGGCCTCTGTCACTGAAATTCATGTAACACACTCAGGAGGCATCCACTCTCTGCTGTTGGTGATGGTGGTATCGGTGGTCCAGTGGGTAGGGGTGCCGTTGGTACCTCTGTTATGATGGGACCATGCACTGAGGCCTCGTCACTCGGTGAGCTACCATCTCATACATAACTCAGAACCCTAGCTGGCTTCCTTTTTGGGGTCATCCTAAAAGGAAACAGGTGCGCCACGGTCAAACAGAATACCTGGTGAGAAAACACAGAGTAATCACTAAAAAAAGTTTTAAACACACATGCTATCAGTGTTTTAATGCACTCTGTCGGAAATCATAGGTCAGGGTCTTGGTGTATGGAAACGTCGGTCGTCGCACCAACACTGGACTCCCTTGACTAAAAACCACACTCAATACTCTTAACAATATCGCTTCATAGAAAGGAATGATCAGAGTATTGAGTTCTGTGATAGAACTGACTCCTTTGATACCAATTTGTCACGACCCATCCTCGGGGCCCATGCCGTGACTACCCCAAGCCCGCCTTCCATAGGCCAGGGGATGGCGATTAGCACCAAATTTGTAAATCCCAATTAAAGGGAAGGAATTGTCTTTATAATAGTAAACAACACAACAGAGTACTTAATATATGTAATCACAATGTGATACTGAATACAAAAGTAAGTGCTGAATGTTAAATGGGCCAGAATACAAACACAACTACAAGTACAATACAACTAAAAACCAAGTACAACTACAGTAAAGTAAAACAACAACCATCGAGTTGAACTCTGGGAATCCCACCTGAAGGGTGGGTAAAAATAGTCTCCACAGCACTACGGATTCGTCCATCTGCTCAGTGTACGTCTCACCAAGTGGTCCTCCAATGGGTACCGTCCAACTCTACAAGCCTCTACCACAATCAGCATTGTCCGTCGTCTCCATCCAACACAACATAGCGAGGGCACTGCCCATGCATGGGTGAGTATAATGATACTTAGTAGGGACCCTGAGACCCCCAAAGTTCTCCCAGAATCCACATATGATAAACCCCAAAAGGGAATATATAATCACGAAGTATCAACCAACTCTACTAAGGTATATGCCTATACATATACCTATGTCATCAATTATAGTTCGGCACCAACTCTCGAGCCCAAGCACAACCCAATCCACACAGGAAAGCAGTCAATCCCACTGATGGTAATGATTGAATGTCAAGACTCAGCTCACACTGGTATACATCTTTTGTAAAGTGATAGAGACGATCAGATGTAGTCACTGATTCATCTAGGCTGTTGGACCCACAAAGGATACAAGACCAGCTCAGCTGTCAGACCCACATAGGATAAAAGACCAACTACTCTACTAGACCCACACAGGTTACAAGTACAGTGGTCAAATTGTCGAACCCACACAGGATACAAGAACAATTATTCTGCCGGACCCACACATGAGATAGGTATAGAGGTCAAATTGTCGGACCCACACAGGATACAAGAATAGTAGTCGAACTGTTGGACCCACGTAGGATACAAGTACTGTAGTCAAACAATCAAAACCCATGTAGGATACAAGTATAGAGGTCAAAATTCCAGACCCACACAGGATACAAGAATAGTAATAATCACCATCGAACCCACGGAGGATTCCAGTACGATAGTCATCATCGCCAAACACACAGAGGATTCCAGTACGATAGTCATTGCAGTCGCAACCATATCTAGGGTTCCCGCACACACCATGCTCGATTCCGGGAGGGTCCGCTCCTCGAGCCAAGGGGTCGATACATCATATGTCATGAAGTATAGTGTTGATGTATCTCGATGTTCTGTCTCATCAATAGGAACCCGACACGACAGAAGACACTTCAATCAAACGCACGGTCTGAGAGATATTGGCTTTTCCGTTCAGGGGCCCGGTTGGAAATACAATTGTTCCAAACCCAGCTGTTATCCAAACTCATCCAAAACTCACATAGTGTATCGTAAACGGACTGATTCATCATGAGGGACTCAGTGCCGCAGATGGTGTGTCGATCGGACGCACGGTTTTCATGTTATTCACCTTTAAGAGAATCGGGCCCGACCAGTTATGCCGAATGGGCCGACGGGTCGGGTAAACCTGGTTTTGGCGGGTCTGACCCCGCAGAGGGTCGGACTGGCCCGTTTAATCGAAAGTCACAGCCCGAAGGCCGAGCGGTTCGAGGGGGGGGGGGGGGGGTGGAAGGGGCACCCCAGGCTTCCCGAACCGCTGGCGCCATGCGGCGCAGCCCTCCCAAACCGGCCGACTGAAGCCGTCCAGACTTCTCAGCGCAAGCATCCCACTCTGGCAGGCCATGATTCCTCCAACCCGACGCCCTCCAAGCACCGCGGCTCTTCAGTGCGGCACCCCCTATGGCGGCGTGGTCCTCCTTCGGCCCGACCAAGTTTATCCTATCAGTTCTCCTTCTGTCGTGCGGCCTGCGGTTACAGGCCGTTGTTTTTTGCACGCGGCCGGCACGCTGCCGGCGCCTTCGATCATCGCTACTTCCCATTACAAATTTAAAAAAAACAAGAACGAATGTGGGTCATCGAGCCATGTTTGTTTGGCTCGCGCCCTCTGTGTTAGGCGGTAACATATGGCCAACATAAATTCAGAAAATTCAATAATGAATGTGGTACAATTTAAACACATAAATTTGTACAAACCTCTACCTTGTTAATATATGTCACACGTTGTCGAGCCGCGGAAGATGAGCATTGAGGTATATGGCCTCACAGAGAACAACGTTGTCTCATCAACGTTGGAGGAAGATCCATTGTCGTAGACGAAGCTCCTCTCTAGCAGTGTCTTCTCCCATGACGCGGAGGAAGAAGAAGAGGTGAATGCATCCCTCATGATCATGTTCCAGTGGAAAAGAAAAGTGGAGAGGAAAAGCTTCTCATTCATCGAGTCATGGAGCATTCTTCGCAGAGAGGAACACTTCTTTCTAATCCTCCAGAGGTTCCGCCCCAAAATATTTTTCAAGCAAATATTATATGAAGCCCCCCTATTTTAATAAACCTGCCAAGAATTTTTAAAATGATTCAAATCCTCCCAAGTAATTAATTAATTTATGGAGTTCAAAATAATTAATTATAGTTATTGTCATATTAATGACCAAGTGGAAGGTTGGGTGTTTAACAATTAAATAGGTTAGTTGTCAAAAATTAAACAAGGGGGTTTAATGGAGTTATGAGGGAGTTATGGGGAGATTAAACGATTAGGCTCGTGTAGGCCCCACCTCACAAATATCCTCTCATGAGAGGCTATTTGTG
The DNA here is from genome assembly GCA_963277665.1 of Viscum album. Classification (NCBI taxonomy): domain Eukaryota; kingdom Viridiplantae; phylum Streptophyta; class Magnoliopsida; order Santalales; family Viscaceae; genus Viscum; species Viscum album. The sequence continues at coordinate 1,828,197,079 of OY728119.1, read as the reverse complement.
TGTGGGACCAACCAATAACCCCCCATGTAGGATTTAAGTACCCATGATAAATAAAATTGTTCACAACAATTTAATTTACCTTTTTTATTAAACCCCAAAAATTAACTTTCAACCTGTATAAAATGCAACTGTGGTAAAGGTCAACTTAAGCAAATACCAGCGCTGCAAGTTCATCGATGTACTTGGATTTCAATTCCAAGCACCGGTTCAAAAGATAGAAAAAACCTACATGTACGTTAACTGAATCTACCTGAACAAAACTTCAGAAATTGATTCCGGGCACACTAGGCCTCATAATCAAGTGCTGTCAGAAACTACAGACTCGTAAAGATCCAAAGTATTTAAGAAAAAAAATTCCCTTGAAATTTATGGGTATTTACAGTTCTTGGAAATGTAAATGATATGTTTATTTTTATTATTATTCATTTAAAAAAAGATTCAAAACATTTTATATACTGAAAGTAGACCTGTCAGTTAAGGGAATTATTCATGGTATCAGAGAAAAAATATAAAAAACATTGGATATTAGATGTTTTCATCTAAGTTAGAGTCTTGTAGTTTATAATTCCAATTTTTCTTAATTCTGAAGATAGAAATTCTTATTTCATATAAGTCTAATGAACAAATTAGAGAGGAATAATTATTTTTAAGGGAGGAATAATGTAACAACCCAAATAAGTTAAGAATATAAATTTCTTAATAAATGACATGTTTTTATAATTTTAAATAAACTACGATAAAAAATAATAATATTAATAATAATGTTTTTTAATTAATTATATTATTAGTAAATAATAATATATAGTATTCAAATTAATTTTAAATTAATGTACTATAAAACATTGTTTCATAATATTATTTTGTTTGAAAGATTATTGTAAAATATTTATTAAAATATATTTATTTAAATAATAATAAAATAATTTTAATAATAATTTTTTTTATATATAAAGGTTATATAAAAAATTATTTTGAATGAATAAATTAATAAATATTTTATAACTATATTTAAATACTAAATTATGTTATGAGTATATGAAGTATTAATATTATTATTTTAATGCTAACTAGGTTAATATTTATTTCATCTTAAATAATGAATAATTATATTAATATAAGAATATGAATAATTCGGTTTTATAATTTTTTGAATTAGGTTAATCTGAATAATATAATATGAGAATATAATTTGGAATTGAAGATAAAAATAAGATAAATAATAATAATAAAGGAAATATATTTTTATTTTAAATAAAAATTATGGTTATTTTCATTCTAATATATATATTTGTGATTTATTTTAAAAATTTTAATTAAAAATTTTATTTAACTAAAATATAAAATTCATTTTTTATCAAAAAAAAAATGAAGAAAAAAAGAATAATAATTGTTTAATAAAATAAAAATAAAATGAAAATAAAAAAGGGTTAAAAGAGAATTAGAGAATGGGTGTTCGTGTTCTCAGAGGAGTCTAGTAGAGGGAGTCAAGAAATCTCTTTCGATCGATTCCATGGAATGCACATCCAAGGGTTGGATTTGAGCTTGAGTCATCGACGATCGACCACCTGGATTACTATGTCTTTCTTGGAATTTGAATGTTATTCATGCGCGATCATGAAGTATCTATCACAGTTAGGGATTTAGAAGAAAATTTGTAAATCTAAATCCAAGTGTCTCAGATCATCTTCAACCTAACAAGGTAAGCATGTGTTTTCCTTTTGTAGGTGTCCAGTTTGCTTTTGGATTAAATCTAATGTTTGACACCTTCTATTGTTTTCACTTTCGGCCATGGGTATCTATAATGGGTTTTCTTTTTTGAATCGGTAACAATATTATGTACATTTAATATGTTTTTATTTTAAACTATGAATAGAATATGATTGAATTTTAGTTCTCATTTTTCAATTCATCTTACAGTGAAGTGATAATTTTATATTTTTTTCTATCAATTTTGTTGTTCAGTTTTTTTCGGATGTGTTCATCACCATACATAGCTTTCCCTGCAAGATTGTGTGTGTGACATTGTACAAACAATTGTGTTGAGATCTATAAAACCCATATATCATTATCCAAATGAAATTGACAAAACCAATTATAGTATGTAGATTTCAATAGAGTCCGAATAAAGAAGAAATACTTCTCTAAATTTCATGTAGGGGAATAATATTTTAGTAATTCGATCAAAAATAAATTAGTTTGTTATTTTAAAGTAAAATGTCTATTCATTTTTTACTTTCAAATGAATTTTTATCATAAAGAATTTTATTTATTTTCAAGAAAACAATATTTTAATTCATTTTTTTGTAAGGGTACCACCTTCCTTATTTTAAAGGAAAAAATTATCTTTTATATGAAATGTTATTAGAATAATACAGGTTTACAATACTCAGATCTATGTTAATGATTTATATATTTATGTACTTTTAAAATAAAATCTATGTTTTTAAAATACTTACATATATGTGAGTGTTATTTCCCTTCTTTATAATTATTTAAATCTTAATTTATGTACTTATATTTATTTATAAAATGGTGAATAAGTTTTTTTATAATTTATATTTGTAATTCGTGATTTATATATATTTTTATGAAAATTTTATTTTTATGCTTCACATGTATATAGTTATGTAATATTTTTCAAAAAATATGTTAACATTTTTATGGATGTATTATATAAATATTCACATATTACATAGAAAAAAAAAAATATATATATATATATATTAGTTCAATATTCACGATTATTTAATTTTAAGAATTATTATTTAAAGTTTATATATATTTATATGTTAGACCATTGTATGATTTGAAATATATAGGAAATTCATCTCAAATTAGGATATCATCCAATTAAACACACACATACACACACATATATATAAGGATGAAATGTTTATTCTAATGTTAATGATTTTAAGTTTCAAAAAGAGCGATAATAAAAAATAAATCATGTCATCATGTTATATTGAAATTAAGGATGTCACATTTTCATATATTCATGACCATGTGTTATGCATAATGTCGACATTCCTTGCATTCATAATAAATTAATGTTTTCAATTTTAATTTTAAATATTACTTCTAAAAATATTATATACATGGATTTATCCAATATTTAAAATAATTTATTTAAATTGTCACTTTTAATTTTTTTTGTGAAACATAATTATTTATCTATTTTGAATATTTTTTGAAGATCAATTATTTATATGAATAAATTTTTTTATTTCTATTAATTACATTTTAAGGTTTTATACAATCATGTTTTTATTTTAAAATCATAATTAATTAGTCATATATGACTTTAATATTTTTATTAAATTTTGAGAATTATAGGAGAAAACTAATCACTTTTTTGAAATGTATTTCATGAAACGAATAAACAATGATTGAATACATGGATTGTTCATGAAAAGGCACATGGTATGAGTTTGGGTTATAAAAAACTGCAAATGGTATCCAAATTCAGTTAATGTTTACTTATATATAATTATATGTGTGAATGTGTTTTTTAATGCAGTGACATGTTTTCAAAATCAAAACACAAATTAAAGTGTTTTTATATAAATTAATCTTGAACTATTTTTATATAATATGGAACTTTAACATTGTATATATGGTATGGAATTGGGGAGTGTACTCATCCCAATTCTTGTGGGTAAGACCAAGACAACCTTCAATGTTTCAAGTGGCCTATTCTCACTATTTTGTTTTCTGAAGCTTTCGAATTGTTTTAAAAATATTTCTAGAATATGATTGAAGGGAATTTTCAACTAATAAATTTCTAAAGTGATATAGTTTTTTAATTAATGATTACTATAAAATAGGTTTTTCAAAACGTACTTCTAAATTTATTTTCAAAATAAATTCCACAATAATATTTTAAAAGGACTTATAAAAGATTCTAAAACCCCTTATTGGTAAATTTATTGGTCACCTTTTGTTATAAATTTATTTTCTACAAGTTTACTAGAGTTTTTGATGGTTTTATCATTAATAAGAGTATCTACGTTTGAATTATTTTTGTTTGTCACTTTTTATTTTTCATAGTTTTGTTAATTTTTATGCTTTGTATCTAATTCTCCAAAACATAGACCAATAATATTCTGAGAAATGTAAATGTTATGTTTGTTTTTATTATTATTTAATTTTAAAAAAATATACTTGACATATTAATTATTAAACCCAGAAGCATGGGGTCGGGGTGTTATATATAATATTTGTAATTCTAAATTCATATGTAAGATAAACTAAAAAATATTAAATTTTACAAATTTTATTTTATAAATACATTCCACTAAAAATTTAACATGACTTTTTTTGTGATATATTTAAGGTTGTCTCTATAATTATCCCTTATTAAAACACGTCACTAATACCGTTGTAAAACAATTTCATACATTTTCTCTTTTAGTTATAGAAAAAGAGTAAGTTGAACTTATTATATAATATTATCTAAAATCATTTTAAATAGGTTATAATCATTAAATAATTTAATTTATAAATATATAATTAATTAATATTAAAATACATGAACATAATGAGTATAAACTATTCTTAGAGAAAATTTATTTTAAAATACAAATAATTTTACTCTAATTCAATTCCTAGAAAAAACCATTAGATAAATTATATTTTTTTCCTGAATATAAGTTATATAAATTAAATTAAAATCATTCATTCATTGTAAATAATAACATTTACTATGATATAAATATATTGTGCATATAAAATCATTTTTCTAACAAATAACACTTTTTACCTTTAAATGACTTTATATTCACATTTAACCCAGTAAAAGTAATTCTGTTAGTGATTATTATATTTTGATTATAAATAAATATATATTTCACCAAAATACAAGTAAAATAAAGACCATAATGTTTATAAAAATAAAATATGTTAAAAATGATAAAAATAAATATTTTTATTAAATATTGTATTCTCTTTTCTTTTGAAATATTCAATGCATTTTCATTATGGAAAAAAATTAGATGTATTTTTCATCAATTAGTTAGTCATAATAATTCCCTCTAATCTAATGGTTATGCGATAATAGTCAAATAAAATGAAATTATTTCGATATTATATTGTGGGATGTTTTAGGCCAATGTTGTGTTTAAATTAGGCTATCAAACACAAAAAATTCAATTAAATTAAGTACTATAGTCTATAAACATGGGTGTTACCTACTTAGACAGTATCATTTTCTTTAATGTACTCCATATATCTTAATGTAAAATGGTTCAATTGTCTCGCCCCATACCACTAAACGTTGTTATATTAGTTCTATAGACGACTGTCTTAAATAATGTTGATGAAGAGTTAGAGAAAATAATTCAACAGTCGAAAAAATATCAACATAAATGTTCAATAAGAAGAACAATATTTAGGAAAATAAAATATTCTGCTCAATAAGATATGGTTAATTTCTAATTCTTATATAATGAAAATAATCAAAACTCAATTGTTGTAAATAACACTTATGTGGTATTATTTTATATTTAAATTAATTTTCCCCTACATTTATATGCCTACAAAAACATATGATAATTTTAATTTAGTTGTGTTTGGACATATTAGATAGCCTTTATAAGATCCTATCTTCAATAACTATAAAAAGGGGCATGAAAACCATCTAAACCAATTCATTTAATGTACAAGAACAATTTTTTGTAGTTTAATACCCTAGAATTGAACAATACACAACGAAATAAAACAAAATCCTGTAATGGGTTTCATATTCTAACTGAAAGAGTATGTTTTTGGGATATTGTTTTTAAATGGATTAAATATTATCAATATTGGAATATAAATATCAAATATTTAAATATAAATTTGATAATAATCAAGAATGATTTTAATTATTAATAGTTTATGCAAGGATATGTATTCTATAGTTTTAAATTGGAAAATTTTCTAAAGATATGAAGTAAAGAGAATAAGGTAGTCAGCAATTACTAAAAAAGTGAATAGTTGATAGAAAATCAAGATTGTATTGAAAAAATTAAAGAAATATATTGAACTGGAAATCATGAGTGATGGAATAAAATAACCATTCAGATAATTAGTATAGATGAAAATAAAAAATAAAATTCAGTTTATAAATCATCGTTAAAGAAAAAAAATATTAATGAAAGCGTCAAGGGTATGTTGACAGTTATGAATAACTGTATTCAAATAATTAAGTTTCCTAGAAAAGAAAAAATATTTTATGACCAGAGTGTGCCAAATTCATAAAACATTTCTAGAAACATGAAATCAATATTCATTTTATTGAGTACTTAGTCCCAATAACATTTAATTTTATACAGTTGACGAAAATTTCTATAATTGTAAACCTATGGAAGAATTTTTTACCTATAATTTAGGAGAAGAGTAAAATTCTATCTTTATAGAAATTTATTTTAAAATATTTATTTGTGTCCCCAATAAATATTTTTACATTCCTTAAAATGAAATATAGTGCCGACCAATGGGCGATCTCCCATAGAGGCCACTTATTCTGAATTTTATTCTATTATCACAATGACATTAATAAAATTCAGTACTAAATGTAATACTAATATAGTGGAAGAATCATAGATTCAATTAATGAAAACATAAATATATAGATGTAAAAATATAAATATGATGTGAACCCAATATGTGTATAGTAATAAATTTCACTTTATTTAAGTTTATTCTTATATATCTATCATTATTCTTCAACGAACTGTCAAAATTCTATTCATTGTGGTTCGTTACAGAATATCCTCACAATGGAATTGTAATTAAACCATACCAAGGCATAAATTTATGGGTAAATACTCTTCCTAATTGTATTTAGGAGACCTATTCATTGATAATCTCTATCTAATAAATAGTACACTTTATGAATGACTATAAATGTTAAGGAAATAGATATTGATGAATGAGGAGATTAACTCATATGATGGAGGAGATATGAATAACTCTTTCCATAATCAATTGACCCATCACTTAATTTTTTAAATAAAATTAATTGAGATAAAAAATAATGATAACTCAATAAGACACCAAAATATTCTTTAAAAATTTATTGTTTGTTTCTAATTTTATTGAGATAGATAATCCATGAGGGTGAAAAAAACTGAAACCAATATAGAAGAATAATATTAATTCATTAAGAAAGAAATGACATATATTAACAATGTAGTACAATACAATATTAAAACACAATAATGATATATAAATTGGATGAATAATATGGGCATATTTTAGAAATATACTTGATATGATTTCTTCAAAGATAAATGGGTGGATAGATTTACCTCAAATTTCATCATTTTAAATTTCTCATATTATTGGGTTATTAAATAATAAAATTTGGTAATTTGTTTTTAAATTTAATTTTCCTTTTCCTTTCTGGTTCACCAAAAAAACAGATGCTACATTGGCAATTTGTAGTCGATGTTATATCTATAATACAAATGAAACATTTTTTGGCATACCGACTCTCCATATTCATTATTTTAAAACTAAAACTGATTTATTTCCATTGAAGGAGATATATTCACATAAAGCCTTATAATAATAAAAATAGAATCTACGTCATATGTGTCTCCTAAAAAAAATTTAGGCCATTTAGTTATATACATTTTGATATAATGGGTCATCCTTGAAAATCTCCATTACAATCCATAGATTATAAGGCCTAAATATTGAGGTCATTTTTGGCCTCTAATATTTTGATTTATCACATTTTCCTATTAAATGAAATTTATCGAGAAATATGATTACAAATATAAATAGAATAAAATCCAAAATTATTCAGTTATTGAAATTATGAAAAATTTACTACTAAAACCTAAAAAATAAACATTTACATTTAATATTACAATTTTGTGGGATTAAAAAATTTAATATACATTATAAAATGATTGAAAATAAAATCTTCAACATCCCCTCACACATAAATATTTATCAATGTGGAATTTCAAATGAAATTTTCCAATAATAACATTTATTCTATATAATTGTAAACACAAAATCCATAAATAAAGAGAAACAAATCATTCATCAATGAAAATAGAATTCCTCCTTTTTAATTCAATTTTAAAACCCACATTCATTAATTAAAAATTTCAGGATGAAAATTGTAAAAAAATTGTGGAAGTATCATTTTAATTGGTGGAAATCACATAAATTTAACATTATTAACTCCTAAAAAACAAATTATTACTAATGAAATTGATTCCAAACAACTAGATTTCATAAAATTTTATTTTCTACTTCATGAAATGGTTCTATATCTTCACCATACATAACTAAAATTCTTTTTTAGCAATTATGAAATACATTATTCTATGTTTTATTATTTTTTTTGGGTTTTATCCCTATCTAATATTTAGAAAATCTGGTGGAATCCCAAATCCCTATTTTACTATTGTTCCAATTGAAATATATGTATTAAAATCATTTATTTTCCTCCCTTATTATTACCTATTCACATTGTAAAATTCAATATAGGTGGAGGTAAAAATCATATTTTCCACACATTTTAATTTTGTTTCAACAAACTTATAATCCATTTATAATTATCTTCCTGATTCATAAAAACAATTATTGAATCTGTAAAATATCACACATGAAAATAATATAAATTAAAAATCCTTTAAATAATATAAATAATAAAAACATGTATGAATATTTCTATAGGTTTACAGATTTTAAATATCAATATTATTATATAAAAATAGAAAAATAAAAATAAAAATATGACATCCAAACATGAATAATAATGTAAAAATATGATTAATATAACTGAAATACAAACAATATTTAATGAAATTATATTACATCCACACAAAAAATATTATTTACCTACCCTTCATTTAATCTCCAAAAATTTATAAGGACACATGAAGAAAAATAGATTGGTTTTGAATATAAAACCCGAGTTTATTTAATAGTGGAAACCCTATGTTAATCTAATATATACCAAAACATTAAAATTTTAAAAAAATACAAATAAAATAAAGCATAAGGAAAATAATAAAATAATGTAAAATTTAAAAGATGGTATGTTTTGGGTAACCCCCACCAAATAGGTGCAATAATTTTACTAGATCTAGTCAGGTAGTTTTATTGGGTAATCCCATATTAAATGGGGTTGCTTCATACCTGATTTGAACTACCAATTACTAGTTATATAAGTTTATATCCCATCATCATAGTTATAGGTAAGCCAATAAATTATGAAAATTATCCCCCTACCCATAGAAATTAGTTAGATATTTCATGGTGGGAAAAGAAAAATGAATTGGTAATCTTATTTTATAGAGAGAACTATTTTTTTAGTTCTTCTTCAACATCATTTAGGGCCTACCCATTTAAATTTGTTTCATAAATATCATTCATGTAAAAAATATTTTAAATATTAACTTGAATAATCTTAATGAAATAATAATCATTGAAAAAATCATTCATATCATTTAAATCATCATGAATCATGGTATCTTCCGAAAAGGACACTGGTAAAATATTCTATGTAGGTGAATATTATTTATCATTAAAATTCTCCAATGAAATGATTTATTGCGAAAAATATGAAAATTACATTCAATGGGAGGTAATAATAATTTCAACTTCAATATAATATGATTAAAATAAATTTATGAAAATATGACATCCCTTAATTGGTTTACAATTAATTTTTTTTTCATGACAAAGTTTTACTTCAAATTGAGTTGTTGTGGATAATAGTTAGTCACCAATATCTCTTATTTGTTCTTCAAATTATAGAATAAAAATTATTTTCCCATTCAGAATAAAAAAATGTTTAGGAAGGTGATGACTTTTATATATAAAATATTATAAAATCAATTACATTTCAAGTATGAAAAATATCTTTCAGTAATTCTTCAAAATCTTGACGACCATCTTGAATTTCATGATATGGAATGCTATCTTAATAAATTTTCACTAAAATTGGTTTATATAGGATTGATTTAACCTATAGTAGTTCAATAATGGATAAATCTTGATCATAAATAATAAACATAGGTTGAATGGTATTTAATTTTTTTACTTTATCATTATGTTATTGTTGTGATTCGCACTATAGATCAATGATTTCATTACTTGGAGAGGAAAGAAACTCCATTATATTTTTTTTTCAATTCACCCATCAACAAAAATACTTAATTAATTAAAACATTTAATTATTCTTCCCTACTACACTCAATTGTTTTCTAGAAATAATATTGATCATTGATATAATCCATATCGACCTATGAAAATCATGTTATCGAATAATGTTTTTGATGTTTTTCAAATTTATGATTTTCTTTAAAACAGTGTTCAAAACCACATAGCCTCCCCTAATGATATAAAATTTTGATGTGTGTTTTATTTTCCAAGATCCCCAATAAATTTTCATTACCTAGTAATTGAATATATTGAATTCCTATGGTATATCTCTTCTGGAGACCAGTCACACACACAAATTTTATATTATCATTATTTTCATATAAAAATAAAAAATTAAATGTAATAATTATATAGTGTGGTAGTTTCAAAGACGAAAATTATATAAATATTTAAATTTAATAATATAAAAAAAGTTAAATATAATATACTCTAGAATGTAATATATGTTTCTCTATGGATTTCATAACAAATTTATCATTTTTTTCAAATAACTCTCAGTATTCTACCCAATATAAATTATCAAACATCGCCTTCTTATTAAAATGAGTATTACTAAAAAATAAATACTTCTTTATATTGGAAATTTAAACTTCAAAATTTTAGATAGAATACATACTAAGAGACTTTCACTATCTATTTCATACTATATTATATTTACTTAACACTTAGTGAAGGGAAAGAATATTGATAAAATAGAAGAACAACTTGTTCAATAGAAAAAGTGAGGTTTTAGATCACCATAATAGAAGTAAACAAAACTAATTATCAAAGAATAAAATTAAAGCATTTAATAATTTGAAAGAATTCAATAATCAACAACTACATTCCTTCAATGAAACGGTGATAATAGTTCTCCATTTTCATTTTTATCAAATCATTTCCTAGGAGAAACAATAAATAAAAAAAATAGAAGAAGATGAAGAAGAAAAAATAAGACTGATATATATTAATAATAATTAATAATGTTATAGTAAAAAAACTCTATAAAATATTCACACTAAAAAGGATAATTTTACGAAATGGATTGAAGAAAAATTTATATGTGAAAAGAGTAGAATTATTTCTTTCTAAATTTTAAATCCAATGAAATTAACATGGTTTGGATAGTAAATCAAAGAATGTAATAATGTATTATGATTTAATATTTTACATCATTATTTTTCTCTTATAGTTATAAAATACGAGCTACATTTTCCATGTTTAGTAGATGTTATATCCCAATTTCTAATAAATATTTTCCTATCATTGACACTATTAATTTTTACCTTCCCTGAATACCCATGTATTTATGACCAATAAGGAAGACAAGTAATGTTTATACATAGTGGAATAGAATAATCCGCATCCTCATAAATTAACCTAAACTATATTAATATTCATTTATATTTTTTATTGATGAGATATGGGCCGTTTGAAGATGGTATCTATAACTATGCACATAATTCAAGGACCCGATTTTTATTTTTATTCTCTAACTCCATTTTTTGGATTTAAAACATGGTCCTACTGAATTTAATGTACCATAATAAACATAATATATAATAAAAAACGAATTTCATAATTTTGACTATTTTAGAAAATGTTTTATCAATTCCTAGAATGTAATTTAAAACACTTAAAATTCCATAATTTAACCATGTTTCAATTAATACCAATTTACTACTATAACCTATAAATTTAAAAACATCTAATATAAAATTAAATTTTTGAATTAAAATAATTTAACTAAAAAGTAATTTTTTAAAATATTATTTTCATCAATAGGATACCACTTAAAATGTATTATTCATGGTGATTTTTAATCCTATATACCATCGGATATAGTAGTCTCATTAATGGTGTGTGTGGCCATTTTTTATATATTGGATTCCAAATTTATTATTTTAGAAACTAACATTATAAATTACATATCCCACCACTATCAATATATTTTTAGTAGATTGATCCATTAATCACCCAATTTGGAGGATTGATAACATCCTAATTGGAGTAATAAATTTTTATATGGCTATTGATTTTCTTAAACCAGACATGAAATGAAAAAAAAAATTTTGCTATCATCGTTTGTAGTATATACCTAGCCATAATAGGAGCTCGAAAAGATGTATTAAAGGGAAAATTTATATTCAAATTTTTAGAGAAAAAATAGAAATAAATTATTTTTAAAATAATTATAGAACCTAACCAAAGTGAAATCTTATCAAGATGTGTGATTTTAGAAGTGATTGATTATTTTGATGTGGAATAAGATATTTTTGAAAAGGTTAAATTAAATAATTATCAAAACTATCCCTATTGAAAACTACATGGGAATCAACTTTAGTCAATAGAAGGTATATTTGTAGGAGTGCATGAGAGAGTTCTTATAACATATTCTTGATTTTTCTATAGAAAAAATGATAAATATGGTCATAAAATAAGAAAATAAGATATTTTTTCTAGGTACATAAGTAATAAATAATATGTTTTCTATATTTTTATATTTAGGAAATATCTTCAATATTGTGGCCCTCATAGGCCCAAGTGTATTCTATTTAGTTAAATAGAACTGTTATTGGAGATCAAACACCTATCCTTTCATCTAAATTATTATTTTATGGACTAGTTACCTTTTTTACAAATAATTGCCTCATATATGATAAAAGTAAGAAAAGAATATAGTTTGTTGGTTGTATTAGGGAAGTTTCAATTATTCATTGGCTTCTCCATATCGAACATAAATGGGACAATTAGTTTGAATGTATACATAAATGACTCATGGATTTAGAGAATAAACAATTATTGGATGGTTAGATAAATAATCCTTACATGATGGATGTATATTATTAAGAATAGACCATAATTATAGATTTGGGAATTATTGTTCCCATTTCTCACATCCCATTTATAAGTTTATTCAATGTGGTCCCCAAAAAATTTGAGTTTCTATTGTTTCAAGAGAGATGAATGGGAAAATCCAAAAAAAGAAAATGAATAAGTATATAGTCAATATATATTTAATAAATATTTTCCTAGCTACTAGGAATGTCTATTTTCCAATTTGGTTTTTGTACTGAATGCTTAAAATGATTCTTTAAAATAAAATTTTATATTTTTATAATTGTTATTCTAGTTAGAACTAGATTATTATAGTTTCTATGGAATAAGAATATTTAACATCCATCATTTTATTTGGTAAATCTTCTTATTGACGATTTCTCTTTTTCTTTTCTGGTTCTCTAACATCCATTTGGATGTGTGTAATATATATTTTATCCGATTTAATTTAGAGGATTATTTTGGTATTTGTCAATTATTTTTAATAGTTGGATATAGTTTTAAAAATAATAATTAAAAAACTGAAACTATTTTTATAGATATCAAGAAATATTTATTTATATAAACTAATATAATTATAAATTTGTCTTTACAATGTTATTATATTTGGTCAAAAACTTCTAAGAGTTGTATAATAGTGGAAAATTGAGAAATACTATTTACTTAAAATATACCACTTCTTATATATTTCAATCCAAATACATGTTTCATGAGTTATTATATTTTCTACCAATGATTCATTTATAACTACTCGAAAATAATTAGGTCTCATTTCTCTCATTTATTTAAGGACCCACCAATTTAAATTGATTACACATGTTTTGAGCCATTCATCTTTATTGAAATAAATCTCACAAATTCACCTTTTATTTCAACTAAATAATATACATTTCAATATATAATAATGTGGGATTCAAATGATGTGGTTATTGGTGGTGTTTTTTTGAAAAGGAAGGGGATAAGATTTCATGTGATTTACTTTGATAGTAATTTTATTGAAAATTCTTACAATTACTATATTATTAATAACAAAAAACTATAATATCTTTTTTTTATAGAAACATTTAGGAAAAACATATACTATCTAATGATATAATTTTTACAGAATATATATCCCTTAATAATATTCTACTAAATATTATCTCAACTAAATAATACGAGACAATATCTTATGTTATTGTAGTTTTATTTTTGAATCATGTATAATAAATGTGATGAAAATGTAGTAAGTAACCACCATAATAGGTTACCCAAAAACCTAATTAATAATCTAAGATAAAAAAATATTTCATTCGTAGATGAACAATTATTTCACAATTCAATTAAAAAGTATCTTAGAGTGATGATTATGAATTCTTTCCCATATGATGCATGCCCAATTACTATCCAAAAACCCAATTAAAGATAAACATTTTTGACTTAAAGTATTCATTTTGGGACAATGTTTTCCTTTTCTTAATTTAAAGCAATGTGATCCTTAGTATATGTATGCCAAAATATGAATTTTTTCTTATCATTGAGAGATTTCATTATTCACTCTAGGGTGAAAACCTTTTGGGTGATAAGGTAACAAACACTGTTATATTGGATGGATTCAATATCCTATGTTGTTCAAGGATGCTAAAAATATTGTTTTAGGGTTGTGAAATTTTTAAATGTATAGGGAATGTTGTTAAAAACATGAGTTAAGATAAAAATGTATTGTATATGTTGAGATATATGATTATAATGGTATAGAAATTATGATCAATGTTTTATATTCTAATAGGAAAGTTTATATTATTATAGTGTTAGACTATGTGTATAACTGTGTAAAGGAAGTTTCACTTATAAATATCATATTAATTATTTTGTTAAGTTATTCCAAAAAAATATTTTCTATATATTTTTAGTGGAGGAGAATTAATTTTTGATAATTAAACAAATTTGATGAATAAAAAATTCTTATAAATTATTGAAAACATGGATTATAATTTAAATTGAAAATCGAAATACATTTACACGTAAATAATGTGTAACTATGGAAAAACATTGAAAATTATTAGGGTGATTTTTTGGGCCTAGAAGACAACTTATAAGACCCCCTTATGGATATAACCATATACACTTCTCATTAGGGTGACATTTCATCAACCCTTGAAATTTCAACACATGTTCTCCTTGGATATTAAATCTCTAAATTTTGATTTTAAATCTTGTGGTGAAAGAAGGGTATCCGAGTTTGGTGAAAAATACTTAAATAGAATAGAGGCTTATTTAGATCCTCATATATATAAGGAATGAAAAAATCCTTCTTGAATATATCATGTATAATTGAAACATTAATGTTAGACATTGGTTCATATATTAAAACTATTTGATGAATAAAACTCCTTGTAAACTAAGATTCTTATTTTATGTACCCTTTATTGATTTGAGTGTGGTTTTTTTGGGTATATAGAATTAGTTGGGGAGAAGAATTATAAATTTTTGGTTCATAGTATATGGATTCAAAACTAGAGTAAGGTATTTCTAAGTGGCTGGACTGTAATCTCTCTCTTTTATTTCTCATCTTTCACAAACACTAATAGTTGGCTATATTGATATTTCCTTATGGGAGTCAACCCAATTTCTATTGACTTGATTTTTCATTTTTATCCTTATTTTAAATATAATCAACCTTGTTTTTTTTCATCATGTATTTTTATAATTTTTTTAATTATCAAAGGGAATTTTAAACCGACATTACACTTTACCAAAAAAGTATAATTTAAGATCTTCTTATATCATAAATTTGATGGATACTAAAAAATTTAGAGAAGCATTAAGATAGAAAATCCATGAAATAAAAACACTCACATATATGCTATATTCAAAAAATGTATTGATCTATTAAATCAATTAATTTTTTCTATTTTTACACTCTATAATATTTAAATTTAGATAACCATAAGGTCATGCATAGTCTTCTAATATAAATAATTTTTAATATACATTAAATTATACAAAAAATTCTATTTTATGGTATTTATTGTTCTATTTATACTATTTTATATAGAAAACAATTATTGATTTTTTTCATGGTATAAATAATTGTTTTATGCTGAGTATTATGTAATTGTGTATACAAGAAATTATATTAAATACTAATAATTTCTATTTCTTTTTCAATAACATTTGGTGCCTAATTAGATCCATTACGTGATTTTTTTTTATTTAGGGTCGATGTTTTTTGAATGCTAATAATAAGAATGATCATTCCTACAAGATCACATATTTCAATGACTTCATTCATTATTTACTATCAATAAACATTTATTTTTCTCAAAAATTTGTTTTAAATTGTGACAAAAATATATTATTAAATTTGTTTACCCTTAATCGTGATTTTTATTAGTAAATTAAAAAATATTTGAATCAAGTTGTTTAAACGTGTTTCCACTACCATAAGATTAATAATTTGGGAAAACAATGAGTTTTATATTGGGGGGCATTTATTAATCTCTATTTTAATCTGAAAAACTGAATTTCAATATTGGATACATAAAAATTACATCTTTTATTTTTCTTATTCATTGATCTTTAAATTTTAATTTCTTACTATAATGTTTAAATTTTTTTCTAAACTATGAAGATTGATTTTTTTAAATTGAGTATGATAACTATTTTTGTTCCATCATTTATTTAATTTTGAAAATCACATAAATAAAAACGATTTTTATACAAGAATAAGAACACACCTTCAGAATCACTTTGGTGTAAAGTGTTATATCCCCAAGACATATTCTCTTACAATATTTATTCATTCAATATGAATAGAAAAAATATTGGAGTAAATAAATATACTAGTTCTAGGATACACCTATTACGCTAAAAAAACCCAGTACAATAATTTTATATAAACATGTATTTGTTATTTCCACATGGCCATATAATAATGCCTTAAATTTTATAATATAATAAGATATGGACCAAGGAGGGGAACCCTGAACAGTAAGAAAATATGAACCAAAGTATATTCCATTTCAATATCATAATATTTTATATTATAATGGAGATATATATGATGGAAATTAGTAAGTCCTTTGACTCAATAAGTTTATAATTAGGAAAACTATAAAACTCAATGAACAACACCTCAATAGAACCCAATCCATTGTTAACCAGAAAACATTCTCTCATGATACCAAGATTTCAAGATCCATAATAGATGGTCAAATTCAAAAAAAAAGGATTATTCCAACACACATAGTGTCTAAAACATGGATATAATACAGAAGGTGACTTTGAAGATTCAAGAGGGAATAATGGATTGGGGAACTATCCTTCCAATTAATAATGAAAAAATATATTAGATAATAGTCAAAAATCTAACATTAAAATTGAGTAAAGAGATATGATGATTATGGATTTCGGTACCAATCCAAACCTCCCAAATAACCTAGAAACAACCACAACATATAGACACCAATTAGTTAAAATAAATCACATTCTAACTAAATAATTCCACTTCTTCATAATTCCAAGAAAATTATCATCCTGGTAAATGATACATAATATCTCACCAAATATATGCCACATGATGTTTCCCCATTAGCATTAAAAAATATATTATTGATGCCTTCATTTTTCCGAATAGATTTGAAAACTACAATTTCAATCTAAATGAATGTGGTGATTCTATAAAAAACTGTGGATGGGTATAAAATAGTTGAGGTTATGCTAGACCAAACAGTTATATTTGGTAAGGATTCCTTGACACCAAATTATCGTGGACTAAAATGGAATGACCTAATGCACATGTAGAATACTAAAATATTCTACCCCTATAATGTAGCATTAACTAGAAGAATAAAAAAATGATCATCCACCTCAAAACAATCCAGCAGAAAATGATTTTTGGTTGATGTATTGAATATCATAGTTAAAACAATGGAAATCACTTACCTAATGAAGATAGATGTCTAGAGAAAATCACCTAGGAATGAACATAATCTCTCTACCCCTATTATATTATAAAAATGTAATTTCTACACTCCCCATTATCCATCTCAAATGATTTCTCTGAATAAAAAATCCCTTAATGAATATGTAGTGTTCCAAAAAAATAATTACCTTGAAAGGTAGCAGAATCCCTTAAATTATATTTATATTGTATGATTTTTTCCTAATGAGTGAACCCCTCAATGATATAAAATGTATGAATATCTTGATGATAGAAAATAGAATATTTAACATTCCTTATATTGATTCACCCCTCTTATGTGGGTTTTGTCGATCTTCCTCATCATGTCCAATGATACATACATTCCCTTTGTGAATCCCAAGGAAAATTATTCATAATTTTATCAATAGATTGAGAACTGGTTTTGGGGACCCAAAATAAAAAAATGGTATGAATGGGATTCAAGGAAGGTACCTTGTTTATAAGATTAATCAGACCACTAAAGGATAATAAATTACAATTCGATTATTTTATTTAATGAGTGGTGCGATTTAACATGTGATCAAAATAATGAATAATTGTTATATATTGAGATATAAGGTCCCCATATAATCAAGAGGAAAATCCCTCTGTATTATTCCTATTACTTACTCATGCCTTTTCACTATATTTCTCATAATATATTTCAAATGTTAAATGTTACCCAACCACTTATTGATCTAGTTTCCGTTAATTTTTCATTATTCATCTATGATTTTTTGAACACATACACGGACCCTACTGATCTTTTGATGAGGAAGAACATATCATCAACAATAATAAGAGAGAAATCCAAATGATATTATTCTTACCTTTAATGTTGATTATTTATACCTCAAAACAATGGCAGTATATATATTTTCACGTAATGAACCTTGAGATACATGAAAATAAAAAGAGAGATAGGGTCACCAGGGTGGATGAAACCCAAGTATTTTCATTGAATTCTTATAAAATTTTTAATCAAACTCAATTATGGCAGTATGATTTAAGAATTTAAATATTTTAATGTTCTTGACTTGGGTTAAATATTTTATTACATGTATTTAAATTTTATTTTGAGTGAAAATCCCAATTTATGTTGAACTATTTATTTGTTATTGTTATATTATCATGGGGTTGATTTATTCAAAAAATCTGTTTCATTGCTACACATATATTGATGTTTCAATATTATTTTATACTAAAAAGTTTAGTATGTTTTCACTTGGTGGGAAATAAATGGGTGAAAGTGTCATTTATATGAAAATTGTTTATTTCTTATTCAATTTCAGAAATAAATCACAAACATTTTAGGTAATAAACTTTTGTTAAATACACTACTATAAGAGTTGGAATTCACATTTTATTCATAGGATTATCAATTATGTAAAATAAATAAGAAAACAATATATATATCACTTCACCTTTTCACACTTCATATTATTATTCATATATTATGTTTGAATATTTTATTACATTAGGATAAATTAGATTGGGAAAATTTGATGAGCCTCTATTTTTATAAAAACTTTATATATAAATTCTCTAAAATTATTCTATTTCTATGGTTAAGATGAAGTCCGGTTGATAATATGTTTATTATTGTTCATTTTGTAACAAACATAAAATTTATGTAATATTTAGATTAAAATGAGAATTTTAGGAAATTAATTGTTAAATATAATAATACTATTATTATTATAATAATATTTATACTCATTATGGAAGTCATTTTTGGAGTTTTTTGCATATATAATCCATGAATTATCAACTAAAAATAATTTTAAGGCAGGGTTTTGTTGATCAAATTAATGTTTTAATGTTACATAATTTTATAGTGAATTATTTTTTTAAAATGGATTTGGGTATTATTCATTAATGTTTGAAGATCATCAATGTGTATATTTTATGCATATTATGTTTTTGAAATATTATTTTCCATTATTCCAATTTATGAATTAAAATATTTTTTTATCGGGGAAATTATAATCAATGTTTTGATTTGATCATTCTAATGAAATTGTATGATATGTTTTTTCAAATTTTGAAGTATTATTTTATTTCACTAGATTTTTTTGTATTGGTTAATATTATAGTATAATAATTGGTTGTCATAAATATTATTGAATATACTTCTAAAAATGTGTAAACTCATAGTATAATTGAATACGAAGATTTGGTAAGATAATATTTCTTCACTGACACCAAAACCCATGTAATATAATTAACTAATGGTCATAATATATAATTATTAATTCATACATGTCCTAAAAATATCATAATCATGGTAATTCCAATAAGATAAAATTAATATATGATATCCAAGTGAATATGTAACTTATTTCATTCAAAATCGTATAGACGTTCTTATTAGATTGAAACCACCAAATATTTACTAAACTTGGAGTAGAGATCGATCTGGGATTATTAATCAATTTTTTATGAAATCGTATACATGATTCCAAATAAATTTATGATAACATTGTTGATTAAAATATTTCGAAATAGGGTATTATAGTCAAATTTCATGAAATTTTATGATCAGAAAAATACAACACCATTTATTGGATTATAACCGAGTCATGTTATTCCTATTCCCATTGTAATAATAATGAATACATAGATGGATATGGAAAATATTAATAGATTGGTAAAACTAATAGAATCTATATTATATTACAATGAAAATGAGTTGAGTCAAATGATGAATTTTCATGAACTAATTTAATAATGGGAGTTGGTTGAAGAACATCGTTGCATCAACCTAATGTCGGCAGAATATGGTGATCAATGAAGGAGTCCTCATTGATCAATAAATTTTTTAGGAGTTTTGATTGGTGATTTTGATGAGGGTAGCATTGTGATATATAACATATTTATTTTAGAACAGTTTGGTTGTTCAATATTGTAGTTATAAAGATTATGGGGCTCCCATGGCATTCACATGGTGTTGCTGTGAATAAAAAAGTGAAAGAATGTAACATTATAGAAAAATTTCCCCAATGATGTTTAAACTAATGGAAAATGTAATTTCATTCCAAAAAATTTATGATGATAGAATCATATCCCAATATAGTTTGATTCTCAAAATACACTGAGAGAATGAGGATTCAGAATAAGCTAGTTACTTTTCCAACATTGAGCGATGTTGAACCTCATTCAGTTCTAGATAATGATGGTGGATGAAGTATGTGGGAACCCTAAGACAATGTTGGTTATGTTATTCATCAAGTGCATAATTATTATATTGGAATTAAATCATTTGTTTAGGAATATTACATTTATTTATCAATATTTTGTTATTCTATATGACAACATGGTCATGGTGATTAACTAGAAAATATATGTCTGAACATGATGTAAAAGAAATGAGATATGGTCATTGTCAATAGGTTCTTGTTTTATAAATAAGGGTAAATATTTTCCCATAGTTTTTCCATATTTTTAATCATATTGAATCACTTTTAGACCTTAATTATTTATAAGGGATAATTATTTTAATATAATGATTATAAAAATGGGAGAAAATAGTCATATTAGTGATGAGAACTAGATAAAACTACATGAAATATTTACAGGAGGTTATCATCTAGATATCAAAAATATAATTTTAAATAATGTTAAATAGGGACATTATTTTAGACCTATGTATTTTCAAAGAGACATAATAGGAATAAAAAAGTTAGTGACCATGTAACTATGAAGGATAATCAAAGGATGATCACTCATCATATCAGAGAAGAACACTTTTCTCTGATGAAATCTTTAAATTATTTTATATTGTTTTATAAACACACTTTTTTATCTTGATAACATCATTAGGACTATTATGTTAAAACATTGAGGTAATAATATTGATTTATATATCACTTTTACTTCATTCATTCATATTTTTTTTCATCTCATTACACACATCATCATTTTTTCTATATGTAATATTTTCCAAAATTTAACATATCAATGAATATGTATCTTGATCCAATTTTAAACAATCAGGAAACTTTGTTAAATTCCACTCAACAAATAATTTTTCATAAGGGTAACACACTATGTAAAATAAAAAATATGGACTAAGTGAAAACTAATTTCATCATTCCTTTGAATGTGTATGTGATGTAATACAAAACATATCAGATCCATTCACTCACTTGTTAAAAAATTAAAATAACTCTCTAACCTATTATATTTCACATACAATTTATCTATCCATATGCTTGATTTATGGAAAAAATATTAAACTAATCTAGATGAAATCCCATATCACATTATTTTCTACTCTATTATTTTTTGTGATTATTTTTATTTTGTGAACTGATATGTTTTTCATAATTAAATTATTTTTTCACCTTTTACATTCGTATCTAATGTGTCACACACATTTATTCTTATTTCTTTCACCAATTATTACATGTAATGGTTCTGAAGTTTTTTCATGTTTTATTTGTTAGTCACACACATTTATGTTATTCTATATAGATCAAACCCATTTCAAATTATACAATATATACAATAGTAAAAATAAATAAATATTTTTTTTTGAGTTGAAAATCAAGAACACTGACCTAAAAAAATTTAAAAATAAGGGTAAATTAATTTTTTATTGAATGTAATGATAAAAAATTAATTGACTAAACATTCATAAATATTACATAATATTTTTTATGTAAATGGTTGTTTGATGAAGATAACGACGTTTAAACAACTAATGTCATTAAATAATGTTCCCAAAATGAGAATGTATTTGTTGTTAAATTAGGGGAGGAGGTCATTACTCAAGAAACCCATCTTTCACCTTAAAATAAAAATTCATTTTTTGATCCATCCAACATAACCAGAGATATAATTATTCCATAAAATAAAGAAGGGATGAAAATTTTGAAGCATCCTTCACAATTTTAAATTGTGCATAAAATATCATAAATATAAGAATAAAATTAAGAATCATGGGGTTGATAAATGAATGAATAGCTAAATCAATTCAATAAAAACATGAGTAGTTGTGAAGAACAAAAAACATCACAATGTGGTTAGACCCAATTGGAGCTTTAATAATAAATTTGACAACCATGACTGTGTGATTAAATATAATGATATTTTGGTTTGTAATTAATATAAAAATATTGATGGTTTTGATATAGAAGAAATATTTACACTAGTTTCCTTATTGATTTGAAAATCCAATTAATCAATACAAAAAATTTAATAGCGTTCAAATAATTTCATATGGATAATAAAAAACATTCTTGAATGGTATTAATTAATTTGATATTTATAGAGAGAAACTTGTGGGATTAATTAATAGAGATGATACAATGCATATGTCTATATTAAATAAGGAATTATGTGGTTGGAAATAGGTACTATGAGATTATTATTCTCATCTCTAATCATTTTTAATGAAGATGGAATATAATTTGTTTTTTACAGAAAAAAGGTATGTTAATATAGATAATAAAGTCTAATTAACGGTGATTGTGTATATAAATTCTATTATATTTTAATGAAGCAAACATATATCTTTGGAAAATATTTCTATGATAATTATATCAAAATATGAAATTTATATGATAACATAGCTCCTATATTATATTGGGAATCACGTAGTTTTGTTATAATGTAATACATTTTTATCTGAGAGTAATTATACAAGGAGGTATTATTGTAATTTATCATTGAACATTACAAACTAATAATTTATTCTATTTCAGTTATAACCAATATCTATAATAATAAAGATGAAAAATATATAGATACAACCTTATATTAGGGCATAATTGGATTCTTTTTTTAATTGATAATAAACTAAATTGATATATTTTTTGTAACATTCATGGTGTCTTATTTTCTATGTATTTAAAATGTGGATAATTTCAGTGTTGTTAAATGTATATTGAGGTATATCTGATAAACTCTCAATTATGATCATACCTTTTATATTTGAATAGAATATGGGTTTTTATTATTTTTATGTGGATTGGGATAGTGATTTAGTTTATCATAATTTTATATATAGTGGTGCATTTTTTAGTGGAATCAGATGTGTTGGATTGATGAGTAAGAATTGGGAAAGAAACACGTTCATTTTGGTGGAAACAGATTATATCTCAGTCCCCAAGGCCTTTAATGTAATGACATGATCCTTATAAATTATATAATTTAATTTTTAAATAACAATTACTTTTATATAATTCAAAAACATATTTTTAGTTTTATATTTTTAGAAATATAATTCCAAAATAATACATAACCAAACCATAAATTACAATTTGGGATTTATCTAGATGTATATATTTTTTAACATTACAAATTTTTTTAAAAAAATGATGTTATGTTTTCCGGAATATTCGTCCCAATTTTGAACATGGAATCATCATTGTTCTTTAAAATCCTGAAACCCTGTGAAATGTATTAGAAAAAATGTGATGATAAAAAATTCCCAGAGGATATAAATGAAATTAAAATAAACATATTGATCCATTTTAAAATAATGAGATCCTATAATATAAATTTCATATAACATAAAAAACATTGATCCAAAATAAATATTTATAAACTCATTAAATTAATCTTAATACCTAGTTTTTTCGTAAATTTTTATAAGGAACCATAATAAAAAAATTGTCCTGGTTGTTTCATAGAAAACATGTTATCACTTGAAAAAAAAAACTTCTTAAAGGCATGCATTTTTATTCTTAAATTCTATAATCATTACCGAAAAATTAAGATCTTTATCTTATCCTATGTAATAAATATAATTCAATAAAATATAACAATAACAAAAAACTCTTGTTTGTTTTATCATACACCATCTTCATAGAATCATTATATGAACCCTTAGATATGGAATAACATGTTCAGTTAATTCTAACAAAATTTCATAAAGATCATAATCGTTACACAAGGAATTTGACATCAATATCTGCATCACACATCATCATAAAATAATTAACTGGAAAATATCATAAAAAACACATAGCATCTCTATTTTATTACATAAAATATCATAAAATATTTTTTATCACATTTTTAGAAGATTATTCAAAATTTACATAAAATTATAGGTAAAATTATTTTTTATATGAAAAAAATTAAACAATTCCAAGAATAAAAAAAATAATATAATGTTTTTAAAACTATGAAATTTTTATATGAATATTCTTATGGAATAATAGAAATGTTGTTAAGAAATATCTCTCATTTCATTTAAATTAATATAATACATTCATTTTACATTCTATAACTATATTCAAAACATACTATATGGAATATTAACCAAGATTACTTTTGAAAAAAAAATAATGTAATAAGAGACATATAATAATCATTATGAAATATTGGGGTCCACATTAACACATTAATAAAATAATCTAATGAACATGGACATGGATGAAATTTAAATAAGAAAATAAATCATTAAATCATTTCAAATGAGGTTTTAAGCTATAGTGTCCCATACCTCGAGTCCCATTTATCATCTTAGTTCATTATAATCCTATATATAAAACATAAAGTAATAATATTCTTAAATAGTAACTTTATTATTCTTTAATATCCAATTTATATTAATTATAAACTTGTTATAATAATTTACATAATCGATTACATTCACGTTGGATGTTTTTAGAACACTCCTCTTATATTCCCAAAAAGAATTTGATAGGTTGAATACAATAAAATGGATTATGAATATATATTTTTATAAATATTCATAATGATATAATTATAATTTTTATAAATTAATTAGATTATGAACCTATTATGTAAGATGTTTATAAATAAATTTTTATATCATAACCATGGAGATGGTAGGTAGAACGCACACATTAATAACAATTTTATTTTTAAATAAACATGAAGAATGAGGTAAGTAATATATTATATTTATATAATAATAATTATATCTGAAATACCATTAAGTAACTATAAATATTTTCTTATATTCAATCAATTTGAATTGGTAATGATAAATGAAATATATCCATTCGTGAGGATGTAGTCCGCACTTACACATGATGAATGAATTTATTTTTCAGTAGATATTAATGAAATAAGTGTAATAAATATTTACCATTCCAAAAATAATAATATCATATATACTACATTGTATCATTTTTAAAGATTTTTGTGACCAATAGTAAATGTTGGTAAAAAATCTAATACTTTGTTCGCATAAAGGCTGTTCACAAGTATGCAACATTGATGTTTTTATATTAATTTATATGGTTATGTCGATGTTAAATGATAATACAACAAAATTGAAATATTTGAAAATATTTTAAATAATAATTTTGTTACATGAAAATGATTATTAGAGTTTTGATGGAGGTAAAACAAGACATAAAAAAAAGGAAACACTAAGTTATGAACTGCACCTCTACTTCTAACAACCTACATGGGTTTATAAAAAAAGACTTACTCTATTAGTATGGGGTTAAAAAAGGAATCTTGGAATAAGTTAACATAGTTAGAAGTGTATTTTTGTTTATATTGGAATATATAAGAGTCTCTTAATGATTGTAAAAGAGAGGAGGGAGGGTTCCCATTAATCAGTGGGGGAGATGAAAAAAATAAAAATTTACAAAATATGAAATTATATTAAAATCCTTATCAAATTAAATTGTCCATAATTACATCTATGAAACTAATTGATAACATAGATTTAAATTTTTATAGTAAAATGTATTTAGTAAAAAATTGAGGTCATTTAAACCATTATTTTTTCCATAATGCTTTCAACTTATTTCCACTCTCCCTATTATAGAAAACGTTCTTACAAAAAATTATATTCATAATGGCCAAAAATTAATGTGACTGATTAAATATTTTATACATTAGGATTTAAAATATGAATCATGGTATATCAAATTATGTTTTTGTTATGTGCCATGAGATTACTTTTCATATCAAAAAATGTTATGTTAAAAAAATACATTTCAAAAAAATTGATGTTTATGTACAAAAATGTTTGTATAAAAAATTAAACTATATATTTGATTCCAATTAAATTTTATTCAATTATTTTTAATAAAAATGATCTGTTTAAATTTTAAATCAAATCCAATATATAATATTATTTAGTAAAAAATTTAAAAGAATGGACATCCTCGTTCAAATCCAAAATTGTTCACTATTCAGCTAAAATCATCTTTCCTAGAAAACACCCAAAATTAAAATTGAAAGTAAATTTTTCAAAATGATATGGGATATAATGTTAATTTTTTTATATATTAATTAAATAAATTTCAAATAATTATTTGAAATGAAGTGTATAGTATATATAATAAATAGTGATAATAAAAAAAATTTCTTTATTATTAATAAATTAATCACTAATCATTTGTTTAATATAACTCTATATACTTTAGTTAATGAATATTAAAGAGGCATGAAATTATGTTTATATTAACATTTCTCGGGTTTTTACATTCCAACCCATTTTTAAATTTTTTTCTGACAATTTTAATTATTACTTAACTATGTTGTTATGTTATTTCCTTCACCTAATTTTATTATTCACATGCTTCTTCTTCAAACTTATATATTTTTCACAAAATCCATATATCGGGGAGCCACCCAATTCTATAAGACATCCTCTTTGTGATCAATCTTATGAAACCATTATTCTACATATAAATTATTATCTTCTAAATAAATATCTTCAGTGCTTAAAAATTTAAATTCATGTGGTATATGTTTTCATAACAATTAAACATTAAACACACCATGTACTTGTGAAAAACATAGAGATAAGTCCACTTGGTAGAAAAAATGTCCTACCTTATAAAAGATTTAAATTGGTATGATTAGCATCACACGTTGATTTACATTTTTACTGAGTCATATAATACTTTAATAGGGACATAATTTAATATAATCATATCCACCTATTTCGACAGAAAGATCATTCCATGGGATATCTACATATATATTTTTTTATTTTCTAATAAATCCTCATATTATTTTGATTCATCTTCATATTTACTGACACTATATCTTCCAATTAAGTTCCAAAAAAAATTCTGCCTCCTATATCATCCCAACAAGATTCAGTTGAACACATTTTCAATATAATTCAACAAAAGGATCCATCTTTATACTCAAATGAAAAATTATATTTTATAAAAATTAAATTAATGATATATATTAATAGAAAATTTATTATCAATCTATAGAACAAGATTCTATAATTTCATCCAAATTTGAAATATTTCAATTTAAATTTCTATTAGATTAAGAATGAAAATATATACTAAAAACTAATTTAATTCCAAAAAATTTGATAAGGACATCCCAAAAATAATCAGTAATCCTAGGATCATGGGATGATGAAATATGGAGATAAAAATGTATAACATGATTTAATCCTTGAGAAAAATTCAAGAAAATTTATCTATATATATATTATCTTGAAAAAAATAGAAATGTGATGATTTAGTCAATTGATAAACAATATCCCCAGTTTTATTATTACATATAGATTTATTTTTAAATCCCACCATGAAATACAAAGATATATTTTCCCATTATTACTCAATATTTGTAAAAGGAATAATTTTCCCCTTACATAAGTGAAATTCATCATGAGGTTGTTGACTAAACCAAAATATCATGGAAAATATTTTTAATATCTCTATTAATTCCATCCTACAAGATTATAACTCTCAGTATTGTGAATATGAATGGAAAATGGGGAACTAGGAGATTCACTCAACAATTATATCTTCAAAAGGTCATCACATAGAACACAAAAAACTTTCTAAATCTAATAACTCCCTCTATTCAATGATTAATATCAAAAAACATTAATTTGTAGAAACATTCTTCAAATTAACTCAAAAAATTATCATCCTTATGATCATTCTTAATTGTGTCTGACAATGATGAATGCACAGAAAAATTATACAAATCATAGGATATTTATGCATTAAAAATTTATAAATTAAAATTATTCATATCATTTACATATGGATCATGTTTCAAATATATCATAGTTAATTATGCATTACTGTTTCATTATTATGAATCATAAAATATATTTTCATTTCATATATGGTATTGAATTTTAGTTTCATATTCATTAATAAGTTCCTTAAATACTCACCATGAAATTTACAAATTTTTAAGAGAATATATACTTCAAAAGGTTATGATTAATATGACAACCCTTCTTTTTATTACACACATAAACATGATTTATTACATAAAATATGCACTTGATACAACATATAAGATCATGTGGTCTAGTGTATTTGGTTCTTAGTAACATTACATAATGACTTAAAAAATGAAACACAACATCTTTATTGAAATCATCTTTTACATGACCACTAACTTCCCTCGTACATTGAATTGCATAGGATAACCTAAGGAAATGCATAATAAAAGGGCAAGATATAAAGCCCAGTAAGGGAGTAATCAACGAATAACATGAAAAATACAATACATGTTAGGAAATAGGCATATCAACAGAGCATAAAAGAAACATGAACATAAATTCATGATAAATCATGATTATCACAACATGGAAATGTGGCAACAACACATAACATGGTATTAGCATGAGCTAAGGATCATTGCACATAGATCACGAGTAAACCCTCATTGTAATTGAATTAGAATGAGTAAACACTCATTAAACTTGAATTATAATTGGTAAACACTCATTTCACTCCACATATCTTGATACTAATATTTTAACAATTCATTTGAGCACTATTAGGGAGAACCCTTCTTAAAAATTTCAATTCATGCATAAGTGTGCCACAAGATCATACCACATAGATTCATTAAATATCATAATTTATTCCACAGTAAAGGAATATAGAATTAATACAAAAAAACTATTCCATTATTATGTAAATTTTCATATTGGAGAATAACCTTTATAGAGAAATGAGCATGGTATTCTCTACATATAGATCTTGTCTTGGAAAATGACGGTTCAATTTCGGCAGCATAACGATGTGATATAGGACTTCATAAAAAGGTTGATGGGAGAGAAAAGGGTGTCTCATTATATGTAAATGAAAATGGACAGTTAGGGGGTCATATAGACACATATACCAATATAGTTAATGAAATTTAGATTCATAATACAAAATAATTTCTTCAATGTAAATGAGGAGGGAGAAATTTCCTACAGAATTTTGGCATGGTAACAGGTGTACATGGGAGGCATTAATGAGAGAGAAAACGGGTCTCCCATCATTAAAAAATTAATATTAATGTCTGGGGGAGGTTCTAAATCATACCCCAACATTTATAATTTATAAAAAAATGTCATTACAATAATAATAAACATGGATAGAATGAGAAAGGAATGATTCACTTACCTAGAAGTGTGATCCCAAAGGCATGGGAGGGGATTTAGAGAAGCTTATTGGGAGCTTGGGGAGCCTTGGGAGGATTCTATAGAGATAATGGAAGAGGTTGGTCTAGATCCAAGGGATTTTAGTAAAGAGGAAGTGGTAGCTTATGTGGTTTTATATAGGAAAACCGAATGATTTCTTTGTTATTGAGGTTTTGGACACAACACATTAAACTAATCAAAACAACAAACCTAACCATGGAATTTCACATGTTTTTATCCAAATGGGAATCAATAAAATTATTTTATATGTCCAATGGATGATCTTATAATAATATTAGGCTTTCTTATTTGAGGTGAGTCACAGTCTCAAGAAAATCACTTTATAAAGATAAAATGCCTTAAAAGTCTTGGAGGGTCCACTAAGGCTTTGTAAAATAAATCAAACAAATCTAAAATAACATTATTTTAATTTAAAAACAAATATTATCGGAAAATACAACTTATAGTACTTTATTACATCACTATTGGGTCATTGTGATGTCATAAAACACCTTATATAATTAAACAGTTTTTAAATTTTTACCCAAAAATTCAACTGTCTCAAAAAATTATGAAAAAGTCACCATTGGATAATTTCAAAATCCTGATTCCAAAAATAATATTCATTTTATCTAAATAATTTTATAAATATTAGAATTTTTTATATTTAATGAAAAACGGACATTTATAGAAAATTCACAAGTTTTGACAAAAATTGCTTTCAACCCATATTAAAAATTATAGTTGTATTTATAAAAGTTATACGATAATTTATATTTAAAATTTAATTATTAATAATATTTTCTTAAAATATTATTTAATTAAAATATCCATTAATTTATAAAAATAGATTTCTTAATTGAATATTAACTAAAAAACTATTTGTGTTTTAAATATTTTTTACAAAGTATCAATAATAAAATGAATGCATGTTATTTATTATATATAAAAATGCATATAATCATAGTACTAATGTATTGTTACGTAACACCTTATAACACCCACATAGGACTGAAGGGTATGGTTTGTGATGGTGATAGACTCTTGAGGTGGCTCAGATAACATCACTTGGGTGATAATTTCTATCCACTTCCACATCTCTAGTAGGCGGTTCCATTGGAGATTAACGTGTTGAGGCTTGGCTTGGGATTGGTCAAGAGAGAAGCCCAATGATGCTACCTACATTCCGAACATTGAAAAATGGGCTTCGTATGGGGAAAGTCTACTGGATGAGGCCAACACTTCCTTTGTCTAAGTAAATAGGATTTGTTAAAGCCCTATTTTTTTACTAATCATGGGATCACTGTTCAACGAATATACATGCAACGATAACAATTCTAAATGGTATTTTTAAATCCAATAACATAAAACCAAAGAAGTGAATATTTTATATAACCATTTTAGATAATATGAATTTTAAATAAATCATGAGGAATTTTCATTGAAAATATTTGGGTCATTACAATCTCCACCCTTTAAGAAATTTCTCCATCAAAATTTCCTATTCCCAAACTAAAATAGATGCTGGTAACTCTACTTCACCACATCATATGGTTCCCACATTACTTCATTAATCATTTGGTTTCACCACAACACCTTGATGAGGGGAATTTTCTTATTTCACATTTTCTCCATGATATAACATCTTCACCTTCTTCTCATCATAAGAGAGGTCATTACCCAAAGGTACCAATTTTGGATTGAGTACATGCGATGGGTTAGGTATGTACCTCCTCAAGAGTGATACATGGAACACATCATGTACTTGAGTTAGATTCATTGTAAGTTCTTGTCGATAGCAAACTACATCAATGCGATCATGGATCTAAAAAGGGCCAATGTACATTACACTAAGCTTTCCCTTCTTCCTAAATCTCATAACTCTCTTCCATGGTGATATGCGGATGAATACCATGTCTCTGAAATAAAAAATTAGGTCTCGTTGATGATTATTAAAATAGCTCTTTTGTAGACTATGAGAAGCATTATTATGCAACTGGATGGTCTTAACCTTATCCGACATTTCATTGACCACTTATGGACATATGAGTTTTCTATCCCTAACTTCATCCCAACATGTTGGTGTTCTATACCTCTTTCCATACAGGGCCTCATAAGGAGATATTTGTATGCTTGAGTGGAAGCTGTTATTGTAAGAGAACTCTACTAGATAAGGATGTTAATCCCATCCTCTTTTGATGTCAATTGAGAACGCTATCAACATGTCCTCAAGTGTTTGAATATTCTACATAGATTGGACATGAGTTTGAGGATGATAAGATATAATGAAGCTCATCTCGGTATCCAAATCTTGTTGACGACTTCTTCAAAACATAGAGGATAATTTTGGATCTCGATCAAATAAAATAGATAGTGGTACTATAGGAATCATTACCACGTCTCTGAAGTATATTTGTACTAGTTGTTCTAGTGAGTGATCCCCCCAAATAGAAATGAAAAGTGCAGTCTTTGTAAGATGATCCACAACTACCCAGATAGCATTGTTTCCTTTGTATATCATTGGAAGCCTGGTGGTAATGTCCATAGTGATGTTCTCCCATATCCATGATGGTATAGGAAATTGTTGCATCATCCCCATAGACTTCATCCTCTCATTCTTCACTTTTTGATTTACTATGAAATTTGATGTATACCCAGCGATCTCCTGCTTCATGTTATCCCACCAGTAATTCTCTTGGAGATCTCGATACATCTTTGTGTTTCTTGGGTGAATGGAGAAATTTGAACGATGTGCATCATCCAAATGTTCTTTATTTAACTCCAGATTCGATTTAACATATAGTCTTGACCCAAATCTCACAATTCCTTCTTCATTGACATTGAACACTGAGGATTTCCTTTTTCTGATAGTTTCCACCTTCTTCTAAATTCCCACATCAACTTTTTGAGCATCCTTTAACCTTTCCAAAAGAGATGGCTGAGCAATAATTTTTGAAAGGATTGATGGTGTTCCCATCATTATGATTCCCATTTCCATCTTCATCATGTCTAAGAAGATTGGATCCATTTCAATTCTCATCAATGATAGAATCGATGGGTCCCTCCTACTTAGAGCATATTCCACCTTGTTCGCTTTCCCAAGGCGGTAATAGATTGAGTAATCATAGTCTTTGATCAGCTTTAACCATATTCATTGACGCATGTTCAAATATTTATGTGTGAATATATAATTGAGGCTTTTGGGGTCCGTATATATTTTAAACATCTCCCCAAATAGGTAACGATGCCAAATTTCTGAAGCGTATATCACTAAAGCCAACTTCAGATCATGTGTTGGATTATTTAGATCTTGAACATTCAATTGCCTTGAATCATAGGCAATGTCTTTGTCATTATGCATCAACACACAAACCAGGGTCCTTCTTCAAAGCATCACTAAATACCACAAACATTTCTCCACTTGTGGGTAATTTGAGAACATGCACAGTGATAAGCCTCATTTTCACCTCCTTGAATATCTCTTTGCATACATCACTCCATGAAAACATTACACTCTTCTGAGTTAACTTGGTATGGGGGTTGGAAGATTGTTAGAAATTTCTCACAAATCGGCAATAATATTTATCTAACCCCAAGAAGCTTTGGATATCTGTTAACGATGTTGGCATTTGGCATCCATCTATTACATCTAACTTGGAGGGATCCACATATATCCCATTTCTTTTGATGATATGGACAAAGAATGAGACCTCCTTCACCCAAAACTCACACTAGTTGTACTCTTCATAGAGCTTCTCCTTCTACAAGGTCTCTAGTATAGTTCTTAGATTCTCCTCATGCGCCTCCTTAGTTTTAGAGTATATTACAATATTTTATATAATGACTACCACAAATTTTACAAGGTAATCTATATAGAATCCATTTATCATGTCCATGAAGATTTCTAGATAATTAGTAAGTTGTAAAGGAATTACGATGAATTCATAGTGCCAGTACCTTGACCAAAAGTAGTATTGGGGATATCATACTTCTTCATCCTTTCATGGTAATATTCTGACCGCAAATCTACCATGGTGAAGTATTGTGATGCATGTAGATGATCGAAAAATTCATCAATTCATGGAATAGGATACCTATTCTTTATTGTGATTTTTTTGAGCTCAGGATAATGGATGCAAAGGTGCATTGACCCATCCTTCTTTTTGATGAAGAGGACTGGTTCACCCCACAGTGAAGCACTTGGGTGTATAGACCCTGTATCTAGATTCTCTTATATTTCATTCATTAACTCCTCAAGCTCCACAACAACCATTATATATGGAGTCTTGGATACTGGAAATTCCCAAGGTATAAGGTCAATTGATAATTCAACATCTTTTCTAGGAGGAAGACCAGGAAATTCTTTGGGAAACAGTTTAGAGAATTTCCCCACAATAGGCATGCATTCAAGGATGGTTTCTTCCTTGGACTCAATCATCTGATCCAGATATGTGTGCTCATAGGGAAATAATATCCACTCTTGAGATGATGGTGCTAAGGAATATTCATCCTCTTCCATTAACTTGTACAGATTCGGGGGTCGATTCTCAATATGGAGAGTGATTTCCCTCTCACAAAAATTTATGTGGGATTTATATAAGGAAATCCAATCCATGTTGAGAGTTGCATCAAATTCCACCAAAGGAAGTATGATGATGATCTATTGGAAGTTCAATCCACATATTATGAATGGTGAGGAGTTATATTCGTGGGATGCAATGATTAACCTATTTTTCGTACTCACCGACATCTTTACATCCATGATTTTTGTGGTGTTGGAATTGTTCAACTAAACTTTCAGGATTTAAAAGAATGTGTAGAACTAGAATCAAAAAGTAAGTTTTCTATTATTGAATGAATAACTATCATACCTATCACCATATCATTTTTGGGGTTCACTTCAGTAGTAGTGAGGGGAAAAACATTCCCTTGCTACCTTGGAGGTTTTTGGTTGCCTCAAAAAACCCTTGGCTCAGGGAACTGATTTGAAAGGTGCCTTGGTTCTTTGTAGTTGAAGAAATAAACAATGTGTTGAGGTTATAATGAAGAGTTCCTCTCCCCTATCACAGCCCTGGGTATCTATTGTTAGAAGTTAACGTCTAGGTGCCCTTTTCTTCAACACCAAAATTAGTACCTCATCCCTTTCAGGAAATTTATTGGGTGCTTCTTTCCGCTCATTTGTCAAGTGGGGTGATGGATCTTCTTAGCACAATTTGATTAATCCATCAGACCATTAGATTTGAAGTCCACCTTACGCTTCTTATCCCTATGAGACCCCTGGGATTCACCAATCA
The DNA here is from genome assembly GCA_963277665.1 of Viscum album. Classification (NCBI taxonomy): domain Eukaryota; kingdom Viridiplantae; phylum Streptophyta; class Magnoliopsida; order Santalales; family Viscaceae; genus Viscum; species Viscum album. Next base: position 1,828,161,501 of record OY728119.1, on the reverse strand, counting down.
CCATTTTGATTTTGAGGGCATATCAGACAATTTTCTCATAGCTCTCCAAGTCACGGATTTCTAGATCATTCTGTAGGAAAGGTTTTAGCTCACCAAAGAAGAAATCAACCTTGAATTCGAGGGTAACAACAAATCTAGAGGCATATCATACAATCATTGTGAATTTTTCCTCGTATGTTCTGATGGAATTTTTTTCCTTTTTACTTAAAGGAATGTGAGTCCCTTTCCATCTTAAGTCAGAGGGTGTGAGGAAAATATTTGTCGAAAAACATTTTATGGAAATTTTTCTATTCCAATGCATCAATAACCTCCTCAAGCTTCATATTTTTGATCAATTTTCACCACTGGTCAGCTTCTCCCTCCATACGATAAGCATCCAGTATTTCCTTCTCTAGTTAAGAACATTAAAGCATGGAGAGTATCTTTTCAATGGAGTTGATCCACTATTCGATGATTGAGGGATCAGATGATCCATTAAAAGTAAGAGGCCTTTTTCTCATGATGATCTTGATTGCGAATTGTTATTTATTGGGGGGTTGATCTTTCCCCTTGACCCATGTTTCTTTTCAAAGCCTAATTTAACTGAGAGAGTATGACGAAAATATTTGTGATTCACACTTCCATTGGATTATGCATCTCATTAGAACAGTCATCACAATGATCTTTGCATAAGTTGTTATCCTGAGTCCTCATATTACTAGCCATTGGCTGGAATAAAAGGAATGATAGGGGTAATACATAATGGGTATTTCAATGAAAAATATAGATGGCTTATACATAACTTTTATTTCCTTATCTGATGGATATATAGATTTCAATCTATGTTATCCAAGATCTACTACCCAACATATATACTTAGGGGAATTTTTTTATTCCCTTAACTATGGTTCATACTAATATTATGATTTTACTAAAGAATATCCTCCGATAGTGTCATAACTATGAGTGAAACAAGTCTCATTGACATGTACTAGGATACCCTAGGTCATGCCTGAAACCCCTTGTCGGAGTTTTCACTGCTATGTAAATCTATTCCAGAGCTGCCTCTATCTGCTCGTATCCCTATAGGGATGTATTTTCTTGATAAGACAATTATACAATACTCAAGAATTTTTTTTATTTTATTATAATACTTAGTTTTATACCTAAGGATTCATTAAGGTCTTCTAATACTAATCCCAAAAATAACTAAACATATCATATGATACCAACTATGAAAACCCTTATTTTTATTACACACTTACATATGATTTGTTAGATAAACTATTCACTTGATACAACATGGAAGATTGATATTTCTAGCGTATTTTGGGCTTAAGAACATTACATAATGACTGAAACATGAAACTCAACATCTTTATTTGAAAACATCTTTTACAAGACCACTACACTCCCTCGTACTTAGTATTGCATTGTATAACCTAAGGATATGCATAAGAAAATGGTGAGCAATAAGGCTCAATAAGGGATTAAAAAAGGAATATCATGAAGAATAAAAAACTTTTAAGGAAATTTGAATATAAAGGGTGCATAAATGAAACATGAACATAAATTCAAGATAAAGAATGAATATCACAATATGGAAATGTGGCAACAACACATAACATTGTATTAGCATGATCCAAGGCTTATTGCACACAGAACATCAGTAAACCGTCATTGCACATGAATTAGCATGATTAAAACCTAATTGTACTAAAATTTTCATGAGTAAACACTCATTTCACTAGATGTATCATGATACACTTCTTTACCCAATGCATTGGACCACTATTAGGGTGCAACCCTCTTAAACATTTTAATTTCATGGATTAGTTTTCCACCAGATAATAAAACATGGATTCATTAAACATCATAACTTATTAAACTGTAAAGAAATATGGAATTAATACATGAAAAACATAAATATATTAATAAATGTGCATAAATGTGTTTAACGTTGGTAGAGAAATGGGAAAGGTATTCAATACACCATGATTTTTGGCTTGAAAAAATGGTAGTTCAATTTCAGCAGCATAACGGCATGACATAAGACATCATAAAAAAGTTTTATGGGAGAGAAAAGAGAGTCTCATAATATGTAAATTAAATAGATAGTAAGGGATTCATATAGTTAGATATCCCAAAATAGGTAACAGAATTTTGATTCATAATACAAAAGAATTTATGGAATATAAATGAGGAGGGAGAAACTACTTATGGAATTTCTTCATGGTAATGGGTGTACATTGGAGGAATTAATGAGAGATAAAAGGGGTATCTCATCATTAAAACTTGAAGAGGGTAGTATGGGGGAGGTTATAAATCAAACCCCAACATTTATAATTGAAAATAAAAGGGCATAATAATATTCAGTAACATAGAAAAAAATGAGAAATGAAGGAATCCCTTACTTGGAAGTGTGATACCAAAGGCTTGGGAGGGGCTTGAGAGAGGATTCTAGGGAGCTTGGGGAACCTTGGGAGGATTCTAGAGAGAGGAGGATAGAGGTTAGTCGAGATCCAAGGGCTTTTAATAAAGAGGATGTGGGATAATGTGTGGGATTATATATGAAAATGGAAGGTATTCTTTATTATTTAGGTTTTGGACACCACACATTAAAATAATCAAAAGAACCAACCAAACCATGGTATCTGCCCATGGTAATTTCAAAAAGGGAGTGGAAAACATTATTTTTAAGGCCAATGGTATACATTATTAAAATAGTTTGATTGGTTATGTGGAGGTGAGTGACACTCTCAAGGAAATTATTTTAAATAGAGAAAATGATTTATAAGTTTTAGAAGGTCCACAAAGGCTTTTTAAAATAAATAAAATAAACCTAAAATAACATTATTTTAATGGTGAAACATATATTTCTGGAACATCTCACTTATAGTATTTTATGATCACTATTGGGTCATTGTGATATCATAAAACAAATTATATAATTAAATGGAATTTAATGTTTTACCTAAAAATTCAACTATCTCAAAAAACTATGAAAAATTACCCATTAGATAATTTCGACATCCAAATTCCAAAAATAATATTCATTTTATCTAAATAATTTTCTAAATATGTGAATTTTTACTTTTAAAATAAAAACTGACATTTATCGAAAATTCTGTGGTTTTCACAAAAAATAGCTGTTAATCCTTAATAAAAATTACAATTATATTCATAAAAATTATACGATCATTTATATTTAAAAAATAATTTATTAATAACATTTTATTAAAATATTATTTAATTCAAAAATCCATTAATTAATCAAAAATATTTCTTAACGGAATATTATCTAAAAAATACTATTTGTTCTTTAAAAAATATTTAGAAAGTGAAAATAATAAAATGAATGTTTATTATTTGTTATATACAAAAATAATGAAAATAATCACAGTTCTATGGTCTTGTTACGTAACAACTTATAACACCCACAAAGGACCGAAGGGTAAGGTGTGCAATGGTGACAGACTCTTGGGGTGTCTTGGATAAATCTCTTGGGTGACAATCTCTAGAAACTTCCACTGCTCTTGTATATAGTTCTGTTTATCTTAACGTGTTGAAGCTCGGCTTGGGATTGGTCAAGAGTGAATCCCAATGGCGCAACCTCCTTTCTATGTTCCGAAAAATTGGTATTGTATGGGGAATGTCTATAAGATGAGGCCATCACTTCCTTTGTCTGAGTAAATTGGATTTGTTAAAGCCCTATATTTATATTAATCATGAGATCACTGTTCAGCAACTATATTTGCAAGAGTAAAAAAATTTAACAGTATTTTGAAATCCAAAAAAATCAAAGGAAGTGCATATTTTATATAACTATTTGACATAATGAGACATTTAATTAGATCAAGATGAGTTTTCCTTGATAAAAGTTTGGGTCGTTACAATTAGTATATTATTTATGATTTATTTCATATAATTTATTTGTCTATACTATTAAAAAAACACTATAGCATCCAATTTATTGTAATGTGTAAGATAATTTTGATCATAATTTTTTAAATGTATAAAATAACAAGCAACTTCCTGATATTTTATATTATAAGAAAACATAATCCCTTCAATGAAGGATCATTGTAGAAAAAAAGTCACTATTATTTAATGGCACAGCCAATACACGAGCATTCAATAATTTTATTTTAAATTAATGGACACATTAATCACAGTGTTTCTTCCAGAAGAATTTATCTCCTATTGATGTTATGATAGTTAATATAAAATTCTAATAATTCTAATGATAATTTGTTTAATTTTTTTTATTTTTTGAATATAAATATAAATTCTTAATTAATATATTTTATTCAAAATAATACATTATACACATATTTATCACCCAATATGTTTTGTTTGATTAATTTTCTTCAAAAAAATATTTCTGATGTATAATGAAATATTATTTATTAAAATGTATCATTATATGTAAAGGGGGGATACCATGGTATAGGTAAAAACTAATCACATATAGCATGGCCAGGGGGCTTGAACCCACGATCAAAAGACAATAAGGATGCATCATCTACTAGAGGCCTACATGTTTCCTTGCATATATCATCCTTCATTTTTTAATATATATTTTTCATGTCAAAAATCATGTCATATTAAAAAAATTATATACACATTTTACATTTAAATTTTTTTACTACATGTACAAAAATATGTTCTATTAAAATGTAAACTGTTTTCCATTGATAAGATTTATATTTTAACATATTTAAAGAATTATGTATTTATGAAATATTTTTTAACTGATTGTTTTTGTTAATTATATATATTTATACTTATATTGTGTTTTATAATTAATTTTCTCCACATATTAATCAAGGGTATGATTTTAAATTAATAAAATAGGTATTATTATAATTAAATATTTTTTTCATGGTTTATAATGATTAATTTAAATTATTTATTTAAAAATGTTGATGTTTGAATTTGACAACATGAATATAATTCTTTATGTCATAATGTTAAAATTTTCATACATATATTTTTTTATTTCTATTATGATGTTCATTTTTTGGTGATTAGTATAAAAATTATTTTTAATGAAAAAAATATTTCCTTTTGAAGAATTAAAAGAGAATAGTTTTTAAAAATTTCTAGGTAATATCAATTTATCTTTATTGTGAATATTTATAATGTTATCAATATAATAAATTATAATATTTTATTTTTTTATAAACATGTTTTAAATAGATTGTCATTTTCTCTTGAAACCCTATATTTATCAGGGTTTACATGTTTAATTTTAAATTATAGTCATAAAATCAATGAATTGGATTTTATAAAATGGATTCCATATTAAAAATAAAATTAATAAATATAATTTAATATGGGTAACTTAATTTGTGTCATTATTAATAGTAAATATAATAAATATGTTTCACCTTAATAAATGATGTAAAATTATGTCAAAATAGTGGGAAAAAAATTAAAATATCTCAAGCACATTAATTTTTACTACTCTATAAGTGGTTTAAAATAAATATATGTTTCAGGTGTAAAATAAATCATTTGAAAAAATTATTTTAAATTTGGTAGCCCTATCATTACTATTGTAATGATATGTTATAGTTTATTCAATTTAAAAACTATTTTTGGGTTTTTACATTTAGTTGAATATTTGAATAATTAAATTTAATTTTGAATGAGTTAGAATGTCAAACACCAATCCATATTTAATATTGGACAAAAGGACATATGATTTTGTTACTTTGGTTAATATTATAATAAGTTTTAAGCTTAAATCAATTATTAAAAAAAATTTACAATGAATTTTTTTTCTATTGAAATTAATTTTTTTCGCATAGATAAAGAAATCTTATAAAATTAATTCTAAATAGAGAATCAGTATTTATAATTATTTTTATAAAAACCATTTTATTTTTTGGTCATATAATTATTTTATAATGGTAAAAATTGTATGTTATCATGATTAAAGTTAATGTTGGTTTAATGTGGTTTATCTTATAGATAATACATATAATGTATTAAAAAATATGCTAATGTGATTTTATGACTTTATTTTGACACCATAAACCTGAAATTTTAATATTTTATTTCATATAATTAAAATACATGATTATGATATAGAAATTTATATATACTATTCCTTTGAAAAATTACATATGTGCTCTCTCACCCTCATGTAAAAGGATGCCCCACATTCTATCCCATAATCACTTCAAGAACCTTTTATATTAGAAAATACCTAAAAAATTCCCTTATCCTCATCCATCCCTTTTCTTATAATTTTTTGTTTTGGCATAAAATTTTTTTTGGATAAAAATGTAATCCAATGGTTGTTTTTGGAAGAAGTTGTATAATTATTAGCTGATAATTTTTTTTAATTTCTTATTCTTCATTCATGAAATATTTTTCTAGTAGGGAAAAATAAAATCATAATTATCATAAATATAATGATATTTTATTATTATTATGTAGTAACCTATACCTATATCCTATTTCATCAAATGGGAAGATAATACATAGTTAATTTCTATGGCGGTCTACCATCTTGGGAAACAATGTAATTCATTTTCTATTACCACATATAAGAACAATATATAATTATGGATTTAATTATTATCATTGATTTTAATGACATATTTATTTATTGTAATATATATATATATTATTACATTTCTGTTCATTGAGAATTGATGACATCATTCATGTCTATGTGTGGACTCCACATCAGTTAAGTAATGTGAATTATTTTTCATCATTGAATCAGATGGTAGTTATACCTGGGTGCAATTAAAGGGAAAATTATGTATTATTTATATAGTCAATTTATTTAATGGTAAAATAATAAGCACCTTATTTTCCTTATGTTTGATGAAAAATGAAATTGTTACTCATCTATTTGTATGACCATCTATCTCCATGATGGCAACATAATTCATTTTTTATAACAATCACACATGGTTGGTTTTAAAATTATAATTAATCTATACTGATGATAAATTGGAAATTATTATATTTTTTGATTTGAAAAAATAATTAAAACATTATCCAGGGTAAATATACTAATGTCATTTAGAAATAATAAAACAAACTTCCCCAAAACAAATGGCTTGCACATAACCGATTTGGTAATTAAATATGTAATCGAAATAAATAAATTGAAATTTTTATTAATATGGGATTAAATAAATAATAGTTTTCTTGTATATAAACAATGGATAAAAATTTATAATATGGGAGATAAATATTGTACCTGAGAGTTTGGACTCAAGGCATGGGACACTTTACCTTAAAACCTCATTTTAAATATTTTAAAGATTTATTTTTTAAATCTTTTTTATCCTTTCCAATATTATTAAATTTACATTTAAAATGTATTTATATTTGAAAAAATTAATTTTTATGCTCCTTTTTTGTCATGTTCGTCTTTTAAATCAATGGTATTAAAGAGGCATTTTTAGGAATTTTATACAGATCATTTTTTCAATATATATAAAATGGAAAAGGGAATGTTCCCTTTAATATATTTAAAATAAATTAATTTTAAAGCCTCCATATCCATTATTTTTTTATTACATTATAAGATCTAACGTTCTCTTAAAAAATTACCTTTATCCCATTTTCAATGATTTTTATCTTTGAAAAATATATTGGAAATGAAAGGAATATATTAAAATTGGAGAATGTTTTTATGGGATCAAAAGTATATTTTTATGATTTTGATGATTTAAATGAATTATGTTATGTGTTTAATTCCTTTTTTTATGAAATTGTATTATTTATTATAGTAGGGGAGCCTGATATGGTTAAATAGTGTATTGAGTAATGATTATTTTCTCCAGATATTTTTTTTCATGCTGACTATGTAGGTTATTCCAATTGTAAGGTATTTTATAAGGGTTATGGGTATATGATTTATGAAGGAACCTAAATTAATCATCATTTAATGATAATTATTATGCATGGAAATATTTTCATTTCACAAGGTTATATTATAAAATTTGATTAATGTAATGGCTATGCCCACATAAGGTAAAATAATGTCTTTGTAATAAATTTTTATCGGATCTCTGGTTTTATTTGAAAGAATCATGATTATTTTTTTCTATATATGATCTATTATAATGTGTTTAATGAAATAATTTGGGTATTCATGTTGATTTTATGTAAGTGAATGGAAATTTTAGCTCAATGTTTATAATATTAAAGGATAAAAATATCGTTTTTGGTTTTATTGTTTTGTAATAGACAGTCAGTTATCATTTTTAATTTGTATATGTCCATTAAGATTTTTTTTCTAATCCAATGTATTTAATTTAATTTATATAGGGACTAAATGTAACGACCCTAAGCTTGACGTACATGGACATTACATTACATTTGAGGAACACTTAGTACATAACAAAAACACACACACAAGGATCGTAATAGTTTAGTGTCTTTGGAAACTCGGAACGTAATCTTCTAATCCTGGTGAAAGATCTTCAATATATCCCATAAAGATCTTCCTTTTTTTTATACCTAAAACCATTCTTTATATCCTGGGGAAAAGAAAACATAAAAGGGTGAGCTCAAATGCTCAGTAAGGGCAAACAAAAGAAATATCAATCACATCATATACATAAGCACATAACTTTAGGAAATCTTAACCTGCAAAAGAGATCATAATTTCATAACATGGGGTAAATCATGGCAGTGAAATGTAATCACAATAATCATAACATAAAACATGAAACTTTGTGGCATTCACACATAATCATAGAGAATCATTTCTTGTTAGTAAAGACTCATTGCCAAGACTATCTTAGTGGACAAAGTCCCTTTCTGAATCGAGTAACCCTCGTTTCAGTCCTGTTTCACTGAACCGGTATAACCTACCATTCCATCCATGTCTATCTCATGAGATATAAAATCTTTACCCAATGCATTGGAGGGAGATATAGGTCCCACCCATCTTATAATGAATCCTTTCTTATGTGTGCCACATAATCATAAAACATACATCATCGCATAACACATGTAACAAAAATGGGATTCTTGAAACATCATGACATCATAAAAAAAATCTTATAAGGCAAATGACTTCATAAAAATAATTCCCTCATAACATAATCAAATCAATGTAATTAAAGGGATAAAAACAGAACCCTTTATTATCTTAGATGGAAAATAATTTTGATAAAACACTTGAACTCCATTCTTGGGGAAAATATCCTTTCTTATTCAAAAACAATTTTCTTTTCTTAACATGTCATACTAAAAGAAGTTGATCAAAAATAAACTTGAAAACTTATAAAGGAAGATTCTTGGAAATAATATTTTAAAAATCCATTCTTGCCGTATAAGTTAAAGAAAAACATTCTTCGTACTTTTGTCGGAAAAGTCAAAAAGTACCTCGTATGAAAAACGACAAAAGATTCCTTTCATATTCTTTACTAAAAACTCACCGAAGGGTAAAATTGGATTTAAACTATTTTAAGTGGATGGAAGCAATATTACATATTGAGGGAACATGGATGTGGATGATAAAATACACCCCAGTAAATACCAAAGTATAAACAATCTCGGATAAAAATGAGATTGTGATATTTTCCCTTACCTTAGGTCCGACTTGCTTTGTACGTGTCCGAACCTCCTGTATAATGATTTACATAATGTTATTGACTTATTACAGAATCATATTCATTGTTATGATATCATATATGGTCCACTTACAACTTTACATTACCCGTTGTTTTGTAAATTCATGTTAAAGTAGCGTTTTGGGTAAAATCGTTTCATTTATCGTAGGTGTTTTGACTTGTTGTTCTTGACATTATTATTACTTATATCATGATTTACTTACTTCCAGAATATAAAATATGATTTATATATCATATATATTCAGTATATATATATATATAATAGATAGATAAATGAAATGAAAAACACCGTTCATGGAGACGGTAGTCCGTACGTACGCATGAACGCTGTTTTCCTTTCCTTATTGTCTTGAATGGAATTAAGTAGATGACATACATATAAATATACATAAATCCAGTATCATTATTATGTCATATATTTCATTATTACTTGTTATATATGCTTTATAATCATTCATGAATGGTTAATGTGGAGAATGAATCTCATCGCGTCGTGGAGACGGTAGTCCGTACGTACGCACGAGCGATGATATCGTTCCCATGGTCGTGAAATTGTGTTAAAGTGTATGCATATTATTTCAGTATCAATATCACTTTATAATAATCATATATAGTTACTCATTACACCATTATACCCATCCTATTACGGTGGTGGCGGAAAATAGATTACACCACGGCGTGGAGACGGTATTCCGTACGTACGCACGCGCGGTGATTTCATTTTTCCGTAGGATGGATAGAAGGTGAATTAGGGTTGTTTAATACTTATAATAACATATCAGTATATGAGTGATACTGATGTTATTACTTCATAATGAAACAACCTAAGAAGAAGAAGTGGAAGAAGAAATAAAGATGAAAGAATTGGTAACGGTAATTACCTCTTCTTTGAAGCGCCTTTTGGAGACCTCCTCTTAGGGAACTAAAATTGGTCTTTGAGGAAGAACAGAACCTCTAGGATGTTTCTAGGGAAGTGGAGAAGAGATTTTGTCAGGTGTTGGCCGAGCTTGAGTGCTCAAATTGGTGTGAGGAGGAGGGGGAGGAGGTGTCCTTTTATAAGGGAGGAGAGGGGCACCTTAGGAATATCTCAAAATATTATTTTATATTAAAGTCAAAATCGGTTTATAATGGTTCCAAAGGGTCTTATTTAGAAGATAAGGTGGGGATGGGTCCAAATCCTATCAACCAATAAGATTTAGACAAGTTTAGGGTATTATTTTAACCTTATCAATTAGATTTAACTCTAAGTTAAATAATTTAACTTTTACCATGTCTTTTTGTTTTCTTTCACTATATGGTTAATAAAATTACTATAACATGCCAAACGAACCCCAAATTGTTTATTATTGATATATATATCCTTATCTAAGTCATTTGGCCGAACCTTATATTTTTAGGAATAAAATAACAATTAATTATATAATATTTGATTTAAAAACTATTTTGTGTCAATTTTGACACTATTTGATATATGATTTTTGTGAAAGTCATAACAGAATTATATGTTCGAACCAAGTTGATTAAATCAACACTAATATATCATAGTAACCTAGAAAATTAGTGGAATTCATAAAAAGTCTCAAATTACATTCATTTGAGTATTTATAACATCAATTATGTTAATATTTCCTTAAAAGGGTAATTACTGCATCATCGTTGTGTCATAAATAAATTAATTTATTTAAAGTCTAAAAATTATAAATAAAATATCATTATGTAGGAAATCGTTTTAGCTTTCTAATGAATACTTATAGTCAAATTTATATTATGTATAACCCCATATTAAAAATGGTTTAGTGAATAAACTTTGATTTTAACTCTTTTAACTCTTCTTTGAATTAAATAATAATAAATGTCCTAATCTAATCCAAGTGGGCCTAAATGATAATATTTTACACTTAAGGTTGTTTTTGGTCGAGATAAACTTGTCCAATAGAATTAGGACATGTGTTAGGGTAATATTAATATCATTCTTACCCTTAATTACCCTATTTACTTTTAACCGTGGTAAATAAAAGTAAAAAGTTACTATTCACCAAAAATTATTTTCATCTCATTGAACCACATTTTACTTACTGACATCAACCGTGTCTCTCGGATTTTTGAAATTCCATTCACAGAAGCGGTAAAATTAAGTTTTATGAAAAATTCAGTTTTTTAACTACCACTTAGTAGTTTCACTATTCATCAAAAATTGATGTTTTTCAGAACAATGCCAAAATTTCATCCTAAGCTATATTTCATATTCCGAATTCAAAAATGAAGTCTATTTTACCAAATTCATAACATAAAAGTTTCATTAATTAATTTTTATAATTAAATCCCGCTGTTAAAACAAATAGCGTGTTTTTAAGAAACAATATCTATCAAAAGATTGACACTTGATTATGTCTGGTTTAAATGTGAAATTACATCCAATGACCAACATTGTATTAAATTGTAAAAATATATTCTAAATATACTTTAAAACTACTCTAATTAATAATTTATCACTATTAATTATTTCGATTAAAAAAGTTGTTTTTTAGTAATTTTCACTATTCATCAGAATATGAAAGTTATCCGAAATGTACCAAAATATCACCTTAGGCTAAATTCGATACTCTGAATCCAAAAATGAAGTTCATTTTGAAAAATAAGATTTACAGAATTTTTAAAAGTGGTTATTACTATTCATACCGTCTAGTTTTAATAATATTTTAATAGCATGTCATTGTTTAGTGAAACTCGGTATTGCGTATTACACACGCTATCGAGGAAGGTCGCGATTGCGTGTAATGCAAGGCAAGTCAAGGATGCGTGTTGTGCAAGCTCCTTTTGGTGTAGCGTACAACACAAGACATTAATAAAATTAAAAAGAATATATTTTTTATAAAATCTTGGGCTGTTACATTCTACCCCCCTTAAAATGAATTTCGCCCTCGAAATTCGTCGGGGTTATAAATGGTTTACTATTTGAAAGTTTCTTTAATAGAAACCCACATCGTAAAAAGGAATATCAAAACCAATATTTAAAAACAAAAGTATGAAACGTAACGGTTACCCAAATAAACTAATCATTGGGTTTCCACATAGGTGAAAATATGGATATGGAAGAGAAATCTAACCATCATGTTCTGATGGAGAGTGGTAGAGAACATGGCTATGGAAAAGCCAGTAATCACAAAGCCATAAATTTGTGATGATCTAGGGTACCATCTGATTCATCAGATATAAGGGCACTAGGACAACATTTTTGGTTTTCAAGATCATTTCCCTAAAGTTGAAGAATTTGAATTAGAATAAATACTTACTTTATTTTGGTACAATCTCACTATTGTTCGTGCCTTGAACAATTTCTACTTCATCTCTTATATAAATGAAGTTGAATTTGTTATTCGTGAAGTGTTAGCAGATCATGTGATAGAATGACGGGTCATTCCATCTGTCTCGAACAAAAGGTTAGCAAAAATTATATACATAAGTCGATCTATAGTGAGATTAATCATATATAGTTCCTAAAATGGACTTATACTTCATATATCATACTGATTAATATAATAAAACTAGTTTCTACTAAACAGGGACTTCCTGTAGGCCAGTGGTAGGCGATAAAGGCCAGTCGCACTTCGGTTGTGGGTTCGATTCCCACAGCCTTGTCCGAAGCGATGGGCTGTCGCCCGTCCTGCAGGTTGTCCTTTTTCTAAAACTATATTACTATAACATCCCATCAATAATATCGAAAAAACTTCTATCCTTAAACAATACTAACTTATTTCCAACATAATCCATTTCAATCTTTAGGCTTATCCATAATACTGCAGTCCACTCTCATAACATAGTGAAAACGATTACCAGAGATTTAATACCATTGTTGATCCCCATATATCATAAGATATGTCTTGTTGGTCACATTACAGACATTCAAAGGCCTTAATCATGTACTCTCTTGAATACCCATTGAACCTTAGTGAAAACATGAATATAGTTAAAAGTTAACACCTTCCACATACCAAAATCCTCAAAATTCTATATACTCAAACCATGATATCACTTAGTCCTTATATCAATCATGGGCTCATGAATACTTTCAAACATTTAATTTTCTCCTTATCCCTTCATTATGCGCATATCATCTACATTCCAAAAATATCTGTATAACCTTTCATGGATACTGGTAACATTAATCACACACTTTCAAAACTCAAGGAAAGACAACAATGTAACAATCCTTAGATGTCTCTTTATTCCATAGTACCATGAGATTCTTTATACAACATTACACTTGATAAACATGTAATCATTCCACTACCTTCTTAAACCATTGACCGAGCTTCAACAATTCTTTCATCTCACATATCATTTGTAGTCTCTTCATCATCATCCACATAAATACTACCCATATGACCATACTGATTCTTTTCATGAGTCTTTCCCTTAGGGCATTTGTTTGCATAATGCCCATACATTCCACATTTAAAACACTTAACCATTTTTGATGTCGTAGCAACACCATTATCCTCATCCATGGTGTTAACCGACCCTTTTCCTTTGCACTTACTTTCTTTGTGTCCTTCTTTTCCACACCCAAAGCATCTTCCAGTTCCCTTGAAACATTCTCCTTGATGCCTCTTCCCACATGATTTACATAGGGGAAATTGAACTTTCTTTCCTCTATGATCATCATGAAACTCCATCTTTCTCTTATTAGCCGAGTCAGGAAACTTACCAAATTTTACTTTATTGATCATATTATGAGATTGCTGATTTGGCATAATAATGATGTTTGGACTTCCAAATCCCATTTCATTTGGTTTCTCATGAAGAATATCATTCCATTGTCCATCATATCCTCCATTATCGTGAATCATCTTGTTTCCAGCCATTTTCTAAAACCCAAAAAGAATAGTGTGAGAGGCAAAAATCATGCTAGGGAAAACAACATTATAAAGGGGGAGTATCCTCAATATCTAACTTCTTAGGTTAAATTCTAAGATCGTTACCGTAGTTATAGGACTGTATCCTATACGTATACTTATCCTTAGGGACATCCCTAGACAAACCTTATAAATATCTCTAGGGATCTCACTAAAGTTCTCACATCCTAGTTTCCAAAGGTTGACTAAACCTTTCCTCTGATACCAACTGTAACGGTCTGGAATTACTTCCAGTGGACTACAATTGATACCTATCAGGGCACTCCATGGGCGGCTACACCCCCTGGGCGGGACACACCACCATCCCTAGTGGCAGCCATTTCCACATGAAGCCCTTGGGCGGAGAGCCATGCTTCATCCAACGCTCACATGTGAGAGTTCCCAAGGATCTGATACATTCCTACCTCCTTTGCCTCTGATACCAACTGTAACGACCCTAAGCTTGACGTACATGGACATTACATTACATTTGCGGAACACTTAGTACATAACAAAAACACACACACAAGGATCGTAATAGTTTAGTGTCTTTGGAAACTCGGAACGTAATCTTCTAATCCTAGTGAAAGATCTTCAATATCTCCCATAAAGATCTTCCTTTTTTTTATACCTAAAACCATTCTTTATATCCTGGGGAAAAGAAAACATAAAAGGGTGAGCTCAAATGCTCAGTAAGGGCAAACAAAAGAAATATCAATCACATCATATACATAAGCACATAACTTTTGGAAATCTTAACCTGCAAAAGAGATCATAATTTCATAACATGGGGTAAATCATGGCAGTGAAATGTAATCACAATAATCATAACATAAAACATGAAACTTTGTGGCATTCACACATAATCATAGAGAATCATTTCTTGTTAGTCAAGACTCATTGCCAAGACTATCTTAGTGGACAAAGTCCCTTTCTGAATCGAGTAACCCTCGTTTCAGTCCTGTTTCACTGAACCGGTATAACCTACCATTCCAGCCATGTCTATCTCATGAGATATAAAATCTTTACCCAATGCATTGGAGGGAGATATAGGTCCCACCCATCTTATAATGAATCCTTTCTTATGTGTGCCACATAATCATAAAACATACATCATCGCATAACACATGTAACAAAAATGGGATTCTTGAAACATCATGACATCATAAAACAAATCTTATAAGGAAAATGACTTCAGAAAAATAATTCCCTCATAACATAATCAAATCAATGTAATTAAAGGGATAAAAACAGAACCCTTTATTATCTTAGATGGAAAATAATTTTGATAAAACACTTGAACTCCATTCTTGAGGAAAATATCCTTTCTTATTCAAAAACACTTTTCTTTTCTTAACATGTCATACTAAAAGAAGTTGATCAAAAATAAACTTGAAAACTTATAAAGGAAGATTCTTGGAAATAATGTTTTAAAAATCCATTCTTGCCGTATAAGTTAAAGAAAAACATTCTTCGTACTTTTGTCGGAAAAGTCAAAAAGTACCTCGTATGAAAAACGAAAAAAGATTCCTTTCATATTCTTTACTAAAAACTCACCGAAGGGTAAAATTGGATTTAAACTGTTGTAAGTGGATGGAAGCAATATTACATATTGAGGGAACATGGATGTGGATGATAAAATACACCCCAGTAAATACCAAAGTATAAACAATCTCGGATAAAAATGAGATTGTGATATTTTCCCTTACCTTAGGTCCGACTTGCTTTGTACGTGTCCGAACCTCCTGTATAATGATTTACATAATGTTATTGACTTATTACAGAATCATATTCATTGTTATGATATCATATATGGTCCACTTATAACTTTATATTACCCGTTGTTTTGTAAATTCATGTTAAAGTAGCGTTTTGGGTAAAATCGTTTCATTTATCGTAGGTGTTTTGACTTGTTGTTCTTGACATTATTATTACTTATATCATGATTTAATTACTTCCAGAATATAAAATATGATTTATATATCATATATATTCAGTATATATATATATATAATAGATAGATAAATGAAATGAAAAACACCGTTCATGGAGACGGTAGTCCGTACGTACGCATGAACGCTGTTTTCCTTTCCTTATTGTCTTGAATGGAATTAAGTAGATGACATACATATAAATATACATAAATCCAGTATCATTATTATGTCATATATTTCATTATTACTTGTTATATATGCTTTATAATCATTCATGAATGGTTAATGTGGAGAATGAATCTCATCGCGTCGTGGAGACGATAGTCCGTACGTACGCACGAGCGATGATATCGTTCCCATGGTCGTGAAATTGTGTTAAAGTGTATGCATATTATTTCAGTATCAATATCACTTTATAATAATCATATATAGTTACTCATTACACCATTATACCCATCCTATTAAGGTGGTGGCGGAAAATAGATTACACCACGGCGTGGAGACGGTATTCCGTACGTACGCACGCGCGGTGATTTCATTTTTCTGTAGGATGGATAGAAGGTGAATTAGGGTTGTTTCATACTTATAATAACATATCAGTATATGATTGATACTGATGTTATTACTTCATAATGAAACAACCTAAGAAGAAGAAGTGGAAGAAGAAATAAAGATGAAAGAATTGGTAATGGTAATTACCTCTTCTTTGAAGCGCCTTTTGGAGACCTCCTCTTAGGGAACTAAAATTGGTCTTTGAGGAAGACCAGAACCTCTAGTATGTTTCTAGGGATGTGTAGAAGAGATTTTGTCAGGGGTTGGCCGAGCTTGAGTGCTCAAATTGGTGTGAGGAGGAGGGGGAGGAGGTGTCCTTTTATAAGGGAGGAGAGGGGCACCTTAGGAATATCTCAAAATATTATTTTATATTAAAGTCAAAATCGGTTTATAATGGTTCCAAAGGGTCTTATTTCGAAGATAAGGTGGGGATGGGTCGAAATCCTATCAACCAATAAGATTTAGACAAGTTTAGGGTATTATTTTAACCTTATCAATTAGATTTAACTCTAAGTTAAATAATTTAACTTTTACCATGTCTTTTTGTTTTCTTTCACTATATGGTTAATAAACTTACTATAACATGCCAAACGAACCCCAAATTGTTTATTATTGATATATATATCCTTATCTAAGTCATTTGGCCGAACCGTATATTTTTAGGAATAAAATAACAATTAATTATATAATATTTGATTTAAAAACTATTTTGTGTCAATTTTGACACTATTTGATATATGATTTTTGTGAAAGTCATAACAGAATTATATGTTCGAACCAAGTTGATTAAATCAACACTAATATATCATAGTAACCTAGAAAATTAGTGGAATTCATAAAAAGTCTCAAATTACATTCATTTGAGTATTTATAACATCAATTATGTTAATATTTCCTTAAAAGGGTAATTACTGCATCATCGTTGTGTCATAAATAAATTAATTTATTTAAAGTCTAAAAGTTATAAATAAAATATCATTATGTAGGAAATCTTTTTATCTTTCTAATGAATACTTATAGTCGAATTTATCTTATGTATAACCCCATATTAAAAATGTTTTAGTGAATAAACTTTGATTTTAACTCTTTTAACTCTTCTTTGAATTAAATAATAATAAATGTCCTAATCTAATCCAAGTGGGCCTAAATGATAATATTTTACACTTAAGGTTGTTTTTGGTCGAGATACACTTTTCCAATAGAATTAGGACATGTGTTAGGGTAATATTAATATCATTCTTACCCTTAATTACCCTATTTACTTTTAACCGTGGTAAATAAAAGTAAAAAGTTACTATTCACCAAAAATTATTTTCATCTCATTGAACCACATTTTACTTACTGACATCAACCGTGTCTCTCGGATTTTTGAAATTTCATTCACAGAAGCGGTAAAATTAAGTTTTATGAAAAATTCAGTTTTTTAACTACCACTTAGTAGTTTCACTATTCATCAAAAATTGATGTTTTTCAGAACAATGCCAAAATTTCATCCTAAGATATATTTCATATTCCGAATTCAAAAATGAAGTCTATTTTACCAAATTCATAACATAAAAGTTGCATTAATTAATTTTTATAATTAAATCCCGCTGTTAAAACAAATAGCGTGTTTTTAAGAAACCATATCTATCAAAAGATTGACACTTGATTATGTCTGGTTTAAATGTGAAATTACATCCAATGACCAACATTGTATTAAATTGTAAAAATATATTCTAAATATACTTTAAAACTACTCTAATTAATAATTTATCACTATTAATTATTTATATTAAAAAAGTTGTTTTTTAGTAATTTTCACTATTCATCAGAATATGAAAGTTATCCGAAATGTACCAAAATATCACCTTAGGCTAAATTCGATACTCTGAATCCAAAAATGAAGTTCATTTTGAAAAATAAGATTTACAGAATTTTTAAAAGTGGTTATTACTAGTCATACCGGCTAGTTTTAATAATATTTTAATAGCATATCATGTTTAGTGAAACTCGGTATTGCGTATTACACACGCTATCGAGGAAGGTCGCGATTGCGTGTAATGCAAGGAAAGTCAAGGATGCGTGTTGTGCAAGCTACTTTTGGTGTAGCGTACAACACAAGACATTAATAAAATTAAAAAGAATATATTTTTTATAAAATCTTGGGCTGTTACATTCTACCCCCCTTAAAATGAATTTCGCCCTCGAAATTCGTCGGGGTTATAAATGGTTTACTATTTGAAAGTTTCTTTAATAGAAACCCACATCGTAAAAAGGAATATCAAAACCAATATTTAAAAACAAAAGTATGAAACGTAACGGTTACCCAAATAAACTAATCATTGGGTTTCCACATAGGTGAAAATATGGATATGGAAGAGAAATCTAACCATCATGTTCTGATGGAGAGTGGTAGAGAACATGGCTATGGAAAAGCCAGTAATCACAAAGCCATAAATTTGTGACGATCTAGGGTACCATCTGATTCATCAGATATAAGGGCACTAGGACAACATTTTTGGTTTTCAAGATCATTTCCCTAAAGTTGAAGAATTTGAATTAGAATAAATACTTACTTTATTTTGGTACAATCTCACTATTGTTCGTGCCTTGAACAATTTCCACTTCATCTCTTATATAAATGAAGTTGAATTTGTTATTCGTGAAGTGTTAGTAGATCATGTGATAGAATGACGGGTCATTCCATCTGTCTCGAACAAAAGGTTAGCAAAAATTATATACATAAGTCGATCTATAGTGAGATTAATCATATATAGTTCCTAAAATGGACTTATACTTCATATATCATACTGCTTAATATAATAAAACTAGTTTCTACTAAACAGGGACTTCCTGTAGGCCAGTGGTAGGCGATAAAGGCCAGTCGCACTTCGGTTGTGGGTTCGATTCCCACAGCCTTGTCCGAAGCGATGGGCTGTCGCCCGTCCTGCAGGTTGTCCTTTTTCTAAAACTATATTACTATAACATCCCATCAATAATATCGAAAAAACTTCTATCCTTAAACAATACTAACTTATTTCCAACATAATCCATTTCAATCTTTAGGCTTATCCATAATACTGCAGTCCACTCTCATAACATAGTGAAAACGATTACCAGAGATTTAATACCATTGTTGATCCCCATATATCATAAGATATGTCTTGTTGGTCACATTACAGACATTCAAAGGCCTTAATCATGTACTCTCTTGAATACCCATTGAACCTTAGTGAAAACATGAATATAGTTAAAAGTTAACACCTTCCACATACCAAAATCCTCAAAATTCTATATACTCAAATCATGATATCACTTAGTCCTTATATCAATCATGAGCTCATGAATACTTTCAAACATTTAATTTTCTCCTTATCCCTTCATTATGCGCATATCATCTACATTCCAAAAATATCTGTATAACCTTTCATGGATACTGGTAACATTAATCACACACTTTCAAAACTCAAGGAAAGACAAAAATGTAACAATCCTTAGATGTCTCTTTATTCCATAGTACCATGAGATTCTTTATACAACATTACACTTGATAAACATGTAATCATTCCACTACCTTCTTAAACCATTGACCGAGCTTCAACAATTCTTTCATCTCACATATCATTTTGTAGTCTCTTCATCATCATCCACATAAATACTACCCATATGACCATACTGATTCTCTTCATGAGTCTTTCCCTTAGGGCATTTGTTTGCATAATACCCATACATTCCACATTTAAAACACTTAACCATTTTTGATGTCGTAGCAATACCATTATCCTCATCCATGGTGTTAACCGACCCTTTTCCTTTTCACTTACTTTCTTTGTGTCCTTCTTTTCCACACCCAAAGCATCTTCCAGTTCACTTGAAACATTCTCCTTGATGCCTCTTCCCACATGATTTACATAGGGGAAATTGAACTTTCTTTCCTCTATGATCATCATGAAACTCCATCTTTCTCTTATTAGCCGAGTCAGGAAACTTACCAAATTTTACTTTATTGATCATATTATGAGATTGCTGATTCGGCATAATAATTATGTTTGGACTTCCAAATCCCATTTCATTTGGTTTCTCATGAAGAATATCATTCCATTGTCCATCATATCCTCCATTATCGTGAATCATCTTGTTTCCAGCCATTTTCTAAAACCCAAAAAGAATAGTGTGAGAGGCAAAAATCATGCTAGGGAAAACAACATTATAAAGGGGGAGTATCCTCAATATCTAACTTCTTAGGTTAAATTCTAAGATCGTTACCGTAGTTATAGGACTGTATCCTATACGTATACTTATCCTTAGGGACATCCCTAGACAAACCTTATAAATATCTCTAGGGATCTCACTAAAGTTCTCACATCCTAGTTTCCAAAGGTTGACTAAACCTTTCCTCTGATACCAACTGTAACGGTCTGGAATTACTTCCAGTGGACTACAATTGATACCTATCAGGGCACTCCATGGGCGGCTACACCCCCTGGGCGGGACACACCACCATCCCCAGTGGCAGCCATTTCCACATGAAGCCCTTGGGCGGAGAGCCATGCTTCGTCCAACGCTCACATGTGAGAGTTCCCAAGGATCTGATACATTCCTACCTCCTTTGCCTCTGATACCAACTGTAACGACCCTAAGCTTGACGTACATGGACATTACATTACATTTGCGGAACACTTAGTACATAACAAAAACACACACACAAGGATCGTAATAGTTTAGTGTCTTTGGAAACTCAGAACGTAATCTTCTAATCCTAGTGAAAGATCTTCAATATCTCCCATAAAGATCTTCCTTTTTTTATACCTAAAACCATTCTTTATATCCTGGGGAAAAGAAAACAAAAAAGGGTGATCTCAAATGCTCAGTAAGGGCAAACAAAAGAAATATCAATCACATCATATACATAAGCACATAACTTTTGGAAATCTTAACCTGCAAAAGAGATCATAATTTCATAACATGGGGTAAATCATGGCAGTGAAATGTAATCACAATAATCATAACATAAAACATGAAACTTTGTGGCATTCACACATAATCATAGAGAATCATTTCTTGTTAGTCAAGACTCATTGCCAAGACTATCTTAGTGGACAAAGTCCCTTTCTGAATCGAGTAACCCTCGTTTCAGTCCTGTTTCACTGAACCGGTATAACCTACCATTCCAGCCATGTCTATCTCATGAGATATAAAATCTTTACCCAATGCATTGGAGGGAGATATAGGTCCCACCCATCTTATAATGAATCCTTTCTTATGTGTGCCACATAATCATAAAACATACATCATCGCATAACACATGTAACAAAAATGGGATTCTTGAAACATCATGACATCATAAAACAAATCTTATAAGGAAAATGACTTCATAAAAATAATTCCCTCATAACATAATCAAATCAATGTAATTAAAGGGATAAAAACAGAACCCTTTATTATCTTAGATGGAAAATAATTTTGATAAAACACTTGAACTCCATTCTTGAGGAAAATATCCTTTCTTATTCAAAAACACTTTTCTTTTCTTAACATGTCATACTAAAAGAAGTTGATCAAAAATAAACTTGAAAACTTATAAAGGAAGATTCTTGGAAATAATGTTTTAAAAATCCATTCTTGCCGTATATGTTAAAGAAAAACATTCTTCGTACTTTTGTCGGAAAAGTCAAAAAGTACCTCGTATGAAAAACGAAAAAAGATTCCTTTCATATTCTTTACTAAAAACTCACCGAAGGGTAAAATTGGATTTAAACTGTTGTAAGTGGATGGAAGCAATATTACATATTGAGGGAACATGGATGTGGATGATAAAATACACCCCAGTAAATACCAAAGTATAAACAATCTCGGATAAAAATGAGATTGTGATATTTTCCCTTACCTTAGGTCCGACTTGCTTTGTACGTGTCCGAACCTCCTGTATAATGATTTACATAATGTTATTGACTTATTACAGAATAATATTCATTGTTATGATATCATATATGGTCCACTTATAACTTTATATTACCCGTTGTTTTGTAAATTCATGTTAAAGTAGCGTTTTGGGTAAAATCGTTTCATTTATCGTAGGTGTTTTGACTTGTTGTTCTTGACATTATTATTACTTATATCATGATTTAATTACTTCCAGAATATAAAATATGAATTATATATCATATATATTCAGTATATATATATATATAATAGATAGATAAATGAAATGAAAAACACCGTTCATGGAGACGGTAGTCCGTACGTACGCATGAACGCTGTTTTCCTTTCCTTATTGTCTTGAATGGAATTAAGTAGATGACATACATATAAATATACATAAATCCAGTATCATTATTATGTCATATATTTCATTATTACTTGTTATATATGCTTTATAATCATTCATGAATGGTTAATGTGGAGAATGAATCTCATCGCGTCGTGGAGACGATAGTCCGTACGTACGCACGAGCGATGATATCGTTCCCATGGTCGTGAAATTGTGTTAAAGTGTATTCATATTATTTCAGTATCAATATCACTTTATAATAATCATATATAGTTACTCATTACACCATTATACCCATCCTATTAAGGTGGTGGCGGAAAATAGATTACACCACGGCGTGGAGACGGTATTCCGTACGTACGCACGCGCGGTGATTTCATTTTTCCGTAGGATGGATAGAAGGTGAATTAGGGTTGTTTCATACTTATAATAACATATCAGTATATGATTGATACTGATGTTATTACTTCATAATGAAACAACCTAAGAAGAAGAAGTGGAAGAAGAAATAAAGATGAAAGAATTGGTAACGGTAATTACCTCTTCTTTGAAGCGCCTTTTGGAGACCTCCTCTTAGGGAACTAAAATTGGTCTTTGAGGAAGACCAGAACCTCTAGGATGTTTCTAGGGATGTGGAGAAGAGATTTTGGCAGGGGTTGGCCGAGCTTGAGTGCTCAAATTGGTGTGAGGAGGAGGGGGAGGAGGTGTCCTTTTATAAGGGAGGAGAGGGGCACCTTAGGAATATCTCAAAATATTATTTTATATTAAAGTCAAAATCGGTTTATAATGGTTCCAAAGGGTCTTATTTCGAAGCTAAGGTGGGGATGGGTCGAAATCCTATCAACCAATAAGATTTAGACAAGTTTAAGGTATTATTTTAACCTTATCAATTAGATTTAACTCTAAGTTAAATAATTTAACTTTTACCATGTCTTTTTGTTTTCTTTCACTATATGGTTAATAAACTTACTATAACATGCCAAACGAACCCCAAATTGTTTATTATTGATATATATATCCTTATCTAAGTCATTTGGCCGAACCTTATATTTTTAGGAATAAAATAACAATTAATTATATAATATTTGATTTAAAAACTATTTTGTGTCAATTTTGACACTATTTGATATATGATTTTTTTGAAAGTCATAACAGAATTATATGTTCGAAACAAGTTGATTAAATCAACACTAATATATCATAGTAACCTATAAAATTAGTGGAATTCATAAAAAGTCTCAAATTACATTCATTTGAGTATTTATAACATCAATTATGTTAATATTGCCTTAAAAGGGTAATTACTGCATCATCGTTGTGTCATAAATAAATTAATTTATTTAAAGTCTAAAAATTATAAATAAAATATCATTATGTAGGAAATCTTTTTATCTTTCTAATGAATACTTATAGTCGAATTTATCTTATGTATAACCCCATATTAAAAATGTTTTAGTGAATAAACTTTGATTTTAACTCTTTTAACTGTTCTTTGAATTAAATAATAATAAATGTCCTAATCTAATCCAAGTGGGCCTAAATGATAATATTTTACACTTAAGGTTGTTTTTGGTCGAGATACACTTGTCCAATAGAATTAGGACATGTGTTAGGGTAATATTAATATCATTCTTACCCTTAATTACCCTATTTACTTTTAACCGTGGTAAATAAAAGTAAAAAGTTACTATTCACCAAAAATTATTTTCATCTCATTGAACCACATTTTACTTACTGACATCAACCGTGTCTCTCGGATTTTTGAAATTCCATTCACAGAAGCGGTAAAATTAAGTTTTATGAAAAATTCAGTTTTTTAACTACCACTTAGTAGTTTCACTATTCATCAAAAATTGATGTTTTTCAGAACAATGCCAAAATTTCATCCTAAGCTATATTTCATATTCCGAATTCCAAAATGAAGTCTATTTTACCAAATTCATAACATAAAAGTTGCATTAATTAATTTTTATAATTAAATCCCGCTGTTAAAACAAATAGCGTGTTTTTAAGAAACAATATATATCAAAAGATTGACACTTGATTATGTCTGGTTTAAATGTGAAATTACATCCAATGACCAACATTGTATTAAATTGTAAAAATATATTCTAAATATACTTTAAAACTACTCCAATTAATAATTTATCACTATTAATTATTTCGATTAAAAAAGTTGTTTTTTAGTAATTTTCACTATTCATCAGAATATGAAAGTTATCCGAAATGTACCAAAATTTCACCTTAGGCTAAATTCGATACTCTGAATCCAAAAATGAAGTTCATTTTGAAAAATAAGATTTACAGAATTTTTAAAAGTGGTTATTACTATTCATACCGGCTAGTTTTAATAATATTTTAATAGCATATCGTTGTTTAGTGAAACTCGGTATTGCGTATTACACACGCTATCGAGGAAGGTCGCGATTGCGTGTAATGCAAGGCAAGTCAAGGATGCGTGTTGTGCAAGCTCCTTTTGGTGTAGCGTACAACACAAGACATTAATAAAATTAAAAATAATATATTTTTTATAAAATCTTGGGCTGTTACACTAAATACTTGTAAATAATATAATAATTAAAAATAGATGAATATGACATAACATTTAATGAAGAATGAATGTATATACAGAGAATTCGGGTGGGGGTGGGGGTAGATATATTATGAAAGATTCAACATTGAAGATATTTTTATAATTCTCAAAAACTATAGACATAAAAATTACCTGGGTTTGTAAGTTATATGATATTTCATTTTAATATAATGTTTTATTGATTGATAAAATTGGTTCATGTTTATTAATATCAAATCAAGAAATATAAATATTATGTTATCAGTACCAGGTCAAGGATTAATCATTCAAAGATATTATTACTTGAATCAAATAACATTTTAGAGAACTTTGAATATTATAGTTATTTTCTTGTGACACTATCTTAAGAGTTATAGCCATAATCGTGGTTTTATAAATTTATAATTAATTATATGTTTAATTGAATAAGTTCCACTTTTTAGGTTTCATGTGATGGATTTTCGAGGTGATTAAGAGTATATAAAGATATATTTATTATAATAATCCCTATGGTTATTATAAGTTTGGGAGCAATCATTCTTCGAGGTATAATGACTTTATATTTTATTGAAATAAGATTAATGTTTTTTGTAACCTTTATCGTAAATATGATCATTAATTTTAATACTTGTATAGGTACACTAGATTGAATGGTTATTACTAGTTTGGAATGTATTTTTTACTGTATTGATAAGTATAAGACTAAATAGTGATTTGTAGACTAGGAGAGTAATTCAACATTTTAAGAAAATCAAAAAAAATTAGAAATTATTCAATTATGTTGAATAGAAATAAGTTTTCCTCTAAAGGGTTTTTTCCAAATAATAAATCATGATTTATATTTAAAATGAATATGAATTTATATATTAAATTTATATTGGAAAAATTATTTCTATATTATAGAGAATATATGACCGAGTCATATTTATTTTTGGTATGAGAATTTAAGAGTGGTCGAGGATAATTGGAAAAAAACTATTAATTTATCAATGATGATTATGTGATCAAATATTTTTTATTTTTGGGTTTCAAACTTATTGAGTAATATTTTATATAAATTTAAGTATAATTATATATCAAATTATTTAAGCTAAAAATTTATTATAATGGATCCGGATTTGGAGATTATTGTTTCATTAATTTGTTCAATATCTTATTAATATTTTATATTTTCATACATTTTATAAGCCATTTTTGTTTTCATTAATGTGTACATTCTTGACGAATAATATATTATCAACTATTGGATCTTGTAACTAGTTAGAATTTTTTTAATGCATCATGAAATTAAAATTCTCAACCTAGTGTAAGATATTAGATTGATGTGGAAACTAATTAGAATGTCAAATTTATTGATGAATCTCGCTTTATATAATCATATATACTCATTTAAGTCAAATTTATTATGTATAAAGTCCCTACAGGACCGAAAATCCTCAAATATATGAAAAATGAAATTGAAATAAAAATTATATCATATTACCTTACATTTGATGAATTGATGGGTTTTTACGATCCTACTTGTTATTTTATATTGTTATTGACTTTTTCATGATAATTCACTTTCTTGGGATTAATATAACAACCTATTACTGATCCATTATCTATAAAATTTACCTTTTTTGGATTTCCATTACACGTTTTCTTAATAGGGTTGAGATAAAATTTGGAGGATTCCTATAAGGGTGAAGTCTTTTTTTTGAATTGAATCTTTAACCAGTGTTTTCTGTTGGCTGATGAAGGCTTTCATGTTGTGTAATTGGGTTATAATACATGTATTGCTTAATGGGTATAATTCATGATAATAATCACACCATGAAATTTTACAAGTTGTGAATGGTGGTTTCACATAGTTAATGATTTATGTAATGGATTTTTAATCCAAGGAGATATGTTTTTTAGCATATGTGGGATGTGGAGGTTACATGTTCTGTAATTGGGTTACATGTCATGTAATAGCCCATATACAATTTTTAAAATAGACACGCTACTATTTTGGTTTGATTTCTCTGTCTCTTCAGTGCTCTTGAACGAAAGATATTCCTAATTGTTTTTGAGAGAATCCTCCCCTTCTTGATCGATTTGATCGAAATTCGATCTTCACCGCGATTGTGGTACATCTCTCTATGTGAGTAGCATTTCTACTACTTCATTTTAATAGATCCTGATAGTTCCATTAGGTTACATTGTCAGATCCGTTGATCTACGGTGGTGTTTCCTTTTGTTTTATTCTAAGATCCCTTGAGTGATCTCATTCTATAGTTCATTACTTGTTAGTTGTGGTGAGAAGAGATATTTTCTTGAGGTATGTTGTTTTATCTTCTCCACCAACCCATTTATTTTCTAAATAAATAAATCATATGGTGTATGGATTGGGTTCTAGGGTCTCTGATGGTGATGTTGGGTTTTATTGTTGGTGCATCACATTTCATGCATGTGCGACTTGATCTTTGAGGGGGTAGTTCCCTTTTTAGAATTTGATAATAAGCGTGATTTCCCTTTCTTTATATATTGATTTATCAAAATGGAATGACTTTTTGTGTGTGTTGAAAATGGGTTTTTTAAATAGTGATGGGTTTTCCCAGGATTTTGATAAAGGAAAGGGATATGGGTAGTTTTTAAAAATTGATGTTGATTGTGAAAATGGGAACATGGATTAACATGGGTACATAGGTGTAATGTTTTTCCTGAGGCCATAATCCATGTTTTATGATTATTAGTAGGTTTTCTCATAAAAATTTCCTTTTTTTCCAGTCTTGTTTCTCTTGGAGATGAAAATTGAAATTTGCAAGGTGTTTACTCCTGGTTTATTCATCTGCATCCTAGGACTATGTCCTAGGAAGTGGATTATGAACATTATTTACTATGGTATAAGTAGTCTTTTAGTCTGACCAAAAGTGATCCTTATTTTCGATGCATGTGTTGCTTCTTTTGTTTTGTACTACATGGATTTCTAAGTTAGCCTTGATATTCATGTGATACCTTCTTTTGTTCAAAACCATGGAAAAAGAAAATGTTTACCATTTTTCTATAAAAACTAATTTACTTGTAATCATTCCATGTTTAATTTAAAAAAAGAATAAAATAAATTATATATAGAGATTTTATATGGAACACTTTGGTGGGATCCTACTAAGCCTGTTACCATACACATTGCGCCACTCTTCAGTGCTACGTATACCATTGTATTTCTTCCAGTGTAGGGAAAGGAAAGGCTCCACAGTGAGGTGGTGAGGTTTCAGGTTAGTTGATTTGGGTAAATAGTTGTGAGATGTTGTGAGTTTATCCAGGCCCCCACTTGGAGTACCTATTGGTTTTAGTCTTTTGTAGTTGTACTTGTCCTTTGGAGATTTGATAACTTTCCCATAGTTTAATTCCTATATCATTCTCATTGTTATGGAATTTTTTTACTATTCTTTTGTTCGGTTCTTTCATTATATATATATATATATTCTATATGGTTGTTTATGTTGGAAAAAATCATTCCCTCTTCTTAGTTGTTCAACGCTCGGGTGCTTATTGCCAACCCCTAGGAATCAGGAACGCCATTTGGGTATGTGATGGATTAGCTAAGATGATGTGTTTGAGGAAAATCTATGATGTGTCTTTAAAATTTGGTATCATAGGGAGGTTATGTCCTCATGAGTCATTATCATGGGACATTTGTTAGACAGAAGAGGGGACTGATGGAACTGGAAAGGTATGCTTCAATAAGGGCATGGGAAGATCTTCTGATGGAGAGACTTAATTTTCATTGGTATATTTGGATGTTGTTATCTGGTGTAGTTTTTTTCTCTATAATCATGGTTTTTTTACTTATGGAATTTCAATTTTGAATTGATATTTCTTCTATTGTCTAGCCATTATTTTGTTTTGGTGTGCATTAATATGCCTCTGAGACGTCTTTTAAGTGTTCATTAGAAAGGTGTAGTTGATTCTCCTCAATGGAATCCACCTATAGTTCATAATCTCATCGATTCTATAATACAGGTAGTTCGTGTTGTTTACCAGGATGTGACAGAAGCGGAGAAACCAGTTGTTTATGTACAACTGGTTGCTGTAGGAGAAAGAGATTGATTGTGGGAATTTGTGTGTGAGAAGTCACCATGCATTAAATGAATGATTGAACCTAAAAAGGTGGAAGACTAGCTATATTGGTTTGATCATATCTTCAACACCCTAGAAACACCTAATAATTTCAAGGTACATTTTGTAGTGTTATGACTCGTGGTGTCCGACAAGCAATGGTGGGAGTCTATTGTCCTTGAAGACAGACATGTGGACATGTATCAGAAGAATTTCAAAACCATGTTCTTCTAGAATTTTTGACCAGAGTCCCTGATGCTAGAAAAGTGTCTAGAGTACCAGTATTTTAAATAGGAATAGTGTTTGTTGTTGGTCTACAACAACCAATTTGATGAGCTTGCCCATTTTTCTCCAAAAGTGGTGAGGAATGAACAATTGAAGGCATATAAGTACATGTTGGGTTTGGGATTAGATATCAGATCACATGTGTTCATATTAAAACTTTATACCTATAGGGAGATGGTATAAATATCTCTGATCACTGATATGTACATGGAAGGTAATGATGGTTTTTCAAACCCATCACTTCCATATAGTCATTGTTTCAGTGGTGTTCATGGAATGAAGTGGAAGTGGTATACTTCACGCAGAAGTTGTGGAGATGGTTCATAATAGTGATAGTAATATACAACATATTTTTTAGCTATAAATGATCCTCTATCATGCCATCCAAGTGGAAAGGGAGGAAATAGTATACATTCTTGTCTTATACCACCAAAGATTTGCAATAGTTGTTGACTCATTGGTCAGTTACAGTACTTCTGTTGGGCTACGACTATGCCTCCTTAGGGTTAGGGTTCCTCATATCAAAAGGCTATTGGGGTGTAGTCAAAAGATTTAGATACTATATGTATCCTTCCACATGTTTTAGGATAAAATAACTTACTCACATCAGATGAGTGTCCAAATAAAGTCGATTGAGGTCCAAAAATAGTGAGATTTGTGCTTCATATTGCATCTTTAGTAGTAATTACTTTTTTTACTACTAGTGCCTCCCACTCATTCAAATGTGCACATATTATTGATATACTAAAACATAAAAAAATATTTCCTTTATAATGGAGTTGGGAAAACCTATTGGTTTGACTAAAGAGTTGGGGATTCAGTTTCCATCATGTTTGATAATGATAGCTGATACAGAGTTGTTCTGGTATTTTTTCATTATTGATCTAGATTTTTTTCATGTCATCATATGTATGAATTGGTTTCTTTCTCATCAAGATAAGGATGATATTTATCATTGATGTTTTTCACTTCTTAATGTCAATGGGATATCTCGTGTGTCTCTGGGATAGTGGGAGCCGAGGACTAGTCATGCAGGACCTTCCCACCCAGAGCAGAAATGTTTTTAGGTTTCTATTGCTTTTGAGCATGATGATGTTTCTTCTATTGATGATCTTCCTATTGTTGTTCGATACTTTCTTGACATTTTCCTAGATTAATTTTATAGTATTCACCTAGAGATATAGGTAGGATTTATGATTGATATAGTTCCATGTTTTCATCCAATATTGAAGCCTTCTTTTCGCATGAAAAGAGCAGAACTAAAGGATCAAAAAAACTTGTTCGATGGCATATTGAAAATGGGTTTTATTCTCCCTAGTGTTTCTCCATGGGCAGCATTGGTGCACTTTTCTAATAAAGAATATGGTTAACTTTAGTTGTTTGTGGACTATCATAAGTTGAATTTGGTAATAGTTAAGAACAAATATCCTTTTCTTCATGTGTATTATTTTATTGGTTAGTTGAAGGGGGAAAGGAGTTTTTTAAAATTTATTTTCTATTTGGTAATCATCACCTTAGATTTCGGTAGTATAATAAACTGAAAAAAAACATTCAGGGTTAGGTATATCCACTATTAATATTTTGTTTTTCCTTTTGATCTCAATATTACTCTTGTAGTTTTTATGGCCTTAATGAATCAGATAATTAATCAATATCTTGTCACTTTTTTGGTAATGTTTGTGGAATATATTATGGTTTATTCAATGTATGAGCATGAGCACTAGCACAATATATGTTTGGTTCTAGAAATTTTCCAAAGTCATCGAATTTATGGAAGGCTTTCAAAAAATTTCTTATGGATTCAAGAAGTAAATTTCATGTGGAATAGAATTTCTAAGCATGGCATATCAGTTGATCCAGAGCATGTAAAGGTTATTTTTCATGGAAGGAACCAAATATTTTCTTTAATATAAGAAGCTTCCCAGTTCTTTTTTGATACTATTGATTGTTTGTAAGTGGTTTATCTTATCTTATTCCACCTTTGACATATCTTACCAAGAAAGTGGTAAAATTCAAATCAGATGAGAAGTGTCAGCAATCATTCGATGAAATGAAATGAATTCTAACATCAACACCTAGTTTTATGTTCCCTAATCCCAGTAATGTGTTTGTGGTGTTTTAAGACACATTGGGTGCTGGTTTGGGATGTGTGCTTATTCATGATGATCATGTGGCGGCTTACAACTCTCATTAGCTCCAACAACATGAGAATAATTAACCCACTCACGATGTAATGATTTCGGTAGTAATATATGCACTTAAATTTCAAAGCCACCATCTTTTTGGGGAGATGTTCATGGTCTTATTTGATTATAGGAGTTTGAGTACTATCATTTCTTAGAAGGAATTGAAGAACATGAAAAGTTGATGGTAGAATACCTTCTAACATATTACATCAGTATCACCTACACCCTAGGGAATAGAAATGCTGATGCATACACTCTTAGTAGGAATATACTGTTAGAGGTCGTTCTGGAATTTAAGGAGGATTGGAACATTATGGGTCATTTGTCTTATTTGGGCATGGATGATGAGGAGGTTGTTTTAGGTATAATTCATACTAGTTTCTAGTTATCATAATCTATCATGGAGTGAATTTTACAGGGTTAGAATCAGTATTATGAGTTTAGTAATGTTTTAGAGAGACATTATGGTGGGGGAGACCATTTCTGGTTGGTATCATTCAATATATGGAATACTCTACATTGGGAAGAGGGATTTCATCCTAGAATCTATAAGGCGATTAGTCTTGTTTGATTGTTTGAGCACTTTGTGAGCCATTCATAAAGGCACTAAAAAGTTGTGTTATGATATGGGGTGATAATTTTGGTGGTCAGGTATAAAGAATGACATTATATATTATCTGTCCCAATGTACACCAGCCGACAGATAACAACGAGGCACTAGAAAACCACTGGTTTGCTTCAACTTCTTCTGGTGCTGGTTTGGAAATAGGACAAGGTGTCCATGTATTTTTTTGGGGGATTACCATGGACTCTCTTGATGGATGATTTTTATCTAGGTGGTTTTTTATATGTTGACATAATATCATCATTTTATTCCAATCCACCACTAAAGATGAATATCTAGTTATTCTATATATAAAATAGATCATGAGGTTACATCGGAGTCCTTAAGTTGTTGTTTAAGATAGGGATCCTAAGATTATCTCAAGGTTCTAGAGGAGTCTTCAAGAGGCAATGGGAACTCAGATCATGTGGATTAGAACATACCATTCACAGATAGATGGTCAAATAGAGAATGTAATTCAGATCCTAAAGGACATGCTACGTGCATGTATCTAAGACATTAGAGGATCATTGAATATCCAGCTGGGACTGTTTGAGTTTTTTTACAACCACAGTTATCAGTCATCGATACAAATGGATCCATTCAAAGAACTATATAGTCCCTCATGTAGATCACATACTTTCCATCCATAGATGGGTGAATTATATTTGGTTGGAGAATGTTTTTTAGGATACATCAATAAACATCTAGGAAGTATGATGATGTATGGTTATATCCTAGAGATGAAAAAAAATTATGTAGATCAGAAGTGTCATCCTTTCTAGTTTTCCATAGGTGACGAGGTTTTCTTAAATGTCTCTCCTCATTTGGGTCCCCATCAGCTTGGAAAATAGGGAATGTTGGATCTGAGATATGTTGTACCATTTGAGGTCACTAAACAGCTCATACAAATTTCTTATTAGTTATCATTTCTGATTTAGTTTGTAGGCATTCATGGTTTTTTATATATATCATCTGAGGGAGTATTAACTAGATCTCACACACTTTCTGAGTTTGGATGAAATTTTGCTAGAAATAAATGCTTTTTTTTGTGAAACCATATCAGATCGTCGAATCTCAAGAGGAAGCCTTTCATGGGAAGTTGATTTAATTGGTCAGACTATTATAGAATCACAGATCAGATTATCATGAGACATGGGAATGTGAGTTGTTGATGAAGGAGAAATGGCCTCATATTTTTTCTAGGGATTACCTCATCTAAATGACTTCTTTTGGAAAAAAATTATTTATGGTGGGGAGTCTGTAACATCCAATTAACTATCCATCAGGTACGACTTTAAACTCTTTGTGGTTTTACTTTTCTAATCAGCTGAATTGGGTTGAGAATGAAGTTGGAGGATAACTACACTGGTGAATTCAAATATTTGTTAGACTTGTAGCCTTAACCAATGTTTTATATAGGATGAAGGAGGCTTTCACACCATGTAACTGGTTTACATGATGTGTAATGGTTTTTGGGTACATGTCAGTAGAAGTATCTCTTTGTCCATGGTTACATGTCATGACTCGTGGTTTCACTCAATGAATGTTTTAAGGTATGGATTCCTAATCTATTATATGGGTGTTATAGTGTATGTGGAGGTTACATGTCATGTAACATGGTTACATGTCGTGTAACAACCCACATACAATTTTTAAAAAAGATGTGTGGTTGTTTGAGTTTGGTTCTTTCTTCGACTCTTCATTTATCTCAACCTAAGGTTGTCTTGAGACATTTTTTGGGAGACTCCACCACTTCTAGGTTAATTCAATTAGAACTTGATCTTTGTTTCATTTATAGTACATCTCTTTGGGTGAGTAGACTTTATGATTCTTCATTGCTATTTATCTTGGTAGTTCCCTTATGTTACATTATTAGATCTGTTGATCAATTGTGGAATGTCCTCTTTTTTTCATCTAAAATATGTTGTGTGATGTTGTTATGGAGTCCATTCTTTATTTTTCACGGCGAGGAGGGTTTTCATTAATGAGTTATGTTGTTTCATAATATACTAAATCCATTTTCATTTCCAATTAAATCAATCCTATGGTGTACAGATTAGGTTCTAGGGTCTCAATTATAGTTGTTGGGATTTGTTTTTTTGTAGATCATGTTGTGGGTGTGTGAAACAAGAGCATTGATGTGGGTTGTTTTATCTCATTACTGTGATAATAATTCTGGTTTTTCTTTATTTGTAAATTGATTTATCAAAATGGAATGACTATTTGTGTGTGTTTAAAAAGGGGTTTGAAAGATAAATTGTTTTCCTTGCATTTGATAAATGAAAATGAATTGGATAGTTTTGAAAAATTGATATTGATTATGAAAAATTAGAACTTGGGTTACCTTGGGTACATAGATAGAAGTTTTATCTTGAGGCTATAATCCATATTTTGTGACTATCACTAAGTCGTCACATGGGTATTTCCTCTCTTTAATAGGTCCATTGTTCTACATGATGGATATTAACATTTTCTAGGGATTTATTCATGGGGTATACCTCTACTTCCTAGGAATGTGATATAGGAAATAGTTTGATCACTTTATTTATTATGGTAGGAGTAGTCTACTAGTGTTATTTATACTGATCCTTGGTACCGATGCTTCTGCTGCTATTTATGTTTTGTATTTCGTCAATTTCTGAATTACCCGTGATATGAATGTTATACCTTCTTTTATTTATAACTATAGAAAAGGGAAATATTTACCATGTTTTCTATAAAAATATCATTACTACATATCATTCTATGGTTTATTTAAAATAAGCGTACATGAATTTTCATACATAACCTTTTTTTGGAACACTTTGGTGGGATCCTACTTAGCTGGTTTTCTCACACCATGTGCACCACTTCTATGGTGCATAGACCTCTATATGGCTTCTAGTAAAGGAAACGAAAAGGTTTCGCAGTGAGGTAGAAAGGATTCATGGTAGATGATTTGGGTATGATGTAGTGAGAAGGTGGGAATTCGTCCACACCATCACTAGTAGTTTTTGTCGGTTTTATTTCATTGTATATGGACTTGTCTTTTTGAGTTTTTGATTGCTTTCAACTTTTTGTTCCATTTCTTTTCTCACTATTATTTGATATATATTTGTTAGACTTCGGTTTTTTATTTTTTTATTTATATATATGGCATGTGGTTTTTCATGTTTTTCGAAATCATTCCCTTTTTATATCTGTTCGATGCCCGAGTGCATGTCGCTAACCCGTGGGGATCAAGAATTCCCTTCAGGTATGTGACACATCAGTTCGGTTGCTAGGTT
The DNA here is from genome assembly GCA_963277665.1 of Viscum album. Classification (NCBI taxonomy): domain Eukaryota; kingdom Viridiplantae; phylum Streptophyta; class Magnoliopsida; order Santalales; family Viscaceae; genus Viscum; species Viscum album. The sequence continues at coordinate 1,828,125,269 of OY728119.1, read as the reverse complement.
TGTTGGAAACCTGGGTTGGTTTGTTACAATCAATGTATTTCTTTCATTCTTTATCATTATTTAGACATTACATTTTTTTCATTGTCTATATTATCATCTCACATTAATGTTACTCTATTTGGAATCCAAATTTTGTTTTTTTAAGATAACCATAATATTTACCTTTCCCATGTTTGAAAATGATATTTTATTATCCCTTTATATTATTATTGTGTTCAATAAAAATATTTTATAATGCTAACCAAATAATTAACATAATGAAGTTAAAATTTTGAGGAAATTGATTATTAAATGGGGGATGTAATGTCCCAGGATTTTCAATTAGCCTTTTAATTTTCTTTTATAGATGAAGAATGTAAATTATAAATGACTATCCCACATATGAATCTAATCATTTATATATATATTTATGACCAAATAATTTTCCATTAAATAATTTTATTAATGAAAATATTTTTAATGAGATTTTATTTGTTAAATTTTTTATATATACGAAAAAGGTATTCCATAGGCTAAGTGAATAGCCATCATTGCCAGTAAGGTCATGAGGCTCAATCCCATTACTGAAGGGAGAAAAGGAACAACTTTTACCAATATCCTATGTGATATAGCACCAAAACACGGATTCCACATTAAATGGTCGTCTAGGCCAGCTTCCATCTGAGCCTTAGGCATGTCTTCCAATACATCATAATCCTCGAAATAGAATATAGGTTTAAAGAGGTGTTATTGGAATACTATACCCTCGGGTGGTGAAAATAATTATTTCCAATATATATATATATATGAGTGTATAACACACAGGAAGAAGACTATACCCAGGGGAACAAAAATACAACCAGTGGAATCCAAGAATAAAAAAACTCATAATAAAAAAACATCCAAATGGAATAATACTAAAGAATACAATTTTTTTATTATAACTACCGTAATAGGTAATATAAAATAGTATCTAACATGGGTCACCCATAGTGGACCATATTATTAAATAAATATATAAATCATGTAAATATCAAAATGAAATGTCATCTGATGGTAGAACCATCATTTTCACTTTCCATTCATCCCATGCTATATACTAGAACATGACCAGTAAGGGCTATCCCATAAGCCGTAATCATTAACTGATCTAAAAATAAAAAATTCTACATGAATCTGGAGGGGCCCTTATAGGGTGTGAGAATAAATAATAGTTATCCATCACAAATATGTTTCTTTTTTACATCCATCTTTATTATTGTTTATTCTAAAAGTAATAAAATGAATCACATGAACATTTAATAAATAAATTGCTTCACTTGTATTCAACATGCATAGAGAAGTGATCACCTACGTTTTCAATTGCTGGTACAAGTCTGAACACATTCCCCAAGTTATAAATATGTAATAAATCAACTATCAGCATATATATAATTATAGTGGTGAGGATGCATGGAATCATCCCAAAGGACTCCCCTGACAAATAGAAAACTATGTGTAACTTTGGGATCCACCTATAAGAATGTCACTGAAAAATAATTCCCATAATCATGTAACGTGTTTCCAAACAGAACACCAAATCAAGTCCCTAATCCCCGAGACATCATATCAAAAATTCACCATCAACTTGAAGCACTACATGCGAAATCATATTGGTATATTTCATCTAATAATAATCAATTTCGAAACAACAACTGATTTCTTGTGAAATGAAAATGTTCTTCCTATCATGTCTCATACCAATGGGCTCAACTTTCATGAAGAGCCTCATCCCCCAAATAATATTCTCATCACCATCAACTGATGGTACATCACCATCTAGGTGCATTTTTATAGTTAGAATGCAAAACATATCTATGAACCAACACCATCACCTATTCTGTATACATTATGGGGGCCTCCTCCCACAAATTAAAGACAACACCCCTCGAGTGAGTCCAATCTATGTGAAAATGTCTCCAAAAATGTGTCATCTGACAAACTGTGTGTGTAAATCACAAAACATACCAAATACACATCATATGGAACCTCATGAACCAATGAAAATGTCTCTAAATCCTAATTTTCAAAACTATCTCATGTCTAGAGAGTCATTGTAACGACCTAAAGTTTCATTAATGGAAAATCCCTCTTGATCTAGTTAAACGTTTCTTTATGAAAAAATGTTTTTATAAGATGTCAACTTCTTTAGTTTTACGTTAAGATTTGTGACCGTTACTTTTTAGCCATTGAGCAGTGATCATCTGAGTAGTATAAATATAAGGCTTTAACGAACCCATTTCTACTCAGACAAAGGAAGCGATGGCCTCATCCAGTATAATTGCCCCATACGAAGCCCATTTGTCAGAGCTCGGAAAATAGGTGGCGTCTTTGGGCTTTTCCCTTGACCAAGCCCAAGCTGAGCTTCATCAAGTCAAGCTCGAACGTGATCGTCTACGAGAAAAGTGGATGTTGATTGAAATTACCACTCGAGGGATGTTATCCGAGCCGCCCAAGAGTCTGTCACCATCGCGCACCTTACCCTTAGGTCTTATGCGGCTATTTTAAGGGTTTATGTAACAAATAAGTAGCACCATGTTCATGTACATTATTTTTGTATATAATAATGAATATAATTTCTAGTCATTTTTGATACATTGTAATTAGTTTTTAAAGTACAAATGGTGTTTTTAGTTATTATTTAATTAAGAATTATATTTTATTAAATTAAAGGATTTTTGAATTAAATAATATTTTAATAAAATATTATTATTAATATTAAATTAATTTTTATTAAATATAAATGATCTTATAATTTTATGAATGCAGTTAAATGTTTTATTAAGGTTTGAAAGTCGTTTCTGTCAAAACCCGTGAATTTTTTAAAAATGTCGGTTTTTATTTTAAAAGTGTAAATTCAAATATTTAGAAAATTATTTAGATAAAATAAATATTATTTTTGGAATCAGGACGTCGAAATTATCCAACAGTTAATTTTTCATAATTTTCTGAGACAGTCAAATTTTTGGGTAAAAATTAAATACCATTTAAATATATAATGTGTTTTATGACATAATAATGACCCAATGGTGATGTAATAAAATAACATAATCCTATGTTCGGAAAATATGTGTTTTATCATTAAAATATTGAGGTTTTGGGTTTGTTTGACTTACTTTTCAAAGCATTAATGGAGCCCTCAAGACTTATTCAACACTTTGCCTTTTTAAATTAATTTCCATGGGAGTGTGACTCACCTCCACATAAGCAACCCTAATTTTTTAATACGTTCGGACCTTGGCCTTGTAAAATATTGTTTTCCTCTTTCCTTTTCCAGAAACCATGGGCAAATACCATGGGATGGTTTGTGGTTTGGATTATTTTAATATATGGGGTCCCAAACCTAAATAATAAAGAATTCCCTCACCTTTCCTATATAAACCCACCCAATCTCCCACTTCCTCCTCACTAAAATCCCTTGGAGTTCGTCCAACCTCTTCCCTAATCTCTCTAGAATCATCCCAAGGTGCCCCAAGCTCCCAAGAATCCTCTCACAAGCCTCTCTCTAGCCTTTGGAAGCACACTTCCAAGTAAGGGGTTTTCTTCCTTTCTCTTTTTTTTTTGTCAATTTTTTTTAAGTTGTATTGCCCTTTTAATTTTAATTATGAATGTTGGGATATGGTTTCCCACCTCTCCCATACTTCCCTCTTATTGTTTGAATGATGGGAGACCCCTTTCTCTCTCATTAAATGCCTCCCATCTACACCCGTTACTATGCCGAAATTCCGAAAGAAACCTTTTTCTCCTCTTTTATATTCAAGCAATACTTTTGTATCATTCAACTAAATTCATTTTAAATTGTTGGTACATGTATCTATATGACCTCCTTACTGTCCATTACATCTAAATATGATGACGAACCCCTTTCTCTCTCATCAACCTTTTTTATGAATTCTTATGTCACGTCGTTACGCTGCCGAAATCACACCGATTTTTCTAAGCCAATATCATTGTGTAGTGAATACCATACCCATTTCTCCATCAAGGGTATTCACCTTTATGCACATTTACTTATTGATTATAAAGTTTCATATATGAATTAAACATCAGTTTATCGTGGAATAAATGATTATGTTTTATGAATCCATGTTTTATGATCCAAGTGGCACACTTATCCATGAAATGAAATGTTTAAGAAGGGTGCACCCTTTATAGCGCTCCAATGCATTGGGTAAAGTAGAGTATCATGCTATGTCATGTGCAATGAGTATTTACTCATGCTAATTCAAGTGCTATGAGGGTTTACTCATGCTTCAAGTGAAATGAGGGTTTACTCATGCTCCATGTGCAATGAGCCTTGGCTCATGCTAATTCAATGTTAAGTATTGTTGCCACATTTCCATGTTATGATTATCATGCTTTATCATGCCTTTATGTTCATGTTTCTCTTATTCTCTATTGATATGCCTATTTCCTAACATGTATTGTACTCCTCATGTTATTCATTGTGTACTCCCTTACTGGGCTTTATAGCTCACCCTTTTCTTATGCATGTCCTCAGGTTATCCCATGCAATGCTAAGTACGAAGGAATGTAGTGGTCATGTAAAGGATGTTTTCAATAAAGATGTTGTAATTCAATTTTAATGTTTTTATGTAATGATCCTAAGCCCCAAAGACACTAAACCTCTCGATCTTCTTTGTTGTATCAAGTGAAGTTTTATGTAATAAAGCATTCTTAAGTTGTAATAAAGAGCAGGGTTGTCATAGTTGGTATCAAAGGATAGGTTTAGTTATTTTGGGGATTAAGAAACCCTAGTAAAGCCTTAGATACAAGACTAAGTATAATAAAAACATCCCTAAGTTTTGGTAAATACTATGTAAGTGGTTTATCAAACAAATACATTCCTGTAAGGATACGAGTAGGTAGAGGCGGCTCTGGCACAGATGTATCCTAGGGGTAAAACCCGAAAACACCGCTTTGAGCTAGACTCGAACAGGAACTGGTGCACGACAATGGGCCTTTCTGCACTCTTGGTTACGACACTCCTGGGGGATATTTTTTGATAAATTCACAATCTTAGTATGAACCCTTATTAATGGAAAAAATGCCCCTAAGAATATATGTTAGAAGGAAGATCATGAAAATCCTGGATTGAATCCTATAGACTCATGAGTTAAAGAGATTAAAGTTTATTTATAAGTCATCAACTTTTTTCTTTGGATTAAACTTTATGTGTTACCCCTAACATTCCTTTTATTCCAGCCAATGGCCGGTAATAGGAGAACTCGGGCTAACAACCGTTGTGAAGATCAGTGTGATGATTGTACTTATGAGATGCCCAATCCAATGGGAGCGGGAATTGCGAACTTTGTCACGCTTCTCTCTCAGCTAACTCAAGTTTTGAATAGAAACACTGGTCAAGAGGAACGTTCAACCTCCCCTAAGAAAGAAAAAGTCTCTATTGAAAGCTTCATGAGACAAAGGCCTCCTACTTTTAGTGGATCGTCTGATCCCACGATCGCTGAACAATGGATCAACTCCATTGAAAAGATATTCTCCATCTTCCAATGCTCTGAAAAAGAGAAGGTTCTCCTAGAGGATTATCGTATGGAGGGTGAAGCTGATCAATGGTGGACGTTGATAAAAAATACGAAGCCTGATGAGGAGATGGATGCTTTGGAATGGAAGGAATTCCGGAATATTTTTTTCGATAAATATTTTCCATGTACCCTCCGTCTTAAGATGGAAAGGGACTTCCTTTCCCTCAAACAGAAAGATGAAGAATTTGTGGGAGCGTACGAGACAAACTTCACAAGGCTTGCACGATACGCTTCCAGCTTTGTTGTTACCCCGGAATGCACGGTTGACCGCTTCTTTGGTGGGCTGAAGCCTAGCTTGCGGAAAGCATTAGCGATCCGTGACTTCGACAACCATGAGGAAATTGTACGATGTGCCCTCAAGGTTGAGATGGAGATCGGAGAATCACAGGGGTATCATGGGGACAAGAAGCGTAAGGTGGACTTCAATGCTGGTGGTCCGATGGATAAATCCAACGGCGCTAAGAAATTCCAGCACCCCACTTTCCAAAAGTGTGGAAAGAAGCACCCTGGAAATTGACTTAGGGGGACAAGAAAATGCTTCAAGTGTGGAAGAGAAGGCCACCTAGCTGTTAACTGTCAGCAAGAAGGACCCGCAGCTACAACAGAGGAGAGGAATGCTCCGTTCGAACCTCAACGCGTTGTTCAATACTTCAAATGCAATGAACAGGGTCATTTTGCGAATCAATGCCCTAATCCAAGGGTTATCAGAGGCAATCAACAACCTCCAAGACAGCAAGGAAGATCTTTTGCCATCACTTCTACCGAAGTGAACCCCGACAATGAAGTAGTGACAGGTACGCTAGTTATTCATTCAAGAATAGCGAACGTACTTTTTGATTCAGGTACTACACATTCTTTTATATCTCAAAATTTTAGTAGAACAATCCCTGAACCACCACAAATCATGGAAGTAAAGATGTCGGTAAGTACGACAAATGGGGCAATCATTGCATCCCATGAGTATAAGTCCTCCCCTGTTATAATCTGTGGATTGAATTTCCCGGCGAACCTCGTCATACTCACTTTGGTGGAATTTGATGCAATTCATGGCATGGATTGGCTTTCCTTATATAGAGCCAACATAAATTGTCGGGAGAGGGAAATCACACTCCATATGGAGAATCGACCCCCGATTATTTACATGTGTCAGGAGGAAGATGAATCTCCTTTAGATCCATCATCTCAAGCATGGATATTACTACCTTATGAGCATGCATATCTGGCTCAGAAGATTGAGTCCAAGGAAGAAACCACCCTTGAAGAAATGCCTATTGTGAGGGAATTCGCTGAAGTATTTCCCGAGGAACTTCCTGGTCTTCCTCCAAGAAGAGATGTTGAGTTCTCAATTGAACAAATACCTGGGGTGCTACCAATATCCAAGAATCCATATAGAATGGCTGTTGTTGAGCTTGAAGAGCTAAAGAAACAACTACAGGAGAATCTGGATAAAGGGTTTATACGCCCAAGTGCGTCACAATGGGGTGCACCAGTCCTCTTCATCAAGAAGAAGGATGGGTCAATGCGGCATTGCATCGATTATCGTGAACTTAACAAAAACCCGATAAAGAACAAGTATCCTCTCCCAAGAATCGATGACTTGTTTGATCAGCTGCGTGGAGCACAATACTTCTCCAAGGTCGACTTGCGGTCGGGATATTATCAAGTAAGGGTGAAGAAGGAAGATATCCCCAAGACTGCTTTTCGTACAATGTATATGCACTATGAATTCATAGTAATTCCTTTCAGACTCACCAATGCTCCGGAAATATTCATGGAATTGATGAATAGAGTCTTTATAGATTACCTAGACAAATTTGTGGTAGTCTTTATAGATGATATTCTAATATACTCCATAACCAAGGAGGACGATGAGGAGCATTTAAAAACTGTACTAGAGGCTTTTTGCAAGGAGAAGCTCTATGCAAAGTACAGAAAGTGTGAGTTTTGGTTGAAGGAAGTCTCATTCTTGGGCCATATCATCACAAGCAATGGGATATCTGTGGACCCCTCCAAAACAGATGCAATTGAGGGATGACCGAGGCCAACATCGGTAACTGATATCCGTAGCTTCTTGGGGTTAGTAGGACATTATCGACGATTTGTGAGAAATTTCTCACAGTTGTCCAACCCTCTTACCAAGCTAACTCGAAAGGGAGTAAAGTTTTCTTGGAGTGATGAATGTGAAGAAAGCTTCAAGGAGTTGAAAAGGAGGCTTATCGCTGCACCCGTGCTCACTTTACCCACAAGTGGGGAGCTTTTTGTGGTATTCAGTGATGCTTCGAAGAAGGGATTTGGATGTGTGCTGATGCAGAATGATAAAGTGATATCCTATGCCTCAAGGCAGTTGAAAATCCATGAGCGAAACTATCCAACGCATGATCTGGAGTTGTCGGCGGTGATCTTTGCCTTGAAAATCTAGCTGCATTATCTCTATGGAGAGAAATGTGAGATATATACTGACCACAAGAGTCTTAAATGTATATTCACACAGAAAGAGATTAATATGCGCCAGAGAAGATGGATAGAGCTCATCAAGGATTATGATTGTTCAATACATTACCACCCTGGGAAGGCGAACAAGGTGGCGGATGCCCTAAGTAGAAAGGATCCAGCGATTCTATCAATGATGAGAATTGAGAAGGATCCAATATTCTTAGACTTGATGAAGATGGATGTGGGAATCATAAAGAAGGGAACATCATAAATCCTTTCACAAATGATTTCTCAACCATCTCTTTTGGAAAGGTTAAAGGATGCTCAAAAGGATGATGCGAGAATCCAAGAAAAAGTGGAAGCTATCAAAAAAGGAAAATCCTAAGAGTTTAATTTTAATGAAGAAGGAATTGTGCGGTTTGGGAAAAGTCTATGTGTTCCATCAAGTTCGGAGCTGAAGAAGGAACTTTTGGATGATGCACATAGTTCAAATTTCTCTATTCACCCAGGGAGCACAAAGATGTATCAAGATCTCCGAGAAAACTTTTGGTGGGATAATATGAAGAAGGAGATCGCTGAATATACATCAAAGTGCCTGGTGTGTCAGCAAGTGAAGGCAGAGAGGCAGAAGTCTAAGGGGATGATGCAACCATTGCCCATACCAGAATGGAAATGGGAGAACATAACCATGGACTTCGTCACTGGACTTCCAAGGACATCCAAAAGCAATAATGCAATCTGGGTTACTGTAGATCGTCTTACAAAGACTGCACACTTCATTGCTATTCAAGAGGATTTCTCTTTGGATCAACTGGCACAGATATATATCAGGGAAGTGGTATGGTTGCATGGAGTACCACTATCTATTGTGTCTGACCGAGATCCAAGATTTACCTTTATGTTTTGGAAGAGTCTTCAACAAGCTCTGAATACTGAACTGAACTTCAGTACGACCTATCATCCTCAAACTGATGGCCAATCCGAGCGGACTATCCAAACACTTGAGGATATGTTGAGAGCGTGCTCAATGGACTTTAACGGAGGATGGGATCAACATCTTCCTCTAGTTGATTTCTCTTATAATAATAGTTTCCACTCGAGCATCCAAATGGCACCATATGAAGCCCTGTATGGGAAAAGGTGTAGAGCACCAGCATGTTGGGATGAGGTCAGTGAACGTAAGCTGCTTGGACCGGAAATGGTCGAAGAAATGGTGGAGAAGGTGAAAACCATTCAGCAGCATATCAAGGCAGCCCAAAGTCGACAGAAGAGTTATGCAGATAATCGTTGATGAGACCTTGACTTTAAAGTCGGAGACATGGTGTTTTTACGCATATTTTCGTGGAAGAAGGTCATGAGGTTTGGAAAGAAAGGGATGTTAAGTCCAAGGTACATCAGCCCCTTCGAGATTCTTGATCGTGTTGGGGCTGTGGCCTATTGACTAGCACTTCCACCTACTATGACCAAGGTGCATGACGTCTTCCATGTATCCCTCTTAAGGATGTACATACCAGACCCTTCACATGTACTCTCTTCCGATGTGGTACAATTAGAAGACGATCTTTCTTATGAGGAGCAACCAGGGAAGATCTTAGATCGTAGAGAAAAGGTTCTATGAAATAAGACAATGCCCCTCGTCAAGGTGTTGTGGAGAAACCACAAGTTTGAAGAAGCAACTTGGGAGTCAGAGGATATGATGAAGCTAAGTTACCCACATTTGTTTTAGTGTGGGAAAAGGAAAATTTCGAGAGCGAAATTTCTTAAGGGGGGAATGTTGTAACGACCCAAAGTTTCATTAATGGAAAATCCCTCTTGATCCAGTTAAATGTTTCTTTATGAAAAATGTTTTTATAAGATGTCAACTTCTTTAGTTTTACATTATGATTTGTGACCATTACTTTCTAGCCGTTGAGCAGTGATAATCTGAGTAGTATAAATATAAGGCTTTAACGAACCTATTTCTACTCAGACAAAGGAAGCGATAGCCTCATCCAGTAGAATTTCCCCTTACGAAGCCCATTTGTCAGAGCTCAGAAAAGAGGTGGCATCTTTGTGCTTTTCCCTTGACCAAGCCCAAGCTGAGCTTCATCAAATGAAGCTCGAACGTGATCGTCTACGGGAAAAGTGGAAGTTGATTGAAATTACCACTCAAGGGATGTTATCCGAGCCGCCCCAAGAGTCTGTCACCATCGCGCACCTTACCCTTAGGTCTTATGCGACTATTTTAAGGGGTTATGTAACAAATAAGTAGCACCATGTTCATGTACATTATTTTTGTATATAATAATGAATATAATTTCTAGTCATTTTTGATACATTGTAATTAGTTTTTAAAGTAAAAATGGTGTTTTTAGTTATTATTTAATTAAGAATTATATTTTATTAAATTAAAGGATTTTTGAATTAAATAATATTTTAATAAAATATTATTATTAATATTAAATTAATTTTTCTTAAATATAAATGATCTTATAATTTTATGAATGCAATTAAAATTTTTATTAAGGTTTGAAAGCCATTTGTGTCAAAACCCGTGAATTTTTTATAAATGTCGGTTTTTATTTTAAAAGTGAAAATTCACATATTTAGAAAATTATTTAGATAAAATAAATATTATTTTTGGAATCAGGACATCAAAATTATCCAACGGCGAATTTTTCATAATTTTCTGAGACAGTCAAATTTTTGGGTAAAAATTAAATACCATTTAAATATATAATGTGTTTTATGACACCATAATGACCCAATGGTGATGTAATAAAATAACATAATCCTTATGTTCGGCCAATATGTGTTTTATCATTAAAATAATGAGATTTTGGGTTTGTTTGACTTACTTTTCAAATCATTAATGGAGCCCTCAAGACTTATTCAACACATTGCCTTTTTAAATTAATTTCCCTGGGAGTGTGACTCACCTCCACATAAGAAACCCTAATTTTTTAATACGTTCGGACCTTGGCCTTGTAAAATATTTTTTTCCTCTTTACGTTTCCAGAAACCATGGGCAAATACCATGGGATGGTTTGTGGTTTGGATTATTTTAATATAAGGGGTCCCAAACCTAAATAATAAAGAATTCCTCACCTTTCCTATATAAACCCACCCAAGCTCCCACTTCCTCATCACTAAAATCCCTTGGTGTTCGTCCAACCTCTTCCCTACTATCTATATAATCCTACCAAGGTGCCCCAAGCTTCCAAGAAGCCTCTCACAAGCCTCTCTCTAGCCTTTGGAAGCACACTTCCAAGTAAGGGGTTTTCTTCCTTTCTCTTTTTTTGTCAATTTTCTTTAAGTTGTATTGCCCTTTTAATTTCAATTATGAATGTTGGGGTATGGTTTCGCGCCTCTCCCATACTTCCCTCTTATTGTTTGAATGATGGGAGACCCCTTTCTCTCTCATTAAATGCCTCCCATGTACACCCGTTACTATGCCGATATTCCGAAAGAAACCTTTTTCTCCTCTTTTATATTCAATCAATACTTTTGTATCATGAATATAAATTCCTTTTCAATTGTTGGTACATGTATCTATATGACCTCCTTACTGCCCATTACATGTAAATATGATGAGGGACCCATTTTTCTCTCATCAACCTTTTTTATGAATTCTTATGTCACGCCGTTACGCTGCCGAAATCACACCGATTTTTCTAAGCCAATATCATTGTGTAGTGAATACCATGCCCATTTCTCAATCAAGGGTATTCACCTTTATGCACATTTACTTATTGATTATAAAGTTTCATATATTAATTCCACATCCCTTTATCTTGGAATAATTGATTATTTTTTATGAATCCATGTTTTATGATCCATGTGGCACACTTATGCATGAAATGAAATGTTTAAGAAGGGTGTGCCCTTTATAGCGCTCCAATGCATTGGGTAAAGTATAGTATCATGATACGTCATATGCAATGAGTTTTTACTCATGCTAATTCAAGTGAAACGAGGGTTTACTCATGCTTCAAGTGCAATGAGGGTTTACTCATTCTCCATGTGCAATGAGCCTTGGCTCATGCTAATTCAATGTTAAGTGTTGTTGCCACATTTCCATGTTATGATTATCATGCTTTATCATGCCTTTATGTTCATGTTTCTCTTGTGCTCTATTGATATGACTATTGCCTAACATGTATTGTACTCCTCATGTTATTCATTGTGTACTCCCTTACCGGGCTTTATAGCTCACCCTTTTCTTATGCATGTCCTCAGGTTATCCCATGCAATGCTAAGTACGAAGGAATGTAGTGGTCATGTAAAGGACGTTTTCAATAAATATGTTGTAATTCATGTTTAATGTTTTTATGTAATGATCCTTAGCCCCAAAGACACTAAAACTCTCGATCTTATTTGTTGTATCAAGTGAAGTTTTATGTAATAAAGCATGATTAAGTTGTAATAAAAAGCAGGGTTGTCATAGTCATGTCGTCATCTTGACGACCATATTACCTTAATTCAATGACTATGTCACATAGACATTGTAATCCACCTCACCTTTTTTATCATGTTCGAATCCTATCGTATTGAAAAATATCTCCTAAACATCCTTGATCATCACCACGTGAATCCATTGGAAAATTTATGTCATTTTCCCATGGAACCAATAAATTCACTCTAATAATTTTAATTGTAAACAAAAAATGAACCTAACAGAATCTTCCCATGTTGTCTAAATACCCTAACATGGATATTTATTTATAAATTAATGAGAAAATTTCTAAATACATCCCTTGGACACACTTTATTAATTTTAAATACTAATTTAAATTACTTGGGGTCTCACCCGATCAATCAATCCACAACAAATTTATGAAATCTTACAATACTCTTGTAAAATAAAGGTGAAATCTAAAAACCTACTTCCACATACTAGTTAGTGTTCAATAATATGACATCATCCTCTAAATCGAGATGAATTCGTATTAAATGGATTTTGAGATTAATGACATGAAAAAAGGAAAAAACAGATCACACATATTTTTCATTATGCTTGGAGAGATACAAAAGATAAACTATAAAATTGGATGTATTTCCAAAATGAAATTGTAGGCACCAATGAATCAACGATCTATGTCAGGATCAAAGAGATGGATCAAAACCTAGGTGGGAGATAAATGGAGGATGAGCCCCTATGCAATGTGATGGAAAAAGGAAAATAACGGTGGAAAATTAGACAAATTAAGGGTGGGTTTGATGGAAATTTCTCTCAAATTAATTATAAATATTGTTTTTATTCATGGATTGGATAACCATGATCCAACATCATAATGATAATTGTCCAGGAAACACCCTTGAATGGGATAGGTTCTTTGTTTTCCAAACTATTCATTAAATGTTGGAGTCACCTCTACAGTAAACTGCATAGTTTTTATGTTACCATGCACCACCACCATCATTGTTTTTAAACCCTATATATTGCCACTAGATATTCGCATGGTTTCACCTTGGATGTCACCTAGTTAATCCAAGTTGTGTGCCTCTATCAAGAATTTCCTGAATATCTGTTTTCTAGACTTTATGCACCTGACACCCACCTGAAACCCCAAGGAACTGGCTAAGCATGAAACACCATCCTAAAATAAGGCCATGGGTAAAAACAAGTTGTAGAATTATATTCCAATGATAAAATAAAGATATCGTCTGACCACCAAAAATAAAAAAATGAAATAGGTTGGGGAATTTGGACCCACTCAAAATCATGGGATGTTACAGTCTCCCCACACATACATAGCTTATTCCAGAGCTACCAACACTTACATGGATATGGTATCAATAATACTCATCTTGTAAAAATAAAAGTATTCTTAGAAATTTATTAATTTATAGGAGAACACCCCTCATGATTCTCCTCACTTTATCATTTACTTATAGTAGTTTCTTCTCATCCCAATAATGATGATTTTAATTTTCCATCAACCATCCCTGGTCTAAAAAGTCATTCCATGACACATCCTCATTCCAACAACTAATCATGTTCTCAATTAATGCTTTCATAATATTTGAAACTCAAAATGTCTTGTATCTCATCAGATGCACATCATTAAATTTTCCATAATGAAGACTGATAATAACTCATACATCATCATATTCCCAAATGCAAATGCTCCACATGTATAACCCATCATGAATTGATGCCCAAAATATGTCATTTTTTCGACACACAAGTTTTGAAACACGTATTACATTGATGTCCATTTTCCTATGAATGTCATTCAAATATAAATAATGAATCATAACCAAAACCTATATACTGACCAATACAATGAAATGGAAAAATAAATATATTTTCACCTCATATATAATAACCAAACAAATAACAAACAAAAATAAAATACAGTCATGCACATAATCACAAAATACATCTAACATTAGTCTACACCTCAACCTTCTCTGCACTTAATGGCTCACCTATATCATCATGGCATGAATCCCAACATCCCGAGGCCTCTCCTCCTTGTATATCCACACCCACTACTCCTCATTAACCCCATATTTGGGTCCCATTATCTCTACCACAACCTCCATGTAAAACCAATTCCTAACTACCATATCCTGGTACCACTAATTCCCCAACCTCCAATCCTTCAGGCTAACACAATATATGGCTTCCTTCTCTCCAAGATGGATTCCTACAAAACCTAATTACATATCCCACCTGGTAACACTTCTGACACTCCTTAAAAACCTAATCATAGTGGGTTTGAAATTATCCTAGCTACCCAAACTAGAAGCGCACTTCAAAAAACCCACTTCATAATGGTCTGACTAAATTTTTGTCCTAGATTACTAGTTGAGATTCCAAATGGCCCCACTTATAGGTACCAAAAAAATCACTTATAAACTCACCATATATCATCACCCATCTCTTATAAGACTTTTCCATTTTGTCCCTCTAAGCTACCAATGCATGGTTGAATACATCTAAAAATGATTTCATCTTGGACATTTTTACTAGCTACAGGACGGTTTGTTTCAATCCATCCCCATAACGGATAACCCTGGTGATTTCATCACCAACCGTAGATGGTGAAATTCAAGATAAATCAATGATGTTGGGAGAATAATTCATGGATGACATTTATCTGTTGAAGATTCATGAACTCATGCACCCTATACAAACTCCTTGTCTCCAAAATGAAGTTCTTGAAGAACCAGGACTTGAAATCATTCTTGGGGAGTCACTTGTTTATTCCCCCATATACCTATACATCCCACCAGTGCTTCTCCAGTTGTCATACCATGTACGTCCCCAGCTTCACCATCAAACCTAGGGGGTATAGAGGGAGTGAAAAATAGTGTAGACCAAATTGATCTTGTTCTATGCCTTCTTCAGTCTACCATCACCATAAAATAAATGTGAGTGATGAGACTAGAGCTCCCAAGTCAAGTATATAATAGATAGATCTAATCCCTTATCTCCCCAGTTAATACCCTACATGACCCATACAAAGCTAATAAAAATATACTCATCATGCTATGGCCCAGATTCTTCCATCTTTGGTGTCCCCATCTATAGAGGTGTCTATTCATGCATCACCTGTTCAACCTAACCCAACAAGGCCTCATCGAGACCCTAGGGGACCTCATCCTAAGACTGCTTATGAGGCACTGAATCACCATACTCATAATTATCCACTTGAAGATGTATTGGTGGAATCCCATTGAATACATATCATTTTGTTCATGAATCCATAATATGTATATATATATATATCACAGATATGGAAAACTGTATCAATTAGCACATATCGACAACATTACACTACCTCGTCTCACCATGTCACACAATATCTATCATCAAGAAGCATTAATGAAAAATAATAGGGTTAGGTATCATTTATAAAATGGCTCCATTGCCACTACCTACCCTCATCGTAGTAAGGGATCACATATAATTCTAGGGTGCTGAATATATTTCCACCAAAGAGTATATATAGAGAAAAACTATTTAAAAACTATTTTAAAAATTTAATCAAATCCCCACCTATCATTATCCATTCCTACCGTCATAAATTTTAGGACAATAAAACACATGCATATAGAATCAAAAAAATATCCCATTGGAACCAGATGACTGGGTGGGTAGAGTTGAATTCCAACAAAAGAGGCTAAGCAAGAAAGCACTATTTATCTTCTTTTTTGACACATTTCACAACTCACCCCTTTTATCCCAACCGTAGTTCCCAATGAAAATAATATTAAAAACATCATATGAACCTATGTTTAAATCATGATGTGTAATAAATCAACACTTTCCATAGAGTGATGGGGTTCAAATCTCCATAACAGATGACAATCCTGCCCAAGTGCACCACTTGTGCTGGAAATCAATTCAACAATAAAATCACATAGTATAACAAAAACTCCCACAATGGTAACTTGGTATGCCCCAATGAATGGGGTTATAATCCCCCAGAAAATGAGCTCTCGACACAATTACAAAAACATCCATGTCTCCAGTGTACCATATCCAAAATATCATTACAAAAAAGAAAAGGAAAATGTTAATATCATTTTAAACAATGGAACATGGATATAATTTTACTTCCATGATATATATTATAAAAGGAAACAATAACAAGACCACCATCTATTTACACATGAATCACCCCAAACAGGATAATGCATTAAATGTTTTCATGGTCCCATATTTCTCTGGGCCCTAGGAATGCCTCCCTATATCCCAAAGGCAACCGACTAAAAGATATGGTATAAATAGGTGATATCATGGGGAGTATACCATCAAGCATTGATAGAAATTATTTTCAATTGGTGTATAACATAGTGTAAAAGGATTGGACTCACTAGACTAAAAGAATCAGTGTATTAAATGAATCAAAATATTATAATAAATAAACAAGTCCAAATACATAATACCAAAACATTATATTTGTGGGTGACACTTTCCATAACGTTTAATACACAACATTTGATGTGTTGGGTCACACATGGCTTACCATATAAGTACATGCATATATAAATCCTAAAAAATTTATAAGGAAACTCTTGTGGATGTTGGAACGACTATAGTCTTATTCCATACATCCCATGATAAGCAGCACAACATGATCACTGTGGTCTGTCTCTTCGTCTTGAATCCTTACCTGATTTTAAAAGTGTAAATTCTACACATGTCATGATGGACCCTTCTAGGGTGTTCGAATAAATCATAGTAGACCAAAAAAACGTGTGAATGTAAAACATCTATTATTTTTCATGTTTATGATAAAAAATATAAAATTGAAGCAGATTCACATTTAATAAATACCTCGTTTCCCTTTCACTATGCAGCTATGAGGAAGTGATCACCTTCTTTATCCATAGTCGGAATAATTCTAAACATGTCTCCATAATTATATATATGGAATATAGAGACAAAATATATTTATAAAATTTTAGTGGTGAAGATACCCAGAATAGATCCTAATGAAACCCCGGGTGAAGTGAAGACTAGGTGAAACCTCAGGTTCCACCTACAATAAATTCACTGGCACCATATGCCCAAAATCATGTAAATGAAATCTAAATGACATGCCCAGTAAATTCCCTTGTGCCTCATAAATCATCGTATAAAATAACTATCGGTTAATTTAAGTAACATCCTAGGGAAAAACCGTATCTATCCTCCAGAAATAATCAATATTTTCTAAACCATGTGATTGAAGGGATTCAAAGGAGTAATTATTACCACTAGCTTATGTGTTATACCACATGGCCCCGGATTCCCCATCACATTTTTCTCTTGGATGGTTGTCCAAGGAACCTCTGGCACACCTCCTCATATTCCAATGGTCTTCAACTTTTAGAGATGGTGTAAAGAGGTCATAATAGAGAAACTATACTCACATATGGTCATAAAAATGATGGTCCATATGTATATAACACTATGGTAAAATTCCAAAATTAGTGGTAGAAAAATATAAAAATAAAGGATGAAATGAATAAAAAAACTCTCAAAAAGTAATCTAAAATAATGGAATAACACAATAACATGCCATTTTTAGATGATACATTCCATAACTATTCACATACAATGGAAGATAAACTGGGACCCCATGGAAGACCATATAAGAACATATATATAAAAATATTGAAAAGATAAAAAGGAAACTCCATCCGATTTTGGAACCATCATGATCCATTTCCATTCATCCCATTCTAAGCAGCACAATAGGATCACTAAGGTCCATCTCATGAGCCAAAATCCTTACCTTATATCAGAATCATAATGTATACACAATGCCCTAAGGGTCCCATCCATGGTGTGATAAAAAATATTTGTACACAACAACAAATATGTGTCTGTCATACATCCATTATTATAAATGTGTATGATAAAATGTATACAAATTTATCACATGCACATTTAAAAAATTTCTTTCTTTCCCTGTGTTTAGCTGCCACAAGGAAGTTGTCACTTTCTCAAAAACAATTCTGGTCAATGTCTTAACATGTGCCCCTATTTATATTTATTGAATACACCATTAATCAATATATATATATATAGTTTTAGTTTCAATGATCCATGGAAAAATTCCCAAGTAACCCCCTGATGAATAGTAAACTAGGTGAACACTCAGGATCCACCAATAAAAATTTCATAGGAATACATTTCCCACAATCATGTAACCATATTCCGAACAGAATACCCAATCAGATGCTGGTCCCATGGACCTCAGATTATAAAATCACCATCGGCGAAAGCCCTACATTCCACGTCATAGTGATATCTATCCCAGAATAATAAATACTTTCTAGTCTTAAACCTTCGTTATGAGGGACAACACTGTCCTTCCCCTATGACCTAGTCTAACGATATCAACTATCACATCAAACATCATCTTCTAAATTATGGTTTTGTCACTATCAAATTAAGGTATATCACCATCCACATGGTATTCTATTGTGATAACCCCCAGTATAACTAGTGGTCAACACCATCTCCAAATCAGCATAGTCTATGTGGGATTCCAATAACAACGAGTTGTCAAAGACACTTTTAATGAGACATATATGAGTTAAAATTATTCGAAAAGGTCATCGGAAAACAAACAATGAATATAAATCAAAATACATACCTAATCCACATCATCTTTCTCCTCATGAACTTGTGATCGTGTTAATAAATACATATGGTTAACACAATCTCAAGTCCCAATAGCCATTCCATCAGTCTAATGAAAATTTCACCTCAATTAAATTACCATGTTGCCTCACCCTATTGATCAAAATCACCTAATGTATCTTAGGCCCAATCATTCTAGACAAACTATGTCACATCAATCAAGTTGATGATTGACACCACAATTCCTAGGCAATTCATATCACAATCCAATGGAACCATAATTGCAATATAAATAATTCATATTAAAACAAAACAAACACTAGACCTAATCATCAAATGTGGTCACAGCCACTTACATAGATGTATATTTTTAAAAGGATGAATACATGACCAATGCCCTCTAATTATCATAAATGATTATATTTAATTCATCAACTAAATTATTATGGGTCTCAACCGGTCAACACCGCATATTTAATTAATTACTCATTAAAAAACTACAATAAATTAAGGTGGAATATAGAAACATCTATCTTGTACACTTAAGGACTCACTCATCTAATATTACCCTCTATCTTGGTCCAAATTGGAAAACGTGGTGTTTTGGATAAACACCGTAAAAATAGTTCAATAGAACTCTCAATGATTTAGTATTCCTTATAGAGGAAAAAAATAGAACCTAGAGTATTGAAGGTCCTATTGAGTGGAATATCTATCCCCTAGTGGATAATGGATCAGATTTCAGGTATAGTAGTGGTATTCATGCCAAGGAGGGAGTCAAATAGGGGAAGAACCCCTTTATGTGAGGTGGGAAATATAGAAAGGAGGAGGAAAATAAGATAGCGTTGGGGGGGGGGGTTATTTTATGAATTTCAATAATATTAATGAGTGTCATAGTTTAGATAATAGTGAGACCATAATGAGGTTATCATTGTCCAAGAAACACACTCACAAAATATAGGCACATAGTTTAATAAACATTATATAGTCCATGTGAAACACCCCTTTTAAAAACATTATAGGATTCACATAGCCTTACACCCCCAATGACATGTTTTGTCAAATTGTACCTACTAGAACAGTAGGGTTTCATTGATTCTTCATAGAGGCCACATGATCTATCCAAATTGTTAACCTTTGTCATTTTATTCTCGAATTTATGTTTACAGGGCTTTATGAACTTGAAACTCACCCAAAACCTCAGGGAACACATGGAGTGTAAGACCCCTGTCTTCATGAAGGTATGAAATTTATTAAATTCTGGTTTAGATCATTATTTTTTGGTTAATGGGATGTTTCCTGGGTGCATTAGGGGACTCACAGGTGTTCTTGGGGGTCAGGACATGAAATAAATGAAAACTAGGCCATCCTAGGAAAGGCACATGTTTAACACATGTCTAGAGCATGGGTATGAAAACTGTGAGGGGTGGGAGGCCAAAATTTTAAATTTTGGATATGGTCATAACAAATGATTGGTGCATAGTTTTTTATCTTTGTGGTTATTGTAATGTAACTGTGAGGCCAAATATTCCATAAAATGTGGCTTTTATAATGTTTGGTAAACCATGTGGGTAAACTGAAAGCCACGTAAATTTTTTGAAATTCAGAGTTTTTCAATTTTGTGATATTTATATTCTCAAAAGATTTATCCCTAATTTCTCACCCACTCAACACTAAGGATGAAACAAATAAACCAAATCATCCCATTTATGGTTCTCCTTAATATCATGGATTTTTGAAGTACCGATCAATGTAAATAGAAGCCCCAAGTATGTCTACCACTTCTCTTGGTTTCCATTTCTGTATTAGGGTTATTAATTTCTCCCATTTTCTTTCAAGGCCCTAAAATACACTATTAATAGTGTGATCTTATTTTTGATTAAAATGATGCTTTAATCCATATCCAAGGCCACATATACGTTTTTGTTCATCTCTTTATTCAAGGTAGGTGGTATACATGTTATATTCTATTGTTTTTGTTATAGATTTGTTGATGTGTGATGTTATATTTAGTCCAACAAATAGATCATTTGTCGCGTTGAGTATGGTTGAATAAAATGGTTGACTAAATAATGATTTACACCCCCAAGATCCCCATGGGATGTGTCAAGGTTGATTATAATGATTTAGGTCCACCCATACGGTGGACCAACATTCCCAAATCAAGAAATAGGTTATGTAAGTGAATGATAATGGTGTGATAACATAGATCCCTCATTGAGTATGATGATATGTTTAATGGAAGATAATATTTAATATTAGTAGTGTGTCTAGATTGTTTAATGGATTAATGTGTTATTTGGATTGACACCAAAATGAGATAATTTGGTTAATTGAGAACTTGACACGTGGTTTATGAATTATTTATGAAAATACCAAGATATTTAGTGCATATGAAGTAATAAAAAGGTAAATATGTTTTTATGGGAATTCATAAGGGACTTGATGAATATGTTGAATGGGTTAATTTATTAGAATTATGTGGTTTACATAATTGGTGGAACATTATATAGTAGATATGTTATGTGATATAAAAATTATATTTTTGAAATGATGAATTTTATATGAAAGTAATTTTTTTTGAAATGGATGGATATTTGATAATTTATTGGAATTGAGGAATGCACATAATGGGTTAAGGCATGAGAAAGGAAATTGGGATAAATGGAAATGAAATTGTAATTTGAAAATGTGTTAATGGGTTATGATATTATTTTAATTCTTAGGTTGTTCGTTGCAGTTTGTGATTAAAATGAGAATCGGTTATGTTTGGTTGTGAAACTATTTGTGTGTGGTGAATGGGTTAATAAGAATTTTCACATGACATGAGGTATAGGATAAAGGATAAAGGATCCTCCCAACGGTCAGGAAGGAATGATTCTCTAACTCCACCCATAATGAACAAATTAGGGAAGTGGATGGAGATCTATTCCCCTAATAGATGTATTCCACTCTAACTAAGGCGTCAAGGTGGGTATATTTTGATGTATTATCCCAAGTGATAAAGGGACTTGAATTATTCTCTTTTGGAGAATTATAATTTCCTTGAACCTTTTGTGAAGGATGTAAATGCCTAACCCAAGGATTACATGATGATGATGAATTACGTAGATGTTAAGATTCAAATAATGAATATGACATTATGGTTAGTAATAGTTGAATAAATATTGATGACTAGTAGCCCCCACTTTTCATTTTTTGTATTAATTAATTATTTAAAACATGAGTGAACAATCTATTTAGACTAGATATTTTGTCGACACTAGTTATGGAGGCCTACTGTGTTGTACCCGTAACCTACTCAGGTCGTTGTTCAGTATCCATGATTATTTCATGGTTGAAGGTCAGTAAAAAGGATAAGAGAATCATACTTGTGAGTAAAGTCAGGTTAGGGGTGTGCATGGAAGAGGATACAGACATGGATTTAAGAATATTTTGGGAATTATGATATTTTTCTTATTTTGATTTTTGTTTTACATGATACTATTTCGCTTAACTGGGAATAGTTTCTGTTGGTTGTTGTTACTACCTAATTTGGGAGATGTTTTTTTATGCATGTCGATTTGGTTATCACATATTGTTTCCACTATTTATTTTGATTATCTATTGTGGATTACTATGGTAAAGAATTTATAGACCCCCATTTGACTTATTAGACCCTAATTACATATTATAAAATTCAGGAATATAGGGAGGCAAACTTGAATTCATGTGGTGGCTCATCTTGGAGTACTACTTAGTGGCCTCTGGGTTGGGGATGTTACAATGTGGTATCATAAAAGTTTCTTTTTGTTGTAATGTTATTTGGGGTTATAGACTAGTGGTTAGGAACTGCGAGGCGTGGGTAATGAGATCATTCATTGGAGTATCTAATCCATTTTTGAGGGAGATACCAAGTCATCCTAAGAGGTAATTGTTGTTCTTATTGTCTGATGTTACAATTAATTAATATTTTTCTATTGGTTGATGTACATGTTGTGTGATGTGACTATTTTTTGATATATATTTCCTAGATGGAATTGAATGAGGTTTTAGATTCATGAATCATTTTAGGAACCTAATGATATAGGTTGAATTCATCATGATAGTCACACATGAGATGGGAGTGTGTGCCATAAAGAGTTGAAAGCATTTTATTTTCATGGAAAAATGAAATAAAATGGTGTCTAATAATGGTTATTCAAGTGGGTATATGAAAAGATTATAAATGAATGGTTGATGAATATTATTGATCAATAAATGTTATGAACGGGTTAAAATGATGGGTTGTTGTAAATTTTATGGATTTAATGGTGTCTAAAAGAGATGGATTTGAGTAGTGGCTGTAAAATGGGTAATGAAAATTATCATATGAAAGTTGTAAATGAGGTAAAATGATGATTGTAAAAAAAATTAAATGGGGAGGTTAAAATGTACCTATTTGGGATCAAATTTTTTGAAGTTAATTATAAATGTGTTGGATATTTTGGAAAAACCAGGAAGTGGGTATTCCTAGCGTTGTCGATTTGAACCATGTATGCATGGTATGGGGTACTGAAAGTTCCCTAGTATGAGACATTGGATTTTGGTTGTGAGCCTTTTCTGTTATAATGTGGAATAAAAGATGTGCTTTGGGAAATCTAGGTAGGGTTGTGGAATTTGGGTCGTGATGAGTTTTTCAACAATGCGAGTATAGAAATTCATGTTTTTCTTAACTATAAAAAGTACATTTTTGACTTTAAGAATCATGGCATGGATTTGGTGACCTTATGAGTCAGTATATTGTATGTTTTTTATATCCCATAGAGTGTGTTTGGCTCATAGTGATGATATATGTGTCTGGTTACTTTTGGTGTGGAAGTGATAGTAGATGGCCTCGTGGCTAGATAGACACTGTGTGTATTAGAATTGTGGTGATAGTTTCATTCCTGAACATTCTTTTTTCATAATTCACTATGTCTGACATGGAGGGAGGACCATTTCCTTTTAAATTTTGTGACTATAGTGTGTGTGGGGGTGTTGGTATCATTATAACTTCAAGGAGACCAATGAGAGAGTTTGGATGGGCTTCCTAGTGATTTTGGGACTGTAACCTATAGGTGGATGTTTTGGACCTTATTAGGGGCATAGAGAGTGTAGTGTAGTAAATGATTATATTAGAGGGATATGTGGGGAGACTATTGGATGTCGATGTGACTCGAGTTTTGGAAACACATTGATAGTTTTTGGGAAATCCAGTGATACCTCATGGGAGGATAGACCATCAATAAGTACGCCTTAGAATATGAAGCATGGGAGATGTCTGAGAGGTGGAATTGATTCATAATGAGTATCCTCATTTTTTCAGTAAATAATATAGTTGTTCTATAGTTCATTTAGAAGGGAATTTGAGTGCTTGTGGAAGGTTTTAAGTCTTGTTTTGAAGGTTTACATCATATGGATGCTTGACCCATCTGTTTGGATGATGATTAATGGAGTTATTGATGTCTTTTTAGATTGTATGTGAAATGGGTGACTGGAATACAATTAGATTCTTTTGTTTTGATGGTGATTCCTAAGGTGGGGATGGTCATGTGGCCTAGATGTTTTGTATGAATGGTATGGTTTTTGGGTGAGATATAAAGAATTCCATTGGTCCGATGAGGATAATGGAACGATAGGCATACTGAGGAGAGTATGTAGACATTGTGTTTTTCTCAAGTGATGGTTGGATAGTGGGAAATAAATTCGGTGTAGGAGTGATCGCATGAGAGCATGAAACCATGAGGTGTCTTATGAGGCATAGTGGTGGGAACACACTGGAAAGGTGTGATTTTGATCCGTATAACCATATATCAATCCCTACGAAAACATGACGGGAAACATGGGTATGAAAGAGACTGTTGGTTTTATTTGTTGTGGTGGACCATTTTGGTTTGGTTTCAACTATTAGGTTAGTGGAAGATGTTGTTCCATAGGAATCGTATGTTCATGGATGCTCGATGGATGGTTGTAGTGTGGTTTTGAGTGTTTGGTGGAAATAATGATTGAGTGGTTGTGGTTAGGTGCTGGTGAGAAGTGTGGGGAAGGAAACCCAGAGATCCTTGACATGTCATGATGTCCCATAGTGTGAGGTGACCTCATTAATGGGTAGTTTGGAGGTGTTTTTCTTCGACAAAATCATAACATAACACGTCTATCGGCAATCAATCCAATCATTTTGACATCATCTCAGGTATATTGAAAAGAACTATATTTTTTCCAAGAGACATGATGTAGTTTTGTTGGATAAGGGATGTAATGGAGTTTACCAATATTGGAGAAGTATTTTTGGAGTTCTATGGTGGAATGTACACCATATATGGTTTTGGATGAGGTCCTCAAGATGGACCAAGTGTCGAAAAACATCATGTGTTCCTTTCACAAAATCCGATGATAGGCACTGGGTGAAATTAGTTTTCTTTTTGTACTGAAATATAGACAAAGATGTCTAGTTTTTTGGGTTTGGTATGTGATTGAGTTAAAGAAGTGTTTTAAGAATCCCTCTAGGGGTGAAATAGTAACGACACTCTTATGGTGGGAGAGATAAGCCTATCCATGACATGGATAGGAGAGCAATGAGTTGATGTAATGACATTGGGATTCTAAAGATAAACCCGTGGGGTTCACCATAAGTCTCTCAAAGAGGCCATGTGGCCTTGATTATTGTGGCTTATTCATCCAATCATTGGATTTGTGCTGTGGGTGGTTCCAAATAGAATTTTAGATTTCTATATCTACTCATCCAAGGGTGTTGTGAGGTGTAACAACTATTTTTGGAAATATATGCTTGATTCATTAACTCCAATTAAAACTAGAAGTAGACTAAGGAATATTTTTGTGAGTGGTTTTATAATTTCTTTATGATTGAATGAACATTTTCCATGTGAGGCAGGTTCTTGAAAATGGTGAAGAAAAACATTATAATATGACTAAATAGATGATATCTCGACTCAATATGGATCAGGGGACGCTTGTGGAGAGTGTTAAATCACATTTGGATGATGTTTTGGGATGAGAGGTATGTTTCAAATATTTACTTGTGGTTAGAGTTTGAACATATCGTCGTTTAGTAAGTGTATGAATTGTAGGAGTTATTGTGTCATGAATGATGATTTGGGTAGCATAGAATAATGGTGGTTTGGAAGGCAATGAAACCAAAATGGTGGAATTTTATAGGAAGTACGGTAATGAACTCAGTGTGTACATTCTGTGATAATGATAGTATTAATGTTAGGAAGTGACGTTGTATGGTAAAAATTGGTATCATTCCATCGGTGGAAGATGGGTGTTCTAGGAAAATCTAGGTGGTTGTAGTCTGACCTGAGATGGTAAATAGGAGTTGGTGTGGTGAGAGTGACCCACTTCTGGTTTTTTGTTGTAGTAGAAAGTTCCATTCAGAAATTAAGGTGTACTTGATTGATTTAATGTAGATATTATTACACAAATGTAAAAAAGTTGGAATTCCCTCCAAGGAGGATTCAATGACAAGGATGGAGGCCAATATAGGGAGAAGTCTGTATAAAAGTAAGGGGTGCTGTGATTTGGGAACATATATGGTATGATGTAGAAGATTTGATGAGATTATGGTATTCATTCATCGATAGTGTGATGATAAATAATGCACTATAGTGGATAGAAACATAATGGGAAAGTGGTTGGTTGATTACATTATCAATGTTTTGGGATGGAGGGACTTGATTTATAACTGTTCAGATGAGTTAGACTTGATAGAATGAATAGGCATGGATTTAATCAGTTTAATGAACCAAGCGTTTCGTAGCTTCTTGAATGTATGATGATGGAATGAGAACATCAGTACACAAGTATTGGAACGATTTATGTACGGAAATGTGGTTTGAAATATCATCTGTTATCCATTGGTTGATGTCATGTTTTGGTCACCATTTGAGTTTTGTAAATAGAGTGATGTGGCACCATGTAATTCATAAAAGGAGTAACGAAGAGGATTAGACTGAGGGTTCTCAATTGGTTCCTCCACTATGGTATAATTCTAGGTGGAAGGTTTCAATCTGATGTTAATTTGAAACTATTTATAATGTTTTCCCAATGATGTTATAGTGTTTGATGTATGGTTGAAGTTGATGCATCAATTGACAAGTATCTAGTATGTGTTGTGGGTATTTAATATGATGTATTGAAGAAAAATACCATGCATTTGTTTCAATTTATGTTGTATCATTGTAAATATAAATAATGATATTGGGAAATGAAAATGGATTGGTGTTCCTAGTGTCCTGACCTCTTTTTTTTGGAATCTTTGTGATGCTTGGGAATCTAGTTCAAAAAAGAGACGTCATATGGTGGGAAGGTTGTAAAACCTCTATCCTCTTGAAAGTGTTCACTTGTTTAATTGTTTTTTTAAAAAATCATGTTTTTGGTTAATGAGATGTTTTCTAAGTGAATGAGGGGCCCTAGGGGTGTTACGAGGGTTCGGGACATGAATTAAAGGAAAATTGGGACAACATGTGCAATTCAAAAGATTATCACATGGTCGGGGCATGGTTAATTAAATCTTGCAAGGTGGTAGGCCAAGTTTGTCTATTTTAGAAAATGGAATACTACACGGTTGGAGAAATGTTTTGAAATCTTATAGGTATTTTGATGTAACAATGTGACCCATAAAACATTGTATAGTGTATTGTGAACATTTTCGGAATGGTTTGGTATACTGTGTAGGTAAAATGTTCTCCACATAAAATTTGAGAAATTTATAGTTTTCTATAATGGTATATTTAGATTCTGACAAGATTTTTCTCTTATCCATATCCCTATAAATCATATGGACAATCCAAATAGACCCATGTATCCCAATTGTCATTCCCCTTTGATTCTTTTCTATTTGGAGCTCTGTTTGACGTGGATTTAAGCCCTGAGTAAATCTAATATTCCCCCTAATTATCTTTATTAGGTTAAGGTTTCTATATTCTCTCATCTTATTCCAAATCCCTAAAACCATTTTTTCTTACGGGATATTGGTATGGTTTATATAGATGCATTAATCTGGATCTCTGTCCAGGTTTATGTATTAATTGATCATCATATTCATGGTAGGTGGTACAGAAGTTATATCACCTAGTTTCTTCTAGATTTGTGCATGTGTGATGTGATATTTATTCCCTTTTATTGTTAATTTATCACCATGAGCAATATTTGGTAAACTAGTTTAATAAATAATAAAATATACCCCTAATGGTCCCCATGGGATGCATCATGGATGATTAGAATGATTTATAGCCACCCATGGGTGGGAAGATATTCCAAAATCTGTTAATTGATTTACTAAGTGCATGGTTGTGGTGTGATATTGTAGATCCCATGTTTAGTATGTTGATATGATTTATGGATGTTAAGATAAAATATTGGTTGTGTTCCTCGAATAGGTAAAATATCAAGGAGTTGTTTGGAATGAAACAGAAATGAGTTATGGTGTTAATTGAGATCATGACACATGGATTTTGAATTATGTTAGAAATACCTAAGAGATATAGTTCATAAGAACTAGTGAATATTTTAAATTAGTAATGTTATGTGAAATTAGAATTATGCTAATTGGTATTTCATAAAGAAATTGGAGAATATATTAAATGTGTTAATACATCCGAATTATAAGGTTTATCTAGCGGGTTAAACATAATAAAATGGTTGTGATATGTGATATAAAATTAGAATTTTTCAAAAAATTAATGAGATATATGGGATAGTGTATGGTAATGGATGAATATTTTAAAATTTAATCCAATTATTGAAAAAACAAAATGGTTTATGGCACGATAATGGATGTTGGGCTAAAAAACAATGAAACTTTAAATGGAAAATGTGTTAATGGGTTATGGAATGAAATTAATTCTCGAGGTAGTTGTTTTTGTTTGTGATTGATATGGGCATTTAATATTTCTGGTTGTGATACAGTTTTGTTTGGTGAATAAATGAATTAGCATGTGCCCATTTTTTGAGGTGTTGGATATTGGATAGAGGCCCCTCCCATGTGTTGATTTGTACTAATTCCCTAACTCCACCTACAATACATATGTTAGGAAAGGGGACATTTATTTTTTCCTCAAATTGTTACATTCCACACGGATTGAGGTTCTGAGGTGAAGAAATTTTGATGTTGTGATCTAGTGATATAGATTCTTTACTTATTCCCTTACAGAGAATGATAAATTCCATGAACACGGTGTGAATGATAAAAATTATTGATCGATTAGTTACATGTTGATGGTGAATTACATAATGAAGAAGTTTCACATAATGAATTTGGCCCTATAGTTAGTAGTAGTTGAGTAATGATTATTGACTAGTGGCCCCCGAACTATCTTTTATTTTTTTTAAATACAAGATACTTCCATTATCTATATTTTTCATCTAGATATTTTATATACTATATCGGTGGTGGCATACTAATTTTTACTCACACCCATCTCATGTCTTTGTTGGGTACCCATGAAAATCTCTGGGTTGCAGGTCATGAAAAAGGGAAAATGACCTATGCTAGGGAGTTAAGTTGGGTTTGTGGTCTGTATGGCCTAGTTTACAGACATGGAGTCTAGTCTATTTTGGGAATTATACTATTTTTCAAATTTTTAGTTTTTGATTACATTACACAATGTATCATAAAATGGAATAATTACTATTGGTTGTGGGTTTTTCCGCTTTTTGGATATGTTTTTTATGCATGTCCATGTGGTTATAAAATATTGTTTTTGATATTTGTTATATTTATCTATTATGACTTACTATGGTAAAAAGGGGATAGTCTCCCCATGGGACTTATTAGACCCTTGCTTGTATTTGGCAACCTATGGAGTGTGGAGAGGCATGCTTGATATCATGTACGGACATGGATTAGGGCACTGTATAGTAGAATCTAGGTTGGGGATGTTACAGTGAGCCTTAAAACGCATCTAAAAGAATGGAATTTGGTCAATAAAACTCTAGGAATTAGATTTTTAGGATCAAAATAAGATCTATTCTGACCATCAATCCCAAAAATACAAATATTCTTGGGAAATCCAACCATCTCAAAAACATGGGATGTTATATGTGTATCCCTACATATATATTCTATTATAAATATATATATGTAGTTTATCTCATAAATTATATTATTATATATAAGTATATACTTTATTTTCACTTATATATTTTTTCTTACTTTATTTCATCAAATATATTTCACATGAATGATAAACACATTCCCTTGACATAATTTATATTTTGATCCATTTAATGAATTATCTAATAATTGGATACTTATTAAGTTTAAATATATTTTTATATGAATTTTCTCTTATAATATTTCTCATAATTAATTACACCATGCTATAAAAAAGAGTGTTTTTAAATTTAAAAACTAAATAGATTTTACTTTTACTATATTTTCCTCCAAGTATTTTATGGTTATTTTAGAAAGACATATTTATCAATTTTAGTATCATAATTTTAAAAATTGAACATAATTTTATATATAATTATTTTAAAATTTCTTTAAAGTGGAGTTTTGGTAATGTTTTGAGAAATTGATTTTTATGTTTAATAATAGAAAATAAATATTTTTATTGAAAATATTCATTTTTCATTCAAGAATTTTAAAACTTATATTTAATTTTAAATTGGTTTCATATTAAAATTATTTATTTTATATTATTTATAATCTATATGATATAATTGGAGTTAATTTTATTCCAGATTTGGGAATAAAAGTTTTTATTCATAAGAATAATTTTTTTCATGAAAGTCTGTTTTTCCCATGTTTTATGGGATTAATTTCATTTTATATTCTTTAATTTAGGTAATTAAAATTAAATAAAATAAATTATATATTATGAATTAGAATTATTATTATTATATAATGGTTCAATGTTGATTTTCACATTAGGAATAGTAACAATAGAAAATATTTGAGACCTCATAATAGAGTTAAAAATTGTGTTAATACCTTGGGATAAAGCGTTAAAATATCATTAAAACATTACTTTATCCTACTTTATATGTTTTTTATACTAAATAATTTTTTATAGAGTCATATAATGTGTTATGAATCAATATTTTTTATTTTATAACCCACGATTTTATTTTTTGACGATAAGTTAGATTTTATAGAAATTAAAAACTATTTTTACGTCATTCCATTTAATGAAATTTTTAGATGATAAAATTATACATTATATTGATAAAATATTAAAAATATAATATTTTCTATAATGTTTTAACTAAAAAAATCTTGGAACCTACCAATATCTTTATTTCATGGTAAAATAGATTTCATGCATAAATCGAGTATTTTTCGTAAAGCTGTTTTTCATGCATTTTATGTTCTTAAATTAAAACTAATATCATCCACCAATATAATGTAACCAGATGAAATTTATTACGAATTAATAATTAGAAAGAAGAAATGTTTATATATTTAACCTTTTATTTATATTAGTATATATTTTTATCATTGTAAATATTTATTTTATCCTGATTATGGTTAAAATGAGTTTATTGTTGTTTCACTAGATGATAAGGCTTAAAATGTATCTAGATGTTGTCTAAATGTGTTTTATGAGTTTATATAGAGCTTTTTAAAAATTATAATTCAATGGAACATTAATTGGTTCCACATTAATTGTATATATACGTATATACATACATATATTATTAATTTTTTGATAGATTACATGTGTTTTACCAAACAAATATATAAAATGACAAACCATATCTTCTCGTCTCCTCACATAAATAGTCTTATAGTTAGGAAAATCCCATAAAAATACTCTTCTTAACAACACTCCCTATATCTTGAATATGTTATACTATTCATAATAGCATCCTTTTAAGGTTCAAATTATAAATTAATGGATATTTTTCAAAAAAAGAAGAATAATTATTAACATTGATTTTTAGTTTTATTTGTTATTTTGCCTCCATAAAATATAATCCAAACTTAATTAAATAATAATATATGTATATTCCATATATTAAGATTTTATTATGTAAATGGAATAATAAATATCCTTCTCTACTTCTAGAAAATTGGAAATAAAACCATCATTCATGTATATGGTGGACTACCCCCTCGCATACAGATTTAATTAGTTATCCATCATAGAATGTAAATATAATATATAATTATAAATTTAATTAATATATTTAAATGATATTCGAACCATTATTATAATTATATAAAAATAATCAAAAATCTATTTTCCTACATTTCTGTCCTTCTAAAACACATAACAACATTTGTGTACAGTTTTGGATTACCACCTCCACGAAGAGATGCTATTCATTTTTCATCAATGAAAAAAATAGATTGAATACATTTCTATATTTAAATATGTAATATGATATTTATTACATAATAAAAATTATATATATATAATGTAATACTTAACTTCATTCCACATGTTATTTGAAAAAGTGAAATGTTACTCCTCTGTTCGTACGACCAACCCTGTCAATTCTTATAACACAATTTATTTTACATAACCCTCACACATGGGTTGTTTTGAAAGTGTTTTTAATTTAAAAAAATTATTTATGTAATTATTATTAATCCAGAGATGATATGATAATGACATATTTTACCATTGTCAATATAAAAAATGTTTAAAAAAAATTAACCGGACATCCTTAAAATAACTGACGTGGACTTAATAGATTATGTAATTAAATATATCATTTAAATAAATGAAACCAATTAGTTGATGATATGAGATTAATACTCTAAATTATTCTTATGAAATTAAATAATTAATAATATCTCATTATATAAGAGAATAATACCATACTTGACTGGTTGGACATAAGGTAAAATACAAATTACA
Source organism: Viscum album (assembly GCA_963277665.1). Taxonomy (NCBI): domain Eukaryota; kingdom Viridiplantae; phylum Streptophyta; class Magnoliopsida; order Santalales; family Viscaceae; genus Viscum; species Viscum album. The sequence goes on along the minus strand of OY728119.1, from coordinate 1,828,092,369 downwards.
TTAAAATATTTATTTTAAATGTTTTAAATATTTAATTTATAAAAAATCTTATCCCACACAAAAATTCAAAAATTTAACTACAAAATGTATTTATATGGATATAAATGAATTATAATGTATATTTTACATGTCTTTGAACTATTATTCAATGTTTCGAAAATGGAATATATTTATATATTTTATTTGGAAAATTTATACATTCATTACAAAAATAAAAATAGAATTATATACATTAATGTACATGAAATAGATTCATTTTACTACCACAAAAACATATTTTAAATTTCAATTTATTTTTAATATACCATTTTTTCTTTAAATAAAATCAATCCTACTATTTTTACATATAATTTCAGTTTATAAAAATTTATTTTAAAGGAAATGGATTTACCAATATTTGAAAATATTTTTATTATTAGTTCAAAAGTGGAATTTTATGTTTTGAATGATGGAAATGAAAAATTTTATGTTTTTCATTAATGTTATATTCATTATATACTTTTTATGAAGAATTCTGAGCTCGATTTAGTTCTCCAATCCATCTAGGTAATGATGATTTTCTCTATATAATAATTCTATAAGTTGACTATGTAAGTTATTCCACTTGTAAATATTATTGTGTGGGTTAAATGAAGATGATTTCCCAATGAAAAATCAAGAAATTATTATTATTTCTAAATAATTTTCATTTAAATCTTTTCATTCCACAAGGTAATATAAAGGGATTTTATTATAAAGAAATTATTATTCACTTTTAGGGAAAACTTGTATGTATTTATAAAAAAATAAATTGTTATAAATGAATCTATGAACCTATATTTTATTCCAATTTATATTTTGATATAAAGTGTTTTATGGAATAAAATGGAATGAAATTTTTATTTCATATATGTGTACATGATTATTCGAGCACAATGCTTATTACATTAAAGGATAAAATATATTTTATGATCTTCTAGTTTTAAAATAGACTAATAGGTTTTATTAATCCATTTTTATATCCTTTAATGAGATTTGATATTGTATTAACATATTATCAAATGAATTCTCAATGAAGTTATGGATGATTATAAAAGTTAATAATATCAATGATCTGGATATTGATGTTACCATGAATAATGAAAGTATTCATTAATAAAGAAAATGTTTTTCAATAAAAAATGAAAATGTGTGTAATTTTCCACATTGAATGAGTTTTTGTTATTTATATAAAACACTCAACCTAAATAATCTTCAAGTATTCATGTGATCTAATATTTTAGTTAGATATTATATTTTTCATGGGTAAAATTGGGTCATTATTATCCGTACCAAATCCAGAAATGTAAATATAATGTTTTTAGAAAGAAAAATGGAGTACTGGTTAGGGGAAATTAAAGTTAGTGGGATAGATAACTGAGGAATGAAGTAAAAAAATAATTAATAAACTTATATTTTGAGAAAATAATTACTCGCTATCAGATTTTTAGGGAATGACCAATATTCAACATCATTATTTATAACTTAATCAAAATTAATTCAATATTTATTTACAATATGTCCAAGGGAAGTAACATATCACTACTAGAATTCATATTTACTAAACTATTAGTGCAACATATTTTCATGCATTGGTTATAGAACAACCCCCAAATGTTTCTCATGGTCACTATAAGTTTTAATATATATCACAATGTTATGAGTAAGGAACCCAAAAATTTGTACAAGAACATATAAAAAATATATTTATACGGTTCTTAAATATTTGAAGATAAATTTTCAAACCAATTGGAATAATAAAAAAATCATATTTCCCATACCCATTATGAGATTCTGTCTTCAAAATGTAATCCTTATTTACCTTCCTCTTATTGTATCTATACATGAGATTGACTTTAGGGAAATATGTACCACCCTTGTGCTGATAAAATAAAGGAATAGATATGAGAAAATGGATACATATTCTTAAAAGAAATTTCATTAAATACTCTATAATCAATGTAAATAAAACAAAACATATTTATTTTTCTAAAAAAATAATTGCACCATGTGGTGAAGTGTTATGATGGATTAATACTATATGAAAATACTCGTGAAACATATATTTTAGTTATAAATGTTTTACTTCGACTTTTCAATAAGGAAGTCTTATATTATCAAGGAATCAAGCAATATGGAATTTTTAAATTCCATCCAACAAAATGGTATAATAATAGTCATTTCATTAATTAATAAAACTATATATTCATTTACTACTAGAGAATTTCCAATTTTAAAATAATACTTCTTCTCAAGAATATATGTAGGATAACATTAATTTCTATATTAATCATTTTTCGATCATCTTGATTTGTTACCAAAGCTATCAATTTATTTATTTATTAAAACTAAATAAAATTAAAAAAACATCTTTAGTTTTTTTAATCTAACATATCACGTTCTTACAAATCTAAATGTATACCCATAATAACATCAAAATCGACAAGGGGTGAAAAAATAATTTTTTTGGTAAAACCATTCAAAAAATAATAACATCTAAATTATTAGAATGTTTTTTTATTCCATAAACAACACCAAGGTGTTTTAATAAAACAATTCTCTATTTATTATGATGTAGTTTCCACTTTACATGAAATTCTTTTAGAAATGAAAAAAATGTGTACACACTTAATAAAACAAGACATTAGAATAATCTGAATATGCAATTAATGCACCGAGACACAAATAAATGGTTGGTTAAAAATATATCAAATTAGTGTAAACTGATTCAGCCATATCATTAATCATATTATCTTGATTTGCTATATCATATACTCTAATCATTGAACAATTACTAACGTATTGATAGATCTCATTAAAATAACACTATGTTACTCCTAGTTTTTCATTATTTTTATTAACATTTTTATGATCCTTCCCTTTATTATCAAGAGCCTCATGTATGTACTTAACCCATTAGAAACACTTTGGATATTTTATAAGACATTCGCCAAGGAGACTATTACCACCCTTATCGCATAATGGAAACACAACTTTCTTACCTTCGGGATTACTTGTTAGAAGCTTACCATTTTACTACCACATAGGACACTTTTTCTACTAGTTTTCATATGTAATATAATGAATAAAAAAAATATAATTCAATATTCTAGGAATTTCAATATATTTTTTCAAATCTTTTATATTAATAAGAATTCAATACTCTTAGATAGATTTTCTTTAATAATTATTAAAACCAATTAAATTTAAAATAACAATTTAATATAAAATATGTTGTGTACCTTTTGAATTAGGTAATGTTTTATTCCTACACACGCATTGATTCTTCCTAATATTTTTGTAATTATTGGAATTTATTTTCCCTCCTAATTGGAATAACATTTGGAAAATATTTTTCAAGGAACATATTATTATACTAATTCTATAACAAATAATAAATATTTCATATTTCTCAATTATTCCTTACCATTGACCACCATTGGCCGACATCACCACCAAAATGAAATCTATATAGAATTTTCAATTGATAATCCAAACAAAAAACTAGTTATAATATATTCTACATGAATGTAAACTATCATCCAATTAACAAAGGGTATGATGATGTCCTGACTGATGGTCGGTGATGTTTCCTGAAATTACCTAAAATAAAAATGTTAATATGTGGTGAAGATGGTCATTAAGTCACATTGATTCCAACATATTTTATATCATGTGCCAAATATCCATAATGTAAAACTACACTACTCTAATTACAACCATTATAGGTCATTGTTTAGGAGGGATATTTTCCTCTTAGTGTCTTCTCACTCCAACTTATTTGGTTCCTCTATCAAAAAGAAATCTAAATATACATAGTTTATATAAATAAACATTATAATTGTTAAATTATATATATTGGAAAAAATAGATTCACTAATTCATACCTGAATACAATATAATAATCTCTAAAATTATCTAAACATTTCTCTGATAACAACTATAAAGACCCAATCACTATTCAAAAAATCAAATAATTTGCAAACCAGATATAATTTTCTTACAATCCCAAAATTATATTTGGGTATATAGTATTTGGGAATTAGGTCACGATTATTACATAACTACCCAAATTCAAAAAAGTTTTCATGATCACTAAATTTCAATATATTCACTATTAAAAATATTTAATATAGATAGTATTTTATTTTTGTTAAAATTATTTATAATTTTCAACTTCACATCACCATTGTTCCAATACACCCTTAAAACCTATTAAAACATTTGAAAACATGGGATGAGACAAAAATACTCAGTAATAGATATAAAAAAGAAAACTGGTTAATCCTATAGAAACCCATGAGATCATATATGTTATTTTTTCTTTAATATTGTAAAATTTCATCACAAATAGTGTTTTCCTTAGATATGAAATCAGTATTACTACCAAGTTACTTTCAGGGAACACTTTCTGGATAAACCTAAGGCTAATATCATTATCAGGACGGTTTTGTAGAAAAAAATAAATCCCTTGTAATTTTTTTAAAACTATATTTTACACATAAATGGGTTATTTTTTTTAGACAATGATTATTCAATTACATTATGAAATCAAAATATTTCAATGAAAACTAATTAATAATAATAGAAAAGTATTTTTGGTTCCATAAGAGATTATAATAATAGAACCCTTACATAAAATTTTAAAAATGGAATAACTAACATGGTTAAATTCAAGTTTCTTCTCTATTGAAAATATTTCTTACCTAATGCATTATATATCCATAGTGATTTTACTTGTAACAAACAAACTGTAATGTCCCGACCTGGGTGCCATGAAATGGTGCCCTGATTTAGTTCTCCACAAGATCTTAGGCACACCTCCCCATGTTCGAGAGGCTTCCAATTAGTAGTGAGGGTCTAGTAAAACAATCATGGGGAGACTATACCCTTTCTTATCAGATAAAGACACTGACATAAGTAAATAAGGAAATAGAATATGCATATATAATTATTACGATAAAAATGTCACATAGTTAAAAAAAATCTACAAACACAATACTCAATCGAAAGGGAAACATGTTGTGCCAATGTATGTGCCAAGTGTTAATATGAATAATTTGAAATTCATGACACCAAAGACTTCCAAGAGGGTCATGAACCATGTCTAGTTCTCCCATCCATTATCTATTCCCATTTATCTATCAAATCTTGGGAATTTTCCCTAAATGTGTCATACAACGACAAATTCTATTGGGGTAGAGATCGAGAAACACAAATAGGGTGTGAGTAAAACTTAGCAAGATACGACCAATGGTGTCTAAAAAATTGATTCAATATAATTTGTATTCAGTTGTATAAGGAATTTAATAATAATGCATAATTAAATAGTTTATCAAATTAACTAATATTCTTTATTTAACCACCCCCAAAATTGAACAATCACATGACATTGTTATTTTCTACCCAATTGAATGACTATGTTACCATTCTATAACTCACACACACATGAATGTCCTTATTACCATTCCATACTCACGAACCCATGAATTTCCATGTCACCATTCAATACTCAAGAACCCATGAATTTACATGTTAACATTATTATTTTCATCTAATTTGATAATCTATATTACTACTCCATAACTCACATACACTTGAATTTCCAAGTTAACATTTTGTACTCATACACCTATGAATGTCCACGATACCATTTTATACTCACAAGACCATGAATTTTTATGTTACCTTTCCATACTCACGCAACCATGAATGTCAATTATACTATTCCATACTCATGCACTCGTGAATGTACTTATTATCAGTCCATACTCACTCAGTTATGAATTCCCATGTTACCATTCCATACTCAGACACCCATGAATGTCCATGTTACCATTCCATACTCAGTTACTCCTGAATGTCTATGTTAATACTCTATACTCAAGCATGCATGAATGTATATGTTATCATTCTTAATAGTTGGCTGAATAATAATTTTATTATTCACTATTTAATAATACATTATTTTCCAATTTACACATATTAAATGTATCCCATTTATCGTGGTTAGTCAATTATTAACCCATTTATTATATATAGCACATCATCACATCACGCATAATTAATTAACAATAAACCACTTACACCAAATCACATTAATTTATTAATTAATTGACATTCTCATCCTCATTTCTAATTTACAAAACCAGTCTTCACATAGAACCCATTAATTAATTCAATAGTTAATAAATCACATCAATATCTTTAATTTACCCAACAGTTAATTAATTTATTATTCATTATTTGTTCATCAATTAATTATCTCAATTACCAAACTCCATATGTCAAATTAATTCATCAATTATTTATCGCAATCTAACATTTATTATTTCATAATTAATTCCATAGATAATTTTATGAAATATCAAATATTAATATATAAATATTAATTAATTAATTAATTATCCATTTCTATCAAATCAATATATCAACAGTTTATATTAACTAACTTACCGATTAATTAATCCAAATATTTTCCATTAATTAATTCCCTAATTAATTAATCTATCTTAATCCATTCAATTAATTCACCAATTAATTGTTCATGTCAACTCTCATTAAATAGTCTATAATTAACTAATCATTATAAATCCATTATATTAATTCACCAATTGAGTGTTCACATAATCCTGGTTAATTAAATATATAATTAATTAATCTAACCTAATCGATTCAATTAATTCACTGATCAATTTTTTTTGTTGACACTATTATCTTATTGTATAATTAATTATTCTAACTCAATATATTCAATTAAGTCCATAATTAACAGTTCAATTAAACTCCGTTAAAGAATTCATTAAATAATTAATATAGCTCAATATCCTCAAATAATTAAACAAATAATTATTCCATCATAATCGATTCCATAACACCAATTAATTTCTGAATTAGTTGTTCCAACTCATGTAATAAAATAACCCCATAATTATTTCACCAATTAGTTATTCCAACTCACTTAATTCAACAACTACATAATTAATGAACCAATTAATTATTCCAAATAACATATTTCAATATTTTCACTGTTGATTATTAAATTTTATCAATCTCCATCTCTCCATAATTTATTCAAAAATTAATTATACCAAATCTCAAATTCGTAATTCAATCCATTCAAATTAATTAATTCTAAAATTAATTAATCATGTTCTATTGTTTCAATAATTCTGCAATTAATTAAATAGTTAATTATTCTTAATTTCCCATTTCAATACATTGAGAATTAATTTTACGAGTTATTTATCCACATTCTATAATTTATATTATTCACCCCAATCTATAAATCCTAAAATAATTAATTGTCCGCAGTAATCAATTCAATTTTGAATTACAATTGACAAAAAAACCCCTAGAAAACATACAATGACATACAAGTAAGTGATAATAAATACTATGAAATTTTAATTTTAGACCACATACCTCAAATTTGATGAACATGTGTTATGAATCAAACATTGATGATGGAATTTTATTCTAATGATTATCGAAGGAGACATTAAACAAATAAGCATATATAGTATAATTAAATATTCTCAAAATATATCATTTTCTATAAAAACCAATTTGAAACACACCATCCTCTTATCAAGAAGAATCCAATGCCAATAACAGCATTTCAATCTAATAATTATCTAAAAAGATATTGATTATAGAAGCCTAAAAGAAGATATACGTAGAGACGAGAGGGGAAAGTCATAAATAATGGGATTCCTACACATTCCATGTGCACCACACCAAATAAAATTTATAATACTTTTCATCAAGTAATTGAGTTACATTTATTAATTGAATCATTTATCTACCAATCTCTCATATTAATTTCATGTGTAATCCAATCATCATTTTGGGCTTTTCATGGACCTGTACTATAAGGCTAAATTACATATTCAGCATTGGACATGGTATTAAACCCTCAATTTTTGGTTCATGCTGCTGCTGATGGAATGTCTATAAAACACCGTAAGAATGATTAATGACTAAAATGGTGGTTTGGAAAAAAATTATTTTGAAACCTATATACCCTTAATTAAGTATGTCAATACACGTAATTAATACCTCAATTAATTAATCATTATCCACAAACACAAAATCACATAATTATTTCAACAATTAATTATCTAATTATTTCAATTGCATCTACACAACAATCCCCTATAATTAATTTTAAAATTAATGAATCTCAACAATCCTATCATTTAATTCGTCAATTAATTATCTAAATTTATTTGAAAATTAATTAATCTTAAAAACATCAACTGTCATTTGCGCTTAAAAGTAATTCTGTGACTTTGGTAAACCTCCTTTTCAAGACCCAAAAATGATCTTATATTTCTTGTATGACATACAGTTTGAGAGGTATTTATTAACTAATATTCAGAAAATTGATTCCAAAATTAAATAAATATAAAATATTTATGCCAACGAGCCTGTACCCAATGGGTAAGGGCTCCTGCTTGGCATCAAAGAGACCCATGATCAAAACTGGTTCGAGGCGAATTTACAAGGGTACTGTAGCAGCACTGCAGTAGGCATTACCATAGGCACTGTAGCAGAAACTGTAGTAGTACTATAGCAAGCAATGTTCTGTACTGTATCAGCCGGAACTATTCACCCTATTTGGGCCTTCGGGCCACAGGTTTGGGCCTATAGGTCTCATGGTCCTTCGGTCCATCAATGGCCTTCGGGCCACAAGGCCTTTGTGCCATTGAAGACCATGATCTAGCCTAGGACACATAGAGTAGGCCCCAGAAGAGGATCATAGAAATAATAGCAGTCACTAGAAGTTGAGTTAATCGGATTGGAAGAATGGGAGGTATGGAAACCGCCATCTAGACCAGACACCATGCAGCTTTGCACGGGGAAATGCTAGCCGATCAGCAATGCAGGTGGGGAGATAAAGGCAATCAATGATGCAGAAGCTAGGGAGGGGCAGTTCTAGTGGGCTGGGCTTACGGGTCATGTATGGGCAGGGTATGCCTCTTGGCCTTTGGGTCATGTATTATGGGTCATGTCGGGCCTTGTGCCTTGGGCCTATGGGTCATCTACGGGTTCCCCTTCAACCATTAAAAGGGGGGTTATCTATAATTAAAATACAAACGATGGCCTTCGGTCCATTCGGAGTACGAGGAAGACGTCCACTTTTTAGAAGCATACAAATGTTATTCCCCGCCTAGGGTAAACACAATATTCCAGACACCAATGGGGTCTTAGATTTATCATATGGTGGACCGTTTTGGAGATATTCAATTATTTTTAATAAAAAGTGTCTATAAAATATATAATATTTAATATATGTATTCACTCATCATCACGATTTTTTGGGCATCAGAATCACACTCTAACTCAGTGTTTTACTCCAAAAATATTTAAATAAATATTCCATTATATAAACTAGTATTTAAGCCATTCGACACTTTTATCAAAATTCCGCTTATAATTTTTTTTAACTAAAATAAATACTACCCATCTTCATGAAAATATTAAGAGGCATATGTAGAAAAATGACGGTTCCTTACAATATCCCCACCTTATAATAGATCATCCTCACGATATACTTCCAAGAACTTTTAAGAAATAACAGGTTCTTACAATCTTCGAAACTTAAGTGGTTCATTAACCCCTCTTATTAAGTATCTCAAAAACCCTAGTTTTTATCGACCTTGGATCAATCTTGAGAACCTCATTCGTAAATTTTCAATGACGTACGTCACACCATCAGGATACACATATATACCACTTTATAAGAATAACATTCATGGGACCCCATATCCCACAAAACGCATTCATTTAGCTAGTCCTAAAGAAATATCTTTCTCAGATTAACTCGGATGATGTTAAAGTTGGGTACATGATCGTCTCTAATTAAAAGTACACAAAGAATTCACCGATGAATACCACCATCCACCATTAATTACCTGTATTTCTACCCTTTTTCCTTCCACATATTCAAATGTGAGGCACTATAATGACCCATATCCATCCCACACCTAGGTCCCAGTTAATAAGGGTAAACAAATTCTCATTATTTAGGTTTATCATTTAGACACCCATTTATTCTCATCTTGTATCATTTTACAATCTTTCTCAATTTCAGGTAAGGCACCATTTTTATTTCAATTTCGAAAGAATGGAAAAATAGTTCAAGATCAATCACTTACTCAAAACCTATTTCCTTATGCGTGCCTATAATGATGCATGTCAAAAATTATCCAAAAAGCCTAAAATTATGCATAATGACTCAACACATGTGAAATTCATGGAAACGAGTGAAAAAACATAAAATATCAAAAATAATCACATCACCCAACAAGTACATCACCCAAGGTGAAATAATTTCAACAGCAATAGAAGGTAGAAATTACAATTATCCCACCCTGGGTACTTGGGTTCTCCCCCATACATGGGGGAGCTACACCCATGTACGAGCTCATAGGAAGCCCAGAATCTGCCAAGTCTCTTATCCATGTTTCCCAAATGGTAATTCAAATGAATAAGAAATAAAATGGATGTCTGATACAACTTTCTGACATCCCAAACTAGGTTTCATGCAATAGTTCCCCAATCCGGTTCAACACATAACCTCAGACACACCCCCCCATATGCTAGAGGTTTCCAACTAGTAGCATGGGTTTGATAAGTTCATAATTGGGTGACTATACACTCGTTATTCAGAGTAAAAAAAAAGTAGAAGTAAATAATGAAATATAGTACTTATATATAATCATAAAAATAATAATTTCACAATGTAAGAAAATTCTACAAATACTGTAATCAACTAAATGGAAAAATCCCATTCCAATGTACGTTCTAATGTTTAATATGAAGAATAGGAATATAAAGAAACCAATGACACCCAAGAGGGTCTTCAACTTTGTCTGGTCACCTCATTTATGCTTCATAAATAATCAACTATGTAATCAAGTTTATTTTCCTTAAACCTATCCTAGTACATCAAATTATATTCGGCTACCGTTCAAGCACCCCGAATATGGTGTGAGTAAAACTCAGTAGGCCATGACCAATGGTCTCTAAAAAAACCTAGTCAATACCAACTGTTTGAAGTTTTATAAATAAAGTAATTTAAATCCATAATTAATCAGTTTATCACATTAATTAATATTCTTTGTTCAACCACATAATTGAACAAGCATGTACCTTCTTATTTACCACCAATTTCAATGACTATGTTATTATTCCATAACTCACACACAATTGAATGTTCATATTACAATTCCATACTCAAGCACCCATGAGTGTCATTGATACCATTCCATACTCATGCACCCATTAGTGTCCATGTTACCATTCTTATTTTCCACCTAATTGAATGACTATGTAACCATTCTACAACTCACACACACTTGAATGTCCATGTCACCATTAATTTCTAACAAACACCTGAATGACCATGTTACCATTCTATATTCATGCACCCAAGAACGTCTATGTTACCATTTTATACTCACACACACCTGAATATCCATGTAACTATACCATAATCATGAAACCATGAATTTCCATGTTACCATTCCATTCTCAGACACTCATGAATGTCCATGTTGCAATATCATACTCTCGCGCCCATGAATGACCATGTTTCTATTCCATACTCACACACCCATGAATTTCCATGTTACCATTCTTAGTAGTTGAAAAAATGAGCTTGTTACCATTCACCAATTAATAATATATAATTCACCATTTACACATTTCACATGAATCTAATTAATCAAGTTTAATCAATTATTAAACCCATTATCGCATGTCGCATAACATCGCATCAAGTGGGATTTATCAACATTAAACTTTTACCCCGATATCAAATTAATTAATATTATCACCATCACTAATAATTCAACAATTATTCTCCATACAGAACACCTTAATTAATTCCCTGATTAATTAATCACATCAATCTATTTAATTAACCCAATCGTTAATTAATCTCAAACTGATAAATAATTCAACAATTATTTATCTCAATTACCAAACTCAATATCTGATAACTAATTCATATTTTTATTATCTTATTTAAAAATTTAATATTTCATAATGAATTCCATACTTATTTATATCAGACATAAATTAAAAATATATCATAATTAATTCATCAATTAATTTTTCTATTATATCAATTCAATATCTCAACAACCCCCATTAATTAATTTACCATTTAATTAGACCAAATAATTTACATTAATTAATTCCATAATTAATTAATCAAACATAATGTCTTCAATTAATTCCCCAATTAATTGTTCATTCTTACTCTCATTAATTAATTCACAATTAATTAATCACAATTAATCCATTCAATTAATTCGTTATTTAATTTTTCACATCATATCAATTATTAAATTCTACAATTAAATAATCTAACTCAATCAATTTAATTAGTCCACTAATTAATTATTCACAGCAACACCATTAAGTAATTCTACTATTTATAAATCTAAATATATCTCTTGAATTATGTCACTGATTAATTGATCCCATAAAATATATTAATAATTTCTTTAATTAATTAATCTAACTCAATATATTCAATTAATTAAACAATTATTAATTCCACCATAAATTATTAAATAACAACAATTAATTCTTAATTTAATTATTCTAACTCACTTAATTATATAACCCCATAATTAATTGATCAATTAATTATTCAAACTCCCATAATTCAATAACCGCATAATTAATTCACCAATTAAATATTCCAACTCACTTAATTCAGTAATCTCTTAGTTAATTATTAAATTTCAAAAATATGTACGTCACCTTAATTAATTCAATATTTAATTATTCCAAGTCATAATTTCATAATTATAACCATTCACATTAATCAATTCTACAATTAATTATTCATGAGGTATGACCTTAATAATTTCACAATTAATTCAATAATTAATTATTCCCAATTTCCCCATTCAATACATCTAGAATTAATTTTATTAATTAATTATCCACATTCCATAATTTCTATTATTCACTCAAATATCCAATTCCTAAATTAATTAATTCACAATAATAATTAATTCCATTTGGAATTCCAACATCTAAACAAACCATAGTAAATATACAATCACCTACATGTAATTGATAATAAACATTATGAGATTTTAATTTTAGACCACCTACTTCAAATATGATGAACGTGAAATATGAATCCAATATCCTTGATGACTAGTTGTTTGGAAGATTATAAAATGAGAAATTAAATAAATAATCATATCTAGTTTATTAAAAATATGTTAAAAATACATCATTATCTATGTAAAAAAAATTATACACATCATCCTCTTATCAATATGAATCCAATTCCATAGCCAGCGCATCAATCTGATCAATATCGAAAATGATATTGATTTTTGAAGTCTGAAAGGGGGGACAAAAATTGGAGAGAGGTGTGTGTCATAAATAATGGTCTTCCTACCCATGTCATGCGCACCACCCCAAATCTAATTTATAATACGTTTTCTTCAATTAATTTAGTTACACTTATTAATTGAATCATTTTTTTATTAATCTATCTTATTAATTTCATGAATCAACCCATCATCATTTTGGGAATTTTATGGACTTTTACCATGATCCTAAATCAAATAATCAACATTGGTCTTTAAATGACCAACTCAATTGTAGGGTCATGCTACAACTGACATTGTGTATATCCAACACCATATGAAAGTGTTATGACTAAAATTATTTTTTGATTAAAAGAATTTATTCACATAAATACCCATAATTAATTCCCCAATTATTTGAATACATAAATCCCAGTAATCAATCAATCAATCAATCAATCCATCAAAATCCACAAACTCAAAATCAATTAAATAAATAAACAATTAATTATATTACTCACTTAATTACATTTATAAAAAAATCATTATTTAGTAATTTTAGAATTAATTAATCTAATAAATCATACTATTTTATTAATCAATTAATTATGTCAATTTTGTCGACAAATACTTAATCTTATAATTTAAATAAAATGTAACATCAATTGCACATAAAATTCACAACCTGACTACTATAACCCCCTCCATTATGGACCTAACTGTGGTCTTGGATTTCTCATTTTACACACTATTTTAGATATATTAATTATTAAATATTCATAAAACACATTAAAATTTAATTAGATATAAAAAAAAGTTATTTTTAGGAGCAAGACATATAAACATCCAACACATACAAATGTTAAACCCAGCCTAGGGTAAAAACCTTATTCTAGACACAATGGTGGTCTCTAATTTCTCATACGATGTTCCATTTTTGAGTTATTCTATTATTTTGAATAAATTTTTTCACTTAATATATTAAATTTGATATATTTATTAAATCTTCACCAAGACATTGCGGGCCTCCGAATCCCACACTAACTCGGTGTCGAACTAAAAAAATATTCAATTAAATATTCCATGATGTTAACTAGAATTTAAGGATATTAACACATTATTCCAATTTTCACTGATAAAATATTTTGGTGAATTAAAACTAAGACTACCCACCTTCACCAAAAAAATTAAAATATCCGTACATGGATAAAGGACAAGATCGTACACCCACACTGGTCAACCAGAACCATCAAACAAACTATCCCATTACATGGCGCAGTGTGTATTCTATAGTTCTATGGGATAATGAAAATAACCATGATAAATGATAATTCCCTTGAAATGGTTTCCCTCAAGGTAAACCATCAGGTCTCATCCATTAAATGGGACAATCGCATATATATCATCAATGAAAATTAAATAATAACTGATTCTCTAGAGTAACACAACAAATTGTAAACAAATTTCAAAATTAATGATATACATAACTGAAAAAAATTCCATAACAAGAAATATAATAGGTATCTTATGACATAACTCAAATTTAAAAATAACATGAAAATGACTATATAGTTCCCTTATATACATCTCAATGTAAAAATCACAAAAAAAATTATTCGACGTGATCTATCCCTTTATAAGAACATATATTAAATAAAAATAATAACTGAAAATAGTTTGAAATATCAACATATAGTCATACTGTCATTTCCTTTAGCTTTTTCCTATAGAAAAAATCCCTTATATTCCCAAATCCATATGTAGTGTATTAGGTACAATGCCTAGTGGAATACCACCATTAATCTATTTATGTATTTTAACCTTAAAAACCTATAAACATGTTTGAAAAATGTGTTTAAAAAATATACTACATTGAAAAATACCTATTTTAAATAATCCATTGAAATCCAATCGGTTTTCCATTTCAATAAAAACTTGTTTTTTCAAAAAATATTCTTATATCAATCAAAAATAGAAAAACCCAAAATGAAGAAAAATGTAAAATATATTAAAATAATCCTAATAAAGGGGTAAGAAAAATCAACATCGAATAATCATATAAATTAAAACAGTAAAGGTAAATGATATAATATAAACATGGAAGAAATAATATTAAAAACATAAAATTCAACACAACACGAGTAATGTTAAAATTGGGTTCTAGCACAAAGGGTCAAATATGATTAATTCTGAAAAAATCGTACTAGATTTTTAAATAAAATCGCAGTTATCATAGTATTCCCTAGGCCCAAACACCAAGATCTCATGTTGTTTCTCAATTAACAACAGAATATAACAAGGTATAAATATCAAATATTATCAAAATATGTTTTATAAAAATTTAATTATATCTCTATTTTCCCTCAAAATACTCTCTTGGTTCCTTCAATAAGACCCTCCCACACCCTAGGTAATCGCATGTGCCACTCAATTATAGAAATATATAACATTATATGTTCTTTAAAACACCATACATTTGAAAAGTCATATTAAAAGATCATAATTTTTATAATAAAACTCCTTCAAAAAGGTAAAAAATTTATTAAACCCATTTATCAATCAATTTAAATTATTAAAACCACATCAATTCATTTTAAAAAATAGTTGGGGTGCACAAATGTAAATTGAATTTGGAAATCCCACATTAAACACCAAAATTTCTGAACAATTCCATAAAACATATCAATAATGGGATTAAAAAACCATAAATCCACTAACAAAAGATTCATAAATATAAACCAAAGGAAATTATTGATATAGATATGAGAAATGTAAAATCACCATAAATAGATAAATCAACATTAGAATCAGTTCAAACGTCATCACCTTAGATTTCATGCACTCTTACTATAAAAGAAATAGTATCACACATCTAAGACATAATAAATCAAACCAAATAACCCATTATAACATTTTGATCCCCAAACCCTACTTAAAATGTTTAGACACTTCAAATAATATGGATGTACAAGCATATCGATGGGGGGAGGAAGATGAAATCAAGAAGAGATAGACTTAGCAAGAGATAAATCACATTGATCCCCAATAGAATCCACTAAATAAGGGGATGTGAAGTATCCAAATCAAAGAGAAGGGGATACACATTAGAGGGTGGATAAATGAGTCAATGATGTGTAAAATATGACTAGTTGATTTTGGAGAAAATTCCTATTTTTATGGATGTGTAATGAACACTTTTTTTCACATGGTTAGGTAAACTAGGTTCTAATCGATTGAGAGATACTACCTCTCTGAAAAAAAGGAAACATGGTTTCTCTTGTTCTTCAAACAATTTGATATACCCTTTTCAAAAAATGTAAATGTTCAATCAATGTCCCAAACTCAGTACCCCTTGTACATTAGCTGTATGATTAGATAAACCATGCACTAACAATGTGTGTTTTCTGTCTCCCTCAAAAACTATATTATTTCACTTGTCATCCAGAAACTCCAAAATTAATAAAAAACCCGAAAACATGATATTAATAATACTATTATTGGAAATGTCCCATTGAATCAGAACTATGATACCTTCTACACCCAAAATGTTTTTGATGTTTCACATAAAAAAAATAGATGTGGCCATGACTCCCTCAGCTTTACTTACTACTAATAGTCTCAGGGATATCACCACCATGTTTCCAGATAACATAGAACAATGATATGAAAATACCCAAGATAGCTTTATTTTGATGATCCATGATATGAATAGAATTCTATACAAATGTGGTATCTTGTTCAAGCTCCATATCCTCCTACTTGGATACATGAGATGGGTCCTGACGGTGTCTATTTTATTAGGAAATATAAAATAAATCGAGAAGAATTTTCATTTATGGTGAAAGGAATAACTGATAGGATACCTTCATAAGATTCTTCACAACATGAAATGGAGGGACAGAACATGGTTCCAATATTCCATGATTCCCAAAATAATCATGTCCTGGATGAAAATTACCCAAATAAACACATGATAAACAACCTGATACTGTAATGAGTGATGATTTCAATTAGCTAATGGATTATATATAATCTATGATATTTCTATCTATTTATTAATCAAATATAATGTCTCTATCCTCATATAGATTAGACTTGTTCCTAATAAGGAATGCTCGTAACCTTAGCCCAACCCAATGTGGATTTCCGTGACTGCTCATTCAATGCATTAAAGGATTCCATTATAATTGAGGCCATATAGCTATTATTTTACATATATGAGGTCAATTAAATCAAATATTCCCATAAACATCTAAAATTAATATCACTCTCTTACAACATGTTCTCAAGTGTACGGATGTGCCTCTAAGACTAACCGTCTATCTATAAATGATACATTATTATTTTTATCACATTTATTCTCAATGACACTATGATTCCATTCAAAAAACAATAATTTACAAAATAATCTCATTCTGAAAAAATCATCAAGGGAAATCATTGAATATGAAAACCCTCTCAGACATACAGTCTCATGAAGTCCCATACATATCTCGCCTCCTTGATGATAACAAATTCGGATGATTTCATCTAATGTCTTATATTCACCCATATGGAATCATTCCCTCTTAGTGATTTAGGTATTGAAACCAAAAAAAATTCAGGCCTTTCCCCACTTCCATTCATCAATAAAATATGGAATCCATATCCTAGACCCCATATAATTCTTATCTTTGGTACTCTAAAAGGTCAAATGTAGAGAAATAATATGTGAAACAAAACCTACCATCTTAATGTACTAGTATTTACATCTCATGGTATAGATATTAATGGTTTCCTTATGTTGAATGACCCAACTTGAATGATGCACCTCATGCATCACCTCCTACCACATGATTAAGGAAAAAACCAACCACCATCTGAAAATGATAGAGACACTAGGAGATTGAAACAAATAAATTAAGGTCTCTCCACCATTTAAAGAACATGTAATTTATATGAAATTAGTGTCAGCTACCCGCTCACACCTATCATAGCCGATTAGAGTAGTTGTGACCTATAAAAGGGATATCAAAACAGTATCACTATCCTTATACACCTCCTAACTCAAGTCAAAAAAAAATTATTATACCCCATTCCCCCACTAATTCTCATACTACCTAATATGGAAGATTATTTCTCAAGGAATATGTGACCACATTAACCTTCTTAGGTGTATTAGAAATCTCAAACCCAATTATCTGAAGGTATTATAAAAAGAATATATGCATAAGGTTCAAGCCCCTTTATGAAAAAATTTACATTAGGATCATTGGATATGAATAAACTGTAGAATGATTCTTGGAGATGTAGTGTCACCGTGAATTCAATTATTTCATCATGGAACCCAATTTTGGGTAATGGGTTGGATAATTTCACTTATTAAGGCATGGTTATTAAGGTAAATATTCCACATTATGTCCATTATTAATTAGTAAGCATGAGAAACCTACACTAGAAGCATCATAATACCCAACATGATCTCTCCATGACTTATTAAGAATAATAATTTCTGTAAATATCAAATGGGACTACAATTAATCAAAAGAAAAAAGACACTCCTCGTACCATTCAAATAACCATTAATTTATTTTTAATTTCCATTAAAGTATAATATAACCTGGATAAGTACTCAAAAAATTATATAATACCCAACCAATCCCATGAAAATATAGATATCGAACACAATCATGGGATACTCCCATGACATTAAAACTCCAAACTTCTTAGGATCCATTTAAACTATTTATTCTAAAATCACGTGGCACTATAATTTCACCAAAAGGATCAAAACACGGAACATGGAAATTATGGAAAATATATGATACTCCCAATAAACACCTTAATAAACTCCAAGGTGGTCAAATAACCCTTTTATGTCTTGTAATACACGATAGTGTCATATATAAACATGGAAAAACTAATTCCACAATGAAGTGTATGATCTGGATCATTAATGAAGTATTGAGTGCATGATCATTAGTAAACCCAAATAGCATAAAAAATCAAAAAATTTCCATAAAAAAATCAAAATGATGTATTTTGAACATCTTCTTGAATGAAATTCAACTGGTTGTACCTTGGTCATAGTGAAATATTCAAAAACCATGTATACCCTATTACATGATCCTAGTTATCATCAATTCTTGTAAATCATATTAATTCCCCATGGTCACATGATTCGGATTATGATAGTCTATGATAATTCATTGGATTCCATCTACCTTATTTATGAGTATAATTGGGGATGATCAGGTTGAAATGCAGAGATAGACAAATCCCTTTTCCTCAAGGTTAATTAAATGAACTTTAATCTCTTTTAGCAAATCGGTAGCCATTCGATTTGACAGACATTAAATAGGGTTCATCTAAGGGAGACATTTGATAGAAAGCACAACCTCACTCTTGGAAAAAAACTTCCAAAAAATACACTGAAACAAATCTAGGTACTAATTCATTACACTAGGAAGTTATCCCATGGCACTCTTCTCAGAATCACTAAACAATATCCTGAAAAACAAGTACATGATATGAACCATCATTGAAAAAACTTATCCAACCCACAGTAATCACAATTCTCAATAATGAAGAATGATTTGAGCATTCCAATTAGGAGTAATAAACTATATTATACTATGATAACAATCAATATTACTTTTGAAACTATTCTTCCTTGCCATGAAAATCAAAATTTGGAATATTTCCATGTCCTAGATGAGGAAATTCAAAACAACTTTAGCATAATAAATTAACACACGGAACTATAGTCCCTTGAAGTATCTATCTATCTTCCTACACAATATGTGAAGTTATGTTTCATATCATCTTTAGAATCATTGTAATAAGTATTCATATGTAATTGTACATGAACATGAGCTAAATAAGTACAAGATACATGACTTTACCTTCAAACATGGGATTCATAACTACATTCATGGGGATTCTAAAATCAACATATCTGTGTCTTTTTAAATAGATCTATTTCGGGGGAGATAATTTTTGTCTCTACTGAACATATATCTGTGACGTTTAGTTGTGGTAATTTTAGTAACTGTGTTCCATTCGTTTTATCTAAGTGTGATGCGATGGAGGGGGAGATTCACTGAAATGATCTTGGAAACCATAACATGGGGGTTCGATTTTTCTATTTGTATGGGACATCAATGTCATGAGGAACACATCATAAAATAAGGGTGGAGGATTCTACCCATGGATGATAGAGTAGATTTCACTGGATTAACATCCTATAATGGTATTTGGGATTAGAGTAAAAAGAGTCTAAATATACATGGTGAAATAATAAGAATGGAGGCTGACATATATGGTTCCATCTCAATATCTAGCAAGATAATATCGAAGACATTTCTTCTGTCCATAACATATAAGTTTATCATATAGTTGAGGAACTAGAATATCATTCAAGATTTATCATATGACCACCTAATGGTGGTGATAAAAGTGAATACATAACCTACTGTTGTTGATGGGTGACATTAATTGAATATCATCTA
Source organism: Viscum album (assembly GCA_963277665.1). Taxonomy (NCBI): domain Eukaryota; kingdom Viridiplantae; phylum Streptophyta; class Magnoliopsida; order Santalales; family Viscaceae; genus Viscum; species Viscum album. Next base: position 1,828,071,512 of record OY728119.1, on the reverse strand, counting down.
ATTTTATTATCTTAGTTGTATTATTTGATGAGTGAAGGATTAAAGTTTGGGTTTAAGAAAATAATTTAGTGAATAAAAGGTGATCATCAAAGAAATAAGTCCAGTAATCCATCATTTTTTCCATATTTCAATAGACATAAGGCATGTATCAAATAGTATGAGGTGGATCTTTAAGATTGGAGGTGTAATGGTATTTTTATTAACATAGTATGAATGATGAAATAACATTCTAATATACATCTTATGTATAAACAAGCTGCAAGGGAAATTTCTATAGTGACTATTCTTATAGAGGGGGATACAATTACTTCCTTCTTCCATGCATGAATCCGGGAAAGTAAACATACCATTTAACAAAACATTATATGTTTGGATGGCTCCTTCATAAATTTTCAATGAATGTTAGGATGTATTATCATATCATAAATCATCTCCTTACTCATTGATGTTATCCCACACATGTTGGATGATAATCCTAGAGGTCATGCTAACATTTTCTATAAAATCCCACCTATTTTTCTCCTTATATTAGTTGTTTTGATAAGATTATATAATATTTGTGGGAGGTTTGGGTGGCTATTACCACCCTAAAATCTAGAAGATCCCCAAATCATGATAAATGTATATAATCATTAATTTATAATTCATTGGATCTCGTCAAAAAATTGGCTTGTGGGTATCATCCAATATTTTTTCTAGGGATAGAGCTTGACCAGAGTGGCTTGTAACACCACCCTAATTCTCATTCCAAATGTCATGAATATTTCATCTCTCAAACTATACTATCCATTCCTCATATTTAATTTCTTTTATAAAGACCTCACTACTATTATCAACAGAATACTCTCAGTGCACCTTCAGAAATTAGTATCTAAAGAGGGGAATGGTTTTGATCAATGTAGGTGTACACAATCCATCATTACCATGGAATAAAAATTATGGGTGATATTAATAAGAATATCCCATACACTGACATTATTATGAATCATGAAATGGAAAAATAATATGATAGATTTGATCAGAGTTTGTTTTTTAGAGTCCTAGGATATATGGGGTTCTCTAAGTGGGTTGTTGAGCTTTTCACTATGTGAACTTATGGTCATTTATTTTCAATTAATTTCATGGGGAAAATATATGGGTTGATCATGTTAGTTTGGGGACCAAAATAAGGGGATCCACAATACCAAAGTCTCTTCATTCTAGTCCAAATATCTTCCATAATTAATTCAAATGAATGAATCTATGAGGACAATGTGTGTCCCTTTCATTGTTTCACAAGCATTAGAGGAAATTATAAGATATTTTTTTAGATGATCAAGTTATTTTCATCAACAACAGTTTATAGGTGTTTTTAAGAGGATAATAATATTCTATAATGATACAAAATTTTATGTGGTTAGACTATAAACTAGGGAAAAATAATGTCTACCAACTAAGATGAGGCTCAGATTCACAGGTGAATAAAATGAGCGACAAATATGGAGTTAATAAATGGCTTTTTACTATGTAGTTTTTGGCACCCCCAATTTCCCCTAGTTTATTCATCACTTTCATGGAATATATGAATGAATCTCTAACCATATTTCTTATTAGAAAATCCATTTTCTCTACTTGTGTTGATACAAAAACCTTCTTAATAGTGTGACAATATTCATCTTCATACATGCCTTGTAGGACCTCAATGTTCCCATTGGCATTGTATGATGTATTTATAATATCTTTAAAACTTTAATCAGGGATGTGGATTATTAAGGTAGTCACCATTGGGATTCATAGTTGAGGATGAGCTAGGAGGCTAGGAATCAGGGAATTGGTCTTAGAAGATTCAATGAATCAATGAACAACCTTCAGGATACGATGGAATGGGATTTGATGGAGGAAATTTGACTTGTGGAAATGTTAATGAAACAAATATGGGGAATGTTAGGATGACTTGGTTGAAGGTTCTCTATGAATTTGGACTTAATACACAATTTCATACATGTTCCCCAACATCAATCACTATGGATTGTAGGATGTGGAATGATAAACATCTAGAAATATAATTTTTTTGGGGAGTGTGTAGGTTTTCATGGGATTTCCAAAGCCAAATATATACTTTCACAATCTAGTAGTTTTTTCATGTTTATTTGTTCCACCATCAACCCATAGAAACATGAGTTTTATAGCAGTATTTCCATTATAATGGATCCCGAAAATCCTATTTCTATGGACTCGTTGACCAATCACTTTTCTATGAAGGCATATATATGTGTAGTACATGAAAAGTAAGTTCATGATGTATTGGGGGGTTAAATTTAGTATAATGGTATTATGTCTAAGATTAACATCCTTATACAGTATATCTGCATCTAGGCTCTACCAATAAATTAGGGGGTGTGGTGTAGAGGGTTCTTCATTATTTCACAGTGCAACTGTAGTAGTATTATGAAATAGGATTCAACCAATAATATGATTGTTAAAGGGAATTGGAAATCTTCTCTATATAATGGAATTAAAATTTTATTGGTCTGGATTCATAGAAGATTGTAGGATATTTGACCCATCGTTAATGGTTCCATGGCATAGATGAATTTTGTTATGGGGGTGGGGGGGATGGTTACATCATCATTAATGGTGGTTGGATGATGGATTTCATGGAATTCTTGTGAAAATTACATATATGAGTGGTTTTGTATGTTATATTTGGATGTGATGGTTATGGATAAACCCCTATCAGTTAAATTGGTTTATTTTCTTATGAAGTGGGAGCTATCACCATCCATATTGTTTCTCATGCAAAACAAGTGTTCTAATCAAATGTTTCATAGATAATACCCATATGGTAAATGGGTTACCATGATCCCCCTTACTCATTCTATAACTATGAATATTTATGTTTCTTACACCAATGGGGAACATTCCTGTAGGGGGATTAGTTCGTAACAAGACCAGTTCTATAAACTCTAATTTTAAAATTTCCTTTATCTTGCGTCATTACTTCATTGAATAAGACTCTTCTATGATAATGGGGCTCATGTGGTTCCAATCCCATAGTATTACTATAAAAACACTATTTTTTACAAATTACATTAGTAATTGTTAGATAACAACAAATTTATCTAAACTTTGATGATCAACTCTTCAATTGCCCTTGAGAATTTGGAACATTATATAACATCATAAAAATGGGAGTATATCAACCTTATTAAAAATATTTATAAAATGATTATATTATTCCATCATTGTACAAAATTAATGGGATGACCTTGGGATATTCATGAGAAAGGGATGATGTATAATGAAAGTGTGGGGATAAGAAAAGTATAACATGAATAATGAATTAGAAGTTAAACAATTTCAATATCAATTGAACATAAAAGGGGAATGAATAATAAAAATAGACAGTGAGGTGTGATATAGAATTATTACATTAAGGAAACATGAAAATATGTAAATAACATTGAACCTAGCATAATAAACCCACTTCATGTTTAACCACAACTAAATCATAAAATTATATTTATAGTATAAACACTCATTCAAAATACCAGGTGTCTCATAATAACAAAACATTAACCAATGAATTGTAGCACTGTTATGGTGAACCCAGCAAAATATTACCTAGAAAATTCATAGGTGTGGAACATATATTATATAAGAAAATAAATTTCATCACATGTTATTTCACAATAAAATATTGTAGAATAAATACTTAGAATTACCTAATAAAATAGGGATGCGTATTTCTAGGTGCATTCCCTTGAGTAGAAATTGTAATTGTATTGAAAAATATATTTTTCTTAGAAAATTTATAGGGAATTTTGGCAGCGTAAAGATAGTATGTAAAGATCAAAAATATATATTAATGATGGTTAAAAGGGTACCTCTTAATTTTCAATCAAAATTGGATGTAAGAGGGTTGTGGAAGATATTATCCCAACATTATGAATTGGAATTAAAAGGGAATAAAATCGATAATATATTTGAATAAATAGATAAGGAGATACTCCCATTCCATGAGAGGGTGAATATAAAACATGGGATATGATTCTTGAGAATGTGGGGGAACCATGGGAGAACTCTAAATATGGGAGGTTAGAGTAAAGAAGTGTTTCCTGGTTTTCTAGTGAATATTAGTGAGATCACGGGTGGGCCATTATAATAAAATAGATTGGAGTTCTTTATTATTTCTCAAAATTAGGTTTTGGACACTATAAAATAATGTAATCAAAATATCAAGAAAATACCAAGGTATGTTCCCAATATTTCTACCAATTATTTATTGTTTTCATTATTCAATAAGGTTAATGACTGAGATCAATAAAATATTACCCTTGTTGATGTGGTACTGAGTTAGGTTCTTAAGTAAATTATTCTAAACCCTAATAATTTCGTATATGTTTTGTATGATTTATAAAGGGTTGATTATATTAACAAAATAATAGGAAAAATAGATTACATTAATGGGAAAAATCAATTTTGGGGGTGGATATCTTTCATATAATTATTTCATCACATTTGGGTCGTTATGATATTACAATACACAATATATATTTATACCCTATGTAATTTTTACTAAAAAATTGGGCTATCTAAGAAAATTAAAAAAATAACCATTTGATATTTTTCTCATGATTATTGAGAAAATATATATTTAGTCAAAATAATTTTCCCCATGATTTAATTTTCACATTTAAAATTGAATCTACATTTATTAAGAAATGATTGGTGTTTTTATAACAACAGACTTTGAAACCTTATAAACATTAAATTTGACATCATAAAAACTATATTGTCATTTACTTGTAATAATAATTATTTTCTAGTAAATATTTTATCGAATTATTAATCATTTAAAAAATAAAATAATTCATGAAAATAAATTCATTAATTAAAATTGAATATTGCACTAATATACACTTTTTATTTTACCGTATCAAAATCAATATCATTTATAAAGTAATAATAATAATAATAAAATTTATGATTTATTCTATAAAATATAAATATTGATATTATTTGGGTCTTTATAATTATCCCATTGTCACGCCAGTAAATTCACTAAGGGTAAGGTGTGGGGTGGTGTGATTTTTATGGGGTGGTTTGGGGTATGTGTGTTGGGATATTATCTTGATGAATTTGAACTTCCCTAAAAAATAGTTTCACTTGTGTTTTAATTTTGTGGACATGGATTGCCTTGGTAAATGGAAAATTCTAGTATTGTTATATCTCTCAGATAACCTGATAAATTATATTCATATGGTAGGATCCTACTGATTGAGGCCATCACTTCCTTTGTCGTTGTCAATAAAAGTTGTCAAAAACCAATACCTATATTAGTCATATGATCACTGGTAAATAGATATATTATAAATGATTATGAATCATAATGGTATTTTAAATCCTATAGGATATAATAAACCCAATGAAATTCATGTCATTTCATTAACCATAATACATAATTTGGAATTTGTGTTAATTAAAAAGATAATTTTATTTATAAATGTATATGTCATTATTATCATCCCCCATTTCTAAATCCATCACGTGAAACATTTATTTCAAACATTAAAATATCTGAGGGTAATTATGTTCCATCACCTCCTTTAGTTCACATGTTTCTTATGCAAACATGTGTTTTCTCTATAGCACTTTGACCATGTGCATTATCCTATTTTGAAGTACATTTCCCCTTGAATCTTAGATCATCCAAAGATTCTCATATGAAATATCATTCTTCAATGATATCACCTCTATATTTAGATTATGTTAGGGTAATTCTATGTACATCCTATTTATGGATACAGAGAACATGTCATCCTATTTACGCATGTCCGTATTCTCGAGAATGGAGACGTTGTTTGAGGCCCCGCATTCCCTCTTTCCAAAGGCGGGGGACATCCGTTTCTTATTCAGGGACATTTTCTCCTTGATCAAAATGGGATGATGGGATGTTGGTTCTTCCTTCCATGGATTCCTCCTCGGAACATGTCACCTAATCTGGGTCTTCATTATAGACATAAGACATTGTTCGTGAAACTCTTCCCAGTGCCATATCTTTATAAACACCAGTAAATTATCATGATTCCATCGGGACATTCCACGGGGTCTAGTCTGGGTAGAAACCTTCGGTCAGGGGGAGTAGTCATGTTGGACATCACTAGCGGGTCAGGACATTGGGACACACGCACGTCTAGGTTTCTTCCCCTTATTATAGGGCTTCTCAAGGGCATGGAAGCCCAAGTAATCCCACATCAAACGTGGGGAATTATATGCCATAGGCATGTATCTGAGGTTTTCCTAAGCTTCATATGTTTAACGTAGGGTATGGCCTAGGTTTAACGTCTAGTGGAGATGGATCGGACTGATCAGAACACTAACTAGGGAAGATCATGTGAATGTAACCCCTGGAGGGAACACCGATTCTAGGGCTAACACATGGTTAGCTACCCGATTATTGTTAAAGGGAATGTTGAATGAGGTGGCATGATAACACCAAGATGTGGTGTTCCGGGTATGAACCAAAATCGATGATGGATGTTTAAGTGAAGTGGGTGGAGAATGCGATGGATTCGACTCACAGATGATGGTCATATTGGGCTTGTGTCCAGAAGAGACCTCCTATGTATACCTATGGTAGGAAATCAAAGTCATCGTAGTTCACATGAAAATGGATTACTGCCGATTGGGGACTTCAACATCTTACCGCTGAATGGGTTTGACAACGTATTACTATTGAATAGGGGTCACAACAACATACCGCTGGTTGGGGTAACAACGGTTTACCACTGGATGGGGTCACAATGGCTTGCCACTGCATGGGGTCACTACGGATTACTGCTGGATGGGGTCACAACAGCTTACCACTGGATGGGGTCAGAACATCTAAACATTTGATGGGGTCACAACGGATTACTGTTGGATGGAATCACAACGGCTTACCGCTGGATGGGGTCACAACAGCTTACCATTGGATTGGGTCAGAACGGCTTACCACTGGATGGGGTCACAATGGCATTCCATTGGATGGTGTCACAACGGCTTACCACTGGATGGGGTTGAACCTCAGGGAGGATTCCTACGTACCTTATCCTAGAGACAATGATCAAATCCCTTGTAGTTTGTGATGGTGGGTGTAGTTTAAAGTTGTGTAGTATGAAAAGGGGGCATATAGTTTAACATCATGCGGGATGAAGGTGGTCAGATGTGAAGGGGGGATGGAACCAATGGTTGTTGGGCTTGAACCTCAGGGAGGCTTCCTACGTACCTTTCCTTGGGAAGGATCAAAGTCCACATTGTTTGGAAGGAGTGTGAACCGACAAGACGATGGCCAGGACCGATGGGTGTTGGTCTTAAACCTCAGGGTGGTTTCTTACACACCTTGCCTTGACAAGGATCAAAGTACACATTGTTCGGAAGGGTGCAATGGTCTTACACTCAAGGATTCCCTAATAGTATTTCAAAGTCAATGCGTACTCTAATCCCATGTGATTCATTCTCGGTGTGATAAATAAAATGCAACAAAGGCCAGGCAATTACGTCACAGAAGGTGCATCTATGGGAAGTGGAGGGGGGATTACACGTGGTTAGTATCCCAAAGAGGAAACAGATGATTACACGTGGTTAGTAGCCCAATGGTGATAGAGATTGGGACATACTCATAGATGGAGGCCCGAGTGGTGACAAATCCTAGCGGGAGAGTGATTTGGCACCCACAAAGAGAGGAGGAGTATGGATGTTACCTCATACGTGAAAATATAGGGTCTTACACCAGGTTGGTTACCCTTTCCCCATGGACAAACTCTGCTCTGAAAAAGAGGATGTTATTCCTTTTGAGGAATGATCTCACTCCTGTGGAGAACATTCGGTGTACAGAATTTCTGATACAGGGCACCGAGCGTGCAAGGCATAGAGCGTGGTCGCAATTTAATGACATGTGATGAGGACGAAGGAGCTTATCAAATTAATGGAATGTAGCTCAGATGGTGTGGGTGTGCTCCGCACCCCATGGACTTACATAACCGATACCCGCCCACCCTAGAGGGAAGGAAGGCATCAATAATGCTGTCAAAGGGATGTGTTGTTGAGATATCTATTTGGGGGTCGACGTGAGCGTGAATTTGTGAAAAAGCAACAACTATTAGTGTGCCTAAGAAAACAATCATGAGGTCAAGAAACACAATGGGTACACCACCCAAGGGAACATTATATTACTTCGTGCAAACCTGAAGGGCCACACGGGAAAAGAAGTTGCAGAGGAAAGGGGTTCATAGGTTGAATCGTTTTGAAGCTCTGGTGCTCCATGGAGTGGAGAGGCTTAGTGAAGGGATGTGCTTCACGAAGTGAAGTCTCCTTGCCCATGGATAGGGCATATGTGCATATAGAAGGTTCCTCGCGAAGTGGAAAGCCATACGTTGCTAAATTTCTCTCCAATAAAGGGTTCCTTGTGAAGCATATCATTGTGAAGCAATGTGCTTCACGAAGCACGGTGATCATGCATCCGCATGAGAATCAAATGTTTATGAAGGGTGTTTCATGAATTATAAATTATCTACGATGACCGGAGTCCCCTTGGGGATCTCCTTCCTTCACGGATTCCTATGAGCTGCGTGAAGTGAAACCTTATTTGAAGAGGGGTGGAATTCACACAAAGGGGAAGGCAATTCGTGATGCAAATGTACCTTGAAAAGCTCAAGGTTCTCATAGAAAAAATTGTTTCAGGATGTGGTAGCTCTGAAGGTGAATGTTCGGAGAATCCATCCTTTGGGATTGAGGGGATCTTGGTATTTTTTGGCAAGAAGTGTTGCAAATCAGAGCTCACTCGGCGCGAAGAGGGAGCTTGATCTGAAGTGGGTTCGTGAATGTTAAAGGGGTTCACAGAGCATCCCACCTCCTTTCTCTGTGGCAGGTTCACATATGTCAAATCGATTCATGGAGCATCCAACCTCTTTGCTCCATGGTGGGTTCGTGAATGTCCAATCAGCTCTCAGAGCATACCACCTCCTTGCTTCGCGACTGGTTCACGAAGGGAGAGCTCTGTGCTAGCCATAGGGCTATGGGGCTCCACGATTGGTCATCACGAGACATCCCCTTTTGATCCACTTTTGTTCTCTATTTTCTTGAATTTTGGAATCAACAAATTCCCCCCTTGGACTTGGAGCCAAGGAGAAACCGAGAGTCAAATTCGGAGGGTTAACCACCAAAATTCCTTGGTAAATCACGAAAGTGACTCACGAAGGGGGCTCATGAGGCGGAACAACGAGCGTGTGCTAGAGAATCACGATGATCTCCATGGATCGGACACGCCATAAAGCACCTAATGTACTCTCCTTTAAATATGGGAGTTGACCTCTCTTTTTTCCTTTCCCTTCTACGCATTTTTGGCTTATAGTGCTCCAGATTTGTGAAGCTCCACATACTCCATGAATCAGGCATTCTGCTTCACAATGCACAATGGGTCTTTGACTTCACATCAGTGTACTCCGTGAACATTATTCTGAAGGCCTGCGACGGCCTCCACAAATAGCATGTGCAACCGATGTCCACGGACATGCTTCGTGAAAGAGATTTGTGAGACAAACCATAAGAACTCCAAAACATCAAGAACGAATGACTCACTAGGATGTTGCTAGGGGGTCTTGCGGACACTTCTCTAAGGGAGGTGATGGAGAATAGATTGGGCTTAGGGGAGTTGATATGGAGCCACTCCGACCATGGTTCATTGGTGGAGTTATCGTCGACAAGCAAAAGGAATTGTCCATTGTGCAAGAGGATAACATTATATGGATTTGGGATGAGTTATGACATCATCATCCTTAAAGCCACTAGGTATATGCCAACTTACTGGTTCTCAAGCACGCCGAGTCAGCGCTAGTGGTTCAGGGCGGCTGACAGCCATGCCTGGGAGGACTTCACCCCCTTCATTGTGGATTGTTAGTACAATAATCTAAACAATGTGGAAGAGAATGGATTGAAGCTAGATACACCCCCCCTCTGTACCAGACTATCTTGAAGGCATCTCTAAGGATCCCGGAGAAGGGGTTGTCTGATGAGTTGGACCTGTGCCAGGGTGGCCACATCACAGATAATTGGGCCTGGGCCTACTGGGTAGGTGCCTCATATGAAGAGTTTGGGGTAGAGCTGAGGAGAGTGGGACTATACGAGGTAGCTTTACCCTCCCAATTTCCCATCTTCCAACCGAAGGAGATAATGCCAGAGTTGTTGAGATGGTGGCCATCTAGGACCAATACCTTCCACTTACACCACAGGGAGGTTGGAATCAGTTCATGGGACGTGCATCAGATCTTTGGGGTCCTAATACTGGGGGCGATGTATGATGATTTCCTCTTGGTTTTGGATGTGTGGGAGGATCTAGAGAAAATTATGCCATTAGCAATGCTGTTGGTGCTGGGAGAGGACAAGGAAGCAGTGATGGATGTCCACTTTAGGTAGTGGTTCAAATAGTTTTCAAACTTCTCGGAAAATACACATTTTCTAGTGAGGCCACGTACTTTCCTGATGGGGGATCAATGGGTCAAGGAGCACTCATACTGGAAGCTCCTGGAGGATTTCCAATGGAAAACCTGGGAGTTCAGTGTCAGTACTGAGCAGACACCAGTAGTCAAACTGGCAACATTCATCGCTGCTCTCATATGTGGTTGGATCCTGCCGGTGAGGGAAACGAACATGGGTGTGTGACCAAGAACATTTATCATGGTGTCCATGTTGACGACAGGAGGATGAGTGAACCTTGAAATCTTGATTCTCTCCAAGATATAAAAGAAACTATGGAACATCAGTTAGTGGAAGAGGCCCCAGAGGATATGAGATCCATTCTATATCCTGTATGGGTGGATAGCGGCACACATCATGGGAGTCTATGAATATCTGAACCCCATCTCCCCTCCAGGATCAATCTTTTTTCCATCCATTCTGAATGACACAGGGATCATTCCATCCAAACTGATTGTTCAAGCGGTACTAAACTGCATATAGAAGATAGAGGAATTCAACATTCATCAATTCTCGTAAACAATGTGTGCTTTTTATGATGATGGCCAAGGAATGGAAGAGAACTGGTCCTATCTCCATGCCTTTCTAGGCAGAGTTTTGTTGGAAATAATAGACCGTGAGCCTCTATGAGATCCATACGCCCCGAATTGATTTTACAAGCAATTTTGATGTATGCAATGTCTGATCTCATAGGTCTATTTAGGGGTGCGCTACAAGGAACATTTGTGAGTGATGTGGCAGATGTGGCTCATGTTCACATGGTAAGACAAAATGATGTGGAATGAATTACCTCTACCCACGGCTCTCTTCGGGTTGGTGAAAGAGTATGCCAAAATCTTGGAGGCGGCCTACTCGGGGGAAAAGCTGAAGAAGACAACCATTCAGGATGGTGATGGTGTGCCTCCTCAACCATGAGGCTTGGGCCGAATGATAGCAATGACATCCCCTGGTGGTGGGGCGACCATGAAAACAAGGCCCGTACCGGCTGAGGGAGAGGCAGTGTCAGCAGATCCAACAATGGAAGTGGACTCGGTGGTCCCGAAAGAACTGAGTTATCCAAAGGAGAGGCCACCAAGAGGATTCTGTAGAATATCTACCCAGGCTCTGGGGAAGAATTTGTGCCATATAGACATGTTGGAGAATGCCACCTTCTCAGAGGCCTGAGAAATTTGGGATGTCAATAAGAAATTCCTCGGCCCATCCGATATATGGAACCACTTGAACCGCCTTAGGATGGACTTGTTGGAAAATTTCCCTATCTGGGCCGGACTTGTAGTATCACTACAAGAGGTAGATCAATACCTGGTAGTGCTGGATGAAATTTTCCACTCTTGAGGTGGCCCACGTCTAATGACAGACTGTGTGAAGGTTTTTATGAATCAGATAGCCCCTGTTGTTAGCTTCCGAACTGATGTAGCACTTTCCTTTGTCGGAGGAATCAGATGAGTCCTCCTAGGGGGAGGAGGCCGGTAGAGGGAGCCCATTGGAGGAGAGAAAAGTTGGTGATCAAGACTCAGACCTTGATGAATTTACAGAATCCCTTGAGGTAAAATCTCATGCCCAGTCTTCATGGTCTCCTTCTAGGTCCTTATCGAATCCTTACAAACACTTGAACTGTGCAGGAGGGTGTCATACACAGAACCCGTTCTCAGCCCTCAACAAATACAGATGTGGGATCTTCAGTATCTACACATATGGCTGCATTTATTACCACATCTGCCAAGGCTAGGACACCCGAGGTGGCTCCTTTGTAGCTTTCAGACCTTTCGACAATATGTGGGGGGCCACACCTCGGGGTGCCGATGGCGTCAACCCAAGAATGAGACCAAGAATTTGATCTCTATAAGTCTCATATACCATGTTCATTACTGTCACTAAATGATTATGTCAACTAATTTCCATGACCCTTTTTGGTGTTCACAGTTCTTTAAATTGCATGGGCGTCCATGGCAAGGTTGGTCAGGGCTTCTGGGGGCACTTTCCCAGGGGAATGCCGATGATCGTGGAGGTAGATATCTAGACCGACCAAGCTGCGGTGCTCCCAATCCTTGGTGGTACCGTCAATGAGGATGATCTCAAGATTATTGAGGTGGGTTCCGATGATGAGGATCGATAAAACCACCCGGGTCCCATTATACCCGATCAAACACTAGATGTGGACCCTACAGACGAGTTCTGGGGGGGAGTTCCCTACATATGAGCCTGCCAACTGCACTGACTAGGACGTGATGACCTCTGATGAAGAGGATAGCAAAATAGTCCATCGCTGATCGTAGAAGTTGATCAAGCACTTCATCGATGACACCCCCAAAATGAAATGGCAGGATGAGATGGATAGACATTGCTCGTGCTTGCGTGAACTTTGTGTTGGGGGAGTGGATGCCTGATGTCCCCATATGCTTGTTCAAGATCTTATGGCAGAGATGATTTGGGAGTATGATTGTGGCCTCTATGTTGGTTGGTAGGTGAGGAAAGTGGGGAGCATAAAGAGGCTATAGGAGGATGAAGACAAGATTTAGTGGCTGTAGGTCCGGGTGGATGAGCACTCAGTCTCCCTTGATGCGTAATCAAAGCTAATATGGAGATTGAAGACCCAAATAGCAGAGGCTGAGGACAGCATTAAGCATGCCTCTGAATAGATGACCATCAGCCTAACCAACGTAGAGCGGGCCCAGATTGCGGCTGATGAATTGCGCCCCATCGCATCCGAGGAGGAGCGAGAGATGAACAGTTAGTAACAAATCCTTGACAGCACAAGACAAAGGGTGGCGGAGCTGCAAATGACTTTTGACAGGGCTAATCTATATTTGGGAGGGATCGACCCTCTGATGTTGTAAGGATTACAAAGCCTAAGACATACTTTCATTCTTGGATTGTTTTTTTCAGTTGTTTGCATTGTAACACCCTGACCCAGTTACCAAGAATTGGTGCATTAATACATAACATTGGGATGATACAAGGAATCATGCCCCGAACAACTAATCAGTTTAGTATCCTTGGAAGTACTAGATACATACATAATTTTTACATTACATCATGAAATTTAAAAAAAACTACCTTGTGTCCCCTTTGAACACTCGTATAATACGTATCCTATTCCTGTAGGTTTATCATAATATAATTCTTTTCATCCTATGAAAAATAATACATAAGAAAGGGTTGAGATCAGATGCTCAGTAAGGATAACAATATAGTAGAAACATTAATAAAAAACCATAAACATTTAAGGCAATGTATAATACAAAAACAAAAACCTTTTAAACTTAAACTTCATCATAATATGGAAAATATAAAATAAAATAATTCCATTTTCTATATTCACATGGATATTCTACTAGTAAAATTATCAAATTCAATATCAGTAATCAATTTCATAATGATGGAATGAATAAATCCAGACTTTATAACTACATAGTCAATGCCTTGTTCCAAGACTACAAATAAGGTTTCTTCAAGGCCCTATTCCAGGACACTAGATTGTCTCATGATACCTACCGATGCATTGAGGAGCTATAGGGGGATCCACCCATCACAAACTATGTCCAATTCATTCTTCATGTGAAAATTTATAAACATAACATTAACATTCATGTTAAAACTAGCATAAGAAATATCAATACTTTATCTATAATACATTAATGGTATAAAAATAACACATCTACAATCTAACATATCACACAACCTTCAAAACAATATGGAACATTTGTATCAAAATAAATCACCCTTGATCAATAATAATATCTAGTAAAGGATGTTTACATATTCGGAAATGATCAGTAGAAATCTTTGACAGAAATATCCCATTTTCATGAAATCATTTAAAAGTCACATAATTTTAAAAAAAAAATCATTTAAAATATAGTTTTGAAGAAAAGTGTCACATATCACATTGAAAATATTGAAAGGAATTAAAATATTAAAACGTTCATTTCCATATAAATAAATCCTTAAAACCATTTTGAAATCATGGACATTAATGTGAATGGTTTGGAAGAATAAATCATTAAAACATTTAAAATGATATTTTAGTTAGAGTTCCTAACCAAATGAGGGATGCTTGAAAAAAATAATTGAGGAAATGAAAAGTTTATAATATCATGAGAATAAAGGGATTAATGATATACTATGTCAAAGTACAGTATATACACCAAATAAATGTGAATTGGTGCATAACAACAAAGAAGTCTCAATGGAATGTATGTTGAGAAGAATTCCTTTATAATGACTGTATCCTCAGGTTATGGATAAATCAATGACATACATATGTGTGAAAAATATAAATACACTTAATATGATTAAATATTCAGTTTAAATAAATGAGAGGACATTTTCACATATTCTTGTAAAAACAACACCAATGACAGGGATGATTAACTCAATGAATAGAAATTGAGTAAAAATTACTCTTATCAAGTTTATATCAATAGCTTTAGAATTTATCAATGGAGTGATTATGTGTATCAAAATTATATCCACAAAAAGGGTAGTTGAAATTACTACATAAGTGAATAAATAGTGGTTTCACACAAAATCCAGGAGTATAGTAATCAATGAAGTTTGCATAAAAATGAATGGGTGGAAATTGAAAATCGAAATTCCCTTACCGATTTGGTATCTTACGAAACATACACCCCATGGAAAAGGAATCATCCAATTATGATGTAAAAACCCATAAACTAAATTATATTTCGCAAAAAATTCAATCATGGGCAGTACATACACCACACAAAATGTAATAGTGGAAAATATCTCATGAATCTCACGGGAATATAAGTGAGGTGAAAACCCCTTACCTTGTACTTTTCAATAGTACAGGGTAGTTAACATCCTGTATAATGGTGAAATAATATTTATTAAATTATAAAAGAACCAAATACCTAAATATGATATCATATATGATCATCTATTATTCCTTTGTTAATGATAATTCAGTAGTATCATTGTTTTGGTTGTTAATTGATTCATTTTCCTTCATATGTTTTGTTACTTAAGTAATGTTTGTTATTTATAGGATGTATTTGATTAATATTCAAAATTATATTATGTTCTTAAACATTATTTTTTATCATAATATAAATATTATTTTTGAATGATTATGATAGGGAATTAATCTCATCACGTTGGTGGAGATGGTAATCCATACGTACGCACAAGCGACAATATCATTATAATGATGGTGAAATTGTATGAAATGGGATGGAATATCATACAGAAAAAACATTAACATGTTATATTTATTATTTACATTAGTAAACTCATTATTATACCCATCCAAATAATAAAGTGTTTGAATAACAAACTACACAACGACATGGGGACTGTAAGCCATACGTATCCACGTATCGTGACTTTGTCATTTATAGGATGGAAAGAATAATGAATAGGGTTGTACCATATTTATAATAACATCACATTATGTTGAAGGTACTGGATTTATTATTTTGGAATGGAAACAAAAAAATAAAGAGGTAATGGAAGAAAAAAAATCATGAAAGAGGGTGGTGAAATTATTACATTTTTTTGGACTTTTTCTTTTGAGTTGATCAAAAGGGCTCTTTAGGTTGTATTTCAGATCAAGTATGAAATCTAGGTTTATGTTAGGGATGTTGGGAGGATATTTGGTCTGGGTTTGGCCGAACCAAATGGCTTTGGAGGTGTGATTTAGGGATAATGAGAAGTTCCCTTTTATAAGAGGGGTGAGGGTCACTTCAGGAAAAACCTGAAATAGTATTTTATAATAAAATCATTTTTGGTTCTAATGGATCAAAAATGATTTATTTCAAGGATAAGGTGGGGATGGGTCAAAAAACTCTCAAAAAATAGGTTTTAGACTGGTCTAATTTACAATATTAACCTTATCATTTAGATTTAACTCTTATTTAAATAGTTTGACATTTACCATGTCTCTTTGTATTTTTATATCATATGGTTAACACACTTACTATAACAAGCCAAGAAAACTCCAAGTGGTTCATTATTAGTATATATAACCTTATCTAAGTCCTTTTTTAAACCTTATATTTTTAGAAAAATTATATCAACTGATAATATAGTATTTGTTTTAAAATCTCAATTATATCAATTTTGACACTATTTAGAATTTGATTTTTTTGAAATCCATAAAAACTACATAAATTCGAATAAAATTTATATTATCATCCCTATAAAGTAATATTAACCTATAAATTTATATTAATTCATTAGAAGTCACAATTTTCATTTATTTGGATATTTATAATGTCAAATATTTTGATATTTCATTAATAAGGTAATTACTGCATCATCATTGCGTCATATATATATATAAACTTATTTAACGTCTGAAAATTAAAAATAAAATAAAATTATATATTAAATAGTTTTAGATTTTTAATAAATATTTATATTCGAATTTATCTTATGCGGAACCCTGTATTAAAAATGGTTTAGTTATGAAAAATTGAATTTAACACTTTTAAATCGTCTTTAAATAAAATAATAATAAATTTCACAAACTAATCCAAGTGGACCAAATAGGATCATATTTTATTCCTATGGTTGTTTTTGTTCGAATTACAATTATCTAATACAATTAGGACATGTGTTAGGGTAATTTTAATATCATTTTTACACTTAATTACCCTATTTACTTTTAACCGTGGTAAATGAAAGTCAAAAGTTACTATTCAACAAAAATTATTTTCATCTTATTGAACCTGATTTTACTTACTGATTTTAATCTTGTCTCTCAAATTTTTTAAATAGATCTAATAGAAGTGAAAAAATTAATATATATGCAATTTTTCAAATGCTCATAGAAGGTGGGTAAAAGACGGTAAAAAAGTTCAATAAACTTATATATATAAACTTTTTATAAAATGACTCCAATGAATTAAATTGAACATATATAGGTATTATGTATCCATTTTGACTTAAAATAAATAAAATAAAAAATTAATAAAATAAAAAGTTGGTTTTAAATATTAACGAAGTGTTTTTCAGTATTCATCAAAAATTTAACTTTTTCAGAAAAATACCAAAAAATCACCCTAAGCTAATTTTGATATTCTGAACTAAAAAATTAATTCTATTTTACCAGATTAAAAACATAGAATTGTCATTAATTTATTTATAATTAATTCCAGTTTTCAAAACTAAAAAGCGGGTTATAAAAAAAGTTAAAACTATCAAAATATTGACATGTATTTATGTCAAATTTAAACGTGAAATTACTTAAATGACCTAAACTATATTAAATGATAAAAAAATTCTAATTATATTTCAAAAAATTCAAATTCATAATTTAACAATATAAATTATTTCGATTAAAAAAGTTGTTATCAATTAAAATGTAGTATTTTTCAGAATTAATCAATATATGAAAGTTTTCAGAAAAGTACCAAAAATTAATCTAAGATAAAATTTGAGGCCAGATTCTAAAGAAGAATTTGATTAAATTATATTGAATATATTAAAGTGTTAAATATTGGTTTTAAAAAGGGTTTTCCATTAAATGGTGGTCAATTTGCATTTTTTGAAAAGTACATCCTTTATCTAAAAAATGAATTTGTTCTTATATTATATCTATGAAACACATGACATGGATTGTAAAAGTATATGGAGTATATAAAATTCAAAATTCAATCAATAAAATTTGTAACCGCTTTTTGAATGGCTAGTTTGGTAAGTTGTGGTGTGCTCGAACACAGTGCGGTGTGTAGCGCACGCTATTGAATTATGTTAAAGAAAATAACATAATATGATATATTAGAGTGTTACATTCTTACCCTATTTTGGAAATTTAATCCTCGTAATATTAAAATTGGTCTTGGTAACTTCATTGAATGTCCCATATAGCAAAAATAGTCAATAAACTATCACTTTAAAAGAAATAAATTGAGGTAAAAAAGTCCCCCAAGATTACCAATACTAGGATTCCATGTTGAAAAAAAAGATATATAAGATAAACTAAGTGTTAAGTTTTGATGGAGAGTGATAGAAAACATAATCCAGAGAAAGCTAACAACAATAAAACTACAATCTTGTGATGGGATAAATGGTCATTAGTTTCCTAGTAGGAAAATTAAACGAACAACTTTTTTTTTGATTTATGTTCCATTTCATAAATTTGAGGAATTTATTTATGAGGTTGACTATGAACATAAAGAGATATACATACTTTTAAAGTATAGTTTCATCTTGAAATTAATTTCTAGTAGTAACACATCTTTTTTTTCAAATGATGTGTATTCAAGAGGATCTGGTCACACTTGAAGCGGTAGAATCAACATCTATAGAATCACATAATCCACAAAGGATAACCTTTATATTTACCTTGTCATTAGAGATTAACCAAAACCAAAATGGTTAGTACAAGATCAGATGATCCCCAAAAAGGATAATCCTTTAGAGAATGAAATATTATTCTTTATTTAAAAAATTAAATGAATAATACCCAAAGTTAAATAAATGTCATTCCATAAAAAATTGTCCTTAAAATCCTTCAATATACTCCAAACTAATATTGAAACCCGAAACATAGAATAATTTGATTACGCAGTCCTCCACGTTAAATTATATCTCCAAATAACATCGACTACTCTTAAAGTCACATACTTAAAATTAATTTACCTAATAACATATTTTCTGGAATAGGTTAATCATTTCCATAAATAACCCAAATCACAATAAATCCACAATAAAACAAATATAAAAATCCACCATTAACCCTCAAATAAAATCCCATAGTATTCTATTTTCCTTAGAAATATTGTGTTCCCAACAGAGGAAGCATCATCCAAAATTACATTTATCACTTAATAACTATATCATTTTCATAAGCTAAGGATATCTATTTGATAAGACAGAAGATCCAAAATCAACTTATTATTGATCAATAACATCCTTTAACTAAAAATAATTAGCCACAGTAACCAGGGACTTCATGTAGTCTACTAGTAGGCGGTAAATCCCAATCGCACTCTAGTTGTGCTTTCGATACCTATAGGTTTTTCGGAAGCGATGGGTTGTCACACGGTATGCGTTTTGTCCTTTTCAAAAAAATATATTTTATAACATTCCCAAAATGAGATAAATGCTTCAAAATAACAATAACATAATTTCACCAAAACTGTTATCTCATACCTCACATTTTAATGCCTAAATTTAATAACTTTTAATTGCTTCAAATTCAACGATCATATAAACCAAAATGGTTATTTGTAACTATATCATCAATAGAAAAGATAATTCTTCCTAAAATAGCATTTTCACATAACAAACAACGGGGTTACACAAACAAGAATAAAGTCTTCCAAAGTAATCCCATAAAAAAATAGCATTAATACTTTTAAACATTTCACCATCCATTTATTTCCACATAGGTTCTTCTTTGACCAATAGGTTATCCTATAGAATATGGAAATCCCTTTGGGTAATGCCCATGTCCCCTACATTTACGGCAGATTACTTTAAATGGATTCTTAGGTCCATTTTTATTTTATTCCATAGAACTCTTCATTTTTCCTTGGAAATTATTTATGATATGTCCTTCTTGTTCCATTGAGACACTTCCCTAGGTGTCTCCTTCCACATTTCCTGCATGATGGAAGTTGAGATTTATTTTCTCCATGGTCTCCACTATTGGAGCTCTTATCATTCACCACCATTATCTTATTTATTGTGTCTGGGAGTTGGTTGATATATATGTTGTAGATCATATTTTTGGAAAACTGATTCGACGTGAACATGGCATCTTTTACACCTATCAAAATTTCATTTCGTTTCACATTTCCTCCTCCGTTACCACCTTGTATATCATGTTCAATTTTACTATGAATTCCTTGGAATATAGAAAATGACTAACACAAGAAAGCATAGTGCGAGTCAGAAAATCATTTAGAGAAATTCTTAACACCTTATTTACAATGTAAAACACCTTAGATTTAACCAAGGGTATTTATTCCCATCTTATATTAAACTCCTTCAAATTGGTTTGTAATGAAAATGTAAATTATCCTAAGAATATCCCTCGGGAGTTTCATAACCAAGAGTACAACAAGGCCCATTTTCATGTACCAGGATACCCCGAGTCAAGTCTGAAACTCCATGTCAGAGTTTTCACTCTTTGGTGCATATGTTCAAGAGCCTCCTATACATGCTCATATACACACAAGGATGTATTTATTGAAAAACCCACATAATATTCAAATTACCAAAATGTTTTGATGTTATTTTATACTAATCATCAATATCAATCTTATGGTAGTGTTTCCTAATCAAATTATTTTTCTAAATATAGCTTCCAAGGTTTGTTCTAAACTTCATCTGATACCAACTGTAATGCCCCGACCCCAGTTACCCAAAATTGGTGCATTATTACATAACATTGGCATGATTCAAGGAATCATGTCCTGAAAGGAAGATCAGTTTACTAGCCTTGGATGTACTGGATATAGGCATAAGTTTTATATTATATATTGAAAAAACAACAACAGTGTGTCCCATTTGAGCACTCCTATATTTTTTAGCCCATTCTTGAGGTTAATCATAGTATACTTCTTTTTATCCCGAGAAAAATAAAACATAAGAAAGGGGTGAGCTTAGATGCTCAGTAAGGATAAAAATATAGTAAAAACATTCATAAATAAGCATAAACATTTAAGAAAATGTATAAGACTAAAACAAAAGCCTTTTAAACATAAAGATCATCATGATATGGAAAATATAAATCCAAATAATGCCATTTACTTATTCATATGGATATTATACTATTAAAATAATCACATGAAATATCAATAGACAATTTCATAATTATGGAATGTATAATGTCAGACTTCATAACCACATAGTCCATGCCTTATGCTAAGACTACATATAAGATTTTATCAAGGCCTTATTCCAAGACAGTAGATTTTTTCATGAGATCTACCGATGCATCGAGGAGCTATAGTGGGCTCCCCCTGTCACTTATTAATTCCAACGCATTCCTCATATGAAAAGGTTTAAACATAACGTAAACATTCATATTAATGCAATCATACAAAATGTCAATACTTTATCCACAAACCAAGAATGGTATAAAAATAACACATCCACAGTCAAACATATCACTAAACCCTCAATAAAATATGGATGATTTGTATCATAATAAATCAACATTGATCAATAATAATATATTGTAAAGGATGTAGACATAGTTGAAAATTATCGTTAAAAATCATTAAGAGAAATATCCCTTTTAGTGAAATCATTTAAAAGTTATATAATTTATAAAGGAAGTCATTTAAAATATATATTTTCAATAAATATGTCCCATACCACTTTGACACTTTTGAAAGGAATTAAAATTTTAAAAAATTCATGTCCATATAAATAAATTCTTAAAACCATTTTGAAAACATGGACATTAATGAGAAAAGGTTATAAGAATAAATCATTAAAACATTAAAAATGATATTTTAGTTAGAGTTGTTAAACTACGGAGAGATTCTTGAATATAAATAAATGATGAAATAAAAAAAATATAATATCATGAGAATAAAGGGATTCATGATATACTATGTCAAATTACTATATATACACCAAATAAAAGTGAATTGGTGCATAACAATAATGAAGTGTCAATGGAATGTATGTTGAGATGAATTCCTTTATAAAGACTATATATTTATGTTTAGGATAAATCAATGACATAATTATGTGACAAAAATATAAATTCAATCAATATTATTGGATATCTAGTGTAAATCATTCAGAGGAATTCTCACATATTCTTGTAAAAACAACACCAATTACTTTGATGTTGAACTAAATGAATAGAAATTGAGTTAAAATTACTCTTATGAGGTTTATATCGATGACTAGATAATTTATAAATGGAGTTATTGTGTGTATCAAAAGTATATACATACAAATCGCAGAGTAAATTACTACTTAAGTAGATAAATAGAATTTTCACACATAATCATGGAGTATAGTAATCAATGAAGTTTGCGTAAAACTGAATGAGTAGAAATGGATATTTGAAATTCCCATACCGATTTGGCAACTTTGGAAACATACACCCCATGGAAGAAGGATCATCCAATGATGATATAAATACCCATAAATTAATTTATATTATGGAAACACTACATTCATGGGAAATACATACTCCACACAAAATATAATAGTGGAAAATATAGCATTAATCTTATGGGAATATAAGTGAGATGAAAACCCATTACCTTGACTTTTACTTAGTTTAGGGTAGGTTAACCTCATATATAATGGTGAAATCATTATTATTAAATTATACAAGAACCAAATATATAAATATTATACCTTATATGATCTTCTAATATTCCTTTTGGTAATGATATTTCAGTAGAATCATTGTTTTGGTTGTTTACTGAATTGTTTTACTTTATATGTTTTGTTACATAAGTCATGTTTGTTATGTATTGTATGTATTTGATTCATATCCACAATGATATTAAGTTTTTAAACATTATTTTTAATCATAAAATTAAAATTATTCTTGAATGATTACGATGGGGAATAAATCTCATCGCGTTTGTGGAGATGGTAAGCCGTACATACGCACGAGTGACAATATCATTATATTGAATGTGAAATATTATGTAATTGGATGTTATATCATATATACAGAATCATTAACATGTTATATTTATTATTTAAATAATTTATACTCATTATTATACACACAAAATAATTAAGTGTTTGAAAAACAAACTACACCACGACGTGCAGACGGTAAGCCATACGTACGCACGTATATGGAGTTTGTCATTTAAAGGATGGACAGAATAACGAATATGGTTGTACCATATTTATAATAACATCATAGAATGTAGAAGTAACTAGATTTATTATTTTTTTATGGAAAAAAATAAATAGGATGTGGAAGAAGAAATGAACATGAAAGAGGGTGGTGAAATTATTACCTCTTCTTTGGGTGTTTCCTTTTGAGTTGATCAAAAGGGCTTCTTAGGATGCCTTTCTGATTAATGTAAGGAATATAAGGATATGTGAGGGAATTTGGGAGGATATTTGGGAAGGTTTTGGCGGAGCCAAATGACTTTCGAGGTGTGATTTTGAGAGAAAGGGTAGTGCCCTTTTATAAGAGGGGAATGGGGCACTTTAGGAAAATCTTGAAATATTATTTTATAATAAAATACTTTTCGGTTTCTAATGGATCCAAAATGATTTTTTATGGGTAATGTTGGGATGGGTCAACAAAATCTTAACCCAAAGGTTTTATACAGGTTTACGTCACCATATTAACCCTATATTTTAGATTTAACTCTTAGTTAAATAGTTTGACATTTACGATGTCATTTTTATTTTTATATTATATGGTTAATAAACATACTATAACATGAAAGGAGAACCCCAAGTGGTTCATTATTAATATATATAACCTTATCTATGTCATTTTTCTGATTCTTGTATTTTTACGAATATTATATCATTTAATAATATAGTATTGGTTTTAAAAACATAATTATGTCAATTTTGAATCTATTTAATAGTTGATTTTTTGGAAAGCCATAAAAACTTTATCACTTCCAATAAATTTTTTTCAATAAACCCAAACATGTCATATTGACTTATAAAATTATTTTAATTAATCAGAAGTTTCAATTAACATTTATTTGTATATTTATAATGTCAATTATTTTAATATTTCATAAATAAGGCAATTACTGCATCATCATTTTTTCAAATATAAATTAATTTATGTAATGTTAAAACTTATAAATAAAATATAATTATTCAGGTAATACTTTTATATTTCTAATGAATATTTATATTCTAATTCATATTATGTGTAACCCCATATTAAAAATGGTTTAGTTATTAAACATTGAATTTAACACTTTTACTCATTTTTAATTAAAATAATGATAAATGTCTAAATATAAACCAAGTGGACCAAAGAGGATAATATTTTATTCCTAAGGTTTTTTTGGTCGAATTACACTTATCAAATTGAATTGGGACATGTGTTAGGGTAATTTTAATATCAATTTTACCCTCAATTACCCTATTTACTTTTAACCACCGTAAATAAAAGTCAAAAGTTACAATTCATCCAAAATTATTTTCATCTTATTGAACAAAATTTTTCTTAATTATGTTAACCATGTCTCTTAGATTTTTCAAATTGAACTCACAGAAGTGGTAAAATTATGTTTTATGCAAATTTTCAATTGCTCCAAGAAGGTGGGTAAAAGATGGTAAATACATTCAATAAAATTATATATATCTAAACATATTATAAAATGACACAAATGAATTAAATTGAAATTATATAGGTATTATGTATCTATTTTCACTTAAAATAATTAAAATAAATGACTATCTAAATAAAAATATTGTTTTAAACAATAACGTAGTGTTTTTCACTATTCATAAAAAATTTAATGTTCTCAAAAAAATACCAAAAATTCACCCTAAGATAATTATGAAATTCTGAATTAAAAAATTGATTCTCTTTTATGAAATTGAAAACATAGAAGTTTCATTAATAAATTTAAAATTAATTTTGTTGTCAAAACCAAATGGTGGGTTTTTTAAAAAGTAAAAACTATCAAAAGATTGACATGTGTTTATGTCAAATTCAAATGAGAAATTATATAATATGAACTAAATTGTATTAAATGATAAAAATATAATCTAATTATACATCCAATACATTCAAATGCACAATTAACATTATAAATTATTTTGATTAAAAAAGTTGTTTTAAATTAAAATTTTGTATTTTTTAATAATCATCAAAATATGAAAGTTATCAGAAAAGTACCAAAATTTTATCTGAAATAAATTTTTATGTCCCGATTATGAATAATAATTTAGTTTCATTAAATTTAATATATAAAAGTTTCAAATATTGGTTTATAATATTGCATTTTTTTTAAAAATACGTCATTTTTTCTGCAAAAATGTATTAATTCTTATATTATCACTAAGAAACACATAATATGGATCCTAATATTATATGGAGTATAAAAAGTTCAAAATTCAATTAATATTATTCATAACTACTATTTCAACAGCTAGTTTGGTAAGTCGTGATGCGCTCGAACTCGGTGTTGTGTGTAGCACAAGCTATTGAATTACATTAAAAAATAACTTAATATGAAATATTAGGGTGTTACATGCATGGGTTCCTTTTATTTGTATTGGTTTTACATGTATTTGTTATATTATTGAAATTCTTGGTGATCAATCCCAATGCTCACGCGGGTCGAGCCCAATGTGAGAAACAAGGGATGATTGCCATGCCATTTCGTCTAAACATAAGGGTGTCGACCAAGATTCAGGCATCCAGGGTTTGTACAAACAATTAATATTTCTAGAAAGAAATGGAAGATGCTCGATTGGAGGACGAGAACCACAGGACAATCAACATTTCTTCTTTCCAAATGTGTTGTAGTGGACAAGCGGGGTAATGCTAGGGGAATCCGACATAATCCGAACATAGAGGAATGGATAGTGTGAATCACGATACCCAATGTTTGGAACATTTTTAGGGTGGCATGAGAATAAATTATGTCTATTGAACATGTTCAAAACACAGTATCCTTATTGCTTTAGCCTGGAATGGGAATAACAAATGAGGGTCGACCGCTGACCATTTTTGAAACACAAGGCCTGACGCGAAATTGCATCCATTAGCCTTCTGGAACATTAGCCCAAGATATTAGGTGAGCCATAGGCTGAGCATCCAAACTATTAAAGGGGTTATTTCAGACATGAAAGAGGGAGAGGTGTCGAATAAAGGGAACACAAAACATGGGGAGTGAGTCATTCGAATGGAGTCCAACAGTCTTGAAATTACACCACCATAGTGAAGACACATTAAGTGAGCACATCGGTCTGATAATGGATCAAACATACATCCGAACAGAACTCTTTGTTGAGGACCTGAAATGACATGTAGTTTTACGTCAAACCAATGAGGATGATAGACATGTATTTTAACGTCGTACGGTGAGGAAGGTGCACAGAGTTTAAAGGTTATACTTCACTAACCATGATTGGGGCCGAGGGGCCAGATGGGTTAATGACCCAGGGGTTGGACCTGAGAGGAAATTCCTAGGTGTCGCTACATATCCTATAAGGATGAAACCCAAGCCAAATGTAGTTTTTTAAGCACAGCGTGGTCATAGACCAACACTGGTAGGGGAAATCCTCTTTAGCATGGGATCTGGTGAATCCCATGATTACCATGGGGTATCCTAAACTTGTTCAGTGTAGAACCACAGTTTAGTGTCATGCATCAAGGACATGTGGACTCATGTAGTTTAACGTCATATGATAGGATAGGAAGATCCCAGGAACAGAGTATGTGGTGCGGTATCTATTAACCCGATGTGAATGAGGACACATAGAGTTCGTACCACACCACATATCCCTGGAGGATGTTCTTTAGGTTAAAGGACCAAAAAAAAACATTATGTTTGGCTTAAGGAAAAGCGGCCGAGCGTTCCTATGTATCCCATGAGGATGGGGCTCCTGCTGCATGTAGTTCTGATAGTGTAATTTAACATCATGTAGGATGATGAAAGTCATGTGTGGCATGGTTTTCCCAGTACACGTCCTACCAGAACTACTAAGCACATGTGAGTCGCGCTCAATTTGGGAATCAAGAAGTAGTGATAGGGATTTTTTGGCATAGGGAGGCACATGTTAGGGGCAGTGGTACAATAGGTGAATGACATCCCAATGATGCTGACCTACCAATATAACGCACCTAGATGCACGAAGAAGTAAAGTCGAGTGTGTTGGAATTCCACTTGAACATAGGAAAGTGGAAATATGGAAATTATGTTATTCGTGATCTAGACCACAATGATGGTGGTGTGATGATTGGGGATAACTTTTGACCATGTTCTAAACATAGTATCCATATCGCATTAGCCTGGAATGGGGACAGAGAAATGAGGGTCGACCGCTGACCATGTTCGAAACAGAAGACCTATCGCAAAAGTTGTCTAAGGTCCTCTGGGATGTAGGCCCAAGATGGTGGGTAAGAATGTGTGGAATGAGACCAGGCCGCAAAGGGGGTCCCTTCAGGCATGGAAGACGATGAAGATCCAAATGACGGGCTCACAAAGCCTGTACATGGAATGAGGGGAATGTTCATGTGAAAATTATACACTTCATGCTCTTTTTTAAAATGCATCTGAATACGACTATAATATGTATAAGATAGAGGTAGTTGAGTCCCTTCCCTCCAAGGACAAAGGTCCTGAGGTTGCATGATTTAAGCTTAATGGTCGCAGGATGATCCATTCAGGGGAGATTGATTTAATGGATTGTGCGTAGGGTGGTGAAGTATCCAAACAAGATGTGTCATTCCCACTGGTAGATCATTGTTTAGGGTCATAGATCTCAGACCAGGTGGGGAAAAGATTCAGGAGGCACATGGTGTGGCCTTTTCAAAACCCGACATGCATGAGGACATAGAAGGTACTCGCTACACCACATGTTCCTCCGAGTGTTTGAGCCGGGGGTCTAAAAGAGAGGGGACACGATTTTGGGTTCCTGGGACTGGACCCATAGACGAGATGTCTGGGCGTTCCTACATATCCCATATAGATGGGAATCAATCCATACATAGTTCAAGAAGATGTCATGTAGTTTAGCATCTTTCGGGAATGACATAGAGTGACAATAGTTTTTGGTCATAGATCTCGGACCAGAGATGGTATGGAATGCGGGAGATCCATGGCGATGGAATAATGAAACCCGGCGTCAAAGAGGAGATGAGGTCCAGATCACCATGTGTTCCTTGGGGAGGTTTAAGGTTGAAGGACCAAAAAAAAATCTAGACTGGGCCAGATGAAAAATGTATGGGTGTTTCTATGTATCCCATTAGAATGAGAATGAATCAACACGTATTTCTAGGAGGTTTTGCGGGTCAGGCCCTTACACAAAAAGAAGTGGAATTTGATAGATCTTGTGAGTCCTTTAGGCTGAATATGTGTTGTTGTTTTTTTTGGTGAAGTAATGGACTTAGGATAGATATTACATGCATCAACACAAGAATCCTACCATGTTCAGGCATTGACAAATGGTATTTTTTGTGACCGATACCATCCATGATGTCCCCTAGAATGAGGACACCACGATGCAGTGCTATTTTTTGACATGCGACCAGGACGATAATTTCACAGTTTAGGGTCATGTGATGGGACCAACCCTGCATTTTAACATCATGTTGTATAGACACAAAAGTTTACAGTCATTTGGGAATAAGAAACATCGTTTAAATGGATCAAACATATATACAATAGATGAGGTTCTATAGAGAATTTGTACGATTTGATAAAGAATACATGACTTGAATGAGGACAAGGTCCACATCGTACCCTGTGTGATTTCGAGTAGGAAACCATGGGCCAAGGGGAAAGAAAAGTTTGGAGAATATGGGACAGGAGAGTATTTCCCTTAGTTGGGTTGGACCCGAAGATGAGATGCATCGGTGTTTCTACGTATCCCATGGGAATCAAAATCAAGATATAGATAGTTCTTGGAGGTGCCTTTTAACATTGTGTGGGAGCAAATATTGTTTACTTTCATGCGAGGCACGAATTAAGAGGGATAACACCTTGAAAGAGGAATACATGGTGCGATTATTACGAACCTGACGTGAATGGGGGAATAAGACCACATGTGACACACCATGAGGTCCTATAAGATTTAGATCCCATAAGGCGGAATAGAAGAGATATATTAGTGGAAATTGTGCTGGACCCAAAGACGAGATGTCTAGGAATTCCTATGTATCCCGTGAGAATGGGTATCAAGCCATATGTAGTTCTCAAAGAGATCATAGATTATGGTCTTAGATCTCGAACCATAGAGAAGAGTAATCCATCCATGTAATAGTGGACCTCAACCCGATCCCTAAGCCCATGTGAGTAAAACGTGATGTGGGAAACAAGGGAGGAAGTTGTTTTTTGCAAAACATGGAATTCACACTAATTGGAAGTCGGTGCAGAGGCCCGAATGATGCCTTTACCGCAGCGTTTGTCCTCCTAACGTGCAAATGCGCACTAATGGATAGTGCTAGGGGTGTATAAATTTTATTTGGACATAATGGGGTGGAAAATAATGTGAGTCATGTTGCAAACATTCAAGGCTTGAAGGGTCTTGCGTGATGATGGAGGATAATTATTGACTATGTTTGAAACCCTACATCCATATCATGTGGAGTAAAATGGGAACAACAAATGAGCATCGACCACTGACCACATTTGAAACACGGGACTTGTATAGATGTTTTGTCTGAAACCCTTGAAGATGTTGGCCCGTAATGGTAGGAGAGCCCTTAGGCCTTGAGTCCATGCCATTTGGGGGTCCCTTCGGGTGTGAAAGGTAATGGATGCCCAAATTAAGAGGAACATGAAGCCTGAAAAATGGAAGAATGCATGTCTGTGTAGAATGTGACACTCTGGGTTCTAGACTTGAGTACTCATGGCCCAATTGGTGAATCATCGAAGAGGGTAGATGGACCCAACTTAAGGTAAACCGACACAATGAGATGAATGAAAAGAAAGGGAGCGAAGGCCACTCAGGAGATAGTGGTATGTGGTGTGGTTGTAATAAACCAGATGTGAATGGGGAAATATGCCCACAAAACAATGTATATCCCTCTTTTGGAAGATTTCAATCCAAGTGTCCAAAATGATCAGTAGGTTTCTATGAGATGGTGCTGGACCTGAAGTCTAGACGATCGTGCAGTCCTATGTATCCCATGAGGATGGGAATCAATCCACACACAGTTCTAGAAAAGGGAGGATGAAAAAAAGGGCATGATATCTCAACGAGGGGAGTGTATGGTATGACGAGTAACCTGACGTGAATGAACACACAATCCCACACCACACCATAAAACCCTAAGTGAGAACTTGGTCCAGGGGCCCAAAAAGGCCAAGGGGCCTGAGGCTAGGCCATGGACATAATGTCATAGCCAGGTTGCATTTTAATGTATTTCAGTGAGGAGGAAGTTAGTGGTAAGGTATCTCATCCGGGGATGTGTATGACATGGCGATAAACCTGATGTGAATGAGGACATAATCCCGCACCACACCATACAAACCTATGTGAGAACTTGGGCTAGGGGCTTGAAAACGCCAAGGGGCCTGAGGCAGGGCCATGTTTGGAGTGTCATGGCCATCAGGTAGTTTAACGTCTTGTAGCGAAGATGATGGTGATATTTGTTTTGGGTCATATATCTCAGACAGTATATGACTAGTTAAATTTCATATGCATGGGACAGAGAGGGAAAACCATCGTGCTTATGGAAGGCCACAAAGCGGAAAAAATGATAGAGGAAAACTTTTGACAAGGTTCACAACATAGTATCTACCCTTGTGTGACTAGAATTTGAGGCATGCAATTGAGCATCAATCATTGACCAAATTCGCAACACGAGACTTGTATGAATCTTCCACTCGCAATCCTTGAGGACGTTAGCCCGTAATAATAGGATATCCCTTAGTCCTAACATGAATTCTATTCGGGGGCCCTTTTGGATCTAGAGGGAGATGGAAGCCCAAATGATGGGACTAGAGAAGCATGGTTGGGAATGTTCACATGGTACAAATGATAAATGAAGGGAGGGATGTCTGAAGGGGATATGTCTGGTATGGCGACATAGCCCGACATGAATGGGGACGTGATTCCATACCGCACCCTACAATCCTACATGAGAACGTTGGCTAGGGGCTCAAAGGGGTAGAAGGACATGAGGATAGGAATCCCGACCAATTATATCCAGATGACCTCTCATGCAGGCATTTCCTTCGTATCTCTTATGCCCACATGAGCAATGCTCGGTGTGAGAAACAAGGACTAGGATTATTCTCTCCCCATCACATAAGGGTTTGACAGCTGGAATCAGCCTCTTGCTCGAATCATACCAATATTTGGAAAGACAGTGGGGGAGAATGAACCACTACACTCCATGTTTTGGACATATGGGGATGGTGAAAATGACAAAAGATAGTTGTTCACCATATTCAAAACACAGAATCTATATCGTGTGACCCGAAATGGTATCAACAAATGAGCATCGACCGCTAACCATATTTTCAATGCGGGAATAATATCTTTTTTTTTGCTAAAACACTTGAGGGTGTTGGCCCAAAATTATTGGAGAGAACTTAGGCCAAGTATCCTCATTGTTCGGGGGCCCCTCTAGATGTGAAAGATAATGGGAACCCAAATGATGGGGTGTGTGGAGCATAAATTCTCCCGTGAAATTTCAAATCACGTAAGACAGTAGAAGAGATTAATATCTTCATGGGAGAGGGATACATGGTATGATCATGATGAACTTTATGTGGAAGAGGGAGAAATACCACACCACACCAGGTGTTTCATCCCAATGGGACATCCTGAAGTTTGTGGTTGGACCTATGGATGAAACGTCCCGGAAGTCCTACGTATCCCATGAGGATGGGAATCAAGCCACATGTAGTTCTAAAAAGGGACATGTAGTTTGAAGTCATGAGCTAAGGATGTGGGAGGATTATAATAACAAAGGACAACAAATGGTGCGATCATCGTTACCCTGACATGGATGGGGCCAAAGAAGCCTACACGACGCCATCGGAGATCCCCCAAAAGAACTTTGCCCAGGAGGGGATAGTGAAAGAAGAAACTAGGTATGCACTCAAGGAAAGGCTTCTCAGCATTCCTACGTATCCCATAAGGGTGGGAATCATGACATACATAGTTCATAAGATGTAGTTTAATGTCATGCAGGATGATGCATAGTTTGTGGTCATGTAGGACCATACAGTTTAAGGTCATGCTGGACTGTCATGTAGTTTAGGGTCGTGTGGGATCGACCAGTTTAATGTCTTTTATGACCATATAGTTTATGGTCATGTTTTACCCCATAGCTCAAGCAATGTATTGCTTGAGGAACTTGTCATTGGTGGGAGGAGTTATACACTCACCATCCATTGTAACAAGTGAGTACACACAATTGGAGTAAACCTTGTGAGTGATGTAAGGCCCTTCCCATTTGGGCTCCAACATGGGTGGTCTTTTTCTAGGTATCATTAGTTCCCTCAGGGACAATACCAAGTCTCCTTGCAAGAAGGATCATAGGTGAAATTTCATGTTGAATGATCTGACTATCTTGTTATGATGCCTTTCGAGATTGTGCAGGGGATAAAGCATGTTCTCATCAATTGCTTCCAACTCAGGCAGACAGATTTCAGCTACTTAATTCGGTGCTTGCTGATCATAGACAGTTGTGTATAGTGAAGGCAATTGAATATCTATGAGTAGGATGACCAAAGTTCTATACACCCGGGAATATGGGGTCACCTATGTGGAATTATGATTCATCATCCGATAATCCAAAAGGGAATTGGGAGCTTGTCCGACCAACTCTTCTTATCCTGAGAGACCATTTTCTGAAGAATATTAGAGAGGGTTTTGTTGAATTCCTTGATCTATCAATTTTCTTGAACATGATAGTGGAAGGTGTGGTTAAAACAGATTTTGTACATAGTGTACAATTTATTCATCTCATGTGCTCGGAATTTCGTGCCATTGTCGTTAAGGATGGCGTGAGGGACTCCAAATCGGTAGATGATGTTTGAGATCACAAAGTCAACGAATGAACATGCTTTGACCTCTTTGAGTGGGACTATCTTTTCCAACTTGGAGAAGAAATTTGTGGCAGTCAGGATGAACCTGCACCGATGAGCTGTCGTAGGTGGATATGGTACCACAACATCGAGTCCCCACGCCACAAATGGCTAAGAGTACTTGGTGGAGTAGAGAGGCTCTGGCAGCTGATGCATAAAGTTATCTTGAATTTGGAATGCACGACATCTCTTGGAGAACTCGATGTAATCATGGATCATAGAGGGCCAAAAGAACCCCCGTCTTTGGATCTGGTGAGACAGTTTTGGCCTGGTCTGATGAGCCCTACAGGAACTGACGTGAACCTATTACATGACCTGAGAAATCTCGACTCCTTGAATGCAACAGAGGAGAAACCCATCAATCCCGAACTTGTAGAAGATTGGTACATGGCTACGGCTGTCTTGAATGGTGAACTGCAATGTGCGGTGTCAGATTCGCTCGCACTCAGCCCGATCTACTGGGAGATTACCATTCTAAAGATAATTAAAAAAGGGGGATCTCCAGTCGAGAGTCACTTCGATCACTGCATCCAGGTTACTCGAGGGTGCGGATGTGGTGGCTCCGGTGGTAAGGTGGCTTACCCACGGGCCATCGTCATCATCAGGGGTGACAAGATCAATGAATCTCTGATGTGTCACATGGATAATATGATCATCCTACTCGAGCTCCATGAGTGATGCATCCAGGCTAGCCAGAGCGTCATCTCAACCATTCTGAGTTTGAGGAACATGAGTAACTTCTGGCCGAGATGTGAACAAGGCCATTATCTAGAGTGTGTGTTCCCACAATGGTAAGTGCTCTAGTTTTATAAAGATATAGTATCCATTGATCTGTTTCATGACTAGTTCAGAGTCCCCAATCACATGCAAATGGCGCACATCAATCTCGAGAACCAGCTCGAGGCTAGTGATGAGAGCCTGATACTCTGTCTCATTGTTGGTGTATCCTTCTGATGATAGGAATGTATATGTTAGGATGGCTTGTTCCTGGGAAATGAAGACAATACCCAGGCCTACTCTATTGAGCCTGGGGTCATTAAGCCTTTTACTGGTGGGGCTCCGAGAAGCACCATCAGAGTGCATCTGCCAGCATGGCATGGCTTGGTCTACCAAGAGGATCACCTAATCGGGGAAATCGAGATCCAAGGACTGGTCAGAAGGATCCGGATGGGCAACAAATAATTCCTCTAATTCTTTCCCATTAATAGCTTTCTAAGGGACAATCCTTATATTTAATTGCTAGAGAATCACTACCCACTAAGCTAGACGACCTGTCAACATGGGGCGGTTCAAGATGTAATTCAGTGGGTCTACTCAGGACACCAACAATACCTCATGGTGCTGCATGTAATGGTACAACTTCTTGTAATATGAATATCAGCGCAAGGCAGCTCTTTTCGACAGGGGAGTATCTGGTCTCTCTATCAAGGAGCATGTGGCTGAGGTAGTAAAGGTTGTTCTCCATCCCCTCGTTGTTCTTCTGGTTGAGAAGGGTACAATGAGATCATTCTTGGGAGGTCACATAAAGTACCAGTGGCTTTCCAAATATGGGTTTCATTAAAATGTAACGTTGGAGAAGAAACTACTTGATTTCCTCGAACACAGTTTTACATTCTTCATCCCATTGATAGAGTGTGCCTTTTATCATGATCTGAGAAAAGGAATTACCCTTTCCAGCCAGGTTCATAATGAATCTATTTATATAGGCTAAGTGTCCTTGGAAGCCTCGATAATTTTGAATTTTGCTCAGAGGAGACATCTGGATAATGGCCTTGATCTTCTCTGGGTCGATATCAATGCCCTCGTACCTAACAACGAAGATGATAAACTTTTAGAGGTGGCCTCTGAAGGTACAATTCAATGGATTCATCTTCACTTGATGAGAACAGAGGAAGCCGAACACTTTTTCAAGGTCTTTGAGATGGTCCTGATGCAGGAGAGATCTAACCACCTAATCATCCACATAGAATTCCACCAAATTTCCAAGGATTGACATATATATGTGATGCATAGCCCGCTGGTACATGGCACCTGCATTATTTAGATCGAAGCGAATGAATTGGTAACATAAAGTACCTTGTGGTGCTTTTAAGGATGTTTACTCCTCATCGTCGGGGTCCATTCGGATCTAGTTGTACCTGGAGTACTCATCCATGAAGTAGAAGTCTTGGAATACTGCTGTAGCGTCAACCAATAACTCCCTCACGGGAAGGGAAAAATCATCCTTCAGACCATGATGGTTGAGATCCCAAAAGTCGATGTGGACCCTGATCTGTCCATTCTTCTTCTATACTGGAACAATATGGGACTACCATTTGGGGTACTAGAACTCCTTAACAAAACTAGCTCTGATGAGCTTATGAAAATCCGCCTCTACTAGGTCACTATGAGAAGGGTGCATCTTTCTAGGAGGTTGCTTGAAACCACGATGATTTTCTGGGAGACCGAGGCAGTGAATGAATACCTGAGGATCTAGTCTGAGAATCTCATCATAACTCCATGTGAATACATCATGGTTTTGTTTTAGGATGTCTATGTACTGCTGTTGTTCCTCAAGGGGCATGGAAACACTGATCGTTGTGGGTTTTGGGTTTTCCTCGATTCAGAGGATTACCTATACCAAATCGTCAACTATGGAAGAGACACCATCTTTGAAGGTTGTAGGAGCATCCTACGAATCCTCTTGTCCACTTATAAAGGAGGGATCCACAACCAGATGAATTGCCTCTGAGTTGGTAGATCTCGAAAGGAGGCTGGTACCAGCCTGAGCGGTAGTGGACAATGCATCGGGGAACTCCTGTGCAACCACGACCATGTAGATGAAGGATTTTGATCCAATCCCATCTAGTATTTGGCTCAAGGGGCCATTATTGATGATATAGAAGCAATAGTGGCATGTCGGCTTGATACGGTTAATTCCAGTCTGGTGGAATAAGCATGTATGACGTATTTTCGTTTCCATGGGGTAGACATCCTGATACCTTATGGGGGTAAGAGGCTCCGGGATCACCTGAGCCAGATTTTTATAGGAGTACAATGTGATCTTCTGACGTCTCTTAGGACTGGGAATGTGTTCCCCCCTCATACCAGAAACAAATAAGCATTATCCCTTGTCGGGGGTCGTAGCCTCCAATCGGTGGATTGGAATCATGTATGTGTCATATAGATCTGTCCACGGGTTGGTCACTACCGCAGCATGCTCGACCTCACAACTCTGAATCTGCATTTTCTTGCTCTTGTATTAGTTGGCATCTAGGTAGCGGGCTTCACAAGAGGAAAAGGGAGTCACATCACCTTGAACCACACCCACTCGACCATTAATGGAGTACTTGAGACACCATTGATAGGATGAGGGAACCTCCACATGCATGTGGAGCCATGGCCTTCCCATCAACGCATTGTAGGTGGTGTCCTGGGAGACTACCATAAATTCGGTGCTGGAAACTAGGCCACCAAACTAGGTCTTCAAGTGGATCATACCAACCGGTGTCTGTTCTTTCCTATCATAACCATGGATTCTTAGGTTAGAGGGACTCAGATCATCTTCAGACAATCTCATCTTTTGCAGTGTCAGATTCGGGATTAGGTTAATTCCAGAGCCCATGTTGAAAACACAATGATGAAACTCATTTCCATTGAATTGACATGTGATGTACAATGGGAGAATGTGACCTTTTATGTGATATCCTTCATCTTCTATAGAGAATGATATAATTTTATGGCATTCAGCATTCTCGATAGCTTCAGTATGAAAGGCTTCTACGGATGCTACTTTAGTCTCAAACTGGAGGGGGCTTCTTAAGGCCTCAGCGAGGGCCTCACACATATTTTACTATAGGAGTAGGGCCTCAAGGAAGGATATCCTTTCAAGAATACTAGCTATGTGATTTAAAACATCGTACTTCCACACTAGGCATGAACTTTTTATTTTAGGAAGTCACTCTATGACAGTTGGTATGGTGGCCCATGCCGACTATACCTGCGGCTGACTAGTACTGGTAACATGCCACTACCCACTGGTCTATGAATATGGAGTGGCTAAAATATGAGGGACCGACTATTGAGATTATCCTATAGCAGGGTGTGGTTGATCATGTCATGGTAAGGGTGGCTCTGCCTGATCCCGCAACACAAACTGCAGTGGAGGCAGGCCTGATGCCACTATATGAGAAGGTTGCGCGTGCTGAGCCCTACCCTGTGCCTGTTGCCTAGTTTTGGTAGCATGCACAGCCTGGATATAAGTGATCACTAAGGCACTCCAATGACCCATATAGACATGACTCTGTCGATGCTGGCGACAATTGGGGACGTTATGAGGATGTGCATGGGGCTCCTCATCATTAAGAATCATGTGGGAATTACCAGCTCAATGGTGTTAACCAAGGTGTACCATTGAACGTCACTCGAAGAGCCGTCCACTACTAGATGTATTCTGAGAGGTATTTTCATCTCTAGGGGCATGAAGTCATCAATATTATGGGATGGTGATGGCATCAACGGGGGACTATGCTTTCCCTTGTGTAGTCGGTGTGTGCTCTTCTAGGAAGAGGATGACTGAGACAATAATGCAGAGGAGGTGGCTGCAGCTTCTGAAGGATCTGGCTGATTCAGGCATGCCTAGATGACACCATGGGCACATGCGACTATTTTTATGGCCATCAATTCATCTTACTTCTAGGATCCGTGACTATAAACCCGATGCCACTCGCCCTCACTATCGCTGCTGTTGTCTGCCCTCATGAAGATGCATGCCACCTATGCCGGAGATGGTCCAAAATGGACTATGTTGTTATCTACCTCGTCTTGAGTCCAGTATTTGAAAACATAGCACTTCTATAGTGTGTTCCCTAGGATCCGGTTATAGGGGTAGTAATTATAGTGATCGGTGAGGTTTGCCTCTTCTGGCCTTCTACACTCATGCAAACGTAGAATCCCTTACTCCAAGGCACTAAGGATGTAATCAGGGACTTGTGCCTCGTTGTATTAGTTGGTCTGTTTTATCTTGTGCAGAAAGGTTTACCTTATAGATTTACCCTGACAAGGGGTAGGAGGAGCCTTTCGAGGAGGTGGGGCGGGGTTATCTCACCAGGGCGGTGGCGGTGCATTGCACAGTGGAACCTACTGATTCTGAGGAGGGAGATGCTGGGCTAGTTGATGCGCCTAAGGTGGAAGACCTCTTCAAGGCACTAGAGGAGGCTCCATTGAAAACAACTCTAATCATCCAGGGTCCTTTATCTAGGCCACTGAGGTAGGCTCGTCCCTGGCAGCCCATCTCATGGGGATCAGAAGCAGCAAAGGACGTGCCTGTTTATCCTGCTGTAAGGCTTCCTCTAGAAACTGGGAATTATCAAAGATGTCTCGGAATCCTTTGGGATAGTTTTGGGTGATCAGATAGTAGACCAACTCTGTCTTGGCATTCCCTATGCACATCATTAGCAATTTCTCTTGAGTCAATGACAAGTAAAGGGAATATGTGAGCCCTTTCAACCAGGCGACAAAGTCGGTGACACGCTCATCAGGCCTCTGCTTCCATTTGAAGAGGTCTGCGATACTTGTCTTCCATGTTGTGGAACAGAACTGCTAGAGGAATTCCATACGGAGTTCCTCCTAGCCGGTTACTAATCTGATGGGGAGCTGGATGTACCAGACAAACACAGGCCCTTCCAATGTCTGCACAAAACATTGGAGCTTGGAGTCCTCCTACTACACTGGAGTTCCCAACATGGGGCCACGCCATGAGGTAAAGTGGGCCAGATGTTGTGGCAGGTCCCCTGTCCAATTGAAGGGGAAAATGTTGGATTACAGAAACCCAGGGGTGATAGCATATCATCCACCCACACTAGATAAGGCTTTCCTTCGGGTGGGAGCACCACCGGTCACGTCACTAAGGCTTTGAGATGAGAAATAGGTGCCGCCATTGGATCATCTGGGCAGGGGTTCTTGTCCTAATGGGGATCCCTGACTACCAGTGCATTGGTGGATTCTTTAACATGATAAGGCTCTCCAGCAGCTAATGGAACGGCTAATGGAATCGCCTATGGGATAACTGGTGGAATCCAAGCTAGGTCCCGAATGTTGTCACGCTGTTCAGGATGATTGGGTGAGACATACCGCACCGTCTTTCCATAGGTTCCAGCCTCAACCCAATCTGCGTGGGATGGATAGTCAGTGTCACCTGGGGCCAATTATTTTAGGGGAAGATGTACTTTCCCCAATTGTCCTGACCTAGGATCACTATATTTTGGCCATCACTCTGTAGCACTTTGTGCAAGGAGGTCATCAACCACCATCTTCAATTCGGAGATTTGCTGATGCAACATGGATTTTTCGAGGTCGTCTTCTTCCTTATGCACCGAACAAGAGGGGTCAGAGGGTTTGACAGCTCTAAGGGGTTCCTTGAACTTTTTGTGATTCTGGATAAGGACTAGTGCCTCAGTGGGCATAGGAAGAACGGGTATATTCATCTGTTGACAAGCAATCCTTTCTGACAGATCCAAGAAGTGTGAAGATCCATCAGGGGGAGGTACTCTCCGAGAAGCTCTAGCTTGTTCTCACCCTCTGGAAGGTCCGCCATGTTAACTGCCACTCTTCCTGGAGGCATATCCACTATGTCTCTTAGAAAATCATGTTTTTTCTAGATAGGAATGAAGAGGAGGGTAGCATACTATCTCCAGCCACAGATCTGTACATGGGGAGAATCCTTTTTGATAATCCTGTAGATTACCCTGAAGCTCTGAACACACCATTGTTGGAGGGCCCTATAGTGACATGTTGACTCAGGACGCTGATCAATAGGGAGTGCATCCCAATCAACCAGACGACATGGTTCTCCAATATATTTTAAATGTGCTAGGCTCTTAGGATAATCCACTAGGTGATGGCAAAGATGGAAATGAGTCCCTTAGAGAGTCTGACAGAAATAATCAACTTCCTCTTGGGTGGGGGATTCTTGCACACAAATATTCGGTGCTGCAACCCGAAAAAACATCTCAGGGAAGTGGTCTTGTACGATGATATCACATAAGCTCATAGGCTTGGATTCATGGTCTGGCCCTTCATTGCCCCATTCGTCAACCGGAGGCGGCTGGGGAACATGTAGTGGTACCGAAGCCGACCATTGGGACGACATGCTGACTTGTGCAGAATATAGAAAGCGAGCTGATAAACCGCCACATCTTGGGCTATTATTCTATGAGTGAAGTGACTTTCCAATACATCGCGGTAATACAGGCTGACTACCATAGTTTCCAGTGTACGTACTATGGATGATGGTAACGGATCACGCTATCTGTCATCCACCATTGGCCCCTAGAATAGGACTTCGAGATCCCTAGTCAAGTTAAAAAGTTCTTCTAGTGATGATGGTGGCTATTGAACGATCGTATTCTAGGGATTTTCCAACTTTTCATCCTCTAAGATATACATGTGGTGGGAGGTGTAAATCCGATGGACCTCACATTCTGGGAGTACTAGGAAGATGGGACTTATTCCACCCCTGACCCTCGACACAAAGGATCTGGGCAAAGGTTCTAGTAGTGAGTCATATTTGGCTTTGGAATCTGAGAAGAAAACCGGTTTGATATCAGTTATAATCTTCTCAGTGTTTATTTTATGGAGGTGACTACCCGAACTCTGGCCCTGAGATGGTTCTTCAGGATAGGGCATATTTTCGGCATGAGGAGGTCCTTTGGTCGTACGAGTGCTGGGGCGGAGGGGGCTTCTCCTTGATCACGCCAGGGTGTGGGGAGAACCGAGACATATATCAAAGGGGTTATGGGGAGGAACTATGTTGGACTTTTTGGAGTGGGTTGGTCCTCCACTCGAGCCCATATGATCATGGGTTGGACCCCAGGCTTGTTTCCCCTAACGACATCAGTGCGAGAAAGGTCCTAGTACAGGTCGAGCCAAACACGGGTAGGGACTCCTTGCTGGGTGCTGGTGAAGTGAAGATAGCCTTCACACATCTAGTTTATAAGGTGAGGAGTACCTTCACGGGCTGCTGTAAGAACATGGGGAGGGCCTCCACACTGGAGATTGACCGGGTGTGAGACGTCCCTACCCAGAAAGTCTGTGCTAGGAGGAATGACTCCATACCCAATTTAATGAGCACGGGAAATGATTCTGTGTGGAGTGTTACCATCGTTGGAAGGTACGTCATTTTGAAATAGGGTAGCATGAGGTGGACCTCCATGTAGAACTTTGAAGTGGAGAAGACATGTGTTCTCCATAGTGGTGGTATGGCGATGGCCTCCGTACTGTTGGGGGCTATTACCCACACCGACAGCTAAGAGAGTCGACCTAGCCTGCCGATGGGTCGGTTGGGGCCTCGAACAAGGCTCGGTATACAAGTACCTCTTCTCATCATACATAAGGGGTTGATTATATACGTTGGTAGTGGCCCAAGACACAGTATTTGCTGACGTTGACACCACTTGACGAGTGTCCTCCTCGGACTATGCCCGATGATGTCATCGGGTCAACCAAACTGGGGCCAATGGTGCAGGAACATGGATTACCTACTCCTCGACATGGGGGACCAGGTTGGAGCGCTGGAGCTGCCATGTGCGGGCTGTCTATGGTGGCCCATGAAACGGGATCCTAATCGGGCTGGCCTAAACATCCCCTACCTCATCAGCATAGGGGAGAGAGTCGTCGAGGAGTCCCTGGGTGAGGCTCCAGAAATGATTTTATGTTTGAGTGGGGAGTTGTGGATGCATGGGCGGCCATTGGGGGGGTGGGGTGTTGTTGATGAGGGTTAGACACCTCTAGATCCTGGTGGGCCATATCCCGAGTTAGGAGATACCCATCCTCTTCATACCGGCGTACGAGGTCGTTGATCATTCTCTGCTGAATGACTTCAGACGGGAATATGTGGCATGGAAGGCTAGAATTTATAGGCATGGATATTATCATTGAAGGGGTGGAGCCATTAATTATTTCCACGTTGGTGATTCCCCTACCCCTACGGCGGTGGTCGGGAGGCGATCGAATTCCCGCAGCAGCTTGGTTTCTAAAAATCAAGGAGATTAACCCATTAGTGCTGAAAAGAAAGGAATAGATGACCAGGGCCCTAAATCCATTTCATCTACCATGTCTGGTAAGATGGATCCACGCTTACAACGTCGCAGTCTGGAATGTCCAACATTTTGACTTACCTAACTTCGGGTGAGTTTCACTCCATGCCCGCTATTTGTTTGGCGGGACCCACTGCTGGATAGCTGGATCTGGTGACATGCTAGTCCACGGATGTCTCGAATTCTACTTTTCTCCATATTTAGGAAAATATATTCCTGTCGGGTTCACCATTTTTGTTTTCAAAAATTTCTCCGGGGGAGTGGGAATTTGTTTGTTCGAGGATGGTGACACAATTTATTTCCCCACATTGCCACTTTCTAAATGCGGGTGACATCTATTCCTTGTTTAGGGACGTTTTCTTTTTAATCAAAATGGGATGATGGGATGTCAGTTCATTCTTCCGTGGATTCCTCCTCGGAACTTTTCACCTATTCTGGATCTCTATTATAGACTTTAGACGTTGTTCGTGAAACTCTTCACAGTTCCATATCTTCATGGACACTAGTAAATTATACAGCTTCTGTCGGGACATTCCAACGGGTCCGGTCAGGTCATCAACATTTAGTCAGGGGAGTAGTCACGTTTGACATTACTGACATGGCTGGATGCTGGGACAATGGTGCGTCTAGGTTTCTTCCCCTTATTATGGGGCTTATTGAGGGTGTGGAAGCCCGTGGCATCCCACATAGAATTCGGGGAATTATATGTCATAGGCATGTATCTGAGGTTTTCCTCAGATTCCTATGTTTAACATAGGGTATGCCGCAATTTTAATGTCTAACGGGAATGGATCAGACTGATCAGAACACGGACTAGAGTGGATTAGGTGAGTGTAACCCCACCGATGTCGGGGAAAACGTGTGGTTTGATACCCGATTGGTGTTAAAGGGAATGGGGAATGAGGTGTAATGATCCCACTGGGATGTGGCAGTCTGATTAAGAAACAAAATAAATGATGGATGGCTAAGTGAAGTGGGTGTAGAATGAGATGGAGTCAACACAAGGATGACGGTGATGTTGGTCTTGATTCTTGAAGAGAACTCCTATGTATCCCTGTGTAAGGGAATCACAGTCCTCATAGTTCACCTGCCAACGACTTACCATCGATTGTGGACTTCAATGGATTACCTCCGAATATGGTTAACAAAGGATTACCGTTGAAAGGGGACACAATGGCTTACCGCTGGATGGGGTCACAATGCCCAACTACAAGATGGGGTCACAATGGCTTACCGTTGGATGGGGTCACAACGGCTTACCACTGGATGGGGTCATAACGGATTATAGCTGGATGGGGTCGATTTTTAGAAAGACTTCCTATGTAACTTATCCGGGAGACAATGATCAAATCCCACATATTTCAGGATGGTGGATGTAGTTTAACATCGTTCAGGATGAAAAGGGGGCATGCAGTTTAGTGTCATGCAGGATGAAGGTGGACCAACGTGAAGGGGGGATGGAACCAATAGTTGTTGGGCTTGAACCTCAGGGATGATTCATACGTACCTATCTTTGCCCAGGATCCAAGTCCACGTAGTTCAGAAGGAGTGGGAACCGATGTAAAGATTGTCAGGACCGATGGGTGTTGGGCGTTAACCTTAGGGAGATCTTATAAGTACTTTTCCTTGGTGAGGATCAATGTCCACGTAGTTCAGAAGGGTGAGTGAGGCATACACTCTAGGATTCCCTGATAGGATGTCATGTTCAATGATTACTCTAAGCCCATGTGTGTCATGTTGGATGTGAGAAACAAGAGGCCGCAAAGGCCTAACGATCATGTCATGGAAGGTGCATCTATGGGAAGTGGAGTGGGGCTTACATATGGTAAGTAGCCCAAAGTGGAAACAGGGGCTTACGTGTGGTTAGCAGCCCAAGGGTGACGGAGATTGAGACTTACTCTAGGATGGAGGCCCAAGTGGTGAAAAAGCCCAGAAGGAGAGGGATTTGGCCCCCCAGGAAGAGATGACGAGAAGGGATGCTACCTCGTGCAAGAAAAGATAGGGCCTTACACTAGGGTGGTTTCCCCTTCCCCGTGAATAGACGTTGCTCCGATAAAAAGGATGTAATTCCTTGTAAGAAATGATCTCAATCCTGTGGAGAATACTGGGTGTAGAGAATTTTTGAGATGAGGCACCCCACGTGCAAGGCACGGGGAGAGGTCACAGTTTTACATCATGTGTTGAGGAAGAAGGTGCTTTGTAGTTTGACATCCTGCAACTCAGATGTGGTGGGAGCACTCTGCACCCCTATGACATACATAACTGATACCCACCCACCTCGACGGAATGAAGGCATCGACAATGATGTCAGAGGGGGGTGTTATGGAGTTATCCATTGGGTGGGGGGGTCCATGTTAGCATGGCTATGCGAAGAAGCAATAGTAGTTAGCGTGCCTATGTGAAGAAGTATGAGGCGATGCCGCGCAATGGGTACTACCGCCCAAGGGACCTTTAAATTACATTGTGCAAACCTGAAGGGAGACATGGGAAAAGGAGTTACAGAGAAAAGGGGTTAATTAGTTGAAGACTTGTGAAGTTCTGGTGCTCCATGGAGTATAGAGGCTTTGTGAAGGGTTGTTCTTCGAAAAATGAAGTCACCTAGCCTAGGGATACAGCATAGG
The DNA here is from genome assembly GCA_963277665.1 of Viscum album. Lineage (NCBI taxonomy): Eukaryota > Viridiplantae > Streptophyta > Magnoliopsida > Santalales > Viscaceae > Viscum > Viscum album. The sequence continues at coordinate 1,828,026,656 of OY728119.1, read as the reverse complement.
TTCATATAAAGGGTGCTTCGTAAAGTGTAAATGCATTCAAAGAGAAATGCCTCAAGATGAAAGTGTTCCATGAGAAGGATAACATTGGGAAGCAATATGCTTCGCGAAGCATAATGATCTTGCATCAGGAGGAGAATCACTTATGTATGAAGGGTGTTCCGTGAATCATAGACACTCTGCAACGACCTGAGTCCCCTTGGGGTTCTCCTTCCTTTGTGGAGGCTTCTGGGATCTGCGAAGGGCATCCCTCTTTGAAGAGGGGCTGAATTCACAAAAAGTGGAAGGCCCTTTGTGATGCAAAAGTACCTTGAAAAGCTCATTGTTCGTAGAGAAAAAATTTCTTCAAAATGTGGGAGCTCAAAAGTCGAAAGGTCAAAGGATCCATCCTTTGGGATCAAGGGGAGCATGGTATTTTTAGGAATGAGGCACCATGAATAAGAGCTCACTCTGCGCAAAGACAAAGCTTGCTCCATGATCAGTTTGCGAACATCAAAGGGGTTCAGGGAGCATCTCGCCTCCTTGCTCCGCAGCTAGTTCGTAAATGTAAAATCGGTTCATGGAGCATCTCACCTTCTTGCTCCGCAGGGGGGTTCACGAATGAAAAATCAGTTCGCGGAGCAGTCCGCCTCCTTGCTCTACAAGTGGTTCACGAATGGAGATATCTATGCTGACTGTAGGGCTACAGAGCTCTACGACCGGTGTTCACGAGGTAGCCCCTTATGCTCTGCTTTTGTTCTCCCTTTTTCTATATTTTAGAGTCAACAATGATATTATTACTAGATAATTATATTGATCCCATACACCATTGAATAACATCATGTATTCTCTCAACATTTCCTAGAGTTACTAGATGTTCCATATAGATTGGACATTCGTTTGTGGGTGATATTACATTGTGAAGTTAAACTCATTATTTAGATCATGATAGAGATGCTTCTAGGTTATGGAGAGAAATCTTATATCATAGTCATATACAATTGATAGTGGTGTTTCATGATGCCACAACACTAATCAAAGGTTTATCCTATACATTCGATCCAGTGATAAGTCATCTCAAATTTCAATGAAGTGATCAATTTTTGTATGACGATACAATACCAAACTTATAGAATTATTTACTCTTGGATTCTTTTTAAGACCAAGGATAAATTACATTATTATATATTCCCATTTATATATATGTATGGGTAACTGTTACAAAATATCTTTGGATTTTTCCCTTTCACCATTCACCTACTGATAAACATGACACCTTGAGGTATATTCCATGATCTCTTTATTCATATTGTCCCACAAATATTCTTCACAGAGATCATGATACATAATTGTTATAACTACATATATGGATATGGTCAAGCTTTGTTCATCCACTGACATCTCTATTTTAAATAATGATTTTATGGTACACATAATCAAGGCCCAAATATCACAACTCCATTAATCTGGAACTGTGAGGATTTCCCTTTCATTATCCCTTCAACCATATTTTGAATTTCTAAATCATATCTTTTACATTCCATTATCTTATCTGGAGGGGATGGATGAGAAATCATTTGTGAAATTATTTATGATGTTCCTTCCATAATTATTACCATGTCTATCCTTTTGATGTGCAAGAAAATTAGGACCTTCTCAATTCTCAACAATGATAAAATTTCCAGATCATTTCTACCACTATTGTCTGCAAAATTATTTTCATTCCTTGGATGGTAGTGTATTGAGAATGTATAGTTCTTAATCAGGAAAACCATCATCATTGGTCCATATTCAACAATTTCTATGTGAATATAAACATGTGTCTCTTATAATCCAGATATATTTTAGACTTATACACAAATAGATAATCACACTAGATTTTTAGAACAAAAATTAATTCAACCAACACCAGATCATCATTTTTGTAGTTATGTTCATGAACATTCAATTACCTTGAGTTATAGGATATCACTTTTTCATTATTCATTTTCACCCTAACCAAACACATATTCTAAGAGTCATTATATAACATGAAAAGTCTCCCATATATGGAATGAATTAGTACAGGTGAAGTGATTAGCCTATTTTTAAACCCATTGATTCTATATTGAAAATCATTATTCAAAACAAACTTGAATCCCTTCTGAGTTATGTTATTTGTATGGTTTGAAAATTCTGAGACATTTTTCACAAATTGATGATAGTACTCAGCCAAATCATAGAAACTGCAGATTTTTATCATGGATTTTGGCCTCATCAATCCTTCAATTTCTTTTTTCATGAAAGAGTCCTCATATATCCCATTTAGTTTGATATTGTGACAAATAATGATTCTTCAATCAACTAGAACACACATTGTATATAATTTACATAAATAATCACCTTTCATATTGTTATTAGAAACCTTTTCAGATACTCATCATAATCAGCCTTGTTTTTTGTATATTAGAACAATATCTACAAATACTTTAAAAAACATGCTGATGTAATATATAAATACTCTATTCATCAATTCCAAAATGATTGGTGAAAAATTAGTGCGTCCAAATGATAATTCTATTAACTCATAGTTCTCTTACCTTGTACAGAATGTAGTCATGTAGATATCCTAATTTTTCACTCCTACTTGATAAAAACTAAAAGAAAGATACACATTGGGGAAGTATTGGCATACACATAGATGATATGACAAGTTATAGTTCTATAAAATATGATACAAGTTCTTTATCATGATCTTTTTAAGATCACAATAATAATTTCAAAGGCACATTAAGCCATCCTTCTTCTTGATGAATAAGACTTGTGCACCCCATCAAAAAGCACTTGGGCATATTAATATTTTGTTTAGATTCTCAAAATGAATCTTTGTTAACTAATAATGTTCCAAAATAGGCATTCTATAGGGATTCATTGATATAGGAAAATCCCCATGTCTATGATTGATAAAAAGTAAACCTTTTTCTAGGATAATGACGATATAAATATTTAGGAAACACTTAAATGTATTTCCATACAATGTTAATGACTTCTTGGGTGATATTTTCCTTACAATAAATCATTTGATCTATATATGATTTATTATAGGGAAATAATATCCTTTCTTGAGTTGTTAGTGTTATGGAAGATTCATCCTCTGCCTTTAACATGTTATTATCAGAGGATAATTTGTGTTTGGGTGAGTGATTTCCTTGATGAGGTAATTCACGTTGGATCAATATAATGAAAGAGAATACATACCAATAATTAATTCAAATTACACCAAATGGATAATATAAAGGTACATTGGAAACATGATTCCACATTTTTACCTTGAAGAGGAGTTATATAATTAGGATTCAATATTTTCCCCATTTTTCATTTTCAGTAACAACTCTACATCCAAGCATTTTTTGGTGGTTAAATAGTATCAGAAACACTGATGAGATGAATGAGTAAATTTAACTATAATCCAAATTTATGGTCTCTATTCATGAATGAATAATTAGATTACTTGTCACCACTTCATCATTGGGTTCTACCTTAGAATTTTTGATGACATATTCTTTCCCTCACTGCCTCTAACATTATTGTAATATAATCTAAATTACAACCATTGGATTAGATATGGGGTTATAATAGTGTCTTTATTCATTATGGTTGAATCATTGGAATATAGGATAAGGTTACAGTAGATCATTCCTCTCATCCCTTACATTGGGGGGTTCCTCCCATAGACAATCACTAGTTTAGTGCCCATCCTTTCTGATCCTTTTTCATTTTCTCATCCCCCTCACGTAATTTATGATGTGCATCTTTGCACACATTTGATAAGTGTGATATTTTATTTTAGTAGAAACATTATATTTATCCATCTCACATCTGAAATTAAAATATAAATTCCAACTATTATCCCCATGCGACGTTTGAGATTCAAATATCCTTATTTTGACTCTGAGGGAACATTGGAAAATTTCCTCAAAGTTGTCAATGTCTTGGATCTGTAGGGAATTTCATAGAATAATTTTTATCCCACCAAAGAAACACTCATATTTTCATATGTTGGTAATGAAAAAGCTATAGGTGTGTCACACATTATTTTTGACATTGTCCTTGTATGCCCGGATGGTTTCATCATATTTGTTCATGAGGTAGAGTAATTCACTTTATTATTGAACTAAGTTCATGCAAGGAAATAATTTATCCAATAACATTTTAATTAATTCCTTCCACCATATTACATGGTTTTATTCATTGTGCTTTATATTTTTTATCTATTTAAACCACTGATATCATTCTCCCTCCTTTTTACAAACAACATATATAACATAATCTTTCTAGAAAAATTGATGGATGGATACGATCTTCTCAATAAAGCTGATCCTTTGTTTTGCGATTAACATATTGGATAATCAATTGAAAGTTTGAGGCCTTTTTCATATAATGGTCTCAATTGACTCATGTTCTTTGTTATGGGGATTTGGGAGTTCTTCATGATTTATATTTCTTAAAAGTACATGATTCAACTAAGAGAGCATCATCACAAAGATTGTGATTACTTCTCACATTAGTATAAGAATATCATTAAAAAAGACATCACATTTCCTTTCACATGAGTATTTTACTCAGATCCATTAATTTTCATTCATTGTCCATAATAAACTAAAAAATTAGGGATTACTATTTTTAAACTATTGACTATATAAATAAAAATATAAAAACATTACATAGGTAATTTTTAAATGACATTTATTCCCTAAATTATGACTATTTATGCTAAAATATAACTTATCCATGATTTATTTTCTTTTATGGGACCTTATTTGAATTTATTTCCTCGATATATGTTCCTAATGAGCTTGTGAATTTACTTATTAATTTCCCCTTGGTGTTCAAAAACAGGGTTGCAGTGAGCCCTTTTATTGTGTGCAGTAGTTCCGAATCATGTCTTGATCAAGGTGGTGTTTTCATGTCTAACCCATACTTTTGTCTGTAACATATCCACATCCACATTTAGTATCTAGATAGGTATTTATTTCAGTGAAAACGCTTACTCTATTATGATTCAAAATATAGGGATATTTTCTTATGTTTAGTTTCATCCAAATGATGTTTTCTATAATTTCCTAATCCTAATCCCAAAAATAAATAAACATTTATCTAATACCCAATATAACAACCATTGTTTTTATTAAACATTTACTTATGATTTATTATATAATATAACACATGATACAACAATAATCTATAATTATAGTGACATTATTAATTCGGGTCACTATGTAAAAAATAAAATTATGGGGTATATATATATTATTTAAAACTTCTTTAACATGATCATATTATTCCATCATAATTAAACCTATGTGGGATATCATGGGGTCATACATAAGAAAGGGGTGAGATAAAAATCCTTTTAAGGTAATAATATGATAATTATAAGAAGAATGTATTTAAAGTGGGACAATGGGCATGCTAATGGGACAAAAAAGTGGTGATAATTGTAAACATGAATATTGAGTCATTATATAATATGATAACATAAATGAAACATGGGAATTCAGAAACAATGTTAAACAATAATCACAAACATAATTAATATTTAACTACCATGATTTCATGACATAATTTTCTTAGGATAGCCTCACGATCGCAATATATGGGGTATCATGAGACTAAAACATTACCTAGTGAAGTGGAGTACTATCTGGAAAAAAGCTACAAAATAATATCATGTACATGTATAAGTCTTCCAAATTGATAATATGAAATAAGAAAATATTTAATCAAATATAATTATACTATCATAAAGTGTGGAATAAATAAATGGAATCCTTAATAATATATATCTTTTTATTTCACGGTAAAAACCATTGAGGTTATATGGTGACGATATTTACAAGAAAATGGTTGGGCAATGAATAATCATAGTTACATTTTGGAAGCATAACAGATGTACATAAAGGTTCATAATATTATTTAATTACAGTGAAAGGTCTCTCTAATAATTAATAAATAACATTTGAAGTTATATTGATGTTTAAAAATGTATCCCAATATTTGGAATTGGAAATGAAGTGGCCTAAAATGAAGAAGATTCTTGAATGAAGAGAATAACGAGAAAACCCCTTACATTTAGATGCTCATTCCCAAATAATTGGAATAGATTATTGTGTGATTCAGGGATCCTTGGGATGGCACTAAAGTCGGTTTTATAGAGTAATTATGTCATTTATGGGTTTCTTGTGAAGGGAGATGTGATTATTTGTGGGTTTATAGTGGAAAATAGAGAGGAGTTCTTTATTGTTTCTCATACATAGGTTTTGAATATATAAAATAAATTAATAAAATCCTCAAAACTTCCGATGTATTTCTATCATGGTTACATAAAAAGATGAGGGTTATTAATTATTTAATAAGGATAATGGTGAAACTCATTAAAATATTTCCCTTGGTTATATGGAAGTGAGTCATGTTCGTAATTAAATGATTTTTTAATCCTGAATATAAAATATAACTTTTGAAGAATTCATAATTAATTTATAAAGTTAATCAAATAACCTCAAAAAAATAATTTAGTTGTAAAAATAGATATGGTTTTATATTCCTTTCATATAATTTATGAAATAACTTTTGGTATATTATGATTTCCTAATAAACATCTTATATTCATACCATATTTAATTTTAACCAAAAAAATCAGGTGTCTCGGAAAATTATGGAAAATTTACATTTGGAAAATATGGTTGTGCTATTTAAAATAATCATTATTATTTTATAAAAATAATTTTATATTTTTTTAAGTTTCACTATGAATATAGAATCTCATTTTTTCTTATAGGATTAAATTTTTTACAATAAATGTTTTTGGACACTTATAAAAATTATATTTTATTACTTAAAAATTATATTATCATTTATGTTTAATAATAAAATATTTGATAAAAATATTTTATTCAAATAATATTTATTAAAGTATATATTAATTAATAAAAATAAACTTATTAGTTTAAAAATCATATTACCCAAAAATACAATTTGAGTTTTATCATATCAAAATCAATATCTTTTATTAATAACAACAATAAGAAGTAAATTTATTCATTATTACAAAAAATATATGTATTCATATAATTAGTGTCATATTTATAAAATCATTATTAAAACCATAAATTCACTAAGGGTATGATGCATGATGGTGATATTTTCATGTTGTGATTCTACGAATATGGTTTTGGTCAAGATCAAGATGATCATGAACTTCTCTGGTAAATGGTTTAGCTCATGTATTAGTTGTTTGATCTTGGATAGTTCTTGACCAAGGGAAAATCCCAGTTATGTTACCTCTATCAAAACATCTAATAAATGGATTTATATGGTTTTCTCCTACTACTATAGTAAATACAATTGTTTATCAATTTCAATTGGACATGTCAAAACACTATATTTATAATAATCATATGATCATTGTTCAATGGATCTATTATTAATGGTTATGATTCTTAGCTCTTTTTAAATCTGATAAAAAAAAATAAGGTTTTTTATATTATCGTAATATATAATAGGGATCTTGATATAACCATAAATGGTATTTAAATTTAAAAAATAATGGTCGATACAATAACACTGCACAATATTGAAACTGATTCGTCTATTTTTCCTATGTCCATCCATGATACTATCTGAATCACATGGACTATAATATACATAGATAAATACAGAAATGGTATTTTCAATAATCTCATCAATACTACTCATATATGGTGGGGGATAAATATGGTTTGTAACTTCCTATTAAATAATTTTGTCCTTCTACCCCCATCAAAATATTTATTAATTCTTTATGGAACTAATTGGATGTTCTCATATAAAAAAGGATGGCTATATAGATGAAGTAATAAAAAACAAATCTCCCCTGTGGGTCGACCTAGAATTTGATTACTCTCCCATAACCTAAATTGTGTGGATTCATCCTAGATTAGATACATGTAAATCTTTATACAACTTGTGAAAATCCCCCTTCCCTCGTGGGTAAGATCCTACAGCCTTGTATTCCTTTGATTAGACGAGAAAACCCTTTGAAAATGTACAGTCCACCCCACTCCACTTGATGAAAAATAATAAAAGGGAAGAAGATTTCTAAGTCACTATTACCTGTGGAATTCCTTGAGAGGTTATTTGAAATTAGAGATAATTTTACTACCCATACTTCACCTGAAGCAATCAACCATTTTATTCACTATCAAATCCACCAAAGCTACACCTAATCATGTTTAAACACTATTTGCACTATGTTAATGATACTCATCACGCTTCTTCATCTAAACAAATGATGAACATATTGATACCTCCCATTTAAATAACCAAACTATGAATTTTCACTACCATTAGATATACCTCTTCCATATCCAAACATGTCATCCACCAATAAATAGGTCAACAAACAATAATAAAGGAGAATAGACTTCATCACCAGATTAATTTTCATATCCAAATGTTTATCGTTGAAGTAATATTTCATGATGAGATCCAGAGAGACATAAACAAACATAATAAATATGGTGGAATAATCCATATCTAATGATCCACATTTCCAATATAAATAATTCACTGTCCTTGAAAACATTCAATATATCTAGGTAGAACATTGAATTTAAAGGTTCCATAAAAGTCATCCATGTTTGATCCTCATGCCTCATTCTTTGAACCTTTTACTTCACCAACATCATACATATTCCTTATATAACATACAAGGGAAATCCGAAATTGAAGGAATTAGTGTTTATTAGTGTCTCATTTATTTGTTTGATACGATAACACTACACCTTAGGCACATTAGGTCACCTTCGAATCTAAACCACTAATGCATTTTTTTCTCATAAACTCATTAGTGTGGTCTATTATTCTTATATTCTCTCGACCAAACACATGATCAGAGTATTTGATCACACATATCACTAAATCCATGATATATGTATCAAGAGATGGTTTTTCTAGTAAGGTATTATCTAAAACACACCCTCTATACCTGAATGAGGTCACTATTTGAGGAATCATCTGCAAGACCAAAAACACACATACTATCAAGAAGAATTAATTCTAAAAAACATCACGTATAAATAGCCATGATTCACGGTCTACTTCCATTAAATTGGTATGATTAGAATGAACGAAATCTTGAAGGACTACGAGTTTAGTAGTCTTTCATTAAAAATTAAAACACTAATTACAACATATTTTTTTCAAAATAAATTCATGGGTAACTTTATTCAATCCAGAGTATCCTTTCATATCATTCTTATTGAACTTATTTTAATCCTGGGGAAAATGAAACAAAACCGGGGAGAGCTCAAATTCATAGTTAGGATAATATATAATATAAGCAATAATGATTCAATAAGAATAAAAAATATTTCATGTTAAATAACTAAACAAAAAAACCATGAAATCCAAAAAATAAGAAGTAAGTACTAAAAAATTTGGAAAGGTAATTAATGTAAACTCATCCAATACAAATAACTTGATATATAAAAATAAATAAATCTAAGTAAAAAACTAAAACACATTCCATTTAACCAATGAAAAAATGAAGTGAATCCATATATTTTGTCTTGTCAAAATCCCTTCATAATAAATAATGAATAAAAAAGAAGGAAATCCATATGTATTGGATGTCATGTCTCAAGCACATGAGAACCACTACAGTCAAGATCTATCCTACAGATAGTATAATACTACAGGTAGAAACCAATTTATTTTTCATAGGTTATTTTTATCATGAGAACCTATTGATGAATTGAGGAGATATATAATGTATGGATCCACCCATCATTGAATTATCAAAAAATTGATCATATAAAATAATAAATTTAATGAAAAGATAATATTCCGTATCAAATATTCATATTGAATAAAATGTATGGATATTTCTATAATTTTCATGTTAATCAAATAATTGTAAAAGTAAAAATCATATGTAAAATGATATAAGGTTTTGGAAATAATAATATAACTCCTATGAAAATATGGATGTTCAAAAAAATTTACAATGAAAAATCATAATAATAATTTCTTTTCAAGAGATTGTGAAATTTTTAAAAAATTGATATTGTGAAGGTAAACATTACGAAAATTCTTGAAGATAATAAGTTTTAAACATTCCAAACTGTCTCATACCACATTGAAACATATTGATCATAATATCGATAATGATATTAAACTAAATTAAACATAAAATATCTTTAGAATAAGGGGATTCACTATAAAACATGAAAAATTATATTATATATAGCATATAAAAGTGTAGTGGTGCATAACAACAAATAAGTCTCAATGGAATACAAATTTAGATGAAATCCCTTAACTTTCAGTTCTTTTAGGGTGATCATCATTTAACATAATGTAAAATAAACATATGTTAATTATATACCATATTAAAAACTTTTTTAATGTTTATCATTAATTTTATATTAGTTATTACCATGTTTAATTCAGAAATATAATCAATTAAGTTTTGTTCAAATGTTTATACCAAATTTATTTCATGTGTTAATAAATAATATCAGTAGGTCAAATATAGTCACAAGTGGAATTATATAGCACAAATAGAATAATAATAATTATATAATTTTCATATTTATATATAAATTCATATTTTAAAACCAATCATTAAATTTGGTTATGAAAAATGAACAAATGTTAAAATCATAGAGATAGTATGCCATACCTATGCATTAGTAATGTTCCCTTTGTTCAATGGTTATTATGGAATGAAGGTATGTAACAAAATATATTTCTAGAGTGATAATTATATCATAAATACCTTGTTTTTAATTGAATATACTTATATATAGAATTCTTGTGATGTAAAAGGAATTATATGTGTTAAGGAGGTAGTAGTCCACACGTCCACACCCGACATTACAAATTTTTAGTGCGTCAAAGGGTAATAAAAAATGTTATATATTATATTTACATAAATATAATTATGTATTAAATATTATATATATGTTTTCTATGTCACATATTTTTTTATTAAAATAATCATATATATATTCCATGTATCATGTGAATGAATCACATCAGTTTTAGGAGGTGGTTGTCCACACTTCAACAAATTATGTAATCATATTTACTGATAACCAAAAGTACCAGGGTATGTGTTATAAATAATTATAGATGAATAAATACATTAAAAATATCAAATATAATATAAAAAACTGAGTTAACATCATAATTACTAACAATTGAAGGCGATAAAGGAAAACAAACATTCATCATTTCTTGACGTAGTAGTTCTCCATCAACAGAAATAATATGTTCATTACCCATTATATAAGAGTGTGTGTATGTTTAGTTAAATAATATAATATAATAAACCATATTTTAAATTTATTGTACTAGTTTTAGAATATAATCATGTAATAAGAATATTTTAGGGAGTGGAAAATGGAAATAAAACAAATAAGTTTGATGAAGTATGTTACCTGTCACCCAGGTAAGGACTATTGGTATGTACCAAAAGGATTCATTTTATTGCATCCTATACAAGGATAGGATTATAGGATGAAGGAATGGATATTGAGGATATTTTTTAGATATTTATGAAACATAAGTGGTTTTATTTTTGTGAATAAAGGGGATATTTGGTTGCCTTTTATAAGTGAGGAAAAAGACTGACTTGGTATTTTTGAAAAGATGTTTGCTGTTACCACATTTTTACCGATCAAAGTTCATACAAAAACAACAAAAATAAGTAATAGAATGTTAATGGACTATTTATGGATATAAAATGGGTGTTCAACATGTGGATAGGTCACTTGGGCCCTTATGTTAAAGTATTTTTCCATTATTATGATTATTTTTTCCATAATAATTATAATTGATTTTTATTAATTTCACTAATATTTATTTTTGTAGAAAATATATAAACTTGTAATATAATATATATTATGATTATTAAAAATATGTAATTATATTTCATAAATCCAAATGAAATAATTAACTGAAATCTATTTAAATTTAATCTCATAGATGGGACGACATTGCCAGATTTTAAGGTAAGAACATTCAAAAGTTTGATATGTTTTTATAGTCATTTTCAATGTGAAATTGATTAAAATTACCTAAATTTAATTAAGTGATAAAAATATGGTATAAATATTCATTAAAAAAAGTTTAAAATATGGTTTATCATTATAAATCAATCATATGAAAAGCATCTTTGAACTAAATTTCCATATTTTCACTATTCTTTAAAAAATGAAACTTCTTAGAAAAATACCAAAAATAATCCCAAACCAATATTTTATATCTCTCATTAAAATATGGAGTTTATTTTAAAATATATAATCCATAAATATTCAAAAATATAAATTTTTATAGGTTCTCCACTAAATGGTTATAAAAATGATTTAACAAAAATAGAGGGTACTATGGGTAAAATTGAGTGAGTTCTTACTTTATGCTTATCTAATATATTGGACGAGTATAAAAAATGTTATATAGAATATATATTTAATATATTAAATTAATATAAGTCACTAATTTTAATTAATTTTATTTATTAGGATAAATTATCTTTGTGTGCATAAAATTGTTTTCTATATTAATATGTTTTTATATTAAATTGGTTCATATACAAATTTCTAATTACTTTATAACTAATGAATTAATATTTTATTGTATTAATCAATTCATTTTTATATGTTAGTTAATAATATTCAAAATGGTTGGTTTATTTCGTATTATGGTAAATAATGACACATTATTGTTTAGTAAAACTTGGTCTCTCATGTAATGCAAGCAGTTGAAGAAACTCATTTTTTCATGTGACGTATGCTAACAAAATTTCATTTGAATTGAATTCTATAAAATATATTACTTTTATTTAATGTATAAAATATAATATAAAAACTTAGCATATTATATTTCTTTAAGAACTGAGTTTCATGTGTTAGACATGCTATTCAATCCAAGTTACCGTTCTATTATTTGGAGGTTGTTACATTCTCTCCACCTTCAATAAATGATGTACCCAAAATTTAAACTCAATATTGGTGGTTGATTTATTGATATTTCTTATTTTTAAAATCCCACATTGTGTTTAATTTTTTTAAAACATCTACTAGAAAATAGGTAATGTGAATTATAATATTTACATGGACTAACATGTAACTAGGTGTCTTTGTAGGAGAAAAATAATGTCAAGCATAGACACGTACTTAGTGTGCAAAAAATAAATATTTATAGGTATTTATTGTGGTCATCAATAAAAAAAATGATTTATCAATACAATTATTAAGGAATCAAATAAATACATCTATTATTATTTTTAAGGCCATTGGTTCAACCTAAATTAATGTATTAGGATAACATTTTTGTTTGAAGAAACTTTTCCAAATGTTGAGGAAATAATTTTATACCAATCTATACATACCTGATATATTTCTATAAATATAATTTCAACACATATTTATTATTAAATAGATCTTAAAATTAAATCAAAAGTTAATTTTGATTCCCGATGCATTAAAATAAATTTTTAAACAATATTATGACACAAAAAATAGTGAAAACTCGATCTATTTACCTCAAACTATTCCCCAAAACTGATATGGTAAGGAAATTAATCTCTAAAACTAAATAGTAACACTACATTATTATCATTAGTATCAATTTATCATATTTTCAACTAAAAACAATTACTTATTCATTTGTACATTGCGTAGGTTAGTGGATTTCATCAAACCCTTTTCAGCCTTCGGTCAGGGGTTCAACTCCGACAACCTTGCTGAATTCGATGGGTTTTCACCCAATATATCGGTTATCCATCTATAAGACCACGTTACTATAATTTACAAAAAATAAAATAGTATAAACCCTTTAAATAATGATAATCAGTAAATAATTATTAAAAAAGTTTTTAAATGCATCCCTAATACCTAAATACTTCATATAGTTATTTTCACATAGATATTTTCTTAATCAAGAGTTTATCCTATAGAAGAGGGAATTGAATAGGGTAATTTCCAGGATCCCCGCATTTAGGGAACAACTATAATTAATTCATTATGCTGATTTTCATTTCCTTCAATCGAACTATTTGATTTTCGTCGGAAATTCATTACATTATGTACTTATTTCTAACACATAAATCATTTTCCTGATCTAGTGAGACACATTCCTAGTGCCTCCTTCAATATTTCACGGATGAGGGAAATATAACATTCTTCCCTCAATGCTCTCCATAACTGAGATCTTATCAACCTCCATCCTTCTTATCTTGGGTGAGTTAGGGAGTTGGTAAAGGTATATGTTAATAATCATATTTCAAAAAGACTGATTACTCATAAACATGGTATCTATTAATATTATCAATTACTCATTTTTGTCTCATTTTCACCCCCTTTTCATTCATGTTAAATGTTAAATTGACACCCTAGGGTACCAACAACTCACTAAAACATTAAATTATAGTTCGAGGGAAAATTTTCAAGGAAAAACTTATAATCATTAATAGGATATCTAAATCACAACACCTTATCTTCAATTTAAAACACCATTAGATTAAAATTGGTTATATATTTTTATCATATTTTAAAATCCTTCACAATTATTTGTATTGAAAATGTGAATTATTCTACCAATACCCCCCATGTGTGTCAAAATAGGTTCAGTGTAAGTCCTATAGTCATGTATCCGATTACGCAGTGTCAATATCGACACACCTTGTTTGATTTGATACTCTGAGGTATATATGTGCCAAACCACACACACTTTTATAGTCTAGATAGGTATGTATTTCAATAATGTCCCACATAATCTCTACATTATAAAAATTCTAGGGGTTTCATCTACAATTATACTCAAATTGTATATTAGGGTTACGTTCTCTAATCTCTGTTTTCCTAAATATAGTTTCCATGGTTTCTAATAAACATCCTTAGATACCAATTATATAAGACCAAACGTAGAATCCAAGATCCATTTTATACTTCTATTACACTGGCATGATTACAAGGAATCTAATCCTGAAGGACCAAAAGTTTCCTATCCCTAGTAAACTAGATACATACATGATCCTTTCAATAAAAATTAATGCACAAATTACAACACAATTTTTTTCTACATAAATCCAAGGAGAAATTTATTCCATTTAGTGTATCCTTGTATATACTTCATTATAAATTTATTGGAATCCTAGAGAAAGGTAAAAAAAATATGTCTGAGATTAAATTCTCAGTAAGGGTAATGTATAGAGAACGAAATAATGAATCAATGACAATAATATTTATGTCATGGTCAATAATTGAACCTGCATAACATGTAATCAACAAACTAAAAAGGAAATACATAAATAATATAAAAAGGTAATAAATGGAAACACAATAAATCCCAATAACTATATAATTAAAAATAAATACAGAAATTAAATAATATAAAACACTTTCCATTAAATCAATGAAATGAAAATAAAATACATCCATAGATTTATCATATGAAAATTTCATGGAAAATATTTAATGAATCAAAATGAAGGAAATAATTAATTATTGCACATCATGTCTTAGACACATAAAACCTGCTACTATCATGATAAAACCTTCAGATAGTTTAAAACTATATGTAGAAACTAGATTAATTTATGCAACTTATTTGTCAGATTAGAACCTATTGATGCATCAGGGAGATATACAAATGTCTGAGTTCCACCCATCATTGCATGTCCAAAAAATTAATAATACAAAATAATCATTTTAAGAAATATAAATTATTCATTATCAAATATTCATTATGAATAAATGATATATATTAATCCATAATTCGTATTTAATAAAATGACTAAAATTAAACACTGTGTGTAAAATGATATATGATTTACCAATCAATAATATCCACCCTACAAAAAATAGATATTCAAGGAAATTTGCAATAAAAAATGATTATAATTAAGTTATTGTTTCAAGATAAGGTAAATAAAAAAACAAATAAGTATTAATGTGTTGTAATCTTTAAGAGCATTCTTGAGGCGAATAATGTTTAAACATTTCAGAGTGTTCTATACCAATTTGAATCATTTCATTCATAATCTCCATAATTGTATTAAATTAAAAGAAACATAGAATATCATGATTATATGGGCATACCTGATATAACATAGAAAATGGAATCATATATACCACATAAAATTGAAATGATGAATAAAAATAAATAAGTCTCAGTAGAAAGTAAATTGAGATGAAATATTTTACCATGTGTTTCTTTTCAGGTGAACTTCATGTAACTTAATGTATAATAATCTAATAATAATTATCTAATTGGGTTAAAACATTTTTTGTGTTTATAATTACATTTCATTCATTTATTACCGTGTTCTATATATCAACATAATCAATTATCTTTATATCAGGTGTTCTAACCAAATTCAGTTCATGTGTTAAAAAATAACTTTGGTTGGTTAATATTATCAAATGGGTCCTTATATAACATCTCTAGATTGAAAATCATGAAATAATTATCAAATTTATACGTTAATTATTCATTTTAAACCAGTAAATTATATATGGTTATGAAAAATGAAGAATCATAATGATCGTGGAGATTTTATTCCATTCATACGCCTGAGTAACATTTCCATTTTTTCAATGATAGTTATAGAAAGAATGTATATAACACCATATCTTCCCAATATGATAATTAGATCTCATATAACATTTTATAAAATAATATATACTTATATATTGAATTATTGTTATGTAAAAGGAATCACTACATTTCAAGGATGAGGTGGTCCACACATCCAAGACTGACATAGTCACTTTTTAGTCTGTGAGGGTAATAAATAAAAAGTTATATATAGATATAATATAGAGAAGATATAAAGAAGATTTTAGAGAGATGAGATAACTTATCCCACAAAAACCCCCATGTGACTAGGGGTCCTTCGCCCAAATCCTTCGATCTCATCAATACTGGAGGATTTACTCATGCCTTTGAGGCCTGAACCCCAATACTACGAGACTCCTCGTAAGAAGAAGGTGCCTCATATTCATGATCTAATCATGTAAATCCAGATGGAAGATGCCTCTAATGAAAATGTGCTCACCCATACATTCTCTAGTATATTACAAGCGATATTGTATCTAGATACACAGAAGGGTACTGATCCATGTAAGAAAAGTACAATGAAGCCTCCCCTTATCATGTGACTTGATGAAAATGGGTTCTTTGTGGATGCTGATCCGGATTCTCTACAAAAAATGCACACAAATATGAAAATTTACTATCATTGGCTGCATCTCCTACCTCAAAGGTGATCGTACATGGCCTTTATCTAAATTGTATATGCATATTTCTCACTACTGGAATTCTTCCAACTGGAAATTAATTTCAATAGGCCAAGGCTACTTTCACATACTGCTTAAATCATAGGATGACTTAGAGAAAGTTTGGAAAAAAAGAAACCTCAATTTTAAACCAGGATTACTTAGAATTTATTATTAACACTCTTCTTTCAATCTACACACATATAGGAATATATTGGAAGAATTCATAGTTAAAATACATATACATAATTGGATATTTTGGCACCAAAAAATTCTGAATGATATTCTCTCCTGCATAGGGACTCCCATTAAAATTGTCTAAAAACATTAAATTATGACCTAGGGATTTTTCCCAGAGTTATGGTGGAAATTAACATAGAATCAATGCACCCAAATATAATCAATTTCACTGAAAATGAATACAAAACAAAATTTCGAATCGAGTATGAGAGGGAACATCCCTTTTTTGACCATTGTAAGTTCATTTGTCATATAATATCTAATTTTAGGGTGGTTAGAAGACAAATAATCTATCCAATTGAAAATGATTGGAAGGAAATAAGGAGAAATAGAAAATAAAAAGCTCCCATGATGGAAATATCTTGAGCCTCCCAAAAAATAAAGCAGAAATCTAGGTAAAAAAATAGTTTGACACATATAGGGAATACCTCTGGTATAAACTGGGTAAGTGTTTCTAAAGTGGAAGAAAACACCATTAAAGAACACGAAACATTGGAAAAATTAGAAAATCAATTTTTAGACTCTATAAGGATGTCCAATGAGAAGGAATAATAAAATACATGTCAATCTGGTTAGACCTCAAGACCTATCCACATCCAAGATGAGGATCATAACCTGGGTAAGAGGAATAATACACTTGACCAAATGAATTGCAATTCACGCAGCACATGCACAACATGTCCTCATATTAGTGACTACCCTAAGGCGGTTTCAGATCAATCTATTGATAGACTAACCAATAATACCTAACATTTAAATGCAATGAATATTTCAGAGTTAGATAATGACTCCAATAACCAAACAGATAACATAGATGCTCTCCTCCTTTCATAAGGTTCACCTATTATTTTATCTAAAAATTAATACTCTACTAGGCACACCAAAACATTTAAAAGACTCATGTCTAACTAGAAAGTCACTCAAGATAGGACACATACCACTAAAGTGACTGAAACTATTATCAAGGAATTGGAATATTTTAATCCTTTGATAGAAATTTCACCCTTGGCACAGGCTCTAACACAAAACCTAAAAACTTAATATTATCATTAAGAAGTTAGACATAGAGAAAATTGGGGTGGAGAAGAAAAATGACACATACACAATCTTTTTTGATGCTACAAATTCATCTTTTGATTGATCTCAACCTATTGACAGTAGTGATGATTCTATTTCCATGATGTTGTGTAATTTGAAAAATACATTCCCAATACTTAAGTATTCAATGATAGAACCTGCTAATACAGATACATCTCTATGGACTAAAAATGAAATCAAATTGAATGACGATGAACTAGTTTTTATGATCTCTAATCATACAAATCCAATTAGAAGTTCTGCCGATCCTGGGAGATTTATTCCAAAAGCAACAAAGGATGAGACTCAATCTATGTACTATAATTCTGTTTTCATGACATCCAAAACTGTTGATCATGGTACCACACTTTTGGTATGAGACTCTAAGATAATGAAGGTTAAGAATGACTATATGGAATTGAAGTAGTGATGTCCTTTTGAACTTGGAAATGCCAAAAAGTAGCACACAGACAAATCAGAGGTGCCATGTACATTTATTCCCCTACCTATATATAATGAGTACTACTTTATAAAGTCTAGAAATTCTGTTTCGAATAATAGTTCCAATGAATTATTGATGTGTTCTATGAAATCTACAGACTCTTCTATGAGTAATCTAATATGTGAACCTCCAATAAGGAATGACATCAAATATAACAATATGTCATAACATACCTCCTAAAATACACCAGAGTTTAAAAGATCTTCTAGAAATAATGGTTCTAGAAAAACAAAAAAGGGGAGTTCTAACTCCAAATCTGGTTTTTAATGGAGATCCTTTTTTGGAATTGTCAGGGTATTTCTAACTCTAACACTTTTATTATATTAAAGAGAATGTTTGAAACTCAGAATCCTTTATTATTTTCTATTTTAGAGCCAAAAATTACTTATTCCTATAAATACTCTTACTAATGTAAAAAACAATGTTTTTATTGGATCAATCCCAAATAACCTTAATACTAAATATTTTTGGATTTTTTGTACTTTTATTTAAATAATATTTGTGTTCTCAATATATCTGACCACATTTTTACTTGCAATTTCAATATATATGAACCACATATTTTCTAATCTTTTGTTTATGATAAAAATAGACACCAAGAATGGATTATTCTTTAGAATGACATCTCTTAACTTGGCACTAACATTAATGCATCATGGTTTATTATAGTTGACTTTAATTTCATCCTCAACTCAAGCAAGAAAAGCAAACCTTTTCATGCTTCTATTTTCATGAAAGAATTTAAAACCTCAATTGATGACAACAATCTCATTAAAATAAATCTCACAGGTGAGTAATATTATTGGTATAAAAGACACTACAACAATGTATTTGCCTCTAAGCTGGATAGATCCTTCACAAATGTTCATGCATTTAATAAAGAGGACATCATATCTAACACCAATATTCATAGACTGAACTATTATCATCACCCCATCCTATTCAGTGTATCCACCAATGACTTGAAACCTCGTTAACCTTTTAGATTTAATAATGTGTGGTTATATGACGATGAATTCTCTTATATCATCCAAAAACTATTGGTCCTCAATGTCTTGTAATAATGATTCTATTGAATATAATATCAAATTAAAACATCTAAAACAGACACTAAAAACATGGTGCATCTCTAAAGCCAAACAAATTAAGAATGACATCATGCTTCTTGTGAAAGATCTCAATAATCTGAAAAACACAAACACCAACTCTGTCCTCAAAACCGAACCTACTCAATATCAAAACATTGTGTTCAAACATAGCTCCTTGCTCACTTTCAATGAAAATATGAGAAAACAAGAGTTTAAGGGTAAATGGTTAACTGACGGTGATAGAAATAACAAATTCTAAAACTCTCTCCAAAGAATCAGGAAGGCATATAGGCCATTAACTTTTTTAGTGGATGGGAAAAAAATTTAAAATGAAGATGACATCGCACATCATACCGTCTCCTACTATGAATCCATTTTCAATGGTCCTGATATAAATAAAGACCTCTTACCTGAGGTCATTCCTTTAGTGGTCACTAATGTGGAAAAATCCCTCCTTCTTAGTACTCCACTTGATCATAAAATATAGGACACTATCTTTAGTTTGAATCCCAATAGTTCTCTGGGTCTGGATGGCTTCAAAAATAGTTTCATCCTACATTATTCGGATGTGATTCAGACTGATGTTTGTAAACTTAAAAAATCCATCTTCACTAATGGGGTTCTCCCTCACGCTATAAATGCCCAGTTTCTCACCTAGATCACGAAAGAGGATAATTCCTCTATGATTCACTTGATTGGACCCCTTCCTCTTATCAACACCCTTTTTAAAATCATCCCCAAAATCATTTCCAATATACTTTATAATCTCAAAGATAAAATTGTCTCCTGGAAACAATTTGGTTTTATAACGGGTAGATCCATTCAATAGTGTATTTTCCTTTCCTTAGAGTGTCTCTCCAACTTGGATAAATATAATAGAGGAGGCAATATTTCCATTAAACTTGAAATTTTAATAGCCTTCGTCACTTTGGACTGGAGTTTTATCTTCAATGTACTCCAAGGTTTTGGTTTTAACAAATATTTTACTACATCAATCAGATCCCTCTTTAGCTAGATTTATATCTCCATTTTTATCAATGGATCTCCCAAGGGATATTTTAAATGCACCAGAAGTGTCGGGAAAGGTGACCTCCTATATTCCATTAGCTTCTTGATAGCAGAAGACTACCTCAGTCATCTAATCAGCCGTCTGGTGGACAAGAAAAAATGAAAACCCATACATGTATCTAGGAATGTGAATGATCCTACTCATCTTTTTTATGTTGATGGAAACATACTTTTCCTAATAGAAGAAAAAAGAAACATTATTAATATTAAATGTGAATTCTCACACTATAATGAGGTTTCTGCAAAAACCATTAGTTTGAAAAAATATTGTATCTTCTTTGGGAAAAACATCCCTCTAAGAAGAAAATGTATCATTATTAGTGACCTTGGTATGAAAGAAGGTATTCCCCCTGAAAATTATATTGGTGTTCCAATTTTTTGGGGGAAAACCAAATATTGTCACTTTACAACTATTTTTGACCATGTTCTAAATAAGTTATCTTCTTGGAAGGATTATTCTCTCTCTATGGCAGGTCAGAATTTCCTTGTAAAATCCATTATTGTTTCCAAGATGGTTTACTCCATGATCTTCTAAAAATGGACTACTATTCACATTAAAAAAATAAACACTACCATAAAGAGCTTCATCTAGACTGGTAGTATTTTTGAAAGAAAACTTGTGAATGTTCCCTAGTCAACTTGTTGCAAGACCACGGAATATGGTGGTATTGGTATTAAAAATACCAAATACATTAATGAATCCCTTCAATAAAGACACACTTGTAAACTTTTTCAAAATACTTCTAAAGCTATTACCTTTCTCAAAAATAGTTTTCTAGAAAAACTTTTAATAAGAAATTAGAACATCATTAATTCATCTATTTGGCCCTCCATCAAATAATCCTTTACCAATATTATGATGAACTCCATATGGATGGTCTACAATGACTCCTTAAAATTTTTGTTGTATAACTGGAATGGAATGCATTTAATTTCAATGATATATCTCGATAAAACTCTTGAAAATACCAATGTCTCTATCAAAGACATTTTACACTCTCAACATGATCACCTCCCAGATATTATTTTGAAAGTCATCGAAAACTTCTATTTTACTCACTCCAATGATTTCATAACTTGGGAATATTCCCATAATGCTATGTTAAAATAAAAAAATTTCTATAATCATTATTTCTGTAACTATGAGAGCGATTACAACTGGTTGAAACATTTTAACAAACCATGGATAAAACATTTGAGATTCAATCTCATCTGGCATCTTGCTCACAATAGAGTTCCCACTGAATATTGCCTCCAATCTTTTGGAATCTAGATCTACTCTATGTGAATAATATGTAATCAACATAGAGAATATTCTAACCATCTCTTTCTCTCCTATTTTACTACTTCTGCTATTTGGAACTATATTCTTGACATTTTGGACTGCAAATGGTTGATTCTTGATTCTGTTAAATCTCAGATTAAAAAATGTTCACAAATGGAAGTATCTCAACAATGTAGGTACCACTTCCTTACTGCATTTGAAAAACTCTATCATGTGATTTGGTATGATCCAAATGTTATAATTCATAACAACAACTTTTTTAATCAAAATGCATGTCAGATATGGATTCTCATTTCCATACATGATGCTTCCATGATTCAAAAGGGACATTGCCACAACACCATGCATGACTTTGGGATCTTGAAGTGTCTAAAGATTAAAGGAAATTTCTATCAGCTGCATCGCACTCTATAAGTGTTCTAGAGATCCCCATACCTAGATGGATAAAAATTAATGTCGATGGCACCACTGAGGGAAATTTGGGACCTGTAGGGTGTGAAGCTATTTTCATAAGTCACCTCGGTCAGATACATTTATTCTTCATGTGAAAATGTGGCATTTCCACCTCCATTGAAGCTGAGATACTTGGTTTGATTCATGTTATTTCCTTTTTTAAACTATTCAGTTGGAACAAACGTTGGATTGAAAGATACTCTATGACCATCATTTAGGCAATATGAAATGGGAAAACACATCTTGTTTGGACAATCACCACCTGTTCAATGGAATGCACCTGTTCGCTTACTGATCTTAACTATATCACACACATGTTTATCGAGAAGCAAACAGAGTTGCATATAGTCTAGGCAACATGGGAGTAAGTCAATACATTACCTGGATCAAAGGATTCTTGCTCCTCTTATCTCCTTTCATGAGAAAGATGGTAATATGATCCCATATTTTAGACTCTTTTAATTTTTCTTTTAATAATATTTTTTCTTTGGCTGTTTTTGGCCAAGGAATCACCTTTTAAAAAAAGATAATGATATATATAATATTTCTTGAGAGTGAATTATTTCATGAATATCATATAGGTGTTTTATATGCCGCTTATCTTGAATTAAAATAATTCTATATACATTCTATGTTTTTTTTGAACAAATCCCATCACTTTTAGGAGATGGTATCCCAAACATCCACTTATGATGTTATCATATTTACCCCAAATGAAAAGTGTAAATGATTGTGATATAAAAGAATTAATGTAGCCTAATGAAATTATAAATATATTATTTAACATATATATGGATATTTTCCATCATAATACCCAACCATGGATGGTTGTAATGGAAAAAAAATGTGTTTCAGGAGGTGGCAGTTTTCAGTACACATTAACAGTATATTAATTACGCATCAGATGGGACTTTGTGTAATTTTATATAAAACCCATAACATTAAAAAGTTATAGTATATTGATGATATTTTTCTTCTTATACAATAATGTAATAAGAATAATTTAGGTAGAGTGTAATGGACATAAAACTAAATAGCTTGAGGAATGTTTGTTACCTCGTATTCAAGTATCTCATTCTTGTTTCAAAAAAATGCTTCCTTGGATTATTCTTTCCCAAGTGGAGGCTTATAAGATTAGGGTTAAAATTTTTATGATATATTTATTTAGATATTGACCAAATTTATGCGGTTTTATAGGTGTGAATATGTGGGGAGTTGGTTTCCTTTTATAAGGGAGAAAATTGGCTATCATGGCATTTTTGAAAATAAGTAAACTGTACCCATGATTTTACATAAACATTTAATAAAAAACAAAAACAAAAATTAATGGAAGGTGAATAGATGATTTATTTCCATCCAACGGATTTTGGACATGTGGATATGTCATTTGGTCCCTTATGATAATGTTTTAGTCATTTATCATGATAAATGTTTCCTTAATAATGATAATTTATTTTTATCACATTCCAAAAAAAATTTCCAAAAAAAATATGAATTTATTAGATAGTATAAATAATTATCATTAAAAATATGTAATCCATTATTACAAATTAAAATCACAGATGAGGTAGAATTTAATTTAAATGTAATACAACACATGAGACAAAAAATCAGGTTTTAAATGTAAAAAATGTCTGAATGATTTCTATGTTTTTATATTAAATATTAAAGTTTCATGAATTAAAATGATCTAATTTGGATTAAATGATAGAAATATGGTAAAATTAAAAATTAAAACCAATTTAAAATATGATTTATCATCAAAAGTAAATCATGTAAAAAGTACTTTTTACTGAAATTCAGAACATTTCACTATTAATTTAAAAAAGTCACTTCACATAAATATAACAACAATATTTTCTAATATAAATTTTATATATCTATTAAAAAGTTAAAATTTATTCTGGCATGTAAAATCTATAAAAGTCACAAAATGTTATTTAAAAATGAAAATCCAACATATATGTTCCAATGAAACACAGATATCAATGTTTACCCCCAATACTATTATATTTTTCAATGTTAATTACTGAAATTGGATCCTTACCCATTTCTGTCATGTTTCTCTCATGAGATATCAATCATTACCCAATTCATTTGAGAGAGATATAGGTCACACCCATCAAAAAATGAAAATCCGACATATATGTGCCATAAGATCTTAAATAATTTATAATATTAAAATACATTAATGGAAATGGGTTTCTTAAACATATCATCATAACATGACCCATGGAATGGATCGGGATTAATAAATATTTCAATATTTCATCACAATACTACCCGTACAAAAGAAAAAAATATCAAAACATTATTTCATAATATTAATAAACTATTAAGGGAATGAATAAATATTGTATATTTGTATCATATACCTAGTAAATCATATGTTTAATCATGTATTTTTTGTTTCATGAATAGAGATATAATTAAAAGATCCTAAAAATATTTTTTCCAAAAACATCCTTTCAATATTGAGGATAAATATTAAAAAAACTCTACAACAATAGAGGAAAATATTTTCATTGATAATTACCATGTAAAAATTTATTTTATATTATGAAAAAATTAGTCATAATTGTTTGAATAAGAGTTCATTCTGTATAAGTAAAAAATTCATTCTTTCCATACTTATTTCAGAAAAGTCACAAAGTACCTCATTTAGAAAACAAAATAAAGATCCATTAAACTGTTATTTAAATAATAAATACTTGCAAAAAATTACATAGAAAAACGATAAGATAATATTTAAACGAGTCTTCAAAACAAATTTATGTAATATGGATATAGAAGAAAAATTATTATCAACCAAAGAGAGAAATAATGTCAATTTTTGTTAAAAACATTCTTTTTTTCTCGTGACTTTGTATTGTGAATAAAATGAATATAAAATAGTTATATTCAATAAATAATCACAGGAGAATAACATTCATGAATATAATTATACTTTTATAATAATAATTCTTGATTAGAGATTAATCACAAATAGTCCTGGCGAATAATGATATCGTAACTGAAAACACATTTCCTTGATTTCTCTTTATTTTAAATCATCGTAAACAATAATTACAAATATTAGTTTATTATAATTTAATACCAGAGTTTTTTCCATTCATATATAATCATATTATATCAATTTATAAAATTTCAATTCCACATTTTATCAATTATTCCATATTAATCTTGTCCTTTCCTAGTGTAATATGTGTTGTTGTTTCACAACCATTTCATTTCAATAGTTATAGTCCTTGTACATTAAAAAATTTTACAACTATTTCTAAAATAATAATCATGCTATTAATTTCATAAATATTGATTATATACATATTTATAGTGATACATAAGTGTTAGAGACCGGAAAATTATGTACCCCACTTATGGAAAGACTAGGTCATACATATACATGAATGTTGTATTCGTTATTTGATGCCTTGAACAAAAAAGGAAAATTTTTATTCACTCGTGTTGGGTCTTTATAATAAGATATAAATTATATATTTTAATTATATAAATTATTATTTAAGGAAATCATATTTAGTTCAGTATGAAGCCTTGATTTTTTTTCTTATTTACTCTTATGGAACTAATATTGATGTATACTCAGTTACTGAAGGTCTCGAGGGGTGTTTGTGGATTTTTCAAATCCAAGAACTGAGATTTTTGGGAGTTAATGGGATTTATTAGATTTATAATAAACCAATAAAGGTATGTTGGACATTTATTTTTCACCGTGTGGGGATAGATAGTGAGTAGGATAAGGGAGCAGAGTTCACCCAAATCGTGTGACTTCGGCTGCACAGCTGTGCGTCAATATCTACAATTTTCCCAGTGGAGTTTCTCATGGTTGGAATATGGTTCCACTATGTGGACTAATGATGTGGGTTCACCTTCTAACAACTTCTTTTTATGATTTGGGTATGGTTTGGCCAAATCATGTGGCAAAATCGTGCGAAGGATAAACTTTTGGAAAAGGATTGTTTTCACATGATGATATTTTTAAGTAAAACCCTATATGAATTTCTATTATCGAATGTATATTACCACTCATACTCCCCCTTTTCAATCCTTTTCATGGTAAATCTTATATTTTAGATCTACCATTTATCTGGACACTGAATTGATCACCATTAATCTTATTGGATCTAATATTGTACGCTCCTGATTCCTTTTTAATCATTCATCGATCATATTTATAATAATTATTCTATTTATATACATGTTCATCTTCCCCAATTTCATCAAATTTATCCTACATTAATACCTAATATAATCCAGTACAATCAAGAGAAATATACAATGAAAGTAGATTCATATGATCCAAAGGTATATGGTCAAAATTCATTCAACAATTTACGTAATTTTATAAATTGTATTTACACCGAGTTGATTTCATAGAGAATCATCTAATGGATTTATATGTATTTATTATATTCTTTCAGACAATGTTATATTATCGTTTCTATAACACACCAACCCTAGTTACCCAGAGTTACTGAATTATTTCATAACATTGGCATGATCACAAGACATCGAGTGTTTAAAGGATGATTAGTTCAGTATACCTTGAGGTACTAGATACCATCAAATGTTTTACATAAAATTATGAAATAGATAAACTACAACATTGTACCTTCTTTGATCACACTCATATCCCTTATCCTTTCTTTTATGTAAATCATAATATACTTTTTTGTATCATGGTAAAAACAAAACATAAGAAAGGGTGAGCTCAGATGCTCAGTAAGGATTACAATATAGAAAAAACTATCACAAGAAAACATAAACATTTAAGGCACTGTATAGGACTAAAACACAAGCCTTTTAAATGTAAGATTCAGCATAATATGGAAACTATTAATCATATAATTCCCTTTACTTATTCACATGTATATTCTACTAATAGAATAATCACATGTAATATCAATATCTAATTTCATAATGATGAAATACATAATGTTATACATCATAACCACATATTCAAGGCATCATCCCAAGAAAAAATATATATATTTTGTCAAGGCCTTGTGCCAAGTCACTAGTTTGTCTCATGAGACCTACCGATGTATAGAGGGGATATAGTGGTCCCCTCCCATCACTTCCTAAGTCCAATTCATTCCTTACATGAAAAGGGTGGAACATAGTATAAACATTTGTATTAAAACTAGCATACAAAATGTTTATACTTTAATCACAAACCATGAATGGTATAAAAACAGCACATCCACAATCATTCATAACTCATTCCATACAATATAGATGATTGCATTATAATTAATCAACCTCAATAATGAATAAAATAAAATGAAGAAAGTTGACATTGATGAAAATAATCAGTAAAACTACTTGAGAGAAATATCCTCATTTTCTTGAAAACATTTAAATGGTGCACTATTTTTCAAAGAAGTCATTTAAAAGAGACTCTTGAATCAAATAGTCCGAGAGAAATTTGAAAAATTTGAAAATAATTTAAAATTTAAATTTTTTTTGTGCATATAAATAAATCCTTAAAATGATTTTTAAAACAATGACATTAATGGGAATGATTTTGAAGAATAAATCATTAGAAAATTTAAAACGACATTTTAGTTAAAGAGTTTCGGATCATATGAAATTTGCATGAATACAAGTAATTGAAGAATTAAATGAATCATAACTTCATAATATCATGACAATAAAGGGATTCATGATTTAATATGCCAAAGGATGGTATATATACTATTTAAAATTGAATTGGTGAATAACAACAAAGAAATCTCAATGGAATGTAAATTGAGATGAGATCCCTTATAAAAAATGTATCCTTAGATTAAGGATAAATCAATAACATAATTACGTGTGAAAAATATAAATACACATAATATGACTGGATATTAAGTGAAAATCAATAAGAGTTCATTCACACATATTCATGTAAAAACCAAACCAATGACATGAATGTTTAACTCAGTGAATGGAAATTGAGTTAAAATTACCCTTATAAAGTTCATATCAATGACTTGAGAATTTATAAATGGAGTTATTATGTGTGTAAAATGTATATTCACACAAAGGGGAGTGGAAATTACTACATAAATAAATAAATAGTTATTTCACACATAATCTTGGTGTTAAATAATAAATGAAGTGTGCGTAAAACCCAATGAGTTGAAATTGAAAATAGAAATCCCCTTACCGATTTTGTAACATATGAAACATACACCCCATGAAAGAAAGATCATACAATTAATATGGAAATACCCATTGATTATCGTATGTTACACAAATTATACAATCATGGGCAGTGCTTACACCACACAATAAGAAAATAGTGGAAAATATAGTATGAATCTCACTGGAATAAAAGTGAGACGAAAACCCCTTACCTGGTACTTTTTATTAGTTGAAGGTTGTTAAGCTCCTGTATTATAGTAAAATCATTGTTATTAAGTTACTAAATAACCACCAACATAAATATGATATCATATATGATCTTTTATTATTTATTTGTTAATGATATTTCCATAGTATCATTGTTTTGGGTGTTAACTAATTTTTTTTTCATTTAAATGTTTTATTATGTAAGTCATGTGTGTTATTGATAGGTTGTATTTTATTCATATTCAGAATGATATTAAGTTCTTAATCATTATTTTTAATCATCAAATTAATATTATTTTTGAATGGTTATGATGGGAAACAAAATCTCATCGAGTCGTGGAGACAGTAAGCCGTATGTACGCACGAGCAACAATATCATCATATTATTGGTGAAATTGTATGTAATGGGATGTTATATTATATGTAAATAACCATTAAAATGTTATGATTATTATTTACTTTAGTTATAATCATTATAATACCCATCAAAATAATGAAGTAGTGAATGAAAAATTACACCATGACGTGGAGACGATAAGCCATACATACGCATGTATGGTGGCTTTGTCATCCATATAATGGATTGAATAATTAATATGGTTGTACCATATTCATAAAAACATCTCAGTATATATATGTTACTAGAGTGATTTTTCTAGTATGTGAACAAAAAATAAATAGGATGTGGAATAAGAAAAGAACTTCAAAATAGGTGATGAAGTAATTACCTCTTCTCCGGGTTCTTCCATTTGATTTGAAAAAAACATCTCCTTATGATGGTTTTATGATCAATGTAAGGCCTCTTGGTTTAATTGAGGGTATTAAAGAGGATAAATGAGTAGGGTTTGGCTAAGAAAAAATGCGTTAGAGGTGTGAAATTAAGAGAAGGGGAAGTACCATTTTATAAGAGTGGTGAGGGGCTGTTTAGGAAGCCCTTGAAATATAATTTTTTTTGTAAAATCATTTTCAGTTTATAATATATCCAATTGGACTTGTTTCTAATATAAGGTGGTTATGTGTATAAAAACATTAAAAAAATATGTTTCACAAAATTTTAGGTAACCATTTTAACCTTATCTTTTAGATTTAAGTCTTAGTTAAATAGTTTAACTTTTACTATTTCATCTCATGTTATTATAATAAATTGTTAATAAACATACTATAAAATGTCACGAGAACTTAATGTTGTAAATTACAGACATATATATCATTATATAAGTCCTTTTTCTAAACCATATATTTTTAAGACTACTATATTATTTAATAAAATAGTATTTTTAAACCATTTATGTCAATTTTGACACTATTTAGAAGTTGGTTTTGTTGAAAGTCATAAAAAGCTGATTTTATTGAACAAAATATATTTAATCAATTCTAACAGTTTATCCTATGCTATAAAATTTGTTCATTTCATCAAAAGTCTCAATTTATATTCATTTCAATATTTACAACATCAATTATTCTAGTCTTTCATTAATAATGTAGTTATTATATCATCATTGTGTCATAATTAAATTTAATTATTTAATGTCAAAAAATTATAAATAAACTAACATGATGTAGGAAATTGTTTTATATTTACAATTAATATTTATAGTCGAATTTATCTTCTGTATAAACTTATATTAAAAATGTTTTAGTTATTAAAATTTCAATTTAACACTTTTAATTCTTCTTTAAATAAAATAAAATAAATAATATAATCAAATCCAAGTGGATAAAAAAGGATCATATCTTTTTTCCTAAGGTTGATTTTGGTCAAAATACACTTATCCAATATAATTATGATAAGTGTTAGTTTAATTATAATATTATTTTTACCTTTAATTACCTTATTTACTTTTAGCGGTGCTAAATAAAATTCAAAACATATTATTCACCAAAAATTATTTTCATCCTATTTAACCAAATATTACATACTGATTCAACCGTGTTTCTTGGATTTTTGAAATTCAATTCACATATGAGGTAAAATTATGTTTTATGGAAATTCTCAAATGTGCATAAAAGATGAGTAAAAGACGGTAAAAGTTCCAAATATATATATATATATATAATCTTATTATAAAATGACTTAAATGAATTAAATTGAACTAATATAGGTATTATCTATCTATTTTTACTTTAAAATAAATTTAAAATAAAAATATTATTTGAATAAAAATTCAGCTTTAAACAATAACACCGTGTTTTTTCACTATTCATCAAATATTCAATGTTTTTAGAAAAATAGAAAAAATTCACCGAAAGATATTTTTGTTATTACAACATCAAAAATGATGTATATTTTACAACATTCAAACCATATAAGTTTTATTAATTAATTTTAAAAAATATTCCTATTGTAAAAACCAGAATGCAGGTTTTTGAGAAGTGAAAACTATCAAATGATTGATACGTGTTTATCTCAAATTTAAATGTAAAATTATTTCCAATGACTAACACTGAAATAAATTATATACAATATAATCTAAATATTCTTAAAAACCATTAAAATTTATAATTTAATACTATAATTTTTTTTGATTAAAAAAGTTGTTTTCATTTAAAATTTAGTATTTTTCATTATTCCTTGAATTATGATAGTTATCAAAAAAGCACTGAAAATTTATCCAAACTAAATATTTATGTCCAGATTATAATGAAGAATTTTATTTTTTCTTTTTAAATATATATATGTGTCCATTATTGGATTTAAAAAGGGTTCTCCATTAAAAGGTGGTAAAATTGCATTTTTTGAAAAATACTTATTTTATCAAAAAAATTAAATTTGTTCTTATATTTTGTCTAAAAAATACATAATATCTATTTTAATATTATATGGAGTATATATAATTCAAAATATAGTTAATATTATTCATAACCTCTTTCTGAACGGCTAGTTAGGTATGTTGTGGTGCACTCAAACTCGTTGTTGTGTGTGGCACAAGCTATTGAATTACTTTAAAGAAAATAATTTTTTATGAAATCATGGGGTGTTAGATTCTTCCCCCCTTTTGAAAATTGCAACCTTGAAACTTTAAAATTGGGATTGGGAACTTCATTGAAAGTCCCACATCATAAAAAGAGTCAATAAAACTATCACTTTAAAAGAAAGAAAGAGAAGTACAAAGGTCACCCAAGATAACCCATACTAGGATTCAATGTAGGAAAACATGGGTATAGATGATTAACTAAGTGTCATGTTCTAATGGAGAGTGATTGAAAACATGATTAGGATAAAGATAACAATAAGAAAACCGCACACTTATGATGGGTTTAACAATCATTTGTTTCCTAGTGGGAAAAGTAAACAGACAACATATTTTATTTATATTTCATTAATAAAGTTGATGAATTTATTTATGAGATTCACTAAGTACATAAAGATATATATTTACTTTTCAAGTATATTTTCATCCTTAAATAAATTTCTACCACAAACTCATCTTTTCTCAAAATGATGAGTATTTAATATGACTTCGTCACACCTGAAGTGCTAGAATAAACTTATAGAGAATCACATAATCCACAAAGGATGAACTATATATTTACCTTGTCTTTAGAGATTAACCAAAACCAAAATGGTTTGTACAAGATCAGATGAACCCCAAAATAGATAATCCTTTATAAAAAAAATTCTAATCTTAATTTCCAAAATTAAACAAACAATACCCGATGTTTAATAAAGACCCTTCAATAAACAATTATGCTTAAAATCCTTCAATATAATCAAAAATACGAATGAAACCCAAAACTCAGACGAATTTAATCACATAGTCTTTTCATGTAAATCTTAACATTTATCTACAAAAATCTTAAACTACTCTTAAAGTCTCACACTCACGTGTAATTAACCAAATCACACATTCTCTTTGATATGTTAATCATTTCCATTAATAACCCAAATCTCTATAAAAAAACATAGATTCTTTCAAATTAAAAATTCAAAATTACTCCTCAAATGAAATCCGATAGTATTCTATTTTCCTTAGGCATATAGTGTTCCCAACAGAGCTAACTTCATCCAAAATAACATTTATCACTTAATCATCAAATCATTTTTTATTTACTATGTATATCCATTTTAGAAAACATAAGATCCCAAATCAACTAATTATTGATCAATAAAATAAACTAAAAAAATAATTATTCACACTATCCATGGAATTCATCTAGTCTAGTAGTAGGAGATAAATCCCAGTCGCACTTTGGTTGTGGGTTCGATTCCTCCAACTTTGTCCGACGCGATGGGTTGTCACACGGTATTTGAGCTGTACTTTTTAGAAAACAATATTTTATAAAATTCCCAAAATGATATTAATTATTCAAAATAACCATAACATAATTTAACCACAAATGTTATCTCATACCTCTCATTTTCATCCTAAAAATTAATAACCTGTAATTGCCTCATATTCAAGGATCATATAAACCCAAATGGTTAATTAAAACTATATCTACAAAAGAAAAGATAATTCTTCCTCAAATAGCATTTTCACATAACAAACTAAAGAGTTACACATACAGCAGAAAAGTCTTCCAAAGTAATCCCATCAAAAAAGAAAATTGATACTTTTAAACATTTCTCCATCCTTTTATTTCCACCTCAGTTCTTCTTGGACCTAGTGGACATCCTATAGAATAGGGAATTGACTCGGGTAATTCCTAAGTTCCCTATAGTTATGGTAAATGATTATAAATGGATTCATAATTTCATTTTCATTTTCATCCATAGTACTCTTCATTTTTCTTTGTAAATACTTCAATTTATGTCTTTCTTTCCCACACATAATTTATTTTTTTGTTCCATTGAGACACGTTTCTGGGTGTCTCCATCAATATTTCCTGGATGATCAAAATTGATCTTTATTTTCTCTATGGTCTCCACTAAAGGAGCTCTTTTCATTATTCAACATTCTCTTAATTGTTGATTTTGGGATTTGGTTAATGTATATGTTGTTGATTAAATTTTTGGAAACCTTCTTTGACATGGACATGATATCTTTTATGCCTATCAACATTCCATTTATTTTCTCATTTCCACAAGCATTCCCACCTTGTAAATCATGTTCAATGTTACTATAACTTCCTTGGAATCCATCCATTTACTAAAACTAGAATGCATAGTGTGAGTAATAATAGTCATAAATTAAAAAAGGTTATTTTTTCTCATATTATATTAAAATATGTCAAATTGTCATGTAAATAAAATGTGAATTATCCTAAGAATATCCCTCGGTTGTGTCGTAACTAAGAGTGAAGCAAGACCCACTGTTTTGCACCCGTTCTCATTCGAGTCTAGATCAAACTGGGGTTTCAGGTTTTACATCTCGATACATTTGTGCTAGAGCCAAATCTACATGCTCGTATCTAGACAGGGATATATTTCTTTGAAAATTCACAAAATCTCTACATTAGGAAAATTCTAGGAAGTTATTTTTACTAATCCTAAATGTTTATCTTAGGGTAATGTTATCTAATCTGAGTTATTCAAAATCTAGTTTCCAAGGTTCATACTAAACTATCTCTCATACCAACTATAACACATCGACCCTAGTTAACCAGATTTAGTGCATTATTAAATAGTATTGGCATGATCACAAGAGATCAAGTCTCAAAAGACCGATTAGTTTAGTAGCCTTGGTGGTACTAGATACATTCATATATTTTACATTACATTATGAAATAGAAAAACAAAAACATTGTGTCTACATTGAATAACCTCATATCCATTAGCCTATTCGTACATTTCAATCATAATATACTTCATCATATCCTAGAAAAACTAAAACATAAGAAAGGGGTGAGCTTAGATGATCAGTGAGGATAACAATATAGAAGAAACTATCATAAGAAAACATAAACATTTAAGTCAATGTATAAGACTAAAACACAAGCCTTTTAAAATAAAAATTCATCCTAAAATGGAAAAGATAAATCAAATTATCCCATGTACATATACACATGTATATTATACTAGTAGAATAATCACATGTAATATCAATAGATAATTTCATAATGATGGAATGCATAATTCCAGACATCATAACCACATAGTCAAGGTCTAGTTCCATGACTAAAAATACATATTTTTCCATGTCCTCCCGCCAAAACACTAGTTAGTCTCATGGGACCTACTGATTCATTTAAGGGATATAGAGGACCTAACCCATCACTTACTAAGTCCAATGCATTCCTCATATGAAAAGGGTGGAAAAAAATATAAACATTTTTATTAAAACCAGTATATGAATTGTCAATACTTAAACCAAAAACCATGAGTGGTAAAAAAATAGCACATCCCCAATAAATAAACTCATTAAATACAATATGGAATACTATATTATAATAAATCAACCTCAATCATCAATAAATTAAAATGAAGAATATTGAAATATAAAAAAATACATAATAAAACTAATTGAGAGAAATATCCCTTTTTTCTTGAAAACATTTAAAAGTCACAATATTTATCAAAGAAGTCGTTTAAAAGAGATTTTTGAATCAAAGTGTCCAATAAAACTATGAAATTTTATGAAGGAATTTTAATTTAAAAACATTCATGTCCATGCAAATAAATCCTAAAAACTATTTTTAAAACATTTACATTTATGAGAATGATTTATGAGAATAAATCTTCAAAACATTTTAAAAAATATTTTAATGAAAGAGTTCCTGACCAAATGAAAGAAGCTTGAATAAAAATAATTGAGGAATGATATTAATAAAAACATTATAATATCAGGAGAATAAATAGATAAATGATATAATATGTCAATTGATTGTAAATAAAACATATAAAAGTGAATTGGAGCATAAAAACAAAGAAGTCTCATTGGAATGTAATTTGAGACGAGATCCCTTATAAAGGCCCTATCATAAGATTAAGGATAAATCAATGAAATGATTATTTGTGAAAAATATAAATTAAGTCAATATGATTGTATATTCAGTGTAAATCAATAATAGTACATTCACATTTATTCTTGTAAAAACAAAACCAATGGCTTGGATGTTTAACTCAATTAATGGAAACTTAATTAAGATTACCCTTATAAAGATCATATCAATGAAGTGAGAATTTATCAATGGAGCGATTATTTGTATCAAAACTATATCTGCACCAAGAGGAGTGGAAATTAGTACATAAATTAATAAATTGTGATGTCACACATAATTTTGGAGTGAAAAAATCAATAAATTGTGCATAAAACCCAATGAGTGGAAATTGAAATTAGAAATTCCCATACCGATTTTGTTACATTATAAACATAGACCCCATGAAAGAAGGATCATTAAATGAATATTGAAATACCTATAAATTAATGTATATTATATGAAGAATAAAATCATGGGCAGTACATACACCACATGAAAGGAAATAAAGGAAAATATATCATGAATCTCACATGAATAAATGTGAGATGATATCCCCTTACATTGTACTTTTCCTTAGTCGAGGGTAGGTTAACCTCCTGTATAGTAGTGAATTATTTTTTAATAAATTATAAAAGAACCACATATATAATTATGATATCTTTTATGATCTTCCAATATTTCTTTGTTAATGATATTTCAGTGGTATCATTGTTTTGGGTGTTAATTGATTCACATTCCTTTATATGTTTTGTTACATAAGTCAGGTTTGTTAATGATAGGATGTAAATTATTCGTATCCATAATGATAATATGTTCTTAAAAATTATTTTTAATCATGAAATAAAAATTATTCTGGAATGGTTATGATAGGAAATGGAATCTCATCGCTCCGTGGAGATGGTAAGCTGTACGTACGCATGAGTGACAATATCATTCTATTGGTTGAGAAATAATATGTAATTGGATGGTATATTATATATAAATAATCATTAAAATGGTATGTTCATTATTTACATCCATAATATTCATTAATATACCCATCCAAATAATGATGTTTTGAATAACAAACAACACTATGACGTGGAGACGGTAAGCCATACGTATGCACGTATGGTGACTTTTTCATTCATAGGATTGATATAATAATGAATCTGGTTTTAAAATATTTTTAACAACATATCAGCATGTTTAAGGTAATGGAGATATTATTTTTTTATGGAATAAACAAATAAAGAAGAAGTGGAAGAAGAAATGGACTTTGAAATAGTTGATGAAGTAATTACCTCTTCTCCGGGTTCTTCCTTTTGATTTGAACAAAAGGGATAAATAGGTTGGATTTATGATTAAAAAAAGGATTATAGGTTTAAGTGATGGTATTTTGGAGGATATTTGATCAGGGGTTTCCCGAGACAAAAGTATTTGGAGGTGTGATAGTAAGATAATGGGAAGTACCCTTTTATAAGAGAGGTGATGGTCACTTTAGGGGGAGCATGAAATATTTTTTGTATAAAATTATTTTCCGTTTTTAATAGATTTGAAGGTATTTTTTTATAATATACGATGGGGATGGATCGAAAAACTCTCAAAAAATATGTTTTATACATTTTTAGGTCATCATATCAAACTTTTTTTGGATTTAACTCTTAGCTAAACAGTTTAACATTTATCATATCTTCTTGTATTATTATAATTATTGGTTAATAAATAAACTATAAAATGCCAAGAAAACCTCAATTGGTTCATTAATGACATATAGATCATTATATAAGTCCTTTTTCTGAAACTTATATTTTATGGGCAATTATACGATTTAATAAAATAGTATTTGTTTTAAAAACACATTTATGTCAATTTTGACAATATTTAGTAGTTGGTTTATGTGATAGTCATAACAATAGTATTTATTAAAAAATACATATAATATACTCTAACATGTCATAATAAACTAGAAAATTCTTGTAAGGCATCAAAATTTTAAATTTATATTTAATTTAAAATTTTCAACATCAATTATTTTAGTCATTCATCAATACGGTTATTACTGCATAATCCTTGTGTCATAAATAAATTTAATTATTTAATGTCTAAAAAAAATAAATAAAATAAAATGTCATATGATATAATTTTATAATTCTAATGAATATTTAGAGTCGAATTTATCTTTTTTATAACCCTATATTATAAATGTTTTATTATTAAAATTAAAATTTAACACTTTTAACTCTTCTTTAAATAAAATATATTTAATTTCCTAATCTAATTCAAGTGGATCAAAAAGGAACATATTTTTGTTATAAGGTTGATTTTGGTAGAAATAAACTTATCCAATAGAATTAGGACACGTTTTAAGGTAATTATAAAATCATTTTTACCTTTAATCATCCGATTTACTTTTAACCGTGGTAAATAAAATACAAAAGTTACAATTCAGTAAAAATTATTTTTATCCCATCGAATCAAATTTTACTTACTGATTTCTATTGTGACTCTCATATTTTTGATATTCAATTCACATAATTGGTAAAATTATCTTTTATGAAAATTTACAAACGTGCCTAATAGATAAGTAAAAGCTGGTGAAAAGTTCAAGAAAAATTATATATCTAATATTATTATAAAATGAATTAAATGAAATAATTTGGACTAATATAGGTATAATGTATCTATTTTTACAATAAAACAAATTTAAAATAGAAATATTAATTTAAAAAAAGTCGACTTTAAACAATAACACTGTGTTTTTCATAATTCATTTAAAATCGAATGTTTTTAAA
The DNA here is from genome assembly GCA_963277665.1 of Viscum album. Lineage (NCBI taxonomy): Eukaryota > Viridiplantae > Streptophyta > Magnoliopsida > Santalales > Viscaceae > Viscum > Viscum album. The sequence goes on along the minus strand of OY728119.1, from coordinate 1,827,987,672 downwards.
AAAATACAAAAAATTCAACCAAAGAACATTTTTATATTAAAAATTCAAAAATTATGTCTATTTTACCAAATTCAAAACATATAAGTTATATTAATTAATTTAATAAAATATTCCTGCTATCAAAACTAGAAAGCAGGTTTCTGAGAAATAAAAACTCTCAAAATATTGATATGTGTTTATGTCCAATTTAAATATAAAATTACATCCAATGACCATAATTATATTAAATGATAAAAATATAATCTAATTCTACTTCAAAACCATTCAAATGTATAATTTTACAAAATAAATTATTTTCATTAAAAAATATGTTTTCAATTAAAATTCAGTATTTTTCACTATTCATTAAAATATGAAAGCTATAAGAAAAGAACCGAAACTATATCCAAACTAAATTTTTATGTACCTCATATAAAGGTGAATTATAGTTTCTCATATTAAATATATAAATGTTTCAAATGTTGGATTTAAAAAGGTTTCTCCATTAAAAGGCGTTAAAATTGCCTTTTTAACAAAAATACATCTTTTATATGAAAAATTGAATTTGTTTTTATATTATATTTAATAAACAAATAATATGGATGTTAATATTTTATGGAGTATACAAAATAAAAAATTTAGTTACTACAATTCATAACCACATTTTGAATAGCTAGTTTGGTAAGTCGTGGTGCCCTTGAACTCGGTGTCGCGTATAACAACTGCTATTGAATAATTTTATAGAAAATAACATACTATTAAATATCGGGGTGTTAAATTTTCCATATCTGTTAATCAATATTATCGGTAATGTCCCCAAATTCGACCACCCCATATAGGGTGATTTTCAATATTTGTGTTTTTAGTGCTTTGGCACCATTGATCAATCATTCGGGTGTGCTTGAGAATGGAAAATATAATGGTAAGTCTACATGAAGGAAATTGAAATTGAATTATTTAATCGATAATACAATGTTTATTCCACATGAAATATCTAAATTATGTGCTACGAATTTATTAAACAATGTTAAATTTTATTTGAATGTATATTATATATATATATATATTACTTGGCCAAGTAGTATAAAAATTATTTTTTTCATACCACGGAACCCCTTGCAACTTATGATGGATGGTTGTATAATGAACCATTTGAATTCATTATGATATAAATGTATTAATTTAATGGTTTCAAGCTCAATTTCCCTTGCCACACTAATGAATGAAAATGGCATAGAAATTAAAAAAATATTAAGTCGGTAGAGTGTTAAATTGCCTAATTGGTTAAATGAATCAAGGTAAGTTACATAATTACACATTTAACTTTGAATAATTATAGGAGTGGTCAAACTCGAGTCAGTTTCTTTATTCCTAAGGGAATGCCTTGATCCCTTGTCAACAACATTATGATTCAATGATGTTGGATTCTTTAGTTTAAACCGACCATCAAACCTGGTCCTTGTCCATTAGGGAAATCTTAGTAATGCACTATAGGACCCCTCTGTTACTATTACAGGAAGGCTTGGACACTCCCCTTGGATCTATCATGGATCTTATAGACATGATTTTACATGGTTATATCCTAGAGCCTAGCCATATCTTATATCGTTTTACCATATATTTATTCATTAGAATTTGGATGATCATACTATTGTGGAATGATTTAGATTATGCTACTTGGATTACAATCTCACCCCTTTATCTAGGCAACAACTACTTCAATGATAGTGACATTGAAGTTCTAATTTCCTTGGTTATTACCTTAGAACCCATTTATTTTGAATATTAATACAGGTTTTCTTTGTACATATTTGAACATTTACTATTACTATCATGTGGTGATGTGAGTAATGGATATTCCCCTTGTATCCTTTATATATAAAATATAACATATTTAATTAATGAACTGGTTACATGTTCAAACACTATACATGGGTGGATGTAGGAATGTGGGTATTTAAATGGATATACTTATTTACATACATATATACATGCTTTCACACATGTTAGTTTATAGTACTCCAACAGGATGCTATAGATACCATTAGTGGTGGCTTACTCAGATTAATCTCACAACCTATCTGGGTTCCTTTTGTACTCGGGAAGACTACATGTATGTAGGTGTAGAAAAAGGGAACCAAGAGGCTTCAGAAACTTCATTTCATGGTTTATTTGGATTGATCTTGTAGTAGATGTCTTATTTATATCTCAGGATTCTTGGATAGTTTTTGGTTTCTTTTATAAAACTTTTGTATGGAATTATTTCTTTCTTTTTTTATACCATGTTTTCCATCTCTCTAGTGACCTGAAATTTATCATAATAATTTTTTGTAAATTTTTATGAGTTATTCATGTTGTTTTAGTAATTTTAAATCTTTTCTCATTCTGTTGTTCAATATATTTAACTATATTTCAACCAATACTTATTTTCCAATTTTTTATATGTAATCTACTATGATACACTCTGGTAATGGAAGAATAGTATTCCCAATGAAACACCCTAGTCCCTCGTAGGTAATCAACAACCTCTAAAATTGGGTGAAATGTTCTTGAGGCCATGTGGTCAACCACGATCATGGTAACTTTAGTGGAATATGAGTTTGGGAAGATATTAAGTGGTATTAGAGAAGCTCATTTTGTTGATTTACTATTTGGAAACAATATATTAGAGATTTTGAATGCTTAGAACTTGGTCATAAGTCATGGTTGGGCATTGTAAACTCATGTTCAAGGTAAATTCTGAGTTTCCTAAGATTATATTATTTGAACTTCTTTTTCCTATAATATTTGATATCATTTCACCATTTGGTGTTTCACAAGTTAAGTGGTATTTTTGATTATTATTATTATTGGTGATATTATTTCATCCCTAACCTGATAATAGGTGTTCAAACAGTATTGTTATACACATCATTGTAGGCACCTAGAATTATAATATCATTTACATTTCTATGCCACATAACTGCATTTTAGTTTTTGAGTTGATTAATAGGCTTGTTATTATAGAGTGATATTTTAGTTGTTTTACTATGCCTGTTCTTTTTCATGGGTATGATTGAGTTATTGTTCATTTCAATTCATGAGAATTTATAAGACTTCATGGGATTTAATTTTTAATTTACTAAGTTAAGCCACTAAATCAAAATCCGATGGATGTCATTTTCAGTGATAATGTGTATGGTCCTTGATTCATAGGGAATGAAAATCTATTTTAAAAAAATATTTTCATAAGTTATATAAAAATAAAAACTATTAAAGTTGAAATTTAATTTAAAATGGAAAGGTATTATTTCTTTATCCTTCCATTTCATGTTTAAAAAATGTAAAGTAGTAAACATAGAAATAAAATATGAGATTAATGAAATTGTTTTATATAAATTATGATGTATGTTTCTACTGGACCATTATCTATTAGAACCCATATAACTGATACTTTTGCACATACCAATACATGGCCTTCTTAGTGGGTATTTAGGGTTGTATATCAAAGGTAATAGTCTTTTTGTGATTGCCCATATTTTTCTAGTGTTTCTATTTATCGTCTTAATCCTTTTTATGAGGTGTGTTATTGTAATTTAACGACTAATTACACCATGACATTATCACATGGTGATCCAAGATGGTGGTAGTGGGAATGATTTAGATGTGGTGGGATATGAGCTACTATTCTTAACTCTAGAAGTGCCACTTATGATACCACCATTTGTACCCAAATTGGGCAGAAATGCTCAAGTTCGAGATAGTTTCCTACATTTATTACAGTCTATGAAAGGTGCTCGCTGAAATACACCTATAATGGCTGATCTGACTCATGAGTTCGTGAAGTAGCATCCTCCCACCTACATAAGGGATAGAGTTCCACATAATAGTGAGTATTGTCTAGAGGTAACCTTGTCAATATTTTATATTCTAGAGATGCCTCTATAGTGGATATCCAATGTTGTTGTGTATATTTTTCATCATTCGGAAAAGCATTGGTGGGATGTGTTTACCGAGGCTGGTCACCATCAAGGAATGGTATGTAACGATTTCCATACTACAATATTTGATCAGTTTTTTCCTCATATGTTGAGAGATGATAGATCTAAGGAGTCCATGAAAATCGAGAACGGATTTGTCTTACATATTCATTATTCATCACCTTCAACTGAGTTACAATACATTTCACTACTAAAAGCAGTGATGAGATTTTACATTCTAGATGCTTCGAGGATGGAATTGTGTATTCTATTTTTACTCAAGTGAATATATTTCACTTATTTATATTTTCTAAAATATCATATCAACATCTTATAACTATGCACAACATTAGGGATGATGACAGTACTGGGAATGGACGAATAGTTCCACAAGAGGCAAGTAATTATTTGGTACAAAAAATTGATATCTCGTGGTTTTTCATCAGGAAATTGGCATCCAAGGTACTCATAACAGTGTATCTATGGTTTTTTAAAATGTGGATGATAGTGGAACTTGAATCATTAGTGGGATAGAAATCCTTTGGATTGATGGACTTCCATTCATATAGGGTATCATTAGAGATTCTTCCAGGCCCTTCAATAAGCTTATAGTTGAAGTAGTTCCACACTAGCACCACCATAAGGGGAAGTTTCTTTTACTTTGCATATAGTAGAGAGTTATAGTAGAACTAATAGGACTGGAGTCGGAGGATGTCATGGTCATGGTATCCAAACTCCATATCACCAGTAAAACACGAAAAGAAGGTTTTTCATGGAAGTATAGTGGTTATATAAGGTCATGTATCAGGTCAATTTCATGCACTATAGTCGATACCTAAGTATCAGGTTATCGAGATGTATATAGAATGAGGTACTAATGAAGTAGTGTCTCCTATAATTTCTACCTTTTTTTATATAGGTTCTTTACACTCTATCATCTACTTATCTACTGATGAAATCCTTGTGCTGAAAATAAATAATTTCTATGGTTTAATGACCCTAGATACACCCTTTGGAGTATGGCCATAGGGATAACCCTAGCCAAGGAAATTTTTTCCAGAGGTAGAAAGTTTCCCTTTCTTATAGGAAATCATTTTTCTCAAGATGAACACATTCAATTTCCTTCTCATGATGGACAGGTTGGTTCGGTGTCACACCTTTGTAAATTTCTATCATTGATGGGTATCCTTTACATCACTACAGGGTGGAAGATATCTACAAAAGGTTGAGTGGGATGTACATGATAGTAGAATGTGAAAGAGCAAAATGGAAAAGGTGATGTGACCCGAATAGTTCAAAATCTTTTTATATAAGTTCAAGATTTATTTTATGCCAAATTCCTTCAAGTATTGGATATTTTTAGAGATGTATTTATGAAAACAATTCATACATATCACATGAGAGAGAGGTAGAGTTTATGATAAATCTTTTACTAGAGAAACTCATGTGCCCATTCATTTTTATAGGATGGAACCTACTAACCACCATTTACTCAAGATGTAGAAAGTGAATTTGGATGCCAAAGGTTTTATATGGCTTAGTACATGATATTAGGGTTCAACTGTGCTTTTTCACCAATAAGGGGCATGTGACCCATCATCTATGTGTGGATCATAGTTTTTTAAAACATTTTATGGGTAAGAATTAGTATCACCTACCTGAATAAATGATCTCTTTGACTAGATCAATGATTCTCGGGTCTTATATATGATCGACCAAAGATTGGGCAATCATCAAGTGTTAGTCAGGCCATCTGGAATATATTTCACAGCATTCTATAGCATTTATTCTCTCTATGATTAAAACATTATATAATTTCATCTTATGAACACACCCATTGTCTTCATAGATCTCCTGAATATCATGTTCCACCCCTATCTGGATTATTTTTTCATAGTATTTTTGGATCAAATCATGATGTATTCTTACACTAATAGTGATCTAGATAAACACATTGATATTATTATGAGTACACTTAGAGAGCATCAATTATTTTCCAATTTTGTTAAGTCCTACTTATAGATCAATAAATATAACTTCTTATGTCATAAAATTTCATATTCAGGCGTCTCTATTGATAAAAGGAATGTCATTTTTGTGGTTTCTTGTGAGCAACCCAATAATGTGTTTGATATAATATGATTCATTGGGATGGATGGTTTTTATACAAATTTCATATAGGGCTTCCCATTCTTTCATAACCACTCACTTTCCATAAAAATAATGGTGTCATGTTATTATTGTTAGTAGCGTGTGAGAAAACCTCTCCAGAGCTGAAAGGGACTATTCTCTCAACACCAATAACAACTTTGGAATTGCATTTAAGAGGATATACCATCTTCTATGATGCCTTAGGCATCAACCAAAGTGCAATCTAGGTATATGAGGATATGATCATTGATTATATGTCTCAGTAGTTGAGACCTCATGAGAGAAATTACCTGACACACAACCTTGAGCTAACATCATTGGTCATTGACTTACATTGTCAGAGACAATTTCTGATAGGTGGGAACATTGTTGTTTATAGTAACCAAAAGAGTCTCAAATATATCTTTACATAGTGTTACAGGAATCTCTGATATAGAATATGGGTTGAATGTCTTTGGTCCAATGATTTCAAGCATCCCTATATTCCTAGAATGGGAAATGTAGTCACTGATGTGATGATCTAGAAAACTCAAGCATATGTCGTATGACATGACAATGATGAATATAAAATGATGGCCCTAATTTATTAGAATAATATAGTGTTTCTTGATTGTCACAATTAGTCTTTCCCCTCAGCATTGAATGTAACCTTTTCCCTCCTTGATAAGGTGATGAGAATGAAATTTTCAAATCCTAAGGGATATGATATCCATGATTGTATTCCTTGATCTGACCAAACTCTATATTTTTCAATGGATAGAGACAATATCAAGCATATTCATGGACATTTTTGGGTCCCTGTAGATAAGAGAGAGGATTTGGTGTTACAGTCCCATGATTCTCAATGGGAATGTCATCCAAGAATATGCAAAATTTATCGAGATATGTGAAGTCAGTATTTCTTTCCATTGATGAAATGTTAGTTTGTAGGATTAATTACTAGGTGTTTCACGTGTCTATAGGTTAAGGAGGAGCACTAGAGACATATTTGATTGTTACATCTTCAATCAATCCTATAATTTAAAATTGAAGTTGTTTATATAGATATTGTAGTTAGTTTACCTAGGTCTCTTAGAGGAAGAAACGTTGAATGGGTTTTCATTGAAAGACTAAAAATGTAGCCCATATAATTCCTATCCTAGACACTTTCTCAGTTCATAAACAAGGAGGACTGTATTTCCCTGATATCATACAAATAAATATGGTCCCTCATACTATCATTCTATATTTGGAAGGTCATTTGATGTAACAATTTTGGAATGGGTTCCATAAATTTATGGTTACATGTGTTCTTCTGAGCACAACCTTTCACCCTCAGACCAATGTACAATTATAATAGACAATATAAGTTTTATAAAACATTCTATGATCATGTTACCCTAATTTCAGTAGTTCTTGAGAGAACATATCTCTCTCATCGAGTTCCCTTATAATATTATATTTCATGTGATAATACAAATGGATCAATATGTGGCATTATATAGTTTGTCACGACAATCACCCTTGTGCTAACTATAGGTAGATGAGTATACCATTCTAGGTCCTCATATAATGTAGGAGACTTCTGGGTTGGTTTAGATTATCAAGAAGCCTATGTTTACTTCTCATTCTATATAGAAATATTATGTTGATCGCCACAGATGTCCCCTGTAGTTTGAGGTTGTGGATCTTGTTTGCATGTGGGTATCGCTGAGGATAGGGCATAGGCAAATAAAAAGGCAAGGTGATCTCTCAACTTGTTATTAATGGATGTTTGAGATCTTAGAGAGAGAGGGTCCAGTAGCCTATCAGTTTTTAATACCTCATAGTTATCAGTCCAAGCATTATGGCTTTCAAGTTTTATAGCTTCAATGTTAGCATGCCTACCCATCGCATAATATTAATCCCAATGAAGATGAGCTAGATGTCACTGATTTATTTAAAGCGTATTATATGCTCACCGATGATTAGAGAATGAAGGATCTACAAGGCTAGTTTGTCCCTCTTTTACAAGTGTAATGCATGCATGACCATGTACATGAAGTGACATAGGAGCGACAGGCTGGCAAAGGTTCCCTATGGCTAGAGTTGTTCTCATATAGTTTTTCACTTCCCTTAGAAGATGAACTCGGGGATGAGTTCCTTAAAGGGGGCAGAATGTTAGAACCATGTTTTTTCACTTTTTTATATATCCTTTAATTTTTGGTCTAATATACTATTATGGACCTAATATGGATTCATAAAGGGTTAGTAAATGTCATAGGGGAATCCGAGGATTTTTTCGATCCCCGAACCCATCTTTTTGGGAGAAAATGGAATGTACCACTATTAGAATAAACCATTCAAGGTTGGACGCATGGTAAGTTTTATCCATGTGGGGATAAATAGTGAGAAATGGGAAGGTATACATTTAGACCGGACCATGCAGCTCTAGCCACACGACTGTGTAAGCTGTCAGTAATTTTGATTGTAAATTTTCACATAGTTATAATATTCTATCCTTGAAAATGTGATATAAACATGCGATATCTCCTTCCTATAGATTCTTTTTCACAATTAGTGCATGGTTTTCCCAAACCATATAGCCTAACCATGAGAAGTGTGAATTTGGGTAAAATGTTGGTTTTCTATTGATGATGTTTTTATCTCAAAGCCTATCCCCCATTCTAATTTCAATTGAACAACATCCCTCATCCTCTCCCATATGAATCCTATTTCAAGAAAAATATAGGATTTCTGATCAACTATCCTTTTAAAGTCCAACTCAATATTCATTCGGCTCATTAGATATATGCTAGTATATTCCCAACTCCTTATTAATCATTCTTCATTCTTCCTTATATCAATGATGCTATCTTGATGCATGCTCAGTTGCCCTAATTTCATGTCATTCATTCATTCTTTATATCTTCTCTAATATTGGATGAAAAAATGTTTTATACTGGAAAATGATATTCATACGAGCTGAAGGTATGTCTTCTATAACCCATTCCTCATTTTTTTCATTTTATAAATATTTGTGTTGTTGCACTGATTTCATCAGGCGTCAACTCTTTAATTTATGTAAATTAGTTATAATCGTTAGAACTATTTTCTAAGAACATTTCTATATGTGTTAACCATACTTGATGGTTACATCCACAACATCAGTAACCCCATGTAGGGTGAGTTTCCATATACGGGTTTTTAGTGTTTTGGGACATTTAAGCCACAATTCTAGTGTGCTTGAGACCTACGAATACAATGATAAGTCTCCTTGTACCAAAGGACAATTGAATTGGTGAATGGATTGTACCATGTTTCTTCCACTTGACCCATCTAAGGAATGTTATATAAATTGATTAAATAATGTTAATGGATTTGGAGTGTATAATATATATAAATATATATTACTTTTCCCAATTACATATAAATTAACATTTGGTTTCATGCTGTAGAAACCCTTACAACTTATGATGGATGACAATGAAATGAACAATGTGAATTGATTAAAATATAGATGGATTAATTAAATAGTTGTACGCTCAAGTGGATTTATCACACTAAGAAAATCTAGTGGCATGGACTATATGACATATTAAATTGATGGAGTATAAAATGGACTAATTAATGAAATGAATCATTGTGCGGTGAATAATTACTCCTAGACCATGACATCAATATAGGATTGATCAGACTCATGTAATCTTCTGGATTGCAAAGGTAATTCCTTGAGCACTAATGGATGAAATTATGATTCAAGGATGTCAGTTCCCTTGGTTAACACAAACGTTATAACCCAATCATCTTCTATCAGCAGATGCCTAGTATGATACCATAGGATCCATATATTACTATTACTGGATTACTTCGACACACTCCTTGGACCTCGTGTGGATTATATATACACGAGTTTCCTTGGTTATTTCCTTAGGCATAACATTATTTTATCTCATCTTATATTGGATGTATTTTATAGAATCGGTTAGATCATATGATTATTGAATTCCATGGGCAATGCTCTTTGAATTACTCTCTTACACCTTTATCCAGGCTATAGTTACTACTAAGTTGGTGACCGCAAAGCTCTTGGTTTTCATCATTATTACCCTGGATCCATTTTATTGTGAATATTAACACATGTTCCATTTTTACATCTTGGAAACATTACTATTATTATCATGAGGTGATGTTAGTGTTTCCTATTCCACACAAGACTTATTTGTATAAACCATAACATAATTAATTAATGAAATTATTACATGTTTTGATACCATCAAATGGTTAAAGCTTGTACTTGGGTATTTACAATACTATACAACATTACAGACATATATGCATGATTTCACACTTTTTAGTTTATATTACATGGAAAACATTTTATATACACTATTAGTGGTGGCCAATTGAGATTTATGTCACACCCTATATGGGCACCATATATACCCCAGATGTCTATATGAAGGAATGTGTTGAAAAAGGGAAGTAGGAAACTTAGAACACTTGATTTCATGATTTTATAGGATAGATATGGTTGGAGATTATTGAGATAGATCTCAGGATACATTCATAGTTTTTGATTTCCTTTTTATACTTTTGTATATTAGGGCTTTACTTTTCTTTTTATGCAATGTTTTACGAATTTATAGTAACACGACATATATCATTATCATTTTTTGTATGTTTATATCAGTTATTATAGTGGTTTTAGTTATTATTGATCATTTCCCTTTATGATATTATATATATTTTCATACATTGCTTCTAGTACTAATTTACCAATTTTTACATGTAATATGTGGTCATACATTCTTGTAATGGGGGAATAGTCTCCCCATGGACACACTGTAGGCCTTAGCTGCTAGTCAGTAACCACTAGAAATCATGGAGATGCTCTTGAGGCCATGTGGCCAACCATGCTCCTCGAAACATCAGTGTAATATAAGTTCATGATTTCACACTAATTCCCATCAATTTAAAAAACATATGAAAAACGAATCACATAGATTCTTGGAGGTGGTAGTCCATACAAACACATTAGAATAATTATCATTTCAATAGGATTGGTTTATAAGTAGGTATATATGATATGATAATACCCAAATTATAAATTTTTCATATAAATAAAATGTAAACATTTATACCATCATAATAAGAATCTATAAAACATGGATTTGAAAATTGAATTGTATCTCTATGTGGAGATTATAAATTGTACATATGCATGACCAATACATTCAGATCTCATTTTATGGGAAAGAGGGGTTATAATGGTGTTTTAAAAATATTAATAAAATATAAAAATATAAAGGATTACTAATTTATTTGAATATAATAAATTACATAGATTTATGAAGGTAAATAATATTTGAAAAGAATGATATCTGATATATTGATTACCTCTTCTTTGAAAGGAATATTTTAGACCACCTATTAAGGTATATTAGGATAGCCTTTTGGGAAGAGTAAAACCTCTAGAATGAGGATGGGGATGTTGATAAAAGCAATTAGCAGTGTTTGGTTGAGTTATAAGGCTCAATGTGGTGTAAATAATGGAGGGAGGGTGTTCTTTTTATAATTACGATTAGGGATGCTTTTGGATTTTCTTAATGATTAAATTATAAAGAATTAATTCCTACGAAAACTCATCAATATGGAATTTTATTTGAAGACAAGTTAATTTAGTATTTTAATACCGTCATCCCATAGAATTTAGACATGTTTTGGTATGATTTTTAACCTTATCATTTTTTAACACGCATTTAATAAATATTAATTTTAACTAGGGTAAAATCTTTATAAATATTAAAGAATTGTAATTTTTACTTATAAGGTCACAATTATCCCATAAATGTCCTATATATGAGTTTTTCAACACCATCTTGTCTAAATTTTATCAAGTAAATATTTTTAGTATTTGTAAATAATTTTAAAAAATAGATTATTTTGATAAAATTTCAGTCTAGTAAACTTTGACTGTATTTATTTAATTTGAATTAAAATTGATAAAGACAAAGTTATAATTGAAATATAATATATTAACACAAAATAAATAATATTTCGTATAAATCTATAAAATTAAAGGAACATTATAACATACTCAAATTAAGTAACTTATGTATTTTGAAAATCATTTATTTTATTTTTTCCGTTAATTTAATTTATAATGTCTTGAAATTGTGTTTGAATTGATTGAAAATATATAATAACTAAAAATATAAAAAAAATTAAATCATGAATATAATTTCATTTCTCAATAAATTAAAATTAATATTCATTCATTATACGTTTTTGTCCCTATGTCAAAAATATATAATATTTCAAACTAAACGACTGATATTTTGTAATATTCATTGATTTAAATAATATATAAGAAATTTTGATGGGAAAGTGTCAATTAAAAACTCCATTTCCCTAAAATAATGATAATGGTAAAATTACCACCGTCCAATAATAATTATGATCAAATAATTAAGGCCTTATCAATAATTGTTATCATATATTAACCTAATATTCCCTTTATTAAGTTTATAGATTTTAAAACTATTATTATTCATATTGAATGAGACATAAAGAGAACTATTTTTAAATACTCAAACTTCCCATTAATAATTATTAAATTTTAATTTATGAATAATCATTACATAACATAAATATATCATTTATAATTCTTTAGGTATAGTTCCTTTGGAAACATGGACACATAAAAAATATGTTTATACCTGAGAAACATTATTTCCCTCGATGTTATTCATAAGATGCAAACATCCTAGAAATATCATTATGAATAAATATTTAAGTGGGGAAAAGAAATATAAAAAATTTATAAGTAGTGTGTTGATAAATAATGTGGATATAAACATATCATCGTTAAAATGGTATAAAGAAATCTGAATAAAAAAGGAAAACCATACTATGAATATCATGGATGAGAAACATGAGTCAGTGAATTAATATGGGATGTTCATAAGGCATGAATCATAATGTAATTAAAAAACTCTAACCATATGGACACAATATTTTCATAAGTCATATATTTATTTCACACACCTAAAAAAAATTATTTCATCAGTGGTTTATGGATTCAGGAAAATACAATCATTGGGGAGTGTGATCACTCCCCAAACCATATATGTAATCATTGTTAACTCCAATGACTCATATTGGATATAGTCTCTTACTAAATTGGTTTTACTCAACATTCTAGTCATGTTTATCTAATGATATATCAATATTTTCCCAATGTAATGTAGGGAGATAAAGTCCCACCAATTATATAAAGAAAATCATACATATATAGCCAAAATATTTTAAAAATCATTATATCGAAAACCATGAAAAGAAATTGGTTTCATACACATCTCATTATAACATAATCTATTGATAATAATTTTTTTTCAAAATCATTCCATTATTTAATCAAATCATATACCAAGAAAATATAATTGGGTTTCCAAATAATTTTATCATGATAAAACCCATGGAAGAGAAATGATCCTCATAAACATTGTTCAATCATAAATAAACTATTTTTAGAATCAGTAATGGTAGTATCCTTGGAACGTATCCTGATTAATGTATTAGTAACATCATAGGATGACATATTTTAAGAAATAGTATTTATATAGAAAAAGCTCATTTAGTTTTTTTAAGAAAATATATTTTCATTGAAAATAAGTTTTTTAATTATAAATGCATAAAATTGTGTGGTTTTAATTTAACTGTTAAAAGTCTTAATAAAATATAATAATATAAAAAGAAAATATTTTTCATGACTTCTGAAAATAATTTTTAGGCTTTACACAATAAAACAATTACTACATTTATATTTTAAATAATTTAAAAACATGAATTATTTCGGAGAAGATATTAATAGTTATTTGAAAGGAATTGTAAAAATTAAAACATAGGTAAAGGTGAATTTAATAAATTATTTTTATAATCATAAATACATTTTTATGAAATGTTTTAGAAATTAATGTATTGGAAAAAAAAGGAATCTCAAATAAATAAATAAATAAAGAATATTAGTATTAAATACATTATTTTCTACTCATGAATACATTAATAAAGAAAAATGATGTGAAAAAATTTACTCTAATTTAATAAATAACATATATGAAATTACCTTATTTTTTGAGATAGATCATAATATTTTGTCATTGAATTAATAACCCTGAACAATCTCGATAAATGATGTGTTTGTAGCATAAAACCCTTTCCACTTGGTTAATTTTAAAATATAATCCCCAACCAAAAATTAAATTAAATTAAATATAGAATATAAGAAAAATAAATAATTTAATTATACATGATTTTAATTGTGTTTTATATAAAACTCATAAAATAATATTGGTGGTCAAACAATAAATATGTCTCAATGATGAAATATTTTGTCAAAAATACCTTACCGTATGTCTCTAAATCCATCTTACACAATCATAAATCATATAAAACAAATATAATTTAATTATAAATCAATTATATCTATAATTATATATTTCATATGATATATTATTTACCTATGAACTTATATTTCACATTTATTAGAAAATATATATTAAAGTCATATTTTAGGCTCTAACTACATGGTTTTTCTTGTATACTGTGATTTTCTATTTCTGGACCTCCAAATTTGATAATTCCTAACATAATATAAAATATTTAAAATATGATATAAATATCATATATATTCAATATATAATTATCTATAGGAATCCATAAAATTTAGGGGTAGAAAATGAAATAAACCATTAATGGAGATGGTAGACTGTACATATGAATGAATAATGTTTCCATTTTCCCAAAAATATTTAACAAAAGATAAATAAAAAATTACTATTACACCATATTTTTTACATCAAATATACCCCTTATATTTATTAAACCCATATTATTACCTTCTATGTATGTAATGAATGAACTACATCGCTTTGTGAGGTTGTAGTACGATATACACCAAGGAGGCATTATTGTATTCCCATATAATGGAATGTTACAATGTACATGTGATATAATAATTCCATAATAATAATTAAATCAGAAAAATATAATATATAAAAATTTAATACATCATTTTACCCATCCATGAATGGTGGTGATGAAAAATAAATACCATCATTCCACGAGGTCGTAGTCCACCATAAAACTGAATGATTATTTCAGAATCTGTCTGATGGAAGAGTAGATGGATATTTGTTATGAAATTATATGATTAACATATAAATATAATTTATAGACATTTTTATTGTATCTTCATATATAAAAATATTTTAAAGAGTTATAAGAAGAAGTAAAACAGAAGTTCATAGTTAATAACATTAACACTTTTTCGGACACCCTCATTAGGATTAACCTAATATCATCCTAAATTAGATTTCTGTTCTCACCCATTCCCACAAGATATGGGGATTGATTTAAATATGATATTTGGTTAGGTTTTCTTAGAAATATAGGTATATTTATATTTGATTTCAAGACTAGAATGGGAGGGCTTTTATAAGGGTATTGTGTGGAAGACAATTAATTTGACAAAAATAAAATGGTATATCCTAGTTTCAAACACGAAACAATGACAAAAAATAGACACTTATTAATAATTTTACATCATAAGATCTAAATATGGCCATAATATTGGTTTTGAATGTGTTTTTGGATGGTTTTTAGAATTATTAATTTATTTTAACCCTCGATAAATCAAATTTTAACTTTAACTACTGTAAATATATTTCAAATTTTAATCGTAATTATTGTAAATAATTTTTATTATTTTTTATTCATTATGTTAAAAATTTACTTTTACCCTATTATGTAATATATATTATTATTATTTTAAATAATTGTACCAATTTTAAAAATTCTCTTAATAGTGGGGAAAATTAATTTAAAACTAATCTCATATGAGCAATTATAAATCGGTTTTCCAGAAAGAAAATGTTCTATAGTTTAAAAAGCCTTTATTTCAAATTTCAATGGTAATATGATTAAAATTACATTAATTTGATTAATAGATATATTATTGATATAATTATAAATTTAAACCCATTTTACAAATATAATTATTCAATATCATTTAAATTAAAATGCAATTTTTATTAAAAAAATATTAATTTACAGAATTCATAAAAAATTAAATATTTCAAAAAAAATTCCCAAAATTCAACCAATTTTAATTTTAATTATATGATTTATTAAAATATTTATATATTTTAAAATAAATAATCGATAATTGATAAATAAAATTAATTTGTTCAAACAATTGAATTAAAATATATTTTGGGAAAATAGTATTTTCAAACAAATATAGAATTTCTAAAAAAACAAGTGCCTTTTATAAATTATATTTCTTTATGTGAAACTATTATATATATTATTTTAAATGTAATTATTACTATTTTTATTTCTAATTTTAACATCAATGTTATAATGTAATTATTAAATAAAAATATTAATAATTTATCGTGGTTCGTGAACACATAGTGTCATCTCTAACATAAGCTAATAATGGTGTTTCTGGCAATGCAAGATAAAATCATTGTTTGGTGTAACACATGCTATAAATGAAATTTTATTTATTAAATAAATAAATATTCCATAAATATCAAGGTGTTGCCTTACACCTGCATTAAAATGAAATGCTTCCTCAGATTTTTTTCACTCTGATTTAAACAAATGGGGATCATTCTTCCTCATTATTTCATCGGGTTTCCATATAGCTTCTTCAAACTATTTTCATATAAAACACCATGGAGATATGTTAAATATTATTATCAAATAAATTTTGTCTTTTAAAAATGTTTCATTATAGAAAATATCAATATTTTATTATGCGACAAAAAAAAACTGACTTTGGGATTAATTATATGATACAACAAGTTTAGATTATTTTACATGAAACAATGAGTTTCTTTGATAAATATTGTTTCAAAAAAGACTATGTTATACCTAATAACAATATACTATTAAAATTATTATTTAATATATTACACAACCATTATAATGGGGGTTATTAATATGATTAAATAAAAATTTTAAATATGAACAAATTATTAAAAATTATTAGTTATCTATTGATTATATTATATAGTGATCATTTAAATTAAAAATATAAATTTTTGGAAAAAAAAAATTCCTTTTTAAAATAACTGTTTACTTATTACTTTCACAAATAATTTAAAATTATTTGTTACCACTATTATAAAACCTATTTAACAAAATAAAAATCAGTTTTTTAAATCAAATTATCATAATTATGTTAGGTTTATTTTTGAGATGTTTTTGAAATGTTTCAGTCTTTGTTAAATAGTGAAAAATAATTAATTTGAATTGAAAAATGAATTTTTGATATATTTAATAATGTTAAATTACATTTTAAATTTATAATAAAGATAAATTAGTTTAATAATAAATCCATTAACCATGTTTATTTCATTTTAATCAATTTTGTAATAAATTGATATGTAATATTTTTTAAAAAATTTAACATTTTAGCATTTAAACCTGTTTTACATCAGGTCAATTTTAAATTATATATTTAATGTTTTGTTAATGGAATTAAAAAAATTCCATATATGGAATAAGAATAATTTATATTATCTAATAATATCAATATAATTTTATACTCAGTTGATTAGTAAATGTAGTAAAATTTAATTACCACAGTTAAGGTAAAAATGGTTTTACCGTGGAGTTAAAGTAAAATGACAAAAATACAAATAACATATAAACATGTAAGAAAATATTTTAAAGAAATTTTGTGAACATTAATCCTATAAGGATTTATAAAGAACAATTATTTCCCTTTTTTACATATGAAAATTGTGGGAGCACTCAATTATTTTAAGAAATTCTATGTATACCCTCTCCCCCACATAAACGGCCACCCACACTTCTCTCATCATCACACATTAGAACACTTTTTTAGGATAATAATTGATAAAATATACTCTAAAAATACATACCCTCATCATAAATTCTTTATTTATATAAATATAATAGAGGAACTCTTTTATGGAAATTCTGATGAAAACCCCAAAAAAGTGGTAGCATTCATTAATCAGAGTTTTAGTTTTATTTACTCCCCTAAAACTATAAATTATTACTATAGAATTCTGATATAATAACCTCATTATCATCCATACAGTAAAATGTTTTTATGTGATGGAAATAAACTATAAACATATCACAACCCATCAAATGGGTTACGAATTCATTTTTTATGTGTATGGCAGACAACAACAACACAAACTGATGTCATTCATTGTTCCATTATAACCTATAGTTGTTAGAAATAATGATGTATTGATTTTTTATATATTATATTTATGATTTTATTATGATTATGGAATTTTTATGTCACACAACACCTTTTCATCCTATCTTTTTTTGAATACGATAATGTCTCTCATGTGTATGGTGGACAACTACCTTGTAAAGCGATGAAATTTGTTCACACATTACATGGAAGGATTTAATAATTTTTATAATGATAATATGAAAATGATATACATATAAAATGGAATACTATAAGATTGATTAAATGATTTACATATAAAATGGAAGGATTAAATAATTTTTTATATGAAAATGATTCTAGAATGATAATATTTCCCTAAACTTTTTTCTTTCATTTAAATAATAAAATGGAATTAGAATTCATGTGTACATATGCAATACCACCTCCATGAATGGTGTCTTTGATTTCCTATTTGTACATTTTATGGACTACTATAAATAAATATATAAATAATATATATGAATTTTTTATTGTGGTTATTTTTGTGGATATTATGGAACCATGATCTAAATAAGGTGGCCAAAAATATAACAAATAAAAACATTACGAAATATAAAGTGATTATTAGATGAAACATGACATTAACATGTCATTGTAAACAAACGGGGTTAAGAGTTAATATTCATATCGTATATAGTATGAAATATATTAATATTTTTTCCATTATTTTTAATAATGTTATATTTATTATAAAGGAGTTTTGAATGTGTATAATGAAATTAAAGACTTAAGGTAAGGGATTTCAGTCTCAATTTTCTCTTTATACGAGCTATGTGACACATTAACCACATGTATTTTTTTTGGTGTATATACAACCCATGAATTTATTTTAAGAATATTTAATATAAAATTAGTGTTATTTACATATCAATTTTTGAAGCTATATTTTTAGGTTTTTACAGTTCAAAAAAAAACAAAATCATCATGGGACTTCTTTCATATTTTTCCATCAGTGAGACAAATGTTATGTTAGGACCTATATCATTTTATGAGGTGCGTATACAACTCCATTGAAATATAATATCATTTTTTCATAAATCCTTGTGAAAATTTATCATTTTAATTTAATTTATCCTTTTATTGGGTTTATTATCCAATGTTACCAATATGGTAAGTGTATTATGTTATAATATCATCATTTTTTGGGTTTTATATATGATTCGGTCTCCAATATTGATATATCTTAATTTACCTCTCAATAATTCTCTGGAAATTTATTCTTCTCTAGTTATTCATGATATATTCAATTAATTGTATAATTCTATCACTCATTGGTAATTAAAATAATTGAGAATATATTTTTATGAAACATTGAAATTATTCCATTCATTGATCATAAATCTATTTTCTCCAAAACCCATGCTTTCATAAAATGATTAATAATTCTCCATATGATTTAGTATGGAAATTTTTACACATGATTTAATGTTTTTTAAATGATTAATCTTGAAATTTTCCAAACAATTATTAATTTAATTTTACAAAATATTTCAATGGAATCATTGTTTTAAATTGAATGGCAGGAAATAAATTTCTAACATCATGGACAATCCGTACTTTGATGATTTTCTTACTTTTTCATGTGTATTTTAATGGAAAATAATTTTCCAAATTATTTATGTTTTAAATGGTTTTTTTTCAAAATAAGAATGAATATTTTATCGATGAAATTTCAAATATATATTTTAAATAATACATTATATTTTTTCTTGGAAATTTTGAATGAGAATTATTTGAAAAAATGTTTTATTTTATAAAAAGATGATTTTCAAAGAAAGGCATATTTCCCCAAGAAATATCCATTTTGATATTTATTAAATTATTTTCCATATGATATGAAATTTGGGGATGTTACAAAGTAATTAGTGGGAATGAGGACCGAGTATGTTATTCATACGCTTTCTCTAAAAATTTTATTATATAAAATTGTATATAAAACACTTCTCTCTTACACATGTTACACCACTATAGAATTCTTATGAAAACTTCTTCTTTTCAAAGCTTATATAACGATGTATTGATGAAATGATTATTAATCCTACCTCTTTTATATAGGTTATGATATGATGACAATATTATGTAACCCATTTTATATTAATTTCCATTATGTGATAACTATTTTATGATCTTATGGAACACATAAATATTATTTTCATTATGTGATTTTTGGAACATAAATCTTCATCCAATACATTAGGTAAATATTTATATCTCCTGACATAAAATGGGAAAAAATATTATGGGCCTTATCCACTATGAGAACATGTGTTTCTTGAGACACTATGGGAAACATGTGTGTCCTTATCCACAATGGAAAAAAAATTGATTCCTAATCCACTATATTTCCGGTATTGGTATATAACCTTGACATATGAAATGGTTTTTGTTATTTATAATGGATCCAAAAATTTATGAATTAGATTATGGTTCATGATTTATTTTTGATAATTTATCACCCTTTTGGGCCATGTTTTGATAAATGATAATATTTAATACATGAATCACATTTATGATCTAAGATAGGTTGGGTGTAAATGACATATGTTATGTTCATGATCACCTAAAATTATTCTTATATTATTCTATCATAAGAATATAGATTGATATTTCTTATATTCACCCTTATGGAGAATATATTCTAAACCCTTTATTATATTTCCATTCCCTAGGTTATGAATAAGCGTTTTATAGAGGTTAAGTCCATGAAGATTTGAAAATGGGAAATTTGTTTGGAAAACATTTAATATTATTATCTATATTATTATATTGTGTTTAAATTTTACAAATTCAATAAAATATTATTGTCCTAATGCATGTGTATGTATAATTTAATGAATATTCACATGAAAATATGTAATATCCATATATGCGAAGCATGGGTTGCTATTTCTAGTTTCATAGGAAAGGTTTTGTTATCCTTTCAAAACATGGACAACTGATCCTTGGTGAGATCCCTAATGACATGTATAAGGTTAATTTTAAAGATGAGTAAAAGTATAGTAAATTGTTCTGGTATTTTGGTAAATGATAGAGTTAGTGGTTTACCTTAAATACACCCATATATGAATACTATATATAGATGGTGATCTCACATCGACATACCTCGGGTTATCAACTCTAAAAACACCGTATTTATCTACACTCAATCAGGAACTATTTCACGAAAATGGTATCCTATACACACATTGTTTAATTTAAATAGAGTATTTGATTTGTAAATATATAAACTCTTTAAGATCCATCATGAATCATTTAAAAAGATGGTGACTGAAAATTACATAGATGAATAGTGAAACCACTTAGTGGTTGTTAAAAAAACAGGAATTTTCATTTAATTTACATTTTACCACTTATGTGAATTGAATTTCAAAAATCTAACATACATTATTGTTATGAATAAGTAAAATTCTGTTCAATAAGATGAAAATAGTTTTTGGTGAATAGTAACTTTTGACTTTTATTTACCGCCGTTAAAGGTAAATAAGGTAATTCAAGGTATAAAAAATAATATAATAATTCATATTTTCTTAAAATCTTGTCCAAAACTTATTTGTTGAGTGATATATGACCATGTCCATCTTTGGGTCGATTTTGGGACCCCATTGATCAACTTGGGAGTGATAATGACAATTTAGATTAATTAACTTTAAGTAAAGGCAAAAATGACAAAAGCAAATATCTATTAGTAAATTAATTTTTATATAGTGTTATATCAGTCATATATTAGAATATAAATATTATTTATAAAGCTAAAAATATTTCCTAAATGATAGTATTTTTTTTATAATTCTTAGACATCAAATAATTTAAATTATTTATGACACAATAATGATGCAGTGTTTACCTCATTTATAAATCATTTAAATAAATAAGATTATAATGATTAAAATATTTTCCAAAACATGTCCAATTACTATTGTATGATTTTATTTCGACCTCAAGTCATCTTATCTTAGACTATAATGATTTGTGGACCATTAGAAACTGAATATCAATATATAATAAAATAATGTTTTCACACATTCTTAAAGAGCCCCTCCTCTCCCTTATAAAAGAAAACACATTCTAACCAATTCCAAACACATATCAAGCCTTTTGGATCATCCAAACTATTCCCGATTAATATACCTACATCCCTGTCCTCATTCTAGAAGCCTTAAATTAGGTAGAAGGCGCTTGAAGAAGTCCTTTGGTTCAATGCAAAGTGAGTTACCCAAATTAAAGGTAACAATTTCTCTTAATTTGTTCTTCTATTTTAATTATCCAACCCTTAAAATCTTTTATTACCTTATTTTGTAACAACACATGTATTCAAAATTTACTAGTATGTTGTTATGAGAAATATTAGAACTACACTTACACACACCTCCATCTAATATATGAAGAACATAATGTTTATGTGGATGACAAACTAACGCCTCACAAAACGATGATTTTTCAAATATCTCCAACCGCCTCTCATGGTGGCCATTATGATGGAACTATATTTATATATGATATATATTATGTTTATTTTTTCTTTATTCTTAGATATTTTCCATTTATAGAATGCTTTTATGGTTTCCATAGTGGGTAAATACAATAACTTAATTTGAGGAAGCACGAACTACCGCCCCCTCAAAGTGATGTGACTCGTTAATGCCTTATGTGGGATGAATAAAGGATAGAGTTAATGATATTATATATGATATTATAAGGTAATTATTATAAACTTATGTATCATTATTATTTAATTCCATTAAAATAATAAATTGAAATGAAAGTAGTGTTCATCCATATGTACGGCAAACCGTCTCCATGAACGGTGCATTTCATTTCATACCTCTAAATGTTATGTACTATTATAAATACATTTATATACTGGATATATATGATATATATGGTATCTAAATTCTTAATATCATTCTGGATATAATGAAACTTTGACCACATGAAAGACATGTAATTATAAGAAGTCCATTTTTAACTTAAGTACCAAATATCGACAAAACAAACAATATTAACTTAAATGATTACATAATGTTTATGACATGTTAATAAGTGATATAAAAGTAATGATAAACTTTAAAAAGGTTTGTAATCATTTATAAATTAACTTTAGTTTATTATTCAGGAGATTAAAGAACGATCGAGTAAGTCGGACACGAGGTAAGGGATACGACCTCTCTCTTTCTTTTCAAGTACTCTCTTTTATGTCATTTCTTTTATGCTCCATGTTATTATGATGGAGGATGTTCTTTTATATTGACCATAATGTAATTTTTATTTCCATATGTTGATATACCCCCTATTACTCTCATCAATTCATTTTAAGAATTTTTAAGTGGCGCCGTTTGGGCTGCCTAATTTTTGTAAGGGATTTCTTATCTCACCTTTTTAATTCCATGAGATTTCCATAGTTAGACACTTATTTATTGCATGTTGTTTAATGTGTACTTACATTGATATATATTATGATGATTTTATTTACATTCATGGTATTATGTGATTCATTTTTTGGTCATTAACTTTTGGTCATATGACTCGATTTGATTACAATGAAGTTAGAGTTTTTCATCTCAATTTTTATTCCCGTGAGATTCTTGCTATATTTGTCACTATTTCCTTTTTGTGGTGTTTTTACTTCCCTTTATTGTACTCTTTGTGTATTAAACTTTCATATATGAGTATTTACATCTTCATTGTATGATCCGTCTTCATGTGGCGTATGATTTATATGTTACCAAATCGGCCAGGTAACCTTTCACCCTCCTCTATTTAAAAGACTTCTTTTTATTATGTATTTTAATTTGCATAATATTATGTTGGGGTTTGTTCTTTTATATCCCCATTGATGTAAAATTTATGTCCAAGTGATTAGATACCCTTTTTATCTTATCAACTCATTTTATGAATTTAAATGTGACGTTGTTAGGCTGTCAATTTTTTACAAGGGAACTTCTTAACCGAATTTTAATTCTTTAGGTTCAACTTATACTCATTGAATAAGTCATCCAATGAATATATGTGAATGCCCTCTGATTGTTTTACATTTAATATACACTTATATTGGGTGTATTTATATTTTTCACACATAATCATGTGATTGATTTATCCTTAATTTAAGGATACCATCTTTATAAGGGATTTCATCTCAATTAACATTTCCATTGAGACTTCATTGTTGTTATGAAACAATTCACTCATATATAGTGTATATACTATACTTTGACATATTATATCATGAATCCCATTATTCTCATGATCTTATAATGTTTTGATTAAATTTTATTCCTCAATTATTTGTATTCAAGTGTCTCTCTTTTTATTAAAAAAACTCCTAAACTAAAATATCATTTTAAATGTTTTAAAGATTTATTATTCTAAATATTTATCATTAATGTCCATGTTTTCAAAATGGGTTTTAGGATTTATTTATATAGTCATTAATGCTTTCAAATTATAATTCATTTAAAATATTCAATGTTGTATGGGACACATTGAATCAAAAATCTAATTTTAAAAGGTTTTGAAAATGATTTAATAAAACATTGTTTATTTTAATATCTTGATTTGATATATTGGAATGTGTAAATGTTATCGTTCCATTATACATGTGTTATAAGATATGATTATGTTATGGTTATTGGGCATTGTTTACATATATGGGTGGTTCCATGATAAACCTAGGGAGGGTGAGCCCGAGATAGCTCTTCAATGCATTGGGTAACGTGATGAATGTAAATGCGATGTTTCTCCTAATAGATTTAGGGAATATACTATGATGGGTATTCCAAGTGTAACTTCCTACATTGCTGTGATAGCTACGATGTACGTTTGATATGTATTCCATAAGTAACATTTATGATTAATGATTTGTGTGTGTGTTTCATAAATCTTATGATTTCATAATGTTTTGATTGAAAAGTATGGTTTCATGGATTTGTATTTATTTTTGGGATAATGTTTTACTTACTTATTTTATAACCCTGACTGAGATTTTTATTATCATCCCATGTTTTTGAAATGTTTTCCATAGGACATAAATATGAATAGGATAAAGGATTGGATCAAGGAAAAGTCATGCTGTCTAAAACATAAAACTAGACTTGTGTCTTTTTAAGAGTTTTTATTTTATGACGAAAATGGATACTGAGTAGTAGTGTATACTTGTAATATTCAAGTTGTTATGTAATTTTTATGGCCCAATTCTCTAAAAACCTAAACCTGAAAAAATACCAAATGTGAATTATTCATTTAATTCATGATTATGTAATGTTTAAGGCTGGGTCCTTATAGTTGGTATTAGAGGTCAGTTTAGATAACTTTAGAGGTTAGATAATTCTTTAAGCAAAAGTGACATTCCCATAATGGATAGGATTTCAGAAAGAGCGATAGTTTTTTAGATTAAGTGAATGAGTTTTAGATAACATGAATA
This sequence comes from Viscum album, assembly GCA_963277665.1. NCBI lineage: Eukaryota > Viridiplantae > Streptophyta > Magnoliopsida > Santalales > Viscaceae > Viscum > Viscum album. Next base: position 1,827,961,913 of record OY728119.1, on the reverse strand, counting down.
AGTATAAAGTAGTGTCTACCACCCTCATAAGTTATTAGATGATGATTTTACTGATATACTCACACTGAACATTTTTGTTTTAGTAAATGGATGGATCTAGGAGACACCAAAGTAACAGTGGATGTGAAGAAAACTGTGACAATTATCTGAGTGAGAAACTAAATGATATGGGAGCTGGAATAAAAACAATTGTCATTATTCTCATCCAACTATCTGGAGTCATGATTGACCACCTGAACCATAGGGATATTTATAAGGCATCATATATGCGAGAAAAAAATCCCTACGGATGTTCATGTAATAATCATAAAGGTATGTGTGTTAAAAAACCTATGTTTCAAAGATGTGGAAAGAAACACCTTGGAAAATGTTTCCAATGGACAGAAAGATGCTATAGATGTGTAAATGACGGTCATAAAGCAAGAACCTGCCAAAGAAAAAGGAAGCATCCAGTTGACTCAAGGAAAGGGAAAGATGTCATTTCCAAGGGATCAAATGAATATTTTAAATGTGGTGTGCATGGTCATTATGCAAACAGATGTCCTGCGAAGAAGTTTTGTTAATGGGATCACCAAGATCATACAAATAATCTTTTACAAATACCTAATTCCATTCCGATTGAGGATGAAGAAACTGACAATGACCAATGAAAGTTTTGGATTATTTCTAAACATATGTTTTCCTATTATTGAAATATTAGGATATGATTAGTGATTTTGTTTTTAGGAAAGAAAAATTTCAGAATAAGATGGAAAGGAATTGTTAATGGATCATGAATAATATTTAATGATTAAGAAGTCAACATATAAGAGATTGAAGATTTAAGGTAGAATTTAGGATGGTGAAATGCTTAAAAGTATTAAGGGTCTTCTGATGATGGGATTACATGAGAATGATTTTTATAGTATGTGTAACCCTAATGTTTGATATATGAAAATATAATTCAAGGAATAATTATCTTCTCTTTTGTGGATATATTTATAAAGAACCATTTGGGTTTATATGATCCTTGAATTTGAGGCAATTACCGGTTAATATTTTTTGGGATGAAAAACAGAAGTTATTAGATAACCATTATGGTTAAAATATGTTATGGTTATTTTTGATAAATTTATCTCTTTTTTGAAATGTTATAAAACTATTTAGTTTTTGAAAAGGGACAACCGGCAAATAGTTTGACAACCTGTCGCGTTGGACGAAGTTGTGGGAATCGAACCCACAACCAATGTGCGACTGGTATTTATCACCCACCACTAGACTACGTGAAGTACGTAGTTAGTATGACTAATTATTTTTAGTTAGATGATCTTATGAATCAGGAATAAGTTGATTTTATGTTATCTATGGAAATGATTAACCTATCATGGAGGATATGTGATTAGGTTAATTACATCTCAGTATGAGAATTTAAGTGTAACCGATGTTATTTGGAGATAAATGATAAGATTTACCTTGGAAGTCTATGTGATTAAATCCTTCAGATATTTGGATTTCATTATTAGTTTGTATTACTTTGAACAATTTTTAGGATAACTATTTATTCAATGGTCTTTCTTGAACCTTGGGTTCTTTTTGGTGAATTTTGGAGATTAAGAGTAGTATTTCTTTTTTTAAAGAATTATCATTTTAGTGACTATATCATATTGTAAAAACAGTTTTGGTTTTAGTTGATGCCTTAATACAAGGGAAATAGATAGTTCTCTTTTTTTGGATTATGTGATTCTCTAAAAGATGATTCTGGTGCTCTTGATGTGACCAAGTCTTTTTGAATTCTCATCATTTAGAGAAATGATTAGTTTTGGTAGAAACTTATTAAAATTAGAAACTATACTTGAAGGTAAGTATATGTTCTTATGTTTTTTCTATGTTGAAGATGAATTCCTCAAAATAATGAAAAGGAATAAAAAACAAAAATATTGTTGGTTTACGTTTCCTACTGGGTAATCAAAGACTGCTTACACACATCATATGTTAGTGATTTTCTTGTGGTTAAATTTCTCCTAATCATGTTTCCTATCACCCTTCATCAGAACATGACCCTTTATTTCTCCACCATATCCATTTTTCATGGAATCTTAGAATGGGTTAACTCGGGTGACCATTGTATTTCACTTTCTTTCTTTTAAAGTGATAGTTTTACTGACACTTTTTTTCCGATATGGGACTTTCAACAATGTTTCCGAGCCCAAATTTTAAAATTGAAAGGACGTAGTTCCCAAATGGATGGAAGGATGTAACATCCTGGGTAAATAAATAATATGAATTTTTCATATTTATTATTTTTTAATTAAATATATATTTTACTTTAAAAGGGTTGCTATGTTCGATAGCGTACCCGATACGCAACAACATGTTTCTTTGAAATTTTACATTGCACTATAATAATATATTATTATTTTAAATGGCAGTTAACTGCTAGCCGTTGTATTGGCATGAATTAAGAAAACTAACTACAATATTGTTATACATGTTTGTTAAATTTATTTAAATTTATCCAATAAAAGTTAGAGGCTTAAAATATGAATGAATCAAATATTAAGCATAATTTATATTGAAAGGCCGATTTACCACCTTTTAATGGAGAACCCTTTTTAAATCTAATTTTGGCCACATTAATACATTCTATTTGACCAAATAAAATCCTTCTTTATAATGGTCACATCAAAAGATACTTTGTGAAATATTTGGAATTTTTTTGATAAAGTACATTTTTTAATGAATAGTGAAAAATATTGTATTTTAATTCAAAAGTTATTTTTAATATAATTTATTTATATGGTTAGATTATATTTTTTATTGGTTTTAAAGTGATATTAAAATATATTTTTTCTATTTAATCCAATTTGGTCATTGGAATTAATTTCACTTTTAAATTGCACATAAACAAGTATATATCTTTTGATAGTTATTGTTTCTAAAAAACACGCTATGTGTTTTGATAACGGGAATTAATTTTAAAATTAATTAATGACAATTCTATTTTTTGAATTTGGAAAAATAGAAATCATTTTTGAATTCGGAATATCAATTATAGCTTAGGCTGAAGTTTTGGTATTTTTCAGAAAAACATCATTTTTTGATGAATAGTGAAACCACTTAGTGGTAGTTCAAAAAACTGAATTTTTCATTTAAATGAAATTTTACCACTTCTGTGAATGGAATTTCGAAAATCCGACATACATGGTTGTTATCAATAAGTAAAATGTGGTTCAATAAGATGAAAATAATTTTTTGTGATTAGTAACTTTTGACTTTTATTTACCACGGTTAAAGTTAAATAAGGTAATTCAAGGTAAAATGAATATTATAATAATATAAAATTAACTTAACACTTGTCCATACCTTATTGGTTGAGTCATTTACGCCCATGGACATCTTTGGGTAGATTTTGGGACCCCATTGAGCCACTAGGGAGTGATAATGACAATTTAAATTAATTAACTTAAAGTAAAGGTAAATATGACAAAAGCAAATATCTTTTAGTACATTAATTTTTATATTGTGTTATATAAGTCAAATTTTATACTATAAATATTATTTAGAAAGCTAAAATGGTTTCCTATATGCTAATATTTTTTTTATAAATTTTATAAATCAAATAATTCAAATTATTTATGACACAATAATGATTGAGTGTTTACCTAATTAATAAAGCATTTAAATAAATAATATTATGATGATTAAAATACTACCAAAAACCTGTCCAATTCCTATTGGATGATTTTATTTAGACCTTTAGTCATATTATATTCGATTATAATGATTTTTGGACCATTTGAAACCAAATTTCAATATATAATAAAATAATGTTTTCACACTTTCCTAAAGTTCCCCTCCTATCCCTTATAAAAAGTGACCACTTCTAACCAATAACACAAACCTCTCAAGCCTTTTGGCTCGTCCAAACTCTGCCCAATTAAAATACCCCTCCTCCTCCTAGAAGCCTTAACTTACGCATAAGGCACTTCAAGAAGTCCTTTGGTTCAAACCAAAGTTAGTTACCCAAATTAAAGGTAACCGTTTCCATTAATTTTTTTCTTTTATTTTAAATCTACAACCCCTAAAATCTTCTATTTCTTTATTTTGTAAATAAAATAGTATCATCAATATAATATAATGTTGTTATGAGAAGTATTAGAACTACACTTACACACACCTCCATCTAATGGATTAAGAACATAAAGTTTTTGTGGATGGAAAACTAACGCCTCATGAAACGATGATTGTTCAAATATATCCAACTGCCTCTCATGGTGGCCATTATGATGGAACTGTATTTATATATGATATATATTATGTTTATGTTTTCTTTATACTTCTGTATTTTCCATTTATATCACGCCTTTATGGTTTCCATAGTGGGTAAATACGATAATCTCAATTGAGGAAGTACGGACTACCGCCCCCTCAAAGTGATGTGACTCGTTAATGACTTATGTGGGATGTATAAAAGATAGATTTAATGATATTAAATATGATATTATACTTTAATTACAATATAACTATGTACCATTATGTTTTAATTCCATTAAAATAATAAATATAAATTAATGTAGCGTTCAAGCATACGTACGGCTTACCGTCTCCATGAACGGTGCATTTCATTTCTTACCTCTAAATGTTATCTACTATTATAAATACATGTATATACTAGATATATATGATATATATTATACCTAAATCATGAATATAATTCTGGATATAATGAACCTTTGACCACATGAACATCATATAATTATAAGAAGTCCATTTTTTACTCAAGTTCCAAATATCGACAAAACGGACCTTATTAACATAAATGATTACATAATGTTTATGACATGGTAATAAGTGATATAAAACGAATAATAAACTTGAAAAAGGTTATTAAGAAAGTAGAAATTAACTTTAGTTTATTATTCAGGAGATTAAAGAACGATCGAGTCAAGTTAGACATGGGGTAAGGGATCTCACCTCTCTCTTTCTTTTCAAGTACTCTCTTTTATGTCATTTCTTTTATGCTCTATGTTCTTATGTTGGAGTATGTAATTTTATTTTCACCATACATTAATTTTTATTATAATATTATTAGATACCCCCTCCTACTCTCATCAATTCTTTTTAAAAAAATTTCTGTTGCGCCGTTTGGCTGCTGAATTTTTGTAAGGAATTTCTTATCTCACTTTTAATTCCTTGAGATTTCCAATGTTCGCCACTTATTTATTGCATGTGGTGTAATTTGTTCTTAAATTTATATATATTATTATTATTTTCTATATATTCATGTTATTATGTGATTAAGTTTTTGTTCATTAACTTTTGTTCATATGACTCGATTTGATTACAATGAAGTAAGAGTTTTTCATCTCACGTTTTATTCCCATTATATTCATGCTATATTTTCCACTATTTCACTTTGTGTGGTGTATGTACTTCCCATGATTGTACTATTTGTGTAATATACTTTAATTTTTTAGTATTTACATCTTAATTGTATGATCCTTCTTCATGTGGTGTATGTTTTGTACGTTACCAAATCAGTAAGGGAACCTTTCACCCTCCTCTATTTAAAAGACTTCTTTTAATTATGTCTTTTAATTTTCATCTTATTATGTTGGGATATGTTATTTTATATCCCCATTGATGGAAAATTTATGTACAAGTGATGTGATACCCTTTTTATCTTATCAACTCATTTTCGGAATTTTAAAGTGACGTAGGCAGGCTATCAAATTTTTACAAGGGAACTTCTTAACCCAATTTCAATTCATTGGGTTCAACTTGTACTCATTGAATGTGTCATCCAATGAATATATGTGAATGACCTCTGATTTTTTTAAACATAATATCCACTTATATTGGGTTTATTTATATTTTTCACAAATAATCATGTAATTTATTTATCCTTAATTTAACGATACCATATTTATAAGGGATTTTATCTCAATTTACATATCCATTGAGACTTCATTGTTGTTATGAACCAATTCACTCTTATATGGTGTATATACTTTACTTTGACATATTATATCATGAATCCCTTTATTCTTATGATATTATAAATTCTAGATTAAATGTTATACCTCAATTATTTGTATTCATGTGTCTCTCTTTTTGTTAATAAATTCTTTAACTAAAATATCGTTTTAAATATTTTAAAGATTTATTCTTCTCAATATTTCTCATTAATGCCCATGTGTTCAAAATGGGTTTTAGGATTTATTTATATGGAAATTAATGTTTTCAAATGATAATTAATTTAAAATCTTCAATGTGGTATGGGGAACATTGATTCAAAAATATCTTTTTAAAAGGTTTTGAAAATGATTTGATAAAACATTGTTTATTTCAATGTCTTGATTTGATATATTGGAATGTGCAAATTTTATCTTTCCTTTATAAATATGTTATGTGGAATGATTATGTTATGGTTATTGGGAATTTTTCACGTATATAGTTGGTTCCGTGATAAACCTAGGGTGGGTGAGCATGAGATAGCCCTCCAATGCCTTGGGTTACATGACAGAGGTAAACGTGATGTTTCTCCTAAGATGTTCAGCGAATATATTATGTTGGGTATTCCAAGTGTAACTCCCTAGATAGCTGTGATAGCTACAATGTATGTTTTATATGGTTTCCATAAGTAACCTTTAGGATTTATGATTTGTGTGGGTTATTCTTATATCTTATGATTTCATAAGGTATGTTATGATTGAAAAGTATGGTTTCATGGATTTGAATTTATTGTTGGGATAATGATTTCCTTCCTTATTTTATAACCCTTTATGAGCTTTTTATGCTCATCCCAAGTTTTTGAAATATTTTCCACATGACTTAAAGATGAATAGGTTCAAGGACGGGATCAAGGAAAATTCATGATATCTAAAACATTGAACTAGGCATGTGTCTTTTTAAATGTTTTTGTTTTATGAAAAAAATTGATACTGAGTAGTAGTATCTACTTGTAATATTCAAGTTGTTATGTAATAGTTATGGCCTTATTCTCAAAAACTCCAAACCTGAAAATATCCTCAATGTGAATTATTCCTTTAATTCATGATTATGTAATGTTTATGGTCGGGTTTTTATATTGATCTAGTAGTTTATAAGAAATTAATTTGTACCAATAAAATGATAGTTTTAGTTTTATAAATATCTGGAGTATGAAAAAACTAATTTTCATTCTATTTATCTATTGGAAGGCAATGCATATCAATGGTTGAAACTTGTTAAAAACTTATGGGAACATGATGAAATTCAATATATTTAATTAGAACAGTCAGGGGGTATTTTCATTATAAATTTTCTCATATTTTACAAAACAATGGTGTATAAATAATTTCATGTTCTTGATGAAATGGTTAATGAATCTACCGGTACCTATGGGAATAATTTTACAAGAATAGAAATGTACACCTATGATATAAATATCATATCTGAAATAAAATGGATCGATTCATTGGTGTCTTATACCCAGGTATATGAAAGGTATTAGGTATATGATACATTATTAGATAATCATTTGTATCTTGATTTTCATTGGAGGTAGATTTTTAATAATTATTTTCCCACAAAACCACTACTTTTTATAAGAAAAGGGAGACCGATTATCCTGAAAAATAAAATAGTGGAATGAGATTGTACAAATCAATATGCTCAAAATGTTGGAAGAATCATTAAGGGAATTTCATAAACTGAAATTTGAGGTTATTTAAAAAATTAGACGATGGTTTGAAGTATGTAATTTTCAAAATTTGATTTATGAGATAGTTAATGCAATAAATGAGAAGAGGATATCTACTAATTTTCCACCAATGATATACTATTTCAAATAAAAAGTGTTTGGGAATTATGAGAATCAACTCCCAAATTTATGGGCTAATGTGGATGATAATTCATAAGAAAATCTAAAACTTTAAAACTAAAGGTTATTAAATCAAAATGGATTATGATAATCATGATACATATGGAAAACATATCCTTCCCCATGGTTTAGAATTTCATGTTTGATTTTTTATGAATAAGTTCTATAAAAACCTCATAGTTTATACATTATTGAAATTCCATGTGATTATCTCCCACTACAAGAATTAAGGAATAAAAAAATAATATTTTATATTCTATCAATATAAGTTTTAAATGAATATTCCATTTATTTTTTGGATATGATATGATATTTTATAAGGAATAATTTGTAAATATATCTCCTTGTAATATTATGTTTATAGTTATGGATTCCATATTTGGTTTTTAAGATTAATGTTGATTGTACTCTATTTAATAATATTTTGAGGATTTAAGGGAATATGAGTTTATCATTATTTGGGTTATTTAAATAAATAATTATTGAAATAAAAACCTTTGGTTTGGTATTTGTTTTACTGATAAATTTATTTATGTATGAATGAATTTAAAGTTCTATGAAATATGACTTATGGTACTAGTATCCTGTTGGGTTTATCTTGCCTTTTATGTTGTGGTAGTTGTGGTGTTTATTTGATCCCATTAATCATATATACACATCATTATCATCAAGGAAAATTTCTTATTGGATAATCTTGAATAATATATACATTAATGAAGTAGTATGATTATATGGGTTTCCAAATTCTGTTGTATCTTATTAGGATCTAGATATTATCCTGATTTTTTTGATAATTCATCAACAAACTCTTCATATAGAGTTGGGTGTTAGCACTATGTTCCATACTATGATTGATGTATAGTATGTGTTAATAATTTAAACCATATAAGATATGATGATATCTTCTAATTTTGATTTATATGATTAGTGGAATAAAAACGTTCTTCAAGATGAGTTTACTTGAAAAAATATATTTAACCCTAGAATTAATGGGTCTTATTTGGATTCATTTATGTAAAAAAGTATAAAACTCAATCATACTAGAATGAAGCTTTAGAAAGAAAATTATTGGGAATTAAGAATCCTGATGATATGGTTGGAATGGTTAGATCCACTACGTAATAATTAAATTTTTTTCAAAGTTGATAGAATGTTTTTGATGGTAATTATCAAGGATACCTATTATTTTATTTTGGAGATATAGTCATTCTATGTATTTGTAAATTGAAGTATGATGTTAAAACAAATCCCCAGGTTTATGGATTCCTTTGAAATTATTGATTGTATCGAGGTGGTAGCCAATCTCTTGGCTCTTCAAAAAAACCTATCTCATGGTCATGATGTGTTCAATGTATCTCTATTGTGGAAGTGAAAAATTTAATCATCACATTAAAATAAGTTATAGCTCATACGACATGAGTAATATCATTTTTTTGAGGAATAACTCATGGGGATTATAGATCATATGAAGATAGTTATATAAAACAAGACCACTCAACTGGTCAAACCTTTGTGATGAAACCGAAAAGTATAAGAAGTTATTTGGGAAAATTATGATATGATAAGGTATATGTATACACATTTTAATCATAGTGATATATTTTGAGCCTGAAATTCATTTGCTGGTAGGTAGACGGTAACAACCTAAGAGTTTGTTAAATATTATTTATATCAAATTTAATATTTATTACATCTTTAATAAAAAAAATATTGAGTTTATATTATGTTAAATGAAACACATTGTTTGTATTTCATTATATTCAACACCTTTTTTCACTTTTATTACATACAATAATCAGTTTCAATTATTTATTGTGTTACATGAAAGACTGTGTTTTACCAAACTACAATATACAATTCAAATTATTACTTAATATATCACTGAGACATTTTAATATAGGATATTAATAATATAAAATTACTTTTAAAAATATTAATAGTTTAATAAACATTTATTAGTAATCTATTGATTGAAAATAAAATAAGAACCCTTTATAATAAAATTAAACGTTTTCTGAAAAACATTTCTTCAATTTTTAAGAGAATGACGTAGTTGTGATTTTTACACATAATATAAAATTAATTTATAGCATTTTTTTAAAAAACAGTTACCAGAATAGAACCCATTATTTTATATTATGATATCAATGTTATCCAAGTTTGAGATTTTATTTTATTTTTTCATAAATATTTCATTCATTGATGAATAATATTAAATTCTAAAATGAAATTGAAAAGTATCTTTTAGTTTAAAATATTTATAAAGATATATTATATTTTAATTTTATGTTACTTCCATTACACATCCATTAATCCAATTTAGGTTATTGGAATACATTTCATATTTATATTTTATAAAAACAAACATTGTAACCCTTTGAATATTCTCAATTTAAAAAACATCTTTCTCGTCACATCTATAGGATAAATTTTAAAATAAATTTTCCAAATATATAAATGGAAAATGGAAAAATGCATTCCCTATTTAATATCATAATAATTTTTTTTATTATATGTTCAACATTATTTTTTACCAAATTGAATAGTGAATGCAGAAAAAATCAATTACCATCATTAATGTCAAATTTGGATTACATTGGTGTTAAACTAAAAAAATAAATGTAAGAATATCTTATGAACATATCTCAAAACAATTTACTAGAAATACTTTTAAAATTACACACCTAATGTAATTTTAATTTTCAGTTTTAAACATTTGACATATGAATAATATTTGTGAACTTAATTATATTAAAAATTTACGAAGTGTGTAATCTTCCTTAATTATTAAAGGAAACCCCATATCCTATAATATTTAAAAATTAAAACATATTTTCATCCAATAACATCCCAAATATGTTTCAAATTTCCCTTAAATATTATTTTGATACATAGTTTTTACATAAATACAACCAATAAAATATTTTAGCATGAGCCTAAGGAAGATACCGAAAGTAGATATCACAATCATCGATGAGAATTTTTGTTTAATTTCATTACCAAATTACATCAGTTATTATTATTAAATAATTATATAAAATAATAAGTATTATCCATGTAATTATGATTTTTTAATTTATGTGTATGACCTAAAAACATGTCAACTTCAGTCAAATGGTTTACAAAATCACCATTCATGTCTACGATGTAGTACTGCCTCGTGAACCGAAGTCATTTCTTTTATGATTACCACTTCTCAAAATTGGTCATAATGATGTATTTAATGATTATTTATGATATATATTATATTATTATTATTATTTAATTATTATATAACACATAATATCATGATTTCCATTTACTTGGATTACGATAATGTTGCTCAAGTGTACGATAGTCTACCGCCTCCCAAATTGATGTGTTTCGTTAAAATTTTAAATAGAAGGTATTAAGGATTGATTTAATGATAGTATTTGACATAATTGATATGGATAATATTTTTAATTTTAAAATATAATTTAATTTTCTTTATTCTAATCCAATATGAAAATGGAAATATCGTTCTTACTTGAGTACATCCTACCGTCTCAATAAATTATGTATTTCATTTTCTATCAATAAATTTTATGGATTACTATAAACAATTATATAAAAATATTATATTATATTTATATAATGGTGATATATTAGGTTATTATTTAACCACAGTCAAAATAACAAGAAAAATATATATAAAATCAAAACATATACGAAAAAAATCATTCATTACCTGAAACATATTTTTATCATGGAATTATTAATACTGACCTCAATCCATTTTTTCGATTATATAAAACGGCCATTTTTTGGGAAATTGAGAACCATACATAGAGAAAGGAATTATTAATAAATGGGTGATAAAAAGTAATAAGTGAATAGTATATAGTATAAAATATATTAATATTATTCTAAATTATATTTAAAAAAATCATATATTTATTATATTATATTATTGATTGATTATTACATTAGTCAATACTTCATATAAGGGATTTTTGTCTCACATTTATTTTTCTGTGAGACCCATGACATGTTCACCTCATGTTTATTTTTTGTAGTGTATATAATACCCATCATTGTATTTTTATCATGTTTCTAATTAAAAATATTTGTATTTACATATCCATTTCAGTATATTACTGTTATTGGGATTCATATTTCAGAAGATTCCAAATCCTAACAGGATTTTTGTCTCTATTCTCCTACTTTGAGGATTATGTTATCTTCTGAACCTTTTTTTTGACATGTGTATACATCCCAATTTTTTGAAAAAATCATGAAAATACTGATCCTTATATATATTTTAACAAATAATATTATTTTATCATTTCATGTGGTTTATGATAAATTTTTACCAAAGTGGTCAGAGTTTTATGTCATAATCTTATCTTTTATCAGGTGTGTTTCTGATTATTTCTATAATCATGATATATCATGCTATAACTCTCATTAAATCCCATGAATATTCTATTAGTATCATTATACATAATACCTAAAATTAATAGTACAATTTTTCAACTCTTTGGTTCTTAAAATAATTGGAAACCCATTTTTTAAGAAAATCATACTTTTTTTCTCATTTCAATTAAAAATATGTCTTCTACCAAAATACATGTATCCTAATTTTTTTTAAAAATGATATATAATTATATGAAATATTTTAATGATATTTTTCTTTCCAATGTTTACATTTTATTTTTAAAAAAAATTCAAAATTAATCTTCATGTCAGTTTGTAAACATTTCCCATTGGGATTTTACCAAAAATGTAAAATGAATCTTCATTATATCATATTCAATATTGATGGAACATAATGAGAACACAACCAATAATTTCTCTAATTCATCCTTTATAATATGTCATTAATATTTTAATATAATATTATCATTAATATATTTTATGTTTTAGAATTTGTTTTAAATGTTTAAAGGATATTTGCCTAATAAAAAATGTCAACTGATTTTTGAAGATTCCTTTATATGTTTTCATGGTTATTTTCAAAGAAAGGAATTTTCAAATTGTTAGATGATTGAAAAATAAATTTTAAATTAAAATTTAATTTCCACAATAATTTTCTCTATTAATCATTAATATCTATTTTCTATCTAATAATATATATGTCTAATTTACCTATTCATTACTAGGGATGTGAACCCATGAATCCATTCATAATAATTCTCTAAATGGTTTATTATGAAAAACAATTTATGAAAGCTATATCACTTCTATTTATTATACAAGGATAAAATTCATATGAAACCTGCTTATTTTAAAGGATTATGATAAGATAAAATGAATAAAATTTTTCAAAACTCGTATCTTTTCCACTAGTAATGATATGATGAATTGTTTTTGTAACCCATTTATTTTGATGATTTATGATACAATACTTATTTTATGATTTTGGGGAACCCAAAAATTATTTTCATTATGTGATTATTTTGACCTATGTCTCTATAAAATTTATCGGGTAATGATTTATAACTCATGAGATAAAAATGAAAAACAAGTTTATGGGCATGATCTACTATGGAAACTAGGTGTTTCTTGATCCGCTATAGGAAATAGGTGTGTCTTCAACTACAATTGTAAATAAGTGATGAGTCCCAATACACAATATTGATGGGCTTAGTAGTTAACCTTACATATAAAATGGTATTTTATAATTATGATGGTCCCACAATTTTATGACATGATGCTATTATTGATGATATTTTTAGGATGATTTATAACCCTTATATAACATTATTCAAAAATGATAATTATTTACATTATGAATCAAGTTTATAATCTATGATATGTTAGGTATGATCATCTTATGTTATGTTCATGTTCATACTACCTTATTCTTATCTTATGATTTATATGATAATAGATTAATATCTCTAATATTTACCTTTTTAGATCATCTAATCTCACCCTTTCCAAAATTTCATTTCCAGAGGTTATAATGAAATGTTTATATCGGGTATTTTATTATAGGTTACTAACTATGAAGATTATTATGGGAAACATTAATGATCATTGACTAATTTTGAACATTATGTTTCATGTTTTTAATGGAACTAATCTATTATGGTCCATTGTCTTGAGTTTGTGTAATTTAATGAACATTCATCTGAATGGATTTATTTTCCATTTAATAGAAGTATAAGTCTCTATTGGTTTTATAAAAAATATTTACAAGGAGAGTGGTAATGTTTCCTAAAACATTATCTATTTGATCTATAATATCCATAGGATTTAGTAAACAAAATTATCTTTCCCTAATGGCAAGGCATCTATGTTAAGAATATTAGAATGATAATGTATCTAATTATTTAGGAAAGTTAAATGGAACTCATAATGAACATGAGAGATTTATGTTGGATGATCAAAATTGTATGATGAAATATCAATATGAAAATTAATTTCAAAGGGTCTAATTTACCTAGGTATATTTTTCAATTTATTCCAAATCTCATAACCTTATTCTATATAGAAATTCCCAGAAACATCATGTCCCCATATTTGAATTCCAAATAACCCTAGAGACTGTCAACATAATATTTTTATTGACATTATTATTCCATTATGTCAAATATAATGGCTCTAACATTCTATTTTAATTATTTAACTGTCATAGGTCCCAATAGATTTCAGTCTCTAAAAACATACCATTATGATGGAGTTATATAATTATTTCCTTATAGGGAATCATAATGTTCCATAAGAATTTTTGAGTGAATGTTATAGTGTTATGAAAACTCAACTACAATAATTTTTTATCGAAAAAAACATTGATGTTCAACGAATAAGATCTCAAAATAACCACTAGGGATTCAGTTTTTCCCACAGAGAAAACACATGTATGCGGAAAATATAGAGCAATGGAACTCATCTCCAAATCTAGATCTTGCTGAAGACATCACATGAACATTGAGGTTATCCTCAGATCCCAACGAGACATAATGTAATTTGTAACTCATGGAACCTTAAGACTTCTTTAATGAATATCATGGTTATATGATCTAAAGGGAGATATTTTGCAATAATGATTATGTGCGCAGAATTCATAAAGATATCAACTATAACACAAATAGTGTAATACCATTTATAGATTTTTGATATTTCAATGATAAAATACATGGATATTTCCTTCCATTTACATTCTAATATGTGTCTTGTATGTATCATTCCTATAGGAATTTTTCACTCATCCTTAACTTGATTCCATATGAAAAACAAAAAATAAAATTATGTGACATTTCTCTTCATGTATTAACAACAGAAATACTCTATCAAATATCTATAAATCCTCACACGTGTATGATAAATAGATAATGAACTATGTGAATCCTCTAACAATTTCTTGTTCAAATATAGTATCGATGGAAATCATACTTGGTTTCATAACCTAATCATTCCATCATGTTCAAGGAAAAAATTATAAATATTTCTAACCTTCTATTACTTCCCCACATCATCATTTTATAAACCATTAATCTACACATGAATGTATTGTTAAAAATTAAACTTATCAATATAATATTTCTCCCCTTCATTAGGATTTCTATACTAATACATTTAAATTTGATTAATATTGGATCATTTTTATCCTAATTAAAGAAATGATTTCATGATCATTCTAACTCTAAGAATAAACCAACATGTTTTCATTCCTCTTGTGATAATTTATTAAGCAGTCAAGATCATTAATCATATCCCAACATCTTATATGGATCGTTTTCAACTCCTTTTGTGTCAATGTATAATTTAATTTTTTTTGTTGAAATTTATATAAAAATTTTCACCATAAATCTAATAACCCAATATATTCAATTAAAAATAACAAGATATAACTCCAAATCTGGATTTGGGTAATTTTTCTCACAGTAATTCAATTATTGTGAAGCATATTCTATAACCATGTAATTCTTCATATGAATGAATACCAATACTTTTGAATAGGAATAGCTATTTATTACAGACCCTTCCCCACAATTGTTTTAGGTATGTATAGGTGGGTTGAATAATCTTCTCTTCAGTTCCTTAAAAATTACCTCATATTCAAATGTCTAGAATAACATGTGTTCCTTCCCATTTATATTTGAATGTGGGGATGACAATAATGAGAAATTCTAAAAAATAAAAATATAATAAGATGATAAATATAGAAAAATATGGATCTTAGTCTCAATGTTTGGTTTAATCCAATAATTAATAGACTTTTTTAATGATTTTGAAGTGATATAACCTATAATGAGATTATATGACACAAAAAGGAAATGTTTTAGATCAAAAATTCACACATTTTAGATTTTTCATATATTTTATACTTCTTTAAGAAATTAATTATAATCTTATATGATATTCATTCTATTTTGTTCGTATTTAATAGGTACCAATATCATCAATTATAACTACCACAAACTGACCAAGGTAATCTCTAAATAATTTATTCATTAAATCTATTAGGATAGTGAGACAATTAGATAGAATAAATGTAATCATTATACATTCATAGTGTTGATACCTTTTATGGAATATTATCTTGGGTATATCCTTACTCTTGAACCTCATTAGATGATATCCAGAATGATATTCAATATTGGAATTGTATTGAACTCTGTATATTTCATCTAATAGTTCATTAATATGAGGTATATGATACTTATTCATGGTGATGATCCTGTAACACTCATAGTAATCAATGGAGTGTCACATTGATCTATTAGCCCTTTTCACTAAATTAATAACTTCAACATTTGGTGAAAAAATTAGTTGAATAAATCTGTTATAAGGGTTCATTAAGAGTTTCTTCTTCCATTACTTCCACTCCATCATGGATATTCTATATAGAGTCCTAGAATATTAAGTGGAACATGGCTTGACTTGTATTGTAAAATCCACTGCATTTTTTGTGGAATTCATGGAACCAAATTAAAATATAAATAAATAAATTATAGAACAATAAGCATATCATCGATGATGATTTTGTACCTATCCATCAGAGATAAGCACCACCCTTTAATAGAAATTAAAACCCATAGAATGGGTGTGATTTTCATTAGAAGTTAAAATTTATCATCCCACAAATAGATGAACATATGATGGTTTATATTATTAAAAATATCTTCCCTTATAAATTAGTAATTGATTCATTTAGAGAAATCCAAACCATTCTTAATAAAACATATACTCCAACAATCTGAACAATATAAATATTTTGAAGAATAAAATTCCCACAAAATATAAATAGACATGAATCATATACTTTGAAAGTGATAATATTACACTTTCTTGCTATACTACTAATTTTACATCTAATCAACCCGTTAGAATCTAGATAGACTTATAAAATTTATCATATATCAATGATTGGGTAGATCTAGATTTAATTAAGACATTATTAGTTCAAGAGTCGATGGTAAGTATATGTTTAACAATGTCAGTATCTCTACCCTCATAATAAATAGTGATCTAATGAGGGTTCTCATTATCTATTGAGTTTTTAGGTTACTATATTTTATCAACATTATAATCCGTTATAATTGTTCCTAGATTAGAATAGTTACCATACTTCTGGCATCTAAAACACTTGAGGGTGGGTAGTGAATTATCTAGGACTCGCCCTCTATTTTTTTTTAATATTTATCATATCAACATAACCTCATCATTTTTATTATATAATCACCAACCTTTACATATTTTAAAATTTTAATAGTCCCCTAAATACAATTTCCCCCATGTTTTATTACACACCATAATCATGAAAGAAATAATATATTCTTATCTTTATGTTTTTTATAGTTTTTTTTGAAATATAACTTGATTATCTTGTTAAAAAAATTAGATTTTTTGGGTAAATCCAACATCCATTTGAACCATTAGATTATATTAAACAATTTATATTTAGTTTTAAAATTCCATTATCCCTAATACACATCAGATACTTTGTTTTGATCAATTGATGAATTGATCATCCTTAAATTCAATTTGGATGAAAATTAAGGAAGGGTACCTTAAAATACTTGTACAAATTTCATCATAAGAAAAATGTAATACAAGATCATTATTATTTATCTCAAGTATTTAATTCTAATTTTTTTGGAAAATATTAGGGATTTACTTATTGAAATATAATAACATAAACTCATCCCGCTCTACAAAGTATATTTGATCATGTTCTCTCTTAATCATCGTGTGATTAAACCATTGATCATCTTTAACATCCAAATTATTTAATTAAAAAATTTATTTCTCCAGTTCCAATGTTTAGAGAAATGAATTTTTATATTCTCTGGTACTTTTCCATTGGTAAACAACAATAAGAACTCAAGATCCAAAGATATAAGGTAGAAATTATCCTGTGATAGACTTAATAGAATGTGTTTTGATCAATTTCACATTTTAAATTTCTGTATGATTAATGGATTGAAATATATTAGTGAAAATAAAAATTTGATTTTTAGTTCAATATTCAATAGTGTTTCGATACCCAAGAGGAATATCATTTCATTTTACTTTTCAACCCGCATTAAAATGGATCCTTCAGGCTCTAACAATTGAAAAAACAAAAAATATATAAAACAATAATCTTGGTGGGCAACCAAATAATAATGAAAAATTTCATATAGAATGTATAAATTTTGAAAAAATATTTTTAATTTATGACACCTTATAATTCACCTAGGTATTTTATGTTCATTATTGGAATCCTTCCTGATAGTTCATAATGAGTTTATGAATTTAAAAAATCATATCCCATAAGATTTTCAATCTATGTGGGTAGTAAGGAACTTTGTGATGAAAGAAGTGTTGATAAAGTCTAGTTAAATGCACTTTTTATAGTATTACCCCTGGGCACATTTTGTTTTTCCAAATCCACACCCACTCGTAGTATCCATTTAGGGATACAATTTCATAGAATAGACTCACTCTATCATTTATCCACATTTTTGGACATTTTTTTATTATTCAACTAATCCTTAGACTTATAATTATACATATCCATAGAAATATCCTCATAAAACACACTAATATATCATCATCCTAGTTTTAAAAGGTTAACTATACATTTATCTGATACAAACATAAAAACAGATTCTTCATGTATATAAATATTACATTTCAATATTTGAATATTCATTCCATAATGCAATGTTAGGAATAAGAATTATTTAGGTGTGGTTCCTTTAGAAACATTGATACATAAATAATGGGTCCATTATTGAGTTATTTCATCTACTCATTTGTTCTAAAAAACAAGTATGAAAATGTATGAATGGGTAAGGTCAAATTCTTTGTAAGGGTTAACAAAGAGTATATCAACACATCATGAGCACAAAGGAAAATTAATACGAGAATAACAATTAGAAACCATACCCTTCATATCATAGATCATAAAAATGATTCCGGGTAATAATTTTGGATGTTCATATGGAATGAATCATAATTAAATAAATGAACATGAACTATGAGAACATAACAATGTCACAAGTTAATGATTTTTAGCATACATGTATACATTTAATATAACATCCTTTTTAGTTCAAGGATTATTTACAAGACTATAATAGTTCAATGTGTTCACTCCAAAAACCACTATAGTAGTGACGAGTTTCTACTAATAATATAATATTATAAAGAGTCCCTTAATTGAAGTGGGTTCACTCTCCATTCGAGTCTTATTTGTATCATTAAATATCAATCATTACCCAATCCATTAAAGGGAGATATAGGTCCAAAAAATCATATAATGAGAATCATACATATGTTTTCCCCAATATTTTAAAATGTTCATCATATCCAAACCCATGAAAAGAAATAAATTTCATAAACATTTCATTATAACATGAGATGAGGAAAAGAAAAAAATTTCAGAATCACTTTATCATTTAATCATCGCAAAACTCCAATAAAAAATTATTTCTCTTAAGCATGTTATCATGGATTGACCATTCAAGGGGAAACATGATTCATAAACATTTTTTCATCATAAAAATAAACCATTTAGAGAAATAATTGGTTTGACATCACTGGATCGTATCCCTAGTAAATAATATGTAAAATTAATTGATATAATCATAGATAGAATATTATTTTGAAACTAAAATCACTATTAATGTTTCTGGAAGAAAATATACATTTATTGAAAATTATTTTTAAAATGTATAATTTATTAAATAATAGTGGAAATATTTTGTATTGAAAATAACTATGAAAATTATAAAGGAATATTATAATTAAATAATCTTCATGAACATCCAAAATTTGGTTAATTCAATACATGGTAAAACAATGATTTCTTTCTATTTTTTTAGTAAATTCCAAATGGGACATGTTTGGAAATTGGTTAAAATATTCCTTAAAAAATATTTTCATAGAATACAAACATGTGCATTACTATATTTAATAAATAATTTGGATCATGTAAAATATAATTTTTGAAAACTTTTTTTGAAGTCAATGTTTTGGGGTAAAGAGTGTTTCAAACAGAAGATACAAATGAAAATGATTTTTTATAAATTAATTTTTCTAAATTCTTGAGTACATAAAGAGTGGAAAATTAAAGGAATAACATTTATTGTCCAGATTAATAATAGGATAAGAAAAAAGAATTAGTTTTTTGATAGATAAATTATAATATTTTACCATTGGAATCATAATCATGATTAATCCATATAAATGATAATACTGACAAATAAATCTCTTAACTATTTGGAAACATTGAATTTTATGTGTAATTTACTAGACCCCGTGATCCCAGATCTGATGCTAAAAACACAATATTTTCATTTCTATAATTAATACTAATAAACATGAGAAAATATCAACCATCCAAAACTCCAATAACCAATGGAAATATTGGATTATTTTCATATAAAATGTATTTTTAGATTTCTTGTTTTATAGAATCCGGAAAAACTATAGCATATCATGGAGAAAATATACAATTCGATCATAAAAATCATTATCATCTCCAAAAATTTCTTCATGTATTACATCCTTCTTATATATACCCTAAATAAAACCTTTCTTCATAACCTGGGGGATAGAAACATAAGAAAAGGGTGGGATTGGATGCTTATTAAGTGTAAAAAATGGATATATCAAAAATTATATAAGCATAAAATGATCATAAGGGTATAAGAACAAGAATAGAATATATTTAAATTATACCCTACTAATCAAAGAACATAATATTGAGTCATGAAATTAAATTTTCCTTTTAATAATACATGAATTGTAATGGAACGTAATCCATGGGAGAATAACACTAGAATAAGACATGGAATTATGCGATACACATAAACATAGAAAATCAGTTACATGGTTGGGAAATGTTTTTTCCAAAAAAAATCATTGTGGAATGTATTCACTCCATAAACCGTCATACTAGTTAGGGTTCACTTCCAAGACTATTAAAGTGGACAATGATCCCTTACCGAACTGGTTTCACATCCCATTTCAGTAATTTTTATGAAATGAGATATCATTTGATACCAAATGAAATTGAAGGTAATATAGTTCCCACCCATAACATTATGAAAAACATATGTATGTTTCTTCTATGATCATGCATCATTCATTTTACATTACCCATAAAAAATTAATTGGATTCATAAACATTTCAATTTTTTTACCAAAAATGTAAACACTATTGAAAAAAATAATGATTTTATGCATTTTTCAAAACCTTTATATGTATTTTGTAAAATAAAATGATTTAATATTATATGACAAATAAAATATAAAGGTAACTCAATATAAATATTGAGGAAAAAACCATTCAAATTTGTAATTACTTTTTTTAAAAAATACGTACTTATAATGGAAAATAGTTTCATTGAATATAAACTTCTAAACATTAAAGAAATAGTTTGAATCATTAAGGACTAATTATAGTGGGATGATTCACACATTACATATTAGATAAGAAAACATTTTGTGCTTGTTTTTTTAGGAATATTAAAAATTACCTCAGTTATAAAATCATATAAGGATTTCATTCAAAAAAATTTAGAGGATACAGAATTGGGTGAAATGAATATTAAATTTATTTATGAGACTAGTGAATACATAATAAAACATTATTATAAATCATGCAATTAGATAAGAAATATTCTCCAGTAGAGACTTAAATATAAAAAATTTCAATTGATGATGAGATTGGGAAATAAACCCACACTATTTTGGAAACATTGGAATTATATTCCCCATAAAAGAAATAAAAATATATGGATATTTTAATTCACAAATAATTCAATTTTTTAATAAAAATTCATTCAAGGGAATTATTTACACCACACAAAATAAACATGTTGTGAATATATCATTGGTCAAATCGAAATGAAATTGATATGAAAACCCCTTACCTTGAGTCCATTTCATATTGTATGTTCTTTATATTCACCAATAATAAACTTAGGTAAATTAATAACTAGAAAAATTATGTTTTTTATGATTTTTATTAATTTTATCTCACTTACCATTTTTTATATAAATTTATTAATAATTTATATTTTCATCATATGTTCCTTTGATATTTGCTATATAAGTCCAAAATGACTTCGGTTGGTTTACTACTATAAAAGAGGTCATTATTAAATAATATATAGAATAATAATAATGAAATAATTATCACAATTATATATTAGTTATTATTTTATTTCAACCATTAAATATGGTTATTAATTATGAACTACTTTTCGATCCTGGAGATGGTAGGTCTTATCTATGCATGAGAAATATTTCCATTTTTCAACAATCGTTATGGATGAATTAAGTATTATTTTATTATTTTAGAATGATAATGATATAATTTATTTATTATTATATATTTTAATACGAATACACAGTCACACACATATGTAGAGATATATATATATCATCTATCTCATGTGGTGATGAAAAACATATCCCTTCACTTCATAGAGGTGGTAGTCCATACTTACACACGAATAGTGTAATAATTTTTAGTGAATGAAATAGAATGATGGTAAATGATATATTATATTTTTAAAAATATAAATATGTAATTAATATCACATATAAACATTAATTTCTTCTATATAACTAATTATCAAAAAAATGATTGAAAACAAATTACATTGTTTCACAAGGCAGGAGTCTGTCGTTCACACAAATATTGAATTACATAAACATGTTATGGTTGTTGGATATGAATATAGGTTATTACATTACAATAATAATATTTCAGTATATTTATGATAATAATTTTCTTATTTTAACATAGTCACTAATGAGTTTAAAGAGGTATCAGAAGCAACAAAATAGAAATGAATGTATAAGAAATATACATCTTCTTTGAAATAACACCTTTTCGTAACTCCTGAAGACCTCTAAGATAGGTATTATACCAAAACCACACCTCTTGAATGAAGTTATTAGTTATAAGAAGGTATTCTAGGTGGAATAAGTCTAAATATTTTTATTTAATTGTGATGTATTAAGATAATGATGTTACCCTTTAGATAAGTATGGAGGAACACTCATCGAATTTCCGAAGATATTAAATTATTTAATATAAATATTTGATTAAAAACATCAAAAAATCATTTATTTCAATGATATATTTCATATGGGTATGAATCCTCTCATCCAATTATTTTTCTTCAGGTTTATGTTATACTTTCACCCTTATCAATTTGTTTTAACCCATATTTAATCCATTTTAAACTTATTGTCACAGTATGGCTTTTTACTCTATATTGGTCAATATATTTAGTATAAATTTTTAAAATTCCCATTAATGGACCTTGGAAGATATTATTAATCATATCCAGAGAATTTGGTAAAATTTATGATTTTTTGAAATTTTATATCAATTTATAAAATATTAATCGCTATAAAACACAAATAATATCATTTTTCAGAACCAGTCATTATGTTGATATTAATTATATCCCAATTGCTCATATAATTATAAAAAAAATATTTTTAAACCTACCAAACATGTTAAGGTAATTTATAAAATTCTTATATTACATTAATTATATCATATAATATTACATTTAATTTTAATAGAATTTTTTATTTTATTTTTCCATTAATTGAATAATTTCTTCATAAGTTTTGTGTAAGAATTTAAGGTAAGTATTTTGTCACTAAAATGAAAAATAAGATACCATCATATAAATAATTTATTTAGGATTAATATATTCCTTTTTATTCATTAATTATGAATGTTTACTCATACACATGTCAAGAAGTCTTATTTAAATTTCATTTTTGACTATTCTTTCCATCTATAATAATTACAAATGCATTTAGATAAGATTCATGTTATATAGCCCCAAAATCCAAAAATATTTGTAAAAATAATAAATTATGAATAATATTTAAAGAATAATAATTCAAATGATTTTTAAAAATCTAATATTATATATAAAGAATTGAATTTTACTTTTGCAATGCTGTGCAAGCTCTACATTGACAATAAAATGATTTTCATATTTATAATGAAACATATTATAACTTACATGTTCTATATTATTTTTAATGCTTAATTTTATTATAATGTAAAACATTATTTTTTAAAAAGTATTATTAAAATTTTATATCATATGTATTATTTGATGATATCATATAATATACTGTATTTCATATAAAACTATATTATTTTTCTATTCACCAAAATTTGAACATATTTATTAAAAGATAAAAAATTTATCCCTGTATAAATTTAACTTCAGAAATCCAAGAAATTACTAAATTCCTTGAAATTTAATAACCATAAGTGATATAAATTACATTTATTATATTTCAAAAAAATGTAGTGAAAATCAGTTTCCATTAAAATAAAGGGTTTTATGCCCAAAAAGAATATCAAAAAATTAATATAAAACAATGAATCAAGTACAACTAGGAAGATTAAATATATAATTAAATAATACTTTTGTTACATTGATATAAAATTATTTCCGCAATAGTAATTTATTAATGTAAACATTAGTTTTTTTTCAAAAAGTTTAAAAATATTATTTTCACTATTCCCTAAAAAGTCATTATTTTTAGAAAATGATCAGAAATATATTTTAACATATTTATCACAATATTAAATAAAAAATTAATAAATTATTTTAAAATAAATCTTCTTTAACCTGTAGAATTTATTTATAATATACACTCATGAACTGAAAGAAACCAAATTTTCTAATGAAAATGTATGTTTAAAAAATAAGATCATGTTACAAAAACAATTCAAGAGCATATTTAAAAGAATTAATTGATATATTATTAATAATTATGACAATTATATATTTTATTATTTAATTATTACTATTTATTCTTATGAATTTAATGTCTAGGTTGTAATGTGTTGTTTCAAATGCTTCCATTATAACATTTTTGATAATTGTTTTTTAAAATCACATACATCTTATCGAATTATTTATTTACTTATTAAATTTGTTTTAAAATGTTTCTATAGGAAAACCTAATTTTCTATCTTACATAGAAAAATATTTTTAGAATTATGAAGATATTATTTTTATCGTAATAAAACTATATATGATGATAATCATATATATAATTATAAAATCAAATATAATCTCATGTTTTTACATTCATATAGACAAAATCAAAATATTCATACTAATAATGTTTTTGATTAAAATCTTACTGAAACTCAAAAAAATTAATCATAATAAATTTTTCTTCGGTTTTTTATTAAACTATATTATGATTACTATCAGACTTAGAAAATTATATTTCCAGTATAAAAAATGTGTTTGACACCGAAAATAGTTTCCATCAAAACACCATTAGACATTCTTAAAAAACATAATTGTTGAACTTCCAAGTGTCCAAGTCAACATGAAAACTGTAGAGAAATACATTTATAGGAGGATCAAGATGGTCAGTTGAATCATGTCTATAAATACCCATCCATTCAAAGAGTTTTAAGTGAAGTGGTGATTATTTTTATTTCAAAAAATCTTAGTGTATGATAGATATGAACGATAGAATACTGAACTACATATTCCTTTTACTTGTAATCTTTTTAGTTAGTTTTTTCAATCATAATGAATGACCACATGAATAAGATCAAGGGATGTGGGGGTAGTGAGATTGAAAACCCAATCGATATATTGAGGGATCACAGGGATAGAGATTCAGAAAATCCAATCATCGTATCAAGGGATTGAGGGGATAAAAAGACAGAGAATCATATCATTATATTAAGGTATTATACTTGTAAGGGAAATATATAATTTTTTATAATTATAAATTAATAGACCTTTATCATATGTAATTGGTTACCATTCTTTTTATGTTAAATAATTGTTTTCATTTTTATTACTAATTTCTTTACAAGTATTTTATTTCCATACCATTTAATAAAAAGTGATAATTTTATATACATATTAATGTTCGTACTTTGTTTATCGTAATATATTTGATTACGATATAATTTGATTAATATGTATTAATATATGAATACGATATTAATTTTACTATGGATCTATATTATTTAAGTTAGAAGTATAACTCTGTAATACAATTATTTATTGTAGCCCTTGTGATTTTGAATATTTTTGTGTTAACTCTTATTAAATATTTCTTTACAATGAATTGGATTAAACGTTGAATATATTACCACTAATTACTGACTACGATTCTATATGCAATTATGTTATAATCATTTGGTCATTTTGACATGTGGAGATACATATTTGAATATAGTTGATTATGATATTTTAATTTTAAGACCCAAGGGATATGATATATTAAAATTTAAATACATACGAGGATTTTGGAATAAGATTTATTTAACCTAGATAAACTATTTTTCTTTCAATTTTAAAAATTAGAATTTTTTAAATTTAAAATCCACCCCCACCTCTTGAATTTGTCCATCATCATTTACATTATGACCCAACAATTGGTATCAAATCCAAGTCTCTTTGATTCTAAAAAAACCTTATTATAAAATTAGGTATAAACAACTCAAATTCTTTCTATTATTTTTACATTCTTTTATTATAGAAAATATCATTAAATATTTTTATAAAATTTTATTTTGAAAATATTTTTTACACTAACATGTATTATGGAAATGATTTTTGTATATGTTTTAAAAGATTGAAGGGATAAATGTTGGATCAATTGAAAATCTCAATATCATTATTCAACACATTTTTAGTGGTTCTGATTATGAATAGTGTATGTATATAATGAAGTCTACTATATCAACACCAGAGTTGATAATTTTATAATGCTCACTATAGATTATAAAATTCATGAGAATAAAATCATAACTTTTCCCAATCAATTAAAGAAGGAATATCTATATAATTTCAAGGTAAAGAATAATTTATTATATTCCATGAATAGAAAAATATATAGAGATATTTCTTCAAGTGAAGCATATAATAGTATTTGGATGAAAATAGAGGTTACAAATTTTGGACATGAAATAGTGTTGAAACAAGAAGGTACTTATATATCTCAATATAGGAATGTAAATTATCATCATAAAGAGATTTGATGTGAAATTACTAAAAGTATTAAAACTCTTATCCACACATTAAATACAAATGATCTTATTGAATCTGGGAAATCAATTGATCAAACAATTTATATAGTAATTATAGGATGTTTATTATACAAAATAATAGTCGACCAGACCTATTTTTTTCCCTATGCTTATGTGAAATATGTCAATATAATCCAATGTAATCACATTTAAAAGTAGATAAATGTATTTTTCATTATATAAATGGATATATGGATTTAGTAATTTTATATTGTTGTCGAAGTAATTTTCAACTTAATAGTATTTTGGATGCTGCCATTGGTGGTTTTAGAATGGATAGTAAAATCAGAGTTGGAAAATGTAATTCATTAAGCGATTCATTAGTTTCCTGGTCTTGTATGAATCAAAACATGGTATAAAATTCCACTAATGAAGATGAATATATATCAACTAGATGTTGTTATGATAATTTGTTGTCAATTAAAGAAAAACTCACTGATAATGGAATAATTTTTACTAAAACTCAAATATTATGAGATAATCCATGTTCTGTTGTTTAAAGTAAAAACCTTTCACATCACTCACATGAAAATCATAGAGATATTAGGAATCACATTAATAGAGATTACACACTTATAAGAGATATCATTTTACAATTTATTGGAATATATGAACAAATTTTTGAAATTTATAAAAAATGATTACCATCAAAAATATTTGAATATATTCAAGAGAAGCTTGTAATGATCATCATAAATTAGTCATTCACATCTACAAATTTTTCAAAACAATATTCTTACATTATGAGACTCTATTTCGATGTTGGAGTATATAAAATTTGCTTTATTTTTTGTTATAAAAATATTTTCTTCTTAAAAATATTTTGTATACAAAATTCTTGGATACCAAAAAATTTTCTTACTCAAGAATTTTGAAATACATAAATTTTTTAACACATAATTTTATTTATACTTATTTTTTTAATTGAAATTTATCATAATAAAAAAACATGCATACTAAAAAAATTTCTATTCAAAATTTTATTACTCATTTTTTTATTCAATTTCTTGTAAATTTTTATTAAAAAACAAACAAGAATAATTAGTTTCTAAAATTGAAAAAAACATCTAAATCTGAAATATAATTTCTCAAACTATCAATATTTTACACTATTTTATTACATTTATATCATTTATTTTGTTATTATTAATTATTTTAATCTTTTTAAAAAAATTATGGAATATAATAAATATTATAAAAAAATTTCATTATAAACTTCAATAGTTTAATTTTTTAAAATTTTAATCTTCAATGGATTTATATCCATCAGATGAGAAGTGTTTAATCTCAACCATAGAAATTGAAACAAATCCCGTATGTACCTATTTAAATTGGAACCCCATGTGTGTCCCATATCTATCGTATTCATTTTTCTTCATCGAGGTGTTGCGACCATAAAATGTCCCATGTATGATTTCACCAAATTTAGAAATCTTCATGTTGGAATCTTCGGTATCCTCCCCAAATTCAATGCCTCCACTAGATTTTTTTATGATTTATATTTTTTGGAAATGGATAGTGAAGGAAATATTTTATGATAAATATGATTCTTCCCAAAAAAAATTATAAAATTTCATGGTTGGGAATATGTTTCTATTTAGAATGCTGATAACGATCCAAATATGGTTCTTGATGATGATATTAGATAATTTTATACCTTTTTGGATTTTTTATTGAATATAATGGAAAGAAATTATCTTTAAAAATGTATGGAAAGGAGTAAAATATGTTGATTATGGAAGTAGTTATCATTTTAGGTTTTTATTTCTAAGGAGATTCATATTTTTCCTCTCATAAAATTCGTGATATACATAGATCTTTTAATAAAAAAGCACAGCCAATTTATTTTTTGAATCTTATGTAATAAGAAGGAAATTTTATAACTTATCACTAGATAATAATCTAAAATATTCTTGTATGAACTTATTTTTAACCCCATTAATGGATGATAGGGAAAATCTTAATGTCAAAAATGTTTTTATTTTGAATTTTTTGTTGAACATCTGAAAATCAATATAATGGATTAATGCATTCTGACAATCAATATTATTTATACTAGCTAAATAAAATCTATAAATATTATTATTTGGGGATCATGAGTATGTTTTTGATGAATTTTTTAAATTCTCTCAATATTACGATAAAATAAACATTGAATAAGTTTATGATTCCTTTTATAACATATGATATGATTAAAAGGTTGAAAATATCATTTTGATAATGATTTGATAATTTCTTTCCTATAGTTGGACCATCTATGAAATATGATCACGGTAGTGAAAAGAATTCCAAAATAGATAAACCTGATGTTTGAGAATAGAAAAGAAGAACTTAGTCTCCTTCTCTAAAAAGAACCAAGATATAGTAGAAATCTTGTGCTGATTTTTTTTATGATTGGATGAGGGAAAAGAAAGAAAATAAAATAAGAGATCAATATTTTTCTATTGAAATAGATAAAAATATAGAAATCTAACCACATGGTACTAATATTTTAAAAAAATATATGAAAATAATAATATTAAGAAAATATTTTCTGAACACCATTTTCCTTATTGTGTATTAACAGATGTTGAAAATGACTCATCTAAAATGACCATAACTTCTATCTAGACCATTAAACAAAATAAAAGTACTAGAATTGTTTTTAATGAAACTTTTTCTGTTAGTATGATTATTCCTTGTAATCAAGATAAGAAAAAGGGAAAAGAATTTGTTCAAGAAAATGATAGAGAATTTTTAGCTCCAAATGTTTTAAATGTTATTGGAGATATAGTTGAGAAATCTCGGACTAATAAACTTTACATAAAATACTTTGAAGAAACCTCTTAAAATATACGTTCTCAAGAAATTTATAAAGATAAATGAGAAATTTTGGAAAATATAGAATCGCATTCGACATTTTAATTTCAATCATCTTCCCAGAAATATATAGTTGACAAAGTAGAAAATTCCAATTTTGAAAAGGTTGTTGTGTCGTTAAGAGAAAAAAAAGTTGTCAATCTAGCCAATAAACGTTACTAGAAATAGAACTGAATTATATTTGATAGTAGTAGTTCTTAGCCTTATAGAAACAATTAGTCAGAGTCATAATCACACAATATGATCAAAACTCAAGAACTCAACCATACCATTCATAACATAAACAGATTGGGGAAGGCAATTTTCTTCATTACAAGACTCGAATCAATGGTAGACTTGATTATTGAAAATCAACATGAAATATAAGAGTTTGTGAAATCATTAAGAAAAATATTGATACGTTTGGATTCTTGTTTTGAAATATTTTAAGAAATTAACATGGGATATAAGAAATTTTGCAATAATATAGTCCAATGGTATCATTGTGTTGACAATGATATCAAACACCATGATGATTATTTTTATGTTCATAAGAATTATTTGAATGGCATTGATAGTGCCTTTATTTTTCATTCTAATGATATACTCAAGAGTGTAAAATTTCATCAGTAGGTCAAAATTTCAATTGAAAAATAGACTCAAGACAAAAAAATTTAAAGGAAACTCATATTATCTACAGAATGAGTTATCAAGACTTGTGTTTCATAAATTTGAAATTTTTTATTAGAATAATTAAAATGATGTCCTCTCAAATAAAATAGACCTCATAATGATCATAAATTTTTTTGAAAGTTAATTTTAAGCCTCAAGAAGAAAAAATATGGTCCCAAGATGAAAATATTGCATAAATTTTGGAATACATAAATGACTTTAATAAAATAAGGAAAATTGTCAAAGAATTTATTCTAGGAAAAAATAATTTTTTTATGAAATATTGTAACATCCTTTTCATATTTTTATAGATCTAATGAAACACTATTTTATTTGTATTGTAATATTTCTTTTCACTAACACTATTTTAGGAAACTCATAGTCTATTCCTCATTACTTTTGGAAAATCAAAAATGGATGTTATTTTAATTAAGGGAAGAACATTCATTTAATGGATATTTTGATCCTTAGGGGGAGATATTATCTTAAGGGGAAGTTAGTTTTATTCATAATTATATTCATAAATGTGGTAAACTCATGGGGAGATAAGTATAATAGTTATTTCTAAATAAGATTCAAAATTCCATATACCTTTATGGTTTATGGTTACTAATTTACAATCAATTTGGAAAATGTTGTGTTAAAGGTATCTCTTTTGAAAATTTTCAATATTTTTTCAGAAATCACCAACATCGTATTACATTATTAACTTATTAAATATTTTTTATAATGTTATGATAATAAAACATACTATTTTTATGATACTTATAACAATATTTTAAAGAGTTACAAAAATATTCAATCTATATTAATGAGAATGGATATGATAGTAATCATACCCACCTTTATCAGATCAAATACAATATCTCATGTTTTTTTACTACAAATTTTTTAATATTTTGATAGATAGTGGTTTCTATAAAAATTGTACTCAGTCTCATTTAATTTATTTTAATTCCTTTTTATTTACTTTTCTGTCAAAATATCATACGTTTACTATCATACATGGAAATTATAATTTCCAATATAAGAAATATGATTTACACTGTAGATAGTCTACATGAAAATGACGTTGGAAATTACACTATAATATAACCATTGAAGTTCCACGTGTCTAATTCATTGTGAAAATCTATGAGAAATATGACCATTTGAGGATCAAGATAATCATTGGAAGCATGCCAATGCGTATTCGACCATTCAAGGAGTTTGAAGCAGAGTGTTGATCATTTCCATATGAAAAAATAGTAGTGTGTACGATATCTGAACCATACAGGATTAAACTACTTATTCTATGTATTTTTAATCTTTTTGAGTTTTATTTTTAATCATTGCTAATGATTGGGTGTATACAATTGAGGGATTGTAGGGACAAGGAGACATAAAATATGATCATCATATCGAGGGCTCATGGGGATAACAAGATAAAAAATAAGATCATCGTATCAAGGGATCATAGGGATAATGAGATATAGAAGTTGATAAATGTATCAATGTACTTTCCAAGTCAGAGAAATACACATATTCTTGTATGTATAAAATAAGAGAAATTTATCCTAGGTTATTATATACCCTTATCTTTGGGTTAAAATAATTGAATTAATTTTTATTACTTATATATAAAAGTTTCTTTTATTTCTATTGCACGTAATACAAGGTGATAGTTTTATATTCATATTTCTATTTTTTCTTTTTTTATCATAATTTCTTTGATTATGATATAATTTTTTTACTCTATATTTCTCTGTGAATATGATATTACTCTGATTATGATTTTATACTCATTAAGATAGAATCAATACTTTTCTAATGATATTAATTTAACCTGACTATTTTGATTATTATTCTTTTTGTGTAAACTCTGATTAAATCATTTTCTACCATGAATACAATTAAACTATAAATATAATACCATTTCATACTGATTATGATTCTATATGTTGTTAAGGTAGAATCATTTTATCTTTTCGACCTGTGGACTTACAAATCGTAATCTACTTCCTTATGATATTTTTATTATCAAACCCATGTTCCATTCCCAATTACAACTAAAATATTTAAGATATTTTTTGGATATTATTTGTTTAAATTTTCTAAACTAATATTATTTAATGGATACAAATGAATGTTTTTTAATATAAAATTCACCGACTCTTATAATTAGAAATATTCATTTACATTATGATCTGACAAATATTTACATTAAAATAATAATATTATAATATTCCTTTATGCTTGGTGTTTGATATCTTGTTCACTGTATAATGTTTTTTAAAATATTAAGATATTGCATTGTCACCACTTAACTAAATTATGTCCTCACATTTGGAACATAGTCTTGGTTACTATAGTTTATAATTTTAAATTGACTGTATTGAAATCCAAAATTGTAAAATGGGTTAATAAAATTTTCAAATGAAAAGATAGAAATGAATGTTGGATGGTAATATAGAATATTAAACAAATTTGTTTGATGATTGGAGAACATTACTGAGATGTGAAAACATGGATATGGAAGAAACACTACACTCCCATGTACTAAATGAAATGGTTGTAGGACATAGTAAAGAGAAATTTAACAATAAAAATCCATAAACCTATGATGTTTTAAAAGGAAATTAATTTCTCAGTAACAAAAATAAATGAATAATGTTTTTTGGAAATTTGTTTATAAATTTGAGGAAATATTTTACCCCTAGAGTAACAAAAAATAGTAAATATACTTACTTGATCGGTATAATTTCATTATTTAATAAATTTCTACTAAAAGGGAATCTTTTCCACCAAATAATGAATTTTCATGAAGAATCATTCAAGCCTAAAACATTATAATCAACAATAATGGATCAAAAAATTCTCAAAAGGATAAAAAAAGTCCTCATGACATTAGGCATCAATTGAAAAAGAAATGATCAAATGAATGTATGATAATTATTATAATTAATAAACCTAATAATAAATGATAAAATAAATTTATTATCTAAAATTCAATAATAATTCCCAAGATCAACTTAGATCATTTAATAAATAACTATCATTAAAATTAATTAAAATATTTTAGACTAATATTGAAACGAAAATATAAGAAGGATGTGAACAAATCATCTTCCAATATAAATTTAGTATTTATCTAAAAAATTTACACACCATAAATATATTATCTCAAGGATATTATACCCACTTACCCAAATAATGTTAATCCCAAATAATTAAACAATTAAATCATATATTTTTTTCCAAAATTCATTTCAACATTTATGTTTGAAATTAATTTTCATAATATTTTGTATACCTTAATCATATAGGGTTCTAAAAATAGTGAACATCTTCTAAAACAACTTTAACCACTTAACACCAAATAAATTTCATATCCCATGGTATTATATATAATAAAACATATATTCATAAAATGATAATAGATTTTATCTACCAGGTTGTTGAAATAAATAAAAAAAATTCACATGAACATGGACAACATGTAGTCTAGTTTTTGGTGATAGACCTTTGCCTCCCATTGGTTATAAGTTTAAACAACATGGTATTTCTAGATTTGACAGGTTGTTTTCAAAAAATATGTTTTTATTTTATATAAAAATATATTTTTATAACATTTATATTATCCCCATCACTGTGAAAAAAAATCCTACAAAATAGCCTTAATATTTTTTACTTTAATGAAATTTATTAACCATAAATTATATTTCAAACCTTTAATTTTACAACTGAAAAATGTAATAACCCATGATTTTCAAAAAAATCAATTTTCATATGATCCATTATGGTTATCCATTTATTTAAAATTATAACCACAAAATGAAAATATCATTCTTCCCTAAATAATTTTCTCACATTATAATATTAAGGGTTATAAAATCCAAATAACAAATGTGTTTTAAAAAATCATTTATTTCCAACCAAATTCATAACATAATTCCTCAAAAGTGTTGTCTAAGACTTCGATCTTATCTTCTACATTAAAATTATGAACCCATGTGGGTATTCCTAACTCTTAATAAAAATTATCAGTAAATATATTAGTCTCCAATGTTTTCCGGGGCATCCTCTAATATGAAATATTTTATCCTAGAACACCCAATCCCAGATCCATGGCTAATAACATAATATTTACACATTTTTAATTAATTAAAATT
The DNA here is from genome assembly GCA_963277665.1 of Viscum album. NCBI lineage: Eukaryota > Viridiplantae > Streptophyta > Magnoliopsida > Santalales > Viscaceae > Viscum > Viscum album. Next base: position 1,827,926,884 of record OY728119.1, on the reverse strand, counting down.
GACAAGACCTAATTTCAACCATCAAAGACAAACTAACTAAATTTAAATATTGGATCCATTTTATAATGAATGAAAAATTTTTATTTTAATTTTAAAAAATTATGTAAAAATGAAACTTATATAAAATAAATAAAAAACTATGCCCAAAAAATCTATATTATCTAAAAAAATTCATGAAGTCTATAATATTTCTCAGGCATATTTTACTTAAAACCTATCTTCATAACCTGAAGAAAGGACACATAAGAAAAGGCTAAGTTCAAATGCTCAGAAAGGTCAAATATGGGATATATCAATGATTATATTAGCATAAAATTAACAGAAGTGAATATGAATATGAAAATAATATTTATAAAATATATGGGTTAAATCAAAGATCATAATACCATGTCATTGAAAAAATAATAGAAGCATAGAATAATTAAATCATAAAATATCATGATCTATTAGAGAATTGAATTTTCATTAGACATAGATATATAGCATACACTTAATTATAGAAAATAGTTTCCTTACAAGTCTAGTATATTTTCCAATTCAATAATTTTAAAATGGGTTTACTCACCAAACCATCATAGTATTCATGTTTCCCCTCTAAGACACTCATATAATACAATGTCCCCTTACTAAATTGTGTTCACTCTCCATTCTAGTCCTGTTTATCACATGATAAATCATTCCTTAAAAAAAGAAATGGAGGGACTTATATGTCCCACCTATCACATAATTTAAAATGTGTTTATGTGTGTCAAATGATCATGAACCATTAATCATATCAAAATTAGTGAAAATAAAAGGGTTTCACAAATACTTCATCATAGAATAACCCATATAAAAGAAATAGGATACATAAAAATTTTAAAATATTACCGTAAACAGAAATCATCTAGAGAAAAAATAATTTTGGTATTCTTAGTCTATATACTAATAAATATTAAGTAGCATCGTATTATGTAATATAAGTATATAAATGATTTATAAAGATTACATAGAATGATTCTTGAAAAAAATAACCTTCTCATTTGAAAATTATTTTTTTATCCTTGTAATTTTAAAAGAAAAGAAATATAATTAAAATTAAAATATAAACTATATAAATTGAAATTAAAATAATTTAGGTAAAATTATATCATAAAAATACACTCAGGTTATAAAATTTTAACAAATTCTGACAATATTTTTTTAGAAAAGTCACAAAGTATCTCAATGGGAAACCAACTAAAATGCCCTTAAAACATTTTTTATAAAATTTAAAACATGATAAAACATTATTTAAATCTATATTCAGAGAATATTAAAAAAATTATTATTTTTAGAAACCTTGGACATGGAAGATAAATATTCTCAATGAATACTTAAATGTAAATAATCCTGAATAATTATGAGATTTTGAAGTAATCCCTTCTGGATTTGGTGTCATTTTATTTATAATACCCAGAAAATAAATAATAATAGATGAATTTTAATTAAAACTAAAGTTGATAATATGAATCTTAAAATTCAATATTTTTTTTAAAATATAACACACAAAGTAAAAACCAGTGAATTGGCTTTTTCCCCATAGAAATAAAAGTGACAAGAAAACTATTTACCTTGAGTCAAATTTTCATTTACATTAGTTATCTTCATTAATAATGATACATGGTTAATTATTTAAATTATTAAGAACTATTATCATTTTTCTGATCTTTTAACTCACTTATAAAAATTTTATAACAATTAAATATTTATTTATATTCATATCAATTGTTTTGGTCATATATTTTATGTATGTCCAAATTAACATTTGTAGGTTGAATATGGTAAAACATTTCATAATTCCATCATATATAGAATAATAATAATTAATTAATTATAATTTTCAATATATAAATTATAATTTATATTAAACTATTAAACATTGTAATGAAAAATGAACTACATTATAATCATGTAGATGGTAGGAAATACATACGTTTGAGTGGCATTAGGATTATGTCTTGATCACCATAGAAATAAGGTATGTACACTTTTATATTCACAGAATGATCATGATATCATAAAAAACATATCAAAACATTAAATAAAATTATAAATATATTATATATGTGATTTCATGATAAAAAGCGTATCAAAAAACTTCATAGAGGTGATAGTCCACATGTACAAAACAAAAATGTTATCATTTTTATGGGATTTAAATGGTTTGAAGGTTAATAATATATTATATTTGAATAATTATAAATATGTAATTAATTTCATATATAAAAATTAATCCCATCATTATATAATTTAATGAGATATGGTGATCGAACAAAATTACATTTTTTTCGTGTTGTTTTGGTCCACCGTACATATGAATGATGAATTCCTTTCTAAATTGGTGGATTTTGTACATGGATATATTTTATTACATTAACATACTATCATATAATTATATAGAGGATTACATTGTCATTATATTTAAATGTTTAGTAAATATTTTAATTAGGTGGAAGAATAAATAAAAAAGACACTCTTAATTAAAAAAGATGACTCTTCTTCCGAAAACCTCCATTGTTTAACACATTCAGAAATATAAAATTTTTATTATGCTTGAAACAATACCTATTTATTGAGTTTATTGATTGTAAGAAGAAATTTGGGATGTTATTTGTGGAAAAATTAGTTTTTAAATTGTAAGTGTTGAGAAAAAGGGATTCACATTTAAAAGAGAGGGGAGGGGCACTCTTGGATTGCCTCAAAATATTGTCTTAATAAAAAATATTAATCAATTAAAAATTTATTGAAAATATATTTCATAGTTAATAAGGTGATGAATATATATCCACTTATTAGTTAGTTTTTTTGACTTTTTTATATCACATTTTCAAAAAACTAATTTGGCAAAAACCTCGCCTTATCCATTTTAACCATAACATAACAACAAGTATTTTTACTCATTGAGGGTCAATATATTTATTTTTAATGGAGAAAAGGACAATTAACATTCCATGATTAAAATTATTAGTCATATAATATAAAATTTGATTAATTTTTTATATTTATTAATTTTTAATAATTTTAAAAATATTATTTATTATAAAATATATAATAATGTTAGTTTGTAGATATTATCATTACATTGAAATTAATAACGAAAATATAACACTTATATTATTATCAAATTATTTTAACACATATAAATCATATTAAGGTAATCTATAAAATTATTTTATTAAATTAATTACCTCAAATTATATTAGTTTTAATATTTTAAATATTATATATTTTATTTTTCAACTATTGTATAATTATTTTATCATCATTATGTAGGTATTGTAGGGAATTATTTCCTCACTCAAAATTAAAATATATATATTTATAACAATCAAAAATTTCATTGGATAAAAATAATCTATTATATTAATTAATTATATATATTTACTCATATATATGTCAAGAAAAATTATGTAAATTGTTATTTTGACTTTTCTATCCTTCTATATTCATCACACAAGCATTGGGATATGATTTTTATTATATGAGTTCTCATTTAAAATTTATAACTAAAAATAAATATTTATAAATAATACTAAAAAAAATTATCTAATTTTTTACCTCTCAATTATTTTCTATAAGGTTCCAAATTTTAATTTTTCGATGCTTCATAAGCACTACATTTGCACTGAATAAGATTTTTATATTTATCAAGTAATGAATTATAATTTAGAAGTTATGAATAATTTTTTTATATTTGTATTATATTAACGAAAATGAAACTTTTAATATTATTAATAAATTTTTATATCCCATTTCAATTTTTATGATATCATCAAAGATCGTGTATTGCATAAAAAACATTACCTATTAATATTCAATGAAAACGTAACTGCTTTAGAAAAATATAAAAAAACATTCTATGATCAATTTGAATTAATAAATATAAAAATTTATTATAAATCATCAAATTAAAATTCACTATTTCACATAATTTAATTTTTTTTTAAAATTCATAAACAACATCGAATATATTTTATTTATACAAAATTTGTCTTAATCCAAAAAATATACATATTTGAAAATAAGTTATAAAGATGAATCCAGTGTAAGTCATTATATTATAACTAAATATTATATATATATGTAAATTTTATATAAAATTAATTTCATAATATTACATTATTAATGAAATAATGTCATGTTTACATAAAGTACAAAAATCATATTTTCACTATTCCATGGAAAATCAATATTTTTATAATAATTTCAAAAATATATCATTAGATAATTTTTAAATGATGAATTCAAAAATGAAAGAAATTTTTTTCAAATAAATTTTATATTACATAAATATTTAAATTTTGATATTCACTCATAAAAATAAATAAATCATATTTTTTTTTCAGAAAACATATTTCGGTTCAATAAAATATATTGACCTAAAAATATGACATATTAGGTACAAAAAATCAATTAATACAAACGAAATTAGTATGAATATTATATATTTCATAATCCCATTAATATTATGTATTCCAAACTATTTAATGATTATATTATAATGGTAACATTTAAATAATAATATTTAATATTCATATGTGCTTGGTGTTTCCTATCTTGTATGCAATATGTGTTCTTTAAAAAACATATTATGAAATTATAGTAATCCCCATTAAATAATAAGGTTAAATGAATCTCATAATATAATTATAATAAATAAATTTCTAATATTTCATAGATATTGGGGTTTATATGATTTTCATAGAAGAAGATAGCTACATAACATAAAATATGACTCAAATAATGAAAATAGGTGGAAATCACATACCTTATGTCTCAAAATCCGTCATACAAATTTATTAATACGTTATAACAAAAATAAGTTTATTATAAATCCCTTATAGAACCATAATTATATATTTTGGACCATATATGATTTACTTATGACCTTTGATTGCTCTTATATGTACAATACAATGTTAAGGTCACGCTTCTGTCAATAACTACTTTGTTTCCCATGTATGTTTTGATTTTTTATTTTTGGTCATGTCCCAAACTGAGTCTAGTCACCATTGAAATTGGTATCTGACACAATCTATGGAAAAGATTTAAGGGAATTCCATATACCTATAGGAAGGCACAATTTCTAGAGTATGATAAATAAGTACATGGGAATGATTTACCCAAATTTAAAAGCATTAAACAACCAAAAAAATTAAGTAAACTAAATCTGAAAGTTTATTCCAAACAAGAATTTAATAAAATTCAGAATAGAAATTCGTAGTTTTATAAAAATCCCAAGAGATCCAGAACTCCAACGTAGAAGAAAAAAAAACTCAATTACCACCACACGGCTAGGGTCCATCATCCCCAAGCCCTTTCTACCACACAACACCATGAATGCAAGATAACAACCCGAAACACCGGTTCTAAATGATTTTACCGATCCATTGAGAAACATTACCAAGTCTACTTACTCACAATGGTGTAATTAGGTTGTTATATTATTCCCAGTAGGATTCCACCCAAAAAGATTCCATGTGATAAACATTTTTAGATAAAAAGCATTCAAGTTTTTATAAACATCAAATGCATGTAATATTTTTTAAAAGGAAACACCTACAAATGAAAAATGTTTTTAAAGGAGAAAAATTAAGTAACAAACACTTTTAATGAATATATACATGATAAATAATTTTCTATCAAAACACACTATAAGAAGATAGTGATTACAAAATAATCAATGAGAAATAGTCACATGAACACCCCTACACACAATATAGATGTGGGCCCTAGGTACCTCATATCTCGGTGGAATGTAACTATAAAAAATATCTGTTATCATGCATTAGCCACTTTTATAGAACATGCACATAATCTATTGGTCCCTAACATAATCACACTAGTTTTTTAGTGTTGTAATCTTCAAACTAACTATGAGAATTAAGGTGAAAACCACTCTGGATCACTAGCATACTAGTACACGTCTACACACCTAGATACCAAGGTTTCCCCATTTAGTGCTAAATCATGTTAGAAATATTATATAATACGATATTCACATGAAAATTCCATTTCCAAATCACACACACACACCAAACTGCCTACACACATGTCACAAAATAAACTTTTTTATTCAAATTCATTTTTACATCATACTCACAGAAAAACAGCCTACAACATGTTTCATATATCATTCCAAATTATATAAATCCTTTATGCAATTTTATAAAACATTTAAAATATTTTACAAATCACATAACATCCCTTTCATAAAAAAATGGACCATTTAAAAAATATTCACCTACCAAAACAGTTTTCCAACATGATTGCACCTCTTATATAATCCAATGAACCATTAAAATATTCCTAATATAATTACAAGAAGTATAACAATGTATTTAAAATAAAATCCATCTAAAAACCTCTTTTAAATCCCTAATTCATTCCAATATCACAACAAACTATATTTTTCATCCAAAAACCCATTTAATAAAAACATTTCATAAACCATAAAATAACCCCAATTGATACCTCAAAAGTTACACAATTAAAAGACACATTTTTCAAGATAAAATGAATCTTCAAAACAAAAAACTAATAAGATGATACCAAAAATGGGTTTTACGTCAAATTTTTTTTTTAAACAAGCTAAATAAATATATCATTCATGCTAACTCATCAAGAAATGGTTACACTGGGAATAACCTACCAAATATGTCAAAAACCACAAATCCTTGTGAAAAACATCAACCAGACCACCGTCAGACCACAATGGAGTGAAAATGAACCTAAAACCATGAGATTGGACTAAAAACTCAAAACAAACCCCTATTTAAAATACCTTAGTTTCTACACATTAGGAACATCATGTAGAGAAGAAACTCTAAGGAAATCGAATATACAAGAGAGGAATTCACTTACTTGAGAAACTATGATGAAATCACACCAAATACACCAATAGTTGAATCCCAAAACATCCATTATTAAAATGGATTCTCGAATAAGACATAGAAGGTATTGTGGGGACTAAAATGGGGGAAAAGAGTAAAATATGATCGAATTATGAATGAAACAAATTCTCATTCCAAATCATGATGATTTCAGAAACCTTGAAGAAAGTATCCCTTTTCAAGATAATGATGAGCTCCAAAGAGGTAAAATTGAAAATTGGGGTGATCCTAGAGTTCTTTGTCATGAATTATAGGTGGAATAATCCAATTATATTAAAATATTAATGATATATAATTGGAATAAATTATTTCATTAAATCTGGATATAAGCTCATGGGTTGGCCCAATATATGAATAAATAACCCAAATCCCTGATTATTATGAGTTCCTAATAGGTAAAAATGAATACGGTGGTTTGAATAGGTCTGGTTATTTCAAGTGGGAAGCAAAATTTGTCAAAAATAAAGAAAAATAAAGGAGTTATAAAAGAAAAAAAATTGTTTTTAAATTTTGAAATGGGACCACATTTTGGCTCAAATAATGAAGAAACCACTCCAATAAAAAAACCCACATAAGGTTCCACAAGGAGTGTCGCAAATAAAATTCCAAGCCTCCATATCCATATAACTTCCATAATAAAAAACATGGTCAAATACCATCCAAGACATCCAAGACTAATGACTTAGATCAAGAACACATGGGACACAAAATTTAAACCCGGAACACCTGGAAATCAAGAGATAACTAAGAACCAAAAGAAGATTTGAAAAAAAAGACATGGAAATGAAAATTCAGATTTGAAAATTCTCTCCAACATAAAGCATTAAATCCAATAAAATCTACATAAATACTAGATGCAAAAAAACCCAACCAATATACTTAGATTGATTCCCTTTCCATGTTTCACCTGCCCCAAAAGGGAAAAAACATCCAATTGATCAATCAATGGAATAGATTCCCTCACTAACCAAGATTTACAGGATTATCCTAAAAGGGTCAATGTTACTACATCTATACTTCAATAAAACCATTGGTCATGCTCCAACCCCAATGTTTACCCAATGAAGAATGTAGTGGTAAGATATATCTGAATGAGACTACCCACCACCAAACCAACACAATGGACATAACTGAATCACTAATATTGTAAGACCGAAATGGACTCCCCAACATAAGAAACAAATTTATTTCTTGAGAAAGAACTAAGAAATTAATAGGTGGAGTCCTGAATAGACTCCCCACCATAATGGATAGAATAACATTTGTCTTATTCTGGGAAAACCTACATGAGACCCATGGTGGGTCTCTCCACTACAAGAACCAAATGTCTTAAACAACTACCATGGCCCAACATAAAAAGGACCCCATAAGACCCAATCCCCAACGCAAGAGGGACATCAATCCAAAACACAATATACCAATATAGACACTAAGTTGTACATCACTCCAACGAACATTACCATCCTCAGATGATTCCATCGAAAAACGAGATCGAAATGAGCCTACACGGATATTAATACATGAACTAAAATAATTATTATTTCACCCATAAGGGTTCAAGAACTTGATTTGTGAATACAAAGCCACCTCGCCTCCCTATAACAAATGACAAATGTCTCCAACAACATGGATTACCAACATAAGGGATAGGGTCCCCACATCTCATTCCACCACATTAGACTACTTAGAAAGAAACCACCACATCAAAACCTCAAATTATCTTCACCTCCCATACTAGAGAGAGAGAGAGGATAAAACATGATTCCTTACACCTCTAGATATTTCCTAATGGCATGGAATTCTTCACTCTAAGGACAATGGCTATAGCCCTTATGTTTGAATCATCTTTTGAACCACAGTCAATAGCTAATGATCAAAACACCACACGAAATTCACTAAACCATAAAAATACAACTTTACTAAAACATGGACTCTGAATAAGAATAGTAATCACCTCTTTAACCCCTAAAATGAAATAAAAAATGTAAAACACATTGAATTCATCTTCACTTTCCACAAGGAATTCACAATTCTCAGAATAGAAACACACTTTATTTTATGAATAATCTCTTGAAATGTTATGCAACATCCACCATATTCCCTTAGAAGAAAATAAAATAGAACAATACTCCAACAAACATGAATATTGATGTGACATAAACATTATTGTGAGTGGAACCCTGAACATAGATCCAAGTTACATTACATTACCACATGTGAACATTACTCCCTTAAAAGAAAAGATTTTCCACACTATTGGCTGTCATGATCTCTGACATCGAGGAGATTAATTAAAGACCCAAGGGCCCTTTAAAATATAATTCTATACTAACAACCCAGAACTGATTTCACCTCCCACATTGGGATTTCACTTCACTATTTCCATATATAACCAAAAGACACAACGGTGTCAGAAATCACCTTTGACGATTCAGACATCTTTTGGAACCAAGGTGTATTTCAACCTTTCCAAACCAATCTTCTAATACATGAGGATCTAGTTTACCGAAAAATAAGAGGGATAGAGTAAATATCCATATATTAAGCATAAATTATTTATATTGTTCAACTGGAGGATCTACCAATGTAAAATCACCCATGGATTCACTTCAATCATGAATTAATCTTTTATGGGGGAATTCCCAAGACAACAAGAAAACCCATGAAATAAACCATGATGGTCCTTTGTTGAAAAAATACCACAAACTGGACCTGAAAAAATTAAGGGAGAATCCAAAAGGTATTCCCATAGAATTTCTCTAATGGGAAACCAATAAACACTTCAACCCATATTACTGAAAAAACTCAAAACATCATTCAAACAAGAGGGGTTCACGAACTCAATACACCGCACCCAAAAAATATTAAAAATATATAATAAACCCCACCATAAATACTGGTTATCCAAACTTCATATTTCTTTAAAAAAATATTTCATTGAATGTAAATAGGGTTGGCAGTTAGCATATTCAAAAATAGTTTCTCAATGGCCTCACACATGCATGTTTTCATGCCCCCACGAGCACCCACTCATGCCATCCTTTAATGTCGTCTACTTTTTGTTACTAATAAAACATATATGTTGTCACCCATGAGAACACCAAGGATCAAAACAATGATATTTACACTTTTTAAAACCTAATATTTAATTCTATTCAAAATGGAATTTCAAAACACACATTAAAATCATCCTTATTTTCCAAACAATCAAGTTTGTGAATCCACAAGTTTTGATAGTAAAAATCCAATACAATATTACTAAAATACCATTTCATTAAAATCCACCATTTTAAAATGGTGTTAAAAAATATTCCAAAAAGCCATTTTCAATCCCTTTGAAAATCACACCATTCTCAACTCCAAATTCCATTTAAAACAGTTTTCGAAAATCATCTTTAATATAACATACACTTTCCCAATAATTAATTTTAGTAAACCTTTTCATTATATTATTATAATACAGTAACAATAAAATCAAAATCATTTACTGAAAACCACTTCTATTTTAAAATATGGTTTCCACTAATTTCCAAAACAAGCATTCTAGAATGATTTCCGAAAACTTATAATGATGCTGAATGAATCATGGGAAAACTAGTTTCTATGGGTGACTTGGACATATGGTTGGAGGCCATACACAAGTCACACCACATTCCTAGAGAGTGTTATAGGAAAAAATACCCGAAACAACATGGCTTTTCAGGCCCTGCGAGATCAATGATACCATTGATCTAACTCCCATTTCATTTCCCATATAATAAACAACCATAAGAACCAAAAGAATCGGATGATACCTGACTTCTTCTGGTAACTCAAGTACTTAAATCAAGAGTTTTGGATAGGTACCATACTTATAACCAGAATATTGGGTTATGATAGTCCTAACTTCTTTCTTCCCATACTCATTCCCAAAAGAGCTTGACCCAAAAGATACAACCTCCGTCTAATACCATTTTGTCACGAACTGATTCTGGTCGCCATCAAAACCAGTATCTAACCCAGTCCATTGCAAGGACCGATGGGAATTATCTATCGCCATAGGTTAGAGTAAGTTCTAGGGTATGGAAATAATTTTTTAAGTGATTTACAAGAATTTTTAATTAGTAAACAAAAAAAAATAAAAAAAAACTATATCTGAAAATTTAATAAAAAAAATCCTTTAATAAAAATCTGAACTAAAATACATTGTTTTAGAAAAATACCAAGAGTTCCAAAACTCAAAAGTATCAGCAAAAACCAATAATGTACCACTAAAAAGAAAGGGTCCATCACCCAGAATCCTTCTCCGCAACATCGCACAAAGAATGCAAACAAACAACCTGAACCACCAGTTCAAAAAGCTTTGCCCAAAATAGAATACAAATATTACCAAGTATTCATACCTGAAAAGGTGTATGTAGGGTGTAATCCTGATTGTAGTAGAATTCCACCCCAAAATATTCAATGTTATAATCCTTTTGAGACAAAAATCATATGTTTTGTTTAATAATAAATGTTAGTTATAATTTTAAAAGGGATAAAACTACAAATGAAAGTAGGGTTTTAAAGGATAACCTTTAAGGAACAGACTCATTTAAAAAAATTGACATGATTATGAATTTTCTTGAAAAAACACTTTTTACTGATTGTGAATAAAAAATAAATTATGATAACTAGTTATAGGAACTCATATAAGCACTAGCTAGTGGTGGGCCCCAAGTACCTCATATCTCCATGGAAAGTAACCATAAAAAATACTTGTTATCATTCAAGAGCTACAAGTATGGAACATACATGTAAACTAGTGGTCCCCAAAATCATCATAATAGTTTAGATATCATTGTCAGTGTTAAACATTCTATATGAAACAAAGATGAAACCACTATGGATCACTAGAATACTATTACATGTTGACCCACCTAGATACCTAGTTTTCTACATTATGATTGATCAAGTTTCCTATATTGCAAAATACCATTTTCACATGAAAATTATATTTATAAATCACAAATACACAAAATATCCAACACTCAAGTCACATAATCTTCTTTTTCATTCAAATTCATTTCAATAACAAACTCACACCAAACCAGCCCACAACTTGTTTGATATCTCTTTAACAATTCAATAAATCCTTTAAAAAATTCTACAATATATTTCCAAGATGGTACACATCACATAAAAATGATTTCACACAAAAATGTACAATTTTAGACACATAAAAAAACTGTGTTTTACAACATGATTTCACCTTATATATAAACCAATGAACCATTAAAATATTTATAAAACCATTCAACGAAGTATATCTTAGAATTGAACATAAAATAAATCTAAAATAGTCTTTTAAAAACCAAATGGATGACAATATCACATCATACAAGATTTTTGAGCTCTAACTACATTTAATAAAATCATTTCATGAACCATAAAACAACCCCAATTGATACCACAAAAGTTGCACATGAAAAACACTCATCTTCAAGAAAAAAATGAAACTTTAAAACTAAATGCTTTACCAATCCTCCCAAAAATGGTTTTCCCACCACAAAAAACATATTAGGAACCTTATAAATAAAAATAATCAAGCATTACAACTCATCAAGAAGTTTTTACACATAGAATAACATAATAAATATGTCAAAAACCCCAAATCCTTGTGTGAAACTTCAACTGCACCGCCGCCACACAACAAGGGAGTAAAAACAATACTAAAACCACAATATTGGAACATAAATCTCAAAATAAAATCCTAGATAAAAAATCTCTAGTTTCTGGAAATTTGGAACTTCGTGAAGGAGGGGAAAACCATAAGGAAATATAATGAACAATATATGAATTCACATTCTCGATAAAATTTGATGAAATCACCCCAAATACACTAATAATTAAATGTCAATGTAGCCCAAATTGAAGGGGTGGTTCAAATAAGGATGATAAGGATGATAGGAGACTGAAATAGAGGAAAAGGGAAAAAATTGATGTATTTATGAGAGAAATAATTTCTAATTATAATTGTGGATGATTTTGGAATCCTTATGGAAATTCACTATAATTCACGATGAATTTGAGCTCCAAGATTGGAAAATTAAATAGGGGGTGCGCCTAATGTTTGTTGGCTGAAGTGGTTGGTGGAATGACAGAAACCTATTAAAAAAGGAATTACATATAATATAACTAAATTATTTCCTTACATCTTGAAATACGCTCATGGGTTGGCCCAATTCTTGAATAAATCACTGAAATCCACCATGAATATGAGTTCCTAAGGGGCCCAAATAGATATTTTTGTTTTTAATAGGTCATGGGATGCCAATTCAAGAGTGGAATGGGTGATGAATTTTTAAAAACTGGGATGTTGTAAAAGAAATAATTTTTTATTTTAAATTTGGAAATGGTCTCACAGTTTGGCCCAAATCATGAAGAAACCACCACAATAAACATACCCCGTAAAAGGTTCCACTAAGAGTGTCAAAAATTCAATTCCAAGCCACCTAATCCATATAAATACCGATAAAAAGGCTAGATTTGATACATGAATTCTTTGACTAATGACTTAGATCAAAAACACCAAAGACACCAAATTTAAACATGAAACACCTGGATACCAAGATAAAACTAATAACCAATAAAGAAGTCTAAAAAAGTAAGGAATTCAAAATTTGGGTGCGACAAGTCTTCAAGATATGATCACGGTTATGTCTTATAAATAATTTAAAGCATTATATAAATATCATATATATTCATTTTATTTTTATTTAGAGTAATAAATAAATGTTAGGGATAGAAAATTGAAAACACCATTCTAGGAGATGGTATGTTGTACGTATGCATAAACAATATTTATTTTTTATCAAAATAATTAATATAAAAAATAAATATAAGATATTAAAGTTAGAAAAATCATATATATCACATATTTTCAGTATAACAATATTTTTTACAATCCTTGTAATGTTTGAATGAACCATGTCACATCATGTGAAGGTAGTCCACCCAAAACACGAGTGACATTTTCATATTCCAATCGATTAGAATTTAAGAAGGAATATATGTTAAAAAAATTCCAAATATATTATAATATCATATATATATATATATATTATAAACATTTTATCCATCATTATATCATTTTCATGAATGGTGATGATGGAAAATGAATCACACATGTTTGTGAGGTGGTAGTCTATCGTACACATGAATGATGATTTCATATACCATTTTATGGAAGAGGATAAAAGTGTAGGTTATTTAATTAACATAATAAAATGTTAGAATATTTTATATTAATTTTTTATTATATTATAATATTATAATTAAATTTTAAGGAGTTAGGAGCTAAAGTAAACCAAAAAGGCTTAATTAAAAACATTACCTCTTCGTCAGATGACCTCTTTATCTATAACTCAAAGACTTCCTAGAATGAATTTATGATCTAAAAAAACCTCTAATCAATTTAGAGCGTTTTAAGGAATATATTTGGGTAGGTATTGTTGGACCCAAATATTTTTGGATGTTTAAATCTAAGAGGAGAAAGAGTGTCCTCACATAAGTGAGGTGTGTCTCACACTTGTATTTTTTTGAAAATAATGAGTGTTCCATTGTTTTTCACATGAAATAAGGATCCCAAATGAAACAGTGTAGATACATAGATATAATAAGGCCTAAATATGGTAATAAAATAGTGTTTAGACATGTTTTGTGTCATCTTTGTCTGTTATATTTTTTTAACCCCTAGTAAACCCATTTTTACATTACCAGTAACAAGTAATTGTTTATGTTTTTTCTATTTATTATGGGAAAAATATATTTTACATTCTTAATTAATTTATATAATTTCTTCAAAAAATGATAAATACATTTTTTAATGAAAAAATCATTGAAGTGGAAAATTATAATTTAAAATTAAATTCAATGGCGCAACGAGAAAGTAGTTTTCCAAAGATAACATTTTAAAATGTTTAAAATGATTTATATAAAAATTCTATATGAATTTTTATAAAATGACCCAATTTAGAATAATAATTATATAATATAAATGATTTAACTTTTAAACAAAATTTAAAAATAAATTATATTTATTAATCATTTAAAAAAATACAACTTTCAATAAAAACAATTATTTTCCACTTTTCACTTAACAACAAAAAAATCAAGAAAAATAAGAATCATTCACCTTAAGATAATTTTCATTGTAAGAGTTAAAAAATGATTTTTTGGTTTTTAAATAAAAATAAAAAAATTATTAAAAAATACTCTAATTATTTGTTAAGAAAATTCATCAATTTGTTTTGGAAAACATTATTATTTTCAAAACATATAAAGTCATTTCTAAAAATAAAGCAAATTTTAACAATTTTTATTCTCTTTATAAAACAATTTTATCTGATATTTAATAATATTTTATTATTTCTCATATCTCTACATTCAATTGATAAGTTATGACTTTGATGTTTAAATAATAATATTAATAATATATCATGTTTTGATAAATATCATAATCGAGTGTAACATAAGATAAACTATAGGTTTCGTGCCAAACAAGATAAGATTTTTATTAATAATAGAAAAAGATTGGGCATAACCCTTTTATTAAAAAGATAAAAGGAAAACAACAGAAAGGAGATGGATGGGGTCATACAAGCATTCATGCCCTCATGCCAAAAGAAACCTAGGAAGATCAAATATCAAAATAATAAGAATCATCACAATCACCATACTAGTCATAATCAGGTAAGGGACCATGAGATGTGGTGACCATAGTTGGCTTCAGATAGGAATAGTCCTTCTCACATCTCACATTCCTAGAAAGAACAGATTGAAAACCATCATCATTCATAACATTTTTTCCTTTAACCAAAGGCTTGATATATGATGGTTTTTTGGGGAGTCATCCTCAACATCATCCCACTTTCCATGAATACCTAGAGTTTCCCTTAATTTATGAATTTCCTCATGAATCATTGATAGATTCCCATCATTATTTGAATTTTGTTTCCCCTCAATTAGAGGAGCATGATTCTTAGAAGACACTCCTGGTGTGAGGCCGCCTTCATCCGCATGAGAATACTCTCCATCCTCAGGCACCAACGTCAGGTTCATTCATAACCGTAACCCATGAGTGACATGTGCTGCCTTTGGTGACATGTCAAGAATAGATTTCTTATCTCAAAGTGGATCCACATTGTTTTTTTTGTTATGTTTGTTCAATTTCTTCCTACAAGAATCCTCATGGTTCCCCTTTAAAGAGAAAAAAGAGAAAACTACATTCTTGCTGCATTTTTCCTTAACATGACCAATAGTATGACACTCCAAACAAAAAAAACAGTAAGTTGTTCATATATCACTTTTAAAGAGATATCATAATCCAATGCCGAGAGAACAACATTATGAATCAGGAAAGAGCTTAGATCAATTTCTACTAAGACCCTAGCATAATGACAAAATTTAGCAATCTCAGTATTCCTATCAATTTTGATCAGACTTTCCACAGATGAGGTAATATCAAATATGATCATGGGATGCCACCAGACCCAATTAAGACCAATAATTTTGATCCAAACCTGAAGATAAGATTTTTATTAGTTGTAACGTAATCTGTTAATGAAATTTAGTTTATTCAAAAATTAAAATTCATATTAAATCATGGTGTTATATTATTATACATATTTTAATTTCATACTCAAAATTTATAATTAATTTTATAAAACTTCATACCTATAAATTGAGGAAATTAAATTTAATGCAACTTTCAAAAATGAGACAAAATAATGTGTTTAGAAAAAATAATTCTTTATGAATAAAATTGAGACAATTATTATCCTATTATTTCAAACATTTTTTAAAATGTTTTCAAAATTTTACCATTTAAATAATATATTTGTTTAATTAAATTCATTTACCAATGGAGTTTAATTTAATGAATCAATATTAAAATACATTGTGCATATAAAAACAATTTTTTTTAAAAAAACAAAACTTTTATTTTGAAATATTTTACTCAATTTTAATCATTTTATAACTAATGAATTTATAATTTTGTAATTATTATTCATAATTTCTGATCCAATGGCTATGTGATAATGGATACCTAATATTTTAGTAATGTTTCACCGATTTCCAAATCTAATTTTTTGTGTAATGCATGCTATTAAAGAAATCATCTTATTTAAATAATGAAATTTGTTAAAATTATTTAGGTGAAACATTCTTCCCCTATTCAATTTATTTTCAAAATATATATTCATTAATCTGATATGCACATACGATGATACATCTTCCTTATCACATACTCATGTTCCTATATAGATACCTTAAATCAGACGTTTTTTCCACCAAATTGTGACCATGTTATCGGTCGTGTTCGTATCACATTCTTTCAATGATATAAAATATCTACTAGTTGTTCTTCATAAGAAATATCTTACTTCATCAGTATGAATGTGTACTTCATTGCATTTTAAGGATTCGGTATAAACATAATCATTAAAGATAATTAAACACATCATGAATATGATTGGTATTTGGGTGAAGTTCCAATTTTTAAGAAACTATCCCAATTTGATGAATAATTTAAAAAGGGAAGATATACATTAGGAATTTTAGTCCAATTATTACAAATATCATCACCCTATTTCATGGATGTATTATTTGGAAAACACTTCCCTAATTGGATTATAGATCTTTCTCATGAATGTCAGTATAATTTTCTTATCGTTCAGGATTTGTTCTTCTGTACTTTTGAAAGGTTCTAAGCTTCTTTTCAATTTCCCCAGCTAGATCTGGAGCCAATATATTTTTTTATCCAACATCATTCTATCATGATAGAGTACTGCACCTCATACCATAGAGGTCTTCATAGGGAGTTATCTAAATATTGGTGTGAAAGCTATTGTTGTAATAAAACTCAGCAAATGGATGATGTTGATCATAAACACGTTTGAAAACCATAGACAAGGATCTCAAAATTTGTTACCATGTTTTAATAATCATCTCAGAAATAAATTCAGTCTAAGAATTATAATAAATGTTTTAGACATTAATCTCTATCCATAGCATGCAGAAGAATTATCCATAACATCGTGGTAATCCTCATATCCTGATTAGATACAATTTCTAATGGTAACCCATATGATCCTACCACATCATTAATGTAGAAAATAGAAATTTGATAAAGAATGAAAAGTCAAATAATAGAAATAATGTTTGCTGACATGGTATGTTAATTGAATAAAACCCATATAGAATTATCCACATTATATATTTTGGGATTCTAATGAAAAAATTAGTGGTGATGGTTTCCCATTTCTATTCAAATATGGGTAATGGATAAAAAATAAATGTAGACTTCTCTCTTTAATCCTTTTATTAATAAAATAAAATTTCTGAGAAACATTACCAGCAACATATACTCTTATTCCATCCAAATGTACATACACTTTCAAATCTCAATATATCATCAAACATCTTGGGTGAATACTGAATAACTAAATATGGGATTCTTTCATCACCTCCTATATAAAATTTTTTATTTAAGGGACACATAATAAATTATTGAAACATATTATTCCTTCATAATCAAGGTTGAAATCTGTAACATTTTTTCACATTTTATTTCAGCTCTATGTATTCCTTTTATACCTCTTTAATCATTAATTGAATATATGGTCGAACACATAAATGATTCAGATAATATTTCTACCATAGTTTTAAAATTTCCTTCTCTATTATTTGAACATCCATAAATATTTTTTCTTTGGGGATCCTCATGCTAGATAAGATGGCACGATCATTTCTACATAGAGATTCTATTAACATGTTCAATTTAATAGGGTAATAATGTATTGAGAATTCATAATATTTAATTAGATCCAACCATCTTCATTATCACATGTCCATCTCTATTTGAGTGAAAATATATTTTCAATATTTTTTATCAATATATATGTCACATGTTTCTCCAATGAGAAAATGACTCCATATCATGAATAAAAATGTTATCACACTTAAATCCAAATTATAATTTGGTTAAATTTTCTCAGAGATGTTCTATTACCAGAAAGAATAAGAAATAACCAAATCGTTCTATATGAAGAAACATCCCATAACATCCATTGATCTACCGTAATAGATTACAAACCCTTATCTATTGTAGGTCTATGTATGAATAGGTTTTATGACTAGACATTGCTTCAGTTACATTAAAAATTCATAGAATTCATACATCCAAGGGTAATTGATACATTCTGAGTTAACTTTCAGAGGATATTTGATAGATAAGAAAACATCTTCATAAACCATTGATAATATACACCAAAATTAAAAATTATATAGACATCAATAATAGTAGTTGTTCTACGATAATGTTCAATAACTTTTATCATTGAATGGTCTACTAATGTACCTTCAAATGAGATTATATGACTCTAGAATGAAAATTTTCACTGCTAATACAATCAATTAGTAAAATTTACAAAAATAATCTCCTTAGGGTGTTCAACACAATTCTAAAAATATTTTAATTATCTTATTTTCCATTTGAATAAATAAATTTATCAGTTATAAAAAATAATAAAAACTGATCACTTTAATCCTCAGTGAATCTATTCCAAAAATTCATGAAGATAACAATGGTCATAATATGTCCAAATGAAATAACTATAAATTAAACGTTTCTATACATTTTATGGAATGATTTCATTATCATATTCTGCTTCTTTATCCTCAATTGATGATATCAAAAAGAATGATCATTAATTGAAAATTATTGATCTCCATACAATTGATAAGACAAGTCGTTTATACTACATGGGGGACACTTTTTCAAGATATTCATATTGTTATATTCTCAATAATCGGTGTAGTCTTGCATTAATCACCAAGTATTCATAAAAAATAGAACGGGTTCTCCACAAGGTGCTTCAATTGGTAAAATGAATATCTTTTGATGATTTTCCAGTGTATTGTTCTTTAATTCTTGTAACTCCATCAGGGCCATTCTATATATATCCTGGGAAATAGCTGAATCAACCAGTATGAATTATATTTGAAAATCAACATCATGATTTTTTGTAATATCAAGTAATTTATACTATAATACAATAATAAATTCTTTTTAAAAGGAATAACATCATTGTTGGGTTTATTCCAACCCATGTGATATAAATTTCTATTGTGAATATGAATCGTGACCCATAAGGCAGGTCTAATTTTCATAAAAAGATCATTTTCATCTCATTGATTAGCATTCTAATAATGATTCATAAAATAAAATTTAAATTCATTTCCTAGGGAAAAGTTGTGGAACTTCTACAACAAAATAAAATCCATTTCCAAAATAACATCAAATTTAACTAGAGAAAGAACGATATGATTTATAAGTAATACATTCCCACAAAGTTCAATTGAAGAATAATTATAGAAATTTTAGACTATCATCACACCATTATAATTTTTTACTCATAACTCAATATATAATTTTTGAGATGAACCTATGATACCCATTTAAAAATAATTAGATTTAAAAGAGTGGGTGTATCCCAAAAAAAATATTACATTAACGATTATTGAGTGGATGGTAGGAAAAATATTATACCACTTCACTATCATAATGCTCAACAAAAATATTTACCAAATATGATTTTCCCATTTTTATGGGATTTTGAGGTTTTTTATGTTTATCATAATCATCATTAATCATTATGTTTAGGAACTAGATAACATAATGTTAGTAATCCTTTCATTTGACATAGTCTAGTGTGGATAGTAAATTCTATGAAATTTTTTATCTCTTCTAGAAATTAGATAAATTCTTCCCAACATAGTAATAATCAATTTCCTAATGACCATCCTTTTAACACTTGAAAAATTAATGTGTCCCCTTACGATAATTTATCCAATGATTTCATCTATATATTAAGCCTAATAGGAACCACATTTTCTTCTCCTTACGTTTTTTATAATTTCCATGTAATTCCATTTTTCATTTTTACCAAACTCGTGATATTCATAGTTAATTAAAATATCCATCTCTATAATTTTAGTAAATTGAATGATTTCTTTTTATATACCAATTTACCATATTCCTATCAATATTTAGAGAAATGGATTTATTCCACTACCAAATCAATCAACTTTACATTAATGTTTGATGATAATAAATGATGTGTAACTAAGATGTCTTATGATATTTTCCTTATATGTTAAAATAAGGTCATAACCATTCTCTATTTACACGTTGAATTATTTGTACATATTGAAATAATGATATGAGGAAAGGGATTATTAAAAAATATTCTACTAAATTTTAACTTATCCAATGATCCAATTTATAAATTTTATCATGGGTTCTTGATTAGAGTCTTACATTGATATTTTATTACATAAAATTAGTAAATATCATGAACAGAATTATTATGTTTTGAACAGTGAATAATATAATATATCTTTTCAATTTTACTGATCTACTACTCTGTGACTAGTGGATCAATAGATTCACTAAAAGTTGGTGGATGTTTCAATATAATGGACTCAATATAACACTTTTACCACATTTAAGTTTTTTGAAGATCAATATTATTCATTGGATAAAAATGTTTTGTGATAACAACAATGGTATTTTTTATTCCATCTATGTTGACATTCGTTTTCTCATAATGACAGTCATTTCATTGTCCATCGTATTTAGAATTAACATGGATTCTCGTACATTTAATCAATTAATAAAATCAAAAAAGGATATTTTGAGATAATATATTCATCATTAGAAACCACCTAAAAATGAAAATCATTTATAAGATGTCTAAATCATGACACATTGTTCTATAACACTATATGTTTAACATAGTACCCTTATGATTATTAACAAATCCATTGTATTTTATCTAATATATATACTTATCCCAAGGGTCCTTACTAATGTTGTATCATCCTAGATTAGAAATGATATCTAAATATACAGCTTATATATTTTCATACCTTGATATTACATCCATTTGGATGAATATTAAATACATTAGACAAACACATGCCTTAGAACAAAATTTTTTTATTGACTTTGGAAAATTGGAAAATAATTAACTTAATTTGGTGAATGATCATTAGTGTCTCCCACAAATATCATTTCTTATTAGTGATATTCAAATACATACCCTCCATATACCATTATTTATAACCGGGGAAAAAGAAATAAAATAAAGGCTGGGCCCAAATTCTTACTAATGGTTTTAAAGGGAGCTATGTATGCATAACCTGATAATATTTGTATTAGAACTTAATAATAACATATGAAAATAATACCCTATATATCAAATTTTAGAATCTTGAGTATTGAAATAAATATTGGTAGTTCATCAGAAATGAATCATATTTACATCAAATAAAATGATCCATTAGAGAATAACATTAGGAAAAATATATATTTTGGGAATATACATCAAATTGTAGCATTGTGAACATCAATAATGGGAAACCGGTTCACCCATTAATTTATGTAAATTAAATTAGTCCATCACATTAACATATCAACATCAAAATAAGTCCATAAATAACATTATCCAAATGAAATATAGGTCCATTCAAAAGCCTATGAATACATAATCTTGTTCATATATAACATTTTTAACATGTAATCAGGTTCACATATAACATTGTAAACATGCAATCATGTTCATGTATAAAACTATGACCTTGACATCGAGTTCATGTGTAACATTATAAAAATGTTAATAGGTTCACATATAACATTGTGACCATGTAACCAGGTTCACAAATAATTTAATTACTCTTTAGCTATCCATCATTACCCAATTCATTATTGGGAGATATGGGTCTCACACTTATACTAATGAAAACCATATTTATGTCTTCTACAAGATCATAAAACATTAATCATAACCTATGAAATGAATTGGGTTTCATAAACATTTCATCATATCATTATATATATAATATAAAATGGTTTCATAATCATTTCATCATAGCATAACTAGTGGAAAAAAGTAGTTTTCATACGTATTATATCATGGTAGAACATGTGGATATGAAATCGGTTTCACTGAAATCATGGAATTATAATCATAAACCATTCATATAATTATTATCAATGGTTTCTTTGGATAATATACCCACTATGGTTTAGGAAACATCTACAGATATCATCTAATATAGAGAAGGATTTTCAATGATCACTTAGAATATTTGTTTTAAAATAACTATTTTTTGAAAATAACTTTTTAAAACATAAAAGAATTTCAAAATCATATTCCTTGAAATTAAAATTTAAAACCTATAATGTAATGTTTATTGAAAATAATTGTCATATTTAGGGAAATTCTATTCATGTGATAATGATTTAAAAATTTACTTTTATATTTTTTAGAAAAAGGAAATATAGGAATTGTTTTTAAAGCCACATGATGCAGGATTTTATTTAAAAAAATTAATGGATGGGTAAAATTTTCATTAAAAATAATTTTATTGAAATTTTAAACATGTTTTTGAAATCAAATTTTGAAAACCTTTTTTTATAGAAAAATGGGTTTCGGATTAAAAGGTAATTTTTCAATACAATATTATTTTTAAAGACTTAATAACATGAAGAGAGAAAGTTAAGGGAAAAAATTTATTCACTTGAAATAACTAGAGTCGAATAAATTTCATTATTTTATTTGGAAATATTTCACAATATTTTATCATTGAAGCATAATCATAAAAAATATTGATAAATGATGATATTGTAAATAAACATATTACCACTTTAATAATATTTGAATATAATCCCCTTAATGTAATAACATTAAATTAATCTTATAATATCTTGTGGAAAAATAAAATAATTATATTTAATATAAATATGGGTTTATATACTCCTCGCAATAAAATATAGGGTTTTAACATATAATATGTGTCAAATATGGTTAATAGAGAAAAAAGTACTGCAATAATTTAGTAATTTTTGAATCGTAAGACCCATGAATGAATCACATAAATAAAATAATTATTTATCATGAAATTATATGTATTTATTACATGTCACATAATAGGATAGTATATTAAACACAAAAAATAGACAAGCCCTGAAGATGGCTTAAGTCTCTCGGAAAAAAAGTGAGACAACAAATCTCTTTACCTGATGTCTTGAATTCATGTAAACATATTAAAAAAATTATAATAAATAGAAGTTAATAATATATATTACAGGTCCATACATATAAATTTCATAACGTATATTATTTAAAAATTCATTTTTATTACCCATTTATTAAAAATATCATGTTATATTCAATTTTCTAATAATAACTACTTTGTTTTTCTTATATCATTTAATTTGTTATTTTTTGTCCTCTTGATATTTTTTCCATTGTCTCATAACTAATAGACATAAAATAATTATCATACATATAATTAAATTATACTGTTATGTCCAACCATTAAAGATGTATCACATAAATGAAGCATATTATGATTATGGGGACAGTGGGTCGTACGTATGCCTGAGCCGCATTTCGCTTTCTCAATGATCACTATAGGAAAAGGGATATAACATTTTATCAATACAATGTGATAATAATTTAATAAAGAAAATAATATTTTAATGTATATACTTACACAACCCATCCATGTGGTGTGGTGATGAATAGAGATATTCGTATCACTTCGTAATGGTGATAGTCCACACGTACAAAAATGATGTTATACTATTATTGTGAGTAAAAAGGTAAGAAGGAAAATTATATATTGTAAATTAATAATGTTAAATATTTATTTAATATCATAATTATTTCATTAATATCAAAAATATTTTTCCTTATTATCTTTAGTATAACATGTCAATGAAATCAAGTCGTATCACTTCATGAGTCGGCAGTCCACCATATACATAGATGGCATTATTATGTCCATTATGTAATGGAATGTTAGAAAAGTGAATATATGATATATTGAATATAAATATATAATAATTTAATATATATCACATAAATAATTTATATCTTTAATCATACACAACCATGAGAGGTTGTAATGGTAAAATTAATGACATATGTTCGCGACCTGGTAATCATCCTTTCATACAAATGATGTTCACATTAACTATTTTATTGACATTGAGATGGTTTTAAGAAATTATATTAGAATAAAAATATCTAATTATGTGTGTGATATTAAGGATATTATAACATAATATTTTAATAATAATTTATCGAGGGGGAGGAATAATTAATATAAAAACTCTGGATGAAGAACATTGCATGTTCTTTGGGTAAAATACATAGGTTTCAACAAAAATACATGCTATGATGGATGTATTCCAAAAATAAGGAACATAATATAAAATTAGGGATGTTGGAAAGTTATTTTGGTTTATATTTTCAAAACTAAATTTTTTTTATGGTATTAATAAGAGAAGATAAGGGTGATATTTTTTAAGTGAGTTGAGTGTAACACTTGTAGTTTTTATAGATTCAAATATACCCATGTTGTTATCATCATTAAAGATTCCAAAATGGACCATTATTCAACCTATATGAGTTAAATATGATTTATTTTGATAAAATGTATTTTGGAATAGTATTTAGGACACATTTAACTCTTATATTCTTGGTTTATCCCTTAGTAAATCAGTTTTTACCTAAACTACAACAAATAATTTTTATTGTTTTACAATTCCTTTTTATCAAGAAAATGTTAAAAATATTAGATATTTTAAATTATTATCATTCCAAATATAGAATATATTTTTTTAAATTCAAATAACTTAATTGTAAAATTTTAATTGAAAATCAATCTCCTAGACTTAACGATGGTGGAGGGGTTTAAAGGGAAAATGTTCAAAATTTTACAATGTTTTTATAAATAAATTCAACATTATATTGATTAATATGACATAATTGGATTAATGGATGAATAATATGACTAATTATACATTAAAAATACTTAATAAATAATTTCACTTTAAATATATTTTAAAAAAAATTCAATTTTCCATTAAAATATTGTAATTTTCACTATTCATAAAAAAATAAAATATTTCAAAAAATTCCAAAAATGAAACCATAACATAATTTTTATATTATTTTTCAAAATATGAATATTATTCTTCTCTACAGAATTTATAAAATTTGAAAAAAATTTAATATTACATTTTTTCCCAATGCTGAGATTGTTTTTTTAGAAAAAATACACTTTAGTATAAAATTTTATTTATTCATATCTCTTGTCTTAAAATCAAATGATATTTACCTCATTTTTTGGGATATATAATATAAAAAATTTCTTCAAATCATTCCCTAATCATGATTTATTTAATTTGAAAAGATAAAAATAATTTTTATAAATAATAATAGTTTTTTTCAGAAATGATTTCCTTTATTTTCAAAGAGTTTTTATATTAATTTCTAAGTAAAGGGTAACAAATTAATTAATTATATATAAAAACAATATGTTTTCATAATTTTTTTTTGTTCATTGTATCAATTACAATTACAAGATGATAAATATTATATTAAATAATAATATTATAATAATATTTTATGTTTCATTAATACTTAGTGTTACAATCAATGCATGCGAAAATTAATATTGTGTGTAACACAAGAATAACCCAATGATTCATGTCACACAATATGAAATCAATTTCACAAATTGTTCAAGATTAAATTAGTGTTTTAGGTAATGTAAAATATTTTATTGTATTTGATTTACATAAAAATAATAATTTTCGAAAATCTCAAGGAGTTTTATTCTACTCCCCAAAAAAATTGGCACCCAAGAAATTCCCCACTTCTTTACAAAAAATTGACTATAAATATTCCACATTAATTCCTAAAGATCCCACATATCTTCCTTAATCTTCTAGTTTTACAACCAAACATTTACTAAGTCAGTGGTCTTATATTGCAAACTTTCTCTATTTGATCAAGAATAACATACATTTTTCTTCTTAAGAAATATCATACATTAGGGATATTACCTCTGAGTTTAGAACCTGTGAAGGATCGAGTTTGTACTTCCTCATGAATAAAATATATTACACATCATGTACTCAATAACATATTGGACGAAGAACCACGTTATCAGCTATAGTCCTGAGATGATCATGAATTTCAAAGGGGCCAATATACCAAGGTCTTAAAATTTCATTATATAATAGGGTAAATTTCAAACATTGGTAGTTATTAGATCAATTTCTACATAATATATGAAAAAATAAAAGGAAGCGGAATATTATTATTCATGAAGAAAAATATTTTCACAAGATCCATAATAATATTATTAGTTATTCTTACAATCTCATGAAAAAAGGATACCACTAGTTTTCCATTATAGACAATTCGTCATATAATGAAGAAATAAGTTAACCTCTAAAACCATGTCCAATGTTAAAATTGTACCATTCCATAAATGATAAAACATATAACCATTAAAAAATTCATGATTTATAAATATTGTTACCAAATTTCCAAAAATTAATGTAATATTAATCGTCCAAATATAATTAAGCCGATATTAATGTTAACATTCCAAATATGTGAAAAAAGGTCATATATTATCCTATTTATTGGAAATTAGTAGAATAAACATAAAAGATCAACGAAAAAATTCATTCTACATCATCCCTTGAATAAAATCATAAACTATTAGACATATTAAATTTGTCCACTAATTTTGTAAACTCCATCAATGATAACATAAACCACATTGGTACAAAATCCTTTATCCATTCTAATGAAATAAATTCTATCAAATTTACATTACTCATATCAATTACGTATTTATCCAAAATAAAAATCATTTTATCATCCACATGATCATACTAACAGTTATATTCCATCAATCAAAATATCACATTTCCATTAAATCATTTTTATTGTTCATCGGTACATTTTTTCAGATTTTTTCTAATACATTCGAAAGAACCTATACTGAACAAAAATTATATATTTCCTCATTAATATAACATAATAGATGAATTATAATACATAAATAATTAAATCATTCCATATCCTTCTCAAACAATTTAATATGAATCTTTGTATTATTAGTTAACTCTTCATTATTTTTATATGTCATTTTTATTCTCATTATCTTCATCAATATAACTGTTACTCTTAACTCCATGTTTGTTCACTTCATGTTCTTTCCCTTTATGACATAGATTTTCAAAAAAAATTAAATATAATTTTAATGAATTCATCCATCAATAATAACTTTGGTAGACCAATATTTCTATCAATTGAGGTTACCAAAATTGTGTTTTTTTCCTTTTTAGAAATATTATTTTTTCCCTTATTAAAATAAACAAAACTTATTATCATCCATCTAATACAGTACCTTGATTTATTATTTCCACATTTTTAACATATTTGAAACTGTATCGTCTATCCTCTAAGGTATCCACTAATAGAACTCTTTGAGAACATTATCCTTCTCCCCATTTGTGAGTTAAAGAGTCATTTGTAGCGAACATTGTTAATAATATCTTGTGATAACTGAATTGTAATAATCACAATATACTTCACTAAATTAATCAACCCATTTGTCTTATCAATAAATGTTTTTTTCACATTTAATGTTAATCCATTTCCTTTAGGTTTTCACTATTGGGTATAACTAATTGGCATAGTGTGTGATACTCTAATCATAATAGGAAAATATATATAATGCAAATCCCTTATAGGATATCTAAATCATGAAATATGGTATTTAATCTATGACACTTTAGGTTTATCCTATATAAATCATTGTCATCATCTATTTAAATCCTCTATGATGGTACATTATGAGTCTGTATATTTACGAAGCATATCCCTTGGGAGTGTTGAACCTAGTGGGTAGTAAATCTTGATGTCATATACCGATTTATGAACAATCCAATCTCCATGAACAATTTTTAGTGTTATTACTCATAGGTACCTCAGCACCAGTTCCACATCCACATGTACTGTCAAGATAGTAATGTAATTTTTTATAATGTACTTTCTCTATTCTTTTCCGAAATTCTAGGACATTTTTCTTCTAGGACATTTTTCTAAAGAGTGTATAATCATTATACTTATCCAAAGACACTCACATAGATGTATCCATAGATATATCCATAATGTTTTATCTTCATATACCCCAATGGTAGTCTAAACATTTACATTGATACCAACAATAGAAAACTAGGATTTTCATACATGGGTATTAAAATTTCTTAGATGAATATTAAATACATTACAGAAACACATTCTTTAGGATCAAAATATTGTAGTGACATTAGATATATAGAAAACAATCTTTTTAATTTGGGTAATGAGATTCAATTTTTTCTAAAAAGAACATCCCCATTACTAATATTCATTAAAATACCATACATAAACAATTCATTATAACCTACAGAAAATGAACATCAGAAAGGGTGACCTCACTTTATCATTAATGGTATGAAAGGGAGATAGGTAATAGTAACATAAAAATAAGGGTATAAGAACATGCACATAACATATGAAAACAATACTATTCATATCAAAGTTTAGAATCATGAGTCATTCTATAATAATTGGCAGTTCATAAGACATAAACGAAAAGTAAATCAAAGAAAAAAATCCATGAGATCTAAAAACAGTCATAATAAATATATTTGTGGCATCCACATCTTCTTAAAAAAGTATTGATGATGTATAAATGGAAATAGGTTGACATATTATGTTGAATACATGAAATCAATCGCTACCACAATCATATAAAATGGGTCCATCTAAAACATAATGGATATGAAATATAGTTCACATATAAAAATTTGAATATGTAATTAGGTTCATTCATAGCATTTTGATCATGTAATCAGGTTCTCCTATAGCATTTTGAACAAGTAATCAAGTTCACACATAAAATTCAAACCATGTGATCGGGTTCCTGCATAACATTATAAACATGTAAACATGTTCCCATAGAACATTGTGAACATTTAATCAGGATAATGCAAAACATATTTACTCATGAATTATGAAAAAGTGTCTAATTGATTTGAGGTATATAGAGGTCTCACACATCACATAATGAAAACAATATTTTAGTGTTCCAAAATATTAGAAAACAATCATTATATATTAATCTATTAAACTAAATTGGTACCATAAACATTGAATCATATCATAAAATATTTAATAGAGAAACATTTAATAATTATTTAATCATTTAATCATATAATAACAATGGGAAAATAATTTCATATCATAAACACTTTATCACAGAATACCCTATAGAAGTAAAACAGTTTTCATAAACATAATTAAATGGTAAAAATAATCCATGTTGTGAAAAAATAAGAATGATATCCTTAGATAATCTCCTTAGTAAAGAATAGGTAATATCAACATATCTCATCTTATATAGAGAATTATTTTGAAAGATCACTTGGAACATTAATAATGGAAAATAATCATTATTTAATATAAAATTTTAAATCATAGTTCATATTCAAATTAATGTTATTTTCCAATAACATTGAAAAACTATAAATCAATATTCAAAGGAAATAATGGTCACAAAGGATAAATGTTTTTCATTATATACACCTTAAAAAAAAGATTTCTTTTACATTTTTAGTAAATGATATGTGGGAATTGTTTTTGAAAATGAAAAGAATATTCCCATTTAAAAAATTAAAAAAGTAAAAGTTGGGAAAGAACATTATTTAGTAAATAATTTTAAAAAAATGTTAATATAAATTTTGAAAACATTTTTATAAAATATTTTTTTTGAAATTAAAAGGATCTTCAACCAAATGATGATTTTTCATAAAAATGTGCTTTTTCAATAATTGTGTACACAAAGGGAAGAAAATAAAGTTAAAAATATTATTCTAATAACATATCCTTGGGAGAATAAACATCATGTCTTTATTTGGATATTAATCATGTTATTTCATAATTATAATTATAAACATAAAAAATATTGATAAATGATTAGATTGTGACATAAAAAATCATACCACTTTGGTAACATTAAAATGTTAGCATAGTAAAGGAATAACATTAAATATCATGAGGATAAATTATTTATTCACATTAAATGTAAATAAATCTATATACACACCTCATAATATATTATAGGTGCATGACATAACACATGTCATAATGCAGAAAAGTTGAGACAGAATGCCTCATTGCTTGTGTAATTTCTGAATCGTAAGACCTGTGAAATAATAAAAAAATTGAAACATTAATAAATTATAAATTATGTACAATAATGATATATAATATCATAGGGTAGTATATACACCACACAAAAGAGATGAGTAGTGAATACTGCACAAGAATATCTTAAATAAAAGTGAGACTTGAAATCCCATTTCCATAACTATTGAATTCCATTGTACATGTCCGAATATCCTATATAACAAATATTATAAAATTATAAATATATTATATATCCATAATTATATATATCATACTATATATGATTTAATTATTCCCTTTTGTTACGCTTTTATTAAGAATTTCATGTTAATGACATGTCCTTTGTAACAATTTATTTTTTCATATATGCATTGATTTATTATTTTTGGACCTTTTGATCATGTTTCTATTTTATCCAGAATAATAATCATGATATAAAAGTCATATTGATATATGAATTATTATCTTAAAAACATTCATGTATAATGGTTGAGAGAAATCATGTGTGTTACAGTCATGTAGATGTTATGTCGTACATATGCTTTAGTAAGGATTCTATTTCTCAACAATCATTATAAAATATGGTCTAAAATATATTATAATTACAAATAGATCATAATTTCATAAATTAATTATTAATTCTTTAAATATACTTATACATATCATCCAAGTGATTTGGTGATTAAAATATAGGGTCACATCGCTTTGTGAAGGCGGTACTCCACATGTACATGAATGATGTTATCATCTTTCGGTGAGTGAAACTGTAATAATGAAAATGATATAATATCCTTTCATAATGATAGATATTTCATTAATATAATAATAATTGAATCTATTTCACAGTTATATATCCTTATTATATTCTTTCTAATGCATTAATGAAAATGAATCACACCACCTTGTGAGGTGGTGGTCTACCGTATACACGAATGATCCAACCATAACTCTTATCGAATGGAAAGAAAACCAATATGATATAATTAATCAATAGTTATACTAATTTTATTAACATCATATATATAATTAATATCGATCATCATTTCGAACCCTGAGAGGTGGTAATGGGAAAATGAATGATATCGGTTTACGAGGAAGTAGTCCATTATACACATGAACACGATTTTCATGACACATTTGATGGATCTACAGATAGTTGTACATGATAATATTAAAAAAAATCATTATATTTAAGATATTGTGTTTATTATATAATCATGGTATAACAAAAAAATTATTAGGTGGAGAAAGGACTTAAATAAAAATGCTCCTTGAATAACGTTACTTCTTCTTTAGGTAATGTCCTTTAGGATTGTATTGAAAGCCTAGAAAGGATGGATTTCATAACTAACTACGTATTACATGATTAGATGAGATATTCGTGAATGTTATTTATATAAGACTTTTATTAGAAAAAATTGTGTAATACTGTGAATATTAGTAGAGTGTGTGTTTCCTTCTATAAGTGAGGTGAGTGCTACACTTGAATGTTTCGTGAAATATTATATCATAACAATGATTGTATCACTAAAAAATATAAAACATTTGGCGATTATATATCATAGAAGAAATAATTTCCAAATATGGAGTGATTTGTTTCTCCATCTTTTTGTATTTTTTAACCCTTATCTTCAAAGTTTAAACCCAAATAAGTTAGTTTTTATATTTACTGTGATAATTAATTTTTTATTTTTTCATTATTGATTTTGGACCCATAATTAATTTCACTTACTTTGATATTTTAAATAAATTAAAAAAAAATTAAAACCCAATTATCTATATTTAGTTACCAAAGGATAGAAAAATCAATTTAAAATTATTCTTGTGGATGTGATGAGGACACAGATTTTTTTAGATAAAAACTTTAAAAGTTTACAATGATTTTATATATTTATTCAACCTGATATTAATTCCAATGAACAAAATAAGACTAATAGATTTATAATTGATCTAATTTTACATCTAATCTAATTTAAAACACATTTTAACATTATAAATAAATTAAATAAAGAATGTAGTTTTCAATTAAAATTCAATAGTTGTACTATTCATTACAACATGATACATTTCATAAAAATAAAGAAAGTAACCATAATATGATTTTGATTGTAATATTTATAATATTATGTTTATTTTAGAAAAAATAGATAATTATTAATAAAAGTATTTTAAAATATGTGAACCAAAGGCGAAAAATATATTTTTTATAATATACAGATTTATGCATAAAATTAAATTTATACTTATCTATTTTCGTGAAAAAATTTAATTTTACAAATTTGATTTAATAAATAATATATAACTTTCATTAAAATCTTTATCCAGAAGTAATTTTTTAATTTATTGATTTCAAAAATTTTATGTGCATAAAAATTAGTTTATCATAAAATGATTTCCTTTATTTTAAAAAGGTTTTTATATTAATTTATAATTATTTTGTAACCAACGAGTTCAATTTATTTAAATATGTAAACCAAATATTTTCATAATTTTGTTAATCATATTCAAAACCCCTAATTTTAATGTCTTGGTGATAACTATCCTATTATATATAAATATTGTACTAGTATATCATGTTTTGTTTAAACTCAATTTCATATGCAATGCTAGATAAATTCGGTATTGTGTGTAACAGAAGATAATATTTTTGTTACATGTAAATCAAGGTAATATAAATGTTTTATGTAACTAAATATAAACTCTTTTTTCTATATAACACAAAATATTGAAAAGTATAAATTTTTTTGTAAAAAAAATTTCACAAAATTATGGGATGTTACACTAAATTATTCAAAAAAAATATATGACCTAAATTTTTTCTTACATAGATATTAAATCATAATAAATTAAAATTCATTTCATAAAATTTTAATCAATTCCAAAATCTATTTTTTCTAGTATCTTGGTAAACAAAAAAACATAAATTCTTTGTTCATAAACTATCCATATCATCTCTAACTCATTTCATCATAACTATCACCCTTCATCTTTATATCATACTTAATTCCATTATTCAAAACCCAGGGAATGGAAACATAATAAAATGGGGAGATCGTATTCTCAGTAAGGTTTAGAAAGAGATTTATTAATTATTACATAGGTATAACATGATAAAAGGTTATAAGAATATTATCAAATTGTTTAGAAAGTGTAACTTTCTTATCAATTACTATAATCATAATTCCTGGAATAAATTTTGGATGTTCATAAGACATGAATTGTAAGGGAATCATATAACGTGATATGTGAAATCACAACATAGTAATAAGAAATTGATTTTATGAATAGATATAATCATAAAATATAATTTCTTTAGTATTTGAGGCTTATTACCAATGTTATAATAGTTAATTTTATTCACTACCCAAACCATCACTCTAGATATGGTTCACTTCTACGGCTATCATATTGAGTAATTGATTTTTTGCAAATGGATTTACTCCCCTTTGTGGTCATATTTATCTATTGAGATATCAATCATTACCTAATGAATTAGAGTGCGATATGGGTTTCACCCATCACATAATGAGAATATTAAATATGTATCTAATATGATCATAAATAATTTATTATATCAGAAAATATGAAATGAAATGGGATTCATAAACTTTTCAACTTATCATTACCCATGAAAAAAATATGTTTTCCCTAAATATTTTTCCATTTCATCATATCATAACCCATGGAATAGAAATAGACATTAAAAAATTTTGGCCATCTTATTAATAAACCATTAATAGAAATAATAAGGATTATATACAAGTATGATATCCCCACTAAGAATAATTGAAATCATGTCATCTAGTATTTGATGAATAAAAATACAATTAAAATATCATCAATAATATTTGGGGAAAATAACAATTCCTTTGTAATTTTACTTATTAGGAAGAAAGACCAAATATAAAAGGAATAATTTTAGTTAAAAAGAACAATGTAAACATATAAAGTAATATTCTAATAATGAATTATTCACGATGTTGGTAATATTACTTCATATATTATATGTTCAGAAGAACAATTCCATACTTTTGTGTGAGAAGTCACAATGTGCCTTCTTTTAAAAATGAAAAAAATATTACATTCAAACAAAATTTTAAAGATCAAAAAATTGTTTAATATAAAATTAAAAAACATATGATAGTATTGAAACCTTTATTAATATTTTTAGAAAACATGGACAAGGAATAAATTTTTTTTCAAAGGACAATAGAAATAATTTCAATTTACCAAGAAAATGTATTTTCAGTATGTAGAGTATATATGGTGAGTAAAATGTTATAAGAACATGGAAATTAATGTAATAACCAGAAGATGTGAGAATTTATGAGTATATTTAAGGTTGGACCATAATAACTCATCCTCCAACATAATTATAAACAATACTGATAAAAAAATGGTAACATAAAACCCCTGAACTCCAGTACAACATGAATTTAAATAAATATAATATCATTTATATTAAATTTAGATTTCATTTACATACATACCTGAGTAATTCTAATACTTGAAATATCATATATGATATTGTTATTAAATTTCAACTTCCCCTTTTATTAATAATTACTTATTAAGAGAGTCATTTCTAAATGTCATAAATTTCATTTATATTGAGTATTTCAGTTTTTTTGTCTATAAATCCTCATAATTTTAAAGTTACAAAATTCGAAACCATATAACTCATGTCAACTAGGTGAACCTTTATTTTTTAGATCCCACTTAATTAGAACTTCGTAGTTAAGGTTCTTGGACAAGAGTAGCGATGAAGATGGGTGACCTTCTTGGAATTTTCCTAGGGTGTGTGTGAGTGAGGTGAATTCATATTGAAAGTAAAAGTGTTTAAATATCAGAAAAATACATATTATGATACCTATTCCGGCAAATTGGTCGGCCCAAAGTAGTGGACCACATGTCATTAGAGAAATATGTAGTGTTTGGTAGGAAACGACCCAATGACCATGATACGGTGGGGTTTCTTTTGTATTTGTTAGGCAAAATTGTTACATTCTTATTAGAGGAGGAATCCAATCCTAGATTTGAGGGGACTATATAGGTTTAGAGGTAGGTTCATCAAATAGGAAAATGTTCTCAAAGGGGGTGGGCATGAATGTAACATTCTAGTATTTTAATGGGTTAAAGGATAAATGGTTTGACTCATCTAAATAAGTTTCACCTTTATTTTTTAGAGAATACCTCATTTGAACACCCCAGTTAAGTGTTCTTGGATTCGAGTAATGATCATGATGGTTTTCCTTCTATAAAGATTCACAAGGTGTGTAAGTGAAGAATAACAAAGCACACTAAAAGAAAAAGTGCTAGAATGTGGGGAAATTAATTAGATTTTTGAGTAGTTTAAGAATGTTGTTAGACACATGGTAAGGGACCTCATGTCCATAAGGCAACTGCTAGTCCTTGGGGGGCCATGACCTGTTGTCCATGTTACGGGGTGTATGTGCTATTTGTGAGGCCAAGTTGTTAAATGGGCCATGTATATTTATCTTGGTTATATAATCTATATTATACTCATGACGTTATAAATATCATATATATTCCTTATATACATATTTATATTCATCCATAAAATATAGAAATAGAAAAATTAATTATATTATTCCTGAACATGGTATGTTTTACGTATGCATGAACGTTTTTTTCATTTTTTGACGGATAGAATGAAAAAATGAAAATATTAATTAATATTTACCTAATAATTATTATATAATATATAAAATTTATATTCATAAATTAATTCCTTATTTCCATAAGAAAAACATATATGATAAATGAATCACATCACTTCATGGATGTGATAGTCCACACTTACACATGAGTATCACTATCATTAAAAAGGATGATATGGAATATAGGGTCATGTTATATTATATTTATAGAAGAATAATTTCAACATATATATATATATAATATATTCCTTATACACATTATAATGAAAATCAATAAAATATATTGATGAAAATTTTATTTTGTCTCTATGTAGAGATGATAGGCTATACAAATGCACGAGCGATACTTTCACTTCTCAATTGAAGGGAAAAGGGGTGTGTAGATGTGATATAATTAAACAAAATTAAATTTAATAATATTTATGAGATTGAATTTACTATTTTATGTTAAATTACATAGATTAATAGGAGGTAATGAAGAGTAGAAGCTAAAGGGATCAACTAACGAAATTATATCATCTTGGAAGTGGATACATTTGATCTCTTCAAAAGTGATTTAGAGTTTGTATTTATGGACTCCCCGAACCCATAGAATATGTATTGGGATGTTAATAAGAAACATTTAATGGTTTTTTGGATCTATACAGCTCAATGTTGTGTAGAAAAATTACGGAGTATGTTCTCTCTTATAATTAATGTGATGGGAACTTTTGGGAATTATTAAAATATGAAATTTTAATAAATTCAATATTGATAAAAATTTCCAAATATGGTAAAGTAATAAATAAATATATGATAGGGTTGTAATTCCATAACCAAAACTAGTTTATAAATGATATTTGTGTTATATTAAACCATATCATTTTTGTTGGCCCTTATTTAAAAAATATTTAATTCAATTATGGTAACAAATTTTAAAATATTAAAAGGATATAATTATTATATATAATGTGACAATTCGATAAAATTTTTACAATATATGGAATTTTTCAATATAAAATATCTGCATTTTCATACTTTATTGTTTTATGATTTGTAGATAATATATTAAAATTTCATTCGTTTCAATTTTGACATTATTCATTTTATTTGACATAATAAAACATTGTGAAAAGGTTGGAATTCAAAACTAATATTTTAAGATAACATTTACATTTCAAAAAACAAGAATTCTTGGGACGCTATAAATTATTCAAATTATATGAATTATAATACTTTAAAAATCATTTAATTTAACTTCCCATTAACTGAATAAATACAGTTTGGGGGGTTCTTCAAGCATTTAAGCAAATTATATTATATGTAGAAATTTAAAAAAATTAACCATAATGAAAATTATATCATTATTAACAAATTAAATATTAATATTTATTTGTAACTATTTTTTGTCCCTTTATTAATTTATAAAGGATATTTAAAACTAAAAGGGTGATGTTTTCTAATATTCTATGATTTAAATAATATATAAAACATATTCAGGGAAAATTGTCAATTAAATAACTAAATATACAGACTAATGTTATATGTTTTGAATTATATTAATATAATATGAAATTGGATAACAAAATATGGCCGTAATCCTATTTTTAACAATGATTAACCCGATTTACCAAGTATCGAGGTGATAAATTTTATTATGGTTACTATTCATATGATAAAAATATGAACTATTTTCCAACATTGAATATTTTGATTCTAAATATGTAATTTATTTTATATAAGTCAATATATTTAAATGGAATAAATTACCTTTATACCGTGTGTGAAAATTAGGAAAAACATTCATATGAATTCATTTTAAACATAAAATTAATTTTAATCTTATCCATTGTATAAAAAATATTTATTGAATGTTTAAAAAACTTGATAAAGTATATAATATATAAATATCATTAAAATCATTCACCAATAGTTATTAATTTAATTTTATTAAAATAAAAATTCACTTGGAAATTAAAAATACAATTTTGTAAAAGACATCACTTCTATTTTGAAATAATTATTATTTTATTTCTAATGATTTGATAACTAATTAATTGATAAATTAGTTATTACTACTTATAAATTATAATCCAATATGTTGTTGATAATATACATATTATATTTTTATAATGTTACACATTTTTTCTGAACTTCTTGTTATGTGCAATTCAAGATACAAAAGAATCCAAATTATTTCAAGTGAAATATTTCATTGGACACTCAGTGTATTTCCAGAATAAAACAATTTACTTTTTTATTGAAAAATTTTATATGTTTATTTATATTTAAAAAATTAAAAAATATATTTCATTTTTATTAATAATGTAGAAAATCAATTTATTATTATCATTACTTGGTTTTTTACATGTACACATCTTTTGTGGATGAACAAATAGTTTTAATAAATTATTGAAGATTTAAGGAAGCCTATGGCAACCCACAATGAAAAAAATTATTTTACTAAGCTAATGAAGAATGTGTTATACAACTAAAACCTGACATATTGAGATATTTTATCACATCAGCAATGAAGAGGTTGCAGAATGATTGATCTTGGCGGAGTATGTTCAAACTAATGAGAAAGTAATTGATATAGTTATTTAGCTAATTATCACACTTTTATTTGATAAGCATCAGTTCAAACATGTATTTCTCCCACATCATTCTGTTATGGTATGTTAATATAATGCCCATTTATGCATGATTCTACATGTTTATATTTCTTGTTAAGTGGTGTGGTATTATGGGATAGATATGATCTATGGGATGTATTGTGCTAAAATAATATCATTTTTTTATTCTTTAAGCATTTATTATTAATGGGGTGGACCAATGAAATTTGAAATGGTCCAATGAAAGTGGAATCTCTCTTTATAAGGGATTTCAATAATGAGATTCATGTATCATTTGATAAAAAATTATACGAGACACAATGGGGGTTTTATAAAACAAAATATTATGAGGCATGGAATGTTATATAGTACTCATGTTTTCTAAATAGAGAAATTCCCACATAGGCCAAGAATCTGTGTTGAGTATTTTTTATTCCTTGGAAATGATGTGGAAAATTTGAATTGAATTGAATTTTAAAATTTATATAAAATGAACCAAATTAAGGGGAAAGTTTAATAGATGTGATCTATTGTATGGATTTTGAATATGTTTCATTCATTTTCAATTATTTTCCTTGTTTTAAGGGTGTTTTAAGTCAATAGGATATTGTTTACTAGAAATTTAGGCTAAAATAAGTATTGAATGAGTTTGTGGGATGGAGTAGTTACCATTTGTTTTCCTTTATTTTGGTTTCAAATACTTTGAGAATATTTTTTTTGTTCACATATAATATATGAATCTTACATAGAAAGTATTCCATGATGATAATAAAGGGTTTGTTGAAGATACAACATGAATGAGTTATCATCCATTGTGAATGATAAATAGTGGTTGATTTGAATAGTACCATAGTAAATAGTTATATATTCATTTTACATGACGAATAGTTCCTGATGGATATTTTCGGTGGACAGTTTTCAATTCACATTACAAATTTTTTTATCTAACATTGAGTAATAAATGACCTCTTTAGAATAATTTCCCTTTAGATAGAAAACTATGTAAATAATTATAGAATTAAAATATTCATATAAAAGATCTCTATATTAATCAGAAACCATTTAATTTATAACATTTAGTATAAAATATTTTCTTCGTAGAGAGGATGGTTTTCTTTTAAAGTGAAGTTCACATTGTATGGAAATACTATATATAAATGTTCACTCCCTGATGTAGATTTTAATGAGCCACATCATTAAGTTTCACATTATTCACTATTCTATACAGTATGATGTAGTTATTAATATATAAAGAACTCTACATAGACAATAATATTCCACATTGAACTTATGTAAAATTTTGTTTATGAGAATGATTTTTATCGAAGAAATTTTTGGTTGGTATTTTGGTGACAATAATATACAACGGATCATTATATTCAATCATCAATGTGGAAAATAATATCTTATATTCATGAAAATATTTGAGAATCCATCATGTATTTAAATTGAGAAAGGATTCATATGAAGTACTACACATAGGATTATTTTGTGGAAATTATATATGGGAGGTCAATCCATTTTCATTACATATTTTTATAAAGGCATCATTCATGGTAAAGAGTGGCTATGAAAAAAATTATAATCCACCTATACAAGGAATGGATATCATATTTGTCACGACCCGCCTTCACCAAGATGAGGAAAGGGATGGAAGATTTCCAGACCCTTCCTTCTTCTAGTTGAAGGATAGATGATGACCCCCGAGAACCACCTCCAATAGGTCTCAGAGTGTAGACTGTCACTAAGGGTATAAAATCACGTGCAAAAATTGGGAAGGCATTACCATTTTTATTTTGTAGGATCGGGAGATAAGATAGTAAGTCCCAAACAACACAAAAACTGATAGTAAATGTAAATCCCAAACAATCCATTCCCATATGCATGTTTCAAATAATATGTTTTCCGATATAAGAAAACTCCAAAGATAAATACCAATGAAAGGAAACAAAGCAATAGAAACTATCCCAACATCTGAACTAGTATAGTCCCTCAGGGTCCTCAAAGTCCTCTTGTAAACCTGAAAGTAGTTTTATATACGTAGGGTGAGTATACAGGTATAGTCAATAGGGAAACCAAAATCCCTTGTGCATAAGTGGAGAGCAATTCTAATGCCCTATGAGAAAAAGAGATAACCAATAACCTAATAAGGAAACTATTCTCCCAAACCTCACTAAGGCACACTCCCCAAATAACACAAGTCAAGTAATATAATAGTAATAACACATCAATTTTTGGGCACCCACACCACTTTCACATTGGTTATTAAAGATATTCTACGCATCAATCCTTCCCCACCATTTTCACTGCAGCCCCACTGTCATACCCCAGCCGCACACACTTGGGATACAACAACCACTCACCCTGCCTACAAACACCTGGGCCACAACCACACGTAACCACGCCTGTAGAAACCTGGGCCACAACCAAACATAACCATGCCCACAAACACCTGGGCCAGAACCACTACTACCATGCCCGAAGATAACTTATCTTGAACAACTACTACCACACCCAAAGACACCTAGGCCTAATCCCGAAGACACTTGGGAAACAACCTGCCCGCACAAACCTGGGCTGACCACCTCAACATTCCCTGCCTGAAGAATCTTGGGCTATAATGGACCAAAGACCCTCATAGCCTACCTGATGAGTCATGGGATACCTGGGAAAGGGAGGATAAAAGGAGATAATAACTAGCCAGTCATAAGATTGTTGGAAAAAACACACTCCTATTATTCATTCCTAAAAAGCACACCACCTATATCCTAGTCCCAACACATTCCCAGAAAACAATTCACCATTGAATCCATTAGTATTATCACATTTGAGGGGATCTGTTTTAAATAATTTTTCACTACTGGGCCACTAATAGGCATAGCCACATGAAAATGAAGGAAAAGAAACCAAGTAGAATATTAAGCATTGACACCTAGTTATGTTGCAATGTAACAACCACAAAAGGGATCTAGGTGATCCCTCAATGTATAGATCCAACCCAAATCCCATCATACAACTCCATACGACATCAGATCCCCAAACCATCAACTGCACCAAAAGAGGGGATCTTATACCGATCCACGTGACCCCACAATAATCACGTATAAGAACCACACATATTTCCAT
The DNA here is from genome assembly GCA_963277665.1 of Viscum album. Classification (NCBI taxonomy): domain Eukaryota; kingdom Viridiplantae; phylum Streptophyta; class Magnoliopsida; order Santalales; family Viscaceae; genus Viscum; species Viscum album. The sequence goes on along the minus strand of OY728119.1, from coordinate 1,827,884,432 downwards.
GACATAGAAAGAGAGTTTCCAGATCCTATGACACCATTCGTTGAGTTTCTTCTTTTAGTTTGGTTAGTCGGGGTACTCACACAAGGATTCTTTTTTACTAGACATTAATTTAATCAACCGAGTTTACGTGATTAAACAATTTCCATGTTACATCTATTCAATAATCATAGAAGACAGTGGTCTATTAGAGCACATGGAAACACCGCCAATGGCCATGATTTTTAGTGGACACAAGCCCATCCAATTCACAACATATAAGAAAGGGAAAACGAGTACAACAGAATCCTCAAAACACCCATTACATCTTTAAAAGTCTATTTATTATCATCATTAGGGTTCAGTTTCTTAAATTCATGTAGAAACATTAGCATACCCGCCCGACATGATACACAGTAAATAGAGACAAAGGAAGAACCCTACTTAGATGATCAATGATCGAAGTCTTTCCCCACACACCATGAATTGTGGATGTGCGACTTGTAGGAGATAAACTTCGGGGATTCCCAGACTGATCTAGAAATGCTCCATCACAGGGGCACCACTAGGTATGGGAAGGGGGACTCCAAACACATCAAGGAAAGAAAAAAAAAGACTATCCAAGAAGAAGAAAGAATTATTGTGCGATAAAAATTAAGATCCTGGGGTTACGGGATATGAAATATTTAATGGATTTAAAGGATTATCAGGGTTTCCCAACGTGGTAGGATAGTTACAGATAATATAATTAATTTTTCTTTAATAATTCTCTCTAGAGTGGTGGTTATAACAGCTTTGAGATAAAGAGTTTCCTTTAAACATAGGAAAACATGTAACAGGGGCAGAACTCGAAGTACGAGAAAAGGGTGTGGCACCGAGGAAAAAGCCACACATTTTAGTAATTGAAGGGCCTCATGGATCTTAGGGGATTATAGATATCATTTATGGGATTTCAATGTCTATGAAAGTGGTATAAAAACACATTTACATCAAAAGATACGTTGTTGGAGCGAAAAAAGGTAGAAACAGGAAAAAAGAATCAAGGCCAAAAAAGAAATAATGACATGGTGCCACCGTAATGGTGCCACTGTCTCTGTGAGACATCATAAAGTGGTGGCATCGTTTTGGTGTGTGACCGTGAGGGTGCCACCGTTTCGGTGTTCGAGCGTGACGGGGCCACTGTTTTGTTGTGCGACCGTGACAATGCCACCATTTCGATGTGCGCCTGTGATGGTGCCACCGTTTTGGAGTGTGACCGTGATGGTGTCACTGGTTCAGTGAGCCACTACATGCGGTGCCACCACAATGGTATGACCGTGACGGTGTCACCATAATGGTGCCAGCATTACCAGTTCCACCATAAAAGTGGAACTGTTTTTTGTAACAATGATTTTGGAAATGTACTGGATGAGGATGGTCCAGGCCATTACATCAGATACCTCTCAATGTATTCCCATCCTTGAGAATTCAAGGATAACCCCAAAGTTAATAGAGGGGGTTCAAAAAACCACCCTCAAAAGATACCCCTCAGGAGAAAACCTCCTTGAAATCTAGGAACACCTTTCCCTAAACTAACCACACAACATATAAAGGTTCCACTTTCTGGACATATTGATTAGGATGTGCTTTCCCCCATGTCAAGATACTATCCACTTTGGGCAGCACTAACTCAAATGAATAGGTTTAATCATATCCACCCTAATAAATCTTGATTAGGGATCAGGTCCTCCATTCCCCAGATTCCGGACCCTTCACACACCTTTATATAACAAGGAAAATGACACATTTCATAGATAACAAGGTTAAGAACTACATCACAAACATGTAAGAAACAATACAAAACAAAACTCAAAATAGATCTGGGTACTGTGTGCACATATTTGCCTCTCATTCCAAGGTACTCTCCTAGAGTCCACCATGCCTCCATAACACACGAACCAAGGGAATGGTTCATCTAGGAAGCACATTCTCTTCACAACCATCGATCATCATTAGTTGCTCTATGGACATCCCATCGTCCTTGATATCCAGTTTTCTCTAGTTGAGGATATGTGAATAATCATGTAGATACTAACAGATCTGAGTCACATGAATGGCGTCATGCACTATCAGTAGCGGAAGTGGCAGCGCTAGCTGATAAGCCACTTTGCCGACCCGCCGCAACACCTCGGAGGGTCCAAAAAATAGGGGAGAAAGATTACTGCCCATGTCAGACCTCCATTTTCCACATCTAGGGGAGACCTTCAAGAACACGTGGTCCCTATCCTCTAACTCCAAGAGTCTCCTACTATGATCGACATAAAACTTCTACCGGTCCTGGGCTGCCTTCATCCTCTCACGCACAAGCTGAACCTTCTCCGTTGTGCTCCGTACCACCTCTAGGCCAAGAAAACCTGCTTCCCTGGCCTCTGTACAAAACATGGTTGAGTGAAACTACCTCCCATATAAGGCTTCTAATGGATCCATTCCAGTGATAGAGTGATAGCTATTATTGTAGGTAATCTCTACTAGAGGAATGTGTCACACCAACGATCCCCCAAATTCCAAAACACATTCCCGTAATATATCCACCAATGTCTGGACGGTTTCCTATATTTACCCATCTTTCTGGGGGTGAAAGGAAGTGATGAGGCATAAATAGGTTCAAAAGCATGTTGAAAAACATTCCTGATCTTCGTGGCAAACTGGGTACACGATTAGAGATTATGGATCTCAGAACTCCATGCAACCGCACCACTTCATCCATGTACCGCTATGCTAGGGAATCCACCGCACTAGACTCCTTGATTTCCAAGAAGTGAGATGGTTTTTCCAGTCGGTCCACCACTACCAAGATTTCATCATAGCCCCCTTGAACTCTGGATAGTCCTATGATGAAATCCATTGATATGTCATCCCACTTCCACTCGGGTACATCTAAAGGTTGTAATAGACACCCAGGGATGCGGTGTTCAGCCTTCACCTATTAACATATGAGGCACTTCACCTCCATCTTTTCCAATGACCACTTCACCTCGGGCCACCAACACTGACTCCCATGCCCCATTACATCTTGGAAACACATGGTTGTACCTCCAGGGGTGAGTTGTGTAACTCACCAAGAAATCTCTTGCGCATTTCCATTAGAACGAACAACTTCCAATGGAACATCATCTGATTCTTCCCATATTTCGACCATCCTCCAAGACCATCTCCCTAGCTAACAAAATTGTGCGTCACTTCAGCCTCTATGTCCCTACACTGAAACTCCTCCACCTTCTACAACAGGGCGGACTACACTGTCATCTAGAATAAATAGCCTCTTCCACCCTCCACCCATGCAATCATGTGTAGGGCAGGAAACTCCTCCATCACCTTCCAAGCATCTTATGACGCTCGAACCACATCTTTTTGAGACATAATACTCATTTCATTAGCCATCACATCCCCCTTAACTTCAGTGTAAGATATTTCAAAGTCGTTCTCGAGAAGAAACACCATCTAACTCCATTGCCATATGTTCAAGTCCCGGTGGGAGAAGATAAACCTCAAGATCTTGTGATCCATGAAGACCATGAAGTGCTCCTCAATGAGGTAATGCTGCCACATCTTTTGTGAAAACATGACCTCTAAAAGCTTAAGATCGTTGGTGGAGTAGTTATGCTCATGGGGACGTAAATTACTAGACCCATAAGAGATCACCACTATTTTTTTCTTAGAACACACATCAAGCCTTGGCCTGAAGCATCACAGAACACATCAAACATTACCCCTTCTTCTGTAAGCCTTAGTAATGGGGAACCTACCAGTCTCCCCTTCAGATAACAGAATGCTTCCTAGCACTGCTCACTCCATATAAAATCCATATCTTTCTAGGTCATGGTTTTCAAAGGTGCTGAAACTCGAGGGAATTTGGCTACGAACATCTGGTAGTAACCTGGTAGACCTTGGAAACTATGAAATTTTGCCACGTTCATGGGTGCTTTCAAAGAAACATCTGCTTTGAACTTCAATGGGTCCATTAATATCCCCTGGTCAGACACCATGTTTCAAAAGAAGTGCACTTCTCGTGTCCATAACTTGCACTTGGACAGTTTCTCATAGAGCTGGTGTTGTTGAAGGACCTCTAAAACCATCCTCAAAATATCAGCGTGATCCTCCTATGATCTTGAGTAGATCTTGATGTCATCAATAAACATGACTGTGAACCTGTCTAGATATTCACAGAAGATGGAGTTCTTGAGCCCCATGAACATGGCTAGTGTGTTCACAATGCCGAATGATGTTAACACGAACTCAAAGTTCCCATATCTACACCTGATGGCAGTATTCAAGATTTCACCCTCATTCACCCTAAACTAGTGATTTCCTGACCACAGGTCTATCTTGGAGAACTATCATACCCCATTCAATTGGTCAAAGAGGCCTTCTGTCCTTGGGAGAGGGTAACAGTTCTTGACCGTTACATGATCCAGGCTCTGGTAGTCTTTGGACAACCTCAGACCACTGAATACCTTCATCTCAAACATGACCGGAGCACCCAATGGTGATGCGCTTGGTCAAATAAAACCCTTCTTCATCAGATCATCAATCTAAATATGTAACATCTGCAGCTCAGAAGGCACCATCAAATTGGGATCCATCGAAACCTGATGAGAATTAGGTAGAAATTATATCTTGAAATCAACGTCATATTAAGGGGAAAGAGTCCCCACCTCCTCAGGGAAGATGTCCATGAACTCACTATCAATCCTAGGGACTTCTGCCACCTCGGTATCCACCGACTCCACTAATAGAATAGCTAACAAGGAAAGAAGAGTCTCCACTTCCCAGCTGCCCTCCTCGCAACCCCGCTCCCCGATAGAAGATACACATTGTCCCCCCATATCTGAAAACATGAGCCTTCTTCATGAGCAATCGATAATATCACATATAGGGGAAATCTAGTCGATGCATAGAATGATATCATATGACTGTATTTGTAGATAAATATGGTCCCCAATAAACTGATGAGGTCCCAAAATCTATCTATATCCTCAGGAAATAGGAGGCTAGCTGGTGTGAACTCGGACTTGCGTACTCAAAACTAGGGTTATGGGATGTCTCTCTGCATCTAGGACCCAATAATAGGCTAAAATGTGTGCAAAAAAAAAGAGGGTGAAGCACTTGAATCAAACATGGAGTATGCAAGATTACTAATCAAACTGATCGTACCTCGAAAGATTTCTTAATCTGCTAGAACTGCTCCCTCTACGGCATGTAACTACCCACCCCCAGCTCCTCTTCCCCTTAGTTGTCAGCCGCCTCCCCAAACACACCCTAGTCGAGGTCACGAGGGAGCGCCCTGAGGTCAAAATCCTCCTGTAACGTCTGTTCTCGGAGGAGCGGTAGCTCACTATCCCTTCTCCAGCTACTGAATGGGCCCCTCTAGAAACTGATGCTGCTAAGGTGGGTGCTGAACGGACCCACCCCACTTTACTACACTCTATTTGGGAACTGATTTTAATGGTACCCACAGCTCCCACAAATGAACAATCTCGATCCAGTGCCCAAAAGTAAAGGGCATGGACTGGGAGAGCGAAACTAGAAATGCAGAGGCCTACTCCCCACATGCCAAAACCTAGAAGGCCTTGATGATGGAGGCCTCCTTCTGAAGATCTTTCCCTTGGACAAGCCCAACTGGTTACCCTCTTGCGGCACACCTCCTTGTGTGTGCTTCCCCACTACCACTTCAGCCTACTTCTGGACCTCCATTTACATTAGATGAATGATGGGAGTAACGACATACTGAAGTGAAGGTCCGAGTGCCTCCTCTAAATGTCTCACCTGAGACTACTCAACTGGGGAGAGGTTCGGAGCAAAGTGATGGAGATCCTAGAACTTTATCCCCAACTCTCTCACTGACATACCCCCATATTGAACGGAGAGTATCTCCTACCTCTTCTCAGCCTTCATTGTTAAAGAGAGGAATAACGCCTCGAAGTCCCTCTAGAAGTTAGTCCATGAAACCTCAGCCACCCTCTTCTCTCCAGGATAGGGTGTCCACTATTGGCGCGCTACTCCCCACATCTGGATCACCGCTAGAGGAACCCATTACTTCATCGAACCATGAATCAAGATGAATTATATCACCAGATCCTCGAGCCACCTCTCTATGGCCACATCCGAGACGCTGACATCATATATTCTGAGGGTCTACCGCTGAATGGTATAAAGCATCCTATGCCACTGATCCTCCTCCTCCTCATGGTAATACCTCTCCCAATCAGCCGAATCAGCCTCATGGGCATCAATCACCCTCACTACTCATGGTCGTCGTCCAGGTTCCATAACTACAAGGTAAACAAGGAATGCCTAAGACAGAGTAGTGTATAATATTTCTTTTAATTTTTCACAGCCTTTTACTCATTTTAAATCCACAAAATACCAATGAAATGCATGAACACATGTCATTATGATTCGTGTACCTTTCCTAGGATCTCTGCCTTGCAATCAGTGTAGCCTCACTTGGTCATTCTGTAGGCCGCGAGTCCTTGCATCAGATCACGGGGGTCCCTAAAATACTGTGTCCTAGTCGGTCTTCCATGGACTCCTTCATATTCCACGATTTCCTAACACAGTTACACAACCATCCCAAGAAATCCTCACTATGCCTAACTCGAGCTCTATCCTATCTCTCAACCTCATGCCACGGATGTCGTTCTGTCATGACTTGCCTTCACCAAGATGAGGTAAGGGATAACAGATTTTCAGACCCTTAATTCTCCATGTTGAAGGAGCGATAAAGACACCATGATACCATCCTTCAATAGGTCTTGCAGTGGCGACTAGCACCAAGGGTATAAAATCATGTGCAAAAAATGGAAGGCATTAGCCTTTTTATTTAGTAGGATCGGGAGATAAGATAGTAAGTCCCAAACAACACCAAAACTGGATGTAAAACTAAAGCCCAAACAATCCATTCCCATATGCACGCTTCAAATAATAAGTGCTAAAATACAAGAAAAATCCAATGGTAAATACCAAATAAAGGAGAAACAACAACAAAAAATGTCCCATCATTCGAACTAGTACGGTCCCGCAAAGTCCTCGAAGACTTCCTGGAAACCTGAAAGAATTTTTATATACGTAGGGTGATTATACAGGTATACTCATTAGGGAAACCAAAATATATAATACACAAGTGGGGATTATTTCTAATGCCCTATGAGAAAATGAGATAAACAAGAACATAATAAGGAAACTATCCACCCAACCCTCACCAAGGAACACTCCGCAAATATGGCAAGTCAAGTAATGTAACAGTAATAACACATCGATGTTTGGTCACCCCACACCACATTACCACTAGTTATTGAAGTCATACTATGAATCAGACCTTCCCCACCAAGTTCACCATAGTCCCACTGCCATACCCTTCCTGAACACACATGGGCTACCACAACCACTCACCCCACCCACAAACACCTGGTCCACAACAGCACGTAACCTTTCCTGCATACCCCTGGGCCACAACCAGACGTAACCACAACCGTAGACACCTGGGCCAGAACCAATACAACCACGCCCAATGACACCTGGACTTGAACAAATACTACCATGCCTAAAGACACATAAGCCTCATCCCGAAGACATTTGGGAAACAACCTGCCCGCACACACCTGGGTTAACAACCACAACATTCCCTGCCAAAATAATCATGGGCTATAATAGGGCTCAGGCTGTCACAACATGCCCGAAGAGTCTTAGGCTACTCAGAAAAGGGAGCAGAAAAAGATCTAATAACCATCCAGTCATAATAGTGTTGAAAAAAATACCACCATTACTATTCATTCATAAAAAGAACACCACATGTAGTAATGTCCCAACTCATTCCCAGAAAAAAAACCCCATTGAACACATTATTGTTATCACATTTGAGTGGTTCTGTTTTAAATAATTCATCATTGATGAGAAAATAATAGGAATTTTTACAAGACAAGAAAGGTAAAACAACCATGTAGGAGATTTAGATTTCACACATAGTTCTCTTGTAAATTCACAACAACAAAAGGGATCAGTGAGATCCCTCAATGTACTGGAACAAAACCAAGACCCAACATACATCCCCACATGACCTTAGATCCCCAAACCAACAATTGCACCACAATAGGGGATCCCATCCCCATCCTCATCACCCCACAAGAATCAAGTACAAGAACCACACATATTTCCAAGACAGAGCATGTGAGTTTCCAGATTCTATCACACCATTCATGGAGTTTCTTCTTTTTGTTTGGTTAGTCAGGGTGTTAACACAAGGATTCTTGTTCACTGGACATTAATTAAACAAAAATTAGTTTATGTGATTAACCAATTTCCATGTTAAAGTCATTCAATCATCATAGATTACATGAGTCTATTAGTGCACAAGGAAAGATCACCAGTGATCAGGATTTTCAATAGACACAAGGCCCTACTGTTCACAACATATATGAAAGGGTAAAGGAGTACAATAACATCATCAACCCACCCCTTAATTCTTTAAAAGTCCATTTATTATTTTCATTATAGTTCAGTCTCATCCATTCCCATAGAAAAATTAGCATACTTGTACTGCATGATACACGATAAAGAGAGATAAAGGAAGAACCCTAGTTGGATGATAAATGATTGAAGTATTTCCCATATGCCAAGAACATGGGATGCACGACTAGCATGAGAGGAACTTCAGGATTCAAAAACAGAGAAAGAAAGGATCCTACATAGGTGCACCACTAGCTTCAGGAAGGGGGACACCAAACGCTCTAAGGAAAGAAGAAAGAGACCATCCAAGTAGAAGAAATAATTCTCGTGAAATAAAACGTAAGATCCTGGAGTTAAGGGATATGAAATTATGAATTGATTAAAATGTGGATCTTGGTTTCACCACACGGTTAGACAGTTACACATGATGGAATTAATTATTATTAAATAATTCTTACTGGAGGGGTGGCCATAATGGATGTGAGTTAAAAAATTTCCTTTAACCTGGGGAAAATGTGTAATGGGCGAGGAACTATAAGTACAAGAAAATGTTAAGCACCGAGGAAAAGGCCACAAGTTTTGGTATGTCAAGGGTTTATTGGCCCATGGGGGATTTTATATATCGTTTATGGGCTTAAAATGGCTTTAAATGGGTATAAAAATACATTTCTCTCAAAAGATACTTTACAAGAGTTGAAAAAGTTGAAAACTGGTAAAAAGATCAAAGGCCAAAAAAGAATGAAAGACACAGTGCCACCATAACGGTGCCATGGTCATGGTTCTATCATCATAGTGCCACCGTAAGTGGTGCCGCCATTTTGGTGTGTGGCCGTGATGGTGCCACCGTGAGGGTGCCATTGTAATTGTGCCACCGGCTCGACGAGACACCATAAAGAGGTGCAACTGTTTCGGTGTGAAACCATGATGGGGCCACTATTACAGTGGGAAATCGTGATGATGCCACCATTTTGGTGTGTGACTATGATGGTTCCACAGTGTCACTGATTCAGTGAGCCACCGTATGTGGTGCAACAATAATTGTGCGACTATAATGGTGTCACTGTAATGGTGCCACCATGACCAATGTCACCATAATGGTGGAATTGTTTGGTGGAACCTAGAATTTGGAAATATACTAGACTAAGAGGGTCTATGCCATTACAAGATTTTGATATGAAAGACACATCATCAGTTTATAATCCCTGGATTATCCTTGAGAATTTATCCAATAAAAAATTTTGTGTTCAGCATTTCTGTTATATAACATTTATTTTTTTGGTTATGTGATTAATAATAATGATTTCATAGGATCCTTAAATTTTTTTTCAAAATACATTAAAATGTTTGAGAAATTTGATACGTTGACTCACCCCTCCCAACTATGGGTCTCTAAAGATGTAACACTTAATAATACTAGTAGAAAACACTATAATCGAGACTAAGATAACAATTCCCAAACATATACTAGTTAACATTATAGAAATTAAATAACATGCAAAAAATTATTAGGTGTTCCTAGCCACTATTACTATTTCTGATCACTTCTAGAATACTTGAACCCTTTCCTAGATACCAATGGACACATAAATATAGAAATTGTTCTACAACATTAATGTTACATGTGTGGGAAAATTATTTTTATAATGGTTCCTTCCATACCCTTTGAACACCCTTTAAAAACATATTTTTATTATTTTTATTTATGAGTAAAAAAATTAGCATTCAATTTTTTAAAAAAATAATTATGAAAATTAAAATTGGATAAAAATATATTTTTAAATAAAATATGGATCATTTACAAAAAAAAAATTATTTAAACCATTTTAGACTAAATATTTTCAAGATAAAGGTAAAATGATTTGAACATAAATTTTATGATGAAACAAGATAAAATATTAATATATAGTAAACATATATATGATGAAATTTTAAGAATACTATTCATGGGATGTATGTGTCTCTAAGGAAATTCAATGAAAATTTTTACATAAAATCTGTTTAGAGAATTTCACAAAATAAAACAACAACTCCTAATATATGGAACATTCCTACAAAGTTTAACCAATGGAAAAGTTCCTCTATGCAGAAAAAATTCATTCATAGGGATACTATTATTATAATGACACTAAAATATGGATTCTTGAAAACATAAAATTCCAACCTTTCCATCTACGGTTTCCCTTGGAATAAATATTAGATATATCTTACAATTTTTTCACGTAAAAACATAGTTTTATAAGATAATATTAAATATCAAACTCACCTCAAAAAAACATTAATAAAAAAATATAATTTTTAATCATTTATACATAATCTAAATAAATATACCATACTTGGGAAATATCTTCCCATACATTATCATTACATAAAATTTATCAATGCATGATGTAGTATGTGTGAAGGGATTGTTTTTTTGAATATAGTTTAAAACGATCCAACTGAGGCATTAAAATATTTCTCAAGGAAAAAAATTACCCAAAACACTTTTGAAACCGAACCCTATATATCTCATTTATTATCCCAAATAAAATCAAAATGTATATAATTCTTTAGTGACCTTATCCAAAATATTAATTATTTAGATGAATATTTTTTTAGTCTTAACACCAAAACACCTTATATAATTTAGTTAAAACAAACAATGATATATTTTTAAATTTATTTTGAAATTAGGTTTTTATATACCTTCAAAATAGTATTATCATTTAAACCCTATGAAAATACACTACAACATTTAGGGAAATACAATTAAAACTAATTTATTTTGAAAAAAAACTATTTTTATTTTATTATAAATTATTTAAAACACCCAAATATATGATTGAGTCATAAGAAATTGAAGTTTTATTTTTATTTTATTTGGTATGAAGAAACCTACATCAAATTACAAATTTTTACCATCTATGGTTCTAAACCACCTCATGTTTAAAAGAGGATAATAAAAATAGTAATAAATGAACTAAAATAAGAAAATAAATCCCAGAAAAATGAGAAAATTGAAACCATTGGTGATCATATCCTTATAAGATAATGAATATGAGAGGAAAATTATATTTTGGGTTATAAATAGAGGATTAGATAATTAATCAGTATGAAATATTTTCCTAACCATGGAAAAATCAATTGAAATCCCCATAGGGAAGAGGTGAAATGAGGGAGAGACCCTCTTCAGACTGAGGGTGTCCAGTTATAGGTGAATGGGTAATTTTATGTTATATTCTAAGAAGGTAAATTAGTTAAATTTAAATTTTTATGAATTTGGTTTTGTAATATAGTTTTGAGACATTTTTTACAAAATTATTTATAAACATTGAGAATAGAACAGTTGAGTCTTAATTATTTTTTTAAAAATTGTTAATCTTCATGTTTTAACAAACATCATACCAATTGTACACACATATATAAAGAAAATTCCCTTCACATAGAAGGGTACCATGGTTTATAAAATCATATGAAATCCTATCATCATGAAGTAGTCTGCAATATCTCCAATTCAATACTAGAAAATGATTTGGAGAAAATAAATAAATATAAAAAGAAAAATAACTTATAATTGGGAAACTGATTGTTAGGCTGTGACAATTCTCTATAACGTAAAATATTCTTCCCTAATAATATTTCAAAAGACATAGTTCAAAAATGTTGAAAATGTAAATTATCTTCTTCATCTCAGACACATTGAAAGATAGAGATGAATCTGAATATAGATAGTGAAAACGACCAAAAAGAGGGTGTCCCATAATAAATATAGAATATGAGCACACAAAAACCACATGATTCCCATAATATATTGTTAGAAATTATCGATTATAGACTATATTATTGAGATACCAGTTAGTAGAAAAATAATGATATGTTATGAGAAAAAATTTATACTTTACATTATGATCCTATAATAAGAATGATTTTTTATTACAAATGGCATGAAAATATAAATTTTCATACCCCACTCATGTATCTAAATGATATTTTTATGTAAATTTCATGACCAATTATTAATAATCCTCCATTGGGTAGGAGTGGTTAGGGAATAACAACTAGATTACCCCATATTCAAATATTATTTCACCACAAGATAGGGAAAACAAAAAATGTCAATAAGAACTAAAATATCATAAAAGATTCACTAATTACGGTCTCCCAAAAATATTATGAATATTTATCAAACATTAATCTTAAATACCTTTGTCACTATAAAAACCAACCTAAATTTTGAATGACATAAACTTGAATAATTCTATATAAAATTATAGTATCAACCCAAAAAACATCAAAAAAACACAAAAAATACCAAATGAAATCATTATAGTTAATAATTATCCTAACCCATAACATCATTAAAAAGTTGGATACATGCAAATTATTAATCAAAAAACCCAATATAGAGAAAGGATTTATTCAAATCTCAAAATCCAAAACACCCCAATGAAATCTATTAAAAACGTTCATGTTACGATTTTTTTCTAGATGATCCTAGGAATTATATATGAAAACTAGTATATATATACTTATATTATATATACACACTTCAAATAGAATCTCTACAGGTGAGAAAAATAACCATAAGAATTATAGTGTATATTGGACTCCTTACATGAAGGATTTTGAGCACTTTATTCCAACACTGATTACATAACAGGGGCTCACATCTGAAATAATCTGACATGAATATGAAAAATACTCTTTTGATTCCACCATCCACCTAATTAAACATTGGTTGTAACATTTTTATTTTCCTATAGAATACATCACTTCCTCCTAGAATTTTGGTAATGGTGACCACCGCTTGAATTATGTCCACTAAATACTTAATTATGAAGAACTATTTCATCACATTATCATATATTATATTACAAAATCAATTATGATATCAATAGAAGACATAATTAAAGACTAAATAAAAAATATTGACCAAATATGGAATTTACCAAAGCTAGGTTAGGATGGTGGAAAAATATATCAAAAAAATAAATATTGTTCCCAAATACTAATGTAAAACCATGAAAAAGGATATATAATTTCATTTTCCTCACAATATTTAATCATTAAAAATATTATTATTTTCCCAACCAATAAATTAAATACACACATGAGTGGAAACACAATGGCGTTTTTAAAAAAAATTAAATTTTACCACTTTCATCTCAGACCATCCAATGTGATTGTGGTAAATATGTGCTTAATAACATGAAGGATATCATGGGGGATGAAGATAATCTCAATATCCCTCAAGAAACTGCCATATCAATGGAAACATGACTCATAATTGAAGGTGGAGGGATAAATCAATAAAACTATCAAAATTAATCCTTATGATGAACAAGAATATTAATGATGATATGATTAATGAAAAAAGTATATGGATCAATCATCCTAGATAGAGTTTGATCAACCAAGGGGTATGCTCATGAAAAATAAATTATAAATCCCTTATAATAAAACATAAGGACATGATATGGTCACTCTATAAAAATAATAATTTTAAATCACATTTAAATAAGCTTCTAAAATCCCCAATCAATTTATAAAATATATATCCAAAAAATTCAATATTGATATATATACCTATGGCCACCCTTATAAAAGGTTCTATAAACACTCAATTTCAATTCATTTCTATAATATTAACAACCTTGTTAATAATGATTATTTAATACAAGAAAAAAACTCTCATTACATAATCATTAAGAATAATATTTATAAACTGTAAATAATTTTAAATACCCATTATATATTTCATATAAAACCCATGAATACCAGATGAAAACTCTAAATAATATAAAATATAATTTTTTTAATCCCAATAAAATATTATTTTCTAATCAATTAAATTGAAAATTTGTCTCAATTTATGCAATTAAACCTCATATGTAATGAATAAAAAAATATCCCTACAAATTTAAAATCATTTTGACAAAAGGACGTCACTAACCCATATAAATGATTTTAATTCAAAATAAATCAATCACAAAGATTTATAAAAGATATAAAAACTATCAAAATAAAAAAAATTCAATTATATATAATATTTACTATTCTTAAATGTTTGTTTTCATTAATTATCATACCATGATATAACCCTGTAAGGTCCACTGTAAGCTATCTTGAGATGATTTCATGATATGCACATGATTCTTAAAACCTTTAAAATTAAACACTGAGAATATAAATGTCCTATAAATCATACATGAAAACAATAAATTTATTATAAAAATCCCTTTAATCTTCAATATAAATAAAGGAAACTATAAAAATTCTCAACTTACTGAAAACAAATGTGAACCACGTTCATATCTGAGACATATCCCTCTTGGAAGAATCCTCTAACTAAAGGATTTAAAGAAAAAAGTGTTCTATATAATATAGTTCGAATCAATATAATATTACATAATAAATCCTATATCCAATCTATCATGAAACCCACAAGAAAATATTTTTTTGATATAATATTTTCCATAAAAACATATCCCAACCACGACATGGGCACCTAGATTGCTCTGCGGTAAGTCAAGAAGCAAGTTCTTGATCCCTAGTGGTAGGAAATCAATACCAATGAAATAAAAAATACCTCCCAATTATTATGATTAATAAATGAATGAAATAGTGAATTAATTAATTTTTTATTATATATCATTTTCATTCAATACAATGGTATGATATTTGAATAAAATTAAAAACTATGAAATAATTAATATGGAAACAAAATAAGGTATATAATAAAAAATTATAACATATAAGATAATGAAATAGACATTTAATCCACTAAAAAGAGAACTAATACATAAATAAATAATTATAAATATTTTTGAGATGAAATTATCATAAAATTTTATTGACAATATCAATTTAATATAATAAACCCAACCCAGAAATATATGATTTCCATGCCAATGTCACCATGAAATAACACCTCCATCAAACCCAAACAAGAAAAATTAGATCAAGTGTGGAATAAATTCTTAGTATATAATAAATATTTAACACGATAGAGTTATAAAAATATTCCTAGTATGTGTCTTATCCTTACCCCATGCATATTGTAAGAACCCGGATCATCTTTTCAGGTACATTTTTCCTTTTTCTGAAGTTTATTAGAAAAATGAATTTTCTGGAAATTTTCGAAGTACACGCCGTGTACTTTCTGAATATGTACCATGTACATTTTCCTGGCTCAAAGCCCTGTGTTGGCCATGCCGGGCCACACACACGGTGTGTAAGGTTGAGGTGGAGGCTAGTTAATTCGGAGTACGGAAAATTGAAGTACACGCCGTGTACTCAATAAGTACACACTGTGTAATTTCTTTTTTTCATTAAACGGACCGGGGTCACGCCTAACCCCCCAAATCATCTTCTTCTCCAGATTTCGTCTGCTCGGGAGCGACCGTAGGGTATAATCTTCTCCGAGATCCCTTCACGCCATCTATTCTCCAATTTGAGCATGGTCGATTGCGTTGTAATCGCAGCGGTGAGTTCTCCCTTGTACTTTATCCTTGTTTCTTGATTCCTCCTCGTTTCCAAGTTATCATGGGATGAACTTTTTGTGCATTTTCTCAGAGCTACATTGTTCTAAGAGGAATCTATCATCATGGTTCACATATATCGATCTCCTAGGATCGAGGTAGGTGGTTTGTGCCTTTCCGTTGAAAGTTGATGTCTATTATGTTCAAATTCCACCAATAACCTTGAACGGGGTATTGCGTGTTTCTTGTTTTTCCCCTGCTATTTTTCTGCTTTTTGTTGTTTTCTTTAGTAGATGTCATTGCTTGTGAGTAGAGTAATTTATTTTGTGCTCAAGTTTCCTTTCCATGCATGTTTTTTCTATTGGGAGTTTTTTCAGTTGTCGTTCCTAGTAGTAGGATAGTGGAACTATTGTTTTATTATTGCTATTTAGCCATAGAAGGATAGCCAGGTAGTTCTTGATGTTTACTTGGATGATACACACACACTGAGCATGTTTAGTTTCACTCAAGACTGTGAGAACCTTGAGTAGTAGACCAAATGGAGAATTGACGGAAGGTCTTCTCCAGAGTGTCTTTTAATTACGATGCGAGACTATAGGGGGAATTGACGTTGAGTGATTCCTCCGAGATTCTGTATTTCCACGATGCGGGCCACATGGGGAATTGACGTTGAGTGCTTCCCCAGAGAGCCGTTAGCACGATACGAGACTATAAGGGTAATTGACGGTGAGTGCTTCCCTAGAGAGTCTGCTTAATTGCATAGCTGAACCAGAGGGGTGAGACTGTGTGTTCCTCCAAGAGGGTTGCTAGTACTATAGGTTGAACCATAGGGGTTAGGCTGTGAGAGCTACCCATAGGGTTACCTATTTTCTTCTTGTTGATGACTTCTTACTTGTGTACTTTACTTGTTAAAACTATGGATTGTAGATGCTTGTGCTTTCCTATTTACTACTTCTTGTTTATTTATTGCCATGTATTCATTTACTATAAGGCACAATTCTTTGGGTGATTGCCTCTAGGAATTGTATCTCACACCCTATTTGGGCCATGCTTTTGGGCCCAAGCAGACTATGTTGCTGGAGGTATAGATATGGGCTAGCGCCCTTCTACCTCAGGTTCTTGATCGCGCTGGAGCTGGAGAGCATGGGACCGAGCCATGACTCGCGATGCTGAGGAGTTTATTTTGTTTTCCATTGCACTCTATTTTCAGTTGTATTCCAGCATGTTGTTATGTTTTCTATTTTCCATAGATACTTGTACCTACTGCATTATTGTTATCATTGTTATATATCTACATTGCTTCCACTGTTTGGTTTCACTTGTTATGCATGTTGTTATTGCTTCCGCTATTGACTATTTCTTTTTCCACTGTATACCTTACCGAATGGGGACATAGTTTCCCTACCAACTCAAAATGGCCCTCACTGTTAGTCGGCAGCCGTTGGCATTTGGGGAAACACACTTGAGATCATGTGGCAAACCGGGTACGGGGCACCAGCAGAGGGGCTGCGGACTCGAGTCATTACAAAGTGCTATCAGAGGAGTTTTTTTCTCTTGATTTACTATTTGGAGACCTTAGCCAGGTATAGGATGGATTCTGTTCTTGGAATTAGGTTGTGCTCGGGTGTAACTAACCCGTGTACAGGGAAATGACATACTACCACGTTAATTGCAGTTGCTGATTTTGAGATTTTATAGTTGATCTGATTTCACCGAGAGTGATTCACATGGCTTGTGCTATTATGATTTTGATATTGTGGTTCTATTTCTGTCGCAACCCGATGAGATGAGGGTATTCTGTCTCATGCATCATATAGACACTTGTAGGAATCACATTCCATGCATTCTTGCCATGCCATCTAGGGTTCATTAGCGATTGCATGCTGTTGTGATGGACTTTGTGTAGATTATGCATGATGTTGTGATTGTTTCTTGATAGATTCTATGTTTTTATGTTATAAAACTGTTTTTTTCCTTTTTTAAAATGAATGCCAAATTTTGGTTCTTGAGGTGTTATTGGCCATCACATATCAGAATTTGGAACTTTTTCGCCATGTTTTTAGTGTTTCTGGAATTCTGTGCAGTTTCTGAGCTACTACCCAGAAAAACCCAGAATACATGGTGTGTACTTTTCAGGAACACCCCGTGTAGTTTTCAGGACATGTCACTGACCGTGTGAGCAGAACACGGTGTCATGGAAGTAACTTCGGAAACATGCAGTGTACGGTAGCTACACGCCATGTAAGCCCGGAGCCGTGTACCCAGTCGTGTCACTAACAACACAGGTCGGGGAAGCACGGGTAGAACACGCTGTGTTCACCGAGAACATGTCTTGTAGTCCTGTCCAAGTACCCGACCATGTCCCGAACAACACAGACCAGCATTACCTTCCTTTACACATTCCATGTTTGTTCGGAACACGCCTTGTAGTCTTGTCCAAGTACCCAACCATGTAACGAACAACACGGGCCGACGTTACCTTCCTTTCCACACGCCGTTTTTGTTCGGAACACGCAGTGTAGTCATGCCCAGGTACCCAGCCATGTCACGAACAACACGGGACGATGTCGCCTTCGCCTATATACGCCATGTTTGCTCGTAGCATGCTGTGTAGACGACCGTGTAATCAACAACACGGACCGATGGAGCCTTGTCTAGTGCACGTCGTGCTTGTTTCGAACACGCCGTGTTGCCTCGGGTTCAGTCAGACCATGTGGGTTAGCCGTGTAAGGAACTCAGGTAGGGGAATAGTTACAAGTATACGCAGTGTGTTGGGGTCAACACGTGGTGTAGTTTGATGTGTACATGACTTGTAGGGCAGGAGTAAATTCCCATGTCAGTGGCTTAAAAAGACACGATGTGTAGTTTTTATACACGTCTTGTAGTCGTGTTTTGTAATATTTTATGTTTTTCTTCTCATGTTCCCATTTTGTACCCTTGTGATCTATGTCCTTGTTTTCCTGATCTAAGGTGTGATTTTGATCTTTCAGAGCTATGCCTCCGAGACGTCCTCTGGTCGTACGTCTGTCGTCAGGCAGTGATCAGACGCCAGATATGGCTAATCAGGGACTTCCTGTCGATCCCCCAGCCGAGCCAGCCTTGGCACCGGTTGTTGTACTAGTTGCGGGAGATGATGCGCAGTTCATGGAAGGTTTCATGAGGATAATGCAGGCCTTCCCAGGAGCACCGCCTCCTGCCTCATCTATGGAAGACTTGACGCCGATCTTTCTACAGCAGCATCCAACCACGTTCTCATGGGAGGGAGGACCTCAGGCTGTAGAGTCATGGCTGGAAGCCATGATGACTATATTCAAGCATCTGGAGATGCCTCTAGAAATGTAGGTCAAGCTCTCCACCTACATGCTCCGAGACTCCACCAGGAGGTGGTAGGACGTGTTCTCACTGGCAGGACAACATCAAGCTATGACTTGGGAGGAGTTCCAGTGCGTGTTCTACGACAACTTCTACCTGGAGATTTTGAGGGCCGATCGAGCCCGGGAGTTCATGAGCATAGTGTAGGAAACTCTATCTATCATGTACTATTCCTCTCGTTTCACCGAGCTGCAGCGTTTTACATTCCTTCGGGATGGGAGTGGGGTGCTCTTAGTGAGGACGTTTGAGGATGGACTCAGGCGGGAGATCTGCTCGTAGGTGAACATCATCCAACTCACTTCCATTACGTCCATTTTCAACAAGGCACTGATTGCCGAGCGCAATCTGAGATACTCTGGAGCTGCGAGTCCAGGTGGTTCTGCTTCCAGAGCTAGCTTTCCTCGAGATGACACCAAGAAGCGTTGTAGGGAGCCTACACGCGGTGATTCGAGGAAGTGAGAGGCATCATCAGGCAGCCAGGTGACGTGATACAAGTGTGGCCGGATAGGGCACATGAGGCCGCAATGCCAAAGAGACCTCGTGGAGTGCCGGTCTTGCGGAAAGATGGGTCACCTTAAGCATTTCTGTCAGGTTTTCTCACCAGCAGCTGGTGACCGAGGTTATTCTATGACTCCTCATTCAGGAGCAGCTCCACCAGTTTCTCACCAGTTGGGAAACTGGTGTTCCTCCGGCCATTCGGGCCGAGGTGGAGGTCGAGGTCGTGGCAGTCATCCACCAGTTACTCAACACCAGCAGGGAGGTTCAGCTTAGAGTGGTCTGCCAGGGGTGCAGGGCCGCCGCACGGGCCAGTCTTTCACCGTGGAGCAGAATTATCATGAGCAGGATCCTGGACCTTATAGTGTTCGAGATACGATTTTAGTAGCCTCAGTTTTATCTTAATCCCTTTTCGATAATGGTGTTATGCATAGCTTTATCTCTATTGTTGTTGTGGAGAGCCTTGGACTATGCATCTTTTCTTCTGCCGACTCGTTGACAGTAGACACACCTTTGGGAACGAGGAAATCTAGTGTACGCCAGTGTAGAGAGTTCCCTCTCTAGATGGCAGGGTATCACTTCTTATGGGATCTCGATGTCCTAGAGATGACATGCTATAATGTCATTATCAGGATGGACTGGTTGATTCCCTTCCAGGCAGTTGTTGACTGTTTTCGCCGCAGAGTCAGTTTCATCTCACTAAAGGGTGAATCTTTTCTCCATAGAGGCGAATGGGATGCTCGGGCGAGTCGGGCGGGACTCGAGCATCTTGGGCTAGGAGGGGTGACAACCCAGATTGTTATCCTTTATCTAGATGATCAGGGGACTCCACAGTTGGACTTTCCTCCAATGGTGGATTGCTTTAGAGATGTCTTTCCAGAAGACTTTTTGAGTTTTCCTCTAGAGCGTGAGGTAGACTTCTCTATTGAGATCATGCTAGGAGCGGCACCGATGTCCATTCCTCCCTATAGGATGGCCACACCTAAGTTTCAGGAGCTCAAGAAGCAGTTGGAGGAGCTACAGGATAAGGGTTTCCTCCGACCAATTACTTATCCTTGGGGTTCGCCTGTTTTATTTGCGAAGAAGGCAGACAGTACCCTTCGGCTTTGTGTGGATTATCGGAAGCTAAACTAGTTGATGGTCAAGAACCAATATCCCTTGTCAAGGATTGACGACCTTTTCGATCAGCTTCGAATATCCCGGGTGTTCTCGAAGATCGACTTGAGGTCTCATTATCATTAGTTGCGCGTTAGACCATCAGATATACCTCTGACGGCCTTCCGGAGTAGGTAAGGTCTTAATGAGTATACTGCCATGCCTTAAATACTCACGAACGCACCTGTAGTTTTCATAGCACTGATGAACCGAGTGTTCCATCCTTACTTAGATTCCTTTCGTCATGGTCTTCGTGGACGATATCTTGGTGTACTCTCACACTCGACACGACCATGCCACCCATCTTGATATTGTTCTGAGTACACTGAGAGAGCATCAACTTTATGCTAAACTCTCGATGTTCCACTTCTGGATGGATCAGATTCACTTCTTGGGTCATGTCATCTCAGAGGCAGGAGTATCTATGGACCCAGAGATAGTGAGAGCTGTAGTTTCTTGGGAGAATCCGAAGAACGTCTTTGAGGTACGAAGTTTCTTAGGTCTGGCTGGATACTACAGATGCTTCATTCGGGACTTTTCTCGTATAGAAGCACCCTTGATAGGTCTGACCAACAAGGGGGAGAAGTTATTATGGATAGATTCTTGTGAGTCAGCCTTTTGAGAGCTGAAAGGGATGTTGACTTCAGCAACGATACTAGTCTTTCCAGTGCAAGGCAAGAGTTACACTATTTATTGTGATGCTTTAGGTGTCGGGCTTGGAGCTGTGCTTTTGTAGGGAGAGGGAGTCATTGCGTATGGGTCTTGGTAGTTGAGGCCACATGAGAGGAACTACACTACGCACGATCTGGAGTTGGTAGCTATTGTTCATGACTTGTGCTGTTGGAGACACTACTGTCACGAACCAGCCCGGGTCAACCCTGAACCGGTCACCCAAGCCGGTCCACTGAAAGTCCCGAGGGGCGTTCCTGATCCCCCTAGGATGGAAACTAGTGCCTGGAATCATGTTTTAATCATTGGGAATGATTTTTCCCATAAAAGATACATAGAAAAACAAGAATAAATGGAACTCGGTCATAAAAACATGAAAAGGAACAGAACTCCTCAACATACCTCCATGTGACCATACAAGTCACCATACAACCAAAAGCTGAACATTCTCTAACAATGAGCAACTCAACTGAGGGAAACCTGATCAACGAAAACCTACAACTGAAATGATAAAGACAGGCGTGAGTACCAAAAGTACTCAGTAGGTGTTCCCAACAACATAATCCCATAGCACTGCCAGTAAATAGAGAATCTATAAATTCCAGGTTTTAACTACAAAGTATAAAAGTACGCTTTCATAATGTTTCACATGAAAATAAAAACATGAGACATTACCCTTATTCTTTTTCAAAAGTTGAATTCCTTTCATCGGTTCCAAAATTCATTCTAAAAGAGAAAGAATTGTTACATTTTCAAATCTTACACAAAGAGAATAACACATCCTCATTGGAAAACCATTTTCACAAAGTATACCAGTATAATCTATAAAGAACAACTGAAAGTAAACAAGCAAGGAACATCAAGTAACCATGGGTGATCCTAAACATCCCTAGAAAACCCCTGGACGTACTCATGTTTAGACTATCTGCCGGCATGGTACTCCATAGTTAGTAACCAACTGGCCTCCCTAACAGCCAACCAGTGGCATGCCCCACAAGGCCTACATACCAAGGGGGACTAACCCGTCTAATCAGGGTTAGCTAGCAACCGTCACTCGATTCTCAAAAAGATGCCGAGGAACCCACGGTGGCTTTAATAATACTGTGTAAGTGGGAGGCCCTCGCACACGTGACTCACCTCACCGCACTTGCCAACCCCTTACACGACACTGCTACACGACAATCCTCGAAGGGAAGTCCCCCTGTAGAGATGCCCCATAAGTACGTATATATTTATGTAGTCAGTTCACAATCAATAAAGTGCCAACCGGGCCGCCACATCATTTACATTTAAACCATTTAATATCAAAGTGTTTACAAAAGATATGACACACGTCATCATGTTGAAAACCAGAAAAACATACTTAGAAACCCATTTAAGGAGAACCAAACCACCACTGAAAAATTCCAGAATCCAGTTTAATGGACAAACAACATTTCTCTATGCAAGTTTTCAAGAAAACACCATTTTCCCTAAACGATACACCCGTCATTTTATACACACCAAAATCCATCTCAAAACACAATTCAGTATGACTTGCACATTTTATAAAGTACCCGTATGACAATGTCACAAGAAATCCAGACAAATTTATCCAAGAAAGATATTTTCAATGCGATGAAAGAAGTAAATAGTTTTCAAATTCAGAAAGTCGCCATTCTAGTAATAATTTTCTAATACTACTTTAAATTTACTGAAAAATAATGAAATGACAAGGAAAGAATAAATTTATAGATTTAAGGGTGAGTGCAGTGGGAGACCTACCTCACCTTGAAATCCAAATGCAACGGTGTGTCGCGCCTCACACAAACGCACAAACACACGCACGTCAACAACCATAGTATTGTGAGGTTACCTCGAAAACGCGCTGCAACAAACACACAATAACTGAAATTACACCAACAAAGCCTTAAAACAACCTGAACGAGCAAACAACACGAAATAACCACCTCGACAAATTTTCAAAACAGCACTCCCACCATCGACATTATTTAGAAAACCACTTTTTAAGAATAAACACGCTTCTGAAACCACCAAAATGTCAAATGCACCTCAACACATTCAAAAACACAACTGCACAAATTATTGGTGCTGATAAACAGCCCAAAGCGATTTTTCGAAAAGAATTCGTACACTTACACCACCCAAACATAACACTAACAAATAAAATGCCCAATGAACCAAATAAAAACAAATTCGCATCATGAAAAACAATACACAATTGTTCCAAATTAATATAATAAGCAAGATTGGCACTTAAACAAGAATATCGACGCAGACGCAAGAAGACATAAACCAGGAACTAACTCAAACATATTTTTAACAACTTCAAAAAAATCATGAACATTATACAGGATTAATTAAGAGTGTAACGAAGTAGCAAATCAAGATTACAAATTAAATGAATGAACAAAAGTATTAATTGAGTGCTTAGGAAACGAATTTATCGAATTCACCTACATTAAACAAAGCGCGGATGCAAATCTGCTTCAGTGGAATGGAGGACAATGCCTGCAAATCAATAGTACACCTAAGGCAACGCGAAAAACGCATGACGCTCAACTCGGACACTAGGCATTAATGAATCTAAAAAAAAGGCACAAACCCAAGACACAACACACTGAGGGGGGGGGGGTCGGGCTGGAGGAGACCCACTGGAGGAGACCAGCCGGAGGAGGCCGCGACCGGCCGGAGGAGGCAGCCGGAGCGGCGAGGCGACGGGGATGCGGGGCGCGAGGCGTCGAGGGTGTGGGTCGACGAGGCAACGGAGGTGCGCCAGAGTGGCCTGGACGGCGGAGGCCGAAGTGGCCTGGACGGTGTGCGGGAGCTCGGAGGAGGCCGTATGCGAGGGAGTGCGGATGAGGCATGGGCGAAGGGAGAACCAGGGGAAAGGGGCAGCTGGCCTCAGGCGGGCAGAAGAGAGGAGAAAGGGGGGGGTGGTTTGCCCGCGTGATTAGGGTTAGGATTAGTATTTTTTTTCATTCAATTACATTAATAAAAATAGATTCAGTGATATTAATAATATTAATAACATTAATAATAATAAAACTAGAATTATAATAATAATAATAATAATAATAATAATAATTAATAAAAATGACCATTTAATAATAAAGAGATCCAAACCAAATTAAAAATAATAAAAAAATTATTTGAAAAAAAGGAGAGCACTTGTCTGACACCCAGGCCAACTCTGGGCGACCGCCAACTGCGCGGCAGCCGCGCACGGGTCTGAAACCTAGAAAAAGAATCAAACGACAAATATTTTAATCTAGGGCGCAGCTCGGACCGCGACGCAGACACTTGGAACCAAGAAATATTAAAAATATATAAATAGAAAATGGTGGTTTTGACAATTTTCCCCACCACAGACACTTTCTGCCCCCAAAAAGTCACCTAGTCAAACACTAGACAAAGCAAGAAACCATGGCCGGTTAAAACCGAATGAAACCACAATACAAGAGAATGGGAGAACACGAAAGGGTTCTCCCCACCAAAAGAACTTAGCTAGCGCAGAATTTTAACACCCAACAATAGCACCCCGGGAAGGAGGGCGATGCAGGAACACCCAACCGATCCAAACTATCCTCTATAGAAATAGGGAACTCCACCACAGAACCTTGAAACTCTCGACCCTTACCAATAGCCCCAAACACTAGAGAGAAACCTCCAAGAAGTACTTAACCCACGAAGTAAAGTGGAGGATACCACAAACATTGATCATTCCATAGACACTTAGATATCCAAACGAACACAGTCAAACTGAGATTACCCCCACACAAGGTCCCAACACACTTTTAAGAAAAGTGCATGATTCAGAAAACCACGTCCACACAAACAGAACTACTTGGATTATAATAGGAAAAGTCCATTATAACTCCACGATGAAACAATGAACCCACAAAAACACCATAACTTTAACCAGTAGAAAAAAAGAAAAGAAAGACATTAAATGTTCCACCGCCAACACAGAACATGAAACCCAACCCGAGGCTTCACACCCCCAGTAACTCCTGACTGTGCGCGAGCTTCACCCCGAGACCAGTGGCTGGAGCTCTGATGGCTGAGGCATCTCCTGCCTCACAGTCTGGCACTGACTCTCTCCAATCACGGCGTCCTCTTCTAGCGACGGTTCCGGCAAAACTTCTGCAAATGACCCAGACAGCCGCAACAATGACACGTCTTCAGAGGGTTATGATAGGATGGATTCAAATGTCCAAAACGACCACACTGAGAGCATACAACTGAATGATCTGACAAACAGGGAGCTGGGACCGAAGGAGATAACTCCTTAGGAAAAGGTTTCTCTGGCATCCTTTTCTCACCAGATGGAGAAACCCCACAAACAACTGGGTACACTGGATTGTCAACCACATGCGCTCCGGACACCAACTTAGCTAAAAACGCTTCCTCCACCAGCTTCTCGAAATGATGGTCTTTAGGAGGGAGGACCTGCTCCTTGATTTCTGGATGGAGACCCCCGGTAAAAAGAGAGGCCTTCATGAGCTCATGCGACGCCACCTCTGGAGAAAAGTTAATCAGTTCCATGAAATGGTCGACATATGCTTTCACCGTCTGTTGACCTTGTTATATATGCACGAGCTCTCCCTCTTTCATTGCCTTCACTTCTTCTGGTAAAAATCCTTCGACGAAGATGGTTTTAAAGAAATCCCACATCATTCCGACTTGGGTTGACAGTGGGGAAACCAACTTCCACTGGTCCAGAGCTAGACCTTCAAACAATCCCATAATAGCACGAACCCTAATAGTCTTGGGAGTTCCCAATGTTGTAAAGATACTCTCCACTTCTTCAAGCCACTCTACTGCTTCTAGCAGGCCTCGATCACCACGAAGAATAGGCAACGTCCGAGAAGGACCAGAAACTAGGCATGACTCATTAGAACCTTTGGGGATCTTTCTAGGCGACATTCTCTGAACAACATAAAAACACAAAGCCAAAAATTATTATCCAATCAAATCCTAATCAAAAGGAAATTCGCATACCAACAAATGGCTCGCACGCCAAAAATCAACTTTTTAAAAATCACCATTTCATTTCAAGACTACTTCCAAACACAAAACCCACTTTCTGAAACAAAATACAATTTCCAAAATCATTTTCCTCTTTCAAAAAATCATTTTAGAAAGACAAGGTCAAACCTTTGGTTTCAAATAAACACCCATAGCATCTCATGAATCGTCGCAAGCGTGTCCATCCATTCCACTCACGTCATCCACGAACACGTGTCTCTAATGCACTTTTCGCACAAACCCGCACACATGCGATCATTCATAAGGAAAACTAAGGGTCGCACCCAAACCATTTCTTTAACAATTCCAAGAAAACACCTGGTTTTGAAACCAGAACACTTTATATTCCAAAAATCTCTCTACCAATTTAAACCCTTTTTAAAGAAAACCCTTCCATTTCAAAATTAAACTTTAATTTTCAAAAACACGATCACACCAACCAGAACCAAACATAGTAAAACAAACAAATAAACACCAGAATGGGGATCTAGAAGTTATGCTTAACCCGCCGACATGGTAGTGAGCCACGCCCCATGTAAGCATCAACAGCTTGGAGGAACATAAACCGTGTACTCGGATTCCACATGGGTCACTACTCCAAGTGATATCGCAACGTGAAACTGGTTCGTCTCCTTTTTCATTCCTCAACCCAAAACGAGGTCGAAAGACACAACTCCCGGACTACCCCTGGTAACTCGAGGATCAGCACGAGAAAGAGTTCGCGATGCTCTTCCCGCACCTACCTCTCGAGTTCTGACAGTCCTAATCTCCTTCTACTGAACCACCCAAATAACAAGAACAAACCTCCTCTGATACCATTTTGTCAAGAACCGTCCCGGGTCGAACATGAACCGGTCACCCGAGCCAGTCCGCGGAAAGTCTCGAGGGGCGTTACCGATCCCCCAGGTATGGCAACTAGTGTCGGGCATCAAGTTTTAATAGTTGGGAATGATTTGGACCATAAAAGATACATAGAAAAACAAGAATAAACGGAACTCGAGTAGTGCAACATCAAAAGGAACAGAACTCCTCAACATACCTCCATGTGACCATCCATGTCACCTCCCAACCAAAAGCTAAACTTTCTCTAACAATGACCAACTCAACCGAGGGAAACCTGATCAACGAAAAACTGCAACTGAAATGATAAAGATAGGCGTGAGTACAAAAAGTACACAGTAGGTGATCCCAAAAACAAAATCCCAAAGCACTACCAGTAAATAAAGAATCTATAAATTCCAGGTTTGAACTAAATAGTTTAAAAGTAAGATTTCATAATGTTTCACTTGAAGATCAAAACATGAGACATTACCCTTATTCTTTTTCAAATGTTTAATTCCTTTCATCGGTGCCAAAATTCATTCTAAAAGAGAAAGAATTGTTAAATTTTCAAATCATAGACAAAGAGAATAACATATATTCATTTGAAAACCATTTTCACAAAGTATAACAGTATAAGCTGTAAAGAACAACTGAAAGTAAACAAGAAAGGAACATCAAGTAACAATGGGTGATCCTAAACATCCCTAGAAAACCCCTGGACGTATTCGGGTTCAGACTACCTGTCAGCATGGTACTCCACATTCAGTAAGCAACTGGTCGCCCTAACAGCCAACCAGTGGCACACCCTACAAGTCCTACCTACAAAGGGGGGACTAACCCGTCTAATCGGGGTTAGCTAGCAACCATCACTCGATTCTCTAAAAGACGCCCAGGAACCCATGGTGGTTTTAATAATACTGTGTAAGTGCGAGGCCCTCGCACGTGTGACTCACCTCACTGCACTTGCCAACCCCTTACATGGACACTGCTACAAGACAATCCTCGAAGGGAAGTCCCCCTGTAGAGATTCCCCATAAGTATGTATATATTTAGGTAGTCAGTTCATAATCAATAAAGTCCCAACGGGGCCGCCACATCATTTACATTTAAAACATTTAATATCAAAGCATTTCCAAAAGATATGACACACACCATCATGTTGAAAACCAGAAAAACATACGTAGAAACCCATTTAAGGAGAACCAAACCACCACCGAAAAATTCCAGAATCCAATTTAAAGGCCAAATAACATTTCCTCTATCCATGTTTTCCTGAAAACACCATTTTCCCTAAACGATACACACGTCATTTTATACACACCAAAACCATCTCAAAACACAGTTCAATATGACTTTCACATTTCATAAAGTACCCGTATGACAACATCAAAAAAAACCACACAAATTTATCCAAGAAAGATATTTTCAATGCAATGCAAGAAGTAAATAGTTTTCAAATTCATCAAGTATCCATTCTAGTAATAATTTTATAATACTAATTTAAATTTACCGAAAAATAATGAAATGACAAGGAATGAATAAATTTCTAGATTTAAGGGCGAGTAAATTGGGAGACCTACCTCATCTTGCAATCCAAACACAACGGTGTGTCGCGCATCGCAAAAACGCACAAACACGCGCACGTCGACGACCACAGTATCGCGAGGTTATCTTGAAAATGCGCTACAACAAAGGCACAATAACTAAAATTACACCAAAAATGCCTTAATACAACCCGAACGAGCAAAAAACACGAAAGAATCACCTCGACACATTTTCAAAACATCACTCGCACAATCAACATTATTTACCAAACCACCTTTTTATCCTAAACATGCTTCTGACACCACCAAAATGTCAACTTCACCACAACACTTTAAAAAAACACAATTGCACAAATTATCGGCGCTGATAAACAGCCCAAAGAGTGTTTTCAAAAAGAATTCGTACACTAACACCACCCAAAAATAACACTAACAAATCAAACGCCCAATGAACCAAATCAATACAAATTCCAATCATG
This sequence comes from Viscum album, assembly GCA_963277665.1. Lineage (NCBI taxonomy): Eukaryota > Viridiplantae > Streptophyta > Magnoliopsida > Santalales > Viscaceae > Viscum > Viscum album. Next base: position 1,827,854,945 of record OY728119.1, on the reverse strand, counting down.
CAATACAATACACAATTGTTCCAAATTAATTTAATAAGAAATATTGACACTTAAAAAAGAATATCGACACAGACACAAGAAGACGTAAACAAGGAACTAACTCAAACATATTTTTAACAACTTCAAAAAAAATTAAGAACACTATACAGGACTAATTAAGAGTGTAACAAAGCTGTGAATCAAGATTAAATATTAAATGAAAGAAAAAAAGTTTTAATAGAGTTCTTAGGAAACGAATTTATCGAATTCACCTATCATAAACAAAGCACGGATGTGATTATGCTTCAGGGGAAGGAAAGAAAACACCCAAAAATCAACCGCACAACTAAAGCAACGCGAAAAACGCATGATGCTCAACCTGGACACTAGGGTTTAATGAATCTGGAAAAAAAAGGGCACAAACCAAAGCAACAACACACCGAAGGGGGGGGGGGGAGTTGGGCCGGAGTAGACCCACTAGAGGAGGCCACGGTTGGCCGGAAAAGGCAGCCGGTGGCAGGAGCGTTGAGGCGACGGGGATGCGGGGCGCGGGGCGGTGAGGGTGGGGGTTGGCGAGGCGATGGAGGTGCGCCGGAGTGGCCTGGACGGATGGGGCCGAAGTGGCCTGGATGGCGCGCGGGGGCTCGGAGGAGGCCGGAGGCACGTGAGTGCAGATGGGGCACGGGCAAAGGGAGAACCAGGGGAAACGGGCGGCTGGCCTCACGCGGGCAGAAGAGAGGAGCATGGGGGTTTGCCCACGGGATTAGGGTTAGGATTAGTATTTGTTTTCATTCAATTACATTAATAAAAATAGAATTAGTAATAATAATAATAATAATAATAATAATAATAAAACTAGAATAATAATAATAATAATAATTATTATTATTATTAATGTTATTATTATTATTGTAATAATATATAAAAATGACTATTTAATAATAACGCGAGCCAAACCAAATTAATAATAATAAAAAAATTATATGAAAAAAAATGAGAGCACTTGTCCAACACCCGGTCCAACTGTGCGGCGACCACCAACCGTGCGGCAGCCGCGCACAGGTCTGAAACCCAGAAAAAGCATCAAATGACAAATATATTAATCTAGGGTGCAGCCCGGACCACAATGCGGACACTCGAAACAAAGAAATAATAAAAATAAATAAATAGAAACGTGGTTGTGACAATTCTCCCCACCACAAAAACTTTCTTCCCCCAGAAAGTCACCCAGCCAAACACTAGACAAAAAAAGAAACCATGCCCGGTTAATACCAAAAGAAACCACAATACAAGAGTATGGGAGAACATGAAAGGGTTCTCCCCACCCCATTAACTCAGCTAGCACAGATTTTTAACACCCAACCATAGAACCTCAGGAAGGAGGGCGATGCGGGAACTCCCAACCCATCCAAACTATCCTCAATATCAATAGCGAACACCCCCACTGAACCTTGAAACTCTCGACAAATACCAATAGCCCCAAACACTAGAGAGAAACCTCCGAGAAGAACTTCACCCATGAAGTAAACTCGAGCATTACCACAAACGTAGATCCTTCCATGGACACTTACTTCCTCAAACGAACACATTCAAACTGAGATTAACCCACACAAGGTTCAAACACACATTTAAGAAAAGCGCACAATTCAGAAAACCACGTCCACACAAACAGAACTGCTTGGATTACAATATGACACTTCCATAATAACTCCACGATGAAACAATGAACCCACAACAACGCCAAAACATTAAACAGTAGAATAAAAAAAGAACAGAAAGACTTTAAATGTTCCACTGCCAACACAGAACAAAAAACCCGAACCGAGCCTTCACACCCCCGGAAACTCCTGACTGTGCGCGAGCTTCACCCCGAGACCTGTGGCTGGATCTCTGATGGCTGAGGCATCTCCTTCCACACATAAAGGCACTGACTTTTTCTAATCATGGCATCCTCTTCAAGCGACGCTTCCTGAAAAACTTCTCTAAATGAACCAGACAGCCGCAACGATGACACGTCTTCGGAGGGTTGCAACAGGATGGCTTCAAATGTCCAAAACGACCACACTGATAGCATACCACTGAACGATCTGACGAACCGGGAGATGGGACTGAAGGAGATAACTCCTTAGGAACATGTTTCTTTGACATCATTTTCTTGCCAGATGGAGAAACCACCCAAACAACTGGGTACGTTGGACTATCAACCACCTGCACTCTGGACACCAACTCAGCTAAAAAAGCTTCCTCCACCAGCTTCACGAAATGATGGTCTTTAGGAGGGAGGACCTGCTCCTTGATTTTTGGACAGAGACCCACGGTAAAAAGAGATGCCTCCATGAGCTCATGTGACGCCACCTCTGGAAAAAAGAAAATCAGATCTTTGAAATTGTCGACATATGCCTTCACTGTCTGTTGACCTTGTTGAATATGCACGAGCTCTCCCTCTTTCTTTTCCTTCACTTATTCAGGTATAAATCCTTGGACGAAGATGGTTTTAAAGACATCACACCTCATTCCGACTTTTGTTGACGGTGGGGAAACCACCTTCCACTGGTCCAGAGCTGTACCTTCAAACAATCCCATAAACGCACAAACCCTAATAGTCTCGGGAGTTCCCAACGGTCTAAAGATACTCTCCACTTCTTCAAGCCACTATACTGCTTCTAAAGGGCCTCGATCACCACGAGGAATAGGAAATTTCCAAGAAGGGCCATAAACTGGGCATGACTCATTAAAAACATTGTGGGTCTTTCTGGGCAACATTCTTTGAAAAACATAAAAACAAAAATCCAAAAATCAGCATCCAATCAAATCTTAATCAAAAGGACAGTCACATACAAACAACTGGCTCACACGCCAAAAATCCACTTTTTGAAAATCACCATTTCATTTCAAGACTACGTCCAAACACAAAACTCACTTTCCGAAATAAAATATAATTTCCAAAATCATTTCCCTCTTTCAAAAAATCATTTTAGAAAGACAAGGTCAAACCTTTGGTTTCAAATAAACACCCATAGCATCTCATGAATCGTCTCATGCGTGTCCATCCATTCCACTAATGTCATCCATGAATAAGTGCCTCTCATGCCCTTTTCGCACAAACTCACACACATGTGATCATTCATAAGGAAAACCAAGGGTCGCACCCAAACCATTTCCCTACCATTTCCAAGCAAACACTGGTTTTGAAACCAGAAAACTTTAAATTCCAAAAAATCCCTCTACAAGTTTAAACCCATTTCAAGGAAACACTTCCATTTCAAAATTCAACTTTAATATTCAAAAACATGATCACACCAACCAGAACCAAAAATAGTACAACTCACAAAGAAACTCCAGAATGAGGAACTAGCAGTTACGCTTAACCCGCCGACATGGTAGTGAGCCACGCCCCATGTAAGCATCGATAGAAAAGTGGAACTTAAACCATGTACTTGGACACCACATGGGTCACTACTCCATGTGAAATCGCAACGTGACACTGGTTTTTCTCCTTTTTCATTCCCCAACCCAAAACGAGGTCAAAAGACAGAACTCCCGGACTACCCCTGGTAACTCGAGGATCAGCGCGAGCAAGAGTTCGCGACGCTCTTCCCGCACCTACCTCTCAAGTTCCGACTGTCCTAATCTCATTCTACCGAACAACCCAAATAACAAGAACCAATCTCCTCAGATACCATTTTGTCACGAACCAGCCCGGGTCGACCCTGAACCAGTCACCCGATCCGGTCCGCGGCAAGTCCTGAGGGGCGTTCCCGATCCCCCTGGGATGGAAACTAGTGTCGGACATCATGTTTTATTTGTTGCGAACGATTTTCCCCATAAAAGATACATAGAAAAACAAGAATAAACGGAAATCGAGTAGTGCAACAAGAAAAGGAACAGAACTCCTCAACATACCTCGATGTGACCATCCAAGTCACCTCCCATCCAAAAGAAGAACTTTCTCTAACAATGAGAAACTCAACTGATGGAAACCTGATCAACAAAAACCTGCAACTAAAATGATAATGTTAAGAGTGAGTATAAAAAGTACTTAGTAGGTGATCCCAACAACAAAATCCCAAAGCACTTCCAGTAAATAAAGAATCTATAAATTCTTGTTTTGAGCTAAAAAGTATAAAAGTATGCTTTCATAATGTTTCACTTGAAGATCAAGACACGAGACATTACCCATATTCTTTTTCAAAAGTTGAATTCCTTTCATCGGTGGAAAAATAAATTCTAAAAGAGAATGAAGTGTTACATTTTCAAATCATACACAAAGAGAATAACACATCTTCATTTGAAACCCATTTTCATAATGTATAACAATATAAGCCATAAAGAACAACTGAAAGTAAACAAGCAAGGAACATCAAGTAACCATGGGTGATCCTAAACATCCCTAGAAAACCCCTGGACGTACTCGGGTTTAGACTACCAGCCGGCATGGTACTCCACAGTTAGTAACCAACTGGCCCCCCTAACAGCCAACCAGTGGCACGCCCCACAAGGCCTACCTACCTAGGGGGTACTAACCTGTCTAATCGGGGTTAGCCAACAACTGTCACTCGATTCTCTAAAAGATGCCCAGGAAACCACAGTGGTTTCAAGAATACTGTGCATATGGGAGGCCCTCGCACGCGTGACTCACCTCACCACACTTGCCAACCCCTTACACGGACACCGCTGCACGACAATCTTCGAATGGAAGTCCCCTTGTAGAGATTCCCCATAAGTACGTATATATTTATATAGTCAGTTCACTATCAATAAAGTGCCAACCGGGCAGCCACATCAAATAAATTTAAACCATTTAATATCAAAGCCTATCCAAAAGACATGACACTCACCATCATGTTGAAAACCAGAAAACCATGCTTAGAAACCCATTTAAGGAGAACCAAACCACCACCGAAAAATTCCAGAATCTAGTTTAAAGGCCAAACAACATTTCCTCTATCCATGTTTTCAAGAAAACACAATATTCCATAAACGATACACCCATTATTTTATACACAACAAAAACCATCTCAAAACATAGTTCAGTATGACATGCACATTTCATAAAGTACATGTATGACAATATCACAAGAAAACCACACAAATTAATCCAAGGGAGATATTTTCAATGCGATTCCAGAAGTAAATAGTTTTTAAATTCAGCAAGTCGCCATTATAGGAATAATTTTCTAATACTACTTTAAATGTACTGAAAAATAATGAAATTACAAGGAATGAACAAATTTCTATATTTAAGGGTGAGTGCAGTGGGAGACCTACCTCAGCTTGAAATCCAGACGCAACGGTGTGTCGCGCCTCACACAAACGCAAAAACACGCGCATGTCGATGACCACAGTATCTCGAGGTTATCTCGCAAACGCGCTGCAACAAACGCACAATAACAGAAATTACACCAAAAAAGCCTTAAAAAAACCCGAACGAGCAAACAACGTGAAATAACCTCCTCGAAACATTTTAAAAAAATCACTCGCACCATCAACATTATTTACAAAACCACTTTTTAAGACTAAACATGCTTCTGACACCACAAAAATGTCAACTGCACCACAACACTTTCAAAAACACAATTGTACAAATTATCGACGCTGATAAACCATCCAAAGCGAGTTTTCAAAAAGAAGTTGTACACTAACACCACCCAAACATAACACTAAAAAATCAAACTCCCAATGAACCAAATCAAAACACATTATCATCATGCAAAACAATACAAAATTGTTCCAAATTAATTTAATAAGAAACATTGGCACTTAAACAAGAATATTGATGCAGACGCATGAAGATGTAAACCAGTAACTAAGTCAAACATATTTTTAACAACTTCAAAAAAAATTAAGAACACTATACAGGGATAATTAAGATTGTAACAAAGCTGTGAATCATGATTATAATTTAAATGAAAGAAAAAAAGTATTAATATAGTGCTTAGGAAATGAATTTATCAAACTCACCTACCTCAAACAAAGCGTGGATGCGATGCCGCTTCAGCGGAAGGGAGGAAAACGTTCTCAAATCAACCGGACACCTAAAGTAACGCGAAAAACGCATGACGCTCAACCCAGACACTAGGGTTTAATGAATCTGGAAAAAGAGGGAACATACCAAAGAATCAACACACCGAAGGGGGGGGTCGGGCCGGAGGAGACCCGCCGGAGGAGGCCGCGGCCGGCCGGAGGAGGCAGCCGGTGGCCGGAGCGGTGAGGCGACGAGGATGCAGGGCGCGAGGCGGCGAGGGTTCGGGTCGGCGAGTCGACGGAGGTGCACTAGAGTGGCTTGGACGGTAGGAGCCGAAGTGGCCTGGACGACACGCGGGAGCTCGGAGGAGGCCGGAGATGAGGGAGTGCGGACGGGGCATGGGTGAAGGGAGAACCAGGGGAAAGGGGCGGCTGGCCTCGCGCGGGAAGAAGAGAGGAGAAAGGGGGGGGGGGGGTTCACTGGTTGGATTAGGGTTAGTATTAGTATTTATTTCATTCATTTACATTAATAAAAATAGAATTAGTAGTAATAATAATAATAATAATAATAATAATAAAACTAGAATAAAAATAATAATATGAATAATAAGAATAAGAATAAGAATAATAATAATAATAATAATAATTAAAAACAATTACCATTTTATAATAACCTGAGCCAATCCAAATTAAAAATAATAAAAAAATATTATATGAATAAAAATGTGAGCACTTGTCCGACACTCGGGCCAACTGTGCGGTGACTGCCAACCGCGTGGCAGCCGCGCACGGGTCCGAAACCTAGAAAAAGCATCAAATGACAAATATTTTAATCCGGGGCGCATCCTGGACCGCGGCGCGGACACTCGGAACCAAGAAATAATATAACTAAATAAATAGAAACGGAGGTTGTGACAACTACCTTCTGGGAGTGCACTTTGTGGTCTTCAATGGCCACAAGAGTCTCAAGTATATCTTCACTCAGTGTGATCTGAATCTGAGGCAGCGCAGGTGGGTTGAGTATCTATAGTCTTTTGACTTCGAGCTTGCCTATACGCCGGGAAAGGGCAATGCCGTGGAAGATGCATTGAATAGGAAAACTCAGATTCAGGCAGTTCAAGAGGCCAGTAGTGAGTGGCAGCAGATGGATCTGTTCTCTGATATGCATCTAGAGGTGCATGATAGACAAGTACAGAATATACTATCTTCTGTAGTTATTACCTCCTTGGTACTTGATCGGGTACAGATGAGGTATTTATCAGACTTAGAAGGCTTAGTCCTGCGGGAGAGTGTGTCAGGAGAGGACCCTCTTCCTAGATAGACAGTGGGTGAGGATGAGATCTTGCGTTTCTAAGCACGTGTATGGGTGCCAGCAGACATACGTGAAGAGTTGATGCGGGATTTCCATTTCTCTGTTTGGGAAGTTCATCCTGGCATCACCAAGATGTATCGGGACCTTCATCGCCAGTACTGGTGGCTGAGTATGAAAAAGGATGTTGCTGGTTTTGTCATGAGATGTTCTACTTTTCAGTATGGGAAAGCAGAGCATCAGCGACCAGCGAGGATTTTACAATAGTTACCCATTCCATAGTGGAAGTGGAACAATGTTGCGATGGACTTCGTGACTGGGTTGCCGACATCGCCTCGGGGAAACGATGCTATTTGGGTTTTCGTCGACATGCTAACGAAGGTTTCCCACTTCTTGCCGATCAAGGAGACCTTCAGTGTCGATCACCTGGGACGACTTTACATTAGGGAGATTGTGCGTCTGCATGGAGTTTCACACTCCATTGTTTTGGATAGGGATGCATGCTTCACCTCTCAGTTTTGGTAGGGACTTCAGAAGTCCATGGGTACACAGGTACTTTTGAGTATAGCATACCATCCCCAGACTGATGGCCACTCTGATCGCACGATCTAGGTGCTTGAGGATATGTTCCGGGCTTGCATCCTTAACTTAGCAGATCTTGGGAGAAGCATATCCCTGTGGTGTAGTTCGCCTACAACTACATTTTCTAGGTGACCATTCAGATGGCCCCATACGAGGCTTTGTACGGTAGGCCGTGCCGATCTCCCTTATGATGGCTGGAGGTAGGATAGGAAGCTTTGTTGGGACCTCGTCTTGTTCAGGAGACTTCAAAATAGATAGAGCTGATTCGGAAGAGGATGGCTACAACACAGTCTTGGTAGAAGTCTTATGTTGATTAGTGGAGACGACCTCTAGAGTTCGAGGTCAGAGATCAGGTTTTCCTACGTGTCGCACCAAGGTTGGGACACAAGAGGATTCAGAGACATGGTATGCTTTCACCGCAGTATGTCGGGCCGTTTGAGGTCTTGGAGAGAGTTGGGTTGGTCGCCTATCTGTTGGATCTACCTCAACGGTATCAGGACATGCACGATGTCTTCCACGTCTCTCAGCTCCGACGTCACTTTTCAGACCCATCTCACGTCTTTCAGGCTGAGAAAGTCGAGCTTGAAGCAGATGCATCATTAAAGGAGCATCCTATCCGGATTGTCAATCGCAGTATGAAGGTTCTCCGCAGGCGGTCTGTTCCTCTGGTACGAGTGCTATGGCAGCACGGGCAAGTAAAGGGTGAGACCTGGGAGAGGGAGACCGATGGATGATCGCAGTGGCCAAAGATGTTCATTTTTTCTCCTTCTCCACCTCGTTAGGGAGATTCGGGGAAAAATTTCATTAAGGGGGAATGTTTGAAAGAACCCAGATCCTCTTATCAGGTATGTTTTTCCTTTTTCTAGAGTTTTTGAGAAAAATGAATATTTTGGAAATTTTTGAAGTACACGTCGTGTACTTTCTGAGTACACGCCATGTAATTTTTCACGACTCGAAGCCGTGTGCTGGCTATGCTGGGCCACACACATGGTGTGTAAGGCTGAGGTGGAGGCCGGTTAATTCAGAGTACGTAAAATTGAAGTACTAGACGTGTAATTTCTTTTTTTCATTAAACGGATCGAGGTCGCGCCTAACCCCCAAAATCATCTTCTTCTCCAGATTTCATCCTCCCGGCAGCGATCATACAGCCAAATCTTCTCGGAGCTCCCGCCTTGCCGTTCGTTCTCCGATTTGAGCACGATCGATTGCGTTGGAATCAAAGTAGTGAGTACTTCCTTCTTTTTTAGCCTTGTTCCTTGATTCCTCCTCGTCTCCAAGTTATTGTGGGATGAATGTTTTGTGAATTTTCTCATATCTACATTGTTCTAAGAGGAATCTGTCATCGTGGTTCACATATATCGATCTCATAGGATCGAGGTAGGTGGTTTGTGCCATTCGGTAGAAAGTTGATGAATATTATGTGCAAATTCCACCAATACCCTTGAACGGGGTATTGCGTGTTTCCTGTTTTCCCACTGTTGTTTTCCTGCTTTTTCTTGTTTTCTTTAGTAGAGGTTATTACTTGTGAGTAGAGTAATTGATTTTGTACTTAGGTTTCCTTGTCATGTTTGTTTTTCCTGTTAGGCATTTTTCCAGTTGGTGTGACTAGTTGTAGGGTAGTGGAACTATTGTTTTATTATTGTTGTTGAGCCGTAGAATGATAGCCAAGTAGTTCTTGTGGTTTACATGGATGATACATGCGCGCTGAACATGTTTAGTTTCACTCAGGACTGTGATAACCTAGAGTAGTAGACCAAAGGGAGAATTGATGTAAGGGCTTCTCAGAGTGTCTTTTAATTACGATGCAAGACTATAGGGGGAATTTACATTGAGTTCTTCATCAGAGAGTATATAGTTTCACGATGTGGGGAATAGGTGGAATTGATGTTGAGTGATTCCCCAGAGAGCCTTTAGCATGATACGAGACTATAGGGGGAATTGAAGGTTAGTGCTTACCCAGAGAGTCTGCTTAATTACGTAGCTGAACCAAAGGGGTGAGACTGTGTGTGCCTTCGAGAGGGTTACTAGTACTATAGGTTGAACCATAGGGGTTAGGCTGTGAGAGCTACCCAGAGGGTTACCTGTTTTCTTCTTGTTGTTGGCTGCTTACTTGTGTAAACTACTTGTTAGAACTGTGGATTGTACCTGCTTGTGCTTTCCTGTTTACTACTTGTTTATTTACTGCCATGTATTCATTGACTATAAGGCACAAATCATTGGGTGATTTCCAACTGGGATTGTATCTCAGACCCTGTTTGGGCCATGCTTTTGGGCCCAACTAGACTATGTTGTTGTAGGTATAGATAAGGGAAAGTGCCCTTCTACCTCAGGTTCTTGATCACACTAGAGCTAGAGAGCATGGGACCGAGCCGTGACTCGCGATGATGAGGAGTTTATTTTGTTTTCCTTTCCACTCTGTTTTCATTTGAATTCCAGCAGGTTGTTGTGTTTGTTGTTTTCCATAGATACTTGTACATGCTATATTATTGTCATTATTGTTATATATCTACATTCCTTCCGCTGTTTGGTTTCTGTTGGTATGCATGTTATTACTGCTTCTGCTATTGACTACTGGTTTTTCCGCTCTATACCTTACTGAATGAGGGCATAGTTTCCCCACCAACTCACAAAGGCCCTCGCTGCTAGTCGGAAACCTCTGGCATTCGAGGAAATGTGCTTGAGGTTATGTGGCGAACCAGGTACGGGGCACCAGCGGAGGGGCTCCAGACTCAGGTCGTTACACATACACTTTAAAAATAAATCCATTTCATGCGAGTCATAAAAATGATTAAAAAAGAAGGATTCAATTTTTTTCAAGACAATTAGAATATCACATTCACACAAAACATTTTCATATAAATAAAATATCATTTTTATATAAAACAATCATTTAATACATCTTAGTGGGGAAATTTTCCCTAGGTGGGGTAAATAATTTTTAATATAAATTCAATTAAGAACAATAAAAATATTTCTTGAAATAGTAAACATACATACAATGAAATCAAAATCATTATCATAATGGGAACCAATGATTCAATGGATAAATATAGGAAAATTGTATCTTAATACAATATAAACCATTGGATCATATTAGAAAGGCTTTTAAAACACATGGTATTAGCCTTCCAAGACTAACTAAAGTAAAATAATTCATCAAGCATATAAATTTCCTTATTTAGGGTTACTAGGTATTACATGTTATGAAACAAGTACATCATGCATGCCTAGACGTTCCAAAATAACACTAGTTTTTTCTCATGAGATATTAGTAGAAATTAGATAAAAAATTTAGCTTATCTCTATATTTAGTCGAATAAAATTTGTAGAGATTTCACTCTAGACACTAAGAACCCTTTATGGAAGTAACACATTTTCTATCAAGAATATACAATGAATTGAAAACATCTCATAATAGTATGAAATCAACCTAAATATTATTACAAAAACATTATTTCCACATAATGGGAAACAACTCTTGTATATATTATGATCGAAGAATACTTTAGTGGGTAAAAAAAATCATTTTCAACATTCTTAATTAAAAAATTTATGAACATATACTCTTCCTTTATATACCATCAAGTTTGAAAATTATTTCAAAATGAAAATAAACATTTAAAGACCACAAAAAACATTAATTTTTAATGTGGATATATTATTTTACTTCAAAAACTAAAAATCAATTTTTTAGTGTGAATAATAATGAATATATTGATGATTTAATCCAACATTATGTGTTAAGGGAAAATTTAAATCATTTTTCACTTCAAATCCAAGGAGCACCCCCTTATATGTTTTGTGAAATATTATGAGAGTGATTTTTTTTTGAAAAAATATTCCCCCACACACTATAAGGGTCCTAAAACACCCAAAAAATAAGGTAAAGGTGACATGTAATCTTCTTTTTAAATATAATGAATTATGAATGAATAAATTTACCTAACATTATTCACATTAACCAGTCATGATGAATGTCCATCTACTGAATTTGATATGATTCCAATGAGATAATGGAAAAATAGTAAAAAAAACTCTTATTTAAAATAGATTAACTCAAATCAAATGGTATCACTACCACACTAGGGAAATAGGATATGTAATTAAATTAGAATATGGGGATAAGAGGATGTTTAGATAGTCTAACACCTGATATCATCCTAACACCATGGGGGAAATCACCCGAAATCTCATTCGAGAAGAAGATAGATGATAGCTAGAGGTACCCGAGGATAAGGGTGTCAAGTGGGAGGAGAATAGGGGATTGAGATGTTAAACTCAAAGTTAGAAAAATTTTAAGATATCCTATTCATAATGTATCTTGGTATCATTCATATATTGTCCACAGAATTTATCCAATTATATTCCCAACGTGATGATGGAATATGTATAAAACAATGTGCCTTGAATGGTTTCCCAACCCATGTTCCTAACATGTACATAAATTTGAAATGTTGTTTTCCTTCACATAGAACAGTCGGGTACCATTGAAAACTGTTGGAAAATTGATTTCCAACCCATACGCCCCCAATCTCAAAAATCTCAAATAAAATGTTTACGAAAAAATAAAAAGAATAATAAAAACATTTAAATAATAAAAATTAAAATGTAAATTGATTATTAAGTAGTGTAATCTAAGATACTCCCAAAATAATAATGTATACATACCTCAACACCAACAAAAAGTCTCTCTTTTTCTCACCTTCCATATTATATCTTCATTCTTTTGTTCTTTTAATCCTAATTATATTTCAATTTTAGTTGAATATTTTTCCCTATTCCATTTCAATGAAATAAAATTTTCCTCAATAACATTAGTATAAAAAAATAAGGAGTCTACAAATAATTGTGAATCATTATCTCATTTGATCATGGATTACATAATCTAACATATGTCCAATCATTGTTTAATTCATCTCACAAACTTTAATCATCAGCTTCATACCATTAATGCTTCATTCAATCATTTAGTTGATATATGAATTAGTACTTTCCATGAAATATTCATAGTCTACTCATCAAATAATGTCTCACAGTTGGACTATAGGTCATGAATCTCTCCCACAAATCATGGAAAGAATATTAAAATCATATACTATATGTTTGATTTCATGCACAAGGAATATAATTATTCCTATGTAGCATAAAATATGAAATAATGTTGTATTTATTTACCTTTTATTTATTATAACATAACTACACTTATTCTTTAACATAATAACATATGATCATGATTCAATTTTTTTGTCTAATTAAAATTCAGGAAGAATATATTTAACGTAACGTTGTTTACTTCAATATTTCATAGCTCAATAATTAGGAAATTTATTCTCATGTGGAGACTCTTTCATTGAGTTAATATGATTCATTTGAAACCATCTATATTAAACCCCCACTATAAATTTACCACTTTTCTTTTAATATTTTGTCAGATTTTTTGATCCCATATTTATCCTTATTAATGAAATTCTATTATATTTTTTAATCTAATATGTGCTTCAAATCATAATCTCACACGGTAATCCAGAAGTATAAAAAACCAATATATACATTTTATTTAAAAAAATGAAATATATAAATAATATTTACATAAAAGGTTGATAAATATATTATAGTAACCCTAGTTTTATAAAATATATAAAATATTAAACTATAGATAATATTATGAACACATAATTAACTCTAAAAGTTCTATTAAAAATTATAATATATTAAAAAACCTTGAAAAAAATAAAAAAAATTAATATATAAGATTAAAAAATTTTATATATATAATATATAAAAAATAAATTATTTTTACATTATAAATTCACATGATAATAAATAATAAAAAATAAGTAGTAATTATCATAGTACAATATTAACAAAAAAATTAATAAATTTTTTATTTGTTTATAACATTGAAATGATATATATGATATATTATTACCCTATAAAATATAAAATAATAATGAAATATATTATACTTATGGGAATTATCAGCACCTTAGTTGTTGGTCGGAGTGGATACTCAAGAGGGGGGTGAATTGAGTTCCAATTAAAATTTCTGTTAAAATATTGTCTATTTAAAATACCCAATTTATAAAACAAGTTAAACTATAGCGAATTTATACAGATTGTAAATGTTCACTTAGCTTCTCAAATATTGATTATGTCTCAGTTAATTAACCACAAGATTAAACTAACTATTGAAACTAACCTGCTGATTTACAATAAGTATAAACACTTGCTAATTTAACTATCAAAGTAGCTTTAAAATAGTTTTGTATTTAAAATTAATACCAACGGAATAAATAAGATATATGTAGTATACTATAAACTTAAAATAAAGATGCACAGAAGATATAACTAGAGGTTCAGTCTCAAGACGAGACTTAGTCCTCTCAAATTTATATAAATTTGATCCACACCCTCGATCGGGGTTAACAACATTTTACAAAACTATCCCGGCCACGTAGGGACCTCTACCACTGTTCTTCGTGGGAAACAAATAGAATAGGACACAAAAGGATCTCTTCCACAGTTGACGTGGGTAAACAAGAGTAAAAAATTGTGGTTTGAGGATTTTGATATCATCCAGTTCAGTGCAGGAGACAGTGTGTGTATAAGAAATACAGAGTACACCACACTGCTCGAATCTTAATAAAGATATCACTTAGAGAGAGCAGATAAGAGTTTATAAAGCTCTACTGATTATCAATGAAGCTTCTGGACTCGTTGGATTCAGCAGGAATTCTTCAGAGTCCTTCTCTGGTTTTTCTGTTGAAAAACAGAGTGTCGTAGTCAGCTTTTCTTTTACAGATATGAAAAAGATATCTTGATTCGCCGTGTGTTCTTCAGTGGTGTTGGATTGAATTCCTGATAATTCTTTGATGGTAGGGCAATCTCTTTCTTGTTCAGTATTGTTCTTCTTGTAGTGCTCTCGGTGTGTGTAAGTTCTTCTCGTTGTATATTTCCACTTTTATTGCATCCCTTCTATATCGTGTACTCCATCTTAATCTTCCTTATATTCCACGAGTTATGGCAGTAGGAATGATTCCCTTTTCATTGCTACGAGATACGGTTTCCTGACATGCCAACAACTATCTTTAAATAACATTAATTGCATTAAAAACATCAAATATGACTGTTAGTATTATTTAAATAATATTGACGAAAAGTTAAGGAACGATGTCATAGTGATTATGTAAACAGTGTCTTCTTCACGGTATGAGGTTCACGGTATGAGATTCACGGTATGAGTTTCATGGTATGAGCTTGTCAGGGTGTCTGGATCACAGTTTTTCCTTCACGGTGTCTGGGTCACGGTTTTTCCTTCACGGTGTCTGGGTCACGGTGAGCCCTTCATGGTGTCCGGGTCACGGTGAGTCCTTCACGCTGTCTGGGACACAGTGAGTTCTTCACGGTTTCTGGGTCACGGTGAGTCCTTCACGGTGTCTGGGTCACGGTGAGTCCTCCACGGTGTCTGCTTCACGGTGAGTCCTTACTTAGAAAAATATCTGTATTTGGACATAGACAAAATATGCAGAATATGGATTAAGTTTAACCATTAGAGAGTAAGATAACATGAATCATAAACATAAAGTCCTAATAAAATATATGAGATTTGTGATCATGAATAAGACATATAAATAATAAAGAGAGTAATTAACATCCATAAGATTTGTTATCATTAAACCATGATAAGTTGTTATTATTGAGATTGAAGAGAATTATCAAGATGTGAAATGATGATTGAGATTAATTAACATTAAAAGGATTTCTGATCATTAAAACATGATTAACACATGATGAGTCCAACAATATCCCCCTTTTGATGATCACAAATTAGATATAGGAATAATATAAATGAAATGTAACATTAAAGATACTAGCATAGAAAAAAAAATTAGAACTGACACTTGTAACTTTTCTCCCCCATATATACTTGTAGAGATTTCTCCCCCTTTTGGGATTATCAAAAAGTAGAGAAAATGAAATGAAACTCGGCATTTTTCATTAAACAAAGGGTTCAGAATAAAACATACAGGATAAGAGAAAACATTAAACAAGAAATGACATCCCATCAAAAAGAAAACTGTCTTTAGACTCTTCAGGGATCCATCTTTTCCTTTCCTTTATCAGCAGAAGGAGCTGGTGATAAAGTAGAAGAAGGCATGGATGCAGTAGACAAAGAGGGTAAGGGTAGACCTTCAAAAACAGATGGAGCCAAAGTGGGATTAGAATAAGATATAGTCTTAGTTTGGTCAATAATGACTGGCGGGATCTGAGAAAGAGGTTGGCTGACTGACATGGCAGTTGAGGCTAAGGAAGGTAGACCAGGTCTAAGGGGTGCAGCAGCTGGAGAAACTATAGTAGTACTTTGCACATGAAGATACAACTTCAAAAGAATGATGAAATCAGTAATTATTTCACCACCATATTGCATATCCTTTTCAAAATCATCCTTATTTTCCATAAACATGTCCAACAATCTGGTGAACTCTGTAAGTTCCTGAACTTGTGTTTTAAAATCTTGAGTCACTGGATTGATTCTCATATTTTAAACAAGATACCTAAAGTGATCTGTCATATCACTTTTACAGAAAATATGAGAGAGATAAAGATCTATTTTCATGGTGATATATTATTGAGAATCATTGGATATCTTAGAATTAATCCTAACCAAGTCCAATGCTATATCACTGTTCATAACCACTTCTGTCAAAGAAGATAGATCCAAGCCACTGAAAGCACTCTGAATTTCTTCCTTGATTATGGATCTCAGCATAGAATCATCCAAAGAAGATGTGGAGGTCTGACCAGAAGCAGGTGAAGCCTTGACAGCTTCGGTTAGAACTTTGAGCTATTTCAAAACTTCTTGAATTCATCCAGTGTATTCATCTATAAGCTTATTCAGAGTTTCCAAAAGCTCTCTCATGCGTTCAAGCATCATGGTGTGTCTTTTTCCAATATTTTCAGCAAAATAATGGAGGTATGGATGAACATCAGACACAATTTCCCTAGCAAGGAGGGAATCAGATGGCTCAGGTGATGTAGCAACCGATGTAGGAGCAGAAACAAGAGCATGGGCAGAAACAAAAGCAGGTTCTGATCTCAAAGATAACTCATTCAGAAAACTTGCTATCATATTATTCAGATTTGCAACATCAGCACTTAACAGATTATTCTCAAATCTGACTTCTTGAATTTCTTGGATCATCCATGGTTGAATATGCAAGAAAATATTTTCCAAGAGAATTGATGCATCTTCTTGACTTAACTGAGTTACTGGATGAGGTTGAGGGGAGACAATTTTCTAAACTCCAGCTAACAATGTTTCTCCAAAAACTTTCAGATCCTCTTTGGTCACAAGGGAGAGATTCTCGGGTAAGGGTGCAGGTAAAGGTAGTGGTCCAGATTCTGGTTGAGGATCAGAGTCATATTCAGACTCAGATTCTTGTTCGGATTGAGGTTGGGGGTCTGGTTCTAGTTCTGGATGAGCTACAGACATCAGTTGAAACAGAGAAGAATGATCCATTCCAGTTGTAGAAAATTTCTCTGACTCATTCACATATTAAAAGCATGGGAAAACAAATAGAGTGTGCACAGAGTATGATACAACAGGTTGAGAAGCTTCAGCAGACCCAGCTTCTGTAATCTGAAGATTTTGAGGTCCATCCCCCTCAAATTATGCTTCCCTTTCATATTCTTGAGGCTCAGGAACATGGTCAAGATCCACAGGATCATCCCTGATCTCTTCAGAAAATTATTTCCTTTCCAACTAGAAGGCAATTTATATCCTCTCGTCAGTAGAGGGAATTATCTCAGTAACCGATTGTTCCACTGGTTGAACTTCTAGACTTGCTTCTTTTTCAACAGAAAGATCCTCTTCAATAGGATCAGCCTCAAAGTTTGCTTGCTGTTCTGAATCAGTAAAAACCAACTTCCTTGCAGCATTAGGATGAGCTTCTGGATATACATCTGCACTGGAAGCAGGAGATTCCTCTTCTCTCAAACTAGCACCCACTTCCTCTTTATGAGGTATTTCATTCGGGATAACAGCATGGACAACAGTCCTTTCTTTTTAAGCAGTATTTTTTTCCATTTGAGGTCTTCCAGCTTCTTCTCTGGGAGATACTGCAGTAGTTACTTCCTCATCTTCTTCTTCTGAAAACTCATCTACTTCATCTGGTTCCAATCCAGGATCAGATAGATTTTTAGGCGTTATTGTATAGTCAACAGGATTAAACTTTTTATACACTTGATCATTATCCTAAACCCACTACTTCTTCCAGGGGTTCCAGCTAATCTTCATCCTTATAATGATAGGCATGGATAGCTAGAAATCAAGGGCCTCTAACTTTTCTTCATTTGGTCCAACCATCCCTTTGGAAACTAACATAGCCGAAATCATCCTTGAGTAAAACAGGGAGGTGGATTTGGAAGTGACTTTGATCAGCTCACAGATATTGTTGATAACATACATGCATAGGTTGATCTTATGGCCATTCTTCAATAGATGAATCAATAATACATCCTGATACTTCATCACAACAAAATATTCTTTTCTTGGTGTAATCAACTTTTGAACAAATTTGAACAGAAGTCTAGTCTACCCGTCTAATTCAACAGCTATGGCCCTTTTCTTGGTGCCATTTCCAGTCAGGTTTTCTAATGCAGTCTCCAGGTCAAAGATGTCGGTTGCTGGAGGAGGGTCTCTCTATTAATCCTCACAAACTCCTTCATAGGGAATCCCTAGGCATACAACCCACAGCCACGATGAGAAAGAGCACTTTTTACCATTTATCCATCTTGTCACTATAAATCTTTCTCCAAAATCAAAAGAAAACTTTACATACTGATAAAATTGAGATACCAATCTCAGGTAGATTGGTCTATTCTGTCCATTGACCATCCAAGCCATCCTTGATCTCTTAAAACTTTTAAAACTAAAGATCTTCTAGACATCATCCACTCTGCACAAACAACTTTTTCAGGTACAACTGTATGGCTTACCAGGTTTGGGTTAAGAGGTCCTTCGAGAGCTATCCTCGGTATCCTTTTTTGCTTCTTAGAGTGGCGCTTCTCAGACGAGGGTAAAGATGGACGCTTCATCCTTGGCATCCACTGAAGTTTCAAGCAAGAGTGAGGAGAAGGTTCAGGAGAGAGTTAGGGTAAGGAATCGAATGAAACACTTATGTTTTATCATTTGGGAATGTCAAACGTCATAAAATCAAAAACACGGGAAATCAAATAGTGGTGAAATAAAAAATTACGTGATACAGGTTAAAATAAGAATAAAAAAAATTCACGGTGAGACTGTGAGCAGGTAGTCATCACGGTGAGACAATTGATATTCGTCTTGGTGAGACAGTGATCATTCTGTGTAGTCATGGTGAGACGGTAAATCGACAGATCGTGAGTATAAAATCTTGAAGGTGAGATAGTGAACATAAAACAGTAACTTAGAAAAAGTGACTATGAAGCCGTAAAGTAAAATACAATAATGAATTAAACATTAAGATCAGTAAGATATTCTCTTATGATTAATCATACCAAGATCATGTATGATGTAGTCTAATCATTCATAATTTAATGGTTTAGTGAATATATCCACAAGTTGATATTCAATACCAATGAATTCAAAAGCGATATCACATTTTTGATAATGATCCATCAAAAAGTGATGTCTTACATCAATATTTTTTTTCCTAGAATGAGAAACATGATTCTTAGAAATTTTAATAGCACTTCTTTAGTCACAATTTATTCGGACATGTCTGAATTGATATCCATAGTCTAGTAATGTGTGTTTCATCCCCAAAATTTGTGCACAACAACTGCCAACAGCTATTTATTCAACTTCTGCAGTAGATAATATAATAGAATTTTGTTTCTTACTACACCATGATACTAGTGACTTGCCTAAAAGGTGACATGTTCCAGTGGTTCTTTTTCTATCTAGCTTACATCCAGAAAAATAAGCATCAGAATAACTAACTAATTCAAATGATTGTCCTTTGGGATATAACAGTCCTAAATTGGGAGTATGCATGAGGTATTTGAAAATTATATTTACAACATTTAAAAGTGACTCTTTAGGGTTTTAATGAAAACGATCACACATACACACACTAAACATAATATCAAGACGACTAGCAGTCAGGTAGAGTAGACTTCCAATCATTCCTCTATAAGTGGATTGATCAATAGATATACCATTTGCATCAAGATCCATCTTACAGGTGGTACTAATGGGAGTGTCACTACTTTTTTTCCTATCCAATCCAAAACTTTTTAAAAGATCTCTAGTATATTTACATTGAGTTAAAATAATTCCATTATCATTTTGAAAGATTTGAATCCCAAGAAAGAATTTAAGTTCACCCATTAAACTCATTTCAAATTCATTTTGCATCATTTTAGAAAAATCAGTACATAATGTAGTTTTTGAAAATCCAAAAATAATATCATCTACATAAATTTGTACAACTTTGAACATCTGTAGAAATTCGTTTTATAAATAGAGTAGGATTCGCTATTCCTTTTGTAAAACCATTAGAAAATAGAAAAGTACTTAATCTATCATAACAAGCTCTTGGAGCTTGCTTTAAACCATATAATGCTTTTTGATAATTTGTAAATATGATTTGGAAAATGAGGGTTTGAAAATCTAGGTGGTTGTTCAACAAAAACATTCTTAGCAATATATTCATTCAAAAATGAACTCTTGAAATCCATTTGATATAGTTTGAAATTTAGATGAGAAGCATAAGCAAGTAATATCCAAATAGCTTCTAATCTGGCTACTGGAGAAAAAGTATCCTCATAGTCTATACCTTCTTCTTCACTATAGCCTTGTGCAACTTGCCTAGCTTTATTTCTAACTATGTATCCAGACTCATCAACTTTTTTTCTAAACACCCATTTAGTGCCTATTGTGAATGTGTCTTTAGGTCTTTCAACAAGATTCCAAACTTTATTTATTTCAAATTTATTGAGTTTTTCTTTCATATTAATTACCCAAAATTTATCATTAAGAGCATCATCAATGTTTTTAGGTTCAAGCTGTGACAAGAAGGCTTGATGTTCAACCTGATTTCTAAGAGAAGCTCTAGTTTGTGTCCCTCTGTCAAGATTTCCTACAACAAAATCTAAAGGATGATTCTTTAGAATCCTTGTTGATCTAGTAAAGGTAGAACATGAAATTTCAGGTTCTTCTCTGGTTTCGGGTTCATTAGGAATAGATTCTCGAATAAGTCCAGAACTAGTTTTCTTTATAGTAGGTTCATTGGATTTGTCATTAAGGTCCAGAACAGATAAATCATTTTCATGATTTTCAAGAGAGGTTTTAGGCTCATGTGGACTAGTTTCATAAAACTGGTTGTAAACATATTTCTCCACACATTTGGTTCTCTTATTGAAAACACTATAGGATTTACTAGAAATAGAGTAACCTAGGAAAATTCCTTCATCACTTTTAGAAGAAAACTTATCAAGATTATCTATTGTATTAAGAATAAAGACATTGCAACCAAAGACTATAAAGTAACTAACTTTAGGTTTTCTATTGTTCCCCAACTCATAAGGGGTCTTCTTAAGAACAGGTCTAATCCGGACTCTATTGATGATATAACAATCTATATTGACAGCTTCAGCCCAAAAGTAAATAGGCAGGTCATATTCATTAAGCATAGTTCTAGCAATTTCTTGTAGGGTTCAATTTCTTCTTTCTACTACACCATTCTGCTGAGGTGTCGTAGGGGAAGAGAAATTATGACTATATCCATTGTGTGAGCAATAGGATTCAAATTCATGATTCTCAAACTCACGGCCATGATCACTTATTAGGGTTTTAACCTTAACTCCAGTAAGATTTTCTATAGATTTGGATTATTTGACAAAGTAAGAACAAGCTTCACTTTTGTGAGCTAATATGTATACCCAAGTATATCTAGAAAAGTCATGTACTAGGACATAGACATAGTGCTTCCTATTTAATCTAGAAACTCTATATGGTCCAAAAGAATCCATGTGAACCAACTCGAGAGGTTGAGAAGTTGAAACTTATTTCTTTGATTTAAAAGAAACCTTGTGTTGCTTTCCCTTTTGACAGGCATTACAAACTTTTTTATTTTGAAACTCTTGTTTAGGTAGGTCTCTAACTATGTTCTTCCTAGTAATTTTTCTAAGTGAGTGTACATTTTAGTGTCCTAATATTCTATGCCATAATCAAGACTCTTTATGAAAAATATTTAGACATGTAACATTTTTCTTAGCTAAGGAATTAAAATCAACATCATAAACATTTTCATTTCAAAGAGCAAAAAAGACTAAAACGTTTTTAGAATTAAAAAAATTACAAGAATCATTTTCAAATTTGACATTAAAACCATCATCACATAATTGAGAAATACTTAATAGATTATATTTCAGTCCATCAACAAATAAAACTTTGGAAATTAAAACTGAATCAGTGATACCAAACTGGCCTAAGCTGATGATCTTTCCTTTAGAATTGTCATCAATGGTGACATGACCTCCATAACCTTTATTAAACTTTTGAAACACGATTAATCACCAGACATATTCCATGAAATTCCACTATACAGATACCATGTCTTCTTGTGGTAACTCTTCAAGTAGGTTTCCTACAAAATAGATTTAAATAGGAAATGATTTTGGTACCCAAATCTTCTTGTGTCCAGACAGGATATCCAATAAAACATTAGTTACCCAAATTTGTCTTATGGGTCTCATATAATTCACAGAATCAAAAGATTTTGAAAGATAATCTCTATTAGATTTATAACTTTTTGAATAACTAGTTGAAGCATACAAATGTCCAGAACTAGAACTTGCATTATTCTGTCCAGATTTAGGAATAAATCTATTCTTGGTAATCTGTCTTTTTCCAGGTTGGTATCCTATACCAGTAGTGTATCTAGGTGTAATCTACTTACCTAGAATTTGAGTAATATTATCTTTTCCATTTGTGAATTTCTCTAAGTCCTTTCTAAGTTTCTCGTTTGATAATTTCAGTTCAGTGTTTTCTTTAAGTAACTTTGCATTCTTTTCCATTTCTATGTCAAGATCAGATTTATGTTTAATAGTAAAAGCATATTGTTTCTTTAAAGCTTTGTATTTGTCTTTCATATCATTACAGGTTTCTTCCAACATATCAAAGTATTCAAACGGTTCTGATTTTGACATATTTTCAGAATCAGAATCATCTCCAGAATAGTATGTATTTAAAGCAGGGGTTTCAGATGTTACCTCATAAGTGTTTGCCATAAAACACATGTTTCCCTTATTTCTGTTTTCAATATCAGAAGCTTCAGATTCACTGGAGCTATCCTTAGAAGCACTCCACGTAGCCTTCATGGCTTTCTTATACTTATTATCCTTATACTCATATTTCTTCTTGTATTTCATCTTTGGAAAGTCTGCTTCTATATGTCGTTTTCTTTTTCATTCATAGCAGAAAACTTCATCAGATTTGTCAGATTTATTCCAGTCCTTTTTCCAATGTCCCTTATTACCATTCCTTTATTTGTAATTTGATTTTTTGAAAAACATCTTCTTCCTCTAAAACTTCTTAAATTTTCTGGCTATGTGAGCCATTTCTGCATCACTGCCAGATGCACTTTCACTTTCTTCACATCTTGAGCTATCACTTACATGAAGCTTCTCATTATCTTTATTCTTTGAAGTAGTAGTCTTGAAATCCACCGATTATCTTTTAGGTTCATGATCATCCTCCTTATTCACCTTGAGTTCTTCTTCATACATCATTAACTTACCAATAATTTCCTTGACTAGCAGTTTACCAATATCACAAGATTCTATGATTGAAACAGAAGTTCCCCTCCATCAGTCTGGTAGACATCTCAAGATTCTCATAATTTGTTCCTTTTCTGGAACAACATTACCATGTGAATTCATTGTACTGACTATCTCATTGAACTTGTGATAAATATCAGAAATAGGTTCATCAGTCTTCGTCTTAAAATTATCATATTTTATAGTATAAGTATTAAATCGCATTTCTTTAACATTGGTTGTTCCTTCAAGAGAAACATCCAAAGTATCCTAAATATCAAAAGTAGTTTTGCAAGCAGAGATTTTGTTAAACTCTTCATCTCCTAGAGAACTGTTCAAGTAATTCATATCTTTACAATTATTATTGTAGGCAGTCTTTCTAGGTTCATCCCAAGTGGATCTAACAGTAGTGGGAATTTTATATTATGATTCTATACTAGTCCAAATATCAAAACCGATGCTTTATAAATGAATTTTCATTTTATGTTTCCACTGAGCATAGTTTGTACCATTGAAGAAAGGTGGCCTGTTAGTAGCAGCACCCTCAATTCTGTTATCCATAACTAGATTTTATAAAGATAATTTAAAGAGATAATATTTAGAACTAATAGAAATTTAAGATCTCTAAAGATGAAACTAAAATCACAGTTGGAAAACAACGTATTTCAAAGATCCTCTGATACCAAATGTTGGTCGGAGTGGATACTCAAGAGGGGGGTGAATTGAGTTCCAATTAGGCTTTTTGTTAAAATATTTCCTATTTAAAATCCCCCAATTTATAAAACAAGTTAAACTATAGTGAATTTATAATGATTGTAAATGTTCACTTAGCTTCTCAATGATTGATTATGTCTCAGTTAATTTAACCACACGATTAAACTAAATTTTGAAACTAACCTACTGATTTACAATAAGTGTAAACACTTGCTAATTTAACTATTAAAGTAGCTTTAAAATAGTTTTTTATTTCAATGTAATAGCTACGGAATAAATAAGATATATGTAGTATACTATAAACTTAAAATAAAGATGTACAACAGATATAACAAGAGGTTCAGTCTCAAGCCGAGACTTAGTCCTCTCAAATTTATATAAATCTGATCCACACCCTGGATCAGGGTTAACAACAGTTTACGAAACTGTCCAGGCCACGCAGGGACCGCTACCACTGTTCTTCGTGGGAAACAAATAGACCAGGCCACATAAGGACCTCTTCCACAATTGACGTGCGTAAACAAGAGTAAACAATTGTGGTTTGAGGATTTTGATATCCTCCAGTTCAGTGCAGGAGACAGTTTGTGTATAAGAAATACAGAGTACACCACACTGCTCAAAAGTTAATAGAGAAATCACTTAGAGAGAGGAGATAAGGGTTTATAAAGCTGTAGTGATTATCAATGAAGCTTCTGGACTCGTTGGATTTAGCAGGAATGCATCAGAGTCCTTCTCTAGTTTTCAGTTGAAAAACAGAGTGTCATAGTCATCTTGTCTTTTACAGATGTGAAAAAGATCTCTTGATTCATCGTGTTTTCTTCAGTGGTGTTGGATTGAATTAATGAGAATTCTATGAAGGTTTGGCGATCTATTTCTTGTTCAGGATTGTTCTTCTTGTAGTGCTTTTAGTGTTTGTAAGTTCTTCTCGTTGTATATTTCCACTTTTCTCGCTTCCCTTCAATATCGTGTACTGCATCTTAATCTTCCTTATATTCCACGAGTTATGGCAGTAGGAATGATTCCCTTTTCATAGGTATGAGATACGGTTTCCTGACATGCCAACAACTATCATTGAATAACATTAATTGCATTAAAAACATCAAATATGACTGTTAGTATTATTTAAATAATATTGACAAAAAGTTAAGGAACAGTGTCACAATGATTATGTAAACGGTGACTTCGTCACGGTATGAGGTTCACGGTATGAGCTTCATGTTATGAGCTTGTCACGGCGTCTGGATCACAGTTTTTCCTTCACGGTGTCTGGGTCACGGTTTTTCCTTCACGGTGTCTGGGTCATGGTGATTCCTTCACGGTGTCTGGGTCACGGTGAGTCCTTCAAGTTGTCTGGGTCACGGTGAGTCCTTCACGGTGTCTAGGTCACGGTGAGTCCATCACGGTGTCTGTGTCCCGGGGAGTCCTTCACGGTGTCTGGGTCACGGTGAGTCCTTACTTACACAAATATCTGTATTTGGACTTAGACAGAATATGCAGAATATGGATTAAGTTTAACCATTAGAGAGTAAGAGAACATGAATCATAAACATAAAGGCTTTATAATATATGTGAGATTTGTGATCATGCATAATACTTGTAAATAATAAATTGAGTAATTAACATCCATAAGATTTGTTATCATTAAACCATGATAAGTAGTTATTATTGAGAATGAAGATAATTAGCAAGATGTGCAATGAAGATTGAGATTAATTAACAGTAAAAGGATTTGTGATCATTAAAACATGATTAACACAGGAGGAGTCCAACATTAGTGATCTTACCAAGGATATCTACTAAGTTATTACAAAGGCTCATTAAAATATTATCCCCACATTATTACAAAGTCTCATTTTAAATTTATTATTAAAAAATATCGTTAACTTTTAAAAATGTATTCATAAACATCTTAGTAATACTAATTTTTATGGTACTATAAGAACATCATGAAGGAATAACACAAATGCATCAAAAAAAATATTAAATTGATTCATCTTTGTGGTAAAATTTAGTCCATGTATCAATGTGAGGACTTTAACATTAATGAAACATATTATAGTTACTTTATACTAGAATTTACATTATTATCTTTAAAATGATAATTGATGTTTACATATTTATTAATTAAATTCATAAATCTAGCATATATATAATAATTTTGAATCATTGAACCAATAACACTATTCACGTATTATTATTCATTTTAAAAGTATCACGCTTTCTTTTTATGAAAAATTATCATGAATTTAAAAACTAATTTTTCAATTGTGATAACCATATATAAAAAATGTGGACAATACTTTTAATCAGGGATTGACATAATCATTATTAGAAATGGATATAAAATGAATGAAATGAACCATCAGTATATGGATACATATAAAAGGATTAATTTTTCAAAATAAAATTTTTCCCACAAATAAATATTTTCTTACTTAATAAATAACCAACTCTTTATAAGCCAATTAATAAAACAATTCTTAATAAATATCAAACAAAAAATAATCTTAAATTTTTATTTTAAATCATGAAAAATCATTATTAATTTTTCACAATGTTATGCATTCCCCTATAAAAATTATCTTCTAACTTCATTTAAACAAAAGGTTATTATCTTACCCCAATAAATCATAATATGCCAAAAAAATATATAAAATTAACAGATTAATCATATAGGATTTTAGGGAAACTAATTTTATATAATTACTAATTATATATGAAATAAACATCACTATTATAATTAGAGTACCTATCATAGTTTCATCTAAAATAACCATCTCTACTATACTTATAATAACCATCACTATATATTTCTTTAATCACTTGGAAAGACCTGTTTGATTTAAAATAATCCTTTACCTGATGAATTAGATAGTAATAATATGATCACTTATTATAGGTTTATAAGTTATTCACACATCCTTATAATCTATTCCAAAGAAACATAACATAATTCATATTAGCATTAATCACAAAAACATTCTTTTTCACACATATGAGATCAATTTCTTATATCGATATATCATTTTTTGTTTAAAAAATTGATAATAAATAGAATATATTAATGTAAAAGTTATGTGTGAATAAAATATGGAATTTGATATGGAATCCTGTAATCAGATAACTTTTTTGGAAGTGATAAATTTTGTTTTAGTCGAATAACTTATAATACAACATTTTTTTGTCCATTTGTAAAAAACCATAAAACATTTAGTAAAAATATTCATTTCTAAAAATGATAAAAAAAATAAAAAAGGGACCAATGTTTTTCTTTAATATATAACTTATTTAAATATTAATAAATTAATAAAATTATAGTAAAATATTGATATAGAAGAAAATATTGTTTTACGATAATCTTTTAAAAATGATTTGTAAATAAATGTCCATTACCATGAATTTGACTCATCAACTACATTATTTGTCTTAATTAATTATATATTTATATTAGTTTTTTTCTTTAGGATGTACCATTTTAATGTTCAATATTCTTTTTATATCACTTATTACAGTGTTATATACAATTACTTAATCATTTAAATTTGAGTCAGATGTTTTGATGATTTTATGTACATAAGTACAAACTTCCATCAATTGGTTGACTATGGTCAACGATTTAATTATAAAACCATCTTTATATTGATAATTATTATATGATTATAATTTTATTAATCATGTACACTTTGTAATCTAATTTGGACATATTATTCTGGAAAATGAACAACATGTAATCATGGAGATGACATGCCATATTTATTCATGAAAAATGATTACCCATTTTAAAAAAAAATTATATGATGGAAATAAGTATAAATATATTTATATATAATGATAATTAAAACATATATATCATTTTAATTGTTTAACTATACTTAAAAATTTCATCCATATAAATGTATGCATAAACGAAGTAATATTTTATGAGCGGATGGATTGGTAATATATTTATTGCAATATTATATTTTCTAAATAATAAATATTTCATTAATATAACATATATATGTTAATTTCATCCTTGTAACCACTATTGAGTGATAGTGCTGGAAAATTAATAAAATCAGTTAGTGGAGGAGTAGTCATCCATACACACAAACAAAAAATTCCATTCTCATTTCATATACGTTAGAGATGAATAAAATTAATAAAATTAATTTAATATCATCATAGTATATAAATTATTATAGTAATATTAATTTATCTATAATAAATAATATTTTTAGGAGGTTAACGTAGAAATAAAACTGAAACATATGGTCAAAAACAATTTAACTTCATTGAAAATTATCAATTTATTAACACCTTCATCCATCAATAGATAGAATTATACCAAATAAAATAACACTATAATTAGTGTAGGGATTATAAAAATGAATTTTGGAAGCTATTGGTAGAAGGAAATTGATTTTTTTATGTGTGAATAAATGAGAATAAGGGGGTACCTTTTAAAAGGGAAGGTAGCGAAACTTTTTTAATTTCTTAAATTATTAATTTATTATAAATTGATTTTGATTTAAAAATGACTCCAAATTGAGAATATTTGAGTTAATGATGATTATGAGTATGAATAATATGGTAATATAATTGTTGAACATGTTTATATCACATTTTACCAATTTTTTTATTCCCCCATTAACCCATTTACACTTACCATGACAAAAATGTTATCCACACATTGTGGGTCATGATATTTACTAAAATTGGATAAAAATTATATAAATGGAAAAAAGTTGATTTTTTAAACCATATAATAATCTCATTCCTGATTATAATATTTTAATATGTTTTATATAATTTAATAAAATATTATATTCATAAAATGTCAATGATGTAAATTTCAGAACTATTTATTTGCATTGAATTGTAGAACATAACGACCACTAGGGTGTTAAAATATAATTAAATTAGCATTTTACCAAAAATTTATAATTTTAATAAATTATGTTGATTTATATAAATAATTTAAAATTATATTAAAAGTAATATTTTTTATTTCATTTAATTTATTTTCCTTTTAATTGAATAATAACAACATCAACATTCTATAAGTATTTAAGGTAATTATAACCTCAATAAAAACTAAAAATTAATTACCATGATTAAGATAAATCATATAGAAATAAAAAACTATAAAATTCATCATTTTATTGTGATTCTGGTGTAAAAGTATATATAATTATTAAAAACAAGAGTGTAACAAATATGATTGTTCTATACATATAATATTATAAAATGTATAATGACATAACATAGAATATAAATTCCATACGTTCAACATTTGGATAAAAATATTTGAAATGTACTCATATAAAAAAATAATTATAGGTTTTTGGGTCGCAATTTAGTCATTATCATTTTATTTTTAACCTTAATTAACTAATTTACCCTTCATTATGAAAACAAAAAATACATAGATAGTTATACAGAGTTACAAAAAATAAAGGGGTATAGTTACAAAATTTGGAATCATTGATTAAACATATATAATATGTTTCTAGAAAATAAAAATAAATAATTGAAAGAATTTAAATATCAATTAAACAAAAAAAGTAAATAAAAAGTTTTATTAGAAAAAAGTCCATTTTATGTAAAAACAATTAGTATAAAAATTATATATATATATAATTCCTTTAAAAACATATTTTAATTATTTTTTAAAAATAAAAAATAAATAATTTATAATGTTAATCAATTATATAATTTTAATTTTTAAAAACATTAAAATAAAATAGATTTTTTTAATAAAGAAATATATTTTTCATTATTATTTGAAAAATCTATCATTTAATATCATATTTAAAAATTCATCCTAAGGTAATTTCATCTATTTGAATTCAAAAATATGGTTCATTTTTTATAATTATAAATCCATAACATTGAAATTACGATATTTAATAAAAACCATATAAAACTTAAAAAACCAATTTGGTTTGAAATAAAGCTTTTTCATTTAAAAAAATCACTATGTAATTTTTTATAATTGAATATAACTCAATAAAATATTACTAATGAATGTATATGAAAATTATAAATATAAAAATTAATTGTCCTTTTAGTTTCTTCCTCCTTTTTAAAAATTTTTCTTCTGAGTTTTTATCACATGGTAAACAAGTGGGGATTCATTTCCCTCATAGAATATTTAGACTCACGTGTTTTTTATTCAATAATATTTTTTTTTCCAAAAAACCATAACCTAATGAAATACCTTATCCTAAAATTCATTTTATATATAGAGAATAATTTAAAAAGGATACTTGTAATAAGAATTGGTATCTTTTGATTGAACTATCTCAAGGCTCAAAACCTGATATGAATCTGGAATATAGTTTCTTAGTGTCAAAACATGAAAAACAAATTATATACCTTGGATAAACATGGATTCTTGTCCACCCAGTGGGAAACTCATCAAAATTTATTAATAATTTCACATGGTATAATGAATTTTTTACTCAACATACTTTTTAAAAAAAGAATAACACATATCTATGGAGAACAATTATAATGAATCTGATTACCTACCCCAAAATAATGAACTATTATACTCTTATCCAAATAAATTTTATGTTATCAATGAGATGTCCCTATATATTTTTGAATTACCATATGATTATTAACAATTTCCTCTACCGTTAATTGTCACGTCATCATTTGTTTTCCTTATTCATCCTAAAAGAGGGAGTCTTACTCCAGTTTCCATTTGACACCTCAAAATGGCTCCATCAAAATTCTATAAAGATACATTTTATTGTAAGAAAACTCGAATAAAGAATGATATTGATCCCAACTTCCCTAGAAATTCTTGGATTATGAATTAATAATTTCATCCAAAGTATAAACTATATACTCATAAAACCCCTTAGATTGAGGACAAATATATACACTACATTATATTCCGTATAGAATGAAATATGAATTAGTTTAAAAATATTTATGTGATCCTAAGATCATGGTTAGATAAAATGGAGAGATTCATTCAATGTAACTCGACTAACTCCTTGAGGTGTACTCAAAAAATTTGAACAAAACCTTAGCTATCATGAATGGGTTAGAAATTCATATATATATATATATTTAATCGATCAGTAATAATCAAAATTGAAATTTACCTCAACTATTTTGTGGTAGTTATATGAAAAAATTCATGGATACATTCTCTAATTTTCAGCCGGCCACTAGAATTGGCTAATACATATATATTGGTAATTGTTAAACTAAATTTTCCTACTGAACAATGAATCATTTTGAGGTTATTTGAATAATATATCTTTTAATTCCATTCCTGTATTAGTACATTCAAAGGACTCGATGTATATTAGTTATTCTAGGATGAATGAAAATCATTGAACTATAAGATTCACTCAAAAATTCTCTCTTTAACTTGGAAGCATATTTTACAGACAATCTCTTCCAAATATCATCACACAGTCTTTATGAATTTAAATTTAAGGAAATATAGAATTATTAACCAATCCTAGATTTTCTTATAACTTCAGATCTTCCTTTTTAATTTTATTAATTCATTTACATAGTTATTACTATAATGAATCCAAAATAAAAATAGATTAAGATCCATCATGCATATTTTTTAGGAAAAAATTAATAAATTTATTAACCAAAGGGTCATGATTTAAACCTTACATGAATAATTGTACAATACATTTCCAACTAAAATCCTCAAACAATTTATTTTCATTTATTGGATGATTATAAATTTTCAGTTATAATTTTTTTTCTATTCTAGCAAAATCCTTTATCAAATGATAAACTATTTTTTAGGGAATATATATAAAAAACTTTTTTAAGTAATGTATATTTCCAAAATGGAACAATAAAAATTATTTCACAAAATTTTAAATCAAAACACTTCAGATTCTGTTTACAGGTCTTATGTAGAAGATTTTTTCGGATGTAATTTTATTTTTTTCAGGAATATTAAATTACCTGATCATTTTGTATCAGACATAACCAAGTCCTTTTAATAAAGAATCATTGTATATAAAAAATTCCCCAAATATGGATAGTAAATCCAAATATAGAGATTTCACCAATCTTATATTCCGTTCCATCGGACTATCATCGCATTATTTTTTCTAGATGAAATGAACTCTATTTCATGTTAACATAGTAGGTTGTCTAGATAATTATGGAATGTTTTCAACAAACCACTGATAATAGCCTTATAATCCAGTAAAACTTGTAATATATGTATTATTTGTTGGTCTTCAACATTCATCATCCAATTTATTTGAGGGGGATCACCTGTTATAATTTTCTTATTAACAATGTTTCAAATTATTTCAGTCTATTATAACTAAAAAACATATTTTATTAGTGTTCGTTAAAACTAATTATCCTCCATGGATTTTAAAATAATCCTTATATGTTTTTTAATATCATTATAAAGTTTTGAATACATCATGATTCCATCAATAAAAGAAACTATAATCATATCCAAATATTCATGGAATTATAAATTCATAAGTTCGACAAATATTGTTTGGTAGTTTTTTTAACAAAAAGGGCATAACCACAAACTCATAATTCTAGTATACAGTCCAATTTTTGTTCCTATTATTCTTCTTCACCTATAGTTGATTGTACTCAATAATTCTATCATACATGGAACAATTGTAATCACTATGTAGTTGGTCAACAAAATTATCAATATGGGGAAATGATACTATTTCATAGTATCTATTTTATTCAAATAAATATAATCAATGAAAATATACGTGTCATCATATTTCTTTTTTTAAAAAAATATAGTATAAATTCATGGGGATGTTATTGGATGAATGGATCCATTATCAAGCAATTTATTCGACTTATTTTTCTATTCCATATTCTCTAACTAAGCGATTAAATATAGGGAGTACTAAATTTTTTTTAGAATCAATAACTGACTCAATAGTAAATTCATCTTCCCAGTCTGGTATAACATCAGTAAAGAAATTAAGAAAAACATAAAAGTGTTCCTTTAATACGGGTATGTCTTCAATATATCCATTATTTTAATCTCAAAAATATTCTCCAAATAACATTTATTAAAATAATTTAACTATTTTTCATCTTATTAATATGTTATCAATGGTATGGGTTCATTGTCTTATAATAAATAAAAAACATTCTCTAAAATACATATTATTTTCGTAAATAAGGATCTAATCCATTCCAAGAATAACATGAAACTCTTACAGGTGAATGACATCCAGATGTTCATTTAAG
Organism: Viscum album; assembly: GCA_963277665.1. Taxonomy (NCBI): domain Eukaryota; kingdom Viridiplantae; phylum Streptophyta; class Magnoliopsida; order Santalales; family Viscaceae; genus Viscum; species Viscum album. The sequence continues at coordinate 1,827,821,371 of OY728119.1, read as the reverse complement.
GACATTCCGAAATCAATGAAAACAATATTAATATAAATTATTTTTTTCTTAATACAACCCCTTGTGTTTTCACAATATTTTATAGATTTATTTAATGATGTTTAATTACAAATTTTATACAAAATATCCCAAAAAGTGAAAAAATTAAGAGACTCTAAATCATATAAGACATTAGAATAATTTTAATTGTTAAGAAATGTACCAAATACCAATTAATTTAGTGTCCTAGAATATTCTTAAGTATTATCAATGAACTTACCCACACTAATTATTTATAGTCTAGCTGATCCCAGTCATTTAGGATCTAATTTGGATAGATATGTTCATAATGACCAAGAAAATTACATTTCAATCATTTTACTTTTTATTTATCCTAATGTTTCATCCCACCACAAATATATTTTTCATTTTAAATAAAATAAATGTTCCCAAACAAAAATCATTATAAATTTTTTGTATAATTGATAATGAATTCCCCAGGATAATTTTTACCACAACTCTAAATAACTAAAAATATAACATTCTTACCATCACATTTCTTTCATCCATTCACCCAAATTTCTGACCACCTCAAATACATTTTCTATTATTCTTATATATAGATGTGATCATTCAAATACATTATTTCTACCATCTCAGCACATTTCTCATGTTTCTCATAATTTTATAAATTAAAGGAATCTAATTCCCTTAGATATTTTGGATTATATCCTTAGTAAAATAGACTAATCTTATGATTAAAATCATAGATCATATTTGGTGCATCCCATTATAATTTGGGGATGTTTTCCTCGTACAAAACAAGAAAATATTCTTCCCATTTTTCAATTCCAATATTTTAATTTCTATTATACGTTCAATAGATTTATAAAAATATTTATCAAAGATGATATCCATAAATTCATGTCCATAAAAAGAATCATTCTTCTTTATTTCCCTAAAATTGCTTATCATTGACTATCACAAGTCTTATTCAGCTTCAAATGGTAAATTGAAATGCATATCTTATGATGACGGTAATATCCCATCACAATGAATATATTTTCACCCTATTTAATCAAACCATTAACTACCACTGGTTCAAAAGATCCACTAAATTTCAGAGGGTGTTGTCTCCTAAAACTATTCACTATTTTCTTGTTCTTTTATAGTAGATATAGTTATTATATAGACTAGAAGAAATCAAAATTTATATCCTTCATAAACAAATCCACCATAGGAAAAACTACTCCATTCCAATTCCATCCACTCTATGATTATGATTCAAAAGGGTATCATACCTTAATGACTTCTTATAGTATCTTCTACGTTCCCTATATAGATAACCATTATTAAAAAACCTAGTTTAGATGAAACAATATATTAATCTTAATATTTTACATCATCTCAACTTACCAATGGGGAAAAAATATTTTAATGGTATTCTATTAACAATACCCTAAACCGAAAACTTTATCTTAACCTACGTTATGATACCAAATATAAAGACCCAACCTTTTTAGTTACATAATACAGCAACATTAATGTAGAATTAACATTTTAAAATTTTAAAATATTTTTGAGGTTTATATTTTACGATATTTAGGTCATAAAGAATACATAAAATAACAATATTTTACAAAGTGGAATAATTTAATGAGTATAATTTTTTTCATTAAATTAAAAATTAAAAATAAACATATTTTTATTTATTATAAATCATCATGATATTGAAACTCAATTATTATTTTACATTACCCATCCACAATTTGAAAAGAAAATATTTTTATATTTGCGGTGAAAAAAATCTCACTTAGTGAACTAAAATGAATGATAGAAACTATTAATCCATGAAGACGGATAAAGATTTTATTTTATTAAAATAAACATTAGTAATGAAATAATCTATATCATAGGAAATAAATTAGCTACTCATATAAAAATTTCCATATAAAATTCTGTAATATTTATTAATATAAAAAATGAATCTCATTAAGGTTTATTTGAAATTGAGAATAAATAAATAAATTTTCTCCAAATATTTATATTTTCTAACCATTAAAAATTACCATATTTTTCATTTAAATAAAAGATCATTATCTTACCTTAAGGTGTAATAAAATTCCCATTAAACCTTATAAATAATTGAAAAACGTTCTGGTTACATTGGATATAATTTAGGTATAACTATTACTTAAACTTGGAATAGACATCATGGTTATACTAAGAGTAACCATTTCATTTTTGATTTAAATAACTGACATGGTTATACATGGAATGAACATTTGAGTACATTCCAAATAATACCTTATAAAAACCATATTATTTTAACTCCATCAATTTACCCAATTCATTGTAGATCTATATTTTGATGATAAATTCATGATTTTTAAATGAATCACAAATCTTTTTAAACAATTTCCATGAACCAAAATATAATACATATATTATTGCATCAAAAGAATCCTTACATCCTTGAGAAAACTTTTTCTATTTTTTATATTTCCATTTCTATATTAAAACTATTTTGGAATATAACCATTACATATCAATTGACGAGTTTTCTTTGAAGAAAGTATCTAATATTTTAATGTAATCCAATAAAATAGTGGTTATAGAGATTTAAAAATGCATTTTCTCCCTATAAATTAAAATAGCTCATTCATTTTTCTATTTGTATATAACTTTAAAATATTGAATAAAAATATTCCTTTGGAAAATCATTAATGGAAATTAAAAAGGAATAAAATATTTCTGTTATAATTGTAATATATCTTCATAAATACATCAGTAAGATCATATTTCAATATAGATTTGGAATAAATAATATTTTTATGGGAATCTTCTAAAATAGAATTTTAATAACAAAACCCCTTACATTGGGATTCAATCGACATTTATATTCATTATCTTTTGGAATAATAAACATATATTTATTATTTACTACGTTAAGAACCATTTTAATGTTTATTATAACTTTTATAACATTTATTTCCATGTTATATAAAATTAAATAATCATTTATTTTCACATCAAACATTTTTACGACATTCAGTATAGTAGTCCAAAATTACATCAGTAGGGTGATTATGGTTAATGAAAACATTGTTCATTAATTTTTATTACAACAATCATTAAATAAATATAATTTAATTTATCTGATTTATAATTTTGAAACCATTCATGATTGATGGTTATGAAAAGTTTACTATGTTACAATTGTGGAGATAATAGGCCTAGCTTACACGTGCGTAAAATTTCCATTTTTCATCGATCATTATAAATGAATTTAAGTATCATTTTATCTCACCAGAATTATAATAATATTATTAATATCATATTAAAAATTTAAATAAATAATATATTTAATATATGTTATGTTGTGATGAAAAAGGAATCGCATTGCTTCGTTATGGTGATATCCCACATGTGACAATGAACATTGTTAACATTTTCAGTCAAGGGAATGTTAAGAACGTTAATGAAATATTATTAATTAATAATGATAAATATTTTTAGAAAAAAAGATAAATATATTAAATGAATTATTACCAATATTATTGAGATACTCTAAGGGAAAATTCATTACATCAGGTCACGTGGTGATAGTCCACTATACACACCAATGATTAATTCCTCATCAATATTTTTTGTGGAAGGAAATGTATATAATATATTAAATTAAAATAATAATATTTTTTTATATTTACGGTAATGGGTTTTTTATTTAATCACGGTTCAATATGATTTCATGGAGATGAAACTAGAAAAAAATAATAAAACATGTGATTACACTCTATCTATCTTCTTTGGAAATTCTTCTCTGATTAAAAAATTATTCACTCTTGGTATATTATTATTCATACACGAAGAAATATATAAATATTTTATGGATTCTAGTATGAAATTTTTGATGTTATTTGATGATATAAATATGTTTTTGAGTGTTAAAAATTTAGAATGAGTTAATCCCTTTTATAATTGAGGGTTGGGCAGTCTTGGAGTTTATTAAAATATTAATTTAATATAATTTAATTTTTATTTTAAATTTTCTCAAAGATTATATTATTCGAATATAAGCGTATTATTAGTTTCAATACTCTAGTAAAATATTTTTTTACATTTTTAGATCTAATTTTTACCCTTATAATTATGTTGTAACCCCTCATTAACAGTTTTTTCACAAACAATGATAACATGGATTTCTACTATTTTGATGGTCAAGGAAGTTATTGTAAATTGTAAAATGGATCATAAAAGTAGAATTAATGTAATTTTAAACTATTTCATAATAATTTTCATAAAGCTAATATTTTTAATAATTTTATATCATATATTAAAATATTACATTCAACAAATTTTCAATAATGTCACTTCTAGACCTATTAATTTACTTTCATACTTGTAAAATAAAAACAAACATGAAAATAAAATACATTAAATTTACACATAAAAAAATATTATAGTTATCTAAAACAATTAATATATCATTTATTATTTCGAATTATATTACATTTAATTATTTAATTTATTTAATTTAGTTTTTAGTTAATTGAAAAATTATTATGTCAGCGTTGTTTAAGCATTAAGACAATTATTTCATTACTAAAAATTAAAAATAAATTAAAATAATGAATATAAATCATTCATATTATGAAAAACATTTATAAACAAATATATCTTCTGGTTACCCATATGTTAAAAGTGGTATAGTTCATAAAAATTAGAGGGACATTTTTTTCTTTTGATTACATGAAATATTATAAATGTTATAATCAAATAAAATTACAAAATAAAGGACCACATACTCAACCATTTGACATTTATCGATGATATATAATAATAGATTAAAATTAATTCAAATTTTTATGATATTTTTATTCAATATAATTTTATTTGGAACTTTATGTTCTTATTTTTTTTATTTAGTTTGGTAACAAAAATAAATAAGATTACTAATCATCTTTAAAAAAAGGAAAATAATTTACATATTTGTACACAATGACTAAAAATATGAAATAATTTTTTTTAAAATTGCAAACACATATATATTATGAATTAATGTGGAATTTATCCAAAAAAAAGAAAAGAAAAACATGTTCTCATAAAATTTTCATTTTTAGTATAAAATTATTTTATACTAAAATAAAGTATATAATTAATTATAAAACAATAATTATATATTTTTGAATCCAATTTAGTATAATGAAGTATTAAAACTAATTAAAATTTAAATTTTACATCATAAATACTAGGAAGTATACTTTTTAATAATAATTGTTATTATTTAAAATAAATTATAAAATCATAAATTAAAAACAACTTTAGGAGTCAATTTTGACTTGTAGAATTATTAAATTAATTCAATTATTTCAAATTAAAATTATATAGTGTGGAATTATATATTTTAAATAATTCCATATAATATAAACAAATAAATATTAGGAGAAAAAAGTCTTTTCTCGTTTTGATCAAACCAATCACTCATATTTTTATATTGAATATTAGTCTATAAAATAAAACTGTTGAATATATATATAAATTCATTATGTCACACTTAACTATAAACATAAAATCAATATAATATATTGATAAAATTTTCATAAATGATTGTATATCATTAGAAATTCATCACATGATATCAATTATTATATCTAACCCACATTAAATGAATGATGGTATTGGTTTATTTAATTCCTAAATCACCAATGTGTAAAATATGGAGAATTAATTTCTATAATAAACTAAGAATCATAACATTAATAATCATGGATGAATATAATATCATGTATTAAAGGATTCCATTTATAGTTTATTCAAATATGACATTCCAAATCATTGAAATTAAATGAACACGGTGAATTTTTTTCGCAATATTCAATGATAAATTATAAGGGATTTATGTAAGACCTGAAAAAATAAATTATGTTTAAACATATTATAAAATATATAACGATACAAATAAATAATCAATGAAATAGAATTTCCAAAAAGTGGTGGTCAAATGTAAATGAATGATGAATCAAGTGTTTAAATGATATATAAATGAAGAAACATAAAATCTTTGTATAACTATTATGATAATTTTATTTCTTGGGAAATAAAAAATTTGGATCAATAATATCAGATGAGAATATAATTATAAAATATTTTCTTACAAATGGAATGTAATAAATAATATATAAAAAATAAGGTAATGAAATATTTGATAAAATGAAAGGATAGTTAGAGATAAACCCATTACTATAGGTATCCCTTCCTAAAATATAAATATTAAATTATTTTAAATATGAATGTTTCATAAAAAGATATATGTTAAATAAAAATGAGTGAAGATATCCTTATGATCTTGAGGGTAATAGGCTATATGGAAGTGTCTTTTTTATTGGTGAAATTGGATGGTTTTTAGAAAAAAGAATTTATAATTTTCTAATAATTTGTTTTAATTATTTGTTTTTAATGAATAATAGGAATAGTGTGGGTAAATATTACATTGAAAATATTTATACTCTCGTGTAGGAAATATTCCCATTGTAGCATGTGGAATAATTAAATTTAATTGAAGATATAGTTATTCAACTTTATAAGATAATTTTAGATTTAATTATTTATTATCACTTATTAAAGATACAATAACTAACCCTTATCTAATTTTTGAATCCATAATATTAATTTTTGGTATATTTTCTTGAATGAAGTGTCACTTTTTTTAATTATGAAATTAATATTATCTATAAATTTTATGGGATTGATTTCAGTGAATAATTGTTTTCCTTATTATTATACATATTAGATACTTATTATTAATAAAAATTCCCATATTATTATTTAAATTTTTATTTATAATTTTCTAGTATTTTTATCATTATAGGATGATGATGGAAATAATAAATTTTTATTTCATCATAAAAAATAATTTTATTAAATATATCCTATGGAAATATTTCATTTGAAAAATTCATTGAAAATTAATTGAATATGGTTTTGGAATATGGATATTGAAATTTATCCCATTGAATTTTATTTTTGAGCTATGAATGTTCATAATAATATATTTTATTTTAGTTTGACTGTGGAAAATCTATATACATATAATGAATTCGTTTTAAAATAGTAAAATATATTTGAATCTATATAAATGACATTGTATATTTTCTTAATTTTAATGGGTTCTTAATTAAAATTTTCAATGAATTAAATATATATTGCTCTATTTATGAAAATATATAAAACACCTAACACTTTTAAAATTAAAATAAGTTCACAAAACACACCAATAATTCATAGTGTATTTTACAATTCACACAAGTATTCATATTTTTTATAAAAAATAAAATGAGAATAATTGTAAATAATTTATATGGTTTTATTGAATATTTTTAGCACATCTTATAGAAATAATTATCTACAATAGTATTGAAATTAATGTTTCATAAAAAATGTGTTACATAATCACTAGAATGAATAGATTATTACGCTATAAAATTCACTAATAGTTGTGCTATGTATTTAATATATATGTATATATATATATTCCTCATTAATAATCGAATTAACAATTTCAAATGATTAATAATAATAGTAAAATTACTAATATTATAATAAATTAATATTTTTAAGTTATATTACTATTCCAATGGTTATAATAAAGTAGTTACATCACCCAATTACACTATTATTGTTTTTTATCCTTTAATATTATTAATAACAATTAAATCAAAAACTTATTATTTTTTAATTTTTTATATTATGTACATATATATTTTCTATATGAATTCATACTTTTTTTAAATTTATCACATTCATAGTATAAGGGTTTTTTTATTATAATTTTTTATAAGATGTAATCCATTGTTTTTCTCACGTATAATCATGTTATTTATAGTGATTTATGATATAATTTACCTGAATTAATCAACTTAAATATATTTATACATTAACTATAATGTGTTTTTTTAAAATGATATAAAGTTCAATATGTGTTTAATATTATTGATTAATAATAGAAATTAATTAATTATTCTAATAGTTAATATTAGAATGATTTTCATTTAGTTGTGACATATACATAAGTAGGGTATTTAAATTTCATAGATACATTTATTTATAATATGGTATGTTCCATTTCCCACACATTACAGAAATGGTATCATTATATTAATTACATATTGACAAGCACCTATCAATGTATCCACATATGTTGATGAATAACAACACTAACATAGTAATTATTTGAAAAAGTTAATAATCATAATATCCTGATACGAAATAGTGTAAAAAAGATATAAATTTCCTCACATATTCTCATATTATTAATATGTGAACTATATCTATAGATTTAAAAGAAATATTTCTAATAATTGCTGTCATAACATTTTTATATTATAGTTACAAAAAACAAAAAAACACATATTTGGTATGAAATAATAATCCATAGACTAAAACTTATAAATCTATTTTTCTAAATACCTACTATACATATGAAACATTAATATTTTTTACTATTTAAGATTCTTGGAATCTTATACATGGAATAAATTTGAAATATTTCAAAAGTAAATGGATTTTAATTGATCGAAATTACATAATTAATATTATTGATGAATTTATGTAATCCATGTTATTATAATACATTTTATCCTTCACAAATTTCTCTATATCATTGGGAAATAAAGCCACATGAAAGGGATGATATTATAATCTTAGTATCTATTTTAAAAAACATTTGTAGCATGTTAATGATTATTATTCGTTGAATTATGTACCAGATCATGTTATAATTGTAAATTTTTGAAATCCCATAATTTATCTTTGAATATATTTAAAATAATTTGATATTTATTAGAAATATGAAATTATCAGGCGACATAAGAAATCACCATGTTAAATTGTTAATGATAGAGTCAACATTAGTCATATGTAACTAAGAGAGTAATGTTGAGAAATGGTGTATTATAGATTCATCTTAAGTTATATGTAACATGGGAGATATCATGAAATATAGGTTATGATAATATCATCATGTAAAATGATTTTTTAATGAATACATCATCTTTAAATTTAAATGGATCTAAAAAATAATTAAATCAAAATTTATTAAAAAGTATTATCACCACGCAATCAGGAAGAAAATACCATTTCACATCCCTTTTGTATGATAAATTATATACTGTCTCATAATTATCGTATAATAAGAACATTACCAAGTCTCATAAAAACTATTTCATAAGTGATCTTACCTTGGAATAACTTCAATGAATGATAAAAATATAAGGAACGATGTTCACCAGGGTATCAGAAACATCTTCCCAAATATTATAATGAAATTATCATTATCATTAGACCATGAGATCACATATATATGTGATGAATTTATTAACATAGTTTATTACAAATATATCACAAATATTGAAATCAATTAAATAAATTTAACAGAATATAATATATGATCATAAAAAATCATCACATTGATATACTCAATAAAGGTTACCTACAGACAATAAATTTTTTTATTCAATTTAAAAATTATAAATATTAATAAATTGAATCAAATATAGATAACTTAAATTAAAATAATGGGATTTGGAAATAAATTTAATATTTGATAAAGACAATCATTTTGTCTAAAGGATATTTGAATATTTTTATCATAGTGGTTATTCATTATATTTTATGGGATATGTGTTGTAAAAATGCTATACTGATGAGCGAGTAATAATTTCAAATGTATTAAAATAAATTATGTCTAAGAAAATGGGGGTAAAATAATTTAAAAAATAACTAAAATTTCATTGAAACTTGATTCACATGTGATTTTAAATAATGTTTTAACAAGAATAATTTAATAATTATTAGTGAGAATAAATGTTTTTAGTATAAAGAATATATATGTGTGTGTGGTTTAAATAAATATTGTGTATATTTTATGAAATTGAATATAATGAAAATGATATATTTATGTAGTAATAAAATAATATGAAATATAAAACAATTTTTCATTACCAAATGAATGTATCAATGAATAGGGGATAACATAGGGAAATAATTGTGGAATTGATGAAATATCGAAAGGAAGTGATTGGAGAAACCCTTTCATTTTATATGACTTATTAATCATGGAAGAAACACCATTTAATGGATTGATATGTATTAAAAGTTATTAATTGGTTATAAAATAAATATATATGCTCTGAAAATCTTCTTAGTACATTTGAATATGTTTTAGTTATGGATATTCATTGAAGAAAGTGGTTGTGTTCTAAATAAAATATAAAATGAACATCAAAAATGAAATTAATAATTTGATTTATTTGATGAAAAATAAAAATAAAATCTATTAATGTGTCTATCTATAGTTTTTGATAATAATGGGTTTTAATATAAAATTTATTCATGTTTTATAAAATCATTGAACAACATTCCTTCATATGTTATTATATACCATATTTTTCTTAATTTACTTATCATGTATAAATTTTACTATGGATAAAATCATCTAAAATTTAGCAATTATTTAATTCATAATATCCATCCAAAATTTAATAAATATCAATACAAATTATTATCCATTTATGGTTTATTAATTTATTAAATATATATAGAGACCCGACCCTAGAAATCTTGGTGTCAGTTTCGTGCTACAATTCCATTGACATAATATTAAATAAAATCATGTCCCAAAGGACCAAAATCATTAGTAATGTTATTAAACTAGATACATAAATGAGTATGGTATTAAAAATTAATACATTAATTCATTACAAGAAATTACAACTATACCAATAGACCTATACCAACGGTTAGAAAATTCATTTGTTTATATAATGTAGGGGGGACACATAACAACAGGTTTTCCAAAAATATTAGTATAGATAACATAGAGAGACCATATACCAATGGTTTTGGCCAAAACCATAGGAATAGCTCTATTATTGAGACTATATACTCAAAATATTGGCCAAAATTGTTGGTATACCGCAAAATATCATGGTACCTATAAAAACGATTCCCAAAACCATAAGTATATGTACCCATATTTTTAATAGATTATACTATCAAATAACATTAAATAAATAAAAATTTAAAATAATTCAATATATATATATATATATATATATTTACAAGACCATGTACAAAAAAGTCATCTTAGGTTAGTGGTTAGGACAATGGATTATAAATGGGAGTTGTTGGGATTGAATATTGGATGGTTTTTTGTTTTACATTACTTATAACAGCATATTTGTAAAACCGTTGGTATTGGGTTTTCATATGACCTATACCAACGATTTTCCAAAAAACTATTGGTATAATATTATATTAATTTCATAACATCCAATGTTCCTATAAAGAGTTGTATTGAGTTTTTTGATAGTGGTGATTAAAATATAATTTTTATCATAATAACTTTATTACATCTAGTCTATCATTGCATCTCATTCTTAGTACACCTTAGTGAATCATGGATAAAGGATACATGTTAAGGGTGAGCTCAAATTCTCACTAAGGGTTAGCTATAGTGTATGAAATAATTAATCAATGAGAATAATCATTATGGAAAGGTAAATAAATGAAAAAATATGCCATGAAATCAATAAAATGGTATGGAATTGAATGACAATATGGAAAGTTAAATAACTGAAAACTCATTCAATTTCAATAAATAAATTTGGAAAAATCAATATGTTAAGGTAAATAATGGAAAAAACATTCAATTTAATCAATAAACTAACAATGAAATAGATCCATAGACTTCGTCGTAGTGAAAATATGATGGATAATAAATAATGAATATTCATAATAGAAATTATTAATTATTGTACATCATGATTCTTAGGAATGTGAAACTATTACAATAACAATCCTTCAAAACATGGTTTGGAATACTAGTATAAAAAGGTTACAAAATACAGTTAAAATCTATTGGTATATACCCAATACTCTAATTGGAATCAAATTAAAATTCTTTTTATCCCAGAAATTGTGTCTAATGATACTACCAATTAATTAAGGGGATTACTTTAATGAGTCCCCGACCTATGAAATTAATTTCCAATAAATTACTCAAATATTGTGTAATCGATTTAATTACAAAACAATGATACTACTGAAATACCTATATTGAATAAGGGATGTTGACTTATCAATATTTCTCTATTAAGTAAAATATATTTCAAAGTAAAAACCATACGTAAAAATTATATATGATTTGGTAAATGAACATACCCATGAAAAATGATATAGATAGTTAGGGGAATTCAATGTTGAATGATCATAGGAAATTGAATATTTCATAGGGACTAACAGACGATACTGGGTAGTGAATGCCAATTAGTTTATTTGTAGAAGGAATCAAAAACCATCCAATTGATGTATGAGGATGATATCAATACAACATATGATAAGTGGAGTAAAATAAAGTGTTGTTTTCACTGATTAATTATAATATTATTAAATGATCTTTTAAGAATGTTCTTGAGGAAAATTTCATTTTCATTTTGGAAAATATAATTAAATAATTTTATTTTAAAATCAATTTTTGAAAATATTTTGTATAAATATGAAATTTCTAAAAATAAAAAATAATCTTTAATTAACTAATTGTGGGTACTTACATATGTTCCACACTAGGTAAAAAGAATATTCCTTTTACAAGGAAAATGGTTAGAAATTTTCCTTTTAAAAAAATTGAAAATGGTTATTCCATTGAAACCATTTATTAAAGAAAAAAAGAGTTAACATGATTTTAATAAACCATTTTTATGGTTATAATAAAATTTTAAAACCTTCTTTAGAAAACATGGTTTTTAGATGAAAACAGTTTCTACGACAAAAGATAGAAATGAAATCTATTTTTCTTAAAAATATTTTTTAAAAACATTATGAGTAAAAAATATTGGGAATTTTTCTAAATGGTAAAATTACCTAATAGGATCATTAAAAAAAATATGAGGATAATATTTTGTGAAAATTCATGTGCAAATAATTCTGAAAAAATTGAGATTTTGAAGTAAACCCTTGAATATGCCATAACAATTATTTGAGAATAACTCAAAAATTATGTTATGTCTACTGAATTTAAATATACAAAAAATAATTTTAAATACACCCATATTAATTAAAATTTATTTCACAAATAATCATTTCATATTAATGACAATAAGGATATAATATTATCCAATGAAAAGGAATCGGGCTATGAAATTTGTTACCTCATATAAACTTTTAACTCAAATCCCAATTGAAGGAATAATTTCAATTTAAACAAATAATACTCATTACCAAAATTATTTCATGATATAATATAAAAATGAGATTTTTATACCCCACACAACGAATCAATTATTGAATATGAAATTTATCTCACAAAGGAAAAATGTAAGGAAAAAATCTCTTACCTGGTTTTTCCTTTCGGTTGAACATCCTTTCACCCCATGTATAATGTTTTAAAGATGTCACTAACTTATAAAAAAACATAATCATATTTATAATATCATATATTAATTTTTGATAACATTTTATTACCTATTGGTTAAAAAACAGTGATTATTTACTGTATATCAGGTGTTAATTTCCCTGTTATTCTGGAATGTTTTCATTTTTAATTTTTGTTATTCTGAAAAGATTCAATATTTCATAATATTGGGGATTTTAACCATGATTTTAATATCATATATATTAATTATATATTTATTTATAAAAATCCATAATGTTTTGAAGTATTAAATGAAATTCAACATTCATGTAGAATGTAAGTCTAACGTACACATGGACATTAATTATATTTACTCATTATATTTAAAAATAATGTGATATATATATATTATCATTACATTTTCATATCTATATCGTATATGTCAGATTATTTTATTAAAATTTTCCCATTATACATTCCATTTAAAACCTGAATGAATCACATTATTTAAGGAGGGAGTGGCCCACACTTCCTCAAATGATGTTATCACATTCACAAAAAAAGGAAATCGTAAGGGTATTTTTCATACAAAAATATAAAATGATAAATACAATATAAATATATTATACATATATATAAATATATTGTACATGAAAATTTGAATCAATGGGAGGTGGAAAAGTTAAAATAAATTACATCATTTCATGAGGTGGTTGTTCGTCATGCAAGAACATTAATTTCATTACCCATTTGATTGAATTATGACTAGGTTTAGGTAGAACCCTTAAAATAAAAAAAATAATTATATTGAAGATTCTAATTTTATTATATTGGAATTTAACAATAATAAATATTAGGATGGGGAGAGAAATATAACCTAGATTCACATTGATGAATGTTACCTCATTTTTAGGAAAATCCTTTTGTTTTATACCAAATGATATATGTGTTTATCATTAGTCCCAAATTGAGTCTTCTATGACATTTTGAGATTATTTTATAAGACTTTGGTTAATCTATATGGCTTGAGTGGTAAGAATAAGTGGGAAGGATGAGTACCTTTTATAGTGGAGTATGAGTGGCATTCTGGTAAATTTTGGGAAAATCGAATTCCACCTATTTTTCCATTTAACGTGGAAAAAATAAATGTCAAAATTAAATAAAAGTGAATATATTGTCAAAAAATAAAAATCAAATAGATATTAGATATGTTTATAAGTCATTTTGGCACTTATGATTATAGTTTAATCCCCTATTATGTAAATATTACAATTAATCAGTATAATTAATTATAATTTATTTCATTATTCCTTTTTATAAAATATAAGGTTGACCATTTTATACACTATAAATTATTCTGATTGAAATTGTTTAATCCATGTTTTCAAACTCATATTAAATATGTGGTAGAAATTAATTTGAATTTAATCACATGGATGGCATGACAAAAATGGTTTTTATTACAAGAAATGTTCAATTGATAAAGATGTGTTTATATACAATTTTATTGATAAAGTGATTCAAAATATAGTAATTGTATTAGATGAGGTAAAATTATCTAATTTTACTATAAAACCAATATAAAATATAATTTATCCTAATAAAAAATTATATGAAAAAAGGTTCTAAATTGAAATTCTGTATTGTTTCACAACTCATCAACAAATAAAAATACACTGAAAATTACAAGAAATGAATCATAAGATAATTAAAATTATATGACTTTTAAAATTAAGTATATTTTTCATATAAAATATATATAATTTAAAAAAATTGGACTTAAAATTTGTTCTTCCTTAATAGGCTATAATACCCCCTTTATAAATATTTAGGTTTATCATAGGTATAATTGGGTTATTTATGATATTATGAAAAAAAATCAATTATATGAGTATAATAAATTTATTATTTAATATATAATATATATATTTAATTAATCTCATTTACTAAATGTAATTAATTTTATTTATCCAAAAAAACACCTATAAGATCATAAAAAAAAAATTTACTTAATAATAAATTAGTTTCTATATTTTCATTTCTAATCAATGAATTTAATTTATATTTGTGTAAAACATAGATTTTATTAAGTTATTAATTAATTTTTATAATTAATATTTTAATTTCCATGTTATATCTTACAATATTAATTAATAATATCTTGTTGTTTAGTAAATCCCAACCTTGAATGTAACATAACCTATTGAACAAAGTCGTTCTTGCATGAAATGTAATATAAGTCAATGTTGTGTTCACTTAATTATATTGAATATATTAAATCCATTTTAAATAAATAATTTACTATAATGTCATTGGATATTATATTCAATTATTTTATTGGTGATTCATCTCATACATGCTATCAAATAAAAGTCAATCTTTTATAATTTTCATGGTGCTACACTCTTACCACTTTAAATAAATTATCCCTTCACAATTCATAGATGATCTTGTAAATATAGGGATTAATATTATAATAATACGATCTTGAAATCCCACATCTTGAGAAAAGTTAATAAAATATCCTATTAATAAGAGAGGATTATAAGTACAAATGTCACATGAAATAACATATCCCTAGGCTACTAACTAGAAGAAAATTAGTGTCATGTAGAGTTACATACATGGATGAAAAATATAAATATTTATAGGTAGTTATTTAAGTCATAAATAAACAACATGTGAATGATCAATTGAAATTTTAGGTCCTCAGTTCCATAAATCATTGATTGTTTAAAAGGCAATTTGATCAAAAAATATTATAGTATCAAGAAAATATTTTTTTGATCATTTTCATAATGATGATTAATTTTTTTTACAATGAATTTATTAACATGATACGTTTCAATTCCATACATAAAATTTCACATTTTTTTACATTGATATTAAATTTTAATTAACCCCTTAATTCAATCAATATATATTTAAAAATTACTCTTGATACACAAAGTACTAAAATAATGTTTTAATATATCTGAAGACCCACAAAAGAGTGACTTTTCTGACTATTTGTAAATAACTATTCTCTAAATCCAATATGGTTAAAACATTTATATATAATCCTAAATAACAAAACTAGTGGTTCATCATTAATATATATTCATCGATTTTTTTATAAATAAACACAATGACATAATTACCATTACATTGTGCATGAAAGTGGTTGGCATTAAACATGTATCATCCTTCAGTAATGGGATTAAGTCTCAGGGCCATACCTAACCTGATGGGTTGTCAGAAGACATAAAATTTGATATTTTTATCAAAACATATTAATAAAAATTCGAAAATAAATATTACTTACATCCCTTAAATATGGTTAATAATCAAATAGCATCTTAACTACTTTTTTCAGTTCAATCCCAGTATATAATACTTCTTCAATTTATTTCCACATAGGTCCTTCCATAGTCTGGAGTTTTTCCTTGAGAAGACAGAATTGACTTTGGTAATTCCAAGATTCCCCACATTTATGTATGTGAAATACAAATAAATACTTATGATGTGTTTTATTTTCATCCATTATACAAATTATTTTTTTATAGAAATTAGTTGATTTATTCCCTTCTTTCCCACACATAATGAATTTATTTGTTCGGTTGAGACACATTCCTCTATGTCTCCATCTAGATATCCTGCATGATAGAAATTGAGACTTCTTCTCTCTATTATCTCTACCACTTTAGCTCTTAGAAATCTATCTCATTCTCATCTTCAATGTGTTTCGGAGTCAGTTTAGGTATATATTTTTAATCGTATTTCTAGAAAAATGAATTTCTATAAACATGATAGAATTCAATCAAATCAACCCCTTGATTATTTTCTAATTATCATGAACTTTCCCTTATTATGCAATATTAACTTGAATCCTTATGTTTCCAGCCATTGAACAAAATTAAAAATCATAGTTTGAGAAATAATGGTCATAGTAACATAAACATATAATTTTTTATAGGATATATAAATCATGACACATTATTTTCAATCTAAAATACATTAGTTTTAACATTAATTTTTCATTGTCTTTGTCTATTTAATTCATTCATAATGGTTTATTTATGATTTTTTTATTATCCTAATCAGATCTTCTAGGATATTAAAACATGGTGTTCAGTAAGGCCCTTTGTGTGTATATGATTACGCTCAAGGTAGGCCTAATGCACGTTTTCTAAGATGTTACCCCTAAGTAGATATATTCTAGATCCAGATTCACTTATTGTATTCAGTAATGGATTAAATTATAGGAAAACCACATAATCATTATCAATCTTAAAATTTAGTATGTTCTTTTATACTTATCCATAGATTATACCTTTTGGTTTCGATATCTAATTTATATCTTCTAAATTCTATTACCCAATGTTTTTATAAAACATCCTATTATACCAAATATAAAAAACTAATCCCAATTATATCATATATACTATTGTTCTTCAATTACATTGAATTATACACAAGTAAATCACATCCCATGGGACCAAAAAATTTAGTAGTTTTGGTTTACTAAATATGTAAATGAGTATTAAATTAAAAATGAATACAGTGATTACATAATAATTGTTTTCATGGATAACATTATTCCCTCTAGAAAATCCTATCATATATTTCATTTTACACTTATAGGAATCCTGGAGAAAGGAATTATACTATGGGTGATCTCAAATTCTCAATGAAGGTTAAATATTGAGGAAGAAATAATTAATAAATTAGAATAAACATTATATAATTTTAAATAACTAAACATACATTATATGAAATCAATAAATTGATATAGAAGTGAATAAAAAATATGGAAAGATAAATAAATAAAAACAAATTCCATTTAAATATGTTGGTAATTAAAAATCAATATGGAATGTTATAAATTTGAAACGCGTGTCATTTAATCATATAAAATGAGAATTAAATTCATTTATAAACTTTATCATAGTTGAAAAATCATAGATAATAAATGAAAAAATTTAATGGAGGAAATGCTTACTGATTAGAAATTATATTTCCCATGAACCTGATACAATTACTATTAATACCTCTCCCAATAAAGTTTATTATTGTACTATCAAGGCCATCAACACAGAAATTTAAAATCTATGGGTAGAAACCAATCTATTCTACTTGTAAAAAACTCAATGCGTTTTTTTCAAGTAATTTCATCCAATGAGACACTTTATTCTTCAATGAGTTTACTTTAAGTGTCTCCATCCCATGTCATTAATGTCCAAATAAATCCTAATATATTGAATAATCAATTTAATTCAAAAACAATGTTCCATATCAAATATCTGTATTGAGTAAAGGATGCAATTTTCTTAATATTTGACAAATAAAACGAATAAAATTGTAAGTAATAACCTTATGTAAAAAATATATTTGCTTTAGAAAGATAACAAATCCATCATAAATGGTATGTACAACTAGGTTAAATTGAATATTTAATGACCATATGAAATTTGATAATTCAAGGGTTATAAAAAAGGAATAAATGTAGTTAATGTAAATACTATACTTATTAAAATCAATCATAAACAATCTATAAAGAGGTTAAGGATGGTATCCATACATAATATCCCAAGTATAGTAAAATAATGGTTTGTTGTCTTTGACAAATGAAAATATTATTAAATGATCTTTTATAAAATTTTATGGAAAATATCCTTTTCATTTTGAAAACCATTTTAAAAACCCTTATATTTTGAATATCAATTTATAAAATAAATTCATTAAAAATGACCTTTTATTCATACATTGGAAGATTCAAATAAATTATCGTGTGTAATTCAGTACATGCCGTACATGGTAAATAATATTCTTTTTCTAAGGTAAAAGGATATAAAAGTTATTTATTCGAAAATCGATAGGAATATTCCTTTAGAAGCAATGTGAAAATAAAAAATACTAATAATTTATTAATAGATTACTTTTTCAATGTTAAAAAAACTTTTAATATCCTTTTATTAAAATGGTTTTTAAGAATTAAACAAGTTAAATGAGGAAAGAAATAAATTAGGTGAGGTATTCTTAACAACATTTTCATAAAACATTTTGAGTACCAAATAGTGGGAAAGTTATTTAATTACATTAAAAGGTAAATGAATAACCAAATGAGGTTAAAATGAATGTATTTATAAAATATTTATAAAATAATTTACATTAATTAAAATTCAAGTGTAAACAATATATAATAAAATGAAATTGTGATGTAAACCATAAAAAATACCATAACATTGATGTGTGAATCACTCAAGGAATAGGTTATATGTGTCAACTGTAAATAAAAAAAGTAAGTAATTGATTAAATTGTAAAATGGGTTTATCCACTTAATCTTACCATCTTAAGGACAATGAGGAAGTAGTCTAACCCAATTAAGATGAATCGGGTTATGAAATTCATTACCACTTTGTAACTTGTAACTCCAATCCCCATATAAGAGATAATTCAAAATTTAAAACAAAATAAAATCAACTTAAAATAATTTATTATATAATATATCAAAATTTTAAATTTATTCCTCGCATGGAAATGTAAGTGTGGAATATGACACTTCTCTCATAGATGTAAAAAAGTGAGATGAAAATCATTTACCTTGGGTTTCTATTCTTGTAAACATACCTTATCCTCATGTATAATGGTTTTAAATAGGTAAATAACATATAATAGAAATATAGTAATATTGAAAATATCATATATAGACTTTTTATAATATCTTATTACCTATTTTTTATCACTCATTCATTATTTTTACTATTTTTTATGTAAATTGCATATTTTATTTAGTATCATTTGAATTTTTATTTATATTATTCTTATGATGATCATGATTTAATATTCTCAAAGATATAAAACAAGATTTTAATTTTTTTTTATACATTATATATATGTATTTATAATAATACTTAATTTTTTGAGATTGGAAAATAAATGAATTGTTAATAGAGACAGTGGACCGTAAGTATTCCTAAATACTACTTCCATTTTATTATCATATTTAAAAAGTATGTGACATATATGTGTTTTTTGTTTTTTGTTATTTAGTTAAACTATAATATTTATATCATATATTTCACATTTTTTTATTAAAACCATCCCTCAATACATTCGCTGTATAGCTTCAATGAATCATATCACTTTGGGGATGTGGTAGTCCACACTTCGACAAATGGGGTTATCATATTCCCCAAAAATGGAAAAAATAAAGGAATGTAATATTACAAATATATAAAAAAAATACATTATAAATATCAAATATATATATATATATATATTATAAATATATTGACTATCATAATTCCCAACGATGATAAGAGGTAAAAGAAAAAAACTACATCGTTTCAGGAATAGATAGTTCGTCATACATAAATGATAGATTTGTTTCCAATTTGATTGAATTGTGTGTACTGGTAAGAAAAAACCATAACAAAATAAATATCAGTATATTAAGGGTATTTATTTTATTATATAATCTTGGAATAATAATAAATTAATGGGGGGAGAAACAAATCCAACATAAATTCACATTGACTAATGTAACGTTTTTTTCGGTAACTCTTATTTGTTTATAAAAAAACTAATCATTGGTTAGATTTCAAACCAATTATAGGATTCTAGGATTATGGGAGGTCTTTTGTAATATTATTATATTAGATTTTGGGAAAGGAAATGGGATTTAAATGTGTGAATGAGGGAGAGGGTTCCTGTCCTTTTAAAGTGAAAGAGGGGCATTCTTCTAAATTTTGGAAAAAAGGAAATTCCACCCAAGTTATTCTAACATCATGTGGCCCCAATTATTGTAAAAATTATCTAAAATTAAATATAATTTATAAATCTGGATATAAAATGGGCTTCTTATGTCTTTCTAGGTCATTGTAGCTCTTAAGTCTATAGTGCTCTCCCTTATTAAGCTAACATTTCTTTTAATACTAGTAATTAATTTTAATTACTTTCACTAATATTGTTGGTCATAAAATAAGATGGAATTATTATAAATTATATATTATCATTACCTCAAATATTTAATATATATTTTAAAATTTCTTTCACATAGGTTTAGGAAACTAATTGAACTTTAATGAAGAAAACAAAATAATAAAGCAAGATTCTAATGTAAAAAATGTTTAAAATCATGAGTTGTGTTAATATCCAACATAAATTATAAATTGATTAAAATGATCTCAAATTAACTAAATGATGTACAATTTATAAAATTTGATTTAAAAACATTATAAAATATTATTTATCCTTATAAATAAATTATATGAAAAATCATTTTTGAATTAAATTTCAGTATTTGTCCACTATTCATCAAAAAATGAAATTCTCAATAAATAACCAAAATTCACACTAAAATTTCATTGAAGTTAAAATTTTAAAAATTATGTTTATATTCAAATATAATATTTATAGATGTTGTAATAATTTTATTTAAAATATGTTCTCCCTTTAAAAGTAGTAAAAATGTGTTTATAAAAATATAGGTTTTTAATGCGCAAAACGGGGCTTGTTCTCATCTTATGACTATAAAATAAATTGGATGAATATAAAAAATAATTTATTTAATATATAACATATATATTTAATTAATATCAATCACTAAATTTAATTTATTTTATTTTTTATGACAACCCACTTTTGAGAGCATACAAATGAAAAAGTTTTCGTTATATTCAATTTGTTTCTAAATTTTCATTTATAATTAATGAATTATTTTTAAAAAAATTTAAACTATGTATTGTAAAATTTATTTAATCCTATAAGTTAATAATAATCGAATGTATATGTTATGTATTATTGTATTAAAAAATAACATATTTGTGTTCGGTAAGACTTAGTCATTCTTGTAACGTAAAATAGAGAACAAAGTTGTTCTTCTGTGTAATGTAATACAACTCGGTGTTGCAATAATTTCAATATAAAGAATATATTAAATATAATTAAAATAATAAATATATTTTAATGCTCAGATATATTATATTACCTTATGTTCATTTGGGTGCATATCATACACGCTATCAAATTAAATTTACTGTTTATAATTTTGTTGTGTTATAATAAACCCATTATATTATATAAATATTTCATGTTTTTAGAAAATGTTGAATTTATTTTAGAAATTTTTTTCATTTTTTTCAACTTATTATCAATATAATATTAATATAAATTTATGTATATATATATATAATATTGCATCATATATTTATTCAATATATATGATATTAAAATATTATTTAATTCACTATTTTCATTTTGGTTTATCTTTATTATGAGTGTTTTAAATGATAGATGTTTTTCGAAGTGTCTCCAGGAATCAAGGGATGCAGTGATTTTTTGATGCTTGGTTATAAGTATGTTTTAAATGGACACTAGATATACAATGAGTGACACTAGCCAGTCAATTAGATTATAGTGGATCTATAGTTTTTATAGAATACCACAATCCAGCCACATGTGATGGTAGAACATGGTTGGTTCAAAATTTCACATTATCCCACTACGGGATAACCTCTTGCCTACTAGTATATATTTCTATGTTTTTTGATTCAATTTATACTATATATTTCTAACTACACATACTATTCCATTTATAGGAAAATTATTATGACCCTAACCCCTATTTCAAATCAGATACAACTTCTACTGATTCTTGAGATTTCACATTCATCATCCCTTGTATTTTAAATTTTGTATCAATATAATTAATCATGATTTGTAATTTATCACCATAAATAATAAAATTACTCTTATTTTATGAGATATGTTCAATTATGTATGATAGCTCTGTGGATTCCATGTAGATATAATGATGGATTCATCCCTCCAATATAAATTATTCGTAGTCCTGGTATGTTCATTCCAACTTTATCAAATCTTGATCTTACATATTTTTTAGTCATAGTACATGTTTGTGGTTATTTATCTCTTCCAATACCCCTTTTTGTTGAAGACATGATAATGAAAAACTAACCTATTTAAAAGATCATTTTTAAACATCTAGATCTAATGAGAGATCGATGATTCTATGGTTGATTGAAGGTGGCTTCGATGTGTCAATAACATCTCTTTTTTCTAATATTTATATATCCGAATCCATAAAAATTTACTTCTATGTTATCAATGAATTATCATATTGAGTCCTTATCCATCATGAATATCATCTTCGACCTCTTTTCTAATGTTTTCTTCATGGACTTTTGTTCACTGAGTTGGCCCAATGTTTTCTTTGATATTTTATGCAGAACTCATGATCCATTCATTAATCTAAAATGGATCTAGTGAATTCACATCATATTCATTAACATGTATTGGATATATTTATTTTATGGACTCTATGATTATATAATTCTAGTACTAACCTTATATAAATGTAATCTCCTTGGGAAACATTTTTAATCCTCTTATTTTATAAAAACGAACCGCAGATAAGAATCCCTAATGTGAGAACCAATTTGGTGTGGGTGTGAAATATGTCATAAACATTGATCCTTAAAACAAATTTAATTAAATTATCAATAGGTTTAATGTAGGATGTCTTTTAATATTATGGTCCCATTTATAATCATTTTTCATTGATATAATTTATGTGTTAGATATGTTTTTGACCATTCTTTATAATGATCACTTGTGTTTTCATGGACATCACATGAGATCCATATGTGTTTTTTTATTCCATTAATGGTCATGTTTATTTTCATATCCATGAATTAATTATATCACATATAATTTCTTATTACTATAAATTCCCATGAATCTATTATAGTGTATACTCTACCCTATTATGAGTTAATACATTTCCCCTATGGGTACAATTTTTAGTACTCAGGAGAGGTCGACTGTCAGGATATACAAAATACATATAGTTGTATTGTACAAAAAAATAATAATAACAATTGTATAGGTTAGGGTAATTACATGCTTGTGGGAAGCCCCCTAACATTAGTATTGGGGCTGTGCATTCCCTTTGTCCCAACGTAGTTAATAGACAGTGTGTGAGGGAAATGAGGCATGACCTGTTAATGCCACAAATTATAATGTATTTTTTTATAGTATGTGATGTATGTGGGGTACAATGAATTCTGTATCCCTATTAGACTGCATGGATTGATATTTTCAAGTGGTATGTTCACCAACATTATGGAAATCTCAGGGTCACTTATGGATTTATAATGATTATTGTTCGGGCCTGAATTCAAGAATAGTATAGCTATGGGTCACGGTTTTTAGTTAAAAACGGGTGATTGGAATATGATGGGTTATGTTATCAAAAAAATTTATCATATTATGGATGAAAAATGTTATACCTATTCATAAATATTATGGATTTGTTATATTTATCCTTCTAGGTTTTATTTCGTACACACTATATTTGAATATCAATGGACATATAGACTTTTTGATTTGGGATCGTGGTATGTGAATCAACCTATATTAGATATTTGTGTAATAGTTCATGTATTTGGTTATGGAATCACGATAGAATCTTTAGGATTCCTAAATAATTTTTTATTAATAGTATACACTTCTTACTGTGGTTTAGATTACTAAATTGGGAGCATCATATTTTTAAATTTGGGACACGAGAGGAATTTTTTTTAAATTTTATTACATTATTATTCTTATTAGTATCTTTATTAATATATATATAATAATGTTTATTTTATATGGATATTATCATAGAGGATACACACTCAATTTCATTTGTGTTTGGACTCTCTCTACTAGTTGAACCCTCTTACATATAGGGAGGCACACAATAGCACTTATGGATCTTGTGTTTACCAATAATGTTGTTGATCTAGGATTTAAAATATTATAAATAATACTGATTTTCCTTCACTGTATTTTGAAAACATAGTATATAGTATAAATGAAATCATTTTAATGGATCTCGGGTAGGGGATTTATCTTGTACATGGATAGATCATGAGTAGGTGACCTCTAAGTAAACATTGGTGGGGTTTTAGTTATTGTTTTGTTGAATTGGTTTCCTTCATGCATCATGACTAGGAACATTGGATCATATGACATATAAATTCTAAGTGTGTGTTTCATATTAGTACTTTTTCAATTCCATTATTTTTTATATCTATTCGGTGTATACCTCTATTCGATATTTTGTGACATTTTTATATTGTATACTTATGGGATAAATCGTTTTTGTCTTTAATTATATGAGAAAGAGTATTCATTTATTTTTTATATATGTGTTTGTGATAATGTGTAGATGATGAGATGAAATGGAGGTTTTGAGAGGGTTATATATTTAGTTATAGGAATCCCCTTAGAGAAACATTGAGTGAACCCATATATCGTCATGTATCATTCCTAATATCTTAATGGGTCCAAATGATTCCATTTCATTTTAGAAAAATTCTTCCTAAAATGACACTGATGGAACCACTAGTTGACATTGAATGGGATGATCCCATTACAGAGTACTCCAAAATTTCACCTCAATCTATGAAGGAGGGTGTATTAGAGCATTCTTGTTTACCCTCTCTAGTGGAATAGGTAGTACGAACACCATAGTTAAGAATATTTCCACTGATTCCTACACATGTAAAACGGGAACCAATGTCCATAGTAAACAAATTCGAATGGATTAAAAATCTAGAATCCACCATCATTTTGAGGAAATGGTAAACCATATGTCATAGAGTAATAAAATATATATCATCAGGGATATATTTGAACTCCACGAGAGAACTGATTAAATAAAGGTTTTGATGGTTTATTTCTTATTCTAGGGACCCACCCAAAGATTATGGGGGCATGACGGGATAATCTAGTAGATGTAAGGGTCTCACCTGGATGTCCTTCAAGAGAAACTTCTTCAATGAATAATTTCATGACATAGATCTGCTAAATAATTCCTATGAATTCTTGGATCACCTCCCTTGATTCATTATAGAATATTCAAAAACTATTGTATCCATATAAATACTTCATTTTTATCCCTTTATATCCATAATTGTGACACAAAAGGGAAGAAAATTCAAGATTAGTCTTCATTTGAACACCATATGGATATTAAGGATTTTCATATTGAAATAATAACCTAATGTTTTTATATTTCATTGACTATTAAGATGGTCTTCTATGGGGATTAAGAATTTAATCATATTATAGTATTCAGCAATCAAGAAATAGTACCTATTACAAATGTAGTGAATGCTTCTTCGGGTTGTCGGAAGAGGAATATTTGGGGTGTTTAACAGGGGTTCTCTAAGAATGTTATGTAAATACTAGCTTCTACAACACCCTGTAGAGGAGTTCTATAGTCCATTAAGTATGGGATGGTCGAACATTATCATATAGTTATTTTCTACATCATATAGAACATGTCAGAATTAATTATGTATGGTAATGTCCATTAGATCTACAGAAGTAAATTCGGGTTAGGATTCCATAGGGTTTTCTTATATAAAAATATATATGACCCACGAATCCAACTAGGGGCCTCAACAATAGTCTCAGACAATGATGAATAGGGTTAGTCATGCACTTATGGGTTATGTATGTTGATATATGGAATGGTGAGTGTGTGGAGTGGATCATGATATAATATATTATGGTGAGGGATCATTTACTCTTTTGGTTACAATAATGACCACTTCTAAATTTTCTACTTCATTATTTGATATCATTTCTTCATATTACATTATTTCAACATAATTTATTATTATGTATTACTTACTATTCATGTTAAATTCTTCATTTATTTCTAATGATACACCATTTGGAATAGAATATGATTATCTTCACTAACCCATGGAGTGTCAAATATTAATTTTTGCTTATTTGAATCTATGAGACATTATGATTATGGATATTTTGAGATTAATTTTGATTCTAGTAATGGATTGGGGAAAAATTATAAATATCATATTGAGTGATATCATATACTACAATCATTTAACAGACACAAGAAAAAGGAATTCATAATGATCAATGAGTGGGATTTGGGAGAAGGTAGAGTGGACCCAATCTTGACCACACATGGGATGATTAGAGTACATAGTGTAGGCTCATATTATTTTATAGGATCAGTGGTGTCCCCATAATATATTACTCTAGTTGTGGATATATACTAGGTTGTTTTCCAAGATGTCGTCAATGTGGTTCCTGATGTTAGGAATTTTCAACTCGATTAGAACTCATGCTAGGTAGGAATACCTTTGTATTACCCATTATATTATAGTTCCATCCAAGTTGAGGGTGATTAATGTACATCTTGGGGGTGTAGAACATAAGTTTTTTATCTGGATAAGTACATCATTGATGGGATAAACTATAATATACCCTAATAAAGTGGATGGTTCTATTAAACACTATTTATTTTTCCAAAAGATGAGTTAATATAGTGATTAATATGTACCATTTTTCTCAGGATCAATGATGTGTTTGACCAGCTACATGTAGCTTAGTTGTTCTATATGGCTGATCTATGATTTGTCAATCAACATATCTTGGTTAATGTGAGGAAAATTTTTAGGATGTAATTTTGGTTTAGGTATGGGTTATTCAAGTACATGGTGGTGCTTTATGGACTAAAAAATGCCACAGTATTATTCAGGTCTATCATGAATAGGATATTTCACATATACCATGACTCAATAACCACGGTGTTCATTCATGAAATCATCATTTAGTAAATAACCCTAGTTATCCAAGCCTAACCTATTGAAATAGTACTACATAAAATTTCATTACATCAACATTATGTAGATATTTAAATGTTACAATTTATTTCCCAAGGACCAGTTGTTGAGGAAAATGGTTTCTAAGTAAAAAAATTTAGTGATTCTAGTGAAATTATTTCATTAATTTTTGGTCATGTCAGTAGAACAAGTTTTATATTAGGATAATTCTAAAATTTATGATTTAATATATTTTTTAATTTAAATCCCCCATTTACAATCACCCATAACTATGATGATGAAAAATGTAGTATTTCTTATTAGTTAGACCAGCATAAGGAAGGTTTTCTTGAGTTTAAAAGAAGGTTGACTAGAACGTATATTTTTTTTCATCATGATCCCTTGATTAGATATGGAATGTGTTTTGAAACATCAAGAGTTGGTTTGGTAGTATCATTGATGAAGGGTGATCATGTAGGGGCATATGATTTATGTATGTTGTGACCCCATGAGAGGAACTAGAAGACACCTGCCTTAGATCGAGTGTCTGTTGTCTGTATATTTAATTTTTTACGAGATTATTTATTTGGTTTTAATGTTATCATCCATACAAACCACAAGAGCTGTGGTAATATCTTATCAGATTAGGATTTTAATTTGAGTTATAATTTCTTGGTAGATAACCTACATACGATATATTTTTAGATGTTTTATGAAAAAGGAAAAAATAAAATCACGGAAACTCATATTAGCCATATTATATAGGTATCAAATGATCATTAGAAAAATATTGATTAATTATGATATTTTGTAATAATTGGAGGATGGATTGTCCCCAAAACCAGTGATCAATTACACAATATCCATTAGTGATCATATATTCTTTATTAAACAAGTTAAATTCAAATAAATAATCACGAATTGAGTGTTCAGTGAAAATATAATTCCATTCAAGTAGATACCCAATACCTGAATATTCATTGAATGAAAATCATGTTATCTTAGTATATTGAACAATTTTTACGTAATTCCACCATAGTAGAGATAATGAATTTCATCATTGATCATAGGTGGGTAGTGCATCCTGGAATGAAATAGATATACCATGACTATAAGTGGTTTTTCTAGTGGTAATGGAGAAAAACGAAATTGTTTTATTCATGTTATGATGTCTTACGTAACAATGGATAAAGGGAAAGAACTATAATACTTTTAGTTTTCTCCCGTCACATTTTATTTGTGTAATAATTTTAGAGGATGTCACTATGGAATGTTTTTGACAATGTTACCTTGAACTCGTAGGGTCAATGAATTTTTTTGGATGATTACCAAATAAATAATTTTTTCCAAATTTCATACTGATTCATGAAAATCATTCAATAGATGTGTTGGTGAAGTAGTATTTTTATGAGATTATGCCCTTATATAGAGTTTCTTTGTGAATTGTATCTGAGAAATATGCATGTTTTATGTCACTGTTCAAGATAGTACTATAAAAGGACCTAGGTTATTAGTTGAGATTGAACTAAATATGCCATCCCCCGATAGACGGATATTTAGAGTAGATGATTATAATTTTTGATAGTATTATATGTGACATTGTTTTATATTTTATAGGATATTTATATGATAACCTATCCTAGGTTGTGTTTTCTTACAATAAAATTTTTTAGACATCAATTTAGATGGAACCATAATAAGGTTCTTTATGGTAGTTTAGTTCCTTCTCTAAATTAGTGGCATGTGGAAAATGAGAAAGTAGTTGTGGGGCCAATTATGGTACAATCGACATTTGATACAGTGAATCTGATTCAGAAGAAGATGATCAAGTCATAGTGAATAAATTAAATAGTATGATAAATATAGAAGGAGATCTTGGGAGATCATTATAAGTGACTAGATTTTCATTAGAGTGACTTCTTGATTTAGAGACATATACTTGAGAAGGTAAACCAAACTAGAACCACTATTTGTTAGACCACATGAGATTGAGGAGCATATTAGTATAATGGCATAGAATTTTGATTATTATTTTCATTATCTATGTTTGTGTGATGTGTTTTATGTGTCTCATCTCTATAGGTACATACTAAATCCTGAAAATGTTCTTATCTACATGGATGCTGATTCAGAGGGTGATTCATTATACATAGAGCACTTGGTTAATATTTTAGATCATATAGAGAATGTATTATAAGGGAAAAACATTATGGTTGTTCAGATTCTATGGAATTATTGATAGATCAACATGGATACTTCAGAGTGTGATATAAGATTTCAAGATCAAATGCACCATATTGTCTAAATATAACTAGTAGAGATACATATGAAAGATAATAAGATGTTGTAGGGGGAGAATAGAAACATACTCTAATAATTAAATTTTCTATATGATTAATGATTAATAAATTCTATATTTATCTATGGGTTCAACAATATAAAGGTTTTTTGTAGGTTGATTTTATTTGAAAATAATCCATGAAATAGTTATTAGAGAGGTTAGTAGAGGATGTTACACATAGTATGTGTAATGTACCCCTGATATCCAAAACAAGCCACTATGTAACTAGTAACATTATAGATGGTTTCTAATTTTTTATAGACACCGCAAGAAAAATGGTGGTGTTGGAAATAACTTGGTGGTTCATACATACACAAAGGTAGCCATGTGTGGCACACTACCAGTTATATTGATCCACTCCATGTGTTCATTAAACTTACCCCATGAATTTTTAGATCCACTTGTGGTCCCATTTTTTATATAATAATCTAACCCTAATCCTCTATTTCGAACTGAATACATCCTTTATGTATTCTTAAGATATTTATTTCACCGCGTCTTATCTTTTCATTGTTGGACCAGTTTAGTGATTCAATATGAACATGTTCTCTTAGGATCCACATTAAATTGTTATTCTTCATTGAGATATTTTATGGGATCTATGATGTGTCTATGGATTGCATGTTGATATAATGTTGATTTCTTCCCTCATCCATAGATTAGTAATGGTTCTAGTGTGTTGACAACTTATCCTGGTCAAATACTTATAAAATTTATCTATGAGAATATCATTTTTATTTTATTAAAGATCATCTTCCTAGACCCATTCATGATGATGGTTTGATGATTGAATAATTACCAAATCACTTGATCTTTGTTATCATATAAGCCCAAATGTTATATTGATGATCATTTATTATATTAATGGTGTATTATACATGTCAATAACAACCCCTTGATATTTGACTTGACTAAACGTTCTCATCTTGATTTGATGAGGAATACATGATTTGATCTTTAATCAAGAAGGGATCTAATGAAATTTACTTCCTCTTCTTTTACATTTCCCATAAAATACCCTTTTTATAGAGTCGGTTAGTTTGTAATATGAGGAACACCATTTTTTGAGTTTAATATCCATTTATTCTTTTTAAAATATAATATATGATGAACTAAAACCCAAGATCTATATCCTTCAAGTCAAAACTAGTATTACATGAGTGTGAAGTTTTTTTCGTGCATCGATGATTTAAATTTTTTTGAGAAATTCTTCATCAAACATGATGAAGGATGTTCCTAATCATTGAGGTATGATTTATAATATAGTATTGACGATATTATTTGTATGTTGGGATAACATTAGGATTGTTCAAGACAGTGATATTTTATTCTTTCGTGTGTATCCCATGAGAAAAGTTTATGGGTATTTATTCCATGAGTATTTTTGTATAGCTTGTTCACCATGTTTGATTTCTGCCACATGTACTTTTAATATGACACTTATTCTGATAATGACATTTTATTATATTCTCTACCCTATTATGTGTAATTTAAATGATTTGAAGGTATTTTTCTCTGTAAAAATTAGAGTTGTACTGTCAGGATAATGATATCCCTTGTTAGGGGATTTCTTATGACATGAGATGGTGATGATGATGGATCGAGAATAGTGTAGGGGAATGAAGACCTTATGGAAAAACTTGTGGTAGTATCATTTGAGTTTTAGTAACCATGTGGCCTGATGCAAAGAATATATAGGTTGTGCTAGATTTTATATTTGACTTATGAATTCAATGGATTCTGACATCATTGTAGCATTTTCCATGATGGTGGAAGGATATGATAGTTTTGTTGGCTGATCCGACTAGACCCCTTGAGGCCACATAGAGATATATTCATCTACATTGTGGATACCTCTTTTCCCATTTATATATCTTTATGATTATCATTATATCATGGATTAGATGAAGGAATAGATATGTATTATTTTATCTTAGTTAGGACAAAATGGTTTAGTATATTCTTTTTTATTTATTATTTAAAATTAATTACGTTATGGAATACATATAATATACTTTTGAACAAATTTTACATATGAATTTGTTTTGTATTAATAGGTTATAATAGTCAAACACTATAAGGTAATATCAATTAATGTGAAAATGTTTGGATATATGATATAGGAACAAGAATGGGTCCAATCATAGATATCTATGTGATGGTACAACGAGCTAGTAGCGGCACTAGGATAGAAATCAATGGGGTTTCATACTATTTTATTTATTTACTTACTTACACTTATTAATCTATTTTTTCTTTACATATTATGAGCCAGGAATTTTTTTAAGTGTTCAATGGGTGAGATTTTATTGTTACATTCTATATGTAATTAGACATATTGAAATTATGATTTTTTTTAATTCATTATATTTATTGTGTATAGTGTTGATTATCAATCATATAATCTCCCCAATTGTGTAATCTATACCCTCAATACTAGTAATTATCCTCTTCTATTCATAGAGGTGTGCATGAGATATTGTAAACCACTAGTTTGGGCATAATAGTTCATGTTAGGGAGTTACAAAATACCTAAATAAGAATTTTTCAATGTCCTTTTTTATTGTTACATGTTTATTTTTCCAAAATTTATTATTTAATAAATTCTATTCTATCTATATTTTATAAATGTAACACAAAAAATATAGAATGTTTATATTTTAATAAAATTATTTTAAAAAGATGATAATTTATGATGTTTTCAAATTGTTTTTCCTGTCCTCCATATTTATTTGTGAAAATTGGGTTTTAAATTTATTTTACTATAAAACATATATGAATTAATTTATTTATATTGGAAAAAAAATTAATTTTTAGACATTAAAATCAAATTACATCATCATAAAACTAATTTATTATTATTAAATAAATTACATGACACGTTTAATATTGATTGGATTATTTTAATCATGAAGAGTTTATAACTCAAAATATTGTAAAAACATAAGATATCTATACCATGTATTTTACTATTCACCTAAAAAGTCAACCTTTTCATCGAAAACATAAAGACAACTATTAAATAATTTGTATTCTACAATTATAAAAAAATCCAATACTTTTAAAAAATATGTGTAATAATAAGAAACAAATTATAAAAAAATTAATATGGGGACCACATAGGATCAGCTAGGCCCATGGTGAATGAGGTCACATTGGTAATGATATCTAAAACTGATTCACAACAAATGGGTAATTAGGTGGTAGATATACCCACACATTAGTGATACTGATTCATATGAGGACCACATCGATGAGCACAATGTGTTCCTCAAGGAAGTTTCTATGGATTAAGAACAAGTTATTCACTAGGTAAATAATCATAAAGTGTACAACTATATGAAAAATTCCCACCAAAAAACCCCATGTTGAAATTCATGTCTTTCTCAAGGAATTTGTATCTATGGATGCATCTAGCTGCATGATATTGAGGTATACTACAATATTGTTTCCAATATTCATTTTAGGAATGACCATTATCAAATATACACAAGTGATCATAATTATATATAAGTTTTTGGTTCATTCCATTAATAATGCATCACTAGTTTTTGAATTATAGATCCATGGAGATCCCTTAACCCAATATACATCACATGATTATCTTATATGATGTGATCACACACTCACCAATATCTATTAATGACGTGATCCATCTCTTAGATGAGAGATGTTATCATGCGACCTCTTTGTAGGAAGGATGAATCCCTATGGTGTCATCTATGATATGGGTTAGCTATTGTAAAATCATCCACAGATAAAATGATACAATCTATGTGTCATGGGTTTTGAGTAATATGGATTTACATATTCGTTTTTTGGTGTGTTTGAACTTCTACCGAGACTACAATGCCTAGTGCATGGGATTTTACCGATAATCACTCATAATTTAGCATGTTAAGCTCTATTTTATGAATATTATTTTGATGATTATCTTTATTATTACTCAAGAGAATATATGAATGATTTTTATTAGGGATGTTCTATATCTTCCACCACATTAAGTAATAGACATTGTTATTAATATGAAATTCATCACCACACTAATATAATTAAAAGTAGTATGTATTTCATCACCTATGTAATGGGTGATAAAAGTATAAATAGAAGTCATTATATTGAAATGTTTTATCACTTATAGTGAGTCCCCTATTAATCTATGATATTTCTCACCAAGAATAATGATGCGATCTTGGGGACTTTTTCACTATCATTTCCTAAATAAAGTATAAGTTATAATAGAAATATTATGTGGTTAAGGATTGACACACTTTTCAATTAATTAAAATAGGATAACATATTATGAAATATCTATTATATATAATACTTTGAACAAAACTAGTTTCATGGGATTGATATCATGAAGAAAAAATCCAGGTTCCACAATGGTGATTAATTGTCTACTAAATATTTTTAGCAGGATGAACCCCTCAATGTGCTCATGGGCCACACAAACAATATTTTCGAGCCCTTATTTCTACTATTTTTAGTTGGCTTCATAGATGAATGAATTTTTTAAGTAGTGTTAGAGGTTGAACTGTATGATAATTATAAAAATGTAATGCTTTTTTCATTAGAAGAATCATTGCTCTATTGGATCAGATTTTCAGTTTTGAGTTTATGGGTTCAATTCCTATGTCATATTATCTCTGAGTGATGAGTATCATTAGAACTACTAATTATTGTGGGGTAATTTCATTAGATCCACTAAAGAAATTTTTTGTAGAGGGAAGAATAATCAGGATATCTATATAATATATGATTGTATGTGATTAATTCTATAGTATTTTAAACCATTGAAATCCCTTTCCTATAAAAGGAATCATTTCGCTGATTCTATGTGATTATTGGGATATTTTCTAGAGAATATGGTGAGTTTTAGTAGTGATTTGTGTAACATATCTCATATAACCACTTAAATTATGACAATTTGGATGTGTTACTGACCTTTGATCTTGTCTTGTGAATACACAAGGGTTGTAATAAATTTTTAGGTCTTTAATAAGATTTGGGGGAATGTTTTTCACATTAAGATAAACCAAACTATAGTATATAATAACAAAAAACAATATACAATATTATTCATGATAAAAAATTCCAAAAACTGAAAATAAAAAAAAATAAATTTAAATAAAATTATTATCATAAGAAAAAGATACAATGTGTCTAAAAATATGAAATATAATTTAACAAATTAGTATTATCCTTTCATCACTCCAAAAACCAACCAGAACATCTCTAATACCCACCCATAACAAAATCCTCCATATCATCATGTCTTTCTAATAGAGAAAGTTGGAATTTTACTTTTAACTATATAATCATACATAATGATTGTATACACAGCAAGGGTCATAAAAATTGGTTCATTATATGAACTCCCTATGTTTTCATATATACTAATCCCACATAATGACACTATTATTTGAAAAGGACATTAAAATTAATATTAAAAAATGATCATAAAAAATTATAGGATCATTTCATATATAATAAATCAATAGCCATATACATACAAATAATATCAAATTAACCATTTTCAATATTCTATAATCAAAAGTATTAATATTATAAGAAATTTTCTGATATATCATATCCATTATGTCATATTTGAATATCCATTCCAGAAACTGAGATAAATATCCATGTATGTAAAATTATAATCCCAATACCCATGTATGATAACTCATGTTTTGTACCATGTCATCACCTTGTTATGAAACCATGTCCTCTAGTTCTAGTAGGTATCCATGTTCAAATTCAATAATACTTATCTTAATTCATTCATGAACTCACACAAATCCATTTTATACAATTATATCACAAAAATATAATTTATTTAATAAAATTACTTTAACAATTTAAGAAAAAGTGTTATGTGTACCTTTTTAAATGATGATCTTAAAACTATACAATAATACATCATTCTATCATTTATTTATCATTAGTTATTCCAATTAAAACATAAGAAATATTTTTAGAAATCGAAATGATTCAAGTTATAAAGGATTTTGGGGGAGACAGAAGTTACCAACCTTAAAATGAACACCTTCATTGTATAAAACACAACAAGCAATCTAGATACAACCTTTCAAATTCTTAACAACCTATAATTATCAAAAATTAAAAATAAAAACATTTCATAAAACTTATATCTCGAAGGAAAAGATAAGATCTAGGTTTCTTTCTAAGAGGATATGAGCATGTATAGTAGTAGATAGTGAAATAGAAAATAAACATTCATTTTCTATATATAAATCTCCAAGATCTACTGAAATTTTCTCTGGATTGAAGATAATATCAAAAAAAAATAAGGGATTCCTCTCGTTTATAAGACCTTGATAAAAAAGGATGAATGAGTGCTTAATCTTGAAAATAAAAATAAAATTAATTTAATTAATTGTTTCACATAGTTAAGGTGAATAAGAAAATAATAAATTCACCAACCATGTGTGCACCACTATCTCAAAATATATATTGTGATCATTTTGGATGAACAGTTTGGAATCATTTCAATAACCATATAAAAATTCCCTTTCAACTGTAACATAGTTTCCAAGGGAATATGCATGGTTTCCCAAAACCATGATTCAAATGTGCACCACATTTAAAAATCCTTTATTATACTTCATTGCTTCCCAGTGAATCTTTATATTATCCAATAACAAAGTTCAACCCTCATCCATCCTAAACATCTTCTAAAACCAAAACAAACTCATTGAAAATGTCTGGATAATATTACCTGACATAATTTATATTAAAAACACATTAATGTTTATAGAATACCTCAAACACATGGTGATAAATTATCACAACCACAAGTATTTCAATCCATATAATGCAGAATATTTTTATTTCGTTGGAAGCAATCTAGCCATTGTACCCACTTTTTATTCCCCCCATTCCCACATATCTTCATAAATTTAACCATACATTCAAAATTCAAACATTAAATTTGTGTATTTCCTATACAGGACCTCTCTATCCAATCTATAGTATGTATCAATGAATAGAAAATTTTAATACCACTAAAGTAAAATATGGATCTATAATGTCAATTGGTTAGGGATATGATTGAATCTCTTTAGTTGACAAACATGATGAATATTTTAAAAAAAACTGATCATTAATGGAAAATAAAAAAGATAAGCCACATCAACAATCCATTAATGTATAAAAATATTTATAATGTACTATGTTTAAAACATGATGGAAGAAATAGTTACTATATAAAAAAAGCCTTTCATATCCTACTAAAGTTTTATAAATCCATATATACAAGATGATACAATTTGATGAAAATTTTTATCTATGAGATGATTCTCTATATCAAAATTATATTACATTATGTGATTATACTGACATAGAAGAAAGTGATTTTTTATAAATATATAATAAATAATGTATAAATTATTTATAATAATTCAATTAGAGTAATCAGGAACATATGTGTGTTATATTTATATATATTCAATTATGAAGATTTATAATCCATATAAGAAGAATTATGTCTATCAGATTACAATATTAATTATTTTACAATCGTTAACATAGAATATTGTGTTTAAAAAATAATATAGTTTCCATATTTTATATATTGTTAATATTCACACCATCCTCTCATTGATTAAAAATAATTATGATGATTTTTTTATAATTATGATAGATATAATATAGATATAAAATTAGAGTAGATATTTATATATTTATTCTATTTATTTTTTGTACATTGGTATCCATAATGACGAGGAACCCCAAATTCATGTTTATTATTCGAGAACCATAGATATTAAAATATATATTCTATGCATTCTTACTCGTCTAGGAGTTCTTTTTATGGTCTTTTAGTTTCTAATTATCACACCAACATGTTTAATTTATGGATCCTATATATAAAACAATCGGGAAAATGAATTGGTTGGAAATCTATCAATGGAAATTTATGACACCTTCCCATTTGTAATCAATATTTTAAATTAGTCTTCAACAATTATTTTTTAATAAACCCAAACATTATAACAACGTAGTTATTTATTATATAGTAAAACACTTAAAATTAGTGTCTACAGTTTTAAACCCATATTAGTTTACTAAATATAGTTGAGATTGGGATTTAATAATTTGAAGGATTTCAACTCTAAATGTTCCTATATGATTAATCCAATAAGAAATTTTAAATGGAAATGTAATAGATATTCATCATCCACTCATCTCAATGTACCATAAACAACCTAAGAACATAAACTTATACTAGGGAGATATAGGTTACCTATTATTGATCCTATATTGGATGATGGTGAAATGTAAAATTATTATTAATTAAATTGTTTTCGTACACAGTGTATTTCTGGTCAAAAAATTAAATCACGGATGAATGTGGTGAATCACTATATTCTCTCACTTAGTCAGGAAGTTACTAACACTTCAACTACTTGGTTTATACTGGTTGATAAAATTTATCCCACGAAAAAAGTATATAAGTGAATTAAATATGTTTATAGAAAGGAAAGGAATGAAATACTCATTTCCATTAGTAAAATGGTGTCTATAAAGGTGATGGGACTGAATAGTCTATATTAAAATTTAAATAAAAATTAAAATATATTATAAATGGATTTTGATTTAAAAGAATCTAAATTATAAATCAAGAGATATATATTTTATGATGTTATAATGAATGATGATAATGATATTGATGAATTCTTCACAATACCTGATGAGAATGTATATATCAATATAATATACAATAGTAAAGATTTTATTATATATCATCTCAGATATATTGTGTTTTGAAAATATCAACTTTAAAATATATATTGTAAATTATGTTGTCACTTTTTAGGTTTCATAATAGTGTTGTATCTAATTAAATGACAATGTATCATATTTTAAAGATTACAGTCATGGGAATGTGGATATTTTATTCAAATAAATTAAATTCTAAGAAATTTAGTAATAGGAAAAAGAGTTCCTTATTGATTCTAAAGACGGATAACATGATCCAGATAATGAGAGAATACTGGAGGTTCCTGGACCAACATAAGTTTGGTTCGGATGAGAACAAACATTGATTTTTACCATAATTAATGATTATTCCAGGATCAATATGATGATGAACGGTTGTCTCCACAGAATAAAATCAAAGATTTAGATAAATAAGAAATATTCCTGAAACCATAGTGATGATATTGTACATCATGATTATAATAAACTTAATTAATTTCATTAAGAAAAATAATACCTTTATCTGTTGTATTTTTATATGTTGATAATGTTGATCATGCGGAATGAGCATTTCAGATTATCTTGTTGCGCTGGTGAGGATTCAAACTAAAATCCCTCAACTGGGGATCCACACCTGCTCTGATGGCCTCTAATCGACACCACTCATTCTCCGAGTGCTAGCGCGGTGAAGCGAGTGTCATGTGTTGGTCGTTCATCATCGCTTGTTCTTTTTCCTTGAAGAACATATCTTTTTCTTGAGAGGGGAGAGAAGAGGATTCAAGATGGAAATTATTTGGCTCTACAATTCTCAATCCACCA
Source organism: Viscum album (assembly GCA_963277665.1). NCBI lineage: Eukaryota > Viridiplantae > Streptophyta > Magnoliopsida > Santalales > Viscaceae > Viscum > Viscum album. Next base: position 1,827,781,466 of record OY728119.1, on the reverse strand, counting down.
GGCGTGTGGTGTGGTGTTTGGAACAATAGGTATAATTGCCTATTTATATACATGAAATTTCTATTACAATATTTAATTTCATAGCAATAATTAAATACATTAATTAACATAGAGAAAACACATAAATTTAATAATAATACCGCGTAATTATTTATGGTGCGCCAACTTGCGCAAAACGGAATTATAAATAAAATTCCACTCCATAAAATAATAACACCTTTATTTTAATTTATACCAAATAAATAAATAATGATTTACCGTCTGCAAATAATTATTTTACTACCGGACCGACCTTGGTCTATTCAAACTCCACTTCAATTTTTTGAACACCTGAATAAATAAATAAATAATTTTTTCTCATCAATAAGTAGTATATTTAAAAACTAGTAAATAAATATATATTAAAAGTTCAATAAAATAAATAAATATATATAATTTAATTTATGATATCATTGTAACTAGAATAAAATTATTCCACGGTCTTGAAAATGATATTTATTTCATTATTTAAATTCAAATAGAATTTAACTGAGACCACCAAATGCACTTAGTGTGTGACCCTCTAGGATTCGTTCTCATTGGCATTAGGCAAGATGCCTAAATTCATAGAGTACTTTCTAGTAATAGGTCAAGGCACCCAAGGGAAAGAACATAAGGTCGCAACAATGACATCCACATAAAAATTAACACAGTGAAACATAATCCCTCTGTCGCTATATCTCATCAAGAAGGTTTCATGATTATGTCATCTACTATTATTCTTGATACGTCATTCTTTGACTTCCAGAAATAAACATGTCATTACACCATGGACATGGAATTTCGTGCAATGGTTCTATTTCAATCAAAGGGACAAGATATTATCTTTCATAAATGGAAGGTATAAATCCTTCCTCATCTTACCCATTCATAACATGCCACTCGTGACACACTTAACATACCCTACTTCCTGCCAACTGTCACCGTGACAGTTTTCATCAGTAAATCAATGTGCGTAAGTCATTACATGTATTAATGATAATCATAATGTATAAGGATCATTACACATGCAAAAAGATAGAAAAATCTGACAACATCAAACCATGAATAATTCCTACTATCGGGTCTGTTCTCATAGTCTCTTATCTTGGAAATTACCAAGTGCGAACTTCATGATAAGAATTCACTTCTACTTATGAGTACTCATTGCAGACAGTCTGCATGCTATGTTTCCCATCAAAACATGTCATCTAACCACAGAACTATCTTTAAGAATATTTTTATATAATTTCAAGGCTCACATCATAGATGGGACCACACATTACCTTATTAATGCAACAAATACTCTAAGACATTATTACATCATAGTTAGGCAGAATAATGAACAATATGTAATAATAAATTAAATATCTATTTAGTCAAAGTAAAACTAGTTGGTTCTAGGGCACCAACTCTTGAATAATCCATCATTAACTAGAGCCAACAACCTAAAACTTTCAATCTTCTAGACCTCACATAATGATCATGTTTCTGCTGAGTCAAGGATTTAGGCAAGGGGTCCGCCACATTGTCTTCTATGGAAATACTACTCACTACAACATCACCTCTCTGAGAAAAATCCCTCAATATATGATACTTCTAATGTATGTTATTCATATTCTAATGTGACCTTGGCTCTTTTGAGAGCACCACCGCTACAGTATTATCATAGTACAGTGTGATGGGATCTTTACTACTTTGTATCACATATAGATCATGGAGAAAGATTCACATCCAAACTGCTTCTTTTACTGCCTCATAATCTACAATATACTCGGGCTCTGGGGTAGAATCTATGACCACACTCTGCATTGAGCTCTACCAGCTCATTGTACCTCCATTCAAAGTGAAGATGTATCCATATGCGACATCATGTCATCTTGATCAGTATGGAATCTTGAATTTGAAAATCCTCTTGTGACTAGTACCTAATATCCTCCATAAACCAGGAACATATCCTTAGTACAACTCAGATACTTTACGATAGTCTTGACTACCATCAAATGGTGGTCACCTAGGTTAGCTTGATATCTTTCTACCACACTCAATGTGTAGGCGACATCCATACTAGTACAGAGCATGACATACATGACTAACCCAATCACTGATGAGTATGGACTCCATGCCATTATCTTTCATTCCTCATGTGTCTGAGGACACATTTTCTTAGAAAAAAGTATTCCTTGTGTTGTTGGCAACAATCCCCTCACTAATTGTTCTATACTGAATCTATTCAGAATCTTATCAATGTGTGTACTTTGACTTTGGCCCAACAATCTCTTTGATATATCACGATGTATCTTGATCCCATTAATATACACTGCCTCTCCCAAGTCTTTCATAGAGAAGTAATTATTCAACCATGCCTTAATAGACCGTAAGACTGGTATCTCATTTCCAATAAGTAATATGTCATCAACATATGCTATTAGGAAAACGACTACACTCCCACTAAACTGTTGGTAGAAACAAGTCTCACATTAACTCTTGATAAAACCAAATTATTTCATGGCTTCATCAAAACCATATTTCCATGACCTGGATGATTGCTTTAATCCCTAAATTGATTTCTGAAACTTGCATAACTTATTGGCATCCTTTAGATTCACAAAACCTTCAGGTTGTGTGATGTAGACAACTTACAGAAGGTTCCCATTAATGAATTTTGTTTCGACATCCATTTTAAAAATCTCATAGTCAACATAAGCCTCAATGGAATGTATAATTCTGATGGATTTCAGCATTGCAACTAGTGAGAGGGTTTCATCGAAGTCAATCCCTTGACGCTATTGAAAACCTTTTGCAACTAGTCATGCCTTATAGGTACTAACTTGTCCTTACATGTCTAGTTTCTTCTTCAATGCCCATTTTCAACCAATAGGATTTACATCAACGGGAGGATTGACCAAAATCCAAACGTGGTTTTGGTACATGGAATCCATTTCAGAATCCATGGCTTCTTACCACTTGTAAATGCCTCTTCCACCTACTTCTTCCTTGTAGGTAATAGGATCATTATAATCAACTAATAAGAATTCTCCATCCTCGATAACTAGAAAACTGTACCATTAAAGTTCTCTATCCTCTCTTGTACTCCCACGCAGTACTTGTGTATCTCGAGCAGATTATTCTTCCACAAGGCTTTGTGGAATCTATTCATGTACTAACCCTTGTGTACCTTGATCCTCAACTTCATTAATGCCTATCTCACTCCCACTGTCTCTTTTGGATATGTCTCACACTCAATGAATATGGAATTTCTTTCCACTATAGCCTTTTTGTCTAATGGGTTGTATAGGTAATATCCTCATTTTTTCTTTGGGGTATCCTATAAAGGTACACTTTGTGCCTAAGGGTGTGAGTTTGTTACCTGAAGAGGCCTTAGAAAATTCTTCACTACCCCACCCATTTTAATTCGATAACATGGCTTTTCGTCCACTCCAGAACTCGTATGGAATACCATTTATCAATTTAGTAGGTACATGGTTTATTATGTGTGTTGTTGTTTGTAATGCATATCCCCAAAAGGATAATGGAAGAATCACATGACTCATCGTTGATCTCACCATGTCCAACAAGGTTCAGTTTCTCCTTGTTCTTACACCATTCCACTGGGGTGTGTTTGGAGGAGTGAGTTGGGATAAGATCCTGATCTCCTGTAAGTAAAAAATGAAGTCTTGGCTAAGATATTCTCTACCTCGGTCTAAGCGAAATTTCTTATTCTTATTACCAAACTGGTTCTCAACTTCATCCTTGTATTCTTTGAACATATCAAAAGTATCTGACTTATACCTCATTAAGTAGATATATCCATATCTACTAAAATCATCAATAAATGTTATGAAGTATGAGTACCCTCCCTTTGATTCAACAGAAAATGGTCCATACACTTTGGTATAAACCAATTCAGGAAGTTCATTTGGCCTTTCATCTTTCCCACTAAATTTGGATTTGGACCTTTTACCTTGTAAACATGATTGACATACGCCAAGTGGTTTTACATTGAAAGAATATAAATATCCATCTTGATGTAACTTTGTCAAGTGTTTCTCGTTTAAATGACCTGGCCGGTGATTCCAAAGTTGGGTGTTGTATGAGTAATGTGTATTATATTTGTTATCAATTATTATTACATGGTTTGTGTAATACAAAACGTAATGTCCATTGTATAAATGTTCCCTACCATAACAAATGATAACTTTGTTAAATAATCAACACTTATTTCCATACATGAAAACAAATCCATCTATATCTAATCTGGATACAAAAATAATGTTTTTAGTAATAGAAGGCACAAAATAACAACCCTTTAGTACTAAGATCATCACAGTTGGAAGCGGGTGGTGGTAGTCCCCGAAATCTATAACAACAAGTCTGGATCCATTGGCTACTTGTAGATCCTCCTCCCCATGATCAATCTTCCAGAATCTACATGGTTTGGGTATTTGGATACATAGTTGAGCACCACAATCTGTATTTAATACACAATTTGTAAAAACAGATAGATTGAATTTGATAACAAATGAACCTGAAGCTTCCCCTTCTTCTTAGGATGGGTGCAGTTATTTTTCCAGTGGCCCTTCTTGCTAAATGTGAAACAAATAGCCTCATATTCCCTTGCCCCCTCCTTTAAAATTCCTTTTCATGGAAGTCTATGAAGAATATTTGGGCTTAAAGCTCTTTGCCTTCCCCTTCCACTTATTCACCATAAGGGCAGAAGGCTTTTTTCACGTCATATATTTGTCCCCTTGGTGAATTAGGATAACAAGATCAAATAAAGGCTTATCAATGTTGATCATGTTGAAATTGACAAAATAGTTAGAGAAGATCTGAGGGAGTGATGCGAGAATGAGATCGGTACCCAGTTCTTCGGGGTGTATAAACCCTAGAATGTCCAGGCACTCAATGAATACAATGAGCTTGACTACATGAAGCCCAGCTGGGGAACCTTCTCCATGATTATTCTGAAAGAGTTTCCTAGATATATCAAACCATTCCTATTTTTCTCTCTCCAAGTAAAGGCCTCAGAGGAGCTCGAGCATGCTATAATCATCAATGTTTTGATGATAATTTATGATCTCACTAGACATTGATGATAACATCAAACAATGAACATCGACCACATCATTTATATGTTTATCATAGACCAGGAAATCCTCATCACTTGCCTTTTTGGCATGCATATCACGTAATGTTGACTTCAAAAGGTATGACTTCTGTTCAAGGTGTAGGATTACCCGAAGGGGTCTAATCCATTCCTGGATGTCATTGTCGATAAGGATGTTGTCTTTATCCAGAATTGATCATAGGGATAGTGTGGTTGACGAGTTTATTATTATTATTCTACAACTAAAGAGAATATCATTAGTACTTTCTTCATTACATTTTATAAGAAATAATAAATTTTATTAAGTCTCCTAATATTTTATCAAGTCCCAATATCCCTTACCATTGAACTCAGAATGTCCAATTTCCATTACATTCTAGTGGAAAGGATCCATGTTCCCCTTCCCATAACCCCAACAAGGGTTGGTAAAGCTATTAGATGATATTTTGGTAAGCAGTTCTTTGCCATCTGTAGGCTTGCAGCTCATTGATATGTTGAGTAGACTCCACAATCCTGAAATAGAGACTTTGGATTTCCTCAACTCATTGCCTCCAATATCACACCAAGTCTAGCAAGGGGTACCCTCTAGATGTAATATGGTTAAGTCATATTGAAACCTTTCATAAGGTATTCCTATATAAAAGTAACTGTCCATCAAGGGTAGGTCAAACACATCGTTTTATTGAGTTTCTCCCTTAATCAGGTAATGAAAGGGTTTTTCGGACATAATATTTTATTTGAGGGATTTTTTATCTCTTATCCGTGAATTTTTTATTATCATGTTCACACACATGTAAATATTAATTGGAACTAACTTAAGTGATTAAACATGTCTTGATACTATGTACGCATAAGTCTAGTTTATTTTAGTTCTATATTGCATGCTTGTTTAATTCATTAATTGTGTGATCGTGACTACAAATTCATAATGATAAACCATGTTACTGATAGAAATAAAATAAATTATATGGAAAGATCATGAGCTTTTATAATAGTTATTTTATCTAGTGGTTGATAATCTAACCCTATCCTATGGGAGAAACACCATGAGCCTTTTGGGTTCATGTTTACAGCCTCCACCCATCCACCTCTGTATCTCCTGGGATTGGTTTAGTGTCAGCTCAAGTTTTAACAACCTCCACATGCATGGGAGTTCCATCCATTACATATGCCTTTTTTATCTCACTTTTAGGGGAGGGGTAAAAAGTGGATTTACAAAAAATAAACCTTTAGAACGCATGCACTACATTTTATTGAGGAGAAGTCTCGCAAACCAAAAAATTAATTCAAATAAATAAAATAGAAGAAACTATTCACAAACAAAGGTCATGGTATAGCTAATGATCATCCATACATGCAACAATATTTAAACATAAATAAAACTACCAATCAATTCATTAATCATTCTTGTTTAAGATAAATCATGCACAAATAAATTAATTATCATCTTTAATTAATCAATCCTTTTATCTTAAACCATTTTCTAAATTTCCTGGAAAATATCATCCATTATAATTTTGAACAAATAAATTCATTTGAAATTATCTTTGTATGTAACTTATACCATGGGGGAATCCCAGAAAATTCCTATTAACTACCCAATGAGTAAAAATAAACATTACATAGATGTTAAATTGAACAAATATATATAAAACACTTGTCACAATTTGGGCCTCAGCTTTATGCCCGCACAATAGTACACATTTCAAGTGTTTGTATAATAGAATAATAAATTTTAATAAATCTGTGTAATTTGGATGAGTGTAAGACAAGTACTTCCAACTAAATGACGTGAATTATTTTTCACTGTCGATCCAAAGTACATGCCTGGGGAAACAACGCATGAGTATACTTTGAAAATCCTCAGAGTACACGGTGTGTCCAGTTTGCCCCACGCCGTGTAGTTCCTCATAACATAGTGTCTAGCCGGGCAAGCCCTGTATGGGGTACACTGTCCAACCCTAACCCGAAGGCACTACATGTCGTGTCCTTTGGGACACACGGCGTGTAATCCATAAATAACGTGCCACCTGTTCCTGGTCAACACAAGGATTCATTTGAGACTTATAAAGACTCCAACACATGGCTTGGTTTGGTGGACCGGTCCAATGCATTGAATCATGAATACACAGCGTGTACTGCCGAATACATTATGTGATTTCTGGTGTTGTACAACCAGGAAGCTTTGGCACCTCTGGATGAGATTTTATATTTTAATTTCATCCAAATAAAACTAAATGATCATTTCTGTAAGGTTAAAGATAACCGAAAGAGGAGGATTAAACCCCGAGATTCATATTTGCAGAGTAATTAACCTGAATTGAAACAAATAAATTATTAAATGCGTAATTAATCAACGAAATAGTTAAATAATTATAAAATATAATGTAACCACTTTGATACCACTTGATGGTTCCCGGCGTAGCGGAAGCATGGTTGGGACATGACACAAATTTGATATTAACAATGATCAATTATTATCCAGGGATTAATACGATGACAAACGCCTATCTCCATGGAATATAATCAATGATTTAGATAAAGAAGATAGAGGCCCGAAACCTTATCGAGGATCTTGCACACCATGTTTATGATCAAATTCATAAAGAAAAATTCTACCTGTATCTTTGGTATTTTTCTTCATTGATAATGTTGATTGTTTGGAATGGCCCTTTCGGATTATATATTTTTTCTTGTAACGATCAAAAATAGAATCCCTCCAGTGGTGATCCAAACGTGCTTTCCTGGCCTCTGATCGACACCGCTCATTCTCCGAGTGCTAGCGCGACAAAGAGATTGTCCTATGTCAGTCGTTTTTGATTTATTGTTCTTTGTCCTTGAAGAACATCTCTCGTTCTTGAGTGGGGAGAGAAGAGGATTCGAGAGATAAATTGTTTGTCTCAACAATTCTCAATTCACCTGGCATGTGGTGTGGTGTCTAGAACAAGAGGCCTACTTGCGTATTCATATACATGGAATTTCTATTACAATATTTAATTGCATATTAACAATTAAATACCTTACAGAACCCAGAGAAAACCCATGCATTTAATAATAATACCGCATCATTATTTATGGTGCACCAACTTGTGAGAAATAGAATTATAAATAAAATTCCACATCATAAAATAATAGATGCATTATTTTTAATTGTTCCAACAAGTTAAATAATTATTTACCTTATTTCAAATAATTATTTTATTATTGGACCGACCATGGTCCACTCAAACACCACATCCATTTATTGAATACCCAAATAAATAAATAAATAAATTATTCTCTTAAAAAAATATTTTATTTACAAACTACTAAATAAATATTTATTAAATGTTCAATAAAATAAATAAATAAATTTTATTTATTTCATGCGATCATGTTAACTTGAATAAAATTATTCCATTTTCTTGGGAATAATATTTATTTCATTAATTAAAATCAAATATAATTTAACTGAGACCTCCAAAAACACATACTATGTGACCCTCTAGGGTTCTTTGTCGTTGGAATTAGGTGTGATTTCCTAAAGTCCATGATTACTCTCTAACAACAAGTCAATCACCCTAGAGAATGAACATAAAGTCGTAACAATGACATCCACATATGAACGCTTCCTGTGTAATACAATCTCTTTGTCACAATATCTCATCACGTAGGTTTCAAGATTGTGTCATCAACATTAATGCTTGATGTGTCATTCATTGACTGCATGAAATAAACTGGTTATTACACCATGGCCCTGGAATTTTGCATGAAGGTTCAATTTCTATAATGGGGCCAAGATATCAACAACCATAAATTGAAGGGACAAATCCTTCCCCAACTTATCCATTTACAATGTGCCACTTGTGGCGCACCTAATGTACCCTACTTCCCGCCAAATGTATGTGTGACAGTTTTCGTTAGTAAATCAATGTGCGTATGTCATGACTCATATTAATGATGATCTTAAACTTTGAGGATCATTAAAAATGATTGAAGATAGAAATATCCGATGACACCAAAACATGAAAAATTCATACTAGCATGTCTGTTCTCATAATCTTCTTACTTGGAGATTACCAAGTTCGAACTTCATGAGAGGAAGTCTCATCTGCTTACGAGTACTCACACTGGAGGATCATCATGCTATGTGTCCCATCATAGCATTTCATCTAACCATAGAACTATATTTAAGAATATATTTTTAACATTTCAAGGTTCTCATCATAGCAGGGAACATCCATGACCTTGTAAATGCAAAAAACACTCTAAGACATTATTACATCATAGTCATGAAGAACAATGAAAAATGTGTAATAATACATTAAATATCCATGTAATCAAAGTAAAACCAGTTGTTTCTAGGACACCAACTCTTAAAAATACTATCTATTATTTAAATATAAATTTAAAATGGGAATTTTCAATATATTGTTAAAATTAATACATAATGATTCATGTTCAGTGGAAATGGACACATTGAAAATGATTGTCAAGAGATGAAATATTTTTAGTTTAAGTATGATTTGAAAGAATGAAAAAAATTTATAAAAAGAAACTCAGTAAGAGATCATGAAATGTAAAGATACATATTTAATCAATTATTCAAATCCCAATAAAAATATATGAAGAATGAATAGCAAGTTAGAGGATTTATTCTTCCCTATAATTATTCAATTAGAAGAAGTGACAACTAAAAAGGTTATGATAAATTATTTCTCATGTTGAAGATTAAAGTTAAACCTCCTATAATGAGAAATAATTCGAAACGAAATATATTGACAACAGATATTGGAAGTTGATCACATGACCTATTTTGGGGAAATAAAAATAAGGCTAACAAGAAAAAGGAATGTAAGGAAGAGTTACTCAAAATAGAATATAGTTTCACTAATAAACTAAAACATACCAATTTGATAATTATATAATAAATAAATAGGAAAAATTATTTTGCATTTAAATATATTACAAAATAATAATATATAATAAGTAATAATCAAGATTTAATGAGGTTAAAAAAATTAAATAATTTATTTTAATTCTATACTAAATTGAAGGAAAAAGTGTTTGAATCATCTTATACTGATGTTAATATAAGACCGATATTTAATGAAAAACATCTGATTATAATGCCTAAATATTTTAAATAAATATTTACTAAACGTAAAGGAATCAAAATAAAAAAATATGTCAAATAATATCTATGACTAAGTAACAAGTATATCATTGGATATTGAAGAAAATGTTATAAGGAACCCTTGAGTATGGAAAAAGAGAAAAATACACTCAAGATACAATAATTATATTTATTATTCTTATAGATAGTATTTTTTTCAATTTTACACATTCATATTTCAAAGGATATTTTTGGTTTAAATATATATATTGACAAAATAACTATGTCTACTTTCAGAACATATCTTTCCCCTGGAGAAAATGAAAACCTGTATCAGTGAGTAACAACTATTATAAGAAGTAAAAACATTATAATAAATATTATGAAATGATTATAAATTCAAAAAACTAGGTTTACAAAAAAATTAGGATAGCTTAATTAGAAAACTCTTTATGAAGAAAAATGAAATAACAATGATGTATGAAATTTATCTCAAGATGTTGTAGGTGGAATAATTCATAGAAAAGGTAAATGAATGAAGTAACTATTTAATGGAATGGATTTGAATTCTAATTATAAAGGAAATATATGGATAATTTAGAGTAGTTATCCACGAAAAAAATTACAGGCATTAAAATATTTTAAAACATTGATGTTTTGAAAATTTATTCTACATCCTTTTATAATGAGATCATCTAAAAAGAAATAGATATGGATAAATAAAATATAATCCTAGAAATTTAAATATAGGGAACCATTAAATATAGATATTCTCAATAAAATTAATCTGTGTTAAATAAATTTATTATGATGTGAATGAATCCATTTGTAGAATGAAATATTGTATTGTATTATTCCAAATGTTTCTAATAATTGTCCTTAATTTAGAACGAATCCAAGGTAACCTATTACAAATTAAAAATTTGAAATATAGTTGTCATTTTATTATAATTATTGAGAACATGATATTGAATTTAATAATTTTTCATCATTTTTGGGATGTACTCAAATGGATATGTCGTGATATATTTACAACAAATAAATAGGCAAAGGTATATCCCAGTTTAAACAAGTTTAAATTTGAAATTACTATAATGAATTTAGAAAAGGGTGGAAATACAATCCCTTATTTTAAAAGAAATAATACATTATGATTAACATGGAACAATTGGATATAAAATCCATAGGGTGATCCATATGTCATTATATTTATTATTGATATCATAATGATGATGGATGTAATTTTTGTATATTGAAGTTTGATGATGTTGAGACGTCCATGATATTCAGAATTGAGGAAGAAAAAGAGTTGGGAGTCCTTAGAATCAAAGAGATTATAAAAAATGGGATATCAATTTCAAATAATTCGACTCTTTCATTTCAAATAATTATATAAAAATAGACGTAGAAATACTTATACAACTATGTGGAATAGATTTGTTAATGAAAAACTATAAAATGGTATGAAATAGGATAAAAATTGTTTTTGATTTTAAACATTAATTGTTTTTGGGATATTATTTTAATAAAACTATGTATATTATGAATAGTTTTTTTAAGACATTAACAATATAGGAATTCCTAATTATCATATTACACTACAACAATGTTGTCCTTTAGTAGTGCTGTTATTTATCAATTCTAAAAGAAAACTCAAATTAATTGAATATTTATCATCACTAAAGAGAGTTATGATAAATTTAACCTTTTATTTGTGCTTGTATTTTAGCACAGATAATGAAAAACATTATCAATGCTTTAATTTTTTCTATGATAAAGGGTATCCTTTAATAGTGCATTATTTTTAGCATTGATAAAGGGTATCCTTTATTAGCACTTTGTTTTTAGCGCTGACAAAGGGTATGGCTTGTCTACACATTATGTTTAGTACTGATAAATTTTTCTTTCATCAACACGTTTTCAGTGGTGATAAATTGGTATAATTAATTAAAAAAATAAAAGATGTGTTTATTAATAAAAATTACATATTCTATTATTTAAATAATTCTTGAATAAAATGAATTGATTGATAATAAATTATTAAATATTAATGATTTTATTAATTATATAATTATGATCATTAATGTGATTAAATTTTATATATTTAATATATATATATATTAATGTCAATAAATATGATTATATAATACAAAATATATTTTCGCTCTACATTAAATTGTCAAATATATATTTGATAAAGTTATATAAATAAAAAATTATATGAACTAAAAATATTTACAAATTTCAAAATACACGATATCCATATAATTGAATTTTGTTTTATTATTCAATTTAATATGGATCAAATTTGTGTTATATTGATTTCACATATACGTACAATAAATTCATTTTTACATAAAATATGCACACACACAAAATTTATCCATTTTTTCAATATTTTTAGTGTACTTATATATTCTTAAATTATTCAATTTCACTCAGTTTTTAAATATATTCATGCACTCAAAAATTAGATATTCATTAATGATGTTAAATTATTTTTTATAAAATATTTATAAATAAATATATTACTAAATTTACATTAAATATATTTATATAACTATATATTTATAATTATCAATAAAATAAAATAAAATAAAATTTATCTACATGATTATAAATAAATAAATATTTATATTTAAATAATTATAAATTTATGATAAATTTACTTAAATAATGAAGATATTTTCTATATTAATATTTCAATATATTTATTAAATACATACATTTATAATTATATAATTATATATAATGATATAAATAATATTTTTTAAAATATTTCTATAATAGTAAATAAATAATTTTTAAATCATAATAAATATATTTAAAAATTTATATATTTACAAAATTTTTATTTTTGTGTATTTATTATGTATTTATAATTTTTTGTAATTTTTTGATTTATAATTATTATTATAAATCTTTTAACCACGCTTCAGTAATAAGCGCTAATAAAATAATCTTTATCAACACAATTTTTGGTGTGATAATGATGAGGATTTATCAACACTAATCAAAGAGTTAATATCTGAATATTTATCATGGCATTAAGTTTAACACTGATAAAAGGGATCATTATCTATGCTTGTTAGTAAGAACTGAAAAAAGTGTCCCGATCTCTTTTAAAAACCAGTACCAGTTGTGAACCCATCGTGATATAGAAGCATCCTGTGGAATCCACCTGTATTCTATGATCCTACTCGGTGAATCAAAGGTTGAATCACAACACTCAACTTCCTCTAAACATCTCGTCCGACATCCAAAGAGGTCCACCAAATTTCATCAACCTAGCAAGGTAGGCCTTCCGATTATCTTTATGTACTTTTTGTTTCATTTTTTGATTTCTTCATCTAGTATTTTCCTATATTCCAATTTGCGATCCATCATTTATGAATTGTCTGTGATCCATTGTTTAGGGAATGATTTGGGGTATCTTATTTCTATTGACTACCAATGTTTGATCTGTTGGTTTATATCGATCACATAGCCTTGGATTTATTCCTTATTTCATTACTGCTAAGTTTTATTTCTTCTTACAAAATTATTATTTCCTCTATTTTTTATAAGTGTAATATGATCATGTTCCTCTTAAAATTAACCATGGACCACTGTTTTCGTTTGAATTAGATTAAAAGGGGACATACCTTGTTAAGCACATGAGGTTTTATCACATTAATCCTTCACCTTTTGAATCATTGTGGTCACTTTAGTTCACATTATGTTTTAATATTAGGTTTTTATCTCTTTGATTTTTTTATAGACTATATGTGAGTGAGTTTTTAAACTGGTGTGACATGTATGTTTTTCTATATATAAATTTCAGCATTTATTTCCATAGCTTTTTTAATAGGTATTCCTATATCGGGTAATGAAGATTTAGGGTCTATATGTCCGTTGACCCCAAAATTCATGATATAATTGTTTTTGACCTATTGTACTAATTAGTACAATTTGGGGGGTACCACCTCCCATTTATGGTTTTCAAAATCAATGTTTAAACAACAATTTATTTACTTTGAGTTGTGTAAGAGGCCATAAGACTATTAAACCTGATGTGGTTTGGAAAATTTGGGTTAGGGTCATTACACTATACATCTATCAGTTTACAACTATAATTTTTAGTGATAAAATCATTTATTATCTACCTTTATCTCCCTATATTTTTATGAAATTATAGAAGCCCTTATTATTAGATTTTTAATATCTAGGTGCTCATATATTATAGTAGAAATGATTTATATATCCCTTATTAGAATTTTCTATAATATTCACTTTTGATAATGAATATGTTTTATGTATTTATTTATATATTGTATAAAATAATTCATTCATGAACCCAATAGGATTAATATGAAACAGAAATAGATGAACTCTAATCTTTTCACAAACAAATATGATCATGGAGTTAAAGATATTATCACATTTGTAAGAGAGCATGCAGAAAACCCTTTTAAAATCCTCCTCGGAAGTTTACATTGATTTTATTGAAGAAAAAATATTCTATAAAAGTTGAAAGAACATTGTATTCATTATGGAATCGATAAAAGATATTTAGTTTAGAATAACCATAGGAAAAAACTGAATATGGACATCTAATGGGATGATAATAAAATTGATGAATCATTTGATATGAATATCTTTGTAAAATATGATGGAGATTGCTTGAAACAAATGATAATTAAAATTGAAGATGACCTTCATGATTGTCTGGTATTCTTTTAGGAGTTAAATAAATGTTCAAAGTTACCATTGTATCTCGGTTTTACTAAATAAACAACATTTTCAGTTCATTTGAAGTAATATAATTAGAAATTAGCAAACAGATGGTGTAACACCCCAAGCTTCTACGGTACGCTTCTCTTTGAATAATGTGATAGCGTGTGTTGTACGCAACACCGAGTTCTAACAACCAATTAAACTAGCCGTTATGAATAGTAATAACTACCTTTTGAAATTATATATATTTTATATTTTAAAATGGACTTCATTTTTAGATTCGGAATATCAAAATTAGCCTAGGGTGAAATTTTGGTACATTTCGGATAACTTTCATATTTTGATGAATAGTGAAAATTACTAAATTTTAATTAAAAACAACTTTTTTAATCAAAATAATTAATAGTGATAAATTGTGAATTTGAGTGGTTTTAAAGTATATTTAGAATATATTTTTACCATTTAATATAATGTTTGTCATTGGACATAATTTTACAATTAAACCGAACATAAACAAGTGTCAATCTTTTGATAGTTATTATCTCTTAAAAAACACGCTTTTTGTTTTGACAGCGGGAATTAATTTTAAATTAATTTCTGCCACTTCTGTGTTTTGAATTTAGAAAAATTGATTCCATATTTGGAATCAGGATGTTCAAATTGTGTAAATAGGTAACTTTTATTTTTAGACATTTTGAATAATTACTGCGGTAAATATTTTATTTACCATGGTTAAAGGGTAAATCCGGTAAATAAGGGTTAAAAAATAATATTATAATAATACTAAATTACCCTAAAACGTGTCTTAACCCTATTGGTTGATACATGGTCGACCATGGGCATCTTTGTGTCAGTTTTGGGACCCCATGGATCCACTTGTAAGTGATAATGACACTTTATTTTAATTAAGTTAAAATGAATACAAAAATGACACAAGCATATATCTTTTAGAACAACAATTGTTACATAGGGTTATATATGTTGGATTTTATATTATAAATATTCATTAGAAAGATAAAAATATTTCCTACATAATGATATTTTATTTATAATTTTTAGACATTAAATAATTTATTTTATATATGACACAATGATGATGCAGTAATTACTATAATAGTGAAAAATTAAAATAATTGATATTATAAATGCCCAAATAAATATAATATGAAACTTTTAATGAATTAAACTAATTTTCTAGGATACTATGATATATTAGGATTGATATAATTGACTTTGTTCGAAGTAATCAATCTGTTATGAGTTTCAAAAAAATCAACTATTGAATAGTGTCAAAACTGACATAAAAGAGTTCTTAAAACAAATATTATATTATTAATTGATATTAAATTCCTAAAAATCTAAGGTTCGGCCAAGAGACTTATATCATGATAGGTTAATCATTAATGTACCACTTGGGGGTCTCTTGGATGTATATAGTAAGTTTATTAACCATATTATATAAAAATACAAAGAGACATTGTAAAAGTGAAACTAATTAACTTAGAGTTAATACTTAAAGATAAGGTTAATATAAGTACCCAAACCTGTCTAAATTCTATTGGTTGAGTGGTTTTCGACTTATCCCCACCTTAACCTTTGAATAATAAGCTTTTGAGCCATTAGAAACCGAATATGAATTTATTATAAATTAATATTTCTAACTTTTCCAAAGGTGCCCCTCACCCCTCTTATAAAAGGGCACTCCTCCTTCTCATTTCTTCACACCTTAAAAACCTTTTGGTTCGGACAAACTCTGCCCAAATACTCTCCCAACATCCCTCACTACAACCTAGAGGCCTTAGTTTGATCAGAAAGCCAACCTAAGGAGCCCTTTTGATCAAATCAAAAGGAAGAACCCGAAGAAGAGGTAATGATTTCACCACCCTTTTCTAAGTTCATTTCTTCTTCCACTTCTTCTTCCTTTGTTCTTACCATTCTGAAATAATAACTCCAGTATCTCACATATACTGTGATGTTATTATAAATATGGAACAATCATATTCAGTATTCTATCCACCCTTTGAATAACAAGTCACCATACGTGCGTACGTACGGCTTACCGTCTCCACGTCGTGGTGTAATTGTTATTCAATATAATATTATTTGGATGGGTATAATAATGATGTGTAACTCATGTAAATAATAAATATAACATGTTAATGATTCTGTATATATGATATACCATCCATTTATATATTATTTTAATACCAAAAGAATGATATTGTCGCTCGTGCGTACGTACGGACTACCGTCTCCACGAACGCGATGAGATTCATTCTCCATCGTATCCATTCAAGTATAATTATCATTTTATGATTTAAAAATGATGTTTAAGGACTTGATATCATTCTGGATATGAATAAGATACAACAAACATGGCTTATGTAACAAAACATATAAAAGAAAATGAGTAAGTTAACACCCGAAACAACGATAATACTAAGATATTATTATCAAATCAATATTAAAAGATCATATATGATATCATATTAATGTATATGACTCTTGTATAATTTAATAACAATTATTTCACCATTATACAGGAGGTTAACCTACCCCAACCAAGGAAAAGTACAAGGTAAGGGTTATTTCACAATCTCTTCATTATCCGAGGTTGTTTATATGTAATAATCTACTGGGATCTCTTTATCATCCACATCCATGTTTCTTAAAAATGTATTTCAAAACATTTTTACTATTTACAAGAATATGGGTTAAAGTCATTTATACCCTTTTTTGACTTTTTATAAGAGGTTTATAAAGGAATCTTTCCGTCGTTTTCAAAACAAGGTCCTTTTTAACCTTTTCGACAGAATTGAGGTAAGAATGTTTTTTTTAACTTATACGGCAGGTGCGGTTATTTTACGCCGTTATAAAATCTTAAAAGCTTCCCTTACAAGCTTATAAGAATATTTTCAAAGAAAATGTTTTATTTTATATGGATCTTAAATGATTTCAAAATAAAAGGAGATATTTCTTTTAAAAAAATTTTGATTTCATCTATGTCAACATCCTTTGATGGATTTTAAGATTATTTGAAGTTGATTTATTATGATACAAAACTTCTATATTGTATTGAAGGTTTTGTGATATGTTTGACTATGGATGTGCTATTTTTATACCATTCATAGTTTATTGTGAAAGTATTGACATTTCGTATGCTAGTTTTAATACGAATGTTTATGTTATGTTTAAACCTTTTCATATGGGAATGCATTGGACTTAATAAGTGACGGGTGGAGCCCGCTATAGCTCCTCGATGCATCGGTAGGTCTCATGAGACAAACTAGTGTCTTGGCACAAGGCCTTGACAAAATCTTATTTGTAGTCTTGGCACGAGGCCTTGACTATGTGGTTATGATAGTCTGGCATTATGCATTCCAACATTATGAAAGTGGTTATTGATTTTTGCATGTGATTATTCGATTAGTAGAATATCCATGTGAATAAGTAAATGGCATTATTTCATTTTATTTATGCCATACCATGTTGAAAGTTCATATTTAAAAGGCTTTTGTTTTAGTTATACATTGCCTTAAATGTTTATTCTTCTTTATGAAAGTTTCCGCTATATTGTTATCCTTACTGGGCATTTGAGCTCACCCCTTTTCTATGTTTTATTTTTCCCAGGAAGTGAAGATGTAAGTTATGAATGACCTGCAGGGATATTATGAGGGGATTATAGTGTGGACTGTGGAAACATTATGTTGTTGTAGTAGTTTTTCATTTTATGATGTAATGTAAAACTTATGAATATATCTAGTGTTTCCAAGGCTACTAAACCAATCGGTCTTTCGAGATTTGATCTTTCTTGTGATCATGCCAATGTTACGAAGTAATGCACCGACTCTGGGTAGATGGGGTCGGGGCGTTACAGTTGGTATCAGAGGAAGTTTAGTACAAACCTTGGAAGCTAGATTTAGATAAACTCTGATTAGAGCACATAGACCTAAGATGAACTTTGAGGATTAGTATAGAAGAACTTCCTAGAATTTTGGTATTGTAGAGACTTTGTGAGTTTTCCGAGCAATACATCCATGTCTGGATACGAGCAGGTAGAGGTGGCTCTGGCACAGATGTACCTAGGGGTAAAACCCGAAAACACCGCTTTGAGCTAGACTCGAACGGGAACTGGTGCACGACAACGGGCCTTGCTGCACTCTTGGTTACGACACTCCCGGGGGATATGCTTAGGATAACTCTCACTTTCTTTACAAATCATTATGAAGGGTTTATGAGTATATACTTCCTCAAAGAAAACATATTTATGATTATGGATTATATCCATAGATAGTTCAATTTATGTTTAGTGTTTTATAAGTATGGGATTATGTATTTTGATGCATAAACTGATCTAGTTTATGCCATTTTTTTTAGAAATGGCGCCTAGTGGAAGAAATGGAAACCGTATCAATTCACGCACTCCATGTAGGGATTGCCCTCCTGCTCAAGATAATTATAGTGGGGCTGGTGATGCAACTGGTGCTGATCAACTAATCACCGTACTGGGATAACTTACTCAGGTTATGAATAATAACCTTACCCGTATGGAGCACCCTGATCCGCAGCGTGGAGGATCAATGTTAGATCGATTCATGAGACAACAACCACCAACGTTCAATGGGAGTACAAATCCCTTAGTAGCTGAGCAATGGATATTTTCCCTAGAGAAAATATTTCAGGCTTTGGGGAGTAGTGAAAAGGAAAAAGTTACCATGGCAGTTTACCGCCTCACTGGAGATGCTGATCAATGGTGGTCATTGATTCAAAACATGAAGGAAGATGATGAAGTGTCAAACATGGAATGGAGGGAGTTCAAATATCTGTTTTTAGAAAAATACTTTCCTCGCGACCATCGAGCAGATATGGAAAGACAATTTCTGAGTCTGAGACAAAAGGAGGATGAGAATGTCACAAAGTATGAGGCTAACTTTACAAGGTTAGCGAGGTATGCTGGAGATTATATTCGCAACCCAAGAAGTAAGATTGATCGTTTCTTTGATGGGTTAAAACCATTTCTCCGTCGAGAATTAGTCTCACAATCCTTTTCGTCGTACGAAGACATTGTCTCATGTGCTATCAAGACCGAAAAAGAATTCTCTAAGTCTTATGACTTTAAAGCGAAGTAAGAGAAGAAGAGACCTTCTGATCAATCTGGGAATGGAAATAAGGGGAAGAAGGGAAAGGTTGAATATCCATCTTGTGGTAAATGCGGGAAGAAACATCCTGGTACTTGCTTGAAGGGAATGGGAGTCTGTTACAAGTGTGGTGAAAAAGGCCACCAAGCTCATGATTGCAAGGGGAAGAAGGAAGCTACCAACGTTCAGTGCTACAATTGCAGGGAGATGGGGCATTATGCAAATGCATGTCCTAAGCGTCAGGAGAACTTACCTCAGAAAAGGCCAAGGGATCAAGGCCAGGCTTATGCTATCACTACTGCTGAGGTAGAAACTCCGAAAGACGTGGTGGCAGGTAATTTAATGGTTTCCTCAAGTTTAGCAAATGCATTATTTGATTCTGGATCATCGCATTGTTTCATATCTTCCCAGTTTTCTAAGAAAATTAGATATTTCCAATTTGATTTAATAAGGGAGTTGTCTGTTAAAACTCCTAAGGGAAGTATCGTTGCAACAAAGTTTTGTGAATCAGTCCCCATTAGAGCACATAAATTTTCTTTATCTGCTGATCTCATCGTCATACCTATGATCGAGTTTGATATAATCCTCGGTATGGACTGGCTTTCGGACTATGATGCGAAGATTTATTGTAAGAAGAAATAGGTTACGATTCTTGATGATAATGATAAGGAACACCTTATTTTTAGAGCAGAATCGTCACCACCTAATTCTTATTTAGATCCACCCTCAATAGCTCAACTAAATTCAATTATTGGGGAGGAAGAGAATGAAATAACTGCGGGTGAGGAAAGGAATGTTCAAATAGAGGATGTACCTGTTGTGAAAGAATTTGTAGATGTATTTCCAGAAGATTTACCTGGACATCCTCCAGAACGAGAAGTTGAGTTTTCTATTGATTTGATTCCTGGATCAAGGCCTATATCGAAGACCCCTTATAGAATGGCCACTGTAGAGTTAGTCGAACTAAAGAAACAACTAGAGGAATTGAGTAATAAGGGATTTATTCGCCCTAGTGTTTCTCCATGGGGAGCCCCTGTTCTTTTTGTTAAAAAGAAAGATGGATCTATGAGGTTATGTATCGACTACAGGGAGATCAATGCTATAACGATAAAGAAAAAGTATCCCCTACCTCGTATTGATGATTTATTTGACCAACTGCATGGAGCTCAATACTTTTCAAAGATTGACCTTCGATCTGGATACCATCAGTTGTGTGTGAAGAAGGAAGACATTCCGAAAACAGCATTTCGAACCAGGTACGGGCATTACGAGTTTACTGTAATGCCGTTTGGATTAACTAATGCACCCTCTGTATTCATGGATCTGATGAATAGAGTCTTCAAGGAGTATCTCGATGAATTTGTGGTGGTATTTATTGATGATATCTTGGTATACTCCAAAACCTACGAAGATCATGAAAATCACTTGCGCATTATCTTGAAGACTCTGAGGAGGCATGAATTATATGGGAAGTTTAGCAAGTGTGAATTCTGGCTTCAGAAGATTTCTTTTCATGGCCATATTGTCTCTAAAGATGGAATCTCTGTTGATCCTTCTAAGACCAAGGCAATCCAAGAATGGCCAGCACCTACGAGTATAACTGAGGTACGTAGTTTTATTGGTTTGGAAGGTTATTATCGACGTTTCGTCCAGAATTTTGCCCGATTGGCTAACCCATTAACGAAGCTCACACGTAAAGGGGTTAAATTTGTTTGGACAAAAGAGTGTGAAGAATGTTTCGAAGAACTGAAGTGAAGATTAGTCAATGCTCCTATATTGACTCTACCATCGGGGAATGATGGGTTCGTTATTTATAGTGATGCATCGAAGAAAGGACTTGGCTGTGTCCTTATGCAGAATGATAGAGTTATTGCCTATGCATCACGACAGTTGAAAATTCATGAACAAAACTATCCTACTCATGATCTTGAGTTAGCAGCTGTGATCTTTTCTTTGAAGATATGGAGGCACTACCTCTATGGTGAAAAATGTGAGATTTATACTGATCACAAGAGTTGGAAGTATATTTTCTCACAAAAAGAACTCAACATGAGGCAAAGGAGATGGCTTGAATTACTCAAGGATTATGATTGTACGATACACTACCACCCGGGGAAGGCAAACAAGGTGGAAGATGCTTTGAGTAGAAAAGACCATGGAGTTTTGAACAATATGAGAATTGAAAGGGATCCAATTTTCATGGATCTAGTGAAGATGGACATGGGAATAACCAGGGAAGGTGAAACATCAATGCTTTTTCAAATGGTTGCCAAACCATCTTTACTAGAAAGGATTAAGAGTTCTCAGACCGATGATGAAGAATTCCAAAAGAAGATTAAAGCTGTGAATAATGGGAGATTGAGAGACTTTTTGTATGAAGATGGAATTTTGAAATTCGGGAAGAGACTTTGTGTTCCCAATATACCTGATCTAAAAAGGGAATTGCTGGATGATGCTCATAGTTCCAATTTCTCTATACACCCTGGGAGCACCAAAATGTATAGAGATTTGAAGGAACATTTTTGGTGGGACAACATGAAGAGGGAGATTGCTGATTTTGTGTCAAGATGTATGGTTTGTCAACAAGTGAAAGCTGGAAGGCAACAGCCTGGAGGAGTCATGCAACCTCTTCCCATACCAGAGTGGAAATGGGACCATATTACAATGGACTTTGTCATGGGGCTACCAAAGACTCCTAGAAGGAACGATGCAATATGGGTTATTGTTGATCGTCTTACCAAGTCAGCACATTTTCTTGCTATAAGAGAAGATCTACCCCTGGAACGTCTAGCAAGACTATACATTAATGAAGTTGTGAGACTTCATGGAGTACCCCTATCGATTGTTTCTGATCGTGATCCCCGTTTTACTTCAAGATTTTGGAAAAGTCTTCAGAAATCCCTGGATACTGAACATCATTTGAGCACTTCTTACCACCCTCAGACAGATGGACAATCAGAACGGACTATTCAAACCCTAGAAGACATGTTGAGATCTTGCTCACTTGACTTTCAGGGTATGTGGGATCAATATTTACCACTGGTAGAATTTTACTATAACAATAGCTTCCATTCGAGTATTCAGATGGCACCATATGAAGCGTTATACGGAAAGAGATGTCATACACCAACCTGTTGGGATGACGTTGGTGAAAGAAAACTTGTAGGCCCAGAACTGGTGGAGGAAACGGTGGAAAAGGTGAAAGTAATCCAAAATCACATCAAAGCAGCTCAAAGTAGGCAGAAGAGTTATGCCGATAATCGAAGGAAGGATTTGGAATTTCAAGTCGGTGATCATGTTTTCCTGAAGGTATCTCCGTGGAAGGGAGTCATACGTTTTGGTAAGAAAGGTAAATTGAGTCCCAGGTACATCGGACCTTTCGAAATTATAGAACGAATTGGGGTTGTAGCTTACCGATTGGCAATGCCGCCAAGTCTCTCCAAAGTTCACGATGTGTTCCACGTATCTCTATTGAGGAAATACATGCCTGATCCGACGCATGTACTCACCTATGAGGAATTAGAACTGGAACCCGATCTGTCTTATTGCGAAGAGCCCGTCAAGATTCTTGATACGAGAGAACAAGTGCTGAGAAACCGGACGACGCGTCTGGTAAAAGTTTTGTGGAGAAACCATAAGATGGAAGAGGCAACGCGGGAACCCGGGGAACATATGATGAATAACCACCCGAGTCTTTTTATGCAGTAATACCCTAGAAATTGTGAGGACGCAATTATTTTAAGGAGGGGAGAATGTAACACCCCAAGCTTCTACGGTACGCTTCTCTTTGAATAATGTGATAGCGTGTGTTGTACGCAACACCGAGTTCTAACAACCAATTAAACTAGCCGTTATGAATAGTAATAACTACCTTTTGAAATTATATATATTTTATATTTTAAAATGGACTTCATTTTTAGATTCGGATTATCAAAATTAGCCTAGGGTGAAATTTTGGTACATTTAGGATAACTTTCATATTTTGATGAATAGTGAAAATTACTAAATTTTAATTAAAAAAAACTTTTTTAATCAAAATAATTAATAGTGATAAATTGTGAATTTGAGTGGTTTTAATGTATATTTAGAATATATTTTTATCATTTAATATAATGTTGGTCATTGGACATAATTTTACAATTAAACCGAACATAAACAAGTGTCAATCTTTTGATAGTTATTATCTCTTAAAAAACACGCTTTTTGTTTTGACAGCAGGAATTAATTTTAAATTAATTTCTGCCACTTCTGTGTTTTGAATTTAGAAAAATGGATTCCATATTTGGAATCAGGATGTTCAAATTGTGTAAATAGGTAACTTTTATTTTTAGACATTTTGAATAATTACTGCGGTAAATATTTTATTTACCATGGTTAAAGGGTAAATCCGGTAAATAAGGGTTAAAAAATAATATTATAATAATACTAAATTACCCTAAAACGTGTCTTAAACCTATTGGTTGATACATGGTCGACCATGGGCATCTTTGTGTCAATTTTGGGACCCCATGGATCCACTTGTAAGTGATAATGACACTTTATTTTAATTAAGTTAAAATGAATACAAAAATGACACAAGCATATATCTTTTAGAACAACAATTGTTACATAGGGTTATATATGTTGGATTTTATATTATAAATATTCATTAGAAAGATAAAAATATTTCCTACATAATGATATTTTATTTATAATTTTTAGACATTAAATAATTTATTTTATATATGACACAATGATGATGCAGTAATTACTATAATAGTGAAAAATTAAAATAATTGATATTATAAATGCCCAAATAAATATAATATGAAACTTTTAATGAATTAAACTAATTTTCTAGGATACTATGATATATTAGGATTGATATAATTGACTTTGTTCGAAGTAATCAATCTGTTATGAGTTTCAAAAAAATCAACTATTGAATAGTGTCAAAATTGACATAAAAGAGTTCTTAAAAAAAATATTATATTATTAATTGATATTAAATTCCTAAAAATCTAAGGTTCGGCCAAGAGACTTATATCATGATAGGTTCATCATTAATGTACCACTTGGGGGTCGCTTGGATGTATATAGTAAGTTTATTAACCATATTATATAAAAATACAAAGAGACATTGTAAAAGTGAAACTAATTAACTTAGAGTTAATACTTAAAGATAAGGTTAATATAAGTACCCAAACCTGTCTAAATTCTATTGGTTGAGTGGTTTTCGACTTATCCCCACCTTAACCTTTGAATAATAAGCTTTGGATCCATTAGAAACCGAATATGAATTTATTATAAATTAATATTTCTAACTTTTCCAAAGGTGCCCCTCACCCCTCTTATAAAAGGGCACTCCTCCTTCTCATTTCTTCACACCTTAAAAGCCTTTGGTTCGGCCAAACTCTGCCCAAATACTCTCCCAACATCCCTCACTACATCCTAGAGGCCTTAGTTTGATCAGAAAGCCAACCTAAGGAGCCCTTTTGATCAAATCAAAAGGAAGAACCCGAAGAAGAGGTAATGATTTCACCACCCTTTTCTAAGTTCATTTCTTCTTCCACTTATTCTTCCTTTGTTCTTACCATTCTGAAATAATAACTCCAGTATCTCACATATACTGTGATGTTATTATAAATATGGTACAATAATATTCAGTATTCTATCCACCCTTTGAATAATATGTCACCATACGTGCGTACGTACGGCTTACCGTCTCCACGTCGTGGTGTAATTGTTATTCAATATAATATTATTTGGATGGGTATAATAATGATGTGTAACTCATGTAAATAATAAATATAACATGTTAATGATTCTTTATATATGATATACCATCCATTTATATATTATTTTAATACCAAAAGAATGATATTGTCGCTCGTGCGTACGTACGGACTACCGTCTCCACGAACGCGATGAGATTCATTCTCCATCGTATCCATTCAAGTATAATTATCATTTTATGATTTAAAAATGATGTTTAAGGACTTGATATCATTATGGATATGAATAAGATACAACAAACATGGCTTATGTAACAAAACATATAAAAGAAAATGAGTAAGTTAACACCCGAAACAACGATAATACTAAGATATTATTATCAAATCAATATTAAAAGATCATATATGATATCATATTAATGTATATGACTCTTGTATAATTTAATAACAATTATTTCACCATTATACAGGAGGTTAACCTACCCCAACCAAGGAAAAGTACAAGGTAAGGGTTATTTCACAATCTCTTCATTATCCGAGGTTGTTTATATGTAATAATCTACTGGGATCTCTTTATCATCCACATCCATGTTTCTTAAAAATGTATTTCAAAACATTTTTACTATTTACAAGAATATGGGTTAAAGTCATTTATACCCTTTTTTGACTTTTTATAAGAGGTTTATAAAGGAATCTTTCCGTCGTTTTCAAAACAAGGTCCTTTTTAACCTTTTCGACAGAATTGAGGTAAGAATGTTTTTTTTAACTTATACGGCGGGTGCGGTTATTTTACGCCGTTATAAAATCTTCAAAGCTTCCCTTACAAGCTTATAAGAATATTTTCAAAGAAAATATTTTATTTTATATGGATCTTAAATGATTTCAAAATAAAAGGAGATATTTCTTTTAAAAAAATTTTGATTTCATCTATGTCAACATCCTTTGATGGATTTTAAGATTATTTGAAGTTGATTTATTATGATACAAAACTTCTATATTGTATTGAAGGTTTTGTGATATGTTTGACTGTGGATGTGCTATTTTTATACCATTCATAGTTTATTGTGAAAGTATTGACATTTCGTATGCTAGTTTTAATACGAATGTTTATGTTATGTTTAAACCTTTTCATATGGGAATGCATTGGACTTAATAAGTGACGGGTGGAGCCCGCTATAGCTCCTCGATGCATCGGTAGGTCTCATGAGACAAACTAGTGTCTTGGCACAAGGCCTTGACAAAATCTTATTTGTAGTCTTGGCACGAGGCCTTGACTATGTGGTTATGATAGTCTGGCATTATGCATTCCAACATTATGAAAGTGGTTATTGATTTTTTCATGTGATTATTCGATTAGTAGAATATCCATGTGAATAAGTAAATGGCATTATTTCATTTTATTTATGCCATACCATGTTGAAAGTTCATATTTAAAAGGCTTTTGTTTTAGTTATACATTGCCTTAAATGTTTATTCTTATTTATGAAAGTTTCCGCTATATTGTTATCCTTACTGGGCATTTGAGCTCACCCCTTTTCTATGTTTTATTTTTCCCAGGAAGTGAAGATGTAAGTTATGAATGACCTGCAGGGATATTATGAGGGGATTATAGTGTGGACTGTGGAAACATTATGTTGTTGTAGTAGTTTTTCATTTTATGATGTAATGTAAAACTTATGAATATATCTAGTGTTTCCAAGGCTACTAAACCAATCGGTCTTTCGAGATTTGATCTTTCTTGTGATCATGCCAATGTTACGAAGTAATGCACCGACTCTGGGTAGCTGGGGTTGGGGCGTTACAGATGGTGTCACACTATCTTTACAAAACTACTTGGTCTCCTGAAAGATATACTACTAGAAGAAGATAAACTTCCAGGAAAAAAATATATCACTAAATTAATGTTATGTCCAATTGGAATGATCTCAACAGAATACATGTTTTTTAAATTATTTCATATTCTTTTTCATAGACCATGAATCAATCATCAAAGGCTATAAGTGTGGCGTAGATCGATACAAGAAAAATGATTCAATTCCTTCATAATTTGTATGGTAATTTTCTATCATTCCAAAGTTTAGAAGACAATATGGATGTTTGAAAACCAAAATAAAATTAACATGGCATGAAGAAACAAGAATTAAAGATATGAACCTATATCATTTAGTAAATTTTCCTAAATAGAAGGAAATTGATTACAAGTTTCCAAAATTCAGAGATGAGCCGTGAAACCATTATCATTAATTGTCTACAAATGGAATACATACTTTTGGATTATATAGTAGTATTCATTGTACATGGCATTCCATGTTTTAAATTATAAATTTCCACAATGATTATGCATGACAGGAAAATACATATTTTTGACTCTATTTATATCAGGATAAACGTAAACCAGTAATGGTATTGATGTCTATTTGGCTCCATCGATCAAATATATGAAATTGATGTGGTATATATGTGTTTCTATTTTTGATTCTAAAACTATTGAATAATTAAAATTAATGGATATGTTTTATGGAATGATAAATTACATCCCCACTAATAGAAATTTATCATTCTATAGAATTAAAGGCATGTTGGGGTCTCCCATTAGTGAAAAATTCACATAATCAGTTTAGTTGAAACATTCCCATAAGAATGTGGTTTTAAAACATCAAATATATTTACATAAATGACATAAATACTAATCATGGATGACATCATTTTATGGGAATATCAAGAATGTTACAACACCATCTCCATCAGTGGGAGATCATCTATACAAAAAAGAAAAAAAGCTTATACAATTTTTTGGTAAACCATTTTCAAAAAACCCTAAAAATTATGGTTGGAAGAAGAAATCTATTTTCTTTGAATTAATATATTATAATTATTTGTATGTAAGAAATTTCATGATTTCGTGCATGTAGAAAAAATGAATTTGATAGTGTTATTGGCATGTCACTAAATGTTACCTGCAAGACAAAAAAGGCATCAAGGCTATGTTGGATATAATTGAAAAGGGGATAAGTGAAGAGTTGGCATCAAGGAAGGGTTAAATAGAGGCTTTATTCTTCTAGTAGCTTTCACTCTATCCAAAATAGAAAAAATAAAATTTTTTCTTTTACTCACAAGTGTAAAATTTCCAGATTTTTATTAATAAAATATCAAGAATGTCGTATCAATTACTAATTTGAAGTTACAAGGACTAAAATCACACGATTTCCAATAGTTTATTCATGATTTAACGCATGTCTCTTTCCATTTCATTTGACCTCAAAATATAAGACATTCATTACCCAGAATTTTTTTTCCTATGCCACATAAAGTAATGTTTTAGTCCCGCAGAAGTTTACCATCATCAATAAGTAGATTTCTCAAATTAAGTGAATTATAAATGTTCTTCCCACAATCATTCTTTGATATAATGGACCAACTGATGGTTCAATTGGTTAGATTCGTTAAACTATGTGGTATTTTTAATCACCGAGGGATGTATCCCATTAAATGGTATAAGAATATTTTGAAAGGTTATTTCATGAATTAATATTGACCAATAGTTTCTATTACAGAAAGATATATTTTTTATGAAGCTATTGAATTATTTACTAATTGCCAATCAGATGTTGAAAGCATCGGTCTACCAATGTCTCGTCATAGCTAATGCCTTATTGGTGAAGGGATTTCTATAAGTTATGTTGTAAAAATTATCTAGACAGAACAGGAGAATTCCCACCATTACTTATTAAATAATAGTAAATATGATGATCCATACATTGAATCCCAATAAAAAAATTCAATGAAATTTTAATCCATCAAGGGATAAAATATGTATATCTAATACACATAATCAATACTTTATAGGATGGTTTAGAGATCAAATTTATAAGGTGTTGTATGAAAATATGAATTAAATTTCTGAATTACATCAATGGATTGCAAGAGGAATGAATTTAAATTTTATATCATACACAGGGTTTTTAATTATCTGTTATATGCTCAATAAAAAAGAACCTATTGACTTCAGTATGATTCAAAATAGTGGTGTTACTCTTGTGGATTAAGCGATGCATATATCTAGTTCCAATGATATAAATCCAAATTATGAAAATATCTCATATTTAGGAATAATTGAACATATATATGAGTTCAATTATACAACATTTCCTGACCCTATTTTCCATTGAAAAAGGGTAGACAATATCAATGGAATAAAAGGTGATAAAATGGGATTTGTGAAGGTGATTCTTAGTGTAGATGGGGGTAATGATGATCTATTCATAATGGCATCACATTTAGTGCATGTATTTTTTGACTCTGATCCAAAAAACAAGAATTGGAAGATTGTTTTGATGTAGACAAAAAAAATGTTCAGTCGGATGAAAATGCAATCAATGATTACCCATTCATTGGGACATCACAATAAGTTCATGTCGGTCCCACTATAGACAATATCATGTATGTTAGAGGGGACCACAAATAGAGGATTTGGATTATTGAAAGAGGAACCAAATACTTGAAACCATTAAAATTTAAAGTGGGATTAATGAGAAGGTAAACATGTTTTTTAATATATTCCTTTTCCCTCATAATATTATATGTTCTCTACTATATTAAAATAATTTAATTAAAAGAATTAACTTCTCATATAGGCAATGTCTTC
Source organism: Viscum album (assembly GCA_963277665.1). Lineage (NCBI taxonomy): Eukaryota > Viridiplantae > Streptophyta > Magnoliopsida > Santalales > Viscaceae > Viscum > Viscum album. Next base: position 1,827,751,033 of record OY728119.1, on the reverse strand, counting down.
TTCACATGATGATGTTACCAATACATCGTAAGAAAAATCTATATTGAAGGAAACACTTTGGATATATGAAAAGGTAATGTTACGAAATAATATCAATATTTTACCAAAATATTATTTAACGGAACATTGATTTAATTTTAATTATTACATACAAAGTTGATATATTTTATAATATTTATATCCCTCTATCATTCATTTGAAAAATAGGAACAACATAGTTTCAACTCAATCAAAGAGTTAATCTTGATTTTTTCACATTTATATCATTTTCCATTGAACTAATGTATTATTTCATATTTAGGTTAAATTTTTCTCTTTTTATTATTACTCACAGAATTATTGATTTCTTATAATAGTGGATTCTTCTTTTCAAGTTGGGGGTGTTAGGCCCATATTTCATACAACCTCTCCCCTAAAGTGTTGTCACCCATAAAATGGTACATTAATCACTTTATTTCAAGTTACCTGCACTACCTTTTAAGGAAGATCAATTATACTCTTTTACTCAATTAACGAGGTAATATTGATGTTTTTGTAGAAAAATAATCTTCCATAAAATTAATATATTATTTCATAGGTATGTTTAATTTATCTATTTTCCATATTACTGACATAAAAATTGTTTTCTTACACTTGAATATTCTTTTTTTCGAGTTGTGGGTGATCATTTCTTCTTTAAATATCATTCTATCGTAAACTCTTTTCACCCCTACTATGGAGCATTTGTTACTTTATTTCATGTTACTTATCCTACCTTTATAAGAAGTGAAACGATGCCAACCTTACTAAATTATAGAGGTAATTTTGATTTTTTCACATTAAAATCATTGTCCGTGTAATTAATGTATTATTTATATGAATATTTAATTTATTTCCTTTTATTATTACTCACATACTATAGTTTCTTTATATAGGTGGATTATTTTGTTCAAGTTTTTGTGATCTATCCAAATTTCGTACTCCTTATCCCTTAAAACATTTTCACCCGTATAGTGGTACATTTATCACTTTCTTTTATGTTACCTCCACTACCATTACAAGAAGAGAAACAGTGCAACCTTTTCTCAATTAAAAAGGTAATCTTTTTGTTTTCACAATAAAATAATTTTACATTGAATTAATCTATAAATTCATATGTATGTTTAATTTATTTATTTTTAAAATTTCTCACATAATTATTGTTTTCATATATTGGTGGATTATTTTGATCAGTTTTGGGTGCTCTTTCCATCTTTTATCCTTTTTTCCACAAAAACTTCTATAAACTTCTTCTCTAAGTAATCCTCTCACTCATATAGTGTTAACATTTATCAATTTCTTTGATGTTCCCTCCATAACTCAATCACAGAATTAATCTTGATATTTTCACATCAAACTCTTTTTCCACATAATTAATGCATTATATCATATTTATTTTTTATTTATTTCTTTTTAGTATTACTCTAAATAATTATTTTCATATAAAGGTGAATTATTATATATAGTTTTCATGGTTAGGTCAAAACTAATCAGTTTTGGAAGTTCAACAAATACATTTAATGGAAATCATGGTAACATTTATAGTTAAGATTTTTTTTTGAAGGTATATAATAATTTTTATTATTGTAATTGTTTAAACCAGTGTTTGTAATGTCTATAATAGTTTTTTTCCTACTATTTGTGTTGTAAATTTCATATAACATTAATTATGTATTTCGACTTGTTTTTGTTGATATTTAGTGGGTTTATGGTGCTATAGTGCGTTGTTAAATCATGTTGTAGTGTGTTGTTACATCACACTATAGTTTGTTGTAACAAATACTATTATATGTCCCTTTATCATTTCCTTTAAAACCATTGATAAAAAACCAAATTTATTAACACTATATGGGTTTCCTATAGCAGCGCTAAATTAAAGAACTCATAAATTTTTCTTTTATCATTGCTTTTAAAATCACTAATAATGTACTTTTTTATTAGGTCTTTTCAGCATTGATAAAATTAATGGGCTTCTAACATTTCTCATACTGTCGGCACATTTCTAGAGCTGGGAACAACCATTTCCAGCATTTTAAATGGAATTTTTTGTCGTATTGTTATGTGATGAATATCATTGAAAATTATTTCAAATATTTTCTTAGTCCATCTTCAAAGAAAAAAATGTAGTGCTTCGAATTATTGGTGAAATTATTGAAAAAATGTTATCATAGGGTATGCATCTGATGTATATGATTTCAAAATCTATTATAATTGTCTAATAAATCTAGTAAGATGAATTGATGTAAAGATCATTGATAATAAATAAATTATAAATGTGGCTATTATTTCATTTTAAAAAAATAATTAAAACAATAAATATATAATTAATTTGAATTAAGTAAAATTTATTATGGATATTAATCCAATCATGTTCATATTATTTTTTATCAAACAATTGATAATTCTTTTTCAATTGAAAATTTTTAAAAAAAGAATTACAGTGTACAAAATTATCTAAAATAATAATAATTATAAAGAAAATGGAAATAGATTATTATACAAGAACAACAAGACATCAACATCCATTATCTCTAGTATCTAAACTTTTATCAAAATATACTCTTAAGGATATTGATTTTAAACAATTGATATATTCTTTTTTTGAGGAGATGTATCAGATTATTAAGATTTAAACATTATATATTTTTCAAAAACTATTATGAATGAATATTGTTATATCCATGATTATATTTATAATATAATATTATTGATATTGGTGAGAATTCAAAAAAATAATGGTCGATTTTTGTGGAAAATTTATTTATAGGTTATATAAGTTTTTTAGTGAAATATTTTCACCAATTTTACGAAATTAACATATTAGATAGATCTATGAAATTCTATCACATAAAAATTAAAAACACAATCAAATGGATATGAAATAATAATTTTTTAATAGAGGTTTTGAAGAATAACTACTAATTAAGAAACCATAAAAATTTATCTTTAAAAATAAGGTCTTATGGTGTCAATGTTTATGAAAGTCTCTTATAGTTTGAAGTATTCCCTTAGAGGCTTGTGTTGAAGGAAATATTGGTACATGAAATTATTTAATTTCTTCATTGGTATAGATTCTATCATTATAAATATGAAATAGATGATCACATGTAATATTATACACATTATATTTTAATATTAATGAAATAAATTTATCATGTGTCATGGTGTATATCATTAATTACTTTTTATAATAAATGTTGTTTTATTTTGGAATTATAATGATTAGTGAGATAAGAATCATTATTAGACCTAATTTTTTTAATAACGATAAATATCTCATATTTTCACATAATAAGTATGAAAACAAATTATTGACGTAATTTCGGAAAGAATACACGAAGTAAGTGCCTACACACAAGATTGTTTGGGTGAAATGAACAATGTGAGAGTAGGGAATGTTTTAAATCATATATAATTCTTGAAAACTATAATATGTATAATTAATCTCACAAAATCCATACCATTCATTTTCAATGTAGTTAAATTTTCTTAATGGTACTAAATTCATTACAATGAATTAACCTTGAATCCATTATGATAATTCTGAGATATATCAAAGGATACTTAGGAAATGGTATACTATATAGAAGAAGTGATGAGTTGAATCTATTTTGGTAGATTATTTTTAAGGTGATTAAAATATTAGAGAATTCAATTCTCGAGTTATATATTTTTGTAGAAAATTTTACTAGTTTTCAATGAAGGAATTAATATTTTGTGACATAGAGAACTGTATAATATCAATATATTATTACTAAAAATTCATGCAGATAATTGCATTTCATGTGAGATGAATTAGATGATCTAATGATGATTTTCTATAAGATATTATGAATTGATTTAGGTTATTACACTATAATTAAGTAATATAATAATAAAATTCCATTCATTACATGCAAAAAACATTTATATCATATAATATATTAGTGATGTAAATATTGAACATGGATGAATGAGGAGGGAATAAATTTTTAAAATGGACTCTATTGTAGATATTATCAAAAAGCCTATACCAAGGGATATATGTTATGATTTATAGATGATAATTAATGTACATATTACCCATACTACATATAAAATATTATTACATCCCTATAATCCATTTGATCTAATTTAAACATGGGTAGAATGATATATAAATCATGAATCAAATTATTTAAGAATCTTAATTATGTTTTATTAAAAAATGTGTGGGGATTTTTTGTCTGGATATGTTGGGATAAAATCATGTTTTATATTAAAAAAATCTTCTTATAGAGTGAGTAAATTATCTAAGAAAATACTTTATTAAATACAGTTGTGTTAAAAATAATTATAATGCTTTTTAGTAAATGAGTTCTGGGGAATTGATTTTTTTGGATTTGTTTACAATTAGAAAGGGATAGATTAATGAATTGATGTAATTATATAATGTTTTGTTATAAATATTGAAAACATCAAATTTCAGTAATTTATTGTTTTTTACAATACATTATTATGTCCAAAGTTTTATATTTATCACATTCAATTTTTCACAACCCATCCTTGGGCCACGTGTCGTGACTACCGCAAGCCCGCCTTCCATAGGCCAGGGGCTGGCGACATGCACCAAAGGCATAAATCCTGATAACTGGGAAGGCATTGCCTTTATAAAACATAAACACATCCAACTAGAGTACAAGCGGAAGTAATACACTATGTAAAAAAGAAGTGCTGAAAAGTAAATTCTCCAGAATACAAACCCAACTGAAAAGTGCAGCTACAACAGAATGAAATTACAACAAAAAAGTACAAGGAAGAGACAAAACTTCATGAAGATAGAAGTAGCTCCTGGGTCGTCCACCTCTGATCCTACCTGAAGGGTAGGTACCGATAGCCTCCCCAACACTCTCGCCCGCCAAACTCCTCTAAGTACCGTCTCGTCGTGAAGCCCACCTCCGGGTACTGACTTGTCGTGAGGTCCACCTCCGGGTACCGTCCAGTCCCCGTACACTCGGTCTCTGTCAGTGATGTCCGTCGTCTGCATCCAACACAACGAGGTGAGGGCATAGCCCGTGTAGGGGCGATTATAACGATACTTAGAAGGGACCCCGAGACCCTCAAGGTCTCACTAAGTCCAACATGGATATCCATAATGAAGGATCTCAACAGATAACCCTTACTTAGGTATAAGCTCATACTTATACCTATGTTATCGAGTAACCCATCTCAATCATGAGGAAATATGATGGTTATGAAATCAACAGATAACCTCTACTTAGGTATATTCCCATACATATACCTATGTTATCAAGTGACCCATCTCAATCATGAGGTAAGCACAAAGAACATTGAATTAGCTCAAACTAGGATTTTCATTAATGATATCGAAACCACAACTACTGAAGACCTCAACCTCTGACGAGTACAATGATCCTGTCACAACTCCGAGGCGCTGCTCACTAACCATAGACTATTGAGGTACTCCTCTTGTCGAGTACAGCGAGTCTGCCACCCAAACACAGTAGTGCTCCCCGCCATGGGTCTGCCACCCCAACACAGTAGTGCTCCCCCTAATAGCCTACAGAGGTACTTCTTCTGTCGAGTACCGAGGGTCTGTCACCCAAACACAGTAGTGCTCCCTGTCGTGGGTCTACCACCCAAACACAGAAGTGCTCCCCACTGGGCTATACAAATCACTCCGACTCGAATTGGACAAGCAGTCATCATGTCTCATCCATCCACAAGGTCTCTGTAATCCGTATGCTCGTCTCCGGGAGGGTTTGCTCCACGAGCTACTAGTCGATACTTCCAAATGTCACGTAATCTCGCGTGGAAGTATCTAAAAAGACCGCCTCGTCATAGAGGTCTCAACACAATAGATGGCGCGTCAATTGGATGCTCGGTCTGTGAGTTATTAGCCTTTTAGTCCCAGCGGCACGGTGGGTTTCATGTACAATCCAACCCAGCCGTATCTCAACTCTACCCCAAACTCCCATGGATATACTCAAAGAAACTGTTTCTCAATGTGATTACCAATGTCGATGACGGTTCATCAAATGAACGTCCAACCGGAGAGTTATTAGTATTTCCGTTTTAGGGGCCCGGTTGGATTTCATGTACAATCCTACCCGGCCTTACAACAACTGCATCCAAAACTCAGGTAAAGTATTCCAAAAGAACTGTCTCATCAAGAGGAATCCTAAAAAGTCAGAGACACATCAATCAGACGTCCGGAGCTCAAGTTGTAAGCACTTCCGCTCTGAGGGCCCGGTTGGTTTTGGGTTCGAACCAACTCATCCATATCCAAAATTCGCCTAAACCTTGAGAGTAATATATACGAAACGACCGCCACGATCCAAGGAAATATATGCAACAGGAAGTGCATCGATCGGAGGTTTGTAGCTCAAGCTATGTCTGTCTAAACAAAAATGGTCGGAAAATAGGGGGTCTGGGCCCGGTCCGACCCGGGCCAATAGCCCCGGGGTCGACCCGACTAGGGTCCAGGTTTGTCCCGGTTGGGCGTGGCCCAACCCGGCAGGCGTTGTGCATCCCGACCGGCATGGCCCGACCCATGTGGCCCGCCCCGCCCCGGCCGGGGGAGCTGGCTCATCCAGGTTGGCCGAGCGAAATGCGCATAGCGGGGGGGGGGGTGGCGCTAATTTACACCAATAGCACAAAGAGCCGCCCCGCTGTCGTCCCGGGATCCCACGAGGCCATGGGATCCCCCGCGTCGCACCGCAGCGGTTGTCGCCGTGGTGGGTCTTCTAAGACGGTGGGTTGGGTCGCCGCTGCCTCCAGGCGGCCAGACGGCTCCGGCCACCACCTCTGGTCGCCAGCACCACCGCCTCCGGTCGCTGACACCACCACTCTGGCGGCCCGCTCCACCAGGAGCTTCCGCGGTCCACCAGAGTGGCTTTGGTAGTCCGTTTTAGATTCTGTCTGCGCCGGCGGTCTTCTCGGGTCCCGAACATTACTACGAAGTCATTCAAACACCGTTGTTGTCCTGTTTCATTTTCGCCCGTCAATCTACGCATAAAAGAACAACCAGCGGATGGTCCGCCTTGTTCACTAGCCCATGCCCTCCGCATTAGAGGCTCAATAAATAATTCATCAATGACAGGGGTTTAATTTATTCATTATAAATTATACAAACACCCTGCAATAAAATTCCCAAGCACGAGGGTATAAATCTCATATACACAAAAATATGAAAACCCCTACCTCCAGAAAGATTCGCGGTAGCTAAGCATCGTGGATGACGGTGTCGCGAAAGGGTGGACGTTGGCTCATTGACATCATCGCAAGGTAAGAGATGAAGGTGACGACTGTCGTTGGTGTTCGTCGCTACCATAAAGTGCCTTCGATCCCAGCTCGAGCGTCATTCATTGGATCCGACATAGGGAAGATGTAGAAGTCACCATAGTTCGTTGCACCCACACCACGCTTCCGATCTCTACTCAGTCATCGGTGTCTTGTCAGAGAAGATGGAACCTCAGTGTTGGTGAAACAATGGAAGAAGGAGAGGGAGAGAAGGAAGGATAGGAAGTTATACAGCGGATCCCCTTCCCATCAAAAGGATCCTCCATTAATAAAATATTAGGCTTGGCTAATATTTTTATTAACACATCCATTTCAAATTCAAAGACCTCATTAATTAAACTGGAGACTTCAATTTATTAATTAAGATGTTTTCATTAATTAATGGGAGAGGATAAAGTGAAGAAGTCCCATAAATATTTGGAGAGTTATTAAAAAATTAACAAGGGAGCTTTAAAAAGGAGGTTTATGAGAGTTATGGGGGAGGTGAGGAGTTAGGGTCTCGTGTGCGGCCCACCACACTAAACCCTCCAATGGGGGTTAGGTGGGTCTGGGCCCCACCTCTAACTCCCCTTTTGTAGGTAAATAACCACCCTCCACAAATAAATATATAAACACATATTTTTATTGATTCCTCAAAAACAAACTGAAAAATAACCTCTTCTCCCGTTGAAATGCAACTACGGTAATGGTCCCATTAAGAAATTACTGTTGCTGTGAGTTCATTGGTGCCCTCAGATTTCAATTCCGTGCACCAGTTCAAAAGATAGAAAAAACCGCTCATTCGTTCACTTACCGTACCCGAGCTAAATGTTAGAAATTGATTCCGGGCACACCGGTCTTTGGAATCAATCATCGTCAAGAAACTAAAGACTCGTAAAATTCCAAAGAAATTAAGAAAAAAATTCCCTGAAATTTCCGGGTATTTACATTACTACCACCTCAGGGATTTATGTCCCCGTAAAGCATCTAGACACACTAGGGAAAACAAAAGTGGTACTGAGCACGCATCTGAGCCTTCCACTCCAAAATGCTGGTACTGAGCACGCATATGAGCCTTCCTCTCCAACGTGCTCTCCTAGAGGTTACCGTGTTTCCAATGAAAACACACCTGAGGAATCGACCATCCATATAGGACCTACTCCTGTCTGTCCTAGATCTCCACTGAAACCTCCGTGAATGTCTCCCCGTCATCGATATCCATCTCCATGTGGTCGATGATGTGTGAAGGGTAATGCACGTATCTCCTCAGCTGAGATACGTGGATGACATCGTGCACCCGGTTCAATTGAGGTGGAAAGGTCAAGCGGTAAACCACCTCGCCTACCCTGCTGGGGACTTGGAAAGGTCTGTTGAACCTCAGAGATTAGTTGTCGCCTAGGCCACATCTTCATAGACTTAGTCAAGGTGAGACCTTTACAAAGGTGTGGTCTCTATCCTCGAACTCTAGTGATCTTGTATCCTATCAACATAGGATTTATTCCTACTCGGTGTAGTCTTCATCAGCTCCTGGATGATCAGCACCTTCACCGTCGTAGCTCATACCATCTCTGGTTCTACACGTGCTGAGTCCATCATTATCAACAAAGGATATCTAAAATGCAGCCAACTTCTGTCTCTTCTCTCTTAACAGCTGAATGCCTGATCTCCTACTAAGATAATTTGCTACAACATTCCCTTTCCCAAGAGTATAAACTATCTCAATGTCATAGTCTTGGAGTAACTCAAGACATCACTACTATCTTAGGTTTAGGTCCTTCTGTGAGAAGACACACCTGAGACTAATGAGTTTAGAGTAAACTGTAAACCGTTCGCTCAACAAACAATGGTGAGACTAGCCAATAGTAAGTACTCAGGTACACCCTTTTTCGCCTACATCCCACAAAAGCTGCTAAGATTTATCCTCTTCCGATAAGAGAAATATGGTCTCATCCCCTGGATGAACCACATTATTTCCCTAATACAGTCAATCATAACATGAATAATATTTTCACATGACATGGGTTACATCATAAGGCCTCGACGTTACAACCAAGAGATCCAACCATCACTCTCGCCACCGAGTGTCGAGTCACACTGTCGAAATCAGTGTGTGGTCACTAGGTCTCCTCAAGTATGAATCTCAAAAGTGAGGGTCAAGTCAGCATTTTTAACCGGAACCTATCAGTATCAACCATACAAAAGAACAGGAAAGTAAACATCACAAATATATGTTTCCTTTATTTCTGCAACTCGAAGTACAAAGACACAAAGAAAATTCAACAACGACAACATGGAAACTAGAATCACCAAAGATAAAGGCATCCATGCCTAGATCTAGTCCCGCTCCTCTCCACTTGCTTTTGGAGCTCCATTTTCGTATGCTTCAGCTTCCTGAAGATGTGATCTCACATATCAACTTGTTCTCTGTGGTCGGGGAGGACTTCTGCCTCGTCCTGAGAGGTCCTTCATCTCTCTTCTGATTGTCTACACAGTGGGAAGGACAGTCTTGTGCCATGTGACCAAGCCCGCTGCAGAAGAAACACTATCCGTTTCTGGAACTCCTGGCTCTGACTCCACCCCGGGTGCCCCGCACTACTGATCCTAAGTCGTGCGGTCGACAACCTGTTGGCCTAGTCCCCTTGGACTTCTATGTCATCTGTCTACTGCCAGCTGTATAAGACTCTTCTATGGTCAGAAAACCCTACGACAAGGGCAGCAGCTCCGGATCACGCTCAGAGTGTAGATTCGCTGGTATAAACTCCACCCTAAATAAGGCCTCGACGTCTCCCTAGGTCAAGGTCATCTCGTCGTAAAACTGGAGCATCTGGCTCCACCACCTCTCAGCTTCTCCCTGAAAGATACTATCAGCTAGGTACAATATCAAGTCAGCGGATGTCCTATCTGTGTGGAAGGCTCATGCTACAAACTCCAACCAGTACCCAACCGTCTGAAAATTCTTCTCGCCTCGAAACCTCGGAGTCCCATGTCGCTGAAACTCGTGAAATGCGCTCAAGTGGCGTGCACTCTCTACTAGTGTCTCAACTAGTGGAGGGCCCTATTCTAAGGCCTCGTTGCTCGGTGGGCTATCATCTTACTCCCCACTCGGTACCCACGCTGTCTGACTGGGTGAAAACATCTTAAAAGAAACAGATGTGACACGGTCAAAAGACTATACCTCGTGAGATGACCTGGTTTGAGCTGGCATAAAAGAAACTTTTGAAAACACACACATAGTCAGTTTTTTCATGCACTATGTCTAAAATCAAAATTCAGGGTCCTGGTGTATGGACACGTCGGCCGTCCGCACCAACACATGACTCCTTGAACTGAGAACCACACATATTACTCTTAACACTATTGCTTCACTAAAAGAAAATATCATAGTTCTATGTTCTGCGGTAGAACTGACTCCTCCGATACATATTTGTCACGACCCATCCTAAGGGCCCGTGTCGTGACTACCCCAAGCCAGCCTTCTATAGGCCAGGGGCTAGCGACTAACACCAAAGGCATAAATCCTGATAACTGGGATGGCATTACCTTTATAAAACATAAACACATCCAAACAGAGTACAAGAAGAACTAATACACTAAGTACAAAAGGATGTTCTGAAAAAATAATGGGCCAGATTACACACACAACTAAAAAGTATAGCTACAACTAAACGAACGTACAACAGAAAAGTACAAGGAAAAGTCAAAACAACCAAGAAGATAAAATAAGCTCATGGGTCATCCACCTCGGATCCTACCTAAATGGTAGGTATAGATAGCCTCCTCAACGCTCTCACCCTCCAACCTCCTCCGAGTAACATCTTGTCATGAATTCCACCTCTAGGTACTGAATTGTCGTGAGGTCCACCTATGGGTACCATCCAGTCCTTATACACTCGGTCTCTGTCAACTTTGTCTTTCATCTGCATCCAATACAACGAGGTGTGGGCATAGCCCATGCAGGGGTGAGTATAATAATACTCAGTAGGGACCCTGAGACCCTCAATTTCTCACTAAATCCAACAAGGATATCCACAAAGAAGGATATCAACAGATAAGCCCTACTTTGGTATAAGCCCATAAATATACATAAGTTATCAAGTAACCCATCCCAATCATGAAAAAACAAAAAGGTTATGAAATCAATTGATAACCTCAACTTAGGTATATGCCCATATATATACCTACCTTATCATGTGACATATCTCAATCATGAGGTAAACACAAAGTTCATTGACTCACCTCAAACTAGGATTTTCATTAAGGATATCAAAACCACAATTGCTGAAGAGCTCCTCCTCTAACGAGTACAGTGATCATGTCACAACTCCGAGGCACTACTCACAAACCTTAGACTGCTGAGGTACTCCTCCTGTCGAGTACCACGTGTCTTCCACACAAACATAGTAGTGCAACCCGCCATGGGTCTACCACCCCAACATAGTAGTGCTCCCCCTAATAGCCTACAGAAGTACTCTTTCTTTCGAGTACCGCGGGTCTTTCACCCAAACACAATAGTTCTCCCCACCGTGGTTCTTCCACCCAAACACAGTAGTGATCCCCACTGGGTTATACAAGTCACTCCGACTCGAATCGGACAAGAAGTTATCAGGTCTCAGCCAACTACAAGGTCTTCATACTCCGTACGCTCGTCTCCGAGAGGGTCTGCTCCACGAGTTACTGTTTGATACTTCCAAGTGTCACATAATCTCTCATTTAAGTATCTCAAAGGACCGCCTCATAATAGGGGTCTCAACGCAATAGAAGGCACGTCAAATGGACGCCTCGTCTGTGAGTTATTAGCCTTTTAGTCCAGGGGGCCTGGTTGGTTTCATGTACGAACCAACCCGGCCGTATCTCAACTATACCCCGAACTCCCATAGGTATACTAAAAGGAACCGTTTCTCAACGTGATTATCAATGTCACTGATGGTTCATCAAACAGACATCCGGTCTGAGAGTTAATAATATTTCCGTTCTGGGGCGCCGGTTGGATTTCGGGTAAAATCCATCCCGGCCTTACTCAAAATTCATCCAAACCTCAGATGAAGTATTCCAAAAGAACCTCCTCATCAAGAGGAATCCAACAAGGTCGATGACACGTCAATCAAACATCCGGAGATCAAGTTATAAGCGTTTCTGCTCTGAGGTCCCGATTGGTTTCGGGTTCAAACCAACCCGTACGTACCCAAACATAACCAAAACCTTGATTTTATATACCAAGATGAACGTCTCAATCCGAGGAATTCTACGCAACTGACGGTGCATCGATCGGAGGTCCGTAACTCAAGATATGTCCGTTTAACCAAAAACGGTCCGAAAATAGGGGGTCTGGGCCTGGTCCGACCAGGCCCAACTCCCCCAGGGTCGGCCCGGATGGGGTCGACCTGACTCTAGTCCTGTTCCGGCCCTGTAGGGCGTGGCCTAGCCTGACCGACGCAGTCCAACCCGACAGGCACGGCCCGGCCCGTGTGGCACTGCCCGGCCCGGCCGGGGGAGCTGGCTCGGCCAGCTTGGCCGAGCGAAATGTGCGGAGCGGGGGGGGGGGGGGGGGGGGGGTGCTAATTGACACTGACGGCGCAATGCACCGCCTCGTCGTCATCTTGAGAGTCCACACGGCTGTGGGATTCACTATGTTGCACCGCCGCGGCTGTAGCCGCGGCGGGTCTTCTTCGGCGGCGCGCTGGGGCGCCGCAGCGTCGGCGACCCGCGCCGCCAGGAGCTTCCACAGGCCACCGGAGTTGCTCCAGTGGTCCGTTTTAGCTTCCGTCTGCGCTGGCGGTCATCTTGGGTCCTGAACTTTACTAAGATGGCTTTCAAACACCGTTGTGGTCCCGTTTCATCATTTCCCATCAGTTCGCGCACAAAAGAACAACCAGCAGAGGGTCCGGCTTGTTCGTTAGCCCGTACACTCCGCATTAGAGGCTCAATCCATAATTCATCAACGACAGGGGTTTAATTTATTTATAATAAATTATAAAAACACACTGAAGTTAAATACCCAAGCACGAGGTTATAAATCACATATACATGAATATACAAAATCCTATTACCTCGAGAAAGTTCCTCTATAGCCGAGAAGCGTGGATGACGGTGTCGCGAAAGGGTGGATGTCGGCTCGTTGACATCATCACAAGGTAAGAGTTGAAGGTGACGACTGTCGTTTGCATTCGTCGCTTCCGTAAAGTGCCTTCTATCCCGGCTCGAGCATCGTTCATTGGATCTGACGCAAGGCAGACGTCGAAGTCAACATAGTTCGTTGCGCCCGCACCACGCTACCGATCCCTGCTCATTCGTCGGTGTCTCATAGGAGAAGATGGAACCTCAGTGGTGGTGCAACAATGGAGGAAGGAGTGGGAGGGAAGGAAGGATAGGAAGTTCTTCAGCAGATCCCCCTCCCATCAATGGGCTCCTCCCTTAATAAATTTTTAGGCTTGGCTAATATTTTTATTAACACATCCATTTCAAATTCAAACAACTCATTAATTAAATTGCAGGATTCAATCAATTAATTAAGATGTTGTCATGATTTAATGGGAGAGGAGAAATTGAAGAGGTCCCATAAATATTTTGAAAGTCATTAAAAAATTAACAAGGGAGCTTTAAAAAGGCGGTTTATGAGAGTTATGGGGGAGGTGAGGAGTTAGGGTCTCGTGTGGGCCCCACCACACTAAACCCTCCCATGGGGGTTAGGCAGGTGTGGGACCCACCTCTAACTCCCCTTTTTCAGTTTAATAATCACCCTCCAAAAATAAAAATATAAACACATACTTTTATTAATTCTTCAAAAACAAACCAAAAAATAACCTCTTCTCCCGTTGAAACGCAACTACAATAAAGGTCCCCTTAAGCAATTACTGGCGCTATGAGTTCATCGATGCCCTCAGATTTCAATTCTGAGCACCGATTCAAAATATAGAAAAACCTGCTAGTTCGTTCACTGAACAGACCCGAGATTAATTTCAGAAATTGATTCCTGACACATCGGGCATCAGAATCATGCGCCGTCAGAAGCTACAGACTCGTAAATGTCCAACGAAATTTAGAAAAAAAATTCCCTGAAATTTCTGGGTCTTTAATCAATTATTTATTTTAAAAATCACTTCAATCTATCGAAATTACCATTTCTTACTAAATTTCTTCATCCCATGGATGTATAATGTTTTTATTGAAAGAATATAATTTTATCGGACATAACAAAAAATTTTAATTTTATGATATTTTTTAATCAAATGATAACATTTAATTGGAAAATATTTTTAAACAATGTCTTTTGGTTAATCATAATATATTTGATAATAGTAATATCTATTAATCAGAAAAAAAAAATTATAATAATAAGGACATGTAAAATGTACATTAGAAAGGGAATTTCATATTTCATCCAATGAAGTGTTTATAGTTTCTAAACATACAATTTTTATCTAAGTCTCATCAGATAATATTATATATAATTAACCTAATAGAAATTCATTCCCCAGAGGTAGAAATACTCTCTAACTAAAATATATTAAAAACTATAAAATCTGGATTTTCATTTAACCAGAAGAATATAAGCTATCCAATCTGATTAAAAAATTTATCTATTAGATAGATTATTTTACTATCTTCATATTATGATAAAAAAGTGATCATCATATGATATCTTGATAGAACATTTAAAGATAAGGAAGGGTGCATCCAAAGAAGATGTAACCAAAACCATGAATCAAAGAATTTGATTGTTGGAAATTTGTCTATATATAGAGCTGAATTCAAGGAGGAGGGAGATAACCCTTTTTTATAACTCAATCAATATGGATATTTATTTTATCTTTTTAGAATATCACGCTACCAACACACTAATTTTAATATTTACTGTGGTTTCAATTTTATAGAATTTTTATAAGGATTGTATAAGTTGTAAAACATTTTATGTGAATTTATTCACAATATTTGAATGGGTTTTATTGAGGGATTCTATGGATAGGAAAAATGTTGTATCTGGTCATTACAATTGAGGGCTTTAGGGGATAGGAAGACACAGTAATCCTAAACATTTTTATTGTGGTATTTCATGAAAAATGAAGATAAAAATTTATTATTTGGTTAAATTTTGGATACCTTTAATTAATATTATTAATATAATTTAAACTAATGGTAAATTTTTTGATATTATTTTATAATGTTTCTATATATTTTCTTTAAAATTTGGTAATATTTAATTTTCTAGGTTCTAAAATTTTTACTCCAATAGTTTATATATACGTAATGGCTCACAATGTTACAATATTAACTTATTTCATTATTAATAAAAATTTATAATATGTTTGATTATCCAATAACAAATGTATATGTCAGACAATAAGATCATTTGATCTACTTAAAATTAAATTCAGGTAATAGTAACATTTACATTAAAATAAGTATTAAACCCCAACTTTTTGCATTTATGAGATCTTACAATCATACAATTAGTATCATATACGGTTATAGTATTATATCATTCATGATTTTGTATAATATCAACATTTATATTTAATAAAATTTATCATTTTGTGAACATTATTGTATATAAACATTATAATATACTATTTTTCCACAAACATGTATATTTAAAAAATTTATATTTAATTATAAATATTGAAATTTGAATTTCATAACTACTATTAATATAAATCCCATAGTACCTCTGATTTTTTAAGTTCTTATAATGAATATTGAGGAGGTCATGTGATTTTTTTTATGAATAATGTGGTAAATAATTTTTTAATGGTGACTAGAAAATTTTAGAATCCTAAAAATGAGGTTTTAAATTTTACTAATCAAGAGATTTAGAATAACAGCTAACAAATTGAATTTGAAACACATTTTTCTGTTCTACGACTACTATCATCTATAGTTATAAATATCCATGTAAATATTTTTATTGTATCTATAGAATTATTGATATCACACACTTTCAAATATCTAATGTTATTGACATCATGAGAGCTAGAATAAACTCTCAAGAATTTAAGTTTTCTCTTAGATAATATATTTTTAAATTGCATCAAGGGGTCTTGATGATTGTTATAACATTATAATATCATGTGGATCAATATTTTACTTGAATAAATATTGGTTGAAAATAGAATTGAGTTTATTATAATAGAATATAAATTAAAAAGATCATCTATAGATGACACTAATAAAATTATAATGTTGATCTCAGATGGTTTGATAGTAACTATTATGCAGTGTGATGGGAGATGGAAAATTTATGATGAAAAGTTGAAAAAAATGGTGGAGACTATTATTACACTAAATGAGATTTGAATAATAAATTAAGAGTTATATAAAACTGATATGAAATGATATGAAGGGTATAAATTAAAACATAAACTCAAATATCATCTAGAGACACATGATTAATAATAGTATGGATGAATTTTATTATTAGTTTTTAAGTGGTGGTTATAGCTATTCATATTGTCATCTGAAAAGTGAAAGTTAAAACTTGAAGAATTTCGGGTTTTGATATTATATTTTCTAAAACAAAAATCTCTTCAATCATACTGTATCAGATGAAAACATTTCCAATATTACATTGCATTAAAATAAACCTCAATATGAGAATGATAAGTATTATACATCTTATGATGATGAATCAACTTCATCAAAAAAGGGAAAAATTAATTGTATTTGACGAAGTGATTTATATTGTTAAACAATTAGAAAAAAACTGTAATTCTTATAATAAACACTATAGTGTTAGAGAATATTTTTCCTAAATATTTTGAGATTTAAAAAAAAAGTACTTCTGAAATTTAAATTTTTTTTTAAATAATTTGATAAATATATTTTATAAAAATCAAATATATCAAAGGATTTTTAAAAATAAAAATCCACTACATCCAATGAGAATAATGATATAGTTGTTCAACTAAACTCGAATATTTTTAGTATAAATAAATAAATAAAAATCTCGTATGGTATGGAATATTTTGATAATATGTATATAAAAATGAAACCTCGTATGAATATTTATATAATAGGATTCACTAATTCAAACCCACATTTAAAAAGAAAATGTTTTCTTCCAAAAAAAAGTGTACTCTTTTGTACAACAAGTCACAATTTTCTAAATTGGATGAATATGCATTCTTTAAATATAGATAATTATTTAGGGTTTTATAATGCTTAATTATCTAAATAAATATCAAATTATCTATATTATTTTTGACATATGTGGATTCATAAAAACAATTTATCATAAAATACTAGACTGAATGATGTTTGGGTACAAAAATATTAATTTTCATAATTTTAGGAAAATAAGAAGAGTATCAACAACAACAACACTATGTATATGGATTGTGGTTATTCCTATCACATGATATGAAATAATAAATTATTCTATAATATATTTAATTTTAATGGTGAGAAAGTCACGTTTGGTGACTATGTTTGAGGATAATGTTTTGTTATGGGAAATATTGTTCTCCGTAGGCAATCCTGAAATTAAAATGTTTTGTATCTTTTATAAATTAAGAAAATACCTAATAGTATTATCTAATTATTTGATGAGGATTATCTTGTGATATTTGTGAATAATAAATGAATTCTTAATAATAAAAATGATAAAATTATTCTTTCTATTGAAAGGGGTGATAATGTATAGACATTGAATTTAGAATTCCTTTATTACCAGATCAACCTTTTTGTAGTGAAATAGAAGACCAATATTTGTTTTGGAATAGAATATTAGAAAAAAAAATTAATGTTAGAACATTGAATTAATGTATTATGAATGGAATATTCAAATGTTGAATTTTGATTCGGTTTAATTATTTTATGGTTTTTTATCCTTCAAAATTGGGAAAGAAAAATAAGTAGGGTTTCAAATATAAAATTGATGTTGGAACATATAATTATTTATAGTTACATAACATGGATTTTATTGAAACTATAAAATAAAAATTATTTGAGTAAATTATTATGTGTAAGTTTTATTTTATGACAATACTATATATACATGGGTATATTTTCTAGAAAAGTTGTTTGAATTATTATTCTATATTAAAAACATTGTATCCCGTGAGAAAGGGGTGAAAATTATTACATTGATAATAATTTATATTGATCATGTTGTATATTTTTTTATTTCATAATTTTAATGTTTTTATGGTAAAAAATGTATAATACATTACTTTTCAACAACTAAAACTCCACTAAAATTGATATAGTGGAAAAGAAGAAATATTATTCATTAACAAATTACGAAAACCATGTTGACTAAAAACTCAATGGTTAAAAAAATCAATTAAGAGTTTAGTAATGGCGCTTTTACTATAAATAATGTTTTAATAAGACCTTTTATTAGTAAATATACTTGGGATTTGGGGATTCAAAAAATCCAAAATAGTATTAATCTAATTTTTTTGGATTGAAAGTATTCAACATGAATAAAAAAGATCAATTACATAAATTTTCACATTAATATTACAATGGATTTTTAAGAATTATTCAACAACTACTATGGCTTGTATATTTATTTATAAAAACAAAACTGTTGTTGGAGAAATAGTGCATGATAAATTGGTTGAAACTAATTCATTTATTTTCAACAATCATTAACTAACATAATTTGATGGTATTTTAGAAAACAACTTTCAACCTTAGATAGAAAGATCTTCTTGTTACGGAACAACAAAATATATTTATTTTAATTTTATACCTCAAGAATAAATTCAACTTGATGTTAAATAACATGCCATTACAAACATAATAAATTAGATAATCAATTGGTTCATCCTAAAAATAATTTTATTCAAGATGTTGGTCTACTAATTAAAACTATAAATTCATTATGAAATTAATTTTAACATTAGGAATTTCGATATAAATTTTATTATATTACTCATTTTGAGGGTATGTGTGAAGAAGAATATATAAAATATATATAATTTTAACTCAATGAATATGAATGGAATCCAATTTTTGATTTGGTTAAATGACCTAAAGACTCACATATAATTGCTGTAAATGGGTGTTTTTAAAAAATATTATTAAAAGGGAATATTATTGAGAAAAAATATAAAACTGTTATAATGTGTTATAATATACAAGAAAGAATTGACTAAATAATATTATACTCATGTTGCTATACTTGAAGCTATCTATATAATTCCATCTTATAGAATTTTTGTAATTTTTAAAAATTTTCTAAGGGATGTGATGTGTGATTTCATTAAAGAATATGTATCGGAGGAGAATTATGTATTATAACCCCAGGTTTAGAAGATAAAAATTATGTGGATCAAGTATTCAAACAATCTAAGACACTATATTAACTGAGAAATCCATTACAACCTAGTATGATAGATTACACAATTTTAGAAAAAAAATACATTATTAAGGGAGATGTAGATTGAAAACATTTTTATTAAAAAATATTAACGACTCATAAATTATTAAAATTTATGTCAATAATATTATATTTGGATCAACATAAAAATCTCTTATAGACTCTTTTCTCAATGTTAAGAAATTTGAGTTTGGGATGGGTAATATTTGACAATATAAATCCCTACTTTGTTTTCAAATTTCACAAAAAATTAGTAAGTTTTATATCTCACAATATGAATATAAATTTTCTTCTTAATAAGTATGGTTAAGAAAATTTCAAGTGTATGAGTACTCATATCAGAACACAAAATAAATTATATATTTATGAATTTAGGAAACTAGTTGATCAAAAAATATATAAATATATGATTGGTATATTATTATACATAGATATAACTCATCCAAATTGAATGATTTCTAAATTATTATGTGCAAACTTATTATAAAATCTAGAACATTCCGATATTAAAGCTGTTAAATTAATTTCTCATTAACAAATGGTAATTATGAATATATTATTATATTATTATCCTGAAAATTATTCTTATTATTATGGTTTTCCAAATTTCGTCTTTGGTGGATGTAAAATTTATAAAAAAATAGATATGAAAATATCATTTATTTGGAGAATATATATTTTCTTGGCCTTGTAAGAATCACATTTCAATGGAAAAGTTTTCCACTAAAGAATAATATGTGGAAGTTAGAAGTTTTTATTCACATGTGTTTGGGATACAACACCCAATCACAAATTTTTTATGGAGTTTTAGTGATACTATAGTTTTTTGAAATATCATTCATGTTCCATAGATTTTTAGTAAAAACCCATTACATCACCAATGATCGAAACACATTGATATATGACACCAATTCCTTATTGACCATACAAAAAACAGGATTTCATTTTAAAATTCATTGGAACACATTAACAAAATAATGTTATTTTTAAAAAACCCCAACATTAATATATAATTGAATACAATAAACATCTTCAACGAAAAGTCAATATAAAATGATCATTTATAAATATTTTTTATATACTGGTCTTCTTACTGTAATAAAATAATTTCGAAAGGGGTGTTATATGAGCATTTACCTTCCCGACCATTTATGTTTTCTTACACATATACATTTCGTAAATTTTTAGATTAATTCTATTTAATGTTTACATAAATAATTTAGTGTTCTTAATTTTATATTTTTTAGAAAAAATATTCCAAAATTTCTTAGTTTATTCAATAATTCAGTTTTCTAATATTTATAGTTTTCTTAACATTTTAGTTTTCTTAATTTTTATCAATATTATCTTTTTGGTATTTATTTTATATATTATTTTCTAAAAACATTTATATTCAAATTATATGTTTTCGAATGTTTCGTAAAAACATTCTAGAAAATGTATTCCTTTGAAAAAAAATCTAGACATTTAAAAAAAAGAACTGATATCTAAAAATCCTTCCTAAAGAATGATTAAATTTTACGCTGACATGTAGTTTTTGATTTATGATTTATTAATATTTTATTTTAAATAATATTTATTTATAATCACTTATTTTCAGTTTTATAATTTATTTAATAAAATTGTACAAAATTTTTACTTTTTTGTGAAAACTTTAATGTATCATATTTTTTTATTTTTTTTAAAAATACGATGTGTTAACAAAAAATATGAAATATTTCAAATAATTTTACAATACAATGGATCTAGAAAGGGTTTCATTATGAGATTTTTTTATCATTAGAATTCAAAGGTTCTCCCCTTTGAACTTATAAAAAATGTGTGGGTCCCCACTCTTCATAACCATTTCACTTCATCCAACATCTCTAACCACTCGAGTTGTTATCTCTAGTATTAATTAATCTTCCTTTATTAAAGAACCATCTATTTAATTTAGAAGAATGGAAGCAATGGAAGATTTGGAAATCAGAGATATTGTCGAGGATATGTTGTCTCTCTATTTGTTCATGGATTCATTACACCCATAATTTGATCACTCGTTCAAGGATGTGGTTCACGATCCCCCAGTGAATATGAAATCTATCTTGAATAACCAATATTGTTTTTAAGATTTGACATATTTTAATAGTAATGGGATTTATTTTTTTAGGCTCACCGTGGATTATATATATTGATGGATAAATTACCTATGACTTATGCTTTCTGGTCATAGATAGAAATGAAGGCACTTGGTTTTTGATTAATTCTCTCCTAAATCTCCCTGATGGATATGCCTCTTGGAATTAGGGAAGGATGGTGAATAAATTTTTCATAACATTAAAATCCATAACATATGGGTATAGATAGTATTAATGGAACACTAAATATTACCCCTACTCAATCTACTAATTTCCTAAACGATATACCTTCTAAGTGTATCCATAATGAAACATTCCTTCATTGTGTCATCATGCATACTCTTAATGAATATTCTATTAGTCATACAAGTTCATAGGAAGGAAAAATGGATTGTATTCAATTTTTTCTAAATAAGAATCCCCCTATATTTTTTATATCCCAAATGGGCACATCTACTCCGGATACCCCTCATGTTATTTATAATCAGGATGTCAATATATCTATTCTATCATCTATACACAAGAATTATGTGAATGCTGGTGTTTCATGTGGAATCACTATACATGTTGTTAATGAAGTCAATGATACTGTATATATGATGTTCGACGATGGAAAATGGAAATCATTGGAAGACATGATTATGGTGGACATTTAGCTATCAGTTTACTACATGCAAGAATCCTTGAAAAATATATTACAAATTTATTTTCCACCTAGTATGGAATTCCATAATACGATTTCAATGCTTTTAATATTCGTTTAGATACAGTTAGGGATATGAGAACCTTCAATTATAAAATATCATGTAGAAAAATAATATTTAGTTTATGTGGGGATTATAAATATGTTATTTCATTTAAGAGATCAACTCGGATCAATAACTCTAGTATTAATAAAAATTGGATCCAGATCAAAGCATACATTTTAATGATGAAAATGTTTTGGAAATTCTAGGTTTTGTCCATCTTTGAGAGAGTTAATTCTCATAGGATCCTTATTATTTAATATAAGCCTAATATATTTAGATGTTTTAATCCCAGAATGATCATTTATGAAAAGCAAACTACTCTGGGAAGATTGTAAATTCAAATGGAATGTTATAATTTATCCAACATTGATATCAAGTGACTTTTATTTTTTTATCATTTGAGACTTAATGGAGTCTCCCTCTTAATTTACACATAGTATAGGGTAACTCTATGTTATAAATGTCTTATAATGACATAATTTTGTTCTATTATTTATTATTATATTGGTTACCATGAATGGAGAGTTCCTCAGCAGAATATTAATACCATTAAATTTCTTCCATTTTGATTTAATAATTCATATACATTACACCTGAAATTTAAAAAAGTGGTTCTTGAAACATGGAATTCATTAAACAACAAGGATGATTATTATGAATGTGTTTTTTAGATTAAAATTCGTAATGGGAGAATAAATATTTAATGTTGGGGGGAACATTATCCATAAAGAATAAAATATTATTAAAAATAAATATATACTATATATTATCCAGAAAATTGATTCTACTAATGATTTATCTATATGTCTTGAGTAAGAAAATAAGATTTTATATTATCTCACTATTATTTTATACCAAAATTATTTCATAAAAAGTTAGGATTTTAGAGATTAATTTCTAATGGAAGGTAATGGTGATGCTAAATTTTTTAACTCTTGATAATGAGTAAGGAAACTCACTATACCTCTTTCCATTCCAAATAATAATTAAGAGTTTCATGTTAAGAGAGAGGATTTGTTTTACCACGTTGAGTATTTTTTTAATCAAAATTGATAGACCAAATAATATTATGGATCACATGGATGGTATTATTCATATACCTGTTAGTGATAAAAAAATTCACAACTTCTTTCCCTTGCACAAGATATTGAGATTATGGTATATTTTTTTGCTAAAACATTGGAAGCTCTCCAGGTACATATGGGGTTAAAATTTGTTTTATTCAATATTTTTGGGAAATCATTAATAGTTATGTTTACATGGTTCTTAGTTATTTTTTCAAATGTGTTCTATTGACACCTGGAATTAATGCTCGGTTTGTTGCTCAAAAAACCCAATGTGGTTAATGAGAAAGAAATCCATTTATTCAGACATGTTGATATTGTCAAAACTATTTTTTAAATTATTTACAAAATTCTTTCCAATAGTCTCTCAATAATTTCCAATAAGATTGTGTATTATAATTAGTTTGTTTTCATTAATGTCAAAACAATTCTGGACTATCTGATCACTACATTTGAATTTATTAATCTCGTTAGGAAATCTACAAGAGGTTTTACTATTTCACTAAATCATGATGTTAAAAACCCTTTGACACTTAGTATTGGGGACTCATTTCTAACTTGTTATGTAATTGTGGTTTTCATTAACACGTTATCAATTGGGTGAAAATTATTCTTAGTTCATCACATATTTTAGTGTTCTTAGTGGATCCCTTGAGATCTATTTCACATTATCCAAATTTGTTATTCATAGTGACCCTTTTTTAACAGTTATTTTTTCAATTATTGATGATTACATAAGTAAGATCTTTATTAGAACATTTAATAACAAAAAATTACAACCTATTATTGATAGAAGAGGCCTCACCACTCCCTCTCATTTATTATATGTTGATCATATTATTCTATTCACTAAATAGGAAAAAAGAAATATCCAGAATGTCAAATATTTTATCCTTTATTATGTGATATTCATCATTATAGATGAACAATTGTATTAAACCATTAATTTATTTCTGAAAAAATATCACTGCCACATGAAAAGTTGTTATTATTGGAGAGACTGTCATTATAGACTGTATGATTAATTTTTCCTATCTTAGTTTTCCTATGTTTTAGGGAAAACCACATGTGGGAAATTTTTATAGAATTATTAGTCATGTTATAAATCAATTGTCTCCTTGTAAATGCATGTCAATATAAATGCCATGATTGGTTAGTCATGTCAATGTTTTGATTGTATAAAAAAATTTATACTCTCTTATGTTGTATGGATAGCCTATTGCACTCATTAGGATTATTAGCACCTCTATTAAAAATTTCTTCCAAAGTGGATGTATTCTATAGAGGAAAGATGAAATTGTTCCTTGGAAGAGGTGTTGTAAAAAAATTGATCAAGGTGGGTTAGTAATTAAAAAACACTCTAAATTAAATTATACATTGAAGGACAACATAAGGTGGATACTTATAAATTGGAACCTATATTCTCTCCCTTTAATAATATCAATATTTCTAAATAGGATCAATGTTGGGAAATTAAATTATATTAATTCATTAATTTCGCCTTCCCTAAAGCATTATTTTTTCACCGTTTATGTGAATTCACATTTGCTAACCAATTTTATCCCTTCCTAGATTTGTTTCTTGATAAAAGGATAGTTATAACTCTTATCTCGACTCTTATATTTCCTTATACATTATCTGACATAAATGTATCAATTTAAGAGAAACTAGAGATTTTTTTGTATGTTCTTCATATTTGTGTCAAGGAAGTGGTGTTGAATTATAATTTTGTTAATGGAGGTGACACTCTTATGTGTAAACCTTTTTATAATGGGAGGGTATCTTAATATGATTTATATTGATTGTACCTTTTGGGGAATACCAGCATCTAGTCTAAGGTACTGAGAAGAGACATTATGTTTCCTTCAATATTCTCTTAGTCATGAAGTGTTATGTATTAATAACATCCCATTGATGACTTTTTTCAAGGTTTTAACATAATACCATACTCTATAAAAGATATATGTTCCCAATATTGGTATGTAATTGATTATCTTCTCTTTTACTATGATACCTATTCGGTAAAATGGAATGATATTACGATTTGTTTTTGAAATTAAAACTCAATGGTCAGACCGTATATGCGATCACCTGATTACATGAATGAATTTGAAACTTTGACAATAGGTTTTCACTATATTTATTTTAAAATATTTTTAGTTTTTCCATATTTTATGTTCTAGTGCGAATAAAAGGGTTTATGAAGGCACTTCCTTAAATTTGAAGTTGGTATTTGACCATGTTTTTTCTACAATTAAAGAGGTCAATGGTCTCCAAAGATTAAATTTTGATAACTCAATTCTGATATTAATATTCGTAATAATCATCTTATTCTAGGTAATTATTTTCCACTTTATGGATCCTTGGATTTCATGTGGATACCTCAATTTCAAAGTTGTATTAAATGCATCATAGATGGTGCTTCAAGGGGAAATGTAGGACCTTCTAGCAATAGTGAGACGTTTAGAAATCCTAATGGAGAAATAATGGGACGTATCATTGTCCCTTTTAGTTTCACCATATCTATTGATTATGAATTTCATGGAATTTCTATTATAGTGCGTATTATAAAAAAATATGTCTCCCTCAATTTATGGATTGAATGGGAATCAAAAAAAATTTTCAAGGCCAATAAATGTATTATTATTGATATTTCCTTGAAGCTGAATACTAGATGCATTAATTGCATTGATGATATTTTTTCAATTTTCTATATCATTATGAATACCTACTATGATGAAAATCACTTGGATAGGGGGCATGCTAATAGATGGGTTGCTTCTATTTAGTTGACATGGTTTAATGATCTTCCTGATGATCTTTTCATTGTATCATGACTTTGTTATGAAATATTCATGCATACTTTTGTAATTATTATTTTATTCAATAATGAAGAACTTTTTTTTCAAATATATCTCATTGTACCAAACAAATGAGAAGTTAATCGAATAAAAAATTATTTGACAAGGTTTATTTGATACTAAATAATGTGTTTATCTTTCAATGTTGGGAAGATATATATATATATATATATATATATATATTGAAAAGTTTGTTTTTGATCATCACATTCCATTTATTATATATTTATTTTACTCTTATATGGAATTTTGTGAAGAAGGAGGTGTGGATGTTATATCATTTAACTCATTTGATTATTGTTTTAGGATAACAATTCAAAAATCTGGAGATCTATTTGGAGTTCCACATCGTGTATTATGAATCTAAAAACCAAAAATAACCTGATTACATGGAATATTTTAAAAACTAAAAAATGTAGATACATTTTCGTTTACCTCTAATAAGAATGTCATTAAGGTTTATCATATTTCACTGGATTCTAGGGTAGTGGAATTATGGATGAAAATTCATATTAACCAAATAATTGGGGATATAGATACTTTATATGTGAAAAATTTATATGTTATTGATTATCTCTAAAACATGAGAATGTTTAATTTAGTGATTTTTTTATAGTAGAGGTTGTAAAAAAGGTAGTATGAAATTGAATATTCTATTCATTCCATATTTTATTAAGAGAAGGATAGTAAATTTTTGCAGTTGCTCATAATATTAAGAATGATTATTAGTACCCATACTAAATTTAAATTTTATAAAATTAGAGACTATAAATAGAATGATTTTTTATATTCTGATAATGAAAATGATTGTGGATAAATCAATC
Organism: Viscum album; assembly: GCA_963277665.1. Classification (NCBI taxonomy): domain Eukaryota; kingdom Viridiplantae; phylum Streptophyta; class Magnoliopsida; order Santalales; family Viscaceae; genus Viscum; species Viscum album. Next base: position 1,827,723,818 of record OY728119.1, on the reverse strand, counting down.
TTGGTCACATTATATATTGATACTCACAATCTGAAAGAGGAAGTTCATGAGAAGGATAAATATGGAACATCTCTTCTATATACATAAAAGAAATGAAAATGAATACTGGGTGATTTATTGGAACAATTTATGAAGTCAATGGAATAAAAAATACTTTATATCCATGTTTCTAAATCAAAAATGTAGAAACCCTACCTTTAAAATAAAGAAACTATAAAATTAAAAGTGAAGAAGAAAATTGTAAGTGGAAGAGAAAATGGTTAGATGAGGACAAAATTTTGGAATGTATGATTAGATACTTTGAGAGAGAATATGTATATTTTCATGTTTTAGTCCTTGAAAAACATCTTTTAGTTTCTCCTTTATCATTACTTAAACCAACACCACCTTTTTCCACTCCACAGATAATGCATCAATATGTTTCTACTGAGTATGTTCTTCTAGAAGTATAATAAGATGGAAAATACAATGTTTCTAAATCTATTGATAAATTCATAGAAAATGTAGTCGTTTAAGGAAATTCTCCACTTATCCAAGATGGAGAACAACTATTTTCAAAAGGTTTAATTAAATATAGAAAATCATAGTTTATAAGTATTGATTGTTTGAATATGATTTTGAAGAACATATAGACAAAAATGATTAAGAATAAATAACCGCTTAGTTAAACTATTTTTATTCTATATTTCAAAAGGATGCTGATTAAAAATTATATAAATAATAAGAAACATCAAAAGAAAATATTAATAAGATAATAATTCACACACTAAGTAATTTGAATAAACAAAGTCTAGAATGGATGTTGATGTGGAAGAAGATTTAGACGATGTGAAATATAGATGGGAACAAAGTGTTGGGAATTACAATCCCAATCGTCATATTATTCATCCAATTTAATTGATTTATCTATAAGTTATCCTTTATAAAGGATGGGATTATATTCACTCACATAATTGAAGTATTAATGAAATTTAAATAATCATATAATTATTTTTCATATATTTAATAGAGATGCAATTAAATTCAAAGAAGGATGAATGATTTATAAAAGTCAAATGAATTTCACCAAATATAATAGAAAATTATTTAAAAATAAGATGATTTAATATCATTATGAATTATTACTAAATTATAAATAAGAATAGTAATTCATGTTGTATTATGAATTAAACCAATATAAGATAATATAATGTTTCATGTCAAAAAATTGAATATGTTATGAAATATACTTTGGTTAATGCAAGGCCTTTTGTAGATTTTTCTTTCAGTGTTTTTGGAAGTATAAAATGAAATAGCGTTTATAAAAAATAATTAGTTGAATAAAGAATATTATAATTCAAAATAGATAATTTGAATTATTACTCTCAATGAATATGTTTTAAAATTTATAGTTAGGAATAGAAAACTGAGGTTTCTGGTTGAAGAAGGGATGAGGTTAAAGTTGGAGAATACCAATCTTAATTTTTTAGAAGAAAATATTTCCATGTTATATTCTTCTACTACTAAGTCAAATAAATTCAATGATAAATATAAAAAATGATTTTAATTATGAAGAAGTTATGAAATAAAAAACAATTTTTCTCTAAACTCATTATTATTTTAAATTAATCAATACAACATTGATTGAAATATCTCAATTAATATTTATCTATATGTTTTTGAATGAATTACTTCCAATTTTTTGTTATATGAATGTTCTCTCAATATATTTCAATGAATATTCATTTATAAAAAAAATTGATATAATGTTTTCTTTCTCAAATTTTTTGTTATAATTTCTTCATCTATTTATTTTTGACAATCATAAAGGGGGTAAATTGTGAAAAGAAACATATCTTAATAATGTTGAGAAATATGATGTTCGAAAAAATAATTATGACAATTATTGTTAGAAAAGGGTGTAGAAACATATATACGGGTAGAAAAAAGGGTCAGGATTGGTTTTTTAAAAAAATTATGAAATTAATACTTATGTTGTTAAATTATTAAAAACTAGAATTCAAGTATATCAATGTTTAAAAATTTATATTATTTGTTATGGTATTTCCAAAAAGTTAGAGATTATTCTATAGAAGGTACAACATACAACATTTTTATATATTTGATTTTGAAAATAAAAACACACATTCCTAAATACATTGTTTTATAAAATTGTAATTACAACGGATTTAGAATGATTTTGATAGAGAACATATATTTTTACTATTTGTATAAAACCTTTTTAATCAAATGAAAATTTTCAATCGGATGATATCAATTAATTAGATGATATTTCTTATTTAGACGAACTATTTTATTTAAGAAATATTAATTAACATGGTGATATTTATAAAAGAACGAAGTGTTATAATTGGATGGACATGTACTTTTTACATCATGTAGATTATTTCATGTGTCAAAAATGTAATATTTATAATGTATAAACATATAATTTATAACTATGTCTTACCTAATAAAGTTCCATACTATAATCCCAAAAAATATTCACCATATATAGGTAGACGTACTCTCTGGACAAAAATTTCATAAAATATCAAATAATTTGATTTATTTTACCAATTAACTATAATATATCAGTTTAGATAAACAATATTTTCTATATCATACATAATATTTTATATAATTATTATGATTCTTCAAAGGAAACCATAAGAATAATTCTACACAGAAAATTCCAGGAGAAGGAAGTGTTCTTTTGAAACAATTCTAACCACATCATGGAATAATTAAATAAGATTATTGGGTATTTTCTTATAAATGTTTGATCATTATAGGATGAGGGAATTTATATATATTTATACTTTTAAAATCTATATATTATTTGTAATTTTTTTAATATCTTTTTTATAGTACTCTCATTGTAATATTTAATGTTTTTCCATTTTAAGGCATCCAACTAAGGATTTTAAATGATTTAATACACTTTCTATGATGTTTTATGTGTATGTTCAAATTTGTACAAGTGATTCCTGGTATTTGATGAATGTTTTTTCTAATCATTATGACTGAGGGAGTTTGAGGATATCAAGATAGGTTAATCTCAATTTCTTTATCATGTACTTTATTGTAAAATAAGGATCTAACATTATAGTAGGTTAAACTATGGATACCATAAATAAATGTGATTAACATAATCTATACTGAATGATAAAGTCTTGATATTAATTTATAATTTTTTTCAATTTTTTCCTTTACAAATTAATTTTTTTTCTTTTTTTCCTTTTATATTTTTTCATTTTTCTCATTATATTCAGGGAAATATTAACTTTGTTACAAACTTCTCTTATTATTTAGTTAATAAAATCCATTAAAAGAATGAATTATTCATACAATCATTATAAATAGAAAATTATGTTCATCTAGTCTACTAAAAAGGATGATTATGGTAATATTATTTCTATTAAATAAAACACCATTCACTCCCCCCACTTTTAGTGATTTACATACTCTTATAATCTTATATTCTTGAGTTATTTGAGTTGTATGAATGTGATTTTACGCCATTTTGACATAATTTAAGGGATTTCAGAATTGTCATGTCATAAATTTAAAATATACTTTAAGGATAATCTTCCAATGTATAGTTATAAATTATGGGTTTAAAGGATACATAACATCACACATATTATATTATATAATTTATAGATGAATTTTGGAACTATTTTGGAGAGCTAACACAGTGGAACATAAAATCAATATGATTATACATAAGAATAAATATGAGAATCTCAATGATATATAATATTCATTTTATTTATAGTATTATTAAATCTTGGTATAAATATGATTAACATAAATATTTCCATAGGTATAGAATATTAGTTCGGTAATCTGAAATATTAATATATACTTTCAAATATTATATTATATCTCTATAGATTTCATAAATGAGTAATGAGGTTTCTAAGGAAATACATAATATAAATTCATATGGTTATTTTATGATATTTATGTTGTTAAATTAATGACTCGAAGAATTATTTTAGGAACAAAGTAAAATATAATAATTATTATATTTGAATGAATAGTTTTCTATGAGAAGAATTTATAAATATAAAATATATTAATGTATTTAATCCGTGTGATATTGATGGAAGGGGTACGTTTTCAAGATATTTGTGTAAATAAAGAAGCTAATATTTGAGGATAATTAAATTATATTATTTTAGAGGAACAAAAAGTGATATTTCTTGATACTCAAATAGGATTATTTGGAATACATTTTTATGGATTGAAGGTTATCAAATATAAGGATTATTGTTTTCAATATAAATATTTTGAGCCTATATTTCTCCAAAAACGCATAGTTGCTATAATTATAATATTTTAAATATTCATTTGATCTTCATGGGAATTCAAATGAATTAATATGATATGTTAATAATTTCAAAATAAATAGGACCATTACATAGAGATCATATCAATAATATTTCAATATTGATATATGTTTACATTTTTAATATAATTAAATAAAATTAATAATTAATTCAGGATGAATATTATGAATTTTTTTAGATAATATTTTTTATTTAGTATGATGAATCGTAAATTAATTTAAAAAATATTTTTAGTTATCTTTTAAGAAATATTTCTGTAAACGATAGGAATAATGTAAAAATATAATTGGGAGGAATTACCTATTAAGAAATAAAAAATATAAATGTATCATAACATTCATATTTTCCTCGTATTATTATATTATTGATACATATATTTCTGATACTTTTTCATAATAAAATAATTTCAATGTCGCACACATAGTGCATTAACCATGTAAAAAAAATCTATGTTTCGTTTATGTTCTTGTTTACATCATTTAAATAATATTGAGAGTGAGATTAAATGGTTCAAAAATTATTAAATCATTCTAGTTAAAAATGTCTATCTGAAAATGAAATTTTAAAATAATTGGAAACCCATATTCTACCCCTCATTCTTATTGATACTCGATTGACAAAATGATCCATTCAATATGAAAAGATTCTATGAAAACAACTATTTATTTTGAATATTGATTTAAAATCTTATATAAATACTTATAATGTTTCTCCATAAGATATTATTTTTGAATATTTGAAAAATAATATGTATTCAACATAAAAAAAGAATAAATATCCCAAATCTATATTAGTTTGATGAATATTTATTTTTAAAAATATTTTTTATGGGCCATCATACTAATTAAATATATTGTATGTTTTAGAAGAAATTTATTGGGAAATAGTATGTATAATTGAATGAATGATCAATAAATGTGAACTAATAATGAGTTTTATTATTTTTAGACATCTTTAATGTTTCAAAGAAAATAATATTTAGAATTTTGAGAGGTTTGGAGATAAATAAACTGGTGCTTAAAAATATAATTATGAATGTTTCCATAACATTTCCCATGAAAAACGTTTCTTAAAATGTTATAAAATTTTGAAAAAAATATTAAATGTAGTTTTTAATTAAATTGAAATTAATTTATTTATATTCATTTATTAAAATAGAGATAAGGTCAAATTTTTCTAACAAGTATCCTTAGTATAATATGTTTCACTAAATTAGATTGATAATATATTGATCATAAGCAGAGTATAGATATATGAATGATTAGTATGCCAATAAAAAAGAGTTTTTTGGGAATCCAACATAGCACTAAATAAATTCAACATAATTAAAACTATGGGATTATTAAAAAGTTAAATGAATTATAAATGTTTATTTATAATAATGAATTCTAGATTCATGATAATGAACTTTCTGATGGGAAACGTATTGAAATTCAAAACAATTATCACATCTTAGGACCTAAAATATAATTTTCTTACTCAATTTGATTTAAAATAAATAAAAATAATTATACCAAATTTTAATTTACATATATATTTTTGAATGATAATATAAATTCAGATGTGTTCCTTGAAAACCATGATGGATTCGAAATAGATAGTCATAAAAAATCTATACGTATTGAAAAAATTTATATGAGGACTAAAACATGATTTCATAACATTGTAAATATAGTTAGATAAATTACATAGGATAAATAATATCCTAAAATTAAATGATGAAAAAATTATATATGTTACATAGATGTAGAAAATGTATAACAATTCTTAATATTTCTGTAAATGAAACTATTTTTAAAAAAAATAAAGAGTCTAATGTGGGATGTTTTAAATAATATATGAGGACTAATTTTTAAATATCAAGTTTTAGAGAATTGAATTTTATTTTAGGATTTATATTTTTACAAGAGAAGGATATTATTTTATATTTTATAAGAAATATTCCCAAGAATTTCGTAAAATTTTAACACTATAAAATTAAAATCTAGTTTCTAAAACAATTATAGTGGTTTTGAAATAGATTTAGTATAATATAAGGTAATTTGATAATATAAATGATTAAAAAACATTTAGGAAGTGTATTATATCTGAGAACACATAAATTTAATATAATTTCTGTTATAACATTATCGAATAAATTTTAAATCTATACCTTGGAATTTTAAATAAAGGGTTAAAAAATATTTTTGAATGTATTCTAGGAAAATTAAATTAAATTACATTGTTTTAATAGATTCAAAACATTTTCTTTTTTTGTTTTATATATAAAATTTTCTTTAGTATTATAGAAGACAAGAAATCTAGATTTGGATAAAAATTCATTCATTGAAATAGATATAAGAGTTTATACTATAATAAGAGAAATTTATTTACACAAAATAAAATATAATGAAATTAGGTTATGTCACACAAGATTATATATAAATGAAATAGATTAAATAGAAACATATTAATCATATAGGGAATTAAGAAAATCAATTGACAATTTATTGTGATAAATAACTTGTGAATAATCTATCAATGAATCATATGTAATATTAATCATAAATTTTAATGAAATATAATATAACATTAAGAAGAGTTTTTTAAAAACATATACTATAAGTATTGTGTTTTTTCAACAAAATAACAATATAAAAATGTTTTACAAAGTTATTATAAAATCATAGACATTACAGAATTTTGTTTAAAATGAATGTTCATCCATACCCTCTTACTTCTTTGTGACAATTATTTTATTATAGGTACATTAGTTTTTCATCTACTATATAATGGGTAGAATAATTGAAAAAGTTATATTACAAATTACTTACGAACAATGTTTCCATTTATGAATCTATATACAATTATATAGATAATTGTTTCTGTGAATGGGGAATTTTATTTGAAGTGAAGAAAAATATTAGGTTGAGAATAATGTTTTCCAAATAATTTATTTTTATTACATCATAAGAACCCATTTATGACAACTAGATGAAAGTTATTTATTAAAAAATTATCATTATAATGATGAGGTGTTAGGTGAATTCACATTGATATTTTTTAGGAAATTTTTAACTACTATACTTTTCAATTACATATCATTTGACATAGAAAATACTTTTGAAAAAACAATATATATATATATATGTATATATTACAATGTGTGAAAGTAATAATAGATAGATAGAATAATAAAATGATTTATTATGACAATTAATATGTAGTTACTAGAGTCATATTGTTTATTTTATTTTTTCATATAAAAAAGAGTTTTAAATCATGATAAGGAATTTTTGTAGTGGAGATTGATAATGTATGGTTGGATTATTTATTTTTATTATATATTCTCTTATTTAAAACGAGTTAATAATAAATAAAAAATTAAGATGCTTTTTATATATTTTATGTTATTTAAAAAAATGTTTTTTATATTTTTCAATAAAATTTAGAAAATATAAGAAAAATAATGATTTGTAGATGCTCATGAAGAAAAAAAGAGAGGTTATAAAAGGATTCGAAGTTCTGAATTCTAAATAAATTATTATGTATTCAATATATTTTCATTTGACCATGTTAGGTATTCAATATGGCACTAAAGGGTTTATATTTGATCAAATAGATAAAAATATGTTACCTTTTATGGGGATGGTTAGTTGTTTAGTTTAATAAATTTATTATGAAGAAGAAAAATTTAATCAAAGTTTTTTTAATTTTTTATACATTTAGGTAAAAATTAATTGAATTTTATATATAAAAATGTTATATGATAATATATTTTTTAAGTAATTCACACTTCATAATGATATATCGAAAATATGAAGATGGGACACAAAATTAGTTATTGAGTGTTTATGATTATTCATATATATATTATTAATTTGAATATTTTACTGATATGGTGTAAATTTAAATTTAAAAATTTTGTCATTATATTATATTCCTATATATTTTTTGTTTTTTTATTAAAATATCTTGATGAATAAATTTTATGTAAAATAAAATATTTAGTTTTTATAATAATAATAGGAGGATTTTAAATGATTAATTGACAGAGATTTAATATGAATTAATCATGAATCTCTTATTTTTATATTTTTGGTCAAAATGGTATATTATATTTATGATAATTTAGTGTGATATTTTAATCATGAGAAACCTGGTTTTTTTGGATATTTTAATTATTATTAAAGGCATGATTTGAATATGTGATTTTATAAGAATATAAATTAATTTAAATGATACTATAATATATTAATACTTTTAAGGTTTTTCTAGAAATGAGATGTTCCTGAAATATTCTTTTTAAACCTATCTTATTGAACAATGTCTCAAACTTTTCAAGACATAAAATGTTCTTATAATTTTGTTTTCCAGTTGATTAAAATTATATCAAAGTTGTGCAACATCCAATAGCCTTAATTCATCAAAAGCAGAATAATGTAATGATCTGAATGAAGCACGTTAACACTCACAAATAGATATAATATGGATTTATGTGGTTTTTACATTTACTGTTATATAAGGAAAATAAATTAATTTCAATTAAATCAATGTAAAAGATAATGTATCAATGAGAAACAAATGTCCATAATTTTGGAACACTACCATAGTAATATAAAATTTTACTAGAAAATAACCCAATATTCAATTCACCAAAGATATATATACACCCCTAAATTTTTATATTATTTATGTAGTACTACGGTTGTACCATATATTCCATTTCAATCTGATTTTTTTTATACACATTATAGAATAAATGCATTAACTAAAATTCATTGAATTCCAATGACACAACTGATTCCTCTGGTGAAAAAATTTACATGTCCATAACAAATCTTCCTCTAAAAAATAAGAATTAATCCAGAGTTAGCTCTATTCTAGTGTTTGGTTCTAAATTTTCACTTTATTTTTCCACATTAAACATTCAAAATATTATCATTTCTAAAAGAAACACTGCATGACCAAAAACGATTCTCACACCATTCCAAAAAATACCAAACTTGAGAAAACATTTCATGGTATCAATGAAGTCCTATTAAACATTAAAAAATATTACACTCACTATTCTTATAGAGAATGCTATTATTCCATGATATTCCAGTCACTAGTCATATTATTCCTACTAAGGCCTAATTCCCCTATGAAATTACCAGATTATTGAATTGGTCAGTATGTCCTTGAGATTGATTACTTCCTCAATCTTCCAAAACATCACCACCACATTTTCAACAAGATTAATGATGATGGGGTACTTATGCTGAAAATGTTTCTTAGATTTGTAATATAATTAAATTTTGACAAGATTAATAACTATCTAACATTCATGGAATAATTTTTTCATGTGGACATATAATTTACTCAAATAAACCACTCTGTCATTTCATCACATTCTTTATATCTATAATCACAATATACTCTACATTCATTGATAATAAGGGTATAACATATTGTAGTGGGTACATCAATTTAATTAATATGAATGTTGTTGACATGTAATTTCCCTTAATAATAAAATTCAAATTTATTCACTTTTAATTTTCTTTTCAATAGTTTTTTAGAATGCTACAAGTGTTTTTGGGTGAAGTTAGACGAAAAGGGGGATGGGTTATGCTCTTGAAAGAACAGATTACCTAGATGATTGAAACCAAGTATTTAGTTGTATACTAGGGATGATAGTTGCAAATTTTGATACTTAATTAACATGTCGATTTTTCCATGTTTATTGTTTCCTCCCAAAAAAACCACTAATAAGGATAAATTTTTTCTTTTCACATCCATCATTATTCCTCTATAACCATACCCTTATAAATTTTTAATCCCATATACTATTATGGAATATTTTATTATACTCCATATTCCCCCTTGAAATATGAATTCTTTCTACCATTTTCCTTTACTGAAATTCTGTTAAAAGGGCTAGATGTTCAATTTTCAATGTGGTAATTTCCACGATCAGTTATATATCCTTTATTCACTATATCATTCAAAACACTAAGGGGATATACTCATTCACACAATAAAGATTATGGTATCATTATAATTCTCTTAGTATACTCTAATTTGGTAGATAAATAATTATAACATGGGAGATCATAAGAGATATCCTTTTTTCTATTTTCATGATTTGAAATTTCATATCATCAAAGACATAATTAAAAATTCAATTATAGATATAGGATGATCTTATGATTTATTTGGTGTCACAACCTTCATACCAATATCCTTATCATCCTATTTATAAACACATTAATAGAAAGGAATCTTAATCCATTCATATTCATTGTGGGTTGGGTAATCAATTCCAGGGATATGAGTGGATATAATTTGAACCATAGTTACTTCCTAAAATATATAATTCATGATTTTTTTATAAACATGATATAAACATGGTTGTTAAAATTTTATTTTCATGTTTTCATGTTATTTTTTATTATCTTTTACTATATAATTTTTAAAAAAAATGATAAATCAATATTTATTGAAATATTGAGTAAAATAATATGATATTGAAAAATCTTAATATATAAATTTCTTATATCATACAAGATCATTATGAGTTTAGACATCATAAATGTTTTATAGGTATGATTTTAATACAATTATTCATAAGATTTTATAGGATATAGATAAATATTCTTTAAAAAGAATTTTATGAATGTGTATGAATGTTTTCTGGGTAGACCTATTAGTCATGGATATGATGAGGGTATGAGATGAGATAACAAAAAAAACCCTAAATTATACATCTTCCTCTTATATATTATTGAATGGTATGATTTAATGACCGAATCAATTATATAATATTTTTTTCCTATCAAATGGATAGGTTGTTCACCCTAACATCGATTATGTTTGGTCTATGATCATAATTCTTCTCAAAATAGCTATGAAATGTTTCCACCATCTATGTATATTGAGTTCATCTTTTTTGGTAAATTATTATATTAACATATAATAAAGTTGTGCCATTTTTTCTTAATCTATTCTTATGATTTTTTATAGTTGTTTATAAATATGACTCAAAGACAGGTTGTATGGGTGGGCAGTGACTACCAAACCAGTATATCATACACACACCCTTCACAAGGCCCACTCATGATACATGTATACACAATTTTAATGGATCTAGTAATTGGATAGGAACCTTTGTAAAGGTATAACATCCTATGGATTATATAGCATAAACCCCCAATTCATCTAATTCCATAAGATGGGTGTTAGGTACATGTTTTGTGCATTGATTGTGTCAAAGAGGATTTCACATGGTTAATCGACTATTGGGATCACTAGGCCTTCTTATCTTACCTATAATGTGTATATACATTTTTATTCTAATATATCAAACTTTGGGGGTTTCTTGGACATAGTTTGTTCACTTTAGTTCACATACATGGAATATCTATCATCTCATATTACTCATTATTATTTCCCACAATTTTGTGTGATTCTGTAATACTCAAATGTTTCATGTGGTAGTCTCATCATGTTAATTCATGACTAGACTATACTAATATTAAAAAATTATTATAGTCAGTAAAACACCTCACACAACCATGTTTCTTGACCTAAAATGTTTTTTTTCTATAATTGTATATTACTAAGTGGACTTGAGGTGTTGATGAGCCTTGAACGCATACAGTCTGGGTAGTGTGGTCTTGATCATTACAAGCCTAAATTAAATCACACAATAATAGTTATTTGGTATGGTACTCAAGATTTTAAAGGATATGGGCCTATCATTACATGTGATGTGACCCAAAAATATTCATGACCTTAATAATTATTATGGATGCAATAGTTTCTGGGCTCGTAAAAGTATAACATTGGCCTATGTAAGATGAAAATATAGTCTAGAGGGGCTAATTAACTATTTAAAATTCAAAAAAAAAATTAAAATAAAATTACAATATTACCCAATTTTAATTTCATGAGAAATTTAATAAATCATGTATATTTAAAAGACTGTAGTTGTAGAGTACTGTTTTTCCAAATAAACAGTTCTAGAAATTAAAGAGATATAAGTACATTCTTTAATATTATTCTTTATAAACCTTATCCTACATCTCCTTCTAACTATTCTCTACTCTTTGTGAGGTATTATATCCACTAGGGATATCATAATTTAGTTGATTGATAACATTTTATAGAGTATTTATTTTACAAAAAAAATGAGGAAAAATTAAAAAACCTCCCCTAAAATTTATAATGAAGTCACATCACAAATGACACACCTTTTAGTTACGATGTATATCATGACCCGACCCACTCAAGCCCGAATAGATAGTGATAATCCAAGTGTGAAACCCCGTGATCACCTCTTATAGGATAGGAAATGTAAACTATCACCATGATGGAATCATAGATTCATGTTAGGACTTATCCTAATTTACCTATACACACTCACACATCTCAATACACCAATATAATTTTAAAATGATAAGAAAAAAATACTATAAATTCATGAAAAAAGTATACCCTATATAATATTATAGAATAGGTATAAGAAAGTAGAAAGTTCTAAATATATTTCCACCAAAAACTACTAAATTTTCTAATCATCTAATGTAAGTGAGTGAATATTAAATATTGGGCTACTCATAAAACCAATTTTGGACCATATATCTCGAATATGCTCCGCCTTTTCCACATTCTCCGAGGACATAATAAAAAACCATTTATTCTACAAAATAGATGGCACAGGTGTAAATATTCCATGTATGTTAGAGTACAACATATATAGTAAGACAATTTTAAATCACCAAACAAAAAAGCATTGATATTGAAGTTCATCTCATAATCATGATGATATTTCAATGAGAATATGAGACAATACAATCAATATCTATAACCTAAATATTCACATGATAGTATTCGAGTCTCAATGTTAGGAAATTCCATTACTCCCATGTGTTTATTATGCTGAAGGCTAGAAGGTAATTCCGAATTGGAAAAACACACTCTTCAAGTATTTATAACAGTGGTGGAACCCATATAAGAGGTTGTGCTCATCAGGCATTTAGATGAAGAATTGAAAACTATAAATTAGAGTATATTTGTAAAAAAATTATGGGATCACAAAAAAATTCATATGAAGGATATATTTTTATATCTAGGATAGTCTTTTATGATGTAGATCACATGCCCAAAATGTGAATAATGAGATATTCTACACACCCATTGGAAGCATGGTAGAGGATGACACTCTGAGCCACACATAGGGATACCGGACTCTATCGAGAACATTACCTATAGAGGTGATCTCTAAACCTCTATAATGATAGGATACCTTAGTATACCTGCTTAGGTATTTATCTAGGTAAAATAAACTATGAATAGAGTCTATATTTAGGAGTTTGAGGGATGTATACTACCAAAAAGTATATACACAATGTGTACATAAGGTGTACAGAATGTTCCAATAAAATCAGGTCATCCAATGTCTTCCAGCCTATGAGTGTGCTATGTGACCATGTTTAGTCCCATGTACACTGACCATGCCCATTTAATGTACATTGGTGAAGCCTAGGTACCCTTTCAGTTCCCATGATCAGGGATTTTCCCACTCCAATGTACCTAGGGTTATACATTGGTCCTCTAACTATGGTAACACAACGTGTGATCCTAGCCCACAACATGTGAATTTGTTTCCAGGAATAAACCCTTGTTACCATATATTTTATCTTGACACATCGGAATTGAACCATTTTATCCATACGCTCAAACTATTAAATGAGAACTACAAATTTGATTTTGATCCTCTGTCATTTTCATGCACCGTGATCACTCCATCGATGTCAAAACTGAGCAAATGATAATGATCCATTATAATATAATATGATCTTGAAATGATGATATATTAGTTATATACCAAATTTCTATCCCATTGAAACCAAATGATGATAATATGAAGAATATGGGGACAAAATCCTAAAACAAAATCATTAAGAATGAACTTCAACCATTGTCCATGCTGTAAAAAAATCCATTATCATGAATAAAATGAATAGTGTGGATAATCATGTTTATATAGATAATATAAATTCTTATTCTTAGGATGATCAATTGACACATGTACATCCTGATCAACCTACTAATCAATTTATATTTTGAATTGATTCATTTTAATTATAGAAAAAATAAATGGGGATTAAACAAACATTAAAAAAAATTCATACCTAGTGTTTGGATTCGCCTCTATGGAAGAATAGTTATAAATCATTTTTTATATGATCCATGAAATCCATTGATGAATATGATCTCCTCAGCACAATAATCTTTATCCCATGATCTTGATGTTTACCAAGGATATCCATCACATCACCCCTCAAATCCCAATGGTTATGAGGATATTTATATAGTTTTTCTATAATAGTTATTTTATAAAATGTTGTTTGATCATGATGAATAAATAAACAAATATTAATGAGTTCATTTATTCTATTATTTTCATCTGCAACTACACATAAAAAAACTACCTAATGTCATCCAACATTAAATCACGCTCAGTGTAAAGACCGTAATATAATTTTTTTTGATGTATCCATTTTCTAATTTGAGACCTCATATAAGAGATATCCGATTATTTTTTAACAAATTATGAAGACATGATATAAATTATTTTATATATTTATTATATCAATAATGATTAAAACTTACCCACAAAATCACTCACCATCTCAATGAATAGATCCAAAAATATTTTTTATAATATTATAAAATTTTACAATTAAGATTTATAGTTGTCACATTCACCCATCCTTAGGGATTTTCATCCTGAAAGGAAAAATAATACTAAAAAGAATGATGGTACTGATCTTTCTTATGGTTCTCCTACTCCACCGACCTATCCTAGAGTTTCAATGCTACCACCAAATATTCACCATGGTAATCAATCACCCATGAATGAACTACACATTATAATCCTTGAGATCCATCTGGTACTCTGGAAAGATAGATTTATCCCTGATTTATAGTTTAACAAGCTCAGTAATATGTGATAGATAGGGAACATACCATCTCAATTGTAACACATAGAAGTCATATTATATCTATTCTAACAATGGTTTTAGAGTTAACTAGTATGATACGAATCCAAATCTACTCAATATCATAAAATGTATAATTAATGTATGAGATAACTTGATTCCCTAGCCAAACCACTGCAATCAATACCAATGTGAGACCCTGCAAAACACTTGGTCTCCCATTTCCAACACAAAAGGAATCCATTGTCAGTCAACATAGAACATTTAATGACTCAATGTATTCCTCATCCTATCCAAGATAGTCTCCACCATCTATTATTTTTCTCATGCCAAATCTTGACTAATTAAACATGGATCTCCTAGATTTATCCAAAATAATGGTGTTTTATCGGGTTTTTAATACAGTGCCTCAAATGGTTCCATAATAATGGTATAGTGGTAATGTTTTTCATATTAAAACTAAACCAAAGGTAGATTATCCAACCAACTATGACCAATGTCCAACATGGTTTCCCAAATATTGTCTTCTAGAACATGGATTTTCTGTTAATTTTGTCCATCTATCAGGGAGTGAAATAAGGTGCTGAAATTGAACAGATTCCAACATGATTCCTAAATTATCAAAATAAAAATCATTCAAAGAAATAATCATATTTTGAAATGACAATTAAGGTAACTCTATTAAACCATAATTTATCATGTTTGTACATGTTTCCCAAACTCTCTACGAAACACTTCTCCTTAAAATGCATGAAGTTTCCCAACATGGTGAGTTAGTATATATTCTATTACATAGTATCATGATCTATCCCTAATTGTGGAATTCCCCTCCCAAAAAATTATTAGATACCAACCCACTTTTACTCTAACACTGAAATAGATTGGTTCCATCCCATGAAAACATGGATCTCATCCATCACCTGATGAAAAGTGAGGCTTCAAGAGAAAAAATACACTATACACTTCTTCATACACACACACTAGAACTAATACGAAATTTATTTTTACACCTTTTAAACTCCAAGATGTACCTATAAATAGAAATTGTGAAACTCCCATATCACCTCCTATTATATTAAAACTGGTACCATCGTCCATCGTTGGAAGAAGATGATTTTCTCCCCACCGTAATAAAGTCCTTTAGGAGAACATCCATTTGATATCTGAATATGAAAATTATTATAACTAATATATCCATGACGAGACTACCTAATATAGAAATATAATTATATTAAAAATTAATAACAAGATGTATTTCTCACCATCCACATCTACTAAGGAAAAATACAAGTAGGATAACTACTCTGATTACTTTTTCAAAAACTATGTAAAATTTCCATTATTAAGAAAATATGCTACAACATTTCCCTTCAATAATGTATAGACTATCTCAAAGTACTAATAGTATATATTTGGTAGCCATATCCTCTACCATGATTTAATATATTTCTCTCAAAATATTTAGTTTACTATCATGTGGTAAGAATAGATGATAATAATATCAACATAATGTAGTGTTTCCACTTATTTAGGGTGAGAACCACCACATAACTAAATAGATCATGTATGGAGTAGTTATTATCATGGGGTATCGCCTTCCAAGAACCATAATAAATCACCATATACCTCTTTATTCAAACACATATTATCCTATTCTCGAAGGTATTGGTGAGCACCACATATTATACACCCTCATACAGTTGTCACAAGATATGGGAACTTGTTATCCTCTTTAGAAACACCAAGAAACCCAAGTTAAACCACTTTTCCAATATGAAAGTCCTACTCATATTATTATGGGTATTCAAGGTTGATAAAACTAAGGATAATTCAAGAATAAAACATTAATCATATCCTTCAACACGAAGAAACTCATCATCACTTTTATGTTCTTGTGTGTCTTTGAAACAGGCACCACCTTGACCATTTTTTGGTACACTACTTCTCTCTCTTTTGAGATGACATTTATCTTGAATTGAACCTCCCAAATATAGATCAAAAACCTCTAGAGCTTTCCCTGATGATGGTTCTATTATAATTCTTCTAGAACAATCCATAAGGGTCTCATATGCTCATCCTATAATAATGGGAACACTATAATGTTTTTAATGAAAAATTTTATGGAATGGTCATAGGAGAGATTAATGAACTAGTTCACAAGTATTGAAAACATTTATATGGAATTATTCATGTAAAATGTAATCACTATGTACTTATTGTGATCATAGTGGTATGAAAATATTTACATATGGGTATCTACCACAAGAACTATGAACCAGACCTGAGGAAAATCGTTGAGAACAACTTCACCCAACACAACAGGTCAAGTCATCCTAGATTATATAATTTAGTTACTTTTTCTGGATAGTCAATTAATTATGGAAATTTTAATCCACATATAAATTAAATCTCTCATCTGACTTCTTGGGAGAAATCAATGGAGCTACCCTAGGGGACATAGTATGTCAATCAAATCCCATCCACTACAAGTCATCCAACTCTAACATCATCTCATAAAGATCTACAAGGTCTATCTGATATGATTACATTAATATTGGGGAATTGACTTGGTTAAAGCCTCCATAGAAATGAAACTCTTGGAATAGAGGCAGTATAGAATCCTTCTAAAGGAATACAACCTCACACTCTGCCTCCACTATAAAAAACAAAAAATTCATATCATATAATACACCAAGGTTAATAAAATATAAATATTGAGTAATCAATGTAATTCGTTTCTATATAAGAATTTCCATCTCTACATGGACATTATTCGATATAAAAATAGAATATCTCATCCCATCAACACGTACAGACCACATCCTTAACCTAGAATAGTCAATCTATGAATGGACCACGTAGTGAAATTTTATTTACATAATGGCATGGTAAGTCCTCAGAATTTTTATGAAAAAATTCCATGATAATATATCTCATATAATAGATAGTTTAAATTGTTATCATAACCACTTAATAAAAAATGTCCTCTAGTTTTGTCCCCAAATTTTTGGTCTGACCTAAGGGCTCCATTCAATGCTAAAAATCATGAACTATGGATGTGGGAACTATATAGTGCATAATACTGATTTCTATATATCCTACAGCTAAAGTATAAATTATATAGATCATATATTGATTCATCATAAAATCATATAGGTCAAAATACTCTAGTGCCTATTGCATCCTACATCTCGTAATCCAACCTCACTAACTATGATGTGGACCACTCAGGCTTGGTGGTAGAAACATATCAACCACTAACTATCTCGGGTAACTCTCCCATACCATTTATAGAATCTTATTACTTATGACCCACCCTTGATGAGGTTCTTTATCGTCCTTATTTTTCCATTGAACTTCTCCCGCTTTACACCTTGAAGGGTTGAGAAACATCATGTGAACCGGCCTCTCCAAATACAAGATTATCATCACCTGTTCCTCATCTTTCTAGATCCATATTGGGAGACCAGAGAAAGAATCCCTCTTTCCTAAGAATATATATTAAAGAAAATCATGCATCTAGACCTCTGAGTCTATCATTGACTTCGAATTTCCAAATACATTTCTCAAGGATTCAAAATACTAGCACTAACTGTCTGTATCCTTTCAGCCTAAAATATCTCTATAAAATAATTGGGCATCAATACTTTAGTTTAGGGTGATATATAGTAAGGCACCACTCTATCATGGAAGTCTCAATGTATTTAAGACATAAAATACAATTCCCTAATGTAATCAACACAAACCATGTCTTTATAGTACCATGGTAATTTGGTGTACCTCGATGCATACTCAAAAACTGACATCATTCCATATTGAAGCTCTAAAATGTCCTATATATGAACAACCAATGGTTTCAATGGGTAAAACTATAATCTAAAGAAATGATAATGATTTTCCCTTGATATTATCATCACATCATGTGTCTGAGTCACTAGAAAGCATTGTCCCTATGAACGTCCATATAGAAGTCTCATCACTAAGAAAAGAATCTGATCAAGAGGTGTTCTGACATGTTAGAAAACTCACCCCATTGCCTCCAAAAAGTACACTTCTACCAAGGGGTATGGATTTCCCATAACCTAAGTTGATGTTAGACCTAAAAATCATGATGCACACTCTACCATTTAAAATTATTTGTTGATAACACTGATATAACTGTATTCTCAATTTTTGGGGGACATATTTAGAATTTACCCTTGAGGTACTACCTCAAGAAAAAGTCCACATATACAATCCTTAGTACTAGGTAGATCATCATCACAAAACTATTTTGGAATCCAAGATATTTTTATTCTATAGTATTTTTTAAATGATAGTATATTCTATATTTAATTCTCATATCGTGGGAGATAACAAAAGAAGGACATGGAAGCCACAACTTATTCATATATAATGCATATGACGATGTTTCCCTATAAATAGTGTAAACGTCTTCTGGGTCAACATGCATGTATTTAGAGTCATGGTGAATGACTAATTTGGATTGTGCACCTTCATAGGGTTCCCTAGGCAATGATAAGATGATTGTGACACACCAATCATACATACTATATGTTGGGGGTAGGTGACTAGCACTAAGAAAACATGACACACACATTGGAGGTCTTATCCTAAGGTATCTATACACACAGAGAGATATTTATATGCTAGTATTATGTACTAATGGAATGAAAAAGATACTATAAATTCACACGTAACAACTATCATCAATCATAGTACAACTACTTTAATTTCATATAGAAAGAACCAAATACAAGACCATAAAATCTATAAAAGAGTCCAACCTAATAAACTGAAAAGGGAACAACTAAGGGGTGCCAAACTCTTAGATCCAATTATTTTCCATCTGGATCAAAAATAATCTTTATTATTCATGTCCTCCTAGGTAACCATTTAAAGTCCAATCATCTATATAATACACGACATGTGTGAGAATAGCTTGTACAGGGTTGATGAAGACATACTTAGTAGTATACATCAATATCACTAATCTAAATGAATTAAGATAAATGGTTTCCTCATCATCATGAAAATATATAAATTATAATTTGGGAAAAAATTATTAGTAACCATAAAACTATTATGATATGGAATGAAACCATGTTTCAAATTAAGGCCATTCCATTAATTCTAACTAATGATTTTACATGAGTGTTTATGTTAACACCCATCTGAGAGAACTCACTGATCAATACATTCTAACATAGAGTGTTCTCATCGAAGAGATATTTCTCATCATAAGTTTTCAGAAAAATGAACTCTTTTGAATATATAAGATATTGATACACTGGTAAGGGATCACACCCATGTTGTATGGGGGATATTTTACCATATATTGGATAGTACTCTATAAAGCGGATCACATTCCTAAAATATCGGTAATGGGATACCTAACCCACACATGTAAATAATGATATAGGATCACACTCTGTGTAACATGATGAGATAGCTAACTCAATTTGAAACAATAACTGTAGTGGGGATCACTCATCCTATGCATGGATGGGATAACTTAGGATACACTCATATGTATTTAATAGTTGAACATACCCTATAGAATCTCATCTAGAATTTTTATATTTATGATCCCAGCTACCACGTAGAACATACTTGTCATGGTGTTGATGCTCCTTTCCATCACAGAGTCCAAAGAATAGAAATGGGGAATACCTTAAGCACAAATTGGGTCACCCTTTTATGAACATAAAAAAAATTGACAAAGGCATGGACTAGGAACCAATTTGGAGGGAGTCACGCAAGTTTCGTGTGCGCCACGCAAGTCAATAGCGCGCCGCCTATGGGTCTCGCAAGTCACTTGCGCACGCTATTCTTTTTTTTCCCCAAGGTGCCCGGTGGCCTATAAATAGCCCATGTGGGCCCCCCATTTTAAGGATGAATTTTCCAAAACTTGGATTCAAGCTCTGGTCACCCAAGTCTTCAACTCAACTATTCCTAAAGCTTATAAGGTAACTTTTAACCTAGAATGGAAGACTTGGAGGAGTATGATAAATCCTAAGTGTTTATGATTCATCAACACTTGCACACCTCATTGTCCAGACCCCATTAAAAGTGAAAAAAATTGCACGCCGCACTACTCTTTCAATGAATCTTGCACGACTCCCTTTTGTAAACATATTAGGATAATACTAAAGGATTTATTTATGTCTCACCCATGCATTACACTATATATTCTTCGTCTCCCAGGTGAACCAATGTCGCACAACTACACTTGCACGACCAATACCTGCACGCCAAATGATTTTTGCAGCCATACATGCACGCCATCATTATTTGTGTGCCTCTCTCCCATTCACCTCTCCTCTTCATGATATTAGCCCTCGAACACCTTCTCAATGCCATTTGTGGCATGGTTCCTTTGTTTTCTTCCTTATCTGAAAGTAATTCTAGGAGAACCTCTCCCAAAACCTTGTGACTTAAAACCATTATGTCACCACTGTTAGAGGTTTCCTATATAACCTCATCCACTAATATGAAGAGAACATTTGATTTTGGGCCTCCTTCTTAGGAGTAAGCTCCATGTTACAAGTCCCCTTAACCTGGCCCATATTTTCAAGAGTAATCCTCAATCATATTTTCCTTAAACATTGGGAATATTCCTTAGGAGTAAGCCCCAATGTTAATTTCTTTTGATTTGGGCTTCCTTCTCAGGAATAAATCTCAATCATAAGTCCCTCTTAATTTGGGCTTCCTTTTCAAGAGTATGCCCTGGGATAAAACTCCAAATCACCATAATGTACAAATAACATTATAGACCCTACTCATGGGATTATTTAATAAGTCCCAGTCTTCATCTACTTGGGCCGTCATACATACGTAATCCCCACATCATTTCTCATAACTACGTCTTACGTGGAATCATCGCCAAGTTTACTGATACCTCTTGTTTCTCACACTGAGCATGACTCACGTGAGATTAGAGTGTAAAAATAATCATGATATCTCTTTTTGGGCCATTAACCATGCATAAACCCCATATTTCATTACCCGAACTACGTAGACTTTGATCTCTCCCTTAAAAGAATAGTACGTAGGAATACTTTATAAGTTTCAAGACCATGTTACATTAATTTTTTCCCCCAAATGAAGTTAAACTATATCCTTATTAGCAATCGATGTGGGTTCTGATTCTTTTTAAGAAGTATACATAGGTAGCCCATCTATGGGTATGACCCCAACTCTGAAATAATACACTTCTTTCTAATTGGAAATAAACTTCAAGTTCCCCACTAAGTGGCTTTAAAACTAGTATGGTTATCATAATGACCAGGAGATTTCTATATAATGTATTGAAGGATACCATAGACTAAGAATCTCTAATACATATAGATGATTATCTATCAATGAAGATCCTAAAATACCTATAAAAGATTCTCTAAATCTCATACTTATCAATCATTGGTTTCTAAATCTAAAGGAAAACTCATTTTCATATTTGGTGAATTAATAAGGATTCATGAACATAACATAAATCTATAAGAGAGTCCCGGAGTAGGTAATAATTCCCCCCCAAAAGGTGTGATGAGCTTGACCTCCCATCCTCTGGACCAATGAAAATTATTAAGCCTCATCGGTCCATAAATAATGAGAACCTACATTTGAAAATATGTCCAAATGGATATAGAATCATTGGATGTTTCCGGTTCTAGGAATAAACCCATTAGAAACCGATTGGAAAGTTTGATCCTTAAACAAACAAGGCTATCCCCATTTCCTGAAGAAACAAAAATGGTTAACCTGACGTGAATCCTTAACCATGTTAAATGATTTTTTACTTATTTGTTAGGCCCCTATTAAACTCAATATGAGGGCCAACAAAGCAATCAATAATATATGTTATCATCCCAAAGATGTAGTCTAGACAAGCATATCTTGATTATGTCTGCTATATCAAACATGCACTCTTTTTTAAGATCTCTCTACAACACAGAATGGATTCTTTAATGTTCACACCTGTGAATGCCTTGGCCGCTACTCCTGCTAGATCCTCATCCACTCTGAAGATGATAACACCTTATTAGCTTCTTCAACACTAGATCTAAAATGCATTGGTGAGGTAATACCTTCAACACGGTACCATCTCGACTTTGGAGGCTGCTCGACAAGACCTCCATGTTAACAACTCACCATGGTTGTCCGGACAGTAACGACCAGTGGTCAAGAAGCAGGTGGTTCCATCCACCATCTCCAACCATTTTGGGTCGTTATCCCTAGAACGCAACACCATGTCCCTCCCATATTACAAGGAGGTGAATGAATAGGTCACTCAAGACCTCAATTCAGGAAGATAGGAATCCTTACTAAGGACTCCCAACAACAATCTCCACCAGACTCGTGCGGTAGTGCACCCTCAACATGATGAGGGAATCGCCTCTAGGTGTTTGGCTCCGGTTCCTCAGACCCAAGAATGAAAGACGAACTGTCAAAAGTAAAATTTGGCCAATAGTGAGAAGGTTCTTACCTCTTCCCCCTCTAGAGAAGTCCAACAATCTAAATTGATGGCATACAATGAGCGGGCATATACACCCATCTATCCTAATTTCATTGCCCAACAGACTCGTCTTGAAGTAACACACCAATCCTACCAGACCATTCATGTGAAGTACTATAGGCAGGAACATATACTTGTTTATAATTTATCAGCCAGTCAGCAGGATCATCTGACTGCATCCAAAGAAGCTGGCCAACCAAATGTGGTGGCCACCTGTAAACAAGAACAAACACTTTCTTATACTCATAAATTCATTTAGCAGTCTCATCTGCCAGTATGAAAGGAATTTCATCAATCATATTTAGTGGAGAGCAATCTGCAGTAACATACACATGTAAATCATCAAGCTATCCTACAGTCTCGTTCACTAGCACCTAGAGATTTCAATTGGAAATCCCCAATGAAAAACCGGAGGCAGACACAACTTTATACACCCACACATGAGTACTGTTAGAATTCACTGACAGGAAAAGGAGAAAAGGAGTAGGAACACCCACCTACTCCAAACATGGAATGAACATATATTCTTGTTCCGGTAGCTAAAGTCACAAAGAACATTCTGATAATGGTTAAAGATCATAAGAAAATCCATGCCCATATTCTAGATACCTGTCATAATATTATAACAACTTCAGCAACATCACAGGGATAGAAACATAAATCTATCCCTATTCAGGGATTGAATCATCAAAATTCCACTCTGGAGCAGATACACACCGTAGTTCTAGTCCAGGAGGGTCATGGGGCATACTCCCCCATGTCATATGGACAATCAAGTTGGGCACATAAACCCGATTTCAATAGAGATAATCATCCTAACCTGACCATTTCTCCTGATCATGAACATACACCTGCCCACAATAACCACATTCATCAACTTATGGTTTCCAAAGTGATTAATAAGGCTTCCAAGAAAAAGACACATCCCGCACAAGTGAAAAATCAATAGCCAATCTGTAATAAAGCCTTGCTCAAAGCTGGAGTTCTTGAATCCCTCATACAATTGTTTGTTGCAACTCAAGATTCAACTCTCTCATTTCGAGATTCCGGAAGTAACAACAATAATTACGAAGGTCTTCATCAGAAACTTCCTCATGAAGTCTTACTGCATGAAAATTCGGTCTATATCGAAGTATCATCTTCAGATGAGAGCCATGATAACCCTCTATGTGGTCAGAAGTCCAAGGATCAAGAGGATTTATCTTTTGCTGTAACCGACCATGGTGGTCCACTATATTATGATGAATTTAGCTGGGAATGTCCACTCTGCTGTATTAATTCTCATTTCCTAGAAAATTCCTCAATGGACAATGTAGTAATGAAAAAATCCCTCTTATCTTGAGGCACATTGAAATGTGAATCCATTCATGTCTGATGCCTTACCTCTAGCAAGTGAAATACTTTCTCAATCAGAAGATATCTCGGGGTGAAGGTTATTCTCTAAACCACCCTTGGGTCATCCATCTTATAATTTGACAAATTAATTCTCTACCAATATTGTTGAATCTAATGAAGCAAAAAAGAAGCACCATCTTTGGTCCAATCAAGAATAAGAATCGTCAACAAATGACAAACAGGAAGTGCTGAATATGGGAAAACAACTGGAGAAAGGTGAAGTACCAGTCATGTTTTGGCCTTTGGATGACTCTCAGTATGATATTCCAGAAACTTTGATAGAAAAATGTATTCACGATATTCATCTCAACATATGGAAAACACTTTGTCACTTTAAAGATAAAATATTATCTTATGATGAATATGTTAATGATGTCAAGGTAATAGAAGGATTGCAATGCCACATTGACTTGGCATCTCTCTTAGTTTCCCAACATCTAAAGGATGAAAAGAAGCAGAGATCCCTTCAGCGTACACGATTTGGTGCATTAAAAATGTTTCACCAGTTAATTACCAATGCCCCATCTGGTATTCATATCAGGGGATGGGGTGTTCATGGAGCATTGAATTTCACTGTTCTCTCCAGTCAACAAATCCCACCAAAATTGGTCTCATGCAATGTGATTTCCCATGGATAGACACATCGAACTGGTTTTGTGTGTAATCAAAGGATTTCTTAAGAACATGCCTCAAATAGTTCTTCCCAATGATAGGCATATAAAGAACAAGTTATCGAATTAATCTTGCATCAAGAAAATGAGAATATTGAATAGGATTTTAGTTTAGAGAATGTGTATAATCAGGTGACATTGGTGTTAGAAATAATCCAATGGTCATCTAAGCCAGGTGATTTGAGTGGATGTAGGATGATGCATCTGGCCAATTCCCGGACGAAAGTCTACAAATTCATGAGAGATTATAAAAAAGTTTCAGATGTAGGAGCTCAAGAGACACCTCATCTTGACAGACTGGTGACTCTTTAAATCCAACCCTCAGGATCAAGAGACAAGATTCGAGGAGTTGATCAAGAAAAATAGGAATATCCCCAGTCCACCAGACTAGGGACTTTTTCAAATTCCCAATCTCTTCCTCAGCGAAAGTCAGTCATCTCTTGATTAGGGAAGAAGCCACAAGTGGAACGTAGAACCAAATTATCAGAAGGTTCCCTCTAAATAACGGTTCAACAAGATGTTCTGGAGGGATCATCCAAACAAATGGCAGTGTCTCATAAAGGACATGGAAGAAGAGAGTATCGTAGAAGTGCTAACAGAAGGGCTGTAATGCATTATGCATCGATAAATATCATAAATGTTATTGTCACAGACCCCCCAGAACAAGGGGCTCACTCAGAGAAATCAGATGAAGAAGTTCATGTTCAAAAGGTTGTACACATAGAAATGAATGAAGGAGGTGTGCGTACCAGAAGACATTGGGTTTCCTAGGGGCAAGACATTCCTTCGGGTAATGACCTTCCATACTCCAGAAATGACATTCAAAGGAAATGGGTATAAGATAGGTTACATCCCACCCTAACTCTGAATAAGGCCACTCATTATCATTATAGGAATGGTTCGTATAGAAAGAAGAAGAAATGAAGAAGTTAAGGAGGTAAAATGCCAAACTATTTCAAGGTAGTTTTCCTCCTAAGCATGATGGAGTTAATCAATCAAGGGAATTTTTTGCAGCTACTGTGATGGATCAAGAATCTATACCTTTACATGCACACCCTCACAGGTCCAATCCTATAGGTCATACATGATAGCAACCGGAAATACTACCACCAGTGGCAGTACTGGTCACCACACCCGTCCAAACTCCAGTAATTGCACTTACTCTGGTCCAAGATCAACCAGATGTTTCTCAAAAATTAGTGACTAACATTGAGTCATTAACATCTTTGTTGGAAGCTATGGAAGGAAAGCATGCACAAGTTCAACCAGATAAGAGAGCTTACCCTGAATGTGTGGATGCAATTCCTCCCCCCATAAAATTATTTGAATACCACATTCCCAATTTGTAACAGTTCAGGAGATCCAGAACAACAATTAACACATTTTTTTTCGGTGTGATCCTATGATGGGAACTCCACAACAATAATAACTAGTTAAGCTCACGTGTTTTTTGCTATCATTACAGGCACCTACTTTTGTCTGGTATACAAGTTTGAAATCTTGGTCAATTACTGGGTGGGAAGATCTCCGTTAATGATTTCTTCTTAATTTTTTCTCAACATTACCAAAGAAGACAGTTTTTGATCTTAACAATTTTAAGAAAACGGATAATGAAAGAGTTTCATATTTCATTGCTCGCTGGAAGGGATTAACATATTCCTTAAGTTTAGCACTCCCTCAAAAATAGTTTCTGCCAATCTGTGTGATGAATTACACACACCGTTGATCCATGTGAAATACACCGGATGGTTTCGAGACCTTACTTAAATCTCTCAACAGATAGAAGACTATCTTATAAAGACTAAGGCTAAAACTCTTGTAATTCCATCAGTTCCCAAAAGGAGAATAGTGAAAGGAGAGACTGCTATAGTTACACTTAAACAAGCACTTATACCTACTTACACTTCAAAACCTTCATCATATCGAAGGGATCCACCTCCTGAGCGTCAACAACAATGGCCACCTCGTTAACATGATCGATGATATCAAAAAAATAAACAGTTTGAGGATTTAAAGATTAATGATTATTCTTTCCGGAATGAACAAGTTCATGATTACTTCATCTCGGCTCTGGAAAACAATCTGGTTCAGTTTCCAAGACCCAAAAGGCCGAACAAGGAAGGAGATTAAGACCTCTCCAACTATTTCCCATTTCATCAGATGTTGTGGCATCCCATTCAGGAGTGTTTTTTCTTCAAAGACCTCCTGCAAAAGATGGTGGACTCTGTACTAGTAAAACAGAAAGGTTCTTTAGCACAGGTAGCATGTGTTACTACTACTGATCCGGAGGAAATATGCGAGTGGCATGAATTGAAAAGTAAAAATTTGCAGATATATGATGATTGGATAGTTAGTAAAATGATCAAATGAACTCATTACATTTTTTCAAATTCAGTTGAATCAAAAAATTGTGTCTTCTGTTATTCCTACAACAACAAAACCCCCTTCATCATAAAGAAAATCCTCAACGAAGAAGCATAATTTGGAGAAAGAAGGGGAGTCAGAAAAATATGAGCTCGTGTCAAAGCCTAAGTTGTCTTTAACTCTGGAAGATTCTATGTCGTCTGCCTCAAAAGAACGGGCACCGCCCCACCAAATGGCACAACTTGAATAGGTTCATCAGGCATAATCATCATCAGATGAAGAATTGATCTTTGATTCTATTAACATGATTCATTTAACAGATCCTTATGCCAATGAAAGTATCGATTATGATGAGCCTAAGTTCCATGTATCTAATAGAGTAATTAGAGGAAGAGACCAATGTCTAGGATATAGGGGAAGACATGGATATTCCAGAAGCCAATAAATCAATCCTACCCCTATTAAAACTGTATATGAGATAGAAACTCATGGAGAAGCCCTTCAGTGGGCTCAACAGGAACAAGAATTTTGTTCCACACATGGTAGATTTGATCTTGACGCAGTTATTTTGGAAGACCAGTTTGAGGTCACACCTTATTCCACTTAGCAAATAGATAGACATAGTCGGTCTAATCTATCGAAGCTTGGAGTGTTTCGAATTCCTGCCCCGATACGGGATGCATCTACAGCCAAAGCATAAACTTACAAGGAACGTATAAAACCACATTTTCATAATTGGAAATGCAGACATTTGGAAGAAAATATGATGTCTTGAAACATTCGGACCAAGTACCAGCCAAGTTATCATTTCTGGGTGCTTTGAATCTATGAAAATATCTTCGAGAGGTACTTATTAAGAATTTGTCAAGTCCTCAAGAAATTGAAACTGAAATTGCTATGGCTGAAGTCTACCATATAGAGAATGATCATACAGAATGCCATGCAGTGATATCTTTTATAGATGAAGATGAATATGATGTAGTACATGGACATATCAGACCTTTGTATCTAACTGGAAAAGCGAATGATATAGACATCTGATGATCTTTCATTGATAATGGCTCAGAAGTCAACCACATTCATATTCATACACTTCATCGATTGGGCCTCACCAAAACTGATTTATCTTCTTATATTTATATGTTGAAAGGATATGATAAGAATGAAAAAGAACCTATGGGTGAAATTACACTCAAAATTCAGTTTGGAGACTTTGTGTCTTATTCATATTTCATGGTTGTTCATCAGGACACAACATTCAACATTTTTCTTCGAAGACCTTGGCTGCATCAACATGCGACCGTACCTTCGTTGTACCATCAATGTCTCAAATATTGTTTCAATGGTCAAATTGGGACATTTTATGGTGACAAGGCCCCATTCGAAACATGTGAATCTCAATACATTGGGGAATAATTTTATCACATGGAGGGAAATGAAAATTCTACGGCAAAAATGGTCACCAAAATTAATGATCCAAATGGTTTGGAAAAGATTCCAATAAACCCATTCATACATGTAAATATAGATTATGTTTTTCCTATCAATCAAATTGACCGGATAGACCTAAATCCAAACACTCTTATGGAAACTTCCATAATTTCAAATGTGGTATTCAATCCAGACAACATGAGAGAAATTGTTGATTCACCAAGCAATGATGAAATATTAGATGGAGATGTCTTCATTTCAACATCTGAAATCTAGCAATTCTATACTTCATCAACCAGGTCAGAAGAAGTTATAGCGATACTAGAGGAAAATTATGATGTCGATTCTCAATCCATCATCTCTTATCTATCACCCCAGAAAGACCCTTCATCACCAATAGGGTAAAAATGGCAGCCTCTTCTTCAAGATATTCAAATTTTCACATCTCTCCTAACCATGGAAATTCAGATTGATCATCTACTATGCAAGTAGAAACAGAAGAAGTATCACAAATTGAAGAAGAACAAGAAGATCTCAGGGATGCTCCTCCATCATTTGAAGAGGGTATCTCTACTATTGTGGGTAAACTCAGAGAAATTAATCTGGGTACAGAAGAAGATCCACACCCCACTTTAATTAGTGTAGCCATGACTCTTGAAGATCAATAAATGTATAATTCATTTCTAAAGAAAATCGAGATGTGTTGGCTTGGAATTATACAGAAATTGCAGGTCATGATCCCGATGTTGCCACTCAACATTTGAGTTTTCCAGAAAAACATTGAGGATTCAAGCAAGCTGTATGATGAACACACCCAACTTATGACTCCAAAATTGAAGCTGAACTTGATAATCATATCAAGGCTACCTTTTTCATAGAAGTTCAATATCCCAAATGGATGTCCAATATTGTCCCTGTGAAAAAGAAGAATGGAAAAATTAGAGTTTTCATTGACTTCAGAGATATTAATCGGCATTGTCCAAAGGATGATTTTCGAGTTCTAATAATAGAACTCTTAATTGATGCAACACCTAGCTACAAATCTGTTTCCTTCATGGATGGTTACTCTAGGTACAATAAAATATGAATGGCCCCAGAAGATGAATAATCTAGAGCCTTTAAAGCTCCTTATGGTGTGTTTTTCTATTAGGTAATGCCCTTTGGCCTGAAGAATGCAGGAGCAACGTATCAATGTTCCAATCACCATATCTTCAAAACGTATTCAGGGAAATCTGTTTAATGTTATGGGCATGATTTGGTGGTTAAATCCAGAAAATGTTCTGATCACTTGGGCGATCTGGAAATCATATTCAACAAACTTCGACAACACCATTTGAAGATGAACCCTAGAAATGTGCTTTTGGGGTAACCTCAGAAAAATTTCTCGGCTTTATTGTATGCCATCGTGGTATCGAAGTTGATCCTGAGAATACATAATCAATCCTTGACATGTCACCTCCTAGAAATTTGAAGTAATTAAGAGGAATTAAAGGACACTTGGCCTATATTCATTGTTTCATTCCCAATTTGGCAGGTAAGTGTTTGCCCTCACCAGATTAATAAAGAAGGGAGTCACCTACCAATGGACTGATGAATTTCAAGAAACATTCGATATTCTCAAGAAATATCTCTTCAGTCCACCGGTATTAATGACACCTGTTGATAGAAGACCACTTATTCTCTATGTGACAGATTTAGAGTGATCATTGGGTGACATCCTTGCCCAAAATAATGATGTTAGGAATGAAAACAACATTTACTATCTTATTCGTACTGTGCGTGAGGTAGAAAATAAATATTGAAGTATTGAAAAGGGTTGCCTAGCATTAGTCATTGTAGTTCATAAATTGAGGAACTACCTGCAACATTATGAGGAAAATTGGTATCTCGCAATAACCAGCTCAAATTTATCCTTAGTTGTATATTGCTTACAGGATGTCTGGAAATGTGGGAAGTTATTTTGCAGCAGTTTGATATCTAGTATGTGTCTCAAAAGGAAATAAAGTGCCATGGTCTAGCCGATTTCCTTACAAAACACCCATCTTTAGAAGATACGTATTTAAATTTTGAACATCCAGATGAGATAGTCCTCTATAATCAAGATAATCCTCAAACATGGGAAATGTACTTTGATGGTGGCTTCAGAAGTCCAATAGGGAAGAAAATGGAAGATCATAAATTTAACAATGTTGGGTAAGAAATCATGATTATTTCCCCAGAAAAGACAGCGCTACCCTACTCTTTATTTTTGGAAGGTGGTACAAACAATGAAGTAGAATATGATGCTCTCATCACAAGCTTGGAATTGGGGATTCAGGCAAAGGTGAATCACATGAACGTAAAAGGTGATTCAAATTTGGTAATCAAACAAATCAATGGGGATTATTCCACCATAAAGGAAGAGTTAATCCCTTTGTGTGATTTCATTAAAGAGTAAATGGAAGAATTTCCCTCAGAACCGACATTTTCTTATGTCTAGCGATCACAAAATTCCTAAGCTGATGCACTAGCTAATGTAGCCACAACCCTGGCAGATTGAAATTGGGACGAAAAAATCACCAGTATTGCCCATCGTCATGTAGTTTCACATTTTGTTCAAATCAAAACATAGGAAATCAATGATATCAGTCCCATTTCTGATCCATATGGTAATACTATAGGATAGATGAAACTTATCAGGGAATACCTTCAAAATGGAACACTCCAACCAGATTGAGTCAGGAAAGAACATGTCTGGTGATGTGTGGTCAATTTTACTCTTTTTGATAGCCCAGATCACCAAAACAATTATCAACAAGCGAGATTTTGATGGAATTATCCTCAAATGTATTGATTTTGAAGAGAAAATGGCTATCATGAATGAAGTACATGCACGAGTTTGTGGTTCCCAACAGTCTGGACATAGAATTTCTTGTCAAATTCGAAGGCTTGGATACTTCTGGCCTTCAATGATGCAATATTTTGTTTATGTCCCTAAGAAGTTTCATTATTTCCAAGTATGTGCCAACTTCATACATTAACCCCAAGAGTTTCTTCATACGGAAAAATACTCCTGGTCATTTGCTACATGGGGAGTAGATTTAGTAGGAACTTATCCTCCAACTATAGTTAAGTTGATTAAGTATATTCTTACTGCTACTGACTTCTTTTCCAAATGGGAAGAGGCAATACCTCTCAAAGAAGTCATTTCTAAAAGCATTGTGAACTTTTTCAAGTCTAACATCATTACTGGATTTTGTGTTCCTCATACCATATTGACGGATATAGGCACAAAATTTTGGTCATCCGATGTAAGAAAATTTTATCAAGAATACAATATCATATCCAACCATTCATCTCGGTATCATGTAGTACCCAAAGGTCAAGTAGAGGCTTTCAATAACACTCATTCAAACAAACTTCAAAATATGGTCGATAATGATAAGAAGTCATGGCCTGATAATCTTTTTCATTCTCTATGGGATTATCAAACTACCACCCGCACTACTACACGATCAACTCCATATTCATTAGTATATGGAACAGAAGAAGTCTTGCCTATGGAAATCCAATTACCTTCACTTAGAGTCACCATTTGTGATTAGTTATCTACATATGAACAATCTCAAAATAGATTGGATGAATTGGAATGACTGGATGAAAAAAGATTGTGCACACTGCACCATTTAGAAGTTTATCGGAATCGAATAGCATGAGATTTAAATAAAAAATTTCATCTTCATTCATTCATTAAATGAGAATTGGTATTGGTCCTCAGATCCCCAA
The DNA here is from genome assembly GCA_963277665.1 of Viscum album. Taxonomy (NCBI): domain Eukaryota; kingdom Viridiplantae; phylum Streptophyta; class Magnoliopsida; order Santalales; family Viscaceae; genus Viscum; species Viscum album. The sequence goes on along the minus strand of OY728119.1, from coordinate 1,827,690,373 downwards.
TGATACCGAGAAAGAAACCTCCAAAGCTTGAGCCAAAGTGGGAAGGTCCTTACTCAATACAAAGGGTCTACCCCAATGAAGCTTATTATTTAATCTCAATGGATGGAGAACTCATTACAACTCCAACCAATGAATGATTTTTGAAGAAGTATTTTGTGTAACCCAAATACACCCATTGTCCTTCTTGTAGGATATTAAACTGTATATTCCCCTCTATCATCCGACATGACATTTAACTGTGCATCATCCAAGCTGTAAGATGTTATACTATCAAGAACTCCATGTTTGTGACACATGACATTAAACTGTGATCTCCACATTCTCAATTTTCATTTAAAAACTTTTTCCATGTGTGCCCCGGGTAGCTAACCATGCAAAATCCCTACATCATCCTTTTTTGTCGCATCTTTCATGACACGATCATCTGGTCTGTTGCTTCTTCATGTTTCTCACACCGATCATGACTCACGTGAGCCTAGAATAAGATTCTACCATGACATTTTTTCTGGGCTACTAACCATGCTTCTGTCCCAACATCATCTTTGGGTCGTTGTCCCCAAGTACACCCTGATCGTCAAATCCCTCTCAGTTGAACTAGGCAGACTTTGACCTTTGCCTCATATGCCCGGTACATAGGCAACCTCCTGACGTTCAAGCCCGAAACCAATTTATTCACATTGATTCACCTTCATCCCATACAATGTTGATCTGTGAAGCCCCTGTCAACCGTCTTACTCATATCGGTTCTCTTTCTTCCTACATGACGTTAAACCATGTATGTCCCATCGTCCTAGCTATATGACATTAAAATGTACAGTACCCCATTTTCCATGCAGCAGGACATTAAAATGCATAGCAATTGTCCTTGCATATGACCTTAAACTATTTTTTCACCTTTTGTCCGGTATGAATATAAACTACAACAATCCATGATACCCTCACTCAAGAGGAATCATTATTGACATGGTCTCCAACCAGTTCATGTTTCAAGAAATATGTGTGGCTTGATTCTCATCCTTATGAGATAAGTTGTGACTCCCAAGTCTTTAATCTTGGGTCTTTCCATAATTACAGTAAAGTCTTCTTTACCCCTCATATGAAAAAACCAAATCTATAAAAAGGGTAATTCAAGAACTACGTGCAGCTTGATTCCCATTCTCATGGGATACGGAGGAACGCTCGAGCATTCCTCGAGTCTAGCCCCGAGCCTTTGGGCCTAACCCCAAACTCCACTTTCTGTACCTTGACTGAAAATTCCCCTTGAGAGCACATGGTGTGATATGGAACACCATAGTGTATATTCACAACAGGTTTATAAAAAATGCACGATGTTTCTCCCTCACTTTGGTCTAAGCTCTATGAACCTAAACTAAGATCTTCCATGCGCTCGTCCTGCATGATGTTAAACTATATTTCAAGAACAACGTGTGGATTTATTCTCATCCTGATGAGATATATAGTGACATCCCGAATTTCAATTCAGGACCAATATGCAACATTATACAAATAATATTCATGCTATCCATAACCCTTTTCATGACTTCAGTCACAAAATGTCTGATACCTGTGACTTCTTTTTCCTGACTATGCAGCACGTTCCCTTAGGTGTCCTTGCATAAGTTTTCTACATGATGGACCTGTCAACCAAAATATTCTACTATTAGAATATGCTGCTAATTTCCTAGTAGGCCCTTCATAATTCAACTTCCATAACTGGTTTGTCATGTAATGGTAACATCATTCTTTGGTGAAGCCTCTTTTGTCCCTATAAGTCTTAATGATGATATATAGGGATCTGCAAAAAAGCTTCCCCCTTAACATATTTGTTCCGTACTCTTTCTCATGATATAAAAGTATTATGTCGTATAAATATTTCTTACTCCGGTTTTAGTCAAATGATTTAAAACCACAGAAACCTTTTTTCCTATGATTGGGTCAGACCTTCATAAAAGTTACATTCCTCCAATTCTTTGACACTTTGGATTGGAAATATCTTATCCAAATTCAAGTACCTTTTTCCATAATGTAGACTCTATGCTTTTGAAAATTTGAATCCCCATAAAACTTTCTTCAAATTTTAGCAATAGAAAGTCAACTTTCTACGAGTTGTTTTTCCTGACTATGCAGTGTGTGCCCTTAGGTGGCCTTGCATAAGTTGACTACCTAACGGACCTGTCAACCAAATGATGCTATTATTTGACTATGCAGCTCATGCCCCAATTGGCCGTGCATAATTCAACCCCCATAACAGGTTTGTCAAGTAGCGGTAACATCATTTTTAGAAAATACTTCCTCTAATTCCTTTTAGCTATTTTCCCATGTCATTCCTCAGATTCAAAATTTCTCAAATCACAGTTTACAATTTTCCCCATTTATACTTCAATATGATAACATGTTTCCAAACAAATTATCAAGATTTGAGTCATTATCTTTCATTCGTTAAAATCTATTCAACCTTAAATATTATCCTATTTATAGTCCAACATGCAAGACTTTAAACTGCCAATAACAAAAGACATGGTACTTAATAAATTGGGAACCTATAAAGGGTACTCTGAACAAAAGTCTAGTGTAATCTCCCACAAACATTTTGTATGATTTAGGCAATATTGAGCAATTAAAAGATAATGTTTGTGGGGTTGTTCATATAACCGTAGTAAAAAATAAAACTATATTTACCAGGACATGGATTAGGTTAAAATAAAGATCAATTTTCATGATTGAAGATGAACTATTTTTCATTGATGAACACGATTAGATGAACATCCACAGACTGTAGTCTCTTCTCTTTTCTTTGAGAAATTATAGAAGACATTCAACATGTCTTCTCAAATATTTCACATCATCCCAAGATTCGGCAAAATCCACTTGAAGTTCATATACTCAACCTTCTTCACTCTCTTCAGTTCGATGAAGTTCTTCTTTGTAATCTTTGAAAGCATTTATACCATCTACTTGGACTTCCAATGAATTATAAAGCTGTTAAAGCTCCCCAGTAACAACATCTAGCTCTTGATGAAGGTGAAACTGCTGTACATTCTTTTCCTTGATCTTTTTATTCAGCTTCTTCAACTTTGAAGCATGACCATCCTCAGATCGGGACACTGCACCCTGAAATTCTTTGATATTGATCAACAATCTAGCTCTGATCAGGTCTCGACATCACCTTTTCTCTTGCTCCCTCCTCCGAATGACTTATTTCACTACGACATGGATTTCATGATATCCAAAACTCCCAAATCCCAGCATGATGAATATGGATGAAAGTCTAGGAATTTTCAATGTTATCTCTTCAATAGGCACCATAGATATTATCTTATATACATTTTTTATGCTTTGCGACGTGAGAATTGGAGTGCCTTTTGCACATCTGGGTATGATTCAGCAGCTCTATCACAGGGAGGAGCATAGTCTGGGATTAATGCACTTAAAAAAGTGCCATGTTCTTCTCTTTCCCTAACCCTGGTTGCTTCCCCATCTACTACTATTTGGGTTGAGGCTGAGGCTTCACCTCCAGATCTAGCCATTGAAGTTGACATCCCTGTTTGGTTAATTGAAATTATGGTTTGTTTCAAAGGACCGTAAAAGTTGATTGATTGTATTGAAGGTTAAGTAAGCCACAAATATCATCATCTTTTACCAAACAGTAGATCAAAAACCTGTGAATACTCCTCCCCATCATTCCTACCTTCAACAGGTTTTTAGGATGGTTTTCTGGAGGGTCTGCTGTGTTAAGTTCCACCTCAGCCAGTGTTTCTGGAATAATAGGTTTGCAATCAATGTCTACACCCCTTTCAAGCACTGATGGATCAACAAACTTTTTAGAAAGTACTGTACATTTTTAACCAAATAGGGTTATATGTGTAATCATGAGAAGATTAAAATAACAATTGATGAAAATCACATCCAGTTGATTCTATAACTAGATATCCAAAATCTTCTAAATCACATAGTAATTTAACATGATCTAAAATTTCTTCAAAGGACATGCCATGTTTCATCATTTTATCTAATGATGTCCTAGATCCTAGGATAGTCTCACTAGTGGGAGCACTCTGCATGTCTTCTTCGTGACTTTCATCTGGAAAACTATAACCCCAGATAGCTTCTTCATAGACAGTTGTGGGGTCAGTTACAGTGGTTTCCAAATTTTCTAGTGCATTGGTTAAACCTAAAATATCAGAGAATGTAAGTCAATTGTTGTATCATTTGATGATCTTGGTTGTATTGTTAATTTATCAGAAGTATTTTCTCTCCTAGCATCAGAAACAGGTGGGGTGTTGGAAATAGACGTCGGCTCATCAACTCTCAGTATTTCTTCAGGAACATCCATTTGAACATGAACTTGTGGTTGTTCTCCAACAAACATAGTTTTACTCTGAGGATGGACAGTCCTTTTCGTTAAAGAGGAAACTAAATAATCCCCTACAATCCTGAGAATTTTGAGTACATTTTCAAAAGTTAATATTCATGACTACCAAAAAGACTTACCACTACTAATAAATCGTTTGATTGTGGTCTTCTTTCATCGATTCTTTTGCTTCTTAGAATTTTTGGGTGGATTAACGTCATCATCTCCAAAAATACGTATCGGAGAAAATAACGCCCTTTCTAAATCTTCATCAATGACCTGCTATCCTGGAGATACTTCGCCTGGCATAGGAGGATATTCAGTGGCTCCAAGAGTGGTGCCACCTGGGCTATACCGTGGAGAACGGATTTCAGTGGTTCTTTCCTTTACATGTTGTAGGATAATGAAGAAGATTATTTTCCTTAATTAACAATTATTTGATTAAATTCAAATTTCAGTGAAAATAGAAATAAGAGAAAATGGAAAACATAGATCTTCAGGAACCACATAATCACTCCACTCTTTGCCTAATGAAGGAACTATCCCATCAGTGGTACCACAATAAATCATTTCCTTTATCTGTTTGTTGATAGGAACTGAACTATTTGTGGCATATATGAGTGTTTCCAGCACTTTGATGTAAACCCTCATTTCATTGGGGTTTTCCTCAAAATGGATGTTAGTGGAAGCTTGAAGATTCCCCACTCCAGGCCTATGCAGACCTTCGCATAAGTCCATCCAGGCGGTTTCACAATCACAATATAAACTCTACCATGTACAGAAAACCTCTGGTTGTAAATATTCAGAATGTGCACCAGAAGGCCGTGAGGAGGTTCCTACAATCTAGGACTTCAACTTCATCCCAACTCCTGCAATCTCAGATAATGGAGAAGAAAATGAAACTTATTGCTCTATAATATAATGGAGAATAAATTTCCTCAATGATAAAACTCACCATGATTCGATGGAGTAGGTATCTTGACTGTGGAAGGTGGATTATATCTTGCACGAGGCCACTTTGATGCATTTCGTGCACCATCATCCCCATCATGGGAATCCGGTGAATCAGCCCTGGGTGAGGAACCCGGTGAATCAGCTCCGGGTGAGGAAGAATCTCCTTCCAAATGAAAAGCTTCTTTCTTAATTATTCTCTTCTTTATACCCACCCGAGGGACTATATCATTCAATACCCCTTTAGGGTATGATGCTACCTAGCTCTCATCATTCCTTGTAGTTAATAGGCTTGCCGCTCCAACAGTTGGTAGATCAAATACTGCCCCAGTCTTCTCCATAGTATTCAGCAACCGTAGTTGACAAGCAACCATTGGATGCTGCTCTAACCTGACATGCACCAGAGGGGATATGGTAATTTTGCATCAAACATTTTAATTGACGTGTGAATCTGTATGGTGCATAGGCCCCGCATATAATTTCTCCGCAAATCCTTGATGCCAGTGTACCATCTCTACATGATAGCATTAATGCCCTTAACTCTAGGTTGGCTGTTCCATCATCAACAAATCGCCCTATTGTCGGATTTCCATAAAGAAATAAGTGAAACTCCTTGAACATGCTACTCCTTATTTTGATATCATAATCATTGATTGATAAGGTATAAATTTCAGAAAAGGACTGAACAGATGGGTGTAAAGAACATCCAGGAACCTGTACCACACTTTGTACAGCATATGTCTTGAAATGAGTGGCGATCCATCCCTATAAAACTGCGAATAGTCCGACTATTATTAAGGGAGACTTACCCATAAAAACATGAAGTAAGCTCCTATGAATCATTGCCAAAACTAGGGTTGGCCACCCAAGTTTGGCTGCAACGATAAAGGTCCCCTGCCTTAAGCTTCCTTTCAAATCCCAAACTGGTAAAAGGTAAACACTGAGACACAAACCCAAAAAGCCTGCTAGAAGGGTCTTCAGTTGAATTTTCTGGTTCACTTCATACCCCCACCTATCAAACTCTCCTGCTTCCAAATTTGGCCAAAATGTGCCCAGAGCACCCCTCTTTGCTGATCTAGGGAAACTAGTATGTAGAGTGTAAGAAGGTCCCTCTTATTTCTTCTCAATAAGAAACATGTCCATCCACTCCTCTGGATGGATATATTTTCTAAAGTGGGGTTTTTTGGTGCTGGTATTTTTAATCTTGTGGAAAATATTCATGAACTCTCGAGCCAAAGTTGGAGTCTTCTCCAAATCATTCCAGGTCACCTTGGGGGAGATGAATTTATCATACTTATCTCCCAAAATTTGAGCCCCTGAAATCTTGCAGACATCCCACAAACTGATGCCCACATCTCCATGATTTAGATGGAAAGAATTCATTTCTAGGCTCTAACGACTGATTAACACTTGTACGAAATTTTCATTCATGTAGACATGTGACTGCCCAGCCCAGACAGCTTCATATTTTGTAGCTCCCTTCAGATCATCGACAAACACTGAACATGTTTTTCAGACCCAATATCCTAACATCCAAGTCGGCTTCATACCTCCTCCAGGATAGAAATCCAAACTCTTTTTCCATCAATTAGATTGGTCCATCTGAGAATTTCAAAAAATAGTGGGATATCAATGTGGCTGAAACTCCATCTTGTGAGGCTTTAAATCTAAAGCACATGGGCTGTGATGCATTATGAATGCCTTCTCCATTGTTCCAGCAATGTAAAATGATCCTACAACTAAGAAATTTTCAGATGTGAAATTGGAATATGTCTGAAACCAGGAATGAGGAATATAATTCATTACCTCTGGAACGTTGACTCCTTGCAGATGACCACGTCCATATAAAGGCAAGTAGATCCTCTGTGGGAAATTGGGATGATATTTCTTCAAGTACTTAGCCAAATCCGGGAGAGTGATGTCGTAGATAACATAATAATCATGGCTGATAATGTTCATCATGTCATCTATTATCTTGTTGGCCAACTCATCAGCTGATCCAATTCATCTGGGAGCCATTGAATCTGCACAAATATCAAATAGACGAACCTTAAGTAAGTTTGTTTTGTGAAACCTTTTTGAAGGAAATCAAAAAAATAGAAAAGGCATTAAGGCACGCAAGTGCCAAATTGGAACGTAATTAAATCGGATCACGCTTGTTTTTCCTCCTTAGACATGATGCGCAAGTCAAATACCTTCTGTAGAAGCGCAAACAAAATCCAGAAGACTGAAGTCCGAAAACCAAAGCACATGTGTGATGAGATCTCAAGTTTCTGGAAGTTGAATGAGTTCGTGTGGGAGTGAGCCTGTATATAGAGGCTATCCAGACCACCTGCGCGGCATACTTGTGTGCCACAAAATCTACGCACCATACCTATGCGCCACAGACCCTTGGTTCTGCGACATTACCTCAAAGTTGGATCCTCTTTCCTTTTCAAATCCATATCTGAGGGGAGACTTTTATTGACACTCCTTTCCATCACAGAGTCCAACGAATGGCAAATAAGAATACCATAAGCATGAAGAGGGTCTCCCATTGAAGAACATCAAAAAAAATTGACAAAGGCATGGACTAGGAGCCCATTTAGAGGGAGTCGTGCATATTTCATGCGTGCCACACAAGTCACTTGCGCACCACCTATGGGTCATGAACGTCACTTGCACACCCTATACATTTTTCATCCATGGTTCCCGGTGGCCTATAAATAGCCCCTTTCGACCCCCCATTTGAAAGACGAATTTTCCAAAACTCAAATTCAAGCTCTGGTCACCCAAGTCTTCAACTCAACTATTATGAACACTTCTAAGGTAACTTTTAGATTGAATGGAAGACTTGAAGGAGTGGGATAAGGACTAAGTGATTCAGATTCATCAACACTTGTGTGCCTATGTGTCTATACCTCCTTAAAAGTGGAAACACTTGCGCGATTCCCTAACCTTTCAATGAGACTTGCACACCTCCCTTTTGGTAACATCTTAGGATAATACTAAAGTCTTGAGTTATGTCTCACCCAAGTATTACCCTATATATTCTCCATCACCCAGGTGAACCCATGCCGTGCAAGTACACTTGCACGACCAAGTCTTGCACACCAAATGGTTTGAGCGGCCATATTTGTGCTGAAATTTTTTTTGTGTGCGTCTCTCCCATTCACCTATCCTCTTAGAAAATTATCCCTCAAAAACCTTTTCAAATCCATTTATGGCGTGGTTCCTTTGTTGGCCTCTTTATTTGAAAAAAATTCTGTGAGAACCTCTCCCAAAACCTGTTGACTCAATAAGGTTTTCCTTATGACATTTCCATTCCTTTTGTTTTGAAAATCACAAACACCTTATACATAAGGAAATCTATATTTTACTTTTATAAGGACAATTTCCTTCCTTAAGGAAATCTACCCTAACCCAGATTTCCATACACATTTTAATATTTTTATTAAGTGTAAAAATAAGATTCATATCAAATCCTCAGAATCATATAATGATCAGATATGAAGCATTCTGTTTTAGGATCCAAATTCTAGATACCGAATTTAATAAAGTTCCACTCTGAATTCTGGATATGAACTCTAATAAAATTTCCACTCTAAATTCTTTATACGAACACTAATAAATTCCCACTCCGAATTCTGGATACAAACTCTAATAAAGTTCCACTCCGAATTCTAGATACGAACTCTAATAAAGTTCCATATTGAATTCCTGAATATGAACTCTGACAAAGTTCAACTCCGAATTCTGGACTCCGAACATTTTTGAGTTCGACTCCGAAATTTTATTAGTTCGACTATGAACATTTACTAGTTCAACTCTAAACTTTTATTACTTTGACTCCGAACATTTTCTAGTTCGACTCCAAACTTTTATGAGTTTGACTCCGAACATTTTATTAGTCCGACTCCAAACATTTACTAGTTCGACGCCAAACTTTTATGAGTTCAACTCCAAACTTTTAACCAGTTTGACTCCGAACATTTATAAGTTCGACTTCAAACTCCGTAAGTTTAGATTCTGATCTCTGGTTAAACCAGAATCTGAATTTCTTTAGAAATTTAGACTCCAGACTTCTACAGAATTCAGGATCCAAATTCTTATAAAATCAGAATCCGAGTATCCTTGTATTATAGACACTGAATTCCATTATTGTTAGACTCCTAACGTTTATTTTCTTACATTCTGAATTCCAGTTTTGCTTATGTTTACCCTCATTTCATTATGAAATGATATCGTGCCTTCAGTTACACATGATTTGTTATAAAACGATGTCGTCCATTCTGTTTCTAATGAACCGTTGGTTGAGTTACATGTGTACAGGTCCCTCCAAATTTTAAGAAAAATATGACCATTGGAGGAGGGAGCCGACCATTGGATCTACACCTATAAATAGGAGATCATTTGAATAGAAGCAAGAACTTTGAAAACATTGACATCGGTGCTTGCATGCTGTTGAAGTAATTTCTAGAGAGAGAGAGGCTCTTATCAACTCTCAAGCTTCGTGCAGAACATTTGAACAACTTGTTCGAACATTACCTTGTGCAGACTTGCTTCGTGCGACTCTGAATATTGGTGATTACATTCAAGGGCTTCAGGGGATAGGAAGACAGAGGTTCCAACACCTTGAAGTTTTGGGCTTCCTTGCTGAGGAAGACAGAGGTTCCAACTACCTTGAAGTTGAGGGCTTGCGGGGATAGCAAGATAGAGACTCTGATCTTCGTATTGAGGGCTTACCCAGGTGTGGGTAAGACAGAAATTCGTGAAAGTATAAATCAAGGGACCTTTATCCAAGGTTGTTGGATATCCTTCTCTTTGGGTTAATATATTTATATCTTGTTACTTGTTACAAGTTTTTCCGCTGCATTTTGTATTGTAAGGAAAGTATAACCTTCTTATATTTCCTTACACTTGTACTCTGATTCATTTAGATTCTATACGCTTTAAGGTATAATCTCATATTGTAAAATTTGGTTAAGTTTCATATTTCCGGATCCATCTTTTCGAAATCATATTTCTGGAACCTATTTTTGGAATCGCTTTCCAATTTTAAGTATGTGTGTAGAACTAGAAGTTTATAACTTCATACCTTATTCCAATTCTCCAATTTGTGTTAGAGGTGTTGGGAATTTTCTTAGTTTAACTTTGTTAAACATAGACATTTAATTCTTTAAATAAAATTTTAATGATTACAATTCATCCCCCCCTCTTTTATATTGAGCATCTACATCATTATGTTGATCCTACAATTGGTATCAGAGGAGGTTAACTCAAACCCCAAGTGTTAGTTCAATCTAACTTAATCTCATGATTAAATTCAGAAGAGAATTTTTCTCATTCTTTGTTGGAATAGATTTTTTGGATTCAGTTTTTAGGACTCATAAAGTTCAGATTCATCTTTTAAATTCATCTACTAATGTTATATATTATTTGTTACATATATTTTTCGGAGTCAATTTTCTGGATTCATACTATTTTTTGGATTCATATATTTTCTTTCATTACGAACTTTTGTTTCTAACAAGTTTGTGTGACAAGGGTTATTTTAAGGATGGTAGGTTTAAACGTTGGATCCATATACAATTTAAATCCTACCAGACCTCTGATTTTTTACGGGAATGACAATGAATATTGGAGAGATAGGATGAAGACTTTCATTATCAAAACTGGTGTTGAAAACTTCGTTATTCTTACTGGTGGATATCAAATTCCTAATAAGGAAGTTAGAACCTTTACAAATCAAGAGAAGCATGATTATCCATTGAATTATAAGGTTCTCAGTACTCTACTCCGTTCAATGACAAGAAACATCTATATCCAAAATTCATCTTGTGAAGCAGCTAATTCTATATAGAAGAAACTCAAAGTTACTCACATTGGAACCTCCAAAGTAATTGAGACAAGAAGAGATATATTGAGAGCTAAATATCACGATTTCAATTTTCCTTATGGAGAACCTATAAGAAAAGTACATAAAAGATTTTTGAATATCGTGAATAGATTACAATCCATGGTAGAAAACGGTTTGGATGATGAGTCTCTTGTTGACAAGATCATCGACATTATGCCAAATGAGTGGGAGTCGAAGAGGAAATCCATTGATGAAAATAGAAAAGTCACTCAAATATCCTTAGATGAGCTGTTTGGAACACTTCCTCAGAATGAAACGAGAATGAAGAGTGATGCTAACAATATCAAGAAGAAGAATGGGAATGGAGGAGTTGTTTTTACAACCACTCCTAAACACATGAAAGCCATGACCCCTGATCAAGTAACTAGATCAAAGTCTAAGAAAGTTGTTATTCAGACAGATTCTAGTGACACAGAAAAATCAGAGAATGAGATAGATAATCTTTCTTGGTGAATGACCAAGATTGTTGCTCAAAGGAATTATTAGAATAAGTATAAGAAGAAAGACTACAGATACAGGAATGATGGAGAAGTCACATGTTACGAATGGAAAAGAATAGGCCACATCAGACCTGATTTCCCTTTGTTGAAAAGGAAAGAAAATAAGGGAAGAAATTCAGAGAGGATTAAGAAGAAGTTCTATCGATCAAAGCACACGGAAAGTATTAAAGATAATGATACTTGGAGCGCTAGCTATGGAGATTCTTCTGAAAGTTAATCTTCTGAATATGATTCATCAGCTCAGAATAATATGGGATTCATTGCTAATACTTATTTTCCACATACATGTCTTATGGTCAAGGTACGCTCTACAGAGACATTAAAAAATTTATCTCTTGATAAGAATTACTATTCTAAAAAAAGTACTTCTAATGAAGATACTTCAACCTCAAAAAATGAAGATCATTCACATGAAGAATTATCTAGATTTTCCATGTTACTTGAAGAAATAAATTGTAAAATCTCTAAAAATTTAGACAAGGAAAATACTAGGGATGAAGTTCTTATAAAGGAGATTTCAGATCTTTCTAGAGATCTTAAAGATAAAGATGAGTTTTTAGAAAAACTTTATAAAGACCAAGAGAAATCAAATTCTGATAAGGATGAACTTTCTAACGATCTTAAGAATGCTATTTTAAAGGTAAAAACTCTTGAGGAAAAACCTAACTCTAATTAAATGATTCCCGAGGATAGGAATTTAATCAATAGAATGAAATCCGAAATTTTTTCCATTAAGAAGCTCTTTGCAAAATTTACCTCTGGGAAGGAAAATTTTGACAAGATGTATTCTCAAATTAAACCTAAAAGAAACACTACTGGAGTTGGTTATAATCACCAAAAACCACTTTTCAAAAACAACTATTTTATTCCTTCTAAAGCCCCTTTTTTACTTAGAGTCAAAGTGGTGGGCATAGGATGAAAAATGGTTATTTGAATAGAGTTCAATCTATTGGGTTTCATAAAGCATATTTCTATAAACAAATGTGGATACCCAAAAAAAATTTATATGAAAATCTCAGATCCAAACAAATTTGGATTCCTAATGTCTAATTCATTTCTTATTTTCAAGAAGATAAAGGAAGTACCAACAACAACACTTGGTACATGAATAGTTGATGTTCCCGGCATATGACTGGTAACAAAAACTATTTTGAAACGATTTTCAAGAAAAAATCTCGAAAACTATCTTTCGGAGATAATGCTCAGGGAAAAATTGTTGGTATAGGTAACATTGTTCTTCATGGTAAAACTTTTATTTCAAATGTTTTGTTTGTAAAGGGTCTTAACCACAAACTCATTAGCATAAGTAATTTTTTTGATTAAAGATACCTTATGAATTTTAGGAATGATAAATTCTTAGTTCACAATTCCAAGGAATAGTTTATTCTCTCTTTTAATAGGCAAGATAAGGTATACACTTTAAACATAGAAGACCTTAGAAGCCACGACTTACCATTCCTAAGTGAAATGGAATATCATTCCTGGTTATGGAATAGAATTCTAGGACATTGTTACCTTAAAAACTTGTGTAAACTCTCTAAGAAGAAACTAGTTAAGGATCTACCAGAGCTTAGATTTGATTCTTCTAAATTTTTTGATCTGTGTCAATATGGAAAGAAACATACATCTTGTTTTAAATCGATCGGTGAAGTCTCAACAAATGATGCATTATAGTTCGTGCACATGGATCATTTTGGACCAACACAAACTCAAATCATTGGAGGAAAATACTATGTGTTTGTTCTAGTGAGATGATTACACTAGTTTTACGTGGGTCTATTTTCTAAAAAAAAGTCTGAAGCTTTTTCTTATTTCAAAAGTTTTAGAGCCCAAGTTAAAAATGAGAAAAACCTCCTATTGAAAACTATTCATAGTGATCAAGGGGGAGAATTTCAGAATTCTGATTTTGAAACATTTTGTAGTAGAAAAGGTAATACACACAACTTTTAAGCACCTAGAACTCCTCAACAAAATGGTGTTGTTGAAAGAATAAATATAATTCTTCAAGAAATAACTAGAACCATGTTGAGTGAATATTTTATAGCCAGACATTTATGGGATGAACCTGTATGTACTACTTGTTATACTATAAATCGAGTTTTGATTAGACATTTTCTTAATAAAACTCCTTATGAGTTATGGAATGGTAGAAAACCTACACTTTCCTACTTCAAGGTTTTTTGGTTGAAAGATATTCATCTAGAATACTAAGGATAACATACACAAATTCGAACCAAAATCTGATGAAGAAATTTTCTTAGGCTACTCCACAACTTCTATGTCTTATAAAGTTTTCAACAAAAACACTTGTACAGTTGAAGAAACAGTGCATGTAAAATTTGATGAATCTGATCCTTTTATTTTTAAACCATCCCAACCTATATCCATAGATGTGTTTCCAAAAACTGATTATCAAACATTGATAGAAAATCCTTCTGATAAGGAAAATTTTCAAGAAGATACTTCTGAAACATTTACCCTAGAATATTTCTGACCCTATGTTGATGAAAAAGTTTTACAAAATCCAAATCAGGTGTTTCTTAAGAATCATCCTAGTGATAGTATCATTGGTGATGTGAATCAACCATTAAAAACTATATGTTCCTTGAGAAATGAAGTATAACATCTACCATTCCTTTCCCAATTGGAACCAAAAAGCACTGATGAAGCATTAGGTGATGATGATTGTATAAAAGCCATAAAAGATAAACTAAATGAATTTGAAAGGAATAAAGTCTGGAAATTAGTTGAAATACCTAAGGAAACATCTGTTATTGGAGTAAATTGGGTCTTCAAAAATAACTGTGATGAAAATGGGGTCATTGTTAGAAATAAATCTAGACTAGTTGCTAAAGGCTATAATCATCAAGAGGGAATAGACTATAAAGAAACCCATGCTCCAGTATATAGACTTGAATCTATTCGTATCTTACTATCCTTTGTAGCATTGTTTAATTTTAAACTTTTTCAAATGGATGTGAAATGTTCTTTTCTTAACGGTTATGTTCAAGAGGATGTTTTTGTTGAACAACCTCCTGGCTTTGAAGATACAAAACATCAGGATCATGTTTTTAGAGTTACCAAAGCATTGTATGGCCTTAAAAAAGCCCCACGAGCTTGGTATGATAGACTTACATGATTTTTTCTTCAAAACAACTATGTTAAGGGAAATGAAGATCCAACTCTTTTTATAAATAAAGATATGAAAAATGTTTTGATTGTTCAAATTTATATTGATGACATTATATTTGGGTCAACTCAGCAATAATTAACTGATTCCTTTGCAAGTTTAATGAAATCTGAGTTTGAAATGAGTATGATGGGTGAGTTAAATGTTTTCCTTGGTTATCAAATTTCTCAAAAACCAGAAGGAATCTATATATCTCAACATAAGTATATTAAAGATATTCTTAAAAAGTATTGATATGACAACACTAAAAGTATTAGTTCTCCCATTGGTACCTCAAACACACTTGATCTTGATAATGCTGGGAAACCAGTAGATCAAAAATCTTTTAGGGGTATGATAGGAAGTCTACTATACATGATAGCTATTTATCCAGAAGTAATGTTTTCAGTATGCTTATGTGCAAGATACCAATCCAATCCAATGTAATTTCACTTAAAGGTAGTTAAAATAATTTTTCTCAACTGAAAGGGAACCATGGATCTTGGATTAATCTATACTTCTGGAAATGATTTTGTCTTAAAGAGTATTTCAGATGCTGACTTTGGTGGATGTAGAATGGATAGAATGATTATATCCAAAACATTTCATTTCCTAGGAGATTCATTATTTTCTTGGTCCTGCAAGAAGCAATACTCAGTAGCACTCTCCACTGCTGAAGCTGAATATGTAGAAGCTGGAAATTGTTGTGCTCAAGTGTTGTGGATGCAACACACACTCATAGACTATGTCTTTAGTTTTTCTAAGATTCAAATTTTGTGTGATAAAACAAGTGACATTCCTCTGAGTAAAAACCTTGCACATCACTCCCATGCAAAGCACATAGATATTAGGCATCACATTCTTAGGGATCACACACAAAAAGTATATATTATTCTTCCATTTATCGGAATGCAAGATCAACATGCTGACATTTTCACAAAATTAATACCTTATGATAGATTTGAATACATTAAACAGAAGTTACAAATAATAATCGTGAGGTAATACTTCTTCATTATCTTCTTATTGAACAATTCTCCTTATAGTAATAAACTCCTTTTCAAAGGAATAGTACATTTCCTTGTTAGTGTAATAAAAAAAATTTGTAGTCACTTTTCAAACTTTTGTAACCAAACATTTCGTAATAAAATTTTTGGAACTGAAATTTTCTTGATAGAAATTTTCGTAATAGAAATTTTTGGAACTGAAATACTCATAATTGAAATTTTCAGAACTGAAATTCTCGTAATAGAAATTTTCAGAATTGAAATTTTTTAATGGAAATTTTTAGAACTGAAATTTTCATAATTAAGTTTTCGGAACTGGAAATTTTCATACTCATACTTTTCGTACTGAGACATTTGTACTCGTACTTTTCGTACTGGAGTTTTGGTACTCAAAATTTATCAACTTTTATGAATTTTGTAGTTAGTTTATCGTAGTAAAATTTTTCTTCAAGAAGAATATCACCTATTATGTATAAAAATCTAGTACAATCTGAAAGGTATAATTTCCTTACATATGTTTTCATAGTCATATTTTTCTTGCTGGTACTTTCCTATGAGTTTTAAAATTTTTCGGATTCTACTTTTTTTAAATCCAAATGATTTTCCTAAAACTTCAAAAGATCAAATTCATGTTTTCCTTGCAGGTCTGTTTTCAACCGTCGGATCAGATCAAAGGGGTTTTCAACCGTTAGATGGTTTTTGGAAGGTCAACGGTCAACTCCATCACCTATATAAAGGGGACCCCGAGAGTTGTCCAACATCAGTTTTTTCAAAGCTTTCGCATCTCGAAGCCTTGCCTCTCTTCTTAAGGATCGTTCTGATCTTTGACAAAGCCCTTTCTGAATCTTCCAGAACTCTCTGCTCCAAATGTATGTTGGAGCTACATCCCAATATATGTCAACTACCAAGCCAATCTCAAAGTGGTTAGTTTTCAATGAAAGGTTAGTGCATCCGGATTTCTACAAACTCGATTCTCTTATATCTAAGAATATCATATTGAATGGATGGGAGGATGTTTCCTTGTCTAAGTCAGAGAAACAGGATCCGGTTTATACAGATTTACTTGTTGAGTTCTACGAGTCAGTTTCCTTCCTTCAGGAAGATGGAAGAGAGTTATTTTCTTTCAAGTCTTATGGTAAGACTTACAAATTATCTTACACATATGCTGCAAGCTTGGTGGGATTATCTTATGGAGGGGAAGCTGAGTTTTTCTCACATAAGCTTCTGGATGAGCAAGGATGTTTCAACAAGGTGAAGGCTTTAAAGTGTCTAGGACTTAAAGATACCAAGACTGCTAATATTTCTCCTCTCTCTCCGAATAATCGGATTCTACATCTGTGGGTACAAGGTTTTATCGTACCATGAAGGGGTGACAAAAATAATATCAAGAAGAGTGATATTTAAGTTCTAGATTTCTTGGTAAATCTAAGGAAGATGAATCTGAGGAGGCATGTTTTGATTACAGATAAGAATATCAAAGAAGGGAATTTGAAATCTCAGATCATTATGTACCTGTATTATCTCTCTAATATCATCATCAGGTGCCTTGATTCATTCAAATTTTCTTTTGCTTCCAAAAATGAAATTGAAAGGTAATTCTAGTAAGTGATGATACATTAAAGAGGATGAAAATTGGTTTTTCTGATGAATCCAGAGAATTCTACTCTTTTACAGAGGTAGAAGCTGAGACTATTCCAGAAAATGTTGAGAAGCCTGAACCAGTAAAGAAAGTTACCAAGAATAGGAAGCTTAAAAAAGTGGTTACTGAAGAAAAATATCCCAAAGCTAAGGATACTCATTCCGCACCACCCAAGACAAAGAAACAAAAAGCTTAACCAGATGAGGTGGATGCTACGTGAAGAGAATACAAGGAGAAGTGGAAAGAAGGGGATGCACCGTTTGGATAAGACCATACTGAGGCTAAGGCCTTAAAAGAGAGAGCTTCTAATGAGTTAGAAAAGCTAGAAAAAGAGAAGACAATTAAAAAGAAGTTGTCTGAAGATGAAGTTGTTCAATCTCTGTCGAGAGATACTGAAATTTCCTATGAGAATATTTCCATTCCTGAAACCTTTGATGTCCAACCATCTTTACCAGAGTCTCCAGAGAAGAACTATATCATTCCGAAAAAGTTTAACGGTAATGAAGTAGTTGATGAAGTAGAAAAAGAAGCTGGTGAAAGAGTAGAGGAAGAGGTTGTTGAAGAATAAGAAGAAGAAGAAGGAAGGAAGGAAGGAAGTGATGATCTGGATGAATTCATCAAAAAGTAGAATATTATCAAGAGAAGTCTGAATCCGCCAAATTAGTCATTCTAGGAAATGGAGTTGAGAAAGAAACAAGCAAGGATGATGATAAGCAAGAAGGAGAAAAGGAAAATGTTTTGTATGATGAGGAAGAATCCTATGAGAAGAATTTTCTTGAGGAAGGAGCAGAAAAGGAGAAAATAGATGAAGATCGGATTTTTCAACTTTCAGAAAGTGAAGAAGAATCCCTAGATGATCAACCCATTCCGAAATCAGATAAAGGTAAGAAAGCGCTTACGAATACACCAATAAAAGACATCATCAGGAAGAATGAAGTTGGTGGTTCTTCTAAAAGGAGGTTGGTGCATATTGAAGAAGAACAATTCCCAGGCAAGCTATCGGATTCGGAGTCATCAGCACATGGTCATGATTTTGTTGTTGAATCTTTGAAAATGTTGGTGGAAAGCATTCTGATATTTCCCACTATAGACTCTAGACGTGAGATGTTACAACATAGCTTGAATTAAAAGTCAGAATCCATATCTATGGTGATCGATAGGTGTGTAATGATTGAGACTGGCGATAATAATTTCCTTATCAATTATGATTTGAATATGAAATCATGCAACAAAATCACTTCATGGTCTAAGAAAGTTGAAGAAGACATGGCTTAGTATGATAAATTTCAGAATGAGGTAAAACATGCCTTTAATACCAAGGATAAAAAGATTAAGAATCTTTAGGAAGAGCTGATTATGGAGAAAAGTTCTCAGAATCAACAGGTCAGAGATCTGAATGGGAAGCTTAACTCGGTTGCTCATAACTAGAAAGGGGAAAGAGATTTCTGGATTGATTTTAAAGTTTAGCTGGAAAACCAATTTGAGTTATTAAGTTTGTAGGAAGTGTCCATGAAGGCTCAGGAAGAAGCCTTGAAAGCTGAAGATGAAAGGATAAAAGCTTTGGAGAGTTAAGCTATAGAAGATCAAAGAGATTTGAAGAAACTGAAAACCTTGTTGAAGAATCTAATTCCAACAGAAAAGGAAGAAAAATAGAAAAATCCGATCTTTTGTTTCTTTTTTCTTTCCATGTAAAAATTTTCTTAACTCTAATGAAATATTTGGTTGGTTGTATCTTGTGTTGTTATATTCTAATATTTCAGGTACCATATTTTTTTTCCATTCCCTTAAATTCTTTTTGAAAATCACAAAGGGGGAAAAGAAAAAAGAACTACTCAAAAGGGGAGAAAGAAAAATTTAAAATGGAAAAGGAAAAATTTCTAAGTGAAGATATCCTTAATGTAAGGGGGCGTTTCTCATTATGAAGTTCTTCATTCTCATGATAATGAAAAATCCACTCTTGAAATTCAGAATACAGTCCTTATAGTTTCAATGTGTAAGGGGAAGTTATTTGTATTCATCATCATTCATGAACAAAGTGAGATACGTTTTAATTTAAAAGTCTAATGAAAATTTTAAAAATCCTTATATTCTTTTCTATATGGTTGTTTGTGCTTTCCAAAAAGGGGAGATTTTTTAGTCAATAAGGTTTTCCTTATGAATTTTCCATTCCTTCTTGTTTTGAAAATCACAAACACCTTATACTTAAGAAAATTTATATTTTACTTCTATAAGGAAAATTTACTTCATTAAGGAAATATACCCTAACCTAGATTTCCATACACATTTTAATATTTTTCATAAGTGTAAAAATTGGATTCATATCAAAACCTCATAATCATATAATGATCAGATATAAAGCAATCTATTTTAGGATCCGAATTCTAGATATGAACTCTAATAAAGTTCCACTCCGAATTCTGGATACGAACTCTAATAAAAGTTCCACTCCGAATTCTGGATAAGAACTCTAATAACGTCCCACTTAGAATTCTGGATACGAACTCTAATAAAGTTCCACTCCGAATTCTAGCTATGAACTCTAATAAAGTTCCACTTAGAATTCTACATACGAACTCTAATAAAGTTCAACTCCGAATTCTGGACTCCGAACTTTTATGAGTTCGACTCCGAACATTTAGTTGTTCGACTCCGAACTTTTACTTGTTTGACTCTGAACTTTTATTAGTTCAACTCTGAACTTTTACTAGTTCAACTCCAAACTTTTATGAGTTCGACTCCGAACTTTTTATTAGTTCGACACTGAACTTTTACTAGTCAGACTCTGAACATTTAAGAGTTTGACTCTGAACTTTTAACTAGTTCGACTCTGAACTTCTATATGATCGACTCCGAACTCTATAAGTTCAGTTTCTAAACTGTGGTGAAACCAGACTGTGAATTTCCTTAGAAATTCATACTCTGGACTTCTACAGAATTCAGGTTCCAAATTCCAATAAAACATAATCCGAATATCCTTTTATTATAGACTCTGAATTCCATTATGGTTAGACTTTGAACCATCATTTTCTTACATTCCAAATTTCACCTTTTCTTATTCTTATACTCATTTCATTATAAAACGATGTTGTGTGTTCAGGTATACATGATTTGTTATAAAATGATGTCATCCATTCTGTTTCTAACTAACCATTGGTTGAATTACACATATACATGTCCCTCCGAATTTTAAGGAAAATATGACTGTTGGAGGAGGGAGCCGACCATTAGATATTCACCTATAAATAGAAGCTCATATGAGTAGAAGAAAGAACATTGAAAACATTGACATCGGTGTTTACATGTTGGTGAAGTGATTTCTAGAGAGAGGCTCATAACAACTCTAATGCTTCGTGCAAAATGTTTGAAAAGCTTGTCCAAACATTGCCTTGTGCAGACTTGCTTCATGCGTCTCCGAATGTTGGTGATTACATTCGAGGGCTTCTGGGGATAGGAAGGCAAAGGTTCGAACACCTTGATCTTGAGGGATTCCTTACTAAAGAAGACAGAGGTTCCAACTACCTTGAAGTTGAGATCTTGCGGGGATAGCAAGACAGAAACTCTGATCTTCATATCGAGGGCTTACGTGGGTGTGGGTAAGACATACTTTCTTGAATGTATAAATCAATGGACCTTTATCCAAGGTTTTTGGATACCCTTCTTTTTGGGTTAAAAGATTTATATCTTGTTACTTGTTATGAGTTTTTCCGTTGCATTTTGTATTGTAAGGAAAGTATAACCTTCTTATATTTCCTTACACTTGTACTCTGATACATTGATATTCTATACGCTTTAAGGTAGAATATCATATTGTAATCTTTAGTAAAGTATCATATTTCTGGATCCATCATTTCCGAATCATATTTCCGGTACCAGTTTTTCGGAATCGCTTTCCAGTTTTATGTAACTTTGTAGAACTAGAAGTATATATCTTCATACGTTATTCCAATTCTCCAATTGGTGTTATAGGTGTTGTGAATTTTCTTTGTTTAAATTTTTAAACATAGATATTTCCTTGTTTAAAGAAATTTTTAAATTATACAATTCACCCCACTCTTTTATATTGATCATCTAAATCTTTATTTTGATCCTACAAAACCTCGCGACTTACAAGCATTATGTCACTACGGTTAGAGGTTTCCTATATAACCTCATCCTTTAAGATGAGAAAATCTCTTGATTTTGGGCCTCCTTATCAGGAGTAAGCCCCAAGTTACAAGTCCCCTTAACCTGGGCCTCCTTCTCAGCAGTAAGCCCCAGTCATAGTTTCCTCAAACATTGGGCATCTTCTTCATGAGTAAGGCCCAATCATAATTTCGTTTGATTTGTGCTTCCTTATCAAGAATAAATCCCAATCAAAAGTCCCTCTCAATTTGGGCTTCCATTTTAGGAGTATGCCCTGGGTTAAAACTCCAAATCTTCATAATGTACAAATACCTTTATGGACCCTACTTCTGGGATTCTTTCCTAATTCATGGTCTTCATCTACTTGTGACGTCATACATACGTAAGACCCACATCATTTTTCATAACTTCATATTTCATGTCACCATCGTCAAGTTTACTGATACCTCTTGTTTCTCACACTGAGCATGACAAACGTGATCTTAGAGTGTAAAAATAATCACGACATCGCTTTTTGTGCCATTAACCATCCATAAATCCCATATTTCTTTACCCGAACTATATGGACATTGATCTTTACCTTAAATGAAGAGTACGTATGAAGCCTTTTTAAGGTTCAAGCCAATATTTCATTAATTAATTTACATCCCATATGACGTTAAACTATATCCTTATTATCAAAAAACGTGGGTCTTGATTTTTTTTAATAAGGATACTTATGTAGCCCATCTGCAGGTAAGATCCTAACTTTGAAATAATCCCAGACTTTCTGAATGACAATAAACTTCAAGTTCCCCCAGTGAGTGGCTTTGAAGCTAGTATGGTTATCATAATGACCAAGAGATTTCTATATAATGTAGTGAAGGATACCATTGACTATGAATCTCTAATACATACAGATGATTCTCCATCAGTGATTAACCTCAAATACATATAAAAGATTCTATAAATCCCATACATGTCAATAATTGATTGCTAAATCTAAAGGAAAAATCATTTTCTTTCTTTGTGAATTAATAAGAATTCATGAACATAACTTAAATCTATAAAAGAGTCCCGATGTAGGTAATAATTCCCCCCAAAAAGGTGTGATGAGCTTGAGATCCCAACCTCTTGACCAATGAAAACTCTTAAGCCTCATCGGTCCACAACTAATGAGAACCTACCTTTGAAAAGTAGGTCGAACTCTAAGGGGGGACTTTTGATGACACTCCTTTCTGTCATAGAGTCCAATGAATGGAAAAGGGGAATACCTTAAGCACAAAGTGGGTCAGCCTTTAAAGAACACAAAAAAAAATTGATGAAGGCATGAAGTATGAATCTATTTGGAGGGAGTCGTTCAAGTTTCTTGCGCATCATGCAAGTCACTTGCGCACCACCTATGGGTCGCGCAGGTCACTTGCGCACCCTATTCTTTTTTCTCCCAAGGCGCATAGTGGCCTATAAATAGCCCCTGTGGGCCCCCCATTTGAAGGACATATTTTACAAAACTCAGATCCAAGCTCTAGTCTCCCAAGTCTTCAACAGAACTCTTCCAGAATCTTTTAAGGTAACTGTTTACCTAGAATTGAAGTCTTGAAGGAGTAGGATAAGGCCTATGTGTTTAGGATTCATTAACACTTGCACGCCTAAGTGTCTAGACCTCCATAAAAGTGTAAACACCTACGTGCCGCCCTACCCATTCAATGAATCTTGTGCCCCTCCCTTTTTCAAACATCATAGTACAGTACAAAAGGCTTGAGTTAAGTCTCTCCCAAGTATTACCCTATAGATTCTCCGTCGCCCAGGTGATCCCAAGCAGTGCAGGTACACTTCTGTGGCCAAGACATGAGTGCCAAATGATTTTTGCGGCCATACTTGAGTGCCATCATTATTTGTCTTCCTCTCTCCCATTAACCTCTTCTCTTAATGATATTAGCACTCAAACATCTTTTCAAAGCCATTTATTGGTCGGTTACTTTGTTGGTTTCCTTATCTGAAAGGAATTCTGTGAGAAACGCTCCCAAAACATCATGACTTATAAGCTTAATGTCACCAAGGTTTGAGGTTTTTTATATAACCTCTTATTTTTAGATGAGAAGATCTTTTGATTTTGCGCATCTTTCTCAAGAGTAATCCCCATGTTACACGTCCCCTTAAATTGGGCCTCCTTCTCAAGAGTAACCCCAATTCATAGTTCCCTTAAACATTAGGAATCATCCTTAAGAGTAATCGCCAATCTTAATTTCTTTTAATTTGGGCTTCCTTATCCGGAATATATACCAATCATAAGTCCTTAATTTGGGATTCCTTTTCAGGAGTAAGCACATGGATAAAAATCCAAATCTCCCTAATGTACAAATACCTTTATGGACCCTGCACCTGGGCTTCTTTCCTAAGTCCTGGTCTTCATCTACTTGGGCCGTCATACATACGTAAGCCCCACATCATTTCTCATAATTTCATCTTTCATGGAAACATCGTCAAGTTTACTGATACCTCTTTTTTCTCACACTAAGAATGACTCACGTGAGAATAGAGTGTAAAAATAATCTCAACAACTCTTTTTGGGCCATTGACCATGCATAAACCCAATATTTCATTACCTAAACTACATGGACTTTGATCTCTACCTTAAAATCAGTGTACGTAGGAAGCCTTTATACGGTTCAAGCCCATCTTTCATTGATTATTTTCCGTCCCATATGACGTTAAACTATATCCTTCTTATTAAACTATGTGGCTTATGATTCCTTTTTAACTAGGATAGGTAGGTAGCCCATCTTTGGGTATGATCCAAACTCTGAAATAATCCCCATCTTTCTGAATGAAAATAAACTTCAAGTGCCCCATTGAGTGGCTTTAAAACCAGTTTGGTTATCACAATGACCAATTGATTTCTATATAATGTATTGAAGGATACCATTGACTAAGAATCTATAATACATAAGTATGATTCTCCATCAATGAAAAACCTAAAATACAAATAAAATATTCTCCAAATCCCATACATATCAATTATTGATTGCTAAATTTAAAAGAAAACTAATTTTCTTACATGGTGAACTTATAAGGATTTGTGAACATAACTTAAATCTATAATAGATTCCCAGAGCAGGTAATAATTCCCCCCAAAAAGGTGTGATGAGCCTGACATCCCATCCTCTCAACCAATAAAAATTCTTAAGCCTCATCATTCCACAACTAATGAGCACCTACCTTTGGAAAGTTGGTCCAAATGGATATAGAATCATTGGATGTTTCTGTTTCTAAAAATAAACCTGTTAGAAACCGATTGGAAAGTTTGAACCTTAAACAAACAAGGTCATCCCCATTTCATGAAAAAAACCCATCATTTTTTTACTGTACATGCTTCTGTCAGTGCCATTGTCGTTCATCCTTTTCTAGTCAACTATAGCCATATTGTGTGTCATGTTAAGTAGAATATCCCTTATACATGATCCATTTCATATACACTGGTCGTGCCAAAGAACCATGCTTATTCCCATGTTATAGGCCTTACTTGTGCTCTTTTACCCTAGGGTACATGTCTGGTTTTCATATTTGGGTCACATGGTGTGTTTCCATATCAAATGGAATGTTAAATTTTTATCTAAATGAAACCCCATGAAAACAAATAAGGGGTCTCACACTATGTGTGTTCATTTGGGTATACACCATGTGTGTCAAAAATTCAAAAAAAAAATCTAGAATTCCTCTCTTTTCTCTATCATGTATCCACCACCTTCATTTCCACCTTGAATCACGCAAAAAATAAATAATTTAAGCATTGTTTCTCTTAAACCATCATAGGTATATGGATTATTGTAACCTGAATATGATCATTATACTCCTGGAAGCACATCTCTTGAACATACAATCATTGAAATGAGAACTCATTATCCAATCCTGATCCTTTGTCAACATCGTGAAAATGTAATAAAATATGGATTTTAAACCCCAACACATGAAAATAATCTATTTGACAAAAAGAAATTGTGCACCGATCATTCAGCTGATATCTATTTACTTATCAACCAAATGAAATAATGATAATGATCATATGAAAAATTATGGGAGAAAAGCACCAAACAGAAACATGAGGAACAAACTAAGACCAATTTTTAGGTCCTAATTAATCCATTTTCATGAAGGATACACATGAAGATGATAATCTAGGGTAATGAAAAATGTCTATTTATAATAAGTTAAATCAATAAATTTAATTTACAATCGATATGTGAACAAATATTTTTGTATAATAGATTCAAATTCAAAATGGTATAAATAAAAGACTATTAAACCAACATAAATAAACAATATACGTTATGAATAGATCAACCGATAATAAATTACAGTTCTACATAATTTTTTCAACAAGATCAATGAACTCATTTACTGAATATGATCTCATTTTCATGGTGATATTTGAAATATGATATGAACGTTCATTATGGATCCCCTCAACAAATCATCATAGATAACTAGGTTTATTTGGAAATCTCTAGGGGTTTTCCTTAACATTTCTTTTATAATAGGTGTTTTGATCAAGGAAATTGAATAAAAAATATATTAATTTATTCTCAAATTTTTTCCATCGACTATCTAGAAATGGATTTCCAATCCCCAAAAATTATTATATCACTATTAAGAAAAAACCCACTATTTGGATTTAATGTTATTTTTTCCCATCAGATACCATGTTTATAATATCATCAATTATTTATTAAAAAATTATGCATGTGTGATAAAATATATAAAATATGTTTATTATATAAACATCGAGGCTCAATAGACCTCTGAATCCAACGCTGTCATAATGCCTAACTCTGAAAATGATCCTTAAAATAATGAAAATTTATATAATAAAAAAATATTTTTCTAACATGTTATAATATTATTTATTATTTTTTTAAATGTAAAATAAAAACATCATTCTTTCATATATATGGATTATTATCTCCTTCATGATAAGGATATTAATTTTCATCACTTCCAATCATGGATTATTTTATAGAAATTCTAATTGGAATTTTATTAATTTTATTATATACTAATAACAATATAAATATACAACATATTCTACATTCTTATCCCCACATTAGTTGATAAATTATTACTTTTGTCATTTATATGTGTGGGCTAACACCTCCTCAAAGGGAAGTTGTTAGTTTTCTATTTCCTATTAATATGATAGGTAATAATTATTGATTCAACGAATATATATGATATTGGTGATATTATTATTTTGATTTAATGATTTATTATAATTTAAATTTCATTATTTTCATTTGAATGAGAATGAAACATTACTAATTTATATGTATGAACTATAGTCTATATAATGTGATGTAATTCATTTTTTGTCAAATATTTATATTAATGTGTATAAGACTATATACATTTAAAAATACGATACATATGACCTGATTGATATTCAATATCTTATAAAATTATGACTCTAGAGTAAGTAATATAACCATCAAACTAAAACATCCATGGGGGGGGGGATAGTTGACCCCCAAATATTTATTTTAGTGAATCAATATTAATAAATTTTTATTTTGAAATTGAAGTAGAATGATATTATTTAACATAACTTATAATCAATGTATCGTAAATATAAATATAGAATATAGGCTATTATAAGTGCATGTGATGAAATTCATAACAAGAGTAAATGTTTTATGTTATGATCTAATTCATGTTTGGAAATATCAAAATTAAATTTACATTAAGGGAAATTATATGAACCAAATATTTTAAAACCCATTTTTTAATTACAATATATCAATATTTTTTCATCTTTTGATTAATTATCCACTCTTGGTTACATAAAATTATTAATACAATATTTTTCTAAAATACTGACCATATTTTATCATTTCTAGCTATAATAATTCTCTCGTATATCTGTGTTCAATAAATCATTTTGTGGTTGTTCTTACCTATAAAAAAATGTATCAAAATGATCATTATCCCACCTTGTACATTATTTATGTATATTAAATGGATTATTTTCAATGGGTTTCTTTTAAAAACATATATTTTAAATTTTTATGAAAATATATAAATATTATTATTTATTAATGTACATAATATAAATTGATTTCTGGTCAAAAATTATTTCCTTAATCTAGAATATTAATTTAACTAGTTTAATTTTTTTCAAAATAAAATCATATTCTGATTTTTATGAGATGTTTGGATTTTTAATGATATAAAACTGAAGGCTATTTTCTAATTATATTCATTTAGTATTTTAATATATTTCATAAAATTGATTTTACAACTACATCAACTCGCTTTAAGGATGGATAAGTCTAACTAAGAAATCATCTTATGATTTGATCCACCTTCATTTATTCTATTAATTACGACGATGATGATTAAATATAGATTTCATCTAACATATTTCTTTACCATTGGTTGATTATTTTATGATGTAATGATTAAGGTTTTTACAATTTTATTACACACTTATTTATGTTATCATTAGGTAAAAACTGGGCCATAAATTATATATCAAACTAATTGACTAGGTGATGAATTATTCCGCATGAGATTATATTACTAGAATGGGGTGTCTAACTAATCAAAAAAAATTCCTTTATATATTTTTAGTCATGTATGTCAGCCTTGACAAAAGAAATTATGGTAATGTTTAGTGATCCCTATCCATTATGGGACCTTATCCATAATGAGGGTCTTGGAAGTGATACTGGAATAAGGAAACAAATTTTTATTTTATTTTAAATTCCACCAACACCTGTTTTATTCTTATGATGTGATCTCATATATCATGAAAAAATTCTGATTCCACACTCTTATTCTTCATGCCTTTTGTTTTTAAAATCCTATATTCCATAACTCATTATTTATTCTCCATGATATTTTTGGTTTGTTTTCATAATTTAGGACCATATTCTAATTCGATTATTGTTATCATAATATCAAATATGATCATCGAATGATATCTACATTCTTTTTCCTTACAGAATATCTTATCTCACTCATTCAAATGTTTCATTTCCCTTAGGTTATTATAAATGTTATTAAATATGATTAATTCAAGGTGTGTAATAAATGGGTTGAGATTTCAAGGAAATATTGTTTCTATCATAGAAAAAAATTATTAGGTTTCTTGTCTCTAGATTCAGTAGGCTATTATGGTTATGAGGTGTGTATAACTGTGAGATGTATTGAATATTAATAGAAAATTGTTTAATATATTTAAATTGGTTTTATGGACACCATAGATGGTACTATATAAGGGTTTACTTATTTTATAGATTAGGTTATTATTAAATTATGGATTGAACCTAATATAACCTATGGAGAACTAAATAAGAGACTAGATAACTATAAAGTGACATTGGTTAATAAGAACATGTAAATTTTTTGGATATATTTGTTTTGATTTTTATGATTATATGATTTCATAATATTATTATTAATGTTTATATACCATAATATAAACTTTTTGTTTTAGTTAATGTCGGGAAGAAGGTGGAAACTATTTAATAATGACTTTAGAGGATAATGAAATAACAATCCTATTCGAAAAATTAATTTAATGGGAGTAAGATAAGAAAATATTAGTTAAATTCCCACCCAAATCACTCAATCTGTGATTTTTTTGAGCATCCCAATGGGAAAAGGAAATATAAATTAATTTTTGAGCCTTTAGGGGTTAAATATATACCATCATTTAGAGAATTGTCCAATTCAATAATTTCCTATCAATAAATTAAAACCACGGAAAATATATTTCCTATTATACTAGCCTGGGATCCAAAAAAATAATGTCATGTCCATTTATATTTTCGATGGTGGAGATTAAAAACAGTTTACACTTATTAAAAATATGACCCAACATAATGAGAATAACATCATAACATGGGAAGTGTTTGTGTTGTTATTTTTTTTAAAAAATTATTCCCTAAATACAATACATAATAATAGAAAGTAACTCCTTGAGATTAAGCATATAAATGATGAACACATCCGTAACTATAAGGAAAACCTCACCAGATATGCATGGTACAATTTTAATTTTTCTATTGACCTAGAAATAATATTTTATCGATTATTTATTATCTTCAAATGAAGTATCTGAAATTTTTTATCCATATGAATCCTTCATAGCTTTGAGAACAACTAATGATCTCTCTAAGTAGAAATAGAGGTGGAAACTCCAATTATTTATGTGGTGTTGGGGAAAAGAGACTAAATATATATCTTTAAAGATATTAAAATACTAAAATACATTAAGGATAGGAAGCTAATAATACATTATAAAAATGTGTTAAAATAAGAATGCTGGGAAATACCATAACTAGACTGGTAAATTTTTTATGTGTGGATAAGAAGTCTATCGAGAAAAAGATAGTTAATGGGATGTGCAGTTGTCATCAAATGAATTTTATGGATGTAATATGTGAACTACATGAACAACCCACAATCCCATTATATAATTACATGGAGTTTATAAATTCTGAAAATCAATTCACAAATACATGGTTTAATGAAAACAAATGAATTTATAAACCTTTTAATCCAAGAGATGAAATAAAAGTTCATTCAATTATAACAACCAATGTCATGATAATTAATTAGTTAATGGTACACTTATCATAAAATCTTGAAATGAAAATATATTACTTGATTTTGGTTTCACCAACTGATTTATATACAAATAATTTGTTAAGAATATCACATCACAACCTCAATGATTAGATGTTGAGTTATCAATGAATGATTCTAATAATATGATGATCACATACAATGTATATAGCTCCACTCCAATAGATTCTTATAGTAATTTTATTCTTGTAAATATTTTATCCTCCCACAAGTTGAATTTCATGTCATATTGGGAAAGTAATTGAGAAATTCATATACATCTCAACATAATTGCAGATGATGGGAAGCCACATTTAATATTCCATATCTGTATTTCATTATATATTTGAGTAAATATGATCATTAACATCCAATAGAAATTACATTCATTATATGGATATAGATACATAATCATTAGGGGAACCTATCTCAACTTTTTGGGATATTGTCAAAATTGATGATATGAAAATGTTCCATGAATTTGTTGATGTATTTTAAAAAATATTCTAATTCTTCACAAGAATCAATATATAAATTTTTCAATATAAGTCATATCACGTTCCATATTGATTTTGAAAATTTAATATATAATATCCCCAATTGAGTGATTATAATTAAATAATAATCTCTATGAGAATTATGAAAAGGAATTCATATTCCTGAGTGATCCATAATAGGGATAAACTATTCTTTTTATTTAGAATATACATGTGTCTATGTTTCATTGAATGAAATATTGAGAACATAGTAAGATAAATATCTTGTATAAGAATCTTACACCCCATATTTATGACTTATTTGATCACCTATGTGGAGATCAAAACAATTTAATATTTCATCTTCATTCCTTGTATTATTATTTCTAGTTCAAGAAGGAGGAAATACCCAAGAGAAATTTTCATATGATGTATGGTCATTATGAATTTATTGTTATTCCATTTGGACTAAAAATTTCTTATGAAATATTTATGGATCCTATGAATGAATTATTTTGGTATTACATTGATCCATTTATGGTAGTATTTAATCATTTATTATTATATTTTAAAAGAGAATATAAGATCATAATGACTCTTTTAAGATTCTGGTGATGTCCATGAGGAAGGAAAAACTATGTGCAAAATTTTTACTATCTCAATTTCGGTTATAGAAAGTATATTTTTAATGTAATTTGATAACAAGTGATTATTTATAGATAAATATATGAAAGATAAATTTGATCAATGTAAAAGTCAAACCAAATTGATCAAAATCCATCATTTTCTTGGGTTTTTAACATCATTGAAACATTAAGAAAATGTTATCATTCTAATAAAATCCAATAACCATGTTGACCCAATTGGGATAAAATTTCCAATTTGTAGTGGAATACAAATAATATATAAAGGATCTAAAGATATGGTCTCTCATTATACTAGTCTTACAATATCTTATGGGGTATAAGGGTCTGTGATTTAAATTCATGCATCAATGAAAGCATTGAGATGTTTTCATGTGAAGAATGGAATGTTGATTTTATATTACATAAATTAAATAGTTATTCAGGAGATAACATTTAAGCCTAATGTTTTTTAGTTGATAGTGGTAAATTGTTATTTGGAAATATAGAGTCATTATCATTATTTTAATAGTTTTGTATATATAATTATCTCAAAATATTCAATTATATATTCAAATAGAAAGAGTTCAGTACATGATGAAGTATATGGTTTGAATTGAATATTTATTATTACATCTTAATACATTACCGAAATATGAAGGTGAACAAAGTGGATTATTCTCAAATTCAAAAGTAATATGCTACTATGTTCATCAATAAGATTTATAGATATCAAATAAATACGAGGTTTCATATAAAAGACCTTGAATTCATATCAATATTGGAATGATATTATCTTTCTCATAATAATTTTCATCCATACATTCCTTTTATTATTAGATAGAAACATGAAGAAGTCGAGGATCTATAAAATAAGGAAGTAATTTTTTGGGACTTCAACAATGACCTCCATGGATTGATCGAGTTAATAAAATTGGTTTATTTTACCAGAATTGTTAAAGGATCAATTAGATGGAGCAAAAAATTCATCATTATCCACCCATACTAAATGTATGTTGACGTGACACATTATTAAAGAGTATTTATGTTAGGATAACATGAATATGGATATATCATAGTATGTATATTGATATGAATTTTTTTTAAGTCAAGGATAAACATTATACATCAAACTGATCATTACAACCATTACCCGTATAATAATGGAAATTGGAAAACATTACCATGTATTATATCATAGGACACCCCAAGTCATCTAATTTTCATAATTCTATTTTTATTGTAGATCATATCCTTATAAAGTTATAAAATTATATTTCTAGTAGAGAATAATTATCCATTGATTAGGATTCAATTATATACATTATGAAAGAGGTATGTTTTCATGAATTAGCACATTCTATTGTTTTATAATCGAGATTTATGTTCTATATCAACGTTCTAAGAAAGTATTCACCGTTATTTTGATATAGAAATAAGATTTCTCACTAATATAATTTTTTATTGATGGTGATATTCTCAAGTATTTCTATATATATAAATGGATTTGGGAGAAAACACTATAATCTAATTGAATTTACCTAACGAAATGTCATTTAATTGAGTATTCAAATGGATCCTTATGAACCCCAATATGAAATTAATTGTAGTTATCTATCATGATTGGATGATGTTTAAGAAAAAAAATTGGGAAATAATCTTGCTGAGGAAATTAAAGAAAATGATTTCTCCTTTCAACACCCAAACCAAGATTTCTTATAGTATAAATTATAATATATAGAAAACCACCTAAGGGGGTTATAAGATTTATTTATGGTCTTATTATAGATATCTATATGGAATAATGTTATAAAATTTTGATTTGAGGGATAGGCGATGACTTGATATATTAATCCCTTTGAGATCCTTGATCATATCAAGGATATTTCCCATCACTTAGATATTCTATAAATCTTATACAATGATCTCAATGCCTTTTAATATTTCTCTTTTAAGGATGTGCATACCCAATCCATTACTTACACACAACTAATACGTTGTACCGTAGGTTCATGACCATTATTATTTAGAGAGACTGTTAGAGAATATTAACTAAAGATATAATATTTTTACGAACGTCGCCTTTCATAATGTTAGCATTTTGGGGAGAACCAGTAATGTAGAGTATACATTGTGGGTGCTTAGGGATGTGATAAGCTAGAAGTATCCCCATTTTATTATTTTATATTAATTTAATTTCAATGAATAAATTTTAATAAGGGATATAATTTAACACCCCCATGATATTGATATATATATATATATATATCAAATTAATAAATTATATTTCTTCCATATACTTCTTTACACACACCACCGATCAAAGAATAACCAGGATAAACTATTGAAAAAATAATATTAAATGTGACTGTTGTAACATATCTATTGGATTGTAATGTTTTAATAGGACTAACTAAATAGTGATAAACCTTTAAAAATTATTTATATATTTAAAATTTATTGTCAAATTCATATTAAACATGTTCTTAAATTTTACGGATAAGTGAAAAATTTATAAGACTTATGTTTTCATTAATTATACATTCAACAAATTATATATTTTTGTCTAAAAATATATATTGATTTACACTAATATCTTATTAAAAATATTGATACTTTTTGTATACAATGGAATAATCGCTTTTACATTCACATTTAATTGGATTTAAATGAATAAAATATCACGTGAAGGTAAAATGATTTATTTTCTAAAAACTATTTTTCTTCTTTGAAATGTATTTTATCTTAATATATTAAATTATTATTTATCGATGGATTATTATAATGAATTTGTAAATAAAACTATTAAATTAATATATTAACATTTATCTAATGGTTTTCACTATGTTTGTAATATGAATGAAATATTTCTTATGAATAATAATACAATATCTGTGTAATTGGGTGTTGAACATATTTTACACAAATATTAGAATTAAATTTATAAACATTGAATAATGGAATCCATTAAAATGGATTTATTAATTTTAATTATCATTATTTTTATTACGTAAATATGGTTAAATAAATTTTTATCAATAAGAAATAGTTACCACGGTAAAAATAATGTTACCATAGTAAGTGTTAATGTGGTTAAAAGATAAGATTAAAAAAGATATAATGTTTAAAATAATTGAAACCATCTTAAAATCTTATTAGATGCCTGGATTTTAACATTACCCTTATTATCATAAAACTTACGTCATCTTGAAGCGACATGAATTTAGTAGGAAATATATATCCTAATAATATTTCAATTATATACATGTTTATCTCCCACATAAAAAACAAAAGTGAACCTCCTCTTCTCAATTATCAAGACCACTTGAGCACCAATGTTTGAAAAATTCATAAAAAAATACCTTCCCAACATTTGACCTCACAACCTAGTGTTCTGATTCACAACAAATGACCATCAAAAAATGTATAATTATATATGATAAATGGATAGATCTAAATAAGAGGCATTTGTCTTTACTTATCTATTTCAACTCTCTTTCCCCAGTGAATGTATGATCTTTACCTTTTATGTAGATAGCTCATGCTTGGTTTTAGGTACTTTTTTACAATTATTTTGTTGTACCTTTTTTGGGTTTTGTTTTGATGTTGTTTCAGGGTTATTTTAGGTGAATTTGGAGAATTATGTAATCCAAATGGGTTTTTCATGGATGATTCAAAGTTAAGGAAAATTTTTTAGTTTGGACTAAAATATTTTACACCGAATTTGAAGAGACTAGAGGTGTCACACAGTTAGCATATGGTTTGGCCCAAACATGTATCCTCCCTCCCTAATTGGGAATCTGAAAAAAAGATGGGATATACATGGTTTGAACATGTTTTGTCACACCATGGTCCACATAGATTAAAAAGTGCACCACTTAAGAATAAGTGCACGATAAGGGAAAAATGATTAGAAAAATAATTTCCCCAACCAAAGAAACCATGCACATGGCTTTTAAATTATTTAAGAATTCATTTTAATTTCAAAAATATTATATTTAATATCCATAAAAACTGTAATTCATCCAAAAATGAATTTATTTGATTTTGGAGGGTCCCATGTGGATTTTAAGGCTCCTTGATCCCATTTCTTAATTAATCAAAGGTCAAAATTAAGAATGATCACTTCTATTGAATGTGATTTCATCATAGATTTGTTCTCTTAATCTAATTTCAACCGTTCAGGATAATGAAGAATGATTTATCTTTTATTGGATTTTTTTAGATATTGGTTTTTTTATTTGTGTTCTATTTGATCTTGATCTAGTACTATTGTGGTTTTGACCATTCTATTTCAATTTTGGATTTTGGTTTAGAGAAAATCCATTAAAAAACTTGAGGTAGGTTTTATAAATCACGAATCCCATACTCTTGATTATATTTTATTTTATATAATTTTTAAATTTTAATTTCCATGATGGTAAATTTCATTGTAAATTTAATTAATCAATTAATTACCATTCTCTATTAGAAAAAAAAATTGGTTGAATATAATATAATGGAATTAGATAATAGTGAGATTTTGAAATTGATTGATTACAAGTTAATGAATTTTATTGCGAATAATGGGGTGATCCAAAATTAAATATATTTATAGTGGTCGTTGGGGTTTGTTGAAATGATTTAATTTAATATTTTTAATTTTTAATTTCTTGATAAATGAAATTTTGAAATGAGTGAATAATGAATTATGATTATTGAAGATAAATGGTTTGAAATATTGAACCATGTGATGTTATATATGTGAATAAGTTGTGGGATAGGGACAACTAATTTAAATAAACATAAGGTTCCAAACTGAAACTGTATTCCACAAATATATTTATCAATACATGTGAACACTAAGTTGTGGGATAAATACTACAGCTTCAAAAACCATTGGTGTTCTAGGCTACTGCTCTGGGCCCCCATTGTATGAATGATAGAATAAAAATCTATTGATTAATGGATACCCATGATGGAAAAAAATCATAACCTTTGGGGATGGTTCCATATCTAAAACAGGTTGATGTAGGTATTAATGGTATGGTTCTCTTCAAGAACACAAGGTTTTATGTGTTTCTTTAAAGAACAATTAAAAGTGAAAAATATTTCATTATTTAGTCTTTTTTATTCTAAACATATGTACATACACTATTATAGACTATATATTATTTCATTCATCATTGGAGGTGGCCAATTGAGATTCAATCACACCCTAGTTGTGTTTTCTTATCAGTACTCAAATAGACTTCATGTTTTCTGGATAGGATAATAGAAAGATCCCTATGTTAGATTGCTAAGATACGATGTAGCCTGGATAAATAAACAAGAGAGGACCTTGAGACCGACAAGGGAGTTTTTAGTGTCTTGATATTGGTTTTTCATTTGACACTTGATTGATATATTACTTGATATATCAATTGATATGGTTTGGATATTTATTCTTATATAGGCTAATCATTTGATATTGGCCTATATTGGATATGGTACTATTTAGTTTATTGAATATTATCCGTTGTATATTTGTTGTTTGATTCCATTGTTGTGATACTTTTATAATGAAATTTTAGTCTCCACAAGTTATATATGAGACCTTTTCCACAAGTCGGCCTCCTCTAGAATATGTGTAGGTGCACATAAGTTTGAATGGAAAACCAGTTTCGGGCACCGTCACATGGAAATCGGGTCGGGATGCCACAAAGTGGTATCAATGGAATTTTTATTGTCATACTATTTCGGTATGGATGAAAAGACACTAGGATGAGTCGTGACATTATCATGATCTCGTGCATGGGAGAACCTAACTCATGTAAGGGGAAAACACCAAGTTCCCAGGGTGGGATTTATTCTCTCATGTTTTGATGTTACAATTGAATGTTATCTTACCTAGAGGGAATGCACTTGTTGTGTGTTGTAATTATTTAATAATTATTTTGAATAATGTTTTGAATGGAATGAGTGTTGTGTAAGAATTTATTATATTAGGAACCCCTTACGTATTTTGAGATGCACCATTTTAGGAATGAGCAGAAAAGATGGTTTTGGGTGAGTTTCTAAAATGAAAATCAATATCATTTCTTATTTAATTAAAATGAAACAGTTTCCTAAAATGAAATTGATAATTTTTAAATAATATTACATGATGTAAATTGAAAGGGATAAATGAGTGTCTAATAGAAAATATTAAATTGTGGAAATGTATACCTCATGATAACCATGACCCGTATGAGGGATGATAGAGGGTAGTGATGGTGACAATTTTACGATCGTGTGGTGGGATAAGGGATATTGACTTACGTAGTTTTATGTGAAAACCTCTTACATAAATTTATTAAAAATATTTTATATTTCTTAATATGTGTTCTTATAATTATAGATATATTCTTCCACATTGAATCTTATAGAATGTAAGGCTGGAAGATTGGGATAGAAATGTCCCACCTATAATGGAACCTGGGGGCCCAATTGTTCTAGCTGAGGGAGTTGGAGATCCGTTACAGGAGAACAACACTCACTTTATGAAGTTTATGGAAAGAGTCCTACGGTAGGATTTTTGAAATATTCCAAAAATAATATAGGATTTCATACATAACCATGCGGCTTTCACTAGATTTAGTGGACCTAAGGTAGCATATTTATGGATTGAGCCTATCCAGATGATCCTTTACCACATAGAGACGCTTTCTAAGAAGAGATTCAAACAAGGAGTTTATATGTTGCATGCAAAAGTGAAGTTTCGATGTGGAATTTTAACATGGTATGGACAGTTGGATATAATAGTATTAAATGATTTTTGGGATAACTTCTTAATGCACTTTAATGCGGAAATTCTCATATAAGAGAGGAAAGCTAAGTTGAGGATGTTAAATCGGAGAAGTATGTCCACAATAGACTATGCAAGTCACCTCATTGATTTTGATAAATTTTATCAATGGTACATAAGAGATGAGGAATCTAAAATTAAGTAGTTTAAGGATGGTTTAAGTGTGATATTAAGTATCATGGTAATATCTTTAGGTTGAAGATGTTTTCTGAGGTGGTGATTCCGGATCTCATTTTTAAGGGGAACCTGAAGTTGGCATCAATTGGAATGTTGTAGGTTTCTGGTGGATATCTAGGGAATAGAAATTCTATGGGTATGAATATTACATTTGAGAATTTAATTTAGGGAAATTGAAACCATAGTGGCTAGGTGGAGGGTTTAGTTACATAGAGTTGTAACTAGATATTCCTCCACATGTGTGTTAGGTAGGGTAATATTTGTAGCAAGTTCCCTCAACCACTAGTTGAGTGGTGAGGTTGTCGTAGGATGTGTCACTTGTAGATGTATTTCTAGAAAAACAAACCTATGGGTAGTGATTGAGGATACAAGAAATTTCATAACATTGGAAGGTTTAATCTACCCCATATCTGTCTGAAAATTAGAATTGTAATGGCCATGAAGGTGGAGTTAATGGTTTTGGTAATTCAGGGAATGATCTCCCATAGAAAGATGGTGTTGCAGCTCGGTATAATCAAACTACATGATAGAGAAGGGGTTATGTATGTATTTTAAATTTTAGTCTATATTGGTTGATAATAAGGCTAGACCACTGACATTAAGAGGTTATATTTTGGTAACTGATACAGTTTATAATTCCTTATTTGATACAGGAGTCTCTGATTTATTTATATCTACACAATTTGTAAATGGGTTTATTCTGAGAGTGGAGTTTGTGAGAGGGGTTATGATGATCTCCATGCCATTGGGAGTGTAGTCGAGAGACACCAATTTTTGGAAGATGTGATCTCTATAGGTTGAGGAGTATCATTTTCCCTGGGAACTCTACATCCTTCTCATGTCATGATTTCATTTGATTATGTGTATGGATTGGTTAGTATCATTCATATAAAATACCAATTAATACTGCATGATATTTGCCTTTTCATCTCCTAAGGGTGATAATTTTGTTCACCATGGATAGTGGGATATCGAGGCCGTTCAGGCTATATTAGTTCATTAGAAACTAGGGGAGATCAATATCTAGGTTTCAAGTCTACCTCTAGATGATGGGGGTTGTATAGAATGATTCCATTTAACCCAGACATGATTGGTTCAATGATGTGTTTCCTAATAAATTTTTTGGGCTTCCTCCTAAGGGAGATTTTGAGTTTACAATTGATATCATTACTGTAGTTGATCTAGTTTCTATTCCACCTTAAAGAATAAAACAAATAGATATTTGGAAAATAAGGGCTCTGCTCTAAGAGTTGAAAAATGATTGATTTATACATCCATGTAAATCACCTTTGGGCTCTCAAGATTTTTTCCCTAATAAGGCTGAAAAGATGTTGCAATTGTTCATCCACAACTCAAATTTAAATCGGGTGATACTGAAGAACTGATATCCTCCTCCATGTATCAATGATATCATTGAAAAGTTGGAGGAACTTTTGTTTTCTACAATTATTATATGATATTGGGGTGTCATAGGGTTAGATTTAGTCCTTATGATATACCATAGATTTGTATTGGAACCAATTGTGGCATATTTGAGTTATTTATAATGTTTTTTGGGCTTGAGAATTCTCTAGCTATGTTTACGGCCATTATGTACCAAATATTCAACCCATACATGGATCACATTGTCATTTTTTGGTAGGAATATCCACTGAACAATAGGATTCATGACAATAATTTTTAGAATCTTGATATTATCTTGTGTTTAATAACAGAGCACATATATTTTTCTAAGCTATATAAATATCAATTATAAATTTATCTTTTACATTTCTTAGGTCACATCATCTTATAGGAAGGTATGTCATTTGACCCATAAAAAATATAGATAGTGGTTTTTTT
This sequence comes from Viscum album, assembly GCA_963277665.1. Lineage (NCBI taxonomy): Eukaryota > Viridiplantae > Streptophyta > Magnoliopsida > Santalales > Viscaceae > Viscum > Viscum album. Next base: position 1,827,650,208 of record OY728119.1, on the reverse strand, counting down.
CAAGAAAAAGTATTTTTTTTTTGTCATATGCAGTATTCCGGGATTTGATGGTTGTTATCAGAAGTTCATCCAAAACTTTTCCCACATGGAAGCACCAATTTTCAGATTGACCAAAAAGGATATCAAGTTTGAATGGTGTATATCATGTAAAAATTCATTCCATGAGATTAAGAAGTATTTTACTACTACACTATTTTTTATCCAACCTGAACTAGTTGAAGATTATATGGTGTTTTGTGATGCACTTAGGATAGGACTCAATGCCGTGTTGTTTCATAAAGATCATGTTCTTGAGTATGGGTCAAATCAGTTGAGGCCACATGAACTGACTTATTCTACGATAGATCTCATGTATGCTTCACTGGTTCAGGTTTTGAATTTTTAGTTTTATTATATATTTATAGAAAATATTACTATGTATTACGATCAAAAATGCATAAAGTATATATCTTCAAATAGAGATTTAAATCCTCAGTAGTTGTGGTGGGTTATGTATAAGAAGCCTTTTGATTTTGATATAGCATATTTTCCTGAGAAGTATAACAGTGTTGATGATGGTTTGAATAGGAATAAATGAACTCAAGTAGTCCATTGTCCATGTTCCTAGTGAAGGATGATGAGTTTTTTGGCTGATATTCATATCGTGGTTTGGGAGGGCCCATAGTAGGTGGCCATCGTATCAGTATAAGTGGAATCCACGCATTTGGGCTGGATCAAGTGGATGCATTATGATGACCCTGTGTATTTGGACTTGAGGGAAATCCTAAATGTGTGGAGTCACCTTTGTATTAGACTATAGACGAGAATGAGATCATTTATGTCTAGTACTCTATTTGTGTCCATACATGTATACGAACAGTGATGATGCCCGAATGTTATGCCAAAAAGTTGGTGGTGGATCTCGGTTTGAAAAATATATATTTTTACCTACATCGAAAATATTGGTTTTAAGGAATGAAAATGAATATTTCAAGGTTCATGAAAAGATGTTATACATTTCAACGAGTGAGGGAATATTGAAAATGGCTTAGTGTTTTACTACTGCCAATTACCATTCTAAATGGAATTGAATAGATATCAAGAAACATTATCATGGATTTTTTGGTGAGTCTGATGAGTATTCATAAAAAGAATGAATATTTTTGGGTGATTTTGGACTAATTGAAAAAGGTATCATATTTACTACATATCAGGGAGACATTCATATTGAATAAGTTGGGACTATTGTATGTTCATGAAATTGTACATTTTTTGGGGTTACATAGATTATATTTTAAGACTGTGACACATGTTTCAAAATATTATTCTATAAATATTTGAAAAAGGAATTTGGTATGCTGTTATATCTGAGTATGGATGTCCACCCATAGATAGATGGATAGTTTGAACGTATAATATAGATATTAGATAATAATACATGCTTTTTTATTCTATAATTTTGTGGGTCTCAGGATAAAAATACGTAGTGCTCGTTGACCTATCCTATGACAATAATTATTAGGAAACTATTAATATCGTACTATATGAGTCACTATATAGTTTTCCACGAAGATAATATCTATGTTGCATGGAAACAGGAGACTTTGAGTTGTTAGGACACAGTCTCTTGCAGTAGATATTGGAGAAGGTTCATTTTATTCGAACAAGTGTGGCTATAGCTTAAATTAATAAGATGTCGTAAATTGATTTACGTTGATAACCCCATGAGTTTATATTGGGTGATCATGTATTCACTCGGGTGTCGTCTAGGTTGGGTCATTGTAGTATTTGGAGACAAGGATTGCTTGTGCCAATGTTTTGTTATAATATTAGATATTGTGGAGGTAATTGGGTCGATGGCATACCGATTGGGTCTTCCATATAGGTATATTGTTAGGAATTATGTTTTTCAGGTGTAACATCATCAGAAGTATGTCCCCAACCCTTCTCATATGATCAACGTTGATGGTGTTGATCTTGATACTTATGTGTCCCTTTAGAAGCAATAGATTCCTATTGTGGATCAGAGTGACAATGTGTTCTATGGAATGATTGTTTAGATAATTGGAGCATTGTTGAAACATGTTCATGTTTAGGGGAAAACAAGGTAATATTTAGTTGGAAACATGGTAATGTTTAAGAGGAAACATGGGTGATAGAAAAATATATGCTGGGTTAGTGGCATGATCTTTGTAAATAAGAATCATAGGGATAATTTGGAGTACAAATCATGGATGAGGTATTATAATGTGAGGATATTGTAAGATACTGAAATTTCATGATGATATATAATGCTCTTTTTTAGGCACTCTTTTATCCTTGTCTAGGGGAACCTTTAGTGGGTTTTGTGGATTTTCTTAGGTGAAATTGGAGAAGTATGGAACCCAATGTGGTTGTACGTAGTTGGCGTATGGTTAGGTAAAACTGTAAAATTTGGACTAGGAAAATATTCACCCCATTTAGAGAGACATGAAGTAGCTCATCATTGGAATATGGTTTGGAAAAACTATGTGACCTCCCTCCCAAACCATGAATTCATAGAAAGAGAGGATATGAATGATTGTCACACGGTTTGGAAAACTGTGCACCCCATCCCATTAAATTGTGTAGAGGGTTTTTTATTAACCAATTTTTTATTTTAATTTACCAAACCATTGGTTATTATCTTTAACCTCCGTAATTGGGCCTAACATGAATTAATTGTATTATGGAGTCTCTCCAGAGGATTCCAAGGATCCTCAATCCCCTTTCATGATGAATTGATGATCTGATTGAAGGATTATCACTTCTTTGATATGTTTTTTCCTCACTGATTGGTTCTTTATCCCGCCATTCTCTCATTTCAGTAGAAGTGTAATGATTTATCTTCTTGTTAAATTGTTTTTAGATGTAGATTTTGATGGTTGTGATCTATTTTATCATGATCATAGGTTTTGGTCCTAGATCTTCCATGACATTTTCGTTTTGACCATTCTTCTTGAATTTTGCGACTTTTTATTTGTGATCATTTTTTAAAAAACATCACGTGGGTGGTATAAATTTCAAATCACATTGTTTTGATTATAATTGATTGTCTGTTATTGCGATATTGAAATTTCCTCGTTGGGAAAGTGGCCCCAAATTAAATTAATTAATTAATTAATTTTTGAAATGTGATAATGAAATTTGTTGATTATGAGATAATATAATTGGTTAATGTTGTCATTATAAATTTATTGATCATTGGATTATGAATTAGAGAGTGACCCTTGTGGTGTTTTTATATGATTGATATTGATAGAAAACCTTGGGATGTGTCTAAATGATATAATTTATGATTTTTAATTTGTGAATTAATGATAAATGAAATTGTGAAATGTGTGAATAATGAATTATGATAATTTATGATAAATGGTTATAAATATGGGACCATATGATGTGATATATATGGTTGAGTGTTTCTAATTTGTACAACTACTTGATATATCCATGGGGTGCTAGATTGCCACTCTAGGCCCCCTATATATTTATATATACATGTGGTCATTAACTTGTGGGATAGGGTCTTCTACTACAAATACCCATAGGGATCCATATTTCTCCTGTAAGGCCCCATTTTATGAATTCTATAATTGAAATTAATTCATTAATGGAAACTCTTGTTGAAAAAAAATCTGATATATTATTGGGATGTTTCAGACTCTGGAATAGTTCAAAGTGGGTATTGATGCTTCACATTCCATCACGGACCTGTGGTATTGTGTGGTTATTTAATTAATAATACATTGTGATTTTTTTAAAATTTAATTAATTTATTTTATTATTTTTTCAACTGTATACAGTGGGATATAATGGATATAGTTTTTCATGTTATTGGTGGTGGATTACTATGTTGTACTCAGAGCTTACTCAGGCTACCTGTCAAGTGTGCAAATAGACATCATGTGTATAGGACATGACAATGGAAAGATTCCAATGTTAGATGGTTGAGATTGGATAGAACATATGTTAGAGATTAGTACACGATATTAGGACCTCATTGGAGTTTTTTGTCTTTTTTTGTTATTCGTTTTAATCTTCACACATATATGGCAAGAAATATCTACAGATTTGGTTTTTATGTTGCTTTCCTACTTTAGAATACAACGGGATACATTTTTTTTGATTATCATATTATTCTTGTTATTATTTAATATCATTTTTCTATTAGATACTTAATTACTCTATTTTTCTACTTCTATAATTATGGTATAGTCTCCCCACAATATATATAATTCCATCGATGCAATTCTTCATCCTCTAGTATATGGGGATGTGTTTTCTACGGTCATGCGACCAATCGGATTGGGGCACTGTCATATAACACATGATTCCGTACATCACCGTATCCTCTTCAAAATATTCTTTAACCACTATAAAATGATTACATAATTGACTTAACTATACCAATTTGTTTTATACTAATGTTAAATCCCTTTTCAATCACCATTATATCTAATAGAAAATACAAAACCTCATTCCTATGGACATATGTACTTCTTTTTCCCTGAAGCATTGCATATTATTTTTCATCTCCATATGTCATAGATTATTATGTATAAATAATTAAAGGATATATATTATTTTAATGTAAAAGTTAGGATTTGGTAAAGATTCAATAGAATTTAAATTCTTACCCTCCAATCTATTGGAAAATTTTATCATCCCTCATTCATATATATGAATTTCCACCTATACGAAGCGATGTGATGTGTTTTTCAATTTTGACAAACATGGATGATATTAAATATAGATTATATTAATTTTTATGTAATTTATTATTTATTAATGATTCAAAAAAAAATATTATTAATTACCTTTTATTCATTATTTAAATTGGATAATGATAACATCAATTCAGTATACGTAAGGACTACAATCTCAATGATGTGATATAATTTATTTTTCATCACTGATTTAATTTAGTGGTTATATATTTTCCTATAATGAATTAATATGATAATTATAACATTGTTAAATAAATTAATGATGTAATCATAACTAAGGTGAAAATACTAGAACATTCAAAATGGAACCATTATGGGAAACAAAAGTACTAACACCCAAAAATAGATTTCAATAATGAATTATTTATAAATTTCTAATTATAAATTATAAAGAAATGATATATCTGAAGACAAGTTTTATTATTTTTATAATATATATAATAAATATAAATTTCAAATATGATGCATTATGATAATGTCGAATGAAAATCAAGATATGATTTTATAGTTTATGATAAAAACACATTTATTTTCATGATTGTATCTCTTAAATTTATTATGAATAATGTTTTATAGTAATTATAATTCATAACCCTTGTATTTTGATTTAATCTATCAATATTATGTTTTCAAGGTATTTATTTCTTTCACCACTCAATTCTATATTAAATGATGGAGACAATGATTAAAATAAATATTGACCATGTTTCTCGTTTCATATCAAGAATTGTTCTCTTCTATATCCAACTATATAAAATTGTTTTGTAAATTTTTTTCCTACACATTAAGGTTTTTAAAATTTCATATCCACTACCTTTAAATTTATTTACAAAATATTAATAAAAATCTTTTTAATTGTTTTTTTTCAACTCACATTATATTTTTTTTGAAAAAGTGTGAAAATTTTTTCCTTTATATGGTTTACAATATTAACAAATTTTATCACCCTCATGTCATTACTTTTACATGAGGTATCCATTAAATGATTAAATAGTTTATAATAAAAAATGATATAATTTTTCAGAAATATACAGTAATTAATAAATTCATATTAAAAAGTAATATTTTCTCCTGCTTTTCAAAGTGTATTTTATATTATTCAATAAACACGTTTCTTGATCTATTTCAATATTAATTTAGTATTTTTTATTAAATAGGGTTTTATCATATGATAACAGTAAATTATTTTCATTTTATGTCTTATGGTGCTTATGTTTTAAGGATCTATTTTTGAAACACCTTTCATCCTATGAGTTAATTATGCAATGATGAAATTGTCAATGTTTTTATGATACTATAGCACACTTTTGTATGAATTTTATTTTTTTGATGAGTGGTACTATAATTATATATAACTTTAATGCATTAGGAGATGATGGGATTTAGGAGTGAACAAAATCTAGTATGGGAATATTACAACAATTTATATCACTAGAGTGATTCTTGAATATGTAAATGATTTTGTATTATAATTTTTATGGTATATAATTTTTTATGCTTATGACATCCTATCATTTCCCATGATCGATTATTGGTGATTTCACAATATTATGACTCGAGAATTTTAATATGACAAATCTCTATGACAGGACACATGATTTCGGGACTTTGAAATATAGGGGAGGTTTTTATATGTTCTTAGTATGTTATCATAAAATTTTTATTATCTTATTCTCACTTATAATAATCAATTAACATCCTCTATATTTAACCACATTGAGTATATGAGTGTGCAATATCTTATGTCATTATTTTCCCTCGGTTATGACAAAAAATATTATATAGGGTATATCTAATGAGGTCACTATGAACGGACACGTTTAAAGTATATAATGGAGATCACACGTAAAATTATTTTATAATTTATCGATTCTCTGAATACATTGATCATTTGCTATTCTGGGGCATGAGTTTTTTTTAATGTATCAAATATTTATAAAAAATATTATAATATTTATAATAGTGATGCATGGGTCACCAAACATTCATGGGATTTGGATATTGAATGCAATAATAAATTCTTGAATATTATGTTTAGAAATAGAAGATAATCTTAAATTATTTTATCCATATTGTAAGTAAGTAAACTCAAACGGTGTCTCGGTCACTATGCTAGTGTGGTATCCTTTATATCATTAACTAGTACTTAATAAACTCTTTCATGGGAGATGGAGATTCACGATGGTCAAACTGTCCTTTTCCAAGGATTGAATGGTTCAATAATAGTAAAAATAACTATTATTTTACTCAGATGAATTTTCATGCCCCAACATGAAACATTCAGAATGGTAACCAGATCAAGGGTGACTAAACCTCATATATGTCCCCAAATATGTTAGAGTAATCTTACTAATATAAGGTTTCTTAAATGTTACAATATGGTTAACATTATTCACATTTTTTAATTAATAAACATCTTATCAAATTATTTTTCTCTTCTATATGATATTGTAAGAGCCAATGAACTAGGATAATCAGTAAGGCTGAATTGTTATAACAGTTCCCTACTATTATATGAAGCTAGAAGTACTACAATAGTATTTAGGAAATTTCTATGTTCAGTAGCTGAATGATAACATATGATTGGATATAAATGCTTCAAAAAATTAGGATTGGAGAGTAATATAACTTTAAGGCCTTTTATCAGGGTGTATTCCTTTGGTAATATCTTGGCTATGACAATATGAGAACAATTCCAACTAGAAAGAAATATAAATTTTCACATGTCATTGGATGATCGCATATACAGATTTGGGTAGTGGAGTTAACACTTTAATATTGTTACTAATGAAAATTATTAGTCATGTTATTTATTGTGTTGAAACAAATTGATATGGAATATACTCATGAGGAAGTAAAATATGTTTGGGACACCATGAATAATTTTTCACTAATGAATAATATGTAAAAAAATTATACATTATGAATTTGATTTATAAATTTGACAACTTAGGCCCTCTGATTAGAATTTAGTTGCCTAATTATTTCTATGTATATACAAATAAAAGAAAATGTAATTTCTAGAAAGTAAAATAAAGGGATTAAGAGAACATAGGTTGATGACATAGTTTTAAAGGCTTCATGATAATAGTTATCATGGTAAATGAATTATATTATACATTAATATTTCATATAAGTTTTCATTTAATCATAAAAGTATCTTCTTTTTATGTATTCATAGTTTTATTTCTAGATGCTAACCATCATCTTTGAGAGGGATGTCAAACACCAATAAAATGTGACATAGAGGGTCTGACACTATTGGTATCCAGAATCATTGTTAAATGTTAACTATTATTTTTTATTTCAAATCTTGAATAGAAATTATTCCCCTCCATTTATTATTAATAACTCATATTTGTTTTATTTGAAAAATTCATTCCGTAAAAAATCAAGAAAATACTAGTGATCCAAATATTTAATAAATATTTATTTTATATTTAGTGAATGAAATACTTGTTCATTTATTAGGGAATAATTATGTCATATTTATTTATTAAATAATAAGTAATTATTCACATAACTATAAATATTATGGATTAATGGTGAGATTTTTTCAATTATATGGTGAGATATAATATATAATTATTATTTTTAATAAATATTAAACACATTATTCAATAAATAATATTTATTTAATTATAGGGTTTAATTCATGCCAAAAATTATATTATTAATATTATTATTATTGACGTGGGTTTTTTTTGGGATTAAGGAAATAACAAGGGAACATGTTATATTATTATTTTCAAACTAAAACATCATTTAAACCCAACTATATTATTTCCATACCCATCACTAACAGTTTGCTTTGATATTCACAATGTCAACTAGAGAATTCTCTCAAGACATAGACAACTCCTCTCCAAGAACACTATCTTGAATGGAGTGAAATCTTTATCCACTACCCCTATTGATCCTATAGGGAAAAATTGTATTCCATATTTTAAGTGAGTCATTTGGTATCCATATATGATTAATAAAATCATTAGGACCTTTCGCACTAGCACTCAGAGATTCATACGACATCACTCATAGGTTCATGGTAGACGTGTGGAAAACATCATGAGGGAATCTATACATGGTAACTAATATGCGATGTTGATACAATGTTGAGTCATACAATTAAGGAATAATTCATCACACAGTATCTCATTAATTGGATAGAGTAATTATAAATGATTATGTGATGATCCTGATTTGTTTTTTGGGCGTTCTTTCATCAAATAATTAATGAAAAAAAAAATTCTCTTTTCACTATATTATATGAAATTTAAATCCCATAATAGTCATTGATTATGAGGAAAATATGTGTTTTTAATTCCCAAAAAAATACTTCCACTACAGCTGGAACCAAAAAGTGTTATTAGAGAGGTCTCGTAATCATTTTTAATTATTTAAATATTTGTTTTTTGATTTTTAAATTTAAATTTGTTTTTCATTTCTAGTATAACCATTGTTAAATTTGAATCATAATATCTCATATTATTTTTCTTTGTTCTTCAATATATATATATATATATATGATTTATTATGAGTGATGAATATTTGTATAACTGAACAATTTGGGAAAAATATTCTTGGGAGATAGAAAAAGATTTCAGGGAATGTATCCTTTTCTAACACATTGTCTACCATTTTAAATGAACAATTATGAAATAACACATATTTTTTAGTGTAATTCATCTATTTTATATGGAATTTAATTAATTGTTGGTACTATGGTTTCTAAATGATAAAAATGGATGGTATATTTTTTTACTTTCAATACACACTAGGTTGATCAAAATTTATTTTCGAATAAGAAGGAGCAATTTGAATATCAAAAACTTTTATAGATGTTGAAGAATTATGAAAAAAAATAATTCCTGTGCAGAATTATTCTAACTAAAATGAAGTTCCCAATATTGTTGAGATTTATTAAATACATGGACTTAAGAAGAATTTTTATGATTTGGTCACATGTGGTTTTATGGAAGGAAGAATAGTGAATATATGTATTGAATACATGTGTAAGAATTTAGTGGATATGGATGTATTTTAAGGGAATGAATGAAAATATGTGAAAAGTAGTTTTTTCAAAATCATGGTGTTTCCATACCTTCTGAAAGAAAGTTGGTAGAGGAATTATTTTCATGAATATGAAAACATTGAGTGAAAGGGTGAAGGAGTTTTTTGGAGTTGAATGTAATTGAAGACTCAGTGATTCCTCATTAAAAAAGGTAAATTGAAACATATTCATGAATCAAAATATTCTTCATCAATTCCAGAGTGGCACAACAAATGAAAAAATGCTCAAGCATGCACAATTTCTCATGAAAGATGTGTTATAAAGGTGAATTGGACATAATTGTTGATTGAATGGGTTTCAAAGCAGTGATATATTTTTATGAATGTTATTTCTACATAGCGTATAGAATTTTATGATCCTTTGAAACATGTATAGGAGTTTTATAAGGGATGGTAGTTGAGTGTCAATGGAGACATCAATTCATCGATGTTATGAAAAATTGAAATGAAGTGTGAAAAGTAGGTGTTGTGCAAGGTTGTTGAACAAAGGGTCAACCAATTCTAAAAATATCTGGCTACCCCCACCTATTTTTCTCATATGGAGGAATTATTAATGAAGAAGAAAATATTTGATTCATGAAATCTTTGGGTGAAGTAGTAATGATTTCATTAGTTAGGTGAATAATTTTTTTATAGAGAAATATTTGAATAAAAAGTGATAAAAAGAATGTAAATGAATTAGTTTGACCTAGTGGTTGATGGAAATATCATTAAGAATATCTCAGTTGAACAAATAAAACGTCTTTCATTAATTCAAAAAAAGTGAGAATCATCATAGATTGAAATTTCAATGAAAGTTAGTAATTTCAAGACATAATTAATGTTTTTAAGGTGGTCAGTTTTACATATAATTAAAAGTCTTGTGAAGTTTGGACATTTCACAATAGTTCAAGTTTAATGAAAATTTGAGAGTTTCCGAAAAATTTTATAGTTTCAAAAGGAATATTCTTGACAAAATTTAAAGAAATAAGTAGAATAATAGGAATCAGAAATTAATATTATGTGAACAATATAATTAGGGAGATGAAATTTATATCTAGAACGCATAGAGTGACTAATGTTATTATGGTAAAAATAATTAATTTATAAATATAATTATTAATTATTACAAATATATAAACTATGTATGTTCCTCCATTGAATTAGTTCATCAAGGTGAAGAATAAAAAGTGTTCATTGGGAGAGGAGTCACTAAACCCTAAACATTATAAACATAGTGAAGTTGTAATAGAGTGTCCACAAAAAAATTTGAATCATCCAAACTAGTCAAGCATATGGGAATATTCTATAACTAAAATACTCTCGATGTAGTCTCCATGGACTATGACATAGTTCGAAATGTGAAAACAAGTCTGTAGTTTTTATATTTCAGTGTATGCTTTTTGTGTTATTTCATGATTTTATTAGATAGTTTTAACGAGTTCCTATAATTAATGTGATGGGATCCATTTTAGTTAAAAAATTGTGTAAACTCTGTTTCACCCACCCCATCTAATGGTGTACCAGGGTCTAACATGTGGTATCTTAGGGTTTAGTTTATATTAATTATTTATAACTTTGTGAGCGATTATGATAGAGAGTATATTGATTGTTGGGGTACTTCCCAATTTTGGAGGGAAGAACCCCCTGATTTGAAAGAACATTATGAAATATAATATTTGGTATCTTATGGAGAAAGTTATCATTTTTTTATTTTATGGGATTTAGATGAGTGATGAGAGGGGATTATTTATGATTTAAATAAAATGTAAAATTCAAGACATGGATGAAAAATACCTTGATGGTCATACTAAATCACTATCAAAAAAATATTTTTAAATTTCATGAGTTACACAAATAAATTATTTTTATATGACACTTGAAAATATATCTTATCGGGATAAAAAATTGATGGAGGGGAATATCCATGTTATTAAAAACAATTTTTATGATATGGAAATGAATCTTGATAAAAATTCAAATAAGTTAATTCATTGAATTATTGAATATGATGGATTTATTTGAGGAATTATTATGAAATTAAGGACATTGACACTATAAAGAAAACATGTTGGGAAAAAATCCCCCAAGGTAACATTGCAGTATTTTTGGGTTGATTGTGTTTGTTGACAAAGCAGGTTTCCATGGAGAATTGTCGAGTTCCCGAAAAGTTGTTGACATTACATGTTGAAAAAGAACTATGACAAAGGAATGGACGATCTGGAGGCGGTACAAAAGAGCAGTACAAGGTGGCGCCGTTTTCCAGTGTTTGCCAAATTTTTGGGGTCCAAAATTTGGAGTTTGGTGAGCATCGCGAAAAGTGGATTTCCATGAAGATCATAATTCAATATGGCCAAGGCATGAATTTTGCGAAGATAGGATGCATGGTTTGGAAATCGCGAAGACCGGAAGAATGAAGGCGGTGATGATTCGCGATTACGTCAAGATTCGCGAACGGAGGAGGCTGAAGCGCATCGCGGCGGTGAAGGGCTTTGCGAGGGAGCTTCGCGGCGAAGGCGCGAAGGAATGTTGGGCTTCGTGAGGGAGCTTCGCGGAGAAGTCGCGAAGGTATGTTGACGGTGATTCTTCGTGACTACATCATGCTTCGCGAACGGGAAATTGCGGTGGAGCTTCGCGATTTGGACAGAATTCTAGCAGAAACTTTGGAGCTTCGTGATTTGAGATGACGTGGCGTTGACTTCGCGTGGAAGGGATGAGGGTCGGTGGAATCGCCTATAAATAGAGGCCGACCCCTACGAGCGAAGTAGAGAGAATTTTCAGAGAAAATCCATTGCTCTCGGTTCGCGGAGGTGGTTCGCGAAGGCAGTGTGCTTTGAGAAAGAGGAGCTTCGCGGCGGCTATTGTAGCTCCGTGAAATTTGTGTGCTCCGCGTTGGCTCAGTGAGATTCACGAGAGAAGTTTCTTTGCAACGAGTTGAGATTCGCGGGAGTTCTTCATGAGAGATCTTCACGAGAGAACTTCGCGTGAGAGCTTCGCGAAAAGGCAGGAGCTTCGCAAAGGCTTGTTGAGCTTCGCGAAATTGGGAGCCTAGCAAATTTGAGTGCTTTGAGGAGGACTTTCCAAAGGTAGTTTGCCTAGTGTTCAGAGGAAAAGAGGTATTCATCTACGGATGAAATTTTAACTTCAACAGAGCATCTACATACAGAGAAAGATGCATTCCTTAATGGAAATGAAGAGACCTACAGGTCTATAAACTGTGAGTAAATCCCTTCCAAGAGTAGTGAGCTTAGGAAGAGGAAAAAGGTGATCCTCTCCACCAGCAGTGAGCCAGAGAGAGAGAAACAGGGAGTGACCCTTGGGAAAGCAGTGAGCTGACCCTAAACATTGTATTGGCAGTGAGCCTGGGCATAGAAGTGATCTAGCCCGAACATTGTAATCCACAGCTAGTGAAGTTTAGTGGACTTGGTACGACCGGCAACCTGTCGGCGTATGCTCCTTGGATGTATCCCTTCGCGGTGAACAAAGTAAAATTGATGTGTCCTGTGCTTTCTTTACATTCTGTTTATATTGTGCAGCAGGAAAGAGAGAGAAGAGTGTTTTGCATAATAGCGAAACAAGATCAGAACGGGCTTTAATTTTCAATTAGTCATACCCTGATTCACCCCCCCTCTCAGGGTATTCAGCCTAGTGGACCTAACAAAACCCAAGTAAGGTATTGACCTTTATAAAATTTTATTTATTTGGACCATGAAGAAAATAGATCTATCATATCTTCTATTAATGACATATGAAGGATTTTAGTTTCCACTAAAATGAGAGTTAAATCATTTGAGACAAAAATATGATAAATTATGGTGTTAAAATTAAAATCAAGTGAAAAAATTGATATATCAAAAGGTATTGATGATAGTGAAGACATTGATGTTGAATTTGTTTCTCTTAATATATAATAATTTGAGGGACTAAATGGTGTATTAAAATGAAATATTATATTCCCTTGTTTTCGATGTGGAAATGTATGGAACATTGCGTTATGCTGCTCAACATAATTAGATGATGAATAATGTGTTGAAGAAATAATAAAATGGTCTTTGATTAGGTTTTTTGAAAATGTAAAAATAAAACTATAAATGAAATTTTCATGGAATATATTTATTATTAAAAGAAAAAATGAAGATATTTACATTTTATAGGAAGTCAAAATTTAGTTTTAATATAATGTTGAATATACCATTATGGCTATAGTTGAAAATGAAGAACCCATGTAATATTTTTTTGTTGATCTCATGGTTTAACATGATGTTTTTCTTGATTATAATTACATTAAAATAAAAAATAATAATAGGAGAATTTCAAAAATAACCATTATATTATGTGGATTGGCTTGATTACGAGACTGATTCACTATTAGGAGTGAAAAAACACCACTTGACCACCTATGAAATCTCATGATATGTTTGGGAGCCTAATATAAATATTAATGTGGAAATTGTTTTTTATTAATTATAATAAAATTGTTTTGGAGGAGAAATATAATATAGTTGAAGTACTGAATATGGTGTCATTAATTTGAGAAGTTGGAAACTGGAATGAAATCATGTGAACTGAAGAACACACATCCATTTAAAATGATCTTAGATGGATTTCTATTATAAAGGGAAAAACATGTATCAAAAGGAGTGTAAAATGTTTTAAATTCTCAATGTCCAATATTGGTGTGAATAAGTTGAATTTTGAGTGAACGTGATGAATAAATAGTGGAAATGAGATTTTTTTTAAAATGAAAAAAAAATCTGTAATGTAAATGAAAAAAATTATTCTGAAGATAAAATGGATATGAAATTTCACCAAAAAAAATTAGATGGTGCAAAAAATTCCTCAATCCTCAAGATGTAATGTATGTACATAAAAATATAATAAATCTAGGGTAATTGAAATAATCACAAGTATGAAGATGGTTATTCTGAGGAATGGATCTATCTATATTGGGAATCACCTGACACTCAAAAACATAGAATGAGATCTTAACCATCCTTATATAGAATAAATAATTTCAAGGGATTTTTTTCATCATTATAACTTTTTATATAAATATATTAACTATAATAAAATAGATTGTAGAAACGACAACAATATAACTCAATGAAAAGTGAATATTTGTCAGTCAAGAAACATCACCAATAGAAATGGTAACATCCTATGGAAGAAGAAGATAAATATGATTCATACACTCATGTTGGGAAGTTATTAGAGAATCCATATTATACCTCAAAGAAATACTATATCTCGTGGAAGGAAAATGAGAATATTGGGAAATCAAAACTAGTAATGATTATAGCCATATCTATAAATAAAAGTATCACCAGGATTCCAGATAGTTATTTCTCATTATGTGGGATAGAAAATTTAATATTATTAAAAAACATCAATGAATGTGTTGGTTGAACATTGTGATTTTGAAATGATGGTTCCTTAAAGATCAAAGGTAGTGGAAGTACCAAATTGGTAGGTGATGAGAGAAAAAATTGAAATCTCTTTATGTGGATAGTTTGTGACACAATATCCTTAGTGTTAGTAAAATAAAAGACTTTGGACTAGTAGAAGAATGTATTCGTAAATGATTCACTATCAAATTCATCCTATTAAAGTCTCTAATGAATAGATAGAGGGAGAATAATATATTAGTTTATGTGGATAGTAAACACAACACTTGCATCATAATAATTAAAGAGGAAAACAACTTGTGGAACTATTCTGTCACATTAATAAAAAATCATGTAAAATTTTCAATGTTTATGTACATAGTAGACATCAACAATCTGATTTGTGTTTAATAAAATACTATTCACACCATGATTTAACGAAAAATTGTCCGAAATTACTATATTTTGGGGGTGAAAATGTTATCAAATCATCTTTACCTAGTCCAAAAAAATGTGTGTGTTCAAATGAATATTGTTGTGACATATGGATAGTGGTACATATTTCTATTTATTGATTATTATTGTATAATGTATTGCGTGTTGTTTTTTTTGAGTAAACATGAATTGATTGATTGCAGGAGAAGATATCTCAAATGTCTTAAGAATTAAATTGTTTGTACAATCAAGATATCGTAGTCTAAAAAATGGAATACAATAAAGAATGACTGAATTTGAAAATTTACTATAAAAATGGGAACAACCATGACTTTTAATGATTCCTGAAACCTAGAAAATGGGTTTTTGAACAAATTTATTTATAAGTGAATACCATTGGCTTAATTATAGTGATTGAAAGTACTATTTCCCCTCACATTAGAACATGGGTTGTTCAACTTGGAATGTACACTCATAATTAGACTATTCTAATTATATGGGATAAAAAGGACACCCTATGAAATATGGAATGGATGGAATCACATGATTAATTATTTTTGAGTTTTTAATGAGAATTGTTCATCTGAAATAATGAAATAAATCAAGGAATGTATGTGATACTGTACATAAAGGAATATTCCCTGGATACATAATGCAGAATGCATCCCATATATGGTAAAATAATTAGATTAGAAAAATTATGGACATAAATGAGGTCAATATCGTTGAAGATTCAATTACGATGAGACAAAAGATCTCATATGAATATTTGTTTGTTGATGATGAAAATTTTGAAAAAGGAATAATAATGAATATAGTAGTTCTGAAAGTCTGGCATAAAATTCATAGTTATCCAAATATTGATGATAATTATATAGAATTATAATAGGGATCTATTTATATATAACCACTACAAAACCCTCATAAAATAATATAAAAATAATATGATGATCCATAAAATAAAATTTTGATTTGGACAAGGATAATGAGGAATGTAGAGCTTTTTTCACTCCTATAAATGGTGTAATAGTTCTTCATTGATTAATTAGTTTAGGATGAATCATATGTTAAACAAGTGAATTATTCACTAGATTTTATTGAAAAAAACCGGGCTTTTGCACATTTTAAAAGGCCATAAAATCACAATAAGATTATAAAAAAAAGTTGATCATTGAGAATAAATTTGAGGAAAATGTAAATGTAATAAAATAAATTAACACATGGCCTATAGAAATAATATATAGAAGGTATTGATTATGAAAAAAAATTATCTATTGACTCAACTACATTTCATTAGGTCTTTCTAATCCATTACTATTCAAGGAGGTTATAAATATTATTAGATCGATGTTAGAAAAATATTCTTAAATGGTGTTCTATAAGAAGAAGTTTATATTAAAAACATATATAATATCTCATTGGAAATTATAAAACAAAGATTATATTATTTATAAAGGCCCTATATAGGATATTTTATGAAAAACAAGCATGGTATTATTGTCATTATACTTATCTGGAGGCGATGTAATTTAAAAGGGGAGGTGTTGATCTCAATTTTTACTTGAAGAAATCCTTGGGAGATCCATTTATTTTTCTTTGATATGTGTATAATATCATATTAGGTGAAATAAATAATGTATTTGTTGAATAATATTATAATCACATAAAAAATGAATTATAAATATCCATGATTGCTGAACGGACTTGCAATTTTGTGGTTGGAGATGATTTAAATGAAGGAATACATCTTCATTACTCAAGAAATGTATTCAAGAGAGATGTTAAAGAAGTTAAAAAAGCATGATTCCAAACCAATATCAACTTTTATTTCCACAGGGAGAAATATTGGATGTTAGAGGATGGTAAATATATTGATCGCACTCTGTATTGGAGGACAATTGGAAGCATTCCATATATGACTGCAACACACCCAGATAACATCCTCAAAACCTGATTAATAGATTGCTTAAAAGTTATTCTAAAGTAAGAAAATTACATATTATTAAAATTAATGATGTGGTATATTCATATTACATAAAATTATGTCTAATACTTTGAGGTTGGAATGAATGTTGACTTGTTAGGATTTTTTTGATGGAGGAATGGTTGGTGATGTGGTGGATCTAATTTCATTTCATGATGGTTACTTCTTTATTGGAAATAAATATGATGTATTTTTAAGAAATATATAGGAAATAACTTCTCATAATATGTTTTATATAGATTATATCTCTATGAAATATGAATTCACCAATTGACTATTGATGAATAAGAATCTTGTCATTATTTTTGTTGAGGTAAAACAACTGATGGTGATATTATGCTACAAAAATATCACAATTGAGGTCATGATAAAATGGATTCAACACTCTCATTCAAAAAATATCAAGATAAAATATTTCTTCATCGATGAAAAAGTTGAATAAATAATAATTAAAATAAAACCTGGATTGAATATTGATCAAGTAGTGGACATCATGTCAAATCAATTGGATGCACCAACGTTGGGGAAACATCATTTGAGCAATGGTTCCCCCCCTCCAATTACATGAAGATATTTATTTTTAAAACCTCTCCCCTTGTTTTTAAATGTTTCTATGTATTTTTGAATGTGGTGAATGTTTCATGGGGAGTTACAATCCATGGGTGGTTTTTCATCACGTTGGGGAAACATAATGTTTTTTTGAGTTTACAACCAAAGGGGTAGAATGGTATAATTCATTGTAACAGATATTTGAAGGACAAAATGTCTCTTGATGAATGAAATTCTATATAGAAATCTTATTTTCTACATCGAGATTTACTCTCATATACTTAGATTGATGGATGAGTAAATTAACTACTAACTAGATTTTTTTAAACCTTTATTCATTATTGAATTCCTCGTTAGATTTAAATACCCCAAAGGGGGATATTTTTGGCACCAAGATCATTCTATTATGAAAATTATTGGTATGTTGAGTCTATTTTCTATATGTACTAAGTCAAACATGAATTTTAATTAAATTGAAAAATGTATGTTGTTGAATATCTATAAATTTTCTATATTCTAGAGGATGCATACAATAGAATTATTCTATCGGTTAATTATTCAGACCTTGACGAAGTTTTATAGGTTGTTGGGTTTTATAAAGTACAAGAAATTATGTTCCTCTAAAGGAGTTGGTTATATCTAGTTTTTTGAAGAATGAATATCTCATATAAAAAGAGAATAAGAGAAAATAAATTAATAATTATAGGTTATATTTTTTATAATAGGATGAAGAGACACACAAATTAGAATTTATACATCCAATACCTCTCATGGAAATTTTTCAATGGAGTGATTTTCATGAAAACGAAAAAGTTTTATATACGGGTGAATAAGTATCCTGATGTTTTATGAGTGAATATTCAATGTTTCATCATCAAAATATCATAAATAAATGCAATTGATGATATTAATGAAGATTACTGTAATCAATGGTAACATGAATTGTTTGGGGTTTCATGAACAAGTACAAATATTTGAAAAATAGGTTTTATAAATTTATCTTGTCTATTTTTGGTATATTAATGGGTTTAATGGATGCTATGTATTTTCATAAAATTTAATGTATCACAGTGCAGTGATTTAGGTGAACCCATGAAATATATATAGAAAGGTTTTGTAGGGAATTGTAGTTATGGAAAAATGGAAACATCAAATTGGTGATGTTCTATAAACTAAAATAAATGAGAATATTGTTTACTGTGTGAATGGAAGTTGTGTGAATGTTCATCCAAAAATATTAATATGAATCGAACCCACCATTTAATTTCATAGAGAGATACATGACAAATTATGATTAGAATATCTAATCTATGAAATTATTCAGTAAACTAGGAATTTTTCCATCGATTGTCTGGAGAAATCATCATGATTTAGTAGTGAAAAAATAAATATTGTGAAGAAATTACTTGAGTAATTTTGACCAATGACATTCCATGAACATATACATGAAAATATAAGTAGTGTGAAGAAATATAATTGTTTGTTTATAAACCATGATATATTCTAATAAGATTGAAGATTATAAAACTCTGGGGAGTTTCATGAAATTGTGAATACTGTGAAAATGTAGTGATTTTCGTGACAAAGTATAATTATTGTGAATGTTCAGAGTTTTGTGATAATGTATGATGAATGAAAACTAAGGGGTTATATGAAAGTGATAATTTTTTTGATAACTAATTATTTTCACAAATATCCAAGAGTTTTGTAAAGAAATAGTTATTGGGAACTCTCACTTCGAAAAAAATGGCTTTTGTGAAGGTAATAAATTTTGTCGCAAACCGTCTGTCGAAGATGTTATTTGCGATGGGGGCATCGACCGGTCGCAAATAATTAGTTATTTGTGACGGGATTTGAGGCCTCATCGCAATAAGGTATGCACGGTTTGTCCACCAAACCGCGGGAGCGGTATTTGTGAGGGGGAGGAACCCCCCATCGCAAATACCCGGAGGTTGAAAATACGATATGTGACGGGGAATTTCTTCGTCGTAAATAGTTCATCTATGGGTCACTATTCACGACGGGTCACGTTGTAAATACATAGATGCGGTGAATACTATTTGCAATATGATGTTGTCCCGTCACAAATTGTTTGTCTGCATGCCACTATTTGCGATGTGACTTGTCACAAATACCCTTTTAACCGACGATAGTAATTAATGAGGTAGATGGTATTTTCAACGGGACCCGCCGCAAATAGTATCACCACAACTAATCTAACCTATATATAGCCCCATCTGTTTGTCTCATACATCACATGAATTCATACGTTCCCTCTCTCTATAAATTCTAATTTTATAGTGAAAACTTTTCTGAGTTATTTTTTTTCGAAGAAGTTTTGAAGTCGTCTACACCTATAAGAGATCATGTTTAAAAGTATTTACGTTTTATTTAATGTATTATTTATTTTATTTTTTATATTCATTTCAATTATTTTTGATTAGTTGTAATTAATTCAGATTTATATTTTTTTTCATCAGTATGTATTTGTAACAATAAATTGAAATTAGTATCACTACTTGTTAGTAATTATTAGTAATTAATAATTATTAATGATAATTAGTAATATATATAAATAATCAGCGGTAATTAGTAATTAGTAGCTATAATATATAGTAATTAATAGTAAATAATGCTAATTAGTAATAATTAATAATAATTAGTAATCATTAGCAATAATTAGTAATAAATACTAATAATTTGTAATAATTAGTAATAATTAGTAATAATTAGTAATAATTAGTAATAAATAGTAATAAATACTTTTAAATAGTAATAAATAGTAATAAGTGTTAATAAATAGTAATAACTAGTAATAATTAATAATAATTAGTAATAGTTAGTTATAATTATTAAAAATTAGTAAAAAATAGTAATAATTAGTAATAGTTAGTAATAAATAGTAATAATTAGTAATAATTTGTAATAATTAATAATAAATTTTATTAAATATATATAATTTGTAGTAATTAATAGTAATTAACGGTAATTAGTAATAACTAGTAATAAATAGTAATAACAAGCGGTAAATAGTAATAATTAGGAAATAATAATAATTTGGAAAAATAAATCAATAGATGTAATTTACAGTAACTAATAGTAATTAACACTAATTAGTAATAATTATGGGAAATTAGTAATAATAAGCAAGAAAATAGTTATAATTAGCTGTAAATAGTAATAATTAAGAAAAAATAGTAATAATTAGGGTAAGATAGTAATAAATATTTACAATTAGAAACAAATGTTTACAATAAGTAAAAACTACTACGAATTAGTAATAACCAGTTTAAAATAGTAATAAATAGTAATAAATAGTAATAAACATCAATAAATCTTAATAAATATTAATACTTAGTAATAATTATTAAAAAATAGTAATAATTAGTAATAATTAGTAATAATTAGTAACAATTAGTAATAATCAGTAATAATTATTAATAATTATTAATAATTATGAATTATTAGGAATAATTAGGAATAAATAATAATAAATAGTAATAAATAGTAAAAATTACTAAAAAATTGTTATAATTAGTAATAATCAGTAATAATTAGTAATAATTAGAAATAATTAGTAATATTTAGTAATAATTAGAAATAATTAGTAATATTTAGTAATAATTAGTAATAATTAGTAATAAATAGTAATAAATAGTAATAAATAGTAATAAATAGAAATAAATAACAATAATTAGTAACAATTACTAATAATTAGTAATAATTTTTAATAATTAGTCACAAAGAGTAATAATTAGTTAGAATTAGTAATAATTATTAATAATTAGTAATAATTAGTAATAATTAGTAATAATTAGTAATAATAGTAATAAATAATAATAATTATTAACAATAAGTAATAATTAATAATAAACAGTAATAGTTAGTAATAGTTAGAAATAATTAGTAAAAAATAATATTAATTATTAAAAATTAGTAATAATTAATAATGGTTGGTAATAATTAGTAATAATTAGTAATAATTAGTAATAATTAGTAATAATTTATAATAATTACTAAAAATTACTAATAATTTGTATAATTAGTTATAAATAGTAATGAATAAGAATAAATAGGAATAAAATCAATTGTATTATAGTGTAATAAATTGTTATAACTTGGCACAATTTCCAGTGGACTGGAGGCACTCTTTTTGCTCGGTGAATCTTCTCCTTTCAACTATAACTAACTCAAAACATTGTAAAAATATGCTTCTACGTATGAACAACCAATCACGTATGCACGAGTTTTGTCATGCATTCATATTAACACTTTTTTCATAATGTTTTTAGGTGGTGAAAGTTGGAAGAAGATGATTCATCAACTAAAAGGGGGCTCATTTGTCTGGCCGCTCATTTTACTAGCATCTTTCTCACACTAAAATTGCAATGAAGAATCTCCTCGGAGGTACGCATATCCATTCTCGTCTGCACGAGAATGGATATGCGTACGTACGTGTAGATTCTTCATTGGGATTTCACTGTGAGAATGTTGCAAGTAAATGAGTCGTCGGAAAAAATAGTAGTCACTAATCCCCTAGAAATAGTGTCACCTGTAATTAATAGTAATTTTTAAGAAGTAGTTGTAATTATTTATCTTATTTTTTGGATAGTGTTTTTTTTATTTTAAATTATTCAAAAATAGTAATGATTTTATATTTTGTAGAAAAATACGGAACAAGGAAGTCGAAAACAGTAATTATTAGATGACCTTGCTTGGATAAATCAACCCAGAAATCCATATATTTCAGGTTTAAATCCATTATATATTGAGGAGGTTGAAGGTTTTTTATCATTTGCATCATCAAAACAAGAATTTTTTTAGAAGGAATAATTATGTGTCCTTGTATAAAATGTCCTCTGAGAATGTTTGAAACATTTGACAATATTGGGGGAAATATCTTACTTTTTGGTTTTCAACCTGATTATGTTTTTTGGTATTAACATAGTGAATAATGTTCTTGAGAATATACTAATAATTTGATTCTGGATCAATCATAGTTTCCAAACTTGTTAATGATTATTCAGATCCATCAGTTCAATAAACTGAAATTGAGGATGATATTTTTTTAACTCTTGGGTTGGCACCATCTAAATTTTATGATTTTTTGAGGTCTCATAAGGATGCATTATATCCTGGTTGCAAGATTAGAAAATTAGAAGCCGTTGAAAAATTTATGGCTACTAAACCAGATAATTCAATGTAAAATAACTGTTTTGATCAGATATTTTCTTTGGTTAAAACACTATTACCCAAAAGAAATGTGTTGGCTGTAAATTACTATGAGATAAAGGGGTGGGTTTGTAATCTAGGCCTTAGCTATCCAAATATTCATGCATGTGAAAATGGTTGAATCTTATATTATAGTGAAAATGAGTCATTTGATAGTTTTTCCACATGTAGGCAATCGAGTTATAATGAATCTCAAATGAGGAGGTTTGGATTGATTCCCATAAAACAGTAGATATTTTCCCTACCTACACCAGGTTGCAGCGTTTAGTTATGTCTCAAAACACATCGTCAATGATTTTAGGAAACAATACCAAGATTTCAACTGGTAAAAGATTTAATCATCCATCGGGTGGTGATTTATGGAAATATTTAGACCGAGTGCATCTGTCTTTTTCTTTAGAAGGCCGGAACATGTTATTTCGTCTTTCAACTAATAGTTTTTGTCTGTTTGATTCTTATCGTTGCCATTATTCATGTTTTATTATCTTTATAACTCCGTAAAATTTACCTCCATGGTTGTTGATAAAGGATCCCTATATCCTTTTGACCATATTAATCACAGGACATCCGAAAAAAGAATATTTTTGTTTATTTGAAACCATTGATTGATGTGTTAAATTCATTATGGAGTAATGGTGTTATTACATGTGATGTTGATGTGAAACCAAATTTCATATTAAAATCTGCATTGATGTTGAAAATTATTGACTTCCCGACACATGGCATGTTATCTGGCAAGAGTACACACGGTCCGAAATCGTGTCCTTACTGTATGAAAGACAAAAAATCATTTATACATGTCAATCGAACAAAAAATTTCTATTTTAACTTTCATCACATATTTCTTCCAACCGATCATCCTTTTAAGAAGAAAAAAATCTCATTTCAGAAAAGGAACAATTTAAAGGGATGAACCTCTAAAAAATGATCACTGGTATAGAGTTAAAATCACTTTTATATTCATTACCTCCCATCACATTAAGACCAACAATAAACCAATAGAATATTCATGGCATTGAGAATGAACACATTTGGTTAAAATAGATCATTTTTTGGGATGTTCCATATTGGTCTGATTTTTTGGTCTACCACATGTTGGATTTCAGGGATATTGTGAAGAAATTGTTTGATAATTTATTTCATATAGTTTTGATTACACAGGGTAAGACCAATGACAATGTAAAGGCACAATTAGATCATTCCCAAATTTTTAGGCAACTAGAACTTGAACTGTTTCACAATGTCAAGTCCTGGAGGTTAATGAATCCAAAAGCATCTTATACACTATCCAAAGAGAGTCACTTATTGTTTTGTTAGTGTATTATAGATTTGAGACTTTCAAATGACCATGCTTCCAATTTGTGCACATGTGTTAAGAATGGCCATTTTACCGGATTAAAAAGTCATGATTGTCATGTTATAATGGAAATACATATGCCGATTGGATTCATAAGTTTGTTGAATTCTATTATTTGGGATTCAACAACATACATATCATATATTTTTTGAGACATTTGTATGGTGACAACAGACTATGATGCACTAAGAAAACTGGAAGAATATGTTGTTATAATTATATGTAAACTGGAAAAGTCTCCCTGTTGGATTTCATCGACTCAATGGATCATCTGATATTACATTTTCCACATGAAGATAAATGTGGAGGTCTAGTACAATTTCAAAGGATGTACCAATTCAAGATATGCAAGAAAAAATTGAAGAAAAAAGTACGTAACAAAGAATTAGTTGAAAGATAAATTGTTGAAGCTTATTTGAAAGAAGAAATTTCTATTTTCTACTCTCATTATTTTAAATATGAATATACCTCAAAACCCAACTACATGGGATAGAATGAAGGGAATATTGATGATGAAGTGAAAATAAATTATTATTATTAAATTATCTAAAGCTTGGCTTCGGTGGAATTCATGAACGATGGGTTTCAGATGATGAACATCACTGAGCTCATACATATATTCTGCTCAACTGTGAAATAATGGAATCATATTTACTATGAGTGATTCTATAACTTATTCTATAATATATGTTATAGTAATTTTAATTATTTTATTTTTAGGAAATATGATAATCATATCAAGAAACAGCTTCCCCAAAATACAGCAGCTACTCTTGAAGAACACCGACAAAAAAAATTCTCAATGGATTCAAAATCGTGTAAAATAAATTGCATATGGTTAAACATATCAATTCAGTATATTATTTATTATATTGATAATTGATTTAAATTTTATCAGGCTTCCAAATAGGAAGATAAAATTGATAAGTGATGGTGTATATTGAGTAACCCACCATCCAAAATGATTAAATTGTAAAATGCATATATGGTGAATGGGTTTTCATTTCATACACATTTATATGGGGAATCAAAAAAACAATCAATAGTGGAGTTTGGTTGAGAGGATCCAATCATAGAGAAATTGAAGTTGACTTCTATGGCATGCTGGATAAAATTTTTTATCTATTTTATCTAGATGAAAATTATATAACGATGTTTAAATGATGGTGGTTGGATACTAATAGAGGCTTATGTGTTCATTCGACTCATGGAATCATCGATATTAAATATAAAAGTCTTCTTGTAGTAAATGAACTATTTTTACTAGATCAACAGGCACATAAAATTTATTACAAAAAGTACTGTGCAACTTAAAGAGACCTGAGTTATTGGTGGGGCATAATAAAAAAGAAATCTCATGAATATACATTTACTCAAACTGAATGTGGTTCCGTTGAAGTGAAAAGAATTTATTTTTTAAGATACGACTTAAAATCTATCTTTTTCACAAATAGACATGATTATCAATGATGACACCCTATAATTATGGGTCGATGGTGATGATGATGTTAATGATGTTAGTGATGTTACAAATTAATTTGCAATGAAAATAGAAGATGAAGTTGGAACTCATATAGATATTGATGATACCAAGGAGGAATATGAAGACATTGAAATAACAGATATAAAGATGATGATGACGGTGAACAATAACACATTTAAATGATGGCTATAATCATAACTAATATATATTTATATATAATAGTTATTTTCAACTATCTACATACAAAAAAAATTTGTGTTTCAGATGGACCCTGATCTACTTCGTGAGCTGTAGGTGGATGAGCTACCTTTGGATGAGAAGGATTTGGGATCCTCTGACCCTCAGCCTACTGGCTGTTCAGGGGGTATGCAGAGTGGGCACGATCTTTTGAAACTGATTATTCTTGACCATATCCTTGATCGATGTCCATGTCTTGGATTTGATCAACGCATGTGGAGGTATGGTAACCTGGGTATTTCAGTTTTCTTTCATTTATGTATTTATAGAATAATTCGTTTATTATTTATTATTTTTTCAAAATTTTGCACATGTAGCTGCTGGAAAATGTAACACTATCTTGCACAATTATTTTTCTCAGCCATGGATCACATGGGAACAGATTCCCATTGATGTGCACATTGACTTATTCAATCATTGGCTGGTACGTAAATAAATAATATTTATTATGAAATTTATTTCATTAATAACATTATATTATAAATTATATGAATTTTTTATAGTAACTCATCGATGATAGCATGTGTGATGCTATCCACACGGCATGGGTGGTTTCAACGTGTGGTCGTTTCTGCTAGTTTTTGCAAAATTTGAGAAGGACGACCATGACGAATGCATGAGAGACAGTATCTGAAGCGTCCTGTAGAGCCCACAGACCAGAGTTTGTTTGGGATGGATTATGTTCACACTTGTTTGGTGGTGGATTTCAGAGGAGATCTACATTGGTCTGGAAGAACCGAGAGATACATGGGGTGGCACATCGAGATGGTAGCCGTACATTTAGTACACATATAGAGCATCTAGTAAGTAGCTTTTATAATTATTTTATATTAATTTAAATATAAATAGTTTCTTTTATATTCATATAGGTAGTCGAGTAGCCCAATATTACGGAGTACGACGTTTATTAGAGGATGTATGGTGATCCAGTCATTGGAGAGCTTAGAAGAGACCACCAACGTCGGAATGTGGTCAGTATTTTTTCTTTTTCAATTTGCAAGTTAAATTCATAAAATATTTACACAATTTAAATTTCAACCTAGAGTTGAAGCAGTCATATGAGGTCCCAACCTCTCAGACACTGGTCGAGATTCAGGCCGAGATGGCTGATCAGACTAGTGCCCACCATTTCTATGATGTTGCATGGATGAAAGAAAACCAGTGTGCCTTTGAGAAGGTCCGAGTAGTTTGTATCGGCCCTAATTTTACTCTTGGGACTTATTATGGTACTGATGTGATATCAACATCTATCTCTAGAGGAGCTCGTAGAGACGCATCAACTTCTGGATCATAGTATCCAGAGTAGCTGTGAGCTCAGAGGGGGCTTATAGAGAGTGTGTAGAAGTCACAGGAAAAGATGAATCCGCAGTAGCAGCAGTACCAGGAGTATATGGGTCAGTGGAAGCATCAGCAGCAATAGAAGAACAAGGAGGATATGTATCAATGGTTGAAATAGAATCACGAGATGATGGAGTACTTACGTTGTCCGACTCGTAGTTTTGGGACAGAGTTTCCTCCGCCATCTCATCCAGCACCTCCACCTCCTCCGTAAGACTATCCCCCAATGATTGTTTTTCTATGTTAAAATTATTTGAATTCATGATTTGTTGTAATGTGAACTATTTAAAGTTTCTTTCGTTTATATTATGGTTAATATTTGATAATTTTTTATGATTAATTATAATATTTTAATATTTAATTATTTATTATTAGCATTATATTTTTTAATTTTTGTTTATTGT
The DNA here is from genome assembly GCA_963277665.1 of Viscum album. NCBI lineage: Eukaryota > Viridiplantae > Streptophyta > Magnoliopsida > Santalales > Viscaceae > Viscum > Viscum album. Next base: position 1,827,622,032 of record OY728119.1, on the reverse strand, counting down.
ACTACTAATAATAATAACAATTTATGAATTTTTATATTTCTTAGCGGATATTACAAATTTTAATATATTTTATATTTTTATTATTTTAATTATATTAATATTATTTTTTAATTAATAATAATTTTATTAAATATATATATTTTTATTTTATTCATTATTTATGATGGGACTTTTTGCGACGAGACCCCATAATAAATAGTTTATATATTTTTTAAAAAAGTTTTTGTGATGGTAAAAAGGGCCAGTCGCAAATAATATTTTCCAATGGGCTCGTCTAAGTATATTTAGATATATGTAACTTATATAAACGGAAAACTATTTTGGACAGGAAAAAGGTCATGTCACAAATAATTTTTAGGATGAGCCCGTCGTAAATACTTTTTGGGATAGGCCCATCGCAACATATTTTTTTATATATAATGTATATAATCAGAGATCTTTTTACGATGACACGGTTTCCTGTTGAAAATCGTAATTTTTTGCGACGTTCCCATCCCAAAAAATAATATTTGCGACGTTGTTTTCTAAAATGGGATATTTGTGATGGGACCCTATCGCAAAACCTCATTTGTGACGACATCCCCCCACAAGTAGCCCATTGCAAATACTTCAGATTCCAGTTGTGTCATTTCAAGTGAATATTAAATTTAAAGAGAATAAAATCAGAACTATGAAGCTTGAAGAGTCTACAAAAAAATTCATGAAAAAATGCATATAGTTTCAATAAATTATTGGATAACATAAAGTTTTTTAACAAGGAAATTTTGTTCTCCAATTTAGGTTTTGGGAGTGGAGAAGAGTCAGTGTACCCTGGGTGAGGTGTGACTAATCCCTAAACATGGTTAATGATGTGCATCATGCATAGAGTGACTATAGATATAACATTGTACCCACAAAACCTTTGATGCTTAGTGCATTCTGGTATAAAAAACACACTATCACCATATGATACAAGAATATTCACTTAGTTGTGATTAGTGTAAAACTATTTTATTTTTTTCCCGTTAAATCCTATTGTTTTTGGTTGATTCAAGGATTCCTTAAAAAATTTCTGGTGAGTTCCTACCAATATGGGGACAAGATCCATTAAATTCAAATCCCAATTTAACACTTGGATGGACCCCCAATTATGTTATTTCATTTTCTAACATTAATACACAAATCATCTTCACCAGTCTATCTTGGAGCACAATTACCCAGATGAAAAATCTTATAGCATGCATACATGTTGTATATTCTACTAGAAAAAGGAATTCCATGTGTTTATTACCGTACATGTTTGATTGGTAACCATGTAACTCAAAGATAACATAATGTGAAACCTATATACAAGTAATGTACTCCATTAATGTATTCAACAGACCAATAGTTTATGTCCTTTGGAATATTCACTAGATAAGAGATGAATAATAATACATGATGTGTAGTTGGATAGTAAAAACAATATTTATTACCATATAAAACTAAATTTAAAATTAAATTATTATACTTATTAAAACATATCAACATGTGTTCCTTATGTCATTTATTTCACTTATATAATCCTAGTGATTATATATATAAATATATATAAATATATATATTAAATGACTGATTAATTTCTACAAAATATTCAAAACTACATATAATATATAAGTCACAATATATTCCTTACTAAATGCACTTTAAAATCATGACATATTGTATAAATAACTGGGTTTTTTTATCTATTTTACTAAACACACTATGAAATTATGTGATATTATGTTGATTATACATTTCTTATGAGTAAATAGACCATGACCATCATACACATTGGGTAGTTTGGATGGGTACACATCTTGTTTCATATAAGGTAAATATTTTGACTTTTTCAATTTTAAATAATTTTTATGTATTTAAAATAATTAATGATTTGAAGATCAATAACATATGAATTAAAATTTATTGAAAATAGATGACTAATTAAAAGAATAATTAATTTTTTCATGTGTTATTTATCGTAAATAAATATGATTGGAAATTAAATCTAGTTTATGAAATGTGTAATTCATTATGTGTTTTTTGAAGATCATGAGAATAGGAAAAATTGTTTTATGTAATTGGTTTCATTTTAATTAATTAATTATTATTAAATTAAATTGACCATTTTTGCATCATCTAACCTCATTTAACGAAATCAACTATGCCTCCACCTTTTATTTTATATATACCACTAAACTAATACTTCAGTTCCTCTTTCCAATGTGTGCATAAAATATTATTTAATACATTGATATCCTAAGAAAATGGAGGCATATCTTGTTTAGAGAAGTGTAAAAACCAATTTATGAGATGAATTTAAGGATATGTAGATAGCTACAACCCAAACAAAATGTTATGGTTCAACAGGATTCTCCCATACATAAATGGTATGTTTATCATCCTCTAGATAAAATAACAATTATAAAAATCTAATGACCATTCCACTCTTATTATTTCATTTGTATCCATTTTAAAGGTTTCTTTAATTATTAAATCTTTGTTGTCATTTGATAAATCAATGAATAGAGTTTCATTCATGATAGGACAATAACAATTTTCATTATATGAATTCTTTATTTAATATTTTTTTAACCACTTATGTATTTCCACATAATATTTTTTTTTCTGTAATGATATAATGGAACATGTTCTTCGCCCAAGGAGTCGGGGTCACGAGCTGCTGACATTTTCGCCCGCTTGATGAAAAAATTGGGTACCAGCCCAGTGTTGCAGGGACATCCGGGGGAGACCAGGAAGGAGGAGGATATGGGGAAAATGATGATGAGGAAGAGAATATGTGAGGGTTGTTGGTTCTAGAATGCACTAGTGATGGAATTCTGGGGAATGCAGAGGTGGTGGCTGAGGAGGACTTAGTCAGAACTATTGATGATGGTTTGGGGCAGGTTGGTGATGGCCATGGACTCGGGAATTTCATGGGTCGTGGTAATGAGCAGACCTTAGAGGAGGTTTCACCGCATGTTTTTCCATTATAGGGGGAGCCTAGTTGCACATATTTAGGTTCCCATGGTGGAAAATGCAACTAGGCGGGGTTTGGTGTCCTGTGACCCTTAGACCCAAGTACTCCCATACCTCCCAAAAATTCTGGGAGTGAGGGTAAGTTTTAGAATGTCATGGAGACTAAAGAAGGCAAGATGGACCCTCCGAGCAGGCCGCGAAATTCCAATGAAGGCACAAGGGTGGTTATAAAAACTTGTTTTGAAGGTCAGCAATTAATGATGAGGATCTTGTGGAGGATGACTCAGGAGATTATGGTCTCAGCCTTGTCTCTATGGACAGTTTGGACTGCGCCTCTCGGAAAGGTCCCCATAGCCCAAGAAGGGAGAAAGGTAAAAAAGGGAATCATGATGCCAGAAAATGCATTGTGGTTCAGGGGAAAAACCCAAGGGTTGCAAGGACTACTCTCACTTGCCGAAACTAATGGAAACCAGGCTGACCAAGAGAGGTGGGAGTAAGGCGAAAAAAGGCCCACTCGATAGGGCTATTGGTGACTCAATCGGAGATATAGGAGAGATAGTAAAAGAGGTAAGGGAGTGTTTGAAACTCATTATCCTCTCCAAGGAAGAAATGTCTGAGAAATATATACGGCTGAATGCCTAAAATGAGGACACTATTAGAATTTATGAAAGATAGGTGTAGGTGATAGGAACTGAGGATCAACAAGAGTCGATTGACAAACAAGACCAGATCATTACCAAGGGTTTCAACCGAGAAATAATCTCCGTAGAGGAATTCATTCAAACAATCGACATAATGGTTTATTACATTGAATTACTAATCAGGGAGGATCCAAACACTCGGGTTGGTATCCTGCAATGGGAATTTTATAGAGTGTCTGAATCAAATCATCCTAATCTCGTGTTTTGTAAATTTGTGAGCTCCTTTAGCACTTAGTGTTGTGTCTTGAGAAGAATGGTTTTCCACTTTGCCTTAAAGTGTCTTTTAATAAAAATTTATATTCGGAGTTATATAATGGAAAATTTAGGCATAAATGAAAAAAACTATCAATTATATAAATTAGGTTCTTATAGTCTCCCACTACATGGGTAAGAATTAAACAATGTTTATATGTGATTAACCAAACTCAATTATTATGATTTATATTATTATGGATTTTTAATCATCATTCCGTGTTCAAAATAACTTAGATTGCATTAAGGGTTGGTCTCCCCTATGAGATGTGGCCCAACTAGTAGGCAAAGAGTTGAGTATATTTTTTTTCAAGATTTCAGATTTGTGGGTCCACTCAACAAATCTTGTAGGAATGAGTTAATATTTTTTTCAATTTATGTCTACCAAATTACCTTATATTATATTAAAATACTTCCATATCAGTTATGAGGAAATGAATAGGTATCCTTAACATTATAATATATTATAAATGTGACAATCTAATGACTACAGTAAGAGATATATGGTTTTTATAATATTTGTTCTCATAAATATACATTTATTATCTATTTTTATATATTAATTTAATAGAATTATGATATTATTAATGATATATACGAAAATTATCTCATCACTTTTATCTATACATGAGAATGAAAACCTTATTACTAGTACTAATTTCTAATAATGTAAAAGGTCCTTGTGAGTTATTCAATTCCATGAATGAAAATTAAATTTGATGGAAAATGGTAATCCCAAAGCTCCTAGGAAATATAATAATGATGAATAATTTTCTATCTACGTGAAATATTAAAAATATTCCACAAATATCCAATGTTTAATGTAATCATTAACTTATAGTGAGCTTCTAAACTAAATGGGAATATAGATTCATATACTATCATAAATCACCATCATAGTCCTTTAAAGAAAAGTTGTTACAATGAGATAAAAAATCTCAAAGTTCACTATTCACTTGAAATCATGGAGAGACATCACCGGTTGGGCCTCATATAATCATTTTTTGTGGATACCAAGAGTTCTTAGATATTATGTTAATCAAATTCTAGAAGCATAAGGGAAGAAAAACCATCCAATACTTATATTTTTAAATATTTTCCATTATTATTTTTCATAACAACATGAGTAATTCTATGAATACTTTTTTAGAACTTCACACTCTCATTCACCTCGTTGAAAATGATATTAGCAAGAAAACCATATATTTCTTATGGTGAATAAGAAAATGATGAAAAAGGAAGAGGGGGAAAAGAATAATTACATATCAAAGGCTCATAAGAAACATTCATCAAAGATGAAAAATATTTAATGGTGCTGAAAGGAATGATGATTTAGGATGGTTTACATGTTATATGGTATTCCATTAGAAAAAGTACTACACATACAAGTAAGGGAACTCTAAAGACACTTTTATTGTCATGTTTAATCATATTATATAAACTCATTGGTTATTAGATATAGTTTGTGGTGTAAAAATATGTATCTAAATGGAGGAATAAATTATATTTCATATGATTTAAAGATGAGAGGTGGATCCTAAAATTAAAATTAGAGTGAAAAATTATTCTTTATTTATAACAGGCTTCCACCATCCAATTTTAACTATAATTATTTTTGTTTAAAGGAATTATTATTATCAGTGTACATTTACTCAGAAAATCATCTATATTAATTTACTTTAAATGGAAGGATTTATTCCTCAATTTGAATATAAATAAATCCTAATTTATAAAAGAAAAAAAATATTACAATATAATGAAATTACTTATTAATCTATATGTGTGGGATTTCAAAAACCATGTAATAGAAATTGATAAATACCCCAGTGTATACATTTTGTACTAAACATGGTTGTAAAATCTCTATCATTGTCACATTACCAAGAGGTGTCTGAAAACACTATATTATGATGGTTATTTAGAGTAATATAAACTAATTCAACATGAAATGTTTCATTATTGTTTATATAGGAAAATGACCAAACCAGAATTCAGTGGACTTTGAGAAAGGGCCATATATATTTTAGGATTGGAAGAAATTGTTGTTTGTAGACCTTATCTAAAATAATCTGGTGTTGAAAATTTATATTCCACAAATCTTATTGATGACTTGAGTAGAGGTGTCTATATAAATTTTAAGAATTATAATCCCAAGTCCTTTAATAAATTCGAATTATTCTTGAATGGTGTATAAAATAACCATGGTAATAAGATAAAGAATATTCAACAAGGTCTATGAGGTAAATTTATTAATAAAGAGTACATTAACATTATATAATATTTTTTTGATACTATCACAACTCAATAGACATTATACATTATAGTAGAATAGTGTTAGTTAAAAAGGGAATCATACATTTATTTCCACAGTGAGGTTGATGATGAATCCTATATATAATCTACTATCCTTTTAGGGATATGAAATACATTTTATATTATACATTCTAAAAAGGGTACCAAATTTTCTAGAAAATTTAATACCATGTGATTTAATGTAGGGAATGAACTCTATTTCAACTCAAACTCATGTATGTGTTGTGAAACATTTTCTAGGGATATATCCATAAACCACTACCACCATGTGGAAAAAATTGTATCATTATACGGTATATAAAGGAAACCATGGGATGTATCTATATATCCCCACATCCATGAATGTATTTATCATAAAAATCATTTCTTTATTGAGAGGGAGAACAACATCAAAATGGAGTAAGGTAAAAATATTAACTCTAATCATGTTGATTAATATGATACACCAGTGTATGTATAATAACTGATTACATAGGTCCCAATTGGAGATTTTATTTATGATACACAAGTATTGTGTGAAACTACCAGAGAGGCAAGAGATCTACAAAGATATGGTTATCTAGTCACTAGATACAATTACATATTATTAGGTGAAAATAAATAATTACTATCCTATAAATAGTTATTAGTGAGATTAGAAGGTGTATGTTTAGACGAAGAAAAAAAATATAATATGAATTGCGTGTAACAAAACCAAATTTTAATATTTATGGTCTACTAGTCTATGGGAATCCTTTTTGATGTAAATGAGTATTTTGGAGAAATCTATACAATTCAAGTATAGTAAATACCTATAAATAAAGGATAGTTTATAAATTGTACAAGCAATATCAGTTTAATGTTTATGATGAATCAGTTTATGTAGTTTACATTTTTGAACCTATCAAAATTAAACTTGCAATTACAGCTCAAAATGACTATGATTGATTGAAGATGGATTTGAAAACATCATTCCATAATGGTAACATATTGGATGTTTTAAATATGAAACAATCCTAAGTGTTTGTGGCTATAGGTGATGATAAAAAGGATTCCATGTTTTACGGTTCAATTTATTGATTAATTAATGTATATTGGTCATGGAACATTTAGCTTGTTGAATCTATAATGAATTTTGTTTTCATTAATATTGAATTTGATCTATCTATATACATAAAGTCAACTGGGAGTGTGTTTTTTGTCATTGTTGTGTATACCCATACCATATTACTTTTTCGAAAAAAAATTCCGGTCATAAAATAGTTATATACAACTTATTGAATGCCCTAAAATTCTAAAATATCGACATTGTATTTGATGATGTTTATGACTCGCAACTCCAAGTGTATACAGGAATATAATATCCTAATACATTACAATATATTTACTATTTTAATAAAATTATCACATGATATATCTTGAAATTAATGTTATAGTGACTTTTTCAGTGTTGCACGCAACAATAAGTTTCTCTGTTGACTTGTGTTACACATATGACTTAGTTTTACTGAACAACAAAATATTAAAGAAACATTATTATTTAATATATTATAATAAAGTATAGATGTTAAATTAGTGATTATAAATTTTATTAAGTAAAATATAAAAATATATTGTTTATAAAAATATAAAATTAAATCATTGGTTACAAATTAATTAGAAATGAAAATAATAACTAATTTAATTTATAATTAATATTATATAGAAAACTATTTTTATACCCCAAAGCTGTTTTAACCTAATAAATAAAATTAATTATAATTAGTGAGTGATATAAATGTAATATATATATATATATATATTATTAAAAAAATTATTTTTTATAATCATCCAACAGATTGTATAGGCCTAATATACGAACAACACCAATTTAACACATAAAGCTATATTTTTATAAAGGTAGTTTTACAACCTTTTAATAGAAAAAATATTTTAAATCTAATTATTGGAGATTTTTTTAGATTTTATAAGACAAAATAAACATAATATTTGAAATTTTAATTTTAAAATTATATAAGAGTAATTTTTTTGTATCTTTATGTGATGTTTCATTAGTGGATGAATAGTGAAAAATATCGAATTTTAATTCAAAAATTCTTTTTTCTTCTTATTAATTTATTAGGGTATGTTATATTTTTATTGGTTTTAATGTTTAAATATATAAATTTAATTTCAATTAAACCAATACTGTTCATTATAATCAATTTCACTTTGAGGTTAGGTATAAAAACATTTTAAACCTTTAGAAAATGTTATACTTTAAATCTCGCATTGTCATCTAATCTAGATGATTAAGTATAAAATAATTTCAGCTACATATATGATTGTAATTAATAAAAATGTATTAAATATTTTTAGAAAATAATAATTTATATGTTTTAATATGTCAACATAGTTTTTGAACCAAAAAATTAGTGAAATTAATGAAAATTATTTACAATGATTATGTTAAAAATTACCTTGGGCCTAAATAATAAAATTAAGGCTCAAAATTACCTAGAAACATGTCCAAAATACATTGGATGTCCATATTTATACCCTATCCACCTTTTTCTATAATATGGACCATTATGGGATCCACTTTGCATAGGAAAAACGTTGGTGAAATTCCCTTTCCAAAAATTTACAAGAATGTGACTCCCCATCCACTGTAAAAAGTCACTCACCCATCCCACTTTATCAAGCCTCTCAAACAACATTGCATCAACCAATATAAAGAAAAATATCTCCTCAATATAACTCCCTTAATTATATAAACCCCACCTAGTGGATAAATCCATCCAAGGAATCCCTTTGGTGAAAACCCAAAGTAGTTACCCAAATAAGAGGTAACATCCTTCCACCAGATCTATCATTTTATAATCATTATCCACCCAAAAAATATCTTTATTTGATTTATAAATAATAACATAAGTATAAAAAATATACTTATATTTTGTTATGTTAACTTAACTACCTTCACTCACACAAACATCCACCAAATGGGAAACAAATATATCGTTTATGTGTACAGTGAATTACCGCCTCACAATATAATGATCGTTCACTTTTCATTTACAACCTCACATGGTTTGGAATTATAATGGGAGAAATAATTAAATATTGAATGTTTGATATTTATTAATTATTTATTATTTTTCTAATTATTATATATATAACCCAACATTATGGTTTCCAACTTGTTTAAATATGATGACATCATTTGAGGAATTGTGGACTACACCCTTCTCAAAGTGATGTGATTTGTTCACTCTATACATAGAATGAATAAAATATGGTCTTAATAAACCTATGTAACATATATGAAATGAGTATGATAATGTAATTATAATATATATATACATATATATCATATACTTTTCATTCTTTTAAAATAATATATGGAAATGAAAGTAGTGCTCTTGTATACGTATGGCCGATCGTCTCCATTAATGGTGCTTTTAATTTTCTCTATCAAAAATTTATTTATTATTATAAGAACCAATATACTTAATAGTTATTATATTTCCAACATTTTATACACTATGGATAGGATTACACCATCATATAAATAATAATAACAACAAGTAACAAGTTAAAACATTCTCGAACAACTATGTTATTGACACCTAAGGAAAGTGAAAATAAATAATGATTAATAACATATGGGTAATAAGATAATATAGTAATTTAACATATTAGTATGGTCCTGGTATAAGTTAGATTTATGTTTAAAACCCTTTTAAATGGGAATTAAAGGATGTTCACCCAAATATGACACAAAACGTAAGGGATTTTCATCTAATATTTTACATTTGTGAGATAAATGTCAAATTTACTACATACTAATTTTTCGTGGTGTATCTACTACCAATTTGGATAATTTTGTTATGAATTTTTTTATATTACTTTTATTTTTATTTTAATTTTGAATTATTTTTTCTCTTTGGAATTGAGATAAAATTGACCAACTAGAAAAAAAATTTCATAACCCAGATCCTTTTAAATGAGTAATACGTTTTCCTTACTATTGTTAATATTCAATGGTTATGTGTATAATAACATTGAATATCTATTTATATATTTTTTCATTTTATGTGGACTTACATTTGATACATATAACATTATCATTGATATATTCTCACATCATCATTATAATATTTTCAATGGTTTACTTCACAATATCATCATATTCAGGACTTTTTACACAGGAAAATAAATTAGAAGAAATTATTTGATCATTATTTAATAAAACCATTGTTTTTATTATTCTCTTTATATTCATCATTTTTACAATGTAATGTTATAATTTTAACCCTTTTAAACTTAAATTATTTTAGAAAATGTTTTCAACAAAACCCAAATTTAGTTCTCTCTTCAATTAAAGAGCCTATTCTCTTTTAAAAACCATGTTTACTAAAAATGTTTTCAAAAATATTTTTAGCCTTAAAAATGAATTATTAAATACATTTTAACCATTTTTTCTTTTAGAAATGTTATTAAAGAAATCTTATTACCTCTTTCCAAACAAAGAACATTTCTAACCATTCATACCATGAAAAAAGAATGTTTTTACAATATATGGAATGTTAAAATTTACCCACCAACATTCTATAGAGGATTAATTTTCATGCTTTAAAGTATAATATTTAATGATAATTTGGTTGGGTAAAATTAATTTTTTTTAAAAATGGTATTTAAAAAAAATTAAAACAAAATTTTATTTTCCTCTAGAATGATTTTAATATTATTCTTCTATTTCATTAATGTAAATTACACTTTGTCTTACTACAATGGGTATATGTCATATTGATACCCTCCTGATTCTTCCCCGGGATGTTTTTTGATTGACTTTTCCAAGAACATTATTGAAATTCACTACCTCAATTCTTTTTTTAGTCCACTTGAAATATTCAATTTTTAAATATCATTGAACTATAAGTTTCCCCTAAATATCTATATCATTTAACATGGATATGATTATTGACTAAAACTTATATGATATTTATATATGGTGCTAAATTTGAATATAATTTAATATCTTGTGAAATATTGATAAATCAGTATCATCAACACTATTTGGTTATTTGATCAGGAACATTGATAAATAAATTATTCAATATATGATTAATTCGTTAGATATGTATGAAATAGATGGAGTGTGGTTATAGATAGCCCCTTGATCCATCGGTAGTCTTATGGGACAAATTATTTGGCTAGATTTAAATGAGTTTCTACCCAATATGTTAAATTTCCATTGTGAAATTTCATGAATGTAATGGATCCTTATACATATGATACATGGTGTCAAATAATTAATCATTTCTTTAATTTATATTAAGTAATTTTTTCCATGATTCTTCATGTCGACATATCTACAGATAAATTTTATTCTCATTTTATTGATTAAATAGAATGTGTTTCTAGTTTTCCACCTTTCCATATTAATTTTTCTTTATCTACTTATTTCAATGTGATAGGTTTTCACTTATTTACCATTATAAATTTTTTATGAGCATAATTTTTATTTTATTAATTTTATGGAATGTGGTTTAATTAATTACATTTCCATATTGACTATAACCATTGATTTTTAATTATTTCCTATGTAGTTTACCCTAACTAAGCATTTGAGCTCAACCTTATTTTATTTCATTTCATAGGATTCCCAAACTAGTACAAAGAATGATATGAAAAGATACGCTAGATAAAATAATGTAATTATCCTTGAAAGGAATTTTTTAGTAATCTCTATATTTATTATAAAGACAACACTCATATATATATATATATATATCTAGTTTTCCAACAATACGAAACTGTCCGATCCTTTGGGAAGTGATTTACTTGTATCTTATTCTAATAAATTGTTAGTAGAAACTATATTCAATCATTAGAGGGTCGTGTTTCTATAAGTGGTATCAAATAATATTTATTAGCAACATTGAGAAAAATATTTTTGAAAAAATAGATTAGATAAAATAGACCGATGGTAAACTTTCCATATATGTATTAATGAACATCTTATAATTTTGGTACGAAAGATATTAAGTGGATATTGCTAGAAATAAATCATTTTAAGATACTACAAGTTGATGTGGCTCTGGAATAGATTTACCTAGGGATAAATGCTATGACAAGGTGATTTGGGTCAAACTCAGTATATCCCAGTACCTGACGACGAGCCTTATTGGGAACCTAATGTAATACTCTCGAAGGATACCCTTAATATAATTATCATTTTCTATTCAGACCCTAATAATTTAATTGAATATATATTAACAATGAATAATTTGGTTAAAACTAAGGTGTTTTAGATTGATAATAATGTGTCATGATATCCTATAAATTATTTTACATTTTTTATCACTATGATTATTGTTACTCACACTATGCTTTCTCTTTTTTTGAAAATGTAAGGATCCCAAATGATTCAAGTTATCATTAAACATAAAGTAAGTGGTTACAGTAATGAGAAATCAAATGAGGTTTTTATTTGAGTGAAATATATCAGGTTTATACCGAATAAAGTATCTTGAAATATGATTAACAATATATACCTAAACCAGCTCCTAAACTCAACAATAAAGAGAATAACAGAGTTTTCTAGGAGCTCCAGTGATGGAGACTATGATGAAAAGAAGGATAAATTTTTGTCATGCAATAAAAATAGAAGGAGACATCCTATAAAGTGTATAAATGTAATGGGGAAATTCTTTATATGTGGGAAATAAGGAGTTCATGATGAAATGATGAGTAAAAATGAAGAGTATGAAATAAAGAAATGAAACTCATCCTATATAATACATTATAGTTCATTTTATTAAGTGTTTGAAACGTGGGAATTACCTATGTCAATTCCCTCTTTTAAAGGATAATCCCTAGACCAAGGAAGAACATTTGTGTAAATAAATGGATGATGTATTTCTGTATTAGAGTTTTTTTAAACCATTATTAAAATTGTTTTTTATGATTAAACTTATTTCAATGATGTCTATTATATTTATTTTGGAAATAATTTCAATATGTCATTAAAAAAATATAACATTTATTTTAGGGAGAACCCAAACAAGTACTGCAAGGTCATGAGTCTTGAACCCATTCTTAAAGGATTATAATGTTTTCATTCCATCCACTAACATATGCAATTTCGTAGTTAATATATCATTACTTATCGTTAAAAAGTTTTAATAAGTATATGATAATGATGATCCATAAATTTTACTTTTTGGTTTAGATTTTAATATTTGAACTATATTTGGTTTAGATAAATGATAGAGATGGATATAATGACATTTTTCAATCCTCTAAAAGAAAATATTAGTGCCTAAAAAAGAGATTCTTTATAAGATACCCATTTCATGGAGTGAGTGATGAATTAATATTTTATTGAGGAAAAACCCTAATATGAAAGCACACATATAAAATTAAAATATATCAACAATTTATATTTTCTTATATTCTTAGGTAGTAAAATAATTACTCAACATTTGGAAAATGAAATAAAAAATATTGTCCTAATACCTTATTTTTTTTGATACGATGGTCATTTAAAGCATCAAACATTTTTGGATTTGATCCCCTCAAATATACGTTGACAAATACTTTGTTTTGGAATGATAATATAAATAACTCCATGTAAAGATTTATTGTTTTCCATTATGTATGTACCTCTAATTTACCTTAATGATCTCCTAATGATATATCCAATTATTTGTTAGTATATGTCACCTTTGTACTTATCATTCTCTCTTTCATACAGGATGTTTAACAAGACCTATGCACGATGTGGGATTTAAAAATATGAAATAACAAAAAAATCTAATAAAAAGGAAAGGATTAAATTGTGAACACACAATTTCATTAATTTTGGGAGAATGTGACACACGAAAATTATAAAAGAAGAACATTTTATTTGACAACATGTATGACACACAACACCAAGCACATAAAGGAATATAAGATCCTGATAAATTACAATGAATTTAGTATTTTAATAAAATTATCTGATGATATAGCTTTATGTTCATGTGATACTGAGTTATCATGCATCATATACAACAACGAGTTTCTTCTATGACATTAATTACACGCAAGATCATGTTTTACTGAATAAAAATATATTCATAAAACATTATTAGTTAATATAATAAGACATAACCTAGATGTTAAATAAGAAGTTATGAATATTATTAACTAACATAGCAAAATACATGGTATATAAAAATATAAAATTAATTCACAGGTAACAAATTAATGATAAGTGAATATAAGAACCAATTGAATATAAAGGATATGTTTTTTTATTATACTATTTTTTAGCCCAAAAAGTTGTTCTTTCCTAATAAATTAAAATAATTACATTTAGTGAGTATAATTAATGTAATATATATATATATATTATACTAAAATAAATATTATTAATATTCATCTAATATATTTTATAATCATTTGATAAGAACACACCTAATATTATGCATTAAAAAACCGATATTTTAAAAAGGTAGTTTTACCTCCTTTTTAATAGAAAACATATATTAAATCCAATTTATGGATCTTTTATTTAATTTATATTTCAAAAGAAAATTTAAATTTTAAATCTCAATGTATAAATGAACTTAGAGTAATTTCTTTCAGTCTTTTTTTGGATTTTTCTTATTTTGATGAATAGTGAATAATATTGAATTTTAATTCAAATAGTTTTTTCATTTAATTAATTTATAATTGTAAATTATTGTTTTTTGTGTTAAAGTTTTTTTAGTTTAGTTTTATATAAATTTATAAAATTTATGTCATTATAATTAATTTTTCTTTATAATTAGATATAAAAACATTGTAATCTTTTGATCATTTTTACTTTAAAACCTTACATTGTCGCCCCGTCTGCGGGATTAAATTTAAATGAATTTCTTCCACATATGTGATTGAAATTTTAAAAAATAATATTCAATGGTTATATTAAAAATTCATTATAATGTATAATATTGTAAACATAGTTTTTAAACAAAAATATTATTGAATGTAATTAATATTAATTTGTACCATTATGTGAAAATTATAATAATAATAATATACACTACCTGGATCTTAAGGTCCAAAATGACCTAGAAATTTGTCCAAAATTAATTTTATGGACATATTTGGATACTATCCTACCATTTAAATAATTATTTTATTTATGGTAGCCATGTTTTATAGTAAAAACATGGGTAGAAGTCGCTTTCCAAAAATTCACTAGAACGCCACATGTCAAATATAAAAAGGAACTCACCCCTCACAATTCCTCACACATCTCAAGACAAATTAGCTCAAAAAAGTTCTTCCAAAATATATATTAAAAATACATCCCATTATAATAGAATCCTGAAATTTTGAAAAATCCATACATGGAATCACGTTGGTGAAAACCAAAAGAAGTTACCCGAAGAAGATGTAAGATCCTTCCACAAGCTCTTTCATATTATTTTCATTATCCAACCCATCATTTATCCTTATTACAAGATTTCATAACAACATATGTATTATAAATATACATAGATATTGTTATGTTATGGTTTTGACCATCAATTATCTAAACACACCCATCTAATGGGTAATGAATCCACCATTTATGTGTACGGTGAACTACCGCCTCACAAAATGAGGATTGTTTGTTTTTACTTTAAATCATCTGATGGTTTGGAATTTTGATGGAAAACATGTCTATATATTATATATATGATAATTATAATTTAATATTGCTTTTTTATTATATATATATATATAACACCATTGTGATTTCAATCTGTTGTTAATATGATAACATAATTTGTAGAGGTGTCGAGTACAACCTTCTAAAAGTGATGTGATTCATTCATGATATATGTAAAATGTAAAAAATTTAGTTTTAATAAACCTATTTAACATATATGAAATAAATATGATACTAGATTTATAATATATATATTAATATATATCATATATTTTTATTTATTTTAAAATACGATAAGGAAATGATAGTATCATTCAAGCGTACGTATGACTTACCATCTCCAACAATAGTACATTCCATTTCCTATATACAGAAATAGTGAATTATTCTAAATACATATATAATCCTTATATATTATATTTAAATAATGTTTTATATAATATAGATGATGAAACCATGATATAATTAAATAGAAAAATTAGTAATAAGTTAAAAAATACTTGACAAACTAGATAATTAACACCCGAAATAGTGAAAATACTGAATGATTTATAAGAAAAAGGTAATAATATATCATTTGATGTTAATATATGTGTACTATTCAAGTATAATTTAGTGACATGTTTTAACCCCTTATACAGGAGATTAAAGGACATTCACCCAAAATGGAAATGCATGGTGAGGCATTTTCATCTCCCTTTTTACATCTCTGAGATAAATTTAATATTCGCCACTTACTTATCATTTTTGGTGTATCGACTGACAAGTTTCATATATTATATCTTCAATTAATTTATATTATTGGTATTTTTAGTTTAAAATAGAATTATATTTTCTATGGGGATTTGAGTTAGAAGATACCAAGTGGAAAAGAAATCCCATAACTCGACTCATTTTCATTGTGTTATAATAATTCATCATTGTCCTCAATATTATATGATTATTTGAAAAATGTATTCGAATATAATTTTTTTAATTCTTGTTCTTTCTCTTGATTTAATTTTTATAAAATTAATCTACACATTTATTTATTCTCATTTCAACCTTATAATTTTTTCAAAGGTTTACTTCCCAAGCACTATTTGTTTGTGATTTTTATAGATGAATTTCCATTAGAGTAAACTATTTGATATTAATTTAATAAAAAAATTAATTTTATTATTCTTTAGTTATTGCCTATCTTTTCTATGTAATTGTACCATTTTTCCACTTTTTGGTAATCCAACCATTATTTAAAATGATTTTGAAAAAAGATGAATTTCTTTCTTTAATTAGATGGGGAACCTATTTTCTTCTAAAAAATATGATTTTAAAAATTATTTCCAAAATGTTTTTAACCTTTCCCAGATGATTTGTAAAATACATATTTACCCATTCTATCTTTTAAAAATGTTTCAAAGGAATATTCGTATCTATTCCCTAAAAAGGAACTTTTCTAAACCTTCTTAACATGAAAAAGTAAAGTTCTTCTAAACATGTATAATATGTTTGGATTTAACGAACATCATTCCTTTGAAGAATAATTTTCATGTTTAAAAGGATAATTACAAAAGAATTTTTTTTAAATGTGATTTTAAATAATTTTTTTTTTCAAAATAAGAGGATATTTTCCTCCACAATGGTTGAAATGTTCATCTTTTATTTCATCAATAAAAGAAAGCCTTATTCTTACTTCAACGGGTATATGTCACATTGATATCATCCTTTTTATTCTAATATATCATTTTTCATTTATTTATCCAAGGATAGTATTAACATTAACTCCCTTGATTTCATTATTAATCTCATTAAATATTCAATTTCCAATTATCATAAAACAATATTTTTCCCATTAATATCCATATAATTTATCATTTATTTTATTATTTATTTAAATGTATACCATTTTTACAAGTTTTTCTAACTTTGAATTTTATTTGGTATCTCAGTAAATATTGGTAAATCTTTATCTTCTACTTCATACAGATATTTGATAAGGAACATTTTTAAATTGATTATTTAATATTTGAGAAATGTTTAGGACACGTAAAACACCGGTGGGGCTTGGTTATTGATTTAACCTTCTTGCATCAGTAGTATCTTGAGATGAGTTAGTATATTATAATTATATGGGTATTTACCTGATAAGCTAAATTTTCGTGTGAAATTTCTTGGCAGTAATGGTTCCATGTACGTAAGAAACATGGTGTCCAATAATTAAGAATTTCCTTTATTTAGATTCAGTTATTATTTATCCATGATATTTTTCATCAAATTGTATATGGATTCATTTAATTCATAAATTATTTATTTAATGTAATGTGTGTTATATTTCATACCCTACCATATTGAATTTTACTTATACAGTTATTTATGTTCCATGTGTTTTCAGGTATACACATATCCATAATATTTAATCACTTCTTTCTCAGTTTATTTATTACATGGAAAGAATCATCAGTTATTACATTTCCATATTTACTATCCTAATTGATTCATGGTTGATTCATATTTACATTACCCTTACTATGCATCTAAAATCACTCTTATTTTATTTCATTTCTCAGGACTCCCAGAACTGTACTAAGAGAGATATTCACGGATATTCTAGATGCAATAAATTTATTATCCTTGAAAGGATAAAAATTATGTCCAAATTTTATTATTAATTTGAAATACAAAACTATTATGTATATCTACATTTCCAAGATTAACAAAAAAAATTCCTTTGGGATGCAATTTACTTATATTTTGTGATAATATAATGGTTGGAGAAATCAACTCCAAGCATTCTGGGGTTGATTCACTATATGATAAACATGTGCATCTCTATTAAGGAAAAAGATGAAGATTACTATATTATAGGTATCAGGATCATTCATGATATATCCATCAATATTAATAAACAGTGTAAAAATATATAAATTTATTAGATAATTAATATATTTATTATTTAACAATAGAAGATGGGATTTATTTAATGTCACATTATATATATATATATATCCCCATGAAAATGTATCATCAATCACAATTTGGGATGGAGATAAAGTGTAATATCCATTTAGAATCAATGATAGGATCAATCATGTTTGATAATTTATATACTCTGATGGATATTTTCTATTCCATGATTATGGTAAGAAGATGTCAAGTTGATCATGGTGAACAACATTAGTTTACTATTAAGAAATTCTATGATAATATTAAGAGAACAAAGGATATTTTCATGGTGTATATAAGACAACAAGATATATAAATATATTTTTACATGGATACAAGCATTTAGACTGATCAAAAACATGTTATTTCATAGTCAGGACATGTCTCCAGTATCAATAGAAAGGTTTTGATTTGAATAGTTCAAAGCACTTATTTATCACTTCTTCTGCAACATATTTTGAGTATATAATAGCCTTTGATATATAAAATGAATATAAATGGATAAAAAACTGTTCCCAACATCATGATGTATTTCCTATCCATAAAGACTATCACACTCTATTTTGACAATACTATAGTGGTGTATTTTGTAAAGGATCAAAGGTCGCAATAATGGATAATCAAAACACATAGAAATGATTAAGTCTTGAGGTATTTCTATTTGATAGGTGATTTTTTGGTGAATATATTTTAAAATAGTGAAATAATGATAGAACCCTTGATTAATACTTTATATAATAAGACACATGTTTATTATGTTAGAGTTAGTCGATGGAAGGTTGTTAGGAGTATGCTATAGTGTATGTATGGATCGATTGGACTCCCTTCCCTAAAACCAACTTTTATATACATTATTATAGTTGATACCATGAGGTTTTGAGGTTTGATATGTTAATATGATGTTGGATCATAATAATGATGTAATAATAAACTTTTTTATTTTATTTCAAAATCTAAATCACTTAACACTATGGATCCATCTTAACAGAGGTGATATAAAGGATTACAATTGACTGTGTTAACATTAGAGTGTTTAATGGACTGGGTGAATGGAAACGGTCGAGTGGATTAAGTTGTTCATAAATCTTCCAATAGACTGAAGTAATCAATTAGAGAATTGATCTATATTTGTATCCAATTATGGTAATAATTACACTAGAAAAGTAATTTTGAAAAAAATCAATTGTGGATATTTTTTTTGTTTCTCTTCAATGTTCTCAAAAATAAATATTTTAAAAAGTTATTCATTATCCTTTAAAATTGGTTTTTCCAGAATAATTTTGTGATACTTAGTGGATATTATATTTTTTGATAAAGCATTCTAGAAATTTTCAGGGGACTGAGTTCAGTGGACTGATATGATCAAAATTTTAATCAGACTGAGTCAAATCTTGTATTCTATGAACCAATTGACAAAATAATCTTATGACTTATTCCAATACCCATACTATATCCTATATTATATAAAAATAAAAAATATGGATTTCAATATAGGACAAGGAAGGTTGGATTAATATCTCACTATCATCAAAATTACAAATTGACCTTCAAAAAATGTTCCTACCATACCCACAACCATACAAAAATAGGTTACATAAACATAACTCATGATCTATCCATTACAACAATAAATTATTATACATGGACATCTTATTCATACATAAGTGCCTTCATCGTATATCAAACACTATAATTTCCAAGCTCAGAATAACATTATTCAAGGCCATTACAATAATTCCATCCATAATGAATATCACTTGATCAATAGGAAAATGGTGTACACTTGCCATATGGATTACATTATGTAATTCATTTAGTTCCATACCAACAGGTTCCATCATCAATAACAGGTCACTCCTACTGTGCCACACTTACCTATCCCAGCAAAAACATTTCTTATACAAACTCATTGAAAAATCAATCCATCACACCCAATAAACAATAGATGTATCCACTACCACATATTGGGATTTATTAGTACTATTAATCCATGATGAAACTATTCCAAATAAGATTAAAAACATCCACCAATACTCTGTATTCACACTTCAACACATTGATTCACAATTAAAAATCTTATTGCGTAACTATCACCTTATAATTTATATTATCTGAATGTAACATCTATAGACACACATGCCACCCAATAACATAACATAAATTACACTCTAATGATTCACATCTCATCATAACTAGGTTGTCATGACTATCCACAATACCATTCTATATTCCATGACAGCCCCTTTAAACCGAATCACCCTTATTTGTTAACTTAAAAATCATGTGTCTAACTTATTCAATAACCTTCCAAATGATAATTAATCAACTATAGAAACTTTCCATGAACAAGTGGTGTTCATAGATTCTCTAACAAAATTTTAGTAAAAATGGTTACTAATTTATATGTACCTTGATCATATTATTCCATTCCTCAAAACAAATCATTGACAACCAAGCTTTAGAATTAATCAGGTATTCCTTAGAAAAATATCAATGGAATCTATATGAACTTTCCAATTAAGGAAAAAATTTATAAAATATATAATAACATAAAGAATCCACCCATTCATAATTTTTTAAAAAATCCACTCACAACATCTATCTAACACTTCTCTATAAGTTTACCATCTTAAATTGACCCGCTAGCTGACCAATTTCATGAGTCATACCAAATAATCGCTTGGTTCTCCCACCTAGAGTATAAACTATTTACCATAAGGAAACATCTCATCGAAAATATTTCCCTACCAAATATATGTTATAAACAAACACTCCCATGCCAACTTACCAATCTCGATCCCCTGAAATCTACATAACTTACTTCACATGCCAATATCACCATCCACTACTAGGGATCCAACCCTCTCTAAATACTCCACACAATACGACTCACTGTTATGTTGGGTCTAATACTTGTTTAGATAGATGTAAAAATGACCTCTTCCTATAGAAATCCATATAATTTTAATCACCACAAAAAGGATTAGTTATGTACAATTCCTCTAAGAAACAATATGGGAAAAACACAATATAAACAATTTCTAACATAGGAAATAATGGAATGTATTCTCCATTATAGAACCATCATCATCAAACTGAGTGCTTATTCTAACATAATAAGATTAATCATACACACAATACACTAATTTATTGTATACACATCATCCCTAATCATATCCCTATAGAATATGCCTGGCCTATCACAAAATGAATCATATACTGTGGTCTATCTATGTAAAAAAACTTCATAGTTATATAAGAAAAGATTATATTTGATTTTTTTACATTTTGAACAAAAAAACTCCATCATCATTATATAATCAAACAAGTCCATGATTGTTATTTGAATAAAATGTGCTAAATATAATGCACAAACATCAATCTCTTTCCTACAGTCCAAAAGACAAAAAGTAATAAGTGCCCTATTTCTAATATGATGAGATCCAAAATTCAAATTATTCATAAATAATATATCTAAAAACCCATGTATGTCTCTCTAGGTGAAATTTCATAGAAACTTATCATGAACATCAACACCAAATACATTGAATCTTGTACTTCCACTGGAAAATTCATTTGAAATGTGCATTTCTATGTTCCATCACCAGATTCCACACAACAATTTTTTTCTAGAATACATTCTCTCAAAAATTGGAAGATTAAAAAAATAAATTTATACACTCAGTGATATCAATAACATAAAACCTCATATACAACATCATCACAACCAAAAACATTTCATTCTGTATAGTAACAAGATTGATGGTGATTAAACCATAGGCACACCTCATCATACACTTGATGAATCTATCATGTATAGGGGTCTTTGATGGAAACATGAAGAGAATATACCACTATATTAGAGCTAGTAATAACCCTTAAATAACCATGAAACAATCCAAATATATCCATAAGAGTACATAATATAACAATATCTTGATTGGAATGATGTTACAATATAGAAACCTGGACATGTTTCCATATAGGAATCTAAATCCTAGTATGGTGATTACACACATAAATAAAAATGAAAAAAAAATACATGAGGACCCAAAAAATCTTATCCATAACCTATTCAAACAACCTAAATTGGTTATTATTATCCCACTATATCTTGCACCATCGAGCCTGAGTCGGACATGAACCTATATTGTTGTGAGGTATTATCTGATAAATGTGTGTCATAGTCTCCCAATCATAGTGTAAGTATAAACCTATAGTGGACCACCAGTGTGGTACCATACATATATAATAGAAGAAATGATATGTGTAAATAAAATAATCATTAATATTAAATAATAACTGAATAAAAAATAAAGAATCAAGGATTTCCCTCAAGTTCTATAGTGACACCCATGGAAAGTTGATCCTAATTTTCATTGTGACATATTTCATCTCAATGCACCATATAATAATACTAATAGAATTATAAAATCAATTAATACCATGTATCACCCTAGAAACATTATCTGATACTCTTGCATCTATATATTGTTTTTGTGTATCTAGGGTCACATTGTGTAATCATGCCAACAAATGTGATAGATGGGCATTTTGAATTACCCTAATATATATGATATAAAATATAATTGTATAGATCACCATTATATATAGATGATAAATACCATGGAGTTGAACACCCTGGTTTGCCATATAAAAACACTTAGGGGATGAAAAATGCATTATAAATGTGATAAACATTGAGGTGTTAACCCCCAACGATACATAAGACAAAATCCCAGGGGGGACTCATCAAGTATAAATGATCAATGGTTTACTCCCATATGTGGTTGTCTGTAGTGTTTAATTCTCTATGGGTGTGGGGGTCACATCCCTTACGCATTGATCCAATGACTATGTCCATAAAGTCCCTACTATGTGAGGATTGCATACCTTACGTGTAAATCCACAACACAATCAAAGGTTTATATTCCCTAACTATAACCATAGACATCGAAAAATATACATACCCATGGGAATCACCAATCCCTAAAACATTATACAATACATTTTTCATTTTAAATTTAATTGATATATTCACATATATTTAATATTCGCTATATCATCTGATTTCATTCTTCATGATATTATCAAAGGTTTATTCCTAGCACTACAAGAATATCTCCCATATGATACAACTTTTATAAAGACTACACCAAATGGGAATCATACAAGGCTCAAAAGTTCATATAACACATCAGAATCCCAATATAAGGTCATGTAGTCCATTTTATATCCTTGGGCCAAGTTCATCACCATCTTCCATAACATTTCATAATGTATCCCTAACCACAACCTGACCACACGGCCTCCCAAATCACCTCGAGTTCAACCTTGCATATAAAGCTCCACCCATGGTTGACCATCTCTAGTCCATTATCACTTCCCACCTAGGGAAAATACTTTCACCCTGAAATCAAGTTTCTTCAACTCATCACATTCTATTCAAATTAATTCATTACCCTATCATGGTCTATTTATTTCATTTTTTTGGTTTCATAAATAGTCCTTAACCATTAGTGGTCAAGGAATTACTAGTTTAATAGGGCCTATATATCCCTTAACACCTAGTTCTATAAATTTAATTCAATTAAAAAAATAAAATTTTTAAATATCACTCACTAATGGGGACAAGGCCTCATTCAAAATGATATATAAAAATTGATCATAAACCAAATAGAGATGGTAAAGGGTCTACTAAACTTTCACCAAAGCCAAATCCACTCTAATTCCATTCCCAAACGACACATCTGAGGAACATCAAAGCCTCAAATCACACCTAAGACTGTATCTGACATCACATGGTTCAATAATTTTTTATAGTAAATTTCAATGAATTATAAAATTCAATTATATTAAATTACAGTTGAAATTGATTTTAATTTAAACCGTAAAAATTTCAATCACTTATAGAACATATCCATTACAATAAAATCACAATCATAAACACATGGGAGGTCCATATATCCCTTTCGGAATCATTGGGGGGTAAGTACTCCTATCACTACGTTGATTTAATAAATAATTTTGTATAATTTTAACATTAAAACATAAAAAAATAATGTGATGACATAACATAATCAAAAAATAAGCGATGGTGTAATGATAGAATCTTGGGGTATCCTCTATCAATTATAAGAAAAAATTTCATAACAAACATCTGATTCAACTATAATATAGTTCAATTAGATTCAAACCACAAAAATATATAAGTTAAATAAAGTGGAATTCTATGGAAATCATTAATGAAGGTTAAAAATAGGATTAATAAAACATTAATGAATAATAAATACCACTGAAAATTTCCCATACCTGAAGGGATTCGAAGAGGGAGATGGAAGTTAGATGGATGAGAGGAGGAGAAAAAGGGAATCCTCTAACTTAAACACATAGGATAAAATGGAATTTTTTCACTTTTTAATGATACTTATATTTTTTCTATATGTTTTTCTAAACGATGCACTAGTTGTATAATGGGAACATACCATGTACAATCCTCTATTTTAGTTGGAGTGCATGGTTTACCCAACATTAAACCAACCATAATAATTTACACTATATGGTTCTTTATATTTCTACATGATTTTTCTGATATACTTCATAAAAATTTTCATTTCACTACTTTCTAGACAAACCTATGTAGTTTCCTATGAATCCAACATGAAAACGCCTTTATTTTGGGATACATTTTCCATGTATTAACGTATTATTAATACAAATCTTGGAAACACCTCATGCACAGAGTGTTTTTTAGGTTCCTTAGAACCAATCACTCTAAACCATTCACCTAAGGATAATAACATAAAAAACCAAATTTCAACCCATCTCCCATGAGTCTCACTCGAGATCTTGGGACACTTTATGGTACTCAATAAAAAACAAAAAAATATATAATTCTCCGCTCTTATATTATCAACGGGAATCAAGGTTCTCAAAAATGGACCCCCTTCAAATTTCAAAAAATTGACATTTCTACTAAAAATGACACCTACTAATGGAGTTGGGTTGTAAAACACTAGTTCATAAGTGATACTCTATTTTACCTCGAAGGCTATATACTGTAACACCGCGGAATTCCACTTTTTTTAAATTAAATGGGATTATTTCAAGACCATGTGTGGAGACAGTGTGTGATTATAATGCTCGGATTTCCTGGAATGATCTATCAAAAAATGTTATGTTTAAAATCATGAGTGTGAGTAGTTTTTCTGAAGAAGTTTAATAACTCTTAAACGGTTGCCCAGATCAGAAATTATAGGGAAACATTTTTTTCTGAATAATGGGTTGACCATAGGCATGAATTATTTTTAGTCAGAGCTGAACTCTAGTGAGAAAACCCAAAAATGGCATAATAGTTAATAAAAAAATTAAATAAAATTATTTTATTTTTCAAATCCTTAAAACACAAGAAAAGTGAGTCAGATTGAAAATATGAGACCACCGTTGAGCATGTGAGGGTATTCTTTCCTTAGCCAGATCCTATCATTGGCTGGTGTAGGTCAATAGTGGAAAGATGTTCTTCGCTGTAAGTAAAATAATTGAATAAAGTTATTTTATTTCCAAATCCTTATAACTCATAAATGGTAACACAGATTGGAAATCTAAGAGTACTGTTGAGTTCTTAATGGTACGCATCCCTTATGATAATCCTAATATCAGTTGGCGGTGGCTGGTTATAAAAGTTTGTTTTTCAGACATAAATGTAAACAAAACAATTTGAATAAAAATAATTTTATTTTCAAATCCGCATAACTCAAAAGTAGTAACTCAGATTTAAAATATGAGACCACCATTTATTTCTTAAGGAGATGTTCTCCTTAATAAGGACTTATCCTTGACATGCACATGTCACGGGAAAAAGTTATTTTTTCGAATGTTTTAAAGAAATAGAAAATAAACATAAAATTTATAATTTATAATTTATTTATAGTTGTTTTACTAAAATGCGGAGTTGATCAGAAATTTCATTCCATAAATATAACCACGTAACGATGTTGCAACACAAATTAACACAAAACATGCTTCTTAAATGAAATTGTGAAACAGTAGTGACTCAGAATAACAAAGACATTGTGATTTGTTTTCTCAATTTAATGGTATAACAGTAATTGGAAATTCAATTTGGATTTTTTAAATTCCTCTGAGTCTCTAAAGGGAAACTCCCCAATGATGAATGCTAGTGAATCATACAGTGGTGAAAATACCATTGGATAGAAATTCGGAACTATAGATCGATAGACATTGCATAATTATCATCCACGAGGAATCTCTTTTCCCATGTAGGGGTTTGATACTTTTCAATGTGAATTGTTTCACCCATGTTCATTCATTTAAACAATGAATGTGAGTTAACTCACAAACAAGATAACCCATGGATCGATCATTCATAAAGGATTGTATTATAAATTTGATCAATGTTTAAATTCAATTAATTTCTTTTGTTGTATTAAATACTTATATTGAGAGTGGGTCAACACCATGATGAATGACTGTGGATGTTCGTCCCTCAAATTCATTATGTGGATATATCCCCCTTTTTACCATGCGTTCTTTGTATTCTTTACTAGGGTATGAATAATGGCTCATTGTGCACTCATTCTCTGGTGCAACGAGCCAAAAACGTGGACCTACCATCAGGATGACCCTCCAAAGTCATGAAAACGATGGTGGAAGATCACATCTATTAGACTCCTCAAGTGTTAATCATGTTTTAATGATAAAAAATACTATATATTCTATAAATCTTGTTAATCATATTTAATCTGTCTCAAATAATTTATATAAACGGTAGGTTTCCTTATTCTTAAAATAAACCTTTCTATGTTCATAATTTCTATAAATCATGTTTGATTATTATAAACTATATTTGAATTTGTGTTGTGATGGATTTCCTTGATGAATGATTAAGTCTAATTCATTTTGTGAATATCACTACTTACCTGGAAAGATTAGTTAGAGGCATGTCCTCTGAACAATTATTGAAATAAAAGAAAAACATCATAAAAGTACAAAAAAAGGAAATGTCAGCTACATATCATAAAAATCATACCCATCACCGCATCCATGAGATATCACATCCTCCACAGTGGAAGTCTCCTACTCTGAACTTTCATAGTGCTTCAGAATCTTGGCATACTTCCTTTGAAGATTCAATATTTCCAAAGATAGAAACTCCTTAGAGGACTGCTCAACCCATCCCTCTGTCCTAGAAAAGACCTTGTAGGCATTGGCTTTGGTAGTGAAGAGTAGTCTTTCCTTGGACTTCTTCATGTTGGTCCCGACTATTTATTCTCAGACACTTTACTCCCACCCTGGACAACATCACTGTAGGAATCCCAGATGCAACCATCATTTTCTTTATCACTATGAGATATGTTTCCCCATTTTCCAGAAATGTGCACCTCTTGGTAACCCTCGTTCACTCCCCTTTCCTTCTGAAATGATCTATTTGAGTCAATCATGGCAAGGCAATGTGGCTGATACACAATACCCTTCAAAGAACCTTCTACATTTTCATCATTTTGAATATCATGCTGCAACCTGTCACCTTCTTTCATTGGAGACCCCTCCTCTGTATAAGAGTCCCTCTCATGCAGTATCCCTTGAAATCTGTTACCTGTGGGGACCATGATTAGCACACCTCCATCCCCACCTTTAGCATCATTATCTTCATCCCCCAAGACACCATCCTCAGACACAAATGTGTCCAAAAACTACTCATTCACAGTGTCCAGCTGCAAGGAACCAGAGTTCTCCACTTTGCTATTTTTCTTAGTGCCAGAATTCCTCAAAATTCTTTCCTTCTCAATACCATGATCACAATTTAATCGTTCAAAAACCTGCTTTACCATTAGATTCGTTGGCCTCCTTTGCACTTCTTTCTGAGAATTGTTGTGCACTGTGACCTCGGGACCATTCTTCTCCATAGTAGACACCACTATTGCCTGAAAAAGATGCTCAGACACTACATGACCAGTGGAGTTCGCATTCAAACGCACTCTATCAGTTTGCAGACCTTCAGCAGAAGTAATTCGAGGCAGATTACTCCTTGCCAGATCCCTCAGTGGAAAATCCACCCAACTATAGTCTGTATAAAGATATTTGGAAAAGTTTAAGAAAACGTGAGTCTGCACCGGTTCTATTTTTCTGGAAAATGACCTAGACATTGTGACCCAGAAACTATGACCCAGACACCATGGCCTAGACAATGTGAGCTAGACACCATGACCTAGACACCATGACAAGACACTGTAACTAGACACTGTGATCATACATTGAAACCAGTTTCAGATTTTTCAAAGTCTGTGAATGTGGATCCTTGCTAATACGTTGTTATATGTTTGACCCAAGAATATACAGTGTGATCCTAACACCACATTTGGGATACTGGTTCATAATCCCTATACAACCATGCCATCATAACCATCTCACTACTCAAAGGAAGAAAAGGAGACATCATTTTTTTGTGACACCATTTCCAAGTGACACCATTTTCAGACAGACTGTGGCACCATTCTTAAAACTAATTTGTCATTTTTCAATTTAATTTCTAACAGTATTTTTTGTGTCATTTAAATGCATTGGGATAATTAATATTTATTTGTAGACATTTCCCTGAACAATACGTGGTATGAGGTGAAAAATACATGCATCATGTCGGCTTTAACACGTGCACTCCATGAATAAAAATAAACAATCATGGAGTTAGAGTAGCAGATTCACAAGCATTCATGAAAAAAGAACCGACATGTGCAACAAGATACATCTGAAAAACACACAAAGCATTCATGAATAAAAAAATTTCTAGAATGAAAGAGATCAGTGTCATGAACATCTTTGCAATACCAGCTCTATGAAAACACATCCCAGATCTAACTCTAAACAATACCATCAGACTTTTGATACTCTGTTTCTCGTAAGAAGACTCGATTCTTGCATCTGAATCATCTGAGAAGTCCAGAACTACATAGAATCACACTAAGAAAACTCATATTCTTATCTCATTATATTTTCTCTATTTTTTATTATTTTTATATTTCATACAGTGTGGGTGTGTCTATATTAAAACACACAATGTCTATTCCACAAAAATGAAGGACACAATATATTTGTCCACTCATATCTTTTTACACTTTTTAACTCTCATGGATAAGTGTGGAAGAGGTTTATTTCTGACCTTTTAGTTTATATCCATGATGAACTATGGAAGAGGTCGTGTGACCTGGATAGTCTTCTGCACTGTTTTTTTACCCTGATCTAGGTTGTGGATCTTGTTTATTAATATAAATTTACTGGTGGAAGGAGTCCAAAGTGGAGTGGTTTAGGTCTCATCTTGAGACTGAACAACTTGTTTTATATCCTCTTTGTTGTTTAATTTATTTTTCACTATTTTACTGGACAATTTATAAATTACTATATTTACTTTGATAGTTAATCTTGGTGTGAAGTTATAATTTTTTTTCTTTATTATAATTTCTTCAAAAGTATTACTATTAACTGATATATTAACATTAATGATAATTAATCAATATTCTGAGATGGTATTTAAACAAAAAAACATTCCTAACCATATAAAATTGATTACCTGGGATATATTTATTTTTATTGGGGAACCTTTTAGGAAAACTTTTAAAATATAAATTTTTTTAGATACTCAATTCACTCCCCTCTTGAGTACTCTACTCCGACTAATATTTGGTATTAGAGGAAGATTTTTATTCCATTCAGGCCTCTATTTTTGAACCAATTGAACTATGATTTTAGTTCTACTTTATTGATTTGTAAATTTCTACTAATTTTATTTTTATATCTCTTTCAAAGTATTTCATTATTATGGATAATAGACTGTATGGTGCAACAACTAATAGACCCCCATTATTTAATATAAGTAATTATACCCAACGGAAAATTGAAATGAAAATTCATTTAGAAAGTATGGGATTTGAAATTTGGTCTTGAATTATAGATGAGTATAAGATTCCAATGACTGATAGAATCACATTGAATGACCCAACCAAGACTTCCTACAATAAAAATGGAAAATCCATGAATTCTTTATATTGATTTTTAAGGGATGAGGAATTTAACATAATTTTTTAATGTTAAACTTCTCGTGAAATTTTGGATTCTTTATCTATATCAAATGAAAGAACTTCTAGTGTGAAGGAAATGATACTTAATATTTATACTATTAAATATGATAGCTTTAAAATGAAACATGATGAGCCTATTTCTTATATGTTTCTCAGGTTTAATTAAATTGTCAACACAATGATTTCTCTTGGATGATAATTCACTACCAAAGAACATAACACATGAGGATTCTCAGATGATTACCAAATTGATAGAGAGGAACCTCTATCTCTATTAGAGAATCATGTGACATTAACATGTTTCCTGTAAAAGAACTCATTGGTAAACAAATGGTGTATAAAGAAGAGCTGAATGACAACAAGGAAGAAGAGGATGAACCCAAAAGAAAATATATTTAATTTAAGACCACAACCTATAAACACAAAGAAAAAGGGAAATTGTATGTCTCTATAATATGTTCCAGCAGTGAACAATCATCACCTGACAGTGATGACGAGATGAATTAATTATCCATAAGGTTTAATAGATTTTACAAGAAGAAGAAATAATTCAGAAATCGTAACATCAAAGGATGATTTGATCAAAAAGGAAATTGGAAGAAAGATTAGAACAGAAGTTACAAGTCTAATGAGATAGTATGCTATGAATGTAAGTGAAAGGGACATGAAAAGGCTGACTGGCCCAAGATCAGGTCCAAAACGAAATATGACAAAAAAATATAGAAAGTATAAAAAGTAAATGAGAGTAACATAGAGTGCTTCTCAGGATAGTTCAAGTGACTCAGAATCCTCACATGTTGAAGAGGCCAAAAAATCCAACATGTGTTTTATGAAAAACAAATCTGATGTAACACTAGAATCTCATATACACAATTCATATTACTCTGGATATGAAACTGATTCCGAGAATCTGTTTAAAGAATAAATGATTGGTAATTGTAATATGCTTTAAGAGACATGTAATGAACTAAAATATAAATACATGACTTTAATGAAACAATATTCTCTTACCTCAACTGTTAAATCTAAAATTACTGTAGAAAGGGAGTCAAACGTTCAATTACTCAAAGAAAAAAATTAACTAATGCTATCTAATGAGCAATTGAAAAAGGACCTTGAAAGATATAATAATGGTAAAGATACATTGTAACAAATTCTACGTAAATAGATTGATCCTAAATATATTACTGGTATTGGATATCAAACTAGTAAAGGAAATTTTGGAATAACTAATTTTGTTTCAAAATATTGACCATACACCATTACTTCTAGTTCTGGAAAACATTCAGCTAGTTCAAATTATGATACACTCTCTACTATCTCAGGATTTTCTAGAAAAAATAGTGTTTATTTTTCAATCACATTACATATTTCATATAGAGAACCTATGAGGCAGATATGGGTTCTTAAATCCCTAGTTACTAATATTACTAGTCCCAAAAAAATATTGGTACCAAAGTATGTTATTATTTTACTACTATGTATGAAAGTTTCCTAAAGAGATCCTATAAAATCTTGTGGTACTTGTGCAGTGGGTGTTTAAGACATATGACAGGGGACTATTCATGCTTCAAGAACTTAATAAAAATTGATTGTATTCATGTCACCATTCAAGAAAATGCCAAAGAAAAAATCATTGGCCTTGGAGAAATTAGTAACTCTAACTCAATTTTAATTTCCAAATTATATTTTTTTGAGGTATTGATATATAATATTATTACTATTTAACAACAATGTGATTATGGATTTCATGTCAAATCTCAAAATGATGCTTTCAATGTATTTAATTATAAGAATTAATTAGTGTTTTCTATATTAAGAAATGAAATTTTATATTGTCTTAACATAAAGTCATTAGTTTCTCAAAATGAATCATGTTTAAGTGTATTTCACAAAGAATATTGTGTTTGGAATATGAGACTAGGACACTGTAATATTCATTCCCTTGTAAAACTAACTAGAAAAAGAATAGTCAATGTTTTACCCAAACATGAGTTTCCAAATGATAAAGTGTGTAATCCTTGTAAAAAGGGAATGCAACACAAAATTTACTTCAAACCAGAGAAATAAGTGTCAACTTATCATCCTCTTGAATTGGTTCACATGGATTTTTTTGAACCATCTAGAGTTTCAAGTTTAAATAGGAATCATTATGTTTATAATCTTGTAGATGACGTTTCTAGATATACTTGGAATTTCTTTTTGGACCACAAAAGTGAAGAATGATCTCATTTCATCACATATGCTAAAGTTGTAGAAAATATTAGTAGTCTTATAATTAAATCCTTAAGAATTGATCATGGCCATGAGATTGAAAATCACGAGTTTCAATCCGTTTGTTCACAAAATTTTTATAGTCATGATTTCTCTTCCCTTAGAACACCTAAACAGAATAAAGTAGTAGAAAGAAGAAACAAAACCTTGTAAGAAATTTCTAAAAGCATTCTTAGTGAATATGACATACCTATTTATTTTTTTGCTAAATATGTAAATATAGCATGCTATATTATTAATAGAGTATTGATTATACCCATTCATAAAATAACACTATATGAGTTATAGAACAATAGAAAATTGAAAGTAAGCTACTTCAATTTTTTCGGTTGAAAAGTCTATATCTTTAATACAAAGGACAATCATGGAAAATTTTAATCAATGAGTGATGAAGGAATTTTTCTTGGATATTTAATCTCTAGTAAATCCTATAGAGTGTTTAATAAATTAATTAAATGTGTGGAATAATTTTTCCATGTCAAATTTGATAAAATAGATCCACATGAGCCTAAGACCACTCTACAGAACCTGGAGGATGATATGTCAAATTTGGACATCAATTCTAAATCCTCTAACCATTAGATAAAGGAATATTTGAATAATTCAAGTTCTAGAAATTCTTTATATTTAGGTCATAATGAACCGAAACCTATTGAACAAAATGAAATCACTAGTCTATCTTTTTCTAGAGTTGTTAGAACTCGTATACACCATACTATTGATGTTGTTGTAGGAGATTTAGACAAAGCAACTCAAACTATAGATTCTCTTAGAAATCAGGATTAACATCAAGTCTTATTCTCAGAAATTGAACCAAATAAACATTAATTATTCTATGAGTGATGAATTATGGGTGATGGCTATGGAAGAAGAACCTAATTAGTTTGAAAGGAACACAGTTTGGAATCTTTTTTATAGAACCAAAGACACATTTACCATAGGCACAAAGTGGGTGTTCAAAAATAAGGTTGATGAAGTAGGTAACATATTTAGAAAAAATGCTAGATTGGTTTCACAATGCTATATTCATGAAGAAAGAATTGACTATGAAGAAACCCCTACATCAGTAGCTAGACTTAGAGCCATATGAATTCTTCTTTCTTATGCTACACATCTGAATTTAAAACTATATCAAATTAATGTTAAAAGATAATTCCTAAATTGGTGTATAGTTGAGGATGTCTTTGTTGAGAAACCCCTTGGTTTTATAAATCCTCATTTTTGAAATCATGTTTTTAAATTATCGAAATAATTATATTGAATGAAAACATCCCCTAGAGCTTGGTATGATAGATTATGTTTTTTTTCATAATTCTAAAGGTTTTACAAAAGTAATTACTGATCCAACCCTTTTTATAAAATGAA
Source organism: Viscum album (assembly GCA_963277665.1). Taxonomy (NCBI): domain Eukaryota; kingdom Viridiplantae; phylum Streptophyta; class Magnoliopsida; order Santalales; family Viscaceae; genus Viscum; species Viscum album. The sequence goes on along the minus strand of OY728119.1, from coordinate 1,827,587,485 downwards.
ATTCCAATGATGTTTTAGTAGATAAAATTTATAAAAATGATAATATCTTTGGATCTTAAAAAAATCATTATGTATTTAATTTTTTAAAATAATGAAAAACGAATTTGAAATGAGTTTAATGGGTGAACTAAAATTATTTCTTGGGTTTAAAATATTTCAAAATAATGATGGTAATATCTTAATTCAAACAAATATACTATAGATATTCTAAAATGTTTGGTCTTGGATAACACTAAAATATGTGACCCTCCAATGAGTACTACTTGTATGTTATATCTTGATAAAGATGGAAAATATGTTTATTAATCTACATACAGAGGAATGATTGGCAGCTTACTCTACTTAACTACTAACTAACCTAACATTATGTTTAGTTTATGTATGTGTGCTCATTTGCAATCAAACCCTAAGGAATCTCATTTAAATGTTGTTAAGAGAATATTTAAAGACCTAAAGCATACACCCAATATAGGATTGTTCTATCCCATATGATAATCATTAGATTTAGTTATCTATTCTGCTGTGGATTTCAGTGTTTTTATGTCAGGTAGAAAAATCACCTCTGGAATATTCCACTTTTTAGGCATGTCACTAGTATCATGGTGTAGTAAGAAAAAAAATTTTTTGCATTATCTACTGCTGAAGTTGAGTACATAGCTTCTGGTAGTTGTTATTCAAAAATTTTGTGGATGAAACAAAAATTGCTTGATTATGGATATCAATGAAGGAATGTGCCCATAAATTTGTTATAATAGAAGTTTTATTAACATCTAAAAAAATCATGTCTCACACTCGAGGTCAAAAAATATTGATGTAAGACATCACTTTTTGAGACACCATTATCAAAAAGGTGATATCACTTTAGAATTCATTGGGACTAAATATCAGCTTGCTGATATATTCACCAGACCACTAAATTATGAATGATTAGATTATATCATTAATGAATTGGGAATGATAAATCTTAAGTAATTTTTGTATTATTTCACAGCTTACCATTAAACAGTTTACACTTTCACAGGTCACTGTCATAAGATTACTGTCTAACTCTAATAGTTCTATAAGATTACTGTCAAAAAATTTGTGGTATCATGTTTACGGTCTCACAGTTACTGTTTCTTGATTACTGTCTGGCACAGTACAGTTTCAAACCATACTGTCGCACAGTTTTGAAGTCACATAGTAGAGATGTCACTTTGAAAACTCGATTCAGCCTCACCGTGAAAAAATGTTATGGTATCACAGTGAATGTCAGTTCAGGTCTCACTGTAAAGACACATTATTGTTTTGTTATCATATTATAACATGTATCGCTGTAATTAATTACAGTATTATTTTACTTTCTTGTGCTTTTGAATTTATGATGCTAGATATATCTAACGGATAAAAATGAAAGAAGTTTCACTTATTTCTTCACCCGAGCTCTCTTCTATCAAATCCTAACCCCTCCATCAACATTTATCTCTCTCTCGAACCTTCATTGAATTCCCATAAGGAAATGTCCGTCCTTGACAACACTTGAGAAGCACATATAAAAGAAGAAGATGAAAATAGCATTGAAGATCACACCTAAAGGTTCTTTGAATCTGAACCTAGTTAACAGAATAGTGGTACTTGAAAAGGAAATCTACCCTAAGTGTCTTCTGTCATGTACATATTTAGTTTTGAAAGTAATAAAATAGAAAGGATGGCTAGATTGGTTCACAAAATAAGAAAGACTAATTTATGCTAATCTAGTTACTTAGTTTTATCATTTTGTTCTATTCTATTTTGATACATATGGTGGTTTTGTTGTGAAAAGCCGAATCAATGGCCAAAAATACACTTTTTCATCGAGGTTATTTTCTACTTGACTAAGAATACCTCATGAGGGAATTTATGAGAACCACCCGAGATATACTCATCCTCTAAGTGATATATTTGTTTTAGAAGAAGCCTTGGGGAGATTGACAGGAAATGAAACAATGAGAAGAGATATAACTACAAAGATGGATGGAGAAACTGGATATTTGTTTAAGTTTTTTTAGAATCTGATTAGTACTAGAAAAGGAGATTTTTCAACACTCAAGTATCATGATGTATTTTTTATACATCTTATTATGAATGGACAGAAGATTAACCTATACAAATATTTTATACTTCAAATGTGTGAGTTGATAAATACAACCTCTATGTCAACATCGTTTTTATAGTCAATGTTAATCTCTACTATGCTTCATGCTAAAGGGTTGGTTGGACCAGTTGAAGAAGTATTTAGGGACTATGAATTTTGTATCTCAAAGTTACATCCAAAAGAATAAAAATTAGTTTGAATCCATGGATTAAATCATGGGTATAGGATAATGAGAGGGTCTAGGAAATGTTCAACTCGTTTGAGAATTAATCAAGACCTAAGGACATTTCTGATCCTGGTCTAAAACTACTTGAAATTTATGACTATCCTATTGAGGAAGAAGAAAAATATGATGTTTCACCTATAGGGGAAACTTTCCTAGATAAGGAAGGCAGTGAACCTATTCCTCAAGTCTTACTTGAGAAGGAAGTACCTGTTTTTTATGAAATTTTTGATGGATAAGAAGAACCTGCTTATAAAGATGAATCTATAGTTATTAAAAGGAATAAAGGATGCTCTAGAATAAAATTTAGCAGAAGAACATTCTTTTGACAAAGAAGATGCATCTAAGGAACACCTAGAGGAACAAGATGTTCATGAAATTATCCCATCTGCTGAAGAATGAATAGATAATGCCTTTAAATTGTCTTGAAATGAAATGGATGAAGCTATTGGGGAAGAAATTTTGGAAATAGTTCAAGGTTCTAAATCTCCTAGTTTTTTAAGAGATGCACCTGTTGAGGGGGAGCAGCACCTGAATATGGAAAGTGTTGAAGTTCCTAATCTAGTTGATCAAGGCACTACAGATATATGCTATAAATTCCCTTGCTATTTTGATGTTAATGATTCCAATGAAGCCTTAATTAAAGTTATAGACCTTCCAATAATATTTCAATTGAAATCAGTCTATGAGCTTTTCTCTTCCAAGGAACCTGAGCATATCTCATCTCCTATTCATGAACATTCATAAGAACCTTCTACCTTAGTGAGTAAAGATGGTTTGAATGCCTTTTGAGTGAATTTATTTGTTGGAGTTGAAAATATCATGAACACTAAACCTACTCCTATAAAAAACATGAGTAAAGAAAATGTTTCCCTATTGTTAAAGAAGATCATTTGTCCAATTCAGCCAAAAATTCATCATGGAATTAAAGAGGAAAAAATTGAGAACAAATAGCTTAGTGATGATGTGAGGTCTCCCAATGATATGGTTGAAGATATGTAGAGAGTGTTGAAATCAAGACAATAACCTATTTCTCATATTCTTGAGGATGTTGGTAGTTAGATTCCATTGGATGTTTGCTCCCTGATTCAACCAAACCCGATATCCTTATCTAACAAGGTGGATGAAAGAAACAAGCAGATAGTTAAAGAAATTGGCCAGTTGGGTATTGGTCTTAACAAGATTACTGATGAGTATCAGGGTTCTCTCGAGAAAGTTTTGAATCAACTGATATCTTTTACTTCAACTGTTACAACTTCTAGTGCCTCTAAAAAGCCATCTCAACCCTCCTGGATAGAAATTAGCTCTGAATTGTTGTTAAGAAAGAACTTCAATTAGTGCTCAGTGGTATTGGAAAAGAGTATCTATATTTGGTTTTCATGAATATTGAATGATTTCTAGATTTGGTAAGAATTAATTCCATGATTTAAAATTATGATCAAGAAGAAATTATGAAGAAGGTGGATTTATACTTCAATAGGATTTTCTCTAAGCATGATATGAAAAACCATTTCAAGTACCTGGTAGAGAATTTGAAAATACATCTTGTAAGTTATGCTTTCAAAACTCATGTTTAAAAGCTGAAGGATTTCACTACATTGTTGGGAAAGTTCATGGAGAACAAGTATGACTTTGAGAAAGAGATCCAGTATGGTTGTGAGATTATTGGAGACTTCATCAAGTTATTGAGGACCAATCTTCATGTGAAGAGCACTGCTTATGACTCCTGTAAGTACACCCTTGTGACATGGCAGCCTACATTATCATCTGCTACCCTTGCCTCTACTTCAATGTTTGTATCTCAGGCAATGAGTCAGATCAGACCCATTATTCTTGACCATCAATTTCCTCATTCTTCCACTACACCTACCTCAACCCCTTCTATTTTTGAATGTCTCCCTCTACCTTCTCTGTCATTTGGCTCTCTCCCTTATTCAATTTCTACATCTTCTCCGGTGGCTTCTTTTGATGCTGCTGGAAAGGGAAATGAGAAGACACTATGTACTGATGAAAAGTGAACGCTATATTTTTATAGTGATATTTCTATATTATTTTTCTACCTACTATTTTTAATGACACATATTTCTCAATATAATGCATTGTGTACTCTTCATGTCTATTCTCTTATTTCCTTTTGTACTAATTTTGATAATCCCTAAATGGGGATATAAATTCCCTCTAAATGCACTCTAATGGATATACACATCCACTAAGAATATAAATCTAACTCACGTGATTTTTTATCATAAAAAAGGTGGAGATTATTTGAACCCTCATGTGTTAATCATATTTTAATGACTAAAAATCATATAAATTATGTAAATCATTTTAATCCAGTTTAATTTGTCTCAAATCATGTGTATAGATGGTTGTTTCTCTATGCTTTAAATAAACCTCTCCAAGAACATAATTACCATAAGTCATGTTTTATTATTGTAAACTATATTTTACTTTGTGTAATAATGGATTTCGTTGTTGAATGATGAATTATAATCCATTCTGTGAAAATCTCTACATAAGTATGTATACAGATATTTGGAAAAGTGTGGGAAACCATGATTCTTCCACCACTTCTGTTTTTCTGGAAAAGGACCAAGACTCCATGACCCATACATCATGACCTTGAGACCATGACCCAGACACCATGACCTAGACACCCTGACCTAGACACCGTGACCCAAACACCCTGACCTAGACACCATGAGCTAAACACCGTGACCCAGACACCATGACCTAGACACTGTGACTAGACAACGTGATGAGGAACCAAAACCAGTTTAAAATCTAATAAAGTACTTGACACTGATTCATTGCTAAGAAATCATTTGAATTTTGGAAAAAGATCAGTCACCTTGATCCTAACACCACATCAGTACTAACAGTTCTTGACCTCTATAAAACCATGCCATCATAACTATCTCACCGCTCAAAGGCAAAGAAGGAGACATTTTGTCATGGTGAAACTATTTCCATGTGAAACGACTTCCAGATAGACAATGGCACCATTCTTTACTCTGTTTTTCTTTTTTCCAATTTAACTTATATCGGTCATATTTGAGTCTTTTAAATGCACTGAAATACTTAATATTTAATTTTATACGTGTCACGTAATAGTATGAAGTTCAATGTGTAAAATACATGCAACATGTCAGATTCAACACATGCACTCCATGAATTAAAAGAAACTAGTGTCGTGTTAGAGCAGTAGACGCATGAGAATTCTTCTGAAAAGTACTGACACATTCTACAAGATACATATAAAGAACACGCAAAGCATTCATGAATCCAAAAAAATTTCAAATACCATAGATAAGAGTCAATAACATCTTCATAATACCAAATCCTTGATAAACATGAGACATATCTAATTGGAAACCATAATATCAGACTTGCAATACTCTGTTTCTTGTAGGAGGACTTGATTCTTTCATCTACTTCATCTAATAAGTCCAGTGCTGTATAAAAACACACTATGAGCACTTCAAACCTTATCTCATCTGATTTTCCCTATTTATTACTGTTTTTTTCTATTGATCAGTGTGGGTGTGTCTGTATCAAAACCCACATTGTATTTTGCAATAAAATAAAGCATACAAGATATCATTCCTCTCATATCTTTTTACACTTGTTTACTCCCATTGATAAGTGTAGAACATGTCCCTGTGTGACCTATTAGTTTATACCCATGAAGAATTGTGGTATAGGTTGTGTGACCTGGAGAGTCCTGGGCACTGTTGTTTACCCCGATCCAGGTTGTGGATCATGTTTATTAATATAAACTGCTTGGTGGTAGGTGATCACCAAGTGGAGTGGATTAGGTCTCATCCTAAGACTGAACCCACTAGTTTTGTATCCACTATGTTGTTTAATTTAGTTTTCTTTATTTTACTGGATAATTCAGAAGTCACTATATTTACATTGATAGTTAATGTTGTAAATAAGTAATAATTGTTTTGCCTTATTAGAATAGCTTTAAATTTAATATTAATAACTGATATTAAGATTACATAGAAACAATCAATCATCTTACATGTTATTTAAACTCAAAATCATTCATAATTATATTACATTGATTAACTGGGTAGTATTTGTTTTATTGGGGAACCATTTAAGAAAATTTTTTGATGAAATTTTTTTATAGATATTAAATTCACCCTCAAATGAGTACTCTACTTCAACAAACAACTGCGGATACTGCAAGCCGAAGGCCACATGGCCGATGACGCAATGTAGTAGAGGAGGTTGCGGTGGTGAAGGCCTCATCTAGCAGGGGTCATGGAAGTGTAGGGTGGTAGCATTGTTCAGGAACCACTTCCAGAAAAGGAGGCCACCAGATGGCAGCCGATGGCTGTGCAGAACCACGACACTAGTAGGGCGGCATGTCAGGTCGAGCAACTGCAACCAGCAGACCGCAATGGTGAAATACGGTGGCGCCCACATAGCACCATATTGTATTGGGAGACTCATGGTTGGGCCTCACATTTATGCGTTCATAGGGTATGTGGGACCATGTGTTGAGGGGAGGTGGCCGGCCATAGTCGGCTGTGTGCGACATTAACCAGATGTCATTTGGGCATTTGGGCTGGAGAAAACCGGCCTACCTTTGTAGGTTGGGCCGGTGAGGAGAACAGGGCCACTGGGGGGCCCATGTAGGGGGGATGGGGGTTAACTGACCTGCCATTGTGGGTTGGGATAGATAGAAAACTGGGCTACTGGGAGGCCTAGCTGGTTAGAACCCGTCTAACCAAGTCAGACCGGGCTGGAGGAATTGGACCGGGTTACTCGGCAACCTAGCAGGCTCGACCATCAACCGAACTGGGCCTTGTCCAGCAAGGCCCAAAGGGCCTGGCCAATAGTCCAAGCAAGACTAGGTTAGACAAAACCCAACTGGATCGGGTCAGGTCGTTTGAACTAGGGCGGGTCGGGTGGGACCCCTCGGCTAGGATAGTCGGGTCAACCCGACTATGTCAAACTGGGCCCAGATATAACCGACCCCTGTTTACTAAAAGGATACTAAATTTCTGACCGGTCATCCAATTGACGTACCATATATGGCTTTTGGACCATTTCGATGGGATGGTCCTTTGGGAATTCTCTAAGTGGGATTCTATGAGAGTCCAGTTATAATTGATGTCTTGAGGAGTGGATTCTACGAGAATCAAACACACTAGAGAGCGGGAATCCTACAACTTGCTAAGACCCGATGATTTATAACGTTTGGTTCTAAGTGAACCTGCAGTCTTAGATGATAAATGGATCTTTGTTTACCAGCTATAAGAAACCCTTTGCTGACCATCTATAAGTGTCTCTGTGTGGGACAACTATAAGTGGCACTGTGTGACCCATCTATAATCTTCTAAGTATGCAGCGAGTCATAGTGACCCGATAGACCCACGGTGGGGATTGGCTCTTAGTGATCTGAAAGACCCACGGTACTCATCAATGATGTCTACCTCAATAGTCTACGGTGTTCAATGTTATGGCTGATAAACATTTAATACTTACTTTATAACGACCCATACATTACATACATTGTTAATACTTCAAAATTGAAGCACACTTATTACAACATATGACAAAACCACAAAGGACCGTATAGGTATAGTGTCTTTAGAAACTGGGAAACATAAAAAACTGGTTCATAAATCTTCTACAGTGTCTCCCATTTATTTCATCATATCTAGGGTCCCTTTTAGAATATTCTACTTAATATCCATCTTCCTGACCTGGGGAAAAGAAAACATAAAAGGGTGAGCTCAAATGCTCAGCAAGGGAAAATAAAGGAGATAAAAATCATATCATATCTTTTTGAAAATCAAAACCTGCAAAAGAGATCATAATATTTTAACATGGAATAAATCATAGAAGTGAAAATGAGATCCCCATAATCCTAACATAAAACTTGAAACTTTGTGGCATGCACACATAATCATGGAAAATAATTTCTTGTTAGTCATGACTCATTGCCAAGACTATCTTAGTGGACAAATTCCCTTTCTGAACCGAGTTCACTCCTCGTTTCAGTCCTATATCAATGAACCGAAATAACCTTCCGTTCCAGCCATGTCTATCTCATGAGATATGAAATATTTACCCAATGCATTGGAGGGAGATATAGGTCCCACCCATCTTATAATGAATCCTTTCTTATGTGTGCCACATAATCATAAAACATACATCATCGCATAACACATGTAACAAAAATGGGATTCTTGAAACATCATGACATCATAAAAAAAATCTTATAAGGCAAATGACTTCATAAAAATAATTCCCTCATAACATAATCAAATCAATGTAATTAAAGGGATAAAAACAGAACCCTTTATTATCTCAGATGGAAAATAATTTTGATAAAACACTTGAACTCCATTCTTGAGGAAAATATCCTTTCTTATTCAAAAACACTTTTCTTTTCTTAACATGTCATACTAAAAGAAGTTGATCAAAAATAAAATTGAAAACTTATAAAGGAAGATTCTTGGAAATAATGTTTTAAAAATCCATTCTTGCCGTATAAGTTAAAGAAAAACATTCTTCGTACTTTTGTCGGAAAAGTCAAAAAGTACCTCGTATGAAAAACGACAAAAGATTCCTTTCATATTCTTTACTAAAAACTCACCGAAGGGTAAAATTGGATTTAAACTATTGTAAGTGGATGGAAGCAATATTACATATTGAGGGAACATGGATGTGGATGATAAAATACACCCCAGTAAATACCAAAGTATAAACAATCTCGGATAAAAATGAGATTGTGATATTTTCCCTTACCTTAGGTCCGATTTGCTTTGTTCGTGTCCGAAGCTCCTGTATAATGGTTTAAATAATGTTATTGACTTATTCCAGAATCATACATATTGATATGATATCATATATGGTCATATTATTAGCTTTGTGTTAGTAATATTTCATTGTTACTTGTTACTCGGGTCTTTATAACTTTTTGTTCTTATGCGTGTTTTGTTGAATAAATTCTTATTCTTATCTTTAGGTTATAGATAATTCATTTACATAATGGTATTAGTGTAGTATATACCATATTCATTCATTCAATTCATTTATATAATCATTATGAAATGAAGATCATGTAGAACGAGTCGCATCACATCGTGGAGACGGTATTCCGTACGTACGCACGAGTGATGATATCGTTCCTATGATCGTGGAATTGTATTGGAGTATATATATATATATTATTTCAGTATAAATATTAATTCATAATAATCATATATAGTTACTCATTACACCATTATACCCATCCTTGTAAGGTGATGGTGGAAAATAGATTACACCACGGCGTGGAGACGGTATTCCGTACGTACGCACGCGCGGTGATTTCATTTTTCCGTAGGATGGATAGAAGGTGAATTAGGGTTGTTTCATATTTATAATAACATATCAGTATGTAAGTAATACTAATGTTATTACTTTGTCATGAAACAACTAAAGAAGAAGAAGTTGAAGACGAAAGAAATTGAAAAGATCGGTAATGGATATTACCTCTTCTTTGGAACGCCTCTTTGAATCCTCCACTTAGGGAACTAAGATTGGTCTTTGAAGAAGACCAGGACCTCTAGGATTATTCTAGGGAAGTGGAGAGGAGAAAATGGCAGGAGTTGGCCGAGCTTGAGTGCTCAAATTGGTGTGAGGAGGAGGGGGAGGAGGTGCCCTTTTATAAGGGAGGAGAGGGGCACCTTAGGAATATCTCAAAATATTATTTTATATTAAAGTCAAAATCGGTTTATAATGGTTCCAAAGGGTCTTATTTCGAAGATAAAGTGGGGATGGGTCAAAATCCTATCAACCAATAGGATTTAGACAAGTTTAGGGTATTATTTTAACCTTATCAATTAGATTTAACTCTAAGTTAATTAATTTAACTTTTACCGTGTCTTTTTGTTTTCTTTCACTATATGGTTAATACACTTACTATAACATGCCAAAAGAACCCCAAATTGTTTATTATTAATATATATATTCTTATCTAAGTCATTTGGCGGAACCTTAGATTTTTAGGATTAAAATAACAATTAGTAATATAATATTTGATTTAAAAACTATTTTGTGTCAATTTTGACACTATTTGATATATAATTTTTGTGAAAGTCATAACAGAATTAAATGTTCGAACCAAGTTAATTAAATCAACACTAATATATCACAGTAACCTAGAAAATTATTGGAATTCATAAAAAGTCTTAAATTACATTTATTTTGGTATTTATATTATCAATTATGTCAATATTTCATTAATAAGATAATTACCGCATCATCTTTGTGTCATAAATAAAATAAATTATTTGATGTCTAAAAATTACAAATAAACTATCATCATGTAGGAAATCTTTTTAGATTTCTAATGAATATTTACAATTGAATTTATCTTATGTATAACCCCATATTAAAAATGATTTACTTATTAAACTTTGATTTTAACTATTTTAACCCTTCTTTAAATAAATTAATAATAAATGTCCTAATCTAATCCAAGTGGGCCTAAATGGTCATATTTTATTCCTAAGTTTGTTTTTTGTCGAATTACACTTGTCCAATAGAATTAGGACATCTGTTAGGGTAATATTAATATCATATTTACCCTTAGTTACACTATTTACTATTAACCGCGGTAAAAAAAGTAAAAAGTTACTATTCACCAAAAAATTATTTTTATCTCATTGAACCACATTTTACTTACTGATATCAACCGTGTCTGTCGGATTTTCGAAATTCCATTCACATAAGCGGTAAAATTAAGTTTTATGCAAAATTCAGTTTTTAACCAACCACTTAGTGGTTTCACTATTCATCAAAAATTGAAAGTTTTCAGAAAAATACCAAAATTTCACCCTAGGCTAATTTCGATATTCTGAGTCCAAAAATGAAGTCCATTTTGAAAAATAAAATTTATAAAATTTCAAAAAGTGGTTATTACTATTCATAACGGCTAGTTTTAATATCATATTGTTGTTTAGTGAAACTCGGTATTGCGTACGACGCAAGCTATCGAGGAAGGTCGCGATTGCGTGTAAAGCAAGCCAAGCAAGTGTTGTGTAGAAAAAGATTCCTTTGATGATTTATATAACATAAAAGTCTCGGGTGTTACATTCTACACCCCTTAAAAAGAATTTCGCCCTCGAAATTCGTCACTTTGTAACAAACAGATGAGGATACTTCTCCTTCATCATATCCTCAAGCTCCCATGTAGCTTCTTCAAGTTGGTGGTTCCTCCATAAAACTTTCACCAAGCGAGTGGTCTTGTTTCGTAGGACTTTTTCTCTACGATCCAGAATCTCTATCGGCTGTTCTTCATAAGAAAGATCTTGCTCCAGCGGTACAACTTCTGAGCTGAGTACATGTGAAGGATCTGGTATGTACTTTCTCAGGAGAGATACATGGAACACATCGTGAACTTGAGAGAGATTCGGTGGAAGCGCCAATCAGTAAGCTACCTTCCCAACACGATCCAGTATTTCGAAAGGACCGATATATCTAGGGCTCAACTTCCCCTTCTTTCCAAATCTCATAACCCTCTTCCAGGGAGATATTCGTAAGAACACTTTATCACCCACTTCAAACTCTAGGTCTTTTCTTCGGTTTTCGGCATAACTTTTCTGTCGACTCTGAGCTTCTCTTATGTGTTGTTGAATAGATCCGACTTTTTCTGCCATTTCATCAAAAATATTAGGTCCTAATAGCTTTCTTTCCCCAACTTCATCCCAGCAAGTTGGAGTCCTGCATTTCTTTCCATAGAGAGCTTCATAAGGAGCCATCTGAATACTGGAGTGAAAGCTATTATTATAAGAAAATTCTACCAAAGGTAGGTGTTGATCCCAACCTCCTTTGAAATCCATAGAGCAAGCTCTCAACATATCTTCTATGGTTTGAATTGTTCTCTCAGACTGACCGTCTGTCTGGGGATGATAAGTAGTGCTGAAACTCAACTCTGTATCCAGAGTATGCTGAAGACTTCGCAAGAACTTCGAGGTAAATCTTGGATCCCGATCAGATATAATAGAAAGTGGTACTCCATGCAATCTTACCACTTCCTTTACATATATCCTGGCAAGCTGATCTAGAGAGAAATCCTCTCTAATAGCAATGAAGTGTGCAGACTTTGTAAGACGATCAACTATGACCCAAATAGCATTATTGCCTTTGGATGTTTTAGGAAGTCCTGTGACAAAGTCCATAGTGATGTTTTCCCATTTCCATTCGGGTATGGGTAATGGTTGTAACATCCCCTTAGACTTCTGTCTCTCAGCTTTAACTTGTTGACAAACCAAGCATCGAGAGACATATTCAGCAACATCTCTTTTCATGCCATCCCACCAGAAGTACTCTTTGAGGTCCCTATACATCTTCGTGCTTCCAGGATGAATAGAGAATGAAGAACTATGAGCCTCATCCAGCAGCTCCTTCTTTAATTCGGGGATGGGAGGAACACAAACCCGATTCCTGAACTTTATTATCCCATCACAATCAAGGTTGAATTCAGGAACATTTCTCACCTTCTTTTGTAACTCGACATCTTCTTTCTGTGCCTCTTTAATCTTCACATGTATAGATGGTTGAACATTCATTTGAGAAAGATAAGATTTTTCCCCTTCCATTATAATTCCAAGATCCATCCTTTGTAAATCCATAAATATTGGATCTTTTGTGATCCTCATCATGGATAAACTAGCATGGTTTTGTCGACTTAATGCATCTGCCACCTTGTTTGCTTTCCCAGGGTGGTAATGGATTGAGCAGTCATAATCCTTAATCAGCTCCAACCATCTTCTTTGGCGCATATTCAACTCCTTTTGTGTGAAAATATACTTTAAACTTTTATGATCAGTATAAATATCACACCTTTCACCATAAAGGTAATGCCTCCAAATCTTTAATGCAAAGATTACCGCAGCCAACTCCAAATCATGTGTTGGGTAATTTTACTCATGGATTTTCAACTGTCGTGAGGCATAAGCTATCACCATATCATTTTGCATAAGAACACACCCCAATCCCTTCTTGGATGCATCACTGTAGATCACAAACCTTTCTCCACTACAAGGCAGTGTGAGCACAGGTGCACTGGATAACCTTCTTTTCAACTCCTTGAAATTATCTTCACATTTCTCTGTCCAGACAAACTTAACTCCTTTCCGAGTCAACTTGGTGATTGGATTAGATAATCATGAAAAATCTTTTACAAAACGTCGATAATATCCAGCCAAACCAAGAAAACTTCGGATCTCAGTTACTGTTGTTGGTCTTGACCATCTTTCGATAACCTCTGTTTTTGCTGGATCCACATATATCCCCTCTTTTGAGATTATGTGACCCAAAAATGCAACTTTTTGAAGCCAAAATTCACACTTGGTAAATTTGGCATAAAGCTTCTCCTTTCTCAGGGTCTTCAATATAATTCTCAAGTGATCTTCATGCTCTTCCTTGCTCTTTGAATAGACAAGAATATCGTCTATAAAGACTACCACAAATTGATCAAGATAGTCTCTAAAGACTCTATTCATTAGATCCATGAAGATAGCAGGGGCATTAGTAAGACCAAATGGCATCACTATAAATTCATAGTGTCCATACCTTGTACGGAAAGCCGTCTTTGGTATATCCTCCCTTTTGACCCTTAATTGATGATACCCTGAAAGAAGGTCAATCTTGGAAAAGTATTGAGCTCTGCGTAGTTGGTCAAATAAGTCATCAATGCGTGGGAGAGGATATTTGTTCTTGATAGTGATCTTGTTAAGTTCTCGATAATCAATGTAGAGTCTCATTGATCCATCTTTCTTCTTAACAAATAGAACAGTTTCTCCCCAAGGTGACGCACTAGGGCGTATGAATCCCTTATCAAGATTCTCTTGGAGTTGCTTCTTCAATTCCTGCAACTCAATTGGGGCCATTCTATAAGGTGTCTTTGAAATAGGCAAAGCACCCGGTACGAGTTCTATTGAAAACTCAACTTCACGATTTGGTGGAAGACCCGACAATTCCTCCGGAAAGACATCATCAAACTCCCGTACAATGGGCATATTCTTAATCGTGAGTTTATCACCAACCATTTGAGATAAATAACCTTCATTTAGTGGAATCAATACCCATAAGATGGAAGAAATTTCCACTGGAAGGTTATGTTCATCCTTGCATTGATAGACGATCGTAGATTGATCTGGAATATGAAATGTGACTTCCCTTCTTTGGCAATCGATATGAGCTCCATGTAGAGAAAGCCAATCCATGCCAAGAATCACATCAAATTCCACTAAAGGAAGGATCACAAGATTTGCAGGAAGCACTTTCCCACAAACTTCGATCGGAGAAGAATTATAAACTTTTGATGCGATTGATGTGCCATTAGGTGTTGTCACAGCTAACTCAACATCTAATTGTTGAGGTAATACGGTGATACCCTTAGAAAAGTCTTCAGAAATAAAAGAGTGGGTGGATCCAGAATCAAATAAAACATTTGCTACTTTAGAGTGGATGGTAAGTGTACCTTTCACCACATCGTTATCGTACTCCACATCGCTGATAGAAATTGCATGTGACTTTCCTTTGTCTTTATCCTTAAGAGTTTGTTGACGTCGACCATCATCATCAACCCTTGGATTTGGGCATTGATTGGCATAATTCCCCATCTCCTTGCACTTGAAACATTGAAGTGTAGTCGGTTCATTCTTTGTATCCCTTCCTTTGTTTGCGTCATTAGACATCTTCTTCCAATTATCACGGCATTCAAATGCCCGATGACCTTCTTTTCCACATTTAAAACATTTACTTGTCCCTTTAAGACAACTCCCTCCATGTTTCTTTCCACACTTTGAGCATAAGGAAAAGCTCATCTTCTTTTCCGTGTGCTCTTTAGATTTTTCTTTGAATTCCATCTTCCTCTTCTTATCAAACCCATGTGACTGATGGGTTACTCCAATCTCTATCTCGACTTTGAGAGCACATCGAACGATTTCCTCGTAGCTATTGAAGTCCCTTATGGCTAACGCCCATCGAAGACTTGGTTTTAAGCCACTAAAGAATCGATCGATCATACTCTCAGGTTGGATAATAATACCAGAAGCGTACCTTGCAAGTCTTGTAAAATTTGCTTCATAGGTACCAACAGATTCATCATCCCTTTGCTTCAGTTCATGAAACTCTTTCTCTATCTTTGTTCGGAGAATACGAGGGAAGTACTTATTGAAAAATAAGTTCTTGAACTCATCCCATTCCATAGACTCAATTTCATCCCTTTGCCTCGTATTCTTAACAAGATTCCACCATTGATCAGCATCTACTTCCAAACGATACACTGCTAGGTTGACTTTATCATGCTCAGAACATTGAAGAACTGAAAATATCTTTTCAGGAGTACTATTCCATTGTTCAGCAACTAATGGATCAGTAGACCCGCTGAAAGAAGGTGGACGCTGCCTCATGAAGGATTCAACAGAATGTTGCTCCCTCCTTTGCTCGTTTGGAAATCCTGCATGATTCATAGCTTGAGAAAGTTGTGTGAGCATGGCTACAAGATTTTGCATTCCAGCTCCCATATCGTTTGGTTGCTCAGGGGGACAATCATTGCATTGCCCATCGCATTCCGCATTAACACGGTTCCTTCGGGTTCCAGCCATTGACTAAAACCAAGAAGAATAGTGTGAGCAACACTAATTATAATAGGAAACCACATAATTCAAGAATAAAATTTTCATGCTTATGGTCTTATCCTAGGTTATTCAAGGCCATTTCTAAAACTCTAAGATTGTGTACTATGCTTAGACTTATCCTTAGGGTTCTTACTAAGGCTTTCACATCCTAGTTTCCAAAGGTTGACTATACCTTTCCTCTGATACCAACTATAATGGTATGGAATTACTTCCAGTGGACTATAATTGATACCTATCAGGGCACTCCATGGGCGGCTACACCCCCTGGGCGGGACACACCACCATCCCCAGTGGCAGCCATTTCTTCATTAAGCCCTTGGGCGGAGAGCCATGCTTCGTCCAACGCTCACATGTGAGAGTTCCCAAGGATCGGATACATTCCTACCTCCTTTGCCTCTGATACCAACTATAATGACCCATAATTTACATACATTGTTAATACTTCAAAATTGAAGCACACTTATTACAACATATGACAAAACCACAAAGGACCGTATAGGTATAGTGTCTTTAGAAACTGGGAAACATAAAAAACTGGTTCATAAATCTTCTACAGTGTCTCCCATTTATTTCATCATATCTAGGGTCCCTTTTAGCATATTCTACTTAATATCCATCTTCCTGACCTGGGGAAAAGAAAACATAAAAGGGTGAGCTCAAATGCTCAGCAAGGGAAAATAAAGGAGATAAAAATCATATCATATCTTTTTGAAAATCAAAACCGGCAAAAGAGATCATAATATTTTAACATGGAATAAATCATAGAAGTGAAAATGAGATCCCCATAATCATAACATAAAACTTGAAACTTTGTGGCATGCACACATAATCATGGAAAATCATTTCTTGTTAGTCATGACTCATTGCCAAGACTATCTTAGTGGACAAAGTCCCTTTCTGAACCGAGTTCACTCCTCGTTTCAGTCCTGTATCACTGAACCGAAATAACCTTCCGTTCCAGCCATGTCTATCTCATGAGATATGAAATCTTTACCCAATGCATTGGAGGGAGATATAGGTCCCACCCATCTTATAATGAATCCTTTCTTATGTGTGCCACATAATCATAAAACATACATCATCGCATAACACATGTAACAAAAATGGGATTCTTGAAACATCATGACATCATAAAACAAATCTTATAAGGCAAATGACTTCATAAAAATAATTCCCTCATAACATAATCAAATCAATGTAATTAAAGGGATAAAAACAGAACCCTTTATTATCTTAGATGGAAAATAATTTTGATAAAACACTTGAACTCCATTCTTGAGGAAAATATCCTTTCTTATTCAAAAACACTTTTCTTTTCTTAACATGTCATACTAAAAGAATTTGATCAAAAATAAACTTGAAAACTTATAAAGGAAGATTCTTGTAAATAATGTTTTAAAAATCCATTCTTGTCGTATAAGTTAAAGAAAAACATTCTTCGTACTTTTGTCGGAAAAGTCAAAAAGTACCTCGTATGAAAAACGAAAAAAGATTCCTTTCATATTCTTTACTAAAAACTCACCGAAGGGTAAAATTGGATTTAAACTATTGTAAGTGGATGGAAGCAATATTACATATTGAGGGAACATGGATGTGGATGATAAAATACACCCCAGTAAATACCAAAGTATAAACAATCTCGGATAAAAATGAGATTGTGATATTTTCCCTTACCTTAGGTCCGATTTGCTTTGTTCGTGTCCGAAGCTCCTGTATAATGGTTTAAATAATGTTATTGACTTATTCCAGTATCATACATATTGATATGATATCATATATGGTCATATTATTAGCTTCTTGTTAGTAATATTTCATTGTTACTTGTTACTCGGGTCTTTATAACTTTTTGTTCTTATGCGTGTTTTGTTGAATAAATTCTTATTCTTATCTTTAGGTTATAGATAATTCATTTCAAGAATGGTATTAGTGTAGTATATACCATATTCATTCATTCAATTCATTTATATAATCATTATGAAATGAAGATCATGTAGAACGAGTCGCATCACATCGTGGAGACGGTATGCCGTACGTACGCACGAGTGATGATATCGTTCCTATGATCGTGGAATTGTATTGGAGTATATATATATATATATATTATTTCAGTATAAATATTAATTCATAATAATCATATATAGTTACTCATTACACCATTATACCCATCCTTGTAAGGTGATGGTGGAAAATAGATTACACCACGGCGTGGAGACGGTATTCCGTACGTACGCACGCGCGGTGATTTCATTTTTCAGTAGGATGGATAGAAGGTGAATTAGGGTTGTTTCATATTTATAATAACATATCAGTATGTAAGTAATACTGATGTTATTACTTTGTCATGAAACAACTAAATAAGAAGAAGTTGAAGATGAAAGAAATTGAAAAGATCGGTAATGGATATTACCTCTTCTTTGGAACGCCTCTTTGAATCCTCCACTTAGGGAACTAAGATTGGTCTTTGAAGAATACCAGGACCTCTAGGATTATTCTAGGGAAGTGGAGAGGAGAAAATGTCAGGGGTTGGCCGAGCTTGAGTGCTCAAATTGGTGTGAGGAGGAGGGGGAGGAGGTGCCCTTTTATAAGGGAGGAGAGGGGCACCTTAGGAATATCTCAAAATATTATTTTATATTAAAGTCAAAATCGGTTTATAATGGTTCCAAAGGGTATTATTTCGAAGATAAAGTGGGGATGGGTAGAAATCCTATCAACCAATAGGATTTAGACAAGTTTAGGGTATTATTTTAACCTTATCAATTAGATTTAACTCTAAGTTAATTAATTTAACTTTTACCGTGTCTTTTTGTTTTCTTTCACTATATGGTTAATACACTTACTATAACATGCCAAAAGAACCCCAAATTGTTTATTATTAATATATATATTCTTATCTAAGTCATTTGGCCGAACCTTAGATTTTGAGGATTAAAATAACAATTAGTAATATAATATTTGATTTAAAAACTATTTTGTGTCAATTTTGACACTATTTGATATATGATTTTTGTGAAAGTAATAACAGAATTATATGATCGAACCAAGTTACTTAAAGCAACACTAATATATCATAGTAACCTATAAAATTAGTGGAATTCATAAAAAGTCTTAAATTACATTTATTTTGGTATTTATATTATCAATTATGTCAATATTTCATTAATAAGATAATTACCGCATCATCTTTGTGTCATAAATAAATTAAATTATTTGATGTCTAAAAATTACAAATAAAATATCATCATGTAGGAAATCTTTTTAGATTTCTAATGAATATTTAAAATTGAATTTATCTTATGTATAACCCCATATTAAAAATGATTTACTTATTAAACTTTGATTTTAACTATTCTAACCCTTCTTTAAATAAATTAATAATAAATGTCCTAATCTAATCCAAGTGGGCCTAAATGGTCATATTTTATTCTTAAGTTTGTTTTTTTGTCGAATTACACTTGTCCAATAGAATTAGGACATGTGTTAGGGTAATATTAATATCATATTTACCCTTAGTTACCCTATTTACTATTAACCGCGGTAAAAAAAGTAAAAAATTACTATTCACCAAAAAATTATTTTTATCTCATTGAACCACATTTTACTTACTGATATCAACCGTGTCTGTCGGATTTTCGAAATTCCATTCACATAAGCGGTAAAATTAAGTTTTATGCAAAATTCAGTTTTTAACCAACCACTTAGTGGTTTCACTATTCATCAAAAATTGAAAGTTTTCAGAAAAATACCAAAATTTCACCCTAGGCTAATTTCGATATTCTGAGTCCAAAAATGAAGTCCATTTTAAAAAATAAAATTTATAAAATTTCAAAAAGTGGTTATTACTATTCATAACGGCTAGTTTTAATAGCATATGGTTGTTTAGTGAAACTCGGTATTGCGTACGACGCAAGCTATCGAGGAAGGTCGCGATTGCGTGTAAAGCAAGCCAAGCAAGTGTTGTGTAGAAAAAGATTCCTTTGATGATTTATATAACATAAAAGTCTCTGGTGTTACATACTTTGAGTTATATCTATTGTGAGATATCTTTTCTTTGTGGTCTTTCTGTGTGATCTTACTTTGTGGTCTTGCTTTTTGTTGTTTCCATTATTGTTTTGGTACATAATGAGTATAGTGTTACTCACCCCTGCATGGGCTTTATCTTCACATACCGTATCGTGTACATGTTATCGACGCTTTGACGAAAACTATGGTTGTCTAAGACCAGGTGTTGCTCAGTGAGATCGGGCGTACATGCGTACATCTATGGCTACAGGAAGCTACCCTTCACCTACACTTCTGGTGGGGTCATGAGCAGATTGATGGTGGTAGTTTTACTTTATTTTTTGGTTTTGGAAATTTATTCTAGCCCCTTACTACTTTTAGTTTTTTGTACTCTCAATAGTTGTCTCGGTGGAAATTGTGGTTTACTTTTTGTATATATTCTTCTATTTTATCTTTGTGCATGTGTAAAATTTTTAAGAAAAATTCCTTTCCTTTTTGGGATTTTCCAACTTAGTGCTAGTCTATATCCCATGTCCTATAGAAGGAAGGCTTGGGGTAGTAACGACACAAGCCGTAGGGGACGGTTCATGATAGTGTGTTATCGAAGGGAGGTTGGTTCTACCAGCTGAACTAAGATTCTATAATTCTATTTTATGGGGAGACAATGTAATGTGTCTGGATCATGCCTTTCAGGCTAGGGAGGCAAATGTTGGTGTGGTGGCTGAAGTATCCATACACTAGGACACAAAATTTGGTTTTATGACCCGGTACATGAAAAAACTATTTACATTCATCCTGGAATGTTTTACGATTATCTTTTTTAGGAAGATTCATCTCATCAAGTATAATAAATGTATCATGGTTCATCTTCATACCGTTTAAAATGCATCAACACAAAAATCAATTGAGGATTCTAATGCATGACAATGAGGATGGTCCATAGAGTTATGAGGCTTTGGTATAAGGATCACTAGATGACATGGTACCTTCAGGCGATGTCCCAATGATACCTCCACATGTTAGTTAGCTATTAATACCAATGCTACCAGTAGAGGACACATGTAGGGTCAGTTGCTTAGAAGAGTTTTAGAGGCAGAGACCTCTCTGGTTTGTAGGAGCGATATTCCCTGAAGTTGCTGGGGATTGGCTGGAGGTGATGATGTGAGGATTTATCTTAGTGATGAAATCACTCGACCATATGTAAATTCTATCTGTGATCCTTCTACTGGGGGACATACATGGCAGATGTTATGGGAGAGTAGTAGGAGGTGGAATACTTTTCGACATGTTACAACCACCACATTAATGTGATCCACACCCAACTCAAGGAGAAGGAAGATTAGGGAAGTGGGTAGCTTCATGTGACCCTCCTTACCTGGGTAGTAGTTGAGTTTTTCAGTTTTTAGTTCTCTATAATGGTGCATGAGTACGGGGATGTCTTCCCAGAGGATACTCTAAGAATAACTACTCATACAGTGCAAGACATTTTCATTGATTGGTACTCAGGTTAAACACTGATATCTACACCGTCATATCAGATGGATATTGTAGAGCTCTAGGAGCTGAGGATACAGTTGGAGGACATGTAGAGGAAGGTGTTCCTAAGGACCAGCGTTTCACCATGGGCAGCCCCAGTATTGTTTTCCAAGAAGGAAAACTGATGCTTGATGTTATGCATGTACTTTTAGCCACTGAACTAGGTGACTGTGAAGAAAAAGTATCCTCTACTGATGATTGATGGCCTCTTTGATGAGATGAAGGGAGAGAGATGGTTCTCGAATATAGACCACAGATCATGCTCTCACCATATTTCAGTACCAAATTAGGATATCTCAAAGATGGCTTTCAGATGTCACTGTGGACACTGGGTACTTATTGATTCCATTTGGTAGGAAGAAATCCCTAGTTGTGTTCAGGGGACTCTAGAAAAGGATCTTACAACCGCAATTGGACCAGTTTTTAGTTGTCTTCATTGATAAAATATGGGTGTATTCAACGTCTGAGGAGGAGCATGGGATTCACATGGGGGTGGTTCTGGACACACTCTGAGAGAACTGGCTTTACGGAATGCTCTATAATTATGATTTCTAGATAAGAAAGTTCCACTTTTTGGGACATATCATCTTTGAGGAAAGAGTTACGGTGGATCCAGCAAGGTTTCAGGTAGTGCATGTTTGGGAACCACAAAATACCATTACCGGGGTTCAAAGTTTCCAAGGGTAGGCTGGGTACTATCGAAGGTTTGTACCTGACTTCTCCAAAGTATTCGCACCAATAGAATAATTGAAGAAGAAGGGAAAACCCATCGTGTGGATAGAAGTATGCCACGAGAGATTTCAACAGCATCGACACAGGTTGACGAGTGATCCTATCCTGAGGTTGCTAGTGGAGGGGTCTAACTACGTGGTGTACTATGATACATCATAAATTGGGCTTGGTTCTGTCCTGATGTAGGGGAAAGCTGTTCTTGCATATTGATCATGATAGTTGAGATCACATGAGTAGAACTACGCGACTCAGGACCTATAGTTGGCAGTGTTATTCTTCTCACCAAAGACGTTTCAACACTTCCCTATGGGAGAATAGCTCATCATTTACTCTGACCATAAGCGTCTCTAGTATATCTTTTCTTAAACGGGTTTGAATCTGACACATTGAAATTGGGTAGAGTTCCTCCAAGACTATGACTACGATATATTCTATACTCCTGGGAAGGTGAAAGTGGTGGTAGATGCTCTCAGAAGGAGATAAAGTTCATAGATAATGAACGAGGCCTCAGAGCAGTTGGCATCTTTTAGATATCCTTTGCGGATAGATATGAGGTAGTTTATCATAAATTGATGGTTGTTTCCCCTATACTCTTACAGTTAGTCATAGAGGCTCAACTCTGAGATGCCAACTATGAGACCACACATTCCGAGATGTCCATAGAGAATTCCCCTATTATATATTCGATGGGTGGGGAGAACATCCTCCTTTTTTTGAGGATGCACAGTTATACCACTGGCGTTACAGGAGAATGTTTTGAGGGAGTTCAACACTCCCCCTTTGGTGGTACACCCAGGTGTGGTGAATATTTACTAGGTCCTATAACGTTAGTACTGGTGGTCAAGGATGAAGAAGGCAATGACAGAGTTTGTCTCCAGATACGTCACTTTCCAGAAAGTGAATGTTGAGCACCGGGTTCCAATAGGTTTGACAAAACCCCTCGAGCTAAAGGAGTGTAAGGGGAATGTGATATAAATTAACTTCATGATAGGTATACCACATTCATCCAGGGGGGATGATACCATCTATGTGATTGAGAACCAACTCACGTAGTCGGCCCACTTCCTACCCATTCGAGAATAGAGTTAAGTAGCGACCTTTGGACCCCTCTATATGTAGGAAATATTTTGAATCCATGGATTCCCATCTATGATAGTCTCAGATTAGGATGCACACTTTACGTACCAGTTGTAGAAGTGATTGTTGGAGGATTTTGGGGCACAGTTGCGATAGAGCATAGCCTTTCAGCAGCAAATGAATGGCCAGACAGATCGGACCATACATAACATGGAATACAAGATTCATGATTGCATTATCGTTTTTGGTCGCAATTATGAGGACCATATACCAATGGTGGAGTTCTCATAAAACAATATATACCACACCACTATCGATATTTCTCTATTCAAGGTATTGTATGGATGACCATGCAGATCACCATTATGCTAGAAAGGCCTAGGGGAGTCAGCACTCATAGGTTATGAGGTGGTAAAGGATACCCCTTAGAATGTGTACATCATCTGAGAGAGGATGAAGACTACACAAAGCTGACAAAATTTGTATACTGATAGGTGATAGAGACCTTTACTATTAGTAGAGGGGGACTAAATATTTTTATAGGTGTTTCCTTGACGAGGGATACATAGATTTGGATGGGGCGGCAAGTTATCTCCCATCTTCATCATACCTTTCCTGATACTATGTAGAGTGGGTGAGGTGGCATACTAGATGGATCTATCGCCGCAGTTTGAGAGGGTGCACGACGTATTCCATGTAACATAGATAAGGGGATGTGTGCACGACCCTTCTCATGTGATCGACCACGGTGAGATGAAGATTGATAATGTGGAGAAATTTTTATAGTACCTAGTGTGGATAGTGTATTGCCCTGAAATGATTCTTTGGGTAGGGTTGATTCCTATGGTTCATGTTCATTGGTAGCACAAGGATCCATAGGAGAGAAACTAGGAGCAGAAGGATCATATTCATGATCAGTAACCTTTTTTTGTTTGATTAGCCATTTTTTACGAGGGTATAAATCCCTAAAAGGGGGAGTAATATAATACCAGGAAATACCATGAAATTTTTTTAAAATAAAATGATATTATTATGAGACCACTCACTGAGATGGGGTGTGATTACTAGGCCTAGAGTTCTCATAATGATCTGTCAAAAAATTATGTTTCAAATAGCATGCATGAAAAATTTTCTTGAAAAAGGAGGAATAACTCGTAAATGGGTTTATAAATCAGAAATTTTATGGAAATTCTGTGTTTAGAATGGTGGGTTTTCCTTATGATTGACTTAAGTTTAATTAGAACAGGCCTCCAGTGAGAAAACCAGAAAATGGAATAACCATAAATGAAATAATTAAATAAAATTAATTTATAGGTCAAATCATTAGAACTCATGAATGGTGACTCGGATAGAAAATCCAAGACTACCATTGAGTTCGTGAGGGTATTTTTTCCATAAGAAGAGTGATATATGGGCCAGTACACGTAAACAATGGAATGTTGTCTTTTCCCACAAATTAAATAATTGAAGAAACTAATTATATTTTAAAATCCTTAAGTCTCATAAACAGTATCTCAGATTGGAAATATTAGTGTACTATTGTGTTCATGATGGTACGATTCCCTTTGGTGGAGCCTAACATCGACCGGTGTGGGCCGATTGTAAAAGATTTTTTTGGGACATAACTATAAATAAAATAAAATAATTAATGTTATTTTGTTTTTGAATCATCGTAACTCACAAATAGTAAATCAGATTAAAAATATGAGACAACCATTGAGTTTCTAATGATATGTTCTTCTTATGATGGATTTTACCATGACCGACGTGGGTTAAGGGAAAAATTTATTTTTTGGATGTTTTAAGGAAAAATAAAAAAACATAAAATTATTTTTTTTAGAAATTGTTTCATTGCAACGCACTGACAAGATGACATTTCATTCCCTAAATGGAACTGTGTAACGATGTTGCAATGCAAAGTAATAGAAATGTTGTTTTATAAATGAAATAATGTAACAACATTGACTCAGTGTAACAGAAATTATGCAATGAGTTTTCCCTATTTAATGGGATAATAGTAATTGGAGATTAGATATGGATCTTGAAAATCCCTCTGAGTGTCTAAAGGGAATCACTCTATTGAAAAATGTCGGTGAATCAAAGAGAAGCGGGGATACCCTTGTAGAGATAATCAGAACCTAAGATCGAAAGATAATCATGTATGATCATTCTCAAGAAATATCCATTCCCATGAAGGGGTTTGAAACTTTTCTGTGTGAATTATGTCCCCCAGTTCTTTCATTTAACTGATGAATCATGGTTACCTCACAAACAAGTTATCACGTGGATCGATCGTTCATGTGGGATATTCTTAGAGAACTGGTACAGGATTAAATCGAATTAATATGATTTTATCCATTAAATTCATCTAATGGAAGAGGTTAAATGTAGTAAATAATGACAATAGAAGTTTGTTTCTCAAATTTTTTGTGTGGAGTTATCCGTCATTTTACTCTGTATTCTTTACATTCTTTGTGGGGTTATTACCGAAAGATAATTGTGTGCCTGTTCCATGTCGCAACAGCCCAAAAATAGGGACCCTTCATCATGACGACCTAGTGAATGTGAGATGACGATAGAGGAGGATTGCGGTGGTGGCTGCATATAGATGGTGGTGTGCACTGGCTTCGTGCCGTAGAAGAGGTGGTCAAGGCCAATGGGTCATGGCGGTGTGGAGGCCGCACGACCTAGAGGTGTGTCGGGGCACTTAAGGCCGCGGCTAGCAGGGGATTCAGTGGTACATGGTGGCGGTGCCATTCAGGCGTCGTGTTAGGCAATGGGGGTCGCCGATAGGAGGCCGACAATGGTGTGGAACAATGGTGCAAGAAGGTCACCACGTTAGACCAAGATGACATAGCCATCATACAATATTAATTAAGGACCGTGATGCTAACAAGGAACCATGTCAGTTCGGGAGATCTGTGGATGGTCCAAAGGTTGATTTTGACACATGGTATGATCTATGAGTCCATGTGTAGAGGGAGGGCAGAAGACCATAGGCAGCCACATGTGGAATGAACTAGATGTCGTTTGGGCATCCTTGATAGAGAAAACTAGCCCATCATTTCTTGTCAGGTCGGTGAAGAAAATTGGGCCATTGTGCGGCCTAGACACGGGGGGGGGGGAGTCTTCTATTACGGACCATGAAGGATGGAAAACCGAGCTGATGGGTGGCCTATCTTGTCAGAACTAGTCTGACCATGTTGGACTGGGATGGAGGGATTGGACAAGGTCATTGGGCGACCTGGCGTGCTAGACTCACAGTCGAACCGAGAGGGGTCTAGTAAGGCCTAATTCACACGGCGAACTAGCTCAGTCGGACCCGGTCGGATGGACCCAACATGGTCAGGACGGGTTGGCTAAACCATTTTCGGTTATGCAGGACCCCTGGGATAGGTTAGTCAGATTGGTCAGACCATATCGGACTGGGTTAGGATGCAACTTCCCCTGTTTACTAAAACAAAAATAACATTCAGACCAGGAATATGATTGACGTTCCATCTACAACATTGGACATTTGCGATGGTATAATTCTTTGTGAATACTCTAAGTTAGATTATGTGATATTCGAGTTATGAAAGATATATTGAGGTGTATATTCTCTCGGAATCAATAACACTAGAGAGTAGTTATCCATCGGCTGGGTGAGACCCAAACACTACTGACGAGCCTGTCTATGTGACCCTGCAGTCCTTGATTGTATGCAGCTCGATATGGACCAGAAACAAGTGGCTATATTTGAACAAGCTATTAGAATCCATATGTGGACCATCTATAAGCAACCATATGTGGACCAGCTATAAGAAACTCTATGTGACCCATATATAATGGTCTATGTGGGGTGTGACTCTTAGTGACCGGGCTGTCCGAAAGTGGAAAGTGTCTCTTAGTGAGATAGAACACACGCAACACTCATCAAGAATGAGCACCCTAGTGGTACAAGGGGTTCCATGTTAAGATTGATAGTCTTACTTTCCATACATTGAGTTATACCTGGTGTGTGTTTTCTTTTCTTTATGGTCTTTTTGTGTGAACTTTCTTTGTAATCATTCTTTGTGGTCTTTAATTTGTTGGTCAGGGTCCCTAGTGGCTATTGTGTTACTCTCCCGTTCACGGGCTTCACTCGCATGTGTTGTGTCCCCTAAAGGTGATCAACGTTTCGACGAAGTCCTTAGTAGTCTAGGACCAGGTGGTGCTTAGTTAGACGGGGCATACAAGCATACTTTTACCGCAACAAGTAGCTACCCTGCACCTATGCTTTAGGTAGGGTCTCAAGTGAAAAGATCATGTCATTTTTAATTTATTTTGGGGTTTAGGGATTGTATTCTATCCCCTTTTCAATTTCAGTTTGTTTTGTACTCTCAGTAGTTTTCTCAGTGGAATTCATGATTTAATTTTTTTTACATTCCTCGGTTTGAGTTTTTTGCATGTGTATAGGTTTTAAAAAAACTTCCATCCCTTTTTCGGATATGCTTACTTAGTGCCAGTCGACATCCCCTGGCATATGGAACACTATCAAGGGGTAGTTACGACACGTGCCATGGGGGACGGTACATGACATATATTTAATCTAATTTCTTAGGAATGTATTTTTTGGGATTAAAACATAAGTGAGAGGTTAAAATTTCTATCAACCTCTATCAAAAAATAGATCATATTTCAGTCCCTCTATCCCAAATAACTATGAATAAATCAGAAGGGGGTATTATTTAGTTGGAAAATCAGGATTTTATGTGTTTTTTTGGGCCATGTGTGTCCCTTAGTGTGTATAATTCATATTTAATAATATTTTTGGGGCAAATTATTCATATTAATTATTCTATAGGAAGATAAATTAGTACATGTATGTGAATCATTTACATTTAACAGAAATTGTTTTTATCTTCAATAAGATGAACTGGATATACAGTTATCAAATGTTGTACATTGATCATTCTATAAGAAGATTCTTATAAAAGCATAAAAAATTATGAAATCTTTATTATAATGTAAGTATTCAATTATTTAATATTTAGGTATGAATTTTTTGGATAACTAATTTTTTATCCATGTTGGTAGATCTTGTGAATATATGTTTTCACCCATTATTAGATTCTTTAATTAATGTCATTTTGGATAACATATTTCCCTTTACATATTATCATTATAAGAATGAATTATATTAATAAATCATTTTGAATATTATACGATCAAATGATCATTATCTTAATCTAAAAAAGTTTTATTTTTCGATCTGAAAAGAATTATATATTGTGAATGTGATTTTTGTACTATATATATCAGGGGATATAAGAAGGTATCATTGTTTATTTTATATAATTTTAAATAAAATGTATTTTATATAAAGACCATCCTTGGGATTGGGGATTATTTACATTCCATTATCTATGTTTTCTAGAGGATATCCACTCTGATGACTACATTATTAATGCAGGTAGAAAAATTGCTTTGGATAGATGATTTTGAATCTTATATTCATGAACTCAAGAATATGTTAATGAGAAGTGGAATATATTTATAGAATGATTCATCTTCATAAAAAATAACTAACCAACCATCTTCCATGATTTTATACACTTTTTAATGTTTTGAAATGATTGATCCATTACAAATTTGTTGAGCACTTCATGTCATTAACAATAAGAAATTCATTAAGTACAACTTTAATCCAAGTGATATAAACCTTATAGATTGAATTATGGTTTATTGTTTGAAAATATTTTATTTTGGAATTTATTATTCAATTAGTAAAGGAAAATTGGTTATTTATTCCCTTAGTATGAATATTCCTCCTTAGAAGATGAAAAAATAATTGGAGGAGATGAAATTTATATTGAATTTGGAAAAATATTACATTCATGTTGTCATGGATAAATGAGGATCATGATTAAATGATTTTATTATTGTTTCAAATTTTAGAGAATGTGTCTTTAAATCTATAATATTTCATTTCAATTGTATTTTTATTGTGATGATTGTTTTTATTGGGGAGATCCTTGATCATGGGTACTAGGTTCCTTGATATATTTATATGTTTATTTGTGACATGATGTTATTATTTTCATAAAAAAAGAAATAACGATGGAGTATCAACATTACAGATAACAAATATACATAAGATTTTCTGAAATTTATCTTGTTATTCATCACTATATTTAGTATTCTAAACTGAATAAATGACATTATTCGATTTTTATCAACCTGACTCACTAGTCAGCAGTTGATGGTGAAGAATGATATTCTCATAGGTATATTATATTCACTTCACATTACAGTTTTTAAATGGGTGTTAGTGTTATTTTTAACTAATATTTATATTTCGATAAATAAATTTAGTATATTTTCATGATGTTATGATTGTTAAATATTACTCATGTTGTTTACAAATAACTCACATATTTATATTTATAATGTTGTTAAATTATATTTTATCACAATTCTATTAAATCATATTTTTCTGAAATATTAATATATTTAGATAGTATAATGTTTTTATAAAGAATTGTAATTCTTTATATTATTTTTATTTTAGATGTTTTATTTATGAAAATATTATTTATTTATTATATGATTTTAAAGTTAATCAATTTCAAGTCAAATGAACATTTTCAATGTAGTATGATTTTTTATTTTCATATGAAGTGGATTTTAAGTCGAACAAAAAATTTAAATCTACTTGAATGTTTCTTATAGTCATATGAAGTTCTATTTGTTGTCATATGAACTTCATTATAACAATGATATTTATGGTTATATAAGTATTGTTTAAGAATACATGATTGACTTTTAATCAAAATCTACAATAATGATTATACATTTCTAAATAATTTTTGGGATGGTATTAATATTTCTTGACCCAAATTAGAATCATGTTTATGTAAAAAAAATATAAATTTATTCTTATGGATAATTTATACATTTTGAAATCATATTTATAGTAAAATTCTATATTAATGAAAAATAATCCTAAATGATATTTAATACTTATTAATGAATTATTTCTTACATATTTTCATGAATACTGATATTTTCAATCTTATGGATTTTATTATTACGGGTATTCCTACTTATTTGTATTTCATGCTTATGAAACATTATGGTGACATGAAATAAAGAATTTAAAACTCTGTCTATAGAAAATTAAAAATGTACCCTTTTTTCTTATATTTTTACAATTTTTATTTAATATATGTAAACATGTTTAATTACATCTATTTTTTACAGCCCATGATTTTATTGTACATTATCTCATTAATGTAATTTAATAGATTGCACTATAGTAAACACTAAGTTCGAGCGCACCACAACTTACCAAACAAGCTGTTCAAAAAGAGGTTATGAATAATATTAACTCAATTTTGAATATTATATACTCTATATAATTTTAGAATCCATGTTATGTGTTTCTAAGAAATAATATAAAAAAATTCATTTTTTCATATAAAAGAATTATTTTCCAAAAAATGCAATTTTACAGGATTTTATTGGAAATCCCTTTTTAAAACAAATATTTGACACTTTTATATATTAAATTTAAGGAAATTAAATTCATCTTTAGAATTGGGACATAAAATTTTAGTTTGGATAAATTTTGGGTAATTTTCTGATAACATTCATTTTTTGATAAATAGTAATAAATACTATGTTTTAATTGAAAATGTTTTTAATCAAAATAATTTTTGGTGTTAATTTATAAATTTTAATGGTTTTAAAGTATAATTATATTTTTTATCATTTAATAAAATTTTGGTCATTATAAGAAATTTCACATTTAAATTTCACATAAACAATGTCAATCTTTTGAAAGTTTTTACTTTTTAGAAACCCTCTTTTCGGTTTTGACAACGGGAATTAATTTTAAATTAATAAATGAAACTTATATGTTTCTAATTTGGTAAAATAGACTTCATTTTTTAATTATTAATATCAAAATTAGCTTACGGTGAATTTTTGGTATTTTTATGAAAACATTCAATTTTGATGAATAGTGAAAAACACTGCGTTATTCTTTAAAACTGACATTTTATTTAAATAAATATTTATTTTATATAAATTTCTATAAATTAAAAAAAGACATATAATACCTATATAAGTTCAATGTAATTCATTGAGTCATTTTATTATAAAATTAGATGTGTAATTTTTTTTACTTTTTATCCTATTTAACCCACCTTCAAGGACCATTAGCAAATTTACATAAAACATAATTTTACTACATCTATGAGTTGAATTTAAAAAATCCAAGAGACATGGATGACATCAGTATGTAAAATATGACTCAATAAGATGAAAATAATATTTGGTGAATAGTAATGTTTGACTTTTATTTACCACGGTTAAAAGTAAATTGGGAAATTAAAGGTAATATGATATTATAATTACCCTAACACAAGTCATAATTCTATTGGATAAGTGTAATTCGACTAAAAAAAGCCTTAGGAATAAAAGAGGATCCTTTAGGTCCCCTTTGATTATATTAGGACATTTATTTTTATTTTATTTAAAGAAGAGTTAAACGTGATAAATTCAAATTTTAGTGACTAAACTATTTTTAATATAGAAATATACACAAGATAAATTCCACTATAATTTCTAATTAGAAAGATAAATATATTTCTTGCATAATGGTATTTTATTTGTAATTTTTATTTATTAAAAAATTAAATTTATTAATGACACAATGATGATGCAGTAATTATCTACTTAATGAAATATTAAAATATTTTATATTATAAATACTATAATAAATATAATTTAAATGTTCTGATGCCATCCACGAATTTCATAGGTTAATATTACAAGTTAGGGTTGATTAGATAAATTTTTTTCGAATTAATAAGGTTATTATGACTTTCACAAAAACAAAATACCAAATATTCTCAAAATTGAAATAATTTAATTTTTAAAACAAACACTATATTATTGGTTGATATAATGTTCCCAAAAATATAAGGATCAGAAAAAGGGCTTAAATAATATTATATATTCCGTTAATGAACCACTTTTGGTTATCTTGGGAGTTTAGAGTGCAATTATTAATCATATAGTGTAAGAATACAAGAAGACACAGTAAAAGTTAAACTATTTAACTAAGAGTTAAATCTAAAAGATAATGTTAAAATGGTAACATAAACATGTAGAAATAATATTGGTTGAGTGTATTTAGACCCATTACCACCTAAGTCTCTAAATAAATTCATTTTGAGACTTTATAAACCAAATATGATTGTATAATATATTAATATTTTAATCTTTTCCTAAAGTGACCCTCACCCCTCTTATAAAAGGGAACTACCCCTTATCTCAAAATCACACCTCCAAAGCCATTTGGATCAGCCAAAACCTACAAAAATATCCTAAAAACATTTATCACATCATCCTAGAGTCCTTAATTTGATTATAAATCCAACCAATGGAGCCCTTTTTATCAACTCAAAAGGATAAACCTGAAGAAGAGATAATAATTTCACCATCCTCTTCTAAGTTCATTACTTCTTCCACTTACTCTTTATTTGGTGTTTGCATACCAAAATAATAACTCCAGTACCTCCTACAAAATGTGATGTTATTATAAATATTTTACAAATATATTCTTTATTCTATCCATCATATAAATGACAAACTCACCAAACATATGTACGTATGACTTACCATCTCCACGTCGTGGTGTCGTTTGTTATTCAAACACATCTTTATTTGGATGGGAATAATAATGAGTATAACTGATGTAAATAATAAATATAACATGTTAAGGATTCTGTATATTTTATATACCATCCAATTACACATTATTCCACCATCAATATGATGATGTTATCGCTCATGCGTACGTACAGATCACTGTCTCCATGACGTGATGAGAATCATTCCCATGTTCACCATTAAATGATGATTATAAAAATATATATTATTAATAAGAATGTAATATATGAAATAATAATTGTACTATATATATATATCTGTGTGTTTCTGTGTGTACTTACATATATCTTATTCACTTACTTCCATTCAATACGATATGAAAATAGAAACTGCGTTTATGCATACGTACGGCCTACCGTCTCCCTAAATGGTTCCTTCCATTTCATATATCTATCTATTATAAATATATATATTCAAAATATATATGATATATAAATCAAGGTTTATATTCAAGAAGTATTTAAATTATGATCAAAATTATACGATGATGAATAATAATTTGAAGCACGTATGATAAAGAAAATGATTATTATCCAAAATGTCAATTTAACATGGATATAATGATGAAATAGGTAGTATAAAGTCATTACTGAATCATGTATGATATAATAAATATTATTATTGTTTTTTTATAATTTAATAACATACTATGGTCATTATACAGGAGGTAAAACACACCCTTGACCAAAGGAATGTGCAAGGTAAAGGTTAATTTCACAATCTCTTTATTATCCAAGGTTTTTTTTACATTAGTATATACTAGGACATATTTATTAGCCATTTCCATGTTTCATAAAAGAGTTTTCAAAGGGATTATTTTTAAGAAAATTTTACAAAAACATCATTTTAAATGTTTTAAATAATTATTCATCAAAACCTTTCTCATTAATGTAAATGTTTTCAAACTGGTTTAAAGGATTTATTTATATGGACATGAATGTTTTAAATTGTTAATTCCTTTCAAAAGTTTCAAAGTCGTATGGTACACCTTTATTCAAAACAATATTTTAAATAACATCCTTTAAAAGAATTTTAATTGATATCATTAAAAGGGATATTTCTCTCCAAGATTATTAATGATCATTTTCAACTATGTCAACATCCTTTATGGGATATTATTGTTGATCAAGGATGATTTATTGTGATACAAATCTTCCATATTGTATTGAATATTTTATGATATGTTTGAATTTCGATGTGTTATTTTTATACCATTCATGGTTTATGGATAAATTACTCACATTTGATATGCTTGTTTTAATATGAATGTTTATGTTATGTTTAAACCTTTTTATATGAGGAATGCACTGGACTTAGTAAGTGAAGGGTGGAGCCAGCTATAACTCCTCGATACATCGATAGGTCACATGAGAAAAACTAGTGTTTTGGCACAAGGCCTTTAAAAAATCTTATTTGTAGTCTTTGTATGAGGCCTTGACTATGTGGTTAGGAAGTCTGGCATTATGCATTCCATCATTATGAAATTGGATATTGATATTAAATGTGATTATTCGTCTAGCAGAATATTCATGTGAATAAGTAAATGGAATTATTTGATTTATCGTTTCCATATTATGATGAATTTTAAGTTTAAAAGGCTTTTTTTAGTCTCATACATTGTTTTAAATGTTTATTCTTATTTATGAATGTTTCTGTTATAGTTTTATCCTTTCTGAGCATCTGAGCTCGCGCCTTTCTATTTTTTATTTTTCCCAGGATAAGAAGTAGTATATTATGACTGGCCTGCATGAATATTCTAAGGGATTGAAAATTATCAATGGATATAATTTTATTGTTGGTGTTCATATTATATTGTAATGTGACGTTCATATATTTAATCTATTTCCCAAGACTGGTAATCTGATCGGTCTTTGGGAACTGATTCCTTTTAATCATGAAAATCTATTAAAATAATGCACTGACTCTAGGTAACTAGGGTTGGGGCATTATAGTTGTTGTCATAGAAAGTATAGAAACAAACATGGAAATAAATTTAGATAAACATAGATAAGAGAACATTAACCTAAGATATACTTTGATGATTTGTATAGAAGAACTTCCTAGATGATTTGTAATGTAGAGATTTTGTGTATTTTCCAAGAAATAGATACCTCTCTGGATACGAGCAGGCAGAGGTGGCTCGGGCATAGATGTACATAGTAGTGAAAATAATGATTAGGAGTTTTGGGCTTGACTCAGGGTATCCTGGTACACAAAAATGGGACTTGCAGCACTCCTGGTTATGACACTCCCGGGTGTATGCTTAAGATAATTCACATTTTTCATTAAAAGGCATTTAGAAGAATTTAGGATTAAATACTTCCTCAAAGAAAACATTTTATGATTATAGATTATATTCATAATCATTTCAATTTACATTATTTATTTTACAAGGTTGGAATTATGCATTTCGATTCATAATCTAACCTATTTTATGTCATTGTTTAGAAATGGCACCTCCCAGAAGTAATGAGAATTCAAATAATTTGCATGATCGAAAGAATAATAAGGATCTATTCATTCATCGTATTAACCCAAATTTTAAAGGAAAATAGTCTCCCACGTATTATCAACATATGAAGAAATAGTATCTTGTGTTAATAAGAAAAGTAAATAATTTTCTAAGTCCTATGGCATTGAAGGGAAGTAAGAGAAGAAAAGGATGGAAGAGAGAAATATGGATAAAGGAAAGAGGGGAAAGAAGGATTTTTCCCATATGTGATAATTGTTGAAAGAATCACCTTGGAAAATGATTTACGGGAATGTGAGTTTTTTATAAGTTTAGAGAAAAAGGACCCCAAGTACGTGATTTAAAGGGTAAGAAAAAGGTTTCAAATGTATAATGCTTCATCTGCAATGATTTGGGACATTACGTGAAGCAATGTTCAAATAATCAGAGTATAACCCACATGATTCTATTGGATAATAATCATGTTATGATACTACCAAAGAAGAAGAGGAATGATTAGATTTATTATGGTGTTATTAACGTACTATGTCATTTTAGCATTGTATTAATGATGTACATGTTATGTCACACCCCGACCCGATGCTTATTATATTTTAATTTCTTTTAGGTCTTTCTTTGAGTTGTGGTTTGAATCGATTTTAATTTTAAAGGGATTTTGGATCTTATACAGGTGTGCACCCATACGCGCGACCATGTGTAGCACCTAATCGTAATTGGATGATGTTTTTTTATTAAATGTCTTCTTATTCAGGTGTGCGCCCTCGCACATGACTGTTCACGTTGCTAAACCCGAACTGAGTTTTGCGTTTTGATGGTGCATGAGTGTTTTGGCTGGGTAGTTGTCCATCGCGCGGGTAAGGGACGGGTGAAGCCGCATGGCTTCGTCAGTTGTTCGTGCACCCTGCTCAGTATGTGGTTAATTAATTGATTAGCACGGTAAACATTGAAGTGTTTATAAAGTAAAATAACAAAAAAATAAAATTATATTATTTAAGAGTTGTTTAATATTTTTTTTTATTTATTGGGGATTTATCTTCTTATTATTTCAGAAAATATTTTTATTAGTCGGATAATATTAAATTATTAAAATTGTCATAAAATTTTTTGCATGTAAGTTTTAATGTTATTGTTATTATTATTTTTGTTAATATTTTAATTAGGTTATAATAATAATAATTATTATTATTTTGTTAACATTATAAGTTTTTCTTTAACACCATATTTTTGGCACTAATGTTACGACTACTATTGTTAACAATAATTTTATTATTCTAATTTGATTTTGTAGGTTGTATTATTTTATTTATAGTGACAAATTCATTATTATTTATTGGTGTTTTTATTTATAATTTTTTTTTATTTTTTTTTTATTTTCCCATTATTCTTTTTTCCTTTCTTTTTTTCTTTATTTTTTCTCCTTCTCTCATTTCTCTCCCCTTCCACGCGTCTCCCCCCCTTCCCCCTTCTGTTCTGCGCAGCGCACCCCCCTAACCCTAGGTCGGCCGCCTCCCCTTCTCTCTTCCGGCAGGACAACCTCGGTGCCTTTCACACCCGCCTCGCCTCGCCTCTCTTCCATCGCGGTAGCCGGCTTTCCTTCTTACTCCGGCGCGGATCGCCCCTTCGCATTCCTCCTCCTCCGACATGGACTGCTCTCCCGATCTACCTCCCGGCAACCCTCGTCCTCCTTCACCACTCCCACCGGACTGCCCCTTCGCTGGCCTCCCTCCGTCGAGTCGGCTTCCCGACCTCCTCCGCCCCGCTTGCCTCACCTAAAGCCATGCCGCCCCCTTCGTCGGACCTCCTCACCGAGTCGCCATGCCTCCCCACCCTCGTCCGACCATCCACACAGCCCCCCGGGGTTCGGCTGAAGCTCTAGCGGACCATTCCCGTGGCCGCACCATGCTACCACCTCTTCTAGGTTCGGTCGAGACCCCCTGCACACCTCCCCATTGATTATCTGAATTCTCAGCGGGCTTCTCTTTTTTTTTTTGGCATTGCGCAAACCCTGACACCCTCCACCGGCCTCCGGCCGGCCTTTCAGACTGCTCGTCGTAAGTGCGCCATACCTCGATTGTTAGTTATTTTAATTTCATTGAGTTGCAATTTGGATTTTGGATTCGCGGTTGGTCCGATTATGGTGTAATTGCTCCGATTGCGTGCTTTTAGGGATTTGTTGTGTTGTTGCGGTGCATTCGAAGTGCGACGGACCTTGCACACTTTTTTATTTGTGAAGTCGGTATACACGGAGGTAGTTAGTTTCGCGTATGATTATTAATTGCTAAGTTCATTTGCTTAATTAATTAATTTAGCATGTTTACTAATTAGTTTGTTTGGTGCACAATAAATTTCTTTTACTTGAGGTTCGGTATGTTTTAATGTGTTTACAAGCGTTTTAATATGAGATGATTATTTTTCCCCCTGTCGAACTGCTTTCTAGTGCTTCATAAGTTGTGCAGTTTATTTTGTTAAAATGTGAAAAGAGTGTGAATGATGTTTTGGGCGTAGTGTCTATATGCATTTTTTTCATAAGTGAACATTTAATGAGGTTGTGCTGTTTAATGTCTATTTGTTTTAAGTTTGGTTTTAAAGTGGATTCTCAACTTGAAGTTGAGTGTGTCACGGGTGCGATTCTTTGATGTGGGTTTATTATGCCGCGCAAGTGTTGCGAAGTCTATTTTATCATGATTTTGGTGTTGCGTCATGGTGCGCTGGGTATTAGAAAGTATGTTTGAGTGCATTGTTGGTATAAACCTTTGATGTGATATTTCAAATGCTTTATAAATTATTTAATTGTTTAATTACTTTATTTAATTATATGTATAGTGGGTGGTCCCTTCCTCGAGGGTTCGAGTCATCGGCAGTAAGGACCTGTGTATATGCATATGCATGAAAATGTATATGCATGGCTGTGAAGCGGTCTCAGGTTACCCTTGTCAAAAGATGCGTGTCTTGACGTAGGTTTCCTATGCCTATGCCTTTAGTTTGAATTTCATAATTGCTTTCTTTCTTTGAAAATATGTTATATGTACATATATGTTATATTTACATGTTATGAAATTTGGGTGCATTCGCAAATAATGGTTATGCATTTGTTTTGGAAAAATGTAATGTATTACAAATTCCATTTGGACTTTCATAAATTAATTGCATCATTTTAAGAAAGAGTTCAAACTTGTTTTTTTATGTAACATATAGATGGTTAAATTGGGATTTTTAAAAGGTTTTGCAAAGAGTTTAGATGATTATATGTTCAAAAATGAAAACTATTATTTCTGAAACCATAAAGCCTGTTTGGACCTTTTGAAATGGTTTGTAAAATTTGAAAAACCCTCCTAAGGGAAACCCCTGGGTTTTAGAAAATGACTTGTATGTTGAGTGTATGAATATGTGTCTAATGTTGGGGCGTATGCTTTATGTAATGTGAAAGAGGGGAATGCACTAAATGAGGGAGAACGGTGGTGAGTGGTTTAGCGAGTTTTTAGGATAAAGAAAGTGTGATGTTCATTTCTTTTCTTTTGATAAAAGCTCACCACCTTTTTGGAATAGAGCACAATGGTAAACCCGTGTATCTGGGTGGGTGACCAGGACTAGTACATTAGATGACACGGCAGGGGTCCGTCCCGGTTTGTCTAGCAGGATTGACACAACAACACTAACTAAACATATGAATTTCTGAGGGTCGTGGTCTTCTAAGCCACATTTTCCGAGGGTCATGGTCTTCTAAGCCACGTTTTCTGAGGGTCGTGGTCTTCTAAGCCATGTTTCACCGAGGTACGGGGTCTCTAGTTTCCCACTTGTTCTAGCTACCTACAGGGATTTCCCATGGTTCTCATTTGTGACATGCTACTAGCGGTGTGACTTTCTTTTTAGTTGTTTCATACTTGATGTGACTTTTTGTGAAAACCATATTTTAATCCAAATTGGTTTGTTTTCATTTGAAACGTTAATGCATGCTTGGAACCTATTTTGAAAATTTAGTGGGAGTGAAAAGCATTACATGAAAATAAAAACTCGTTACATGGATTTGGAAAGAAGGAAAACATTATTTTATTATACCTTATTTTTCAAACTAGCATGATTGGATTTCTTACTTAAGGCAGGGGCATAGGGCGTGGTTACATTTTGGCTTTCCTACTGAGCATCTCGGTGCCCATGCCTACTTTACTTTTCAGTTGCAGGTTTCAGTCTTGGATCGCTCTTGGGAGAGAGTGTAGTTGACGTACCGTGGTGATCCACGGGTTCACCTAAGGTATGCCACGTTTTGTTTATTCTTTTTTCCGCTGCCACGTTGTTTAGTTTTTTTCCTTTTATTTATATGCTTGTTTAGTTTATGTTTTTTCATCCTTGTCAGGGGCTAAAATCATTCCCAAATAGTATATTTTGATGCCCGACACTAGTTTCCAGCCCGTGGGGATCTGGAAAGCCCTTCATGCCATGTCGTGGGCCAGGTCGGGAGCCGGGTCGGATGGAGACCCGGGATGGTTCATGAAAAAATGGTATCAGAGGGAGGTTTTCGTTCTTCTTATTTGGGGTGTCAAGTAGATTGGAGATAATACTGTCGGTACTCGAGTGGTAGGTACGAGAAGAGAGTCGTGAACTCTTACGCGTTCCGATCCTCGAGTAACCAGGGGTAGTCCGGGATTTAAGTTTTGGTTTTTCTCTATGTGGATAAGGATGAAAATAGGGGTAAACCGGTACTGCGCGTGGTCTCACATGGAGTAGCGACCCATGTGATGATCGAGAGTACGGTTCGAACCTCCTAGTGGGTGGTGCTTGCCTAGGGCATGGTATGCTAAACTATGTAGCCGGGTTAGACACGACCTCTAGTCCTTCTCCCAGATGCTTTAATGTTTGTGATGTCTTGCTTCAATTTTGGGACTGACGCGAACTTTTTTTTCCTTTTAAAAAGTGAAGCGGACTTTTCTGTTGCTCTTATTTGCGGTTGACATGATATTTGGGGTGCGTTTCTCTTGGACCTTGTTTTTAGAATTTGGCGTTGATTTGTCAACGTTTAATTTCTAAAGGGATGTTTTGGGTCATCTGAAATTGAACTGGGTTGTTTTAGAAATTGAAAGCAATCTTGAAATTTCCCTTGAATTTTTGAAATGGGTTTGAAAAGAAAAAAGGTATTTTCTGATATTGAGAATGTTTTGTTTTGAAAGCAAAGTAGCCTTGTTTCTTTCCAGTGGTATTCCTATGGGTGCCCTCATGTGCATATGTACTTGATTAATGGATAGTTGGTGGATCGTGTGGATGGGTGCCTGAGTGGCATGAAAATGCATACTTTTGAGGCACCATGGAATATCATTGGTGGTTGATTGATCTCTAAGGATGCTCCTTGTTTCCTAGAAAGTGGTCCTTTTTCTTAAATGGGTTTTCGTGCTCGAATGGTTTCAGAAAGGGGAAAAAATGACATTGCCTTTAGAGTAAAGATAGATTTTTAAAATAGCTTTTGGGCTTATTGTGCAGGACTTGGTATTTCAAGTGAGTGTTTTCTTTGAAAATGATTTGATGTTTTAAATTGGAATTATTGGATTTGTTTCTGGAATGTTGGCGTTTGTTTTGTGATGTGTTTGTATTTGTGAAGGCTGTTTTGTGTTTCTTGTTTGGGATATGCCCCTAGAAACGTTCCATGGGTTCTAGCAGGTCTCTCTCAGTTCTTGGCCTGACACATACTCTTAGTGGAGTGGCAAAGTTGGGTTCTGCTCGATGGCGTCGACTGTTCATAGACGTCGATGTTAGTTGGATGTCGTTGAGTGATTTGGGAAAGTTGGAAGTGTCTCTGGTTTTGAAGGAACGTCAAATGTTATGCGGATGTAAGATTGTCTCGACTACGTCTGGTGGAGCAGGACTAAACTAGTGAATAGTGATCATTCCATTTTCGTTGCAAGTGAGTACGTCGTGAGCAATCCTCAAGACAAGCCTCATTCCATGATTGTACCCAAGAATGTGAAGGCGAGGGAAATTGGTTGATCTCGTAGGTGCTGGACCAGTCAACATGCGGTGAAGGAGGTGTGTTGACCTTTCTGATGAGCTAGTTCCATGTGCCCGAGAAGTAGTGTGGTATCATCGGTCAAAAAATGGTACAAGTTGTTGGCCCTGTTTATATTGTGGTAAGAGTAGGTCCCTCATCTGATGAAGAGTGTGAACCAAAGGGACTTGTTCGTGGAGTGCTCCTTCCATCAGTTCGTGTTGCGTGTCAGACAGACCGCTCAACCTCATCTCTCTAGTTTGGTCAGTCAGACAATCTAAGTCGTTCGCTGCAATCCTCAGTGGGTATGTTAATAGAGTGGTCGCGCAAGACACGAGGAGAAGTATGCAGGCTACTTTTCCAGTGGAGGAAGTTCCAGTTAGAAGTGGTCATCTTGGGACTGCGAGGCTAGAGATGCTTCAGACATCAGTGCCCCAACCATAGGACTCGGGGTGAAGCTTGCGCGCAGTCAAAACTCGTCGGACATGGGACGGGCTTGGTCCGACTTAAGTCTGCAATGTCGAGACGGGGACAACTTGAATTTCCCTATTGTGGTACCCTCTCTGAAGGCGTCATTCTTTTCATGAGGGGCATGGAGCCCTTGTCTACTTGTCATGGTCTTATTTTATGGGAGTTCCTCTTGGGCCTTAATGAGGTTTGAAAAAAAATCTATATTTCTGTGAATCCAGTAGGCACGCTCCGTGAACCTTCTCGTGGTCAGAGATGCTCATGTCTTCTGGAATTGACATGCGCCTGTCTGATTTGCCTCCTGGTTAGGGGTTTATGCTATCAAAGCTATCTCTTGTGGCAGTGTTGTCCACTGTAGGAATAATCATTGTGGGTTGGCACGTGTGATAGGTTTGCGATGAAGGTTTCAGTTAGTTTTTCTTAAAGTAAACTGGGAATTCCCGCGCGGGTTTCGTGGTGTTAGGTAATTTTGAAAATGGTAGAGAGACACTGTGCGGGTCTCACCGATGTCCCGTATTGTGTTAGTTCAACATAGGGAACATTGAGGGTCAAGCTAGTGTTAGAGGTTGTATGTGCTGTGGGTTGATTTG
The DNA here is from genome assembly GCA_963277665.1 of Viscum album. NCBI lineage: Eukaryota > Viridiplantae > Streptophyta > Magnoliopsida > Santalales > Viscaceae > Viscum > Viscum album. The sequence continues at coordinate 1,827,544,943 of OY728119.1, read as the reverse complement.
GTTTGGAGAACCAATGTTTAACGAGAACCTTAATATGGTGGGGATACCACCATTGGACGTACTTGAGGAAGACTATGTCTTGAAAGTGCACTTGGCAGGGCGACATCTTACTTCAGCTCCGCCTGACCTCAACCATGCTATTTGGTTATCTTAGATAATGGGTCTTTGGACGAGTGTTCTTGGAGATCTCGAGCGGCCCAGGTGATCCCTAAGTCAGGGGTCGGGGTGTTCCATATTGTAGTTCTACTTCGAGGTGAATTCTTGGTTGGTCATTTTTCTTGGTGATTCTGGTTTTGAGAAATTGGAGTTTCAGATCATGGGATTTTAAATGCCCAGTCATCGGGTGATTGAGGTTTTGTTTTAGGGGTCTCTGTGGTCTCGCTTGGAACCTTTAGTTGACCTGGTATTTTGGGACTTTCTAGGGAAGAAAGTGTCATGGTGGGGAGAATTGTCACACCCCAACCCGACGCTTATTATATTTTAATTTCTTTTAGGTATTTCTTTGATTTGTGGTTTGAATCGATTTTAATTTTAAAGGGATTTGGGATCTTATACGGGTGTGCGCCCATAAGCGCGACCATGCGTATCGCCTAATCGTAATTGGACGATGTTTTTTTATTAAATGTCTTCTTATTCGGGTGCGCGACCTTGCACACGACTGTTCATGTTGCCAAACCTGAACTGAGTTTTGCGTTTTGATGGTGCATGAGTGTTTTGGCTGGGTAGTTGTCTGGCGTGCGGGTAAGGGACGGGCAAAGCCGCATGGATTCGTCAGTTGTTCGTGCACCCTGCCCGGTACATGGTTAATTAATTGATTAAAAGGGTAACCATTGAAGTGTTTATAAAGTAAAATAATGAACAAATAAAATTATATTATTTAAGAGTTGTTTAATATTATTATTATTTTTATTTATTGGGGATTTCTCTTCTTATTATTTCAGCTAATATTTTTATTAGTTGGATAATACTAAATTATTAAAATGGTCATAAAATTTTTAGCATGTATGTTTTAATTTTATTGTTATTATTATTTTAGTTAATATTTTAATTAGGTTATAATAATTATTATTATTATTATTTTGTTAACATTATAATTTTATCTTTAACACCATATTTTTGGCACTAATGTTACGACTACTATTGTTAACAATAATTTTGTTATTCTAATTTGATTTTGTATGTTGTATTATCTTATTTATAGTGAAAAATTCATTATTATTTATTGGTGTTTTTATTTATCATATTATTTTATTTTTATTTTATTTTCCCATTATTTTTTTTCTTTTCTTTTTATTCTTTTTTTCTCCTTCTCTCATTTCTCTCCCCTTCTACGTGTCTCCCCCCTTCCCCCCTTCTGTTCTGCGTAGCTCACCCCCCTAACCCTAGGTCGGCAGCATCCCCTTCTCTCTTCCGGCAGGGCAACCTCGACGCCTTTCGCACCCGCCTCGGCCCACCTCTCTTCCATTGCGGTAGCCGACTTTCCTTCTTACTCTGGCGCGGATCGCCCCTCCCCATTCCTCCTCCTCCGGTATAGACCACTCACCCGCTCTACCTCCCGGCGACCCTCGTCCTCCTTCACCACTCTCACCGGACCACCCCTTCGCCAGCCTCCCTCCGTCGAGTCGGCTTCCCGACCTCCTCCGCCCCACTTGCCTCACCCGAAGCAACGTCTCCCCCTTCGTCGGACCTCCTCACCGAGTCTCCATGCCTCCTCACCCTCGTCCGACCATCCACGCAGCCCCCCGGGGTTCGGCCGAAGCTCCGGCGGACCATTCCCGTGGCCGCACCATGCTACCACTTCTTCTAGGTTCGGTCGAGACCCCCTGCGCACCTCCCCTTTGTTCAACTTAATTCTCAGTGAGCTTCTCTATTTTTTAGCATTGCACAGACCCTGACACCCTCCTCCAGCCTCCGGCCAGCCTTTCGGACTGCTCGTCGTAAGTGCTCCATACCTAAATTGTTAGTTATTTTAATTTCATTGAGTTGCAATTTGGATTTTGTATTCGTGTTTGGTCCGATTATGGTGTAATTGCTCCGATTGCGTGTTTTTAGGGATTTGTTGTGTTGTTGCGGTGCGTTTGAAGTGCAGCGGACCTTGCACACTTTTTTATTTGTGAAGTCGTTCTACACAGAGGTAGGTAGTTTCGCGTATGATTATTAATTGCTAAGTTCATTTTCTTAATTAATTAATTTAGCATGTCTACTAATCAGTTTGTTTGGTGCACAATGATTTTCTTTTACTTGAGGTTCGGTAGGTCTTAATGTGTTTACTAGCATGTTAATATGATATGAGTATTTTTACCCCCTGTCGAACTTCTTGCTAGTGCTTCATAAGTTGTGAAGTTTATTTTGTTAGAATGTGCAAAGGGTGTGAATGATGTTTTGGGCGTAGTGTCTATATGCGTTTTTTTCATAAGTGAACATTTAATGAGGTTGTGGTGTTTAATGTCTATTTGTTTTAAGTTTGGTTTTAAAGTGGCTTCTTAACTTGAAGTTGAGTGTGTCATTGGTGTGATTCTTTGATGTGGGTTAATTATGCCGTGCAAGTGCTGCAAAGTCTGTTTTATCATGATTTTGGTGTTGCGTCATGGTGCGCTGGGTATTAGAGAGCATGTTTGAGTGCATTGTTGGTATAAACCTTTGATGTGATATTTCTAATTCATTATAAATTGTTTAATTGTTTAATTCCTTTATTTAATTATATGTATAGTGGGTGTTCCCTTCCTCGGGGGTTTGAGTCATCGGTAGTAAGGACCTGTGTATATGCATATGCATGAAAATGTATATGCATGGCGGTGAAGCAGTCTCGGGTTACCCTTGTCCAAAGCTGCGTGTCTTGAGGTAGGTTTCCTATGCCTATGCCTTTAGTTTGAATTTAATAATTGCATACATTCTTTGAAAATATGTTATATGAGCATATATGTTATATTTACATGTTATGAAATCTGGGTGCATTCACAAATAATGGTTATGCATTTGTTTTGAAAAAATGTAATGTATTACAAATTCCATTTGGAATTTCATAAATTAATTGCATCATTTTAAGAAAGAGTCCAAACTTGTTTTTTATGTAACATATAGATGGTTAAATTGGGATTTTTCAAAGGTTTTGCAAAGAGTTTAGATGATTATATGTTCAAAAATTAAAAATATTATTTGTGAAACCATAAAGCATGTTTGGCCCTTTTGAAATGGTTTGTAAAATTTGGAAAATGCATCCTAAGGCAAACCCCTGGGTTTTAGAAAATGACTTGTATGTTGAGTGTACTAATATGTGTCTAATGTTGTGGCTTATTCTTTATGTAATATGAAAGAGGGGAATGCTCTTAAGGAGGTAGAACGGTGGTGAGTGGTTTAGCGAGTTTTTATGATAAAGAAAGTGTGATGTACATTTCTTTTCTTTTGATAAAAGCTCACCACCTTTTTGGAATAGAGCACAATGGTAAACCCGGGTATCTGGGTGGGTAACCAGGACTAGTACGTTAGATGACACGGTAGGGGTCCGTCCCGGTTTGTCTAGTAGGATTGACGCAACAACACTAACTAAACATATGAATTTCTGACAGTCGTGGTCTTCTAAGCAACGTTTTCTGAGGGTCATGGTCTTCTAAGCCACGTTTTCTGAGGGTTGTGGTCTTCTAAGCCACGTTTCACCGAGGTACGAGGTCTCTAGTTTCCCACTTGTTCTAGCTACCTATAGGTATTTCCCATGGTGCTCATTTGTGACATGCTACTAGTGGTGTGACTTTCTTTTAAGTTGTTTCATACTCTATGTCTCTTTTTGTGAAAACCATATTTTAATCCAAATTGGTTTCTTTTCATTCGAAACGTTAATGCATGCTTGGAACCTATTTTGAATATGTAGTGGGAGTTAAAAGCTTTACTTGAAAATAAAAACTCGTTACTTAGATTTGGAAAGAATGAAAACATTATTTTATTATACCTTATTTTTCAAACTGGCATGATTGGATTTCTTACTTAAGGTAGGGGCATAGGGCGTGGTTACATTTTGGGTTTCCTACTGAGCATCTCGGTGCTCATGCCTACTTTACTTTTCCGTTGCAGGTTTCAGTATTGGATCGCTCTTAGGAGCGAGTGTAGTTGATGTACCGTGGTGATCCACGAGGTCACCTAAGGTAAGCCACGTTTTGTTTATACTTTTTTCGGCTGCCACATTGTTTAGTTTTTTTTCCTTTTATTTATATGCTTGTTTAGTTTATGTTTATTCATCCTTGTCATGGGCAAAAATCATTCCCAACTAGTTTATTTTGATGCCCGACACTAGTTTCCAGCCCGTGCGGATCTGGAACGCCCTTCAGGCCAGGACGCGGGCCGGCTCGGGCGCTGGGTCAGATGGTGACCCGGGCTGGTTCGTGACATGTTATAAGAATTATAGAGTATAAAAGGATTGTATTTTAGTAATATTTCATTAAAGACTTGAGATTGTGTGGAACCATGAAAAGTGACACAATAGCTGGTTAAATTGTTTAAAAAATATATGGTTGAAAGAAAGATAAACCAAAATATGGTTAAAATACAGAGGTAGTGATTTTGGAATAATATATGATTGATTTTGATAAATTATATTGGATATTCTTGATTACCTTGAAACTGATTAATGATTTGTATATTCCATCATTATTGGAGTTTACAACATTTTTTGATATAAGGAGTATATCTAGTATTCTATAAGTAATAAGGGAGAATAAATGTAATCAATAAGTATTTATGGTAATTTAGGGTTTTATAGTGTTTTAAAAGAATACTTGATGAAGGTTTTCACATGTTATTACATGGAAAAAGGGTTCTTCATTGTGTATACCTTCCTTATAAATTTTGTATTATGAGTTTGGACAAAAGTATTTTGGATAAGTCTAAAGGTTGGAATAGTTTATGTTTGATGTTGGATACTATTTTTAAGGTTAACTAATTTCTTGAGATTATTTTTGGATTGTCATAAAAAAGACAACTTGGAGGTCGGGCGACAACCCATCGTGTCTGGCAAGGCCGTGAGACTTGAACCCACAACCGAAGGGCAACAAGGGTGGATCACCTACCACTCATATATGTGATGTCCTAGATTTTATAATGTAGTTTTTTTTAAATATTATGAAAAATTGGTTATAAGTTCATTATTTTTGGAATCCTATATGATTAATATAAATAGAATGTTTTTGAATTATATTATCTTTTGGAGTGAAAGATGATTTTGTGGTAGAAATTAATTGAAGGATGAAAATATACTTGTCACGTATATTTTTTCCTCTTATTATATGAATAAATGAATTCTTAAACTATATGTATGGGATCTTAAAACCAAAAATGTGTTATCCTAATACCTTATGTCTTGTTGAACTAACGATATTTTAAACCATCACAGATTTATGGCTTTGAGGCCCTAATATTTACAATTATTTGCGATTGATGACCTCAATCACACCCTGAAAATATTTATGATTCCCCTCCAATTATGTGTCTCAAATTTCCACCAATGTTCTCCAAATCAAGATCATAATTTTGTGGTGACCTTTTCATTCCCTTTCCCTCTTATTAAGACTAAATTGTTTTTAACCCAATTCTCTATGTGGGTTATCCAGAAAGGTATTTTTCTATTTTAAACATTATATTTTTGAAGAAAAATTTCAAATATTGAGGATTCAATTTATTTAAATATGGGAGAATGTAACACCCTGAGATTTCATAGTATGTTATCTCATAAAAGTAATTTAATAGCTTGAGCTACATGCAACACCGTGTTCGAGCGCACCACAACATAACAAACTAGCCGTTCAAAAAGCTGTTATGAATAGTATTAACTGCATTTTGAATCTTATATACTATATATAATTTTAGCATCCATATTATGTGTTTCTTATACATAATATAATAACAAATTCATTTTTTCAGATAAAATAAGTATTTTTCAAAAAATGCAATTTTATCGCCTTTAAATGGTGAACTCTTTTAAAAAAATATTTAAACTTTTATATATTAAATTTAATTAAATTAAATTATTTTTTATAAGTGGGTAATAAAAATTTAGTTTTTATAAATTATTGGTACTTTTTTGATAACTTTTATATTTTGACGAATAGTGAAAAATACTATGTTTTAATTGAAAACCACTTTTTTATTGAAATAATTTAAAGTATTAAATTAATAATTTGAATGGTTTTGATGTATAATTAGATTTTATCATTATAATTTAATACAATATAGGTTATTATATTTAATTTCAAATTTAAATTTGTCATAAACACAAGTCAATCTTTTGATAGTTTTTACTTTTTAAAAACCCGCTTTTTTGTTTTGACAGTGGGAATTAATTTTAAAATAATAAATGCAACTTATATGGTTTTAATTTGGAAAAACAGATGTCATTTTTTAATTGAGAATATCACAATTATCTTAGGGTGATTTTCTGGTATTTTTCTGAAACCATTCAATTTTTTATGAATACTGAAAAACACATCGTTATTATTTAAAACCGACTTTTTTTTAAATAATTATTTATTTTATTTAAATTTATTTAATGTCAAAATAGATATATAATACCTATATAAGTTCAATTTAATTCATTGGAGTCATTTTATTATAAAATTAGTGGTATAAATTTTTATTGAACTTTTTAACCATTTTACCCTCCATCTAGGAACGTTAGCAAATTTGTCTAAAACATAATTTTAACACTTCTATGAGTTGAATTTAAATAATATAGGGAAAATATTGACATGATTATGTAAAATTTGAGTCAAGAAGATGAAAATAATTTTTGGTGAATTGTAATTTTTGGCTTTTATTTATCACGATTAAAAGTAAATAGGGTAATTAAAGGTAAAAATGATATTATAATCACCCTAAAACATGTCTTAATTCCATTAGATAAGTGTAATTCAACCATAAACAACCTTACAAATATAATATGATTCTTTAGGTCCTCTTTTATTAGATTAGTACATTTATTATTATTTCATTTAAAGAAGAGTTAAAAGTGTTTAATTAAATGTTTATTAAGTAAACCATTTTTAATATAGGGTTATACATAACATAAATTAAATAATGAATATTCCATAGAAAGATAAAAATATTTACTTAATAATTGTATTTTATTTATAATATTTAGTGATTATATAATTAAATTTATTTATGACTCCATGATGATGTAGTAGTTACCTTCTTAATAAAATATTAAAATAGTTTATATTATAAATATTAAAATAAATAGAATTTAAAAGTTTTGATGCCATACACGAATTTTATAGGATAATATGACTTGTTAGGGTTGATTAGATAAAATGTTTTCAAAGTAATAAGGTTGATATTACTTTAAAAGAAACAAAATTCTAAATAGTGTCATAATTAACATAAATTAATTTTTAAAACATATACTATATTATTGGTTGATATAATATTCCCAAAAATCTAAGATTTTTCCAAAGGAATTAACTAATATTATATATCTAATTAATGAACCACTTGAGGTTCTATTGGAAGTTTAGAGTATGTTTATTAACCATATAGCGTAAGAATACAAGAAGACACAGAAAGAGTTAAACTATTTAACTTCGAGTTAAATATAAAGGATAAGGTTAAAATGGTAACCTAAACTTGCCTAAAACCTATTAGTTGAGAGGATTTATAAACATAACCACCTAAGTCTAGAAATAAATTCACTTGGAGCCATTATAATCCGGAAATTACACTATAAAAATTTAATATTTTCGTCTTTTCCTAATGTGACCCTCACCCCTCTTACAAATGGGAACTTCCCCTTCCCTCCAAATATCACCTCCAAATCTATTTGGCACGGACAAACCCTGACCAAATAACCTCCAAACGTCCCTCAAATCAACATAGAGTCCTTAATTTTATCATATTTCCAAAATAATGATCCCTTTAGATAAACTCAAATGGAAACACTCGAAGAAGATGTAATAATTTCCCCACCATCTTTCAAGTATATTAGGTTTTCTACTCTCTCTTTCTTTATTGTTTCCATATCAATATAATAACTCCAGTACCTCCTACATAAAATTATTTTATTATAAATATGGTAAAACCATATTTTTTATTCTATCCATCCTATAAATGAAAAAGTCAACATATGTGTGTACGTACCGCTTACCGTCTCCACATCGTAGTGTCATTTGTTATTCAAACACTTCATTATTTGGATGAGTATAATAATGAGTATAACTAATGTAAATAATAAATATAACATGTTAATTATTCTCTATATATTATATAACATCATATTACATACTTTTTCACCATCAATATAATGATATTGTCCCTCGTGTGTACGTATAGATTACTGTCTCGATGACGCGAGGAGATTAATTCCCATGTTAACCACTCAAAGATGATTATAAAAATATATATTATTAATAAGTATGTAATGTACGTACGGCCTACCATCTCCATAAATGGTAACATCCATTTCATATATATATCTATTATAAATATTTATATTCTAAATATATAAGATATATAAATCAAGGTTTATATTATATAAGTATTTAAATCATGATCTAAATTATACGATTAAGAATAACAATTTAAAACACCTACGATAAAGAAAGTGATTATTACACAAAATGATACTTTAACATGGAAATAATTATTTAGTCAGTAGTATGAAGTCATAAATGAATCATTTATGATATGATAAATTTTAATATGGTTCAGGTATTATTTAATAACATACTTTGGTCATTATACATGAGGTTAAACATACTCTCAACCAAAATAATGTGCAAGGTAAGGGTTAATTTTACAATATCTTAATTATTCGAGGGAATTTTTAAATATATATCAACTGGGATATATTTATTATCCATGTCAATGATTCATAAAAGTGTTTTAAAATGGCTTATTTTTAAGTTACTTTTTACTAAAACATCATTTAAAATGTTTTAATGATTTATTCTTCTAAACCTTTCTCATTAATGTCCAGGTTTTCAAAATGGTTTTAAGAATTTATTTATATGGACATGAATGTTTTAAATTGTTAATTCCATTCAAAAGTTTCAAAGTGTTATGGGACACTTTGATTCAAAAAAACTTCTAAATGAATTCCTTTATATGACTTTTAAATGAATTTATGAAAAGGGATATGTTTCTCAATGATTTTTACCGATCTTTTCAGCTATGACAACATCCTTTACAGGATATTATTCTTGATTGATGTTGATTTATTGTGATACAAATCTTCTCTATTGTATTGACTGTTTTTTGATATGTTTGAATGTATATGTGTTATTTATATACCTTTCATTTTTTATGGATAATGTATTGACATTTCGTATGTTAGTTTTAATATGAATGTTTATGTTATGTTTAAAACATTTCTTATAAGAAATGAATTGGACATATTAAGTGATAGGTGGAGCTAGCTATAGCTCCTCGAAGCATCGGTAGGTCTAAGGAGACAAACTAGTGTCTTAGCACAAGGCCTTAACAAAATCTTATTTTTAGTCTTGGCATGATGCCTTGACTATGTGGTTATGAAGTATGGCATTATGAATTCCATCATTATGAAATTGGATATTTATATTACATGTTATTATTCAACTAGTAAAATATCCATGTGAATAAGTAAATGTAATTATTTGATTTATATTCTTCATATTATGCATAATTTTAATTTCAAAAGGCTTTTGTTTTAGTTCCATATATTGCCTTAGATGTTTATGCTTATTTATGAATGTTTCCACTATATTGTTATCTTTACTGAGCATCTGAGCTCTCCCCTTTCTATGTTTTATTTTTCCCAAGATGAGAAAAAATATATTATGACAGACATACAGGGATAGACTAAGGGGTATTAATGTGGTCAATGGATACAATGTACTTGTTGGTTTACATTTTATAATGTAATGTAACATTCATGTTTGTAATCTATTCTCCAAGACTATTAAACTAATCAGTCCTTGGGGAAATGATTCCTTATAATCATGTCAATGTATTAAAATAATACACCGACTTTAGGTAAATGGGGTCGGGGCGTTACACTATCTCTAAAATTTATAAACAAAATATTTATTATAAAAAAGATATGTGTTTTTTTATTTGAAATGAATGATGATGGGATTAACATAATCTACATCATATAAATTAAAACAAATTTATTCTTTGTTTTTGTTATTAATAATCATGGATGCATGTTATTACATTTCATGAAACACAAATGTTCCCAAGATGTCATTGTATTTAGTTTAGAATAGATTAGACATTGGGTTGATCATTGGAGATTGATAAATTCTTCACATAGTTAATAAAATAAAAGAAAAAACAATTTCATATGAGAGATATGATTGTACTAAAAACCTTGATATTATGTCTTCCATTAATAATACAATCAAAAGAGTGAAAAAACATGTGATGAATTATAGCTGAAGTGATTAAAGCTACATCAAGATACATTCTATTAAATACATTGTTCATCATTAATTTAGTTGTCTTTTAATATTTGTATCCTTTACTTTCTGTTTATATTTTAATCATTTACCAATACATTTCGAAATGAAAAGTTTATATATGTTATCGGTTATAAATTAAAAAAATATCCCAATCCATTTGTGACTCTAATTAATAGTAATGCATTGTGTTTGAAATCACCTTAAATTATAGAATGGAAGGTAGTTTCAGGGTAACACATTTATGTGTGATAAATGAAGTAGTATGTAGAATTTTTTCACACCATATAATGGATAGTTTTCTATATAGTATTATTCCTTTATCTAGGTAGAGTGGAGTGGAGAGAAAAAGTTATGATCATTTGATCGAAAATATTATAAAAACCTATGTTCATATAATTTATTTTTCTACTCTATTTAATTATAATGAACCTAATTGTTTTACACTATTACTATATAAATTAGCATTTGATGATAAATTAATTACATTAAGGATTTTAAATTTTCTTTCCACCCCACACATATAAACCATATTCTTCATTAAAATTATGTCTAAATTTGTGTTAGATTGTAATTCAACTGGAAATAAGGATTTCATAAAATTGATTTATTATTCCAACTCTTATAATGACATAACAGTATATTGAAATATATTCTTTCGAGATGGAAGGAGTGAATGTGATTTATGTTTCGATTAGAAAAAAAAAATACTTTTTTGGAAATTACTATGATTATTTTAAGGATTGAGTGGAGTTATTCGATAAAAAACATTGCATTGATCATTGGATGATAATTGGTATGCCATATATAATATATGGTTCTTATCAACATAAACTTATAGTGTAACACCCCATGATTTTTTAAAATAATATCTTTACTTAATTTAATAATTTTATATTTTAACTTTCACGAAACACATATTAAATTTTTTGTATATGAAATCAATGAGTGTGTCTTGGGTTATACGAAACACCAAGTCAAGCTTTATATACACACAAAACATGGATTATCTCATGGAACATGAAACAATATTTTTGGATTTTATTACACACAATATTTAGTCCCTTCGATAGCTTGTGTTACATGCAAGGAGGAGTTTTACCAGACTACAAGAAACTATTATTAATATTATTAAAATTTTATTATAGTAACAAACTATCCACTGAAATGAGAGTTATGAATTAAATTAACTACATTGTGAAAATATGAATTACACATGCATATAAATTTTTTTAGTTATTAATTACGATACAACAATGTAATAACTATTTAAATATAAGAAAAATATTTTTCTACGCAAACTATTTTTATATGTACAATCATTATTTTTGGAAAATAAATTAAACCAAACACTTTGGAAATTGTTTTTTCAATACAATATATATTTTATATATTCAATAAATATTTACTCATCCAATATATTTTATAGGTATAATATAAGAATAAATCCATCTTTATGAATAAAAAATAAATTCTTCTAAAATGTAATATTATCACCATTTAATGGAGAACCCGTTTTAAATCAGTTTTTTGACACTTTTATTTTTTTTTGAAAAAATAAACATAATTTTTGGGTTTTTAAAAATATAATTATATTAGTGTGATTTTTTGTTGTTTTCCTATGATGTTTCCTGTTTTTATGAATAGTTAATAATAATGAATTCAAATACAAAACTAGTTTTTCCTCTTATTTATTTATAATATTAAATTACATTTTTTATTGTTTTTAAAGTTAAATTATGTATAAAATACATTAATTAATCTAATTTAGTTCATTCGAGTTAAATTTATTTTTAAATTAGAAATAAAACATACGATTACTTTTTACATTTTCACATTAAAACCACCGTTTATCATCCCGTCTACTGGATAAAACATGAATTAATTTATACCAATTATTTGATTTAAATTTGGAAAAATGGATTGAATATTTTGAGTCATAAAAATATATAATTTGAAATTTTTTAACAATGTTTCTTCCAAAAGTTATTAGTTAATGTTATAAAATTATTTACAAAGAATACGAGGAATTTTGGATTAATATGGGACTAAACCTTACAATTAAGGGACAAAATGACATATAAACATTTCAAAAATCCATTTTATGGCCATATACGGACCATATAATACATTTTATCTAATGTTTTGCATAATTGGACAAAAATTTCATTGGAAAAATAGAGGTGGAATTCCCTTTTCAAAACATTATAAGAATGTGATACATCCTGCACAATAAAAAGAAACTCACTCTGAAAACTTATTCACACCACTCAAACTATTTGGATTGAAAAAAAACTACTCAAATAATCTATAACCCCCCCCCCCCTCATTATATAATCCTTTTGGAAAAAAACTATCCCAGGATTGCTTGTGTGAAAACCAAAAGGAGTTACCCAAAAAAGTTGTAACATCCCTCGTCAAGTTCCATTGTTTTGTTTTCATTCTCCACAAAAATAAAATATCTTGATTTTATGATTTAATAATAAAATCATTATCCAAAATAAGATTATATATTTTTATATTAATGGTTATACCTAAACTTAAACCCACTTCCATCAAATGGTTAATGAACTTACTATTCTTATGTATGGAGAACCACCGCCTAATGAAACTATATTGTTTATTTTTACGTTACCAACTCCAGTGGATGGTAATTATGATTTAAACTCTGTTTTTGTAAAATATATTTTTTACTTATTATTATTTATTCTTCTAAAATTATTAAATAATACATACCATCATTCTATCCATTTTCTATAAATAACTTATTTTCGTTTGTGGGCATGTGGACTACTACCTCATCGAAATGATGCGATTAATTCACACACTTTATGGAATGTATTAGGGATGGGTTTAGAAAAATTATATGATCTATATGTCATATTAATGAAGCGATAATTATATTATATATATATAAACAAACCATTCATTGACTTACATTCTTTCTATATGACAAGAAAATGGAATCAATGTTCGTGTATACGTATGACCGACTGTCTCCCTGAATGATGTATTTCATATTAAATTTAAATTATTAATTTATTATTATTATTAAATATATACCTAATATATATTATATTTATATCATGTTTTTCCTTCTCTAATTAGGAAATCATGATCTAATTAAGAGGGCCATGAATAACAAGTCAGAACATGTCCAAAAATCATGGTGGTTAACACTCAAAACGGAACTGTAGCATTGAATTGTTAATGAATTGGTATTATAAATTCATAAGTAAATCATATAATAAATTATATACATTAATATTGTTCTCTTATATATTTATAATAAACTTATTTTTTTTAAAGTATTTATGAATGAGTACAACGAGAGTCAAGACAGAAGGTAAGGGTTTTCTCATCTCACTTTCATTTTTCAGGATACACAATGCATGTTCATATCCTATTTAATAAATGTGGTGTGTATAATACCCATGTATGTATAATATTTATCTTCTACTAAATTAATGGGTATTTACCTCTGCATTTTTTATCTTTCATTCATGGAATTTATATTTCAAATGTTACCAAATTGGAAATGTAATTTTGTCCCACTTTTATTTCTATAAGGAACATGATTGGTTATAAACCTATATTCTTCAATGAGGGGTATATAATAAATTTGAAATGTTATATAATGAAAATACTTATTTACATGATATTTTAACATTTATTATATTTTTCATTCTCAAATGGGTGATTGATTCAAACTTACCATGTGTTAAGAGTATATTAAAACAATATCATAGTTTCTTCTTATTTTTTTAGGATTATGATTTCCATTGATGAAATATTATGATATATCTCTCAATAAAACTTATGAATTTGATTATACACTAGTAATTAATTATATACTCCTGTATTGTAACCATTTCCTTCTTTTTGGTAATTAATATAAATGTGAAAATATTAGTAACAAAATCCCACTTTATTTTTCCTTTCCGTCAGAAATATGTATTCATTCATAACTGTGTTTTCTAAAAAAATAAATAACATTTTAGTATTTTGAAATGATATTTAAAGTATATTTTTTTCAACTTAATACTATTTTACAATTTTTTTTAAAATTAACCCTCTTATCATTTTCCAATAAAGGGTCTTTTATAATATTTTATGGTTAAAATGGAATGTTCGGCTTGTTCACGCTTACCTGCAGTCAAGACAATCATTTCCTTGATTCTTACAATGTAGTATTACAATTTTATTTTTTAAAATAAATTTTTCCTAATATTCTAAAAATATTGGTATTTTAAAATAGTTGGCAATGAAAAGGGATTTAAAAAAAATTCTTTAAAAAATCATTAAAATAATTTTCAAAGCTTCTTCCATATTCTTTCAAAAGTTTAATTGAAGAGGTATTTTAATGATATCAGTGATTATTTTCTAGTTTTTCAATGTTTTATTAAATAAAAAGGTTTCTAGTACTTTTAATATCATTATATATATGAATTAAAAAATTGTTTTTCAATGTGCTCTTAGGATTCTATTATTAGTTTTCATGTAAAATGGTATTCAAAATATTATCAATCTTATTTTGGGAGTTTTAAATAATTTTAATAATTGTTTATATGTTTTCAAATTATTTTCAATGAACAGAATTTTCAAAAGGTTTTATGTTTAAACATGAATTTTTCAAATATTAAAATATATATTCCCCAAGTTTTTTTAAAAGATATATCTAAACTATTTTCGTTCAAAGATGTAATTTAGTGGTGTCACTAATTCCATTATATGAAATTTTACAATGGTTCAAATCTATTTTTTCTCGGAATAGATTATGTTTTGAATGCATAATGTTTAAGAAACCCATTTTTCTTTTACAGGTTATATGTTAATAAAACATTCTTCCTTAACATGTTATGCTTCGATGAAATTATTTTGAAACCTATCTATTTTAAATGGTTATGATATGATTTCCTTTTTACGAAGCTCATTTCATTTCATGTGTTATGATACCATTATTCCCGATTATTTGGCACACATATGAATGATTTCAGTATGATATGGGTGGGAGCTATATCTATGTCTAATAAATTTGGTAAATATTTATATCTCATTAGATAAACATTTCTAGAACATGGTGTGAACTTTGTTTAGTAAAGGAATGTTTCCACAAATATAGTATTGGGAGTGAACCTTGACTTTTCTGATGGTCTTGGGAGTAAACCTTGACTACTATGATTATCATGGGAGAGAACCATGACAGTCAAGATTGTATGGGGAGTGAAATTACACTACTAAGATTGTCATGGAAGATATTCCTTGACTACTATGAAAATCATTACGTATAAATATGTGTTTGCACAAATTCTCTATCTTATTCCTATGTTATGATTCCATGGATTTTACTCTCATTTTCCTTATAATTCATCATGGATTTATGGATTTAGGATTATTAAGTTTTTCTTTACCATGTTCTTTGCCACTTTCCAACAAAACATGATAGTTATATTTATCGTTAGATTCCATGATTTTAATTCCCACCTCTAATCTCTTATATGGAAACCTAGTTATGTGTTAATCTAGTTAACTGTTTTTATTCCAAAATTCCATTTTAAAAGGTTTTTTGTAATTAATTTTTTTTTTGTTTTCTATGAATGGAATATTGAAGTGTTAGACATTTAATCACATAGATGAATTTTTAAGTACAAATTCATTTTAATTGGGGTAAAATGTATTACACTAGGATTTTTAAAAAATATATTCATTTTAATTAATTAATTATTTTGTTATTTTTTAATTTATGAAACACTGATTATAGATTTTGTTATACAAAATAATTATGTGTGACTTTTGTTATATGAAACACTATTTCAATATTTCACTAAATAGAACAGTTATATTATCGCGTGACACAATGAAGAGTATGTTTGTCATGTATCACACATAATATTGATTCACTTTGATAGCTCGTGTTACACAAAATCTCAAGTTTTACTATAATACAAGATACTATTAATATTATTATAGGTACCAAATAACCATTTGAAAGGAAGTTATGAATTGGAAAAACTGAACTGTGAAAATATAATTTACATATGTATATAAAAGGACTGTTTTTGTTATCAATTACTAGAATTCAATGTAATAACTATTAGAAAGTAGAGAAATTAATTTTCTAAGATAACTATATTTATATATATTAACATAATTTTATCTCTATATTTTTTAAAAATCACTTTTGATAAAAAAAATATAAGAAAATTTATATATTTTACATTAAATCAATATTTTGTATACTCGTCCAATAGATTTTGTAGGTATGAGATAAAAATAACTCTTATTAAATGAATAAATAGATGCATTCTTCTAAAAGAAAATTTTCCCACTGTTTATTGGAGATCATATTTTATCTTACTTCTCAAATTTTATAATTTTTTTTGTAAAAATAAACATCAGTTTTTTAAATAATAACATAAAAATTATATTATTGAGAATTTTTTCTATTTTTCTATGAAGTTTATCTTTTTGATTAATAGAGAATGATAAATAATTTTATTTTCAAACTATTTTTTTGAAAAATTTATCTATATGTATAAATTTTTCTTTTATTGGTTTTAAAGATTAATTAAATAACTTATAAAACAATAAATCCAATTTATTTCATTTTAATAAATTTAGCATTGAAATTGGATATAAAAACAGGTTGATTTTTTAAAATTTTTACTTTAAAAAAATACTTTGTCATCCCATATGTAGGATTAAATTTGAATTAATTTAAACCCCATCTATCACAGGAATTTTAAAAATTTAATTCCATATTTTTAATTATAATAATATATAATGTCATATGAGGTAAACTTATTTTTTAATAGAAAATATTATTGAATTTAATTAATATTAATTTCAAAGATTATGAGGAAAATTAGCTTACCAAGGGACTAAACCTCACACTTAAGGGACAAAGTAACCTAAAAACTAGTCCAAAATATATTGGAAGGCCATATTTAGAACATGTTCTCCCAAGAATGTAATTTTTTTCATTATTAGATCAACTATTCATAAGAAAAATATGGGTGGAATTTCCTTCAAAAAATTTACAAGATTCTCAATTCACCTCCATTATAAAAATGAACTCATCCCTAAAAATTAGTCACACATCTCAAGATCTTTTTATCACCTATAATATACTCAATTAATATCCAAATATAAATATTTTAATTATAGAAATCTACCTTTTTGATGAAATCCATCCATGTTATCCCTTTTGTGCAATCCTAAACGAGTTACCGAAAAAAGTTGCAACATTTTTCTTCAAGTTTATTTTTTATTTTTTATCCACCCCCTAAATACATCATATTACATTATAAAATAATATAATAAGTATACAAAATAATAATTATATGTTATATTATTCTTTTTTATACCTACACATGCACACACATACATCTAATGGGTTACAAACTTAGTGTTCTTGTGTATACAGAACTAGGGTTTTAATAAACGATGTTGTTCATTTTTACATAAACAACGGTAATGGTTGGTAATTATGATGGGAAAAAATATTTTTATATGTTATATAGGATATTTATGATGTATTTATGCTTCTTTTATTATTATAGATCACATACCATTATGCTACCCATTTTTTATAAATACATTTACTTTGTTTGTGGATGGGTGGACTACTACCTCCTCAAAAGTCGTGTGATGCATTCAAAATATTCCTAAATTGTATTAAGGATGAGTTTAGTAAACATATAAAATAAATTTTAGACAATAATTCAACTTTATCATGGAGTTATTTGTGAGAAACAAGCCATGTTCACCGCTTATTTCTTATATTTTCTGTGTAAAATTCCCAAGGATATTTTCTTTGATTCCTAAAATTAAATGTATGGGTATTTAAAAAACCATTTTATGATCCTTTGTTAATGGGACTTATGTTTCAAAAGATACCAAATTGGTAAATTAATTGTGTCTCAATTTACCTTCTTTGAGACACATTCCTTGTTTTTCACCTATATTCTTCTATGAGGTGAATATACTTCCTTTCATAGGTTATATCATTAATTTTCTTCTTTACATGATATTTTATGATTTATGGAATTTCATTTTAAATCATAGGGAGTATGATTCATTGTTACAAAGTGTTAGGAGTCTATTGAAACAATCTCATATTTTATCAGGATTTTTTATTATTATGAATCCATTGATAAAATATTATGATCAATCTCCTAAGAAATCCAATTAATTTTATTCTACTATGGTCATTCAAGATATTTTGATTTATTTATAACGTTATTCTAGTATTTGGTAAATATTATAATTAAGAATAAAATTATGAATATCTGACATTATTTTTGTTTTCAGTCAGAAATATGTATTCCTTAAAAACTATTTATTCAAAAATATTTTCAATTTTTTACTATTATCTTATGATGTTTAATGGAAATTTTTACCCATGTGGTACCTTTTTTTAAAAATGTTTTTAAAATGAATATTCTTGTATTTTCCGATCAGGGTACTCTCTTAATATTTTATGGTGCAAGAGGAATGTTTGTCATGTATTTATTTACCAATCATCATGAAATTCATTTTTTTAGTGATTTCGTTGTATGTTTTAAAAAAACAATATAATATTTTGTTTTCATAATATTTATTATATTTTTATTTTAATACATTTTCAAAGAAAACGGGTTTTCACAATTTTTCTTATGTTTAAAAAGTGATTTAAATTCTTTTTAAATATTCCAACATATTTTTTCAAAATAGTTGTTTTCAAATAAAATATTTCAATGATATTAAATATTCTTTTATATGATTACAAGGTATTATCGAAGAAATTGTTTTTCAAATTTATTTTAGTTTATTACATACTTTTTCATGGAAAACTATTTTCAAAATATTTTCAAGATTATTTTAAATGTTTTCAAGGAAATCAGTTTTCAAAATATTTTCAATCTTGTTTTATAAGTATTAATATAAAAAGTCTTTAAAATGATTTCAATACTTATTTATATTTATTAAAATTATGTTAAAATTAAAAGGTTCTCAAATACTATTATTTTTAAAAAATACATTTCAAGGAATAAAGTATATTTTCCTCAAGAAATATTTTTAAAATATATGTCAAAATTATTCTCTATCTAATATGGAAACCATTTATGTAACTTTATACTTTCTAGGAAATTATCCAATGGCCACATTCATATTCTTTCTCTAAAGAGACTATGTTTTTTTGGCATGATGTTTATGATACATATTTCTACTTCATTGGTTATATGTTTATTGAACCCACGTATTTTATTTTTTATACTTTGATGAAATTATTAGAAAACCTCTCTATTTTACAATGGTTATGATATTATTACTTGTTTATGAAACCCATTTTATTTTATGGGTTATGATATGAATCTATGATCATGTTTCACATGTATGTGTTGTTTAATTACGTGGTGGGTTGAACCTGTGTCTCCCTCAAATACATTGGTTAAAAATTTACATCTAATGGGATCGACATGGTTGGAATAGGGAGTAAACAATGTTTAGAAAATTTATTTTCATGCTAATATGGTCTTAGGAGAAAACCTTGACTACTAATGTGGTCTTGAGAGTGAACCATGAATACTAAGATTTTCAGGGTAGTGAACCCGGACAACCAATATGGTATAGGGAGTGAACTGATACAATTGATATGGCCTTAGAATCAATGACTTGACTAATAAGAAAATAATTTTATATGCTACTGTTTCTACCAGAAAATCTACATATTAATCATATGTTATTATTTCATGTAGTGTGCACTCATTTACCTTATCATTCATGTCATATAAACTGTCAATATTTATCTTAGGACTCATGTATATGATCTTTGATATATAGGGTCTGATCTTCAAATGTTATTCTCACGTTCTCATATTCTTATTCTCATATTGTGGTTATGTATATCCTTTTTTTACCTTTATTGAGCTTCTAATCTCACAATTTCCTTATGTTTCATTCCCCCAATTTATGAAGAAATGTTTTTGGTATTAAAAATTAGGGGGAATATATTATTTTGGAAACATTTCTTATCAAAATAGACGTTTATGTTCCATGGTTCCAATTATATTAAACTATTATAGTCCCTAGGAATGTATTTCTAGAATTTTAAGAATAATAATCTAAAATGATGTAATACACATTTATGTTAAGTCTGGGTTTCTGTATCTAGGTAACTACACAATAAATTATATATTAAATTATAATATAATTAAGATATTATACAATACTATAATCAATGTTTTATTAATCTAGGTCTGATCATGTTAAACTGCTCAATACATATAGATAATACATTAGGCATCACTTTGTTAATTTGGAATGAATAAACATAAAAAGGTATAAATTGTGCACATAGTGTACTAGGACTTATGAATCAGTGTATATGAATCTCGGAACAAAAGGTTTTATAGTCTTATAAGTATCTTTATGTATATCAATGAATTTGTAAAGGAATATGATAACATAGTACTAGTTGAATGAGTGATAAGGTAACTACATAAAAATTGAAATTCAAATAAAGTAGAAATTTACATGAGAAATAATTTTATAGAGTACACTTTATAGGAACTCATGTGATCAATTGTTTCGCAAGATTTGGTGCTAAATAATTTTTCATAGGAAGAAACATCAAATAATAAATCCATAGAATTTAAATAAAATATAAAATTTTCAATAAATTCTTATTATTATGAGAAATAATTAATCAATTAAATATAAATATCTATCATACATAAATGTGTATATAGATAAATGAATGTAAAATAGGATATATGTATAGAGATAAAAGGTTTCATAAAAAAGATGACTAAAAGGGATGTAGGAAAGGGGATGAAAATAACAATAATAATTTTTCAAATATAGTATTTTTTTAGAGGAGAAATAAATGAAATTTTAGATAAGGTTGTCCAAAATATATAAATGGTTATTAAAATAAATATAATAAGAAATAGAAGAGATCATTTTTATAATGTCGTAACATCTCTATGGAATTGGACTTGAGCATTAAAAATTCAATGAATGAAAAAGAATCAACTAATGAATTCATAATAAAAACTAATAAGAATGTGAATAGTATAAATTCAAAGTCTTTTTTATGTTATGAATCATAATTTTTTTAAAAAAACTTTATTGAGTCAAAAGAAATAATAAAGGATTTTGTTTTATTTAATTAACTATGTTGGCTGTTAGAATTGAAAATAATAAGGTTGTAAAACAAAATAATATATTTACTCAAGAAACAAAATAAAATATAACTAAACCATCAAATTAATTTTTTTATTAAAAAAAATTAAAATAGATATATTATTATTTAAATAAGAGCTTGATATGATTATAGATTTTAACTCAATGAAAAACGAAAAGGAAAAACTAAATTTAATATGTTGTTCTACGATAAAAATTCAATAATGAAAGAATATAATAATATAAAAAACTAAGACTACTAATAATTAAATATAAATTCATGTTCAAATGATAATGTATGTGGTAACTTAGAAGCTCATATAATAGATAATGAGAATTATAACAAGGATATTTCTTATTTAGAAAAAACCTTATATATTTCAGACCAATGTTATTATTTTTTTAATATGATGATTATTAATAGACCTAATGAATATAAAATAGTATTATGATATTATATTCTATTCCAAATGATGTATAAGAATTTTTTTATTAAAATTAATAAAAGAAATTTTTATGTTTTTAATGATTTTGATGTAATATAAAAGAGTTATTCATTTGAATTCTCATTAATATTTCTCATAACATTCGGTGTTAAATGAAAAATAATATCAATGAATTTAAAATTTTTATTAAATTAAAATAATTTACAAAATTCTATTTAGTTACTTAAAAATATTGTTAATAATCATGTCATATCAATGATAGTGTGGGTAAGAAATATAATCTCTTTTATTTTAGTTTTCATGAAATAATCATTAATTGTATCAAAGACACACCAGATATAGAAAATAGATAATCAAGTAATATGACTAGATAAAAAAAAATTTAAACCTTTTAATCAATGTGTTGAAGGATATGTTACCTTCAAAGATATTTCTAATCGAAATGTCAGAGGTTTTACAGATATATGTACATTTATGTATTATATTTTTTGTATTATTTATTGATTGTCTTATATATAACGTAATTATCATCACTTCCTATTCTATTTTGGTAATGATTATAATACGTTTTTAGAAGTAGTTCTATATTATTAAAAATAAATTTTTAGTATTTCTTGCGAAAAGAATGAATAATATTTAATCAATTAATTTTTATGAGCCAAAAAGTGATTAATGTAAAGTGTTTTAATTTTATGGACATATATTAATCTCTTTAGCCTTAATAGTAGGGACATTATCATTTTTTGGAAAATATTTTTTGTGACCAAACCTAGATAGTTTCATGAACTACCACATATCAAGACCAGAATGTTATTTTTTGATCTATAATTAATAACTAAAAAACATAAAGAAACACTCAAATATATTAATAATGTTCACTCTATGAGATTTCATGAATTTATAAAACAAATAATTTTCCCATTGAAAATAACAAGTTTATGTGGTATGAAATATTATTTTATAATTATAGATGATTTCACTAGGTATACATAGACATAGTTCTTAACTCATTGAAGTGAAAAATTAACTAGTTTTATTTGGTTGTGTAAACTAGTTCAAAATAAATTAGTTCATTTAAAAAATTTACTTGGAAGTAAGAAAGGAGGCTATATTTACAATCATGAAATGTAAATGTATAGTGGTGATAATGGATATTATAAAAATAATTATAACCATACAACCCCACAAATAAATTTAGTTATGGAAACAAATAACATAGTTTTTATAAAAATAGAAAAAATCTCAATGTATTAAATTTACCAAAATTATTTTGGAATGAATTAATTAATAATAATATGAATTTCATAAACATAGTTTATATTAGATTATTGTTAAAAATTACTGATACTACATTTTTATTCAAAAAAACCTAATATTTCTCATTTTAGATTATCTAGGTGTGGATATTTAATTTTAAATACCAAGGTTGATTCATATACATTTCAGGATAAAAGAAATGAATAAAATTATGTAGGATATTAAAATAATATTAAAGAATCTATAGTTCATAATATAAAAATTATGATTTTTGTATAATTTATGCATTTAAATATTATTTTATATAATGGAAAGCATTGTTAGGATTTAGGTCACATTACAGAATAACTTAACAGTTTATATTTGGTGAAGATGATACTTCAAAGGATAATGTTTCAACTGAGTGGGATCATATATCTTCTAAATTTGGTCCTAAAACCAAAAAAATATTATTTGATAGTCTCTAGTGATAGTTGTTATAAATATTAAGAATTAAATAAATCTATAATATCAATTTTTATTTTTTTGATAAATTTTATTTTTAATTATTTTGTTAAAAATAAACTCTGTTAAATATTTTAAAAATTCTATTTTCATTATTTATATGTTTTTTATATAATGAATTCAAAATAAATAAAATTTATTTATTAATTTCAGCTTCTAAATCATAAATTTGTTATATGACATAAATAAATTTGAAGAACTGATAAAATGAAGCCACAAATAATGTTAATAATATCTAATGTGGGGTTTAAATGTTTTTCATAAGATGAATTAATTTATTTCAGTATTACATTTCACTTATTATAAGGATATATGTTGTCCTAATTTTATTGTTCTTTTTTATTTTTAATTGTGTATGTTGTTTCAAGTGGATGTTGAAATTTCGTTGTTAAATTGTTTAATTTTCACTGAATAATATACAAATCAACCAATGGGATTTGAAAATTAAAAATACTAAACTTTTTTTTAATCTATAAAGTGTATTATATAATTCAAAGAAATATTCAAGAGCATAGTATGATAGTCTATCATTTCCTTTACTCAACAATGATTAAAAAGGAAATTTTCATCTAATTTTTTTGTAATGGATGTTTCAAATGAAATTTTATTTACAAAAAATATATGTTGATGGTATTTTATTTTGGTATTCAATTAATTTAATATTTAATGAATTTTATTATATTGTGACTTCTAAATTATATATCTTATAAATGGGTTATAATTTAATTTTTTAGGGTCTTTAAATTTCTCAATGAAATGGTTACATATATTCGAATCACTCTAAAATTTCTGAAAAACGAGTTAAAAGGTTTCATATTGATATATTTAATTCATTCAAAAATAACGAGAATTATAATTTAAAATTATACTTATATTAATCTAGAAATATTACAGATAATAAACAATTTAGTGATATTATTGGAATACTTTATTATTTAACTGCTTTTATGCCTAAAAATATACACTAACATAGTATGTGTTCCTGGTTTGAATTTAATTATTTGAAATTAAATTCATTGAAATTAAAATTAAAATTATATTTTATAAAATATGTGTTCACATTGGTTCATTATATTCCAGTAAAAATATTCTTGATTTAATTTATTGTATTAATTTTGATATATGAGGGTTTATGCTTAATACCCACAACACATTATATTGTTTGAATATATGTTTAGGAATAGAGTTATTGTAACACCCGAGACTTTTATGTTATATAAACCATCAAAGGAATTTTTTTCTACACAACACTTGCTTGGCTTGCTTTACACGCAATCGCGACCTTCCTCGATAGCTTGCTTCGTACGCAATACCGAGTTTCACTAAACAACAATATGCTATTAAAACTAGCCGTTATGAATAGTAATAACCACTTTTTAAAATTTTATAAATTTTATTTTTCAAAATGGACTTCATTTTTGGACTCAGAATATCGAAATTAGCCTAGGGTGAAATTTTGGTATTTTTCTGAAAACTTTCAATTTTTGATGAATAGTGAAACCACTAAGTGGTAGGTTAAAAACTGAATTTTTGCACAAAACTTAATTTTACCGCTTCTGTGAATGGAATTTCGAAAATCCGACAGACACGGTTGATATCAGTAAGTAAAATGTGGATCAATGAGATAAAAATAATTTTTTGGTGAATAGTAACTTTTTACTTTTTTTTACCGCGGTTAATAGTAAATAGGGTAACTAAGGGTAAATATGATATTAATATTACCCTAACACATGTCCTAATTCTATTGGACAAGTGTAATTCGACAAAAAACAAACTTAGGAATAAAATATGACCATTTAGGCCCACTTGGATTAGATTAGGACATTTATTATTAATTTATTTAAAGAAGGGTTAAAATAGTTAAAATCAAAGTTTAATAAGTAAATCATTTTTAATATGGGGTTATACATAAGATAAATTCAATTGTAAATATTAATTAGAAAGATAAAAAGATTTCCTACATGATGATATTTTATTTGTAATTTTTAGACATCAAATAATTTAATTTATTTATGACACAAAGATGATGCGGTAATTATCTTATTAATGAAATATTGAGATAATTGATAATATAAATACCAAAATAAATGGAATTTAAGACTTTTTATGAATTCCACTAATTTTCTAGGTTACTATGATATATTAATGTTGATTTAATCAACTTGGTTCGAACATATAATTCTGTTATGACTTTCACAAAAATCATATATCAAATAGTGTCAAAATTGACACAAAATAGTTTTTAAATCAAATATTATATTACTAATTGTTATTTTAATCCTAAAAATCTAAGGTTCGGCAAAATGACTTAGATAAGAATATATATATTAATAATAAACAATTTGGGGTTCTTTTTGCATGTTATAGTAAGTGTATTAACCATATAGTGAAAGAAAACAAAAAGACACGGTAAAAGTTAAATTAATTAACTTAGAGTTAAATCTAATTGATAAGGTTAAAATAATACACTAAACATGTCTAAATCCTATTGGTTGATAGGATATCTACCCATCCCCACTTTAGCTTCGAAATAAGACCCTTTGGAACCATTATAAACCGATTTTGACTTTAATATAAAATAATATTTTGAGATATTCCTAAGGTGCCCCTCTCCTCCCTTATAAAAGGGCACCTCCTCTCCCTCCTCCTCACACCAAATTGAGCACTCAAGCTCGTCCAACCCCTGCCATTTTCTCCTCTCCACTTCCCTAGAATAATCCTAGAGGTCCTGGTCTTCTCCAAAGACCAATCTTAGTTCCTTAAGTGGAGGATTCAAAGAGGCGTTCCAAAGAAGAGGTAATATCCATTACCGATCTTTTCAATTTCTTTCTTCTTCAACTTCTTCTTCTTTAGTTGTTTCATGATAAAGTAATAACATCAGTATTACATACATACTAATATGTTATTATAAATATGAAACAACCCTAATTCACCTTCTATCCCTCCTACGGAAAAATGAAATCACTGCGCGTGCGTACGTACGGATTACCGTCTCCACGCCGTGGTGTAATCTATTTTCCACAATCACCTTACAAGGATGGGTATAATGGTGTAATGAGTAACTATATATGATTATTATGAAGTAATATTGATACTGAAATAATATATATATACTCCAATACAATTCCACGATCATAGGAATGATATCATCACTCGTGCGTACGTACGGAATACCGTCTCCACGATGTGATGCAACTCGTTCTACATGATCTTCATTTCATAATGATTATATAAATGAATTTAATGAATGAATATGGTATATACTACACTAATACCATTCTGGAAATGAATTATCTATAACCTAAAGATAAGAATAAGAATTTATTCAACAAAACACGCATAAGAACAAAAAGTTATAAAGACCCGAGTAACAAGTAACAATGAAATATTACTAACAAGAAGCTAATAATATGACCATATATGATATCATATAAATATGTATGAATCTGGAATAAGTCAATAACATTATTTAAACCATTATACAGGAGCTTCGGACACGAACAAAGCAAATCGGACCTAAGGTAAGGGAAATATCACAATCTCATTTTTATCCGAGTTTGTTTATTCGTAAGTATTTACTGGGGTGTATTTTATCATCCACATCCATGTTTCATCAATATGTAATATTATTTCCATCCACATAAAATAGTTTAAATCCAATTTTACCCTTCGGTGAGTTTTTAGTAAAGAATATGAAAGGAATCTTTTGTCGTTTTTTTCGTACGATGTACTTTTTGACTTTTCCGACAAAGGTACGAAGAATGTTTTTTTAACTTATACGACATGAATGGATTTTTAAAACATTATTTCCAAGAAGCTTCCTTTACATGTTTTCATGTTTATTTTTAATCAACTTCTTTTATTTTAAAATTGTATGACATGTTAAGAAAGGAAAAGTGTTTTTGAAGTAGAAAGGATATTTTCCTCAAGAATGAAGTTCAAGTGTTTTATCAAAATTATTTTCCATCTTGTTGTACCTCTCGTTCCCCTCGTTGTTTGATTTTCATGATCACAATCACCTTATTATTTTTCTAACCTTGTTTTTAAGTGTTGTGGATGATAGGCAAAATATTGCCAAAGGATTGGCCCAAGAAAGCTCTCAAAGTGGACTGAAATTCAGTCCACCGGCCAACCGGTGTGATAGAACCGGCCCGCCGGTGGACCTGGCAGAGGCATTGCCCACTGCCAGGTTCCACCGGTCAGCCGGTGGCTCTGTCACCGGCCAGCCGGTGGCACCCAGACTGAATAGTGACAGCTACTGTCTCACCACCGGCCAGCCGGTGGCCTTCTCACCGGCCAGCCGGTGGCTCCTGGGCAGAAGCACTCTCCACATTCCAAGGCACTGGCCAGCCGGTGGAGCTGTACCGGCCAGCCGGTAGCCCAGTCAAACAAGCCGTTGGCTTTGACCAGTCAACCTAATTTTGACCTCCAACGGCTCCGAAGACCTCTCCAACGGCTCCGAAGACTCCCCAAGGGTTCCATGCCTATAAATAAAGGCCAAGGAAGCCCCGGACACCTACCGGAACATATACAAAGCCACCGTACACATTTTGTATCATTTGGCCAACCTCCGGCGACTTCCTTCAAAGGAACCTCAAGTGCTCCAACAACTTCCACATCCAAGGAGCTCCACCCAAGAAGCTTTGAAGCGGCCTTCAACATCTCCAATCAATCAAAGGCGCCCAAGGCTTCTCCCAATTACGGTTTTTCTTGTTTTATATTTTTTGAGCTTTAAAATTGGGTTTGTGCCTACAAACCCCAACACCTTTTCTCATCCCTCTTTCTTTTGGGTTTCACATCACCACTAAGGTGTGAAGAGGTTTCTTCAAGCCTTTCCTTTTAAAAGGCTTGTGTCATAGGTGAGCTAGCCCTCACCTGTAAGAAGGATAGTGGGTTCTTGCTCAACCATCAAAAGCAAGTGGGTTCTTGCTTAACCACCAAAAGCAAGCTGTAATAGGTTCTAGTGCTACCTCAAAGCCTAGTGGGTTTCTTGATAAAACCATTGAAAAGCAAGCGGTAGGAATCTCTCAACGGTTGAGTTGGGAGCGGAGACGTAGGCCGGGTTTTGGCCGAACTCCGTTAACAATTTCTTGTGTGATTGCCTCTTTTATTTTCCGCTGCACATACTTTGATTTCACTTTGATTTTAATTTGTTAATCTTTTTTTAAAAGGCAATTCACCCCCCCTCTTGCCATCCTTCCCGTTTTTCTCCGACCCAACAATTGGGATCAGAGGAAGTATTTGAATAATTACCTAACCGGTTTCAAATTAAAGATCCTTTTTGATGGCATCTACCTCTTTCGCCCCCGAGGGCTACTCATTGGGTCGGGCTCCATTTTTTGATGGGACCGACTATAATTATTGGAAACCCGCATGACTACCTTTCTTAGAAGCATAGGATATCCCATTTATAAAATTGTCAGGCAAGGTTACACTCTCTCTTCCCCCGATGAATCCAAATGGACCCAAGCCGATATTAGAAATTTCGAGCTTGATGGCAAAGCCATGAACGCTCTTCATTGCGGACTTGACCGAAATGAGTTCAATCGAGTTTCCACATGCACCTCCTCACACGAAATTTGGAAACTTTTGGAGGTTACCCATGAGGGGACCAACAAAGTCAAGGATACTCGATTGGATATGTATCGTCAAGATTTCGAGTCTTTTACCATGAATCCATCTGAAAATATTACTGAAATGTTTACGCGTTTTACTGATGTTTGCAATGGGAGAAAGTCCCTTGGTGATGATGTTTCTGCAGAAACGATGGTCAAGAAGATCCTATGGATCCTTCCAAGCACATGGGCTCCAAAAGTCACGGCTATTCAAGAAGCCAAAGACATCAAGAACATGCCGGTAGAAGAGCTCATTGGATCCCTAATGACCTACGAGATCACAATGAGGAGGCAAGCTCAAAAGGAGGGGACACCAATCAAGACACCAAAGAACATCGCCCTCAAGGTACAAAAAGAAGTAAGCTCCTCCTCCTCATCATCATCTTCATCTTCTTCATCATCAAGCGGCGACTCGGAAATGGAGAATCTCGCCCGCCAAATGCACAAATTTATGAAGAAGCACAAGAAGAAGAAGAAATCTCGCAAGGCGCAAAATCAAGAACCCACCGCAAGATACAAGCCCAAGGTAAAATGCTACGGGTGCGGCCAAAAAGGGCATTACAAGCCCGATTGCCCACTCAACAAAAAACGGGCCACGCCAAAGGAAAAAGGAAAGAAAAAGGTCCTTAAGGCGACATGGAGTGACACCTCCTCTTCATCATCCTCCTCCTCCTCCTCGAGCGACCAAGGTACAAAATGCCTAATGGAATTTCACGAGGTAACTTCTTCCGATTCCTCATCCTCGTCCTCATCTTCAAATTCTTTCAATCATTTGTCATACGAAGAACTCCAACATGCTAGAGACCAATTAGAAAATGGTTTTCACGAACTCTCGTCAAAATTCGTTGCTTTGAAAAAGAATTTCAAAAAGCTTTCCTCCGAAAAAGAACATCTTCTCAAAGAGAAGGAGGAACTCTCCCTAAAAATCCAAAATTTCCCAAATGTTGATTCTTTGGAATCAACCATCAAAGACCTAAGGGAATCTTTAGCCAAGTTCACCCAAGGTGAACAAAATTTTTCCAAACTCTTAGGTTCTCAACGAGTATCTAGAACCACCAATGGACTTGGCTATACCAATGTAGTTTCCTCCTCCCATGCTCCAACTGTTTTTGTAAGGGGGAGCTCTAGTTTTAAATTTTGTAATTATTGTAAGAAACCCGGGCACCTCATTTATGAGTGTGATTGCAAAAATGCCCGGTACGGTCAACCCAAATCTATTTTTTATTCAGACGAGTTTTATAGGAGAAGACTCGCCATGAAACAAGTGTGGATTGAAAAATCCTTCTTAGCGAGTCTCTTCGGGCCTAAAATTGTCTCTTTTCAAAATCCCTCTCCCCGGTGACTTTTTGTTTTTATTTAGGGGGAGTTAGGTTTGTTTAAGCTTTTTGTTTCAATTCAAACTTTCAATTTCAAATTAAGCCCTTTTGATTTCAATTTCAAAATTTTCGATTCCAACTTTCAATTTCAACACTTGGTATCAAAATTTTCATTTCAAAATATTCAATTCGTATTTTTCATTCAAAACTTTCAGTTCAAACTTTTGATTCAAAAGTTTCAATTCAAATTTCAAATTTCAATTGGTTTTTCATTCAAAACTTTCAATTCAAACTGTTATTCAAATTTTCATTTCAATTTCAAAAATCTCAATTGATTTTTCAATTCTCATATCTTGTTTTTCAAACCCTATCCCTCAATCAAGTTTTATGCCCCACGCTATTTTGATAATCATAAAGGGGGAGAAATTTCTTGATTGATTGGGGGAGCATTTTTTCTTTCATGCTTTGATTTATTTTCAAATTATCCTTTATGAATGTCTTTAATTTCAGTATTTTACATTAATTGTTTTGGTGATTGTGATCATCAAAATAGGGGGAGATTGTTGTACCTCTCGTTCCCCTCATTGTTTGATTTTCATGATCACAATCACCTTATTATTTGTCTCACCTTGTTTTTAAGTGTTGTGGATGATAGGAAAAATATTGCCAAAGGATTGGCCCAAGAAAGCTCTCAAAGTGGACTGAAATTCAGTCCACCGGCCAACCGGTGTGATAGCACCGGCCAGCCGGTGGACATGGCAGAGGCATTGCCCACTTCCAGGTTCCACCGGTCAGCCGGTGGCTCTGTCACCGGCCAACCGGTGGCACCCAGACTGAATAGTGACAGCTACTGTCTCACCACCGGCCAGCCGGTGGCCTTCTCACCGACCAGCCGGTGGCTCCTGGGCAGAAGCACTCTCCATATTCCAAGGCACCGGCCAGCCGGTGGAGCTGTACCGGCCAGCCGGTAGCCCAGTCAAACTAGCCGTTGGCTTTGACCAGTCAACCTTCTTTTGGCCTCCAACGGCTCCGAAGACCTCTCCAACGGCTCCGAAGACTCCCCAAGGGTTCCATGCCTATAAATAAAGGCCAAGGAAGCCCCAGACACCTACCGAAACATATACAAAGCCACCGTACACATTTTGTATCATTTGGCCAACCTCCGGCGACTTCCTTCAAAGGAACCTCAAGTGCTCCAACAACTTCCACATCCAAGGAGCTCCACCCAAGAAGCTTGGAAGCGGCCTTCAACATCTCCAATCAATCAAAGGCGCCCAAGGCTTCTCCCAATTACGGTTTTTCTTGTTTTATATTTTTTGAGCTTTAAAATTGGGTTTGTGCCTACAAACCCCAACACCTTTTCTCATCCCTCTTTCTTTTGGGTTTCACATCACCACTAAGGTGTGAAGAGGTTTCTTCAAGCCTTTCCTTTTAAAAGGCTTGTGTCATAGGTGAGCTAGCCTTCACCTGTAATAAGGATAGTGGGTTCTTGCTCAACCATCAAAAGCAAGTGGGTTCTTTCTTAACCACCAAAAGCAAGCTGTAATAGGTTCTAGTGCTACCTCAAAGCCTAGTGGGTTTCTTGCTAAAACCATTGAAAAGCAAGCGGTAGGAATCTCTCAACGGTTGAGTTGGGAGCGGAGACGTAGGCCGGGTTTTGGCCGAACTCCGTTAACAATTTCTTGTGTGATTGCCTCTTTTATTTTCCGCTGCACATACTTTGATTTCACTTTGATTTTAATTTGTTAATCTTTTTTTAAAAGGCAATTCACCCCCCCCCCTCTTGCCATCCTTCCTGTTTTTCTCCGTACAACACATCTAAGATAATAAAGGGTTATGTTTCTATCCATATTTTTACATTGATTTAACTATGTTGTGATGGAATTATGTTTATGAATTCCATTATCTTATATGAATGGTTTTATGATGTCATGTTGTTTAAGAATCCCATTTTTATTACATGGGTTATGTAATGATGTATGATTTATGATTTTGTGGCACACATAAGAAAGGATTCATTATA
Organism: Viscum album; assembly: GCA_963277665.1. NCBI lineage: Eukaryota > Viridiplantae > Streptophyta > Magnoliopsida > Santalales > Viscaceae > Viscum > Viscum album. The sequence goes on along the minus strand of OY728119.1, from coordinate 1,827,512,195 downwards.
AGATGGGTGGGACCTATATCTCCCTCCAATGCATTGGGTAAAGATTTTATATCTCATGAGATAGACATGGCTGGAACGGAAGGTTATTTCGGTTCAGTGATACAGGACTGAAACGAGGAGTGAACTCGGTTCAGAAAGGGACTTTGTCCACTAAGATAGTCTTGGAAATGAGTCATGACTAACAAGAAATGATTTTCCATGATTATGTGTGCATGCCACAAAGTTTCAAGTTTTATGTTATGATTATGGGGATCTCATTTTCACTTCTATGATTTATTCCATGTTAAGATATTATGATCTCTTTTGCAGGTTTTGATTTTCAAAAATATATGATATGATTTTTATTTCCTTTATTTTCCCTTGCTGAGAATTTGAGCTCACCCTTTTTATGTTTTCTTTTCCCCAGGTCAGGAAGATGGATATTAAGTAGAATATGCTAAAAGGGACCCTAGATATGATGAAATAAATGGGAGACACTGTAGAAGATTTATGAACCAGTTGTTTATGTTTCCCAGTTTCTAAAGACACTATACCTATATGGTCCTTTGTGGTTTTGTCATATGTTGTAATAAGTGTACTTCAATTTTGAAGTATTAACAATGTATGTAAAGTATGGGTCGTTATAGTTGGTATCAGAGGAAAGGTATAGTCAACCTTTGGAAACTAGGATGTGAAATCCTTAGTAAGAACCCTAAGGATAAGTCTAAGCATAGAACACAATCTTAGAAATGGCCATGAATAACCTAGGATAAGACCATAAGCATGAAAATTTTATTCTTGAATTATGTGGTTTCCTATTATAATTAGTGTTTCTCACACTATTCTTCTTGGTTTTAGTCAATGGCTGGAACCCGAAGGAACCGTGTTAATGCGGAATGCGATGGGCAATGCAATGATTGTCCCCCCGAGCAACCAAACGATATGGGAGCTGGAATGCAAAATCTTGTAGCCATGCTCACACAACTTTCTCAAGCTATGAATCATGCAGGATTTCCAAACGAACAAAGGAGGGAGAAACATTCTGTTGAATCCTTCATGAGGCAGCGTCCACCTTCTTTCAGCGGGTCTACTGATCCATTAGTTGCTGAACAATGGATTAGTACTACTGAAAAGATATTTTCAGTTCTTCAATGTTCTGAGCATGATAAAGTTATCCTAGTAGTGTATCGTTTGGAAGGAGATGCGGATCAATGGTGGAATCTTGTTAAGAATACGAGGCAAAGGGATGAAATTGAGTCTATGGAATGGGACGAGTTCAAGAACTTATTTTTCAATAAGTACTTCCCTCGTATTCTCCGAACAAAGATGGAGAAAGAGTTCCTTGAACTGAAGCAAAGGGATGATGAATCTGTTAGTACCTTTGAAGCAAATTTTACAAGACTTGCAAGGTACGCTTCTGGTATTATTATCCAACCTGAGAGTAAGATCGATCGATTCTTTAGTGGCTTAAAACCAAGTCTTTGAAGGGCGTTAGCCATAAGGGACTTCAATAGCTACGAGGAAATCGTTCGATGTGCTCTCAAAGTCGAGATGGAGATTGTAGTAACCCATCAGTCACATGGGTTTGATAAGAAGAGGAAGATGGAATTCAAAGAAAAATCTAAAGAGCACACGGAAAAGAAGATGAACTTTCCCTTATGCTCAAAGTGTGGAAAGAAACATGGAGGGAGTTGTCTTAATGGGACAAGTAAATGTTTTAAATGAGGAAAGGAAGGTCATCGGGCATTTGAATGCCGTGATAATGGGAAGAAGATGTCTAATGATGCAAACAAAGGAAGGGATACACAGAATGAACCTACTACACTTCAATGTTTCAAGTGCAAGGAGATGGGGCATTATGCCAATCAATGCCCAAATCCAAGGGTTGATGATGATGGTCGACGTCAACAAACTCTTAAGGCTAAAGACAAAGGAAAGTCACATGAAATTTCTATCAGCGATGTGGAGTACGATAACGAAGTGGTGAAAGGTACACTTACCATCCACTCTAAAGTAGCAAATGTTTTATTTTATTCTGGATCCACCCACTCTTTTATTTCTGAAGACTTTTCTAAGGGTATCACCGTATTACCTCAACAATTAGATGTTGAGTTATCTGTGACAACACCTAATGGCACATCAATCGCATCAAAAGTTTATAATTCTTCTCCGATCGAAGTTTGTGGGAAAGTGCTTCCTGCAAATCTTGTGATCCTTCCTTTAGTGGAATTTGATGTGATTCTTGGCATGGATTTTCTTTCTCTACATGGAGCTCATATCGATTTCCAAAGAAGGGAAGTCACATTTCATATTCCAGATCAATCTACGATCGTCTATCAATGCAAGGATGAACATAACCTTCCAGTGGAAATTTCTTCCATCCTATGGGTATTGATTCCACTAAATGGAGGTTATTTATCTCAAATGGTTGGTGAGAAACTCACGATTAAGAATATGCCCATTGTACGGGAGTTTGATGATGTCTTTCCAGAGGAATTGTCGGGTCTTCCACCAAATCGTGAAGTTGAGTTTTCAATAGAACTCGTACCAGGTGCTTTGCCTATTTCAAAGACACCTTATAGAATGGCCCCAATTGAGTTTCAGGAATTGAAGAAGCAACTCCAAGAGAATCTTGATAAGGTATTCATACGCCCTACTGCGTCACCTTGGGGAGCACCTGTTCTATTTGTTAAGAAGAAAGATGGATCAATGAGACTTTGCATTGATTATCGAGAACTTAACAAGATCACTATCAAGAACAAATATCCTCTCCCACGCATTGATGACTTATTTGACCAACTACGCGGAGCTCAATACTTTTCCAAGATTGATCTTCGTTTAGGGTATCATCAATTAAGGGTCAAAAGGGAGGATATACCAAAGACGGCTTTCCGTACAAGGTATGGACACTATGAATTTATAGTGATTCCATTTGGTCTTACTAATGCCCCTGCTATCTTCATGGATCTAATGAATAGAGTCTTTAGAGACTATCTTGATCAATTTGTGGTAGTCTTTATAGACGATATTCTTGTCTATTCAAAGAGCAAGGAAGAGCATGAAGATCACTTGAGAATTATATTGAAGACCCTGATAAAGGAGAAGCTTTATGCCAGATTTACCAAGTGTGAATTTTGGCTTCAAAAAGTTGCATTTTTGGGTCATATAATCTCAAAAGAGGGGATATCTGTGGATCCAGCAAAAACAGAGGTTATCGAAAGATGGTCAAGACCAACAACAGTAACTGAGATCCGAAGTTTTCTTGGTTTGGCTGGATATTATCGACGTTTTGTAAAATATTTTTCACAATTATCTAATCCAATCACCAAGTTGACTCGGAAAGGAGTTAAGTTTGTCTGGACAGAGGAATGTGAAGTGAATTTCAAGGAGTTGAAAAGAAGGTTATCCAGTGCACCTGTGCTCACACTGCCTTGTAGTGGAGAAAGGTTTGTGATCTACAGTGATGCATCCAAGAAGGGATTGGTGTGTGTTCTTATGCAAAATGATATGGTGATAGCTTATGCCTCACGACAGTTGAAAATCCATGAGCAAAATTACCCAACACATGATTTGGAGTTGGCTGCGGTAATCTTTGCATTAAAGATTTGGAGGCATTACCTTTATGGTGAAAGGTGTGATATTTATACTGATCATAAAAGTTTAAAGTATATTTTCACACAAAAGGAGTTGAATATGCGTCAAAGAAGATGGTTGGAGCTGATTAAGGATTATGACTGCTCAATCCATTACCACCCTGGGAAAGCAAACAAGGTGGCAGATGCATTAAGTCGACAAGACCATGCTAGTTTATCCATGATGAGGATCACAAAAGATCCAATATTTATGGATTTACAAAGGATGGATCTTGGAATTATAATGGAAGGGGAAAAATCTTATCTTTCTCAAATGAATGTTCAACCATCTATACATGTGAAGATTAAAGAGGCACAGAAAGAAGATGTCGAGTTACAAAAGAAGGTGAGAAATGTTCCTGAATTCAACCTTGATTGTGATGGGATAATAAAGTTCAGGAATCGGGTTTGCGTTCCTCCCATCCCCGAATTAAAGAATGAGCTGCTGGATGAGGCTCATAGTTCATCATTCTCTATTCATCCTGGAAGCACGAAGATGTATAGGGACCTGAAAGAGTACTTTTGGTGGGATGGCATGAAAAGAGATGTTGCTGAATATGTCTCTCGATGCTTGGTTTGTCAATAAGTTAAAGCTGAGAGACAGAAGTCTAAGGGGATGTTACAACCATTACCCATACCCGAATGGAAATGGGAAAACATCACTATGGAATTTGTCACAGGACTTCCTAAAACATCCAAAGGCAATAATGCTATCTGGGTCATAGTTGATCGTCTTACAAAGTCTGCACACTTCATTGCTATTAGAGAGGATTTCTCTCTAGATCAGCTTGCCAGGATATATGTAAAGGAAGTGGTAAGATTGCATGGAGTACCACTTTCTATTATATTTGATCGAGATCTGAGATTTACCTCGAAGTTCTGGCGAATTCTTCAGCATACTCTGGATACAGAGTTGAGTTTCAGCACTGCTTATCATCCCCAGACAGACGGTCAGTCTGAGAGAACAATTAAAACCCTAGAAGATATGTTGAGAGCTTTCTCTATGGATTTCAAAGGAGGTTGGGATCAACACCTACCTTTGGTGGAATTTTCTTATAATAATAGCTTTCACTCCAGTATTCAGATGGCTCCTTATGAAGCTCTCTATGGAAAGAAATGCAGGACTCCAACTTGTTGGGATGAAGTTGGGGAAGGAAAGCTATTAGGACCTGATCTCGTTGATGAAATGGCAGAAAAGGTTAGATCTATTCAACAACACATAAGAGCAGCTCAGAGTCGACAGAAAAGTTATGCCGACAACCGAAGAAAAGACCTAGAGTTTGAAGTGGGCGATAAAGTGTTCTTACGAATATCTCCCTGGAAGAGGGTTATGAGATTTGGAAAGAAGGGGAAGTTGAGCCCTAGATATATCGGTCCTTTTGAAATACTGGATCGTGTTGGGAAGGTAGCTTACCGATTGGTGCTTCCACCGAATCTCTCTCAAGTTCACGATGTGTTCCACGTATCTCTCCTGAGAAAGTACATACAGATCCTTCACATGTACTCAGCTCAGAAGTTGTACCGCTGGAGCAAGATCTTTCTTATGAAGAACAGCCGATAGAGATTCTGGATCGTAGCGAAAAAGTCCTACGAAACAAGACCACTCGCTTGGTGAAAGTTTTATGGAGGAACCACCAACTTGAAGAAGCTACATGGGAGCTTGAGGATATGATGAGGGAGAAGTATCCTCGTTTGTTTGTTACAAAGTGACGAATTTCGAGGGCCAAATTCTTTTTAAGGGGGGTAGAATGTAACACCCGAGACTTTTATGTTATATAAACCATCAAAGGAATTTTTTTCTACACAACACTTGCTTGGCTTGCTTTACACGCAATCGCGACCTTACTCGATAGCTTGCGTCGTACGCAATACCGAGTTTCACTAAACAACAATATGCTATTAAAACTAGCCGTTATGAATAGTAATAACCACTTTTTAAAATTTTATAAATTTTATTTTTCAAAATGGACTTCATTTTTGGACTCAGAATATCGAAATTAGCCTAGGGTGAAATTTTGGTATTTTTCTGAAAACTTTCAATTTTTGATGAATAGTGAAACCACTAAGTGGTAGGTTAAAAACTGAATTTTTGCATAAAACTTAATTTTACCGCTTCTGTGAATGTAATTTCGAAAATCCGACAGACACGGTTGAGATCAGTAAGTAAAATGTGGTTCAATGAGATAAAAATAATTTTTTGGTGAATAGTAACTTTTTACTTTTTTTTACCGCGGTTAATAGTAAATAGGGTAACTAAGGGTAAATATGATATTAATATTACCCTAACACATGTCCTAATTCTATTGGACAAGTGTAATTCGACAAAAAACAAACTTAGGAATAAAATATGACCATTTAGGCCCACTTGGATTAGATTAGGACATTTATTATTAATTTATTTAAAGAAGGGTTAAAATAGTTAAAATCAAAGTTTAATAAGTAAATCATTTTTAATATGGGGTTATACATAAGATAAATTCAATTTTAAATATTCATTAGAAAGATAAATAGATTTCATACATGATGATATTTTATTTGTAATTTTTAGACATCAAATAATTTAATTTATTTATGACACAAAGATGATGCGGTAATTATCTTATTAATGAAATATTGACATAATTGATAATATAAATACCAAAATAAATGTAATTTAAGACTTTTTATGAATTCCAATAATTTTCTAGGTTACTATGATATATTAATGTTGATTTAATAAACTTTGTTCGAACATATAATTCTTTTATGACTTTCAAAAAAATCATATATCAAATAGTGTCAAAATTGACACAAAATAGTTTTTAAATAAAATATTATATTACTAATTGTTATTTTAATCCTAAAAATCTATGGTTCGGCCCAATGACTTAGATAGGAATATATATATTAATAATAAACAATTTGGGGTTCTTTTGGCATGTTATAGTAAGTTTATTAACCATATAGTGAAAGAAAACAAAAAGACACGGTAAAAGTTAAATTAATTAACTTAGAGTTAAATCTAATTGATAAGGTTAAAATAATACCCTAAACTTGTCTAAATCCTATTGGTTGATAGGATTTCGACCCATCCCCGCTTTAGCTTCGAAATAACACCCTTTGGAACCATTATAAACCGATTTTGACTTTAATATAAAATAATATTTTGAGATATTCCTAAGGTGCCCCTCTCCTCCCTTATAAAAGGGCACCTCCTCTCCCTCCTCCTCACACCAAATTGAGCACTCAAGCTCGGCCAACCCCTTCCATTTTCTCCTCTACACTTCCCTAGAATAATCCTAGAGGTCCTGGTCTTCTCCAAAGACCAATCTTAGTTCCTTAAGTGGAGGATTCAAAGAGGCGTTCCAAAGAAGAGGTAATATCCATTACCGATCTTTTCAATTTCTTTCTTCTTCAACTTCTTCTTCTTTAGTTGTTTCATGATAAAGTAATAACATCACTATTAAATACATACTGATATGTTATTATAAATATGAAACAACCCTAATTAACCTTCTATCCATCCTACGGAAAAATGAAATTACCGCGCGTGCGTACGTACGGAATACCGTCTCCACGCCGTGGTGTAATCTATTTTCCACCATCACCTTACAAGGATGGGTATAATGGTGTAATGAGTAACTATATATGATTATTATGAAGTAATATTGATACTGAAATAATATATATATACTCCAATACAATTCCATGATCATAGGAACGATATCATCACTCATGCGTACGTACGGAATACCGTCTCCACGATGTGATGCGACTCGTTCTACATGATCTTCATTTCATAATGATTATATAAATGAATTGAATGAATGAATATGGTATATACTACACTAATACCATTCTGGAAATGAATTATCTATAACCTAAAGATAAGAATAAGAATTTATTCAACAAAACACGCATAAGAACAAAAAGTTATAAAGACCCGAGTAACAAGTAACAATGAAATATTACTAACAAGAAGCTAATAATATGACCATATATGATATCATATCAATATGTATGATTCTGGAATAAGTCAATAACATTATTTAAACCATTATACAGGAGCTTCAGATACGAACAAAGCAAATCGGACCTAAGGTAAGGGAAATATCACAATCTCATTTTTATCCGAGATTGTTTATTCGTAAGTATTTACTGGGGTGTATTTTATCATCCACATCCATGTTTCATCAATATGTAATATTATTTCCATCCACTTACAATAGTTTAAATCCAATTTTACCCTTCGGTGAGTTTTTAGTAAAGAATATGAAAGGAATCTTTTGTCGTTTTTTTTCGTACGATGTACTTTTTGACTTTTCCGACAAAGGTACGAAGAATGTTTTTTTAACTTATATGGAATGAATGGATTTTTAAAACATTATTTCCAAGAAGCTTCCTTTACATGTTTTCATGTTTATTTTTAATCAACTACTTTTATTTTAAAATTGTATGACATGTTAAGAAAGGAAAAGTGTTTTTGAAGTAGAAAGGATATTTTCCTCAAGAATGAAGTTCAAGTGTTTAATCAAAATTATTTTCCATCTAAGATAATAAAGGGTTATGTTTCTATCCATATTTTTACATTGATTTAACTATGTTGTGATGGAATTATGTTTATGAATTCCATTATCTTATATGAATGGTTTTATGATGTGATGTTGTTTAAGAATCCCATTTTTATTACATGGGTTATGTAATGATGTATGATTTATGATTTTGTGGCACACATAAGAAAGGATTCATTATAAGATGGGTGGGACCTATATCTCCCTCCAATGCATTGGGTAAAGATTTTATATCTCATGAGATAGACATGGCTGGAACGGAAGGTTATTTCGGTTCAGTGATACAGGACTGAAACGAGGAGTGAACTCGGTTCAGAAAGGGACTTTGTCCACTAAGATAGTCTTGGCAATGAGTCATGACTAACAAGAAATGATTTTCCATGATTATGTGTGCATGCCACAAAGTTTCAAGTTTTATGTTATGATTATGGGGATCTCATTTTCACTTCTATGATTTATTCCATGTTAAGATATTATGATCTCTTTTGCAGGTTTTGATTTTCAAAAAGATATGATATGATTTTTATTTCCTTTATTTCCCCTTGCTGAGCATTTGAGCTCACCCTTTTTATGTTTTCTTTTCCCCAGGTCAGGAAGATGGATATTAAGTAGAATATGCTAAAAGGGACCCTAGATATGATGAAATAAATGGGAGACACTGTAGAAGATTTATGAACCAGTTGTTTATGTTTCCCAGTTTCTAAAGACACTATACCTATACGGTCCTTTGTGGTTTTGTCATATGTTGTAATAAGTGTACTTCAATTTTGAAGTATTAACAATGTATGTAAAGTATGGGTCGTTATAGTTATTGTTTTAAATTTTAATATTTTGATATCTAGTAATTGAATGATATTATAATATTTATACATCTGATTATGTGAAATTTTTTTATAGTTTAATTTTATTTTTATTTATTACTATTTTTTAATATTTTTTATTTATTAAATTAATGAAAACCGAATATATTGATTAATTATTTTATATAATCTCTATTAATGAAAATTTAATGGATATTTATACCTTTTTAGGAAGAGTTATATATCAATATTAAATATTCAATCATCATTTAAGAAGGATTATGTTTTTTATGTACTATATTTTTCAATGTGATAAATTTTTCTTCCATATAATTAAAAAAATTATTTTTATTATGTCGGACAAGTGGTTTTAATAATTTATATTTATTAATTTTTTAGAAAATTTTAAAAAGGTAATAAATATGATAATTTTTCTAAAATCATTTTCCAATTTTATTAATGAAACGGGAGAGGGTTTGTAATATTTTTAATTGATATAGAGGTTTTTAGAATAAATGTTGTTTTTTTCTTGTTTAATAATTTGAATATTGAAAATACCAAACATTTTTTATAAATAAATTTATGTTTACATTTAAAATATTAGATAATTATAATTTATCATAGTGAAATATTATTGATCCGTTAAATGTATTGGTGTCTTCTGATTTCAGAAATAAAAACAAAATTTTCATTTAATATTTTTTGATGTTCTGTTCAATGTCATACGATTGAGGATTTATAACATGTGAATATCATATGAATATATTCAAAATCATGGAATTCTTGTAAATTTATTTTTAATGGTATTGAAGTCATAGAAAAAATGTAAAATCCCTAATAAATAAGGTCTTTAAAGAAATATAAATCAATAATAATGTTTAGGAAAACTAATATATCATAATTATATTTAAAAAGACATAATTAAATATTATGAAAAAGAATTTCTATTTTTATAGAATCAAGAATCATGTTTATGCATTTTAGAGTCCTTTTTACAAAGATATAAATCATGTTTCTACACACAAGAGTTACGAATTTGTAAAAATATAAAATTATTCTTAATTGTTCTTTATTGTTAGGGTATTTATGCTTATCATTCAATTTATTCTTATTGAAATATTATCCCTATGGTATTTTAATGACAAAAAAATTTATATATATTTTCCCATTAAAAAATTCATCGTTGATATATTTTCCAAAATACATAGAAAATAAAAGCAATAAATGACTACTGAGATAATAGAAACATATAATGAATATACCCTATTTTAAATTAAAATAATATTATAATTATAATTTATACATAATATTATTAAGAAAAAATTATTAATGAAAGTTAAATTTTCAATAAAATAATCATTCTTTTATATATTATATTTTTATTTAAAAGATCAATGTAAAAATTTAATAATTTTAATTATGATAAAATTACCCAATTTTTTGTATAAAAAAATCATTAATAGAATAGGTTGAAATTTTTTATTTTTGTAAGGAATCAGATTTTTCTCGGTTTTATTTTTATATATTGATTAAGAACTTTTTGAGACCAGGAGCTAGGATGGCTAAAGATTTTGAGGCCCAGTGTGCCTGGAATGATACGATGAAAAATGATATGTTTTTAACAAAGTGCACGAGTAGTTTTTATTTTAAATGTGAATAGCTTATAAAAGAGTGATGGATTAGAAATATGAGGGTATATTAGCATCCAGAGTAGCGAATTTACCTTAGGTGGGGGTTAACATTGAATGGAATGGGTCGAGGGTGAATGTTAGCTTATGGACACAACCGTTATTAAAATATTTAATAAAATAATTTTATTTGACAATGTGTTGGTTTTTAAAATTAAGGACTCTATTAATAATCTAGGGTTTTCGCTATAACATGGGAAATTCCTCTAAGGCAGGGAGTCGAAAACAACTCCGATGAATGACTCTGAACACCGACATATTGAATATTGACGATGATATGCACCTCTATTATTCATTAAATAATTATCCAACCACTATGTAGGATGTTAATATCATAATTATTTTGCTTTAGACTTCTAGATTCAATCTAGGAACACAGACCAACACAGAAACAGGTTGATCCTTGGATTTTTCGTTCTTTCAGGATGGGTAAATAATTGTGGGGATTTGAATGTGGATTTAGATCAATGTGTTGATTTTTTATTCATTAATCCTGCCCACAAGAATGGATCATGTAATACAAGGAGAAAGACATGGTCCATTTGTTGGGATTTCGTGTGCATTATCTATCACCCCCCCAATCTATTGTGTTATTTGTATATTCTTATCCCTTGAAACCCCTAGAATAATTATCGACTATTAGACCCCCAATCCATGGTGCATTAATCTGAGATCGAATATTTGACCCTATGAGGGCATAGAAAAGGTCCTATGAGAGTGTAGTATGGTTCAGGTGAGGTGACGTCATATGAATGTGCATGGAAGACTATTGGTGGGGCAGCCAACGACAAGGGAAAGACACATGGGGTGGTCGGTCTAGGGGGAGCGTGAGGTAGTGATAGGCTGCCAGCAGGGCAGCTGACAGTGGAGGTAGTAGTGGCCCAGTGAGGGCCAGGCTAGTTGGATTGTGAAAGAACGGGACATCAGAAGGGCGAATGAAGGTGGAAAAAGAATTCATCCTGACAGGACCATGTCAGGAAGAGCGCAAGGCGTCATGGGTTGTAGATAGTGTTCATTGGTCCACAATATGAGGCCACCTCAGCAATAATAGGACATGTCTCAAAGCAGCATAGGAGGGAGCCCGCTGTAGTGGTGATGCTGCGAGAATTGGTGGAAGAGGAAGGCTGACCGCGTGAAATATGGAACTACTCTACATTGACCAGAGGGACACCTCTAGGGAGGGCTATGTCTGGAACACAAGATCTGGCCGCCATGCGGTGAGCATGATTTAATGAGTAGAGCTCCTCCAACATCCTAGCAGGCTGGGTCAATCCATCCCAGAGGGCCGAGACAGTTCAATCCGGAAAAAACTATGTCGGTTAAGGTCAAACCGGTTCGGGTGGGGTACAGTGGGGAGGATCAGACCTGGACCGGGATTGGGTGAGACCATTTCAGAAAAATATTCGTAACATTCTAATCGTGTGTCTGTTCGATGAGATGGTTGCGGCATTGGTACCCTTGAGATGAGACAATCCTTTTTAGATACTCTAAGTGAGTCATGGTGAATATTAGAATACGGCCTTTTGGATTGATAAATTTTTTCTCCAAGTAGAAGTGTTCTATGAGCAGAATCATGTGGCTTGCAGTGAATTGGTGACTATGTGACTTGGTGACAATGTGACTTAGGGTTTTCTTGACCCATCGACACTTTGTGACCCATCGATGCTATGTGCTCCATCAATGCTCTGTGTGGCATCGACATTTCGGGATCCATCGACGCTCAGTGTGCCACCGATTATTTTTGCTCCACTGACACTCCATGTGACATCTATGCTCCATGCCCCATCAACACTCTATGTTTCATGTGAACTTGGATATCTATGGACTAAAACTGAAAATCCATCACTTCGTGCTTTAGAGTTATAACTATTTGAGATTCTTGTAATTTATAGAGAACCAACCTTTTCTTACATTACTATTACCTCATTTTAAAGATAAACAACATAATAGTATTACACATAGAGGATCCAAAGGATTAGTTTCTTGAAAAAACTAGGACCATACATAACAATTATAATATAAATAAAAACATTAATTTAATTTCTTATTCTCTTGCTACTTATTGGAACTTGAACTCTCTTTAGTACATGTAGTCACATGAGGATATACATCAAAAGGGTTGAGCTAAAATCCCAGTAACAACATAGATAAGAACAATATAACAATGGGTGAGAATAACCATAACATAGGAAAATGGTCAAGCACATGAGAGGAAGCATTAATAAGTGAATTGAAATGTGGTAATGCATAAAAATAAAACATCATGTCTTAGTGGTTAACTACCACACATACATGTGAAAAAATCTGGAAACATGTTCACAAATAATTTAACATTAACTCATGAGATTAATCACATTACCCAATGCATTGGACTGATTTATAATTCCAAGAACACCCATCACATTGAAACATTCATCTTGCGCTATATATTTCCTGGCGCACCCGTCACAACATAACATTGTCATTTATAATGCATGACACAATGATCATATATCATAAATGAACATTACAATCCTTTGTAGAGAAATGGGCTTCATCTCATTAAAATATATTCATAAACCATGGGTTCCCAAAATTAAGTGGGGATAAAATACTAGATACGATAACCATTAACCTTGAGTGAGAAGTAAAAGGTTTGTTTTTGAATGAAGAGTTCATTTGGAAAACATTTTTTTGAAATAATCTTCAGTAAAAAACATGAATATACCTAAAATGGTAAGATAATGTTGAAATTTTTTTTTTAAAAGAGTGACCACAAAAATTGTAGTGAAAGAGGGAGAACCCAAAGAATGAAAATTGGGTTTGATATTTTCCAATTAGCTTGTATCTAAATGCTTTCTCCACTTTAATGTATTGTATAACCTCATTAGAATAATTAATTGAAAATTATAGAACCTTTTTTACATGAATATGGTTCTTTATGGTTTCATTAAGTTATTTTATGAGACTTTGGATGAGTTATAGAGTTTAAAAACTTTGTCCACGAATGTTCATTTTTATGGATTTCTTTAGCGGTTCACATGTATTCATAAATGGAAGTTCTTGTAGAGCAGGGGTAAAAAAACAGAACATATATTTCATGGTATTAATGATATTACATAAATTTGAATGATATTCTAATGAATTATATTATATACCATGTGGATGAATCATTAGACATGAATTAAATTATGATTGTTTGTGCTAATTTGGGCGGGTTTTTTACCACAAGGAATTGATTTTGTTTAATCATTTATTAATATGTACCTAAGATAGTTCTAGAACATGAACTATGATATCATAAATATGATATAATCTTTTTCAACCATAATAATGGTTTCAGGACCAGATCTGAAATCTTAAATGTAAATTAGAAAATTTTAGTTCTTGATGGTGATAAATTAACACCTCACGAACATTGTTCTATTTTATTAAATAAAAATTAGAAGAGAATGGGGTTAGATGATATAATATCCCATTAGCATAATAAATTTACATTATATGTAAAATAATAGAGTAAACATACCATTTGGATGAAGATATCTTGGGAGATTTTAAGAAATGAACATGAAATTGAAATGAATTTAAAGCAACAAGTGGGAGAGAGGAATTATATCTTGAATCCTCTTCTGGAGATCCTCCTTAAGGGAGATAGGATTGGTATTTTGAGGAGACCAGAAAACCTTGTAAGTGGGGTTGGGGACAGGGAAGATACTTTGGTTGATTATAGACATGTATTTAATCTTTAGAGGTGTGAGGAAAAGAGGGTGTGAAGGGTGGAATTTTTAGTGGATGGGAGAGGGGATTTCTCAATATAAAATTCATTAATTTATTATTTCCCTACAAGACAAGGAATAGTGAGTATTCCATGACCTATAATAGTAATTGAATCATGTAAACTCTAACTAATTGGGCTTACATTAGCATAAAATCATGCATGACTCAATAATTAGCTTATTTAGCTTATTTTGTAAATTATGGAATTTCACTATTCATAAAATTTCATGTGTTTCCGAAAAATCCAAAAAATTCACCCCAATTATTTTTTGATGTGTTGAATCCAAAAATTAAATCCATTTTTTAAAATAATTTTCTAAATATTATTATTTTAATTTTTAAATAAGACTATAATTTACTTGCAAAATATCGTTTTAAAATTAAAACTGATTTTATAATGCTTTCAAAAATTACATAAGGTCTTATAAAATTCTCTTAAAACAATATGATAGATACTTTTTAATTTATGAAAAAAATTTAATAATATAAATTTAATTTTAATTTATGTAATTAACTATATTTAATTATTTTTGACTTACAAAAATACCAATACTTTTACTATGATAAAATTATCACTTATTAGATGCCTAAATTTTAGTTAATTATTCATGGGTAAGGTTACACTTATTTTGGATGATTTACTATTAATAAGGGTCATATTAATATTCATATGGGTATTTTACTATTCATAAGGGTAGGTAACTATTCATAAAAATTATGTTTTCCCATCAGACTCCAAACATCCTACTGATCACAACCGTGTATATCCGATTTTAAAAATTTAAAACATAGAAAATGGAAAATTATGTTTAATGATCACATAGTATTTAGTATTAGAATATGTCATTGTTCTTCTTAATGGGATTATACTATAAGGAATAATTATAATAAGGGAATTCCATTTAAAAAACATTATGTCGTTACATACTTTGTGTGTTTCCTTTGTGGTGTACTTCGTGTGTTTCCTTTGTGGTGTAATTCTTGCATTTCCTTTATGGTGTACCTCATGTTTTTCATTTTTGGTGTGATTTGTGTATTTCTTATTGGTATATATTTTGTGGTTTTAGTGTGTCCTTATGGGTATTGTTTTACTCCCCCATATATGGGTTTTTCCCACACGTGTCATGTCTTGTGAAGACGATCCATGCTTTGATGGAGTCCAAGGTGGACCAGGACTAGGTGGTGCTTAGAGAGATCATTTGGATGTATAGTTCTTCTACGGATTCATACAACTGACATAAAAATATCCTTTAAGTAGGGTTTTCTTCAAATGATTTTCAAGAA
Source organism: Viscum album (assembly GCA_963277665.1). NCBI lineage: Eukaryota > Viridiplantae > Streptophyta > Magnoliopsida > Santalales > Viscaceae > Viscum > Viscum album. The sequence goes on along the minus strand of OY728119.1, from coordinate 1,827,496,506 downwards.
CTTATTTATTCACTATAGTAGACTAATTTTTTGGTGGTCTTTTATTTTGTCCATGTTTACTTTCCAGTTTTTTTACTATCATGCTATGTGGTTGGTATCTTAGGGTATGCATGATTTCTCTACTTAGTGTTTTTTTTTATTTTAGCAGTTTGAGCATGGATATGTGGTCGTGTGTATTGGTACATAAGAAAATGAATCCCATTTTTGGGATATACCTACTCGGTGTTAGTCTCCCGCCCTTAGCCTATCAGAGGTGGGCATGGGGTAGTCACAGCATGGGACCCTAAGGGATGGGTTGTGACATATTTGTATCCGAGTAGGTTAGTTCTACCTAAAGAACCAAGTGTTTCTGACACTGTTTTGGGGGAAATATTGTTAATTGTTTCGAGTTTATATTTATGAAAAAGGACTCTAGGGTTGGTGCAGAGGCTGACGTTTCCATACACCAGGACTTTAAATTCTACTTTTCAACCCTGTACATGAAAAAAATAGTTTCAAGGAAAATAAATTGTGCATATATCCTTTACGATTTTGAGTGTTGATTTTTCAATCCCTCTTGACTCATCTCACTATGTATACTCTATCGAGGTTGGTATAACATGCTCTATTCTGGATGCCTCCACATAGATATCCATCCCGGATGCCTATGAGTGATCATGAGGATGATCCTCCTAGTGATGAACCATCAATACAATGACACGTACCAATGATAGAACCTCTAGGTTGTGTACACATGATACCACCACGTGGAGAGAAGACGTTTCTACTAGTGCTACTGATAGAGGATTCATGTAAACTAAGAGTATTGCATGAGTTCTAGAGGAAGGTAACTCTTGAGTTGACTAGTGTGGTGGTCAGGGACATATAGATAGAGATTGTCTGACTTAGTGTACAAATGATCAGCAAACAGTCATGGGACTACCGAGTTAGTAGAGGAGGTAGGAAAATGATGGTCTTTAGGGCAGTGGACATGGAAAAGATGTCGGTAGAGATGCTTGTGGGGGGTAGAGGTTCAATGTACTACCACCACCACCCCCATGTGGTCCACCACTGGCTTAGGGAGCTGGTGCAAAGGGATGAGGCCCAGTTCAAGAAATGGATGCTTATGACCCTGGTTCTTGAGTTATGATTAGAAATATGATCTATTTCTTTTACAACATATTTTTAGTTTTGATATACACAGGTTTAAGTCTCTCTTTTTTTTCACCATGACCCTTGTTCAAGAATCAGTTATTCATGTGGTCCTATTTACTCGTTCCCTATTCTTAGAGACTCATTTGTTGGATGATTCGACAATCACACATAGTTTTTGATATTATTCCCTTACTTTAGGTGGGGGAGAGTTTCAGTCGGGATCTCTTAGTGATGGCGTTGATTCCTTATAATTTTATTCTTAGTATGGAATGGTTATCCATAGTTTATGACCAGATTGACTATTTTAGCCATAGAGTGGGGTGTGTCCATTGTTATGGGACCAGGTTTCTTTTTTCAGTGAAATGGGAAAATATATAGTGTAGGAAAAACTTACTCAAAGGATGGAATAAATGATTACTCACTAGGCGGCAAGTCTCACCCCCGATGTTTTACATGATATGAGTTTGTAGTCTCATACAGTGGCTGTGGATTATGAGGACATTTTTCCTAAGGATGTCATACGATTACCTCCCCATAGAGAGGTTAACTTCTACCATGACTTGTACCCTAGTAAGACATTGATATCTACACCTTTTTATCAGATAGATCCCATATAGATTCTTGATTTGATAGTACAAATAGGGGATTTGCAGAGGAAGGGATTTGTAAGACCCAGTGTCTCACCCTGGGTGGCTCCAATTTTATTTCCAAGAAGGAAGATGGGAGCCTGAGTTAATGTGTGGAATTACAGTGCTTAAACTAGGTGACCTTGAAGAATAAGTATCCAATACTTATGATTGATGACCTCCTCGATCAGCTAAAGAGAGAGAGGCGTATATCGAAGATGGACCTAAGCTAGTGTTTTCAGTAGCATTGAGTATGGGATGATGAAATAATTAAGACAACAATCTAATGTTAGTAAAACTACTCTGAGTACTTATTTATGTTGTTCGGTGCGCAAAATTCCCCAATAGTGTTTAGGGGACTCGTGAATATGATCTTCCATCCTTACATAGATCAGTTCATCGTAGTCTTCATTGATGAAATCCTAGTGTACTTAGTATCCAAGTAGGAGCGCCAAATAAACATGCAGATTGTTCTTGAAACACTCAGAGATCACCATTTTTATAGGAATCTATTGAATTTCCAATTCTTGATTTAGGAGGTCTACTTTTTGGGAGACATCATCTCAGAGGCTAGTGTTGGTAGGATCCAGCAAAGATAGAGGTGGTTCTTTCATGGAAGCCACCAAAAAGTGTTACTGAGGTGCGGAGTTTCCAAGGTTTGACTGGGTACTATCGGATGTCTATACATGACTTCTCTATAGTATCAGAATCCTTGAATTATTAAACATCAAAAAGAAAAACCCTTCATGTGTATGGATATGTGAAATAAGTGTTCTTAGCAGTTGAGGAAGGGATTGATGAGTTCTCCTATCATGATATTACCAGAGTAGGGTGCTCAGTATGTGGTGTTTTGTAAAGCATATGGGATCGGGCATGGTTGTGTCATGATGTAGGGGAAAGTGCTGATTTCACATGGTTTGCAGCAGTTGAGACCACATGAGAAGAGCTACATAACCCATGATCTTGAGTTTGGATCGATATTCCTTTCCTTGAAGATTTGATGACACTAACTAATGGGTGAGCAGTTTACCATCTAATATAAAAATAAGAGTATCTAGTATATCTTCTCTTAGAATGATCTGAACATCAGATAGATGTGATGGATAGAGTTCCTCCAGGACTATGACTTTCAGATTGTCTATACCCCTAGGAAGGGGAACATAGTGGAGGACGCTCTTATTGGGTCGGAACAAAGACGGGAATGATGGCAAGAGGGGGGTGAATTGCCTTTTAAAAAATGATTAACAAATTAAAATCAAAGTTGAAAATGCAGCGGAAATAAAAGAGGCAATCACACAAGAAATTGTTAACGGAGTTCGGCCAAAAACCCGGCCTACGTCTCCGCTCCCAACTCAACCGTTGAGAGATTCCTACCGCTTGCTTTTCAATGGTTTTAGCAAGAAACCCACTAGGCTTTGAGGTAGCACTAGGACCTATTACAGCTTGCTTTTTGTGGTTTAGTAAGAACCCACTTGCTTTCAATGGAATAGCAAGAACCCACTAGCCTTTTTAACGGGTGAAGGCTAGCTCACCGTGTCTCAAGCTTTTTAAAGGAGAAGCTTGTGAACCTCTTCACACCTTAGTGGTGGTGTGAGAACCCAAAGAAAAGGGGATGAGAAAAGAGTTTGGGGTTTGTAGGCACAAACCCAAATTTAAAGTTCAATAAAAAGTGAAACAATAAAACCCGTATTTGGGAAGACTTGGGCGCCTTTGATTGGATGGAGATGTTGAAGGCCGCTTCCAAGCTTCTTTGAAGGAGCTCCTTGGATGTGGAAGTTGTTGGAGCTAGGTGGGTTCCTTTGAGGAAGTCCGCCGGAGGTTGGCCAATTGATCCAAAATATGTCCGTTGGCTTCGTATATGTTCCGGTAGGTGTCCGGGGCTTCCTTGGCCTTTATTTATAGGCATGGAACCCTTGGGGAGTCTTCGGAGCCGTTGGAGAGGCTTAAAGAGCCGTTGGAGGCCAAGTGGACAGGCTGGTCAACAGCCCAACGGCTAGTTTGACTGTGTCCACCGGCTGGCCGGTGCAGGGCCACCGGTTGGCCGGTGTTTGCAAAATGGCATTGGATTCCTGTCCAGGGGCCACCGGTCGACCGGTGCCAGAGCCACCGGCTGGCCGGTGGTGAGGCAGTAGCCTTCACTATTTGGAGAGGGTGCCACCGGCTGGCCGGTGCTGAGGCCACCGGCTGGCCGGTGGTGAGGCAGTGGCTCCCTCTTGATTGCAGGTGCCACCGGCTGGCCGCTGGTGTGCCACCGGCTGGCCGGTGGTCTGGATTTCAGACCAGTTCTGCCTTCTTTCTATCTTGGCCCAATTCCTTGGCCACCTGATTTGATTCCTATCAATCAAAAACACTTGAAACAATGTTAGAAACATAAGAGGGTGATTGTGATCATGAAAATTAAACCTCGAGGGGTTTGAGAGGTACAAAAATCTCCCCCTATTTTGATGATCACAATCACCAAAACAATTAATGTAAAATACTGAAATTGAAAGGAAATGCTAAGCAAGATGAAAAGGATTCTCCCCCAATCAATCAAGAAATTTCTCCCCCTTTGTGATTATCAAAATAGAATGGGGCATAAAACTTGATTGAGGGAAATTTTGAAAAACAAGAGAGAGATTTGAAAAACAATTTGAGATTTTTGAAATTGAAATGAAAATTTGAATAACAGTTTGAATTGAAAGTTTTGAATAAAAAACCAATTGAAATTTGAAATTTGAATTTTGGATACCAAATGTTGAAATTGAAAGTTGGAATCGAAAATTTTGAAATTGAGAATTTAAAATGATAATTTTGAATGAAAATTTTTAATTCACAAAAAGGCTTAAAAGAATCTAACTCCCCCTAAATAAAAACAATAAGTCACCGGGGAGAGGAAATAAATTTTGGCCCGGAGAGACTCGCAAGAAGGGATTTTTCAATCCAAACTTGTCTCATGGCGGGTCTTCTCTTATAAAACTCGTCCGAATAGAAAATAGTCTTTGGCCTACCGTACCGGGCATTTTTGCAATTACACTCATAAATGAGGTGCCCGGGTTTTTTGCAATAATTACAAAATTTAAAATCGGAGCTCCCCCTTACAAAAATAGTGGGTGCATGGGAGGAGGAAGCTCGGTTGGTATATCCTAACCCTTGGGTGGTTCTAGATATACGTTGGGAACCAAGAAAATTGTTTAAATTTTGTTCCCCTTGGGTGAACTTAGCTAGGGTCTCCCTTAGGTCTTTGATGGTTGATTCCATAGAATCAACATTTGGAAAATTTTGGATTTTAAGGGACAACTCTTCCTTCTCTTTGAGAAGTTGTTCTTTTTCGGAAGAGAGTTTTTTGAAATTCTTTTTCAAAGCAATGAATTTTGAAGAAAGCTCATGAAAACCTTTTTCAAGTTGGTCTCTAGCGTGTGAGAGTTCTTCATAAGAAAGATGATTTAAAGAATTTGAATTTGAAGAACAAGAGGAGGAGTCGGAAGATGTTACCTCATGGAATGCCATTAGGCATTTTGTACCGTTGTCGCTTGAGGAGGAGGAGGAAGAGGAGGAAGATACCTCATGTTTTGCCATTAGGCATTTTTTACCTTGGTCGCTCGAGGAGAAGGAGGAGAATGAAGAGGTGGAGCTATCACTCCATGTTGCCTTTGAAGCCTTCTTCTTCTCCTTTTTCTTGGCCCTTTTCTTGTGGAGTGGGCAATTGGGCACGGATTTTGCATCGGGTTCTTTCTTTTGAGCGGGTTCTTGCTTTTGAGCCATGCTAGTACCTTCATGGGTTAGCTCTAAATATTTCCAAATATCATAAGAGGTGGTGCAAGAAGAAATACAATCAAAAACATTACGGTCTAAGCCACAATGAAGAGCATTCATGGCTTTGCCATCAAGCTCAAAATTTGCAATATCATTGGGGGTCCATTTAGACTCATCGGGAGAGGAGAGGGAAAATCCTTGCATAACAATTCTATAAATTGGATAGCCAATACTTTTAAGAAATGTGGCCATGCGGGTTTTCCAAAAACAATAATCGGCTCCATCAAAGAATGGAGCACGATCCAAAGAAAAACCTTCGGGGGCGTAAGAGGTTGAAGCGGTAGAATCCATCAAAAAGGATCTTTAATTTGAAACCGGTTAGGGAATTATTCAAATACGTCCTCTGATACCAATTATTGGGTCGGAACAAAGACGGGAATGATGGCAAGAGGGGGGTGAATTGCCTTTTAAAAAATGATTAACAAATTAAAATCAAAGTTGAAAATGCAGCGGAAATAAAAGAGGCAATCACACAAGAAATTGTTAACGGAGTTCGGCCAAAAACCCGGCCTACGTCTCCGCTCCCAACTCAACCGTTGAGAGATTCCTACCGCTTGCTTTTCAATGGTTTTAGCAAGAAACCCACTAGGCTTTGAGGTAGCACTAGGACCTATTACAGCTTGCTTTTTGTGGTTTAGCAAGAACCCACTTGCTTTCAATGGAATAGCAAGAACCCACTAGCCTTTTTAACGGGTGAAGGCTAGCTCACCGTGTCTCAAGCTTTTTAAAGGAAAAGCTTGTGAACCTCTTCACACCTTAGTGGTGGTGTGAGAACCCAAAGAAAAGGGGATGAGAAAAGAGTTTGGGGTTTGTAGGCAGAAACCCAAATTTAAAGTTCAATAAAAAGTGAAACAATAAAACCCGTATTTGGGAAGACTTGGGCGCCTTTGATTGGATGGAGATGTTGAAGGCCGCTTCCAAGCTTCTTTGAAGGAGCTCCTTGGATGTGGAAGTTGTTGGAGCTAGGTGGGTTCCTTTGAGGAAGTCCGCCGGAGGTTGGCCAATTGATCCAAAATATGTCCGTTGGCTTCGTATATGTTCCGGTAGGTGTCCGGGGCTTCCTTGGCCTTTATTTATAGGCATGGAACCCTTGGTGAGTCTTCGGAGCCGTTGGAGAGGCTTAAAGAGCCGTTGGAGGCCAAGTGGACAGGCTGGTCAACAGCCCAACGGCTAGTTTGACTGTGTCTACCGGCTGGCCGGTGCGGGGCCACCGGTTGGCCGGTGTTTGCAAAATGGCATTGGATTCCTGTCCAGGGGCCACCGGTCGACCGGTGCCAGAGCCACCGGCTGGCCGGTGGTGAGGCAGTAGCCTTCACTATTTGGAGAGGGTGCCACCGGCCGGCCGGTGCTGAGGCCACCGGCTGGCCGGTGGTGAGGCAGTGGCTCCCTCTTGATTGCAGGTGCCACCGGCTGGCCGCTGGTGTGCCACCGGCTGGCCGGTGGTCTGGATTTCAGACCAGTTCTGCCTTCTTTCTATCTTGGCCCAATTCCTTGGCCACCTGATTTGATTCCTATCAATCAAAAACACTTGAAACAATGTTAGAAACATAAGAGGGTGATTGTGATCATGAAAATTAAACCTCGAGGGGTTTGAGAGGTACAACAGCTCTTAGAAAGAGATCCATCTTGTAGTTGCAGAGCGAGGCATTAGTGCAGTTGTCTGAATTATAGATATCCGTTTTGGATTGAGATGGAGTAGCTTACCTCTAATCAATGGTTGTCACCACTCCACTCTTATAATGAGTCGGGGAGTAACAACATGAGGATATCAACTACGAGACCTGACGTTCTCAGCTGTCTATGGGGCATGCTCGTGATGGATATTCTGTAGGTGGGAGCATATCGTTCTTTTGAGATGATTCACAGTGGTACCAATGATGTTGTGGGATGAGGTTCTAAGGATGTTCCACACGTCCTCTTTGGTGGTACACCATGTGGTGAAGATGTACCAGGACATCCAGATTAGTTCTAGTGGCTATGGATGAAGAAGGGGGTGGTTCAGTTCATTTATAGATGCCTCACTTATCAGCATGTGAAGGATAAGCACCAGGATGTAACCGGCCTTACCTAAACACATGAGGTTCTAGAGTGGGAATGGTATGGGATATTGATGGAATTCATTATGGGTTTGCCACACACATCTAGGGGACACGATACCATCTGTGTAATCGTTGACCTACTCACCATGTCGGCCTACTTACTACTGATTCATGAGTAGAGTTCATTAAAGAACGTGGGACACCATTACAAGTAGAAGATATTTTGGTTTCATAGAGTTATATCAATGAGTATCTCATATTGTGATACTCATTTCACATCTCGATTGCTGAAGGGATTGTAGGAGAAATTTGGGCATTTTCATTACTTTATCATGGCATTTCATCCCCAGATGGACATCTAGATAGGGAGGACCATCCATGTTCATGGGGAAATTCTATGTGATTCCATCCTAGACATTGGACACATTAGGGTGGCTCACATACCACTAGTGGATTTTATATACAACAAAATCTACCACTGCATCATTGGAATTGCATTGTCTGAGGCCAAGTAAGGGTGACCATGCAGGTCACCACATTGTTTGACATGCCAAGGATAGTCAACACTCATGGGTCCAGAGTTGGTGCAGACTACCACTGAGAAGGTGTCGATCATCTAGGAATGGATGAAAACTGCACAGAGCCTGTAGAAGTTATATACTGACTAGAGATGGAGGCCTATGTAGTTTGAGAAAGGAGACCACATGTTCCTTTAGTCCCCAGGTAGAAGGGGACTGAGTAGACTTGGCTGGGGTGTAAAATTATCATTGAGATACTTAAATCCTTTTAAGATTATATGTAGAGTTGTCCAGGAGGCGTACCACCTAGCTATACCCCTATAGTTTCACTGGGTGCATAATTTCTTCCACATGTTGCAACTGAGGAGGTGCATTCATGATCTGTCAGACATCATTGACTAGGGCGAGCTATACATTATTGATGGGGAGATTTTTTTTCAGAGTACCCAATGAAGATCGAGGATCGATAGGAGTGGATTTTTCATGGATAGTTGATTCCTCTAGTGCATGTTCGGTGGAAGCATGAGAATCTCTTGGAGAGTAATTGTGAGTGGGAGGATTAGATTGGTTCTTAATACCCTCACCTTTTTGTTTATTAACCCTTGTTTTGGATTTCTGGGAAGCTAATCCCTAAGGTGGGGAGAAGAAAATGACTCATATTTTCTCTTGTTGTATTTTTATAAATTAATTGGGAAAATTATGAGTCCAACAGCTATGATGATGTGAGATTCTAAGGCCCAGTCTTCCCAAAATGATAAAATGAAAAATTTTAATTTCATAATAATGCATGCATTATTTTTTTTAAACATGAATAACTTCTAAATGGGTTCCCATATCAGAAATATGAGGGCACTATTGAATTCAGAGAAGCGACTTTACCTTAGGTGGGGCCTAACATTGACCGGTGCAGGTCAAGTGTTAAAGTTAGTTTTTTGGATGATACAATTTTTAAAAATATTTAATAAAAATACAATATTTGACACTATGTATTTTTATTTTAATTATGTTCTATTATCAAGAATCCAAGGTTATTACCATTTCACTAGCAATTCGTCTAAGGCATGGTGATGAAATCCTCTCTGAAAAATGAAGAAACAAATAGGAGGATCAAGGATCAGTGATGACACAGACCTATGTTCTCTATCAACGACTGATCAAAAAATAAGGTAGGAAGTTAATATAATCATGATTTTCCTTTCCCCTCATAGATTCAAACAAACATGGTCCAACTCACGAACTGGTTGATCCATGGTTCGTACTTTCTTAGAACATTGATTACTGCTTGTGAGGTTTTGAATTGGTAATTAGATCTTTTTGTCTATTTTTTCTTCATTAAACCTTAAAACATGAATGGATCAAGGATTATATGAACAAGAGAAAGATTCATCCATTGGGTTTTCATGTTCATTGTCTATCCCTCGTCAATCTATTACATTCTTTGTATGTTCTTTTGCCTTGAAACCCCTACGGGAATGATTGACTTTTGGTCCCCTGATCTATTGTGAAACAGTCTGAGATCGAATGATTGACAAATACCTGGAATTATAGAGGTGAAAAATGAGTGTTTTAGTGTTTGGGTGAGGTGGCATCTTACGATGGTGCAAGGAAGACTATTGGTGGAAAGGTAAGGACGTGACTAGCGAGGCCGGTACAGGGGGAGTATGATCCGATGACAGGACATTGGCAGTGAATCCGAAAACTGGGGTAGTAGTGGTTCGGAGAGGGCCGGTCTAGGTGGAGCATGGAAGGATGGGCCTCTGGTGGCCTTAGTAGGACACGATCTAGGCTGGACCATGTCGGAGGGAGCATGCAGTGTCGGGGGCCACGGGCACCCAATAGGGGTTCACAGTAGGAGGTCGCGATGGTGATAGTGGGACACAACTCAGAGCCTCATTAGAGGTAGACCATGATGGCGATGAGGATGATGGAACTTTGTAATGCAGTATGACTCTACATTTACTAAAGGGATGTGTCTTGGGTGGACTGTGTCCAGCGCACACCAACTGGCTCGCATGTGGCGGCACTGACCGGTTGAGCTAGGCAGAGTCAGTTCAGGCCAAGCCAAACCATGTCAAGACGAGCTGAACTATGTCTTGCAGGTTTTGTTGGGTTGGCTAGACTAGGTCGGGCTGGGTCTATGTGGGTCTAAATTGACCCAAACCAGACCCGAGTTGGACCTTTTTCAAAAAATAGCCGTAACATTAAAACCATGTGTCTGTTTGACAAGCCGTTTGAAACTTTGGGACCCCTATGATGTGAAAAAATCCTTTTAAAATACTCTATGTGTGTCTTTGTGAATTTGGTAATAAGATCTACTAGATATAAGAGTCGGTTCTCCTAGTACAAGTGTTATATGAGTGGAATCTTGTGGTTGGATGTAACTTGGTTACTATGTGACATGGTGGCTACGTGACTTGGGGTATGCATGTCCCATCAATGCTCCCCATACCATCAACTCTCTTTGAGCCATTTATGCTCTGTGTTCCATTTAATCTCCTGGAACCATTGACCATCCATGAGCCATCGACACTCAGGGCGCCATCAATGCTTCGGGCACCATAGACACTTCGTGCATCATTGACACTTTGTGCACCATCGACTCTCCATGTACTATAAATGCTATATGCTCCATCAACACTTAATGTGTCACAAAAATGGGTAGATCTGTGGAATACATCTGAAAATCCTTCTCTTCTTGGTATAGATTTATACATGTGTGATATAACTATACATTATGTGTTTCCTTTGTGGTGTAAATCGTTTGTTTCCTTTGTGGTGTACTTAATGTGTTTTTTTTGTTGTGTAATTCATGTGTTTCTTTTTGGTATACTTTTGGTATTTTTAATGGTATTTACATTAAGGTTTTGTGGGTTCTAGTGAGTATAGCTTTAATTACACCTACACAAAATATTCATGCATGTATCGTGTCTTATGCAGACAATCAACTCTTTGACAGAGTCTTATGTGGACAAGGACCAGGTGCTTCTTAGAGTGATCAGACAGATCTGTGGTTCAGTTTAATTTTCAGTTTCTCTACTATCGTACTTTGTGGTTGGTATCCTTGTATATTCATAATTCTTATATGTTGTTTTTACATTTCATCATTTTGAACTTTTATATGTGTGCGTATGTACACGCACTTATGAAAATGCATCCAACTTGTGGGATATACCTAATCGGCGCTAGTCGCCAGCCCCTGACCTATCAAAGTTGGGCTTGGGGTAGTCAAAACATGGGCCCCTCTGGGATAGGTCATGACAATTTGTTTAAAATAATTTATTTTTATGTAAAAAATAAAAAATACTGATTTTTCTAATAAATTCTCATTTATTACATAAAAGTTCTTAAACTCATTTCTCTCTCAATATATACATATAAATTAAATAAAATATTCTAAAAATTATACTGAATTTTCAACCCATGATTAATAGTTTTGAAACATATTTATTTTTTTAGTCAATAACACTTTTTATAAACTTATAAAAAATATGTTATCATCACATATATACATTAAATCTATGAAAAATTAATTGGATATTTTAATTAAACATGTAATTATTTTTTAATAATGAAAAATTCCTTTCTGGGCATTAAATTATGATTACTATGATTAAATATAATGGTTATGATTATACTAAAATTATAATTCTAGTTTATTTTTTTAATATTATTTAGTTTTTATATAATAAAAAATACTCAACTAATATCAAATATAAATTACTATAATTTTAAAAACTATATATAAATATATTATCACACATTAAATTTATAATCAATACTAGAAAACCTTATATAAAATAAATAGTGATGATAATTTTTTTTATAAAATAGAATTTTCTATATAATAATAATTTAACTTAAAATATAATTTGTAAATATTTATAATTTGAATTAGGTTGAATTGGGAATAAGTTTAAGTTCATCAAAGCCCAAATTTTTTTTATGGATGATTATAACGGCTCATACATTATATATAGATATTACTTCAATGTTGAATAATGTTTATTACATAACATAACAAAAACCATGCCAGGACTGTATAGATTTAGTGTCTTTAGAAACTGTGAAACATAAAAAAAGGGTTCATAAAACATCCACATTGTCTCCGACATATTTATTCATAAATAGATGAATTTTTGACTTATCTTACTTAATACCATTTTTCATGATGCAGTGAAAAGAAACATATTAATGGTGAGTTCAAATTCTCAGTAAGGGTAAACATGGGAAATATCAAACATATCATAATCATCATAACATAACATTTGAAAATATTATCCTGCATATAAAAGATCTTAATATCATGTCATGCGATAAATTGTAATGCCTCGACCATAGATTCCTAGAGTCAGTGCATTATTTTCATACTTTTTAATGATTATAAGGAATCAAGTCCCAAAAGACCGACCAGTTTAGATTTCTTGGAGAATAGATTATATACATAAACGTTACATTACACTTTCTAACATACAACACACAAAAAATAATCCTTTGATAATTTCATTGTTCTATTAGATTAACACAGCATCTCAAACAAAAAACAATTCTTGGGATCCTGGGAAAATAAAACATAAGAAAGGGGTGAGCCTAAATACTCAGTAAGGATAAATAATTTAGCGTATGCTATAAACTTTTATGGAATGATTTGTAATAAAAACAATATCCTTTTAAACATAAACATGAACATTATATGAAAAATATAAATAAAAAAATATCATATAAACATGCACATGGATATTCTGACAGTCTATTAATCACATTTAATAACTAATTTAATAATGAGGGAATGTATAGTACATGACTTTAATTTCAATTTCAAGGCCTCGTGTTTGGACCAAGGGGCTAACTGTAACCAGACCCCAACCCGGAGAGCCTCTGTTACCAGACTCCAACTTGGAGAGCCTCTGTAACCGGACTACAACCCAGAGAGCCTCTGTAACTGGACTCCAACCATGAGGGTCTACTATACTCAGACCCCAGCATGGAAGGCTTACATTTACAGGTCCCCAACATGGAACATACTAGTCCAATACATTCATCTTAAACAAATGTTGAAATATAACATAAATATTCGTATTAAAACGAGCATATGAAATGTTAGTAATTTAACCATAAACCATGAATGGCCTAAAAATTACTCATCCACATTCAAACATATCAAAAAACCTTCAATACAATATGGATGATTTGTATCGTAATAAATAAACTTCAAACATGCGTAAAATTTATCAAAGGATGTTGACATAGATGAAATCAAAACTATTTGAGAGAAATATATTTTTCTATTTTGAAATCATTTAAGAGTCACATAATTATAAAGAAAAAAATTATTTTGAAAATATTCTTATAAGCTTGTAATGGAAGATTCGATGATGTTATAATGGAAAAAAATAGTTGCACCAGCCGTATAAGTTAAAAAATATTCTTACACAAATTTTGTCGAAAAGGTCATAAAGTACCTTGTTTGGAAAATGATGGAAGGATTCCTTTATAAACATATCATAAAAAGTTAAACAATGGTATAAATGACTTTATCCCATAGTCTAGAAATATTAAAAATGTTTTGAAATACATTTTTAAGAAAATACACTTGTGGATGATAAAGAGGTCCCAGTAGTTAATTACATATAAACAATCTCGTATAATGAAGAGATTGTGTAATTAACCCTTACCTAGTACTTTTCCTTAGTTTAGGGTAAATTACCCTTTTCTATAATAGTTAATTAATTGTTATTAAATTATACAAAAACCATATACATAATTATGATATCATATATGACCCTATAATAATGCATTGTTAATGGTATATCAATATTATCGTCGTTTCAGGTATTAACTGTATCATTTTCAATTATATCCTCTATTACGTGAGTCATGTTTGTTATGGATGGGATGTTTCTTATAAATATATATAATGATATCAAGTATTTAAACATTATTCTTAATCATAAATTGAAAATTAATCTTCAATGGTTATGGTGGTGAATGAATCTCATCGCGTTCGTTGAGACGGTAATCCGTACATACACACGAGCGACAATATCATTCTTTTGAAATTAAAATAATATATAATTGGATGGTATATCATATATACAGAATAATTATCATGTTATATTTATTATTTACATCAATTATACATCATTATTATACCCATGAAAATAATAATGCATTGAATAACAACTACAACACGACGTGGAGACAGTAGGTCGTACGTACGCACGTATGGTGACATGTCATTCAAAGGATGTATAGAATAAGTAATATGGTTGTAAAATATTTATAATAAAATCAAATTATATGGAATATAGAAGAGTTACTATTTTATAATGTAAACAATAAGGAAAGAAGAAGTGGAAGAAAAAAGAACTTTAAAGAGGTGATTAAATATTTACCTCTTCTTCGGGTTATTCCTTTCGATTTGAACAGAAGAGATAAATAGGTCAGATTTTTTACTAATGGAAGGCCTCTAGGATGAAGTGAGGATAGTTGATAGGATATTTGGTCAGGGTATGGCCGAGCCAAATTGATTTGAAGGTGTGAATTTGAGTGAAGGTGGGTGCCCTTTTATAAGAGGGGTGAGGGGCACCATAGGAAAAGATTGAAATATTTTTTTATAATAAAATCATATTTGGTTAATAATGGATCCAAATATATTTACATCTATGATAAAGTGTGGATGTGTTGAAATCCTCTCAACCAATAGGTTTTAGACATGATTAGGTTACCATTTTAACCGTATCTTTTAGATTTAACTCTAAGTTAAATAATTTAACTGTTACAGTGTCTTCTTGTATTCGTACACTATATGGTTAATAAACATCTTATAAACATTAAAAAGAAACTCAAGTGGTTCATTAAGGGCATATATAACATTTTTTGTTCCCTTTGGCCGAACCCTAGATGTTTAGGTTTACTATATCAACCAATAATATAGTATTTTATTTAAAAATTAATTTATGTCAATTTTGACACTATTGGACATTTTGTTTTTGTGAAAGTCATAATAACCTTATCACTTAGATAAAAATTTATATAATAAACCCTAAAATGTCATATTAACCTATAAAATTAGTGGAATTCCTCAAAAGTCTCAAATTACTTTTTTTTGGATATTTATAATATCAATTATTTTAATCATTCATTTATAAGGTAATTATTGCATCATCATTGCATCATAAATAAATTAAATAATGTATTGTCTAAAAATTATAAATAGTATACCATTATGTATTAAATATTTTTATCTATAACCCTATATTAAAATGTTTTAGTTATGAAAATTTGAATTTAAAACATTTAACTCTTCTTTAAATTAAATAATATTAAATGGCTTAATCTAATCCATGTGGACCTAAAGGGTCATATTTTATTTATAAGGTAGTTTTTTGTCGAATTAAACTTATCCAATAGAATTAGGACACATGTTAAGGTAATTATAATATCATTATTACCCTTAATTACCCTATTTACTTTTAACTATGGTAAATAATAATCTATTGTTATAATTCACCAAAAATTATTTTCATCTTGTTGAACCAAATTTTAATTAATTAGGTTAACTGTGTCTCTCATATTTTTGAAATTGAACTCACAGAAGCGGTAAAGTCATGTTTTCTACAAATTTTCAAATTCTATTAGAAGGTGGGTAAAAGACGGTAAAAAGTTCAATAACAATTTATACATATAATTTTATTATTAAAATGAATCCAATGAATTACATTGAAATAATATTGTTATTATGTATCTATTTTGAGTTAAAATTAATTTAAATAAAATAATTAATTATTTAAATAAAAAGTGGGTTTTAAACAATAATGCAGTTTTTTTTCACTATTCATCCAAAATTGAAAGTTTTCCGAAAAGTACCAAAAATTCACCCTAAGATAATTTTGAAATTCCTAATTCAAAAATGAATTCTATTTTACCAATTTCAAAACATAGAAGTTTCATTAATTAATTTATGATTAATTCTCATTGTCAAAACCAAAAAGTATATTTTTATGATATAATAACTATCAAATGATTGACACTTGTTTATGTCCAATTTCAAAGTTAATTTACTTACAATGAAGAAAATTGAATTAAATGGTAAAAATATAATCTATTAATACTTCCATACCATTAAAATATAGAATATAACACTATAAATTATTTTTATTAATAAATATTTTTTTAGTTTAAATATAGTATTTTTCACTATTCACCTAAATATGAAAGTTATCAAAAAGATACACCAAAAATTTATTGAATCTAAATCATTATGTCCAGATTACAAAAAAGAATTTTATTTTTTCTAATTGAATATATAAAAGTTTCAAATATTGGATTTAAAAATGGTTCACCATTAAAAGGTGGTAAAATTTTATTTTTTGAAAAATACATCTTTTATCTAAAATAAATGAATTTGTTCTTACATTTTGTCTAAGAAACTCATAATATGGATTATAAAATTATAAGGATTATTTAAAGCTCAAAATTCAATTAATAATATTCATAAACACTTTTGAACAGATAGTTTGGTAAGTCGTGGTGCGCTTGAACATGGTGTAGCGTGTAGTGCAAGTTATTGAATTACATTGAAGAAATAACGTACTCTGAAATCTAGAGTTGTTACATTCTTCCCTCCTTTAAGAAATTGTTTCCTCAAAATTTGAAATTTTTCTTCATAAATAAAAGGCAAAAAGTAGGAAATAGCTGTGTGGAAAACCCCACATAAAAAATTTGGTCAATAAAATTTAGTCTTATTAAGAGGGAAAGGGAAATGAAAGGGTCATCACCAAATTATGATCTCGATTAGGAGAACATTGGTCGAAATTAGAGACACATAATTAGAGGGAAAATGTAAATATTTATAGGGAGTAATTCAGGTCATCAATCACAAAGAAGTGTAAAATTGAGGGCCTCAAATCCATCAGTCTATGAATATTTAAAATACCATCCGTTCAACAAAACATAAGGTATTAGGATAACAAATTTTTGGTTTTAGGATTCCATCCCTAAAATTTAAAAATTAATTTACCAAAAGTATAAGAGGGAAAAATAATATATATATATATATATATATACTTGACAAGTAGAGTTTCATCGTTCAACTAATTTCTACCACAAACAAATCTTTCACTCTAAAAGATTTCATAAAAATATTCTATTTATCCTAATCGTATAAGGTTCCAAAAATAATGACTTTATAATTCACCTATCAGACCCTTACAATATATGGAATTCATGTAGTCAAATGGTAGGAGATAAATCCCAATCGCACTATGGTTGTGGGTTCGATTCCCACAGCTTTGTCTGATGCGATGGGTTGTCACACAGTCGGTGTGTTTTCCTTTTTATAACAATCATAAAATAACCATAACAATAGTATCCAATTTCAAACATAATCCATTACAAATTTTTGACTTATCCAAAATACTTCTATCCAAACTCACAATCCAAAATTTATATGGAAGTTAAACACAATGAAGATTATTTTTTCAACGTAATAACACGTGAACACCTTCATCATGTATTATTTTAAAACATGGTAACACCATGAATTACTATAAACCCTTATCGATTACATTAATGCTCCCTTATTCATTATATAATACTGGATATATTCCTTATATCCAAATATTTTAAATATTCCAATAATGATTAAATAAATAAACTATTAATCAGTTCCAAGGAAGACATAAATATCCAATATAATTTATCAAAATCAACCATCTCTTATTCTAAAATCAGAACCTCATAATCAAAACCATATTTAGGATTACCTTTCCTTCAACAATGTATTTTCCAAAAAGTGTATCTTAATATTAATTAACTTATCTAAGAACAATATAATTTCAAATCCTCAATAAAATAGTACTGCAGTATAACCCTTATTTACCTCCATAATTCATATATCCAGTATATTGTTGATACAACACTCAAATGAAATAATTCAATAATAAAAACATAAGAATAATAGTCATTATTCTTCATCTTAGGTAGTATCATAACTTGATTATTATCCAATAGCATCATTTGTAGTATATTCTGATGACTGGGACATTGATTCGCATAGTATCACAACTCCTTGCAGATGAAGAATTTTACATTTGAATCCTTTTTCTTACCCTTGAAATCACGTAATTGGTGTCCTTTTTATCCAAACTTATAACAAAATCCCATTCCCATTATTCATTTACCAAGGTTATTATTTGAACAATTATCACATATTGGAAAATCCTTCTTTCCCCTCTTTCAATTATCTATCTTTCTCTCTATCATCCATTTCTTTTATAGCTTCCCTTCAAATCCATAGGACTCAGAGAATTCATTACTTATCTTATTAACACATGACATTGTTTCTTCATATATTGAGAATACATGGGAGATTATTTCCCTTATAAATGTTCTCTTAATACCATGAATGATATGATCCTTCTAACTTTTTGGATCATCAGTATTTATAGAGTTCTCATTCCTTCTATTGGTAACCATTTATATATAATTCCATATACTAGGCTAGTTTATGAATCATGATGAATAATTAAAAACTTGTAAAATACATAATGTAAATTGAATAGTTTATGGATATAATCTGTAATCATAAAAAAAAATTCATTTAGGAGGTATATACTCATAAATACTTCATAATGATTTGTAAAGAAAATGAGAATTATCCAGATCATATCGCTTGAGAGTGTTGCAACCAACAGTGCAGCAAGCCCCATTGTCATGCACCAGTTCCTGTTTGAGTCTAGCTCAAAACGGTGTTTTCAGGTTTTAAACCAAGGTTCATCTATGCCAGAGCCACCTCTACCTGCTCGTCACTAGACCGAGATTTATTTTCTTGGAAAACTCACAAAATCTATAAAATACCAAAATTCTTGGAAGTTCTTCTATACTAATCCTCAAACACTATCTTTGGGTATTGTGCTCTAATAAGAGTTTATCTAAATCTAGTTTCCATTGTTATAGCTAAACTTCCTCTAATACCAACGGTAACTCTCCGACCCTATATTCCAAGATTCGGTTATTTATTTTAATACATTGGCCTGATTACAAGGAATCAAGTCCCAATAGACCGATCAGTTTTGCAGTCTTTGAAAATAGATTACTTACACGAACATTACATTACAGTTTCTAACATAAAAAAATAATCTTATGAGATTTCCATTGTTCCATTAGCATAACACTTCATCTCAAAAATAAAACACTTCTTGGGATCCTGGGAAAATAAAACATAAGAAAGGGGTGAGCTCAGATGCTCAGTAATGGTAAATAATTTAGCAGAAGCAATAAACTTTTAAGGCAAGATATGTAATAAAAACAATAGCCATTTAAACATAAACATGAACATAATATGGAAAAAATAAATAAAAAATTACATATTAACATGAAAATTGATATTATAATAGTTGAATAATCACATGTAATAACTAATTTCATTTTGAGGGAATGTATAGTACAGGACATTAATTTCTATGTCATGGCCTTGTGCCAGGACCTATGGGCTAACTGTTACCGGACCCTAACCCGGAAAGCCCCTGTAACTGGACTCCAACCCAAATAGCCTCTGTAACAGGACTCCAACCCAGAGAGCCTCTATAACCAAACTCCATCCTAGAGGTTCTGTTGTGACCGAACTGCAACTTGTAGGGCATACTTGTACCGGTCCCCAACTTGGAACATTCTAGTCCAATACATTCATCTTATGAAAAGGTTGAAATATAACATAAACATTCATATTAAAACTAGCATACAAAATGTCAATACATTAACCATAAATAATAAATTGACAAAAAATAATGTATCCAATATCAAACATTTCAAAAAACCTTCAATACGATATGGATGATTTGTACCATAATAAATCAACTTGAAATAAGTGTAAAATTTATCAAAGGAAGTTGAGATAGATGAAATCCAAACTATTTGAGAGAAATATCTCTTTTTATTTTGAAATCATTTAAGATTCAAATAATTATAAAAAAACCATTATTTCGGAAAATATTATTATAATATTGTAATGGAAGAATCGACGATTTTATAATGGCAGAAAATAGTCACACTCGCCGTATAAGTTAAAAAAAATTATTACATTAATTTTGTGGAGAAGGTCATAAAGTACCTTTTTTGGAAAAAGATTGAAATATTCCTTTATAAAAATCATATAAAAATTCAAAAAAGTGTATAAATGACTTTATACCATAGTCTAGTAAATAGAAAATTTGTTTTGAAATACATTTTTAAGAAAACACGGATGTTGACGATAAAGAGGTTCTGGTAGATAATTACATATAAACAATCTCGGATAATGGAGAGACTGTGTTATTAACCCTTACCTTGTACTTTTCCATGGTCAAGGGTGCATTAACCTATTATATAATATATAATTCACTGTTATTAAATTATACAAAAACAACATAATAAATTATGATATCATATATGATCTTTTAATAATTCTTTGTTAATGGTATTTTAGTATTATCGTCGTTTCGGGTGTTAACTAATTTTTTTCCTTTATATACATTATTATGTGAGTGATGTTTGTTATGAATGGGATGTTTCATATTCATATCCATAATGATATCAAGTATTTAAACATTATTTTTAATCATCATATTAAAATTAACCTTGAGGGTTACGATGGGGAATTAATCTCATCACGTTCATGGAGACGGTAATCCGTACATACGCATGAGTGACAATATCATTCTTTTGATATTAAAATCATATATAATTGGATATAATATCATATATACAGAATAATTATCAAGTTATATATATTATTTACATCGATTTTACATCATTATTATACCCATCCAAGCAATAATGTATTGAATTACAACTACACCACGACGTGGAGACGGTAAGCCGTACGTACGTACGTATGGTGACATGTCATTCAATAGATGGATAGAATAAGGAATATGGTTGTACCATATTTATAATAACATCAAAGTATATAGAATATATTGCAGTTATTATTTTAGAATGGAATCAACAAGTAATGAAGAAGTGGAAGATTAATAGAACTTGAAAGAGGTGACGAAATATTTAACTCTTCTTCGGGTTCTTCTTTATGATTTGATCAGAATGGCTCTTTAGGTTGTATTTTTGACTAAGGAATGCCTCTTAGATGAATTTAGGACAATTGAGAGGATATTTGGGCCTGGGTTTGCTGAGAAAAATGGCGTTGAAGTTGTGAATTTGAGAGAAGGGGAGTGGCCTTTTATAAGCGGGGTGAGGGGAACCTTATGAAAAGATTCAAATATTATTTTATAATAAAATCCAATTAGGTTTATAATGGATCCAAATTGATTTATTTCGAAGCTAAAGTTGGGAAATACCGAAATACACTCCACCAATAGGTTTTAGAAATGTTTTGGTTACCATTTAAACCTTATCTTTTAGATTTAACTCTGAGTTAAATAATTTAACTATTATCGTGTTTTCTTGTATTCTTACACTACATGGTTAAAAAACATCTTATAAACATCCAAAAGAACCTCAAGTGATTCATTAATGACATATATATTTCTATTCACTCCCATTGGCCGAACCCTATTTTTTAGGAATATTATATCAACCAATAATATAGTATTTTTTTTAAATTAATTTATGTCAATTTTGACACTATTTGGTATTTTGTTCTGTGAAAGTCATAAAAACCTTCTAACTTCGAACACAATTTATCTAATAAAACCTAACATGTCATATTAACATATAAAATTAGTGTAATTCATCAAAAGTATCAAATTACATTTATTTGGATATTTATAATATCAATTATTTTAATCTTTCACTAATAAGGAAATTACTGCATCATCATTTGGACATAAATAAACTAAATTTTTTAATGTCTAAAAATTATAAATAAAATAAAATTGTTTAGGAAATCATTATATATTTCTATGGAATATTTATAGTCTAACTTATCTTATGTATATCCCTATATTAGAATGTTTTAGTTATGAAAACTTGAATTTAACACTTCATTAAATTAAATAATAAAAAATGTCCTAATCTAATCCAATGGGACCTAAAGGGTCATATTTTTTTCCTAAGGTAGTTTATGGTCGAATTACACTTACCAAATAAAATTTGTACATGTGTTAAGTTAATTATAATATCATTTTTACCCTTAATTACCCTATTTAATTTTAACTACGGTAAATAAAAGTCAAAATTTAATATTCACAAATTATTATTTTCATCTTATTGAACAAAATTTTACTTACTGAGGTTAACCGTGTCAATTATATTTTTTAAATTCTACTTATATAAGCGGTAAAATTATGTTTTATACCAATTTTCAAATGCTCCTAGAAGGTGGGTAAAAGATTGTAAAAAGTTCAATAAAACATTATACATCTAATTTTATTATAAACCAGATTCCAATGAATTAAATTGGAATAATATTGTTTTTATGTATCTATTTTTACTTAAAATAAATTGAAATAAAATATTTAAATATTTAAATAAATCGTGGGTTTCAAACAATAACGCAGTGTTTTTCAGTATTCATCAAATATTTAAAGCTTTCAGAAAAATACCAAAAATTAACCCAAATCTAATTTTTATATTCCTAATTCAAAAATTAATTCTATTATACCAGTTTCAAAACATATAAGATTCATGAATTAATTTAAAATTGATTCTCATTGTCAAAACAAAAAAGGTTATTTTTAAGAAATAATAACTGTCAAAAGATTGACACTTTTTATGTCCAATTTCAAAGTAAAATTACTTATAATGACCATAATTGGATTAAATGGTAAAAATATAATATATTTATAATTCCAATCCATTAAAATGTTTAATTTAACACTATAAATTATTTTGATTAAAAAATTTGTTTTCAGTTAAAATATAGTATTTTTCACTATTCACCCAAATAAAAAAGTTATCCGAAAAACACCAAATATTTACTGATACTAAATTATTATGTCCCTATTCTAAAGAAGAATTTCATTTTTTCAAATTTAATATATAAATGTTTCATATATTTGATTAGAAAAGGGTTCTCCATTAAAAGGCGATAAAATTGCATTTTTTGAAAATACTTCCTTTCTTTGAAAAAAAATGAATTTGTTCATAAATTATGTATAAGAAACTCAAAATATGGATTCTAAAATCATAATTATTATATAAAGATTAAAATTCATTTAATATTATTCATTACAAATTTTGAACGACTAGTTTGGTAAGTCGTGGTGCTCTTGAACTCGGTGTTGCGTGTACTGCAAGTTATAGAATTACTTTGAGAAAATAATATACTATGAAATCTTGGGGTGCTAAATAAATCATAAAAGTGAAATTTAATCCAAATAGTCATAAAATAAGACATGAAATTTCATGGAATACGCACCTAAGAATAAAAAATGATTTTATATTAGTCAAGGCTCATTGTCGAGATGATCATAGCGGACAATGTCCAGTACTGAACTGAGTTCCCTCCTCGTTCATTCGCTATGATATTGAACCATATTTACTTTCTATTCTTTTCATTTCTATCACATGAGATATAATTAATTACCCATTTCATTGGTGGTAGATATTAGTACCACCCATCTCAAAATGAAATCATTCTTACGTGTGCCACAAAACATAAACAATTCATCATATAATAACCCAACAAAAATTTGGGTTTCATAATCATTATTCCATCATAACATAATACATATAAGATAAATGGTATTAATAAACCTAAATAAATCATAAAAAATCAAATAAAAGTAATAATAGGGTTAAAAACATAAACCAATGACATCATTGATGGAAAATAATTCTGATAAAACACTTGAGCTTAATTCCTGAAAAAAAAATCCTTTCCTCTTCAAAAATGTTTTCCTTCCTCAAAATGACACACAATTTTAGAATTAATCATTTTATGTGAAAAAAATTGTAATATTTTAGGTAATGTTTCAAGTAAATAAAGCTTTATGAAATCATAGAAATATTTTCTTTCCATAAAAGTTAACAACATTATTCTCGTACTTTTGTCAGAAAAGTCAAAAAGTCCCTTTTACTGAAACCGAAAAAAGATTACATTCCTACCATTTAGTAAAAATTCACCAATGTGTATAATTGACATTAAAAAATAATATATAAGTATATGTATAATATTTTGAAATAGATATTAATGAAACATGGATGTGGAAGTTAAATATAGCCTATTAAGTACATACGAATAAAGAATCTCATATAAAAACACAATTTTCAAAATTATCCCCTGACTTAGGTATGATATTTTTATTATGTATCCAAAACTCCTATATAATGATTTGAATAATGTAAAATATTTATTACAGAATCATAATAATTTTTATGATAACATTTAGGATCATGTTTTCATCTGTTTGTTAGTAAAATTTCATTGTTACTCCTTATTAGATAATTATCTCCTTTATGCCCTTATTCATGTTTTGTCAGATAAGTTATTATTCCTCATTGTAATTTAAAGATATATCATTTATAGAGTAGTATAATTATAATATATATCATATATATTCATTCAATTCAGGTTTATAATCACTGTTTAATTAAGAATATGTAGACTGTATCGCATCGCATTGTGGAGACGGTAGGTCGTATGTACGCACGAGTTATGATATCGTTCCCAAAATTATCGAATGGTATTTAAGTATATGGTGTATGATAATTGATAATTATTATTATGTTATAATAATTATATATTTTTATTATTTCTATCATTATTCCAATCCATGTAAGGTGGCGGTGAAAAACAAATTACACCATGGTTTGGAGATGATAAGTCGTACGTACACACACGGAGTGATTTTTTTTATACGATGGATAGAATACGAAATATGTGTGTTTCATATTTATAATAACATATATGTATATTATTTATACTGATTTTATTACTTTACTATGAAATAGATAATAAATATTGAGTATAAAAATAAAGAAGTTTGAACGAATTAGTAGTAGATATTACCTCTTCCTTGACGTTCTTCCTCTAAATCTCTTTTTACAACACTAGAGTTAGTTATTGAAGATAACCAGAACCTGTAGAATGAAAATATGAAATTTTATAAGGAATAATGTAAGGGTATGTTTGATATTTAAGTCTCAAAATTAAGTGAAGAGGTGATGGAGGATGTTCCCTTTTATAATTGAGGTGAGGGTACCAATAGAAACATCATAAATAATAATTTATAATAAAATAATACACTACCCAAAAAACCCCTAAAATGTCCCAGTTTCTAATATGAGATGTGATAATGTTGTAATATAATGAACCAATAATTTTGGGACATGTTATTTTGTCAATTTAAACCATATCGTTTTCATTGACACATAGTCATTATATTTAATTTTATTTATGGTAATAAAATTATAAATATTTAATGGTTATAAACATTTACATATAAGGTTTTAATTGAACATAAATGGGTATTTTTTGACATTTTAGATCTTATAATTATCACTTTATAAATTTTAAATATTTTTATGATTTCTAAATAATTTAATAAAATGTTTTTTTCATAAAATATCGGGAATGTCTATTCATTTATTTGACTTCAAAAAATCTACACAGAAGATAAATTCTAACAAAAATATTCAATACACTCATAACATTTCACAGTCACTAGGAACAATCGTGGAGTACATTAATTATTCATATGATATTTCATTTAATATTTTTAAAACATTTTATTTGATTTTTAAATTAATAAAAAAATTTCTACATCACTATTGTATCATCATTAATGTTAATTATTTAATCTCTAAAAATAATAAATAAATTTCTATGATGTAGGTAATTATATAATCTTCCAAGAAACTATCTATAGTTTATTTTATCACCTATTTATCTATATATTAAATTTAATATACATATATAATATGAGATTGGGACATTTTTTCACATTCCTTAGTTTTTGTTACATTCTTTTCATATTCAAAGGTAAGTGACCATAAATTAATTCAAATTCAAAAAATCGATTATAAGGTTCTTATTTAGTTATCCAATAGAATTTTTAATGGTTTTAACGTAATTTTATAATATTATTGTTACCATTAATTACCAGATTTATTGTTAACCAAGGTAATCAAAATAATTACCAATGTTATTATTCATAATGCCCAAAAAAAGTATCCTATTAAAATAATTTGGACCTAATGATTCTAAATATTGAGTCCATTTTTTAAAAATAAAAACATAGAAGTTTCAAATATTATTTAAAATCAATCTCGTTGTCAGAATAAGAGAACATTTTTTCATCAAAAAGTTATAACATTTTTAAACATTGAAATGTTTTTTTCCTGTATTTAATATAATATTAATTATAATGACCCTCATTATATTAAATGGTAAAATAAATATTATATTTATTCTTTTAAACCAATCAATAATATAATTTAACCATATAAATTATTTCAATTAAAAAATGTTATTTTTAATTAAAATTTAGCGTATTTTTACTATTAATCAAAACATGAAAGTTATTATGAAAATATGAGAAATTCATAAAAATTATATTTTTATATCCCACTTAAAAATAACATGTTTATGTTGTCATATAAAAATTACTAATGTCTCAAAATCTTAATTTTAAAGTGTTTTCCATTCAATGGTGTATAATTAAAATTTAAAAAATATGTTTCTATTCATCAAATATGGTTTTATTCATATCCAATGACTTAAATATATATTGTATGAGTATTAAAAATATTTTAATAAATATATAACACATATATATCTCATTAATTTTATCACAAAATTTAATTATCTAAAAAATAAAAATGTATAATTTATATTTTTCATAAATAATTTATAACCACAGAATTCACAATACATTTTAATGATTTAGATACATTTATTCCTTTAAACCTAATGGGTAGGTTATAATGGTAATTTTAAACTAAGGGTGTCTCCTAGTTCATTTAAACTCCCGATTGCGTGCAACACAAACTACTAAATAATAAAAATTATATAAAGAATATAATTCATAGAAAACCTTAGGGTGTGATATTCTACACCTCTTAAACCTAATTTCTCCATTGAAATTCATCACATAGAAAAAAAACAGATGATGAAACCTCTCCCTCATAATATTCTTATGTTCCCATGAATATTATTCAAATTGGGGGTTCCTCCATAAAAAAATGGCTAAGTGAGTGCCCTTGTTTCGTATAACTTTTTTGCTACGATCTAGAATCTCTATTAGTTTTTCTTTATAAGAAAGATCTTACACCAACAGTATGACTTCATACCTTAGTACATGTGAAAGAGAGGGCATGTACATTATCATGATAGATAAATGGAACACATCACGAACATGAGATAGATTTACTGGAATCTTCAATCAGTATGCTACCTTCTTAACATGATTCAAAATTTCAAATGAACTGATATACCTAGGGATCAACTTTCCCTTCTTTACAGATTTCATCAATCACTTCCAGGGAGATATCTTTAGAAACAACTTATAAGCCACTTCAATCTCTATTTATTTTTGTGGTTGTAAGCATAATGATTTTCCCCTCATAACTACTCTTATGTGTGGTTGAATATATCTGACCATTTATGTTATTTCATCCACAAGATCAGATCCTAATAGCTTTCTTTCCCCAACTTCATCCAGGAAAGTTGGATTTCTTCACTTCTTTCCCTAGAAATATTCATAAAGGGCCATCTGCATACTAGAGTGAAAGATATTATTGTATGAAAATCACACCAATGGTAGGTTTTGATCCCAAGAACCATTGAAATCTGTTGATCAAGCTCTCAATATTTCTTCCAAAGATTGAATTGCCCTCTTAGACTCACCGTCTGTCTGAGGATGATAACCACTCCTTAAACTTAACTCTGTATCCAGAGCTTGTTGAATATATCACCATAACATTGAGGTAAACCTCAAATCCCGATTGGATATAATAGAATGTTGTACTCTATGCAATATCACCACGTCATTTACATATATCCTGGAAAGATGATCTAGAGAGAAGTCATCTCAAAAACAAATGAAGTGCGAAATTCATAAAGAGATCATTTAAAACCCATATAAAATTTTGGACATTAGATGTTTTGGTATGTCTGATAAAAAATTCCCTAGTTATGTTTTCCAATTTCAATTCTAGTATGGGTAATGGCTGTAACAGTCCCTTAGACTTTCATCTCTCCACATTAACATTCTGAAAATCCATGCATAAAGAGACATATTCGGTTATATCTATTTTCATGTCATCCCAACAGAAATATACTTTCATGTCCCTCTACATCTTTCTGCTTCCAAGATCAATAGAGAATGATGAACTATGAGCCTCATCCAACAGATGCTACATTAATTTGTGTATGTGAGTAATACAGATGCGGTTTTTGAACCTCATTATTCCATCACAATAAAGGTTGAATTCAGGAACATTTATCACCATCTTTTGTAACTCTACATGTTTCTTATGTGTCTCTTGATCTTCACATGTATAGATGGTTAACCATTCATTTGATAAAGATAGTATTTCTCCCCTTCCATTAAAATTTCTGGATCCATCATTTGAAAATCCAAAAATATTTGATATTTCATGATCCTCATCATGGATAAGATGGCACAATCTTTTTGACTCAAAGCATCTCCCACCCTATTTTCTTTCCCAGGGTGGTAATGAATTAAGATGTTGTAATCTTTAATCAACTTTAAACATTTTCTTCTGTGCATATTAAACATCTTTTGATTGAAAATATAATTTAAACGTATATGATCAGTATAAATATAACACCTTTGACAATAAGTAGAGTTCCATCACATCATTAATGAAAATATTACTGCAACTAACTCCAAATAATGAGTTTCATAATTTTTCTCATGAATTTTAAACATCTATAAGGCATAAACTACCACTATACCATTTTTCACGAGAACACATCCCATCCTCATATTGGATACATCACTATAGATCATAAACCATTCTCCACTACAAGGAATTGGGAGCATATGTTCATTGGTTAACCTTCTTTCTAGTTCTTTCTTATTCTCTTCATAATCCTAAATCAAAAAAAATATTATTTTATTTCTGAGTCAAATTTGTGAGAAGATTACTTAATCGTGAAAAACCTTTCACAAAATGTTGATAATATCCATCAAAACCAATCAAAAATTGGATCTCTGTTACCGTTTTTGGTCTCGAAAATCTTTCAATAACCTCTTTTTTTGCTGGATCCACGGATTTACCATCTTTTGTGATTATATGACCAATCAATGAAACGTTTTGAAGCTAAAATTCACACATGGTAAAATTTGAATAAAGCTTCTCCTTTCTCTAGGTCTTCATTACAACTCACAAGTGATGTTTATGTTCTTTATTTCTCATTTAATATACAAGAATATCATCTATAAATACTACCAAAAGTTGTTTAAGATAGTCTCTAAAGATCATATTCATTATATCAACGATGATAGCGGGGGGATTATTAAGGCCAAAAGGCATCACTATAAATTCATAGTGTCCATACCTTGTACGGAATGTAGTCATTATAATATCCGAATTTTGAACATTAATTGGTGATATCATGAACGAAGTTCAATCTTTGAAAAGTATTGATCTATGGGTAGTTGGTCAAAATAATTCATCAATGTGGGGAGGAGGATATTTGTTCTTGATAGTATGCATGTTAGGTACCCTAAAATGAATGTTGAGTCTCATTGATCCATCTTTCTTCATAACAAACAGAACCGGGGCTCCCTAAGTTGACTCACTATGGTTTATGAATCATTTACCAATATTCTCAAAGAGTTTCTTCTTCAATTCATGCAACTCAATTGGGGATATTCTATTAGGTGTTTATGAAATAGTCATAGCACCTGGTATGAGTACGATCGAAAACTCAACTTCACGATTTTGTGGAAGAACTTGAAATCCCTGTGGAAACAACTCCCATACAATGTGAATATTCTTAATCATGTGTTTTTCCACAACCACTTGTGATAAATAACTATAATTTAGAGGAATCAAGACCCATAATATAGAAGATATTTCTACTGGAAAGTTATATTCATCCTTGCATCGATAGGTAATCATACATTGATAAGGTATATGAAATGTGACATACCTTACATGGAAATTGATATGAGAACCATATAGAAAAATCCAATACATGCTAAATATCACATCAAAGTACACTATAATAAGGATAAAAAGATTTCCAAGATGTACTTTCCCAAAAAATTCAACTGGAGAATAATTATAAACATTTAATGTCACTGTTGTGCTATTAGGAGACTTCACACCTAAATAAACATCTAAATGTAGAGGTAATATAGTGATAACCATATAAAATTATTCATAAATAAAAGAGTGGGTGTATCTATAGTCAAATATAACATTTTCATCTTTAGATTGGATGATAGATGTACCTTTCACCACATCCTTATCGTACTCCACGTCACCGATAGTGATTTCATGTAACATTCCAATATCATTAGACATAAGAGTTTATTGATGTTGATAATACTTAATGAACATTATATTAGGAATTTATTAGAATAATGACCCATTTCTTTTCACTTGTAACATTGACGTGTAGAATATGCATTATGTGTCACCTTTTCTTTGATCGCATCGGTAGACATATTTTCCCAATCACATCAGCATTCAACTACCCGATGATCATCTATTACATGAATAAAACAATTTTTATTCCCTTTAAGACAATTCCATCCAAGATTCTTTCCACACATTGAGTATAAGGGAAAACTCATCTTCTTTTCAATGTGGTCTTTAGAGTTTACTTTGAATTCCATTTTACTCTTCTTATCAAACCCATACGACTGATGGTTTACTCTAATCTCAATCTGAACCTTGAGAACACATCGAACAATATCCTTGTAGCTATTGAAGTCCCTTATGGTTAATGCCCCTCAGACACTTGGATTTAAGTCACTAAATATTCGATCAATTTGACTCACATGTTGGATAATAATTCTAGAATTATACCTTGAGAGTCTTGTAAAATATTCTTCGTAGGAACCAAAGGATTCATCATCCTTTTATTAAGTTCAATGAACTAATTCTCCATATTTGTTCGATGAATACATGGAATGTACTTGTTAAAGAATTAGTTCTTGAACTCAGCCCATTACATAGACTCAATTTTATATCTTTTACTTATATTCATGACAAGATTCCACCATTAAATAGATTCACCATCCAAAAAATATTCTTCTATGAAGAATTTATCATGTAAGAAACATTTCAGAATAGAAAATATCTTTTCATTGGTACTGATCCATTTTTCAACCACTAATGCATCAGAAGACCCACTGATTAGAGGTGGTCACTGCCTCAAGAAGGATTCAATAGAATTTTTCTCCCTACTTTATTTGTTTGGAAGACCTGCATGATTCATAGCTTGATAAAGTTTTGTGAGCATGTCTACACAATTTTTTATTCTAGATCCCATAACATTTTGTTGCTCAGGGGGATAATCATTTCATTGCATGTCTCATTCAGCATTAACGTGTTTCCTTCTTCTTCCAATCATTGAATAAAAGAAAGAAGTATAGTATGAGACACACTAATCATAATAAGAAAACCACATAATTAATGTCTAAAATATCAATTTAGGACACTTCAGGTTTTATCCTAGGTTATTCATGAACATATCTAAAACAATAGTATAGGATTGTAACCTATATTTAAACATGTCCTCAGGGTTCTTACTAAAGTTCTCTCATCCTAGTTACCAAGGGTTAACTATACCTTTACTCTGATACAAACTATAATAGCCCAAACACTACATATACAACATTACTTCAACATTGACGAATATTTAAAATATAACATAACAAAAACCACTCCATGATAGTATAGGTTTAGTGTTTTTAGAAATAGGGAAACCTAAACAATAGGTTCATAAAACATACATAGTGTCTCCCACTTATTCCTATATAACTAGAGTCCTTTTTTGAAATATCTTACTTAACAACATTCTTCATTGCCTAGTGAGAAGAAAAATATGAAATGGTGATCTCAAATTCTTAGTAAGGGTAAAAAAGGGAAATATCAATTATATCATAATCATAAGAACATAACTTTTGAAAATATTATCTTACATATAAAAGATCATAATATCATGTCATGGGATAAATCAAAAAACTGCCATGTAATTCCATTAGTCATAAAATAAGACATGAATTTTCCAAGAATACCCACGTAATCATAGAAAATTATTTCATATTAGTCAATGCTATTTATTGATACCATCACAACAGACCAAGTCCACTTCTGAACCGCGTTCACTCCTTGTTCCAACCCAATATTACTAAACCAGATTTACTGGTTGTTTCAGTCATGTCTATCTCATGAAATATAAACCATTACCCAATGAATTACAGGGAGATATAGGTCCCACCCATCTCATAATTCAATCATTCTTATATTTTCCACAAAACATAAACCATTCACCATAGTATAACCAGAGGAACAAAAAAATGTGGGTTTCTTAAACATCATTCTATCATAACATAATCTATATAAGATAAATAGATTTTATAGAAATAATTCCATTATAAACACAATAAAAAAACAATAATTGGGATAAAAACATAAACCTATGTCATCATAAATGGAAAATAATTTTTACAAAACACTTGAGTTTAATTCCTGAGTAAATTAATCATTCTTCTTAAAAATCGTTTTTGTTCCTCAAAATTCAAAAAAAACAATTAAAAGATATTACTTTATATAAAAATAACTTTGTTATATTTTATTGGAATATTTAAGGAAATATAGAATTATGAAATCATAAAAATAAATTAATATCATACAATCTAAAGACATTATTCTTGTACTTTTGTTGGAAAAGTAAAAATGTACCTCGTATTGAATACGACAAAAGACTCAATTCTTACCATTCAGTAAGAACTCGCCAATATGTAAAATTGAATTTAAAAAATTATAAAAGGATGTAAATATTATTTTGAAATATATATTTAGGAAACAAGGATGTTGATGATAAATATACCCCAGTAAATACTTATTAATAATCAATCACTGATAAAAACATGATTTGCAATGTTATCCCTTACCATTGGTCTGATATGATTTGTATTTATCTAAAACTATTGTATAATGATTTAAATAATGTTATAGATTTATTAGAGAATAATAATTATTTTTATGATAACATATATTATCATATTTTCATCCGTTTGATTGTAACATTTCATTGTTACTTGTTAGTCCGGTATTAACTATGTTATGTTCTTATGCATGTTTTGAATGATAAGCTCTTATTCATCTTTTTAAGTTATATTTATATCATTTAAATAATGGTATTATTATAATATATATAATATTTATTAATTAAATTAATATATATAATCATGGTATAATGAAGAACATATAGAATAAATCACATCACATCGTGGAGACGGTAGGTTGTACGTATGCATGAACAATGATATCATTCAAAAAATTATTGAATGGGTTTAAAGTGGATGATGCATGATAATTGAGAATTATTATCTTGTTATAGTAATAATATAGAGTTATAATTTACATAATTATACCCATCCATGTATGGTTAGGGTGAAAAAATGATTACACTACGGTGTTCCGATGGTAAGCTGTACGTACGAACGCATAGATATTTAATTTTGATAGGATAGAATGTGAAATATGGTTTTTTTATATTTATAATAACCTATTATTATATAATTGATACTTATGTTATTAATTTATAATTAAACAACTTATTAGGAAAAAGTAGAAGAGGAAATAAGTTTGGATGAATCGGTAGAAAATATTACCTCTTCCTTGACGTGCTTCCTCTAAATCTCTTCTTAGACCACTAGAGTTTCTTGTTGAAGATTCCCATAACCTCTACAATGAAAATAGGGAATTTTAGAAGGAAATATGGATAGGTATGGCCCTGTTTTATAGCTCAAAATAATTAAATAGATGATAGAGGATGTGCCCTTTTATAATTGATGTGAGGAAAACTTTTAGGAACTCCACAAAGAATAATTTATAACAAAATAAAATCATACCCAAAAACATTCAAAATGTATCAATTTCAAATATCATATGAGATAGGGTTGTAATATCATCAACCAAAAAAATTTGGAAATGTGATTTTTTTAATTTATATAATTTTTTTTTAATTTACACCTAGTTATTCTTTTTAATTTTAATTGTGGTAATAAAATTATAATTATTTAATGGTTATATATTTTTAATAATATATTTTTAATTGACAACAAATGTATATTTTATAAAAACTTAGATTTTATAATTACCACTTCGTAATTTTTAAATATTTTTATAACTTCAAAATAATTTAATAATATCTTATTTTCATAAAATATCAAGAGTGTCAATTTTAAAAATAATCATTTAACTGACATTAAAATCAATTTACACATAAGATAAAATAGAAAACAAAAACTGAATACTAACCTAAAAATCATTAATTGAAATCCAACATAGTTAAAACATGCATCAAAATATTCCTCTAAAAAGGATATGGAAAATAGTAAAATAATCTGAGTAAATACTTATTGTGATTTTAAATTAAAATAAATAATTATTTATTTTAATGAATATATATATATATATACCTATTTTTTATGCTTGATATATACTTTTCTTAAAAAAAATTTAGTTTTATGACCAAAAATTCATCATTAAAACATCTTTGAGATGACAACATCATTTTACACAGATAGAGAAGGTAAAATATACAACGAAATATGAAATATAATCGGTTACCAAACATATATGAATTACGTTCAAGGTACCACATTTTAACTTAATGAAAACAAATTTGATTTAATCAAATACATTATATATATATAAGAACTCATGAAGTAAGAGACATATATAATGTGGTTTAGTGGTATAATTGTAAATCCATAGAAAAAAGAGAAAAATAAATGATAAAATAAAATATCATAATGTTTCCATTGTATATATATAGTTCTCAAGAAGAACAATCATAACCCAATGAATAAAAATATGATTCGAAAAACACATGCATTAATAGGAATGAAAGTATAAATGGGTTACCGAAAAATGGAAATACAAATTATTAAAAAATTATATATAATAATTATAATTTAAGGTAAAAGGTAAGTGAATATAGAACATAAATTAAGATATTTTTTGAAATATCAATCTTGCCTCATGAATTTTAAATTTAGAAAATGAAACCATTATATCATTGGAGTCTTTCAAATCAAACCCCCATAAGGGATATGATTTCAAATGATACATTAAATACCGTAAATAATGAAAATATAGTAATAAAAAATATTAAATGGGATGTTGATACACCCCTTGAAATAAAATATAGTGTATATAAAAAATTATAATATTAAATACAAATTTGGGCCAAAATTCCATTACTATAATTCATGAATTCCACTGAAGGGATTGAATCATGACAAGGAGTTACATTTTCTATTGAAGGAATCCTTGTAAATGGGGGGAATATTATATATTATTATGAATTGCAGATAATGGAAGTGAAAGATGATTCTAGGGTAAGGAAATAAGATGTTTTTCATGTGGAAACCATAATCATGGACTGATCATAAGGGGGTGGTGAGTGGCTCCATTTATAAGTGATAGGAATAGTTTTTTTGTAAATATTTAATCTAATATATTGAGATTAAAATTTTCACATATAAATAAGAATTAAAATGGAAAATAATTGAGTTGATAGTGGTTTTGGTCAATAAAAACCTAAAAAATGCATTTACATACATATTTTTTCATGTTAGGAATTCTAATCCTTTTAATAACCATTTTCACACTTTTTTCCTTTCTTATGGTACCTAATATTTACCTAAGAAATTTATTATAATGAATAAAAAATTGGGAATGAATAAATTTTTGATATCTACTACTTCCAAATATTAAAAAAATTATTAAAAAAACTTATATTTATAAGAATGATTAAATTTAATATTAGATAATGCAATACGTAATAATTTTTTAGAGAAAACAATATGTTGTAGATTAAAATTTATATTTGTTATATAATTAACAATTATTTAAATTTTAAACATGTAAAATGTTTTATTATAAAATATTATTTACATCTCATGAAAATAAATAAATATTTAATTTTACTAAAATAATATTTTATTGAATGGAATGAAAAAACAATATATTTCCTTTGAAACTATTACTTATTTTATTAGACATAGGTTTCTAAATTCAAAAATGAACTAAAAATATTATTTATATAGTTAATGAATAATTTTTTATCATAGAGATTCATTTAAACAATCCATATTATAAGTAATTCTGGATATAGTCATAAATTCCATAATTTAATAAAATCATTATTTCACTATTCACCAAAATTACAATTAAATAATAAATATATCAAAAATTTACCTTAATGCAATATTTATATATGGAATCAAAAATTTATTTTTAGTTTTAAAAATTAAAATTATAAAATTTATAAATTTAACTTTTTAAAGAAAATTCATAAATTAAAAAAAAAATTAATTTTATAGAAAAAATGGAATTTTTAAACATAATGTGTTCTCATTATTATTTCCTATTTAATTAATTTTTACAGATTGTAAATAAGTTGAAACATAATACATTATATATATAATAATTAAAAATTGTCTTAATTAATTAATTAATATGCAAAAACGTCACTCCATAGTGAACAATCCTTTTCAATATTTAGTCATATTATTTATATCGAATCTAAATGATAATAATTATCACGGTAAATAGAAATTTATTTAATACAATTTTTATTATTCTTATAATTTTCTTGATAATATTAATCAAATGTGTTGTGACCAAATTTCTTCATTGGTTCATGAGGATAATTTTTTTAATATAATGTATGTTTAATGAATCATATTAAAAATATCATGATGTTACATTCTCTCCCTTTATATAAATTTTTTCATAAAATTATTAATTATCATTCCCAAAATGATTAATCTAATTGATCCATAAGAAACACAAGATACATCTTATACTAAGGTATCCGCATAAATATCCTTTTTAATACTAGAAAACTACTTATCCTATATTTGATTCATTAGGTGTTCTATATGACATACCTTTCACAACATCATTTTGTGATCATATTTCATTCCAAATACTACAAAAATCTTCTATTAATGCCTAATTGATACATTGATAATGATCATTTTCATGATCCTGTTTTTTTCATAGTTCATTTAAGAACATTATCAGCTCATCCAATTTTACCTTAAGTTATTTTATTTGTTAGTTGTTAACCTATTTCTTAATGTATTTAAGAAATAAATAGTTCATTTAAAGTATGGAAATAAAATATGATTAACAAAATAATATACCCTATAAGTGTCTAGTAATGTGTTTAGTGTTGGGATTTATCATCGAGAAATTGAATTAAGATAGAGTTCATACTCAACCATACCATTTCAAGGTGATTACCAATTGTCACATCTATGTCACAACCACATCCATACGAAACATTCTCCATAAGGATGTAATTTTTAAGAGATCCACAAAATATCTACTTTTCCAAAACAATGCGATAGTATCTTATACAAACACATATCAGTTAAACATATCCTTATGGTTTTAACTAGGTATCTCTAATGATAATACACAAAAATAATTAAAATAATCCTAAAAAAATAACAAATTCTTAATTTTATACCAACTACAATGACCCTATCTAATCATATCTTTATTTTACTTCATTTCTACAATCTCAATATTATATTACCGATTATGAAACAAATCCAAATAATGGATGGATTAGTTTCTTCAGGGATTATCTACCATGTCTTTTCATCCAAAAGTATGTTTCATATAAAATTATTTCATTTTTTATGTCTTCAACATCTCCGAAAAATAATCTCTATAAAAACATCTCTCTAAATATATTCATATAAAAAATTTACTAGGTAATATGAAAAAAATTATGGGATGAGATCAAATCATCAATATGAGAATTACTCCTCCATATTAACTAAATGGTTAGACTATAAGCATGTGAGAAAAAATTAGAAACAAGGAAATATATTATAAAATCACAATAAAACAATATGATTTCTCTAAATTTTATTATAGAACGGAATATAATCT
Source organism: Viscum album (assembly GCA_963277665.1). Lineage (NCBI taxonomy): Eukaryota > Viridiplantae > Streptophyta > Magnoliopsida > Santalales > Viscaceae > Viscum > Viscum album. The sequence goes on along the minus strand of OY728119.1, from coordinate 1,827,458,325 downwards.
CGAATAGAAATTCATCTCCCATGACATTACAGTGTTATACAATAAAATTAAACTATACAGAATAATAATATAAAACTAACTTATAAATGTGGAATAATATTAGTAAATGATGACATTTGGAAAAATGAAAAATATAATCATGTCCATAACCAATATTGTGGTAATATCATAACCACAATTATAATCATTCACAAATGTATGAGATTATCCATTATGAAATTACACTCTTGATATAAAATGTTATAAAATATAAATATTTACAATAAACATTTATAAACTTGTGTGAATCACTATAATATTGTTATAATAATGAAAAAACATGTGATCATAGATAATCCATAATTACACTAACGTAAAACCTGGTGAAAATTTATAAACTACAATTATAGTCATGAAAAACATTACGGGATTATCTTAAGTAAAATCACACTCATGAAAATATTTTTTGGAATAAATAACCACATTCATACTCATGTAAAACCATTTGCTCATATCTAAAATGAAATTATACCCATAAATAACCTTCAGATAATAGCTAAACTGCAATTATACTCACAGTAAACTCTAGGAACAAATAATAACATTATCACATCCATAAAAAATATTCATAGTTGAATATATATAGAAGAAAAATATAATAACTCAACTTTAATATCCCAATATTGATGTTTAATTTAGTACATTTCTTTAATATACAAGGGATCAAACCAGACATGATCGATTAGTATAACATTCTTGTGAGACTAGATATATACCCGATTTATATATTGTAATATAAATATATAAAAAAGCAAATGAAACATTATTTTATCATTGACTTAATTCATAATATCATTCCTCATATCCTAGGGTAAGTATGAAAATATATAGTGATCTTAGATTCTTCTTCATGGTTGCATACAACAGGAGAAATTATGACTATATAAAAAATAATTAATATGATAGAGTAATATGGGATCCTATAATTTTTATGAGACCAATTAATGAATCGAGCGGGTTACCCTAACTAGGACAAACTAACCAATTTCATGTCATAAATATTATTAAAATTTCAAATTAGAAACATAATTCATTCTCAAAATGCCTTATGTGTCAAAAATTATTTGTATTAAAGAAATTATAAACAAAAAAAATATTTCAACATTGTTATCGTAAGACCATTAGATATTGAATAGATATGGTATCATTGGATCATATACCCATTTTAGTTAAATGGTTTTTTAATAAATGATAATTCATTTATAGGGTCACTAAAAAATTTATTAGGAGAGTAAAATTTTTATTTCTGAAATTAATTATTTAACGTAGGAAAACTTTCAAAAAAATTGGAAAACCATTTTCTTTGAATAAAAATATGGAATAATGTAAAGGATTATTTATACAAAATAATATTTATCTAGGTGATAAAATCAATGTATGTTGTGTATGTTTAAACAATGATATGATTTACAACATTGGTAAACACTACCACATTCGGAATATAAAAATAAAGTTACTTTAAAACAATTTTATAGAAAGTAAAAAATTTGTAAAAACAAATTTACTAAATATTGGGTGAATACTAAATTTTTTTTAAATATATTGTATTAAATATATTAAGATGGAAAAAATAGTTATAAGTTCAACATTATAGAAATAATTTTAAAATAATGGTTGTTACATATAAAATACATTTTTAAATTTTTATCCAATAAGATAATAAAAGAAAACTATAACAAGAATCCCAAAAAATGTATATATCAGAATAAAATATATTTTTTAAATATATTAGGATCATTTAATTGTCCAAATTTTAATCTAATGATAACTAATTAGGAAATACAATGAGATTTTAACAGTAATGCATTTCTTTAAGTGTGAAATTACTCATATGTTATTTTCACCACCTGTAAAACAAATATTAAACTATTGTACTTATATAAAATAATAGATAGTTTCTAATTGAAGTTCCCAGATCAGTGTGAATCACTGAGAGGGGGAGGGGGTGGATCAGTGATCCTTTAAAACTTTTTACTAATTGATTCTTAATCAATTAAACCTCTATGGCTTGTTAAGGCCTCGATCCACTCTTCTTATGTCTCTCAACCTTTCCCGGATAATGCAGTAATGAAAAGGCACAGGACACAAGGATTTACAAGGTTCGGCACCAAAGGCCTACATCCTTGCCATGCTCTCCCAGCATGGATTCTCCATTATAACCTGTTAAAATTACAATGGTCGATACAGAGTCCCACTGTATCTCTCCTGAGTCCCACAGGAGGGTCTTTATACTGCGTCACACAGTGTTACCGGAGTCCCACTGGCCTGCTCCAGAATCCCACTGAACACTTCTTCTCCCTGAGTCCCACAGGGTCTTCTCTTGGCCCCTCGAGTCGCACGAGTAGCTCTTCTTCACTTTAAGCTTCTTCAAGTATCTTCAGCAGTCTGGGATAAAGACTGCTGGCCTTGCTTTGTACCTCTGATCACTTGTGATGATCAGGTCTTCTCGTCTTGCTCAGGATTTATCTCCTTCTAAGGATGACCTGGCTTCTAACTACTGAAAAACTCAGACAAACAATATCATTCACTTCAGTCTGGCTCAGTCTCACATCAGAACAACTTCATGCACTAAGTGCATGGCATCTCTGCTTCCTCATGCACTGATTGCATGGCCTTCTCAAATTCTTCAAGATCTTCAGGTCTTGGACAACTCAAATGCACACAAGCAGATTTAGCTTTGTTCACGTGTGCACGTGCATGCATGTAAGCATGCACTCCCCTTTCTTTCTTCTTGGTGCAATAAACCCACAAAGGGTGTAATCACTTCAAGCACACACCTTCTCACTTGAACTTCACACTTTTGTTCAATGTGTTTACACACATAAATGTGTGTTATACTTTGTGTGAGTCTTCTTCTTCTTCCAAGTGTATCTATTCCACTTAGAGCACACACATAGGTTCGGCCACTTCACTTTGTTGTTTTGCACACACAACTTTGTTCTTTGCTTTGCACACACACAATAAGTGTGTATTTGGCCTTCACTATTTTTGCACACACACAAGCTATCCTCGGCCTTCTTTTCAAATGCACACACACACAAAGTGTGGTGGTCTTCACTCTTCAAGAATGCACACACAAATGCACTAAGGACTCGGGTCTCCTTTGGTTGCACAAGGCTACAGCATTTCCTTCCCTTCTTGCACACACAGCCGAATATGTCCTTCTCCACTTATGCACACACACAAATGCTTGAGGCTCGGGTCTTCTTGTTTAGCACATAAGCACTAAGGCCCTCGGGTTCTTCTCCACTTGATCTTTAAGGCGCGCAAGGTGGTGCGACCTCACTGTCTTCAACCGCGCAAGTGCACAAGGCACAAACGGCGCGCAATCTCCTCGGATGCAAGGCACCTCAACCACGGGGCGCACAAGTGCTACTGCCCCGGGTTCTTCCTGCCGCCCAAGGGAAGGCACGCAGGGGTCTTCTCCTCTTCTTCTTTCGCGCAAGGAGTGTGCAAAAGGAACCTTACGGAGCAAGGGGTGCTCCGGGCTTCACTGCCGCGCAGGGTGCTGCGCGGGGCTTCGACTTCGCGAGGCACAAAGTGCTTCTCACGGGACTTCTCTCTTCAGAGGATCAGCAAGCAAGCCCCAAGAGCTCGGGCTCTCTTTTTATAGGCATAGAATCCTCAAGACATCCACGTGGGATAAATCTCAAATCCCCAAAATAATGGGATCTTCAAGATTTTTTCAAATCTTGAACTTTCTCCTCGGTTCACCACGGGTTCTTCTCTTTTTATTTTCCTTCACATTTATGCGTTTTTGAACGCGTGCATGCCTCTGTTAATACCTGTCCATGCAGATCAACAACACCGAATGGCCTCGCACCTTCAGTTTGCCTTCGGCTTCGACCGAAATATTACTCTCGTTGCATGCAAACTCATTTTCGTGCATGGATGGGTTCAGAAGGGCCAGACGAGCTCTATGGTGCCTTTATCTTCGACAATGGTGGTTGGGAGCTTCAAAACCATCCTCGGGGAGGCTCTGGTTCAGCGGCGATGTCGGGGGTGCCTTGGCTGAGCATGAGGAAGAGGATGATGCGGCAGCCGTTGGATCAGGAGTTTGAAATACATCGGACGGCCGCGATCAGAAGATCTCGCGCGGGATCGATCGTGCGGTCGAGATCTGACGCGCGATCGATCGGGCGGCCAGGATTCGTTCCCGGTGAAATTTCCGCATCCCACATCGAAACGGGGCGCGGTTTTGCAGCGGCTTATTACCAAAGTGCTCCCATCAGCTCAGCAATTGAATCTCCTCCCCTCTTGGTGCCGCCCCGCGCCAAGTTCTCCCTGCGGGCGCGCTCTGCGCCCACTCTGCTCCCTGCGGGCGCGCTACTGGCGCCCACTATGCTTCCTCGGGTGCGCGGGCTTCACCACCGTGTGCCCTCGGGGGCTTATACACGGCCCCGGCCGCCTTGTTCTTGCACCATGGGATCCCCCATGGGCGATGCGCCTTAGGCCCACAAGTGCCTTGGGGTTGAACCCTTAAGGCTGGCCCTTGGTGGCTAATTTTTTGCTTGAGGAAACACTTTGTTAAAAACAAAGTTCTCCCAATGTATAAATGCCAAATGCCACTTCTCTAAGACATCCTTCTTCTACATTTCTTCTTCACTTGAATTCTTCAATCCTCCTCAACATGTATTCAGTACTTAGGAAGGTTACTTCTTCAACCGAGCTCCTGAATCAATTAAATCTTCAATATTCGTCAATGATCCAATTAGAGGTTAAGTTGGATCACATTCACATTCACATGCACTAAGTGTTAGTGCATGGACTACATTAATCCACTTCATCCACTTAGAAGTTGTCGATGGATCCCTTTCATCTCCTCATGCATTGTGAAGACAATGCATGGTCTTCAATCAAAGTTGTGACATTGTATCATCAGGATACAAGTTCTTTGAACTTAAAGACCAGTTCAACAATCGTCTGATATCACTAGAGAATCTTTCAACCACATCTCCTATGCCACTTAGTGAATCTCCTAAGTGACATGCATCTTAGTACCATGGCCATTCTCCTTCATCACCATCACCATCACATCCTTTTTCATTCACATATTGAAACTCTCTGACATCCATCCATTCATTCCTTGACAACAACATACCTCATTGACAACAAATGCAACACAGTGCACTTCAATCTCCCCCTTTGTATTTGTTGGCAATACACTAGAGCACATATGAATGGGTCAATATGTGTGCCAATATTTCTCCCCCTTATTGGAAACCAAATGCAAAGGTGTGGTGTGGTTCTCTTCAAAAATATCTCTTCCTCCCTTCGAATAGCATCTTCTTGAAAAGCACTAAGAGAGGGATGATGTCACATGTTCTCTTTAGCAAAGAACCTTTAGTTGATCAACTCTAAGTCTACTTGGGCTAACCCGGTGTAGAAAACAAGAGTGATGTGACCAAGGAACTCAATGATATCCATCATTCACTGTACATGTGAGATCATGCTTCAGGGGTTTGAAATTTTTCAGATATATCAATGAATTTGCTAAATCCTGCACAACTTCACAAAACTCATTAGAAAGTTCAGTGCAAAGATAAAGCTTCCCCCATTCATCCATTTTCATAAGATGATATTAATCTCAGAACATCATCTTCTTCAGATTTGCTCCCCCTCAAGGGGTGCACTCCGTTCTATCCAAACCATCCTCCAGATGAGAATGATCATCATCTTCAATTCCCTGCAATGTTAGCACATGTATATACCAAGAGTATAAGGTAATAAGATGGAACCTCCTTGGTTCATCAATGTGAACAACAAGGTTGAGAAGATTCTCTCAACCGAGATGTCCCATTTTCACCAGTCTTCACACTTGCACATTTGATCTTCATTGATGATTGTGCTGGTGTGGTTCTTAAAACATCTTCATGTGAAACCTTCTTCTTCCCTTTTGCTTTAGCAATTGCCAGAACTTCATCTTTAGCTCTCTGCAGATCTCTGGCAAGTTGCAACTGATTTGGCCATATGACAAGTAAGTCACTTGGAAGTGTGGCCTCAGTTCTGGAAGTTCCACATGGTTCTTTTGATGCTGTTAAGCTACCTTTCTTAGGCAACTTATTTTCAATCAATCCCTTCTGCTTCTTCTGGATTGATTGTCTTTTTGAGTCCATTCTGCTTCTATTCAGTTCCATGGCTTGTTCACAAAGATCCATGGTATGACCTTTCTTTCCACAGTAGAAGCATATTTTCTTAGTGGTCCTTCTGGATGCATCACCCTTCTTGGATTTAGACTCCAAGGACTTCTCTTCATTTCTCAAACACTTCTTGGGAGCATTTTCTACTTTCTTCTTGCATCCCAAGGAATCTTTTTGAGCCAGGTTCTGTGATATTTTCTTCTTTTGAGCTCTGGATACAGTTGGAGACTGACATGTATCTTTTTGACCACTTTTCCAATCATCCCAGATGTTATCAAGTAATCCAAATCTATTTGCAGTAAACAGATGTCTCTGGACCTGTGGATGTTGCTTATTTCCTTCTAGCTTGCTCCCCCTTGGCATGCGCTTCCTCTGTGCTTTGGCATTCAGTGGATTGTACCAACAATCCTTTGCACAATGCCCATACTTGTTACAACACCAGCATTGTCCCACGAATCTTGACCTCTTCAGTCCTTCTGATTGTAGGGTACTTTTCTTGACCTGTTTTGTTGTTTCAGGAGAGCTTTCTTTCTTCATCTTCTTCATCCATACTTGTTTGGAATTATTCTTCCATCCTGCACTTTTTGTGGAAACACAATTAGAAGCATTAGTACAAGATGGGATGGATGGTACCTTCCTTTTAGAAGATGTTTCCCTTTTATTAGAGGATGCCTTTCTTTTAGAATCATCCTTCTCAAAGCATACTTGAGTAGCAACATTTCTACTTTTAGCTGACTGGGAGGATTCAGCTTTGGGTGATTGCAGATTTTTTAATATCACCTCCAGTTCTAAGAATTTCATATTGAGGGAGTTCTTCTCATCCTCAATAGTTCTTAGGTTTCCTTCCCAATTTTCCACCAGTTGTTTCATCTGGTCTTCATGCACCTTCTTCAATTCTTGCAATGAGTTGTCAAGCTCCTTCACCATTTTGACATTGTCTTTGAGTTGAGCATCTCTGACATTCATTGACACTTTATGCCTCTTTTCCAGTGCATGAAAAACATCTTTGACTAATATCATAAATAATTCTTTCTCAAAAGGCTTCTTTGCAATTCTTCAGCAGTGTCTTCATATCTTTCATTGCAAAGAGAAACTGTTTCATCTTTAGCCTTCACAAGCTTTCTAAGAGTGTTGGTTATGCCAACCCTTTTTGCCAATTGATCTTCCATTGCATTGGCTTCTTCTTCTAGCTGTAATTTTTCTTCTTGAAGATCAAGGATGCCAGTAGTAATACACATTGCCACTTCCTTGGGGACAGTCTTCTGAAGATATTTGAGTGAATTTTGAAGATCATTCATTATTCCAACTTCATCACAGCTAGGAAATGCTTTCTTCATCTTCTTCGCCTGTTTCTTCTTTCTATTTTTCTGAGTCTTGGCAGATATCTCCATTTGAGGCTGGTCACTCATTTCCTCAAACCTGCACTTCATAAAGACTCCCTTGGATCTTTTAGAGGTAACCTTCCCTCTGATACCAATGGAAGTGCCCAGATCAGTGTGAATCACTGAGAGGGGGAGGGGGTGAATCAGTGATCCTTTAAAACTTTTTACTAATTGATTCTTAATCAATTAAACCTCTATGACTTGTTAAGGCCTCGATCCACTCTTCTTATGTCTCTCAACCTTTCCCGGATAATGCAGTAATGAAAAGGCACAGGACACAATGATTTACAAGGTTCGACACCAAAGGCCTACATCCTTGCCATGCTCTCCCAGCATGGATTCTCCATTATAACCTGTTAAAATTACAATGGTCGATACAGAGTCCCACTGTATCTCTCCTGAGTCCCACAGGAGGGTCTTTATACTGCGTCACATAGTGTTACCAGAGTCCCACTGGCCTGCTCCAGAATCCCACTGAAGACTTCTTCTCCCTGAGTCCCACAGGGTCTTCTCCTGGCTCCTCGAGTCGCACGAGTAGCTCTTCTTCACTTTAAGCTTCTTCAAGTATCTTCAGCAGTCTGGGATAAAGACTGCTGGCCTTGCTCTGTACCTCTGATCACTTGTGATGATCAGGTCTTCTCGTCTTGCTCATGATTTATCTCCTTCTAAGGATGACCTGGCTTCTAACTACTGAAAAACTCAGACAAACAATATCATTCACTTCAGTCTGGCTTAGTCTCACATCAGAACAACTTCATGCACTAAGTGCATGGCATCTCTCCTTCCCCATGCACTGATTGCATGGCCTTCTCAAATTCTTCAAGATCTTCAAGTCTTGGACAACTCAAATGCACACAAGCAGATTTAGCTTTGTTCACGTGTGCACGTGCATGCATGTAAGCATGCACTCCCCTTTCTTTCTTCTTGGTGCAATAAACCCACAAAGGGTGTAATCACTTCAAGCACACACCTTCTCACTTGAACTTCACACTTTTGTTCAATGTGTTTACACACTTAAATGTGTGTTATACTTTGTGTGAGTCTTCTTCTTCTTCCAAGTGTGTCTATTCCACTTAGAGCACACACATAGGTTCGGCCACTTCACTTTGTTGTTTTGCACACACAACTTTGTTCTTTTCTTTGCACACACACAATAAGTGTGTATTTGGCCTTCACTATTTTTGCACACACACAAGCTATCCTCGGCCTTCTTTTCAAATGCACACACACACAAAGTGTGGTGGTCTTCACTCTTCAAGAATGCACACACAAATGCACTAAGGCCTCGGGTCTCCTTTGGTTGCACAAGGCTACGGCCTTTCCTTCCCTTCTTGCACACACACCCGAATATGTCCTTCTCCACTTATGCACACACACAAATGCTTGAGGCTCGGGTCTTCTTGTTTAGCACATAAGCACTAAGGCCCTAGGGTTCTTCTCCACTTGATATTTAAGGCGCACAAGGTGGTGCGGCCTCACTGTGTTCAACCGCGCAAGTGCACAAGGCACAAACGGCGCGCAATCTCCTCGGATGCAAGGCACCTCAACCACGGGGCGCACAAGTGCTACTGCCCCGGGTTCTTCCTACCGTGCAAAGGGAAGGCGCGCAGGGGTATTCTCCTCTTCTTCTTTCGCGCAAGGAGTGCGCAAAAGGAACCTTACGGAGAAAGGGGTGCTCCGAGATTCACTGCCGCGCAGGGTGCTGCGCGGGGCTTCGACTTCGCGAGGCACAAAGTGCTTCTCACAGGACTTCTCTCTTCAGAGGATCAGAAAGCAAGCCTCAAGAGCTCGGGCTCTCTTTTTATAGGCATAGAATCCTCAAGACATCCGCGTGGGATAAATCTAAAATCCCCGAAATATTCGGATCTTCATGATTTTTTCAAATCTTGAACTTTCTCCTCGGTTCACCGCGGGTTCTTCTCTTTTTATTTTCCTTCACATTTATGCGTTTTTGAATGCGTGCATGCCTCTGTTAATACCTGTCCATGCAGATAAACAACACCGAATGGCCTTGCACCTTCAGTTTTCCTTCGGCTTCGACCGAAATATTCCTCTCGTTGCATGCAAACTCATTTTCGTGCATGGATGGGTTCAGAAGGGCCAGACGAGCTCCATGGTTCCTTTATCTTTGACAATGGTGGTTGGGAGCTTCAAAACCATCCTCGGGGAGGCTCTGGTTCAGCGGAGATGTCCGGGGTGCCTCGGCTGAGCTTGAGGAAGAGGATGATGCGGCAGCCGTCGGATCAGGAGTTTGAAATACATCGGACGGCCGCGATCAGAAGATCTCGCGCGGGATCGATCGTGCGGTCGAGATCTGGCGGGCGATCGATCGGGCGGCCAGGATTCGTTCCCGGTGAAATTTCCGCGTCCCACATCGAAACGGGGCGCGGTTTTTCCCCGGCTTATTACCAAAGCGCTCCCATCAGCTCAGCAATTGAATCTCCTCCCCTCTCGGTGCCGCCCCGCGCCGAGTTCTCCCTGCGGGCGCGCTCTGCGCCCACTCTGCTCCCTGTGGGCACGCTACTGGCGCCCACTATGCTTCCTCGGGTGCGCGGGCTTCACCACCGCGTGCCCTTGGGGGCTTATACACGGCCCCGGCCGCCTTGTGCTTGCACCATGGGATCCCCCATGGGCGTGGCGCCTTAGGCCCACAAGTGCCTTGGGGTTGAACCCTTAAGGCTGGCCCTTGGTGGCTAATTTTTTGCTTGAGGAAACACTTTGTTAGAAACAAAGTTCTCCCAATGTATAAATGCCAAATGCCACTTCTCTAAGACATCCTTCTTCTACATTTCTTCTTCACTTGAATTCTTCAATCCTCCTCAACATGTATTTAGTACTTAGGAAGGTTCCTTCTTCAACCGAGCTCCTGAATCAATTAAATCTTCAATATTCGTCAATGATCCAATTAGAGGATAAGTTGGATCACATTCACATTCACATGCACTAAGTGTTAGTGCATGGACTACATTAATCCACTTCATCCACTTAGAAGTTGTGGATGGATCCCTTTCATCTCCTCATGCATTGTGAAGACAATGCATGGTCTTCAATCAATGTTGTGACATTGTATCATCAGGATACAAGTTCTTTGAACTTAAAGACCAGTTCAACAATCGTCTGATATCACTAGAGAATGTTTCAACCACATCTCCTATGCCACTTAGTGAATCTCCTAAGTGACATGCATCTTAGTACCATGGCCATTCTCCTTCATCACCATCACCATCACATCCTTTGTCATTCACATATTGAAACTCTCTGACATCCATCCATTCATTCCTTGACAACAACATACCTCATTGACAACAAATGCAACACAGTGCACTTCACTAATAATAACATATATGATAGAAAATAATATTTGAACCCTGTTTTATTAATTATTTAATAATAAAATCATCATTACCGAATGATAACTATTTCTTTTTTTCATGATTTTTTTGTACATGCATATTTCTCACAATTTAATCATCTATAGAATTTTGATAATGATAAAATTATAATATTTATTTTTTATATTCCAGTTTATAATAATACATTAAATATGTACATGAAAATGAATTACAAACCTTTTCTAGGTTATAGTCCATATGTATGCATGGGTTTTGTTATCTTTTGATAACCAGTGGAATGATAAAAAGATAAATGACATATTGTACTTAAAAAAATAAAATTTTGATAAATATAATATATAATTACTATATTCATCATAATATAAATCCATGAACGGTGATGATGAAAAATGAAAAGCATCATTTTTCAAGGTGATAGTCTGTAGTTATAGACGAATTATTCATTTGTTTCCCATTTTATGTATAAGTTGATTAATAATAATTTCATAATCAATAAAATAATATATTATTATATGGTATATGTAATATTTTTTATTTCAAATTTTATATCACATAGTTTAAGGATGTATAAAAAGAAATAAAATTAAAACACTCAATTAAGAGTTGAACCTTTTCATTGGAAAACCTACATGGGTCTACATTTTAATTAAAAAAATGATGGTATTTTATTTAAAAAATGACCTCAATATCATCGGTAATGATTTTAGGAAGGTATATTTGAAGGGATCAGCTGAGTTTAGAGGATCATTAACAATGTATATGAAAGGATAAGGGGTGTATTTTAAAAATTGAGGGAGGGGACACAGTTGGAATTTTTCAAAATATAAAAATATATTAATGAATTACTATTGCCAAATAGAACCGTGATCACACATCATAAAAGAAGATAAGGATAAGTTTGAACTAAAACAAACCAATTGGTTTTAATAAATACGTTTGTGATATCCTCAAATTCTATTATTCTTAACCCCTTAAGACCATTTTATACATAACTAAGTCGATAAATCATTAACATGGTTATTATTCATTATGAAAAAAAATGTTTAACATTGTACCTATTATTAAATATTATGATCAAATTTATGGAATTTAGTTTACATTATTCATAACTAATATGTTAGAGATATTATTTTTAATATAAAATCACAAAATGCAATGTAACCCATTTTTAGAAAGAAAATGTTTATTTAAATAATTAAGTTGATTCTGTAGAGAATTTAAGGAAAATGTTGATTAAAATGTTGTTAATTAGTTTAAGTTAATTTACATAAAGAATATTGTTCTTTCAATTAAAACTAGATAAAACTCAATTAGTTGAATAATTGATTAATGGAAAATAACTATGAACTGTTTTTTATCTAAAAAATTAATTATATCTCTCAATGGATATGAATATATTTCAAAGATGATTATAATATTATTATATACATTATGTTAACCCTTTATAAAATAAAATTTCATTGAAAATTTTATCCATAAAAAATAATGTATTTCATATCACATTATAATTTCATAAATGTGATTTTTTCATAATGTTTTTAATTTTTATTATTCACATAAAAATAAATATTTTCTGAAAAGTATAAAAAACTAAAACTTGTTTATTTTGACGTGATGTTTTAAAAATAAAATTTATTTAATCAAAAGAAATTTATAAACTATATCAATTGTATTTTAATCATATTATTGGAAAACGATTTCTATAATTGTATAATAGTGTTAAATTATCCCATACATAAAAATTATCATCCTTAAAATATTTAAGTGTATCCTCATGAATATATTTCTCTAGTTACTCATAATAGTTGATTCTTGCACCCATATTTCATATTCTCTTTTATTATTTCTCTAAGGAACCTTCACCAATCAAGTCATTAGATTTAGGAAAACATGTTTACTAGTGTTTGGATTGTTGACAAGATCTTCACAGTAAGATAAATCATATCCAATTTTATCTAAAAAGAGAAGAGAACATGTGATGGGGTTTTCATGTATTTTCGAAATAAATGGATATGTAACACATCATGAAAACTATGGTGGCTAAGTAGATGTTCCAATTAGGATAATATAACTCTAATTCATTCACCTGAATTACCTAAAGGCCTTCTTTTTTATTGATTTTTTGATAACCCTTTTAAAGGGATAAGGGGGAACCCTTACAAGGCCAAAAGTCTTAGAGACTACATGACCAATATGTATTAGGAAATATACAGACTATACTTGGAACTTCGCCTCCCAACTTATTCATCACGGTATCAGCTCTCCACCTTCACATGCTTGTTTATCTAGGCATCCCGTGCAAGCACACACCGGTTCTGATAACAATTCTAAACCTTTTCTTTCTGAAAAATTCATTTTATCTTCTGCTCTGGTGAATATGCCTGCTTTGAATCCCCTTCTAGATTTTACTCCTTATAGATTCTGTCTGATCATTGATGTACAATTTTGGTTGGCCCGAAGGTCATGAGGTGGACCGAATATGTCACGACCCGTCCTCGGGGCCCGTGCCGTGACTACCCCAGCCCCTGGCCTATGGAAGGCGGGCTTGGGGTAGTCACGGCACGGGCCCGGAGGACGGGTTCGAAACGGGGGGGTCCGGGTCCAGGCCGACCCGGCCCGACCCCCCCCCCCCCCCTGGGCGGCGCGGTGGCCGGCGGCGGCGACCGGCGGCGGCGGGCGGCGGCGGTGCGGCGGCCGGCGGCAGCGCGACGGCCTGCCGGTGCGGCGGCGCGGCGGCGCGGCGGCGCGGGGTGCCGCGGCGGCTGTCGCCGCGAGGAGGCCGCGCGCGGGGGATTTTTCCCCCGCTTTTCAAGAGGCGGCGCGGCTATGCCGCGCCGTTTTGTTTTAAGAAGCACCCCCCTCACGTGGGGGGCCTGCTGGAGCGCAACCGGGGGAGTCGGCTGCCCCCCTCATTAAGAGGGGGGTTTTGCTGAACCGTCCAGGGGATTTATTCCCCCGGTTTTCTGTCATCTGGCCGGGATTGGTTCGCACTCGAAACCAACCGGGCCCCTGGGACGAAAAGGCTAATAACTCACAGACCGGGCGTCCGATCGACGCGTCGTCTGTTGCGTTGAGACCCCTGTGACGAGACGGTCTTTTGAGATACTTCTTTGCGGGACCTTGTGATACTTGGAGTATCGACCAGTAGCTCGTGGAGCAGACCCTCCCGGAGACGAGCGTGCAGAGTACGGAGACCATGTAGCCGGCTGAGACCTGACGACTGCTTGACCGACTCGACTTGGAGTGAGTCGACTAGCCCAGTGGACGGAGCGCCCGGTATTTGGCGGCAGACCCACGGCGGACGGAGCGCCTGGTAGTTGGCAGCAAACCCGCGGTACTCGACAGGAGGAGTACCTCAGTAGGCTATCTGGGTAGCGCCCGGTATTTGGCAGCAGACCCTCAGCGGACGGAGCGCCTGGTAGTTGGCAGCAGACCCGCAGTACTCGACAGGAGGAGTACTTCAGCAGTCTTAGGTTATTGAGCAGTACCTCGGAGTCGTGACAGGACCACTGTACACTCTAGAGATGGAGCTCTTCAGCAGTTACGGTTTCGATAATGAAAATCCTGGTTTGAGCTGAGACTTTTGACCTTTGTGTTTCCTCATGATTGAGATGGGTTACTTGATAACTTAGGTATATGTATGGGCATATACCTGGGTAGTGGTTATCCGTTGATCTCATGATCCTTGTGTTTCCTCATGGCTGAGATGGGTTACTTGATAACTTAGGTATATGTATGGGCATATACCTAAGTAGAGTTTATCTGTTGTGATCTTCTTGTGGTTATCCTTGTTGGTTTTAGTGAGACCTTGAGGGTCTCGGGGTCCCTACTGAGTATCGTTATACTCACCCCTGCACGGGCTATGCCCGCACCTCGTTGTGTTGGTTGCAGACGACGGCCAGTACTGACAGAGGCCGAGTGTTCGAGGACTGGACGATACCTGGAGGCGGACTATACGACGAGGCGGTACCCAGAGGCAGACCACTGGGCGGGACATACTCGGAGCAGACGGTGGGACCCGAGGAGCAGAGGAGCTATCTGTACCCACCCTTCAGGTGGGATTTCCAGTGGACAGCTCAGCGTAGCAGCTTTACTTTTCAGTTGTTGTTTTCCCTTTCGAGTTGTACTTTACAGTTGGGCTTGTATTTCCGGCCCCTTTGTACTTTCCGCACTTTTAGTTGTACTCTGTTTTTGCTTAGTGTTACTTTCCGCTTGCTTACTCTATGGTGTTTGTTTACTTTACAAAGGCAATGCCTTCCCTTTTTACCGGGATTTACGCCTTGGTGCCAGTCGCCAGCCCCTGGCCTATGGAAGGCGGGCTTGGGGTAGTCACGGCACGGACCCCGAGGGCGGGTCGTGACAAATTGGTATCTTGTCACGACCCGTCCTCGGGGCCCGTGCCGTGACTACCCCATGCCCGCCTTCCATAGGCCAGGGGCTGACGACTGGCACCAAGGCGTAAAATCTCGGTAAACAGGGAAGGCATTGCCTTTAAAAGTAACAACCACCACAGAGTCAGCAAGCGGAAAGTAACTACAAAGTGCAGAAAATTAAAGGGGGCCGGAAATACAAGCCCAACTGTAAAGTAAAACTGAAAAGTAAAGTACAGCAACTGAAGAAAAGACGGCGGCCTCGTGTCGTCCACTGGCAATCCCACCTGAAGGGTGGGTACAGATAGCCTCCAGGCTCCTCGGGTCCCACGTCCACTCCGAGCACGTCCCGCCCAGTGGTCCACCTCCAGGTATCGTCCTGCTCCACACCCCAACCGAGATCAGCGTTGTCCGTCGTCTGCATCCAACACAACAAGGTGCGGGCATAGCCCGTGCAGGGGTGAGTATAAGCTACTCAGTAAGGACCCCGAGACCCCCGAAGGTCTCCCGAAATCCACAAAGGATATAGCACAAAAGAAAGATGCAATCACGAAGTAACATCTGACTCGACTTAGGTATATGCCCATACATATACCTAAGTCCCCAATTCTAGCTCTGCTCACGAGCTCAAGAACAACCCAATCCACACAGGAAAGCAAGACTCAAATCCACAAGGAGAGTAAACAGTAAATCCACAAAGGATAGTTCAACACAAACCACAAAGGAGAGTAACATAAGATTCAGCTCAACCAGGTATACTTTTTCAGATGACGTCAAAGATGATCACTGATCCATCTAAGTCGTCGGACCCACGAAGGATCGATAGGTACTAACCCCCGCAAAAGACCCACGTAGGATCAGGCTCACACAGAACCTGTAGGCAGTGGCTCACACAGAACCGGTAGTAAGGACCCACATAGGATCGGGCTCACACAGAACATGTAGCACTGATCCACGTAGGATCGCTGAGTGCAGTAGTCGACGCAGTCCACTGAGGATCTCTGCACAGTCGTCGCCGCAGTCCACGAAGGATCTCTGCTCTGCCGTCGTCGCAGTCCACTGAGGATCTCTGCTCTGCCGTCGTCGCAGTCCACGGAGGATCTCTGCTCTGTCGTCGAAGTCACAGCCAGCGCTAGGGTTCCCGCACATAGCGAGCTCGTTTAGGAGGGTCCGCTCCACGAGCCGAGAGGCTGATACATCAACGGACACTTAGTCCGAAGTTGATGTATCCAAAAGTTCCGTATCGACAACAGGATCTCAACGCAACAGACGGCGCGTCAATCGGACGCCCGGTCTGAGAGTTATTGGCATTTTCGTCCCAGGGGCCCGGTTGGTTTTTAGGGCAAAACCAACCCGACCGTACTCCGCTTGTATCCGATCCTCGGGCGGAGTATTCCAAAAGTTCCGTCTCACTTAGAGGAAACTACCACAGCTGACGGTACGTCGATCGGACGTCCGTAGCTCAAGTTATGAGCGTTTCCGCTCCGAGGGCCCGGTTGGTTTCGTGTACGAACCAACCCGGCCGAACCCAAAGTCTTCCGAAACCTTGAGTGTAATATACCGAAACGACCGTCTCGATCCAAGGATCGCGTAGCGGCTGACGGTTCGTCAATCGGAGGTCTCAGGCCCAAGATATGGGCAAAAGACCGAAGAGGCCCGAAAACGGGAGTTCTGGGCCCGGGGTGACCCGACCCGAACCCCCCCCCCCCTGGGTCGGCCGAACCGGGTCGGCCCAAACCGGGTCGGCCCAACCCGGCCCGACCCGGCTAGGCCGGGTCCGGTCCGGCCTGGGCGTGGCCCGGCCGACCGGACCGGCCGGCTCGGCTTCGGCCGAGCGGCCGAAGGAGCCGCCGCCACGGGTTTGACCCGCGACTTGAAGGAAACGCGGCCCCGCGGGGGGGGGCCCGCCTATCACGCGGACGCGGCCGGGCCGCCGCGTCCCTCCCCGGTTCCGCACGGCCGCGGAACCGGCCGCCGCCGCCGCGGCTTCAGCCGCGGCGGATCTTCTCCATGGCGGCGCGCCGGGCGCCGCCGCCGCCTTCTGCGGGCCGCCGGAGTTGCTCCGGTGGCCCGTTTTGCCTCCCGTCTGCGCCGTTGCTCCTCCCGGGGGCCGATCTTCACTGCGGGATCAACAGATCGCCCCTGTCGCGCGGTTCGTCGTCGTCCGCCATATCCGCACAACAAAAGAGATCGGCGGAGGGTTGCCGGGTCTTGTTCGTTAGACCGGCACCCTCCGCGTTAGTCATAAACCACGGGAGGGATAATCAACAACAATTTTAAATAAATTAAAATTGTCGGAGATCATTTTCTTTACTTTAAATGAATAAACACGGGGAAAACAAAAATATTCCAATCAACCCTTACCTTGTCTTCGTCGTCGGATGAGAGGTCGTCGCGGAATCGCTCGTCGCGGATGAAGGAGATCGTCGCGTCGTCGCGGTATCCGGCGTCGCGTCGCTAATCTCCGGATCAAGATCAAACGGATTAATTTAAATCCGTTGATATTGAATTATAAAAAGGGGAGAAATAAACGATTCGTTTCTCACCTTAATTGCCGAACGAGAATCGGCCGCGGAAGAAGAGGCGTCGCCGAAGAACGTCGCGGGTAGAGTTCCTCGACGTCGCAGATCACGGTGTGCGTCGTCGAATTCTGGTCGCCGGCGTTCTTCGCGTTCTTCGCGTTCTTCGCGTTCTTCGCGTTCTTCGCGGGGAGGGTGGAGGCCCAGAGAAACTCGCACAACGAGTAATCCTCCAAAAGAAAGAGTTGGTCTTATTTTATTATTTTGCCAACGAACGCAAACGCGTAAGTAACGACCCATTAAATTCGTTGAATTAATTCAACGAATGAAACAACCCATTTAATTCACGAAATAAACCGCCCAATTAAATGGTCTGTTAAGAAATTAAAGAAAACGCGTCGGTTGACTTTTCAGTTACTTTGACGGGTTTTCGCGGGTGCGTTACTTAGCGAAAGAAACGGCGGGGCTCGTGCGGGCCCCACCTCACAAATATCCTACCAAGGGGGTAGGATATTTCTGGATAGCATCCTATCCAGTTCAAATCAGTTCAAGCCGTCTTTAAGTGGTTTCAAGTGGCTTCCAAGCAGCTTAAGTGACATAAAATAAAGTTGTCGCACAAACTTTATTTTATTTCTGACTTAAAGCCCCAAAATTTAAAAACCACGTCTGAGCAAACGCAACTCCAGAAGAGGCGTTCCTAAGCAAATACCGGCGCTGCCATTTCATCGGTGCCCTCAGAATTTGATTCTGGGCACCGGTTCAAGAGATAGAAAAACCCGCTCGTCCGTTCACTGAACGTACCCGAGCCAAACTTCGGAAATTGATTCCGGGCACACCGGGCCTCGGAATCAGGTGTCGTCTGAAGCTGCGCTCTTGTAAAATTCCAAAGAAAATGAAGAAAAAAATTTCCTTGAAATTTGCGGGTCTTTACATTACTCCCACCTCAGGGCTTTACGTCCCCGTAAAGATACATCAAAACTAGGGGAACAAATGGGGGTACTGAGCACGCATCTGAGCCTCCCGCTCCCAAGTGCTCTCCTGGAGGTTCCCGTGCTGCCATCTGACGCGCACAAGAGGAATCGACCGCCCACATAGGACCCGCTCCTGTCGATCCTCGATCTCCACCGGGACCTCCGCAAAAGTCGCCCCATCATCCACGTCCAGCTCCCCAAAGTCGATGATGTGCGTCGGGTCGTGCACGTATCTCCTCAGCTGAGACACGTGGAAGACGTCGTGCACCTGGTGCAACTGAGGTGGTAGATCCAGGCGATAAGCCACCTCTCCTATCCTGCTGAGGACCTGGAAAGGCCCGATGAAGCGTGGAGACAACTTGCCGCCTCGGCCAAATCTCCGTAAACCACATCGAGGTGAGACACGCAAAAAGACGTGGTCGCCATCCTCGAACTCCAGTGGCCTCCGCCTCCTGTCAGCATATGACTTCTGCCGGCTCTGAGCGGTCCTCATCCTCTCCTGGATGATCTGGACCTTCTCTGTCGTGGCTCGGACCATCTCTGGTCCCACGAGTGCTGACTCCCTAGGGTCTGTCCAGCACAACGGTGATCTGCAGGGTCTGCCGTACAACGCCTCGTATGGTGCCATCCCGATGGTGGAGTGGTAGCTGTTGTTGTACGCGAACTCCACCAAGGGTAGGTGGTCCTCCCAGCTGCGACCAAAGTCGAGAACACATGCACGGAGCATGTCCTCGAGTGTCTGTATGGTCCTCTCCGTCTGACCATCCGTCTGAGGGTGGAAGGTTGTGCTCAGATGGAGCCGCGTCCCGAACGCCTCCTGCAACCCCTTCCAAAGCCGGGAAGTGAAACGAGCATCTCGATCGGAGACGATAGACGATGGCACACCGTGAAGCCGTACGATCTCCTGGACGTAAAGACGTCCCAAGCTCTCTACTGAGCCCTGCTCTCTGAAGGGTAAGAAGTGTGCCGACTTGGTGAGTCGGTCGACAATCACCCAAAATGAGTCGTGACCTCTGGAAGTGCGTGGAAGTACAGTTACGAAGTCCATAGATATGCCATCCCACTTCCACTCCGGGACCTCCAAGGGCTGTACCAAGCCTGCTGGTACCTGATGCTCTGCCTTCACCTGCTGGCAGGTGAGGCATCGTGAAACGAACTCTGCCACAGCTTTCTTCATGCCCGGCCACCAGTGCTGTCGTCTGAGATCCTGGTACATCTTCGCCACTCCGGGATGCACCGCCAAGGGAGAAGTGTGAAACTCTCTCAGCACCTCCTCTCGTAAAGCGACTGGTACGAAGGTACGTCCTCTGAAATGGATGTCTTGCTCTGCTCCAAGGGTGAAGCCATCAGGCGCCTGACCTGAGGATATCAGTGCACGCCGGGTCTCACAGTCAGCGTCCCCACGCTGAGCCTCTCTGACCCACTGTAGAAGTGGAGGAGAGACTGTGAGAGACTGAAGAAAGGCTGCTCCGTCTCTATCCACGAAGGATAACTGTAAGGAGGCTAGCTGCTCTGTCGCCTCCTCAAGTAGCTGAATGCCCGTCCTCCTGCTGAGGGCATCGGCTACCACGTTCCCCTTCCCAGGAGTATAGACTATCTCAAAGTCATAGTCCTGGAGGAACTCAAGCCATCTCTGCTGTCTCAGGTTCAGGTCCTTCTGAGAGAAGATATACCTGAGACTCTGGTGGTCAGAAAAGACTGTGAAGCGCTCGCCCATCAGATAGTTCCGCCAAGTCTTCAGAGCGAAGACCACTGCCGCTAACTCCAGGTCATGAGTGGCGTAGTTCTGCTCATGCGGCCTCAACTGACGTGATCCGTAGGCAATCACGGCCCGCTCCTGCATCAGGACGCACCCGAGTCCAGTCCCTGATGCATCACAGTAAACTACGTATCCAACTCCCTCCTCAGTCATCCTCAAGATAGGTGCGCTGGTCAATCTCTGTCTCAGCTCCTGGAAGCTCTGCTGACATCTGTCTGACCACACAAAGGGTTTCCCCTTCTTTGTCAAGGCTGAGAGTGGTGCCGCAACTCTGGAGAAGTCTATCACGAATCTCCGATAGTATCCGGCTAGGCCCAAGAAGCTCCGCACCTCCGTCACGGTCTTGGGTGGCTCCCAAGCTAGTACTGCCTCGATCTTCGCGGGATCCACTGCAACTCCCGCCTTAGAGATGACGTGCCCCAAGAAATGGACCTCACGTAACCAGAACTGGAATTTTGAGAGCTTTCCATAAAGCTGGTGCTCTCGGAGCGTGTCTAGCACAACTCGCAGGTGGTAGGCATGCTCCTCCTCAATCGTCGAGTATACCAAAATGTCGTCAATGAAGACCACGACAAATCGGTCGAGGTATGGCTGGAAGATCCTGTTCATGAGGCTCATGAACACTGCTGGAGCATTGGTTACGCCGAACGGCCTAACCAAGAACTCATAATGGCCATACCGACACCTGAAGGCTGTCTTCTGCACGTCCTTGTCTCGAACTCTGAGCTGATGATAGCCTGACCGGAGGTCTATCTTCGAGAACCACCGCGCTCCCTTGACCTGATCGAAGAGGTCATCAATCCGTGGCATCGGATACTTGTTCCTTACTGTCACCTAGTTCAGGCGACGATAGTCGACACACAGTCGCAAGCTCCCATCCGCCTTCTTGGCGAACAAAATCGGGGAAGCCCAGGGTGAAACACTGGGTCGGATAAACCCCTTGCTCTGCAAGTCCTCCAACTGTACCCGCAGCTCTCGAAGCTCGGCGGGGGCCATCCGATATGCTGGAGTAGATATCGGGGCTGTCCCGGGGTACAAGTCGATGTAAAAGTCTACCTCTCTACGAGGAGGTAGCCCTGGAACGTTGTCGGGAAAGACGTCCACGTACTGGTCCACCACTGCAGGAAAATCTGGACTCCGCACGTCCACTGCTCCTAGGATGAGGCTAGCCAACTGATGAGAGATGGGCTGCACTCTCCTCCGCGGAAGTCCATCCTGTGCTGCAAAGGTTCCCTTCTCGCCGGTGAAGGTAAACCTGCTCCCGTCGGTGCGAACACATCGCACCTTGCGCCTAAAACAGTCGATCTGGGCATGAACTGTGGATAGCCAATCCATGCCCAAGATGACGTCGTAAGGCCTCGACGCCGCTACAAGGAGATCCCAGCTGAAGATCTCGCCTCCTAGAGTAAGCTCACACTGCCGGCACCAGTGCGTAATCGTCGAGTCTGCTCCCGTAGGAGTCTCTAGCCGTAAGGATCGAGCCAACGGCTCAGTCGGAATCTCCGAGCTCCGAACAAGGGCAGAGGCTATGAAAGAGTGACTCGCTCCTGTGTCTATAAGTACTGCAGCAAGGGTGGAATAGACACAGATCGTACCTCGAATCATCTCTGGCAAGTCGGGGTCGTAGGCCTCCACTGCCTGGAGCTGGGCCTGTCCCTGCCCGCCAGCTCCCTGTGGTCGAGGTGGCCCTCCTGGTGGTGGTGGGGGTAGAGCCTGGAAGCGTCGCCCACCACCCGCTGCTCGGCCAGCTCCTCTGCCTCGTCCGCCTCCTCCCTGCGGACCGCCACAGTCGACCCTCTGCCTCTGCCTGGGTGGCCCCTCCACCGTCTGCTGCTCCTCTGGTCGGCGAGTCGGGCAGTCACGAGCCATGTGACCCTGCCCGCCGCAGGAGTAGCACAGCCTGCCTCTCGGAAGGCTGGCACTCCGCTGTGTGCCCTGCACTGCTGAGCCGGTGTCCTGAGGCCGTCTGTGTGGGGGTCTGGTCTGCCTGGACCCGAGAGTCATCCGTCGGCTACCTGCTGCCGAAGACTCAGCTACATGCCGCCCTACGCTAGGTCTCGCCGCTGAAGAAGGCTCTGCCAGGAAGCTCTCGATCAGGAGGGCTCGCTCCAGCACTCCCGCCTGGGTCGGAATGCTGAGGGAGATCAGTGACGCCCGAATCTCCTGTCGCAAGCCCTGCTCGAAGGTCCGGGCCCGGAAGAAGGGGTCCCGTACCATGTCGGTCGAGTAGCGAGATAGGTCAGTGAACCTCGCTGCGTACTGAGCGACCGTCATGCTGCCCTGGCGCAGCTGGAGAAGCTCCTGGATGCGCACCGCTCGGAGGGTGGCCGGGACGAACTCAGAGCGGAAGAGACTCTCGAAGTCCGTCCAGAGCAAGGATGCCTCATCGTGAACCTGGAGCATCAAGCTCCACCATCGTCCTGCCGCCGCCTGCAGGAGGCTCGCTGCGAGAATCACCATGAGATCCGCTGGTGTCCTCACTAGCCTAAAGATCCGCACCACAGCCTCTAGCCAGTCCTCGGCGGCCTGGGGGTCCGCCTCACCGTGAAACCTGGGCGGTCGCTGGCTCTGAAACTCATGCAGTGCCCTCAGGCGACGTGCATCGTCTGCGTCTGGTACTGGTAGCATCGGTGGCTCGGCGGGTAAAGCTACCGCCGGTGCCACTACTGGAAAAGGGCCCTGCACCGAGGCCTCATCGCTCGGTGGGCTGCCGTCGCGCCCTACAATCGGAACCCTAGCTGGCTGTCGTCGCGGGGCCATCCTGAAAAGGAGAACAAGAGCACCACAGTCAGAACAGTATACCTGGTGAGCTGGCACAAGTAATCACAAGGAAAACTTGAGACTTCATAAAGCAGATCAGTATACCCGGTGAGCTGACACAAGTAATCACAAAGAAAACTTGAAACACACACGCAATCAATGTTTTCATGGATTAAGTCGGAAATCAGGAGTCAGGGTCCTGGTGTACGGATACGTCGGCCGCCGCACCAACACTGGGCTCCCTGAACTGATAACCACACCCAATACACTAAACACTATTGCTTCATATAGAAAGAAAAGACGATCAGATTCTGCGGTAGAACCGACCACCTCTGATACCAATTTGTCACGACCCGTCCTCGGGGCCCGTGTCGTGACTACCCCAAGCCCGCCTTCCATAGGCCAGGGGCTGGCGACTAGCACCAAGGCGTAAAATCCCGGTAAACAGGGAAGGCATTGCCTTTAAAAGTAACAACCACCACAGAGTCAGCAAGCGGAAAGTAACTACAAAGTGCAGAAAAGTAAAGGGGGCCGGAAATACAAGCCCAACTGTAAAGTACAACTGAAAAGTAAAGTACAGCAACTGAAGAAAAGACAGCGGCCTCGTGTCGTCCACTGGAAATCCCACCTGAAGGGTGGGTACAGATAGCCTCCAGGCTCCTCGGGTCCCACGTCCGCTCCGAGCACGTCCCGCCCAGTTGTCCACCTCCAGGTACCGTCCTGCTCCACGCCCCAACCGAGATCAGCGCTGTCCGTCATCTGCATCCAACACAACACGGTGCGGGCATAGCCCGTGCAGGGGTGAGTATAAGCTACTCAGTAAGGACCCCGAGACCCCCGAAGGTCTCCCGAAATCCACAAAGGATATAGCACAAAAGAAAGATGCAATCACGAAGTAACATCTGACTCGACTTAGGTATATGCCCATACATATACCTAAGTCCCCACTTCTAGCTCTGCTCACGAGCTCAAGAACAACTCAATCCACGCAGGAAAGCAAGACTCAAATCCACAAGGAGAGTAAACAGTAAATCCACAAAGGATAGTTCAACACAAACCACAAAGGAGAGTAACATAAGATTCAGCTCAACCAGGTATACTTTTTCAGATGACGTCAAAGATGATCACTGATCCATCTAAGTCGTCGGACCCACGAAGGATCGATAGGTACTAACCCCCGCAAAAGACCCACGTAGGATCGGGCTCACACAGAACCTGTAGGCAGTGGCTCACACAGAACCGGTAGTAAGGACCCACATAGGATCGGGCTCACACAGAACCTGTAGCACTGATCCACGTAGGATCGCTGAGTGCAGTAGTCGACGCAGTCCACTGAGGATCTCTGCACAGTCGTCGCCGCAGTCCACGAAGGATCTCTGCTCTGCCGTCGTCGCAGTCCACTGAGGATCTCTGCTCTGCCGTCGTCGCAGTCCACGGAGGATCTATGCTCTGTCGTCGAAGTCACAGCCAGCGCTAGGGTTCCCGCACATAGCGAGCTCGTTTAGGAGGGTCCGCTCCACGAGCCGAGAGGCTGATACATCAACTGACACTTAGTCCGAAGTTGATGTATCCAAAAGTTCCGTATCGACAACAGGATCTCAACGCAACAGACGGCGCGTCAATCGGACGCCCGGTCTGAGAGTTATTGGCATTTTCGTCCCAGGGGCCCGGTTGGTTTTTAGGGCAAAACCAACCCGACCGTACTCCGCCTGTATCCGATCCTCAGGCGGAGTATGCCAAAAGTTCTGTCTCACTTAGAGGAAACTACCACAGCTGACGGTACGTCGATCAGACGTCCGTAGCTCAAGTTATGAGCGTTTCCGCTCTGAGGGCCCGGTTGGTTTCGTGTACGAACCAACCCGGCCGAACCCAAAGTCTTCCGAAACCTTGAGTGTAATATACCGAAACGACCGTCTCGATCCAGGGATCGCGTATCCACTGACGGTTCGTCAATCGGAGGTCCCAGGCCCAAGATATGGGCAAAAGACCGAAGAGGCCCGAAAACGGGAGTTCTGGGCCCGGGGTGACCCGGCCCGAACCCCCCCCGGGTCGGCCCGAACCGGGTCGGCCCGATCCGGCACGACCCGGCTAGGCCGGGTCCGGTCCGGCCTGGGCGTGGCCCGGTCGACCGGACCGGCCGGCGCGGATTCGGCCGAGCGGCCGAAGGAGCCGCCGCCGCGGGTTTGACCCGCGGCTTGAAGGAAACGCGGCCCCGCGGGGGGGGGGGGGGGGCGCCTGTCACGCGGACGCGGCCGGGCCGCCGCGTCCCTCCCCAGTTCCGCACGGCCGCGGAACCGGCCGCTGCCGCCGCGGCTTCAGCCGCGGCGGATCTTCTCCACGGCGGCGCGCCGGGCGCCGCCGCCTCCGGTCGCCGGCGCCGCCTTGCCGGCGACCCGCGCCGCCGCCGCCTTCCGCGGGCCGCCGGAGTTGCTCCGGTGGCCCGTTTTGCCTCCCGTCTGCGCTGTTGCTCCTCCCGGGGGCCGATCTTCACTGCGGGATCAACAGATCGCCCCTGTCACGCGGTTCGTCGTCGTCCGCCATATCCGCACAACAAAAG
The DNA here is from genome assembly GCA_963277665.1 of Viscum album. NCBI lineage: Eukaryota > Viridiplantae > Streptophyta > Magnoliopsida > Santalales > Viscaceae > Viscum > Viscum album. The sequence continues at coordinate 1,827,432,475 of OY728119.1, read as the reverse complement.
AGATCGGCGGAGGGTTGTCGGGTCTTGTTCGTTAGACCGGCACCCTCCGCGTTAGTCATAAACCACAGGAGGGATAATCAACAACAATTTTAAATAAATTAAAATTGTCGGAGATCATTTTATTTACTTTAAAAGAATAAACACGGGGAAAACAAAAATATTCCAATCAACCCTTACCTTGTCGTCGTCGTCGGACGAGAGGTCGTCGCGGAATCGCTCGTCGCGGATGAAGGAGATCGTCACGTCGTCGCGGTATCCGGCGTCGCGTCGCCAATATCCGGATCAAGATCAAATGGATTAATTTAAATCCGTTGATATTGAATTATAAAAAGGGGAGAAATAAACGATTCGTTTCTCACCTTAATTGCCGAACGAGAATCGGCCGCGGAAGAAGAGGCGTCGCCGAAGAACGTCGCGGGTAGAGTTCGTCGACGTCGCATATCACGGTGTGCGTCGTCGAATTCCGGTCGCCGGCGTTCTTCGCGTTCTTCGCGTTCTTCGCGGGGAGGGTGGAGGCCCAGAGAAACTCGCACAACGAGTAATCCTCCAAAAGAAAGAGTTGGTCTTATTTTATTATTTTGCCAACGAACGCAAACGCGTAAGTAACGACCCATTAAATTCGTTGAATTAATTCAACGAATGAAACAGCCCATTTAATTCACGAAATAAACCGCCCAATTAAATGGTCTGTTAAGAAATTAAAGAAAACGCGTCGGTTGACTTTTCAGTTACTTTGACGGGTTTTCGCGGGTGCGTTACTTAGCGAAAGAAACGGTGGGGCTCATGCGGGCCCCACCTCACAAATATCCTACCAAGGGGGTAGGATATTTCTGGATAGCATCCTATCCAGTTCAACTCAGTTCAAGCCGTCTTTAAGTGGCTTCAAGTGGCTTCCAAGCATCTTAAGTGAAATAAAATAAAGTTGTCGCACAAACTTTATTTTATTTCTGACTTAAAGCCCCAAAATTTAAAAACCACGTCTGAGCAAACGCAACTCCGGAAGAGGCGTTCCTAAGCAAATACCGGCGCTGCGATTTCATCGGTGCCCTCAGAATTTGATTCCGGGCACCGGTTCAAGAGATAGAAAAACCCGCTCGTCCGTTCACTGAACGTACCCGAGCCAAACTTCGGAAATTGATTCCGGGCACACCGGGCCTCGGAATCAGGTGCCGTCTGAAGCTGCGCTCTTGTAAAATTCCAAAGAAAATTAAGAAAAAAATTTCCTTGAAATTTGCGGGTCTTTACAGAATACCTTGAGGTGGCCCAAAATCCTTACTAGCCTGAAGGCCTTAGGTGTCCCAAATTCCTTAAAGGACCCGAGTCCCAATCTGATGGCTGGGAAGCCGAGTGGATGAATAGGTCCAGCTGATATAGTACTAAACATTATCTTCTATAGTACCTATTACAGTGATGCTACACTACTACTACATTACTACTACAGTAATGCAACATTACTACTATAGTAATTCAACATTACTACTACAGTACCCCCATAAATTATGTTACTTCCCAGTTTTGAACTTGGGTCTCTTGGATACACGTGTTGAGTCCTCACCAACTGGGCTGAGGCTCTTGTGAAACTCTAATTCATTCAAAAAATTTAAAATTTGTGGTTTACATGGTACTTTTTCCCCTTATTTAGGAAAATAATATCACCCATTCCTTGATATAACATCCAGAATAAATGACCCCACACATGATATTTTAAATCATTTATTTGGTTATGTATATAGTAGTTCTTTCACATTTAATCTACCATGATTTGACTATAAATATTTCTCACTTTCTCCAATGTCTCATTTATATTATCTAATCCTGGAATGTTCTATTCAAAAAAATCCTCCCAATATTTTATTGAATGACATTATTTCGTGTAAAATGTTTAATAAAGTTTCATTTTATTTCTCAAATATAGCTATTATTATATGAAAATACACCCAAAAGTAAATATTAATCCCACATACCATGAAATAAAAGTTATCACAACCTTAACATTTCTTCTAATGTCTGAGTAGTACTTTCAGACTATCTATTTTCCCATGAATGATTAGATGTTGTCTAATTTTTCTTAGTGTCAAGATAAATTTGATGAAAGTTTTTAATTTTTATGTAAAATGCTGTTCATGATTAAATATAATCAAAATTGGTGCACCTTCATATATAAAAACATCATTAATATAGGGGTCCATGAAGTGCTCGAAAGGTATAATATTTTCTATGGATTGAAAGTGTATAGAAAACATAAGGTAATAAAATATATATATCCTATGGAATCATTTTTATATAATTTTTTGAAAATACAGTGTAAATTCCATAGTGATATCATCCAATTTACACACATGAATTGCAATAGGTTTTATAACCCCTTTGTTGTGTTTTAAATCATCTTTACCCACCTATGAAAAAAAATATACATAATCTATAATTTCTCATTTCATATTATCCACCCTAAAATGTTCCTCCAAAACATAATTTTTTTTTGGTACTATGTTTTATAGAGAAATTTGACTTATATGATTCATCTAATAATTATATTTTTATATTATGAATGTAATAAAGCATATCATTGTTACAAATTTTGATATTCCATCTTCACATATGATTTATATCTATATCCCATCAATCATTACATTCATTTTCTTTTTAATATTATTATAATTAATCTATAATCTTTTTACATTCTCTAATAATAATGGTATTGTAATCATTTCAAATAAATTGGATTGTTTCCCCATCCATAATAACCTTCATACACATCATTACTAAATCTATGAATTTATAAACTGTCCTAATCCTAAATTCAGTAAAATAACAATTATATTTCCTAATCAATGTTTCAACTACATTAATTTCCTACCTTAGGTTGTATTATACTAATCATTCATAATAACTGTAAAATTATCTCAATCTCCTTTTCCTCATGTGGATCATTTTTTGTTCCAAGATGTTTCCTAATGATTTTTTATCCATATATATTTCACCTTTTTCACCATAATGTTAATGCATCTATGTCATTAATTTAAATATTACTAATACAAACTAAAGATCACAGGTTTAATAATTCTAGTCTCCAATCAGTAACAATCTTGGTTCATAGGCAATGATTTATAAAAAATTCTAAAGTTCACATCATAGTCCCTTCTTTGATTCTTCCAAATATATCAAAAATATATCCATTCATAATTGAAAATTTAATATGGATGCATTGAAATGTCTCCCCTTTAATTCTTCAAAAAATAAATCAATACATTATTATAACCATGTGAATATAACCACTTTACATGTCATCATGACGAATGGGTTAGCAAAAAAATATATAGTATTAAGAAGAGATTTGTCCTAAAATTTATTACAAAACATAAATAAGTAGTTCACATGTTTTAAGTTATTTTAAAAAACAAAAGAATGAGTGACACCCATTATGTCTGTATCCACTAATGGTGTGAAATAATCTATGGTTTGAAAGGACCATATGGAACCTATATCCATAATTTCTCTCTTTTACAAAGCATATTTCACATGATTTGAGTCCTAATAATAATATTTGACAGCTAAGATGAGCTTCTATGTGGCTCAAGGTACTCAATCCACTAAGGAAGTAGTCTCCATGGTTGATTTTTTACCCAATATTTCATTTCATTAATGGATATATTTAATTATTACTAAATTTAGATATAGTTCATTCCATGATTTAAAATATTCTTGATTACATGCCTCATGGACCAAAGATCATCTTCAAAGGGAATTCCCATTCCAATGTAATGGTAGAAATCCCTATGACGATTCAACTACGAATATTAAAGACACCCCCACATATTTTTTTTCATGGAGATCCAAAACACATAACATCAATATTTTGTTTGATCAATGGTTTAATTGGAGGAATCCACCTAATAAATATGAGATCCATATTTTTTATGCTCTTCCATAAACACCCAATAACAGTAAGGTATTTAGATCTAAAAATGTTTTTCCAAACTCACCTCTTTGTACCTTATATGAAAAAATCACATCCTTATGAATACCCATAATTTTCAAATGACTGGAGGGAATCAATTTTTCAAAAACTATTGAATTTAAGTAATTCAACATTTATTTTTTGATGGAGGTAAAAGTAGTGAGATGTATGATTTTAATATTGTTACTCTATACATCATTAGTAATGGATATCATCAATCCCTCCATCCTGATTTTAGTGAATAGTAAAATGGATAATATTTCATGAACATACTCATAGAACATGGTTAAACACCAGTAGCATATAGAGACATGTTGGAAATTCTCGGTAGCGTTGAGGCATATATAGTAATCCAAGGCATGTTACAGACTATCAATTTACAGTCGGTCTTGAAATGTAAATCAATCTCGCAAAATCATTAATAGGAGTATCCATATGGAGTAATGAATGAATAATATTCTCAATTTTAACATCCAAAAAGGTATTGTTGTATTTTTATTTCAATTCATATTTAATTATTAATTAGTATTGAAGAATAAATTCTAATTTGGATTCCTAACTAACATTTAACTACCAATAAATGCATAACATTGTAATTTAAATGAGACATTATGGTGGACTTACATATTCCTGTTTTTTTTGGGAAAAATGAATAATTAATAGACATATTATCCATGTTTTGGGGGTTATCTATAACCTTATTAAGTGGGATATAAAACCATGGTTGGACTAAAAAATCATATTTTATTTAATATAACCCATCTATTTGTAGTTTATCATTATTTCCTTGAAATGTATTCAAATATTAGGATTGAAAAATGAAGCAAAATAATGGGAGTATTTATATATTTATTATCCTAGTGGATATGTTTTAATGAAATTAAAGTGTAAGATCATTAGATAACATGCCTTTCCCTATGAATGTTTTGAGAGGTTCATTATTATTTATTCTAATATAAATGATGCATAATCCAACCATGTTAATAGTATTACATCATTGTTTCTATACCACATTTATAATCATCTTTTCAATAACCTATCCAATACAGATGAGGTTCATGATCATATATATCAAGTTAGAAACAACACTTCCATGCCTTTTGTAGATGTATAAGGAATACACAAATTCTTAGGTGATCATTGAATTTAAAATAGATGTTCATCATGATTGGTCCCTATAGTTTCTTATCAACCAAAACAAATATTTGCTGATATTCGAACATATATTCTCAAAGTAACAACTTATGATTTTATACATAAAAAGGGGGTCTCCAAGGAATGTAAAGGAATTGTGACCCCTTTTCACAACTAGAAATCTCAAAATCCTTTTTCCCAATAGAAACAATTCAATCCAAAATATACTAAATGATTTATACCAACAGATTTACTATCCTTCTGCATCCTCTTAATGATAAAAAATATTTTTAATTGTATAAATTATTTATTTGGATTTATTTTCAATAAGAACTATGTCATCTTTATAATGATGTATTATGTATTAGGATAACCATTTCCTTATTTAATAATTTTTTAAATTCCATCTTACACAAACTCATTAATAAATCATATAATATAATCCTTAAAAATATAAGGGAGATGTCATAAGAGAGGGAATCCATTCCTTACTCCCCTATGAAACTAGAAAAATCCAATAGGTATTCATTAATGAGAATGTATATGTGATAATAAATTTTCTCATCGACATTATAAATGATTTAGATATACATACTTCATATGGAAAACAATTATAAATCCCCATTTTATTATTTCAACCGGTTTTGATATGATACTTTAAAGAGAAATGTTTCATCATAAAAATATTATTTAATTTGATTGAAAAAATCATTAGTAGTAAATTGATTGTTCAATATGTTACTTCATGGTAAAACTCAAGACTAAATTATGGTAATGATATCCCTATTAATGTTTCCCATCATAATAAGTGAGATAATGATTTTAGAGATAGAGTTAAAAATACCCACAAGATTAAATTCTCAGAAGATAGTTGAATTATTATATTTATGTATTAAATAAATGAAATTTTATTTGACCACATTATTTATTGAGGCATTGTAAAATAATTCCTAACACAATCGACCACATCATTATAAGACATTCTAGTTTTTATAAAATATTTTCTATAAATAATTTTATTTATTCAATAGCTTTCATTACATGAAATCGTGAGTTTAGATGAACCATGATATGCCCTTAGTATAAAAGGAACAATTTAACCTAGTCATTTGGTTATTGGGAATAAATATAACTGACTTATTAAAATGTATGGTGATGTCATTCGCTTCTAATTATTTATGAAAAAATTTAAATAAATTATATATTTTTATTTTTTGTATTAATAAATTTAGTGAATTACTTTTATTAATTGAAATTAATGAAATATATATGTTATATAATTAATAAAATATTTTTTATATTCATACAATATATATATATTTCATAGGGAATGAATAAACCCTATTTGATGTATAAAAGCATATATTTTCAAAAGGGTAGTTTTATATCTTTTAATAGAGAACCCATTTTAAATTAATAATTTAAAACTTTAATAATATTTATATGAAAAAATAAATTTGTTTTTCAAAATTGGGAAATAAAATATTACTTTGGATGGAATTTTAATATTTTTCTGATAACTTTTAAATTTTGATGAATAATAAAAATACAGTAAATTTTCTTTGAAAACAACTTTTTCATTAAAATACATTATATGGTTAAATTATAATATTGAAAGGTTATATAGTACCAATATAATATAATTTTATTATTCAATACAATGTCTGCAATTAATTAATTTTACATTGAATTTTGATGTTAACAAAATTTAATCTTGTGCAATGTTTTAACTTTTAAAGTGTGGTCTCTCTTTCTGACAACGAGATCAATTTTAAAATTATTACTTAAACTTATGTATTCATAATTTTGAAAAAATGGATTCCATATATGTAATTAGTGATTCTAAATCATTTAAATAGCTTTATTTTATTTTTGGTCATTATAAATAGTAACTTTGGTAATTTTTAATAATACAGTAAAAGGGTAAACCATTTGATTAATGGTAAGAATACTATTATAAAATTACCCTAACTCCTTTGTTAACATCATTGGAAGATTTTTTTCAACATAAATCATCCTTTGGTAGATATGATATCCTTTGTAATCCACTTGGATGAGATTAGAATGTTTAATTTATTTAATTTAAATACTTGTAAAATTTTACGCACAAAAATTTGAATAACTAAATTATTTTTTATATTAAGTTATAGAAAAGAAAAATTATATTATAAAAACTAATTTGAAATTAAAAATCCTTTTATTAATCATGGATATTTATTTGTAATTTGTAGAAAATAAATAATTACCTTAAACAATTATATTTATTGATGAAAAATTTAATTAATTGATGAGAAATCTATAAAACAATTATTATTAAAATATTTAAAAACGTTAAAGAACCCAAAAATTTGACTAAATATTATTGGACAATTATCTCTCTACCATAACCATCCATGTGAAGAATAAGTGTTCATTTTGAGTTGTATAGAATATTTTTGACACAAATGTTATTTTCTTTAATTTGATATTATTGTTTTCACATTCATAATTTTATAATTATAACATTTTAAATATTTTATTTCCCAGAAGAAATATTTAGATAGTTATATTCTACATATATCAATTATATTTATCTCCATCATAGTATTTTATTTTTAATTTTTATTCAATAAAGAAGTAAAATATATAACTACACAAAAGTGATGTAGTAATTATTTTATTTATGGATATATCAAATAAATGTTATTACAAATACTATTATTAATATAATTTTGGTAAATTTATATGTATAATAAATTTAATATATTAAATTTACCACATCTGAATATAATGGAATATTTTTTTCTAAGTTTAATATATATATATATATTTTTAAAAATCAATGAATTGAATACTGTCAAAATTGACATTTTTTGTTTCTTTATCAAAATAACGTGTTATTAAATTATTTAAAAAATTTATATCATTTAAAAAAAATATAATAATTATTACATGGTCTAAAATGTTCTAAGGTTCTGATTTACGGTCTAATTCACATCAAATAAGTAAATACAACACCAATTTAATATTTGAATATTTTTTATCTTAATTTAAATTATATTTAATAAATAAGTGTTAATTAAAATGATATGGTTTAAATTGACATAAACACTTATATACCATTTATTGGTTGATTATGCTACAGCCCTATCTCATATAATCTTCAATATGGGAAAAGTTTTGATGTTTTTGGGTATAGTTTTATTTTATTATAAATTGATATTTTTGGAGATCCCCATAGTGCCCCTCACCTCAATTATAAAAAGGCACCTCGTTCCTCACATCATAACATCACATTAAGCCTTAAATCATGACCATACCATTAAAAATTTCCATCCCTACTTCTCTAGATACATTCTATAGGTTTTTTACTTCATCATATACCAAATCTAGTGCTCAAAGATGATATTTAGAGGAACCACATCAAAGCAAACGTAATCTCTTATTCTGATTCGTCCAAACTTCTTTCATCTTTTACATCCTATTGATAATTTGTTTCATTATAATGTTTTAAATAAAGTATCTCATATATACTGATATTTCAAAATAATTATAAAAAACCCATATTCCACCTTCAATCCATCCTATGAAAAATGAAATCACCACACGTGCATATGTACGACTTACCGTCTCCACACCGTGGTGTAATAAATTTTTCACTACCACCTTACATGGATGGTTATAATGATAGAAATAATAAAAATATATGATTATTAAAACATTATATTAATTATTAAGTATTATAAACCATCCAATTCAATACCATTCAACAATTATGGGAACAAAATTGTCCCTCGTGCATACGTACAACCAACCATCTCCACGATGCGATGTGAATAATTATACATGATATTTATTAATGAATGGTTATGTAAACATAAAAATTGAATAAATATGGTATGTATTATTATAACAGCATTTTTTAATGATATAACCCAGACTTAATAAATATAACTGTAACTTATATGACATAATATGCATAAGAATATAGAGTATTTATATCCAAATAATGAGTAACAATGATATGTTACTAACAAATCAGTGATAATTTGATCATATTGGATATCATAAAAATTAATATGATTCCGGAATAAGTCAATAAAATTATTTAAATCATTATAAATGAGTTTTGGATACATACATAGGATATCAAATCATAGGTAAGGGATAATTTTGCAATCTCATTTATTATATGAGATTGTTTATTTGTAATTATTTTAAAGGGTATATTTATCATTCAAATTCATGTTACCTAAATATGTAATTTTGTTTCTATTATTATAAAATTGTTTAAATTCAATTTTTCCCATTCGTGAACTTTTACTAAATGGAATGAAAGGAATCTTTTTTGTTTTTCGAGATGAGGTACTTTTTGACTTTTCCAGTAAAACTATGAGGAGAATGATTTTTTACACATATATGTAATAAAAGGATTTTTACATATTCATAACCCCATATTTCCGTGAATCATCCTATAAAATATTAAAATTTTATTTTAAGATAAATCCTTTTCACTTAAAACTTGCCTGATATTTTAAGAAATGAAAACGGTTTTGAAGAAGAAAGTATATTTTCTTAAAACATTAATATCATGTGTTTTATCATGATTATTTTGAATCTATGATGAAATTATTTTATAGTTTTATGTTTATATCCCTATTAATAATATGGTTATATTTATTTATTATGTAATACTATTTATGAAATTCTTTTTTTTATATGGATTAGGATGGAATTTTGTTTAAGAAATACATTTTTTCCTTGGGTATTGGATTGTTGAATGATTTTTGTTTTTGTGGAACATGTAAGAATTATTTTATAATGTGATTCATGGGAACTATATCTAACTCCAATAAACTGGGTAAATATTTATATCTCATGAGATAGACACAGATGGAACGAGAAATGATATTGGTTTAGTAATAGAGGGATGGAACGAGGAGTGAACTTGGTTCAGTAATGGACTTTGTCTGCTATGATGGTCTCAACAATGTGACACGACAATTAGGAAATGATTTTATATTCTTATGTTCATGCCAAAAAAAATTCATGTCTTATGTTATGACCTTTTGATATTATGTTCATTGATTCTTACGAGATTTTATGATTTATCCCATGGCATGATATCAAGATGTTTTATATGTTTGAAAGGATTTTAAACTATTTTTTTATTACGTAGTGTGTTTTAGATATGATTAATATTTACCGTGATTACCCTTACTAAGCATCTGAGCTACCCCTTTAATATGTATCTTCTCCCCAGGTTATAAATAATTTTATTAAGTAATATATGTCAAAACGGGGTGTATTTATGCTTAAATGAGTTGGAGAAAATGAAGATATCTTATGAAATGGTGGTTTATGTTTCACAGTTTTTAAATACACTATACATATATGGTCCTTTTGTGGATTTGTTATATTTTTTAATGAATATCATTTAACATTGAATTGATATCAATTTATGTAAATTATGGTGTGTTATAGTTGGTATCAGAGGAAAGGTATTGTGAACTCCTGGAAACTAGGATAAGAAAACCTTAGTAATAGCCCTATGGATATGTCTAAGTATAGGATACAGTCCTAGAGTTTTAGGAATGATCATGAATAATATAATATAAAACCTAAAGGTTACAAATTGAACTTTTATTTTTGATTATGTGGTCTTCACATTATGATTAGTGTTACTCACACTATGCTTCTAGGTTTTAGTCAAAAGATGGAACCAAAAGGAAATATTTTAATACTCAATGCGACGGGAAATGAAATGATTGTGCTCATGAGAAACCAACTGTTAAGAGAGATAGAATGGAAAATATTGTAGCCATGTTCACAAAAACTTCTCAATATATGAATAATATAGGATATACAAATGAAAAAGGATTGAGAAATATTTCGTCGAATCCTTATTGAGGTAGGATCCCCTATCATTCACCAACTCTTCTGATCTATTTGTGGATAATAAATGGATCAATACCACTGAAATGATATTTTCAATTCTCCAATGTTTAGAACATGATATTCTCATCTTAGTAGTATATCATTTGAAAGGTGAAGTTAATCAATGGTGGAACCTTATCATAAATATTAGGCCAAAAGATGAATTTGAATCCATGGAATGGGATGTGTTCAAAAAAATATTTCTAATAAGTAGTTTCCTTGTATTATATGAACAAAGAAGGTGAAAGAGCTCCATTAACCTAAGAAAAAAGATAATGAATTCATTGGTACCTATGAAGAAAATTTTACAAGGCGTGCAGGGTATACTTATTGAAGTATTATCCAACCCGAGAGTAAAATTGATTGATTATTTAATCGATTAAAACCAAGTCTCTAAAGGTAATTATTTATAAGGTAATTCAATAATTATGAATAAATTGTTCGATGATCTCTCAAGGTTATGATGGATATCGGAGTAAACTATCAATCCTCTAGGGTTGATAAGGGGAGAAAAATAAATTTCAATGGGAAAATCTATGTACCACACAAAAATAAGATGAATTTTCCATTATTCTCATAGTGTGGAAAGAAATAAGGAGGAAATTGTCTTAAAGGAACTAGTAAATTTTTTAAATGTTGAAAATATGGTTAGCGAGTAATTGAATACCGAAGTGGAGTGAAAAAGATGTCTAATGATGTGAATAGAGAAAAGGCTGCACAGAATCCACCTCCTACACTTCAATGTTACAAGTTCAGGGAAATGTGAATTATGAAAATCAATTCCCTTATCCAAGGGTTATTGATGATAATCAACATCAACAAGCTCTTAAGGCTGAAGGCAAAGTAAAGTCACATGTGATCACTATCAACGATGTGGAGTATGATAATGAAGTGGTGAAAGGTACATTTACCGTCCACTATGAAGTAGAAAATATTTTATTTATTCGTTATCCACCCACTCTATTGTTTGTGAAGAATTTTTTGATGGTATCATTGTATTACCTCAAAAAATAGATGGTTACATAGTTATGACAACTCCTAATCACACAACGATCACATCAAAATTTTATAATTCTTATTGGGTTGAAGATTTTGGGAAACTAATTTCTATGAATATTTTTATGCTTCCTATATTGTAATTTTATGTGATTCTTGGCATGGCATGGATTTCTATATATAGAGATCATATCAATTTCCATATAAGGTAAGTCGCATTTCATATTCTGGATCAATCTATAATCATATATTGATGCAAGGATGAATATAACATTCCAATAGAAATTTCATCAATATTATGGGTCCTGATTCCTATAAAGGATGTTTATTTATGTAAAATGGTTAGGGAGAAAGTAAAAAAATTAAGTATTTACCCATTGTATTGGTGCTTGATGATGTCTTTCCATAAGAATTTCCATGCCTTCCACCGAATCAAAAGGATGAGTTTTCAATGGAACTCATACATTGTGGTATTCCTATTTCAAATAAACATTACAAAATAGACCCAATTGAGTAATATGAATTAAAGAAGCAACTCAAGAGAATATTCATAAGGGATTCATATATACTATTGCATCACCTTGGGGATCAACAGTTCAATTTTTTATGAAGAACGATCGATCAATGAGACTTTTCTTTGATTATAGAGAACATAAAAGGATCACTATCAATAAAAAATATTTAATTCCATGAATTGATGACTTATTCAACCAACTAAGTAGAGACCAATACTTTTCCAAGATTTATTTTTGTTTAGGATATCATCAATTAACTATCGTGAAGGAGGATATACCAAATACGACATTCCATATTTGGTATGGGCACTATGAATGTATGTAAATGCCTTTTTGTCTTATTGATTCCCCTGTTATCTTCCTGGGTCAAATCAATAGAATGTTTAGAGACTATATTGATCATTTTGTGGTAGTCTTTATAGAATATATTCTAATCTAATAAATGAGAAAAGAAGATCATGAAAATCACTTGAGATTTATACTAAAGAACCTCATAAAGGATATGGTTTTTGAAAAATTTACCAACTGTGAATTTTTTCATCAGAAAATTTCGTCTTTAGGTCCCATAATCTCAAAAGAGGGAATATATATGGTTACAGTAAAATAGATGTTATTGAATGTTGGAAATGAAAAAAAATGATAACTGATATCTGAGTGTTTCTTTGTGTCGATGGAAATTGTCGACATTCTATGAAATATTTTTCAAAATTATCTAATCCACTCACAAAGTTCACTCGGAAAGGATTTAAGTTTGTGTGGACTAAGGAATGTGAATATAAATACAAAGACCTCAAAAGTAGGATAACCAGTACACTTGTGCTCACACTACATTATTGTGGAGAATGGTTTGTGATCTATAGTGATTCATCAAAAAGGGGTTGGGTTGTCTTCTAATGCAAAATGATATAGTGATATCTTATTCCTTATGATAATTAAAAATCCATGAGAAACATTATCCCACACATTATTTAGAGTTAGCTATTTTATTATTTTCACTAAAGATATTATGGTATTATCTTTGTTGTGAATGGTGTTATGTATATTGATGATAAAAGTTTAAAGTATATTTTCACACAAAATGGTCTTAACATGTATAAAACAAATGGTTGGAGTTGGTTAAATATTATGACTTCTCAATACATTACCACACTAGGAAAGTGAACAATGTGGAAGATGGTTTGAGTTAAAAAGAACCAATCTAGCCAATCCATGATGAGGATCACAAAAGACCCAATATATATGGATTTTCAAAGGATGAATCTAGAAATTTTAAAGGAAGGGGATACATATTATATTTATCAAAGGTAAATTATACCATATAAATAAGTGAAGATTAAGGAGGTTTAAAAAGAAGATGTAGAGATAGAAAATAAGGTAAGAAATATTATTTAATTAAACCATGATTATGATGAAATAACAAGGTTTAGGAATTGGGTTTGTATTCCTCCCATACTTTAATTAAAGAATGATCTATTGGATGAGGCTCATAGTTATTCACTCTTTATACACCCTGGAAGTAAAAAAGATGTACATGTACCTGAAAGAGTATTTATACTGTTATGAATTGAAAAGAGATGTTCCTAAATATGTCTCTCAGAGCATGTTTTTTCAGTAAGATAAGGCAGAGAGATAGAAGTCTAAGGGTATGTTACAACCATTACCCATACTAGAATGGAAATGGAAAAACATCACTATGGACTTTTTCTTTGGAATTACCAAAACATCTTAAGGTGATAATGCAATATGGGTTATAGTTTATATCCTTACTAAGTTAGAAAACATCATTTCTATTAGAGAGGATTTCCTTATTGATCTGCTTTCCATAATATATGTAAAAAAAGTGGTAAGATTTCATGGAGTACCACTTTCCATCATAGCTGATCAGGATCCAAGGTTTATCTCAATGTTCTGGAAAAGTTTTCAGAATTCTCTAGACACTGATTTAAATTTAAGCACTTTTTATCATCCTTACACTGAATGTCAGTCTAATAGGACAATTAATACTCTATAACATATGTTGGGAGCCAGCTCGATGGATTTCAATGTTTTTTGGATCAACACCAAACTTTGGTGTAATTTTGATTCAATCATTGATTTCAGTATAGTATTTAAATGGATTTTTATGAAGACCTCTATGGAAGGAAGTGCCAAACTCCAACTTGCTGGGATGATGTTGGGTAATGGAAGCTATTAGCACCCGATCATTCCAATGAAATGGAAGAAAAGGTCGGATCTATTCAACAACCCATAAAATTAGTTCAAAGTGAAAAAAAGTTATGCTCCTAACTTAAGAAAAGACCTAAAGTTTGATGTGGGTGATAACATGATTCTAAGAGTATCTACCTATAATAGAGTAACGAGATTTTGAATAAAGGGAAATCTAAGCACTAGGTATATCGGTCCTTTGAAAATTATAGTTCATGTTGGGAAGGTAGATTGACGATTGGAGATTCCACAGAATCTCTCTGAATCTCATGATTTGTTCAATGTATCTCTCTTATAAAATTACATACCTAATGATTCACATATACTAATATCATAATTCATTCCTCCAGATAAATATATTTGTTATGAAGGACAACCAATAGAGATTTTGGACCATAGTGAAAAAGTTCTACAAAACAAGACCACTCGCCTGGTTAATGATTTCTGGAAGAAACTCCAATTTGAGGAAGATAATTTGGATCTTGAGGATATGATGAAAGAGACATATCCTCATCTATTTGTATATAAGAGAACAATTTTGAGGGTGAAATTCAGTTTAAGGGTGGTAAATGTAACACCCTGTTGTTTTTATGAAATATTTTTTCTAAATAATTTGAATTCTTCAATAGAATTCATTTCACACAATCGTGAGTTTAAATGAACCATGAGATTCCCTCAGTTTAAAATGACCACTACAACATAGTTTATATGTTAGAGGTAATAAACATAACCAACAAATGAAAATGTGTGATGAAGTCATTCACTACGAATTATTTATGAAAAAAATATAAATAAATTATTTATTTTTATTTTTTTTACTAGTAAATTTAGTGAATTACAATTAGTAAATTATATATATATATATATATATTATATAATTAATCAAACAATTTTTATATTCATCCAATATATATTTTTGTCATAGGGTATAAACAAAACCTATTTGATGTATAAACTCCTATATTTTCAAAATAGTATATTTTTCCCTTGAAATGTGGAGGCCCTTTAAAGATAATATTTTGACAAATTAATAAATTTTATATGAAAAAATAAATAGATTATTTATAATTGGGATATAAAAAAGTTACATTGGATGAAATTGTATTTTTTTCTGATAACTTTCACATTTCGATTAACAATAAAAAGACACTAAATTTTAATTGAAAAAAAATCATTGAAAAAATTTATATCATTAAATTATAGTATTGAATATTTTTAAATTATAAAATATAATATATTTTTTTTATCATTCAATATAATTAATTTCATTATCATTAATTTCACATTGAATTAAAATGTAAAAAAAATTCAATGTTTTGCAATGTTTTATATTTTAAAACCCTTTCTATCTTTCCGAAAAAGGGCTTAATTTGAAACTAATTACTGAAACTCCTGTGTTTTAGATTTTGAAAAATGGATTCCATATTTTGGAAAACTATGTCCAAATTTTATAAATAGATTTGTTTTATCTATGTTCATTATAAATAGTAACGTTAATTAGTTTTATTAATATAGTAAAATGTTAAAATGGGTAATCAAGCGTAAAAATACTATTATAAACATACATTAACACTTGTATTAATATCATTTTATGAGTTTTTGAACATAAATCATTTTTTCATCAAAACAGTTCCCTTTGAAAGCCACATGGATGAGATTATGTCATTTAATGAATTTTAGTTAGAGAAACGTTAAATATATCTATGTCAAATTTTATTTACTAAATAATTTTTAATATAAGGTTATACTGAAGAGAAATTCAGTTATAAATACTCATTATAAATGTAATTTTTTTTATCATGGTAATTTATTCATAATTATAGATAATAAATATTTACCTTAAAAACTTATACTTTGAAGATGTAAAAATTAATTAATTTGTTAAAAATCAATAAAATAATTGTTATTAAACAATTATTAACAATAAAAGGACCTGAACACTTGAAAAAAATCATATCTTTCTCGTATATCTCATCTATAACAATCCATGGGTTGAGTTAGTGACTATTTGGCTCCTTATATAAGATATTGTGACACTTATATTATTTCATTTAACGTGACATTAATGTTTTCCCATTCATACATTAATAAGTATAAAATTTCAAATGACAAATTTTAAAGATGATAAATTATACTATATATATTGTTCTGAGATCTAGTAGAGCTATTTTCATTATATTATTTTATTTATAATTTTTATTTAAAAAGTAAGTATACTAAATAATTAGACAGAAGTGATGAAGCAATTATTTTATTAAAGGATATATCAAATAAATGTAATTAAAAATATAGGAATAAATATATTATTGGTTAATTGATATTATCAGTAACTTTTTAATACTATATTTACCTATTAGGAATATAATAAAATTTTTGTTTTTATGTTAACTTCTTATCTTTGTATTTAAAAAAACGATGATTTGAATAGAGTCAGAATTGAAATAATTGATTGTTTATCAAAATAATGTTTTATTAAAATATTGGAAAATCATAAAACACATTTAAAATATATATAATAATTATTAGATCATAAAAACTATTCTGATATAAATTTTATGGTATAATGGTCATCAAATAAGTAAAAATGTTACCTTTTAATATTGAAATATTTTGTATCATAATTAAAATTAAATAGAATAACTATGTGTTAATTTAAATTGTAATATTTAAATTGACATAAAAACATGAGTAACATTTACTGGTTGGTGATATTAGAACACTATATCATCTTATCATATAATTTGTGACTTTTTTATGTTTTTTTGGAAGGGTTTGATTTTATTATAAGTTAATATATTTGGAGATCCTAAAGTGCCCCTCACATCAATTATTAAAAGGGAACCTCCTCCCTCACCTCTTCACTTCACATTGTGCCTTAAATATCTGTCATCCCCTAACCTTTTTCATTTTCAACTTCCCTTATTAAATTCTAGATGTTCTGGTCTTCTTCTAAGAACAACTCCAGTGCTCTAATAGTTGATTTAGAGAATGCGTGTCGAAGAAGAGGTAATCTCCTCAACCGATTCTTTCAAAATTATTTCTTATAATAATTCCCCTTCATGAGTTGCTTCATAATAAATTAATAACCCAAGTATAACTTATATACATATATGTTATTACAATTTTTAAACAACCATATTCCACCTTCTATCCATCCGAAAATTAATGAAATCCCCATGTGTGTGTACGTAAGAATTACTGTCACCATGTTGTGGTGTAATATATATTTACCCACCACCATACTTGGATGGGTATAATGATATAAATAATAACTAGATATAATTATTAAAATTAGATATTAATTATGAAGTATTATATACCATCCAATTCAATACCATTCATCAATTATGAGAATGATATCATCACTCATGCGAATGTATGACCTACCATCTCCACGATGCGATGTATTCATTCTTCATGGTATTCATTAATGCATGATTATATTAATGTACAGAATGATTAAATGTGGTATAAATTATTTGAATATCAATTTTTAATTATATAACTATAACCTAATATGGCGAACCTGAACTTATTTGAAAAAACCTGCATGAGAATAGAAGTAAATTAATATCTAAATAATGAGTGACAATGAAATATTACTGAAAAAAGGATGATAAGATAATAATATATGATATCATAAAAATTATTATGATCTAGGAATAAGTCAATAACATTTTTTAAATCATTATATTGGATTTTATAACACGTGTGAAGGATATCAGATCTAAGGTAAGGGATAATTTTTCAATCTCATTTATTTCCCATGATTATTTTTTTGTAAGTATTTATTGTTGTATATTTATCATCCACATCCTCGTTCCATTAATATGTAATAATATTTTTATTCTTCATAAATATTTTATATTAAATTTTAACCATTGGTGAATTTTTACAAAATGGTATGAAATGGATCTTTTTTCATTATTCAATATGAGGTACTTTTTTACTTTTTTCAGAGAAAGAATGGGGAAAATGTTTTTTAACTTATATGTAATAAAAATATTTTTACATATTCATAACTTTATATTTACCTAAATCAGCCTCAATATAATTTCAATTTTATTTTCATATAAATTATTTTCATATAAATTTAATGACATTTTCGGAAAATAAAATATTTTTGAAGAAGAAAGGATATTTTCCTCAAGAGTTAATATCATGTGTTTTACCAAAATTATTTTACATCTAAGATGAAATTATTTAATAGGGTTTTGATTATATACCTATTATTACAATGGTTTGATTGTGTTTATTATGGAATTTTATTTAGGAAATACATTTGTTTTATATAGATTATGTTGGAATGATGTTTAAGAAATCCATTCTATTCCAAAAGTTTTTCAATGATGAATTTTTTATGTTTTGTGTAACATGTTAGAATAATTTTATTATGTGAAGGGTGACACCTATATCTCCCTCCAATGAGTTGGTAAAAGATTTATATCTCATTATATAGACATGTATGGAATGATATATGATCTCAGGACAATAACACAAGGCTATAATGAGTAGTGAACACCGTTCAATAATGGACTTTGTCCACTATGATGGTCGTTGAAATGATCCTTGACTAATGTAAAATTGTTTTCTACGCTTATGTGTATTCCACAAAACATTATTTCTTATATTATGACCTATTGGGACTATGTTAATAGATTCTTGCAAACTATTATGATTTATCACATGGAATGATATCACGATCTTTAATATGTAGGATAAAATATTGAAATGCTAGGTTCTTATGTCTTATATTTATGATTTGGTTGATATTTCTTTTTTTTTTATCTTTTTTGAGATTCTGAGCTCACCCTTTCATATGTTTTTTCCCTAAGTCGGAAACAAACTTATTAATTAATATATGTACAAAGGGGGCCATTGATTATGAAATAAGTGAGAGACAATGAATATCTATTATTAATTAGTTGTTTATGTTACCACATTTCTAAAGACACTATACATATATGATCCTTTGTTGGATTTATTATATTTTGAAATAAATATTATTCAAAATTTAATTAATATCAATGTATGTAAATTATTGGGTGTTAACATAATCTTATAGTATATCCTAGGAGAATATAAATAATTTCTTGGTGAATTCATCAGGACTAGGGACACTCTCAATATTAATGGATAAGAGTAAATCCTTAATTTCCAATTAATAAAGGGACAATTAAAGGCTCCAATTTTAATGATCCTCTATTAGAATATGATTTCTCTCTACCAATATGTGAGGGATTTAAATTATATCATTAGAGTAAATATTTTTTATGGGATTTCTGAAAATATATTATATTGAATTATATATAGTGAAAGTGATGTTATTGTTTATAATAGAATTATACCCTCTTATTACACATTTCTCTCTATAGAGATGGTGGAAAATTTGAGATTTTATATCACCGTTCTTCCACCATTTAAAATAGAGATGATTTTTTAATATCCTCACTTATAGAGTTAGTTATCCATCATTATTACATGGGAACATAATACTCACCCTAGAATATGTGTAATGGATCCGATTTATGCATTGACTACTAGAATGTGGATCTTTTCTAGTGTTAATATAATCATCCTTCCTAGGGATTGATTTTTTTTACTTCATTACTTAAGGATTTTTTCGTGTCCTTAATTTTTCCCACAACCCATTAGTGTAGGATTCTAAAATATTAAACTTTCAAAGATTCAATTAAATTTCCCTACTTCCAGGAATCCTTTTCCATCCATTGTAAATTTTAATGGGATGGGTGATGACCTTGTTGACTATTTATTGATGTCACAAAAAATAAGACTGAGTTCTTACTAGTTCATGTGGAGGGTAAAATAAGAAACCCCAATCGATGTATTTCTATCCTAAATTTGAATAATTTCTCTGTCAAGTTTACTAGATTTCCTTCTATTCATGTTGTACTAGCTCCATGTTGACTCAGCTCTAGGAATTCGAGTTTCATAAAGGTTTCAATAGTCAATGCAATAGGATTAATCACTGGATCTAGAATTGTTTAAGAATTAAATAGTTTTTTCATAAGGGCTAATGATATATTTAATGTCCCCTATTATGATCCATTTTTTTGGAAATGTCCGAAAAAATTATTTTGAACAGCATTCATTGGTCTCTTCATATGAAATAAGAGTTGGAGGGATAAATAAAGTTAGTAAAAAATGGGTGTGGAAGCATATGGGAAAGAAATGATATATGAGATAAATACTTATTCTATATTAATGTATATAAATATTTTCATCTTTAAGGACACAAAGGTGGTCTTTGTAATTTAAATATGTATTCTTTGAGACTATAGTGTACCCAAGGGATAACCATTTTAAGACCTTACTATTTTCCCATAGAATGTTTTGTTTAGAAATCATAATTATAAGAGGATTATGGGTCATTATATATTATATAAGGTCTGTGACCATGGTCGTTTTCCCAATAACATTAATATTCCAGAAGAGAAGTAGCATTTCTTAATGGTTTATCCTCTTGTTATATGACATACTTTTTATGGGATCTTCTAGTATTTTTCTTCCCTTTTTCCATTTATCTCTTCATAAAAAATGTTGATCTTATTCTTTCCATTGTGAAATCTGGGATATTAAGGGAGTTTAATACATATTAACCTTCCACTGTAGTTTATATGTCCTCAAAATAATCATCCAAATATCTCATCAAGGTGTTTAGAAATATTATTTGATTTGGAAATTTAATTGGTGTAACATACCAACCATTTCTAGAGAGATATCAAGATCATTTTTTTGGTACTATTTTTCATTTTTTTGAGATTACCTTGTTTTAGATTTACCTTGCGTTTTTTTGGGTAAAATTGGTGAACTTTTGAAGAACTATGGGTAGTCCATTGTTGGAAAATGGTTTTCCTAAACCATGTGATCATTCCAAAAAATAGTGTGAATTCAAATAGAGTGGATTCACATTGATAATAAATAGTTTTTCAAAACATGCAAACCCCCTAGTAGTAGGTTCATGGTCAGTTACACGGCTAGGGAAAACCACAAAAACCATATAGGAAATCATGTGCATCGAATTTAAACACCGTAAAATTCATTAAAATTTTAATAGACCACCATATTATATCCCTAAACATGATATCTCAACCCTAAATCCGTTATTATCTATTTTGGTGGATCTTTGATGGATATTAAGTCTATAAAACCTCCATTCGTGATGAATCAAAGATTTGTTGATGGATCTTCACCTCTCATAGTTTATAACCAAGATCACGTTCTTTGACATTTTTTTGGTTGTTACACTTCAATTGGGGGTTTATGTTGGTGAGTTTCCATAAATGGCCACGAGGTGGGTGGTCTAAATTAAAATCACATAGTCTTCATTTAATTAGATATATATAATGGTGGAATTTCAATTTCCATGATTAAGTAATTTCAATAGATACTTAATTGATTTAATTTAATTCTCATGTTATAATGTGTTGGTGGTAAATTTAGGGAAATTGGAATTAGTGAAAAATGGTCAATTTGTTGGATAATTAACTAATTGAATTTTGGTATTGTGTATTTTATGGGAAATTGGGATTGTGTAATTGGTCAATTAAAGTGGTTTTGTGTTAACTTACAGTAATAATTTTGAGATGGTTGGCTTAACAATAATGGGTTAATGGGTTATATGATTTAAATATTTCAAAATAGTTTAATGGTGAATTTATCGTGTTATTCCATCTGGTAAATCCTTTGAATCTTGATTCTTTTGATAATTTAAATGGAATTCATTATGTGAGATTATAAAATGGGGTTATTTTTTATTTAATTAGATTGATTTTGTCTTTTTTATTTCTTTATATATTGGTATATGAGTGTGGGACACTAAATAAGGCACCAAATACACATAAGTGGTAAAAAAAGTGGTACAGGGATAGAGGCTCCATATACCCATAAGTGATAAAAGAGTGTGGGATAAGAAAAGAGGAACCACATACCCATATGGGATAAATTAATATGGGGTAAGAACTATGGATCACAATACCCATATGTGATAGTAATTGTGGGATTGGTAATGGGGATCCAAATACCCATGCGACATTGAGGTGTGGGATAGGGACATAGGCTCCAAATACCCATGGGGAGTTAAACACGACGTTCTACACCGATGAGGTTGGCATTGGGATATGGTTTGAGTTGGTCATTATATAAATTAAAATTAATGGATAAATGTTATTAATGGTATTGTGATATGATTTATACTTTTTCATTTTCTGACATAGGTATTCATGGATCTAGAGTCCTCAGGTGCCAGGAGGTATGTTGGGTTAAATAAAGAAACAATGGATATGTAAACAAATTGTTTCATCACTTGTATTTTTATTCTTTATATAAATGCATACACTATTATAGGAAAGATATTCTTTTATATGGAGTTAGTTGTTTCATACTGAGTTGTACTCACACCATACTCAGGCTCCCTAATTAGTACCTGAATAGATTTCATGATTGCAAAAACAAGATGATGGAAATATTCGTACGTTTGATGGCTAGTATGGGATTGATCAAGGATGAAGGGAACATACATGGTATCAAGACCCTCTTTGAGTTTTTTGTGTCTTTATATTAGGTTTTTATTTGATAAGTGAGACATATCGTGGCATGACATATCTAATGTTTTATATTTGGATATTATATTCTTGTTCTTATTATCATGTTATTCTTGTATTATTCTTGAATATGGTTATTCAGTTGTCTATTTTATATTTATTTTCAATGTTTTTATTTTTTGATAAAGAGGTTATTTTATCCCCATTATCAATATTAGACCCTTTTTTCTTTTTAGAAGCCTCTAGTATACGAGGAGGCACACCTACGGTCATGTAATTAACAATCTAGGGATACCAGTGTGTGCCTTGTTAGGATGTTACGAAGTGGTATAAAATGGTTTCTTATTTTATTTTCATTTGTTTTTATATTTTATAATGATAGATAGGATAATATTATGAGTCAATTCATGGATAAGATCTCATTCATAGTAGTACATAACCAATGTACGAAGATAAAATCCAAGTGCTGGGGGTGGGATTGTTGTAATTAATTTAGGTTGTTACTATTGAAAATTATTTCACCTCAAGTGATGCACTTATAGAATGATGTGATGATTATTTATGAGTTTTTTAGATATTTCACTCATGGACTGGTAAGAAATGAGATTTTTGTATGCATGCATCATTCTAGGATTGCAGGATTTATTTTTACATTCATCTTTTTTGGTATGCATGGAAAAACAGGTTTTTGGTTATGTTTCCGGTTTTAAGGTGTTTTCCTTACTTGTGAAATTAAACAAAAAAACATGCCTAATATTATTTGAAAATTATAAAATGGTGAAAGTGGAGGAAAACATGTTTCTAATTTAAAACATGAAACATGAGAATGTGTTTTACCTTATTAACCATGCCCTATATTTCAGATATTTAAAGGTAGTGATAATGCCTCATTTTTTCCATGTTGAGGGTTTTAGGGGAATAAATTTTTGATTAATATTATGAATAACTCTTATAAAAATGTGTTTCTGTATTATAAAATATCTTTTGAAAAGTTTTCTTCTTTGTAGATATATTTCACAACAACAACGGTTTTTGAGGGGTTGACAAGAGGAAATGGATCGAAAAGATCTTCTAGTACTGGAACCTGAGGCACATATAGTGCAATGTGAAGGATTCAAAGAGAAGTTCTAATAGAAATTTGATCACTTCATTCAAATTATGGACTGAGACACTAGTCTGGTTGAAAAAAGTATGTACGACTTGACATTGGAGTTTTAGTTACAGCACCCTCTAACCTTCAATAGAGATGGTTGACCTGAGGTTCAAGAGTAATTGATTGATTCCATCTATACTATATATAACCATTTGGAGACACCTATAGTGAAGAGGGTCATGTTGGAATTTTATATGTTAATAGGAATAGTGAATGACTAGTAGTATTTTCAAGTACGAACTAAGAAGGAAGATGGTATGTTATGGGATGAATTTTTTGAGAAGTTCCTGGAGAACTATTATCTAGAGACACTCAAACAAGAGAGGGAAGCAGAGTTCATGCGGTTTACATAGGGGAATATATATAGGATTGATTATTCTAGTCCCCTTAATAATTTGAAATAATTTTTTCCAGCACTGTTAGGGGATGTGACATCTATGGAAAGTCAATTTTAGGATGCACATCAATCTAAAATTAATTCCCATGTTAACATATTCCAGTTAAATTATTTTCTTAAGGTGGTGAATTTGGATCCCATATCTGAGGGGAACATGAAGGAGGATTCCTGTGGATGATAGGTTATTTCTACTAGATGATTAAGAGGTACAACTTCCAACATCAGGAATAATCCCTATGATAATGTTGACCAAAGTACTAGAAAGAAGAGTGGCGAGTGGAAAGGATAAGTTATTCAGGGTATTATTCGAGAGATTTTTAGTAGTTCGGTATTCCATGAATGTTTTTAGAAGTTTTCCCTATCCACCAATAGGTCTTTGATCTTACGGAATGATGAAACATCTATGAAGGATCCGTTATAATTTAAGATATATGAGTAGAGATAGAACCACTTGACATAATCATAATGTGGGATGCATATCTACTACACCATATCAGTCAATAATTAGGATTTCTATTAGATTAGGCATGACTTGTAGTGGATTAGGTACTGCTCAAAAAGATCTCCAGTATTTGTGGAGTTCTGCAACTTAGGGGACACAGAAAACATCATAAGAAATATGGGTTTTACTATTTAGTGTTGCTAAAACTACAATTGAGGATAACAAGGTTGGGCTGTTCAAATTTACAGGTATTACTCTTGTATATGATTATTACATTTTTCCTTAATTGATACTAGTTCATCTCATTCATTTATTAATAAACATATTTTTAATGGTTTGATTCTGGAGGAGGATTTTTTGAGTGGGGTTATGATAATACTTACACATATGGGTGTATGATCTGGAGACATATGTATGTAAAAGGGGTGTTTTATTGAGCTTGGGGAGTATCATTTCCAATGGTATCTTTATATTCCTTGTATTTTTTTATTCATCTTAGTTTGGGGTATGGAGTAGTCAGTATCATACTGAGACTATATAAATATTTCCTAAAGGTGAGTAACTTTTATGTCTCTCAAGGGTTACAATTATATTCATTATGGGTACTGATATATCAAAGTACACCATACATGGCTAGTTCATCAGAAATTGGGTAATCTCATGGCCTAGGTTAGTAATATATTTCTAGATGATGTAGGTGTAGAGAATGATTTATTTTAACACATTATTGATAGGATCTAAGAATTGTTTCATAAGGACTTCGTAGGGATTCCACTAGAGAGAGATGTGGAATTCAAAAAAGAGCTCGTGTTGGGGTCTACGCTAGTTTCTATTCCACTATACAAATTGGTACCAAGAAATGATCAAGAACATAAGGCTCAACTACAAGAGTTAATAGATAATGTAATTACCTATCCGAGTATGTCACCTTTGTATTCTCGTGTTTTTTTTTCAAAAAATGGTTGTCTGAGTTTTCACTTGTGTATCGATTAACATATATCGAACATACTGAAAATGATGAACCAGTATCCCCTTCCATGTATCTATGATATATTTGGAATTTTATAAGGATATTTTATGTCTATGGGGTAATTCTGTAACGATCAGGTACAGTTCTTGGGCCACATATTCTAATAGGATGGCACATCAGTGGAACCAGAGAGGGTGCATATAGTTTCTTCTTGGGAGTATCCCTATAATTATTTTTATATCCGAGTATTTCTTGGGCTCGAGGGTTATTGTTAGAGGTTCATCTATCAATTATCCAACTCTTAATTACCTATATTGGGCTTCACAATGAATGGAGTAAATTTTGAGTGGTATGAAGCAAGTGAGAATTCATTCTAGGAGATGAATAAATGCCTTTCAATTGAACCAATCATGGTCCTTCCCAAGTTAGGTGAGAAGTATATGGTGTTTTTTGACACATTAGGGATTTTAATTAGAGATGCTTTGATGTATTTATATAGAGTTGTGACATATGGGTGTCGACAGTTATGTCCACGAGAATGGAATTTCCCTACACATGACCTCGAGCTAACTAAATTGGTTTATGATTTTATGTGTTGAAATTATTATATATTGTGTGAATGGTTTACTATATTTACTAAAAAAATAAATAATGTCATTACAAATAGTATTTTAAACATTGGAAGAGGTAATGGGTTGAGTATATTCTATCATTTGAATTTGATCTAGAATATACAGCCAGAAATGAAAACTAGGGAGCTGACACATTATGAAATAAAACTCAGACTCATGAAGTTCCAGAGTATACTGATTAGTAGAAGATTTTGACATTTCTAGTTGAGAAACATGTTTTGGTTTGGGAGTTATAGGAGAATATTACTCTCATATCAGTATCAATGGATTATACAATTTTTAGATGGACTAGAGATAGATGATATGATTATATGGAATATTTTGAATTTAGGGAAATCCTTGAAGAGGGGAGTCACCATCTGATTAAATCATCGATGGAGATGATATCATCAATGTCAGATATCATGTATTAGTGTCTTCGAGTATTTGTAAGGATGGATGCATGAATTTCATGTATTGGAGTGGGTGGTGCATCCTGGTTTGACCAAAATATTTTGTAACCTTTAATGGTAGTTTTTTTAGTCTGACATGAAAAAGGAAACAGTTGGTTTTGTGATATGATGCTACACATAACAACAGGTGAAGGCTAACCATCAACGACCTAGTGGTTTACCATATTTGTGTCCCATTTTAGAATTGATGTGGGATAACATTACCCTATAATTCATGGTGGGTCTTCTAATAATTCCTTAGAAAAATGATTTTTTCGGTGGTTGTGGGTTGAATGATGAATGTATCAAATTTCTTACCTATACAGAAGAATTTTTTGGTACATCAGGAGGGATATTTATATGTTAGGGAGATTTTTCATCTACATGGGGTTCTATGTCAGGGCTCGAGATGAAACAACCCCAAGCCCACCTCCATAGGCCAAGTGGAGGTGACTAGCACTGAAGGAACAAAAAACTCGGGAAGGCCTTTTCCTATGAACCTATTCACACACATAGCCAACTCAATGAAAAAGTGTAGTGGGAAAGGAACAAAAGATGCAAGACTACTATAAATAAAACCATAAGGTAGAATCCTCACATCCTCAAAGATAAGACTACCAATTCTTGAACCATATAGTGAATCTTGTAGTCATGTACATGGGGTCTCTACAACATCTACCTATACTTGATAACATCTATATCATGGTTGATGTTGAGAATGAAAAGGAACCAATGAATAAGGATGGTGTGTAAACTCATTAAATCACATGAAGATAAACACCGAAAGCACGTGGCATTCTCCATCAGTGTTTTCTTCTCTAGGATGGAGAGTAATATCAAAATCAGGAACATCGTGAAACCCACTAATGGAATTCCAAGCAAAACGAGTTCATTTAGAAAATTCCACTTGCAATTCCTGGACGTTTTCTAACTCTCCATTGTAAAACCCCACCATGAACTTACAATTCAGAGGGATTAATAAATCACACCTCGACACTATTCTATTTGGGTGATACTGACTCACACTCAGTATTTTTCATGTCAGAGAAACATTTCTTCATGGAGGATGGACCATCTTCCTCATGTACTCAAAGATATATTGAACAACACCAACACAGGGTTACACCGACGCCCCATGTCACACGGGTAAATCATAAATAAAGCAGATTAGAGGAAAGGGTACCTCAAATAATGTCTAACAAGTTCTGCCACAAACATTATAAAAGACATAGAGTGTAAATTTAATCATCTCTATTGTTGGAGGATCGTTGACATCCATAGCATTCAGCTACCCATTGCCCGAGCCACTAGTACCATGAGCATAACATTGACCACCTAGTTGTGGTTGTGGAAGGAATTGGTCGCATCATCCATCAACTAGTGTTCTTATTACCCATCTTCCAGAACCACCTCACTAGGAACCACCCCATCCATGTGTTAGAGATCCATGATCATGATGCCCTCTCTGTCGTGGTGGTCCATCTACCATCTTCTTGGAAAGAATATCACATTTGGTCAGCTAGTCTTAGGCCATGTGACCTCA
Source organism: Viscum album (assembly GCA_963277665.1). Classification (NCBI taxonomy): domain Eukaryota; kingdom Viridiplantae; phylum Streptophyta; class Magnoliopsida; order Santalales; family Viscaceae; genus Viscum; species Viscum album. Next base: position 1,827,403,619 of record OY728119.1, on the reverse strand, counting down.
CCCTTCACAAGCATAACACCATCCCTATATGGGATTTCTCGATTCTCTAGGCTTCCCTATACCATGATCCTATGTCTGAACATGGGGAGGCCTCTTGATTCCAGGCACCACCAACTAATTTTTTCCTATTGTGGAAGAAATCTCAACCTTATCATGCCCACTACTAAAACTAGTTAACATTCACCCCTCTAATAAGATACTCTACGTCACCATGTCTTTCTATAGCACCTCGATGTTGGTGGGGATGCACAAGGGCACTATAATGGCAGTGATCTCTCAACAGAGGCACTTCTTAAGCTTCTGCACTCGGAAGAATCTGTTGTGGATCATGTCGAGAGAGTAGTGTGTAAGGTCTATAAACCTAGATGCATACTCATCCACCATTATTTATACCTACTTGAGATCTTAAATAATCTAAAACCAAACAAATAATATGTAGGGGTAGTAATCCTCATGGAAGAGTTGTTGGATGTCATCCCACGAGTTTGTTGACTCGTCATGTATCTGAGTAACCCACCTCCACCATTGTCTAGCTACTCAATGGAAAATAATGGTTGGAAATTCCACAATATGATCTATTAGTGTCCGAACAATCCTAAAGAGGTGGAAGACTAACTCTATCCAATCCTATTCTGCTTGAGGATATGGCTCCCCATGAAACCTCAGCGTTCTGTGATGTTGGTACTCACATAGTGTACTCAACCTGTGCACGTCCTTAACATGATCTACTAGGAATATCTGCTTCTCAACAAGTGGAGGTTATTCTACCTAACCACCCAGAGGATGGGGACTGAATTATGGATCTTGAACTAAGTCCTCGTTGATCATAAAGTTGTCATCACAAATCGGATCTCCTATTATGGATGACTATCATCACGGAGGCATCTTGAAACTTATCAAGGAGTACTGTAGTCAAAAAATAAAATATATATATGTATGTATATATGTATATATCAACAAAAAATGAGATATAACTCAAGAAATCCATTCAAGGACGAAATCATATATGATGAATGTACCAAAGTTCCATGTAAAACTCTTCTCAGTATGCCGAGTCAACAAGCGTGTGGTCAGGTTATTGTTTAGTGTCTACACCGGATGCCATACCATCCCCGGAATCCCTTGCCTGACAGATTATCTTGATTAAAGTTAACATTGTTTCCTTAATCCCAACCATGACCATTATAGGGAAACATATAGACAATTTCTTAAGGGTTGAAACACCTCTGATACAAATTTTTCACAACTCGAACCATGTTTCGGTTCGAGCTACAACTACCACAAGGCCACCATTATAGGAATGGGTTTGCGACTAGAGCCGAAGGTACAACAAACTCAGGGAGGCTATTTCCTAAGAAACATTACACACACACACAACCAACTCAATGAAAAAGTGTATAGGGAAAAGAAAAAAAGATGAATCTCTATAATAAATAAACCATTACTATGAACCAAAAAATAGTTTAATTACCAAAAGGTAATCTAAAAAGGAAAAGGGGAATAATACATACCCAACCACAAGAGTTTCACAACCTAACAGTAACTGATAAGTAAAACCACTAAGATATCCATGCCCCTGGATTCCTAGATATGATCACTGTTTGCGGTCCAAGAACCATATATCACTAATATCATCTAAAGCGACGATTAACCAGTCTATCGTTGGCATATGGCATGATACATGTGGGAAAATCCCATACAGGGGTGATTATAAACATACTTAGTAGGATGCCCTAAAAAGGAGAGGGGGGAGAAATAAAAGATTTACTAAAGAAGAAAGTGGTAGAGATAAAAAGGTACAGGAAAGAGTAAACCTCAACCTAATAAAAGAGTGAAAGTAAACTACTCCAAACACAGGGTTCTCAAAATGGTAAGAAGATGAACATATCATCGAGTATATTCTACCTATAGTAGGAGAGTATACTCTTCCAACAATGAGAATCTATACATGAAAGAACATGGAAAACCTCGGGTGTCTTCGAATCGCTAGGATGGAGAGTAACAAAATCTCAATTAGTGGGTAATAAAATAAGATATATATATATATATATATTCTCATTCATAGAACCCTAAACTAGAGATAAAGGGGTTATCCATCTCATAACATTTCCGAGGAATAGAGTAACTGAGCATTCCAAAAGTAACCAAAAATGAAGCCCAGAATCCCACATTTCTTCCCTGAAGACACATGTCTAAGTAAATCAATAACCACACTATGATACTATTCACTTTTGGTGAAACTATCTCACCCTTACCGTATTAGGTTGCATCACAAGGATGTGTCTCGTTTGGGAATGTTTTCATCTTCCTCGCGATCCAAAGGTACGTTAAACCACATCACATCACTGATCCATGTAGTCAAGGTATCAGAACCTCATAGTATAGGTCTCATGCCCTAGTGAGTCTGTGTGGGGGTGGGGTCCATTCAAATAGTAGTCGTAGGGGACTAGCTCCCTGGGGTGTCAAGGGGATTCCACCCTAAGTCATCGAGGACCCTCACCCAAGTGTGTCAAGGGGATTCCACTCTAATATCATCGAGGATCTATGCCCTACCATATAGAGGTATTCTACATTGAAATAACTGTATAGTACCCTCACCCTACTACGTCAGGGGGATTCCACTCTGATATCATCAAGGACCCATGCCCTACCCGATAGAGAGATTCCCCTCAAACATAATTGTAGAGGATCTAGATGGTACCCATCGAATAGATATGATAAACCTTCCTGATCATTGGTGTTTTTGCAAATCTCCTAAAATGATTTCATTCCTGGAACATCTCACGACGTATCACAAAATCCACTACAGAGGGAACTGTCACATTCCAAGTGATCAAAAACATAGGATATGATACTTTCATTCCCAAATCTGAGTCAAAATAAGGGGATATGAGAGATTATATATTTATAAAGTGGTACTTGTCAAGTGTGGGGCCCACATGATGTGTGACCCCACATAATTTTATCGACATATACTTATCCATACATGGGTACTAAACTATGTACTTGTACCCCTAGGCATGCAACTTCACTCCTAGTGTACATCACACATCCTGCTGAAACGATGATGAGTAAATAATGCATGTATCTGGTCCAAAAGGGAGAAAAAAGAAATTTATAGGCATGCATCTTCTTACATACCTAGATAACCAAATTAATTGCTCCATTTTGATCCGTGCGGAATGGAAAAAAAGATCGAGTATTTGTTTTCCTGAAACAGACTCTTGGTGATGAAGTTGTATCTAATAGAAAATTACAAAACATGCCCTCTTATGAACCACACCTCAAGTTCATATAAGCTACCCAAAATTAGTTTGAAACATCCGAATCAAAATCAAGGTTTCAATGTCACTGACTTTGCATCAATCAGGTGTCAGGTGTAGGAGATACATGTGTTTCAAAAATCAACATGTAATAATAATTATATTATTATTATTATTATTAAAATAGGATATTTGTGCCCCCATGACTTGTGACCACAAAATAAAACTCTCAAAATATCCTTAAAAGTTCATCCTCGAATAGATGATCAAGTTTTCATAGATTTCACACAAAAAGTTTTCCTGGTTTGAAAGATAAAGGGGTTTGAAGTACCATCGTCCCAACCTGGCCGACTCTAGCTGGATATGCCCTCTTTGGCCGGTCCGCTCCACCTGGGTCGGTCCACTTCATCTGGACGAACCCATTTAACTAGGGAGAAGTCCAACCACATGGGCCATCCTAGTGACCCATCACTCCACTGCAGTGTCACACTAGCGCTCTGTGCCACTTCCTGTGCCCGCGCGCTCCACGCTCCTTCAACCCGCACTAATTGCAATACCTTTAACCATCACAACCCACAACGACCGACTATGTGCTCTAACCTGCTTTTGTGTTCCGTCCTGAGCTTCTGCCGCACCGAGATCTGTCTGCAATGCTAGAGATCCTCCCATACCTCCCACTACAGCTGCATATACCTTGGACCACCGCGCACCGGTGGTCCTTCTGCGGACCACCGATTGCACCTCAAAGCTCAGAAACATAAACCAAGACCAGATCTGGGATCCTCGGATCCTGATCTATGAATCCATATGTTCTTCATGAATATCCTTGTCCATTTCGGAGTGAAGAAATGTATATGATACTATCACTCACTACTGGGGCTCCTCTTATGCCTAATACTCAAAACCGAGCATAGATATGGACTCCTCGGATATAGGGTTTCCTAAACATATGATTCACCCAACATTTCATCAACATTCTGGTGAAATGAAAAGTTGATGATGTAGAGTGGATGAATAATGTGAATAATGGTCAATATAGAAATTAAAAAGTCATTGGATATTTTTTTTCTGGAAACCAATAACCATTAACGAAGCAACAAAAGCCATCAGGCTTCAAGAATTTGAAATCAGAGATGTGGAAATCAAAATAATCCTACTGCGTTTGGGTCTGATCATCATTGGAAACACATTTTTCATGATTCCACTATGATCTACCAATACATATGAAGGATTTCATCACTTATTGGAGGTTGGATTAGTGGATAACCCTAATCAAAATCCCATAAACATGAATTTATAAGAATTTATAAGGTTTAATGTGTCCTCTTAACCACATCCAACAATTGTCGCCGGATCTGAAGATCCCACGCCTTCTTATTTTAAGTCATGCTTAGGTATGATGCACCATTAAGAACTCAACCGTGGTCACATATTTGTAATTTGATACCCCATTCAAAAGTTATATAAACTAACGTTGATGATAAAATAATTTTATTTAATAATTTTTTTATGGTTACGTCCTCCATTTCATTTTATGCATAAGGCCTACACATAAAAAAGGTATACCCTACCAATGATAAATCTAATGCTCTGAACTCAACTGAACCCTCAAATTTTTTATCATAGATTATATTAAAGAGAAATCTTGTTTCTGTCATATGCATAGTACAAAAAATAATTAATAATTTTATTGAATTTATTCTAGGTACATCGAGCCTCATAATCTCATTTCGTCTCAACAGCTATCTCTTGAAATATATGTAAAAATATTATGTAGTATTATAAAGAAAAAAACCATGCCTCTATAGATATTATGTCCCCTCTAAGATGTAATCATGAGAACCCCCAAGGAAGATTCACATGTTTAGGTTCATGTTTTTGGAAATGTGTGTGCCCCATATAGGAAATTGTGCATGCAGAAAATTAAACCCCCCAAACATCATTAAAATATTCATGAACCCCCATTTTATATCCCTAAACACCCTATCTCAACCCTAAACCCATTTATCCCTTTCTTGGATGACCAAGGATGAATTACAGGACCTTCCATCCTCTATTATTGATAAAACAAATATCTACTCATAGATTATCACCTCACCCAGTTTTGGATCCAGATCGCTCTCTTCATCTTGAACTTGGTTGTTATGCATAAATTGGGGGTTTCCATTGGCGAGAATATATTAATGACCTTGAGGTAAATCCTATAAATAAATAAAATTCTTAATGTCATTATTTGTATCTGATTTATGAATTTCAATTTTCATGTTTGGGAAATATCATTAGAGATTAAATTGAGATAATTTAATTTCCATGTGGAAATGTATTGGGGTAAATCTGTGGAAATTTGAATTAGTGGAATTGGATTAATTAATATTTTAATTAATTAATGTAATATTAGGATTTTTTATTATTAGGGAAACTAGGACTGTGTAATTGGTAAATTTATGTTTTTATGAATACATTTACAATGATAATTATGAAATGGTTGTCTTAACCTTTATGAGTTAATGGGTGATATGATTTAAATATTGAAAGGTGGTTTATTTATGAATTTCCCTCATTACTACATGTGGTTAACGTTTTGAATCCATATTTTTAAATAATTGAGATTGTAGTCATGATCTGAAATGATAAAAAATGGGTTAATGCTTTTTAACATTGATTGGCGTGATCTTTTAGATTTGTGTGATTTATTAGTATAAAAGTGCAGCACACTGATTGAGGCAATAAATACTCTTAAGTGATAATTTTTTGTGGGAGAGGGATTGAGGATCCAAATATACATAAGTGATAAATTAATGTTTGGTAGGGATATAGGCTTCAAATACCAATATGTGATAAATTAGTGTAGAACAATGAATAATTCTCTAAATACCCATATGTGATAGAATGAAAGGGAAAGGGATTGAGTCTCCAAATACCCATGTGACATTGAGGTGTGGTGAAAGGAAAAAGTCTCTAAATAGCCACAAAGTGTTTGATGCTATGTTATATGCCCATGAGATTGGAATTAGAATATTGTTCTAATTTGAAATTATTTGAATTCAAATCAAATGAAAAATGATAATCATGATATTATGATATGGTTTAGACTCTATCATGGGCTGAGGCAGGTATTGATGGTTTTTTTGAACTCAGCAACCTAGTTGATTATATTTTTAAATAGAAAATAATTATAAATGAAACATTCTTGTTTTATTACTTTTATTTTTTATTCCTTTTACAAGTCCATACACTATTATCGAAATGATATTTTTGAAGATGTTGTTAGAATTTTCCAACAAATTTTTACTCACAGCTTATAAGGGATTCCAAATTGGTACACAAATAGAATTAATGTTTGTGGGATATGATTAGGGAAAGTGTCTTGTGTTAGATGGCTAATATTGCATAGATCATGCAAGAGGGGACTAAACATGGTATTGGGTCTTTCTTGGAATTTTTAGAGTCATTATTTTGTTATTTTATTATAAACATGAGACATATTATGGAATTACATATCAAATGTTTTAGTTTTGGATATTATATTCTCGATTTTATTATCATGTGATAGTAGAATCATTTTTATTTTTCTTATAGTGACGTATATTTTTTATTTATTTCTATTGTTTTCATACTTTTATAAAGTGGATATAGTCTCCTCTTGATTGATATTATACCTTAACTTCTAAAAATCTACTTATGGTGTACATAGAGGCGTTCATGAGGTTACTTAACTGGCTGACTTGGGGTACCATTATGTGGAACCCTAGTCAAGATGTAATAATGGGAATATCAATAGATTTACTTTTTTGGGATGTTATAGAATAATACACATTAAAAAAGTTATGTCATTCTTCATCACAAGTTATCATTACATAAAAAAGGTTTTTATTGATGCTTTCAATCCAAATAAAAGGGGAAGGCTCAGCATTTCATTCTTGGGAATCCTTATTAGGAGTTACTTCTATCACATGTTGGTCATCCCCAACTATAACAGATTCCAAATTTGGTTCCTTAAAATGATCCAGTGTTTCCACACTAATCCCTATTCTAATTTGTATGTTTTCATCCAATAATATGACATATTATTGATGGATAATGAGATGTTGTAGACTGATTTATTCAACATTCTCATCTTCGGTGCCTTCAATCAGACCACCCTCTCTATTCCCACATCCCAATTGGGTGCTTCTTTCCATAAAGAAGGAGTCCAAAAGAGAGTGTCACCTGGTGGATGTTGATATCCTTAGAATATTTTTCATATTCAATTATTCTAATAATTTCTATAATGTTTCAATATAGGGTTTCATCCATACTATTGGCGGGGTTCATGAAATCTAGTTCACTGTTATTAGAGGCATGTGATAGTGGGTTTTCATTGAGCTCATGTTCTATGTTCATGGATCCATATGATTATGGTTAAATAGATATAATAGTAGGAGTCATGATGTTATATACTTTCACATTTCCATTTTATATGTGGAATAATTATGCCCCGTTTTCTTCTAATCATCTCAAAACATTTTCTTATTCCATTAAAATTATATTTTACCAAAAAAAATTCATTTTTAGAATAATTTAGGCTCTAAATAAATTATATTTTAAGGAATATGTTGTCCTGATTAGTGGATAGAAAAACTCTACCACTAGAGTGGTGTCCATATAATTCTCAAAAAGTAAAATTATATAATTCATGAATCTTAGATTATCTATTCGACAATCTATCCGGATCAGTCTCCCAACCACAAATTGATATTTCCCAAAGAACAATTAGATTTCAGTATATCTAGTTGAGTTTAAAGATCCAAATACTTACCATCAAATGGCATATTTTAACCAGTTCTGGGTTAAAATTATATTCCCATTGATGAATTCAAGGGAATCCAGGATTCAGTGTTATATATCAGAATCTCAATTACCTTTACTAAATTTATCATAAGGGAAGATGACATGATAAAATATTTTGCCCATATTTTTCATCCTATAAAATAAAATCCCTATATCTCCATGATTCATCAAATGAGACAATTTAAAATCCAATTTTTCCTCTCTTGTGGTATAAAGCATCATAATTATGGAATATCTACACAGATTAACAATTAACTATATGGTGACTTGATTTTTTAGGACATTTGAAAAAATCGCTTTCATGGTGACTCTGTATAGGGATAGAAAATCCAAATCAGAGAAGGAGAGGATTATGGAAACCACATCTAAGAAATTCATCTTCATACTAAATATTCAAAGTGGGTGTTATTTTGTTTCTTACATGTTGACTATAAAACTAGAAGAGTTCATTGTATCCCACATGATCAAGATAATGAGGGTTTAGATCATTTCTGATTAGGTTTTTACGATTCAAAGCATCATCTCATCTGCATACTAAATATTCATATAGTTTTCTCCATTATCTTTTATCATTTCCTCCTCTTAATTGATTATATAATTGAAGAAGTTTTTGATAAAAAATCATTCATAGTGACCATAAAATCCTATAAAATTACATAGCTCAATTATATTCATCTTTTTGGTTATTCAATCACTACCTTTTAAATTTATAGATTAAATAATTTTAAATTTATAGAAAAAATATAGACCTCAAAAGAAACATCCTGAAACTATAATTTTCAATTAAAAATGATTCCACATACCCCCCCCCCATTTCTTCAGGTCTCAATTTAATGATTCAAAAATTAATCTTCTGTTTATCATATCATATATATTATATCATTATATTATCAATAAATATCATAATGAAATTACTGAGATAACATTGTAATAATGTGTTTCATAGATCTATTAAAATATTGGTTGTTCAATCAATCAAATTATCATAAATTTTAATTTATAAAGATTTTACCACATTATAAATGTAGTATTTGGAATACCATCATTATTTAGCCTCAATGTAGGATAATGTGAATCAAGTTAAATCGTTCAAAAAATTTGAGCAACTTATACTTGATCAAATATGCCATCAATGTAGGTAATATGATACTTAATCATTATGTTAATGGAGTTTAATTATAATAAATTGGAAAAGACACTCAAATTCCCATATTTCTTCTAAACAAAAAAGGAGAATGGATCCCCACTGTGAAACACTATGGAATGTAAATCCCTCATCACAAAACTCTATTAAATGTTTATTCCATTGCACTATAGCTATCTTGTTTGGAGTCTTATATATATATATATATATATATCATCTGGGGTGAGGATAATATAAAAATAAAACTCATGTTTAAGTTGATTTATAGGTTCTTATTTAAAGAACACAATAATGTATTATTTCACAAGAGGATGATCATCTATTATAAAGATAAATTTCACAATCAATTGTTTTTTCTTCCCTTATTTTGTATGAATTTTATAATGAAGATCTAATAGAATCTGATACATACATAATACATATGATCTACATTACACTTGAATATAATGGATCCCATATCTATAATGAGGATAAAAATCACTCTCTCAAGTAAATTAATTCTTTAGTTACAATTTGAATTCCAATACCTACAAAAGATTATATAAAATGAAATCATTGTGATAATAATAATTTTTTCAAATAGGGTATGGATATGTTCCATAATTGGAATTGACTGACACATCCGTAATGCAATAATAATTCCACTGTGAGTTTTGATTGTCATCTTCCACATTAGGGTTCGAATTAAATGCCTATTTTTTTAAAGAATATATAAAAGAGTTAGAATATCTAGATTAATATTAAAAATATAAAAAAATTATTCTATTATCAAATTATAATTCATATTGTATTGGGTAACTTAAACAATAGCTATAGTAATCTTATATGCTTAGAATTCTTCCCATGGAATCTTCATTGGGAGGTTCCCTTGATGCATAGGAAATTGGTTTGAGTATTTCCCATTATCTTTATAGTTGAATCACTCGATAGATGTGGTTTATATCTTTTCCATGTTTTCAATAGTCTTTAAACCCTTAGAACATAATTGAATCAAACTCTTATTCCCATTATGATATTTTATTATTTTTTATTTCCACAATTAAAAAATAATGTAAAAAATATTAACCCTTTATTATTCTATGAATCATTTAATTTTTCATGATGCTTAGTTGAAATTTAATTTTATTGATTTCCCTTTATGATAGAATACATAGAAAATTCTACATCTAACATGATGTCATGTGATATTATATAATTATAAGATTTTTTTTTTGAAACTAGTTTCCTTTATATACATGTATTAATCCCATAAAATTAATGAAAAATCATGATTTTTTTCATTTTTTATGTAGTCTTTAGCATACCTGGAAAATCATGTAATGTTATCCTCAAACTCAAATACACTTTATTCAACATTATAAACTAATGTAAAGAACATCCTCTCCATTTCAGCTAGTTTTTCTAATTGAAACTATATATTAATGTATATCACATTAAAATTTATCCATTCCAGACATTATATTTCATAAAAGTCATTATTTATCTAGATAAATGAAAACCATTTTATCAGTTTCTATCTCCAAAAAATATAATTTCATACTACAATTTTTTCATTAATTACTTCACAAATCAAGGTTTATTTTTTGATGGACTTAATCTATTGTATAACTACAAAAATATTGGTAGGTTCATTAAAAAACGAAGGATTAGTTTTCAGGAATTTATCCAACATAGTTGAATCATTCTATATAATAGTAGTTGGATGAAAAATAGAAATTTTATTTATCATAACCTATGTTAGTTCCCTGAACATATCCATGAATTTTTCATTTCGAAAACCACCTCTAATGGATTGAATAATCGGATAATACCTATATTGATTGAGGCTGATGATTCCCATAATTCCAGTAGGATCCATATCTATAAAATATCACACACTAATTTATCTCCCAATACATTGGAATATTGAGTGAAAAAATAAAAATCCATATAATGGTAAAAGTTCTCACATACCATAATGGATTATAAAAAATATCATGTTATTTGTATTAATTTAAAACATAGTTCGAACTATTATTACTAAACATACATTGATACAAACCATAACAACTTGAATCATGTTCCATATAGTTTGTGTTTACTTTATTACATAGGTACATGATACTAGTGATCAAACCACATAGGATCAACAAATTTAGTAGTCTTAATAATAATACATATATATATTTATGACTCCAATATTATACTGGAAATATAAATTCATAGAATATGAAAAATTATTATGTCCTTAATTTCATTTATAATAACTTTATTAATATACTAGGGAAAAGAGTATTAATAAATGATGATCCTTGATGGTTATAAAGGGCTACATATATTAGAATCATTCATTAATAAATAATGATTCATCATTATGATAGTGTTGATAGTCAAAACACATTCCATTCACTCAACAACTTGAATTCCTAAAAAATCCATCGCTAACATCAACATAGTAAACACATTGACAATGAAAAATAAATTCTTAATAAAGGAAATGCATAATCCCAGACAATCATGATCCATTCCTCCCTACAAAGTTATCATAAATCTTCTGTCAAGACCTCTCAACAAATACATCATTCATAATAAAATTGTAATTGTAAAATAGATATCCAAATATTTTATCATGTATGATATTATTTCCCTTAATGATAATTGATGAATCAAGTGGAATTATACAATCATGTTCCACCAATCACTTTCACATCGTATGCATTCCACATATTTCTAATGATCAATAAAATTTATTCTCAATATAACTAATATATAAATTATAATTGATATTAAATTCAGATTACATAACATTAATATTTCATCTTCATAATCATAAAATTACTAGAGAAATAATAAATATGGTGTAATTGGATCCTATATCTAGTATCTTGAATGATAAATTTCATAGATGATAATATACTTAATAGACCATTAAAACATTTCTTGAGGAAAATATCATTTTAATTTTTTAAATGACTTATTAGAAATCTAAAAAATTACTGAATATTAAGGAATTTTTATTCAAATTAACATTAGAATCATATAATAGAAAAATAATTAAAATTTAATTCATAATAGTGTGAAAATACATTCTTTCATTTTATGTTAAAACAATTATTCTTTTCTAACTTTTAGTTAAAATTATCTCATTATGAAAATAATAGGTAGATCACATTAAATGTTTTTTAATAGAAATTAATTAACCGGTAAAAATCATTTGAATTAATATTAAAATAAGAGTAATTATGTTTTTAAAAAAAATTTAATTAAAATAAGTTTATTTAAAAAATATGGTTGGTAAGACAACTTCAAAAAAAATATTTTTAAAATAAGGTCCCTTACATGTAACCTAATTACTGATTTTTTTATTCTATGAGATAATAAATTTAAAATTTACATCTAATTTGAGAATTTAAATATATGATAATAAAATCTTTGTGTATTAATAGATTGTGATCATATAATTTTCCCAATAGAAATTTGTCAATAAAAATTATTAAAATAAAAATGATTTTAACATAAATCAATTACCTTAACTTTAACATTCCTTGTAAGTAATTTCAACATGTAAATTAAATATAAATTATATCTACTTATATAACAAAAAACATAAATATTTATCATATATTTTCTACTTAATTCTTTTAAACCACTATTTATTAATAACACCATAATAAAATCATCATGTTCAATTTTTAATTTTTCAATTTCTATGTATGTTTTTGTTCAGTATATTTATTAATTTATTAATTATAATTTTTCCATTAATTATAAAACGATAATAATTATATTAATATATTATATATTATATATATTAGTATTTATAATAAAAAATGATTTATTTGATTGAAAAATGAATCACATCACTTCATGGATATTGTACTCTACACGTACACATGAGGGACATTATAAATTTTTAATAGGAGGAAGACTAAGAAGGAAAAAGATATATGAAATTTAAATAATCATAAATATTATATACATATAATATATAATGATTATATTTATCTTAACAATAACCAATTAATTGTAACTTTGATAAATGAAATATATCACTTCATGAGGTGGTAGTCCACTCCTACTCATGAACTATGTTTCTGATTCCCATTTGATGAAGAATCTAATGAATAAAAGGCACACCATCGATATAATAACATCAAATTATTCGGTAGATTAGTATTTTAATATATCATCATCCTCAATGAAAAATCCATGTATTTATAAGAAAAAAAATAATCAGAACATCCGATGAAGAGTTTTACCTATTATTTAGAAAACCTCCTTTTACAAACACATGAAGCTTTCAAAGATAAGTAGATTGATCAAACAAAGACCCTTAAATCATGGGTATGTATTTTATGGTGGTATTTGTGTTGGTATTCCATGATCTATACTCTATTTTTTATAGGAAAGTAAAAGAGGTTTCCATTCACAAGTGAGAGAGATGGCATAGTTAGAAATTTTCAATACAATAAAATATGTTATTATTTTACTCAATAAAAATATATCCCAAAAAAATCATCATAGAATTTAATATATGTAATGTAATTATAAAAATAATAAATGTTGATTTTTCATGTGTTTTTTATATTAAAACCTTATCCCATTCTTTTTCTCCATTTAAAACAATTTTACCTTTAATAGAGTTGATAAATACTGATTAAGGTTAATATTCATTTGGAATAAAATTTAACTAAGCTATTATATAATATTAATTATTTGAAGTTAAAATATTTAATCCATTTTACATGATTCTATATCTATATGTTTCATAAATTATTATTAATATATTTTTTTAAATTCAAAAAAACCTATTTTTAGACGAATAATTCTATTAGTAAAAAATAAAAAATTTATATAAAATAATAATTAATTTTTATTCTAAATGTCTTTATTGAATAATATTAAATTAATTGATACATTTTTTATAAAAACTAAATTAAATTAGCATGTTTAATTATAAATACCTGGTTAAAATAAAATAACTAGAATCATTTTATAATTGAGAAAAAACATTACATAGATTTCCAAAAAGATAAGAATATATTTCTAGGTTAAAAATTATAATTCTATGTGAGAAAATTAATTCATTATTTTATATTTGGTATATAAAAAAATATTCATAAATTGCAATGTAATTTTTCATATCATTGAAATGTTATGAAGTTGAAAGTTTTGTAATATCATTATTTTTATCGCTCCACCAAAAAATCAACAATTTATAAAAAATAAAAAATTACCCTTTCTTAATTTTGAGATACTGAATTCAAAAATTAATTTAATTTTCCCAAATTAAATTTTAAAAAAAATATTTCATTATTTAATAATATCCCGGAATATATTTATTTTCATTTTTTATTCATTCTCTTGAAATATACTGTATATTAAAATTAAATTTATAGTTTTACACATAATGAATGCATTAGATGAATATAAATTAACCCACCCATATAAAATTCATACATATGTGTTCCACTTAAAAAAAAATCATTCAACACATCATAATAAACCCATGGAAATATAAAATATATTTAATTACATTTATATTTGGTATCATAATAATTTAATTTATAAATATAATGTGTTAATACACAAAATTAGATAACCCAAAAAAATTTAATTTCATATGATCATATAGAGGATGACACTAGAAAAATAACCTCGATGGATAAAAGGCTTTATGGATAAATTTTTAAATGGGGGTGAAATTAATTTTTGTTTGAAAAATAAATATCTTTATAGTAAAATAAGACATTATAAACACATTGATAATAAATTCTTGAAATGGTGATTAAAAAAGATTTAAAAAATATTTACAATTAATAAGATCATTTTATATTGTATCAGATAAAAATTAGTTATCCTTTTTAAATATGATATTAAGAGAATTTGAAAATACCAATTCTTAAAAATAATCTTTAGTGATATTGGCATGAATGTTAGACATAAGTTTCAATAAGGTGATGAGAAATTTTTTAAAAAACATTTACATTTAGTAAGAATCGTGAGTAATAGATCACTGATAAGTATTAAGATATTTCAAAAAGGAATTTTGAGTAAAAGTTAATGAATTTTAAATTTAAATTATTTTAATAATTTTTAATAATTTAAAATATCATTGTTGAAAACTACTACCATAAAATGAGTTGGTAATTTTTTTAAAAAATTTATTGGAAAATAGTAATTTCACATAAGTAAAAAAATTATTTTTATTTTGTAATATGAAAGTAATTTATTTATGGGAATAATAAACATTGACATAAAATAAAACTCTATTTATAGGATACTATATTTTTTCCCTTAAAAGCATTTCAATTTTATGTGAACTAAATTATTAAATAGAATATCTTTGAATTAACATCGTCATTTTCCCAAGGAAAAACGATGAAATATTTTATGAAATAATAAATAAAATAATTTATCAAAAATAATTATGTTCTTAGAATAACATTATTTTTTAAATTAATGGATATTTCTGTAAACTGAATTCTTTATAGATATCATGCTTCATAGTGTAAGATAAAATTACAAAGGTGTTTATGTGGTAGAAATGTAAATCCCCATAAATAAAATAGAAAATAAAACCAGAAAAATTAAAAGAGAAGAATGCTATTGGAGTATATAGAATAATTTCAAGAGGAACCATCAAAAATCGATGAATAAGAATCGAGTTTTGAAAAACACTTATATAAATGGTAAATTAATAATTAGAGGGTTACCATGAAGTAGACATTACAATATCCTTAAATGAATGACATTCATTATATATAAAGGGAATAAAGTAGTGAATACATCATATAAATGAAATGATGGTGAAAAATATCAAACTAGTATATATGAAAGTTATAAAAAGTATCCATTTTGACTTTAGAAACACTACAATCAAACCCCCTTTTAATGATATTATTTCAAGTTAATCGCTAAATATAATGAATAAATATATTATCCTGATAAAAAAATATTCCTTAGGAAGTAGATAAACCATTTATAATATAAGATATTAAATAAAACGATATATGTCCCATGAATATGAATTTGAGATAAAAAATCCCTATATTAATTTATAGCTTCCAATAAAGAGTATGGATGACATTTAATAATTGAGTTTTCCATTAGTGGGGTCCTTATAAATATTGATATTATGATAAAATCTTGTGAATAAATTATTAATAAAGTGAAATATTATTCATAGATAAGTGAATCAACTATAATTTCAAGGGGAAACCGAAATTCTGGAGTGATCTTGATGGTGGTGAGAGGCCCCTTTCTTATGCGGGGACAATGGCATTTATGTAAATATTTCAAATTAACATAATGAAGGAATATGTTTCACCAGTAAAGAAGACTAAGAAATGGATCATAATATATTGGTTATAATTTAGTCAATCCATGCCTCAAATACTAATTTATATGGATTTGTTTAATTATGATGGGAATGTTACTCAATTGATCAGCCCTTTTACTATTTTTTATATTTTATTGAAATAATAGAATTTAAAAAAGTAATGAATTTTAATGACATAAATAAATTCAGTCTTTTGAAAAAAAATTAAATAATGACCCAAAATATTAAATATATTTAATCAATTGTAATTTGATTTTTCATACAGAATAATTTTCACATTATTATGTGTGAAATGAAAAACATCCTTTTTAGAAAAAAATATTTATTTCGATATAATATATTTGTAGGAAATAATTATCATTAATTTTAAATTTCATAGTATAAATTTTCATTGTAAAAAATTAAAAATTCGGTTACATTCAAAATAATAAAAAATAAATTTTATCCCAATAGTATTTATTTTAAATAAAAGGAAAAAACATTTTCTTCTATTGAAAAATATTACGTACTTTTTTAAACATAGGATTTATAAATTCATAATTTTAACACCTCGAAATCGAAAAATAATATTTTTTTATTTGATAGTGTATGTAGCATTCAACACCAATAATAAACACTATATAAAAAATATTTCATTAAATTTACTCCCCAAATGGCTTATAGAACATACAACACCAAGCCTAAATGAACTATAATGTAGAATATCATTATAACATAATTAATAAATTGGTAGGTATGAATTTTACTAACTAAATTATGAAAATTATATGGTTTAGATATGTAAAACTTAATTATTTGGTTATCTAATTATTAGGAATAAAATAAGAATCATTTCAATGAAAAATAATGTTTTCCTAAAAACAATATTGTTCTAAAAGTATGTTTAGTCACGTTTTGCGCATATAAATTGAAATTAATAATTTTTTTAAAATTTAATATTTACATTAAATTATTGAATCTCCTTTTATAATTTATATAATCAAAACATTATTAGAGAGATTTTATGGGATTTTATTGAATTTTTTTTGTGAATAGTGAGAAATACTAAATTTTAATTCAATACATCCTTTTTCATTTAAATTATATATAATGATGAATTAAATAATATCTTTTGTTTTAATGTAAAAATAAGTTAAATTATATTTCAATTAATACAATTTATTTCATTTTAATAAATTTTTATTGAATTTTTATATATAAACATTATAATCATTTTAACACTTTCTTTACAAAAACTAGTTTTCTCATCACAAATGTGGGAGTATTTTTAAATTAAATTTTTTGACTTATGTTAATATAATTTGGTCAAATGGACTCCAAATTTGAAATAATAATAAATTCTAATTTCTAATAAGTTCAATATAATTTGAAAAATAAAATTTATAGTTTAAATAGTAATAATTAATTACCACGGTGAAATTAACTATAGGTTTATCGTGTGTTGAACATGTAGCATATGAGTACAAATTGAGAAATCAGTTTTATCATTTTTATGGACTTATATAGACCTTATAAATTCTATTTTATATATATTTTCATTATTGGAGCTACGTGGAATGAAAAACGGTTGGTGGAATTTATTATTTTAAAAAATTACTTGTCTTTCACTCACATCACTTATAAAAGGCCAACCCCTATACTCTCTTATTCACACAATATAACCTCTTTATTTTTTAAAATAACTACCAAAATTAATTCCTAATTTTCATTATATCATCATATAATCATTTTCTATTGTAAAATTAAATCTATGATGGATTTTTTGAAAACCAAATGTACATACCTGAGGAAAATATAAGGTTCTTCAATTAGTGTATTTATTTTATTACTTCCTCCAAGTACATCAATTTTATTAAAATATGTGATATAATAACATACTTATCTTATATATAGTTTAATTATGTTATGCTAATTTTATCACCAATAACTACCCCCATGTTTATCGAATGGGTCACGAATCCTTCATTCATGTGTACGACGGACTACTGCCTCATGAAATGATGTCAATCATTTTCCATTAGAAAATATCATTATTGGGTCTGTTGATGTATATAATTTATATATGATATATTTATAACATATTTATACCACTAGAGTAATAATATTAAATAAATATTTAAATTTTCATTTTTTAGTGGTTACGATAACGTTGCTCGTGTGTACGACAGATTATCACCACTAGAAGAAATATAGTTTTTTTTCACTGATAATTTACAATGACAGTGATAAAGATAAATTTAATGATTATATGTGATATAAAATAAAAAAATTCATGGAATATTTATCATTTTTTGTAGATAATATAGAATTTTATTTTATACATATTCACTCGCTTAATGATAATAACATTGTTCATGTACATGTGGTATATCACCTTCCCAAAACAATATGAATTTACTTTTAACCAAAAAACAGAGTGAAATATATAATTATTTAATATGTTATATATGATTTTGTAAAAAAATTAAGGTTATTAATTACTTACCATCTTTCCATAATTATCATTAGAAAATGTAAACATTACTCATGCATACGAACTACCTACCGTACCATGATCATAACATGCTTTATTTATCAACGAAATATTTCAGGATTGGTCTTAAAATTATAATTGATATAAAAATATGATAATTATTTCATTATTGTTATTTTTTGTATAATAAAAATATATAATATGTTCCAAAATGGAATCTTAAATGAGAAAAAATGCCTGAGAAAATTAGTGGTCAACACTTGAAATACTGAATATAATGAAATATTATTAACAAATATGTGATAAGATGTTATAAAAGGATCATATATGATATTATGAATACTAATATAGTTAGGTTATAAGTAAATAACATTTTAAAAACCAACATTCTCGAGTTTAAAAAAATCACTCGATACGAAGTGTGTGGTAATTGATTTCATCTCAATTTACAATTCATTAAGGCTTATTTATTATTATGCACCAATTCACTTTTATATGGTGTGTATACTACGCATTTTACATGTAATATCATAATACATTAATGAGGATTTATTTTTTATCTTCTAATATGAATTATTTCAACTAATGGGATAAGGAATGAAAATTATGAAGTAGCAAAACTTATTTTACAATATCTCTTATGTTTGTGATTATTAACATTATCTTGAAACAATCACATTATTTTGATTATTTTTCTATACTCATTAAATTTATATTATATATATAAATTCTTGGGTCAGGTATATTATCATTTGTTAAAAATTATACCATTTTTACATATTCTATTTACATTAAAAAAATTGATTAACTATGGATTTATTATTAAATTTGTATCCTTCAATTGATAGGGATACTAGACGAAAAGAAACATTATTTATAAATTAATTAGGTTATTTGATATATGAGGAATGATTTTAAAATTCATGAAATAGGTGGGTCCCTATTATATATAACCCCTCGATGCATCGACAGTCTCATTAGATGAATCAATTTGGTAAACAGATGGGTCTTCACCCATTAGTTATAAACTATCTTGAGGATAATTATTGATAGAAATGGTATAATATTTCTAGGAAACATGAAATCAAAAAATTATGAATTTTCATTATTTATAATTCCTTTTTTATTATAATAAATGTCATTTTGACTATGATATTATCTCTCCATTCATTTAATTATAAATTAACTGATTAAATAGAATGTATTTTTAATTATTTACCATAACATGTTGATAATGCCTTATCTATTTATATAGTAAAGTTATTTAAATGTAATTTCTTTTTATATATTTAACATTCCATATTGAGTATTATGTATTGGTTCATGATAGCTTCCACATTACTTAATCTTAACTAGGCATTTGAGATCACTGTTGTTTTGTTTCATTTCCCCATGATATTAAGAATATATCTATAACTATCTTTTCATGGATTCATATCATTTTATTTTTGTACTAGATTATGCTTTATCTTATATTCCCAATGTAAAATGGGTATTATATATGAATATGGTTCTCAAAAACACCTAAATTGATTGATATATATGGATTTGATTCTTTATATCTATAACAATGTAAAATATATTGCACTAGATCCAGATTATTTGGATCATTACAATTACATTTAGAATAAGAGGATGTTTAGTAGAAACCTTAGGAACTAGGTTTAGGAAAAACATAGATTTGGGAATATTACCCTAGGATCTACTTGTGGATAAGTGTATAAGTACATCCTAAATTTTTGGTATGTGACATATTATGTGTTTATTAAAATAATTATACCCCTTTCCGGATACTATTAGCTTAAATAGTTCTATAACTAAGGTTCCTAGGTGTAAAAACTCTGAAAGTTAACATTAGGATGGACATGGTCATCACCTGGTGCCTGAAAACATGTCTTATTGAAAACCTGGTTTGAAACTCTAAGGAAATATTCTCTAATCATCACTTGGTTCATGAAAATGTGCTTTAATTCACACCTGGTTTGAAACTCCATGGGGTATGATTACGATAATTCACATTTTCATTATGAAACATAATAAATTATTTAAAAATTAATATATCCCCTTTGAAACTAATGTTTATAATTTTGAGATTAACGTTGCATAATTTTTAATTTATTTTACGTGTTACATAATATTTATAATTATAGATTATGATGAAAAGTTAATTATTATATGACCTAATCTATTATATGAAATTGTTTATAAATACCTCATAGAATGTCGAATTTTATCAATACTCATGAACAATGCATGGATTTCCCTATTGATGAATCCAATACATATGGTATTAGAATGGAGAAAATTTGTGATATATTAGATTAGTTTAATTAGGTTATGAAAAATATCCTTTCCCAAATGGTGAAACCTATTCCATATCAATATTATCCTATGTTGGATCAATTTATATTCCATAAACTCGGATAATGTAGTGTGAATACTAATCCAATGGCATCTGAGAAATGGAATAAGTGTCTAGAGATGATATTTATTTTGTTTGGATGTACTAAAAAGGAAAAATTTACACTTGAAGTTTATTATATCAAAGGGGATGATTATCAATGGTGTTTATTTATCCAAATTTATTGAGAGGAATATGAAATACATCTTATGGAATAGAATGATTTTAAGGATACATTAATCAATAAATATGTCCCCTATGAGAAAAAAACGAATATGAAGAGAATGTTACATATAATAATGAAATAGGAATAATAAACATTTTTTGAATATAATTCTTAATTTACATGGATAACCTAGTATAATAATGTATAGAACCACAATAGCTTCCAATATTGACCATTTCTTTAAAGGGAATAATCCAAGACACTGAGGGGCACTGGCCTTTCCAAATTTTTCACTATGTGATAAAATAATTTTAGGTTCGATCAAGAAGGTGTAATATTTGTGTATGTATCATTTCATCAAAGGTAATTCATAGAAGAAGATTATGGAAGAAAAAATTGGATAATTGGAATAAGGTAAAGAATGATTTTCTTATATGTGATAATTTTGAAAAAATATCCATGTACATGATAATAGGGAATAAATATTTGATATAACTATTTTAAGAAAGGACACCATGCTCATAATTTAAAATTTTGGAATGAAATTACCAGTGTGAAATTTTCCAACTATAGGTATATAAGGAGCATCATAAATTAATTCCACAATAATTAAAGGAAAATACCTCAGAATAATCTAAGGTATCAAGGTGATGATTTTTTTATTGATAGAATCTTAGTGTAATTATTAAC
This sequence comes from Viscum album, assembly GCA_963277665.1. Taxonomy (NCBI): domain Eukaryota; kingdom Viridiplantae; phylum Streptophyta; class Magnoliopsida; order Santalales; family Viscaceae; genus Viscum; species Viscum album. The sequence goes on along the minus strand of OY728119.1, from coordinate 1,827,381,331 downwards.
AATATTGTGCATTTGGATCCAATAAATATTTTATAAAGTAATTTTATTTATGATATTATAATTATAATAATTATTAAATATAAAATTATTTTACTACAATATTATTTATATCATACACTGAATGGTACCGATGAACATGAATAATCTTTCAGTGATAAGTTAAAATTCATGTAAAACTCATGATATTAGGATATATAACCCTTAATATATTTTTTATATTGAAATATTTATTTTTTGATAAATAGATAATTGATATGGATTAAGAAAATTTGATATTACTCACTACCATGAAATTGATTAATGATTTTTTTAACAAAGTAGTTTATTCAATCATTGGTGGAGTTTACATCATTTTTGGATTTAAGGAAAACATAAAATAATCTATATTTCACTTAGGTATTAATGAATCTTTCATTTTTTAAATATATTTTTTGTAATTCAGGTTATTACCATGTTTCAAGAGAATACATGATGAATGTATTCCCTTGTTTGGTATCTGATGATTAAGAGAAACATCATGTTGTTTAGGGGATTATTGGTAACAACATTTTAAAAAATTCAGTGATCATATTTCAAAATATTTGGATCATAATTTATTGGATAGTTAACGAGGTAAACCATTTAAAAAATGATTAATGTTGATCATTGGATTAGGTTTTACAGATTAATGTGTTATGACACTATTTCATTATTTGTTCATATTGTCAAACATGTGACAACCATTTTATTATAATGATAACTAGACATTAAATAAATTACTTATCATTATAATATGTATCCTTAGACCCATTAGTTCATTAGGTACAAAAAATTCATCTTTATTTATTATAGTAAGAGTTGAAGTGTAAATTGATCACTGCAGAACCACATAATGATATTATTCTTATGAAATGGAATGTAATCACGTAAGTATATATTCTCATTAATGTTCTACAACCTTAGGAAAAAGAAATATAAATTCAATTACATATATCTACCATCATTTATGTTGACATTAATGACCCTTTTTCACCAATATTTTATATGGTTTTTTTATTACCTTCTCTAGATCACACAGTTTCTTTTGATCAATTACCTCTATCAATTTCTACTAATCCTTAGGAGTTAGTATTTTCTTCCATATACATATTTTCAATTACAACCACTAATTAAATACTTTAAATACTAGTCATGTTATTATTCTATATGACATTCATACTTCCCATTATATTTTATGAAGATTATTTTTTAGTAACCTCTTTAATATGTGAATTGTTTGACAATGGGATTTCAAAATTACAATCCTTGACTACCAAGAACAAGTTTTAATTGATAGTATGAAATTTATTTTTATGGTGGGGGAGAATATAACCCCTTAATATTATAAAATAAAGACATTTTAATTGATAGTATATGAAAGATTAAACACCAAAATTAAACAAAAAATGAAATATATTTCATTAAAATTAATCTCTTTGATAGCTTTTTGTATATGAAATATTGATTATAAATGAATTTTAATATATAATATGGTTATATCCTAGCCATTAAATAATAGCTTACAAATATTACTATCTAAAATATGAAAATTATATATTTCCAAAAATTCAAAAAATAATCATTTAGTATATATTAATTAGGAATAAAATAAAAAATATTTGAGAGAAAAAATGGTTTTTTAAAAAAGTGTATTTTTTTATTAAAGACTCTTTACTGATGTTTTAACATTTAACTTAAAATTAAATTTCAAAAGTTTTAAAAAATACATATGAAAAAATAAAAAATATTTTTAAAATTATCATATATGAGTTATTTTAGTATGAATATTTGTGATTTTTCTAAAACGATTCATTTTTAATGAATATCGAAAAATAATGAAATTTAATTGAATCATTCATTTTTTTTAAATAATTTTAAATTAGAAAATATATTTTCCACTGGTTTTAAATTAAAATTATTTCATTCTCAAATAAATTATTCAAATTTATGTAATTTAATCCATTTCAATTGTGAATTTTGATATAATTTGTTTTAGTTTTTTGACCATTTTATATTTAAAAATGGGCATTCTCATCACATCCCCAGGATAGTTTTTAAATTAAATTCATTTTCGTCTATGAATTTAATTTTAATTCCATATTTAAAATCATAATAATATCTAATTCCTAATAATTTTGGCATTTTTTTTACAAAAATTAGTAGTGAAAATATTCAAAAATAATTATCATAATTAAAAAAAATGGGTTTAACAGCATGTCAAACTTTAAATATAAAGGTTAAAATGAAAAAAAACATGTATAAAATATTTTCTGTAGACATATTTAGGCCTTATTCCTTTTTGGATTGAGAATTTTATATTATTCAATCCCTTTTCAATGAAAACAACATGGTTGGAATTCATTATTTTCAAAACTTTCAACTGTGCCTCTCATCTCACTTATAAAAGGCCACCACTCACCTCCCTTAATTACAGCTTCAAGCCTCTTTTTCCTCCAAAATACCATCCCAAATCCCATACCAATTTCCTTCTTCTAATCATAGTATCCTTATTTTTTGTATAAATACATCTTATAATGAATATGGTGAAAATATGTGGATGATACTCGAATAAGAGGAAATGTTCTTCAATTAGAGTATTTATTTTATTTCTTCTTTCATCAACATAAATTAATATAAAAATACTCTGATATAATAAAATTAGTATACTCTATATACATAAAATATTTTACATTATGGGAATTACATAAAACAACCCCCACTTTCATCAAATGGGTTACTAAGTTAATATTTTTCTTTATGGAGGATTGTTTCCTCATGAACTGATGTCATTCATTTTTCTATTAGAACATATTAGGTTAGTTTGAATGATTGATCTAATGTATAAATAAATTATTTAAGAAATAATTACACTATTGAAGACATTATGTCATATGAAAATTTTTACATTTCCTTTTTATTAGATATAATAATATCACTCATGTGTACAGTGAACTACCGCCTCGCGAAACAATGGGATTCATTTTCACTAACTCCTAACATGGAAGGGGATAAGTATAAAGTTAATGATTATATGTGATATACAGTAAATAATTATGATATTATTTAACTATTTATCATTCTTTAAATATAATATATCATTTTATTTCTTACATATAAACTCACTGACATAAGATAACAGCATCCCCGTAAGTGTGGAGTACCACCTCCACGAAGCGATGTGACTCTCTACTTCACCACATGATATTAATGATAAATATATATATATATATATCTATGTGTCGGTGTGCATGTGTGTATAAAATATGATTTATAAGATATTATGATTGTAATATATGTTTAAAATAAGATATATATCGTAGTATGATCTTTATTTAAATTTAATATATTACTTACCTTTTTTCATAATTATCATTGAAAAATGGAATCATTATACATGTGTACGTATGACCTACCATCCTCATGATCGTAACATAATAAATAATCAAAACCATCTTTCTATATTTTTATTAAAATTATAATTTATTTATAAAATGTTAAATATGTCATCATTATTATTTGGGACGTAATTATACATTATAATATGAATAAGAAATATATCTTTCTTGATACAACACTCATTATAAAATAAGGTAATTAATACTGACAATATTGAGAATAGTGAGTTATTATTTATTAAAAGGTGATTGGATGTTATAAGTGCATCATATGTGTTATTATTAATACTGATATTATTAAGGTATAAGTTAATGACAAGTTAAAAATCACTATATAGGATGTTAAATGATGTTCTCCCCAAAGGAAGTGTGATCCAAGGGATTTCATCTCAATTTAGATCTCATTGAGACTAATGTGTTATAATTCACTAACTCAAATCAACACTGTGTATAGAGACCTTATCCTGACTATAAGGCCCCAGCCTTAAACATTACATAATCAAGAGTTATTACAAGAATACACAATGAGGATCCTTTCAGGTTTAGAGTTTTAGAGAATTAGGAAATAACTATTACATCTCACAATATTACAAAGTAGACACTTCTACTCATTTTCCATTTGTTTTCATAAAATAAAAACTCTTAAAAAGAAACATGTCTAGTTCCATGTTTTAGATAGAATGTCTTTCCTTGATCACATCCTTGACCCCATTCACCTTTAAGTCCTATGGAAATCACTTCCAAAACATGGGATGAGCATAAAAAACTCAGTAAGGGTTATAACATAATGAAAGGAAACATCAACCCGCCAAAAAAATACAAATAAATTAAACCATAACATTCAATCATAACATACTTCTGAAATCATAATATTTATGTATAACTCATAGAAATCATAAGACATAAAGGTAACTTGAGGCATTCATAACTTTATTACATAGGGAGTAACCCTCATGGTTACGTTTGGAATACCCATCACAGTATATTCCCTAAATGTCTTTGAAGAAACCTTAGCATTTAACTCCTTCATGTTACCCAATGCATTGGACAACTATCTCGGGAACACCCGCCCTTAGTTTATCAAGGAACTACCTGATTTCATATACATTTCCCAAGAACAATAACATAATCATAACACTTAAAACATGCATAAAAGAAACATAAAATTTCCATATTTCAATCCCAAGAGATCACATCATGTTATTAGAATAAATAAAAACATCTAATAAAATCATTAAAACACTATGAGATAAATACCCTTTATACTTTGAAAATAATAAAATAAGACATTTAAAAGATATTTTAGGATCAAAGTGTCCCATACCACTTTGAAACATTTGAAAGGGTTATAAAACAATCATGTACATATAAATAAATCCTTAAAACCATTTTTAAAACATGTACATGGATGATAAATATTTAAAAGAATAAACTTTAAAACTATTTAAAACAAAGTTTTAAGAAAAGAGTATGTTTTCATTTTGAACATTTATATTATAAGCCACATGAAAGTATACCATTTTCAAAACATTAAAATGACATGATTGTAGACATAATATGGATATGGAAAGTCAAAGGGGTTGTATATACACTTTATAAAAGAATAAAGGTGCATATCATTAAGAAATGTCTCAATGATAAGAAATTGTGATGTAATCCCAATCAAAGATCATGCCATTAGAGCAAGGATACTGAAATGACATAATTTTGTGTGAAAAATATAAATACACCAAATATAAGTGGATATTCAGTGTAAAACAATCAGAGGTCATCCACACATATCCATAGCATGACATAATCAAGAAGTAGAGGTTTAACCAAAATAATTGAAATAGAGTTAAGAAGTTCTCTTTCAAAAATTCGACAACCTAACGGCGTCACTTTAAAATTCAGGAAATTAGTTGATGAGAAACAAAATGGTATCTCATCACTTGGACATAAAATTTACATCAATAAATATATATAATAACATATCCCAACCTAATAAGATGTAAATTAAAAGACATAACAAAATAATTCTTTTAAAAAGAGGAGGGTGAAAGGTTCCCTTACCGATTTGGGTAACTTTCAAAACGTACACCCCATGAAAGAAGGAAAATACAATGTTGATGTAAATACCCATAAATGAATGTATTTTACACAAAGAGTAGAATAATGGGATGTACATACACCACTGAAAAGAGATATTGAAAAATATAGCATGAATCTCACGAGAATAAAAGTGAGATAAAAACCCCTTACCTCGTTGTAATAAATCGAGTCGTATGACCAAAAGATAATAAGAACCAAATGAATCACAGAATACCATGAATAGAATAATGATAATATATATCAAATGGAAGTACATAATACACTACATGCAATAAATAAGTGGTGAACAATGGAAATCCCACGGAATTAAAAGTGAGGTAAGAAACCCCCTTACAAAAATTCTGCAGCCTAACAGCGCCACTTAAAACATCCTAAAATGGATTGGTGAAATAAAATAGGGTCTATCATAATATGAACATAAAAGAAAATTATTATGGATATAGATATCATACCCATACATAAGAAAAAGTAACTTTATAGACTTGAAAATAAAATAGAACTTTGAAAATGAGAAGGGTGAAAGGATCCCTTACAAAAATTCGGCAGCCTAATGGCACCACTTAAAATTCATAAAATGAATTGATGAGACTAAGAGGGGGTCTCCCATAATATGAAAATACAAATTAAATTATCGTGAATATAAAATATCATCCTCCAACATCAGAACATTGAGCATAAAAGAAATGACATAAAAGAGAGTACTTGAAAAGAAAGAGATAGGTAAGATCCATTACCTCAAGTCCGACTTGTCTTGTTCGTTTCATTATATTCATGAATAATAAAATTTGGTCAATTTATAATTTCTTAAGGAACTACTTTAAATTTTATTATTCAATTCATATCACATATTATAATTTTATAATAATTAGTTAATTATGTGAGTTCATATCAGACGTTTTTGTCGATGTTCGGTACATGTGTCCAAAATGAGCTTGTTTGAAAATAATTGTCCATGTAGTTATAATTACAACTAAATGAGATATATATATATATATATTATAATTCCAGTATAATATATATGATATATAGGTCTCATAATTTAATTAATTTAATTCTTTATACATTCTCTGTATTGCATGAACGAATCACATCACTTGAGCGGGCGGTAGTCTACACTTCTTCCAACGAAATTATCACATTTTCACATCATGAAAAGCATAAACGTATGTTTTAAATGTAATATAAAGAATCATATAGAGGAAATAAATATAATATATATCATAAGTGAATATATTCCCATCATAATGTCCACCATGCGAGGTGGTAGGAGAATATAGAACAATCATCATTTCGTGAGGCAGTAATTTGCCATCCACAAAAACAGTATGTTTTTTAACCATTAGACAATGGTGTGTGTAAGTGTAGCTGGAATACTTCTCATAAAAACATCCTATTATATTTAATATACCATTGTTGTTACAAAATAAGGTAACAAAATGAGTTTAAGTATTTGGAGAAGAAAAATAAATCAAAAGAACATAAGAGAATACATTATCTTTAAATCGGGTAACTCCCTTTAGTTTGAACCAAAAGGGATTCTTGAAGAGATTTATGCCTAAGGTAAGGATTCTAGGATGAATAGATTGATTTGGAGAGAATAACCGAGTAGATATTGGTTGATCCAAAAGCATGAGATGTGTGGATAAGGGGGTAGAGGAGGGGGCCTTTTATAAGAGGGAGGAGGGGCACTCTAGGAAAGTCTTGAACATTTTCATTATTATAAAATGATTTTCGGATATTAAAGGTCCCAAAATTATATATTTTGAGGATAAGGTGATAAGGGTTCTAAATAAACCAATAAAATAGGTTTTTGACAAGTTTATTTTTTATATTTTAACTTATCTTCTTATTTTACTTAAATCGTTCATTAATGAGGTAATCACTACATCATCACGGTGTCTTAAATAAATTTATTTATGTAATGTCTAAAAATTATTAAAAAATTACCATCATGTAGTAAATATTTTTAACTTTCCATCTAATATTTATAGTAAAATATATGACTTGTATAACCCCCTGTAAATGTTTTTTAGTAAAACAATACATGCTGGTGACACCTTTATTTTTACATTAAATAAAACGTTATTAATGTCATTTTCTTACCCAAGTGGCTCCATGGGTTCCACAAGTTGACACATGGATTTTATTGGTAGGAAATGACTCATACAATAATAGTAGGATATGTTTCAAGGTAATTTCATATTATTATAACATTATTTTTACCTTAAATTACACTAATTACCTTTAATCGCGATTAATAAAACATAAAAGTTACTATTCAAAAAAAATTATTTTAATCCCAATGAACCAAATTTTTCTTCCTAATAACGAACATGTATGTCAGATTTTGGAAATTCAAATCATAGAAGTGGTAAAGTTTCATTTAAATGAAAAAATCAGTTTTTTAACTACCACATAGTGGTTTCACTATTCATCAAAAATTGATGTTTTTAAGAAAAATACCAAAAATTCACCCCAAGATATATTTTATATTATGAATTCAAAAATTATTCCTATTTTAAAGAATTCAAAAAATATAGGTTGAATTAATTAATTTAATAATTAATTCCCATTGTCAAGACAAATTGTGTGTTTTTATGAAAAAATATATATCAATTGATTGACAATAGTTTAAGTCCAATTTCAAAGTGAAATTAATTCCAATGACCACCATTGGATTAAATGGTAAATATATATTCTAATTTCACTTTAAACCAATTAAAAAGATAATATATCCATATAAATAAATTATACGAAAAGTTGGTTTTGAATTAAAATACAACATTTTGACTAAAAATGAACTTTATCGGAAAAATTACAAAAATTTACACCAAGAAAATTTTGATGTCCAGATTATAAAGAAGGATTTAATTTTGTCAAATAAAACATATAAAATTGTCAAAAGTATATTTAAAAAGGTTTCTCCATTCAAAGGTGGTTAATCGGCCTTTTAATGGATATTAGAATATTTATTCTTAAAATTGGATTCATTTTCATTTTAAGACATTAACATTTATTGAATAATGTAAAAACATTTAATGAACATATATAATAATATTTTAGTTATTTCTATTCATTCCCGCCAATACAACGGCTATGTGTTAACTACCATTTAAAATAATATTATTATATTACTAGTGTGCAACGTAAGACTTCAACGAAACTCATTGTTTTGTATCAGGTACGCCATCGAGCAAAGGATTCCCTTTAATGTAATATTAACATTTTAGTCACAAATATTGATAAATCTGAAAATGTCATATTCTTTATTTACCCGGGATGTTACATCCTTCCCCACTTTTGGGAATTGAGTCCTCATAAATGTTTTTAAAAAAAGGGCTCGGAAACTTCAATGAAATCCCCACATAATGAAAAGGAGTCAATTAAACTGACACTTTAAAAGAAATAAATGGATGTACAAAGGTCACCCTAGTTAACCCATACTTGGATTCCATGTAGGAAGACATGGACATTGAAGAGAAAACAAAGGGTCATGTTTTAATGGAGAGTGATAGAAAGCATTTTTAGGAGAAAGTTAACCATAAGAAAATCACAAACTTGTGATGGGTTAAATGGTATTGAATTCCCCAGTAGAAAACGTTAATAGACCACATTTTTGTTTTAAGTTACATTTCATTGAGGAATTTATTTATGAGCTTAACTAAATCCTATGGAAATATACTTACTTTTCATGTAGACTTTCATATCTTACTGGATTTCTTACACAAACTCATATTTTCTCCAAAAGACGTGTATTTAGGATGACTTGTTCACATTAAGAGCATTATAATCAACTTCTAGAGCATCACCTAATCCACAAATGTGAACTATATATTTCCCGTGTCTTTAGTCCAAAACCAAAACAAAAAATTGTTAGTACGAGATCAGATAATACCCAAAAATGATAATCCTTTATAATAAGAAATAATACTCTTAATCTCCAAAATTTGTCAAACATTATCCAATGTTCAACAAATACCATTCAATAAACAGTTATCCATAAAATTCTTCAAAGTAATCCAAACTAAGGTTGAAACCCAAATCTCTGAAAGATTTAATCACATAGTTTTCTAAGGTAAATCTTGACATTTATCTCCAAGTAACATCAGTTTCTCTTAAAGTATAGTATTGAAATGTAATCAAAACTAATCACATATCCTCCATAATAGGTCAATTACTTCCATAGATAACCCAAAATCAACTTATTCTTTATTCATAAAGTCATTTAACAAAAAATAATAAGTCATACTAACCAGGGACTACAATTAATCCGGTGGTAGGTGATAATTCTCAGTCGCACTTTGGTTGTGGGTTCGATTCTTGCAGCTTCGTCCGACATGACGGGTTGTCACACGGCCTACGTCTTGTCCTTTTTCCAAAACTACATTGTTCTTATAACATTCTTCAAAAAGAGATAAAATCTTCAAAAATAACCATAACATATTTTAACCTCAAGTTTATCTCATGACTTTCATTTTCCATCATAACATATAGTAACCCATAATTACCTCAAAAGTAATGATCATATAAACCCTAATTGTTACCTTTATAATTATCAGCTGAACTTCCACATCGAGTTGGTACTCTCATACATGGTGCATTAGAGAACTCACCAAGGTTCAAGTGGTTAATGATGACTCATGATAGTTGGTTTATAATAACCACAAGATTTCTCATTGAATCGCCCATTTCAACCAGTCTCTTAATTAGAGAACCACCACCATTTCCTTCAAACCCATTTTCACTTTGGTTCCTGCAAGATCCATCCATTTACTAAAACCAAAAAATTTTAGTGTGTGTATATCAAAAAAAATCATCATGTACTAATGAGGAAGATAAAAACTAATATATAATTATCAATGCTATCTCAAACTCATTCCAACTTTCTATAAAAACAATGACTCCATCCAATATATTAACCACTATGGTTATCTACAACTTGCCACATATTCTTAAAAAACATTCTAACCTCTCAAGTTATATAAACTTCTCTTTCTTACCAACTATAAGTCCCCAGCCTTAAACAATACTTAATATTGAGTTATTACAATTATAAACATTAAGGATCTTTTCAGGTTATGAGTTTTAGAGAATTAGGACATAATTATTACATCTCACAAGATTACAAGGTAGAAACTTCTACTCAATTTCAATTTTTTTCATAAAATAAAAACTCTTCAAAAGAAACATGTCTAGTTCCATGTTTTAGACAGCATGTCCTTCCTTAATCCCTTCCTTGACCCCATTAACCTTTATGTCATGTGGAAAACATTTCAAAAACATGGGATGTGCATAGAAAGCTCAGTAAGGGTTATAAAATAAAGAAAGGAAACATTAACCCGCCAAAAAATAAAAATCAATTAAACCATAACTTTGAATCATAACATTCCTTCTGAAATAATAATATTTAGGTATAAATCATAGAAATCATAAGACCTAGAGGTAACCTGAGGCATTCATAACATTATTAGGTAGGGAGTAACCCTCATGGTTACATTTGGAATACACATCACAGTATATTCCCTAAATCTCTTTGGAGAAACCTTAGCGTTAAACTCCTTTGCATTACCCAATGCATTGGAGAGCTATCTCGGGCTCACCCGCCTATAGATTATCATGGAACTACCAGATTTCATATACATTTCCCAAGAACCATAACATAATCATAACACTTAAAACATGAATAAAATAAAAATAAATTTTTTACATTTCAATCACAAGATATCACATCATGATATTAGCATAAATAAAAACATCTAATAAAACTATATGAGAGAAATATCCCATTATACTTTGAGAATATTAAATTAAGACATTTTAAAGAGATTTTAGAATCAATGTGTCCCATAACACTTTGAAACTTTTGAAAGGGTTTTAAAACATTCATTTCCATATAAATAAATCCTTAAAACCATTTTTAAAAAATGGACATGGATGAAAAAAATTTAAAAGAATAAACTTTAAAACCATTTAAAACATTGTTTTAATGAAAGAGTCTTTTTCCATTTTGAACATTTAAATTATAAGCCACATGAAAATAGACCATTTTGAAAACATTAAAATGACTTGAGTATAGACATAATATGGATATGGAAAGTCAAAGGGGCTGTATATACACTTTATAAAATAATAAATGTGTATAGCATTATGAAATGTCTCAATAAGAGGAAATTGTGATGTGATCCCAATAAAAGATCATGTCATTAGAGCAAGGATAATGAAATGAAATAATTATGTGTGAAAAATATAAATACACCAAATATAAGTGGATATTCAGTGTAAAACAATCATAGACCATCCACACATATCCATAGCACGACATAATCAATAAGTAGAGGTTTAATCCAATGAATTGAAAATGATTTAAGAAGTTCCCTTGCAAAAATTCGACAACCTAATGACGTCACTTTAAAATTCATAAAATGAGTTGATTAGAGATAAAATGGTATCTCATCACATGGATATAAAATTTACATCAATACGGATATATAAGAACATATCTCAACATAATAAGATGTAAATTAGAAGACATAACAAAATAAGTCTTTTATAAAGAGGAGGGTGAAAGGTTCCCTTACCGATTTGGTTAACTTTCAAAACGTACATCCTAGGAAAGAAGGACCATACAATGTTGATGTAAATACCCATAAATGAAATTATTCTAGACAAAGAGTAGAATAATGGGCAGTACATACACCACTCAATGGAAATAGTGACAAATCTAGCATGAATCCCATGTGAATAAAAGTGAGATAAAAACCCCTTACCTCGTTTTAATAAATCGAGTTGTATGACCAAAAGATAATAAGCACCAAATGAATCATAGAATACCATAAACAGAATCATCATAATATATATTAAATGTATGTATAGAATACACCACATGCAATAAATAAGTGGCGAACAATGGAAATCTCACGGAATTAATAGTGATGTAAGAAATCCCCTTACGAAAATTCGGCAACCTAATGTCACCATTTAAAACATCCTAAAATGGATTGATGAGATCAAATAGGGTCTCTGATCATATATAAATAAAATGAAAGTATTATGGATATATATATCATTCCCCAAAATAAGAAAAAGTAACTTGAAATACTTGACATGAAAATTTAACTTTGAAAATGAGAAGGGTGAAAGGATCCCTTACAAATATTTGGCAGCCTAACGGCGCCACTTAAAATTCATAAAATGAATTGATGAGAGTAAGAGGGGTTCTATAATTATATGAAAATAAAAATTACAGTATGGTGAATATAAAATAACATCCTCCAATATCAGAACATGGAGCATAAAATAAATTATATAAAAGAGAGTACTTGAAAAGAAAGAGAGAGGTAAGATACCTTACCTCAAGTCCGACTTCTCTTATTCGTTTCTTTATATTCCAGAATAATAAACATTGGTAAATTTAAAATTTCACTAGGAAATACTTTAAATTTTATTATTCAATTAATATCACATATTATATTGTTATAATAATTAGTTAATTAGGTGGGTTCATATCAGACGTTTTGTCGATGTTCTGTACATGAGTCAAAAATGAGCTTGTTTGAAAAGAATTTTCCAGGTAGTTATAATTACACCATATCCAGAATAGTATTAATGATTTAAATATCATATATATCATTATATATTGATTTTATAATATTCCATAACTTTTGGATATAAAAAAAGAAATGCACCGTTAATGGAGATGATAGGTCGTACGTACGCATGAACGCTACTTTCATTTCATTGTCACGTTAATGGAATTAAAACTAAATGAGAGATATATATATATTATAATTACAGTATAATATATATATTTTATAGTTCATATAAGTTCATTAATTTCATTCTTTATACATTCCATGTATTGCATGAACGAGTCACATAACATGAGGGGGCGGTAGTCCACACTTACTCAAATGAAATTATCTCATTTTCACATCATGCAAAGCATAAAGGTATGTTTTAAATGTAATATACAGAAGAATAGAGAGTAAATAAATATAATATATATCTTAAATAAATATAGTTCTATCATAATGGACACCATGAGAGGTGATAGGAGAAGATAGACCAATCATCATTTCGTGAAGCAGTAATTCGCCATCCACAGAAACAATATCTTCTTTAACCATTAGACAGAGGTGTGTGTAAGTGTAGCTCGACTAATTCTCATAAAAAAATCCTAGTATATTTAATATAATGGTATTGTTACAAAATAAAGGAATAAAAATATTCTAAGGATTTGGAGAAGCAAAACAAAACAAAAGAACATAAGAGAAGACATTACCATTAAATCGGGTAACTCCCTTTGTTTTTAACCAAAAGGGTTTTCTTGAAGAGCTTTCTACAAAAGTTAAGGCTTCTAGGATGAATAGACGGATGTGGAGAGAAACAATGAGCAGAGTTTGGTCTAGCCAAAAGCTTGAGAGGTGTGGGTAAGGGGGTAGAGGTGGGGGCCTTTTATAAGAGGGAGGAGGGGCACTCTTGGAAAGTCATGAAAAGTTGCTTTATTATAAAATTATTTTCGGATATTAAAGGTCCCACAATTATATATTTCTATTATAAGGTAATAAGGGTTCTAAATCCACCCATACAATAGGTTTTTAACACGTGTACGTCTTATATTTTACCTGATCTTCTCATTTTATTTAAATCGTTCATTAGTGGGGTAATCACTGCAGCATCACAGTGTCATATTTAAATTTATTTATTTAATGTCTAAAAATTATAAAACAACTAAAATAATGTAGGAAATATTTTTTATCTTTCCAATGAATATTTATAGTCAAATATATGACTTGTATAACCCCATGTAAATTTTTTTTGGGTAAAACTATACATGTTTGTGACACATTTATTTTTACTTTAAATAAAAAGTTATTAATGTCATTTCCATACCCAAGTGGCCCCATGGGTTCCCCAAGTTGACCCATGGATTTTCTTCATTGGCCATGACTCATACAATAAAATTAGGACATGTGTAAAGGTAATTTTATATTATTATAACATTATTTTTACCTTAAATTACACTAATTACCTTTAATCGCGATTAATAAAACCTAAAAGTTACTATTCAACAAAAAATTATTTTAATCCCAATGAACAACATTTTTCATTCTAATTAGAACCATGTATGTTGGATTTTGGAAATTCAAATCACAGATGTGGTAAAGTTTCATTTAAACAAAAAATCAGTTTTTTAACTACCACTTAGTGGATTCACTATTCATCAAAATTGAAGTTTTTCAGAAAAATACCAAAAATTCACTCTAAGATGTATTGGATGTTTCGAATTACAAAATGATTTCTATTTTACAAAATTAAAAACATATAACTTTCATTAATTAATTTAATAATTAATTCCCGTTGTCAAAACAAATAGCGTGTTTTTATGAAACAATATATATCAAAAAATTGAGACTTGTTTAAGTCAAATTTCAAAGTGAAATTAATTCAATGACCACTATTGGATTAAATGGTAAAAATATATTATAATTTCACTTTTAAACCAATTCATTATATAATCTATCCATATAAATAAATTAGATTGAATGGAGGTTTGGAATTAAAATACAACATTTTCACTAAAAATGCGCTTTATCAGAAAAATAACCAAAATTTACATAAAGTAAATTTTGATGTCCAGATTATAAAGAAGGATTTTATTTTGTCAAACATAACATATAAAATTGTCAAAAGTATATTTAAAAAGGGTTCTCCATCAAAATGCGGTTAATCGGCCTTTTAATGAATATTAGAATATTTATTCTTAAAATTGGATTCACTTACATTTTTAGCTTCTAACATTTATTGAATAATGTAAAAACATTTAACAAACATATATAATCATATTTTAGTTATTTATCTCCATTCCCGCCAATACAATGGCTATGTGTTAACTACGATTTAAAATAATATTGTTATATTTCTAGTGTGCAGCATAAGATTTCAAAGAAACTCGTTGTTGCGTATCGAGTACGCCCTCGAGCATAGCATTCCCTTTAATGTAATATTAACATTTTATTCACAAATATTGATAAATATGAAAATGTCATATTCTTTATTTACCCAGGATGTTACATTGACGTACATGGACATTACATTAATTTTGCTGAAAATGTAATACATAACAAAAACAGACACCGAAGGACCGTAATTGTTTAGTGTATTTGGAAACTCAGAACACAGTCTTCTAATCATGGTGAAAGATCTTCAACATCTCCCATAAAGATATTCCACTTTTTTTTTCTTACATAAAACATTTCTTTATATCCTGGGGAAAGGAAAACATAAAACATAGAAAGGGTGAGCTCGAATGCTCAGTAATGGTAAACATGGAGAACAAAAAAAATAAAATCCATAAACATTTGAACTTAAAAACATGAACATAAATTTAGACATCAAATTCTTGAGCAATGACAGAAAACATAGTAGTACATAAGGAGTGGATCATAAAGGAACATTAATCATGATAAAATATCATGGGAATAAAACATGAAATTTTGGGAAACAATTAAATACATGATATAATTTTCATAGTAGCCAAGTCATTTTTTCCATGACCATTATAGTGGACAATGTCCATTACTGAATTCGGTTTACTTGTCATTTCAGCCCTGTATTACTGAATAGGATTTACTTGTTGTTCCAGCCAATGTCTTTAGAGACCCAAAGCTTGACGTACATGGACAATACATTACTTTTTTGGAACACTTATTACATAACAAAATGCAAAACTCAAGGATCCTAATAGTTTAGTGTCTTTGGAAACTCGGAAGATAATCTTCTAATCTTGGTGAATGATTTTCAAAAACTCCCCTAAAGATCTTCCCATTTTTTTCATACCTGAAACCTTTCTTGAAATCCTAGGGAAAAGAAAACATATAATTTATAATGACACATACTTTACATACATTGTTAATACTTCAAAACTGAAGCATACTTATGTCAACATATAACTAAATCACAAAAGGACCGTATAGGTATAGTGTCTTTAGAAACTGGGAAACATAAACAACTAGTTCATAAAGCGTCTACATTGCCTCCCATTTATTTCATCATATCTATAGTCCCTTTTGGCATATCCTATTTAATAACCTTCTTCCTGACCTGGGGAAAGAAAACATACAAAAGGGTGATCTCAAATGCTCAGTAAGGGTAACCAAAGAAATATCAATCACATCATATTCATAAGAACATTACTTTTGGAAATCTTAACCTGCAAAAGAGATCATAATTTCATAACATGGGATAAATCATAGTAGTGAAATGGAATCCCAATAATCATTACATAAAACATGATACTTTGTGGCATAAACACATAATCATAGATAATCATTTTTTATTAGTCAAGACTCATTGTCAAGACTGTCTTAGTGGACAAAGTCCATTTCTGAACTGAGTTCACTCCTCGTTTCAGTCCTGTTTCACTGAACCGGTATAACCTACCATTCCATCCATGTCTATCTCATGAGATATAAAATCTTTACCCAATGCATTGGAGGAAGAATAGGTCCCACCCATCTCATAATGATACCATTCTTATGTGTGCCACAAAATCATACATCATTGCATAACCCATGTAATAAAAATGAGAATCTTAAACAGTGTGACATCATCAAACAATTAATATAAGATAAATGAATTCATAAAAATAATTCCATCACAACATAATCAAATCAATGTAATAATAGGGATATAAACAGAACCGTATATTATCTTAGATGGAAAATAATTTTGATAAAACACTTGAACTCCATTCTTGAGGAAAATAACCTTTCAAATTCAAAAAAACGTTTTCCTTTCGTAACATGTCATAAAATTTTAAACTAAAAGAATTGGATTAAAAATAAACATGAAAACTTGTAAAGGATTCTTCTTGGAAATAATGTTTTAAAAATCCATTCATGCCGTATAAGTTAAAAAAACATTCTTCTCGTACTTTTGTCAGAAAAGTCAAAAAGTACCTCGTACGAAAAACGACAAAAGATTCCTTTCATATCTTTTACTAAAAACTCACCAAAGGGTAAAATTGAATATAAAATATTGTAGAAGGATATAAATATTATATATTGAGGAAACATTGATATGGATGATAAAATACAGCCCAGTAAATCCAAAAGTATAAACAATCTCGGATAAAAATGAGATTGTGATATTCCCCTTACCTTAGGTCTGATTTGCTTCGTAAGTGTCTGAACCTTATGTATAATGATTTAAATAATGTTATTGACTTATTCCAGAATCATACTTATTGTTAAGATACCATATATGGTCATATTCTTAGCTTCTTATTAGTAATATTTCATTACTACTTATTATTCGGGTGTTTATTACTTTTTGTTCTTATGCGTGTTTTGTCGAATAAATTCTTATTCTTCTCTTTAGGTTATAGATACCTCATTTCCAGAATGGTATTAGTGTAATATATATCATATTCATTCATTCAATTCATTTATATAATCATTATGAAATGAAGATCATGTAGAACGAATTGCATCACATCGTGGAGACGGTATTCCGTACGTAAGCACGAGTGATGATATAATTCCTATGATAGTGGAATTGTATTGGAGTGTATGTATACTATTTCAGAATCAATATCACTTTATAATATCTATATATAGTCATTATTTACACCATTATACCCATCCAAGTATGGTGTTGGTGGAAAATAGATTACACCACGGCGTGGAGACGGTATTCCGTACATACGCACGCGCGGTGATTTCTTTTTCCGTAGGATGGATAGATGGTGAAATAGGTTTGTTTCATACTTATAATAATATATCTGTATATGAGTGATACAGACGTTATTACTTCATAATGAAACATCTAAAGAATAAGAAGTGGAAGAAGAAATAAAGATGAAAGAATCGGTAACAGACATTACCTCTTCTTTGAAGTGCTTCTTTGAGACCTCCTTTTAGGGCACTAAAATAGGTCTTTGAAGAAGACCAGAACCTCTAGTATGTTTCTAAAAAAGTGGGGAGGAGAAATTGGCAGGGTTTGTCCGAGCTTGAAGGCTCCATGTGGTGTGAGGAAGAGGGGGAGGAGGTGCCCTTTTATAAGGGAGGAGAGGGGCACCTTTTGAATAACTAAAACTATTATTCTATTATAAAGTCAAATTCGGTTTTTAATAGCTCCAAATTGATATATTTCAACGATAAGGTGGGTGGGGGTCGAAATCCTCTCAACCAATATAATTTAGACAAGTTTAGGTATCAATGTTATCCTTATCATTTAGATTTATCTTTAAGTTAGATAATTTAACTTTTAGAATGTCTTCTTGTTTTCTGACACTATAAGGTAAATAAACTTTCTATATCAAGCCAAAAGAACACCAAGTTGTTTATTATTAATATATATAACCTTATCTAAGTCATTTGGCCTAACCTTAGATTTTTAGGAATAAAATAACAATTAATAAGATAATATTTGTTTTAAAAACTATTTTATGTCAATTTTGACACAATTTAGTAATTGATTTTTTTGAAAATCATAACAGAATGATTAGTTAGACAAAAGTTACTCAAATCAATATTAACATGTCATATTTACCTATAAAATTATTTTAATCCATAAAAAGTCTAAAATTACATTTATTTGTGTATTTATAACATCAATTATGTCAATATTTCATTAATAAGATAATTACTGCATCATCATTGTGTCATAAATAAATTAAATTATTTAATGTCTAAAAATTAAAATTAAAATAGAATTATGTAGGAAATCGTTTGATATTTCTAATGAATATTTATAGTCAAATTTATCTTATGTATAACCCCATATAAAAAATTATTTACTTATTAAACGTTGATTTCAACTATTTTAACCCTTCTTTAAATAAATTAATAATAAATGTCCTAATCTAATCCAAGTGGGCCTAAATGGTCATATTTTATTCCTATGGTTGTTTTTGGTCGAATTACACTTGTCCAATAGAATTGGGACATGTTTTAGGGTAAAAATAATATAATTTTTACCCTTAATTACCATATTTACTTTTAACCGTGGTAAAAAAGTAAAAAGTTACTATTCACCGAAAAATTATTTTCATCTCATTTAACCACATTTTACTTACTGGCAACAACCATGTCTCTCGGATTTTTGAAATTACACTCACAGAAGCGGTAAAATTATATTTTATGAAAAATTAAGTTTTTTAACTACCACTTAGTGGTTTCACTATTCATCAAAAATTGAAAGTTTTCAGAAAAATACCAAGATTTCACCCTTGGCTAATTTAGATATTCCGAATCCAAAAATGAAGTCCATTTTGAAAAATAAAATTTCTAAAATTTCAAAAAGTGGTTATTATTATTCATAACAGCTAGTTTTAATAATATTTTAATAGCATATCATTGTTTAGTAAAACTCGGTATTGCGTACGACGCAATCTACCGAGGAAGGCCGCGGTTGCGTGTAAAGCAAGCCAAGCTAGTGTTGTGTGTAGTTAAAGATTCCTTTGATGATTTATATATCATAAAAACAAAATATTTCACATAAAAGCCGCAGGTGTTACATTCTACCCCCTTAAAATGAATTTCTCCCTCAAAATTCGTCACTTTGTAACAAACAGATGAGGATACCTCTCCCTCATCATATCCTCAAGATCCCATGTAGCTTATTCTAATTGGTGGTTCCTCCATAAAACATTCACCAATCGATTGGTCTTGCTTCGTAGGACTTGTTCGCTACGATCCAGAATCTCTATCGGCTGTTCTTCATAAGAAAATCTTGCTCCAGCGGTACAACTTCTGAGCTAAGTACATGTGAAGGATCAGGTATGTACTTTCTCAGGAGAGATACATGGAACACATCATGAACTTGAGAGAGATTCGGTGGAAACGCCAATCGTTAAGCTACCTTCCCAACACGATCCATTATTTCGAAAGGACCGATATATCTAGCGCTCAACTTCCCCTTCTTTCCATATCTCATGACCATCTTCCAGGGAGGTATTTGTAAGAACACTTTATCACCCACTTCAAACTCTAGGTCTTTTCTTCGTTTGTCAGCATAACTTTTCTTTCGACTCTGAGCTGCTCTTATGTGTTGTTGAATAGATCTGACCTTTTCTTCCATTTCATCAACGAGATCAGGTCCTAATAGCTTTCTTTCCCCAACTTCATCCCAGAAAGTTGGAGTCCTTCAATTCCTTCCATAGAGAGCTTCATAAGGATCCATCTGAATACTGGAGTGAAAGCTATTATTATAAGAAAATTCCACCAAAGGTAGGAGTTGATCCCATACACCTTTCAAATCCATAGAGCAAGCTCTCAACATATCTTCTAGAGTTTGAATTGTTCTCTCAGACTGACCGTCTGTCTGAGGATGATAAGCAGTGCTGAAACACAACTCTGTATCCAGAGTATGCTGAAGACTTCGCCATAACATTGAGGTAAACCACGGATCCCGATCAGATATAATTGAATGTGGTACTCCATGCAATCTTACCACTTCCTTTACATATATCCTGGCATGCTGATCTAGGGAGAAATCCTCTCTAATAGCAATGAAGTGTGCGGACTTGGTAAGATGATCAACTATGACCCAGATAGCATTATTGCCTTTGGATGTTTTTGGAAGTCTTGTGACAAAGTCCATAGTGATGTTTTCCCATTTCCATTTGGGTATGGGTAATGGTTGTAACATCCCCTTATACATCTGTCTCTCAACTTTAACTTGCTGACAAACCAAGAATCGAGACATATTCAGCAACATCTCTTTTCATTCCATCCCACCAAAAGTACTCTTTTAGGTCCCTATACATCTTCGTGCTTCCAGGATGAATAGAGAATGAAGAACTATGAGCCTCATCCAGCAGCTCCTTCTTTAATTCCGGGATGGGAGGAACACAAACCCGATTCCTGAACTTTATTATCCCATCACAATCAAGGTTTAATTCAGGAACATTTCTCACCTTCTTTTGTAACTCGACATCTTCTTTATGTGCCTCTTTAATCTTCACATGTATACATGGTTGAACATTCATTTGAGAAAGATAATATTTTTCCCCTTCCATTATAATTCCATGATCCATCCTTTGTAAATCCATAAATATTGGATCTTTTGTGATTCTCATCATGGATAAACTGGCATGGTCTTGTCGACTTAATGCATCTGCCACATTGTTTGCTTTCACAGGGTGGTAATGGATTGAGCAGTTAGAATCCTTAATCAGCTCCAACCATCTTCTTTGACGCATATTCATCTCCTTTTGTGTGAAAATATACTTTAAACTTTTATGATTAGTATAAAAGTCACACCTTTCTCCATAAAGATAATGCCTCCAAATCTTTAATGCAAAGATTACCGCAGCTAACTCCAAATCATGTGTTGGGTAATTTTGCTCATGGATTTTCAACTGTCGTGAGGCATAAGCTATCACCATATCATTTTTCATAAGAACACACACCAATCCCTTCTTAGATGCATCACTATAGAACACAAACATTTCTCCACTACAAGGAAGTGTGAGCACAGGTGCACTGGATAACCTTCTTTTCAACTCCTGGAAATTCTCTTCACATTCCTCCGTCTAGACAAACTTAACTGCTGTCCGAGTCAAATTGGTGAGTCGATTAGATAATCATGAAATTTTTTTCACAAAATGTCGATAATATCCATCCAAACCAAGAAAACATCAGATCTCAGTTACTGTTTTTGGTCTTGACCATTTTTCGATAACCTTTGTTTTTGCTGGATCCAGAGATATACCCTCTTTTGAGATTATGTGACCCAAAATGCAACTTTTTTAAGCCAAAATTCACACTTGGTAAATTTGGCATAAAGATTCTCCTTTATTAGGGTCTTCAATATAATTGTCAAGTGATCTTCATGTTCTTCCTTGCTCTTTGAATATACCAGAATATCGTCTATAAAGACTACCACAAACTGATCAAGATAGTCTCTATAGACTCTATTCATCAGATCCATGATGATAGCAGGGGCATTAGTAAGACCAAACGGCATCACTATAAATTCATAGTGTCCATACCATGTACGGAAAGCCGTCTTTGGTATATCCTCCCTTTTGACCCTTAATTGATGATACCCTGAATGAAGATCAATCTTGGAAAAGTATTGAGCTCCTCATAGTTGGTAAAATAAGTCATCAATGCGTGGGAGAGGATATGTGTTCTTGATAGTGATCTTGTTAAGTTCTCGATAATCAATGCAGAGTCTCATTGATCCATCTTTCTTCTTAACAAACCGAATAGGTGCTCCCCAAGGTGACGCACTAGGGCATATGAACCCATTATCAAGATTCTCTTGGAGTTTCTTCTTCAATTCCTGCAACTCAATTGGGGCCATTCTATAAGGTGTCTTTGAAATAGGCAAAGCACCCGGTACAAGTTCTATTGAAAACTCAACTTCACGACTTGGTGGAAGACCCAGTAATTCCTCCGGAAAGACATCATCAAACTCCCGTACAATGGGCATATTCTTAATCGTGAGTTCCTCACCAACCATTTGAGATAAATAACCTTCATTTAGTAGAATAAAGACCCATAAGGTAGAAGGAATTTCCACTGGAAGGTTATGTTCATCCTTGCATTGATAGATGATCATAGATTGATCTGGAATATGAAATGTGACTTCCCTTATTTGGAAATTGATATGAGCTCCATATAAAGAAAGTCAATCCATGCCAAGAATCACATCAAATTCCACTATAGGAAGGATCACAAGATTTTAAAGAAGCACTTTCCCACAAACTTTGATCGGAGAAGAATTATAATCTTTTGATGCGACTGTTGTGCCATTAGGTGTTGTCACAGCTAACTCAACATCTAATTGTTGAGGTAATACAGTGATACCCTTAGAAAATTCTTCAGAAATAAAAGAGTGGGTGGATCCAGAATCAAATAAATAATTTTCTACTTTAGAGTGGATGTTAGGTGTACCTTTCACCACATCGTCATCGTACTCCACATCACTGATAGAAATTGCATGTGACATTCCTTTGTCTTTAGCCTTAAGAGTTTGTTGAAATCGACCATCATCATAAACCCTTGGATTAGGGAATTTATTGGCATAATGTCCCATCTCCTTGAACTTGAAACATTGAAGTGTAGTAGGTTCATTCTATGTATCCCTTCATTTGTTTGCATCATTAGACATCTTCTTCCCATCATCGTGGCATTCAAATGCCCGATAACCTTCCTTTCCACATTTGAAACATTTACTTGTCCCTTTAAGACAACTCCCTCCATGTTTCTTTCCACACTTTGAGCGTATGGGAAAGCTCATCTTCTTTTCAGTGTGCTCTTTAGATTTTCCTTTGAATTCCATTTTCCTCTTATTATCAAACCCATATGACTGATGGGTTACTCCAATCTCCATCTCAACTTTGATAGCACATCGAACGACTTCCTCGTAGCTATTGATGTCCCTTATGGCTAAGGCCCTTCAAAGACATGGTTTTAAACCACTAAAGAATCGATCGATCTTACTCTCAGGTTGGATAATAATACCAGAAGCGTACCTTGCAAGTCTTGTAAAATTTGCTTCATAGGTACCAACAGATTCATCATCCTTTTGCTTCAGTTCAAGAAACTCTTTCTCCATCTTTGTTCGGAGAATACGAGGGAAGTACTTATTGAAAAATAAGTTCTTGAACTCGTCCCATTCCATAGACTCAATTTCATCCCTTTTCCTCGTATTCTTAATAAGATTCCACCATTGATCAGCATCACCTTCCAAACGATACACTGCTAAGATGACTTTATCATGTTCAGAACATTAAAGAACTGAAAATATCTTTTCAGTGGTACTAATCCATTGTTCATCAACTAATGGATCAGTAGACCCACTGAAAGAAGGTGGACGCTGCCTCATGAAGGATTCAACAGAATGTTGCTCCTTCCATTGCTCCTTTGGAAGTCCTGCATGATGCATAGCTTGAGAAAGTTGTGTCAGCATGGCTACAAGATTTTTCATTCCATCTCCCATAACGTTTGGTTGCTCATGGGGACAATCATTGCATTTCCCGTCGCATTCCGCATTAACACGGTTCCTTCGAGTTCCAGCCATTGAAAAAAACCAAGAAGAATAGTGTGAGAAACACTAATAATAATAGGAAAACCACATAATCAAGAATAAAATTTCACACATAAGGTCTTATCCTAGGTTATTCATGACCATTTCTAAAACACTAATATTGTGTTCTATGCTTAGACTTATCCTTAGGGTTCTTACTAAGGCTTTCACATCCTAGTTTCCAAAGGTTGACTATACCTTTCCTTTGATACCAACTATAACGACCCATACTTTACATACATTGTTAATACTTCAAAATTGAATCATACTTATTACAACATATAACAAAACCAAAAAAGGACCTTATAGGTATAGTGTCTTTAGAAACTGGGAAACATAAACAACTGGTTCATAAAGCGTGTACATTGTATCCCATTTATTTCATCATATCTATAGTCCCTTTTGGCATATCTTACTTAATAACCTTCTTCCTGACCTGGGGAAAGAAAACATACAAACGGGTGAGCTCAAATGCTCAGTAAGGGTAAACAAAAGAAATATCAATCACATCATATTCATAAGAACATAACTTTTGGAAATCTTAACCTGCAAAAGATAGCATAATTTCATAACATGGGATAAATCATAGTAGTGAAATGGAATCCCAATAATCATAACATAAAACATGAAACTTTGTGTCATACACACATAATCATAGAGAATCATTTCTTATTAGTCAAGACTCATTTCCAAGACTATCTTAGTGGACAAAGTCCATTTCTGAACCGAGTTCACTCCCTGTTTCAGTCCTGTTTCACTGAACCGGTATAACCTCCCGTTCCAGCCATGTCTATCTCATGAGATATAAAATCGTTACCCAATTAATTGGAGGGAGATATAGGTCCCACCCATCTCATAATGATACCATTTTTATGTGTGCCACAAAATCATACATCATTGCATTACCCATGTAATAAAAATGGGAATCTTAAACATCATGACATCATCAAACAATTCATATAAGATAATGGAATTCATAAAAATAATTCCATCACAATATTATCAAATCAATGTAATAATAGGGATATAAACAGAACCCTATATTATCTTAGATGGAAAATAATTTTGATAAAACACTTGAACTCCATTCTTGAGGAAAATATCCTTTCAAATTCAAAAAACATTTTCCTTTCTTAACATGTCATACAATTTTAAACTAAAAGAAGTTGATTAAAAATAAACATGAAAACTTGTAATGGAAGATTCTTGGAAATAATGTTTTAAAAATCCCTTCATGTCGTATAAGTTAAAAAAACATTCTTCTCGTACTTTTGTCAGAAAAGTCAAAAAGTACGTTGTACGAAAAACGACAAAAGATTCCTTTCATATCTTTTACTAAATACTCACCGAAGGGTAAAATTGAATATAAACTATTGTAGAAGGATATAAACATTACATATTGAGGAAACAGTGATGTGGATGATAAAATACACCCTAGTAAATCCCAATGTATAAACAATCTCGGATAAAAATGAGATTGTGATATTTCCCTTACCTTAGGTCCGATTTGCTTCGTAAGAGTCCGAACCTCCTGTATAATGATTTAAATAATGTTATTGACTTATTCCAGAATCATACTTATTGTTATGATATCATATATGGTCATATTCTTAGCTTCTTATTAGTAATTTTCATTACTACTTGTTTTTCGGGTATTTATTACTTTTTGTTCTTATGCGTGTTTTGTCGAATAAATTCTTATTCTTCTATTTAGGTTATAGATACCTCATTTCCAGAATGGTATTAGGGTAATATATATCATATTCATTCATTAAATTCATTTATATAATCATTATGAAATGAAGATCATGTATAACGAGTCGCATCACATCGTGGAGACGGTATTCCGTACGTACGCATGAGTGATGATATCGTTCTTATGATCGTGGAATTGTATTGGAGTGTATGTATACTATTTCATAATCAATATCAATTTATAATAGTTATATATAGTAACTATTTACACCATTATACCCATCCAAGTAAGGTTGTGGTGGAAAATAGATTACACCACGGCGTGGAGATGGTATTCCGTACGTACGCACGCACGGTGATTTCTTTTTCCGTAGGATGGATAGATGGTGAAATAGGGTTGTTTCATACTTATAATAACATATTATTATATGAGTGATACTGATGTTACTACTTCATAATGAAACAACTAAATAAGAAGAAGTGGAATAAGAAATAAAGATGAAAGAATCGGTAACGGACATTACCTCTTCTTTGAAGTGCTTCTTTGAGACCTCATTTTAGGGCACTAAAATAGGTCTTTGAAGAAGACCAGAACCTCAAGGATGTTTCTAGGAAAGTGGAGAGGAGAAATTGGCAGGGTTTGGCCGAGCTTGATGGCTCAAAGTGGTGTGAGGAAGAGGGGGAGGAGGTTCCCTTTTATAAGGGAGGAGAGGGGCACCTTTGGAATAACAAAAACTATTATTTTATTATAAAGTCAAATTCGGTTTTTAATAGCTCCAAATTGATATATTTCGAAGATAAGGTGGGTAGGGGTCTAAATACTCTCATAAAATATAATTTATACAAGTTTATGTATCAATGTTAACCTTATCATTTAGATTTAACTTTAAGTTAGATAATTTAACTTTTACTGTGTCTTCTTGTATTTTTACACTATAAGGTTAATAAACTTACTATATCAAGCCAAAAGAACCCCAAGTTGTTTAGTATTAATATATATAACCTTATCTATGTCATTTGTCCGAAACTTATATTTTTAGAAATAAAATAACAATTACTAATATAATATTTGTTTTAAAAACTATTTTATGTCAATTTTGACACTATTTAGTAATTGATTTTTTTGAAAATCATAATAGAATGATTAGTTCAAACCAAGTTACTTAAATCAGTACTAACATGTCATATTGACCTAGATAATTATTTTAATTCATAAAAACTCTCAAATTACATTTATTTGGGTATTTATAACATCAATTATGTCAATATTTCATTAATATGATAATTACTGCATCATCATTGTGTCATAAATAAATTAACTTATTTAATGTCTAAAAATTACAAATAAAATACCATTATGTAGGAAATATTTTTTTCTTTATAAGGAATATTTATAGTCTAATTTAGCTTATGTATAACCCCATATTAAAAATTATTTACTTATTAAACGTAGATTTCAACTATTTTAACCCTTCTTTAAATAAATTAATAATAAATGTCCTAATCTAATCCAAGTGGGCCTAAATGGTCATATTTTATTCCTAAGGTTGTTTTCGGTCGAATTAAACTTGTCCCATAGAATTAGGACATGTGTTAGGGTAATAATAATATCATTTTTACCCTTAATTACCCTATTTACTTTTAACCGTGGTAAAAACGTAAAAAGTTACTATTCACCGAAAAATTACTTTCATCTCATTGAACAACATTTTACTTACTGACAACAACCGTGTCTCTCGGATTTTCAAAATTCCACTCGCAAAAGTGGTAACATTATGTTTTATGAAAAATTCAGTTGTTTAACTACCACTTAGTGGTTTCACTATTCATCAAAAATTGAAAGTTTTCAGAAAAATACAAAAAATTCACCCTTGGCTAATTTAGATATTCCGAATCCAAAAATGAAGTCCATTTTGAAAAATAAAATTTATAAAATTTCAAAAATTGGTTAATACTATTCATAACAGCTAGTTTTAATAATATTTTAATAGCATATCATTGTTTAGTGAAACTCGGTATTGCGTACGACGCAAGCTATCGAGGAAGGCCGCTGTTGCGTGTAAAGCAATCCAAGCTAGTGTTGTGTGTAGTGAAAGATTCCTTTGATGATTTATATAACATAAAAAAATATTTCACATAAAAGTCTCGGGTGTTACATTCTACTCGCCTTAAAATGAATTCTGCCCTCGAAATTCGTCACTTTGTAAGAAACAGACGAGGAAACCTCTCCATCATCATATCCTCAAGCTCCCATGTAGCTTATTCTAATTGGTTGTTCCTACATAAAACTTTCACCAATCGAGTGGTCTTGCTTCGTAGGACTTTTTCACTACGATCCAGAATCTCTATCTGTTGTTCTTCATAAGAAAGATCTGGCTCCAGCGGTACAACTTCTGAGCTAAGTACATGTGAAGGATCAGGTATGTACTTTCTCAGGAGAGATACATGGAACACATCGTGAACTTGAGAGAGATTAGGTGTAAATGCCAATCGGTAAGCTACCTTCCCAACACGATCCAGTATTTCGAAAGGACCGATATATCTAGGGCTCAACTTCCCCTTCTTTCCAAATCTCATGACCCTCTTCCAGGGAGATATTCATAAGAACACTTTATCACACACTTCAAACTCTAGGTATTTTCTTCAGTTGTCGGCATAACTTTTCTGTCGACTCTGAGCTGCTCTTATGTGTTGTTGAATAGATCTGAACTTTTCTGCCATTTCATCAACGAGATCAGGTCCCAATAGCTTTCTTTCCCCAACTTCATCCTCGAAAGTTGGAGTCCTGAAATTCTTTCCATAGAGAGCTTCATAAGGATCCATCTGAATACTGGAGTGAAACATATTATTATAAGAAAATTCCACCAAAGGTAGGTGCTGATCCCATCCACCTTTCAAATCCATAGAGAAAGCTCTCAACATATCTTCTAGAGTTTGAATTGTTCTCTCACACTGACCATCTGTCTGAGGATGATAAGCAGTGCTGAAACTCAACTCTGTATCTAGAGTATGCTGAAGACTTCGCCAGAACATTGAGATAAACCTTGGATCCCGATCAGATATAATTGAAATTGGTACTCCATGAAATCTTACCACTTCCTTTACATATATCCTGGCAAGCTGGTCTAGAGAGAAATCCTCTCTAATAGCAATGAAGTGTGCGGACTTGGTAAGATGATCCACTATGACCGAGATAGCATTATTTCCTTTGTATGTTTTAGGAAGTCCTGTGACAAAGTCCATAGTAATGTTTTCCCATTTCCATTAGGGTATGGGTAATTGTTGTAACATCCCCTTAGACTTCTGTCTCTCAGCTTTAACATGATGACAAACCAAGCATCGAGAGACATATTCAGCAACATCTCTTTTCATTCCATCCCACCAGAAGTACTCTTTTAGGTCCCTATACATCTTCGTGCTTCCAGGATGAATAGATAATGAAGAACTATGAGCCTCATCCAGCAGCTCCTTCTTTAATTACGGGATGGGAAGAACACAAACCTGATTCCTGAACTTTATTATCCCATCACAATCAAGGTTGAATTCAGGAACATTTATCACCTTCTTTTGTAACTTGACATCTTCATTCTGTACCTCTTTAATCTTGACATGTATAGATGGTTGAACATTCATTTGATAAAGATAAGATTTTCCCCCTTCCATTATAATTCCATGATCCATCCTTTGTAAATCCATAAAAATTGGATCTTTTTTGATCCTCATCATGGATATACTAGCATGGTCTTGTCGATTTAATGCATCTGCCACCTTGTTTGCCTTCCCAAGTGGTAATAGATTGAGAAGTCATAATCCTTAATCAGCTCCAACCATCTTCTTTGACGCATATTCAGCTCCTTTTGTGTGAAAATATACTTTAAACTTTTATGATCAGTATAAATGTCACACCTTTCTCCATAAAGATAATGCCTCCAAATCTTTAATGCAAAGATTACCGCAGCTAACTCCAAATCATGTGTTGGGTAATTTTGTTCATGGATTTTCAACTGTCGTGAGGTATAATCTATCACCATTTCATTTTTCATAAGAACACACACCAATCCCTTCTTGGATGCATCACTATAGATCACAAACATTTCTCCACTACAAGGTAGTGTGAGAACAGGTGCACTGGATAACCTTCTTTTCAACTCCTTGAAATTCTCTTCACATTCCTCCGTCCAGACAAACATAACTCCTGACCGAGTCAACTTGGTGAGTGGATTAGATAATCATAACAAATCATTCACAAAACGTCGATAATATCCAGCCAAAGCAAGAAAACATCAGATCTCAGTTACTATTTTTGGTCTTGAACATTTTTCGATAACCTCTGTTTTTGCTGGATCCACAGATATCCCCTCTTTTGAGATTATGTGACCCAAAAATGCAACTTTTTGAAGCCAAAATTCACACTTGGTAAATTTGGCATAAAGATTCTCCTTTCTTAGGGTCTTTAATATAATTCTCAAGTGATCTTCATGTTCTTCCTTTCTCTTTGAATATACCAGAATATCGTCTATAAAGACTACCACAAACTGATCAAGATAGTCTCTAAAGACTCTATTCATCAAATCCATGATGATTGCAGGGGCATTAGTAAGACCAAACGACATCACTATAAATTCATAGTGTCCATACCTTGTACGAAAAGCTGTCTTTAATATATCCTCCCTTTTAACCCTTAATTGAAGATACCCTGAACGAAGATCAATCTTGGAAAAGTATTGAGCTCCTCGTAGTTGGTCAAATAAGTCATCAATGCATGGGAGAGTATATTTGTTCTTGATAGTGATCTTGTTAAGTTCTCGATAATCAATGCAGAGTCTCATTGATCCATCTTTCTTCTTAACAAACAGAATAGGTGCTCCCCAATGTGACGCACTAGGGCGTATGAACCCATTATCAAGATTCTCTTGGAGTTGCTTCTTCAATTCCTACAACTCAATTGGGGCCATTCTATAAGGTGTCTTTGAAATAGGCAAAGCACCCGGTACGAGTTCTATTGAAAACTCAACTTCACGATTTGGTGGAAGACCCAGTAATTACTTCGGAAAGACATCATCAAACTCCCGTTCAATGGGAGTATTTTTAATCATGAGTTTCTCGCCAACCATTTGAGATAAATAACCTTCATTTAGTGGAATCAAGACCCATAAGGTAGAAGGAATTTCCACTGGAAGGTTATGTTCATCCTTGCATTGATAGATGATCATAAATTGATCTGGAATATGAAATGTGACTTCCCTTCTTTGGCAATTGATATGATCTTCATATAAAGAAAGCCAATCCATGCCAAGAATCACATCAAATTCCACTATAGAAAGGATCACAAGATTTGCAGGAAGCACATTCCCACAAACTTCGATCGGAGAAGAATTATAAACTTTTGATGCGACTGTTGTGCCATTAGGTGTTGTCACAGCTAACTCAACATCTAATTGTTGAGGTAATACGGTGATACCCTTAGAAAATTCTTCAGAAATAAAATAGTGGGTGGATCCAAAATCAAATAAAAAATTTTCTACTTTAGAGTGGATGGTAAGTGTACCTTTCACCACATCGTTATCGTACTCCACATCACTGATAGAAATTGCATGTGACATTCCTATGTCTTTAGCCTTAAGAGTTTGGTGACGTCGACCATCATCATAAACCCTTAGATTTGGGAATTTATTGGCATAATGTCCCATATCCTTGCACTTGAAACATTGAAGTGTAGTAGGTTAATTTTGTGTATCCCTTCCTTTGTTTGCATCATTAGACATCTTCTTCCCATCATCGTGGCATTAAAATGCCCGATGACCTTCTTTTCCACATTTGAAACATTTACTTGTCCCTTTAAGAAAACTCCCTCCATGTTTCTTTCCATACTTTGAGAATATGGGAAAGGTCATCTTCTTTTCAGTGTGCTCTTTAGATTTTCCTTTGAATTCCATTTCCTCATCTTATCAAACCCATATGACTGATGGGTTACTCCAATCTCCATCTCAACTTTGAGAGCACATCGAACGATTTCCTAGTAGCTATTGAATTCCCTTATGGATAAGGCCCTTCGAAGACTTTGTTTTAAGCCACTATTGAATCGATCGATCTTACTCTCAGGTTGGATAATAATAACAGAAGCGTACCTTGCACGTCTTGTAAAATTTGCTTCATAGGTACCAACAGATTCATCATCCTTTTGCTTCAGTTCAAGAAACTCTTTCTCCATCTTTGTTCGGAGAATACGAGGGAAGTACTTATTGAAAAATAAGTTCTTGAACTCATCCCATTCTATGGACTCAATTTCATCCCTTTGCCTCGTATTCTTAATAAGATTCCACCATTGATCAGCATCACCTTACAAACGATACACTGCTAAGATGACTTTATCATGTTAAGAACATTAAAGAAATGAAAATATCTTTTCAGTGGTACTAATCCATTGTTCAACAACTAATAGATCAGTAGACCTGCTGAAAGAAGGTGGACGCTGCCTCATGAAGTATTCAACAGAATGTTGCTCCTTCCTTTGCTCGTTTGCAAGTCATGTATTATTCATAGCTTGAGAAAGTTGTGTCAGCATGGCTACAATATTTTGCATTCCATCTCCCATAACGTTTGGTTGCTCAGGGGGACAATCATTGCATTTCCCGTCGCATTATGCATTAACACGGTTCCTTCGGGTTCCAGCCATTGACAAAAACCAAGAAGAATAGTGTGAGAAACACTAATAATAATAGGAATACCACATAATAAAGAATAAAATTTCACACTTAAGGTCTTATACTAGGTTATTCATGGCCATTTCTAAAACACTAAGATTGTGTTCTATGCTTAGACTTATCCTTAGGGTTCTTACTAAGGCTTTTACATCCTAGTTTCTGAAGGTTGACTATACCTTTCCTTTGATACCAACTATAACGACCCATACTCTACATACATTGTTAATACTTCAAAATTTAAGCATACTTATTACAACATATAACAAAACCACAAAAGGACCGTATAGGTATAGTGTCTTTAAAAACTGGGAAACATAAACAACTGGTTCATAAAGCGTCTACACTATATCCCATTTATTTCATCATATCTATAGTCCCTTTTGGCATATCTTACTTAATAACCTTCTTCCTGACCTGGGGAAAGAAAACATACAAAAGGGTGAGCTCAAATGCTCAGTAAGGGTAAACAAAAGAAATATCAATCACATCATATTCATAAGAACATAACTTTTGGAAATCTTAACCTGCAAAAGATAGCATAATTTCATAACATGGGATAAATCATAGTAGTGAAATGGAATCCCAATAATCATAACATAAAACATGAGAATTTTTTGCATACAAACATAATCATAGAGAATCATTTCTTATTAGTCAAGACTCATTTCCAAGACTATCTTAGTGGACAAAGTCCATTTCTGAACCGAGTTCACTCCCCATTTCAGTCCTGTTTCACTGAACCAGTATAACCTACCGTTCCAGCCATGTCTATCTCATGAGATATAAAATCTTTACCCAATGCATTGGAGGGAGATATAGGTCCCACCCATCTCATAATGATACCATATTTATGTGTGCCACAAAATCATACATCATTGCATAACCCATGTAATAAAAATGTTAATCTTAAACATCATGACATCATCAAACAATTCATATAAGATAAAGGAATTCATAAAAATAATTCCATCACAACATAATCAAATCAATGTAATAATAGGGATATAAACAGAACCCTATATTATATTAGATGGAAAATAATTTTGATATAACACTTGAACTCCATTCTTGAGGAAAATATCCTTTCAAATTCAAAAAAAAATTTCCTTTCTTAACATGTCATACAATTTTAAACTAAAATAAGTTGATTGAAAATAAACTCGAAAACATGTAATGGAATATTCTTGGAAATAATGTTTTCAAAATCCATCCATGTCGTATAAGTTAAAAAAACATTCTTCTCGTACTTTTGTCAGAAAAGTCATAAAGTACCTCGTACGAAAAACGACAAAATATTCCTTTCATATCTTTTACTAAAAACTCACTGAAGGGTAAAATTGAATATAAACTATTTTAGAAGGATATAAATAATACATATTGAGGAAAATTTATGTGGATGATAAAATACACCCTAGTAAATCCCAAAGTATAAACAATCTCGGATAAAAATGAGATTGTGATATTTCCCTTACCTTAGGTCTGATTTGCTTTGTAAGAGTATGAACCTCATGTATAATGATTTAAATAATGTTATTGACTTATTACAGAATCATATTTATTGTTATGATATCATATATGGTCATATTCTTAACTTCTTATTAGTAATATTTCATTACTACTTGTTATTTGGGTGTTTATTACTTTTTGTTCTTATGCGTGTTTTGTCAAATAAATTCTTATTATTATCTTTAGGTTATAGATACCTCATTTCCAGAATGGTA
Organism: Viscum album; assembly: GCA_963277665.1. Taxonomy (NCBI): domain Eukaryota; kingdom Viridiplantae; phylum Streptophyta; class Magnoliopsida; order Santalales; family Viscaceae; genus Viscum; species Viscum album. The sequence continues at coordinate 1,827,346,663 of OY728119.1, read as the reverse complement.
TTAGTGTAATATATATCATATTCATTCATTCAATTCATTTATATAATAATTATGAAATGAAGATCATGTAGAACGAGTCGCATCACATCGTGGAGACGGTATTCCGTACGTACACACGAGTGATGATATCGTTCCTATGATCGTGGAATTGTATTGGAGTCTATGTATACTATTTCATAATCAATATCACATTATAATAGTCATATATAGTCATTATTTACACCATTATACCCATCCAAGTAAGGTGGTGGTGGAAAATAGATTACACCACGGCGTGGAGACGGTATTCCGTACGTACGCACGCGTGGTGATTTCTTTTTCCGTAGGATGGATAGATGGTGAAATAGGGTTGTTTCATACATATAATAACATATCAGTATATGAGTGATACTGATGTTATTACTTCATAATGAAACAACTAAATAAGAAGAAGTGGATGAAGAAATAAAGATGGAAGAATCGGTAACGGACATTACCTCTTCTTTGAAGTCCTTCTTTGTGACCTCCATTTAGGGCACTAAAATAGGTCTTTGAAGAAGACCAGAACCTATAGGATGTTTCTAGGAAAGTGGAGAGGGGAAATTTTCAGGGTTTGTCCGAGAGTGATGGCTCAATGTGGTGTGAGGAAGAGGGGGAGGAGGTGCCCTTTTATAAGGGAGGAGAGGGGCACCTATGGAATAACTAAAAATATTATTTTATTATAAAGTCATAATCAGTTATTAAAAGCTCAAAATTGATATATTTTGAAGCTAAGGTTGGTAGGGGTCTAAATACTATCATACAATAGAATTTAGACAAGTTTAGGTATCAATTTTAACCTTATCATTTAGATTTAACTTTAAGTTAGATAATTTAACTTTTACCGTGTCTTCTTGTTTTCTTACACTATAAGGTTAATAAACATACTATATAAAGCCAAACGAACCCCAAGTTGTTTATTATTAATATATATAACCCTATATAAGTCATGTGGCCGAACCATAGATTTTTACGAATAAAATAACAATTAATAATATAATATTTGTTTTAAAAACAATTTTATGTCAATTTTGACACTATTTAGTAATTGATTTTTGTGAAAATCATAACAGAATGATTAGTTCGAAACAAGTTACTTAAATCAATTATAATATGTCATATTAACCTAGAAAATTAGTTTAATTCATAAAAAGTCACAAATTACATTTATTTTGGTATTTATAACATCAATTATGTCAATATTTCATTAATAAGATAATTACTGCATCATCATTGTGTCATAAATAAATTAAATTATTTAATGTCTAAAATTACAAATAAAATACAATTATGTAGGAAATCTTTTTATCTTTATAATTAATATTTATAGTAGAATTTATCTTATGTATAACCCCATATTAAAAATTATTTACTTATTAAACGTTGATTTAAATTATTTAAACCCTTCTTTACATAAATTAATAATAAATGTCCTAATCTAATCCAAGTGGGCCTAAATGGTCATATTTTTTTCCCTAAGGTTGTTTCTGGTCAAATTACACTTGTCCAATAGAATTAGGACATGTTTTAGGGTAATAATAATATCATTTGTACCCTTAATTACCCTATTTACTTTTAATCGTGGTAAAAAAAGTAAAAAGTTACTATTCACCAAAAAATTATTTTAATCTCATTGAACCAAATTTTACTTACTGACATCAACAGTGTCTCTTGGATTTTCGAAATTCCACTCACAGAAGCGGTAAAATTAAGTTTTATGAAAAATTCAGTTTTTTAACTACCACTTAGTGGTTTAACTATTCATCAAAAATTGACAGTTTTCAAAAAAATACCAAAATTTCACCCTAGGATAATTTCGATATTTTGAATCCAAACATGAAGTCCATTTTAAAAAATAAAATTTATAAAATTTCAAAAAGTGGTTATTACTATTCATAACGACTAGTTTTAATAATATTTTAATAGTATATCATTGTTTAGTGCAACTCGGTATTGCGTACGACGCAAGCTATCGAGGAAGGCTGCGGTTGTGGGTAAAGCAATCCAAGCTAGTGTTGTGTGTAGTGAAAGATTCCTTTGATGATTTATATAACATAAAAACAAAATATTTCACATAAAAGTCTCGGGTGTAACATAAAGGGTGAGCTCAAATGCTCAGTAAGGGTAAGCATGGAGAAAATAAAACAAACCATATACCATTGAACTTAAAAACATGAACATAATGTTTAGACATCAAAATATTGAGCAAAGACATAAATCTTGGAAGTACGTAAGGCATGTACCATAATGGAAAATAAATCTTTATAAATAAGCATGTGAATAAAACCTATAATTTTGGAAACCATTCAGCACATGTTATGATTTCCAAAGTAGCCAAGGCATTGCTGCCAAGACCATCTTAGTGGACAAAGTCCCTTTTTGAATCGAGTTCACTACTCGTTTCAGTCTTGTAACACTGAACCGGATTAACTTACCATTCCAGAAATGTCTATCTCATTAGATATAAATCTTTACCCAATGCATTGGAGGGAGATATAGGTCCAACCCATCTCATAATGAAATCATTCTTACTTGTGCCACAAAATAAACTTAAAACATTCATCATAACCCAAAGAATAAAATGTGTTTCATAAACATCATCCCATCATCTCATAATCCATATAAAAAAATAGAAATTTCATCATAAGAAAAGTGAAACCATGTAAATCATAGAGACATTAAACTTGAAACGTACATACATGAAATAATGTCATCTTATTTGGAAAATGGTTTTGATAAAACATTTGAAATGAATTCTTGAGGAAAATATCCTTTTTCTTCAAAATCATTTTCTTTTCACAAAATGCCATGCACTTTTAAAATAAAAGTATTTTCTTGAAAATTGTCATAAAATCTTTTAGAGTAAGCTTCATGAAAATTAGGCATTATGAAACCTTAATAATCTGTTCACATTGTATAAGTTAAAAATAACATTCTTATCGTACTTTTGTCGGAAATGTGAAAAAGTAACTCATATGGTAAACAAAAAAAGATTCCTTACATACCATGTAGTAAATGAAAAAAATGGGTAAAAAGGACTTTAAACATAATGAAAACATATTTATAAAACTTGGACATGGATTATAAATATAACCCCAGTAAATACTTACGTATAAGCAATCTTGGATAGAAATCAATTCAGATTGCAACATTATCCCTTACCTTAGGTCCGATATGCTTCATACGTATCCGAACCTCCTGTATAATTATTTAAATAATTTCATTGACTTATTAAAGAATCATATTCATTGTTATGATATCATATATGGTACACTTATGACTTTATATTACCCGTTCTTTTGTAAATTCCTTGTTAAAACAGCATTTTGGGTAAAATTGTTTCATTTATCTTACGTGTTTTGACTTGTTGTTCTTGGTATTGTTACTTATATACGGATTTAAATAATTTTATAATGTAAAACATGATTTATATATAATATATATTCATCATATACATATATATGTGATAGATGGATAAATGGAATGAAATACACTGTTCATGGAGACGGTAGGTCGTACGTACGCATGAACGCTGTTTTCGTTTTCTTATAGAATTGAATGGAATTAAGTAGATGACATAAATATATATATATATATGAATAAAGTATCATTATTATGTCATATATTTCATTATTATTCATTATATATACTTTATAATCATTCATGGATGGTTAATCATGGAAAATGAATCTCATCGCGTTCGTGGAGACGGTAGTCCGTACGTACGCACGAGCAATGATATCATTCCCATGATCATGGAATTGTATTTAAGTGTATGTATAATATTACATAATCAATATCACTTTAAAATAACCATATATTGTTATTTATTTACACCATTATACCCATCTAAGTAAGGTGGTGGTCGAAAACAGATTACACCACGGCGTGGAGACGATATTCCGTACGTACGCACGCGTGGTGATTTTGTTTTCCGTAAGATGGATAGAAGGTGAAATAGGGTTGTTTCAAATTTATAATAACATATCAGTATATAATTAATACTTATGTTATTACTTTATAATGAAACAACTAAATAAGAAAAAGTTGAAGAAGAAAGAAACTTGAGAGAATTGAAAGAAAAGATTATGTCTTCTTTGACGAACCTCATTTAAGCCTTCTCTAAAGGAAGTAGAGTTGGTCTTTTGAGAAGACAATAACCTCCATAATGTTTCTAGGGAAGTGGAGAAGAGAAATGGGTAGGGTTTGGCCGAGCTTCAAGGCTCAAAAGGGTGTTAAGAGAAGAGGGAAGGGGTTCCCTTTTTATAATGGAGGATAGGGGCACCATTGGAAAAACGCAAAATATTATTTTATAATAAAGTCATATTCGGTTTATAATTGCTCATAATTGATTTATTTTGAAGATAAAGTGGGGATGGGTCAAAATCCACTCAACCAATAGATTTTAGACATGTTTAGGATACAATTTTAACCTTATCATTTAGATTTAACTCTAAGATAAATAATTTAACTTTTACCATATCTTCTTTTTTTCTTACACTATAAGGTTAATAAACATACTATAACAAGGAAAACGATGCCCAAGTTGTTTATTATTAATATATATAAATTTATCTAAGTCATTTGGCCGAACCATAGATTTTTAGGAATAAAATAACAATTAATAATATAATATTTGTTTTAAAACCTATTTTATGTCAAACATGACACTATTTGTTAATTGATTTTTTATGAAAATCATAACATCATGATTAGTTCGAAAAAATTTAATTAAATCAATACTAACATGTCATATAAACCGATAAAATTTGTATAATGGAAAAAAGTCTCAAATTACATTTATTTGGGAATTTATAATATCATTTATTTTAATATTTCATTATTTAGGTAATTACTACATCACCATTGTGTCATATATAACTTACATTATATAATGTATAAAAATTATAAATAAAATACCATTAGGTATGAAATAATTTTAGCTTTCTAATTAATATTTATTGTCGAATTTATCTTATGTATAACCCTATATTAAAAAAAATTTAATTATTAAACTTTGATTTTTAATATTTTAACCCTCCTTTAAATAAATTAATAATAAATGTCCTAATCTAATCCAAGTGGACCTAAATGGTCATATTTTATTGCTATGGTTGTTTTTGGTCGAATTACACTTATCCAATAGAATTAAGACATGTGTTAGGGTAATAATAATATCATTTTACCCTTAATTACCCTATTTACTTTTAACCGGGGTAAATAAAAGTAAAAAGTTATTATTCACCAAAAATTATCTTCATCTCATTGAACCAAATTTTAGTCCTTGATATTAACCATGTCTCCCGGAGTTTCGAAATTCCACTCACAGATGCCGTAAAATTATGTTTTATATTAATTTCCAAATTCTCCTAGGAGGTGGGTAAAATACGGTGAAATGTTCAATAAAATTTTTATATATCTAACATTATTATAAAATGACTCCAATGAATTACATTGAACTTATATAGGTATAATGTATCAATTTTGACCTAAAATATATTTAAATAAAAATGTCAGTTTTTGAATAGTAACCTAGTGTTTTCACTATTCATCAAAAATTGAAAGTTTTCAGAAAAATACCAAAAATTCACCCTAGGATAATTTCGATATTCCGAATCCAAAAATGAAGTCCATTTCGAAAGATAAAATTTATAAAATTTCAAAAATTTCGTATTACTCTTTATAATGGCTAGTTTACATAACATATCGTTGTTTAGCAAAACTCGGTATTACGTACAACACACACTATCGTGGAAGGTCGCGAGTGCGTGTAACGAAATCCAAGTCAGGGTTGGGTGTTGTACAAGCTCCTTTTGGTGTATCATACAACACAAGAAATTAATGAAATTAAGAAAAAAATATTTTTCATAAAATCTCGGGGTGTTACATTTTACCCCCCTTAAAAAGAATTTCTCCATCAAAATTAATCGGGGTTATAAATGGTTTTCTAGTTGAAATTTTCTTTAATTGAAAACAACATCGTAAAATGGAAGACCAAAACATAACTTAAAAAAAAGTATGAAACATAACAGTTATCCAAATTAACTAATCACTGGGTTTCCACATAGGAGAACATAGGTGAAAATATGGATATGGAAGAAAAATATAACCATCAAGTTCTGATGGAGAGTGGTAGAGAACATGGCTATGAAAAAGCCAAAAATCACAAAGCCATAAATTTGTGATGATCTAAAGTACCGTCTGATTCATCGTATATGAGGAAACTAGGACAACATTTTTTTTTTCAAGATCATTTCCCTAAGGTTGAAGAATTTGAATTAGAATAAATACTTACTTTATTTTGGTATAATCTGACCATTGTTCGTGCCTTGAACAATTTACACTCCATCTCTTAAAAAAATGAAATTGAATTTTTCATTATTGAAGTATTAGTAGATCATAAGATAGAATGATGGGTCATTCCATATGTCTCAAACAAAAGGTTAGCAAAAGTTATCAAATATACATAAGTCCATCTATGGTGAGTTTAATCGTATATGGTTCCAAAAATGAACTTATACTTCATCTATCATACCACTTAATAAAAAAACTAGTATCTACTAACTAGGGACTTCTTGTGGGCCAGTGGTAAGAAATAAAGGCCTGTCGCACTTCGGTTGTCGGTTCAATTCCCACAGCCTTGTCGGACGTGACGGGTTGTCGCCCGTTCTGCAGGTTGTCCTTTTTTCCTAAAAATTCAATATTATAACTTTCCGTCAATAATATTTAAAAATTTATAGCCTTAAACAATACTATGTTATGTACAACATAATCAATTCAAATATCTAGGCTTATCCAAAATATTTTTGTCCATTCTCATATTATAGTGAAAATGATTACCAGAGAGTTCATATAACAAGCATGTTAATACCACCGTTGATCCCCATATATCATAAGATATGTCTTTTTGGTCACATTCCAAACATTTGAATGCCTTAATCATGTATTCTCTTGAAAAATGAATTGCCATTGAACCTTAGTGAAAACATGAGTGCTGTCAAAATTTAACTCTTTCCACATACCAAAACCCCAAATATTCTATATACTCAAACCAGGATATAACTATTTCCTTATATCAGTCATGAGCTCATGAATACTGTCAAAAATTTCATTTTCTTCTTATCCCTTCATTATGCGTATATCATCTTCTTTCCAACAATTTCTCAATCACTTTCCATGGTTACCAGTAGCATAAAATTATTGAAAACAACAATAGACCAATACATAAATATTTCAATATTCCACGATACTATATACAACATTATTTTGGAATCCCATTATATAAACACTTAATCATTCCACCACATCATTGTCATATTCAACATCGCCAATAGTGAACGCATGTGACTTCCCTTTTTCCTTTGCCTTAAGTGGCTGCTCATGTGGATCATCATTAACCCTTGAATTAGGGAATTGGTTACCATAATGCCCCATTTCATTGTACTTGAAGAATTGAAGTGTTGTTGGTGCGTTCTCTGCAGTCTTTTCTTTATTCAAATCATTAGAAACCCTTTTTCTATTACTTTTACACTCAGTTACTCGATGACCTTCTTTTCCACACTTAAAACATTTTCTAGTCCCTTCATGTCAATCTCCACCATGCTTCTTTCCACACTTTGATCATAAGGAAACATTCATCTTCTTTTCACCATTATTATGATATTTCTCCTTGAACTCCATCTTTCGTTTCTTGTCAAAACCATGATATGGATCTGTAACACCAACTTGGATTTCTACCTTGATAGCACAACGCACAATTTCTTCATAGCTACTGAAGTCTCTTGTAGATAATGCCATTTGAATACTTGGTTTTAAGCCACTGAAGAATCGATTAACTTTACTTTCAGGTTGGATGATAAAGCCAGATGCATACCTTGCAATCCTTGTAAAATTCTCTTCGTATATACCAACAGATTCATCATCATTTTTCTTTAGTTCAAGAAACTCCTTCTCCATCTTTTTTCAAAGAATACGAGGGAAGTACTTATTGAAAAATAAGTTCTTGAACTCGTGCCATTCGATGGAATCAATTTCATCTCTTGGCCTTGTATTCTTGATAATATTCCACCATTGATCAGCTTCACCTTACAAAAGATATACTGCTAAGATGACTTTATCATGTTCAAAACATTAAATATCTGAAATTTTCTTTTCATTGGTACTGATCCATTATTTAGCAACAAGTGGATCAGAAGACCCACTGAAAGAAGGTGGAAGTTTCCCCATGAAGGACTCAATAGAATATTGTTCCCTTCTATGATAATTTGGAAGTCCAGAATGATTCATATCTTGTGTAAGTATAGCAATAAGATTTTTCACTCCATCTCCCATAACATTAGTTTGTTCAGGAGGAAAATCATTTCATTGTCCATTACATTGATCAACACGGTTCTTTCGGGTTCCAGCCATCATCTAAAACCCAAAAAAGAATAGTATGAGAGGAAAAAATCATTCTAGGGAAAACAACATAATAAAGGGGGAGTACCTTCAATATCTAACATCTTTGGTTTAATGTAAAGACCCGAAAATTTCAAGGAAATTTTTTTTTCTTAATTTTCTTTGGAATTTTACAAGAGCGCAGCTTCAGACGGCACCTGATTCCGAGGCCCGGTGTGCCCGGAATCAATTTTCGAAGTTTGGCTCAGGTACGTTTAGTGAACGGACGAGCGGGTTTTTCTATCTTTTGAACCGGTGCCCGGAATCAAATTCTGAGGGCACCGATGAAATCGCAGCGCCGGTATTTGCTTAGAAACACCTCTTCCGGAGTTGCGTTTGCTCAGACGTGGCTTTTAAATTTTGCGGCTTTAAGTCAGAAATAAAATAAAGTTTGTGCGATAACTTTATTCTATTTCACTTAAGCTGCTTGGAAGCCACTTGAAGCCACTTAAAGACGGCTTGAACTGAGTTGAACTGGATAAGATGCTATCCGGAAATATCCTACCCCCTTGGTAGGATATTTGTGAGGTGGGGCCCGCACGAGCCCCGCCGTTTCTTTTGCTAAGTAACACACCCGCGAAAACCCGTCAAAGTAACTGAAAAGTCAACCGACGCGTTTTCTTTAATTCTTAACAGACCATTTAATTGGGCGGTTTATTTCGTGAATTAAATGGGCTGTTTCATTCGTTGAATTAATTCAACGAATTTAATGGGTCGTTACTTACGCGTTTGCGTTCGTTGGCAAAATAATAAAATAAGACCAACTCTTTCCTTTGGAGGATTACTCGTTGTGCGAGTTTCTCTGGGCCTCCACCCTCCCCGCGAAGAACGCGAAGAACGCGAAGAACACGAAGAACGCCGGCGACCGAAATTCGACGACGCACACCGAGATCTGCGACGTCGACGAGCTTTACCCGCGACGTTCTTCGGCGACGCCTCTTCTTCCACGGCCGATCCTCGTTCGGCAACTAAGGTGAGAATCGGATCGTTTAAATTCTCTTTTTTTTTTAAAAATTCATGGCAACGGATTTAATTAATTAAATCCGTTTGTTCTTGATCCGGAGATTGGCGACGCGACGCCGGATACCGCGACGACGCGTCGATCCCCTTCTTCCGCGACGAGCGATTCCGCGACGACCTCTCGTCCGACGACGACGACAAGGTAGGCGTCTATTTTCTTGATGATTCATTCCCGTGTTCTTATTTCTTTTCAATAAAGAACCGGCATGAATAATTTCAATTAATTAAAAATTGAAATGCCGTTTAAAAGAAAAGGAGTGAACAATTTTTAATCTTTGATTAAAAAAAAATTGTTGTAGCCTTTCCTCCCGTTGATTACGACTAACGCGGAGGGTGCGGGTATAACAAAAAAGACCCGACAACCCTCCTCCGATCTCTTTTGTTGTGCGGATATGGCGGACGACGACGAACCGCGCGGCAGGGGCGATCTGTTGATCCCGCAGTGAAGATCGGCCCCCGGGAGGAGCATCTGCGCAGACAGGAGGCAAAACGGGCCACCGGAGCAACTCTGGTGGCCCGCGGAAGGTGGCGGCGGCGCGGGTCGCCGGCGCGGCGGCGGAGAACCACCGGACCGCGTCCGCGGTCCGGCCACCCAGCACGCGGCCCGCGCGGTCCGCGTTTCTCCAAAGCCGCGGGTCAAACCCGCGGCGGCTCACTCGGCCGCTCGGCTGAAGCCGAGCCGGCCGGTCCGGTCGGCCGGGCCGCGCCCAGGCCGGACCGGACCCGGCCTAGCCGGGTCGGGACGGGTCGGGCCGACCCGGTTCGGCCGACCCAGGGGGGGGGGGGGGGGGGGGGGTTCGGGCCGGGTCGCCCCGGGCCCAGAACCCCCGTTTTCGGGCCTCTTCGGTCTTTTGCCCATATCTTGGGCCCGGGACCTCCGATTGACGAACCGTCAGCGGCTACGCGATCCTTGGATCGAGACGGTCGTTTCGGTATATTATACTCAAGGTTTCGGAAGACTTTGGGTTCGGCCGGGTTGGTTCGTACACGAAACCAACCGGGCCCTCGGAGCGGAAACGCTCATAACTTGAGCTACGGACGTCCGATCGACGTACCGTCAGCTGTGGTAGTTTCCTCTAAGTGAGATGGAACTTTTGGCATACTCCGCCCGAGGATCGGATACAGGCGGAGTACGGTCGGGTTGGTTTTTCCCTAAAAACCAACCGGGCCCCTGGGACGAAAATGCCAATAACTCTCAGACCGGGCGTCCGATTGACGCGCCGTCTGTTGCGTTGAGATCCTGTTGTCGATACGGAACTTTTGGATACATCAACTTCGGACTACGTGTCAGTTGATGTATCAGCCTCTCGGCTCGTGGAGCGGACCCTCCTAAACGAGCTCGCTGTGTGCGGGAACCCTAGCGCTGGCTGTGACTTCGACGGCAGAGCAGAGATCCTCCGTGGACTGCGACGACGGCAGAGCAGAGATCCTTCGTGGACTGCGGCGACGACAGAGCAGAGATCCTCAGTGGACTGCGTCGACTACTGCACTCAGTGATCCTACATGGATCAGTGCTACAGGTTCTGTGTGAGCCCGATCCTATGTGGGTCCTTACTACCGGTTCTGTGTGAGCCACTGCCTACAGGTTCTGTGTGAGCCCGATCCTACGTGGGTCTTTTGCAGGGGTTAGTACCTATCGATCCTTCGTGGGTCCGACGACTTAGATGGATCAGTGATCATCTTTGACGTCATCTGAAAAAGTATACCTGGTTTAGCTGAATCTTATGTTACTCTCCTTTGTGGATTGTGTTGAACTATCCTATGTGGATTTACTGTTTACTCTCCTTGTGGATTTGAGTCTTGCTTTCCTTTGTGGATTGAGTTGTTCTTGAGCTCGTGAGCAGAGCTAGAATTGGGGACTTAGGTATATGTATGGGAATATACCTAAGTCGAGTTAGATGTTACTTCGTGATTGCATTTTTCTTTTGTGCTATATCCTTTGTGGATTTCGGGAGACCTTCGGGGGTCTCGGGGTCCTTACTGAGTAGCTTATACTCACCCCTACACGGGCTATGCCCGCACCTTGTTGTGTTGGATGCAGACGACGGACAGCGCTGATCGCGGTTGGGGCGTGGAGCAGGACGGTACCTGGAGGTGGACCACTGGGCGGGACGTGCTCGGAGCGGACATGGGACCTGAGGAGCCTGGAGGCTATCTGTACCCACCCTTCAGGTGGGATTGCCAGTGGACGACACGAGGCCGCCATCTTTTCTTCAGTTGCTGTTCTTTACTTTTTCAGTTGTACTTTACAGTTGGGCTTGTATTTCCGGCCCCCTTTACTTTTCTGCACTTTACTTTCCGCTCGCTGACTCTGTGTGGTTGTTACTTATAAAGGCAATGCCTTCCCTGTTTACTGGGATTTTACGCCTTGGTGCTAGTCTCCAGCCCCTGGCCTATGGAAGGCGGGCTTGGGGTAGTCACGGCACGGGCCCCGAGGACGGGTCGTGACAAATTGGTATCAGAGGTGGTCGGTTCTACCGCTGACTCTGATCGTCTTTTCTTTCCATATGAAGCAATAGTGTTTAGTGTATTGAGTGTGGTTATCAGTTCAGGGAGCCCAATGTTGGTGCGGCGGCCGACGTATCCGTACACCAGGACCCTGACTCCTGATTTCCGACTTAATGCATGAAAACATTGATTGCGTGTGTGTTTCAAGTCTTCTTTGTGATTACTTGTGTCAGCTCACCGGGTATACTGATCTGCTTCATGAAAGTCTCAAGTTTTCCTTGTGATTAATTGTGCCAGCTCACCAGGTATACTGTTCTGACTGTGGTGCTCTTGTTCTCCTTTTCAGGATGGCCCCGCGACGACAGCCATCTAGGGTTCCGAGTGTAGGGCGCGACGGCAGCCCACCGAGCGACGAGGCCTCGGTGCAGGGCCCTTTGCCAGCAGTGGCACCGGCGGTAGCTTTACCCGCCGAGCCACCGATGCTACCAGTACCAGACGCTGACGATGCACGTCGCCTCAGGGAACTGCATGAGTTTCAGAGCCAGCGACCGCCCAGGTTTCGCGGTGAGGCGGACCCCCAGGCCGCCGAGGACTGGCTAGAGGCGGTGGTACGAATCTTTAGGCTAGTGAGGACACCAGCGGATCTCATGGTGATTCTCGCGACGAGCCTCCTGCAGGCGGCGGCAGGACGATGGTGGAGCTTGATGCTCCAGGTTCACGATGAGGCATCCTTGCTCTGGACGGACTTCGAGAGCCTCTTCCGCTCTGAGTTCGTCCCGGCAACCCTCCAAGCGGTGCGCATCCAGGAGCTTCTCCAGCTGCGCCAGGGCAGCATGACGGTCGCTCAGTACGCGGCGAGGTTCACTGACCTATCTCGCTACTCGACCGACATGGTACGGGACCCCTTCTTCCGGGCCTGGACCTTCGAGCAGGGCTTGCGACAGGAGATTCGGGCGTCGCTGATCTCCCTCAGCATTCCGACCCAGGCGGGAGTGCTGGAGCGAGCCCTCCTGATCGAGAGCTTCCTGGCAGAGCCTTCTTCAGCGGCGAGACCTAGCGCAGGGCGGCAGGTAGCTGAGTCTTCGACAGCAGGTAGCCGACGGATGACTCTGGGGTCCAGGCAGACATGACCCCCACGCAGACGGCCTCAGGACACCGGCTCAGCAGTGCAGGGCACACAGCAGAGTGCCAGCCTTCCGAGAGGCAGGCTGTGCTACTCCTGCGGCGGGCAGGGTCACATGGCTCGTGACTGCCCGACTCGCCGATCAGAGGAGTAGCAGACGGTGGAGGGGCCACCCAGGCAGAGACAGAGGGTCGACCATGGCGGTCCGCAGGGAGGAGGCGGACGAGGCAGAGGAGCTGGCCGAGCAGCGGGTGGTGGGCGACGCTTCCAGGCTCTACCCCCACCACCACCAGGAGGGCCACCTCGACCACATGGAGCTGGCGGGCAGGGACAGGCCCAGCTCCAGGCAGTGGAGGCCTACGACCCCGACTTGCCAGAGATGATTCGAGGTACGATCTGTGTCTATTCCACCCTTGCTGCAGTACTTATAGACACAGGAGCGAGTCACTCTTTCATAGCCTCTGCCCTTGTTCGGAGCTCGGAGATTCCGACTGAGCCGTTGGCTAGATCCTTACGGCTAGAGACTCCTACGGGAGCAGACTCGACGATTACGCACTGGTGCCGGCAGTGTGAGCTTACTCTAGGAGGCGAGAGCTTCGGCTGGGATCTCCTTGTACCGGCGTCGAGGCCTTACGACGTAATCTTGGGCATGGATTGGCTATCCACGGTTCATGCCCAGATTGACTGTTTTAGGCGCAAGGTGCGATGTGTTCGCACCGACGGGAGCAGGTTTACCTTCACCGGCGAGAAGGGAACCTTTGCAGCATAGGATGGACTTCCGCGGAGGAGAGCGCAGCCCATCTCTCATCAGTTGGCTAGCCTCATCCTAGGAGCAGTGGACGTGCGGAGTCCAGCTTTTCCTGCAGTGGTGGACCAGTACGTGGACGTCTTTCCCGACGACGTTCCAGGGCTACCTCCTCGTAGAGAGGTAGACTTTTACATCGACTTGTACCCCGGGACAGCCCCGATATCTACTCCAGCATATCGGATGGCCCCACCGAGCTTCGGGAGCTGCGGGTACTGTTGGAGGACTTGCAGAGCAAGGGGTTTATCCGACCCAGTGTTTCACCCTGGGCTTCCCCGATTTTGTTCGCCAAGAAGGCGGACGGGAGCTTGCGACTCTGTGTCGACTATCGTCGCCTGAACCAGGTGACAGTGAGGAACAAGTATCCGCTGCCACGGATTGATGACCTCTTCGATCAGCTCAAGGGAGCGCGGTGGTTCTCGAAGATAGACCTCCGGTCAGGCTATCATCAGCTCAGAGTTCGAGACGAGGACGTGCAGAAGACGGCCTTCAGGTGTCGGTATGGCCATTATGAGTTCTTGGTTATGCCATTCGGCGTAACCAATTCTCCAGCAGTGTTCATGAGCCTCATGAACAGGATCTTCCAGCCATACCTCGACCGATTTGTCGTGGTCTTCATTGACGACATTTTGGTATACTCGACGACTGAGGAGGAGCATGCCTACCACCTGAGAGTTGTGCTAGACACACTCCGAGAGCACCAGCTTTATGGAAAGCTCTCAAAATTCCAGTTCTGGTTACGTGAGGTCCATTTCTTGGGGCACGTCATCTCTGAGGCGGGAGTTGCAGTGGATCCCGCGAAGATCGAGGCAGTGCTAGCTTGGGAGCCACCCAAGAGCGTGACAGAGGTGCAGAGCTTCTTGGGCCTAGCCGGATACTATCGGAGATTCGTGCCAGACTTCTCCAGAGTTGCGGCACCACTCTCAGCTTTGACAAAGAAGGGGAAACCCTTCGTGTGGTCAGACAGATGTCAGCAGAGCTTCCAGGAGCTGAGGCAGAGGTTGACCAGCGCACCTATCTTGAGGTTGCCTGAGGAGGGATTTGGATACGTAGTTTACTGCGATGCATCTGGGACTGGACTCGGATGCGTCCTGATGCAGGAGCGGGCCGTGATCGCCTACGGATCACGTCAGTTGAGGCTGCATGAGCAGAACTACGCCACTCATGACCTGGAGTTAGCAGCAGTGGTCTTCGCTCTGAAGACTTGGCGGCACTATCTGATGGGCGAGCGCTTCACAGTCTTTTCTGACCACCAGAGTCTCAGGTATATCTTCTCTCAGAAGGACCTGAACCTGAGACAGCGGAGATGGCTTGAGTTCCTCCAGGACTATGACTTTGAGATAGTCTATACTCCTGGGAAGGGGAACGTGGTAGCCGATGCCCTCAGTAGGAGGACGGGCATTCAGCTACTTGAGGAGGCGACGGAGCAGCTAGCCTCCTTACAGATATCCTTCGTAGATAGAGACGGAGCAGCCTTTCTTCAGTCTCTCACAGTCTCTCCTCCACTTCTACAGCGGGTCAGAGAGGCTCAGCGTGAGGACGCTGCCCGTGAGACCCGGCGTGCACTGATATCCTCAGGTCAGGCGCCTGATGGCTTCTCCCTTGGAGCAGAGCACAACATCCTTTTCAGAGGACGTACCTTCGTACCAGTTGCTTTGCGAGAGGAGGTGCTGAGAGAGTTTCACACTTCTCCCTTGGCGGTACATCCTGGAGTGGCGAAGATGTACCAGGATCTCAGGCGACAGCACTGGTGGCCGGGCATGAAGAAAGCTGTGGCAGAGTTCGTTTCACGATGCCTCACCTGCCAGCAGGTGAAGGCAGAGCATCAGGTACCAGCAGGCTTGGTACAGCCCTTGGAGGTCCCGGAGTGGAAGTGGGATGGCATATCTATGGATTTCGTGACTGGACTTCCACGCACTTCCAGAGGTCACGACTCCATTTGGGTGATTGTCGACCGACTCACCAAGTCGGCACACTTCTTACCCATCAGAGAGCAGGGCTCAGTGGAGAGCTTGGGACGTCATTACGTCCAGGAGATCGTACGGCTTCACGGTGTGACATCGTCTATCGTCTCCGATCGAGATGCTCGTTTCACTTCCCGGCTTTGGAAGGGGTTGCAGGAGGCGTTCGGGACGCGGCTCCATCTGAGCACATCCTTCCACCCTCAGACGGATGGTCAGACGGAGAGGACCATACAGACACTCGAGGACATTCTCCGTGCATGTGTTCTCGAATTTGGTCGCAGATTGGAGGACCACCTACCCTTGGTGGAGTTCGCGTACAACAACAGCTACCACTCCACCATCAGGATGGCACCATACGAGGCATTGTACGGAAGACCCTGCAGATCACCGTTGTGCTGGACAGACCCTGGGGAGTCAGCACTCGTGGGACCAGAGATGGTCCGAGCCACGACAGAGAAGGTCCAGATCATCCAGGAGAGGATGAGGACAGCTCAGAGCCGGCAGAAGTCATATGCTGACAGGAGGCGGAGGCCACTAGAGTTCGAGGATGGCGACCACGTCTTTTTGCGTGTCTCACCTCGACGTGGTTTACAGAGATTTGGCCGAGGCGGCAAGTTGTCTCCACGCTTCATCGGGCCTTTCCAGGTCCTCAACAGGATAGGAGAGGTGGCTTATCGCCTGGCTCTACCACCTCAGTTGCACCGGGTGCACGACGTCTTCCACGTGTCTCAGCTGAGGAGATACATGCACGACCCTACGCACATCACCGACTTTGGGGAGCTGGACGTGGACGATGGGGCGACTTTTGCGGAGGTCCCAGTGGAGATCGAGGATCGACAGGAGCGGGTCCTACGTGGGCGGTCGATTCCTCTTGTGCGCGTCAGATGGCAGCATGGGAACCTCCAGGAGAGCACTTGGGAGCGGGAGGCTCAGATGCGTGCTCAGTACCCCCATTTATTCCCCTAGTTTTTGATGTAACTTTACGGGGACGTAAAGCCCTGAGGTGGGAGTAATGTAAAGACCCGCAAATTTCAAGGAAATTTTTTTTCTTAATTTTCTTTGGAATTTTACAAGAGCGCAGCTTCAGACGGCACCTGATTCCGAGGCCCGGTGTGCCCGGAATCAATTTCCGAAGTTTGGCTCGGGTACGTTCAGTGAACGGACGAGCGGGTTTTTCTATCTTTTGAACCGGTGCCCGGAATCAAATTCTGAGGGCACCGATGAAATCGCAGCGCCGGTATTTGCTTAGAAACGCCTCTTCCGGAGTTGCGTTTGCTCAGACGTGGTTTTTAAATTTTGCGTCTTTAAGTCAGAAATAAAATAAAGTTTGTGCGACAACTTTATTCTATTTCACTTAAGCTGCTTGGAAGCCACTTGAAGCCACTTAAAGACGGCTTGAACTGAGTTGAACTGGATAGGATGCTATCCGGAAATATCCTACCCCCTTGGTAGGATATTTGTGAGGTGGGGCCCGCACGAGCCCCGCCGTTTCTTTCGCTAAGTAACGCACCCGCGAAAACCCGTCAAAGTAACTGAAAAGTCAACCGACGCGTTTTCTTTAATTCTTAACAGACCATTTAATTGGGCGGTTTATTTCGTGAATTAAATGGGCTGTTTCATTCGTTGAATTAATTCAACGAATTTAATGGGTCGTTACTTACGCGTTTGCGTTCGTTGGAAAAATAATAAAATAAGACCAACTCTTTCCTTTGGAGGATTACTCGTTGTGCGAGATTCTCTGGGCCTCCACCCTCCCCGCGAAGAACGCGAAGAACGCGAAGAACGCGAAGAACGCCGGTGACCGAAATTCGACGACGCACACCGAGATCTGCGACGTCGACGAGCTTTACCCGCGACGTTCTTCGGCGACGCCTCTTCTTCCGCGGCCGATCCTCGTTCGACAACTAAGGTGAGAATCGGATCGTTTAAATTCTCTTTTTTTTTTTAAATTCATGGCAACGGATTTAATTAATTAAATCCGTTTGTTCTTGATCCGGAGATTGGCGACGCGACGCCGGATACCGCGACGACGCGTCGATCCCCTTCTTCCGCGACGAGCGATTCCGCGACGACCTCTCGTCCGACGACGACGACAAGGTAGGGGTTTATTTTCTTGATGATTCATTCCCGTGTTCTTATTTCTTTTGAATAAAGAACCGGCATGAATAATTTCAATTAATTAAAAATTGAAATGCCATTTAAAAGAAAAGGAGTGAACAATTTTTTATCTTTGATTAAAAAAAATTGTTGTAGCCTTTCCTCCCGTTGATTATGACTAACGCGGGGGGTGCGGGTCTAACAAACAAGACCCGGCAACCCTCCGCCGATCTCTTTTGTTGTGCGGATATGGCGGACGACGACGAACCGCGCGGCAGGGGCGATCTGTTGATCCCGCAGTGAAGATCGGCCCCCGGGAGGAGCATCGGCGCAGACAGGAGGCAAAACGGGCCACCGGAGCAACTCCGGCGGCCCGCAGAAGGGGGCGGCGGCGCCCGGCGCGCCGCCGGAGGAGTCCGCCACGGCCGAGCCGCGGCGGCGGCGAACCGCCGGACCGCGTCCGCGGTCCGGCCACCCAGCACGCGGCCCGCGCAGGCCACGTTTCTCCAAAGCCGCGGGTCAAACCCGCGGCGGCTCACTCGGCCGCTCGGCCGAAGCCGAGCCGGCCGGTCCGGGCGGCCGGGCCGCGCCCAGGCCGGACCGGACCCGGCCTAGCCGGGTCCGGCCGGGTCGGGCCGACCCGGGTCGGCCGACCCAGGGGGGGGGGGGGGTTCGGGCCGGGTCGCCCCGGGCCCAGAACCCCCGTTTTCGGGCCTCTTCGGTCTTTTGCCCATATCTTGGGCCTGGGACCTCCGATTGACGAACCGTCTGCGGCTACGCGATCCTTGGCTCCAGACGGTCGTTTCGGTATATTATACTCAAGGTTTCGGAAGACTTTGGGTTCGGCCGGGTTGGTTCGTACACGAAACCAACCGGGCCCTCGGAGCGGAAACGCTCATAACTTGAGCTACGGACGTCCGATCGACGTACCGTCAGCTGTGGTAGTTTCCTCTAAGTGAGACGGAACTTTTGGCATACTCCGCCCGAGGATCGGATACAGGAAGAGTACGGTCGGGTTGGTTTTTCCCTAAAAACCAACCGGGCCCCTGGGACGAAAATGCCAATAACTCTCGGACCGGGCGTCCGATTGACGCGCCGTCTGTTGCGTTGAGATCCTGTTGTCGATACGGAACTTTTGGATACATCAACTTCGGACTACGTGTCAGTTGATGTATCAGCCTCTCAGCTCGTGGAGCGGACCCTCCTAAACGAGCTCGCTGTGTGCGGGAACCCTAACGCTGGCTGTGACTTCGACGGCAGAGCAGAGATCCTCCGTGGACTGCGACGACGGCAGAGCAGAGATCCTTCGTGGACTGCGGCGACGACAGAGCAGAGATCCTCAGTGGACTGCGTCGACTACTGCACTCAGCGATCCTACATGGATCAGTGCTACAGGTTCTGTGTGAGCCCGATCCTATGTGGGTCCTTACTACCGGTTCTGTGTGAGCCACTGCCTACAGGTTCTGTGTGAGCCCGATCCTACGTGGGTCTTTTGCGGGGGTTAGTACCTATCGATCCTTCGTGGGTCCGACGACTTAGATGGATCAGTGATCATCTTTGACGTCATCTGAAAAAGTATACCTGGTTGAGCTGAATCTTATGTTACTCTCCTTTGTAGATTGTGTTGAACTATCCTATGTGGATTTACTGTTTACTCTCCTTGTGGATTTGAGTCTTGCTTTCCTTTGTGGATTGAGTTGTTCTTGAGCTCGTGAGCAGAGCTAGAATTGGGGACTTAGGTATATGTATGGGCATATACCTAAGTCGAGTCAGATGTTACTTCGTGATTGCATTTTTCTTTTGTGCTATATCCTTTGTGGATTTCGGGAGACCTTCGGGGGTCTCGGGGTCCTTACTGAGTAGCTTATACTCACCCCTGCACGGGCTATGCCCGCACCTTGTTGTGTTGGATGCAGACGACGGACAGCGCTGATCGCGGTTGGGGCGTGGAGCAGGACGGTACCTGGAGGTGGACCACTGGGCGGGACGTGCTCGGAGCGGACGTGGGACCCGAGGAGCCTGGAGGCTATCTGTACCCACCCTTCAGGTGGGATTGCCAATGGACGACACGAGGCCGCCGTCTTTTCTTCAGTTTCTGTTCTTTACTTTTTCAGTTGTACTTTACAGTTGGGCTTGTATTTTCGGCCCCCTTTACTTTTCTGCACTTTACCTTCCGCTCGCTGACTCTGTGTGGTTGTTACTTATAAAGGCAATGCCTTCCCTGTTTACTGGGATTTTACGCCTTGGTGCTAGTCGCCAGCCCCTGGCCTATGGAAGGCGGGCTTGGGGTAGTCACGGCACGGGCCCCGAGGACGGGTCGTGACATTTAATTCTAAGATCGTTACCATAATTCTAGGATTATAACCTATACTTATACTTAACCTTAGGGACATCTCTAGACATACCATAGAAATATCTCTAGGGATCTCACTAAAGTTCTCGCATCCTAGTTTCCAAAGGTTGACTAAACCTTTTCTCTGATACCAACTATAGAGACCCAAATCTTTACATACATGGACAATACATTACTTTTGCGGAACACTTAATACACAACAAAAACCAAAACTCAAGGATCGTAATAGTTTAGTTTCTTTGGAAACTCGGAATATAATATTCTAATCTTGGTGAAATATTTTCAACAACTCCCATAAAGATCTTCCAATTTTTTTTTCATACCTAACACCTTTCTTGAGATCCTGGGGAAAATAAAACATATAAAGGGTGTTCTCAAATGCCCAGTAAGGGTAAGCATGGATAAAATAAAACAAACCATATACCATTGAAGTTAAAAACATGAACATAATGTTTAGACATCAAAATCTTGAGGAAAGACATAAATCATGGAAGTACGTAAGGCATGTATCATAATGGAACATAAATTTTGATAAAATAGCATGGGAATAAAACATGTAATTGTGGAAACCATTCAACACATGTTATGATTTCCATAGTAGCCAAGGCATTGCTTCCAAGACCATCTTAGTGGACAAAGTCCCTTTCAAATCGACTTCACTCCTCGTTTCAGTCCTATAACACTGAACCGGACTAACTTACCGTTCCAGTCATGTCTATCTCATGAGATATAAATCTTTACCCAATGCATTGGAGGGAGATATAGGTCCCATCCATCTCATAATGAAATCATTATTACTTGTGCCACAAAATAAACTTAAAACATTCATCATAACCCAAAGAATAAAATGGGTTTCGAAACATCATCCCTTCATCTCATTATCCATATAAAACAAATGGACATTTCATCATAATAAAAGTGAAACTATGTAAATTATAGAGACATTAAACATGAAACATACGCATATGAAATAATTTCATCTTAGATGGAAAATGGTTTTCAGAAAATATTTGAAATGAATTCTTGAGGAAAATATCCATTCTTCTTAAAAATCATTTTATTTTCACAAAATCTCACGAACATTTAAAATAAAAATATTCTTTTTAAAATATTCATAAAATATGGTAGAGTAAGCTTCATCAAGATGAAGCATTATGAAACCGTAATAATCCGTTCATATCGTATAAGTTAAAAATAACATTCTTCTCGTA
This sequence comes from Viscum album, assembly GCA_963277665.1. Classification (NCBI taxonomy): domain Eukaryota; kingdom Viridiplantae; phylum Streptophyta; class Magnoliopsida; order Santalales; family Viscaceae; genus Viscum; species Viscum album. Next base: position 1,827,325,188 of record OY728119.1, on the reverse strand, counting down.
CTTTTTTCGGAAAAGTCAAAAAGTACCTTGTATGGTAAACAAAAACAAATATTCCTTAAATACCATCTAGTAAAAGTCAAAAATGGGTAAAAAGGACTTTAAAAAAACATGAAAACATTTTTATAAAATGTGGACATGGATGATAAATATAACCCCAGTAAATACTTACGTATAAGAAATCTCGGATAGAAAACAATTGAGAGTGCAACATTATCCCTTACCTTATGTCTGATTTGCTTCGTAAGTATCTAAAACTACTGTGTAATGATTTAAATAATGTCATTGACTTATTACAGAATCATATTCATTGTTATGATATCATATATGGTTCACTTATGACTTTATATTACCCATTCTTTTGTAAATTCCTTGTTAAAGCAGCATTTTGGGTAAAATTGTTTCATTTATCCTACGTTTTTCGACATGTTGTTCATGATATTATTACTTATATACTTATTTACATAATTACAGAATTTAAAACATTATTTATATATAATATATATTCATCATATACATATATATGTGATAGATCGATAAATGGAATGAAATTCACCATTCATGGAGACGGTAGGTTGTACGTACGCATGAACGCTGGTTTCATTTCCTTATTGAATTGAATGGAATTAAGTTGATGACATACATATATATATACATAATTCCAGTATCATTATTATGTCATATATTTCATTATTATTCATTATATATACTTTATAATCATTCATGGATGGTTAATCATACAAAATCTATCTCATGGCGTTCATGGAGACGGTAGTCCATACGTACGCACGAACGATGATATTATTCCCATGATCGTGGAATTGTTTTGAAGTACATGTATAATATTACAGAATCTATATCACTTTACAATAAACATATATAGTTATTTATTTACGCAATTATAACCATCTATGTAAGGTGGTGGTCAAAAACAAATTACACAACGGCGTGGAGACGGTATTCCGTACGTACGCACGCGCGATGATTATGTTTTCCGTAGGATGGATAGAAGGTGAAATAGGGTTCTTTAATATATATAATAACATATAAGTATATAATTAATGCTTATGTTATTACTTTATAATGAAACAACTAAATAAGAAGAAGATTAAGAAGAAATAAACATGAGAGAATCGAAAGAAGAGATTACCTGTTCTTCGATGCACCTCCTTTAAGCCTTCTCCTAAGGAAGTAGAGTTGGTCTTTTAAGAAGACCAGAACCTCTAGAATGTTTCTATGGAAGTTTAAAAGAGAAATGGTTAGGTTTTTGATGAGCTACAATGCTCAAAAGGTTGTGAAGAGAAGAGGGAAGGGGTGCCCTTTTTATAAGGGAGGAGAGGGGCACCTTTGGAAAAACTCAAAATATTATTTTATAATAAAGTCATTTTCGTTTTATAATAACACAAAATTAATTTATTTCGAATATAAAGTGGTTATGGGTCGAAATACTCTCAACCAATATATTTTAGACATGTTTAGGTTACAATTTTAACCTTATCATTTAGATTTAACTCTAAGTTAAATAATTTTACATTTACCGTGTCTTCTTGTTTTCATACAATATAAGGTTAATAAACATACTATAACAACCCAACTAACCCCATGTTGTTTATTAATAATATATATATCCTTATATAAGTCATTTGGCCTAACCTTAGATTTTTAGGAATAAAAGTACACTTAATAATATAATATTTGTTTTAAAAACTATTTCATGTCAATTTTGACACTATTTGGTAATTGATATTTATGAAAATCATAACATCATGATTAGTTAGAAAAAAGTAAATTAAATCAATACTAAAATTTCCTATTAACCTAGAAAATTTGTGAAATTCATAAAAAGTCTCAAATTACATTTATGTGCGTATTTATAATATCACTTATTTTAATATTTCATTATTTAGGTAATAACTGTATCACCATTTTGTCATAAATAACATACATTATTTAATGTCTAAAAATTATAAATAAAATACCATTAGGTAGAAAATCATTATATATTTCTAATGAATATTTATAGTAGAATTTATCTTTTGTATAACCCTATATTAAAAATGTTTTAGTTATTAAACATTGATTTTAACTATTTTAACCCTTCTTTAAATAAATTAATAATAAATGTCCTAATCTAATCCAAGTGGGCCTAAATGGTAATATTTTATTCCTATGGTTTTTTTCGGTCTAATTAAACTTATCCAATAGAATTAGGACATGTGTTAGTGTAATAATAATATCATTTTTACCCTTAATTACACTATTTACTTTTAATCGTGGTAAATAAAAGGAAAAGGTTACTATTCACCAAAAATTATTTTCATCTCATTGAACCAAATTTTAGTCCTTGATGTTAACCGTCTCTCAAATTTTCAAAATTCCACTCACAAAATCTGTAAAGTTATGTTTTATATCAATTTCCAAATTCTCTTAGGAGGTGGGTAAAAGACGGTGAAAAGTTCAATAAAATTTTTATATATCTAAAATTGTTATAAAATGAATCCAATAAATTACATTGAACTTATATAGGTATTATGTATCAATTTTGACCTAAAATAAATTTAAATAAAATAAATAATTATTTAAATAAAAATTCGGTTTTTGAATAGTAACCCAGTGTTTTCACTCTTCATTAAAAATTGAATGTTTTCAGAAAAATACCAAAAATTCACCCTATGCTAATTTCGATATTCCGAATCCAAAAATGAAGTCCATTTCGAAAGATAAAATTTATAAAATTTCAAAAACTGTGTTTTACTATTCATAATGGCTAGTTTATATGACATATAGTTGTTTAACGAAACTCGGTATTGCATACAACACACGCTATCGTGGAAGGTCATGATTGCGGGTAATGAAAGCCAAGTCAGGGATGCATGTCGTACAAGATCCTTTTGGTGTAGGATACAACACAAGAAATTAATGAAAATAAAAAAATCATAAAATATTGGGGTGTTACAATGTCTATCTCATGAGATATAATTCTTTACCCAATGCATTGGAGGGAGATATAGGTCCCACCCATCTCATAATGAAATCATTCTTACGTGTGCCACAAAATAAACATAAATTATTCATCATATCCCAAAGAATAAAATGGGTTTCATAAACATCATTGCATAATCCATATAAATAAATGGATATAATTTCATTATAAGAAAAATCCAACCATGTAAATAATAGAGATATTAAACTGGAAACATAAACATACAAAATAATGTCATCTTAGTTGGAAAATAGTTTTAATAAAACACTTTAAATGAATTCTTGAGGAAAATATCCTTTGTTCTTCAAAATAATTTTATTTTCTCAAAATGCCATGAAATTTTAAAAGAAAAAAATTTTGTTGAAAATAATCATGAAATCGTGTACATGAATCTTCAAGAAAAGAAGGTGTTATGAAACCGTTAAAATCCATTCATGCCATATAAGTTAAAAAAACATTATTCTCATACTTTTGTCAAAGAATTCAAAAAGTACCTCATATGGTAAACAAAAGAAAGATTCCTTCCATACCATGTGTTAAATGTAAAAAAGGGGTAGAAATGAATTTAAACATACATGGAAAAATAGTAAAAAAATTATGAAAACATTTTTAAAAAACATGGATATGGATGATAAACATAACCCCTGTAAATACTTACAAATAAACAATCTAGGATAAGAACGTGATTAGAATAATTCGTTCTTACCTTTTATAATCGGTGGAATCATACGTGTCATAAAATAAAGAAAATTACATGCATAAGTAAATATCATATCCTCCAAAATAACAATCATAAAACATTCATGAGAAGCATAAACACCATACAAAAGTAATAGATGGTGATTAAGGCATATATTTCACAGAAATAAAAGTGAGATGAAATAATCCCTTAACTTTTGTCCAATTTCATCTATATGTGTCTAAGACTCTTATATAGTGGGTTTAAACATATTATTAACTTGTAACAGAACCATAATAATATTTATGACATCATATATGATTCACTTACTACTTTATATTAACCGTTCATTTGTCAATTCCATGTTAAAGTAGCGTTTTGATTAAAATCGTTTCATTTATCATCTATTTTTTAATTTTAATTAATCAGATGATTACTTACTTCCAGAATGTAAAACATGATTTATATATATTTAGAATATAATAGATTGATAAACGGAATTAAATACACCGTTCATGGACATGGTACGTCGTCCGTACTCATGAACGCTGTTTTCCATTCCTTATTGACTTGAATGGATGTAATTTGATGAAATATATATATATATATATATATACAGTAGCATTATTATTCCATATATTTCATTATTAGTCAATATATATACTTTAAAATCATTTTTTAAGGTTAACATGAAGAAAGAATCTCATCACGTTGTGAGACGGTAATCCTTACGTACGCACGAGCGATGATATCGTTCTCGTAATTATTGAATGGTATTGGAGTGGATGATAGAATATCTTAGAATTAGTATCAGGTTATAATAATCATATATAGTTATTCTTTACTCCATTATACCCTTCTAACTATGGTGGTGGTGGAAAACATATTACACCACGGCATGAAGACGGTATTCTGTATGTACATATGCGCGGTGATTTCATTTTCTGTAGGATGGATAGAAAGTGAAATAGGGTTATTTCATATTTATAATAACATATCATTATAAGAGTGATACTGATTTTATTACTTTATAGTGAAACAAATAATAAAATATGAATTAGAAGGAGAAACAAATTTTAAAGAATCGACAAAGGATATTACCTCTTCTTCAACGCGCCTCTTCTAAACCTACTCTTAGGGCACTAAAGTTGGTCTTTGAAAAAGATCATGACCTATATTATGCTTCTAGGGAAGTGGAGAAAATACATTGAAAGGGTTTGGCTGATCTAGAAGGCTCCAAATGTTGTGAAGAGTAGAGGTAGGAGGTTCCCTTTTATAAGAGAGGAGAGGGGCACTTTTGAAAACCTCAAAAATATTAATTATAATAAATTCAAAACCCACTTAAAAACCTCCAAAAATGACTCAATTCTAAGATGATATGAGGAAGAATTGTAATATCATGAAAAAATAAAATTTAGACTTGTTTTTATTTTATTTATAACCCTATCATTTTGATTTATCCTTATTTAATATATTTAATTTTCTTTGTAGTAATAAGATTCTAAATTCAAAATTGTTATAAATACTTATGTGTTTTTAATTGTCCATAATTGAATACGTTACTAAATTTTAGATTATAAAAATTTCAATTTGAAATTTCTAAATATTTTTGTAATTTTTAAAGAATTTAATAATATTTTATTTTTAATAAATATCAATATTTTCCATTTTGACATTATTCATTTATTTAAATTTAAATAAAATCCAAACAAAATATATGTTCGAAACAAAATATTTAATAGATTCATAACATGTCATATTTATCTATAAAATTCATAAAGAAAATTAATTATTTTATATAATATTTATTTTAATATTTTGAAAACCATTTATTTGAAATTTTTCTTAACAAAATAATTACTACAACATTATTTTATAATTATTTAATATACTTATTTGTTTCATACAAATTAAAAATAAAATACTAGGATGAAGTTAAATATAATATCTTTCATAAAAATACATTTTTTCTAATTGATCTTCTAAAAAAACCAACATTTAATTTGTTATCTTTATTAAAGTATGAAGGTGACAACTTTGACATCATTTAAAATAAAATAATATAAATGTCATAATCTATTTTATAAGGCTCCAAATGGTCCAAAAGTCTACCCTTGGATTCTTAGGGTATAGATATACTCGAAAAATAATTTTTGGTCATATTTTTGGTACTTTTGATGTGTTTTATTATTTTAATAAAAACTATATTATTGATATTTCACTAAACAAATAATTTCTGCATCATTAATGTATATGATATTAAGGTAATTATATATTTCTTAAAAATCACAAATAAATTAACATGATGAAGAAAAACATTTTATATTTAAAATTAGTATTTTTAATAGAGTTTATATTCTATATAACCTTGTATTAAAAATACTTTAATTATTAATGTTTGAGTGAGACATATTTCACTTTCTTTAAATAAAATAAATTAAAGGTCTTAATCTCATCCAAGTGGGATCAAAAAACATAAATTTAGACCAAAGTATATTATAGGACGAAATATAATCATCTAATTATATTAATACAAGGGTTAGGGTAATTTCATAATATTATATTTACCCTTAATTACCTGATTTACCTTTAACTGTGGTAAATAAAATTTACCGTAGATACTATTCATAATGCCCAAAAACAAAAAATAGCCTATTAACATAATTTTTACCCACTGATCCCAAATATTGGATCCATTTTTCAAAATTCAATACACATAGGGGGAAGTATTTAATTTAAAATTAATCTCACTATTGAGAAAATGGGTTTTAAAAGTTAAAACATTTCAAGAGATTGAAATATTTTTATATATAAATTCAATGTAAAATTAATGGTAATGAAATAAATTATATTAAATGGTAAAAATAAATTCTATTTATACTATAAAATATTTCAATAATATATTTTAACCATATAAATAAATTTGATGAAAAAAGTTGTTTTCAATTAAAATTTATCAAATTTTTTATATTCATCAAAATAAGAAACTTATGAGAAAAATATAAAAAATTTATCCAAAGTAAATATTTTATTTCCCAATTCCAAGTAAGAAGTTTATTCTGTCAAATTGAACTTATAAACATGTCAAAAACTAGATTTAAATTGGGTGCACCATCAAAAGGTGACAGAACTACATTTTTTTGAAAAATACTAATTTTACCCGAAAAATTTATTTTGTTTTCATAACATGTTCTAGAATATGTGTAAGATGAATGATAATGTTATAAAATTCAAAATTTGGTTAGTACTATTCATAATGGATAGTTCATAATAATATTATAACAATATATCGTTGTTTAATGAAACATGGTATTGCGTACAACACAAGCTATTGAGGAAGGTTTATCCTGCATGAAATAGAATCCAAGAATAGTGTTTGCGTATACTACAAGATAATATGGTGTTTCTTATAGAACAAGATAATATTAGTGTACTGTACGACATATGACATCAAATAAATTAAAAATAATATTTCTCATAAAATCATGGGGTGTTACACAGTGCATATACTACCTTTTGACATGTAATTCCATGATTCATTCATACATCATGTCATTTTAAGCTTCATTATTGAATTATTTCAACCAAGGGGTTTTGTCATAAAAATTACAAATTTCTAAATGTTATTGTACATCCTCACATTCTTTTATGATCGTCAAATTTATGTTAAATCAAGAAAATTATTGTGATCATTCTTCATTAGTCATTTCATTTTTTTAATATCTATATTCTTTTATGATGAATATGATTATTTCCTAAATCTTATAAATTTTTTTCATATATTTTTCCCTTTGAGTCCAATTTGGTTAACTAGGGAAATATTTATACATTCTAATCCTTTAATATATATGATCACTTGATGATACAACACCTTTTTTATGAATTAAATTAATTATTTAATATAATAGGAATTCATTGGTAATGCATGATAATGGTGGGGCAATGTTATAGATAGACCCTTAATGCTTTGATAGTCTCATGAGATGAATCTGGTTGAAAAATTAGATGGGGTTGTACCCAGTATTATTAAACCATTTTGAGGATATATCTTCACGTTTAATGAATAATGTTCCTTGCATACAAGAAATCCAATAATAAATAATTTCATTCCTTGATAATTTAGTTTTTATTATTATCCCTGATATTTTAAAAATTATATTATATTTAGATTCATTTCATTCTTATTTTGTTGATTAAATGGAACATGTTTTCAGTTGTTTAACATTTTATATTGATTATTCCATGTATATTCATATAGTCAAATTACTTAAATTAAATGTTTTTTCAGTTATTTTCCATTCAATATTGATTTATGTTTATTTATTCATGATTTATTCCATTGTACATAACCCTTTATATGAATTTTAGGACTCTATTATTTTTCCCTTTCCATTGGATATGAAGAAGATATATTTGAATTATTTTTCAAGGATTTAGTTAATTTTTAATTGTTATGTATTATGTTTTATTTTCTATTCATAATTTAAAACATGTCTCTAAAATATATTTATATTTAGTTCTCCAAATATTTTAAAGAGATCAATCGATAGGGATTTCATTCCTTGTATCTATGTCAACGCAATAATTTATACACATTCTATAGGATACTGGGCTCAAGGTTGATTAAAAATTTGTATTTTGAGATAAATATTTTTTCTTCTTAAATAAATGATAATAGAACATGTATTATAAGTTTTAAATGTTAATCATCTTGTTGATATTGTCATAAAATCTATGATGTAGTAAACTATATAGTTTTCACTATTCACCTTGAAAATATATTATTTTATAAAATAAAAAATCACCAATTTCTAATATTGAGAAATTAAATTGAAAAATAATGTTAATTTTTCAAAATTAATATTCAAATGTTCCTAAATTTTTTATTTCAAATAAAACTAAAAATATTAAGAAAGACCTAATTTATTAAAAATATCCATCCTAAAAATTGTGTATTCAAAATATTACTTCATAAAAATTTATAATTTTAATAATTTTAATATATTAGATATATTATTTAATGATTTTATATATAATATTAATTATTTATAAGTTGAGAATAAAATTTATTGATACATTAAATCATTTCTTGAGATTGAAAAATCATTTTCTTTGTTATATAATATAAATTATATTCCCTCAAAATGTTTGAATGATTATATAGTTAATATTTTTTTACTTTCGGATTTGTTATTCTTATAATTTTACTAATTGTTTTTATCAAATATGTTACGACTCATTTTAGTTCTATGTTGTGTGTGGAGGAATCCATTAACATAATACTTATTTGAAGGAATACATTCCAAAATATCAGGGTAATAACTACAGTGGAGTTATTGCCACAATTAAACATTCCACTGCATGTTGCTTTTCTCGTGCACACTCGTCAGAAAATATTTTCAATGTTAGGGAAAAAAATGCCTATGGCCTTGTTAATGTGTACCATGACTGCATAGCTATCCTCGGAAACCTATATATGTAGTCCATGTAGACCGCTGCTTTTGGTTCCAGTACCCAATGGCATTTAAATTGTTTTCTATGTAGACAATTTCTAATTATGTAGTATTGTATATATATATATGTGTGTGTGTGTGGCTAGGAGTGTGTTTATATATGTTATCTTTTCAAGGTTAGATTAATTTGTTATATGGGTTATATATCCATACCTACGATTAAATACCACAATTTATTTAATTTTTTGTAAATCTATTTCCATGATTGAGAAATGTGGGGATAGGTAACTATGGTCATGGGTATACTTAGGAGGTTTGGGCCAATGGAAACAACTACAATCTATGGGTAGATGGTCCATAATTATTAAGGGTGTTGCGAAGGTTATTTCTTGTGTCTATAGCTCATCTTCTTGTGGTTATTTCTCATGTGTATAAAAAATGAATAGCCTTCATGGGAGGACTCATTGTGTCTATACACCTGGTTAGGTCCCATGGCTATGGCCTATTTTTGTTGTATTTTTTTATTGAAAACCATTATATTATGACTTAAATTGATGATATTATCATTAGATAGAATCAATGTTTGATCGTTTATTTTGGATATGATGGAAAATCCATTAAAGTTCATAATCTTGTATATTTATTTTTTCAATATTAAATTATAAATTTAATTGTTGTATATTTTCTTATTTTTTTGTGTAGTAATCTTTGGATTCCCATTTTATCATTAAATATAACTTCTTTTTTTTGGTTATACCTCTTAAACAAAAGTATCGTCCTATTATGTTGTGAATCTTATCAGAACTCAAGTATTATTCATAGGTATTCCTTAGTCTATATAAAGACATATATTTTCTTGGATATATCTTCATGTGATCAAAAGGTATTTTTATGTGAATGGTCAGCACATCATTTCACTATGAGTTTTGTAGTTTGATTAATTCCCCCTATAATGTAGTGATAAGTGAATATTAGACATAGAATAATTTGATTGAATCTATTATATAAACCCAGTGTTCATATATTTTATTTTTACACCATATTTTATACATGAGAACAATAATGTATAACTTTATTTTCACATGAAATAATACACAGAAACAATATTACTTATTTATAGATTTTAAATATTATATTGACTAAAACCCTTGAGAACATTTCTCAAATAATTTTATCTAAAAATGGGTTCAAATCACAATCTATTTTTAAAATCATCTTTATTATTAATTTAAATGTAAGGATTCCATTTAGGTTATTAGTGATTGACAGTGTTACATAACTAAATATTCTCAAATTATTTCAGTATCATATATTGATGAGAATAGAAAATTGTATGTTATAGAAATCATAATGATTAATATTGTACTCTATTTTATTATCTCTTATAAAATTATTTTTTTCACATCAATGATTTATATCGTACATCAATGATATTAGGGTTCATTTTGAAAATTTATTATACATCTGCACCAATAGTCTGATAGATATTTTATATGAATTATATCTATCATGGAAGATATGTTATTGAAATTTATTTTTCCTATTTATGGATCCTGAGAGGATAAACTCACTTTGTTACAATTATCATACAATAATAATAACCAATATTCTATCCAAAGGAACTCTTCCAATCTATACTTAGAAGGACAATTATGTTCCCCCTTTCATTAACATTGATTGGAGATATGTTATGGATCAACCCTAGAATCATATAATATATTACTAAGTTAAAGAATGTAATTTATAAATGGTTTTCGACTTCCCAATTAATGAATAAATTATATATCAATCTCAAAAGGTAACCATTTTTATTAAAATTGTGTGACCATATATTTCTTCCAGTATCTACAAGATTAATTCATTTATATGTGAGAAATAAGTTAAATTTAACCCCAATGTATTTCATGCCTTTAAAGTCCATGAGTGAAGTAATTTATGAATACTAACATCTTGATTGAACTTTTAAATTTAGTTAAACTATAAATAATTTTAATGTACTTGAATAGAGCTTCTATGTTCGAGATACTCCACCTGGGATTGCACACAATGATGTTGAGTGAGATGTTCTTGTATTCTAAAAAATAATATTATATATTTTTGGAATCAATATGAAAAGTTATTATAGGTTGATGTAATATTTTTGGTGTGGGGAAAGTAATAAAATCAATATATCGAGTATGTAATATGGGATAAATAAGCTATATCTCCCTGACCCTAGTTTCCTGAAGTCGGTGCATTATATTAATACGTTATCATGATTACAAGAAAGTTGTATCATGATGGACCAAATAGTTTAATAGTTTTGGAAAACCGGATACATAAATAGGTTTAATGCATTTCTCATACGAATGGGTATAAACATAACAACATATACATTCATATTAGGACTAACATATGAAATAGAAATAACATTCCACAATCATTAAATAGGAACTCTAACCACTCAGAATAATATGGTGAATGGTATCAAGATAGAACATCCATAGTCAAACTAATAATAAATCATTCAATAAAATATGGTATATTTTATCAATAAAGATTAATCCCAATTAAACATAAGAATCAACAGGAGTGTGCAAATAGATGAAAATACTATTATAAATTAATAGTTTAATTATTAAGATAGATAATCATTTACTTTGAAAATAACAGTTTTTTTATGAAAATAATTTCATAAAACTAGAAGTGAATTAATGTAGTTTGTTCGTAATAAAATCAGTGAATTACTGGTAAGAACCCCTTAATTCTACATGAAAAATGGGGGTTCAAAACCCATTGGGCGCTGGGTATTGTAGCAGTACTATAGCAACGGCGACACTGTAGAAACATCGGGCACTATCGCAGTGGCAGGGTACTGTAGCGGTAGCAGAGTACTGTGCGCTACTATATCAGCGTGGGTAATATAGGAGTACTATTCACAGAATCAGATTTGGGCCAAAAAAATGGGCATACGGGCCATGTAGGGGGATAAATGCCCACTGGTCCTTCGGGCTATGTAATGGGTCTCCCTCTACCCAGTTAAAGAGGTATTTTCTTTGCATTAATAATAAATGAGGGTTCTACCCCAACCTTTAAATGTTATTTAAAAAAATCCTTGATTTAGTAACACAATTGTGGCTAAAAATATATATATTGTGCATATGAATATAAGTAATATTTAGGGATGTTTCTTTGAAATGGGCTAGTTTTTCAAGAAGAATTTTCAAAAGTTCCTTTTACAACATGTAACTCCCCATAAAATAAAAAAGGAATCTGATTTGATGAAATATAAAGAACATTAAAAAAGAATTTATGATGATTACATAAGAATAATTAAAAAATTCATTGTGTTCAGTAGATAATAAATGTACCCCAACTGAAAGTGGAGCTTTGGGTTGAAAACAGTTTCCTTATGCCCGAATGTGTTCTCCACATGACCTTCAGTTACTAATTAAAAAAATTAATTAATTAATTAATTCATAACCTTATCTTCATGTATTTGATTAAATTATTGTTTTATTTTATTTATATATGTCCTTATTGTGATGTTATATGATTTACTTTCATCGTTTTGGAGTGTTTTTTCCCTGAATTCATCATCAGTTCACTTGATTATAAGTAAGGGACTTTATTTAAAAATAGTATAATTCTATAGAATTGGAATTTCATGTTGTAAATGATAATACATAAGTGTAAATGGTTACATATATCATTTTTATTCATATTATCAGGATGAATCATTAGATAATACGTTTAGTTATAATCGGTTAGATTATTACGGCGATTATTGATCATAATGAACTCATTTTGTTTTATCATTTAGTATTATGTGAATATGTTACTTCAAAAACATTAAAAATGTTATATTATACATTTTAAAATTATTCCTAGCCATTAAAATGGTTTCATGAATAGCGTTAAAGAATAATTTTAAAAATGGAACATCCTCATCCTTGAGGGTTGTAAATTGGCACATCACGGACGATGATTTCATTTAAAAAAATAAAATAGTGACTGTTGGGAGATTGATAATGGTTATTACATTAAAATTCTATAATTCTTGTACATAGACGATACTGGTGTTATAATGGAAAAAAGGACATAGGAGGTTCAGAGAGAATATGAAAAGAAGAAATATTGAAATGAAATTAAATGTAAAAGGAGTAGAATTAACTTCTTCAAATAACCTCTTAGAGAACCTCCTTAGGGGAATGTGTTTTGTTTTATTGGTAGAGCCAAGGGATCCTAGAAATTGGGATGGACTAGGAAAGAGTAATTTGGTATAACATTGAAAAGCATCAAATCTTTTAGGAGTGAATAGAAGAGGTAGTGAGGGGTGGTTTTATAGTGGATGAGAGGAGGGATTTTTCCATTATTTTAATCATTATTTTATTACGTTGTCTCATGGAAAAGAATATTATTGAATCTTGTGATTACAAATAGTAATAAGTGCATTTTAGTTTGAAAAAAATGTCCATTTACCTAATCCATGAATCAAGAATGATGTATAAATTCTATTATTTATCATATTTTGTAAATTATCAAATTTCATTAATCACCAAAAATTAATGTGTTTTAGAAAAATCCCAAAAATTTAACCTATTTTTTTTCAATTTGATTACTTCAAAAATTAACTCCATTTTATCAAAAAAATTCCACAATAAGAGAAATGTCATATTTAAATAATGAAAATATTTAATTAAAAATAATTATTAAATTTAATACTAATTTTATAACACTTTCAAAAATTAACTGAGGTCTCATTAAATTACCCTAAATTTATAGGAAAAAAATATTTATTTCATAATAAATTTGGTGAAAATTAATTTTATTAATTTATTAATTAGAAATTATAATTAATTATTTATTACCCATTAAAATACCAATACTTGATTATTAATTTTTAAAATATTCACTCTCATTGATAAGGTGTGTAATTTTTATTTTTTATATACATGGGTGAGGTTACTATTCATAGGTTTCACAGTACTATTCTGAAGGGTATATTACTTTTCATAAGGGTATGTTACTATTCATAACGGTATGTTATTATTTATCAAAAATATTAGTTGATCCTATCAGACTCTAAATATCTTACTAAATACAATAATGTGTGTTAGTTTTCCGAAATTAGAATCATAGAAGGAAAAAAATTACATCTAATGGCTAGGTTATTACTATAATATATATAAAAACTTTTTTTCATAGAGAATCATTGTTTCATGCATTCTGTATTAAATTTATTTGTAAATCCTTGTGGTGTTACAATCTCCCCTCACAAAACTTTCATCCTAAAAATTCTAGAATGTTACCTCATAAAAATATTTGGGTAGTTCTTCATTATAATTTCCCCAGTATCCAATGTCGCCTCATAATTTTGTTGATTTTTCCAAAGTACCTTTACCAATTGAGTCACCTGATTCATTAACACATGTTCTTTAATGTCCAAAATCCAGATATTCTCTTCATACTTAGACAAGTCAGGTTCAAATTCAATACCATAAAATGTGAGTACATGTGTTGGGTCTAGAATGTACTTTCTAAATAGTGGAACATAGAACACATTGTGTACCTTGGAAAGTCTAGGTGGAATTACCAAACGATAGGGAAAAGCAGCAATTCTCTCCAGAACATCAAATGGACTAATGTACCTATGGCTCAATTTTCTATTCATCCCAAATCTTATAACACCCTTCTATGGAGATATCATAATGAAAACATGATCTCCCACTTGATATTCTAAATCCTTCCTTAAATAATTATCTTGTCTCTCTTTCCTTCCTTGAGATGACTTGATATGGTTTTGAATAATCATTATCTTCTCTATTATTTCCTCCAAATGATCTATGTGTTGAAGCTTTATTCCACTAACATCTTCCCATCATGTTAGTGTATAAAATCTCTTTCCATATAATGCATCATATGATTCCATATGAATACATTAATGGAAACTATTATTGTATGAAATATCCCCCAAAGATAAATACTTATCCTTCATATCTTGAAAATAAATTGAACTTGATCTCAACTTGTCATCTAAAGACTGGATTGTCCTATCTGATTTCTTCTTTGTTTGAGGGTGATAAATAGTAATCAAACAAATTTCAGTACCAAAATCATTTTGAATACTTTTAAAGATAAATTTTGTGAATCGTAGTTCACTATCAAACACAATTGAGAGAGTTTATCCATGAAATCTCACAAATTCATTAATATAGAGTCATGAAAATAACACTAGCAGCAAATCCTCCCTTATAGCTAGGAAATGTGTAGATCTCGTAATTCGATCAACAATTACCCATATTGCATAATCCATTCATTCCATTTCGGGTAATCTGGTGATAAAATCCATAGTGATGTCATCCCATTTCAATGTTGTATTGGGTATAGGCTTCATGAATCTTCTCAGATTTTGTAGTTTGGCCTTCACATATTGACAGACTAGACATCTGGATATATAATCAGAAATTTTCCACTTCATTTTTTCCAACTAGAAATATTCATTCAAATATCTATACATTTTAGTGATATGAGGGTGTATAGGGAAATCTGAGTAGTGGGAATCATCCAATTGATCCCTTTTCAACTGGGGTATAAAAGTAACACATAGATTCTTCCAAAATTTCTGAATTCAATCCTCACACAAGAAGTCAGCAAACTTCCCATCATACACACCTTTAATTTTCTTCTAAGGATTATCATAATCAAACATAGATGTTTTAATCATTTACAATAAATATGGTTAAGAAACTAATTCAAAAATTAAGAATGTTTTAACTTCTTTGAAAATTAACAAATCCATATTTACTAGATCAATGAACATAGGATCCTTCTCAATTATCATTTTTTTAAAACTCCATTGTATTTCTTGCTCAATGCATCAATTTCCTTATTCTTCTTTCCTGGGTGGTAGTGCATGGAAAATCATAATACTTAAGTAACTTAAGCCATCTCTTTTTCCTCATGTTGAGTTATTTCTGTGAGAATATATATTTTAATGTCTTGTGATTTGTATATATATCACATATTTCTCCACAGATATAGTGACTCCATATCTTGAAATAAAATATTACTACTACTAACTCAAGGTCATGAGTTGTATTGTTCTATTTAAAAAGATTTAACTGCCTTGATGCATATGCAATAACCCTATCATTCGGTATAAGGACACAACATGCTGCTTTCTTTGATGCATCATTATAAATCAAAAATCCACTATTTACCTATAGAAGATTCAGGATCTGAGCGTTGACTAATCTCCTATTAAATTCTTCAAAACATTCTTCACATTATTTTTCCATATGAACATAAACCTTTTATGATTATGCTTCGTTAACAGGTTGGCTAAAAGAGTGAAGTTCTAAATGTTACGCCAATAATAACCTCTAAATTATATAAAATTGCATACCTCATTTGTGTTCATTGGGGTAGGCCATTCATGAACTACCTTTTTCATCATAGGATCCACTAAAATACCATATTTTGAGATAATACGACCTAGAAAAGAAATTTATTGATTCTAGAATTCACACTTTCTAATGTTCCCATATAATTCATTTCTTCCTAGACTCTTCAGAATAATGTGAAAATGATTCTCATGATCTTTGTAGATTCTGTAGTATAAAAATATATCCCCAATAAATAACAAAAAAAATTATTAAGATATTCCTTGAAAACTATATTCACTATATCCATGAAAACAGTGGAAACATTAGTCAGTCTAAAGGGATTGATGTAAACTCGCAATTCCCATACCTAGTTCCAAATTCATTCTTTATAAGACCTTCCATCCTCAAATGAAACTGAGGATATCCAGACCAAGTTCAATCATTGAAAAATATTGGTCCCCATGAATTTGATCAAATAAATCATCTATACATGAAAGATGATACTTTTTTATCATAACAGTAATGATCTTCCTATAGTCAATGAACAACCTCAAAGATCCATATTTCTTCTTAACGAAAAGAACATGGGATCCCCATGGAGAAACACTAGTGAAAATAAATTTGTTATAAATCAATTCCTATAATTTTTTTCTTCAATTATAATAATTCCACAGTATCCATTCTATAAGGTTTCTTTGATATAGGTCTTGAACAAGGAATTACATCAATAATGGAATCAACATCCTGCTCTAGAGAATGTCTAGGTGAATCCTACAGAAAAACATATGTGTGTTCATGAAAAATTGGTACATCCTAAATTTGAAGATTTATTTCCATATATATTTCATTCTCATCTTCCCCAAGAATTTAGTTCATTAGAGCTACTGGGGTTGGATCAATATAAGAATCTGATGGCGATTTTTCTACTCTATGGATGAGGGATTCTACATCATTCTCAAAACATTTCACCTAATTATTCTTACAATATATTATCACATCATAGTTTGACATCCAATTAATACAAATAATTATATCAAAAAATCATGGTTACGATGATAATGTTATCAACTCTATAATGTTTTTGTTTCATAAGTAGGATTGATTGACACATCTTTGTTGCAATGATACTTCCCTTATGATATTTTTTAGATATAACATTTGTTAAATCAAACTGGAAATGTCTAATTTTTATGGAAAATAGAGAAGATATAAAATAATATGATGATCCATAATAAAATTAATCATTATAAATAATTGACGAAAACATTAAATAACCCCCACCACATCATTATGAACATCATCCTTAGTGGTTGTGATCACATATTCATTGCCTTTCACCCTTGTCCTTTTCATGGGAAAGTTTCCATGACACTTAGAACAATAATTTTCATAATTTAACATATATTTATAATTATAGTATTGAACATTGGTATCTTATTTCGTTCCATTTGAATATCAATATTAATGGCTTTTTCCTCCACACATGTAATAAACAAAAATACCCTTCATGAAAGTTCCTAGGTTTTTTGTACCACAATTATCACTAGATGGGAAATAAATTCTCCCACTATTCCCCTTTTCATTATTTCCTTTTCAGGAGTGTTAAATATCCCTCCTCACCCCTTTAATTCCATTAATGTTGTAAGACATAGAGATTTATTTTCATGTCTTGATAGCATAAGAGACTATATCTTAATCAGATGAGAAACATTGGGGGAATAGTTCCCTTCAGAGGAATGGTTTTAAACCATCAAAGAATCAATAAATCATTCTCCTTGGAATACGTATGTAGTTCATGACATTCCTTTCTACCCTTGTGATGCTAGATTTATACTTTGCCACATTCTCATCCTCTTTTAGTCTCGGATTCAAAAACCACCTTCCATATGCACTCACTATTCATGAGAGAAGTATTTTTCTAAAAAATATTCTTTAAAATCCCTCTATTCCATATTTTCAATACCTTTGTCCCTATTTTTTTTTGAATTAGTGATAACCATTGATCATAATATCTCAATAATTGATAAATTTATGTGAAAACTTTCTCCCATTCGTTACATCCCAAATCGAGAAATATCATCTCTAAGGAATTTATCTAATAAACTACTATGAATGGGTTTGTAGTTTCATTTAATAATAGGGGTTGTTGTAACATAAATCAGTATAACACTACCCCTCCACATTCTAGATTAGGATGCTTGATACAGGTAAGGTTGTTATTTATAACTTGAGTCAGTTTTCCCAATATAGTTATCAGTTTCTCAACACCAGTCGTATCATCATTATATTGAATATGAGCGAAATACCTACATGGGATATGCACGTTCATTTGGTTTACATTCCTTCTACTAGGATCCATTTCTAAATAATGTAAATCACAAGATTATGTTATAAATCACTTTTCATAATCTCAACTAGTATAATATTTATCATAAATTGAAATCCTATGAATTGGTAATCCCATAATAATAGACATTGTTTCATTCAGAGAAAATTTATATTTAGATACATCATAATGTATTGTAAGGAAGATGTGAATTATCAAAATCATATCCCCTAGTAGTGTCAAACAGGATGTGAAGTAAGGCCAATTATTATGTAACAGGTTACCCCAAGTCAAGCCTGAAACACCTTGTCGGCGTTGTTACTCCTAGGTAAAAATATTCTAGAACCACGTGTCATGACCCGTCTCTCGGGGCCCATGATGTGACTACCCCAAGCCAGCCTTCCATAGGATATGGGCTAGAGACTAGCAACGAAAGGGGTATTCCATAAAAAACTGGGAAGGCACTGCCTTTTTAACCTGTAAACTCACACAACTAAGCACAATGTATTATGCAAGCACAAAGTAACCTATAATGTAAACAAGGTGTGTACAGAATGTAAAGTGGGATAGAATACAAGTCCAACTGAAAAGAAAAAATAGAACTGGAAAGTACAAGTAAACTGAAAAGTACATGTATACCTAAAAATTGCTCTTATGAACACCTGCCAAGGATCCTACCTAAAGGGTAGGTACAGCTCTCGAACAGTCCTCTCTATAGTACTTCTCATCTAATATCAACCTCTGAGCTACCTCCAGTCCTGGTACTCTCATCCTTAGTCAGCACTGTCTGTCGTCTGCACCAAACACAACAAGGTGTGGGAATAGCCTATTCCGGGATGAGTATAATGATACTCATTAGGGACCCCGAGACCCTCGGAGGTCTCACACAATCTACAAAGGATAAACCACTAAGCATGAAAACAACTGACAATCCTACTTAGGCATATTCCCATACATATACCTAAGTTTTCAAGTGTTCCCATCTCAATCATGGGGAAACACATGGCTTAACTCAAAGCCCAAATCTCAATTGTTCCATGAAGAAAGGAATACCATGAAGGTGAGTACCACAAAGGTAGTACCACATAGGTAATTACACATAGAAAAATACCACAAAGGAATCATCACACAAGAAGTGTACCACAAATTTAATGACTCAACTCACATTAGGAATTACATAGGTACGGTAGTAAAGATGATTAGATGTAACTACTAAGTCATTTTACTCTGATGAGAGGCATACCCACGTTGGATCCTAAATCATCAGACCCACATAGGATACTAGTATAGTAAAAACACGTAGGATCCTAGAGTAGACCCAAGTGGATTCCTAGAGTGGATCTACGTGGGACCCTGGAACATAGACCCACATAGGATCTCAAAGAACATACCCACGTAGGATCCCTTTCACATGTTATATCAAGTCGAAGGGTTCCCGCACTAAACTCGAAAGATTCCGCGAGGTTACACTCCAAATTCCATAGGTTTATACTCCAACTGCCACGAATTCCCACAAAAAATTTCCCCAAAGGACAACCACAGAAAAGGGGTCTCAATGCAATAGACGGTGCGTCAATTGGATGCATGGTCTGTAAGTTCTTAGCCTTTTAGTCTTGTGGGCCCTGTTGGATTTGTGTTCGATCCATCCTAGCCATTACCCAATCTTATCCAAAACTAGAGTGGGGTATACCAACAGTACCGTCTCAATCCATGGTTTATGGTGCCGTAATTGGTTCTTCAAATGGATGCATGTAGGTCAGGTTATAACCGAAAGAGTGAAAAGGGGTTGAAGCTGGTCTGGGTCTGGTCCGACCTGGTCGGACCGAACTAGCCCGACATGGCCTCACCCAACCCGACCTGATTCAGGTCGACTCGGCCTGACATGAGTCCAGCCCTGGGTCTGACCCGACCTGCTGGGTCTGGCACGACCCAGCCCGCCGATGCAGTCCGCATTGTGCCACCCGCTATGGCCAGCAGCTGGGTAACCCCACAATGTTGTCCGCCCTAGATGCCACCCAAGGGGAAGGCGCCCCTGGGTACCCCGAATGGCTGGTCCGTTCAGGTTGGGTGGCGGACCGGCTGGCACCATATGGCATTGGCAGCTGGCACGCGGGACCCAGGGTCCTGTTCGGCTCCCCGGTTGGTCGGACGGCCAACCCACCTATGCGGCGAGGTCACGCGACGTGCCCCCACTGGTTTCCGGTAGCGATCCGGCCACCCCTCCTTCTCTGCTACAGCCTTGTGTCGTGACCCCTGCACGCTCGGTGGCATGGACGTGCTCTGCCACCCCCTTCACACAACCAACTGAGCATCGACCGTCGCCCTAGCTCTGCTACAGCCGATAGGCCGCTATCCATCTCCATCGGCGCGGTCATGCCACCGCCGTCGTCACGGCCGGCCGGAGTGCTAACTGCTGCTCCTGATCCCTTCTAGCACCGGTCACTAGCACCGGTTTCCAGTGACATTCCAGGGGTCACCAGGCACGCCCCAGTGGCATGTTCTTCATTCTGTAGACTCCCGCATTCATCTCTGGACGTCGCCATCAATTCAAGACCACCAATGTTGAAAATTTCCCAACCATAAAACAAGCTTCGAAGAACACCAATATCCACAAGGGTTGTGTAGAGCTCGGTCTATGTTCATTTGGCCTGCACTCTCCGCGTTAGAACGGAATCAAGTGGCATAATTGTTCTTGAATCGAGAATAACGACAAGAAAAAGTATGGGGTATACAAAATCAACAATCCCTACCTCAAATATTCATTGAAATCGGTGAGGAGAGGAAAATATGAACATCGGCTCATCGTCGTTGAATACCATTTTCATTGGAGATCTGTCGACAAAGTTCTTCATAGGAGAAATGTTCATCATTTGGAGGAAGTGTTTCTCCAAAGTTCGTCCCGAGTCTCCCTTTTCCAACACTCTCCCAATTCAAAAAAAGGAGAGCCAACTTACTAAATTAAGTTTTATTAATTTAACTAGAGTTGGAACATTAATTAATTTTTAATTTGGCACAATTAATTGGAAAAGAAACCAAGAGTCACCTCCCTCATTAAAGATGTAATTCAAGTGGTTGGGTGGTCCCCATCACAAAATTCAAATTGGGAGGATTAATATTAAAAAAAATAAAGCTAGTTTATTTTATTTTCTCCCACGAAAAGGCCGAAAACTAAAAACCACCTTTGACCTACTGTGGTCAAAGTGAAGGTCTCCTTAAGTTAACATTAGTGTTGCGAGATCAACGGTGCCCTTGGATTTCAATTCCGATAACTTGTTCAAAAGTTACGTAAACCCACTCACAAGCTTACAAAAAGTAATTAAGAAAATTCAATAAAAATTACAGGCTCCGTAGGCCTCAGAATCGAGTATCGTCAAAAACTTCACACTCGAATTTTTCCATCTAATTTTAAAAAAAATACATGGAATTTCAGGGTCTTTACATTCTCCCCACCTTAGGTCTATGTGTCCCTAAAAGCCACATCAAAAAAAACGAGGATAACAAGTGGGGGTACTAAGCACAAATCTGAGCCTCCCCCTCCCACTTGCTCTCCTAGAGGTTCACATGATGTCAATATACACACACAAAAGGTATCGACCACCCACGAAGGACCCTAAACTGTCGATCCTGAATCTACCCTAGAACCTCCGTAAAAATCACCCATCATCGATGTCCATCTTGTTGTAGTTGATGATGTGAGATTGGTCATGCACGTATCTCCGCAGCTGGGATACATGGCGAACATCGTGAAGCCGACAGTGCTTAGGTGGAAGAGCTAAGCAGGAAGCCACCTCGCCAACTCTACTGAGGACATGAATGGGTCTGATGAACATCGGAGATGACTTGTCTCCCAAGACAATTCACTACAAACCTTGTTGAGGTGACACCTATAGAAGGACATGGTCACCATCCTCGAACTCCAGAGGTCTCTGTATTCTGTCGGCATAAGACTTTCACCTACTCTATGCTGTCTTCATCCACTCCTTGATAATCTGCACCTTCTCTGTGGTAGCTTGTACCATCTCGGGTCTAATGAGTGCTGACTCCCCTGGGTCAGTCAAGCACAAAAGTGATCTGCAAGGTCGGTCGTACAGAGGCTCGAAAGGTGCCATCCCAAAGATGGAGTGGTAGCATTTATTTTATGTAAACTCCACCAAGGCAAAGTGATCCTCCCAGTTGTGAATGAAGTCGATGAAACAAGCACACAACATGTCCTTGAGGGTCTGTATGGTCTGCTCAGTCTGGTCATCCTTCTGAGTATGGAAGGCGGTGCTCAAACGAAGCTACATCCCGAAAGCCTCATGAAACCCCATACTTAGTTGTGAATTAAAACAATCTTCATGATTAAAGACAATCATCTAGGGTAATCCTTGTAGCCTCATAATCACTTTCACATAGAGGTGTCCAAAGATCTCTACTAAACCATGCACTCTGATTGTTAAGAAGTGGGCCGACTTGGTGAGTCATTAGACGATCAACCAGATAAAATAATGACCCCTGTATGTATGTGGATGTCCTATCATGAAGTCCATGGATATCTTGTCCCACTTCCACTATGTGACCTCTAAAGACTGAACTAAACATGCTGGTACCTGATGCTCCACCTTCACTTACTGACAAGTGAGGTGCCGAGAGACAAAATTTTCTAATACTTTATTCATTATCAGCCACTAGTGTTGTCGTCAGAGGTCCTGGTACATGTTCTCCACTCCTGGATATACTGATAGAGGGAATGTCTGGAACTCCCTCAACACTTCCTCTCGAAGTGACACTAGTACCATTGTACGTTCTATGAAAATGATGATGTGATCCCCACCTTCAGAAAATCCATTAGGTGCATGTCCTGTGGATATCTGAGCACGTCGAGCCTCGTAGTCAGTTTCCCCACATTGTGTCTCCCTAACTCGCTGAAGGAGTGGGGGTGTGACTGTAAGAGACTGAAGAAAAGAGGCTCTATCTCGATCCACAAAGGATATCTTCAAAGTGTCCAGCTACTCTGTCGCCTCACCAAGCAGTTCTATACCAAATCTCCTACTGAGTTCATCTTCAACAACATTTTCCTTCCCAGGAGAATAGACTATCTCGAAGACATAGTCTAGGAGGAACTCAAGCCAATGTCGATGTCCCAGGTTTAGGTCCTTCTGGGTGTAGATATACCTAAGACTCTGGTGATCCGAGTAGACCATAAAATGATTGCCCATCAAATATTGTCACCATATCTTCAAAGCGAAAACCACTGCTACTAACTCAACATCATGGGTATCAGATTTATTCTCATGCTATCTCAGTAGTCAAGAAGCATATGTGATAACTACTCACTCCTGTATTTGGATACATCCAAGCCTGGCCCCTGATGCATCGTAGTAGACTACGTACCCAACACCCTCCTATGGAGGCCTCAAGATGGATGCACTGGTCAACCTCTACCTTAGCTCATGAATACTCTACTGGCATCATTTCAACCACAAGAAGGGTTTCCCCTTCTTCTCCAACACTAATAATGTTGTTGCAACTCTATAGAAATATAGAAAAAATATCTAGTAGTATTCGGCCAAACCTAGAAAACATTGTACCTCTGTCACACTACTGGGTGGCTCCCAAGAAAGTACCACCTCCATAATTGCTGGATCCACCACAACTCCAACCTCCGAGATGATAGGTCCTAGAATGTGCACCTCTCGAATCCAGAACTGGCACTTCGAGAGCTTACAGTAAAGTGGGTGCTCTCGTAGTGTGTCCAGAACTACCTGAAAATGATATGCATACTCCTCCTTGGTAGCCGAGTAGATCAGAATTTTGTCGATCAAGACTACTACAAAGCGATCAAGGTATGGCTGAAAGATCATGTTCAAGAGTCCCATGAACATAGTTGAAGCATTGGTCCCACCAAATGACAAGACCAAAAACTCATAATGATTGTTCCGACATTTGAAAGTAATCTTCTACACATCCTCATCTCGTACTCTATGTTTGTGATAACCTGACATGTGGTCTATCTTTGAGAACCACTGTGATCCCTTCAGCTTATAAAAGAGTTAGTCAATCCTTGGATGTGGGTACTTGTTCTTCACGGTCACCTGGTTCAGGCGCCGGTAGTCAACACAAAGTCTCATGCTCCCATCCACCTTCTTGGTGAACAAAATTGGGGTTTCCCAAGGTGAAACACTGGTCCGGATGAACCCCTTCCCCTATAAGTCCTCCTGTTGTACCTGCATTTCACAAAGCTCCAGAGGATCCATCTGATATGCTATTGTAGATATCAGTGTCATCCCGGGGTACAAGTCAATGTAAAAGTCGACCTATTTGCAAGGAGGTTGACCCGGAACATCATCTCGGATGATATCCGCGTACTAGTCCACCACTACAGGATATCTCTAACTCTCAACATCAACCACTCTAAAGGGAAGGCTAGCCAACTGATGAGTGATCGGCTGCACTTTCCTCGGGGTAAGTCCATCTTGTGCTGCAAAGGTTCCCTTCTCGCCGGTGAAGGTAATCCTAGTCCCATCCTCATGGATTCACCGCACATTTCCCCTAACGTAGTCGATCTGGTCATGGACTGTAGATAAACAATCTTTACCCAAGATGACAATGTAAGGCCTCAACACCACTACTAGAAGATCCCAGCCGAAGCTCTCGCCTCCTAGAGTAAGCTCACACTGCCAGCACCAGTGTGTAATTGTCAAATCCTCTCCCGTAGGAGTCTCTCGCTATAAGAATTGAGGCAACGGCTCCACCAGAATCTACGAGCTCCAAAAAAGTGTAGTGAAAATAAAATAATGGATGGAACCTGGGTCTATAAGTACTACAACTAAGGTAGAGTAGACATGTATCATACCTCGTATCATCTCCAGATCACTATGATCATAGGCCTCATCTTCCTGGAGATGAGCTCTCCCATGTCCACCCACACCCTGTGTTTGGGGGTGGACCACCTGGTGGTGGTGGAAGTAACATCTTGAATCATTATCCCCCACTAGCTGCACAACCAGTTCCTCTGGAACGTCTGCCTGCTCCCTATTGACCTCCTCGGTTGAACCTCTATTTTTTCCTGGGTGGTCCTCGACCGTATACTGATCATTATTATGGAGGGTTGGGTAGTCACGAGCCATGTGACCCTGTCCGCCGCATGTGTAACTCTACATGCCCCTCAAATGACTGGCTCTTTCTCGAGTGCCCCTCACAACTGACCTTGAACCCTGCAGTCGTCCACTTGGTTGTCTCATCTTCTTGGACCTCTATCAAATCTGTCTTCTACCTGGTGTAGAAGACTCTGTTACGTGACACCCGGTGGTGGGTCCTGCTACTGGTGGCTGCTCAGCATCAAAACTCTCCACTAAGAGGACTCGCTCTAACACCCCTGCCTGTGTCAGGATGCTGAGAGAAATCATTGATGCCTTGATCTCCCACCTGAGTCCCTCCTTGAAGGTCCAGGCCCTAAAGAATGGGTCCCGCACCATATTAGTGGAGTAGCGTGATAGGTCATGAACTTCACTGAGTACTGAGCTATAGTCATGCTGCCCTACCGCAGATTAAGAAGCTCCTGTATGCGCACTACATGAAGGTTCGCTGGGAAAAACTCTTCCAGAAATAGGCTCTCAAAGTCTTCCCTGAGAAGTGTCACCTCGTCGTGAACCTGGAGCATCATGATCCTCCATTTTCCTTCTGCTTCCTATAGAATACCGATGACAAGGATCACCATGAGATCAGCTGGGGTCTCTACCAGTTGGAAGACTCTCTCCATGGCCTCTGGCCAATCCTCAGCCACCTGTGGGTCCATCTCACCCCTGAACCTGGGTGGCCTCTAGCACTGGAACTCGTGAAACACGCTCAAGGGGTGTACACTCTCTACTACAGGGCTGGTGGAACTGGTGGCCCAATGGGTTATGGTACCACTTGTGCATCCGCTGGTGCCTCTTCTGAAAAAGGGCCCTACACCGAGGCCTCGTCGCTCGGTGGTCTATCACAACATGCTCTACCTGGAAGCTGGTTTGGCTGTCTACGTGGAGGCATCCTGAAAAAAATATGTGTAGCACGGTCAATAAGTTATACCCGGTGATCTCACTCAAAGAGTTAACAATGAAAATTTTTCGAAACAAACAGGAAATCAATGTTTTCATGCACTGAGATAGAAATCAGAAGTCAGGGTCCAGGTTTATGGATACGTCGACCACCACACCAACACTAGATTCCCTAAAATGATAACCACACTCATAACACTTAACACTATTTACATTAAAAGATCAGAGTCCAATGTTCTTCGGTAGAACCAACTCCTCTGATACCAATTTTTCAAGACCCGTCTCCTAGGGCCCATGTTGTGACTACCCCATGCCTGCCTTCCTTAGGCCAAGGGATGGTGACTAGAACTGAAAAGTTTATTCCTTAAAAAACCAGGATGGCATTGTCTTTTTAACCTATAAACTCACACAACATTACACAATGTAGGATACCAGTACAAAGTAACCTATAATGTAAACAAGGTGTGTACATAAGGTGAAGGGGCCAGAATACAAGCCCAAATGAATAAAACAAGTGAAACTGTAAATTACAAGTAAATTGAAAAGTACAAGTATAACTGAAAATAGATCCTATGAACACCCACCAAGGATCCTACCTAAAGGGTAGGTACACCTCTCGAATAGTCATTTATGTGGTATGCCTAGTCTAATGTCCACCTCTAAGCTACCTCTAGTCCTGTTACTCTTGTCCTCAGTCAGTACTATCTGTCATCTGCACCAAACACAACAAGGTGCGGGCATAGCACATGAAGGGGTGAGTATAACAATACTCAGTACGGACCCCGAGACACTTGAAGGTCTCAAAAAATCCACAAAGGATAAACCAAAAAGTATGAAAGCAACTAACAACCCTACTTAGGTATATTCTCATTCATATTCCTAATTTTTTGAGTATACCCATCTCAATATTGGGGAAACATAGGGCCCAACTCAATGCCCAAAGCTCAACTGTTCCATGAAGGAAGAAATTCAACGAAGGTGACTACCACAAAGGTAATGCCGCATAGAAAAATACCACAAAGGCAACATCAAACAGAACTGTACCACAAAGATAAGGACTCATCTCACACCTGGTTTAACTTAGGTATGGTAGTAAAGATGAATAGATGTATATACTGAATCTTCTTACTCTATTGAGAGGCATACCCACTTTAGGATCCTAAATCATCAGAACCACGTAAGATCCCAGTACAACAGACCCATGTAGGATCCTAGAGTATTCTTACATGGATTCCTAGAGCGGATCTATGTGGGATCCTGGAACACATACCCATGTAAGATCCCAATGCACAGACCCACATAGGATCCCTTTCTGAAGTTACATCCAGCCAAAAGGTTCCCACACTATGCTCACATGATTCCGAGAGGGTCCACTCCTCAAGCCATAGCTCCATACTCCAACTACCACGAAGTCCCAGGAAGAAGTATCCCAAAGGACTGCCATTTAAAAGGGGTCTCAACACAACAGAAGGTGCATCAATCGGACACCCGGTCTGTAAGTTATTGACCTTTTAGTCCTGAGGGCCCTGTTGGATTCAGAATTGATCCAACCCGGCCGTACCCCAACTTTATCCAATACTCAAGTGGGGTATAACAAAAGGACCATCTTGATCCAAGGTTTCTATCACCATAGACAATTCGTCGAACGGATGCTCGTACGTCAAGTTATAGATGAAAGAGTGAAAAGGGGTTGAAGCTGGTCTGGGTCTTGTCAGACCCAACCCGACCCATCCTGGGCCGACCAGCTACGTTTCGGGTCGACCTGGCCTGCCGGCGTGGCTCGACCCGTTGGGCGGCCTGCTATGGCCCGCGGCTGGGTGGCCCCATGGTGGGGTCGGCCCTAGCTGGCACCCAAGTGGGATGTCCCACAGGGTACCCCGAACTGCTGGGTTGTTTTGGTTGGCTGGCCGATCGGCCAGCGCCACATGGCACCAACAGCTGGCACGTGGGACCTGAGAACCCACTCTGCTCCCTCACTAGCTCGACAGTGAGCCCACCTGTGTGGCACGGTCATGCTCTGTGCTACCACCGGTAGCCTGCAGTGAGCATGCCTTCCCTCCTTCATCGACGCAGCCTTGGACTGCGGCCCCTACATGCCCGACGACGCAGATGCAAGCCACCGCCCCCTACATGCGGCCGACTCAGCATTGGTCGCCACCCTTGCTCTATCCCGACCGATGGGACGTATCACTTCTACAGCGGTGCGGTCGGGCCACCGCTGCCGTCGTAGCCGGCCTGAGTGTCGGTCTCCACTCTCGAGCCCCTTCAGTGTCGGTCGCCGGCACCGGTTTCCAGTGACATTCCTCGGGTCACCGGGCATGCCTTCGCTGGCCCGTTCATCATTCCGTAGATTCCCACACTCGTCTCGGGATGTCTCCATCAATTCAAGACCTCCACAGATGGAAATTTCTCAACCCGAAAACAACGCCACAAAGAACGCCAAAATCCACAAGGGTTAAGGGGAGGTCAGGTCGTGTTCGTTTGGCATGCACTCTCCATTTTATAATGGTATCAAGCGGCATAGTTGTTCTTGAATCGAGAAGAATGAAAAGAACGGGTAAGGGGTGTACAAAAGTGAAAATACCTACCTCAAAGATTCGTTGACGTTGATTAGTAGAGGAAATGACAGATCTCTGTTCGTCGTCGTTGAATAGGTTCCTCATTGGAGATCCTTCGACGGACTTCTTCGTTGGAGGAAGGGTTTCTCCAAAGTTCTCCTCGAGTCTCTCATTGCCAAAACTCCCCCAATTCAACAAAAATGAGGGAAAAATTATTAAATTATGTTTTAGAAATTTAACTAGAGTTGGAAAATTAATTAATTTTGAAGTGGGCACATTTAATTGGAATAGAAACCAAGAGTCACCTCCCTCATTAAAGATGGATTTCAAGGACTCGGGTGGTCCCCATCACAAATTTCATATTGGGAGGATTAAAATCAAAAAATAAAATAAATCTAGTTTATTTTATTTTCTCCCACGAAAAGTCCGAAAACTAAACACCACCTTCGACCTACTACGGTCGAAGTGAAGGTATCATTAAGCGACCATAGGCACTACGAGTTCAACGGTGCCCTCAGATTTCAATTCCCATAACCGGGTCGAATGATACAAAAACCCACTCACTTGCTTACAAAAAGTACATAAGAATATCCTGAATAACATTCTAGGTTCTCCAGGCCTTGTAATCAAGTGCCGTCCGAAACTGAAAACTCCAATATTTCTATATAATTTTAAAAACAATTACATGGAATTTTTGAGTCTTGACACCACATACACTTGTAGTATTTGGACCAGGATATATTTTCTAGATATATCCACATAATATAATCCTCACCAAAATTCTAGGATATGATTGTATACTTATCCTCTTAGTATGTCTTAGGGTTTGTTCCCTAATCTACATTTTCTAAATCTTGTTTCCATGTTTTCTACTAAACATCCATTGATACCAACTATAACGCCCCAACCCCAGTTTCATGGAGATGGTGCATTATATTAATACATTGGAATGATTCGAAGAAATATGTATTTGAATAAATAAATCTTTTATTAATTTTTAAAAACAATATATATACATATATTCAACTTTACAAAAAGAAATGAAATAATATATATATATATATATAATCCATTATAATTATCCATACCTTCTAGATTATCCATATAATTCATTCATAATATAATTATTTATATTTTGGGGAAATAAAAAATTTAAAAAAGGGGTTATCTTAGATTCTTATTAAGGGTAAGTAATATAGTGGAAGTAATCATAACATAAACATTTGGAATGATGAATATCAAAAAAACATTCCTATAAAATAAACAAGAGCATAATATAGAAGAAATAAAAAATGATTAAATAATTCCATAAAACATAACCATGGATATTATAATTGTCTAATAATCATATGGAATATCTATCTCTAGTTTCATAATGATGGAATTTATATTGTTGGACATCGTAATCATTCTATTAAGGCTTCATTCCAATACCATACTTAAATGAGTAAAACCCAAACTAGTTCATCTAATGAGACATATTGATGCATCGAGGGGATATATAAAAACTCGACCATTATGTAACAAGTCCAATTCATTATTTATTTGAATGGTGATAAACATAAAAAATTTATACATTCATATTGAAACTAACATATGAAATGTAAATAACACTCCCCAATCATTAAATATGAACAATAACCACGCAGTGTAATATAGTGAATGATATCAAGATAGGACATTCAAATTCACACTCAATAAATCATTAAATATAACATGGGAGATTATATCAAAAAATATTAATCCCATTTAAATATAAGAATCAACAAGAGTGTTAAAATAGATTAAAATACTCCTATAAAATCATTGAGTAATTTTTTATGAAAAATAATATTTTACTATCAAAATAGGAGTTTTTTAAAAAAATCATTGCTTAAAAAAGAGGTCAATTTTTGTAGATTTTTAATAATACAATTAGTAATTTAAGAAAAATAATGGTCTCTAGAAACATATTATAGATTTCATTTGAAAATTGAAATGTATTTGAGAAGTTCCTATAGAACCGGATTTTTCATGATGATGTTTTTAATGATCATTTAAAAACATGTAAATCCTAAAAAAATAATGAAGGACTATCATTGGTACATATATATATATATAACATTAAAATAGAATTTATGGGGATTACATAAAAATAGTTAATAATTTCATTATGTTATGTAGATAAAAAAAGTAACCAAAAAGAAAAGGAATGTTCAGGTAGAAAACCCATACCTAATGTTTGAACGTGTTCTGCACTTGAACAAAACATCCTAGATAATATAAATAAATTCATTATTTAATTAATTAATAACCCTATATAAATTTATTTTATTCATTATAGTTTTACTTAGTTCATTTATGAATTTATTGATAAGTTATATGATCAAATTTCATCAATCAGGAGTGTTCATTTGGTTGATTTCATGATCGGTTCGCTTGATTATTAGTAATGGACTTCATTTAAAATTTGTATAATGCTCAAGAATTGGATTTGAAGGTTTTCAATGAAAATACATAAATATAAATTGTTATATATATATATATCATTTGGTTACATATTATGAGGATGAATCACTAGATAATACTTTTAGTGATAATCATTTAGATTATTACGACAGTTAGTGATCATGACAAACTCATTTTGTATTATAGTTTATTATAATATAGATTTTTTACATTTAAAACATAAAATATGGTTATATTATAAATTTTAAAATATGTTGCAACTATTAAAATGGTTTCATGAACATCCTTGGTGAACATTTTGAATAATGAAACTTTTCCATGCACGAAGGTTGTAAATTCGAACCTCTCGGATGATGATTTCGTTTATAAAAAAAAGAGGGAGAGTGAGGAGATTAATAATGGTAATTAAATTTAAATTATATAATTCTATTATATAGATGATAATAGAGTTATCATTATCAATTATACAGACTAATATAAGATTAAATAAGAAAATATGATATATTGAAATGAAAATAAATAAAAAATTAATAGGATTTACCTCCTGAAATAACTGCCTTGAGAACCTCTTTAAGGGAAATGATTTTGGTATTTTTGTAGGGAAAATGGCTCTATGAAATGGGGATGGAAAATTGAATAGTGTTTGGAGATAAATTTTAGAAGCTTCAAGGCTTAGAGAAGTGAAGAGAAGAGGGAGTGAGGGTGGTTTTTATAGTGGAGGAGATGAGGGGGTTTCATTATTTTAATAATTATTTTATTATTTTGGATAAATAATGTGAATAGTATTGACTATTGTGACTAAAAAACATAATGCGTGGATTTTAGTTTGAACTAATGGCCAATTACATCAGTCATGACTCATGAATGATGCATAAAATCATTTATTTAGCATATTTCGTAAATTATCGTATTTCACTATTCACAAAAATTCATGTATTTCAAAGAAAATCCCAAAAATTAATCATAACGATTTTTTATGTGTATAATTATAAAATTTAATTCATTTTATGAAGATAATTATCTAAATATGATAAATTTTATACTTATATAAAATAATTATTTATTTGAAAAATAATGATTAAATTTAAAAATAATTTTTAATACTTTAAAAACATAACTAACATCTCGTAATAATATCCTAAAATAATTGGACAAAAAAATATCTATTTTGGAGTACATTTTATGAAAATGAATTTAGTTAATTTATTTTGATGAAATTTAAAATAAATATTTTTTATTCATAAAAATTCCAAGAGTAAATGTTTAATTTTTAAAATATTCACCCTCATTTATAAGGTCCCCAAATTTTATTTTTACCTAAATGGGTGAGGTTACAATTAGTAAGGGTCATATTACCTATGATGCCCTGAAAAAATATACTAACGACCTTGTCTTCAATAACATTTATGACGCGCAACAGCAAGCATATAAGGTAATATAATGTGCTTATACTTTATAATATATTTACAATTAAAAATATATTCTATATATTTCAATGAATGAAACACTTATTTAACTTAAAATTCATGAAAAAATGAGTTATCATTCATAATACCCAATAAAAAACTTTTTCTATAGCTTTCATTACACCCAAAAGTGACCATCTTCGATGGCTAGTGTTATACGCATTACCTAGTCTTACCGATAAACAATATGAAATTAAAACATTATTATTTATTATAATAAGAGATAAACTAGCTATTATGAATAGTACTAGAAAACTTGTTAAAATATATGTTTTAGACAAATAATAATTGGTTAAAAGTAAATTAGAAATCAATATAAGAATCAATTGAAAACTAAATAGCTATTTTTGTAGAAAACCATTTTTATGTTCAGAAAGTTGTTCTACCCAAATTGATTAAATTAATCAGAATTAATGAGTTAAATTAATGTAACAAATATTATATATATTCAATAAATTATTTTTTATATTCCTCCAATACATTAGGTAAGAATAAGATAAGATAAAACCCAATATTTTAGATAAAACATATACTTTTATTAAGGCATTTTTATAGCCTTTTAAAGAAAAAACTATATTAAATCCTAATTTTGAAACATTTATTAATTTAATTTGATAAAATAAACATTAGTTTTTAATTTATAATATCAAAATTATCTTAGGGTTAATTTTTCGTTTTTTCTATGAAATATCATTTTTTTAGTGAATAGTGATAAATACTATATTTTAGTTAATAACTTCCTTTTCATTAAAATAATTATTAATATTAAATTATATTATCAAGTTTTTTAATGTCATGTTGTATAAATTATTAACACATTAATAAATATTATTTCATTAGAGTCCATTTAAATTTTTAATTGAATATAAAAACATAACAATCTTTTGATCATTTTCTCTTCCAAAACCAGTTAATCTGTCTGTCTATGAGATTAACATTCATCCTAATTTTCCCACTTATGTGATTTTAATTTTTAAAATCCAACATAAACCATTTTAATCAAAATAATATTTTATTTCTAATATGTTAAAATTAATTTTTGACAAAAAATATCAAGGAAAGTGATTAAAATTAATTATAGTGATTAAGGTGTAATTAGGCATAAAATAGACTAAAACCCAATGTTTAAGGGAAGAAATGACCTATCCACTTTTACAACACACATTTTCTATAAATATATCGTCCATAAACCTTCCATTTTTATTTTTTTGGTTTTTATGAATTTTTCGCTAATATAATGTGCACACCTATCATGTTTCCAAAAATTCCAAGTGATTCCTTTACCTTTCCTATAAAAGGCCACCACCTCTACCCATTCTTCACACCTCTCTAAAATATTAATATTGGAAATGATATACCCATATGTCCTCACAATATCACTACCCTATAACTCAAATCCTAATTTTGGTGATAATACCTTCCATGGATACCTTTTGGTTCAAACCAAAAAAAGTTACCTAATTAAGAGGGAACATGTTCTCTCAAGATTTTTAGTTTCATTTCCATTCTCCACTTTCTATAATATTCTTATTATATGATTAAAAAAAACTAGTATCATAAAGATAATATGATGTTGTTATACTATTTTTTATAACTACACTTAAAAAACCCTTCATCTAATGGGAAACAAAAATACTATTTAAGTGAATAGTGAATTACTGTCTCACGAAACGATGATTATTCAATTATCCATTACCGCCTCATATTGTGGAAATTATGATAGACACTATATTTATATTTGAAATATAGGTTATTTATAATGTTTTACCCTAATGTAATTTTTATTTAAAACATACCATTATTCTTTACTAGTTGTTTACATACTATAATCTCGTTTGAGGAAGTGTGGACTACCACCCCCTCAAAGCGATGTAATTCATTTTCACTATACATAGAATGTATAAATTAATGGAAATAATTAAAAATAAGTTACATACAAAACATAAATAATATATTAATTAAATAATTATAGATTTTTATATTATATATATATTACCTCATTTATTACCCATTCACACACTTTAAAAAAGATAACGACATTCGTGGATCTGCAGACCACCACCTCCTCGACATAATGTGATTCCTTTTACATAAATAAATTATATATGTAAGTATATATTATTAAATAATACTTTATTTATTATATAATGATTTTTGTGGAAGGATTTTAGTTACTTACCTTCTTTCCACAATGATCTTTTATGAAATGGGAATGTTACTCCTGAGTACGTACGACCTACCATCTCCATGAATGTAAAAATGATTCATTTTTAATAATCATATATAATTATTTTTTAAATTTAACATTTTTTTATAAATAATATAATTATTTCATTTTTATTATTTTATAGATGTCATATAAATACTGTATTGACCATAGTTAACCGATGAAAGATGTTTTTGTCCCATAAACCGAATCTGGTGAAAACACACGACATAAAATTAATTGATTATGTATTTTTACACAACATGGTAATAAGTAAAATAAATTTATTTATAAACATGAAAATGGTTCTAAATGAATTATAAAATTAACATATATTTGTTATACAATAAGTTAAAGGACATTCACCCAAAAGGAAACACGTGATATGGAATTATTTTCTCACTTTTCTTTCTATGAGGTGTAATATATTATTGTGCAACTAATTTATTATATATATATATATGGCATAATACTTCCAAATTAACATATAATACTATTAAAACTATTATATTCATGGTATGTATGTTATTCATTTGTTGATTATCACTTTTGGATCCTTCGATTCATGTGTAAGGGATTATTTTCTCATTTTCATTGAATATGGTATACATAATTGGTATACATAAACTATATTATATATGGTGTAATTATTTCAAAAGAGACATATAATATCATGTACCCTATTATCTTTATGTAATTTAAATGTTATATTTATTGATTAACTCCATTGGGTTTTCTAATTCATTTATTACCACATTGGTAATGAACTTCCATCCCACTTTTCACATTCAGGAGATAATTGTCATGTTCGCTACGTACATATTTTGTGTGGTGTATCTAATTTGTATTTTTATATATTATATCATTAATTCATTTTCCTTATTTTTATTTAATACATTCATTTAATATTAATATTTCACTTGGTTTACGATTTAAAAATGCTTCAAAGTGGTATTGGACTCTTTGGAATGTTTAATGATTTTATTCCTCAAGACTAATCCTATTGATATATGAATGGAGTTTCTATTCTAGGAAATTATAGAACCATTTTTCAATAATCCATTTTATTCATATCTATTTATTCATTTCATTTTCATGTATTTATATCATATTTCATTATTTGGTACTCAGGTTTTTAGAAAATGTTTTTACGAAAATATGACAGTATTTCTCTCTTTAGTTGAAGAACCTTTTTTCCTCTAAAAACCATGTTCTATTAAAAAAAATTTCAAAAAAATTTCAAAATTATTAGGTAAATAAACATTTACCATTGTTTCTTTTACCAATCTCTTAGAAGGAACCTTCTTGTTTCTATCAAAATAAGGTATTTTCTAACCTTTTTCTATAAAAAGGAATATTCTTTTTACCTTGTACAACATGTCTGGATATTTCCGCCATCATTTCAATGAATCATCCTTTTTAATTTCAAATGGATTATTTTTAATTAATTTTTTTTAAAATTGGTTTTCACTGAAAGGTAGATTGAAAAGGTTTTTTTAAAAGAAAAGGATATTTTCATCAAGATTAATTTTAAAAGTTAATATTTTATTTAATCAATGACGACAACCCTATATTTTACTCCACTTGGGATTTGTTGTATTGATTCCATACTTATTATTCCTCTAGAAGTTTTTTGATTTATTTGGACTAGGATAGTATTAATATTCACTTCCTTAATCGTTTTAGTCTGCTTCAAATATATACTCTCTTATGAAAATTAAGCATTGAATTTCCCCAAAATTATCAATTTCATTTTTCATGGATATTACAATTACCTAACCGATATACTATTTTACATGCGGTGTCTAATTTTACATTTATTTGATTATTTGGGGAAATATTGATAAATAAGTATAATTATTCAATATGAATATTTGTTAAGTCATGTTATTTGTTTGATATATGAGGAATGCTTTGGAAATACAATACACGGGGCAGAGACCATTTAAGGAAATCCCCTCAACACATAGGTAGTCCCATTGGATGAATTAGTTTCCCAAATTGGAATAGTTAAACAGTCTTTTGACGGTATAGTTTCTCTTGTACCTAGAAAACCTGGCCTCCAATAAATAATCATTTCATTCATATTAGTTATAGTTATTATTCATCCATGAGATTTTTTATTGACATATCTATGAACACTTTTCATTTCAGTTCATTGATTAATGGAATGTGTTTTAGTTTCATACCTTTTAATATTTATTTTTCCTTATATAATTATTTGAATATAAATTTTTTATAGTTATTTCCTTTATATATTGATTATGTACTACCTTTCTATTTTTTGATTACATGGCATGTTTGTTTAGTTATTTATCTTTCTATACTGACCATTCTCATTTATTCATTTTGGGTTCCACTATACATGGACCTTAATGAGAATTTGAGCTCACCAATATTATGTTTGATTCCCTAGGAATCCAAGAAGTGTACTATGAATGATATATAAGAATATACTAAATGGATTATAGTTATCCTTGGAATAATTTTTTTATAAATAAGAAGAAAAATTATGTTGTAATCAATGTATTCATTTTTAATTCAATACTCATTTATGTTTCAGAATTACCAAGACTACAAAACGGATCGGTCCTTCAGGGTTTGATTCCTTGTAAGCATGCCAATGTAATTGATAGAAGACACCGACTTTAGGCTATCCGGTGCTAGGACACCATAGTTAGTATCAAAGAATGTTTAGAAGAAACCTTTGGAACTAGATTTATAAAAACCAAGAATATTAAGCATACCCTTAAATTATTATTTCAAGAATTATAGATGAAAACACAATAATTTTGTTAAAGTTTATATTTGGTTGGTATTCCTAGAAATAAATCCCTCTATGGATACTATAAGGAGACATGGTTCTGGCACAGATGTACCTCGGAGTAGCAACTTTGGCAAGGTGTTCTGGGCTTGACTATGGGTAACCTGGTACACAACAACGGGCCTTCCTACCCATTTGGTTTGACACTCCTATGGGATATACACCGGATGATACAATGTTTCTTGATAAACCATTATGAAGTATTTGGATATATAATAAGTAATATAAGATGAATCTAAGTATTTTAATATTGAATATATGGTGTCATGATTTATAAATCGAAATAATGATATTATGGATAAAACCTAGACCCAGGAAGTACCTATATGGAAATAAAATGGATGAAGTATTTATTTCTTGAGGATTTAGTAAAAATTTTAATTAAAAGGATATTTATTATTTAACATTATTCTTAGGTTTTCCATCATGATTATTTTGTGATTTAATTTAATGTGGTTTTAGAAAAGAAAAATCTATAAGCCAGTTGACAACCAATAATATCTGGAAAGGCCACAAGTCTTCAACCCATAACCAAAGAATGATAAGGGTTTCATAGCAACCTGTTGACTTACAAAATTTCCTTGTTAATTGTTATTTTTATAGGTTAAAAAAATTAAATAATAAGTATTAATGATTAACCAATAATAACACTTTTAAGGATTATGGATTAATATATTAACCATATGAGTTTTGAATGATAGTTATGGACAAATATATAGACATGTCACTCTTTTATAGGCCTTAAGATCCTTAAAAATATCTTTTAATGCTTCCGGAATAAAAAAATACATCGTTGGTAAATAATTTTTCGGAGTAAAGGGATAAATTAGATTTTGATCAAGAATAAACAATAGATAGGATTGTTCATATGAAAATGAAACTTATCAATTAAGAATAGTTTTATATATTCTTGGTCAATAATAGGATTACCCCAGATTACTAAAATGAAATTGAAATAAAAAAATTCCTAATACATAAATTTCTATTGAACCAATGACATTATAAATCATCATAGATATATGTATTTGAGGCCCTTAAATTTCCATTGGACATTCACATGCTTTGGATTTATGACCCCATTCAATCCCGATAATTATTTACATTTTTTCTCCATGCACATATATCTACTTTCCATTGATGTTCTTCCACATTGAGACTTGGGTAAATGGTGTTTCATGTGACCTTAGTACATTCCATTCTCTCTTTTATAGAGGATTACTTATGTACCCTTCTAATGATGTGAGATTTTTAACATAAAAAGTGCCAAGAAATCTATCGTCATGTCAGATTTTAAATTGTAAGGTCAAATTTTAAATAATTTGGGGGAGAATGTGTCACCCTAAAAAACTAATGTAATAACATTCTGTTAGAGGGCATGTATGATGAACAACAATAAGTGCATTAGGTAATATAATATCTATATACATTATAATATATTTACTATTTATATTATATTCTATATACTTCAACTCATGGAACCCCTGGTCAGATTTCAATTCATGCAACATTGAGTAAGTGTACATCATACGCAACAACGACCTTCCTCTATAGCTTATGATAGACAGAAAAGCGTCCTTCTTCAATGGAATACGCTATACACATTGTCGAGTCTTACCGATAAATAATCTATAATTAATAAATTATTATACTATATATTATGATATAAACTATCCATTATAAATAGTATTAACTACTATAGGAAAATATATGGTTTAGACCAAAAAATAATATTTTAACAATTAATTATAAATGAATAAAATAACCGATTAAATATTAAAAGGATAATTTTATAGAAAACTATTTTTAAGCTCACAAAGTTTTTCTACGATAATAGACTAAATTAATTATAATTAGTCAGTTTTATTAAGGTAATAAATATGTTACATATTCAATAAATTATTTTTAATACTCATCCAATATATTTGGTATGAAAAAGACAAGAGAAACCCAAATATTTCACATAAAAACCAACATCTTAATAAATGAATTCTTACATCCTTTCAATAGATAACCTATTTCAAATAATAATTTTTAAACTTTTATGAATTATATTTGATCAAATAAAATTTATTTTCGATGTCATAATGATGAAATTATCTTATGCTGAATGTTTTGTATTTTTCCATGAAATATAATTTTTTTTGCGGATAAGTGAAAAATACTGCGTTTTAGTTAAAAAAATTCATTTTTGTTTAAATAATTATTAATTATAAATAATATTATATATTTATTTTAATTTCGCATTGGTTCAATTATTAATCTATTAATAAAATTTATTTTATTATAATCTATTTAACATTTAAATTGAAAATAAAAACATAACAATCTTTTGAACATTTTCCTACTAAAAAATTTATTCCATCTGTCTATGAGATTAGCATTAATCCAACCTTTTCTTCTTCTATGATTTGAATTTTTAAAATCTAATATAAATCATTGTAATGAAGATAATTTTTGTGCATAATAAGATCAACTTATTTTTTGAAAAAATTGATTCACAACTAAAAATCTATTCTTTCACAACGATTTGAAACTATTGGGAATGGCCCAGAAACTATTAGGATAGATTATCCCAAAGGTTTCATGAACTATTGGAACCTGGGCCATTGGGATATCCATATACCAATGGTTCACATTGTCCCATTGGTATAGGGAAATTTGGATCTCAATATGCCAACAGTTAATGATGAACTGTTGGGATAAATTGTTTGAATATTTCAGCTAGAACCATTGGCCTAAAGCTCTCTGGAAATTATGTTTCTCCAATGGTTCAGCTTGAACCCTTGGGATAAATCTCTTGGGGAATAATGGTGTCCTAATAGTTTAGATTGAATAGTTGGAACCATAGTTACAAGAATTATACAAAGGTTCGCCAATGGTTTTTAAAACATTGGCATATCCCCCCCCCACTCATTTTAATAGACATCGCCTACTGTAAAATTCATGGATTCAACCAACAACATAAAATCTTGCCGGAAAACACACTAAAAACACAGAAAAAACACAACAAATAACCTACAACCTTCAATCTCAAAAAAACACATTCCAAACATAGAAAACACACAACAAACAAAAAACACCCATGAAACCTGAAATCACACAAAAACACACTGAAAACATAGAAAACACACAGAAAACCAACAATCACAAAGAAACATACAAAAACTAATTACAAACACACAGAAAAATCACTGCAAACACAAAAACAAACTAACAAAAACTCAATATAATAACATGTAATCACAATGAAACCCCACAAAAACTCACTGCCATCAAACACAAAAACTCACTACAATCAAACATAGAAACTCATAGGATATTGGGATTCAACATTGACCCTGCTGAGTGTTGAATTCATAGGATGCAAATATTCAACCATGATCCTGATGAGTGTGGAATTATTAGGATACTGTGATTTAGCCTTCATGTCTATGGATTTTTTTATGTAATACCCATGGACTTGAAGATGTGACTATAGATGTGGGAATTCACAAGTTGTCATGGAATCGACTCTATCAAAATTGAAATTCTATTTCCTAAGGAGCAAAGGAATTATTTGATACTAAATAATGTTTCACATTCTAGGACGTCTAGGAATTTACCATTGTTCCAAATAGCATTTGATTTCTTATGGGGAATTGGTTGTGGGATTTCTGCAAACAGATTTTGTAATGGCTCGTACCCTCCTAGTTCAGTACATTACCAAAAGCTCGGTTCTAAGAAATAGTTAAACCGTTACAGTGGCACTGGTCATGGTGGCACCATTATGGTGATGTCGTCGTGGTTGCACCGTTGTGGTTGCACCGCTTTTAGTAGCTCACTAAACTAGTGACACCATCCTGGTCGCACACCAAAACAGTGGAATCATCACGATAGCACACAAAAATGGGGGCACCGTCAGGGTCACAGACTGAAACGATGGCACCGTCACAATTTCAAACAGAAATGGTGGCACCGTCACGGTCAGACGCTGAAATGGTGGCACCTATTTACAGTGTCTCACTGAGCCGGTGGAACCATAATGGTGGCACCGTAACTGTGGCACTATCACGGTGGCACAGTCAGGTTCGCACACTGAAATGGTGGCACCGTGACACTAGCACTGCGATTGTGGCACTATTACGGTGGCACCATGTCTATCTTTCTTTTTTGGACTTCGTTCTTTTTTCCTATTTCCAACTTTTCTCCTCCTGCAACGTATCTTTTGACGTAAATGTGTTTTTATACCCCTTTAAAATCCCTTGAAAGCCCATAAATGATATCTAAAATCCCCCAAGAGTCGGGCAACCCTTGACTTACCAAATATTTTGGATTTTTCCTCGGTGCCACACCATTTTCCTATACTTCTAGTTCCACCCATATTACATGTTTTCATATATTTAAAATAAACACTTTAACTAACTTCCATTATGGCCACCTCTCCAATTAGAATTATTAAATAAAAATTAATTCCATCATGTGTAACCATCCAACTGCATGGTGAAACCACGATCCACCTTTAAATCCACTAAAGATTTCATATCCTGTAACTCTAGGATTTTACTTTTTATCCTAGGAGAATTCTTTCTTCTTTAGGGATGGTCTCATTTCCTTATTCTCCTTACTGAATTTGGAGTCCCTCTTCCCATAGCAAGTGGTGCCGCCGTGTTGGAGCCTTTCCTGCTCAGTCGTGGAATCCCCAAAGTTCCTCCCATGTAAGCCATGCATCCCCAATTCTTGGCAGATGTGGAAATACTTCGATCGTTGATCATCCAAGTAGGGTTATTTCTTTGTCTCTGTTTAATGTGATTCATGCAGGGTAGGTATGCTAATTTTTATATGGGAATGGATGAAACCAAACCTTAATGAAGATAATAAGTGGACTTTTAATGAATTAATGGGTGTGTTTGATGATTTTGTGGTACTCTATTACCATTTCGTATATGTTTTGAACTGTATGGGCTTGTGTCCACTAAAAATCATGGATGTTGGTGGTCATTAATTGTGCACTAATGGACCCCTATATTCTGTGATGATTCAATGGTTGTAACATGGAAATGGGTTAATCATGTAAACTTGGTTGATTAAATGAATGTACAGTGAACAAGAAACCCTATGTGATCACCCCAGTTAACCAAACTAAAAGAAGAAACTCAACAAATGGTGTGATAGAATCTAGAAACTCCCTTCCTCTGTCTTGGAAATACGTGGGGATCTTCTTCTTGATTCATGTGAGGTGACATTGATAGGGATGGGATCCCTTGTTGTGGTGAAGTTGTTGGTTTGCATATCTGAGATCGTCTGGGGATGTATGATGGGGCTTGGTTTTCTTTTAGTACATTGAGGGATCTCATGGATCCATTTTTTTATTGTGACATTACAAGAGAATCAGGTGTGAATGCTTAATCTGATACTTGGTTGTTTTTCATTACATGGCTTATGGCTATGCCTATTAGTTTCACATTAGTGATGAATTATTTAAAACAAAACCACTCTAATGTGATAACAAGAATGGGTTCAATGGGGATTTGTTTTCTGGGAATGAGTTGTGACTTGGCTACGGGTGGTGTGCAATTTATGAATGAATAGTAATAAGGGTGTTTGTGTATAGGCTAGTTTCGGAACCCCTAGACTGGTATGAGTTTTGGTTTACCTATACATATAATTTAGTTCTTATGTTTCTTATTCACA
This sequence comes from Viscum album, assembly GCA_963277665.1. Taxonomy (NCBI): domain Eukaryota; kingdom Viridiplantae; phylum Streptophyta; class Magnoliopsida; order Santalales; family Viscaceae; genus Viscum; species Viscum album. Next base: position 1,827,281,193 of record OY728119.1, on the reverse strand, counting down.
CCCCACCCTAGTTGATAACATTCTGTGGAACACCCCTATTTCAATGGGGGAGGGTGATTTTCCCGACACCCCTATGACTAGCTGGTTATTAGCTCTTTTTATACTCACTTTCCAGAGTATCCCAAGACTCTTCAGGAAGACTGTAATATCCTGAGGTCCCTTATAGTCTAATATTATTTGGGTATGGAACATTTGGGTGGTTATCCCATGTGTGTGTGGGCAAGTTGCTTCCCAAGTGTCTTCAGGATGAGGCCCATGTGCATTTGGACATGGCAGTAGTTGTTCAGGACTAGCTATCTTCATGCGTGGTGGTAGTTATTGTGGCCCAGGTGTCTGTGGGAATAGTTACGTGTGGTGGTGGCCCAGTTGTCTGTTGGTGTGTTTACGTGTGGTTGTGGCCCATTTGTTTATGGGTGGGGTGAGTGGTTGTGGTAGCCCAGGTGTGTGTGGGCATGGTATGGAAGTGGGACTACGATGAAAATGGAGGGGAAGGTCTGATGTGTAGGATGTCTTCAATAATCAGTGGGAATTTGGTGTGGGGTGCCCAAACATCGACGTATTATTACTATTACATTACATGACTTATGTTTTTTGGGGAGTGTTCCTCGGTTAGGTTTGCGTGGATTGTTTTCTTATTAGGTGCTTGGATATATCCTTTTCACATGGGGAATTAGAATGCCTCCCCACTTGTGTATGAGAGACTTTCATTTCCCTACTAAGTATACATGTATACTCACCTTACTTATATAAAACTCATTTCATATTTCTAGGAGGACTTTGAGGACCATGCATGATCGTACTAGTTCAGACATTGGAATAGTTGTTGTTGCTGTTTTTCAATTCATTGGTATTTCCCTTCGGAGTTTTCTTGTATTTTTGAAAATATTATTTGAACCATGCATATTGGAATGGATTGATTGGGCATTACTTTTACTTCTAGTTTTGGTGATGTTTGGGACTTACTGGCTTATCTTCTGGTCCTACTAAATAAAAAGGGAATGCCTTATATTTTTATGTATGTGATTTTAAACCTTTGGTTCTAGTCGCCACTCCAAGAGCTATTGAAGGCAGATCTCGGGGGGTCATTATCTCCCCTTAAAAATTAGGAAGGAAGGCTCTGGAAATTTGTTATCCCTTCTCTCATCTTGGTGAAGGCGGGTCATGAATGAATGGTATTAGAGGATGCGGTTGGGATATAGGATTGAACTCGAGGATAGGTGTAGTGAGGATTGCATGGAATGGTAGGGAAACAGTGTTGGTAAATCTTGGGACATGAAATAGGCTAGAGAAGACTAGTTAGGAAATGGGATTTTAGGTCCTCTATTATCCATTGAAAGGACCCAGGGCCTACCGATCGACCAAGTGGGGCACCACTGATTGCAGGATAGAGACCCTAGGAATGTTATATGCATCAAAATTAATTAATTTCTATTGTGACTTGGTAATTTTAGGGATTTAAAATGAATAAAAACTCTTAAAATTAAAATCAATTTTCTATACTACTCGGGCTTAGGCATTCCTTATTTACCATATAGTTATGGCACCAAGACGACGACCACGAGTAGTGTAGGCGATCAATGCCCCGGAGGTTGATTTTATTGATCAGCAGAGGGCTGACCGAGAGGGAGAGGATGATCAGTGGCAGAGCACGATTCATGCCTTTCAGCTATAGACCCTCTAGAAATATAAGGGCAGCGTCTTCGATATGAAGACAGAGATCTGGCTTGAGGAGCTGGTGATATATTTCAGCTTGATCTGGGCTTCGATGAGGTACTGGGTTCCTCTAGCTATCAGCCAGATGTGAGGTGCAGCGCATCAGTGGTGGATGCTCTATCCTGGGGAGAATAGGGAGGTAGAGGTTACATGGACTGGCTTCGAGAGGGAGTTCCGGGCGGAATTCCATTATTCCACGATGAAGGTATAGAAAAGGTAGGAGCTACTCTCCAATCAGCATGGGGGTAGGTTATTGGGAGAATTAGGGATAAATTTTGAGGATCTCCTTCTCTTTTATCTATACCTCTTTCTGGATAAGGAGTCTCTGGTGAGATGTTTAGAGGAGGCACTCTAACCTTCTATCCAGTATGTTGTTACTCACTTCACAGTACCGACATACTTTGAGGTCTAGAAGAATGATGATGTGGTAAAGAGGTTGCACACACTAGGAGGTATTCCGTGAGAGGGGATCCAGTTTGGTTTGTCCAAGGGGAAGGCTGTTAGTAGAAAGCCTCCAGCGTCCGGGCCTTTTAGGTTTCAGCCAGTGGGGAGAAAGCCCTAGTAGTTCCAGTTTCGATCTCCCGGTCCTTCTCCTTTCCTCTTGGGCCGAAGACTGAGATTATTCATATGTGGAAGCCGTGTCCACCTTCACAATCAATGCCCAGACCGAGTGCAGTATAGTGGGGGTAGGTGGGTTCAGTGCCCACCTCAGCAGCAGCATTTTCCAGCCCGACCCTTTTAGCAGCTACATTTGGGATAGTGAGATACTGCTCCTTCGACAGCAGACATTGTTGGAGGAGGTCAACCTCAAGGTGATCTCTAGTAACCTCGACTATGGTGTGTTTGGGGAGGTGGCCGAATGTCAAGGGGCATAGGATCTTAGGGTGGGCAGTCACACGCCACAGAGGCAGTAGTTCCCGTAGGGCCAGAAGTTATTCGAGGTACAATAAGTTTGTTTAGTACTATTTCTTACACATTGTTCGATTCCGGATCATTGTACTCCTTTGTTTCACCCAGTATAGCCCATTCATTGGGACTATATGTAGAGAGACCAATAGTACCCCTAGTTTTGAGTACGCCAGTCAGAGGTCACACAAACTTGTCTCGTTTTTTCCAAGGATGTAGACTGATGTTGGGAGGTTATCAGTCCAGTGGGGATATTCTTTTGCTACAGATGCAGCCGTATGATGTCATTCTAGTCATTTAATGGCTATACTCTGTATTTTTTTTGTCGATTTCTCCTGTAGAAGGATCGTGTTTTCTAATATTGGTGGCCAGTGTGAAGCTTTTTTCAGCGAGCGGGGTTTCTAGGAGGGCAGTCGGCGAGTGGAGCATCTCCTTTCCTTGTTAGCTATGCTATCAGTGGATTCGGCATATACAGAGATGGTGGATGTCCTAGGGATTGTCAGTGAGTTCATGGACTTCATCCATGAGGAGGTGGTGACTCGACCCCCCTCGACGTGACATTGAGTTCGGGATAGACTTGAAACCTGGTGCCCATCTGATTTCGAGGGATCCCTATTGAATGGAACCTTCTGAGTTGTGGGAGTTATATATTCAGATTGAGGCTCTGAAGAATAAGGGTTTTGTTCAAAAAATCACATCACCATGGGGCACTTTGGTCTTGTTTATGAAGAAGACAAATAGTGGTATCATACTATGCATAGACTACTGGAGATTGAATCATGTAACGATCAAGAACTGTTACCCTATCCCGGGGATAGACGAACTCTTTGACCAATTGAACGGGGTAGGATGGTTTTCCAAGATAGACATGTGGTCATCATACCACCAATTGAGGGAGAAGGAGGGTGACATCTCAAAGACTGCCTTCAGGTGTAGATATGGGAACTTTGAGTTCGTGGTCATGTCGTTCGGCATTACGAACACGCTAGCCGTGTTCATGGGGATCATGAACTCCATATTCTAGGAATAGCTGGGCAATATTGCAGTCGTGTTTATTGAAGACATCCTGATCTACTCAATATCATAGGAGTATCATGCTGATCATCTGAGGATGGTTTTAGAGGTCCTCTGACAGCACCAGATCTATTGGAAATTGACCAAGTGCAAGTTCGGGAAATGAAAAGTGCACATCCTTTGACATGTAGTATCCATGTAGGTGATAACGGTGGACCCGTTGAAGTTAAAAGACATTTTTTTGTTGGGAATCACCCAAGAACGTGTAATAAGTTTGTAGTTTCCTAGGTTTATCATGTTACTACCGGAGGTTCGTACCCAAACTCTACCAAGTTGTAGAACCTTTGATAGCCTAGACCAAGAATGATCAGGATTTTATGTGGAGTTAGCAGTGCCAGGTAGCCTTCAGTTATCTGAAGGGGAGACTGGTTACTGCCCCAGTACTAAGGTTTTCAGAAGAAACTGGGACGTTTAAGGTGTTCTGTAATCCTTTAGGCCAAGGCTTAGGGTGTGTGTTGATGCAACAGCTGGGGTGATCTCTTATGGTCTAGGTATTTACGTCCCCATGAGAGTAACAATGCCACCCATGATTTGGAACATGCAGCGGTAATGTTCACACTAATGTTGTGGAGACATTACCTCATTGTGGATCACTTCAGGGTCTTCACTGAGCACAAGAGCATGAGATATATCTTCTACCAATGGGAGCTGAACTAATGGTTATAGAGGTGGATGGAGTGTATTTAGGACTACGACTTTGAAATCTCTTACACTAAAGGTAAGGGGAATGTGGTGGCTGATGACTTTACCTGGAAGTCACAGAAAGATGTGGTTTGAGAGTCGGAAGATTCTTGGAAGGTGATGGAGGAGTTGGCTTCCCTACACCTAGATGCAGGGGTGGAGGGTGGTAGAGGCTGTCTGTTCCAGATGACAGTGCAGTTCTCTATGTTGTAGCTGGTGGAGGAGTCGCAGTGGGGGGACATAGAGGTTGAAGTGATGCGCATTCGGGTTAGCTGAGGTTATTCTCCAAGAGGATCGTAGGAAGATGAGCAGAACCGGATGATGTTCCATGTGAAAATGTTGGTTTCGATGGAAATGTGCAAGATATTTCTTTGGGACTTCCACAACTCTCCGCTAGTATTACAAAAAAGAGTTTCCAAGATGTACCGGGGCTTGAGGGGTCAGTTTTGGTAGCCCAGGGTGAAACGGGCAGTGTTAGAATTCATGGCGAAGTGCCCTGTTTGTCTTCAGGTGAAGGCTAAACATTACATCTTGGGGGTCTGTTACAACCTTTAGATGTCCCCGAGTGGAAGTGGGACAACATCTCGATGGATTTCGTCACCAGACTACCCAGAGTTCAAGGGGGCTGTGACACCATCTGGGTAGTAGTGGACCAGCTGAAGAACTCAACCCACTTCCTAGAAATCAAGGAGTTGAGTGTAGTGGAAGCCCCAACATAGTGGTATGTAGATGAAGTGGTGAGGTTTCATGGAGTTCCGAGGTCCATAATCTCCGATCAGGATACCCGGTTTAACTCACACCTATAGAAAAGTTTTCAACATTCTTTTTGCACCCACCTATGCCTCAAAAATTCCATCCACCCCCCAACAGATGGGAAGATAGAGCACACCATCTAGACATTGGAGGATATTCTAAGGGAATGTGTTTTGGACTTTGGGGGATTGTGGGTGTGACACTTCCCTCTGGTTGAGTTTTCCTACAACAATAGATATCCCTCAACCGTTGGCTTGGATCCATTCGAAGCCTTGTATGGGAGGCCATGTACCTCACCCGTCTGCTAGAAAAAGGCCAGGGAAGCATGTTTTATTAGCCCGGAGGTGGTACGGAGCACGAAGAAGAAGGTCAGCTTGTGCGTGAGAGGTGAAGGCAGCCCAGGACCAGCAAAATTTGTATGCTGATAATAGGAGGAAACCCTTGGAATTCATGTTTGAGGACCATTTGTTCTTGAAGGTCTCCTCTCAGCGTGGATAATAGAGGTTTTTTAGGGGTAAGACTTCTCAAAGGATCGTTGGACTCTTAGAGGTGTTGCGGTGGGTCGTAAAAGTGGCTTATCATCTAGAGATACCACTACAGCTACTAGGATTGCACGATGTCTTCCATGTGTCTCAACTCTGTCGGTATCTACATGATGATTCACACGTCCTCAACTAGGGAATGTTGGATATCGATGATGATGCGACATTTGTAGAAATACCAGTGATGATCAAAGGTCGTGAGGATAAGGTTCTATGTGAATGAACAATTCCCTTGGTTCGTGTGTTAAAGAGGAATGGTGGCCTCAAAGAGAGTACCTGGGAACGGGAGGCACAGATGCGCGCCCAGTACCTAGAGCTGTTTTGAGTTTGGATCTCTTCTGTTTCGTACTTGTTTGTGAAGTAGTGATTATCCTTATTAACTATGAAATGTGTCATTTTCCTTGTTCTCTAAATGTTTGTGAAGGGTCTTGACTATGGAGAAGGGAGGACTTGATCCCTAATCTAGACACATTAGAGTGGATGTGATTAGCCCTGTGTGGGCGAGTCAGTGCTACCCAAAGAAGATAGTATCTTGACATGGCGGAAAATACTCAAAAATCTATATTCTAGGATACTGACACCTTTATATGTTGTGTGGTAACTTGAGGGGGAGGTCTTAATAGATTTCAAGGAAGTTTTCTCCTAAGAGGTATCTTTTGAAGGTGGTTTTTCGGATCCCTCTCTTTTCTTCAAGTTTATCCTTGAATTCTCGAGGTCGAGAATACTTTGAGAGGTAACTGATGTAATTGCCTGGACCCTCCTAGTCTATTAAATTGCTAAAATATTGGTTCCACCAAATAGTTCTACCATTATAGTGGATCTAGTCATGGTGGAACCATTACGGTGACACTATCATGGTCGCATTGTTGCGGTGTCACCGCTTGCGGTGGCTCACTGAACCGGTGACACCATCACGGCTGCACCCCGAAACAGTGGCACCGTCATAGTCGCACACCGTCACAGTTGCACCATCATAGTGGCACGGTCACAGTCGCACCATCAAGGCTGCACACAGAAATGGCGGCACCACTAACGATGGAACCATAACGTGGCATTGTGACCATGGCACCGTTACGGTGGTGCCATGTCTTTCTTTTGTTTTGACCTTGTTCTTTTTTCCAGTATCTGACTTTTTCCACCCTTGAAACTTATATTTTGATGTAAATGTTTTTTTATACACCTTTAAAATCCATTGAAGTCCAATAAACAATATCTACAATCCCCCAAAAGCTGGGCGACCCTTAACTTACCAAAATCTGTGGCTTTTTCCTTGGTGCCACACCCTTTTTCCATACATCCAATTCTTCCCCCGTTACATGTTTTCCTCCATTTAAAAAAACTCTTTAACCCACAGCCATTATGGAAACCTCTCAGATGTGAATTATTAAATAAAAATTAATTCCATAGTGTGTAACCATCCAACCACGTTGTGAAACCACGATCTGCCTTTAATGTCTTTCATGATTTCATATCCTGTAACTCCAGGATATTACTTTTTATCACACAAGAATTATTTCTTCTTCGGGGAAGGTCTCTTTTCCTTCTTCTCCTTGGTGCGTTTGGAGTCCCCCTTCCTGAAGCTAGTAGTGCGCCCATGCTGGAGCCTTTCCTTATCAATATTGGAATCCCCAAAGTTCCTCCCATATACGTTGTGCATCCCTAGTTCTTGGCGCGTGGGGAAAGACTTCAATCATTGATCATCCAAGTAGGGTTCTTCCTTTATCACTCTTTACTATGTATCATGTAGGGTGGGTATGCTAATGTTTCTATGAGAATGGATGAAACCAAATCATAATGAAGATAATAAGGGGAATTTTAAAGAATGAAGGGGTGTGTTTGAGTATGATTTTGTACTATTTTACCCTTTATTACATGTTTTGAATTGTATGGGATGGTGTCCACTGAAAATCATTGTCATTTTTTGTCTTTCCTTGCGCACTAATGGGCCCCTTTATTTTGTGATGATTGAATGGATGTAACATGAAAATGTGTTAATCATGTAAAATCGGTTGATTAAATAAATGTTCAATGAACTTGAATCCCTATTTGAACACCCCAGTTAACCAAAAAAAAAGATTAAACTCAATGAATGGTGAGATAGAATCTGGAAACTACCATGCATTGTCTTGGAAATATGTGTGGGTCTTCTGCTTGATTCTTGTGGGGTGACGTGGATGGGGATTGGATCCCGTTTTGGGGAGCATTTTTTGGTATGTGGATCTGAGGCTGTGTGGGGTTGTATGTTGGGGCTTGGTTGGGTTCCAGTACTTTGAGGGATCTCACGGATCCCTTTTGATGTTGTGACATTACAAGAGAACTGTGTGTGAATGCTTAATATGCAACTTGGTTGTTTTTCCTTCTTTTTCTTGTGGCTATGTCTATTATTTTTCCAGTAGTGATGAATTATTTAAAACAGAACCACTAGATTGTGATATCAAGAAATTTTTTAATGGGGAATCGTTTTCTGGGAATGAGTTGTGACTTGGCTGCATGAAATGTTTTTTTATGAATGAATAAAACCTAGGGTGTCTGTGTATCGGTTGTTTTTGGAACCCCTAAGTTGGAATGAGTTCTAGTTTACCTATATATATAATTTAGATCTTAGGTTTCTTATTCGCACCCCACCCAAGTTGAGTACTTCATGTTGAACACCTCCATTTCAATGGAGGAGGGTGTTTTTTCTAACACTCTTATGACTTACTCGTTATTAGCTCCTTTTCTACTCCCTTTGCCAAGTATCCGAAGAATCTTCAGGTAGGCTGTTATGGCCTAAGGTCTATTAAATCCCATGATTCATCGAGTAGGGAAAGTTGTTGTGGTTTTCCCAGGTGTGTGCAGGAAGGTTGTTTCCCAAGTGCCTTTGGGATGAGGCCTAGGTGTCTTCAGGTATAGAAGTAGTTGTTTGGGCCTAGGTGCCTTCGGGCGTAGCGGTAGTTGTTCTGGCCTAGGTGTCTATGGGTGTGGTTATGTCTGGTTGTGGCCCAGGTGTCTGTAGACGTGGTTACTTGTGGTTGTGGCCCAGGTGTTTGTGGGCGAGGTGAGTCGTTGTGGTAGCCCAGGTGTGTGTGGGTGGGGTATGGCAGGGGGGACTGCGGTGAAAATGGCGAGGAAGTTCTGATGCATATAATATCTTCAATAACCAGTGGTAAAGTGCTGCGAGGTGCCCAAAAATCTATGTGTTATTACTATTACATTGCTTGACATGCATTATTTGGGGAGTGTGCTGTGGTGAGGTTTGGGTGGATTGTTTCCTTATTAGGTGCTTGGTTATCTCCTTTTCTCATGGGGAATTAGAATGTGTCCCCACTTGTTCACAAGGTATTTTTGTTTCCCTACTATGAATACCTAGATACTCACCTTACATTTATAAAACTTCTTTCAGGTTTCCTGGAGTACTTTGAGGATTTGCGGGACCATACGAGTTCGGACGTTGGGACAGTTGATGTTGTAGTTTTTTCTTTCTTTTGTATTTACCATTGTGGTTTTCTTGTATTTTAGCACTTATTATTTGAAACCTTCATATGGTAATGGATTGTTTGGGCTTTAATTTTACTTCCATTTTTGGTGATATTTGGGACTTACTGTCTTATCTCTTGATCCTACTAAATTAAAAGGGTAATGACTTCAATTTTTTCACGTGATTTTATACATTTGGTGCTAGTCTCCACTCCAGGTCCTGTTGAAGGAGGGTCTCAAGGGTCATTATCTCTCCTTTAACTTAATGATGGAAGGGTTTGGAAATATGTTATCCTTTTCCTCATCTTGGTAAAGGTGGGTCCTGAAAGAATGGTATTAGTGGAGGAGATTGAATGATAGGATAGAGCACTGGGTTAGGAAGAGTGAGGATTTAATGGGATGGTAGGGCAACCGTGTTAGGGAATTGTGGAACGTGAAATAGGACAGGGAGGATCAGCTATGACACGGGATTTTACGGACCCCCTTGATCTGATGCAAGGACCATGGGCCTATCGAACAACCAACTGAGGCTATACTGATTGTAGGGTAGAGACCTTAGGATTGTTAAATGAATCAAAATGACTTGTGATCTTGTGTGTCTTGGGAATTTTGGGGATTTAAAATGAATAAAATGTCTAAGAAAATTGAATAACAATTTTCTACACTACTCGGGCTTAGGAATTACTTATTAACCTTGCAGCTATAGAATCTTGATGATGACCATGAGTATTGTGGGTGATCGAGGCCCTGGAGGTTGATTTGGCTGATCAGCAGAGGGTTGACCGAGTGGAGGAGGATGATTAGTAGAAAATTACACTTTGTGCCTTCCAGCGATAGACCCTCAGGAAATATGAGGGCAAAATCTCATATATGAAAACCGAGAGTAGGCTCGAGGAGCTAGTGATAGCTTTTTGCTCGATCCGTGGTCCAACAGAGTACTGGGTTCCTCTGGCTATAAGCCAGAAGCGGGGACTAGCGTGTCAGTGGTGGACACACACTCATGGGGCGAATAGGTAGGTTGAGTTTATGTGGACTGGCTTCGAGAGGGAGTTCCTGGCAGATTTCCACTCTACCACGATGAAGGATGAGAAGAGGAAGAAGCTAATATCCCTTCAGCATGGGATATGTAAGTGAGAGAGTTGGGGATAAAGTTCAAGGATCTTCTTATATCTTCTCCGATCCTCTTTCCGAATGAGGAGTCCCATGTGAGACGTCTAGAGGAGGCACTCCGACCTTCTCTCTAGTTTTCTATTACTCCCTTTACTACAAAATTCTGATACACTAAAACACCCATCCATCCATAAATTCTTTGATAAATGACATAGGGATCTCTCGAACATCTTTCTATACTTCTCTATACACAGGTCCACCATAGTGAGAAGAATGACTTTAGTGAGTGTCCCTGCTATAATTATTCTAATTAGAACATGGGAGAAATATTTCAATATTAATATTCAAAGGAGGAGGCACTAAATCATATGAACTGGTGGTGGTAAGATGAAGCTTACGGTGGGGTGAACCATATTCCTAGAATGTTATAAACAATGATACCGTCATTGTTTTTAGATATATGGGCTCAGGTAAACACCCAAAGGGATGGCCATAAGGCCAGGAAAACACCCCAAATGTGTTTCTCCATAAGATAATGTCACAATAGACCTAATAGAACAAATCAACGATTGAATATGTTACAACAAGGGATCACCAGAAGGTTGTAGTGAGCATCACAATGACACAACTTCTAAAGGTAAATGAAATGATGGAAAATAATCATACATCATACACAAACCATTTAATAATTCATTTTCTTTACCTAAACATGTCAACTTAAAATATAATATTCATAGGGTGAAAAGGAAAGTGTCATGGTCAAGGAATATGACTACTCCGGGAGTGTCATTTGAGCTAAACGAGTATGATAATCCAATTTATATAATTCAAAAAAAATGATAACTAACTATTCAATAAAAAACTCCAACAAGATATATATGAAAAACTCAAACCAAATCTAAACATGATACAAATAACCATCACTACTCTTTGGTTTAGAAAACAGTGTACGTCTATTGGAGGTTTTTTATTAAAATCATGGAATTGATTTACCAAAAAATTCATTTAAGTATATTTATCATTTATTATAAAACTCATTCATTACAAATCAAATGCAATAAGGTAAGCAACTACACTACCATAACTATCATTGCGAGTTTTCAAAGACAACCCACCTCTGTTGGAGGGGTATTATTTTAAAAACCTGAATTTATTTATCAACTAAAAAAATTATATTAAAGAAGGATTATTCAAGATATGAAATTCAAAATAATTAAGAAAATTTAAGAAAGAAAATAAATTAAATTTAAATCATTCTTGAATTAAAGTGGCTAAGAGAGGCACCCTACCTAAAGGTGGAACCAAGTCATCCACTTCGGATCCTAGAGCTTTCTAACTAAAAGCGGCTTCTCCCGCACTGGGTATACACACATTCACAAACATGAAAGGACAAATGGCCCCTATGCACACACCCTCAGGGCCAAGATCTTGTGCAATGGGATCCTTTTACATATACTTATATGCATATAACAGTATCCACTCACCAACATATGCATTTATATATATATATATATATATATATATACATGGGCACACCTATCCCCACACATGCATCATCACTGTCACGGTTTACAATACATGTAATGGGGGTACCCACATAAATATATATACTTACCTATGCACACACATGTGAGTTTACCTTGACATGGAGACTCAAAACCAATGAGTAGGGATCAATTCAGCATCAATCATCACTCGTTTGATGTGTTTCGACTCGCAAATAAAATTTCTCTGGAACCAGAGGAAAAGAAGAAGGAACGTGAAGCTCTGAATAAAATTTACTCCTTAAAGGGTTTCTCGGGGCGATCATTCATTCCTCTTGCAAATCGTGTGCCCCATCAAATAATTCAAAAAGGGTCAACAACACATACTTCATCCTCGGAGGATGCAATAGAAGTTAGGATTGATCTGTGAAAACATTCATTTATTACTCGAATCTCATTAATGAAAGGTATGAAACCCTGGAGGACTTCAGATCTCATCTCTCGGTTGGTTGATATTTGGGGATTCAATGAATTCAAATGCATGTCCCTAGGTCAATGAATCTTTCATATCTTCTTTCCTTCAGTAGAGCTCAAAAGTAGCGCTTGGAGTATCAGCTCTATGAATCTCAGGCCAGGTACACTTAGACATCATGAATGGAATTTGAACATCAATTTTATTGATTTTAAGGATACATGTGCACAAGTATGGATAAAAATACACATTCTCAACTGGGTATTGTGGCATGCTGAGATTTTGTTCGATATTGCATCAACTATTGGGATTCCGATTAGAGTGGATCATGTTACAAAATCATCATCTTATGGTCATTTTGCTCGGGTCCTAGTAGAGGTTGACCTTAGTACAACTTTAATAGATAAAGGTATTTTATCTACTCAACAAGATGAAATTTTTCTTTGGATTGAATATGAATTCATTCCCCCTTTCTATGTTTCTTTTCAAATTATAGGCCATGAATAATCTACATGTAGGAGAAATGTTATTTGTGACAACTATCAAATTAAAGGGCATGACCTACAACACTGTAGGAAGCCACCTAAACAAGGTATGGTACAAAGCACTGAGTAGAATAAGAAAGCTGTTGTTATGGGTCATGATCTACTAAAGGACTCTAATAGAGAGACTATTGTGTCTGCTAAAACATCTCAAAGCTCTCTTGATGAAGAACCCAAAAAGGGATGTTCTAAAGAACCTATCAAGACCAGCACTTCTTCACAGAAAACAAGAGAGTTTTCATATCCTGGGTAGATCTTGCTGATGATATACATCTATCTATACATGGAAATTCTGGAGTGGATGGTATGAATGGTACCTCATTTAAAGAAATATTGAAAAGAGGTCTCAAAGATGATAAAGATGATGAATCAATTGATAGCCTTGATGCTTTAGAAAATGCTGCTCAAGAAGATGCAGACTCTTTCCTAACATAAGAACAGATTTTGGTCAATGAAAAAAGCTGAAGAGGCAACGAAAAGATGGATCTTCCTATCTCAAATAAATATAAAGAAAGTAAAGAGGTGACTGATTTTTGTACATATACTTTGGAAAAAGACAATAAAAAGGTACAACCCTCTGGTCAATCTCTTTCGTCAAATGGAAAAGACTGTTTTTTGTTTACATTGGATAGAGAAACAGCCACTGTTTCTACAGTTCCTCATGCCAAAAATATTGAGGTCTCCCCTCTAAAAGTTACTCCTAGAGCACAAGTTAAGTCCAGTTTATTTCATGATTTTCTAGAAAATTCTAGTGCTGGTGATTCTCCACCTTTTCATTCTAAATAAGGTTGGGATACAGATTCAGTTCCAAACTTTGTATCTCTTAAAAAGATTAATGATCAGAATTTCATGAATACCCATAGCATGTGCCATAAACCCACTCCAACTGGGAAGCATAAACAGACAGGTCCCTTGAAGGAATCTGTCCAAGACTCCTCTGCAGTGCATGTGGATATTCCTAGTTTGGAGGGGAAAATGACAAAGTATTAAGATCACCAAGCTGTGGAACCCCTCAATCTCAAATTCAGAAAGTTATAAAATAGGTGAGTACCTATAATTCATTTGAATTACTTGAATCTTCTAGTAGTGATGAAGACAGGAAAAAACGGAAGATCGGGATGGAGTTAAGTGTGTGAACACTGATGTAACTTCTAAGATCTCGGATGATAGTGGAGGTCCCTGGATGCAGGCCAAGGCTGGGCAGAGGGGGATACAACCAAGTCGAAGGGGTGCTCAAACATCTCTTCACAGTATGAATACCCACTCATGAGTGCGCTTATGTCTTTTTTATGGACCTTCATTTCTATTTTTACTCCTCTGTCTTTACTTATTATATGACTTTCTATTTTAATAATAGTGGACTTTGTGCCTTATCCTTCTTAAAAAAATATTAGGAACCTTAAAACACATAAAGGATCATACGTCACTAGTGACAAACCAACCAATGAGATTAAATCCATACCTAAATTGGAATTGGAGAACCAAATCCACCCGAACCAACCCAAAATAATTCAACGCCCTACCAAAAACATAATATAGAGCCAAAAACACTGAAATCACTTAATACATGAGGTGGGAGACAAGTACTAACCATAAAATCTTAACATGGATAAAAGATGGAAGACTGGATCAATATGAAACCCTTATGGCCCCCTTTATAGAATATAACTACCCTCTGTCCATAGAAAGTATTAAAAGACCTAATTAGCCAATGTGATAAATAAAATAAAATACAAACTAAACTGAAACATACATGTCTCATGTGACAAAACACGTCATCACCAAGCATATAAGAACCACAACGCCCCATGTGTCAAATCGTGTTCCTGCAAGAAAGGGGGAAATAGATCTATGTTTTAAAATGATACTATCCAATAGTATATTCTTTTTAATTAAAAATTATTCTTTTTATTAATGGTATATAATCAGTTTGGATCGAGTTTCCACTTAGTTTGGTATTGTTCAATACAACGTTTTTTGGGATATTTTTGTTAGATTCATTTGGTATTTTTTATATATTTTCTTGGACAATTTCATTCATTTGTGATATATTCGATCATGGAATTAATAATAATCAATAAAATTCATATTAATAATTATATCAATTGGTTCTACATCTGGAGAAAAAATATATAGAAATGGATGATATCTTCTAAGGAAAATCATAATATGGTCAGGATGTAATGTAGTATTACTCATGATATTCATACCTAATATAGATTTTTCTGGGGAAAATAAATCACCAAAATCCACAAATTAAATTGGTCCAATCAAAGATGGTAGAATAAACCAACATAAAATGGTGCTAAATGTTTGCAGATCAACCAAGATGATCAAAACTGCTTTGCCTTCGACATTGGATGCAAAATCACGTCTGAGGTGGACCTAAATGAACCATGATACTTCCTAGAAATAGGGATCAAAGTTAGAAAAGAGGAAAATTATAGAATCTTAGAAGAGTAGTATAAAATGATTGTGAATATCAAGGATTTTCGACTACATGTGAAAACTAAAATGGTGAAATATCATTATATTTTACTAAAAGAGATTAACAAGATTTATAAAGAAAAAAATAATAATATTAAGAGATATTAAAATTATTTGAGGTTATGAAATATTCACACATTACTAAGTGATTAGATCTTGTACAAAAACTCAAAGAATCTAAAATCAACCCAACATGAACCTCCCCAAAGAACTTAGAAGTAAATTGTTACCACTCAAATCACATTGAAGATTTTACACAAAAAATAGATTCATTATTGTAAAAAATAAATCTTTAGAGCATTTGGAGATTCTACCACATCATTCTCATGGAATAATGTATCCCACTAACCTAATAAATTTTAATTACTAAGTCCTTTTTATTTATAAGTGTTGTACAAAGATCAAAGTATATAAAAAACCTAGTGATATAAAATATAATGAAGCCCACCAATACATTAAGGTTGGATGTGAGAATTTTATGAAGAGTAGTTCCCCAAACCAATCTCAAAATTATACAGAATATATCCGAAGACATCAATGAAATAAATATAGGAAAACAGCCTAAATGGAGGAAGAAAGAAGCTTTTTTGTGAAATATTGGTGTTGCCCGAGGTTTTGGCACATGTAAATTCATTTTTGGTATAATATATATACTCATAAACGTTTTCTAAGAGAATAAGATAATGAGAGAATAGTTAAAACATAGAACAATATTATTGTGCAAAATTAGTTTTCACATAAGAAGAGAAATTTATCTATTAGAAACATATTTGGATGCCTTGATATTTTTTGTGAATATTGCATTGTATATGGAATCTGTTATGAAGAATTTTTTTATTTAGAACCTAAAAATGAGGAATATTTAAATTACAAGAATATTAAACTATTAAATAAGTATGAAAAAGGATAAAATGTCTACCTTGAGGTGTCAACTAAAGAAAAAATTAGAAAAAGACAGTCCTAAGAGGTCATTGAAGAGAGATGATCAACATGGGGTTTTAATATAGAGAGCGTGATTATTTTATGGTATAGAAGGCTATATCATAGACTATTTAAGACAATTAAGGGTGTGACTTGATGCTAAAGGATTTTTTTGTTGGTTTCCACTAACCATAAAATTGGATTTTCAATAAAATGAAAAATGTATTGTGGATATACTATTTAAAAAAAGAAATAAAGATCTTCATATTTTATGCTAGAAAATTTGAAATAAAAATGGAAACAATCTAAGAAACAGATAGTAGAATAGGATTAATAGTTGAAATTTCTAAATAAGATCCTATGATAGTTACTAAGGAAAATAAAAACTAGTTGAATAATTTTTTTGAAGGTGCAATTATATTGCTCACAGAGCTATTATATGTATGACTTTGAGTCCTACTAAAATTCATTTGATTAGTGGTAAAGTAAAATATCCAATGTTATCATGTTCTAAATAAGTTGCAACAAATGGATATACACCTATAAAAAAGATTGAACATGATAAGAAAGAATGTTTTATTATATAGTCTGATGAGTTATAAAAAGATAAACCAAAAAAATAGAAAACATTGAGAGTTCTCCAGTTTCTCAAGTGAATATGCAATTTTCAAAAAATAATAAACATGTGAAAGAAGATAAAACCATGTTTCCTCAACATAAACATGTCTATAATTTGAGAAATAATAAATCACAAAGAAAATCAAACAATATTCAGCTACAAAGAAAAGTGCTCTAGTGATGAGAAAAAAACCTCAGTTATTGTTTTAACATAGAAGTTGATAAACCCACCTTATTACCATACTTGACGATATAAAACAACACTTGAATATAAATTTCACATATCACACACTTCACGTATACATTTTTTATGTAAAATAATTTTTCAAAATGAATTCTTCATATATTATTTCTATTGCATTGAAAAAATAAACATGGAGAAAATATGAAAATACATTGTTGTTAATCACATTTCTAAAATAGTTTCAACACCTTCCCTATGAGTTAATTCCATATTTATAGGGAACTTTTCATCTAGATAACAGTTTATAATTTAATAGAATAGGTCTACCAATTCCACTATACCTGAACCCAAAAAGAAAATTACATTTATCCATAAACCAATTTCCCTTCACATGCATCATGTATATATTAAAATAGTATGCATTAGATAACATTTTCATTTGTAAGTTATAACACACTTTTAACGTGAAAACTACATCCATAATGAATCAATGGTATAAATAATTATACACATAAAATATTCTTAACATTTTTAGGAGGTCCAAATGATTTTACATGTAATATGATATTCTTTATGAATCTAGAAACATATCATATATTGTTCACCAAATCGTAAATAAATAATTTTCTTGTGGTATCTATTATGTGAAAATCCAATGATTTATATCTATAAACACTACAATGATAACTATTTTTTGTTTTGACAAAACCAAAATCAATCATATATCATATATAAATGAAACAATGGGAAATAATACAAATTTAACCAACAAAACTCAAACTAAATAATGAATCAATTAATCATACTATAAGAATATTTGAACTCATGGAAAAAAATACCTGAATCATAAAAACATATAAGGGGATGCTCAACCAGAGGGGATCCTCGACCTTGGAGGGATGCCCGACCAGAGGGGATTCTCGACCTTCTCGACCAAGGGGGATTTACGTCGGGTGAGGTAATGCTCGATCTAGGGGGATGTGCGACCTCGAAGGGGATGCATAAATATAAGAGGATGAAGAGGGAGATGCATGAGCGACGTCGATCAGGGAATGGAGAGATAGGAGCAGCGAGCGGCGAGTGGTGAGTGGGAGTTGGAATAGGGGGAGGGGAGCATGAGGGGTACGAGAGTGGCAGTGAGGGGGAGTCTGTATAGGAATGGCGGTGAGGGGGAGTCGGGATGGAGTGGAGTGGTGCGCTAGGGATGGAGAAGTGGGGCATGATGCAAGGGGAAGTCAAGATGGGAGGAGGGTCAGGAGTAGAGGCATTTTAGGTATGTCTATCCCAATGGTTCTTTTGAACAGTTGGGTATTTAGGATGTTGTTTCCAACAGTTCACTAAAACCGTTCGTAAAACCAACACATAATAGTCTACACAAATAGTTTCACTAAATCATTGGTATAAGTTATTTATTCAAATGGTTTTTCCTAACCATTGGGAAACAAATATTGGTATACATGGGATTTTTGCCAGTGATTTGTGAATGGGATTAAAATTAATTGTAGTGATTAAGGTGTAATTAGGCTTAAAATGGACCAAAATCCTATGTTTAAGGGTGTAAATGACGTAGCCACTAGTCCAAAACCACATGGATGGACATATATCTACCATGAACCTTCCCTTATTGAGTTTTTTAGTTTGGTATGAATTGTTTTATGTAATATAATGTTCACACCTAACGTATTTCCAAAAATTCCATGTGAGTCATTTTCCTATCTTATAAAAGGCCACCACATCTGACAATTCCTCACACATCTCAAACCACTTAAGTTAGGAAAGATCTTTGCAAATTTACTCCCTGAATCCATCCCCTCGACCTAGAAGCCTCCCATTTTGAGGAATACCTTCCATGTATCCCTTTTGGTTCAATCCATAAGAAGTTACCCGATTAATAGGTTACACCTTCTCTCATGATTTTTAGTTTAATATTCATTCGCCAATAACTATACTCATCTTATTCTATGACTAAATAACAACACCAATATCCTAAATATAATAGGATTTTTTTATACTAATGGTTATACCCATACTTACATACACCTCCCTGTAATGGGAAATGAACATACTGATTCTATGAACGGTGAATTATTGCCTCCCAAAACGATGATTGTCCAATTATCTATTACCTACTCTTATAGTGGAAATTATGATAGAATATATATTTATATATGATAAATAATTTATTTCTAATGTTTTAACATTATTTAATTTATATTTAAAACATACATTTTTGCTTTCTAAGTTGTGTAAATATGATAATATCATTTGAGAAAGTGTGGACTATCGCCCCCTCAAAGTAACGTGATTAGCTCGCACGATACATGGAATGTATGAATGAATGGTTTTAATTAAAAAATGTCACACACAAAAGATCAATAATATATTAATGTCCTTATTATATTTATATATATATACATATTATCTTATTTATTACCCCTTCTCACACTTTAAAAGAGATAATGTCATTTGTGAACGTGTGGACTTCCACCTCCTCGACATGATGTGATTATTTTAAAATAATAGAAATTATATATATAAGTATATATTATTAAATAATATTATATTTATTATATAATTATCATTCTAAAAATATTTTAGTTACTTACCTTCTTTCCACAATGGTCATTTAAATAATTGTAATGATACTCATGCGTACGTACGACCTATAGTATCCTTGAATATAACATTGATTATTTTTTAATAACCATATATAATTATTTGTTTTAAATGTATATTTAATTTATAAATATGATAATTGTTTCATATTTATTATTCTAGATATGTTATATAATGATCCCTTTGACCATAGTTGACCTACAAAAGTTACTTTTAACACATAAACTGAATTTGGTCAAAACACCTGACGCAGAATTAATTGTTTATGTAGTAGTATACAACATGGTACTAAGTAAAATAAAAGTAATTGTAAACTTGAAAATGGTTCTAAATAAATTATAAAATTAACATAAATTTTTTATATAATAATTTTAAGGACATTCACCAGAAAGGAAACAAAAGGTAAGGAATTCTTGTCTAACTATTCTTTCTATTAGGCATAATTTATTTTTGTACCCCTAATTTCTCATATATATATATATGTTGTAAATACTAAAAATTTGAAATTTTAATATTAGGAAACCAATTATATTAATGTTATTTATAAGTTTCATTTGATGATTATCACTTTTGGGTCTTTTTATTCATATGTGAGGTATTCTTATCTCATTTTTATTACATGATCCATACTTAATTGTTATTAAAAATTATTATATATGTTGTACTTACTGAAATATTGACATATAATATCATGAACCATGTTATATTCATTGTATTTAAATATTTAATATAATTATTATTATAGTTGGTTTTTCCAATTCATTTGTTCCCACGTTGGTAAGGGACTTTTATCTCACATTTTACATTCATGAGGTCAATGATGTGTTCACTACTTACATATTTTATATAGTATAACTACTCCCCATTTTTAAATATTATATCAAGAATTAATTTTACATCATGGTATTAAATACATCCATTTAATATTATTCCTTCATGAGGATTATGATTTAATAATGTTTCAAAGTGGCATTGAACACTTTGGAATGTTTAATGATTATTTTTCTTCAAGACTAATCCATATGATATTTCAATTGAATTTACTTTATAATAAATTATATAACCATTGTTAAATAATTCCATTAATTCTTACCTATTTATTCATAAACAATTTCATGTATTATTACCATTTTTACACTCTTTGGTATGAAAGTGTTTTAGAAAATGTTTTCAAGAAAATCCAAATTTATTCTCTCTTTAGTCAGAGAACATACTTTCCTCTGAAAACCATGTTTTAAAAAAAATTCAAAAATGTTTTTAAAACGATTTTGTAAAGAATGTTTTATAATTTTTGTCTTTTACTAATATCTTAGAAGTAATATTCTATTATATTTCCTAAAAATTCATTTTCTAACCTTTTTTCATGCAGAAGGCATATTTTTTACCTCGTACAACATTTAAGAATCTACCCATTGTCATTTCATTGATGTCCCATTCTCAATTTGAATAGGATTATTTTTAATGAAAATGTATTTAAAATATATTTTCAATGTAAAATATTTTTAAATGTTTTTTTAAAATAAAATGATATTTTCATCAAGATTGTTTTTAAATGTTAATCATTAATTTCATCGGTGAAAAAAATAGTATATTTTACTCCACTTGGGATTTTTTTTATTAATACCATCCTTATTCTTAATTTGTATGGTTTATGATTTATTTGGAAAAGGATAGTATTCACATTGACTTCCAAGATTTATTTTCTAGTTCCCATGCAATTTTGAATCTTCTATTACATTGAACATTAAAGATTTGTTAAATTATCAATTTCATTTATCATTGATATTAATATTTCCAAAACTGTATCACATTTTACATATGGTTTCTACTTTTACATTTATTTGATTATTTGGGGAAATATTGATTAATATGTATACTTTATTCAATATTGATATTTGGTAGGGAACATTGTTTATATGATATATGTGGAATTATTTGTACATGAAATAAACGGGTTGGGTACCATTTTAGAAAATCCCTTTGGGTTGGGGATCGGTGAATAAAATCCCCTTGATGCATCAGAAGTCTCATGGGATAAATTAGTTACACAAATTGGTATAGTTAAACTCTATTTTGACTGTACTAGTTCCTAGTACCAAGGAAACATGGATTCAAATAATTATGCATGGATTTTATAGTTATTTTAGTAATTATTTCTCCATGTATTTTTTCGTTGACATATATATAGACACATTTCATTTTAGTAAATTGATTAATGGCATGTGTTTCAGATTCATACCTTGCATTGTTTATTTTTCCTTATCATGTTATTTAAATGGTATTTATTTCCAATTATTAACTTTCCATTTTTCATATATAATTACTTTCAAATTATTTATAAAATGAAATGTTGGTTCAGTTATTTTTCTATCTATATTGATAGTTCTCATTGATTCATTATGGCTTCTACTATAATTTTATATTATGGAGGATTTGATCTCACCTTTATTATGTTTCCTTCCCCAAGAATCCAAGAAGTGTACTATAAAAGATATGTTGGTTATAATAGCTGAATTATAGTTATGCTCTGACTTACTTATTTAGATATAAGAAAAAAATTATTTTGTAATCAATGTATTAATTATTAATGAAATACTCATTTTTGTGTCTTATTTACCAAGACTACTAAAGTGATCGGTCCTTCAGGGCTTGATTACTTGTAATCATACCAATGTAAATGATAAAAAACAAAAGATTTAGGCTATCTAGGGCTAGTTCACTCCATTACTATTCATAAGGGTACATTACTATTAAAATGGTTAAGTTACTTTTCCTAAGGGTAAGTTACTATTCACCAAATAAGTATGTTGATCCTCTCACACTCTAAATATATTTCCGAACGAAACTATGTATGTCAGTTTTTCATTATTCAAAACACATATGTGAGAAAATTATGTCTAATGGATAGGTTATAACTATATTAAATAATAAAAAATTGTTTGTTTCATAAAAACTTAGTGATTCATGCATTCTATTTTAAATTTATTTTTAAAACCTCAGGGTGTTACAAAACCTAAAATGAACAGCTATTTACTAATCCTTACTTATAACAGATAATAATTTTTCTTCTTATAATTTAGAACATGATGTTTTGGATGCTTTGAAGGACTCATACTCTATTGTATAGATATTTTCTTTAATTTTTATGCTTGATCATAATTTTATATGTCTATTATTATTTGAAGGGGGTGTTTGAGAGGTTTCATGATGATTTTAGGTTATGTTTGGGGGAGGTAAATGGGGCTATTGTAGTAGAAATCGTATACCCATAGTCATAGTACCACATACTAAATGGTTCACATAATTCCCATATTGACGTGTTAGGGGAATTGGGTACCTGGTTGTTTAGTTTAAGGTACCCTATAGTTTTCGGTGATAAATTCCCTTACAATTGTGAAATATTTTGTTTTAAAACCATTCATTAAACCCCCTAGACACTTCCTTTATAAATGTTCATATAATTTTATCTTATTTTGATATTTTTTTTCTAATCCCCCATCCCAATTGATATTGACACATGGTTACTGCAATTCCTTATGATCAAAGCCTATTTATTTTTTTGTGGGAGACCTTCTTTGAGAAGTTATGTTTGTGTATCACTACCACAACCATTATTCTATTTATATATCATAGATGTTGGTTAATATCCTTATTAATAATTAAATGTTTATTGAATCATTCTAATTCGTTAGTATTTTTAAATTTTGGTGAATATGAAACGATATCATGGGTGATCTTGAGGTTTTTTCATTTTTTATTTTCTTAAATATTAATAAATTTCTTGAATGACATGTGTATTATTTTTTGTTATAGTGTAACAATTGGATTTTGGTGGTAGTTTGGTCTTCTAGTATAGAACCCAAGGGTTTACTTCATTACCTGCATTCCAATAACATGTGGTTGAGTGAATATAATAAAAACTAATGTGCTTTCCTTCAATAAATTTCTCCATGGTTTTATTAATAAACATGATATCTTATGGGATGGTAGTGTGTATTTTAATGTTGGCACATAATGTTCAGTAATTTTATTATAATATCATGTTATAGAAATGATAAAAAATACAGAGTTTCTATATTGAGTAAAATAATATGATATTTAATATTAAATTAGTGTCAACTATGGTCATCATGTTTGAAATTTATGATTTAAAACTTTATAAATGTAATGGTAGTAAGCTATTAATAGCATTTTCCACATAGTATTAAAAGATATTAATAAATTTAATTGAATGTATTATGTTATAATTTTTATGAAATGTTTCTTGGTACAACTAAAGGTTTTGGAAATAGTGATGGAACATGATGAGCACTTAATACCATTACCCTAATATACAATTTTCTATTCTAATAAATGGAACTATCATTATGGATAACCTAACGCAATTATTCACTATCCCTTCTCTCCCAAAAGGGATGGGGATTTATGATTACATAATTTATGGTACATATCAACTTTCAGTGAAGAAAAAATCATGTAATATTTGTATGGATCCACTTAGGATTAGGTGTTAGTTTTTTACTTGTGTACTATAATTAAACTATGGGAATCATGTTTTTACATTCTTAGTCTATATATTCCTATTTTTATTATTTCATAATGTATACACATGTGTTGATAATATTTTTTTTGTGTAGGTGGTGACAATATTCTAGGTGGATCATACTTTCATCCTATACAAGCTCCTCTTGGAACACATATTGAATTTTTTACCTTTGATAAAGGTAAATGTAAGACCTTGAGAATGGGGGATATCATCTTTTGTATTATGTATCATGAAAACAAAATTTTTCTTCTTATATAAGATGATATCAATGGATATACATGGGATATCCAAACAAATATTTTCTAGATAATATCATATAAAGAGTCTACTTTTTGTGTTTTTGGATCTTGTTGGGTTATCTTAATTATATATATATATATATATTGTCTCGTACTACACACGTTATTGGTTTTATTTATTTTATTTTTTCTGGATTCAGGTATTTTATTTATTTTTCATGTTGTTTCATACATTTCATGTTATATTTAATGTTTCTTGTGATTTTACATGGTCTGGTCATACTCATGATTTGTTCTTGTCCATGAGGTCATGTCAAATTAATCTTGGAATCCTTTCAGATTATATAATTTTTATGATAGGGAATGCCTTCCCCCTGAAGGAATTTTACATGATATTTGGGGTTTATGTTACCCTTTAGTGATTTGAAGGAGCAACAGAAGTCTTGGGGTTACTCGACCAATTTTTTTTGGGTATTCTTGTTTTGTTTATATAAATCCAATTCTATGAAATTACTCTGAAAAATATACATATCCACTGGTGGCATTCCATAAATATTTATATCCATTATTATTTGTGGTAATTAATCCCAATAATGGGTCATATAACACTACCATTAAATCGAATACATTTATATTCCCCAATTTTTTTATAAATATTCATTACATATCAATAGAAAAAACTCCCTAGATCTTATAGTGTTGTTTTCCTTGGGTATTATATAAAAAATCAACTAATTTAAAATATCTTAATCAACCCATATTTATAATATTCACCAGTGAAAAATTATATAAATATTCTAAATATTACCTTCATTCTTATCCTATGGGATTTATACATGTTAATTGGTGATCATAAATTCTCAGTAAGGTTCAACATAAGAGAATTCAATAGATGGTGATAAGTTAGAATTATATGATCATATGTGTTTGAGGACCCAATCCATAATCTATTTCATAACATAAGAAAATCATCCCCATTGAAAAGTATATCATAAACTAGGATTCATAGTATAATAATATAGAATAACATGAAACATATGCAGTATAGGTGTAAATACAAAATTTAATAATCATGATTCATGAAATAAATTATATTAAAATGAAGTATAAGAGTTTTTAATAAAAAAATTCCTAGAAAATAATTTTATTTTCCATGTATCTCATCCATGACCATAATTACATTGTGTATACAGTCCTGTAGTGGATTGAGTCACTCTCCATTTCATTTCATCTATAATGTAATGACTTCCCTAATAGGTTGTTTTAACTCTCTAATCCATTACATATCATCTTATGAGGCATAAAGCTTTGACGAGAGCATTATAGGGATCTAATAGTCCCAAATATTGAAAAACAATAAACCATATATATGATTTCCATATGAATATAAAAATATAGATAAATATATCATTTCTTAGATAAACCATATAAAATATATGGGTTTCTTTAATACATATACAGAGAATGATCGTAATACAAGTAAATAAATAAGGTGGATGGTATCCTTAGGTAATATCCCTAATGAATAATAACAAGTATTAAAGTATGTTTTCATAAATACTAATTTTATAAGATCTTTTGAAAATAAATTTTAATGTAATGAAAAATAATATATTTATTTTAAAATATGTAATTTTAGAATGATAAATTAATAAATAATTGAAATAGAAATTACATCGGAATCCCATGAAAACAAGGATATGATTCATTATAATGAAGATTGTTGAAGAAGACGAAAAAAGGGATTTAAGATGATATTGTTCAAAAGGACGAAACTTTTTAAAATTTTGTAAACAAAGTCATATCTATTGAAAAGGAATCATAGAATACATTTAAAAATATTTCATCAAAATTAGGTAAAGAAATTATGAATTAATAGAAAATTAAATTTTGAAATTATGTACATGTAAAAGAAATCTTTATTAATGTATAATAAAAAATATGTATTTTGTATTAAATAGTTTGACCATAAAGAGAAGCTAAGGTTAGTTCCTCTTGTGGGAAACCATTCAATTCAATGAGGACATAAAGGGATGTGAGATGAGTGTAAGATATTTAGAACACTTAAAATAAACATAGTATAATAAAATAAATATATTTTTTGAGATTTATAACATATAATATCCTAAAATATGAATTCATATATTAATAATCTATAATTCAATGTTATATTTGAAAAGTAACCCTCAACATAGACATCTACATGAAAGGATTTTAACTAACTCCTAATAAAATATATTCATGTATGTTGTTGATGTAAATTAATATTGTATTCATATTTATTTAACTTAATTCAATTAATTCATCTTTATATGTTACCCACAGAATATTATTTTTATTATTAAATTAATCCTTAGGTGGTAACTAATTTATTTTCCCACACATACCATATAAAAGAGATTCAAGACCTTTTTTCATATCCACCAGTTCATCACCTCTATAATTTTGAGAAATATGTTGTACACATGGAGGAGATAGTTTGGGAGACCCATGGTACTTATTTTGAACTCAATGTAATGGTTCTCATGGAATGTATAGAAATATAATTTTTGGATAATTTTAATTAAATAAAAATAATGTGGTTGATTGATGAATATATATATATATATATATTACAGTTATAGAATAAAAAAAATTAATCCTTGTTGAGAAGTATTACATGTATAAAATTAATCATTGTAACAACATTTTTTTAAGTGATGTTCGGTGGTTGGTTCCAATGAAAAATTTGGAATTTTAACTACTATCATCAATGGAATCAGATTCATTGGCAT
The DNA here is from genome assembly GCA_963277665.1 of Viscum album. Classification (NCBI taxonomy): domain Eukaryota; kingdom Viridiplantae; phylum Streptophyta; class Magnoliopsida; order Santalales; family Viscaceae; genus Viscum; species Viscum album. Next base: position 1,827,254,075 of record OY728119.1, on the reverse strand, counting down.
GTTGGATATTTATCATTGTGGAGACTGTAGATGTGGAGTGATTGGAAACCTATGGTGTATCATCTAGTTTCATTGGTTTTTTTATCATGTAACATCTACAATTTGGATACTTTTTTGTGGGGTGGAAGATGGAAGATATAGTTTGTGTAGTTCAACCAATTTTGGAACCCTTTCATCATGGATAGAGGTTGTGACATAGAATCCTAGAGATGAAATGGATTCTATTGTTTGTTAATTTCCCTTGAACAATGTTCCTTATCACTATTTTACATGGTACACTCATTTAACATGAAATAGATTCTAGATTAACTTTTGACAATACATTACTACAGTGTGGGAACTACTTTGTGTAATATTTCGTACCATTTTGGGACATGTTTTGTCATAGTCGTCTACATTGCACCATAATTCATGTTTTCCTAGAGTGCCTATAAATTTATAAGGACCCTCAAACATATCCTTCTCTCCTACTTTCCTAATGGACCTATATAGACTATTGGGATACTTCAAGAGTGCATCCAACATGAAATCTCATGGCAATTTCCCCAATGATGGAGGATCAAATCTTGGGGATTATATGTGAGTATTCCTTCTATTTTATTTTGTAATCCTCCATTTCATCATTTTTTCACTAACCTATAACATTTTATAAATGCAATAGGCTATTTAGGGTGTAGATAGTGGATTCTTATTATTCATATCCATCTCAAGTTTGATAGATATCAAAGGTAACATTAATGGTATTATTGTTAATTTTTTATTGGAATTATTGTACATTCATGCATCATCTGTCATTACATTGGATCACATAGAATATATATATATATAAATATATATATCAATTACAGTTTCATCTTATTAATTTAATATAATGATTTCAATTTTTCTATCCTTTCATGATTAATCAATAATATCTGATTGAGTGAAAAATATATTTCTTATTATATTGTGATATATCTAATATAATTAATTAGTTAAACATTATCATATTGTTATCATTTTTATAAATATGTGAATTTGACTAACATGAATGGATGGATAATTTAGTTAGTGCTAAGAGTTATAAACCATGGGTTATGGTTAGACTCCTAGAAGAATTTTTTATCACATAGACTGATTAATATATATCCAGACAACCTTTTTTCTAATATCTCCATCACATTTTAGAAGAGTCCTCTAAGAGGGAGACATATGGAACCACCTTCTGAAATGGTCTATGACACACCAACTATTGTGTATTCCCCTATTCCACCAACTATAGTGAATGATTGTGTTGTATATCATGATACCTTAACTAATATGGGGGTATAAGAAGAAGGACTAGCTCATCCATGTGACCTTCCACCTATTTATGCCCTGGGTGGAGGGGAATTATGGTTCATGGTCGATTGAACCATAGAAATCCATATTTTACATCCACCTAAATTTCAAGGAAATAGGGGGAATTATGAAAATTTTGGAGTGAATATACATCATTGAGGGTACCTTTTACCTCATTGAAACACATTAGGAATTGAAGTTGAACATGACAACAATCATGAAACATGGAGTTTCCCGTAGATAGTGGGAGTGGGGGAAATACTGGAAGATGTGAGGGTATCACCTTGGAGGCCAAGAAGGACCAATTTATAGGGTAATCCATTCCCATTATTCAAATTCTACACCAAGTGTATGAGTTCATGGATCCATAGTAGGGATCTATTATAGTATCTTCTTACAAAAACCAAACCTCTGAATTACTTCACTTTTATTCTCTATTGTATATAAAAAAGAAATTAATGTCCACAAAGTTCAAGATTAGTATTCATTCTATGATCAGATGATAGGATCAAAATTTACACATATAGACATTCATAGAGGTTATGTTTAAGGCATTTTTTATTATAATGCCTTGGAGGAGGATCGATCAGTTGGATTTCTTATATCATCTGTTTCCCAAGATGTTAGGCCTCCAACTATTTCTACGAGTTCTTCATTTTGTAGTAGTAATAAGAATATTAGATACATAGAATACTGTAGTGGTATTCCATTGGATTATATTATATATTCTTCATAACCCTCAGGTGGAGTTCTATAGTGTTTCAAATATGGTATGTTTGTAAATTTAGGCCTGTTCCTCATAGTACCTCATAACATGTTTTGGTGCAATCTAAAGATCATGAATCTTTACCAGTTATTCTCTGTGGATTTGAAGATGAATTTATGAAGAGGATTAAGGCTAACATGACCAACAACCTAGTATTTAGGATGTGTTGTTAGTAGAAAGCTCAAATGAAGGGAATAAGGAAACTAATTATTCTAGGGTTAGGAATATGGAACTAATGGAGTCTATGTGTTTGTAGTGGATCTGATACCAACAGATTTTGGTGAGTGACATTCGTCTATTCTCGGGAAAGTCTTGATATCAATTACATTTCCTACCGAATGGAGCTGATCTCTTGGAGTGAGGTTTGATCATGATCTTGAGTTTTGGTCTACTGGGGCTTGGTTTGTATTTATAGTCTTGATTTCATGGGTTTTCCCCCTTCTTCCCTTAAAAGGGGGCTTTATCAAAATAAAATAAAAATGAATTACTTTTCCTACTTCATTTTTTGATATTAGAACTTCCTGTAACATTATATATACCCCAATTATATCTATACATGACTAATTAGTGTTCTTTTCTTTGGATTTTCTTTCCCTCGATAATCCATTGGAAAAGAAAATTAATTGTCTTTATAAATGACTTGAGTTTTCCATAATATGTTATGATGATATAAATATATGGTATTTCATTATTTTTGGTGTGAAATGATTTTATATGATTCATTTCATGGGCTGATAATGTTTCATACACACAATAACTTATATCAAAGACATCTATCATTAACATCATCTAATAGAGAGAAGTGTGTAATTTTTGTCCAGTATAAGATGGGTGTTTGAAGAGTGGTTTGTGAAATGATATAGATTGGGATCATCATTGAATGAATTTATGTCTTTTCCATTCCTGAAGAAATATTTTATTACCCTATCATATTTTTTTTCATTATGTGGATATCGATCATGATATTATTCCAAATGATTTCCCAAGACTTCCTCTGATATATGAGTTCACTATATGATAGAGATCAATCATGGTTTTTTGCACATTCTAGTCCCCCCTTATCATTTGGTGTTGGATGACTTGAAGTATATTAAATAACATCTAAGAGAATTAATATAGAAGGGATTTATTAGGATAAGTTAAATCATGTGGGGTTCACATATTCTTTTCTTTAAGAAGGTAGATATAAGTTTTCAAATCTTTATAGATTATAAAAAGATGAATTAATTTATGATGAATAATTGGTTCCATTTTCCAATTATTAAAACACATTTTTATTTGTTATGTGATCTTGATATTTCTCCCAAATCAATCTCTCCTTAGGATATCATCATAGATGATTTGCAGTAGAGTACATTCCATATATTGTGTTTAAGAGTAGGTATGAGATATAAAAGAATTTAATGATTCAATTTTGACCATAAAATGTTTTTGAAATATTAATGGATCTCATGAACAAGATTTTTCACCCATTTCGTGACTCATTAATTATGGTGTTCATTGAAGACAACATTGTTCAGTCCCCAACCCTAGAATAACATAAACTAAATATTTATATTATCCTGAATAAACTTTAAGAAAATATACATTATTCCATGATGTCAAAGTTTATTGTTTACATTCAAGGGGAAATGTTTTTAGGGAATTTGGATTCTAAAACCGGAATATCAGTGGACCTAGATAAACATGCTACAGTTATTTCTTGTACACATCCTTAGAATGTGTTTTAGATAAGAATACTTCTCGTTTTATTAGGGTACTAATATTGTTTTATGCCTGAATTATCCATTTTATCATCACCCATGACTAAACTCATGATGAAAGGGGTAAATCTATACTGGTTAGCCCGGTGTGAGGAGGTTTTTATTGAGTTTAAGAAGATGTTGACTATATATCCATTAATTAATCTTCTTGAGGTAGGTATTAGTTATTTAATTTACCATGATTTATCAGGTTTTTATTAGGGGAGTTTTGATGCATAGTGGTTGGGTAGAAGATTATGGGTTACATCTGGTTCAACCCCATGATGTGAAATATACTACCCATGACATGGATTTTAAAGTCGTCATTCATGATTTTATTTTGTTGTGACACTATCTTCTTAGTGAGAATTTTGTTGTCTACATTGATCAAAAGAGACATTATTATGTCTTCTCTCAATGGGAAATCATTTTTAGGTATAGTCACTGGGTAGGGTATCAACAGATGATAGAATTTCAGATATTATATTTACTAGTTAATGGTAACATCATGGTTGATGCTATTATCCATAAGACATAGCTATCTCAATGTTAAAAGGAATATCCTCTAGAGAAATAGTGTCGTGTGATCATCTACTTAGATAACTACAGGATTGATACTTATGAGGAACATTGATGAATGAAAACATCTACATTAGTGATCTTATATTCATTATTAGACTAGATCAAGTATAGTAAAAAATCTGACTTAGAGTATGTTGTGATGTTGAAACGGAAAGCTAGTGGTAACCTGATAACTAGGTGGAGATTTAATAATGAGGATATGATATTAGAAAATAGATACATTTACATCATGATTACATTATTGTGTAGCTATTATTTGACTTATATACTTCATCTTTTGTTGTGTATCATGGAGTGGTAAATTTGTATAATGACATTATGTAGAATATTTGGTGGCCAGGAATGAATAGGTACATAGCTAGATTCCATAATTGATGGCTTACCAACCTGAAGATAATAAACGGTCAACAGAATCCTAATGGTATGCTATAAACAGATGAAATTCCCATGTGGATGTTTGGAAAATTTATTATAAATTTTTTTACAGGGTTACCTAGGAACCCAAGGAGTTGTGATCCAATTTGGTTGAATAATTATTGGAAAACAAATGTTTCAAATTTCTTACCAATCAAAGATACTCACTCTATAAATGAACCAAAAATGTTATATGTCTATGTGATTATGTTATTTGATATATTCCCATTGATCACTATATCTAAAGGTAATATTGTATTTAAATAATAGTTTTTTAAGGGTATAAATAAGCACTGAGGGAAACATGTGAATATTTTCATAGTGTACCAACCCTATGAAGAGGGATAGTATGAGAAAAAATAGATATAATAAAGGATATGCATTAGTCCTATATAATAGGATTTGGTAGAGAAATTGATGATCAGTTAGAACTTTTTGTTTTCTCTAAAAAACATTGGGAATCAATCCGAATGAAACATTCCAAGTCTATTTAGGGGATTATATTTCATTCATATTTATTTGGCATGAGGCTAGTGAGGTAGTAATTGTTATGATAAATATGGTACAATATAACTCAAAACAATCTCAACTAATTGAGAAAATATTGGCCAAAGATCAGATCATGAATATATCTGGTAAATATTGTAGGAGGAGACCTATGTAATTATCTAATGGAGATAGGGTTTTTATGGGGATAATACATCAATTAGTAAACTTATTTGTGTAAATGAAAGGGAAGGTAGTGTGAAGTAATTTTGGACCTTTAGATATCACTTTGTATAGTGTGACTGCAACATATCATCAATAGCTTCTTCCTAACTATGAAGTTATACATGATATGTTTCATATGTCTCAGCTCTAGAGGTATATGTTCTATCCCACTAATTTCATTGATTGTGAGTATGTGGATAATGAGTATGACGCATCATGTGTAGAATGGATGATGTGGATTTTAGACCAAATATAAAAGGTGTTTTGGGGAATGATGGTACCACTTTTCAAGATGTTGTGGTGCCAAAGACGAATCCTAGAAGATACATGGGGGAGAGATAGATAATCAGCCTTATTTGTTTGATTTAGATTCCTAGAGGCACTTTTAAAATTTAATTATTCAATGAAAGAGGTTAATTTTAAATGCCCTGGCATAAAAAAGATGAACTATCACTCATCCCATAGGAAAAGGAAGGAGTAGGATAGTTGTGTCATATGTAATAATATTCTACATTGTTTCCAATGTTTTTCTCCATAAAGTTGTGGTAGTGGTGTGGTTGTGGCATTTTAGTGTAGAAACTGGTTTTGGTGGTTCTAGTTATCCTGGAATAGTTGTGTCCAATAACTTCATCTTTAGTATAGATATTAGAGAATTGATTTGAGAGGTCTTACAATTATATCTCCCTTTCACTATAGAAGATTGTTACAATGTTTAATCTGGGTAAATATCTGGAGATTATGGAATAGTAATTTCTATTACACCATGTCCCTTATCCCTAGATTATAGGATATCTCAGTTGACCACAGAGTTGATTCATGATATGATTTTTACCCGAAACAGTTATAGAATGGAAAACAACTTTATTCCATAGTCCTTACTATTAGGGTAGCCATTTTGGCACAATCCGATGTGTAATGTCACAATACCTAATTTTTTAAAAACTATTTATAAATATTCATATCCTCTCAAACTCAAAAATAATTATGATTTTTTCCACAGACCTAGAGAAACTATAGCGTTTCAAAAAGAGTTCTTTTATCCCTAAGAATAATAATTAGTCCTCAAAAATAAAGGTTATTCACTTAGTGATTCTAAGAGTGTATTCCATCTATTCTCATTATATTATCCTCCTTCTATTGGGATGGATCCTATTTTTAATCCATTCTACTATATTATTCATAAATTTGTGTTTAAAATTTTGTTTCTTGGTAGTATGATGGGGGTCAATGATTTTTTGTAGGGAATTAGGACTCATTCTAGATTCAATGATGAATTTTTTATTTTTTTTCTTTAATGGACAATGGATCTAGTTAATTGTCATTCCCATTGGGTAAATATCATAAAACTAGTTCCATTTATAGATTTTTTTATATATGTTATTCTCAGACTACCTTCTTCCCTAAGAATACTCTTAGGTAACTTCTCTGAACCACTTTTATGATGAACCAGAACCTAATATATTCATCCTCAATGTTCAATTTAGTCATCCATGGGTGTGCAATGTAATTTGGGGTTTGGAACACTAATGAATATTAAACTAATTTTTGAAAAAACATAACATATAATTTTCCACATCATTTTAAACAACTATATGATATTTCCTCCATGATTTCATATTATGATGGAATTTCTTCTTTGTAATTTTTTATGGTGATATATTATTGTTGTTTGTGTGTGTATCCATGAGACCTTTTTATGATTATTGATTCCATGTGTATTGTTAGTGTATCATTTTACCATGTTTCATGTTAAACACAAATTGTATATATTTCTTCTTTATTAACAAGATGAAAGGATATGATTTTTCATATTATACTGTACCTTTTCTGTATATTTTATATCCCTTTAGAGGTACATATACATACTAATGATAGCTGCATAATATTATTTGACCTATCCGTAGTGGTGGAGTGTGGAAGGCAAGTATTTATAATGTTGATGATAGACCTACACGTAGGGTAATATAATGACAGATATGGTTTCATACTTAGAACACAATTCCTTAGGGATAAATAAAAGGCATATTGGACCTCAATACCTTGAAGATACAATAAACATGTTCAATGGTCACCCTTTTAACCAAAACCAATACTCGATCACTTGAGGATATTTAATAACATGATCACCATCCATATGGAGTATTCTTGTTCACTTACAAATTCAATGATTATCCTCCTAACATGGAGACAATGTAGGTATGGTAGGGGCTCATGGTGTCTTTGCCAATACATATATTATCATCTCCAAATTGCTTATGATTACTTGTGTATCTATTATTATCATGAAATTCAATTCTTATACGAGTTAACACTTGATAATTATGAATTCATGGTGTCTTACTATGTTTTATTAATCACATCCTATATGGGAATTCATAATAATGTGCATACTTCATGATTAGGTATCTATGTAAGGGAAATAGTCCCAAGCGAGATAGATTAGTTGCTTAGGATGGATCTTGGGTATGGAATGGGAAGGACTCCAAGGGATTTACATATATTCTTATTTAATTATATTCTTTCAATTTAGAGTATAGTTTTTCATGACACAGAAGGATCCTATTAAATTATTTCATGACATGTGGTATATCTGTTATTAATTTTAATATTTTTTCTTCCATGATTATTCTATTTGTTATTTTTATCTAAATTTTTATGTATTTTTGGATTTTCAAAGGGTATACTGTCCCGAATTATGGTATCCATACCACCCATTATAATAGGAATCCACTTTTCTACATGGGGGCACATAAGTATTATGGATCACTATACCATAACAAATTGTTCAGTTCTAGGAATTTCATTCTAATTCATTCATAATTCAAACATTATAACTTCGTTTGAGTTTGTGTGGTAAAATTGGACAAAACAATGACGCATTATAAATACTAAATTTCTAAGAAAATTTCATTTTAATATAATATTATCACTTATATATAATATTGATGATTCCCAAAAACATATTTTTACAAAGTAAAATGACATTCACATTGAGGTAAATAATGATTAGGTGGAATAATGATTAAAGAAATCATATGACTAATGTTGAAGAGTTAATTCTCTTCTAAGAGAGCCTCTTGGAAATGATTGGTTTGTGAATTTATCATAGGAATTCATATTCAAAAAAAGCGATTGGATTTAGAGGGAGATAATTTTTTTAGCCATCAAAGATAATTTTTAATGAATTTTTTTTAGTTATTTTATTGGGGGATCATTTCATTGATGAGAATGTGTGTCATTATTATAAGTACACATTTATTAAGATAAATGGAATGTCATATTAAAGTAATAGGGGTACTAAATTTCAAAATATTGGATTTATATAGTTGGGAGGATGGTAATACCATTTCCCACTAATTTAGAAAAAATGTTTTCTATATTTAATAAACTTTTCAATTATTTTATGCTTTTTAAATTTTCAAACAATTATAGTGGTTACATACATTTACCTAGGCTTATTATTTTTTCAATCGAAAATGAAATTCCCCTTGTCACCAAATTTGGATATTAATATTCCAAATTTAAAATTCATTTTATGAAATTCAAATTAAAATAATGATAGTGAATAATTTTAAAATAAGTACGTACAAAAAAGTAAAAATAATTTTTATATAGATGCCTTTCAAATTATTAAAATAAATTTATGTTTATTTCTTAATAAATAAAAGATTAATATTATTGTTAAGTTATCCAAAATAAATTTAAATTATTCATTTTATTAAACTTCCAAAATCATATATTAGAAAATAAACTCTAATGAAATCATAATTAATAAACAATAAAGTTATTTTTTTAAAATAAATTTTATTCATTAAACATGAAGTGTTAGAATAGATATCCATATAAGTACATAATTATTTCATTGATGTTATTATTTTATTTTATTCTTTTTATAGTAATTTAAAAAATAAATTTTAACGATAACATTCACCATAATTAAAAAATATAACAAAAATTCTTATTTCATAAATATAGTTTCCCTAAAAATATTCCTATTTTTTTATATGAATTATTATTCTTTTATTTTTAAAAAAATTATTAAATTTTCTAATCTTGTTTAATTTAACTATCATCTAATATTTTTCATATTATAGTGTAATAAGATATTATTCACATCTATTTGGTGAATTGAGTATCATAATCTTTCAAAAAATTATTATTTATTTAATGTGTACTAAATACTAAAAATAAAAGGTGTTCCATTATACCCCACATTAAAAAAATTTCTCCCTCTAATTTTTTAACTTTAATGAAAAGAATTGTGGTACTTTTCAATTATGACAGAATCAAGTTCCCACTCTACTACCTCAAAAAAATTATTTCTCCATTGAACTAGAAAAAAATTATTATTCTTGATTCTTAGTAATTAACCTCTATGATTAGTGATTTAAATCAATTAATCACCATTAGAGAGAATATGTTTTTGTTTTTTTTTAAGAAAAACGGTGACATTAATTGGTCACCCAATTCATTCAAAACTGAAATTTATTAAAATAAAAATTTTACAATGTATTTTTTAGGATTAATGAGTTTACACTAACAAAAAAATGAGAGAGATAGATGAAAATAAAGCTCAAACAAATCACAATGTATCAAACTGACTGAAACAACTTCTATTCAAATTAGATGATAGAATATGTTGATGTTGTACAACCTCTACATTCAATAAAAGTGAAAGTTTAGGATTTTACTTTCCCAAAAGTGATACATATAAAACATAATGAAATTGAGGGAGGTCCAATGGATATGAAATGTGATAAGATACCATCACCACATGATCATGTGTTCAAAAGGGGTTATATAACATGGGATAAAAATTATATTAAAGAAAAATCTCAGTACCCATTTCCACAATGATATTAAAATAAATAACTTATCTCCAATGTAAAACTAGAAATATCTCTAATTATTATCAGGATATCTCTTATGATGAATTTATATAGTTTTAATTATCTAATTTAATGTTTGAATCTCTTCTAATATTTCAGGAGTTATATAAATTCACAACATCTTATTCAATTCAACATTATCCCAAAATATTGGAGTTTTCCCCCACTTCATATATAGAGATTTCTTGGGTTCTATCTAAATGATTTAATGGAAATAGTTGTAACAATTGAGCACTATTAGGGGAAGGTGATGATACTAAAATCCATTCAATATACATTAAAAAGATCTTTATATATCTTCCTATTTTTTAGTGGTCTTTTCATAATGAACATTATTATGAGGATGATAAGTAGTAATAAATTTATACTCTATATTTAATTATTATTTAATACCTCTATAGATCATTTAAGTGAATTAAATATCCTAATCCAGTACAATAGAATTTAGAATTCCATGTTTTTGTAATATTTACTTTATATATAATTTGAAATTTTAATAATGTGATCCATATTCTTAATGTGAAAGGAAATGAGTTATCTTTGGAAGGCAATCAACTATATCCCAAATGGAATTATGTACTTTATAAGACTACGGATGACCTATAAATAACTAAATTATACTGATCTAATAATTCTTAATAGGTTTGGGTAAGGGTTTCCCCATCACCTTAGACATATATCACTCATATTCATCTTATAGAAAATACATGAATTTAGATACATATAAAACAACCACCCTCATCCATATTTAAAACAAAAAATAATTATTTCATTTAATGTACATCATTGTACTTTTATAAGAGATAGATAACGATAGATAATTTTTCTTATCAAACTAAACCTTATTCAATTACGGTATAAATTGGATAAACATTCATTTTCTAAACATTATAATTATATAATTGTCAAGGTCAAACACTATATCATTCTTTACCTTTTTCTATCAATTTTTAAATTCCTTTTGGAACACCTTAATCGTCACATAAGTGGATATTTTTATGGACAGTTGGAAAAATCAGAATCTAACACCTTTCATTTTTATATGAAGTTACATACATTAAAAATTGATGATTGTTATAAATTTTTTAATCCAAATCATGGATAAGTTATTATAATTCCTTGTAGTTAGAGTATCACCCACCTTATATTTCAACCAAGATGAAAATGAAATTAGAAGTCATTGTCCTTGATAAACTCTAAAAATATCATCTTCGGAATTTTCAAATCCTTTTGGGTGAATAATGAATTTCAGATCTTTTGACATGTTTATATTCCACTCATTTCATCATATAGATAATATCTCCCTATCATTAATGAAAATATTTATAATGGAAAATCGAAATCATGTGTATGTCAATTTATATCATCAACCATTACATGACATGTAGAATATGATACTATCATGAAGTTTTCAATAATAACCCATCATAATTAATTTTTAGATTCATGACTATAAATTATCAAACCATCTAAACTATTTCGTAGTTTGAGTATAGTTACATTGACTAACCGTCTCTTATGGTCCTTGACCTTTTATTATCATTCATGTGACAAAAGTAAATTGAATCCAATTTGAGTTAACATGTTTAGTGGATTTTATAATCATGAAAAATTTCCCACAAAGAACATATAGTATCTATCCAATCCGGGAAAACTATGTATCTCTATAATAGTGGTTTTTCTAAGAAATTTCTCAATTTCTATTATCTTCAATGGATCCATAGATATAACATAATATTTGATTACGTGACATAAATATGATAATTTCTATAGATATAATTCAAACATGAAAAAGTAGGTATGTAATTTCTTCTTTCTCATGGATTTCATTATAGTTTTAAAATGATAGTAATACCCTTAATTGATCTTGGAATATATGAGAATATTAATTATGGAGACTAATAAAAAAATTTAATCATGACATACAATGACTCTATTGAATATAACAATAATGATATTGGATGAATTTGTATCTACAAAGGGAATCATTATGAATTCATAGTTTCTATATCTTGTTTAAAATAATATCATTGCTACAACCTCTATCAGTACCCTTTATTGATGATATTTAATTCCAATATCAATTATTGGGAAGTATTTAACCCCTAACAGTTAATCTAACAACCTATCAGTACCTAGAAGAGTATAATTTCTCCTAATGGAGATCTTATTAGGCTTATGATAGACAATGTAGAGACATGTTGATCTATTATTATTCAATAAAATAGTACTAATGGATACATGCCGAATTATTATTTTTTATAATGATATTATCCTTAATCTCATATAGGTTCCTCTTTAATCCCTCTACATAATTTAGGAGTAGTCTATATGCAGTCCATGATATATGCATATCATATTATATTAGTTATACTGAAAGCTAAACCTCACTATATGGAAGAAGACTGGAGAAATATTATATAGATGTGTCAAAATAATCTAAATTACAAACATATCATCTACATTGGATTTTCCTCCACATATTTAAGCTATAAAACTCATTTTTAGGTAACAATATCCAATTTAGGGAAGTAAATTTCATAAGTTGTTCAAAATAATCCTTGAATTGGCATATTATAATAGGAATATTTTAAATATGAAATAATATTTCTTGATCATGTAAATTTAAATGAGATTTATATATTGAGACTCAATCAATTGAAAATAAAATAAAATTAGACAGAATGGATAATAATAGGATATCCATAAATCACATTCACACAAAAATTAATCCTATATGATTTGTATACTTGGGAGGAAACCATAACTCCATTTTCAGTATTCACTAATAGATCAATATATTTATATTATGGTGTTATTTAATTATATTAGAAAACATAAAAAATATAAAGGTAATGGTATAACCAGAAACAAATAAATAAATTAGTTCCTTAGTGGAATATCATTATACATTTCCCAAATTATTTTTCAAAACTCGCTTTTATAATTTAGAATGAATAGACTTTCCCTTCATCCATTCTATTTGGTACTGATGGAATCAATTGTAGTAATTTACCCTTGGATTGGTTCACATTTTTATGTTTTTTCCAAACTCAATACATTTTTGGAATTAGAGTATTATGGTTTTAAATGGTTGATCATTGCTTTTTCTTATATAATTGGTTGTCTTATGTATATCACTTCTTAGTTCATGAGTATTATTTATTTCTCATATACACATAATTAATTTTAATATCACTTTATATCAATTTTCTTCATGATTAATCTATCATTTTATACTTGTAGGAATATTAGTCTTCTTTATTCCAAGAGTTTTATCATTTTAGTTAATTGAACGCCAATTATCTATTATTGTCCCCAAATCCACAAGAATAATGGGAGTCTCTAATTATCATTACTATCATTTTATAATATCGATAAATGTATTCATATCCAACAATTACCCTTTTAGGTAATTCTATTAAAATAATTTTTGCAAGGACCTATATAAATTATTTATTTTCCTTTCAATGTTGATGTTGAAACTAGAATCATACATTTCAGGACCATTGGATTTTTATTTATATATTTGAATGGATTCATGCTCCATTTTTTTATCTCATGGGATCCTTATTTCTATTAGTATGATAAGTTCAATTTAAATATTTATTGATAGGTGTTTTATAAAAATTCTCCAATTGAATTGTGTTTATTTACTCCAATTTACTTGTATTTTTAATTAGAGCCCCCCATTTATTATCTTCCACTTCCAAATGTTAAATGATAAAAATAAAATATCATTATCTCAACATTGGAAAATAAAAGATGTATTTTAAATTGTTTTGATCCAATAATTGGTATTTAATAGATCAGAAGAAGAACTAATAGAGGGTTGATGCTTCCTACAGATGTACACAATGGAGTGTGGGACCTTTCTTTGGTTATTTTGGTGTTAATCATGATTCATGTAATTTTTCATATCTTCATAGAGATCTATGTGAATATCCCAATGAATTATCAATCCTTCCAGCATGTTACATGTTTAATCATTTGAAAGATCGTTGAAAACTCTATCATTTTCATAGTTATCTATATTTTTCCATGTTCCATCCATTGAGTAAAACCAAAAAAGATAGCATTATTATCATGAAATAATAAGAATAATAAATCATATTTTATGTAGACAAAAAATAATTTATCCTATATTGTGGAACATTAATTTCAACTAAGGATATATCAGGTTCCCTATTTATAATTGTTTATTCCATTGTTTTTAAATGTTTTATCATTTTTTCCATTATAATCGAATCTTAAAAATAAAAATTCCATTCTCAGATTTAAATTTCGACAACACATCCATAAAATATTATCATCATACATATTATTATAATAATATACATTATCTTCCAAAAATAATAATACCTTGAACCTAGAAATTTTATAACATTACATATTTTATTCATAAACAATTCATATAAATTATCATATACATCCCGCTCTTAAATTATTCACATTTTATGCCCTTATGAGCATATTATACACTATACCCATCTTCATAACCTAAGGAATTGAAACATGAGAAAGGGTGAGCTTAAATTTTTATTAATCGTAAAAATTGGATATATTTATAAAGGATCATGTATTAAGATAACATGATCATATTGGAGTGAGAATATAACTAGTTATTGTCGACCTGGAATAAGAGATTCATACTAAATAAAACATAGAAAAAACCATGATTTATTTTTTAATTATTTTTCATTGTATAAAAATGTGTAATAGGAATGTTTAGAAATAAGTTAATAATCATGAAATTGGTATCATAATATGTAAAATGAATAAGGAAATGTTATTTGGAACAAATAAAATCATGGAAACTAATTTCCTTGGTTATGGTTTGAACCTAAGACCATCACCACAATTTAGATAGAGTCCCTTGGTTTATTCCTTTCACCCACCATTCCATTTTATCATTAAGGGATAGATTCTCATAGTGTATTGGGTATTGTTACCATTATTGTACATGTTATATAATGATATATAAATAATTATAAAATGTATTAAATATATAAAATATACCCACCCATTAAATAATAATAGACCATGCATACAGGTTCCACCCTATAATGAAAACAATCATAAATCTAGCATATATTATATAACCTGTGGGAATTAAATGTGTTTCATGAGTTCATCTACATACCATGATCATATTCTATAGAGATAACGAATATGGACATCATTGTTAGTGAATATCCCCATCGAGGAATATAAAAAATTAATTGATGTCTCCATATATAAAGAATAATTTCATAAGAGAATTAAACAATACTGAATGAAAATATGAAATATCCTTCTATTTTTATTTCTATTATTTTAAAAATTATAAATAAAAAAATAAATCAGAAAGAAATTAAAATAAAGAATATTGAAAATTGATAAAGGGTTATTTTTAATTAAAATTAATGATTATGGTTGGAAAAGGAATTGAATAAGAAATTTATATAATATTTAATTATTTTCACACTTTTATAAGGAAAGTCAATCAATAAAAATTACATAAATGGAAAAATATATAAATTAATCCATCAATACTCATGTAATGAAAGTCAATGTTAATAAAAATTACTTTATTCAATTACATTTGTATATTTAATAACATTAAAAACTCCATATAAATAATATATTCATAGTGTATAGTTATTTCTGACTAAAAATAAGTGGTAAGTTTAGTAACACTTATAAGAAATCATACAATAGAATAATGATAAAATTTGAAAAGAAATTATAATAAAAATAGTAAATGATTGAAAAAATATATGAAAAGAACATATTTGGGGTTTCTGAGAGATTGGATATAAAATTTCCTCAAATAAAAATTTCAATAGAAACCATCTCAAAATGAATGTGACATTGGAAAAGAAACCATTACCTCATACTTCTACTTGGTCATACAATTTCAAATTCCACATATAAAAAATTTAGGTATATTATTCAATTTTAAAAAAACTTTTATTAATATATTTTTAAATAAAATTATTTTATAATTCCTTACTTCCAACTTATAAAAATTCTATTAATAAAACTATTATTTAGGTTCTAATAGTTCTGATTTCCCTCACAGGTTTCAGTTTGGAATATCTTGTATCTATTCCATGTTCTAGGGTCTATCACCTCTTCAATGACCATGGTGGGTTTTTACCTATGTTTAATGTAGATATAAAGTACTAAAGTTATTTTTTGATATCATGGTAATTGTTTTCAAGGAGAACCTATAAATTTTCTTTTTTTCAATTATAAATCAACAAAAAATTCAATTTTAATGTATATTATTATTTATTTTAATAATAAATGTTTTTAAAATCATTTGAAATTAATAATTAAGGAATAATATTAATTATATTTATTTTACCTAACTAATTAATAATATAAATGTTATAAAAATTGTTCATTAATTTCATAAAATATACACATACAAGATAATATTATAATGACTAAATTGGTAAGAACATGTTGTTTTATGGTAAAAATCCCATCTTTATATAATCTAAGGATTCAAAAAATATTTCACTAAATTGATAAATTATATTCTTAAAGAAGTATATGAATAAGATATAGAATAATAATTAAGTGAATAATAATACTAATCTTGTTTAAATAAGTTTCCTCTTATCAATACTTAATGAAATTGGGGTGTTAGGAATCCTAATTGAGGCTTGAGTTTTAGAAATGAGAAACATGATTGTGAGGTATAATATTTGGGAAGGGATAAAATTTAATTTACAAGGAAAGGTGTAAGATGTGGTTAATTTTGGAGGGTACTTTTTAAATATAATAAGTGGTGTAATTTTTTAAATATTCACATTTTTAGATAAAAATAAAGTCATATTCTAATAATGTCGATTAAAAAATATGAACTTGTGAAAATAATAAATGAGGTAGTCAATAATATATATTATTTTTTATATTTCATGATGTTATAAATTAATTTATCATGTTTAAATTATTTTAACATTTACTATAGTGTCTAAATTTTATCTAGGTAACTTTTTTTTATGAATGAAATTATATTCACATTATGAAAATTTTAGATACTCTATTTCCATATAACCAATCCATTCTTACATGATTAAATTTCTAAAGGATATTATAATTTATTCATATATTGGTATGTATAATGAAATGCATTTTTATTTTCATAAATATATTTTGTAGAAGAAAAAATAATTTATATGTATTCCTTACAACATAATATTAATAAAATTATTTTTAGTTTATTTTAATATAAAAAAATAATTTCTTTAAAATACATACTTTGGATATATGAATTTTATTCCAAAACAAAAAATTTTATAATCTAAAATAGGTACAAAATTTTCTAACAAAACAGTTTTTCATCAACAATATGAGTAATACTGCTTATAGTTACCTAAAAATTTAGTATTTTTTACAAAGAGATATTACTAATCATTCCAAAACATTAATCGATAAAATTTATTTGATATCATTTGGAAGAATTTTAAAATTTAAAAAAAGATTCATATTTTACTCAAATAATTTTGTTAAAATTAATGGTTTTACTATGTTAATTTGGACCTTATTATTTTAATAAATAACTAATTTTTCTATTCATGTATCATTTAACTATCTTGTAATACATTCCATTTTTTATTATGATAAGAAATTAATCACTTTTGATTGGTGTTTTATGTATCAAAATATCTCAAGAGAACTATCTTTATTTAAATGGAAATATATATTAAACATATGATGTATTGTGACGTCTATCCTTTCATCCAGTTGGTATATTTATATATATATTTAATAGACTACAATACTCCTTTCCAACATTTTCTATAACTCTACTGACTTATAAAACAATAGATATATTGTTCAATCTTAAATAAACCATGGAATACATCTAGATTTATACCACAAGTTAACATAAAGCCTTCTCTCTGAACATTGTCTCTTCATCCGTTTATGGATAAATTTTAATGGATAATGTGAAATTTCAAGCCAAACGGGTTCTAACTGTTATGTTTGATGAAATTTGGAATCATTAAAAAAACATTATACTATATTTTTAGTAACAGACATCTATTATCTTATTAATTACATACCATATAATCCAATTTCTAGACCCAAAATCCTTCATCCAAAAACTTCAATAGAAACAAACATTCTAAACTTCCATCATTTCCATCACCAATCTTGATAAGATCATATAATCCACATAAATAAGGATGATTATAAAAAATAAATCACATAACAACATCTAGAAGAGGAAACGGCCCACATTTTACTAAATGAAATTATGTTTTAACATGAAGTTATTAAACTTATGGTTCTATATTATGGGTTCTTTCCTTAACCCATATATACTCAGTTCGATCATGCACTTCAAACCAACCATCCAATTTTATAAAAATCATTATAATAGTTTCATAAATATTTCCTCCTCTATATCATCATTAATTAACACTATATTAATAATTTTCTTCTGTAAAATAATATCTCATTATGTAATTTGATTTGAAAAATAATTTAAAGTGTACTATTTTTCAGTGGGATGAAATATTTTAGAAAAATAATCTTTTTCATTTTTAAGAGAAACCATCACTACTACACTTGTGTTATACTATTTCCCAAAATCATATTCTCCATCACATTTTTTATCAACATTGTATTATAAAATAGATATGAAAATTTTTATTACAAGACATTATGATAATATCTCATTATAATACAATTCAATGAATTTTTTCAATATTTTATTGAATTAGAATGAAATATTAACTATCAAACTCTGTCTTTTTCATCTAATAGAAATTTTTAAAACAATATAATCAACTTATTAATCGAAAATAAATCATAACAAATTATCTTAATACTTTATACACAAGATACACTTATATGGGAATCATAATTTTTAGTTTTAATTGTGATATGGGGAAACAAAACCTAAGAAACTGGTGAGATCGAATACCCAGTAAGGTTAAATTAAAGAAATAACAATAAACTATTTAAAGATAATATAATATGATAATATGAGTGTAATTTGGAAAACTAAAAAATATTTACCAATAATAGAATAGATCAATATTATTGAAATTAGGCACAAATGACATAAGATTTAAGAATATTTTAGAAAACAAACAAAAACATTGAATTCTTCAATGTATAACAAGAAAGGTCACTTAAAAATATGGTATATGATGAAAAAAATTGGGGATATAATACATCAATAAACATATGAATTACTTGTGAAAATACTCATTATTCCCACACCTTTATAGAAAAAATCATTATTTCAATTTTAGAAAATTAAATCATTTTAATAATTCCCAATCCAGAATATCTCATAATATATATTAATAAAATAAAAAATTAGAGGGATATGTGGGACCCCGCCAATCATCATCCATACATATGTGTTTCTTAATAAATAAATGATATCATAAAAAACTAACATAATAGAAATGTATTTTTTATCTTTTTAAAATGGCATCTTATATGGAAAAAATTCATAATTTTATAAGTAATCATGATTAACTCATTCTATATAAAGGGATATCCAGTTATATGAAACAATTTTCTTGGTAGATTCTAAAAACTAAAGTATATACTATTCACACCATATTGTTAAATTTTATATGGTTTAGTAAATAATTTCAATAATATATCAAAATATGGAATATTTACCAACAAAATTTTTGAATTACAATAAATATATATTTTGATCACATAAGATAAAAATGGTAGAAAAAATTATTCTTATACATTAAAGATAGTGATTAAATACAAGGGAAGTGATTTATTACTCATCTAATAAAAAATAAAATATTATAAGAACATGTTGTGTGAAACTGTTTATGATCCCATTTAGTGAATTTCTATGAGCAATAAAAAGATATGTCATTGAAAAAAAAATTAGATGAGAAACCTATTTAGGATTTTAGAAAAAAAAACTTTTAATATAAGAAATATCCTCTATATTTTTTAATATTTTTAATGAAATATTTTATCAAATGAGGAAAAAAATGAATTCATTTAGATTTTATGAAAATTTAGAGAGAAAGAACATTTAAAATAAAAAAGTTGTTATACTTAAAGGACCATATTAAAGCATTAAAAGAATTTATTTTTTTGTTAAAAACAATCTATATAGAAATTGTAATATTTATTTTCCATTACCATTTTTTAATAGAATTTAAATGAAGTTGAAAGTGAACATATTCAATTTTTGAAAAAAAATATATTTATATACACAAAAAGAATGAAAAGAGAAATCATGATTATATAGAGAAAATACTTTTTATATTTTTAAAATAATTCTTTTGAAACCCTTATAATTTTTACAAATTACAAAAAAAAATTTAAATAAATTGGAATTCCAACACATATCTCACCAAAAATAGCTATTGGGGATGAAAATTACTAGGATAAATTAATAAACCACTACATAAATTTCATATATGGGTTATCATAATTTAAATATCTAAATTTTAAAATGAGGCATAGAAATGATGCCTTATTATTTATAGATTTGTGTGTCCTAAGTTTATTTAGATGACGATGGACTTCCAGACCCTGGTCACTATATTATCTTTGACATGGATGTCTAGGAACTATAGAAATATGGACTTCCATACATTGGCCACTGTAGTGGTGAAAACATTATCTGCATTTGGAGGCACGACACTTAATCATTATCATATTCCCATTTTGGGGTAGGGTTTTTTTTATGAATCATTGAGATCTCCCTATATTTTGATCTCCTGAAACTGTTGAAAATATTCCTATCCATTGATGGAGAGATCATTTCTTGAACCTTTTAAATCGTTGGTTCTATTCTCTTATTCTTTATCTTTGGTATTTGAATTGAATTCATAGTAAAACATGTTTTGGTGCAATGAATCTCAACATTTCAGCAATAATGGATTGAGTATAATTTGAATGAAATACCATTGAGGATAAATAGAATATAATTAGAGATAAAATACAAGATAGATAATCAATGATATAATATAATAAATAGTAACTATATACATAATTTAAATTTAATATTTTACATAACAAAAAGTTTGTCATAGGAAATATGAATTTATACAATGAAAAAATTTTAATTAACATAATATTCGTGGTCAGATTCAGTGGATTAAAAGACATAAGGAATAAATGATGACCCCTAAAAATAATAATGTAATTAAATACAATAAATTCATTGCATAATATAATTCAATCATTTTATAATGGATTTAAATAATAATGATTATAACTAAATAGAAGAAAATTTTGTTATCTCAAACACTTATATCTTTTCTACTTTTTTATTCCAAAATCTTATAGATAAAGAAAATAGAATAAAAATTTAAATATCAACAAATATTATAAAATAATTATTATTAATGAGAACAATTTTTATCTGCACTATAATACTGAAAATGTGGTGCATAATAGGAAATTTGTCTCAATGGGTGAAAAATAGGATAACTAACCCATATCATGGAACCATTTCACTGTTCAAATACTCCTAAAAAGTGAAAAATAATATTATTTTTATTATATACCATATTAAGATCCATATTAATTTTTATTTCATTTAATAAAGACCATAAATTATCATATGATATATAATTATTATATATATTTCTAATCATATTTATTTATGGTGGTTCAGTAGATTTCATCCTGAAACGTTTTGTATGTTGACAATAGTAAATGGTTTTGTAGAATAAGATCACAATTCAAAAAAAGGGGTGTATTTATATAATTATTCTATTATAAAACACTTTAATTTTCAATTTTTTTATAAAATGAACTCAAATTATGAAAGGTGCTTTGATATATTCATTTTAGGTGGTAAAGTTTACTATAACCATTTTTTAATAATCACGTAGATAATGAAACATATTATATTTAAATAATGTAATTAGTTTTATAAAATATTTCTTATACCTTAAAAGAAATTTAAATAAATCCATGTTTGGTGTTGATGGAAATCAAAGTGCATCTCTTGACAGGGGTGATAATCAGTACCTTTTCACTATTGTTTTTCTATTGTTTTTTGTAGAGGTTGAAAATAAAAATTAAGAGTTTCTTTGTTAATATAATAACACTTTTGTATTTCAATGAAATGGGATCATTATATTACTAATTATATGGTTGTTTTTGAAGAAAAATTTTAAGAATGAAAGGATAAGGATAAGTAATACTCGCTTTGTGAACTTGATCATTCTCTTGACAGTAAACATAGAAATACAGGGATTAAGATAACTTGTTTTCCTATTATATTTAGTTCATGAAATAAACATTCATGGGAGAATCACTGGTCTTGGGATCTATGAAATTAGGATGGTTTTATATTACTTTTCTAGGGTGGATTAGAATTTTTATAAGTAATGAAAATGGATCTTTTGTGATCACCCATTATTTCAAATAATGGAATGATAATATTAATATTTCAATGGATCCAAAAGGGATTAATAATTGTGTGTAGGATGAGATAATGTGGAGAAATAATCCACTACTTATTTTACCTCTTTTTCTAAATAATATTCAACCCATTTACCATAAGATATTTTGATTTTTTATTTTGGTTTTGACATTTCAAACTTGTTTTTTCAGTAGTAGGTTATATTTCGTTTAAAAATTAGGTTAAAATTATAACCAAAATTGATTGAAAAATATTGGACCCATTTAGTCTAATTAAATTTCTAAATAATATAAAATTAAATTTTAAATTAAATAATTTAATATATATAAACTTTTTCTTCTGAAAGATGATATGTTTTCAATTAAGTATTATTAGTCTTATTTGTTATTTTTTATGAATTAAATTACTGAGAATATATTAATATATATATAATCAATTCATTGCATAAAATAAATGAATTTAATTTATTATATTAAAAATACACAACATTATTCAAACAATTATTTTAAAATAACCCCCTCACAATTATAATTTTTAATAACATTAGTCTTAGTAATCATACTATTATGCTTAAAAATGGTAATGAACATATTAAATAATTTTGGAATGTTGACAAAAATATATAAAATATATATTTTTATATTAAATTTCTATAATTGATGAAAAATAATTTTTAATATAAGATAAGAAATATGGTTTTTATATATAAAAAATTATTTAGGTTTCGATAATGCCTAAAATGAGTTTTATAAATAGATAGTAGTATTATAAATCATTTTTTACATTATTAATATATTATTTTGTATAAATATGATTTCAAATATATTTTTTTCATTAGTGTAAGGGTATTATAACAATAGGTATTTTTTCACTATTAACCAAAATATCATTTATTCAGACGATTATCAAACATTCATCATTAAAAAATTCTCATGATTAGTGAAAAATTATAGTTATTTATTTAAAATTAATATTATAATATTAATAAATTTATTTGTCAAATAAAAAATCAATATATAAAGAAATACTATTTTTACTAACAAAAAAGAATTTTTGATCATCAAGTGTCTTTAACATTGTTTTATATAAATTTAGAAATAAATAAATGCTTTTATATTATTAAATAAATTAAGATATTTCTAATTTTAATTATTATTTAACTATGATAAATATAATTAAGTAATTTAAAATAAATTAGGTTTTTTAATATCCTTCATTGGAAATCTCCTATTTTAATATATTTATCAATGAAAAATAATGATATGTAATTAATCTATGTGATTATAATTTATAATCTACTAGTGATTATGTTCCTTGTTTAATTTTAATATATTAGTGTTATTTTTATTTCATTGTTCCATTAGTTCGTTATTTCCTGTAACACAATCTATTGAAGATAATATTATTTTAAGTGGTGTATAATCTCTGGTTGTCACATTATATGACCCTTAAATAAATTTCATCATACCAATTTTAGTTATTACTCACTAATGAATATAGGTGATGGTATTCATCATATATTCAACATCCATGATATAACCTATAATATGATATCTTACTTACAATATTCAACTATATAAAGTAACTTACATTTCATAAAAACATTAATCATTCCAAAAATTACATATCGTAGTATGTAAATACCAAAATCATATATTCTCCATAACACACCTATCACAAAAGCATTTAGGTCACCAAGAAATTAACCACATCAAAACCAAGTATTTATCTAGAAATTCACTCCATCATTAACCATGAAATAGTACTAATCTATATATTATAAAATCACCTAAGATCCAATATATTCCACAATCCCAAAAATTATATAATCTTGACAAACAATATCATGAATTAACTATTAATAGAAAAGGATACTAATACCATCTAACCTAATTTTTGAAAACAAATCAATGATTTATTATATAAAAATAAATTAATATATTAAAAATAAGAGTTATACATCCCTCAGTTTTTTTTTCTGCAAAAGTAGTCAGTGAAAATATATAATTATAAAAACATTACATTTCATGGTTATTAATAAAATTTTATATATTTATCCTGACCATTAAATGAAATTTAAAACATAAAAAACATTATATTTTTCATATAATCCTAATAAAATTTATAATTTAATGTAATATCAGCAATAAATTTCACGCACTGGTGAGAATAGATAAAAGTATGAATATTCAATCATTATAAATTTTTAAACCTCGCTACTAAATTTAAGAAAAGTAAACTCAACATATAAATTGTACAATGAATACATTATGAGTATAAACCATTTATATATAATATATTATTTAGTTATATATAATAATGATTTCTAGATATATTTATTTCTCATCTTCATTTTCATTATCCTCTGTAAAAAAATACTAAAGCCCAAAATTTTTATCGATTAAATCAATGTAAATGATCTTGTTAATATAAAAACTAAATCCCAATATGTATTATATAATGACACATTAATTTCATCAATTAATACCAAAAAAAAATAATATATATCTATTGATTTTAGGTTCTCTTTTATATTATTGCATAATCCCAAAAAGGACTTTCACAAAAGATATTATGAAAATTATTAAAAATTTGTAAAATTGAAAATTAAATATATCTATGTTATGAATTTTTTACTTAATAGTTATCCATAAAATCACATATAAATTTATATATATATTAACAAGTGAATCCCTATTTTTCAATATATTTTAACCATATTAATTCCCTATTAGGTTTCCACCCTAAATATTTTTTAAATCCTTCATAATTGATTATAATTATAATAAATATTTACCAAAGAATATTCCAAGGGAGTCTCTAGATGGGTGTACAATCTCATTCCCACTCATCATACACATGATTGAAGACTGATAGAATAATCATGTAGCTATTTTTATGGTGATTTTTCTGAGGTGTATTGATTACCCAACAACATCTACAAGGCTATATCAAGATAAGTATTTAATTTCTAGGATGGCCATATAATATTAATGTTACCAAAAAAATTGAATGTGATAATATTTATGGACATATCCATTAAATTATCCCTAGGGTTTTCAATGGTGTTCACCTTTCACAACCCCCAAAATATTATATATTTTCTTAATTAACATAAATCGTTATCCATACCTTTGAAATTATGATCAATCTAGAATTATAAACAATTAAATTATCCTAAACTAACATTATACTAGGTAAACTTATCAAAAATCTTCTCTGAATACAAGAATGACACCCCATGGATGTGTCTATATAAATTAAATGTCATATCATTTCAATAAATTTCAAATAACTATTTCATTTAGAGTTTATAGAAATTAGAAGAAACTTCACAAAACACATGTCTCTTTAATATAATATAAATTTTCTCCACTATATAAAAATGTTTATAATCCATAATAAGTCATCTAAATTTAAAACATGAATATCTATTGAAGATATTCTACTAGTAAAATCATATGTATTACTTTTTATCATAACATGGAGAAATGGAAGCATAAGAAAATATTGAGCTCAGATTCCTAGTATATGTAAATATAAGAGATAACAATAAATGTTCATTAGTGATAATAATATGGTTATATATTTTTAATAATGTTATATAAAAAAATCATACCCGACAAAGTACTAATCTAGAATAATATAATAAGGCATGGAATGTTATAAAAGTTCATAATATCATAAAAAATAGGCATAAACATTAAATTTAATAATTACGTAAAAATTAATGTTTGTTTGAAAATAGGAATTACATCACATAACACCTAGAGATATGGAAAAACCATATTCATTAGAATAACTTGTGAGAAAACACATTATACACATGAAAATGTGATCAAATAAATTATTCATACACATAAAAGAGTAAGTAAACTCATTATACCCCCACCTGTCATTCTCATGAGATATAAACATACTATAATTATTAGATGATGATATCAAACCCCATGTTGAGTCTAAAGGATAACATTCAACACATTCTATCCATTTTTTTAAAATAAAAACAGACTTACTTAAATATGTATATTTCATTGACTTCTATAATTCCCATTTTCTAAGTATGTTTTATAGAAAATATATTTTAAGATACGTAGAAATGATTTTCATCGGATGTAATTCATATAATAATTAGGAAAACATGTGTATTTTGTAGAAGATGAGAAATTACACACTTTATAAAACATATTTTCATAAAATTACATAATTCAATGTATAATGAAGTCCATTGGATGATTTTTTATAATGAAAATGAGGCGGTCTACATCAGATGAATTTATAAATTTTTTCTAGATGATCTTTATTAAATATATTAGATGGAGAAAATTTATTCCATCTTATGTAAGATAAATATTCTATTGAAAACAATCATAAAAAATGTAGTGATGTATAAACATGAAAATAATTAGAACGTGATGTTTTTAAAAATATTTTAATTCAAGAAATAGTTTTTCTAGTAGTCATTTTAACCTAATTTAAAGAAATTAGAATATGATCATTAGGGAAATTGTCATAAATATTAAATTTATATTAGGGGGAGGGAGTTTTTCTATTAACACTGATATAAAATATGATATAAATCTTTTTATATCATCTCGTTACTTTGATAGATCATCATTCTAATTCTTTAGTGAGTATTTTTTAATGGAATATATTATTAGGATGTTCTGAAAATGCCATAATAGTTTATATGTTTTTAATTTTTATTATAATAATCCTGGGTCAAGGGATCTCAAGGTTTTGAGAGTCATATGTTTATCTTGTCCATTGTGATCGAATATTGGGAAATATATACAAATATTTATCTTCTTATTGAGGTATTTGTTTTTGTATGATATATATGCCATTATAGTTGGGTGAAATCCATAGAAACTAAAATTTACGGTCATTTACATCATTAAAAATTATGGATTAAATGAATATTTTCTTATAAACATTCATTTAAATATTCATAAAAAATTGTATAAACATTATTATCCCTTATTTGTATATGATTTTTTTCATTTTTAATAATAAGTGATTTTTATATTATTGATTATAAAATTTATAATCTGTTAATTTAATTGACTATTCATCTGATATACCTACTTAATGAGGTTAGTGAAAATTTTATGATTTATTTTTTAATATAAAATTCACCCCCATAATTATAGTAAAATTATTACTCTTAAAATCCCATATTTAGATTATGATATTGTTTTGTCAATATATTTTAAATTCAAAATTTTTAATAAATTGTTACATTTCATATCAGTAAGGGTCAAGTATACTTGAATAAACAATGACTCAATGATATTAATAATTATGGCTTGCTAAATAACTAAACACACATACCATTTCATCAACAAACTAATAACAAAGTACGTAAACAATATAAAAAATAAATAAATGTAAAAACATTCAGTACCCATAACATGATAAGGAAAAATAATTGTAGAAAGGTAAGAAGAAAAAAAAAATTCCAATTATTCAATGAACATAAGACTTATTGAAAGCATAGATTTTATGATGTGAAATATCATGGATACTAAATAGTTATTCAAAATAAACGAAGTGGATAATTACGGGATGTCATGTCTCAGGCACATAAAAACATATACTGTCAAGGTCAATCCTCTGGATAGTTTAAATATACATATTGATCCCTACAAAATTTGTGCAACATATTTTTCTCATGAGAACCTATAGTTTCATTGAGGATCTATATAAAGTATGGGATCCAAACGTCATTGAATGTCAAAAGTATTCCTCATATTGAATAACAACATTAATCAATAGAAAATATTCTATATCTAATATCTATATTAAAATATGAATAAGGAATTATAAATATTTCCCCATTTAATCAAAAAACTATTAAAGTAGAAATTGTATGCAGAATAGTATATGGTTTAGGAGATATTAATCACCATGATAAATAAAATAGGTAATTTAGGTGAAATTCAATGGTAAATGGTCAAAAGGGATTAAATGCTTCAACACGACTGACAAATTAATCAAGGAAGTGAATATGAATACTATCCTTCTCCAAATCAATTATAAAACATCTAGAGGAATAATAATGCAGTTTTCAATATAATATATCTTCTGTGGAGTAAAATAAAGGGTTATTTTTATTGTTGAATATAAATTCTAAAATAAGATCCTTTAAAAAACATTACAGAGGAAAATATACTTTTTTAGAAAGACCATTTGAGAGAGACATTTCATTGAAAATCACTTTTGTAAATATTTTCTTTAAAATAATCCTTTTAAACATGAAAAGGAATATTTAAAAAAATGACAGTGAGTAAATTCATATTTTATATATGAGGTAAAAAGGATATTACCATTGCATGGTAAAAAGGATAGAAACCTGACTTGCTCAGAAAGAGACAAGAATATTACTTTAAAAACATTGGAAAAATAAAAAAAGAATAAAAACTTCATTAAAAATCATGTTGAAATTATTTTTGAATTTTTTTTAACATGCGTTTTCTAGAGGAAAATGGTTTCTCCGACAAAAGAATGAAATGAAGTTAGGTTTTCTTAAAAAAAATTCTAAAACATTTTAAATTCCACCAAGTGGAAAAATGATACTATTAATAAAAAATTATTAAGAATAACTACATGATTTTAAAAATGTATGGTTTTATTGAAAAATGGTTCTATAATTTCCTACAATAGAAATACCAACGAAATTCTATTAACATTAATCTTGAGGAAAATAATCCTCTAACATTACAAAGTATCCCATACCAAATTGAAACATTTGAATCATAAGCCTCATTAGAGGATAATGTTAAATGAAATTTATAAATATTATGAATGAAAAAGTGTTAATGATATAATATATCAAAAGGGTCAGTAGGCCCACCACACACAAAAATTAAGTTGTGTTAATGGTGTATGCCTGATGGAAAGAAAAGTCAGACAAGAATCCCTTAACATACGTTTCCTTTCAGTTGAAAATCCATTAGATTCCTATATAATAAAAATTTGATTATTAATTACTTTCTTGAGATCCATTTTTTTAAAATTTCTTTTATTTCACTTATTAAATTTTTTTACATTACTACTTAATCAATTAAGTTCACATCGGGTGTTTTGGCCAAATTCGGTTTATATGTCAATAACAACTTTTAAAGGTCATCTATAGTCGAAGGGGTAATTATATATCATCTCTAGAATAAAAAACATAACATAATTATCATATTTTTACATAAATTATTATTTTAAATCCAATATTTAAATATGGTTATGAAAAATGAACCAATGCTACAATCATGGAGATGATAGGTTGTACATACGCATGATGAACGTTCCCATTTTCAGTGATCGTTATGGAGTGAAGGTAAGTAACACCATATCTTTCCAAAATTATCACTTTATCATAAATATCATGTTATTTAATAATATATTCTTATTTTTTATTTTTTGATGTAATAGAAATCACATCATGTCAAGGAGGCGATAATCCACACGTCCATGGCCGACGTTATAAGTTTCTATTATGTGAAAGGGTGATCAAGAAAATCATATATATTATATTTAAAAAAAATTAATTATGAAATTAATATAATGTATATGTTTTATATGTCCCATTTTTTTAATTAAAAACATCCTTTATCCATTTAATGTATATTTTTAGCGCATCACATCACTTTTGGGAGGCGGTAGCCCAAATTTCCACAAATGATGTTATCATATCTAAACAAAAGTGAATGTATAAAGGTATGTGATATAAAAGAATTAAAGAATCATAATGTCATTATAAATATATTATACAACATATATAAATTCAGTTTCAATCATAATTCGTATCGATTTAAGGTGGTTAAAGAAAACGAACAATCATTATTTCATGTGGATGTAGTTCACCATATACATAAACATCATTCTCATTACCCAATAGATTGGAGTGTGTGTAACTGTTGGTAAAACCCTAACATAACTACATCCTATTATATTGAAAATGGTTTTTTGTGATATAATTACATAATAAAAATATTTAAGGGACTTTATAATGGAAATAAAACTAAAAAACAGGAGAAAGTATGTTACCTCTTATTCGGTTAACTCCATTTGGTTTGTACGGAAAGGATTCATAGGATATATTCCTACCCAAGGGAATTATTCTATGATTATGGGAGGTATTTTTAATATATATTTGGGTTTCTTTTGTAAGAACATACATGGTTTTAGTGGTGTGAGGGAGGATGGGATGTCGTGGCCTTTTATAAGTGAGGAAAAGAACTCACTTTTATTTTTTGAAAAGAAGTTAGGTGAACCCTTGTTTTTAACTAAAAAATTCATAAAAACCAAAAAAATGTAATTTTAATGGCCTAAATATGGCCATCTAATGTGTTCTGGAAATGTGGCTAGGTCATTTTTTCTCTTAATTAAAAGATTTAGTCCATTATTAATCTTAGTTTGTCATTAATAATTATAATTAATTATAATTAATTTATCAAATCTTTAGGTAAAAAAATAAATTTAAATTATTAATTATTATAAACTTGTAGGATTCCTAATATGGAATCCATTTATTCAAATTCCATTCAAAAAAGTGGTAGAAATTATTTTAAATTAAATCCAGCATATGGGACGAAAAAGGGGGGTTTTAAAAACATTCAAAAGCTTGCTAGGATTTTATATTAAATTTTAATGTGAAATTGAATCCAATTCACAAAATTTGATTAATTTATTATATAATTAAGATTTAAAACCGATTTAAAATACAATTATTCCTTATAAATAAATCATATGAAGAAGTAGTTTTGAACTGAAATCCATTATTTTCACTATTTATTAAAAATGAATCTTCACAGAAAAATACCAATAATTCACCCTAACCTATTTTTTATTTTTATATTTCAAATATAAATCTCATTTTAACATTTATAACCTATAGTATTTACAAAATTTAATTTAAAATATGTTCTCCATTATAAGGTGGTAAAATGACTTAATAAAAATATAGTTTTATAATGAGCAAAATTAGGGTTGTTTTTGTCTTACGATTATAAAATATATTGGATGAATATAAAAAATGTTATATTGAATATGTAATAAATATATAATAATTTTATATCACAATATAATGGAAATTAATTTGATTTATTAGGATAAAATAGCATTGTGAGTTTAAAAATGGTTTCTACATGAAAATTATTTTTATTTTCGATTAGTTCTTATAATAATATATAATTAAATTTTAAATTGATAATTCATCTTATATTTCTGTAAGACATATATTTTAATAAGTTATTTAGCACTTCTCATAATGGATAGTTTATGTCTTATTATAATATATAATAATAATTTAATAAAATATTATTTTTCGGTAACACTCAGTCTTACGTAACAGCAACCCTTGAAGAAACTCATTGTTGCATCTGACGTATGCTAACTCAGTTTCACATGAATTTCAAGATATAAATATATTTAATTTAATTAATGTATTGAATTATAAATAATTAGGATATTATATTCTCTTATGTCTTTAGTGTTGCGTCTAATACATGCTATCGAATACAAGGTACATTTTTAGAATTTCTGGGGCCTTTCAAAACAATACCATATTTTTATTTTCATAAAGCGTATAATTCTCAAGATTTGGAAACTATAAGAAATATATTATAAATATTTAGATTCAAAAAATATTATTTGATAACAATTATATAACCACACGTGATTTGGTAAAAATTACTAACATTTTATTATCCTTGAAAATAAGAAATGTACCAGAATCAATAATGTCTGGTACATTGATAGTGGATATTATTGTAATATAAATGTAAATAAAAAAATTATTCAAAATATTATCCTCATAATTGATGTAAAATACAATTTCATTGATAATTATCAAGGAGATATATATAGTATGGACATTAATTCTTTTCTTGATGTAACATTAAATTCTAATGTTTCATATTTTTGTAGGACTTAATCACAACCTCGTTAAAATAATTAAATTACGTGATGAAGGCTTGCTTGGGACCATCAATAATGATAAATATATTATTCAACATCGAAAAGGTATATTTATTCCTTTTACTAATACACATGAGAAACTATAAACTCTAAACATATGTGATCTTATAAACGAAGGTCTCTATGCCTTAGTGTCGTGGAAGATCAATATGGGTTGTCACAATGATAATGAAGACACATTAATGTTATATCCTAAGTAAAACATTTATTTAATGGGTTATTTTGAGATTTAATAGATCTTATGTTTAACCATTATGATGTTTATCAGCCTAGTTAATTTAGAATAAATCATAAGTAATGTTTTAAATTTATTATGGATGTTTCATTTTTTTGTTAGTTATAGTTAGTTTAGATGAATTTTTTTATTCTAACACAAACAGGAAGAATTATACACAAATTCTCTTTATATGTTTTATTTTATAAATACAAAAGAAATATATGGGACAATGTTTTAGCAAGAAATAGTTATAATACTTTATCTCTTTTAAGAATATTATAGTATATGTTAAAAATTAGATTATTTTAACGATGGTAACTATTATTAAAGACCAAGGAAGAGAATTTATAAATTTGAAATTTGAAAATTTCGGTATTAAAGAATGAATAAAAAAATTCATCACCTAGAAATCCTCAAAAAAAATGGTGCAGTTTGAAGAAAAATGTATTTCTTCAATATATTACTATATAAATATTTAGTGAACACTAAAATGAGAATAATATTTTGGACAACTCAATTAGTACTACTTGATATAGAATAAATTTTGTTTTACTTAGCCATTTATTAATAAAAATCTTTATGATTCATGTATAGAAAGAAATCCAAAATGGCCTTGCATTATAGTTTTTTAATGTAAATTATTAATTTAAAATAATCATGATAAATTAAAAAAATACAAAATTATAATGAAAGAATATTTCTAGGATGTTATAAAAATAGTAAGGAATATATGATTTTTAATAAATATAAATTTAATATTAACGGAATATTGAATTTAAAATATGATGAAACAAATCCCTTTTTTAAACAACCTAAAATCAAATATTCAGATTATTTTACTAAAACTAAATTTCAACCCATGTGGGGAAATTATTCTTATGAGTGAAAAAACTGGATAGAATTATTTTAATGTGATATATATAGAATTTACTCACAAAAAAATTCAGAATATATTTTTTAAAACCCAATAATGTAGAAAATCCATGAGAATAAACCTTTTAATAATATCATTAAAGATGCGGGAAAGCTGATAAAAACATTAGGTTCTCTGAGAAATGAATTTGAACATTACACATTTTTATCAACATTTTAACCAAATACTCTTAATAAGTCTTTAGGTTATGAATATTGGATAAAATTAATTCACGATGAACTCAAATGTTATGAGAGGAATCAGGTTTGGACACTAGTTGAATGTCCAAATGATTTACCTATATTTTTTGTAAAATGTTTTACCCAAAATAAATGTGATGAAAAAAAATTATTGTTAAAAAATAGGCTTGTTAAAAGGTTTATAATCATAATGAATTAATAGACTATGATGATACTTATGCACCAGTTGTTATACTTAAATATACTAAAATACTTATATCATATTCATAATTCATAGATATTACTATTTTTTAAATGTATTGGATGTTTTTTTTCTCAAATTATTTGTTCATTCAGAAGCTATTATAGAAAAACCACATACTTTTGAAAACAAAAAAATCCACATCTACTGATTTTAGAAATTCTAATACCCTATAGAGAATTAAAGAATCCCCAATATCTAGTTATGACAGACTTGTTGGATTTTTGTAAAAAAAAATTAAAGGTTGTTTTTGAACCACACTATTTATTGAAAAGGTTGATAATGATTATATCATTGTACAAATTTTTTTTAATGAAATTGTATTAGGCTCAAATAAAAATTAAACATTTGTATTCTATCATGGTTTTTAATAAATCTTAGTTTGAAATGAGCATGATGGGTGAAAAGACTTTTTCTCATGGTTATTAAATTTCCCTAAAACCATGATGAATTTGCTTATCACATTAAAAATATATATAAGATATTCTTCAAAAAATAGTATTCAAAATTACTTACAGTATTATTAATCATATTGGTAAATATAAATATACAAATATTCTGGAATTTATGAAATTAATTGATCAATAAAACTATTGAAATGATTTTTAGTTTACTATATCTCATATCTAGTAGACCAAATTTAATGTTTTAAAAATGATATTGTTAGAGATATTATGATAAAAATGATAGTGTCAAATAAAATCTATAAAAAGAATATTTTTTTTACTCTATGTGAATAATGGATCTTAGTATATTTAATTTTTCATCAAATTATTTAGAGAATAAAATATAGTAGTTGTTAGATTTATTTGATGTTAACTGGATATAAAAACTATATCTATAACATGTAATTTCTTAACAGTATCCTTAGTTTTTTGGTATAGTCTTAAACTATACTCATTTTCACTTTTCACTGCTAATTTTTAATATTACGTAGCATGAATTTTTGGTTTTCAATTTTTGTAGATGAAACACACACTCACAGACTATAGTATGAGTTTTTTGTAAAAATAAAATTTGGATTAATAACAAAAATATCTATAATATTATGTAAAAACCCAACACATCACTCATGAGATAATTCCACTGATATAAGAAATCATTTCCTTCAATATCAACCACTAATGGGATATATCATTTAACAATTCATTAGAATGCATGACTAAATTTTTTATTTTTTATAAAACCCAGAAATTCTAATATATTATATTATATTACAATGAATCTTGGACTAATAAATATAAAAATATCAGTCCTATAATTCTTTTTTACCAATATATATAGAGTATAAAATCATTGAAAAGGGCATATAAATTTTATTTAGAATATTTTTTAGATTTTTATTATATTCTTTTCTAAATTTAGATGATTTTCATCAAAATTTGTTTCTTTTAAAAGACACTTTTTATTTTTTTTCATAGAAAAACTAAACTACTAAATATCTTCCAACAAACCAATTAATATATTTTTTTAAACTTATAAATTTTTCTATTTTTTCCAGAATAAAAGATAATCGTATAACTGAATATTTTTTTATAATAAAGTATATAAATATTTCTCTTAAATGAAATTTCTAAAATCTATTTCCACTCCTATATTTATATTTTAACTATTTATTAAGTCTTCTATTTCATAAAAAATAATTTTATTCTGATTTCATATATATAAACGTTTATAAAATTTTAGAATTTTAGAAATTTCAAATCATTATATCACTTTTGATAGACAATAATCCCACATAGGGTTTCAATTTGAGTAGTTGGAGAAAAAGAAGAAGAACCATCACTTTTCTTCATCTTATATTAATTTAAGTGGTCTACCTCAATTTCTTCACCACGTGAAGCTATTAAGAGATCAAGAATATCAGTTTATTCTATGTCTTATCATTTATAGTCACTATGATTTCATCAGTTGATCTGGATAGATGGATAGCATCATCAAATGATTTATCAAAAATAAATACTATTTAAGAAAATATGATTGAAATTCCATGGTTTAAAAAATATTATTCTTTTCCGTAGTATGTGATATAGTTTTAGGATAGGGAATCCATATTGTTTGAAAAAAATAGTTCAAATTAAAATAACATAAAATTAGAAAAATATTTTTTCCTCAATATTGTCTAGTGAAGTAGATGGATTAATGTTAATAGTTGTTAACCTATTTGGAAAATTGTATAATTTTTTACACAATAAGTTTTCATTTTAGTTTTCATTCATTTTATAGTATATTTAAATTCTATTACTAATAAATATATTGAGAAGTTGGGGAATTTCAAAAAATAAAAGGTTGAAATAATTTTATTTTATTCTTATAAAAAAATCTGAAAAAGTCCTTAATCTTCCTCTATGTACTCAAATAGTGGATATTTGAGTAGAAAAGTTTCATATTCAATGATAAGAAAATATAGATAACCATAAATTTCAAGATAAATATGTTTTTTATTTTCTATGTTACATGATAAAATTCATCGTGGTGAAATATATATTCAATTACATTGAACCAGAAAATATTGGGATGTCAATGTTAATGATCTTTATTTATCTTATACTGATATATATATATATATATATATCTCGTTGGGGAATTTAATTAAAGTGAAAAACATAAAAACTCATGCTACTTTAGTGAGGGAAATATTTTCATACATTAGTGAGGAGGGGATAAAAAATTATGTTTCTTCCAAATTCTTCTTAGAAATGTTCGTGGAACTATAAAAAATAATTTGGATTTCATAGTAAAAAATTTAAACAAAACTTTTAATAATTTAATTATGTATATAAAAATATTCTTATTCTAATAAAAAATAAAATTCAAATTTCAGATGAATATTTATTGCGTTTTTGAAATATATGGAAAAGAATATAGCTTATTGTCCATATTTTTGTCTTGAGAAAAATATAAGATTTTGTTTTCAATGAGAATACATATCAAAGAATTTGATAATACTAAAAAAATAAGAGGTAGGATAATAAAGAAAAAAATATAAAATATATCCATAAATTTTATTTTTGGGGTTGAAGTAATGCTTTGAAAATTTAAAATTTTTACTAAAATCTATGTTTTTTTCTAATCGACCAAAATAGCTTTATTCTGATTAACCCAAAGTAAAATCATATCTAATTTCAATTGGACCTTTATTAGTTCATTAAAGTAAACTGATGTGATTTGAGTAGAAGATATATAAGATAAAGTTAAAAAAACTAGTAGAAAATGAAAAAAGGGACTAATCATTCTAGACATCCAAAAGAATTGTCTCCTGTTATGTGAAATATAATAATAGTGAGAATGTGTGATGTAGTGGAAGTAATTAAAATGAATTTTGATATTGAGGAAATTTTGGTTTAATCAACCACTTTATTTTATATTAATTATATTTATAGTGTTTCATTTAGTAGTCCGGATGAGAAAGAATCATCATAATAAACTAAACAACATTAAAATGTTCAAACATGAAAAA
This sequence comes from Viscum album, assembly GCA_963277665.1. Classification (NCBI taxonomy): domain Eukaryota; kingdom Viridiplantae; phylum Streptophyta; class Magnoliopsida; order Santalales; family Viscaceae; genus Viscum; species Viscum album. The sequence goes on along the minus strand of OY728119.1, from coordinate 1,827,216,266 downwards.
AAAGATCAAATTATAATAATTTTTTTTAGTCTTCAAAGTTTATAAAAATTAATTAGGCATAAGTGATGATGTAGCTCCATCAAAGACACATGGGCCATCAGTTGTGAGTTCTTCTTTATATTTTATAAATTCTCCCCCAAAAACAATTGTTATGTTTATTGAAATTAAAATTACATACCTTAATAAAGTAAATTTTTGGCTATATGTAATTATGGGAATTTTCACTAATATTCAATTGAGATAAAATATCTTATATGAAAATTTTCATTTTTTAAAAACATTAATTTCTTTGAAACAACTAATCGAGTATTTCATTTATAATTTGGTTGAATTATTATATATTATAGGAATATATTATTATAATTTCATAAATATTAAAGAACATCTATTTTTCATTAAATATACTAGAGGAGATTAGAAATTTTATGATGAAGAGATTGAAGGTATTTGAACAAAAAAAATTAGTGAAAATATTATCAAGAGGAATAGATGATGAATTATTTTTCACTATAAGTATCATTGATAACGCTATATTTCTTATCATGGACCAAGATAATGATGTTTTCAATAAATTTATGAATATTAAATAATTAGAATATTATTTTTATGGTAAATAATCTCCTAGTTTTGATAGATGAAAAAAGTATGATATCAAGAAGATTCACTATCCAAAAAGAATAAGTTTCATATCTAAAAAAGATAGCTACAATATTTATTTCCTTGAATAATAAGTTGGAATGTTGATGTATCTCATATTAAATTTAGATAATTATCAACACAATGTGATTAAATTTTATTTTGATCACCAAAAACCATTCCATAGTTTATTGATATTTATAAACTCTTGGAAAAGTTTTAAAATAACTCATAATTTTTTTGATGGATGCATATTTTCTATATATTTTCTCCATAACATAATTTTTTTATTAATGTATCTAATATCATTGGTGAAATATATTTTTAATTAATATAGATTATTGTATATTTTTACTATATATTAACTTTATCTAATATTTCTTCTACAATTTCTAAATCCATAGTATCCTTCTTTTAACAAATCTCAATGAGGGTAAAATGTTTATAAATTTTGGAGAGAAAGTATAAATAATTTTACGAATGGTTTGGATTGAATATTATAATATATAAGTCAATGGTTGAGAAAAAATATGAGAGGATATAGGTTAAAGGGTAAATTATATGATACAAGGGAATTTGGGATTTTATGTTTCAACTTTCTTTTTCTCTTTAAAAGTTATTGATTAAGACCCTAGAAAAGGGATAGATTATTGAGTTGAGAATATTACTTTAAAAGATTTATTACCATTTTTTTAATTACAAATTAATATATTTAATGTTTTATATTTTCTTAACTTTTATACTTCCCATGTTATAAATATGTTTTTATAGAAAAACTATTTTACTAGAAATAGAAATATTGTTCATAATATGGAATTGTATTAATTAAATAGTCAAACAAATAAATTTTACATTAGATGATTATTTATATACTTTATAAAAAATTGATTTATCAAATTCTAGAAGTTAAATTACAAAAAGTCCATCCAATTATTCAATATCAATACCATCAAACATAATTCATCAGATGAAGATATATATACTTTCTATATGGACATTCATTAAATATATCTGATCAGGAAAATTCATTCCACCAGAAAGAAGTCATTATTATATGAAACAAGAACTAAATTCGATTTAGTAGTGTATAAATATATTGATAGTCATGGAAATTGGTTAAAGTAATAGTTTTCTTGAAGTAATTGCAACCAAATTTAAATAATGCTAAATTTGAACATTAGATAAATTTAAATAAATAGAAGATTCATTGGAGGTTGGGGTAATATTTCATCAATTATGATCTAAAATTTGTTGTGAAAGTTTTTGTAAAATCGTATTTCATTGAGGTAACTTCATTATAATTATATAGTGATTTAATTTATTTAGGCATCCTTTATGTGGGTAATCTATAAATGGATTAATAATTTCATTGTTTGAAAATTTTTATCCAATCCATCTTGTTCATGGCCTCTCAAGGATTTGAGATACATTGTTTTATCCAATATAGTAAGATCAAGGGTTCTTGAGGATAGGTAAATATATATTACTATTTATCTTTGTAACAATGGATTTCTAACATTAAGAAATACATATATTTACAGTTATTTGAAAACCATGGTAACTTAAAGTCAGGGTAATTCACTTCATTAATACTAAATGATAATGTTCTAATATTATTTTAAATGTTTCTATATGTTTTCTAACATACTTTTTATAATAGTTTTTATAGAAAGTTTTTAAGAGTTTTTTTTTCAACTTTTCATAATAAGGAATAGTTATATTATTCACTGTAAAAATTTTTAATCTCTAAATCAAATAGAATCTTTTCATTATACACCTAATTAAGGTATTTTATCTAAAATGAATGTTGTATATTATAAATTATAATTATCTCCAAATCATGTTAAAAAAACTTCTTACTCTTATGATCAAATACGCTATATTCATCATCAATAAATATGTGTTCTATAAGAAACAAAACATGTCATAAATAACCATTAAATACAAAATGTGTTCCAAGCCCCTTGAAAATAAAATCATTTATGGAAAACATTCCTAATTCTATTAATATACATAAAATACCCATATATTACAAATGGGTGTAAAATGAAACTAAATAAAAATATTTTTAGAAACCATTTCATAAATTAGTTTTCATTTAAAATATATAGATAAAGTGTAAAAAAATTAGTCGATAGTTTTCAAACCTAATGAATGCACGGAATCTAATTTAACACCCTCTAATAAATGGAAGGAATTATAAAGTGCCCACATATGAAATACACTGGTAAAAAAACTATTTCTATATAGTGAAAAAGGTTAGGGAAGAGAAATGAAATGATGGATCACTCAACTAAAAGAAAACCGAATTTGTTGAGAATATCTAGGGAATGAAAGTGGATGAAATAATTTGAAGAATAACCTCAATCATGATTTATTTTTTTCATTGTAATATGCAAACAATAAAAAATATTGGTTTTAGAAAATAAATTACTTTGTAAATAATAAATATCATTGAAATTTAAAAAATTTATTAAAAGAAATAATTTATAAAAACAAAAAAAATATTTTAGAAAATATGATATCATATAGAGAAAGTTTCCTATAAACTGATAAAGGTAGTGAAAATATTTGTTCAAATAGAAACATTATAAGAGACATTCTATAAAAAAGAAACAATATAGAAAATTTTAAATAATTTTTTATTTTTAAAAAATTTAAAAATTCAATTTAATTCCAAAATTATTTTTATACTTTTTAAATAAATTTTGTTGTATCCATAAAATATTAAATATGATAAAAATAAATGTTAGTTGAATGAAATTTATTTAATTTTTATATATTTAAATAATACTTTTACTAAAAACTTTTAATTTTAAAATACTATAAAAAATTCATTATTTATCAAGTAAAATATAAAACAATTATCCCTATGGTTAATGACAAAAGAATATGATGCTAAAATTCGAAAGAAGATCTATACTAATTTTCAAGATGAGCTAACATGTTTAAGGGATCTCAATTTTAAAATGTTGTAGGAAAAAATAAACCTTATGGATTGAATAACATTTAAATCCAAAACCCTTGAAGGATAATTATCATGAAAATAAACTTCAAATACCATGATAAAAAAAATATGTCAATATAATATAGAAAATAAATCTAAATTATAGAATAATAAGACGTTTTTCTAAAAAATAGGAATTGATACACTAAAACATTATAAATAAGATAATCCATAATGAAAGAATCATTTTCTAATGAGTTCAAATGTAATAATTGAAAAAAACTTTTAAAAAATGAGTAAAAATTAAAAATTATTCATTAGGTCGAATAAATAAAACATATAACAATAGATTTCAATAAAAAATAGTAACTCAATGGATGAAAATGATTTTGAAAAAAAACCCATACAGGATTTGTATATTACTTATTCAAAACATAATTAGATAAATAACATGGTGTAGATAAATAAATTTCATGACAATTAGATAAATCAATAGAAAACATAGTAAAGTTTTAGTAGATAAAAATTAAAATAAAATAGGGTGTATAATAAGAAATATGTCTCAAGGGTAAAAAATGTGTTATAAAAACCTTAAAGTGGTTGTGATTAAATATTTTATGCTGGTAATATAAAAAATAATAAAATTATGTTCAAAATATAGCTTATTATCACCCAGGTTCATCTACATTGCATTCACTATGATCCATTTGTTATCATTTTCTACTAATTTATCCTATAGTATTTTCTTATCTCTATTATTTTAGGTGGTTCAGTCAATTTATACATAAATATTTTTGTATTTTCTTCATGGATAAATATGTTGTATAGTAACATCATTTTTCAAAATTATAAGATTTTATGGGATTTATTATTCTATTTTAAAAATATTTAAACATTTATATTTTTTAATGTAATAAACATATATTAAGAATGGTTCCCTAATACGTTCATTTAAATAGGTTAAGATATTGTGAACATTTATTATTTTTAATACTTATTGAACGTAAAATATTTTAATTCTATAATATTAATATTTTCATAAACATAATTATTTAAATGTGAATACATTATTAATATTATCTATTATTGATGGTTATGGAATACCAAGCACATTGCTTCGTGGAGCCGGTGGTCCATATGTATTCCTAGTAGAAATTATTTTATTTTTCATAGTGGATGGAAGGGAAAAATAATATAAATTACATTAAGATAATAACACTTAAATATACTAATGATTATAAGTTTATTATAAAATAATTGATTGGGGAGGTTTGGAAGATTAATGTTCAGAAGAAAAAGATGAGGATTATGTAATACTCACTTTCGGACTATAAAAATTCTCTTGAATGTCTCTTTGAAAATTACAACTTAAGATTACTTATGATGACAAGGGTATTTAGGTATAGAATGAAAATTACATGAGAGGAACTTTTATAGGGGTTAAATTAAATATATAATGGTATATCTAACTTAGAGATGCTAAAAGTGATCCCATTTAATATATGATGAAAATGGATATTTTGCGAACAACCATTTATTCCAGTAATTCCTAAATTAAGAGATAATAGTTTTTTCCTTTTTCTAAGAGATAAAACCCCTTCACCTCTATTTTTCCAAATTTGGGAGAACTGTTCCAACCGTTTAATGAATTGATTTTGAAATATTACCTTTTTAACCTCAGTAACTTGTTTTGGAAATAGTTTTTTATATATTATTAAAAATATAAGGTACCTTGTAACACCCCAAGCTTCTACGGTATGCTTCTCTTTGAATAATGCAATAGTGTGTGTTGTACGCAACATCGATTTCTAACACACACCACAACCGATCAAACTAGCCGTTATGAATGGTAATACGAACATCATAAAATTTTAGAAATTTTATCTCTCAAAATGGACTTCATTTTTGGATTCATATTATCGAATTTAGCCTAAGGTGAAATTTTTTTACTTTTCGGATAACATTAATATTTTGATGAATAGTGAAAATTACAAAATTTTAATTAAAAACAACTTTTTTAATAAAAATAATTAATAGTGATAAATTATGCATTTGAGTGGTTTTAAAGTATATTTAGAATATATTTTTACCATTTAATTGAATTTTGGTCATTGAAAATAATTTCACAATTAAACCGAACATAAACAATTATCAATCTTCTGATTGTTATTATATCTTAAAAACACGCTTTTTGTTTGGATAGCAGGATTTAATTTTAATTTAATTTATGCCACTTCTGTGTTTTGAATTTGGAAAAATATATTCCATATTTTTAATCAGGATATTGAAATTTTTTAAATAGGTAACTTTTATTTTTTGACATTTTGAATAATTACTTCGGTAAATATTTTATTTACCATGGTAAAAGGGTAAATCCGGTAAATTAGGGATAAAAATAATATTATAATAATAAAAAATTACCCTAAAACATGTCCTAACCTTATTGGTTGATACATGTCTGACCATGGGAATCTTAGGGTCGAATTTAAGACCCCATGGTGCCACTTGTAAGTGCTAGGGACACTTTATTTTAATTAAGTTAAAATAAATACAAAAATGACACAAACATATATCTTTTACAAAAACAATTTTTACATGGGGTTATATATGTTGTAGTTTCTACTATAAATATTCATTATAAAAATAAAAAGATTTCCTAAATAATGGTATTTTATTTATAATTGTTAGACATTAAATAATTTAATTTATTTATGACACAATGATGATGCAGTAATTACCATAATAGTGAAAAATTAAAATAATTGATATTATAAATACCCAAATAAATATAATATGAGACCTTTAATGAATTAAACTAATTTTATAGGATAATATGACATGTTAGGATTGACGTAAGTAACCTTTTTGGAAGTAATCATTCAATTATGGTTTTCAAAAAAATCAATTATTGAATAGTGTCAAAATTGACATAAAAGAGTTTTTAAAACAAATATTATATTATTAATTGATATTAAATTCCTAAAAATCTGAGTATCAGCCCAGAGACTTATATCATGATATTTTTATCATTAATGGACCACTTGGGGGGTCTCTTGGTTGTATATAGTATGTTTATTAACCATATAATATAAATATACAAAGAGACATTGTAAAAGTGAAACTAATTAACTAAGAGTTAATACTTAATGATAAGGTTAATATAGTAACCCAAACCTGTATAAATTATATTGGTTGAGTGGTTTTAGACCCATCCCCACCTTAACTTTAAATAATCCACTTCTGAGCCATTATAAATCGAATATGATTTTATTATAAAATAATATTTCTAGATTTTCCAAAGGTCCCCCTCACCCCTCTTATAAAAGGGCACTCCCCCTTCTCATTAATTCACACCTTCAAAGACTTTTGACTCGGCCAAACTCTTCCCAAATACTCTCTAAACTTCCCTAACTTCATCCTAGAGGCCTTCCTTTAGTCATAAAGAAAACCTAAGAACCCTTTTGATCAAATCAAACGGAAGAACCCGAAGAAATGGTAATGATTTCACCACACTTTTCCAAGTTCCTTTCTTCTTCCACTTCTTCCATCTTTGTTATTACCATTCTAAAATAATAACTCCAGTATATTATATATACTTTGATGTTATTATAAATATGGTACAACCATATTCAGTATTCTATCCATCCTTTTAATGACATGTCACCATACGTGTGTACGTACGGGTTACCGTCTCCACGTCGTGGTGTAATTGTTATTCAATATATTATTATCTGGATGGGTATAATAATGATTTGTAATTCAATTAAATAATAAATATAACATGATAATGATTATTTATATATGATATACCATCCAATTATTTATTATTTTAATATAAAAAATGATATTTTCGCTTGTGCGTACATACGGATTACCGTCTCCACGACGCGATGAGATTCATTTCCAAGTTCACCATTCATCGACAATTACAAAAATATATATTACTAATAAGTATGTAATATATGACATAATAATTCTACTAGATATATATATATATAAGGATTTATGCACTTACATATATCTTATTAACTTACTTCCGTTCTATCCTATACGAAAACAGAAACAGCGTTTATGCGTACGTACGGACTACCATCTCCAAAAACGGTGTTTTCCATTTCATATATATGTCTATTATACATATTTATATTCTAAATATATATGATATATTTATCATTTTTTATATTCTGGAAGTATTTAAATCATGATCTAAGTGATACAACCACGAGTTGCAAGTTAAAACATGTACGATAAAGAAAGTGATTATTACCCGAAATGTTAACTTAACATGGAAATTATTATTAAATGGGTAATATAAAGTAATAAATGAATCATGTATGATATCATAAATATTAATATGGTTCTGGTATAATTTAATAACATACTACGATCTTCGTACATGAGGTTAAATGTAACCTCGATAAAAGGAAAGTGCAAGGTAAGGGGTTTTCATCTCACTCCTTATTCCCGTGAGATTCTTGAAATATTTCCACTATTACCTTTTGTGTGGTGTATGTACTGCCCATGATTGTATTATTTGTGTAATACACATTAATTTATGTGTATTTACATATTCATTGTATGAAACCTCTTTCATGGGTTGTATGTTTCGTAAGTTACCAAATTGGTAAGGGTTATTTCCCAATCTCTTCATTATCTGAGGTTGTTTATACATAATAATCTACTGGGCTCTCTTTATCATCCACATCCATGTTTCTTGAAAGTGTATTTCAAAAAATTATTACTATTTCATAGATTATGTTTTAAAGTCATTTATACCCTTGTTTGACTTTTTATCAGATATTTATAAAGGAATATTTCTGTCGTTTTCCAAACAACGCCCTTTTTAACCTTTTTGACAGAATTAAGGTAAGAATGTCTTTTTTTAACTTATACGGAAGGTGCAGTTATTTTCTGCCGTTATAAAATATTTGAAGCTTCCCTTACATTCTTATAAGAATTTTTTCAAAATAAATGTTTTATTTTATAAATATGTGACTTTTAAATGATTAAAAAAAGGGATATTTCTCTAAAATAGTTTTGATTTCATCTATGTCAACATCCTTTGATGGATTTTAAGATTATTTGAAGTTGATTTATTATGAAACAAAACTTCCATATTGTATTGATAGTTTTGTGATATGTTTGACTGTGAATGTGTTATTTTTAAACCATTCATGGTTTATGCAGAAAGTATTGACATTTCGTATACTAGTTTTAATACGCATTTTTATGTTATGTTTAAACCTGTTTATATGATGAATGCATTGGGCTTAATAAGTGACGGGTGGAGCCCGCTATAGCTACTTGATGCATTTGTAGGTCTCATGAGACAAACTAGTGTCTTGGCACAAGGCCTTTACAAAATATTATTTGTATTCTTGGCACGAGGCCTTGTCTATGTGGTTATGATAGTCTAGCATTATGCATTCCATCATTATGAAAGTGGTTATTGATATTTCATGTGATTATTCGATTAGTATAATATTCATGTGAATAAGTAAATGGAATTATTTCATTTTATTTTTTCCATACTATGTTGAGGTTCCAGTTTAAAAGGCTTTTGTTTTAGTTATACATTTCCTTAAATGTTTAGTCTTATTTATGAAAGTTTATGCTATATTATTATCCTTACTGGGCATTTGATCTCACCGCTTTTCTATGTTTTATTTTTCCCAGGATGTGGAGAAGTAAGTTATGAATGACCTGTAGGGATATTAAGAGGGGATAAGAGTATAGACTATGAAGACTATGTTTTTGTTGTTTTCATTTTTATGATGTAATATAAAACTTTATGAATATATCTAGTGTTTCTAAGGCTACTAAACTAATCGGTCTTTTGGGATTTAATCTTTCTTGTGATCATGCCAATGTTATGTAATAATGCACTGACTCTGGGTAACTGTGGTTGGGGCGTTACAGTTGGTTTCAGAGAATTTTTAGTACAAACCTTGGAAGCTAGATTTAGATAAACTCTGATTAGAGCACGTAGACCTAATATGAACTTTGAGTATTAGTATAGAAGAACTTCCTGGAATTTTGGTATTGTAGAGATTTTGTGAGTTTTCTGAGAAATACATCTCTGTCTGGATACGAGCAGGTAGAGGCGGCTCTGGCATAGATGTAACTAGGGGTAAAACCAAAAAACACCGATTTGAGCTAGACTCAAACAGGAACTGGTGCACAACAACGGGCCTTGCTGCACTCTTGGTTACGACACTCCCGGGGGATATGCTTAGGATAACTCTCATTATCTTTAAAAATAATTATGAAGGGTTTATGAGTATATACATCCTCAAAGAAAACATTTTTATGATTATGGATTATATCTATAAATAGTTCAATTTATGTTAAGTGATTTATAAGTATGGAGTTATGTATTTTGATTCATAAACTGATCTAGTTTATGCCATTTTTTATAAATGGTGCCTAGTGGAAGAAATGGAAACTGTATCAATCCACACACTCCATGTAGAGATTTCCCTCCTGCTCAAGATAATTATAGTGGAGCTGGTGAAGCAACTGGTGCCGATCAGCTAATCACTATACTGGGACAACTCACTCAGGTTATGAATAATAACCTTACCCATATTGAGCACCCTGATCCGCAGCGTGGAGGATCAATGATAGATCGATTCATTAGGCAAAAACCACCAACTTTCAATGGGAGTACAAATCCCTTAGTAGCTGAGAAATGGATAAATTCCCTAGAGAAAATATTTCAGGCTTTGGGGAGTAGTAAAAGGGAAAAGGTTATCATGGCAGTTTACCGCCTCACTGGAGATGTTGATCAATGGTGGTCATTGATTCAAAACACGAAAGAAGATGATGATGTATCAAATATGGAATGGAGGGAGTTCAAAGATCTGTTTTTAGAAAAATACTTTCCTCGTGACCTTTGAGCAAATATGGAAAGTCAATTTCTGAGTCTGAGACAAAAAGAGGATGAGATTGTCGCAAAGGATGAGGCTAACTTTACAAGGTTATCAAGGTTTGATGTAGATTATATAAAAAACCCAAGAAGTATGATTCATCATTTCTTTGATGGGTTAAAACCATTTCTCTGTCGCGCATTAGTCTCACAATCCTATTCATCGTACGAAGACATTGTCTCGTGTGCTATCAAGACCGAAAAGAAATTCTCTAAGTCTTATGACTTTAAAACAAATAAAGAGAAGAAGTGATCTTCTGATCAATCTAATAATGGAAATAAGGGGAAGAAGGGAAAGGTTGAATATCCATCCTGTGGTAAATGTGGGAAGAAACACCCTGGTACTTTCTTGAAGGGAATGGGTGTCTGTTACAAGTGTGGTGAAAAAGGCCACCAAGCTTGTGAATGAAAAGGGAAGAAGGAAGCTACCAATGTTCAATGCTACAATTGCAGGGATATGGGACATTATACAAATGAATTTCCTAAGCATCATGGTAACATACCTAAGAAATGGCCAAGGGATCAAGGCCAAGCTTATGCTATCACTACTGCTGAGGTAGAAGCTCCGAAAGACATGGTGGAAGGTAATTTAATGGTTTCCTCAAGTTTAGAAAATGCGTTATTTGATTCTGGATCATCACATTGTTTCATATCTTCCCAGTTTGATAAGAAAATTAGATATTTTCAATTTTATTTAACAAGGGAGTTGTCAGTTAAAACTCCTAAGGGAAGTATCATTGCAACAATGTTTTGTGAATTAGTCCCCATTAGAGCACATAAATATTCTTTATTCGCTGATCTCATCGTCATACCTATGATTGAGTTTGATATAATCCTCTATATTGATTGTATTTCAGATTATGATGCGAAGATTTATTGTAAGAAGAAGGAGGTTACGGTTTTTGATGATGACGATAAGGAACACCTTATCTTTAGAGAAGAATCATCACCACCTAATTCTTATCTAGATCCACCCCCAGTAGCTCAACTAAATTCAGTTATTGGGGAGGAAGAGAATTAAATGACTATGGGTGAGGAAAGGAATGTTCAAATAGAGGATGTACCTATTGTGAAAGAATATGTATATGTGTTTCCGGAAGATTTACCTGGACATCCTCCAAAATGAGAAGTTGAGTTTTCCATTGATTTAATTCCTGGATCAAGGCCTATATCGAATACCCCGTATAGAATGCCCACTATAGAATTATTAGAACTAAAGAAACAACTAGAGGAATTTAGTAATAAGGGATTTATTAACCCTAGTGTTTCTCCAGGGGGATCCCCTGTTCTTTTTGTTAAAAAGAATGATGGATATATGAGGTTATGTATCGAATATTGGGAGATCAATGCTATAACAATAAAGAACAAGTATCTCCTACCTCGCATTGATGATTTATTTGACCAACATCATGGAGCTCAATACATTTCAAATATTGACCTTCGATCTGGATACCATTAGTTTTGTGTAAAGAAGGAAGACATTTCGAAGACAGCATTTCGAACCAAGTATGGGCATTACGAGTTTACTGTAATGCCTTTTGGATTGACTAATGCGCCCTCTGTATTCATGGATCTGATGAATAGAGTTTTCAAGGAATATCTCGATGAATTTTTGGTGGTATTTATTTATGATATCTTGGTATACTCTAAAATCTACAAAGATCATGAAAGTCACTTGTGCATTATCCTGAAGAATATAAGAAGACCTGAATTATATTGGAAGTTTAGCAAGTGTGAATTCTGGCTTCATGATATTTATTTTCTTGGCCATATTGTCTCTTAAGATGGAATCTATTTTGATCCTTCTAAGACCAAGGAAATCCATGAATGGCCAGCACCTACGAGTATAACTGATTTATGTAGTTTTATCGGTTTGGCAGGTTATTATCGACGTTTCGTCCAGAATTTTGCCCGATTGGCTAACCCATTAACAAAGCTCACACGTAAATGGGTTAAATTTGTTTGGAAAAAAGACTGTGAAGAATGTTTCAAAGAACTGAAGAGAAGATTAGTCAATGAACCTATATTGACTCTACCATCGGGGAATGATGGATTCATTATTTATAGTGATGCATCGAAGAAAGGACTTGGTTGTGTACTTATGCAGAACGATAGGGTTATTGCCTATGCATCACGACAGTTGAAAATTCATGAGCAAAACTATCCTACTCATGATATTGAGTTAGCAGCTGTGATATTTTCTTTGAAGATATGAAGGCACTACCTCTATGGTGAAAATGTGAGATTTATACTCATCACAGGAGTTTGAGGTATATTTTCTCACAAAAAGAACTCAACATGAGGAAAAGTAGATGACTTGAATTACTCAAGGATTATGATTGTACGATACACTACCACCCGAGGAAAACAAACAAGGTGGAAGATGCTTTGAGTGGAAAAGATCATGGAGTTTTGAACAATATGAGAATTCAAAGGGATCCAATTTTCATGGATCTAGTGAAGATGGACATGGGAATAACCAGTGAAGGTGAAACATCAATTCTTTTTCAAATGGTTGACAAACCATCTTTACTAGAAAGTATTAAGAGTTCTCAGACCGATGATAAAAAATTTCAAAATAATATTAAAGCTGTGAATGATGGGAGATTGAGAGACTTTGTGTATGAAGATGGAATTTTGAAATTCAGGAAGAGACTTTGTCTTCCCAATATACCTAATCTAAAAAGGTAATTGCTGGATGATGCTCATACTTCCAATTTTTCAATACACCCAGGGAGCACCAAAATGTATTGAGATTTGAAGGAACATTTTTTGTGGGACAACATGAACAGGGAGATTGGTGATTTTGTGTCAAGATGTATGGTTTGTCAACAAGTGAAAGCTGGAAGGCAACATCTTGGTGGAGTATTGCAACCTCTTCCCACACTAGAGTGGAAATGGGACAATATTACGATGGACTTTGTCATGGGGCTACCAAAGACTCCTAGAAGGAACGATGAAATATGGGTTATTGTTGATCGTCTTACCAAGTCAGCACATTTTCATGCTATAAGGGACGATTTACCACTTGAACGACTAGTAAGACTATATATTAATGAAGATGTGATACTTCATGGAGTACCCATATCGATTGTTTCTAATCGTGATCCCCGTTTTACTTTAAGATTCTGGAAAATTCTTCATAAAGCCTTGGATACTGAACTTAATTTGAGCACTACCAACCACCCTCAAACAGATGGACAATCAGAATGAACTATTCAAACCTTAGAAGACATGTTTAGATCCAACTCACTTGACTTTCAGGGTATGTGGGATCAATATTTACCTCTGGTAGAATTTTCCTATAACAATAGCTTCCATTCGAGTATTCAGATGGCACCATATGAAGCGTTATACGGAAAGAGATGTCGTACACCAACCTGTTGGGATGAAATTGGTGAAAGATAACATGTAGGCCCAGAACATGTGGATGAAACGATGGAAAAGGTGAAGGTAATCCAAAATCACATCAAAGCAGCTGAAAGTAGGCAGAAGAGCTATGCCGATAATCGAAGGAAGGATTTGTAATTTCAAGTCGGTGATCATGTTTTCCTGATGGTATCTCCATGGAAGGGAGTCATACATTTTTGCTAAGAAAGGTAAATTGAGTCCCAGGTACATCGAACCTTTAGAAATTCTAGAACGAATTGGGGTTGTAGCTTACTGATTGGCAATGCTGCCAAGTCTCTCCAAAGTTCACGATATGTTCCATGTATCTCTATTGAGGAAATACATGCCTGACCCAACGCATGTACTCACCTATGAGGAATTAGAACTGGAACTTGATCTGTCTTATTGTGAAGAGCCCGTCAAGATTCTTGATACGAGAGAACAAGTGCTGAGAAATCGGACGACGCGTCTGGTAAAAGTTTTGTGGAGAAACCATAAGATGGAAGAGGCAACGTGGGAACCCGAGGAACTTATGATGAAGAACCACCCGAGTCTTTTCATGTGGTAGTTTTCTAGAAATTTCGAGGACAATATTATTTGAATGAGGGGAAATTGTAACACCCCATGCTTCTACGGTACGCTTCTCTTTGATAATGCAATAGTGTGTGTTGTACGCAACATCAAGTTCTAACACACACCACAACCGATCAAACTAGCCGTTATGAATAGTAATACCCACTTTTTAAAATTTTAAAAATTTTATCTCTCAAAATGGACTTCATTTTTGGATTTGGAGTATCGAATTTAGCCTATGGTGAAATTTTGGTACTTTTCGGGATAACTTTAATATTTTGATGAATAGTGAAAATTAATAAATTTTAATTAAAAACAACTTTTTTAATCAAAATAATTAACAGTGATAAATTATAAATTTGAGTGGTTTTAAATTATATTTAGAATATATTTTTACCATTTAATACTGTTTCGCGCGGAATCCGGGGATGACCTCCTGAACGGGAGATTCAAACGTTCCGATCGGTTTCTAACGGGTTTGTTCGTAGAACCGGAAACATCCAATGATTCCACATCCGTTTGGACCTACTTTCCAAAGGCAGGCGCTCATTAGCTTGTGGGCTAATGAGGCTTAGGAATTTGCATTGGTCGAGAGGATGGGAGGTCGGACTCATCACACCTTTTTTGAGGGGAATTATTGTCTACTCCGGGACTCTCTTTATAGATTTAAGTTAAGTTCGTGAATCCTTATTACATTACCAAGTATAAAATGAGCTTTCCTTTAGTTTTAACAATCAATGATTAAATATGCAAGAAATTTAGAGAATCTTTTATATGTATTCGAGGTTCTTCATCAATATAGAATCATCTATATTTGTTTAGAGATTCTTGGTCAATGGTATCCTTCAAAACATTTATATAAAAGTCTCTTGGTCATTTTGATGACCAGGCTGGTTTTAAAGCCACTCAGTGGGGCACTTGAAGTTTATCGTCATTCAGAAGGACAGAGATTATTTCAATGTTGGGATCGAACCCATGAATGGGCTACCTACGTATCCTTTGTTTTGAAAAAGGAATCAGAACCCACGTAGTTCGAGGAATGGGATATGATGTTTTATGATTGATGGCTCAAAGATGAATGTCATAATTACTTTTACACTCTAAGCTCACGTGATTCATGCTCGGTGTGAGAAACAAGAGGTATTGGTAAAATTTAGACAATTGTGCCATAAAAGATGCAATCATAAGAATTTGTTTTGGGGCTTATGTATAGATGACTGCCCAGATAGGTGAAGGTTTAGGATTTACTTTTAGGAAGAAAATCCATGAACAGGGTCCACAAAGTTATATGTGCTTCATGGAGATTTGAATACTCTAATCTTGGAGCTTACTCCTAAGGAGGATGCCCAAATTAGGAGGGGACTTATGATTGGGTTTTATTCCTGAAAAGGAAACCCAAATCAAAGGGAATTTATGACTGGTTAAGAGAAATTTTAAGAGACTTGTGGCTTACTCTTAAGAAAGATGCCCAAGATTTATGACTAGGACTTATTCCTGAGAAGGAAGCCTAGGTTAGGGGACTTGGGGCTTACTCCTGAAAAGGAAGCCCAAGGTTATGACTGAGTCTTATTCCTGAAAAGGAGACCCAGGTTAGGGATTAAGGTTTGGGGCTTACTCCTGAGGAGGATGCCCAAGATTTAAAGGACTTGATTGGGGCTTATTCTTAAGAAAGATGCCCAAGATTTATGACTAGGACTTATTCCTGAGAAGGAAGCCTAGGTTAGGGGACTTGGGGCTTACTCCTGAAAAGGAAGCCCAAGGTTATGACTGAGTCTTATTCCTGAAAAGGAGACCCAGGTTAGGGATTAAGGTTTGGGGCTTACTCCTGAGGAGGATGCCCAAGATTTAAAGGACTTGATTGGGGCTTATTCTTAAGAAAGATGCCCAAGATTTATGACTAGGACTTATTCCTGAGAAGGAAGCCTAGGTTAGGGGACTTGGGGCTTACTCCTGAAAAGGAAGCCCAAGGTTATGACTGAGTCTTATTCCTAAAAAGGAGACCCAGGTTAGGATTCTCTCATCTTAAAGGATGAGGTTGAATAAATGAACTCTCAATCTTTGGTGACATAAAGATGTTTAAATCATTAGGTTTTGAGAGATATTTCACATAATTCCTTTCAGATAAGGATGTCAAATCAAGAAATCATGCCATAAATGGCTTTGAAGAGTATCTTGAAGACTGAATCTTGAATAGGAAGGGTGAAATGGCTTAAGAGGGGTGAAAAAGGGAAAGATGGGCCCCCAAAAAGATAGGGGCGCGCAAGTATTGAAGGTCGCGCAAGTCCTGCGGCGGCGCGCAAGTATTGGTCGCGCAAGTATACTTGCGCGACATAAGGGATACTTGCGCGATTTTCAACCAGAGTTGAATTACTTGAGCGACTCTTTACTAAACCCTTTCCCATCCTCTTGAGGTTCTTCCAGAAGAGGGACGCGCAAGTTATATTGAAGGAATTAAGTCGGCGCGCAAGTGTTTGATAAGTTTCAACACTTAGGCCTTCCTTCTTCCCTTTAGATCTTCCATTCTAGGTAAGAAATTACCTTAGAAGTGTTCTGGAAGCTTTGAGAAGAGACTTGGGCGTCGGGAGCTTTGATCCGAGTTTCTGGGAAAAGATCATCTCGAATGGGGGGCCCACAGGGTCTATTTATAGGCAAAAGAAGACCCCGGGCGGTTACTGGGCGGTTACCAGATCTGTCGCGCAAGTCCCTTGCACGACCATGAGGGGTCGCGCAAGTGTTGAGGCGGCGCGCAAGTGTACTTGCACGACCAAGAGGGAACTTCAGCGACCTATGGGCAATGTTCTCCTTTTTCATCCCTTTGTCGATTTTTGATGTTTCTTCAAAGGATTAATCACTTTGAGCTCAGATATTCCCTTTTCCGAACTTTAGATTCCGTGACGAAAGGAGCGTCAACAAAAGTCCCCCCTCAGAGTTGGATCCGGAGAGAAAATGAGGATTTGACTCTGAGGAAATCGAATCCCTCTAAAGGAAAAGGGAGGCTAGCAAGTCTTCAGTGCGCAGAGGGAGGCGCGCAAGTCTGCGTCGCGCAGGCCTTAAACCCTCTGGTATGGCGCGCAGGTAGGCCTCCTGGCCTATAAATATACGGCCTTACCTCCGTACAATTATCCGGATTTCCGGACTTCATACCTTCTCGAGCTCTCGCCGCGCAGGTCACCTAAGCCGCGCAAGTCTGCTCTGTTTTTCCTTGATGTCGCGCTCCTGTAAAGGTATTCGTACTTGCGCGGTTTATACTTGCGCGACGAAAACTAGCGCGACACGTGATCACTTGCGCGCTATTTTGTAGACTTGCGCGCCTTAATGCCTTAGCCATTTTTTCAAATTTCTTCACAAAATTTATGAAAAATAAACCCATTTAAGAGTTAGTTTATTCATCTTTTGTGCAGATTCAGTGGTTCCCAAGGGAATTGGAACGACTTATGAACTGGCTAGCAAGAGGATTGATGACATGATGAACATCATTGGCCCTGATTACTATGACATCTGCGACAGCACTCTTCCAGATTTGGCTAAGTACTTGAAGAAATATCATCTTAATTTCCCACAGAGCATCTACCTGTCTCTATGTGGTCATGGTCACTTGCAAGGAGTCAATGTTCCAAATGCAAACAACTATACACCTGAAATGCAGCTGCGCTGCTACTCCTTCATTTCGGTTATGCTGTGCATTAAAAGCAACAACAATGGTGTGAACTTTCAAATTCTCCTTGCATGTCATTTCCTTGCAGATATGAAAATGGCAAACCCATGGGCTGAAATGTTTTCCACTACCGGTTGGTGGAGAGAAGACAAACATGGTATTAGAGCAATATCTAAAAAGAGTACTTTCTTCAAATGGCTCTTTACTTCCAATGCTCCATTCTCAAATCCATGTATCCATCTTCCAAGTCTCTTGGACAGAAACAGAGTCACTGTTTGATCAGCAGAAAATTTTCTCAAACCGCACTCAAGAACATCCTTTTACAATTGTTCCAAGAAGAGCTAGTATCACTGCATCTCCTTTTTGTTTCCAGTTGAAAGAATGAATTCCAGGTGGTTGCTGATGAAGCTCGGGATGCCGTAAATCAAATGAAGTGTTATGTTGAAAGCCTCTTGTAATTCTTGAAAAAGAGAAGAGACTCCAATCTGTGGATGTCCTTCTAACTCTTGTGTATCAATGAAAAACACTTTCGTCTCCAATCATTTGTACCTGCATTCTTTCATTACCTGCTTCAAATTTACTTAAGCCAATGGGCCTAGTAATCATAGTTTGATTTTTACTAGGATTATTTACAAATAACCCTACAAACATTGAATCTTTTAACTGCTCAATATTACCTAAATCATACAAAAAATGTATATTTAGTGAGCTGGAACTTGACTTTTATTCAGAGTTCCTTTGTCTTTTGTGTGGGCAGTTTAAAGTCATGCAAGCCGGACAAAAAGAGGCTAATGTTTAAGGTCGAAATAGCTTTGACCGAAAAATGGATTAAAATGGATTCAATTCCTTGATAATTTATCTGAAAACAAATTACCATACTCAAGTATGAGAGAAAATATGTAAACTATGACTTAAGAATATTTGAATCTGAGGAATGATATGAAAAAGAGCTAAATAGCATTAGAAGAAGTAGTTTCCAAGAATGAAGTTACTATTATTTAACAAAACCCGTTAGGGGGTTGAAATATGCAGGGCCACCTATGGGCATTGGCTGCATAGTCAAATAAAATAGCATCTTTTGGCTGACAAGTCTGTTATGTGGACTGTTTATGCAAGGCCACCTATGGGCACGTGCTGCATAGTTAGGCAAAAGAACTCTCAGAAATTTACTTTCCTAGTGCTAAAAGCCAGTGAAAGTTTATGGAGATTCAAATTTTCTAAAGCATAGAGTTTGTTGTATGGAAAGAGGTACTTGAATATGGAGAAGATATTTCCAAACAAGAATATCGAAGAACTGGATGAATATCACTCCTACGAAGGTCTGACCCAAACGTAGGGAAGAAGAATAAACCATAGACTTGAATACTTTCAGATCATGAAAAAGGATATGGGACAAATATGTTAAGGATGGCTATTTTTGCGGATCCCTACATACTGTCGTTTAAGACAAATAAGGACAAAAGAGGCATTCTTCCCAAGAATGAAGTTACTATTATTTAACAAACCCGTTAGGGGGTTGAAAACATGCAGGGCCACCTATGGGCATTGGCTGCATGGTCAAATAAATAGAATCTCTTGGCTGACAAGTCTGTTATGTGGACTGTTTATGCAAGGCCACCTATGGGCACGTGCTGCATAGTCAGGCAAAAGAATTCTCAGAAGTTTGACATTTTTGTGACCATAAGTCATGAAAAAGGGTTATGAAGATCTGAAAATATTTAAGGTTAGGATTATAATACATAAAGATGGGTATTTTCCAATGTATATAGAGATACATAGGTCAATGAAAACCATAATCATGTTGTGGCTGGGTCCTGAATTGAAACATGGACTTCCCTACGTATCTCATAAGAATGAGAATCAAGCCATACGTAGTTCTTGAAATACAGTTTAACGTCGTGCAGGACGAAAGGATGAGTGATCTTAGTTTTTTGGGTCATAGAATTCGGACCATAATAATGAATACACAGTGTGTGTTTTCATGAGGACTTTTCAGCCAAGGGACTGAAAGTGAATTTTGGGGTTAGGCCCAAAAGACTTGGGATTGGATTCGAGGGACACTCGAATGTTCCTACGTATCCCATAAGGATGGGAATCAAGTCCACGTAGTTCTAGAAACTACCCTTTGTACAAATTTGGTTCGTACATGTGAAGGGTGAAAAGGGACTTTAGTGCAATGATGGTTTTAAACCTAAGATAAAAAGTTTAGGCATTACCATGTATGTACGTAGTCTTTTTGAAAATGAAAAACCATGATTGAAAAAGAATCAATGTTAATAATGGTTCCTTCTCAAATGAGAAAATCAAAGAATATTGTAGTTTATTGTCGTACTGGACAAAAGTGTTGTATAGTTTAACGTCATATAGCAAGGACGAAAGTGAATCAATGTAAAGATATTGATTCCAAGGGTGGTTTCACAAATCATCATCATATGAGATTGTGATGAACCAATGTGAAGAGATTGTTTTTGGGCTTGAACCTTTGGGAGGTTGCCTACATACCCAGCCTGGAGGGCAAGGATCAAAGTCTGTGTAGTTCAATTAAAGAATGAATTAATGATCAAGTTGTTCTTGTGGACAATGATCTAAAAAAAATGTTGTTGGGACTTACACATGGTTAGTGGCCCAAAGGGAGTGTTATGGTTGATGTTCGCTCTAAGCTCACGTGAGTCATACTCGGTGTGAGAAACAAGAGGTAATAACAACCTTAACGATGTACAGTTTAATGTCATGTAGGACATATCAAGGACTTTCTGTACAGTTTAGCGTCATGTAGTTTGGACGATGGGGACAATACAGTTTAACGTCATATTGGACGAAAGGGGGATTGTGCAGTTTTAATGTCATGCTGGACTTTTGATGATTATATAGTTTAACGTCTTTCCGGACGTGAGAGACTTTTATACAGTTTAGCGTCATGTAGTTAGGACGTCACAATTTAACGTCTTGCTGGACATATTTGCAAATAGTTTATGGTCGTATACATGGACCAGGAATGATGCAGTTTTAAGGTCATGCTGGACTGTTTATGGAACTTTTTCACAGTTTTAATGTCGTGTGGGACGAAGTTGCAGTTTAAAGTCATACTGGACCATTGCTGTATAGTTTTAGCGTCATATAGCAAGGAAGAACTGATGCTGTACAGTTTAAAGTCATGTAGCTAAGACTAAGGTGAATCAATATGAGGATATCAGTTCTGATCTTTTTACAGTTTATCGTCATGCTGGACATTGGAAGTGCCACACAGTTTAATGTCATCTCGGACAGAATACAGTTTAGTGTCATGTAGGACAATAAGGGACTTAACACAGTTTAATGTCATGCTGGACGATGAAAGTGCCACACAGTTTAATGTCATGTCGCTAGGACAAAATATAGTTTAATGTCATCTCGGACAAAATATAAGAACTTCTATACGGTTTATTGTCATGTAGGACAAAATCAGGGTCTATGCAGTTTAAAGTCTTGCAGTTAGGACTATTGGTGCTGCACAGTTTAGTGTCATGTCGCAGGGACATAAGTGCGAATAGTTTAAGGTCATATGCACGGACCACACAGTTTATCGTCATGCTGGAAGTAGTTGTAGTTTAAGGTCATACTGGACCATTGCTGTATGAACCAAATGTAAGAGTCTTAGTTCTGTGAACAATATTTTGTGTTTATACAAAATACTTCTTCAGAAATCTAGCATTAGTTGGAGTCGTGATGTCTTCTCCATCCATTGAGATTAAACAGAACCAAAGATTAACTCTTCGTCTGATAAAGACTCTGCCTGATTAGCCTGTTTAGGCTGTGCCGTTTGATGGGGCGGTGCCCGTGACTTTGAAGTAGATGGCATGAAATCTGCCAGAGTCAAAGACAATTTAGGCTTTGATGCATACTCATCTTCTTCTGATTCCTCTTTCTTCTTTGAATTACGCTGCCCTTTTGAGGATTTGTCCTTTGATGGAGGCTTTACTGCAGCTTTTGTAGGAGACACAATTGGTTTCTTCAATTGTGTTCGCAAAATGGAATGAGTCCGATTGATTGTCTTTCTGACCATCCAATCATCATATTTTTTCGCAGTTTTGCTTTTGACTTCCTGCCACTCGCCTCCTTCCTCTGGATCTGTAGCGGTAATACACGCTACATGAGCTGAAGAACCCTTCAATTTGACTTGTCCCAAGTCAACCATCTTTTGTAGGAGGTCTTTAAAGACAAAACACTCCTGGATGGGATGTCCCAACATTTGATGAAAGGGACAATAATTGGGACGGTCTTCATCTCCTTCCTTGTTTGGTTTCTTCGGCACTGGTAATTGAACCAAATTATTTTCCAGAGCTGAAATGAAGTAACCAGGAACTTGCTCACTTCGGAAAGAGTATGTTTTACTCTTCATATCCTCAAATTGTTTTCGTCGTTGATCTTTTTGATCATTTGGACGAAACAGCCTTTGTTGTTGGCGTTCAGGAGGTGGAGCCCTTCGAGAAGATGAAGGTTTTGAAGTAGAAATAGGTACAGGTGCCTGTTTAAGCATAACTGTAGCAGTTTCTGCTTTACCCATTCTTCTTCCTGGAGCTGATGGAATTACACGAGATTTAACCTTAGCCTGCATAAGGGAATCTTCAATCTGTTGAGCGATTGAAGTAAGGTCTCGAAACCCTCCTGTGTATTTCACAGGGATCAATGGCGTGCGTAATTCGTCACGCAAATTTGCCACACAGATTGGCAATAATTCCTCCTGAGGGAGTGATAAACTCAAGGAATACGTTAATCCCTTCCAACGAGCAATGAAATCAGAGACTCTTTCATTCTCCCTTTGCTTGCAGTTTGTAAGATCGAAAACTGTCGTTTTTGGCAAAGTTGAGCTGAACTGAAGAAGGAATTTTTGACGAAGATCCTCCCATCCGATGACTGACCGGGATTTCAAGCTTGTATACCAGACAAAAGCTGGTCCTTGCAAGGTTCGCACGAAGCATCTGAGTTTCACTGCTTCTTGTTGTTCTGGAGTTCCCATCATAGGATCACAACAAGACACGTAATGCGTCAAATGTTGTTCAGGGTCGCCTGATCCATTGAAAGTAGGGAAAATAGGGTTTCCAAAACTGGATGGAGGAGAAATTGAATCTACCCATTCAGGGTAAACTTTCTTTTCAGGTTGAACTTGTGCCCGTTTCCCTTCCATAGTTTCTAACCGAGCTGTTAATGACTCAATAGTAGTTATTAACTTTTGAGAAACGTCAGGTTGAACTTGGTTTTGGGTAGGTGCAATGAATGGAGCTTGGACAGCCGTGGAGGTTGGTGCTGCAACTAATGGTAGTGCTGCCAACCGTTGTTGCGTTTGACCCATAGGATTAGACCTCTGTGGGTGTACTGATAAAGGAGGATATTCCTGATCCATCTCAGTAGTTACAACAAATTCCTTCGGCTGTCGGACTTCACCATTCTTAAGAAGAAGACTACTCTGAAGTAGTTCTGCATTCAACCTTCTTAATTCTTTCATTTCTTCATCCTGTTGTGCAAGCCTTTGCTCTAATGAGAGCGATTGACCTCCTTCAGAGGAAGGGTGAGAAGTAACCGGATTATTTCCTTTCCCCTTATTGGATCCTTTTCGGAGAGGGGGAAGTGGGTTACTTGAAGGAATACCCAAATTTTGGGTAAGCCTTTGATTACGTGTGCGCACACCTTCTTCATTTAGGTCTGTGTGCGCAACTTCTTGAGCAGGAACCTCTTCATCTGATCCCTCTGATTGAGCCTCATCTGGTGAATCAGCAGCAACGGCAGTGATGACATTAATGGATGCATATTTCATGAAATCCTTTCTATCAGCATTTCTATGATATTGTCTCCTTTTATGTCCATGATAAGACATGGCATTCCGTTGACTTGACCCCTCAGGAATTTCTTTGTGAACCGTCACTTGGAGAAAATCTCCTGACATCTTGGCTCTTCGTTCCTCTTGAGGCTTATTCCCTAATCGAGAGAATACTGACTTTCTCTGAGGGAGGGATTGAAGATTTGAAAAAGTCCCCAGTCCGGTGGACTGGGGGTGTTCCTGTTGCTTCTGCTCAACTCCTCGAATCCCATTCGTTGATTCTGAGGGTTGGGATAGAGAAGTCCCCAGTCTGGCAAGCTGGGGTGTCTCTTGACATGCTATGTCTGAGATCTTCTTGAAATCTCTCTTGATCTTGCGGATCTTAGTTCGGAAATTAGCTGGATGCATTAACCTGTATCCATTTTTATCACCTGGTTCAACAGACCGTTGGATGATTTCTGAAACTTCTGTCATTTGATGACGTGTTTGCTCCAGACGAGAGGCTTGCGCAATATTCTCGCCTGCTTGATGTAGGAGCAATTCAACAACCTGTTCTCTATATACTTGATTTTGAGAGGAACTAGTTGAAGCTTGATCTCGAGCAAGATTTTGATTATGAACAAAGCCCATTGACTGTGGCCGGCCATGGGCAATAACATTGCATGAGACCATTTTCGGCGGGCTTTGCTGACCGGAAAGCACTGTGAAATGTAGTGCTCCGTGAATACCCCATCCTCTGATATGAACATTAGATGGAGCATTGGAAATTAACTGACGCAATTTTCTCAGCGCGCCAAGGCATGAACGTTGAAGGGTTCTCTGTTGCTTTTCAGCCTTCGGATACCGAGAGACTGATAGAGATGCCAAATCAATCTGGCGTTGTAACCCTTCTATTATCTTAAGATGATTTTCATATTCATCGTAAGATAATACCTTCTTCTTTAATTGACAAAGAGTTTTCCATATGTTAAGACGAATATCATGGATTCCATCATCCGTCAACATCTTTGGAATGTCATACTGTGAATCAGCCAAAGGCCAAAACATGACTGGTACTTCACCTTTTGCCAGTTTTTTCCTCATGTTCAGCATTTCCTCTTTATCATTAAATGAAGATTCTTCTACCTGTTTGGACCAGAGTTGGTGTTTCCTTGTTGCTTCATTGGATTCAACAAGATTGGTAGAGGAATCACTATTCATGCTGGAAGATGAATGACCTAGGGAAGGTTCGGAGAATAACCTGAACCCCAAGCTATCTTCTGATGGAGAAAGAGTTTCACCTGCCGATAGTAAAACTTCAGACATGACTGGTTTTACGTTTGCAAGTGCCTCGAGATAGGAGGGCTTTCTCGTTACTACATTGCCTTCTGAAGAATTTTCGAGACAATGTGAATCACTACTGCGGAGAGGACTTTCGCAGCGAAGTTCATCACCATGAGGAGGACCTTCATGATGGGTTACAGCAAAAGATGATATCTCTTGCTCCTTGGTCTTCTGACCACACAGAGGGTTCCTGTGGTTCTCATCTGAAGAAGAAACTTCAAGATTGACCGAATTTTTATGAAGCAAGTCTTCATGAGGAAGTGTCTGTTGAAGACCTTCGGGATTAATGTTCCTGTTATTGGGAACTGAGGGAGTAGAATCTTGAATTCCGACAGATAAATGTCTGAGGGCTTCAAGAACTCCAGCATCGAGCAAGGCCTTGTTGCAGATTGGCCTTTGATCTCCTGACTGTGCTGGGCGGATCTTTTTCTTAGATGCCTTCTTACTCGCTTTAGAAATCACTTGATGACGAAAGTGATTGCTCTGAGCAGGTGTATGTGCCTGATCAGGAAAGATGGTCAGGTTAGGCTGACGATCATCGCTCAAATCAGATGTATGTGCCTGACTTGGTTGTCCATATGATATGGGGGAGTAGGCCCCACAACCCTCTTGGACTGGAACAGATGTGTGTGTCTGTTCCGGAGTGAATTGTTGATGTGTCACTCCACTGCTAGGGATAGATTTATGTGTCTGTCCGTGAGATGATGCTGAAGCTGTTATGATATCCTGGCAAGCATCCAGAATATGAGCAGGAATTTGCTTCTGCTCTTTCACCATTGACAAAATATGTTTGGTGACTTCAGCCGCCGGAACAGGGATATACGTCCATTCCGGGCTTGGAGTAGGTGTATGTGCCTGCTCCTGTCCTCCTTTTCCTGTCAGTGAATTCTGACAGTACTCAAGTGTGGAGGCAGAGAGTTTAGTCTGCCTCCTGTTTGTCGTCGGGACTTTCCGACTGACTTCTCCGGGTGCTACCAAGCGAGACTGTTGGTAGACTTGATTAGTATTAGCAGGTGTATGTGCCTGCTGATTACACTTTGCCAAACGCTGTTGACGAGATCCATCATATGTAGTCAGACGAGCCTGCTGACTAACTGCTGATGTATAAGCAGGTGTATGTTCATGCCTATGGTACTCCGCCGGAATTGCCTGGCGGGATCGGCTTGATGCTGCCAGACGAGTCTGCTGGACAGCGGGATTAAAACGAACAGGTGTGTATGCCTGCTCGTTATTTGCCACCAAGTTAGGTTGGTGGACTTCTCCGGAGATGGCAGGGATGACAACCTGCCTATTATTAACCGGATTCCGTCTCTGGTGATTCATCTTGCCTGCTCGGGTTCGAGGAACCTGAGCTGAATGCCTGGAGCCGGTACCCTCATCATGTTGAGGGTGCACTACCGCACGAGTCTGGCGGCGATTGTTGATGGGGGTCCTTGAGAAGGACTCCTGTCTCTTTGAATTAAGGTCCTGCGGGACCTGCTCATTCACTTCCTCAGAATGAGGGAGTGAATGGAAATTGCGTTCCGGGGATAACGACCCGAAACGGTTGGAGACGGTAGTCAGCACCGCCTGCTTCTTGATTGCTGGTCGCCGTTGTCCGGACGACCATGTAGAATTGTTAACTTGGAGGGCTTGACGAGCGGCCTCCAGAGTTGGGATAGTACCGTTACGACGGTACTCCTTAACCAGTGCATTTGAAACACAGCGTTGAAGACGCTGAGTTGGTGATGTCATCCTCAGAGCGGATGACGTTCCAGCAGGAGTAGCACCATTGGTTTTCATGGCAGCAGACCTCACAGTAGAGGTGTTCTCAGCAGCAGTATTCACAGGGGTGAATTTAAGGAAAGCCATTTTTTGTAGAAGATCTTGAAAAAAGAGTGCCTGTTCCATATAACAGACATAATCAAGATGAATCCGGCTACTGCATCTTTTGGATGATCATATGTCAATGATTGCCTTGTTGGCCCAAGGGGCCTAACATCTAAGAAGAACATCACTTTAACTTGGTTAAGGATTCACGTCGGGTTCACCATTTTTTGTTTCGCGCGGAATCCGGGGATGACCTCCTGAACGGGAGATTCAAACGTTCCGATCGGTTTCTAACGGGTTTGTTCGTAGAACCGGAAACATCCAATGATTCCACATCCGTTTGGACCTACTTTCCAAAGGCAGGCGCTCATTAGCTTGTGGGCTAATGAGGCTTAGGAATTTGCATTGGTCGAGAGGATGGGAGGTCGGACTCATCACACCTTTTTTGAGGGGAATTATTGTCTACTCCGGGACTCTCTTTATAGATTTAAGTTAAGTTCGTGAATCCCTATTACATTACCAAGTATAAAATGAGCTTTCCTTTAGTTTTAACAATCAATGATTAAATATGCAAGAAATTTAGAGAATCTTTTATATGTATTCGAGGTTCTTCATCAATATAGAATCATCTATATTTGTTTAGAGATTCTTGGTCAATGGTATCCTTCAAAACATTTATATAAAAGTCTCTTGGTCATTTTGATGACCAGGCTGGTTTTAAAGCCACTCAGTGGGGCACTTGAAGTTTATCGTCATTCAGAAGGACAGAGATTATTTCAATGTTGGGATCGAACCCATGAATGGGCTACCTACGTATCCTTTGTTTTGAAAAAGGAATCAGAACCCACGTAGTTCGAGGAATGGGATATGATGTTTTATGATTGATGGCTCAAAGATGAATGTCATAATTACTTTTACACTCTAAGCTCACGTGAGTCATGCTCGGTGTGAGAAACAAGAGGTATTGGTAAAATTTAGACAATTGTGCCATAAAAGATGCAATCATAAGAATTTGTTTTGGGGCTTATGTATAGATGACTGCCCAGATAGGTGAAGGTTTAGGATTTACTTTTAGGAAGAAAATCCATGAACAGGGTCCACAAAGTTATATGTGCTTCATGGAGATTTGAATAATCTAATCTTGGAGCTTACTCCTAAGGAGGATGCCCAAATTAGGAGGGGACTTATGATTGGGTTTTATTCCTGAAAAGGAAACCCAAATCAAAGGGAATTTATGACTGGTTAAGAGAAATTTTAAGAGACTTGTGGCTTACTCTTAAGAAAGATGCCCAAGATTTATGACTAGGACTTATTCCTGAGAAGGAAGCCTAGGTTAGGGGACTTGGGGCTTACTCCTGAAAAGGAATCCCAAGGTTATGACTGAGTCTTATTCCTGAAAAGGAGACCCAGGTTAGGGATTAAGGTTTGGGGCTTACTCCTGAGGAGGATGCCCAAGATTTAAAGGACTTGATTGGGGCTTATTCTTAAGAAATATGCCCAAGATTTATGACTAGGACTTATTCCTGAGAAGGAAGCCTAGGTTAGGGGACTTGGGGCTTACTCCTGAAAAGGAAGCCCAAGGTTATGACTGAGTCTTATTCCTGAAAAGGAGACCCAGGTTAGGGATTAAGGTTTGGGGCTTACTCCTGAGGAGGATTCCCAAGATTTAAAGGACTTGATTGGGGCTTATTCTTAAGAAAGATGCCCAAGATTTATGACTAGGACTTATTCCTGAGAAGGAAGCCTAGGTTAGGGGACTTGGGGCTTACTCCTGAAAAGGAAGCCCAAGGTTATGACTGAGTCTTATTCCTAAAAAGGAGACCCAGGTTAGGATTCTCTCATCTTAAAGTATGAGGTTGAATAAATGAACTCTCAATCTTTGGTGACATAAAGATGTTTAAATCATTAGGTTTTGAGAGATATTTCACATAATTCCTTTCAGATAAGGATGTCAAATCAAGAAATCATGCCATAAATGGCTTTGAAGAGTATCTTGAAGACTGAATCTTGAATAGGAAGGGTGAAATGGCTTAAGAGGGGTGAAAAAGGGCAAGATGGGCCCCCAAAAAGATAGGGGCGCGCAAGTATTGAAGGTCGCGCAAGTCCTGCGGCGGCGCGCAAGTATTGGTCGCGCAAGTATACTTGCGCGACATAAGGGATACTTGCGCGATTTTCAACCAGAGTTGAATTACTTGAGCGACTCTTTACTAAACCCTTTCCCATCCTCTTGAGGTTCTTCCAGAAGAGGGACGCGCAAGTTATATTGAAGGAATTAAGTCGGCGCGCAAGTGTTTGATAAGTTTCAACACTTAGGCCTTCCTTCTTCCCTTTAGATCTTCCATTCTAGGTAAGAAATTACCTTAGAAGTGTTCTGGAAGCTTTGAGAAGAGACTTGGGCGTCGGGAGCTTTGATCCGAGTTTCTGGGAAAAGATCATCTCGAATGGGGGGCCCACAGGGTCTATTTATAGGCAAAAGAAGACCCCGGGCGGTTACTGGGCGGTTACCAGATCTGTCGCGCAAGTCCCTTGCACGACCATGAGGGGTCGCGCAAGTGTTGAGGCGGCGCGCAAGTGTACTTGCGCGACCAAGAGGGAACTTGCGCGACCTATGGGCAATGTTCTCATTTTTCATCCCTTTGTCGATTTTTGATGTTTCTTCAAAGGATTAATCACTTTGAGCTCAGATATTCCCTTTTCCGAACTTTAGATTCCGTGACGAAAGGAGCGTCAACAAATACAATGTTGGTCATTGGACATAATTTCACAATTAAATCGAACATAAAAAAGTATCAATCTTTTGATAGTTATTATATCTTAAAAACATGCTTTTTGTTTTGACAGCGGGAATTAATTTTAAATTAATTTCTGCCACTTCTGTGTTTTGAATTTGGAAAAATGGATTCCATATTTGGAATCAGGATTTTCAAATTGTGTAAATAGGTAACTTTTATTTTTAGAAATCATGAATAATTACTTCGGTAAATATTTTATTTACCATGGTTAAAGGGTAATTCTGGTAGATAAGGGTTAAAAAATAATATTATAATAATAAATAATTACCCTAAAACATGTCTTCACCTTATTGGTTGATACATTTCCGACCATGGGCATCTTTGGGTCGATTTTGGGACCCCATGCTGCCACTTGTAAGTGATAGGGACACTTAATTTTAATTAAGTTAAAATGAATACAAAAATGACACATGCAAATATCTCTTAGAAAAACAATTTTTACTTAGGGTTATATATGTTGTATTTTCATCTATAAATATTAATTATAAAGCTAAAACGATTCCCTACATAATGGTATTTTATTTATAAATTTTAGACATTAAATATGTTAATTTATTTATGACACAATGATGATGTAGTAATTAACATAATAGTGAAAAATTAAAATAATTGATATTATAAATACCCAAATAAATATAATTTGAGACTTTTAATGAATTAGACTAATTTTCTAGGATAATATGACATGTTTGGATTTACTTAAGTAACTTTTATAGAAGTAATCATTCTGTTATGATTTTCACATAAATCAATTAATGAATAGTGTCAAAATTGATATAAAAGAGTTTTTAAAACAAATATTATATTATTAATTGATATTAAATTCCAAAAAATCTAAGGTTCTGCAAAAAGTCTTATATCATGATAGTTTTATAATTTATGGACCACATAGGGGTCTCTTGGATATATATAGTATGTTTATTAACCATATAATATAAAAATACAAAGAGACATTATAAAAGTGAAACTAATTAACTAAGAGTTAATACTTAATGATAAAGTTAATATATTAACCCAAACCTGTCTAAATTATATTGGTTGAGTGGTTTGCGAACCCTCCCCGCCTTAAAATTTAAATAATCCACTTTTGAGCCATTAGAAACCTAATATGAATTTATTATAAAATAATATTTCTAGCTTTTCCAAAGGTGCCCCTCACCCCTCTTATAAAAGGGCACTCCCCCTTCTCATTAATTCACACCTTCAAAGCCTTTTGGCTCGGCCAAACTCTGCCCAACTACTCTCTCAACTTCCATAAATTCATCCCAGAGGCCTTCCTTTAGTCATAAAAGCCAGCCTAAGAGCCCTTTTGATCAAATCAAAATGAAGAACCAGAAGAAGAGGTAATGATTTCACCACCCTTTTCCAAGTTCCTTTCTTCTTCCACTTCTTCCTTCTTTGTTATTACCATTCTAAAATAATAACTCAAGTATATTACATATACTGTGATGTTATTATAAATATGGTACAACTATATACAGTATTTTATCCATCCTTTGAATGACATGTCAGCATACGTGTGTATGTACGGCTTACTGTCTCCACGTCGTGGTGTAATTGTTATTCAATATATTAATATTTGGATGGGTATAATAATGATTTGTAATTCATGTAAATAATAAATATAAAATGATAATGATTCTGTATATATGATATACCATCCAATTATATATTATTTTAATATCAAAAGAATGATATTTTCACTCGTGCGTACGTACGGATTACCGTCTCCACGACGCGATGAGATTCATTTCCAAGTTCACCATTCATCGACGATTATAATAATATATATTACTAATAAGTATGTAATATATGACATAATAATTCTACTAGATATATATATATATATATAAGTATTTATGCAATTACATATATCTTATTCACTTACTTCCATTCTATACTATATGAAAACAGAAACGGCGTTTATGCGTACTTACGGACTACCGTCTCCCTAAACGGTGTTTTCCATTTCATATATATGTCTATTATACATATTTATATTCTAAATTTATATGATATATTTATCATTTTTTATATTCTGGAAGTATTTATATCATGATCTA
The DNA here is from genome assembly GCA_963277665.1 of Viscum album. Taxonomy (NCBI): domain Eukaryota; kingdom Viridiplantae; phylum Streptophyta; class Magnoliopsida; order Santalales; family Viscaceae; genus Viscum; species Viscum album. Next base: position 1,827,184,356 of record OY728119.1, on the reverse strand, counting down.
TGTGATACAACCAAGAGTGACAAGTTAAAACATGTATGATAAAGAAAGTGATTATTCCCCGAAATGTTAACTTAACATGGAAATTATTATTAAATGGGTAATATAAAGTCATAAATGAATCATGTATGTTATCATAAATATTAATATGGTTCTGGTATAATTTAATAACATACTATTATCTTCGTACAGGAGGTTAAATGTACCCTTGACTAAAGGAAAGTGCCAGGTAAGGGGTTTTCATCTCACTCCTTATTCCCGTGAGATTCATGCCATATTGACACTACTACCTTTTGTGTGGTGTATGTAATTTCCATAATTGTATTCTTTGTTTAATACACATTAATTTATGTGTATTTACATATTCATTGTATGATACCACTTTCATGGGTTGTATGTTTCATAAGTTACCAAATTGGTAAGGGTTATTTCACAATTTCTTCATTATCTGAGGTTGTTTATACGTAATAATCTACTGGGATCTCTTTATCATCCACATCCATGTTTCTTGAAAGTGTATTTCAAAACATTCTTTCTATTTTATAGAATATGGGTTAAATTCATTTATACCCTTGTTTGACTTTTTATAATATATTTATAAAGGAATATTTCCATTGTTTTCAAACAAGATCCTTTTTAACATTTTTGACAGAATTAAGGTAAGAATGCATATTTTTAACTTATACGGTGGGTGAGGTTATTTTCCACCGATATAAAATCTTTGAAACTTACCTTACAAGATTGTAAATAAATTTTCAAAGTAAATGTTTTATTTTATAACTATGTTACTTTTAAATGATTTAAAAAATGATATTTCTCTCAAATAGTTTTGATTTCATCTATGTCAACATCCTTTGATGGATTTTAAGCTTATTTGAAGTTGATTTATTATGATACAAAACTTTCATATTTTATTGATAGTTTTGTGATATGTTTGACTGTGGATGTGTTATTTTTATACCATTTATGGTTTATGATGAAAGTATTGACATTTCATATGATAGTTTTAATACGAATGTTTATGTTATGTTTAAACATGTTCATATGAGGAATGCATTGGACTTAATAAGTGATGGGTGGAGCCTGCTATAGCTCCTCGATGCCTCGGTAGGTCTCATTAGACAAACTAGTGTCTTGGAAAAAGGCCTTGAAAAAATATTATTTGTAGTCTTGCCATGAGGCCTTGGCTATGTGGTTATGATAGTCTGGCATTATGTATTCCATCATTATGAAAGTGGTTATTGATATTTCATGTGATTATTCGATTAGTAGAATATCCATGTGAACAAGTAAATGGAATTATTTCATTTTATTTTTGCCATACTATGTTTAATTCCAAGTTTAAAAGGATTTTGTTTTAGTTATGCATTTCCTAAAATTTTTATTCTTATTTATGAAATTTTCTGCTATTTTGTTATCCTTACTGGGCATTTGACCTCACCCCTTTTCTATGTTTTATTTTTCCCAGGATGTGAAGAAGTAAATTATGAATGACCTGCAGGGTTATTATGAGGGGATAAGAGTGTAGACTATGGAGACTATGTTGTTGTAGTTTTCATTTTTATGATGTAATGTAAAACATTATGAATATATCTAGTGTTTCCAAGGTTACTAAACTAATCATTCTTTCGAGATTTTATCTTTCTTGTGATCATGCCAATGTTATGTAATAATGCAGGGACTCTGGGTAATTGGGGTCAGGGCGTTACATACCCCTTGTCACCAAATCATAATATTATAATAATAAATTTATTCACCATATAGTCAAATTAAATTTCTATGTAATAGAAAATAATATTTTCAATTAAACAATTAAACATATTTAAAAATGGATACATAGAAATGTGTTTTTAACCATATGTATTCTTTTTATAATTTATAATTTATTATAAACAGAATGATTCACAATATATTAGAATATTTGTTCAAAACTCATATTTATTTAATTATATTAAATATATTTATTTAATCTATTTGAAAAAAATATACAGAATTAATAAAACAATTATTTTAAAATAACCCTTTCACTATTACCATGGTGGTTACCTTCATTATATCTAACCATAAATGTCTTACTAAAAGTAACCTTGTTCATATTACACAAATTGAATAATTGGGCCTAAAATATCATATTAATTATATATATAATTTCACAATTCAACGAAAAATATTTTTTAATATATAAGAATAAAAAATAAGTTTTAGAGTAAGATATTTTTTCATGTTTCCATAACGTTAAAAATTATATTTTTACATTTTACATAATAATTTTTAATTTAATTAATTTACATTACAATTTATATATTTTTTGTAAGAACCTCGGTTTTTAGAACGGGTCAAAATCCCAACCCTGTTTGAATTTTGACTGGTTTCTGAGGAAACTGGAGAAAATGGGAAGTTTCTGGAAATTTACAGACTACATGCCGTGTACTTTAAGTACACGCCATGTATGTGTAGGCGAGTGACTGGCTGTGTTCTTGTCAAGTACATGTCGTGTGATGATAGTTTAGTATTTTCTTACTACACGGTGTGTAGTGTTGAACACGTCGTGTATACCCCTGACTGTGTGAGGCCCTACATGGCGTGTAGGCCTATTGGCCGGGTAGAACCAGGGGCACGCCGTGTTCCCTTTGGATAGTCTGTTTAGTCTAGCCATCTAAAAGTGAAACACATGGCGTGTGGGTAAGTCGGAGAGGAAAGGAAGAGAAACCAAGTACAGGTCGTGTACCCCTAGGTACACGTCATGTACTCATGTCGGCAGTTTCGGAAAGTATGTCAGCGGAATTTTTCAATTTTATGAACAGTTAAATCAACTATACACGGCATGTAGTCCTAAAGTACACACCATGAACTTTCGTTTTCTTCGCTTAAAAAGGGCAGTAGCCTCGTATTGAGGCAGAACCTCATACCCTCTGCCCAGATTCACGAACCAAGCCGGTTAGGACTTCAAGCCTTCACTGGATCCCCGTCCGAGAACTGATTCGAGCTCAGATTAGTGCGTTGGAACCCCATTGGTAAGGCCTCGATTCCACTTTGGCCATTGTGTTTGATTTTTGTTCTAGATTGAGTTATAGGGGTTTGAGCTGGTTTGAATGATTTGTATATATACCGATTTTTAGACCGAATTGGTGGGTGTTACCGGAGGAGTAGCATCGTACGAATCTCAGGAAGGTGGTGCATATCTCATTTTGTGTTTTCGTGGTTGTTTCGAGGTTGCGGCCTCCAGGCACGACATCAGGAATTGAGAAAAACCATGTTTAATTGTTTTTATTTATTTATTTGCAATGTGGGATGCCTCTTGGAATTCCCTGATCAAGTTGTGATTGAGAGAGGCTGGGTTTGAGGCCCTTGATCGTTTGGGGAATTTCGGCCGGGGTGCCACAATGGTTATAAATAGAACTTGTTAGTTTAAACTGTTGAGTTTAATTTATTAAACCATGTTATAAATTCTAGGAGGCATTTAAGGCCTCAGTGATGGTATGGGACCGCACCTGGATTAGTGTAATGCAACTTTTTAGTTTGTTTTGCTAGTTTATGTTTTCGGTTTAAACATTTTATATGTTCAATTGCTGAATTGCATCTGCTGGACCCCTTTGGGTGGTTATGGGCATGAGCCGGTTATTGTTTAGTGATGTGGATCACAGGTTGGGCTTGGCCCGAGTTACTTGGGTGGTTTTCATCACGGGATTAGGCGTCATTGACATTGGCTTGAGGCAGTATCACTGTCAGGTTGGGCATGGACCAGGTTACATGGATGGCAATGCCATTGGACATGAGCGCCATGGTCACAGGGACACGAGGTGTCAGATGTGTTGGTGGCTTAGAACTATTTTGGTGATTACCGCTCACCCGGTACTTTGAGTAGGGTGCACCAAGAGATACTCAGTGATGAGGTGGTTTTGACCACACGTATGGGTAGAGGCCCCTGTAGTTGTTGTTAAGTATTCGATTTGGGGGTTCTTGCCATAGAAAGACACGTGGGAGGTGAGGAGCCTTTAGGGGATTGGGCGTGCCTTCGGGACGTCGGGACTTGAGACACGAGGTGTCAGGAGGCGCATGGTGCCAGGTTTCTATTTTGGGCGTGTCTTTGGGACATCGGTACTTGAGACACATGGTGTCAGGAGGCATGTGGTTTCGGGTTACTATTCTTGGGTGTGCCTTCAGGATGTCGGTACGTGAGACATGAGGTGTCAGGTGGAACATAGTGTCGGGTTACACGACAGAGATTCCGTCATTGCCCGAAGCAGGTGACACTCCATGGTGGATGTTGAGTACCAGTGGAGTTTGTGTTTATTTGTGCATGGTACTATTTACTGATTTCCTTGTAAATGAATGATTGTTTAAACACATATATTTTTTACGCACCGTTGGTGGTATCCTACAGAGATTTTTCTCACACCCAGCAGGGGCCCTTCGGGATGCGTGCAGACTTTATGGATTTACGTGAAGAAAAGAGGCCAGCTTCAGGAGATGGGTTACGATAGTTTTTGCATGGATATGGTATGGACCATGAGGTAATACCTAGCTGTGGTTACTTCTTTTTGTTTTCTTTTCAGTATCGGCATGCTTACTTGTTGTAGCTACTGTCGGTTAGCCATTGGCACCCTTTATATATTCAGTTGTGTACGACCTGCTTTGGATGCATGTTTTACTATTCAGTAGTGGTTACATGTTATCATCATGCTGTTCTGTTTAGTTTCCATTGCTGTTGTTATTTTTATTGCTTCTGTTGGTTTATTGATATTGGATATGCTTCCGCTCTGAGGGTCTGGTTCAAGTCTATTGAGTCATTTATTTCCGCTGCATCTTAATGTTATACTTAGACCAGTACCCTTACTATGATCCTCCAAGAGGTTATAGCCTCCCCACTATACCTAACAGACCCTCGGTGCTAGTCGGCATCCTTTGGCGTTTAGGGGAGGTGCGCCTAAGGTAGTGACACCTGTCCCGTTCGACACTGTTTGGGTGGTTGGCCGGTTCCGGGTCGTTACAAAGTGGTATCAGAGGAGTTCTTTACAAGGATTTAGTAACAGTGTATTTCTGGCTACTAGTGAGATTGAGACATCTCTTTTCATTTTGCTGGTTTTACTATTTGGGATATTGTAGACTGGAGATAAGTTGTTGTTACTGGAACTGGGTTCCCAGCTTGTGCTTGGGTCCCTGTATCCCCAGGTACGAGGGATGGACCAAGTTGCCGTGGGTGGGAATTTCTATTTTCTTTTCTCAGACTACGGTTTTTTTTATTTCCACCTCGGTGGCTCACTTGATGTGTGATGTTGTTGATTGTGATATGTGACCATTAACCTAGTATGGTAAGGGAGAATTAGACCTTGTCCCGGTATGGAATGGCTGGTTGTTGGCTTTTGATAGGATGATTTTTAGGGTATTTCAATTTCATAATTGCACGAATGCTTTGTGAACTGATAATTCCATGTGAATAAAAATCAATTACCATGTTTTATATTCTTTGAAATGTGAATGGGTGAAATTACTGAAAGAATTTCTAGTTGTGAAAATGTTAATGTCATGCTTTATATTTTGTAGAATTGCATGTTGCAGTATATTTGGGTCTGACTCTTATGAGAGCAGGCAGGTACTATGGTTGAGGCAGTGTGACTATCAGGATTGGGTGACTCGGTCGTCGGTTTGAGGCAACGTGAGTTGTCAGGACGGGCATGGCCCGATGTACTTTTGATACTTGGCTCTGTTGAGGGCGGGTAAGGAGGCCATGAGGTCGGGATGCCGTGGGGCATTGGTTGTGGTGAGGGGGGTAAGGGTAGTTGTTATGCACTGCCTTTTACTACATTCTTTATCTGTGTAGAATATATCGTTATATATATGTATGGGATGTCTTACCATTTTTGGTATTCAGCGGTTTACTCCTCCACGACTCGATGGAGCATCAGGCAGGAGATGATACAGTATCGCAGGATCAGTGTCAGAATTCGGTACAGGCAGAGCACGAGCTGCAGGTACAGGCCCAGGGACATGATCAGGTTCAGGATCCAGTGCAGGCAGGACAGCTGTCAGGTTTGGCATCGTTCGGGCTGTTGCTCGATGAGCAGCTCCGAGCGAGCTAGGAACACATCTTGTAGGGTATTGACAAAGGTGTGCAGTGTACAGAGCCATCTATGGAATATCTGATGCGGGAGATCCAGTCGCAGCACCCGCAACTTGTTTAGGGTGAGGGTGGTCCGTAGGCAGCAAAGAACTGGATAGAGATTATACAGATGATCTTCGAGCAGCTTGAGACGCCTCCAGGGTGAAGGGTCAAGATGGAGACGTACATACTGAGAGGACCGGCGAAGCGTTGGTGGGACGTACAGGTTCAGGCTCGTAGGCATGAGGGACTAGCATGGAAGGACATCAAGGAAAGGTTCTTTGAGAACTTCTACCTAGAGACACTAAGGGGAGAGAGAGCTCAAGAGTACATGAGTCTTCAGTAGGGAGACATGTCATTCATGGACTACGCAGACACTTTCACAGAGTTGTCTTGATTTTCACCTGTTATTGTGAGTGATGATGGAGCTAGGGTGAGGCGCTTCGAGGATGGCTTACGACATGCCATTCAGGTCCAGGTGAACATCTTCAGGCTAGGATCCTTCTCTGAGGCGGTGAATCAGGTGCTCATAGACGAGGGAAACGAGAGAGACAAATCTCACTAGGGTAGGATGATAGCTTCAGGTGATGGCTCAGACAGCAAGAAATGAGGACATGATGAGTTCTAGCAGGGCAGTCAAGACAATGATTCCGCTAGACCACCTCATGGGAGTTCTTTGGTGATTTGCTTCCAGTGTGGACAACTGGGACATATTCGGGCACAATGCGATAGGCCTCCAAAGGAGTGTCGGGCTTGTGGAAAGGACGGTCATCTGGAGTGGTTTTGCAGACATCCTTCTCAGATAGCAGGTATGAAGGGACCAGGATAGACTGCAGCGTTTGGAGTTTTTTCAGGTTTGGTACACGGGGAGGGTAGTCGAGGTTCAGCTTTGCGCGGAGGTCGTGACAGAGATGGTGGAACCCAACTGAGGGGTCAGTGGCATGTGACGGAAGCAGCATCGCAGGGAGATCAGGTGTCAGGCAGCTGATTTTCAGGCCAGGTGCACGACGTGGAGCTTCCAGAGGCTGAGCAGGCTGGTGAGCCGATGACGGTTAGAGGTACACCGCGGTGTGACTGTGATCTCTATGTTTCCTTTTTTGCATGACCTATAGAGGCATGTCTGTTTGGAGTGTGCGTGATGCACATGATCTATGTGGACTGACTGGATTCTAGTTAGTGGGATTGGCACCATATTAGGTGTGTGATATATATATATATGAGATTTGTAGCATTAGGGCATTGAAGATACGGGTTACCTGAGGTGCCATGGGAATCGGGGCATTGAGGATGCGGGTTACTGGAGGTTCCTTGGGCATCGTGGCATCGAGGATGTGGGTTGCTTGAGGTTCTAGGCTCCAGAACCTCATAGAGTCAGACACTGATGCGGTTCAGGTCACATTGGGTATCGGGAGTGACACGGGAACACCAATGAGGTGCAGGGGTGACAATGTGTCATGGGAGGACTATGCATCTAGAAAATAGGTTAGTAAACCCTATTTGAATTACGTTTTTTTGGGTTGAGACTAGGTTAGTCAGTTCCTAAGGTAGGGACCCCCCCCCCCCCCCCCTGAGGAACTTAGCTGGGACCTTTGCGACCAGAGTGGTATGTTCGGTTCCATCTTCAGGTTTCGGTTGATAGCTCAGGGATGAGCTATGTTATGGTGGAGATTTTGAAAGAACCCGGGTATTCAAAACAGGTCAAAATCCCGACCCCGTTTGAATTTTGACTAGATTCTGATCAAACTGGAGAAAATGGGAAGTTTCTGGAAATTTCCATACAATAGACCATGTACTTTAAGTACACGCCGTGTATGTGTAGGTGAGTGACTGGCTGTGTGCTCACCGAGTACATGTCGTGTGATGACCGTGTAATAGTTTCTTACTACACAGGGTGTAGTGTTGTACATGCCGTGTATACCCCTGACCATGTGAGGCCATACATGGCGTGTAGGCCTGTTGGCCAGGTAGAACAAGGGGCATGCCTTGTTCCCATTGGACACGTTGTGTAGTCTAGCCGTGTAAAAGGGAAACACATGGCGTGTGGGTAAGTCGGTGAGGAAAGGAAGAGAAACCAATTACACACTGTGTACCCCTAGGTACATGCCGTGTACTCATGTTGGCAGGTTCAGAAAGTAAGTCGGAGGAATTATTCTATTTTATGAATAGTTAAATGAACTATACATGGCGTGTAGTCCTAAAGTACACGCCGTGTACATTCTTTTTATCGCTTAAAATGGGCAGTAGCCTTGTATTGAGGCGGAACCTCATACCCTCTACCCGGATTCGCGAACCAAGTTGGCCGGGACTTTAATCATTACCCAGATCACTGCCTGAGACCCGATTCGAGCTCTGATTAGTGCGTTGGAACCCCCTCGGTAAGGCCTCGATTCCACTTTGGCCGTTTTAGTTTATTTTTGTTCTAGATTGAGTTATACGGGTTTGATAAGGTTTGAATCTTTTGTAGATCTACCGCGTTTTAGACCGAATTGGCGGGTGTTACCGGAGGAGTAGCATCGTGCGAGTCTCAGGTAGGTAGTGCATACATCAATTTGTGTTTTTGTGGTTGTTTCGGGGTTTCAGCCACCAGGTGCGATGTCGGGTATTGATTGAAACCCTTTTTTATTTTTTATTTTTTTTATCTGCAATGTGGGATGCCTCTAGGCATTCTCTGACCAATTTTTGATCGAGCGAGGATGTCTTAGAGGTCGTTTCTCATTTGGGGCATTTCGGCCAGGGTGCCGAAATGGGTATAAATTGAACTTCTTAGTTTAAACTGTTGAGTTTAATTTATTAAAGCATTTTATAAATTGTAGGAGGCATTTAAGGCCTCAGTGCTGGTATGGGACAACACTTGGTTTAGTGCAATTAAAATGTTTATTTTTTTTTTTCTTGTTTATGTTTTCTGTTTAAACATGTTATATGTGAAATTTTTGAATTGCATCTGATGGACCCATTTGGGTGGTGTTGGGGATGGCTCGGTTATTCTTGACTGATGGGGATCACAGGTTGGGCTTGGCCCGAGTTACGTGGCTAGTTTTGACCACGGGATTGGGCGTCATGGACGTCGGCTTGAGGTAGTACGACTGTCAGGTTGGGCATGGCCCGGGTTACTAGGATGGCGATGCCATCGGACATGAGCAACATGGTCACAGGGACACGAGGTGTCATATGTGTTGGTGGCTTAGGACTATTTTGGTTATTACCACTCACCCGGGACTTTGAGTAGTGTGCACACAGAGATACTCCATGATGAGGTGGTTTTGACCACTCGTGTGGGTAGAGGCCCCCGTAGTTGTGGTTAGGTATTTGAGTTGGGGGTTCTTTCCGTAGAAATCCATGTGGGAGTTTAGGAGCCTTCAGGGTATTGGGCGTGCCTTTGGGACGTCGGGACTTGAGACACGAGGTGTCAGGAGGCGCATGGTGCTGGGTTACTATTTTGGGCATGCCTTCGGGACGTCGGTAATTGAGACACAAGGTTTTAGGAGGCACGTGGTGCCAGGTTACTATTATTGGGCGTGCCTTCGGGACTTCAATACTTGAGACACAAGGTTTCAGGTGGCACATGGTGCCAGGTTACACGACAGTGATTCCATCATTGGCCAAAGTAGGTGACACTCCATGGTGGTTGTTGAGCACCGGTGGAGTTTGTGTTTATTTGTGAGTTGTATTGTTTACTGCATTCCTTGTAAATGCATGACTACTTAAACACATATATTTAGTATGCACCATTGGTTGGTATCCTACTAATATTTTTCTCACACCCTGCACAAGCCCTTCGGGACGCGTGCAGACTTTATGGATTTCTGTGCAGGAAAGAGGCCAAATTCAAGAGCTGGGTTACGTTAGTTGTTTCATTGAGAAGGTATGGACCTTGAGGTCATGCATAGCTGGGGTTTCTTTGTTTTGTTTTGTTTTCTGTATTGGCATGCTTACTTGTTGTACCTACTATCGGTTATCCATTAGCGCCCTTTTTATATTCAGTTGTCTACGACATGCTTTGGATGCATTTTTTACTATTTAGTAGTGGTTACATGTTATCATCGTGCTGTTGTGTTTACTTTCCACTGCTGTTGTTATATTTATTGATTTTGCTGGTTTATTAATATTGTATATGCTTCCGCTCTGTGGGTCTGGTTCAAGTCTATTGAGTCATTTATTTCCACTGCATCTTACTGTTATACTTGGACTAGTTTCCTTACCATGAACCTCCGAGAGGTTATAGCCTCCCCACTATACCTAACAAACCCTCGCTACTAGTCAGCAGCCTTTGGAGTTCAGGGGAGGTGCGCCTAAGTTAGTGACACCCGACCCCTTCTCCACTATTTGGGTGGTTGGCCGGGTCCGGGTCGTTACATTTTTATTGAAATATTTTTCAAATAATCATACATCAAAAATTTGTGTATTAGGAAAATTAGTATTTTTCACCTTTCAAATAAAAATTAAATACATTAGATAGAGCTAAAAATATAATCCTAAAAAAATTACATTATTAATAAATAAATAAAGACAAATTTTTCAGATTAAATTTAGAAAACTACAGAATTTAATATTTTAATGAAAATATATAGAATGAATTAATATTTTAATAGAAACAAAATTGAAAAATAATGGTATTTATCATATTTCATATAAATCTTTTAATAATGGATTGTTTATGTATTAATTTAATAATTTAAATATTACCTATTATAATAAACATATAACTTTGATCAATTAAATTTTATAAGTAATAATACTATACCATTTTCAATGGATTCTTCTAAAGGTATCCTTTTAAAAATATTAATCAATGAAAAATAAAAATATATTATTATTTTAATTATTTATTATATTTATATCTAATCATTATTATATGCTTCATTTAATTTCTATATGTTGTCATTTATTTTAGTTGAGTGTTTTATTCAGTATTGTGTGTGACACAAGATTTTTATTATAACAATAATTTACAGGGTCAAAATCATAGCTCATTACACACTCATTCTAATGTGTTTTTACCTAATAAGTAATTCCACTATCTTATATGATTCATCAACATGTAATAAATTCATATCTCCATTTAGTAATAAATACAACTCCTTTTAGTTATAGGGACATTTTTCTTTATCTTTTATTTTTAGGTTCTCCATACACAATAAAAGAAAGTAATTATATCTGTTCTCAAACCTATGAAATAGTTATCTGAAGCATATAGGTATTCTCAACACCAGAGGTTATTATCTATGAAGATCCTAAATTATTGATACCCTTCCCTGATCATATTTTATCCTAGATAATCATATATATGTGAATAACAAGTTTAGCATCATGAGTTTTAGAACATTTCTATACTTTCAGAACACATGTTTTTCTTGAACAATATGGAATAAAAATATTTTCATTTTGATTTGTCCTAGCTTTGTGAAGGATGTATGAAATCTATGGGTTCACTGGAATAGGGTTAATTTCCATCATTAAATGATTTTTTCCCATAAATTATTTCATCTAAAATCAACCTTATTTAATTTTAAAATTGTATTACCTCTCACCTAAAGTCACGTACATTGAGGAAGAATGAAAAAAAGAATACATGATATAAAAGGACCAATACATAAAATATTTAGCTACTTCTTTGTATAATCTTTTAAAACTCTTTACAACAATATCCACTACTATCACAAATGTTAATATTATGTTAAAGGAGTCTTTTTTACTCATAATAGAATAATTTTAACAATTCTTTCTCCCCCTAAAAATCAAAATAAGAATCATTTCCCTCATATAATATTTTGATGTATAAATTATCCATTACCATCGAATTAATTATATATTTAACAAGTATTGTTCTCTCATATAGATACATAATGTAAATTATATATATTTTATTCTTTCTTCCTCAACACACAACACAGGTGTAATGATAACTCAAAGAAACTATGTTAATTATTCATCATTTTAATGTGCTTTCAAAACTGTAAGTACACATCATCATCTTCTCTTACTATCCTTATTCCTTTAATTATTATTCACATTATAACATATTCAATAAATACCATTGTAAATTTTATTACTCAAAATTACAAAATATACTTTCCAAAATCATCAATTTCTAATTAAAATTAGAATTTCAAATTCAAAATTTAAACAGGTAACCACCTTCAACTACAGATCAACATTTTCAGATTGAAATGTGATCCCATGGATAATTTTAGGTTATCTACCCACCATAAATTTATTTAAAATCCTTTTAGATGATTTTAATACCCTCTATGTCATCTATATGAGAAACATAAATGTCCTGAATGATTTTTTTCAAATTATTCTCTTATTCATCATACCTCATTTTTGGTCATATTTAAAATTCATATATTTTTTCTACACTTATATATCACTATTACCTTATAGTGACTTGTATGTGTCCTATGGAATCATTTGATAAATCTCATTTATCATTATGTAACACTAGGTAACTCTAACATATCATAGTGGTGAAAAAAATTATTTCATTTCTATAGATCACCCCATACATGTCATGAAAATTAATAATCACATGTTTTCTTTTCCCAGGACAAAACCTTATGTATTCTGAAGATGAAATGTTACTCATTTCATTTTCCTTATATTAACTCATATATAGAAAAAATAACTACCCTTACATATTTCACTGAACAATATTACATATAGAGGATAATAAAATTTTCCAAATATTAGCTGAGTATTATAGTTTCAATAACATATATACATGAAATATTTATAATTGTGAACATAATGCATTGGTCAAGGTACTAATTATGTATTTAGAAACAATACCCAGGAATATTGAGTATATTTTAGAAATTAAATTCCAAATCATATCAAAAGAAAATATATTCAGATTTCTATAAAAACCCTCTATACATATCTCATTTATCACAAGCCCTTTAAACTACCTTCTCCATATATAATTTAAAAAGTATATGAGTTTGAACGTGATATTTTTATTAAAAAAATAAAAAATAAAATCATATATAATAATTATATGAAAAACAATTCTTCCCCATTACAAACTACTTAAAATAGATTCTTCATAAAATCATTATTTCATGACACTATCCCTTAGTTTAAATAATCTCACATAGGAAGAAAATGTCTAGATCTCAACATATTCTAAAAAAATATCATGGTCTAAAACCTATACATTGGTTTTTTACACACGTATATATCTTCATATTTTTTTGATCCATTCGTGGGGTCATAACTATAAATACATAATTTGAAATAATAAAAACATTACACTGATTCCAATCCCAAAGTCCAAATATTTTTTGTTTCATAATCACATGTAACAGAGAGTCACATCTTAAGCATTTTTTCTAAATTATCTCTAAGTTTCCCATTAATTTCGGTGTTTACGATACTATAAATAATATTCAGGTGTGATACATCAATTGTTCATCTAGTGAATAGTTCATTCTCCATCAATGTTAGAGAGTTAGAGATGTTCTATAATGATATGATAAATCATATAATATTTGATAATATATGTTATGACAATATATTATTAATTTATAAAAAATGACATACATGTCTACGGGTATATCATTTCATATGATATAATATATTACATGTGGATACTTTTGTACTTATAGAAAAAGACTATAATATATCTAATATTAGTGAGTCATATAGTATGATTCAAATATGCCCCATATGATCAACACGGAAACTGAGTGTTACGAGTTATCATTAATATCTCATTCACTAATGTAAATATTATTAGTAATGATTCATATGATGAAATACATGGGAGGATATAATGATTCATAAAATAAATATTTATATAAATATAATTTCTTACACAACTGATTCTTAAATGATTGAATGCATTTCTATAATAAAAGAAAATTTCTATTAAATATAATATTTACATGTCTCCTTTGAGATGGATATCACTGACGTTGAATCTCCACACCCAAAATATTTTTTCATTATTTATATAATTACCTAAATGGTAACTATCATGTCATGGAATGTAAGAGGGTTATACTCATATGTTGTGTGATTATATTAACCTTTGTATATACCATAGATGATAGATACTGACAGTTTCTTCTAAGAGATCTGTATTAAACCACTATAAATATGATTGTTGTTGAAGCTCTTTAGTGCCAGGTAATCTGATGTTTTTAATTTTTTATTTGTGTGGTATTTGTTTTCATGCGTGATTAATCATTGAGATAAGGTTTCTTGTCACATATACTATTTTGATTAAGTGTTAATCAGACCTATGAAACACATCAGTAGTAATATAAAAATTACTTTATCATTGATTGTTATAATAATTTTTAAAGTAATGAAATTGTGTTTCTAATTGTATATATTTTTTAAAATAATATGATAGAATTAATAATTTATTATATATAGTTTTTTGAGATATAATATTTTTTCAGTTTTAATTAGGTTATTCTATATGAATTGGGTTATCCTAGGAAACACCATAGTTAATAATCCTTTAGTTTTATATATATCATGGAATACAATCTTGGATGACGTAATGTATTAATTTTTCTATTAAATGACAATAAAAATAAATTATAGTACATATAATATGATATTGAATATCAATCATTATATAGTGGTAGAATATAAAAATGTTGTGAAAGTAGTATTATGTAAGAGTAACACCAAGTATATATTATGTTTTCTATGTTCCATGAGATATATTCTTACATAAAACTCCATGAGTGTTGTGTTTTTTATACAAGGTTCTTATTAGAGGCTTTGATTGGCATTTAACATACTTTTTTACAACATCCACAACCTATCATATACAGTAGTTATCAATGATAAAATCAAATTGATAGTTCCCCACTGTTTGATATAGTATAAAACATTATCACAAGTTATAATAGAGCCCATATCATTAAATGAAATATGAATATACATTTCATTTTTTTATTGTAAAATTTTAATTAATTAAAATGATTGATAAATTTTGGAAAATGCTATTATGGGATATTTATGTAATTTTTTAATGTTTCATATAAACTAATTATTTAAAAAGGGTATTTGATTAAAAAATTAGTTGTTTATAAAATTATTATTAATTAAATATTACATAATAGTAATTTATAATGGTAAAATAAATTATATAATTAATATGGCATGACATATAGGTCTCATATGATATTTTTACAAGGACGCCAAAACTATATTTTATGGGGTTTTATAAATTATATAAATACATATATATATATATATATATAATTTTTTTAATAATATGAGTTTTTCATAATTACTTATTCTTAAATTATAAATTTGAAATTCCAGACTTTATTAATTTATTTATACTATTTCAAAAATATTTTTGAAAATCGATATGGTAAATGATTTAATATTATTAAATATATGATATTCTAAATAATTAAGTGATATATTAGTAGTTCATATGTAGAAATTTTATAGTTTATATATCATATATTTAAAATAAATTTCATATAGGAGGTAAAAATGAAAGATTTAATTTTAGAATAAAATAAAAATTTCCTATATTTATTTTATATTATGTCTATAATACATGGATAAATTATAAGGTGTTTAGAATTTTTAGAGTTATTAAATATCGATAAATTGGTGGTCCCATGTATAAATGTATTAATGGTCCATATTATTTAGTTTATCCAATGATTTATTAATAAATATTATTATTATATGATGAATGGATGTATGATTTATTTTAAAATGTCCAACTGTGTCACTTAATTGTTAATGATTCGAAGAAAGTGTTAAATGCTTGGGGTGATAAGTGATTTTTTTCTTATACCTTATCTTCGGATATTAGTAGGTTATGATTTTTAATTATGTATTTAATTATAGTTTATATTGATTAATATTTTGAATTGTTAATGAAATGATATCTATTTATAGTAAAATATCCTTAGGTGGAAGGACATTGGGGTGGACTATTCAATGGATTCGTCTCTTCCGCCTTATCTAGAAGAGTATGGGGCTGCATATTGGTCACTACAAGATTATTTCCTTACGAATTACTATTTTACATGATTATAAGAATTTATCTAAAATAGTTTTATACAACTTATTTATCAGATGTATTTGGATGTGTATAAATATCAAGAGATTTTCATTTGGGTAAGTAATATAAGTGATGAGTTGTGTAATGAGCTATAAAATAGTATGGTTTTTACATAATGTCTTGATGGAAATAATATGATTATAACCTAAATCATAATAAGTATGCATACATGTAGATGCAAAACATGAGATTTTATGTTTAGTTAAAATCCACTTCGGATAAAAATTGTTAAATTCATTCCACACTGAACACTTATCAACAACATCATTATCCACCCACATAGATCATATGGGAGATGTGATCCCATGGTTTATATTTTTTATGTAAAGAATTTAATATGTGGATATAATAGGATTATTATCTCATTTTTTTTATTTTATTTGGGTTACACATTGTTGGTGTAACGTCCCGGCTCCGGAAGCCACCCAGAGGCCCCCGTACCTGGTTAGTCACATGGCCTCAAGCACATTTCCCAAAATGCCAGAGGCTGCCGACTAGCAGCGAGGGTCTTGGGTGTGATAGTGGGGAAGCTATGCCCTTATTGGAAGAGTACATAGTAAAAGAAAAACAAATAGACAACAGCAGAAACCACAACCATCCATACAAGAGTAAATGATAAACAGCGGAAGACTAACAGTAAACAATTGGAGCACACACACATATATATGAAATGATGCATGATACATATGTCTATGAAAGCATCCAAACAATTTAAAATGCTAAATATAATACTAAACCAAAGTGTAAAAGAAAACAGGTGAACTCCTCATCATCATAACCCATAGATTGGTCCCATGCTCTCCAGCTATACATTAAGTCAAGTACATGAAGTAGAAGGGTGCTTGTCCTTATCTATACCTGTAACAATATAGTCTGTTTCGGCCCTAAAGCATGCCCCTAATAGGGTGTGAGACAAGGTCCCAATAGGCAACCACCCAAAGATCTGTGCCTAACAATCTGTTAATGCATGGAAAGTAAAATTACAAGAAGCAGTAAAGAGCAAAGAAAACAGCAGCTATAATCCACAGTGTCTAGCATATAAAGTAAACAATTAATAGCCAATCAACAAGTAGAACAATAGGTAACCCACCCTGGGTATTTCTCACAGCCTAACCGTTATGGTTCAAGCTACAAGTACTAGCAGCCCTCTAGGAGGCATACACAGTCTCACCCCTCTGGTTTAGCTAAAGAATAGACTCACTGAGGAAGCACTCACTGTCAATTCCCTCTATTGTCTCGTATCATACAAAAGGCTCTCTAGGGAAGCAGTCAACAACTCATTCCCCCTGTGGCCCACATATAGGAACTACATACTCTCTGAGGAAGCAGTAATCATTAATTCCCCCTTTGGTCTCGCATCGAATTAATCAGACACTCTGGAGAATCCCTTACGTCAATTATCCCTATGGTCTACTACACTAGGTTCTCACAGCCCTATGTAAAAGAAACATGCAAAGCACGCGTATCTCCCCAAGTAAACCTCGAGAACTACTTGGATATCATTCTAAGGCACAACAGCATAACAATACAACAGTTCCACTATCCTAAAACTAGGCATGGCAACTGGAAAAACGCCTAACAGGCAAAACAAACATGGAAAAACATCCAGATCATAGTAAAAATTACCATATTCACAAGCATTGTCCTCTACTAGAGCAATGAAGAAAAGAAGACAAACAACAAGGAAAAAAATAGGAAACACACAATACCCCGTTCAAGGTAATTGGTAGAATTGCAAAAAATATTCAAAGGCATCCTACAGAAAGGCACAAACCAACTACCTCGATGTTAGGAGATAGATATACATGAACCACGATGATTGATTCTCCTTAGAACATTGAAGATATGAGAAAACGTCCAAAACGCTCTACCCATGATATCTTGAGAATGAGGGAAAATTATGGAACAAGGCTAAAGCAGAAGAGAGAGCTTATCGATGTGATCCCAATGCAATCGACGGTTGCTAAAATGGAGATCGTACGAAAGCTCAGGGTCTTAGAGAAGGATCATGGTCGTATGGGAGCTCTCGGCCAAACAAGACCTAGAAGAAGGTCGTTATGGTGATTAGACATGACCCCGGTGCGTTTAATTAAAAAAAAGTACATGGCATGTACTTATACGGTACATGGCGTGTACTAGGCATTTCCGTACTCCGCTTTAAGAAGCCTCCACTTCGCCCCTACACACCGTGTGTGCAGCCCGGACATGGCCAGCACACGGCATGCACGACTTCAAAGTAAAAGGCGTGTACTCATAAAGTACACGGTGTGTATTTTGAAAATTTCCAAAATTTCCCTTTTTTCTAAAAAACGACCAGATAAGAAAAGACATACCTGAAATGAAGAACCGGGTTCTTACAAACTTCCCCCCTTAAATAAATTCACCCCCAAATTTCTCTAATAAGGAATAGAAGAAGAAACCTCAAACAGATCTGGCCACTACAATCGTACATCGGCCTCCCTCTCCCATGTCTCATCCTATACTCGCTCGTGCGGCCATAGCACCTATACTAGAGGAACAGACTGCCCACGGAGAACCTTTTTACTGTGATCCACAATCTAGATAGGATGCTCCTCAAACGATGAATCCTCTTCGAGCTCAACCTCCTCTGGCTGAAAGACATGATACGGGTCTAAAAAGTAACGTTGGAGCTGAGAGATATGGAAGACGTTGTGCATGGCCCAGTACCTCTGAGGTAACTGTGACCGATAGGCAGTCGGCCCAACTCTCTCCAATACATCAAATGCCCTGACGTACCGCAGCGAAAGCTTACCCTGTCTCTGAATCCTCTTTTGTCTCACCCTCGGTGCGACACGTAAGAAAACCAGATCCCCGACCTCGTACTCTAGAGGTCCTCTCCTCTGATCATCATAAGTCTTCTATCAATACTATGTTGCAGCCATCCTCTTCTGAATCAACTCCATCTCCTTTGAGGTCTCCTAAACAAGACGAGGTCCCAGTAAAGCTGACTCTCTTGCCTCCAGCTAGCATAAAACTGATCGGCATGGCCTACCATACAAAGCCTCGTAAGGTGACATCTGAATAGTCACCTGAAAACTGTTGTTGTAGGAGAACTCCATAAGAGGGATATGCTTCTCCCAAGATCCGCCAAAGTCTAGAATGCAAGTTCGAAGCATATCCTCAAGCACCTAGATCGTACTCTCGGACTGGCCATCTATCTGGGGATGATATGTTGTACTCAAAAGTACAAGTGTACCCAAAGCCCTCTGAAGCCCCTGTCAGAACCGAGAAGTGATGCGTGCATCCCTGTCTGGAACAATGGAGTGTGGAACTCAATGCAGATGTACAATCTCTCGGATGTATATTCATCCCAGATCATCAACACTGAAGGTCTACTTGATCGGTAGAAAGTGAGAAACCTTCGTAAGAATGTTGATGACAACCCACACAACATCGTTCCCTCGAGGCGACCTCGGAAATATGGTCATGATGTTCATCATGAAATGGTTCCACTTACACTATGAAATGGGTAACTTCCCTAAAAGGTCTTCTGGTCGCTGATGATCCGCCTTCACCTACTGACAAGTAGAACACCTCAATAAAAAACCAGCAACATCTCTCTTCATACCTGGCCACCAGTACTGGCGATGAAGATCTCGATACATTTTGGTGACACCCGGATGAACTTCCCAAATTGAGGAATAAAAATCCCACATCAACTCCTCTTGTATGTCTATTGGAACCCATACGCCTCCCTGTAAATGAAAGATCTCTTCCTCGCCCACTATCCAACCAGGAAGAGTGTCCTCTTCTGACACACTCTTCCGCAGGACTAAGCCTTATGATTATGATAGATTCCACATCCATACCTGATTAAGAAGTGTAGAGGTAACAGCTGAAGAAGATATGTAAGTATGTCCCTGTCTGTCGTAAACCTCCAGATGCATCTCAGAGAACATATCCATAAGCTGCCACTCATTGTTGGCCTCATGAACTGCCTGAATCTGAGTTCTCTTGCTCAATGCATCTGCCACTACGTTGCCCTTTCCCGGCGTATAGGCGAGCTTGATATCAAAAGACTAAAGATACTTGACCCACCTGCATTGTCTCAGATTCAGATCACGCTGAGTAAAGATGTACTTGAGACTCTTGTGGTCGATGAAAACCACAAAGTACTCTCCTAGAAGGTAATTTCTCCAATATCACAACTCATGAACACCAGATTCCAACTCTATATCTTGCGTCAGGTAGTTCCTCTCATGTGGCCTCAACTACCAAGACCCATACGCAACGACTCCATCTCCCTGCATAAGCACAGCGCCCAGCATGATACCTGAAGCATCACAATAAATATTATAGCTCTTTACTAGCTCTAGAAAGACTACTATCAGTGCAGACGTCAACTTTCCCTTTAGCTCCTGAAAGGATGACTCACAAGAATTTGACCATAAGAACATCTCCCCCTTCTTGCTCAGACCTATCAATGGGCTTCGAGGTGTGAAATGTCTTGAATAAAGCGTATGTTGTATCCAGCCAGGCCTAAGAAACTCTATACCTCAAAAATGTTCTTCGGATACTCCTAAGAAACTATAGCTCTCACTTTATCTGGGTCCACAGATACTCCTACCTCTGAGATTACGTGACCCAAGAAGTGAATTTGATCCATCCAAAAGTGGCACTTTGAGAGTTTAGCATAAATCCAATGCTCTCTCAGTGTACCTAGAACGTTCTTAAGATGGGTAGCATGGCCGTTTCGAGAGGGAGAGTACACCAAGATATCATCCATGAATACCATGACGAAGGAATCCATGTAAGGATGGAACACTCGGTTCATCAGTACCATTAAAATTGTTGGCGCATTCGTGATACCGAACGGCATAACTGTATACTCGTAGAGAGCATACCTACTCCTGAAGGCTGTAAGAGCTATATCGGATGGTCTAACGTGCAACTGATGATAACTGGACCTCAAATCCATCTTTGATAATAGCTGGGCTCCTCGAAGCTAATCGAAAATATCATCAATCCTCGGAAAGGGATATCGGTTCTTGACCTTCAACTGGTTCAGCTTCTGATAATCCACACAGATCCTAAGGGTATCGTCTACCTTCTTCGCAAACAGGACAAGTGAACCCTAAGGATAAGTACTGGGTCGGATGAATCCCTTTGGCTGCGGCTCCTCCAACTACTTCTTGAGCTCCTACAACTCAGTTGTAGCCATCCTATAGAGGGGAATGGACAACGGTGCCACTCCTAGCACGAGCTCAATAGAGAAGTCTACCTCACGCTCCAGAGGAAAACCTGAAAAACCCTCTGGAAGGACATCTCGGAAATGATCCACCTCTGGAGGAAAGTCCAATTGTGAAGTCCCCTAATCATCCAGATAAAGACTAGCAATCTGGGTCGTAATCCATCCTAGCCCATGATGCTCGAGTCCTTCTTGACTCACCTTAACATCCCATTCGCCTCTATGTAGAATATATTCACCCTCTGGTGAAATGAAACTCACCCTCCCGCCATAACAGTCGACGACTGCCTGGAAGGGAACCAACCAGTCCATCCTGAGAATGAGATCATATCCTGTCATCTATAGGACATAGAGATCCCATAGGAAACGATACCCTATAACCCCGGGAGCGCACTCTCTGCATTGAATTACACTAGATGTCCACGTCCCCAAAGTTGTGTATAATGTTAAAAAGTCGATAGAAGAAAAGACACATAGCCTAAGGCCCTCCACAATAGAAACAAAGATAAATCTATGCGTAGAACCAGTATCAAAAGGAGATGAAGATAAAACTAAGGATACTAAGATCGTACCTCGAACTGTAGAAGGTACGAGATCCTACTTCTGAAAGTTCTGCTCCACCCCAAAAGTCTAGCTTGCCCAATGGACCTGTGACCCTTCCTGGCCACTCTGAGCTGATCCTCCCTACTAACGCTAAAATACTGGTGACTGACCACCACGGCTTCGACCTCCACCCCAGCCCAAATGGCTGGAAGAACTACAGTTCCCCGACTGGTGAGAAACTGGTGGTGCTACTCCTGAATGAGGAGTCATGGAAGAACCTCTGTCACCAGCTACTGGTGAAAAAACCTAGCAGAAATGCTGAAGGTGACCCATATTGCCGCAATATTGGCACTCCACTGGGTCTCTCTGGAACTACAGCCTCATGTGCCCTGCCCTTCCACACTGGAAACATACTACCTGGCTACCTGAAGATGTATCTCGCCTCCACGGATCACTGCGCGTAGACTCTCTACAGCGCTTCCTGCTGTCAACTGGAGGAATACTAGCTCTAGAAGCAGAACATCCATGACTCGCAGCTCTAGAGTCTCTCAGATTGCACTCTGCAATCAGTGCCTGGTTGACGATGGAAGTGATGAAAGTCAACTGGAAGATATTCACCTACGAACGGATCTCCCGCCTGAGACTATCCCCAAACATCCTTGCTAAGAACATCCCATATCCACCATGAAGGGGTGTGAAATACTACAGCGCAGTGAAATGAGAGGAATACTCTATAACAGAAAGAGTACGCTGCTCTAGACTCATGAACACCTGGGCTCGATCATCCCTTAGGGTCTCCGGGTAGAAGTAGTCGTAAAACACATGCCGGAACTCCTCCCAAGCCATAACCTGTTGATGACCCACCTGTGAGATCACGTCCCACCACTTCTTGGAAGAGTCTCGTAGCATATAGGTTGCGAGAATGACCCACCTCTCTATAGGCGTTTCCAGATGCTCAAAGTTAGTCAGCATGGATTCCAGCCATGACTCTGCAACCTGTGGTCCTCCTTCCCCCGAGAAAGTAGGAGGATGCTGCTGCTGGAAAACCCAGGTCAAGTCTTCCATAGTCATGGACAGAGGTGGTGATCCCTGAATGGTCTGCATCATCCTCATAAAGACTTCCCTAAACTATGCATCAGCGCCTGCAACTGGTATGATAGCTGGTGACAAGGCTGGCACGACTGGAGGATCGACAATAAGTCCCTGTTCAGCCATATCTAGCACCTAATCACTATCCTGCAAATGACATACAACCGAAGGACATCTCAGAGGCATTGCACTAAAAGATCAAAAGCATACCTTAGATCAGGAATATCAAGGACCGAGAACAATGAAGTACAAAATGGAAATAGGAGAAGGAAACACTCAAGTTCTACAAAACAAGACTACATAGAGTGTATAAACTCTACACGGCGTGTACTTAACTCTATTCCCCTTCCCTAGTCTCCTTGCACGGATAACCCACACGGTCTTCTTAAACTGAGACTACACGGCATGTTCCCTGTGGACACGGTGTGAAGTAGATAAGGCTTCAATGACCCGTGTTGTTAGCTACACGGCTGGTAACATGGCTGAGACTACACGGCTTGTTCAGAACAAACACGGCATGATCTTGAAGATTTTTCATGGCCCGTGTTGTTAGCTACATGGATGGTTACACGGCTGAGACTACAGGGAGTGTTCCGAACAAACACAACATGTACTTGAAGATTTTTCTCGACCTGTGTTTTTAGCTACATGGACAGTTACATAGCTGAGACTACACAGCGTGTTCCGAACAAACATGGCATGTACTTAATGATTTTTCCCGACTCGTGTTGTTGGTGACACGGCCGGGTACACGAATAACCCTTACACAGTGTGTTCCGAACAAACACGGCATGTATAGGATGGGATAACACCGTCGTGTGTTGTTCATGACACGGTCGGGTACCTAGAACAAGTCTATACGGCATGTTTATACAAAACACGATGTGTATTACATGAACTTCCCCAACCCATGTTGTTAGTGACACGTCCAGGTACACGGATCACTACTACACAGCGTGTACCTACTGTACATGGCGTGTTCCTGGAGATCTTTCACAACCCATGTCTCTGCTCACAAAGTCAGTGACACGGTTTAAAAACTACACGGGGTGTATATATAAAGTACACACCTTGTAATCTAGGTTTTTCTTGGGCAGTAGCTCTGAAACTGCACCGTAGCCCAGAAAACACTAGAAAACAAGCATGAAGGTGCCAAATTCTGATCCATGAGGGCCCATACTCCCCGTGAATCAAATATTGGCATCTCATACATATCATATATAAGGGAAACAATTCAATGATCCACCATGTTCCGATTCATGAGGGTCCATAACACCTCAAGAACCAAAATTTGGCGTTCATTTAAGCAAGGTACAACACAAACGACCAATCTATCAAACTGTAGGGATTCAATCAAAGCATATATCACAACATCATGCATAATCTACACAATTTCTATCTCAACAACAAGCAATTTCTAATGCACCCTAGATGGCATGGAAATAATGCATGGAATGTGATTTCTAAAAAGTTCCTAAATGATGCATGAGATGGCATACCATCATCTCATCGGGTTGCAATAGAAATAGAACCAAAATATCAACAAAAATAACAACACCAATCATGTGAATAACTCTAGGTGAAATCAGATCAACTATAACATAGCAAAACCAAAAAACTGTAATCAGTGAGGGAGATTGGGTTTTCACTATACACGGGTTAGCTACTCCCGAGCACAACTTAATACCAAGTAGAGAATCCGTCCTATCCTTGGATAAAGGCTCCAAATAGTAAATCAAGAGAAAAGAAACCCTCTGATACAAATTTGTAACGTCCCTGTTCCGGAAGCCACCTAGAGGCGCCCTGTACCCGGTTGGTCACATGGCCTCAAGCGTATTTTCCCAAAGCCAGAGGCTGCCGACTAGTAGTGAGGACCATGGGTGTGATAGTGGGGAAACTATGACCTCATTGGAAGAGTACACAGCGGAAGAAAAACAGATAGACAACAGCAGAAACTGTAACCATCCATACAAGAGTAAACGATAAATAGCTGAAGACTAACAGTAAACAACTGGAGCACACACACATATATATAAAATGATGTTGGATACATATGTCTAGGAAAGCATCCAAACAAGTCACAATGTTCAATACAATACTAAACCAAAGTGAAAAAGAAAACATGTAAACTCCTCAGCATCGCAAGCCATAACTTGGTCCCCTGCTCTTTAGCTCCACATCATGTCTAGTACCTGAAGTAGAAGGGTGTTTTCCCTTATCTATACCTTCCACAATATAGTCTGTTTGGGCCCAAAAGCATGGCCCAAACAGGGTGTGAGACAAGGTCCCAATAGGCAACCACCCAAAGATCTGTTCCTAACATTCAGTGAATATTTGACAAGTAAAATTATAAGAAGTTGTAAACAGGAAACCACACAGCAGCTACAATCCGTAGTGCCTAGAATATAAAGTACACAAGTAACAGCCAATCAAAATGTAGAACAATAGGTATCCCCCTGGGTAGTTCACACAGCCTAACCCATATGGTTCAAATTACAAGTACTAGAAACCCTCTAGGAGGCACACACAGTCTCAACCCTCTGGTTCAGCTGAAGAATAGACTCTCTGAGTAAGCACTCACCATCAATTCCCCCTATAGTGTCGTATCTTACTAAAGGCTCTTTGGGGAAGAACTCAACATCTCATTCCCCCTTGTGGCCCTCACCAAGGAACTACAGACTCTCTGAGGAAGCACTCATCGTCAATTCCCCCTTTGGTCTCGCATCGAATTAATAGGACACTCTGGAGAATCTCTTACATACATTCTCCCTATGGTCCACTACACAAGGTCCTCACTGCCTTGTGTAAAAAAACATGCATAGAGCGCATATCGCCCCACGTAAACCTAAAGAACTACTTGGATATCATTCTAAGGAACAAAAGCATAACAGTACAATAGTTCCACTATCCTACAACTAGGCATGGAAACTGGAATAATGCCTAACAGGAAAAACATGCTTGGAAAAACATGCAGAGCATAGTAAAAATTACCCTATTCACAAGCATTGTCCTCTAATCAAGCAATAAAGAAATGCAAACAAACAATAAGGAATAAAATAGGAAGCACACAATACCCTGTTCAAGGGAAATTGTGTAATTGCACAAAATATTCAAATACTTATTATAGAAAAGAACAAACCACCTACCTCCATGCTAGGAGATCGATATACTTGAACCACATCAATTGATTCTCCTTAGAACGTTGAAGATCGGAGAAAACGTCCAAATCTCTCAACCCACGATATCTTGAGAAAGAGGGAAAATCATGGAACAATGCTAATTCAGAAGAGATAGCTTACCAAGGTGATCCCAACACAATCTACGGCGACTGAAATGGAGATCAGACAGAAGTTCGGGGGCTCGGAGAAGGATCGCAGCCATACGAGAGCTCTTGGCCGAACGAGACCTAGAAGAAGGTCATTCTAGCAATTAAACGTTACCCTAGTGCATTTAATGAAAAAAAGAAAGTATACGGATTTTATTCCTGGGGTACACATCGTGTACTAGGAATTTCCATACTCTGCTTTAAGTGGCCTCCACATCGCCCCTACACACAGTGTGTGTAGCCCGAACACGGACAACACATGGGATGCGCGGCTTCAAAGTACACAGAGTGTACTCATAAACTACACGACGTTTATTTTGAAAATTTCCAAATTTTCACTTTTTTCTCAAAAACCACCAGAAAAGTAAAGACATACCTGAAATGAAGATCCGGCTTCTTACAATTGGGTGAACATAGTAGGAGTTTTTTTTCTAGGTAAATATTTAGGATTTTAACCATATAACGGATTAGGATAATGTTTTATTTACTCAAGTACCTAAGATTCATGTATGGTGTGAATAGTTATAGCCTTGATAATTAACTATGTGATGGGGAAAATCCAAGTTTAACTTAAATTTTAGAAAATTATTGATATTTTCCCACTAATTGATATGATTATTTTCTAAAAGATTCATCAATTTAGTTTTATCATTTTTAATAAATGACCTTATTAAATGAAAGTAAAATGTGATACTCATTTGATGAGATCATATACTGTAGATACATTCTATAATTATCGAAATCATTAACTATGATATAAAAATTTAAATGGATAATCTTAATGATTAATACATCTTTCATTTATATAAAATGTATGATATCTTCATAAGAAATGAATAAAATGTGTTTAAGTAACAACTTCTTCAATATCTAATAGTTTATGTTCTTAATCACATGAATCTAAATGACTATAATAAGTATAAAATAATCCAAAACCATTATTTAAGGGAATTATTTTCATTTTAAATATAATTTTACTCATTCTATTCTGATTCATTTTTCAAATGATAGAAACTATTAATTATCGGATGAGGATGGTTGTTCCCTTAATGATTTTTTGGTTATTATATTCTATCTAGAATAATTATTTGAAATGTTCTGAAAATTTTAATGAGTTTAAGTAGTGATTACAAAATATCATATTATGTTGATGATATAATAACTAGTGGATGTAATATATAGCTTCTAGGGCTATATCAATAGATAATTTGGTAAAAAAATCATAGTACGAAAACATTCGTTGGAAATTCTAATAGTATTTATTGATTAACCAACCATGTTCATTAAAAAATAATGGATGACTCATGGTATATGGATATGTTTTTATATAACGGAATACTCAATAATACATGTGGGACATTTAAAAAATCCATGAAATGTAAATGTATGATATTAATGTAAAAATTATTTTTTTATTTTAATGGTATATGAATACAAATTTATAAATTACTATTTTCCTTAACATATAGTATTTAATTTCATGATAACAATTATTCAAGGTGTTTTTTGTAATAAAATTATGAGAAAATGGGTTGTTGAATTATGGGTTGGAATATAAAGTAATATATCGTGCTTATATTATCCTTTCAACGAATGTGTATCTTCATCTTATTCATCTTATATGAATGGTGATGTTAATTTTTAACAAGTAGTTATTCTGAAAAATATGATATGGTATAGATGGATTTTAATTCATTGGGTTCTAATTCAAAAATCATTAGAAGAAATATGTTAAAAAATATTTCTCAAGGATAAAGGATATTATCTAGATGTTTTCTATGATATAAGTTATATGATACTACTATCCAAGGATTTTCTAATGAATAAATTCAAATGTTAAAGAATTTCCCCAAAATAAATATAATACCATATAGGAAAAGTATACAATAGATTATTTTATAAATAATCCAAATCAGATAATTAAATATTCTATCTTTACAAAAATGACTTTTTCTATTTTTTAAAAATATTATAATGGAAATATAGTGTTTAATAATATAGTAGGAGTATGATTGGGCTTGTTTATGGTGATGAGATTCAAATTAATTGATTATTCCTATCAAAATACAATGAAAATTCAATAAATATCGTAAAACTTTTGGGTTAGTTTGTTAAATAAACCATGTAAATAATTATATTAGTTACTATTATATTTCAAGGAAATGTTTTATAAATTATGTTTCACTAGAAATGATGATTACGAACTTAAAAAAATTTCCTTGTAGACAACATATGTTACTAGTATCATAGTACATATTCTGTAGTTAAAGAGATTAAATAATTTTTTAATATATTAGGACAATTTTAATAATATTCCTAAGTATCATCATTATTCTTACAATCATCCATCTTATTTATTACTAACTAATGTGTTTAGTGAGAATGTTTCATTAAATCATCATATAATAATGTGATATGAATTATATATACATATATATATATATATATATTAATTTTTATAAAACCCTAAAATTGAATAAAACATCAAGAAGATTTTCAATTCTATCATATGTTCAAATGATACATTATGTTTTGTATGGATTTTTTTAAACTCATAAAATGTGTTTAAGAATATAATACATAGCATGATAAACCAAAGGAATGAAATACTTTATAGTTATTTCATATTGACTGTATATAATCATGATGAAAAATAATAAATGACATTCGAAAGTATAAATTTATGTTATCCCTAACTAATGTTTGTCATGCAGTATTATAGGATTTGATGAAATGATAATGTTATCCTAAATGTGATTCTTGTATCAGAATTCAAAATACTCTCATGAGTTATAAAACATATTTTATGCATTGGATGACCCCTAATTTATACAATACAGAGTGTCCAACACTATACCATTTGAATACTAGGGATGTATAGTTAAAATTAGGATTTTTACAATGACTATAGATGGAAATAAACCTAGAATTTGAATTATAATACTTTGATTCCTTGAATACACAATCCTTTATGATTACAATTTCATGTGGTGTTTGGGTATCATACTGATCATTTCATTTATTGGAGCATGACCAAGATGGAATTCATGCACTTGTATGAGGAATATAAATTATGGGACCCTAATTTCAAGAAGCTAATGAAATCAAAAACAATAAACAGATAGTATATGTGATGTTATTAGTTATAAATCTCATGTTATGTTATGGTCTCATCCATAACCATTATTAATTTGTGATTTATTCATTGTCATGGTTAAACTACACATAGGTAATTGAGATAAAATATTGAGTCTATATGGGATTTAAATACTCTATATTCTTGGAAAATGGATCATATAATAATTAAATCATGAATATGACAAAACTAGTAAATACATGTTTAGATATACCTGTTCTTGAAGGATATTACACATGATCCCTTTATAAACATATTACCAATGATTTTTTCTAGTGGATTAAATATACTTATAATTACATATATTGAAATTTAGTTTTTTTAATGTTACAAAGCCTTTGGGGGTAAGAATTCACCATTGACTAAATTAACACTAATATTTACATAGAGAGATTCTCCAAAAGTGTTTAGTGTTAATCCAGAAGGGCATTGGATGGGTATTCACAATATGTTGCATATGGTGTGATACAAGTTATAGCTAATGTTTTATTTAAAAATGTTTATTGAAATATATCAATTTTTTTATATAGAATCATATTTTATTATATATGATACAATATATAGTGAAATATCTCTATGTTTATAAGTATTTAATGCATGTTGGAGATTGGGGGGATATTCTATAAATACTATATAAAGCATACAATGTTTTTGAATATATAATATTGTATAATATATGTATGTTAGAAAGGATTACTTGCATGTTTTTTGAGTATATGATTTCATATAATATAAATCAAGTATTGGTGTATGACTATAGAATTCCATATATTACAGGATAATATAATATGATTCACATAAACATGCATCTACTGAAATGGAATTCTAATGATAAGAATTAATATACAGATTAAATAAACTAAAGGTTATCATTATTAACAACATTTCATAATAATAAATGCAAGGTAGGATAGATTAATTCATATTATTAAGGATTGTAATAACAGATGGATTTATTTTGAAGTTAAAGAACGTTTTATTAAATTACATAATGATATGGGACAACTATGTGACATATATAAATGGGTCATAAGCACTGATATGGTGATCACTCATTTTAATTATCCTTATAGGAAATATTGTTTTCTCATTTCACACTTTTACATGTGAGGAACTATCATTACATGGGATATATAAGGGACATCCTCACATTATGGGTGATTTTTTTAAACCATGATTAAGAAAATCATGAGGGAGTCTAATGGATACTATAAAATGATCTTTATCAAATGAATATGATAATGACTGTAACAGTAGAACTTTAGTTCTATTTATGCATGAATTATTAAATTTATTTTTTTATTTGTTTTGGCTACATTCATGGAATAAAATGGTAATTAGCTATCTTATGAAATCCTCTATGTTGATTAATTTTAATCATTCACAATCAACTCATAGGAAAGGATCTGATTCACAATATATGTCACATAATTCCCTCCATACTACCAAAATTCCCTCAAGAAACACTAATGCTACCTCATAATTTATTATATCTCATTAAATGACCAATAAATTGATTCTACTACACAAATATATTCTAAAACCCACTGAACATTATTCTCCTTCATGATTCATTTCATGAA
Organism: Viscum album; assembly: GCA_963277665.1. Lineage (NCBI taxonomy): Eukaryota > Viridiplantae > Streptophyta > Magnoliopsida > Santalales > Viscaceae > Viscum > Viscum album. The sequence continues at coordinate 1,827,153,323 of OY728119.1, read as the reverse complement.
AAATGCATTCTTGTACACTTTACTTATATAGTCACAAATATAGACCAACTACAAAAACTAAATATATTTTTTCAATGTCCATTGCTTCCATTGATGTTCATTTGATTCAAGTTTCAAAAGACATTTAAATTTTATATTATTAGATAAAAATCACCTTATAAGTGGAATCATCGATTACTATAAGATAATATAGTGGTCCCCTATGAGATCATGTTATATTTGGGCTGCATACATATGTTTGAATTTACTCTAACTTTTGGTTACTCATTTTTTTATCAAGATAGATAACAAATAATATTAAATGAATCATTATTATATAATATGTTAATGTTTTTAAACCCAAATTATCATGTTTCACTATACCATAAAAAAACGAAACCCTAAACCCCTTCTCACCAATGTTCCCCAAATGGACATGCCACAAATATTCATGTTTTTATGATTTTTTTGGGTAACCATCACTTATTTTGAAGTTATATGTATATATATATAATTTTATTTATCTAATAATCAAATAACCAAATATAAAACATTATAAAATTTTCCATTAACCACAGGAAATATTTTAGTTGAATTCAGAATCATCCCAATGACCGTATAAAATTAAGATCTTTCAAAATCAATGATTGTGACAATTTATCACAAACATTATCACACATTTGATCTTTGTCAAAATATTCAAAATAAAGTAGTAAATAATATGATATTTATTATTTATAAACATTATTAACATTTCCAAATAATCCAAAATAATATTTTTTATTACAAATATTTCAGAAGATGAATAAAATTCAGCCTTAATGTATAAAATCTAGAACTCAAATTAACATTTAGCACATAAAAATAAGATGTTATCATTATGAGAAATTTATTTTACAAATAATTGGAATGATTTAATATATAGTTATCATTTTATTCTTTGAAATCATTTTTATATTCCCTTTTTTACATAAATTGAAACATATGGAATCAACGGGTCCAAATTATTTTCCTCACCTTGTATATCCCATGTATTCTTCCTTATTTTATCTTTTTTTGAGTGAAAAATGTCTATCCTTCCTCACAAAATGATTTTATTATAGAACCTATGTGTTAAATATCTCTGATATATTTATTTATAATCAGTTCCAATATCTAATTTTCTTCATTTTCTTTTGAGACCTCAAAATACTGACCAACACATTAATTTATTCCAGAAGATATTGATGAAATAATAATTCAAACACACATCTTAGTAAGTTTATCCCAGTAAACACTAGGTGAATCCATGAAATGATAATTTTTTTATATAATCAACCATTTACCTTCATTTAATTATACTCATTAGATATATTTATTACATCAAAACAATTATTATAAAAAATGCATCTAATAAATCTTTATAAGCATAAAAATAAATCAAGTAGTTATTAATTATTCATGGTAAAACCACTCCTATAGCTATATGATTGAGTATCTCTATTGATAAATCTATAATCTTTTTTCTTGACACTTGTAACTGGAAGGTCCCAAACATTATGGAACATATATATATCTAAATGTATCCTCCAAAATAAAAATCTATGTTTTTGAACATTTTCATCTATACTATTATTTCTTTTAACACTATCCTTAAAAATATTATCCCTAAGTGAATAAAATCCTAATCGACATGAATCTATATTTACGATTTTACATGTAAGGAATTTCTCATGATACCAAGAATCATTAAATCTACATTTTATGTCTAAATCCTATAATTATAGAATATATTTTCTAAGACCTTTCTTATTATAAAAAACATGTTGTTACACTATTATAGGTTCTTATTCACCATTTTATTCATTCGTTTTTGTGGATTTCCTCAAGTTGAAATGAATAAAATTTGGAAAATTTATATCTTTTTGGGTATGTGAACAGTTGGTGTATGACTAAGGAAACCCATGTTGTTTGGCCTAGAAAAACATGTACACTCTGTTGAGATACTGGGAGGGGGGACTAGTTTTTCCAAATCATGTGGCGCTTCATCCAAACTGTACACCTTTAGATAGAGGGGGTTTTCATAATTGGTTACCAATTAGTTTAACCATGCATAAAACCCATTCTCTCATATACAATTCTTTTCGAGGTATATTTTTAGGGTGCACATTTACTTTTAACCAAGAGGACCACCAAGAAAAACGTGTTCATCATTTAAATTCTTTATAAAATTTATTAAAATATCTCAGAACACCTGTTTAGGATTTCTAATAACCCCCACTTGACCATATTTGGTTCTATTTTCTTTTGTATTCTTTCTAGAGGATTCCTTTTCTCTATGACCCACTTTTCCATTTTTTGGATTCTCCCAATCTACCCTTGTATACTATTTGAAGTGTGCTAGGTAATCATGATATTGATTTTTCCAATCTATGTTTTGAGGGATCTTAATTCAATTCTTGATTTATTTATCATCCTTTCATTCAATCTCCATTGGTTTTACTATTGTGGGTATTGATTTGTTTGATCATCTGACTAATTATTGGTGGTTATATAAGGCATTAACCTATAATTGGAACCCTAAATTCAATGATTGATATAAAAAAATTATAATTTTTTTCAAAACCTTGATTTTTTTAGCGGTTGGTTTTGAAATGGGCATAGAAATTTTCATAACCACCAAATTTTATTTAAATATAAATTGTTTGGTGTATTTGAGAAAAATGATGGAATGATTTGGAAATATATTTGAGGTCTTAATTGATGTTGATTCTTCATAGAAATGGATTAAATTGATAAATTACATTAAAAGGGAATGAATTGATGAAAACCTACGATTTAGTTTTGAAATAAGAATGGCATGTTTAAATTGATAATGGAAAATTTATCTATGACTTATGGAATTTTTTAAAATGATTGATTTTCTCATGATTGATTGATTTATTATTATATTATCTAGTAGCCATGATCATTTAATATGTTTCATATACAAGCATGATAAAAATATGACTCCATGGAAATGGATTGATGGTGAAAATACAAACTAATCCATTTTTTCATGATTTAAAATAATGGTACCCTTCACAGGGGTGCTTATTTGAGTGTTCATCCATACCTTGAGTCGTTTTCATGAATGAAAATTTTAAGGATCATATTACTAGAAAAAAAATATACATCAGCGATTATGATAATTATTTTATGTTTTATCTAACTGATTATACAAGACGTTGATTATAAAAGTATTTTATTCAGTCCAATTTATTTGGATTAATGTTTTATATAAAATGATCATTTAATCCTATTATGATTTATCTACCATCACTTTTATTTGAAATCAGGTTGTGTTAAAAATTTGTAAATTCCTTTTACTCACTCATTTTTTTTAAAATTGGAATCATAGTTGATTTGTTATTATGATATAGTTTATAGAAAACTTTGTGAGACCCTTACAGGTTGTTTAGATCACACTCAACATTTCCTATGTTAATTTGTAGATTATCATATTGAGGGTCTTAGCACTGGTAAAGAATAACTTGGACATGGTAGTTCTACATGATTTATTGGACATATAGTGATGGAAGTTACAATTATAGTTGTGATACACCTATTAAATGGGTTTTTTTATGTTTTCAATGACATATGTTGTGTCTCTTATTGATGTACTATTTCAGGTTTTTTACCTATTTCATTATAGTATATTATCTATGAGGTGTGTTGATATACAATCTTGTTGGTTTTAGGTTATGGAAAATTATTACAAAATTATTCACTATTATTTTCCATATATGATTCCATGTGATATTCATAAAACTAAGGGGATTATAGATGCACTTTTTTCTATTTCAGGACTAGACTAGATTTCAGTGTCCCAGGGTCCTTGTGAATTTTAATGAGAAATTTCTATCATAGGATGAAATTCATTTCATTATGTTGGTTAGAACATGGGTTGTAATAGTGTATAAGAGGTAAGATTATTAGAGATTAAGAGGTAAATTTGAGAGACTTTATGGTCAACTCTCATTGTAATAAGCCATATTTCACCATGGGTGTCTGGGAAAATATTTTTTGAGGAATGTTGATCTAATTCTAGTTTTCTTTTTTATGCTAATGATCTGAGTGTTTTGAAATCCCATAATTTTTAATTATATATGATGTATTTTATTTCCATATAAATATTAATTTAGTTGTTTACATATTTATCAATACAAATGTTTCATTGTTGTATATTGATATTGTGTAGAACCATGCCTCCAAGAAGATGTTCTAATAGGCTATAGAAGGAATCTACTGGTGAACCACCTAAAGTGAATACTCCAGTGTATCATAATAATATTAAGATGCATTTTTTTTCTTTACAAGATCTAAGACAATAACCTATACCAATTTCATGTTCAGGATCTAGAAGTGGACGGTTAATGAAATGAATATCAAAATCATGCTCAAAAGTTTCTTTATGAGAAGCCACCATATTTCAAATAAAATAATGTTCCTAAAAATGATAAGGATATGATGAAAAATATAGATCTTTTAAGGGTACATGAAAATTCCTAATTCAATTTATGTGAAATTTGATACCTTCATCCTTTGAGTAATTAACTGGAGATAGTAGGCATCCGTTATGATAGGGCATCCATTTTGTGAGCTCTTTCATCACGTAGTGGTATCCTGTTTGCAAACTACGGATTTCCATTTGTCCTTAAAATGGCATAATAAAAAAATTACATTTGGATGGAGGGATTGAGTGAAAAAACATTATTTTTATCTTCACAAATAAGTTTTCTCATGTTTCAATTGCCTTGGTTAAATACATAGAGTTTCATAGACTCTTGAATGTTTATTGAACCATGAGCCAATATGAAAACCATTTTTATAAGATTTGTTAGTTTTATCCTAAGGGGGTGAAAATTTATAAAATAATGTCTTGAAGGTATAATATGAGTCTTCATGATTATATTCAATCTCAATTATTCATTTTTAATATCACATATTGTGATGAAATTTTAGATTTATTATTGATTAATAAGAATTACCTTACTAGAATGTCAGGGTTGATAGGAGTTCATTTTTCTCAACATGGTAGTTTTGTGCTTTTTAAAAATAAAAACAAAAAATGTGATAGGTCTTATGATGGATCTAAACAAAGCATCATTAAGACCGCCTTCAATTCCTATAAGGGGGTATATGACTTTCCACAGGTGTTGAAATAGTAGTCATTCCAAGCGTGTTTTCACTGAATCACCCAAGACACGTATTTTGTGCAGACTCATTGGTCACCCTATTGATGTTATATCACATGTTTTTTTCGTATAACAATTCCATGGAATCATCAGCACCTAAAAGTACAAAAGGGAAACTAAATGATTCCTAAACTAAGGTAGTCTAGCCACATGAATCTGGAACTAAACATATTCATATCGTGGAAGAGTCACCATATAAATCTGATGTGTGTTTAATGACTGTAAAAGGTACCATCCTTATAGCATCACTTTAGAGACAGATTTATTTTGTACAACTACATCAGAGTCATCCATATCAACATTTATTTTGACCATTCTAAGTAACCATATGATGATTTTACCTTATTTGATTTATATTACTACTCCCTTCATGGTGAAGAGATAGTGGGGTCTCTGATGTCCCTCTTAAAATGTTTCTCCATCGAAGACTGACCTCACATAGAATTTCCTAGTTCTCGATATGAAACATCATGAAATCATTATCATGATGGATTTTTTTAATTTTCAAGAGCCTTTGATTTATTTTTATCTTTTGAGGGTCTCCATTAATACACTAAATTGGGATGAATGAGTTTTTCAAGGGGAATGGGACTTAAGGCCGAGTAGATCTGGACCATGTTTTCAAGAGTTATGAAGGGAAATATGGGAGTTTTACTTTGATATATAATGAGATTATTTGATATATGATCTCCCTCTAGTATTTATTGAGTCTTACTATGTTTTATTTCTGTCTTATATAATTGTCTTTTCAGCAGAAATAGACATAGAATTATTCAATTATTTAGTACAATGTACTTAGTCGATATTGGTTCCATCTTACCATATGGAACCACATAAATTAAAAGTGTTCAGATATCATTTTGATTATATATTAGGTGACTAATATATATTCATAACTATGTCACCTTGTGAAATTAATATTATTTTTTCAAATAAAGCTACTAAAAATCTTCTCCTTTGTGATGATTATCAGAAGCTAAATCAAGTTATATTAAAGAACATGTAACTTTTACCTCATACGAATAACTTTTTTGACCAATTAAATTAGGTGAAGTGGTTATCAAGGATAGACCATTGATCTTGTTATCCCCAGTTGATATTTAAAGAATCTCACATTCATAATACCACCTTAAAGAGTAGATATATCCAATATGATAAATAGTTAAAAAAATAAACACGATTTATATTCTAAAAAATTCAATAAATTTATTTGCGGGATATAACATAAAAGTGCTCTAATATTGATTCCCCGACCCTTCATATTGTTTCATATATATATATATATATATACTTTGGAACTATATATACGAAACTATGTTTTAATTACAATTATTTTATATTATACACACAAGACTATTAATTTCTAATATATGAATCCTAGAGTTAAATGTTTTTTCTAGATAAAGAACCCATCCAAGAGCATTCGAATAAAAGAAAAAGTCATGGGTTAAATATTCAAAATGATATTATTTTATTAGAAGAAGGTGATATAATATCATTTAATATCAATTTGAGATTTTAGATCATAAATATCCATTCTGATAACATATTTAATGTTTTTAAATATTTAAATGGAAAATATTATTGAATTTATTTTGAATATATTCATTGATTTTATATTCTGATCATTGAAAATTATTGATATCCCAATATTATGAGAAATAATAATAAGATTATAACATTTTAGTAATTGAAAGATTAAAAATTATAATTTAAAAATGGAGGACAACTCTAAAACAATGACTCTTTGAAATAAAATATGGGTTACAAGGATATATATGGAGATAACATGCTACATGTATATAGATTATGAAAAACTATACTCATTGAGAGATGAGATTTTCACTTCAGTCATTGGATAAATTTTTCCCTAATTATTTTAAAATTAATTGTTTTGGAATTTTATGATGCTACAGGGAATAAGAATAACAGTATAGATATATTAAAATAATGTTGATTAAGAATAATTTTCCCATGTAATGAAAATTAGAAATATTTTCTTGAATAATTATATAGGTGATATAAACTAAAAGTTATAGATCAATTTCAGGAATTATAATTCTTATAGAGAGAAACCCTTATTGAATATATGTCATCAGTATACACTTTATACATGTAAAGAAAGAAATACTATATGTAATACATCTATATAAAAGTTGATGGAATTTAATGTTGTTTTGGTACTTATAAATGTTAATATTTGGTGAAACTAAAAATTTATTGATGGTAAATATAGTAAAATATTTTATTATTATATATTAGGTTAATTATAATATGTCAAGAAATAGTGGTGATATATTAATTATAGACATAATAATGTGTGGATGTAAATATGTATGTTTGAATAATAAAACATTTAGATTTGAAGATATCAATTGGACTGTGATGAAGATAGATTAATTTAATGATTTATTTATCAAAATGTCAATAAAAATTAAATCCAATTTTAATTGATGTTCTGTGATAATGAATACGCCAATTAATTAATATTTTCATATTTTCATAAAAATCATTAATGTTACTATGGATCACATTTATTCTAGATTCCTACCTTTAGACAAAGAGAAGAAGAAGCTTCTAACTATTGGAAATAACCTTAAATAATGAGGTTATCTTCACAACATATATTGGGGAAAAATGATATTGTTACACACTATACAAGAAAAATCTAGTAAGAAGGAAACCTTCTGACCATTTATTAAAAAAATAAAAAGAAATTATGGGAAAAATGGAGGGGTGAAACAATTGGATTTTCCCTTATACAAAACAAACCAACAAACAAGTAAAAGATAATAATAATCCAAATAATTTCTATAATCAGAATCATCAATATATTCCCATTTAGATTGAGATTTACCTTCATTGAATATCTTTCAGATATCTCCATTGGCCAGCTTTGACACCTTAGAGGAAGATATGGTAGATACAGTCTCTGCTAGGCTGGAATTGTCCCTCTATGGCCTTCTCTTAAAATGAGAAGGGGTGAATCCCTCACTATCAATCACCTTTTCTTTACCATATAAAAATGCATCATTGAATGTGGCATGACCGCAAATACCATATTCCCTAAGGGGGTTCATCTCATACCCTCGTCTGTAGAGAAAATTCCCCACTACTCTGAATTTCATGATTGAAATCAGCATTTTTTTGATCAATTTGATTGATATAATCATCTTTTGTGGTTTTAGAACTACAAGAACCCATATGAATTTATCCTTACTCTAGATGAGGCTATGGAGGGACATTCTGGGATGCATCCATCGAGCCAAAACATTATCATTAGTATAAAACACCTACTCTTTCTCAACTAAGATAAAGATGGAAATTATCTCATTACTTTGAGAACCTGTGGAAATAGTACTACCACCACAATTATCTATCATATTATATACCATAAATTTCTTCCTACAAGATGTCACATTATGACTTTTTATATAACAACAGGATAAGGTGACATTTTTATGACATCTCTCTATGACATGACCAATTTCTTGACAATCCACATAGAAATTTGGATGTCTTTCATACTCAACCTTATGAGGGATATCATCATCCAAAGTTGATAGAACTAAATGATTAATTAATATCATTATTTGGTAAAATTACACATGTACTCTAGAAAATTCCTAGACATGGAACCTTAGTGTCTCTATCCATTTTAATTGGAACACTAACAGAATAAAAAATAGAAAAAAAGGATCTTAGGATGCCGTGAAATCCTGTTACTACCAATAATTTTAATCCATACATTGGAACAATTGCTTTTTAATGTAAATAGATTAAAAAGGAAACCCCATTCTTAAAAAATATCATACCTAGATTTAAAAAATGGATCTGATCCCCCCAATATTTGTTCATCACTTCATATAATGAGAAAATATGTGATAAAAGCCCCTACCCATGGGTTTAAATTTTCCAATATGAATAATTCAGAGCAGAATAAATATTCTGAAAAAATTCAACAACCTTACAAAGTTTAACTCATGCATGGGGAACAATCCACATAATGATAGAAAACATCGAAATCATAAATCTATCAAGATTCACCTCTTTGTTATAAATCACACAAGATGTATAACGCCTCTTCGCAATCAGATTTGTAATAACATCAATTACATGTGTGAAGTTCCTTATGATGGAGTCCTCAACTACCACAGAAGATCTTCTCTCAGTTTTCCACACCCTCCCCATCTTGACATTCTGATACCTATGAACACCAATAGTTATAGTTGTCCACGTGGCACACCGATCAGACACCATGGAGCCAGAACTCGGTCTAGACATGTAGAATTTAGGGTCTCATAAACCAACATCAGCCAAGAGAGGACAATCATTTCATCCCACACCCACCATACATGAGTTTACCCCCACATATCTACCAGATCAATTTGCAGAAAACCAACCACCACCATGGAGCTAGGTCTGGTCACAACTGATCTATCCACTGGAGATCGAGGTATGAAGATTCCCACCTAGGCAAGATGAGTTCCATCGGAGGTCTCACCTCTCATCATACCTCATAAAACCATAAAGGTTAAATGATCATATATCTACCATATCTATTCAATGCGGTATCACCCATGACCATGGATCACACCTCAATTTTGAAAGTTGTGACCCCAGCATGATGAGTACCTTCAGTTCCTCATTTAATACATGTAAATCCAAATAAATGAGTGAGGTTCATGAAGAGAGACCCTAATTAGATAGGAACACTGAATCGCCTCGAACGCCATTAGAGAGCTCCCGATAACCCACCATCCATATTAAACACTATGAGCTGGAAATTAATTTAATGATGATTTTTGTATTGGCATGTAGAAAACAATTCATCTATTGATTTTAGGGTTGATCATGTTATGGATTCATGAAATATTTATTTGTATTTTTAGGGGGCTTTCAACTATATATTTATGGCGATTAAAGATATAGTTTCATTGGATAAGAATCAATAACAATGTGGTTTTTTTAATACATCCTTGACTTATTTTTTATAAAGTATATATTTAAAAGAATAAGACTATGTTTTTAAACAAAGATTTAACATCATTGATATTGAATCTAGAAGTTATGAGGTTGGGAACATTCATGGAGCTTTTAAAATAAAGTACATCTTTTCAGAAATATTATTTTTGAACTACCCTAATGAGGTTAAATTTGGTCTCATAAAGTAATAATGAAATTCTCTTTTTTTATGGGAAATAATATAATTTTAGAATCCCTTGAAATCAATAAAGTAGTTATAAGATGAATTCAATATTTTCTAATATTATGATTTCAAACTGATAATTATCAAAGCCATTGAATTTGAAATTTTTTCATAAAAGCATAAAATTTGAAATTTACAGTATATATATGGGTATTAAAAGGATTATATATAAGTATATATATATAGAAATAATTAAAAATGTGTGTGAATCCATTATGATTCTTAACATTATTAAGAATATATATAATAATTACATTTATTAAAATATGATGAATTGAAAAACTACAAGGATGTTTACACTATGATATGCAATAGTTACCCAATAGTAATAGTAATACATAACTGATTCTTAGTGTAAGTTTCTAAATTTACTATAGTTTCAATGTGATATAAAAGGGTACTCAAAAGGCTATGATATTTTACAATTTACACCCGTAATACTTTGATATGAAATAATAACTGTATATTTTTAGAGTAATTAAGATATATAGAAATGGAAAAATATTTCAAATAATATTCATTATATTTCAAAGTTCCTATAAAATATTATAAATGTTATATAACCATAGTGATATTGATGGTATTAACATTTTTATAAATGTTTTATAATTTTATCAAACTATGATTATTTAAAAGTTGAAAGGAAGATAATTATAACATGTATTTTAACATAAACTTTATTGATGAATTAAATATCCATGATTTAAAATAAGAATAATGGACATAGAAATCGGGGATTAAGATTTTTTATGAGAGTTTCTATTCATTATGAGTTTTTTATACATCTTAGAAAATATGTAGTAATGTGAAAGATGATTTTGTTGATGTACGGAGTAAAATAAATATTTATACTTAAAAAATATTTAAATAATTATTATAGGGTACTAAATATGAATATTTAAAATTAATTATTGTGTTAAAACTAAATGATATTTCAAAAGACTATTTAGATACCTATTAATTTGGATTAAGGATAATTTCATATATCATAGGTTTCCTAAATAAAAAAATATATAAATAAAATTGAAGTGATTCTATGAATAGAAAAATGAATATGAAGAGAATATGTTGAAATAGAGAAGTACAAAATACATCCATATATGTATTTATGAGAGATAATGATGAGACATAGAGGATTTATTCCTGTATAATACACTATGTTCAAGGATATATATTGTACAAAATACCATTAAAATTTATTTTTATTTTGGAGGATGATGAAAAAGATTATATGAATATGATCGATGATATTGGTTATATAATAGATCATGTACATCATGGAAGAAGTTAATTAATTAATAATAATAATAATAATAAGAGAATAAATAAGAAAAAGGGAATGAATGACTAAATTCCACCCATATGATATCCTTGTTTCATTAAATCCAAATAAGAAGAAATAATAATCTGATTTGTTAATGGACAACAATGGTTCTTCATGGGTTAATATTATTTTCATTTTGATAGTTGAAGAATGAGTAAACATGTTCAATTATCCTTATCCTAGATTAGTTTCAAACAATAATATAATTTATTCAATAAATCCAATGTTCATAGTACTATAAAATAAGATAGATTAGGAGTTTAATACATGTTTCTATAGAATATGATATTTCATTATTGACAAGGGGAATATTAGAGATTACTCGTGATATTTAAAATAAAATATGTTGGGGGAGAATTGATTAATACATGGATATATTATTATATAATCTATATAAGTAAAAAATAAAATAATCATGTTGAATGATATAATATAATGGAATATAGTTTTGGGTTTAGGATGATAACACCCTAATCAAAGTTGGTTTTAAGTTAATAATTATATCTTCCCACCTACTGTAAACACATTTCTATATTTATTGTAAATATTATTATTGGTCTCAACTCTATTATATGGTTTATCATATTATTTAATTGGGATAAAGAATTTTAAAATTACGATATGTTTCCATTTTTTATTTATTCTATTTTAGCTGGTGTGGTGTTTAAATACAATATAATTAGAACATTAATCTTAACTACTGAGGATGTTTGAATACTATAAGGGAAAATGAAAAATAGAAATGAAGCATCCAATATAGGGACATAATAGTTCAGCCCCACCCTCCTAGAGTAACTTCTTGGTCCTAGGTAATTTGATTTTCTACTAGAGATAATCTAGTTTTCCTCTAATGTGATACATTTTCATTCACATGTTTTTTATCATTTATGTATGATGATTTGATTTGAATAGGGTTTTATGTTCCATAAAAAGGAAAATAATTTTTCCCTATATATTAGTAAATTCATTTATTTTTATAACCGAACCAATGATGGAAATACTAATGAAATATGTTAGGAAGATAATAATGATCTATAGATAAAATATGTTCCATTACTATATTATTGTAATCAATGTGGAAAATAATCAATTACATTTTTTGAAGATGCTAACATCAAATAATCAATTTCATGACATAAAGGTTATTAGTATATGTAAATAGTTTACTACCTCTACTATGGATTCAATGATTATATGATGAATTTTCTATGTGAATTCTTAACAAATATATTCGAGTTTTTTAAGAGACTACATGATGAGAAATCATAAATGGAATTAAAAGGTGATTATACAGATATGTCATTTTATAAAACATATAAAATGTGAAAAACAATCATAAAACATATTGAATCCAAGGAAAAATACTTATTACATTTTAAGAATCATTTTCCATTGATTAATAATAATTTCAAAAGTCATGTAAAGAGAAACGTGAGATTAATAAAATATTTCAAGAAAATATATATGTATTGAACGAAATCATAAGGGTCAGGGATACACAATTGAGATTTAAGGAAAAAATTATAAAGGTTATTTGATATTAATTTGAATAACTAAATAAATAACATGATTATCTAATTAATATGATAGAGATATAATTGAATGAAATGGTATGAAATAATGGGGGTGAAAAACATATTCTCACTAGTAAGTGTCTATAGACATAATTCAAACTATTAAATATGGGTAAACACAAGCTCATGATTAAAAATATATAGGTAATAAGAGCTTATTCCATAAAATATTCTATAAAGGTCATTATTCAAAAATGTATCATTCTAGTTGAATGAAGGACTGGACATCATATAATGATATATTTACGAAATGATAAAGGAAAGAGGTAACCCTTATCATAGAAATATATAATAGTACCAATGATTTTTCAATATCTAGTACTCATTATAAATAAATATCTATGAAAAATTTGGAAACCAAAAAAACTAACAAACCCACCACTACATAAAGGGCGTATATAACAAAGATTGGGATAACTAGCATCCATTAAAATTTCTATAAAAGGGTACTTTAGTGTAAATATATGAGGAATATAAATCTAGTGAATATTGGATCAAAATAAAATGAATAAGGAATATTTCACACTCTTTGTGCTATAGAATGTTAGGTAATAATAAAATTAATTTTTTGAACAATATTTCAATTCATAGATATTATGGGAGAAGAAAATCATGGGCGAGAATGGATGTTAAGGGGTAAAGTTTGCAATGAAATAGAAATCAATACACGAGTCATAGTTTTTAATATCATGATAAATTCAATTAAAATTGAAATATGGTTTGTAAATTTAACATCCCTGAACCTACACTATTAGATATGATGCTAAAAGAACAATCATTCCATTTATGGATTTGATATTGATAAATGTGTCCCAATTTCAATCAACCCAAACATACAGCTTCAAAGGAAATATTTGAAAACCCACATTATGAGGGATATTTTTGGATTTTAATTTTATAGGGTTAGGAAAAACTCTTTCATAATAACATGGATATATAAAACATTAGTCCATAAATTTATATATCATCTCTAAATAGTTAATCACATATTATAACATTCTTATACATAACATACTTATACCATTTAATCATAATCTGGGGAAAGGAAACTTAAGGACTGATGAGATTATATTCTCAGTAGGGGTCATCTAGGGAGATATCAATGATAACATAAATTTTAAATAATCAAAATTATATGATAACAAGAATATAACATTTGAAAACAATTCAAATCATATCATTATTCATAACCATGAACAGTGGATTAATGATTTGAAGTTTATATGACATTAATCCTAAAGTAGTAAAATAAAATGATCCATGTAAGAAAAAAATTATCATAATACATATGTCTGGGACTTCCACATAAGTAGGGAAAATAATTCCCTTAGTAGTCAAGGTTGACCACCAAGGAATCATCACATGGTGGACCAAGTCGCATCATGGGTAATGTTTACTCCATAATCTTTTTCATAATGTCACATGAGATAAAAAATAACCGATTCATTGGATCACTATCTTGGTGAACCCATCATAACATGTACATGATTATGTGTTCAAAAAAAGAAAATTGAACACATGGAATCATCTTTAGATTTACCCATGATATGAAATGGGACCCATAATCTTTCCTCAAATCATAATAAAAGGAAATATTGTAATGATTATAAAGAGAAGAAGGAATTCAATATTATTTATTTTCATATATATGTAAATAATCATTGATCTCAAAATAATTTTTTCATTTGGAAATATAAACATTAAATATGTTTTATATAAAAACATTAATGAAATGAAACTATCACTTAAATCTGGTTTAATTTAAAAAAAATTGGTAAATGACTTTATGGTGTGTATTACCCCATCAATGGATGATAGAGTAATATATGTATATCTTTATTAGAAATGTATATATATATATATATACATATTAAATTCTGTCCATATCATTAAAGAGAGATATAGGGTTTGTGAGTTAGAGAGGGAAAGGTCATAACCCAATGAAAAAAGGGTTGTTCAGTGATATCCCATAAATAAAAATCTAACAATTTCTCAAATATTAAGTAAATAATATCATCTACATTTAATCATTGTAAATTTTAAAGGATTATTCATAGAATTTAGTTTCTATGATGTTGGAAATTTTCATTCATACCATAATTTGTGAAACAAAAAAATCAATTTACACCTATGGTGAAAGGTATATTGTTCATAAAAAACAAGAAGATTAATATTAATATTTTTCGTAAACAAAGATGGGTAAAAATGGGTTTAAAAAATTATTTGGGACTAGAAAATAGAATTTATGAAAACATTTTAAATAAATGTATTTTAAAGAGATAGATTAGTGGTCTAAAAGAAGATACCATAGCAGTATCACTCATAAATAACATTATTAATGTTTCATTAATAAATAAGAGATGAAACAGAAGCTAAATAAATATACTATATGCATAACCAAAGGAGAATCATATATATTTGTTTCATGAAAATAAGAGCATACATTTTTTATAATGGATCCATAAATATACAAAATCCTAAAAAGAAATGATAATTTAATATAAAGACATTGTCTCTATGGTAACATTCGAAATAAATTTTTTTTAAAGAAACAATATTATATTGATATCATAAATAAAATAAATTACGTAAATTATTCTTTTAAAATTCGTCTATGGGGTATCAATTACACTATTCAAGTAAATCCTTATGTATAACATGAAACATGCCTTAGGAAAATGAAATTGAGTCTAGGAGAACACATGAAAAGAACATAAATATTAAGGTGATGATAATTCCATGAATGGGTTCTATGAGAATATATAAATGGATAAAAACATCTATAAATTCATATTAATAAAATATGTATATCAATTAATAAATAATAATTTTATTAAAATATTAATTAAATAGATTTATAACCCAATGAATGGAAATTCAGTTAACAAACCTCTTTGTAATTGGCAACATTCAAGAAAAATTTCCATGAGTGAATTAATTTGAATAGAAATATATAATAATTTACAGTGTGAATGATACAGGTTATAAAATTTTAATTTTAATTACATTCATCATATAAAATGAATTATGTGCATAAAATTAAATCATGCCTCAATGAAAATAAATTGAAATGAAATCTCTTACCTTGAGTCAAGACATTCCTTGATTGTCCAATAAAACCTATATAATAAACTTATATCAATTATATGATAAAGTTTCTTGAATAAATCCATTAGCCCAATCTAATTAATTTTATTTATTTTAAGTTCATATTTAATTATATAATCAACTATATCCTTATTTATTATTTTTCGGATGATTTGTTAACAATTTTAAATGGAATTTAGTTTGTTGACCATGGTCAAGTGGTTAATTATTCTATCACATCCAATTAAATAGTAATTAAATACTTATAATTTTTTGGTATATATTATAAATTTTAAATCGACCATGAATGTTTGCTATGAAAAATATACTATGTTATAATCCTAGAGATGGTTGGTCATACGCACGCAAGTGTAACATTTCCATTTTCCAACCATCATGGTGGAAAGAATATGACCATTAATATTTATTTAAATAATGTCCATTATATCATATAATCCATATTATTTCATTATATAAACTTATATTCATCACTCATGTGGTGTGGATACAGAAAAAAATCTCATTGCTTTCTGGAGGTGTTAATGTATATAACGACCCATACTTTACCTACATTGTTATTACATCAGAATTGAAGCACACTTATTACAACATATATCAAAACTAGAAAAGTTCTATATAGGTATAGAGTCTTTAGAAACTGGGAAACATAAACAACTGGTTCATAAAGCATCTACACTGTCTCCCTTTTATTTTATCATATCTAGAGTCCCTTTTGGAATATCTTGCATAATGTCCTTCTTCCTGACCTGGGAAAAATAAAACATACAAAAGGGTGAGCTCAAATTCTCAGTAAGGGTAAACAAAAGAAATATCAATCGCATCATATTCATAAGAACATATCATTTTGGAAATATTAACCTGAAATAGAGATCATAATTTCAAAACATGGGATAAATCATAGTAGTGAAATGTAATCCCAATAATTATAAGTTAAAACAGGAAACTTTTTGGCATACAAACATAATCATTGAGAATAATTTCTTAATAGTCAAGACTCATTTCCAAGACAATCATAGTGGACAAAGTCCATTTATGAACCGAGTTTACTCCTCGTTTCAGTCCTGTTTCACTAAACTGGTTTAACATGTCATTCCAGCCATGTCTATCTCATGAGATATAAATCTTTACCCAATGCATTGGAGGGAGATATAGGTCCCACCCATCTCACAATTAAACCATTCTTATGTGTTCCACAAAATCATAAATCATACATCATAGCATAACCCATGTAAAAAATGGGAATCTTAAACATCATGCCATCATAACATAATCCATATAAGATAAAAGGACATTATAAAAATAATTCCATCATAACAAAATCAAATCAATGTAAAAATAGGTATAGAAACAGAACCCTATATTATCATAGATGGAAAATAATTTTGATAAAACACTTGAACTCCATTCTTGAGGAAAATATCCTTTCTACTACAAAAACATTTTTCTTTTCATAACATGTCATACAATTTTAAAATAAAATAAGTTGATTACAAATAAACTTGAAAACTTGTGGAGGAAGCTTCATGGAAATAATGTTTTAAAAATACATTCATGCCATATATGTTAAAAAAACTTTCTTCTCGTACTTTGGTTGTAAAAGTCAAAAAGTACCTCGTACGAAAAACGACAAAAGATTCCTTTCATATCTTTTACTAAAAACCTAACGAAGGGTAAAATTGGATTTAAACAATTATAGGAGGATAGAAATAATATTACATATTTAAGATACATGGATGTAGATGATAAAATAAACCCTAGTAAATACCAAAGTACAAACAATCTCAGATAAAAATGAGATTGTGAGATTTTCCCTTACCTTAGGTCTGATTTGCTTGGTTAGTGTCTGAACCTCCTGTATAATGATTTAAATAATGTCATTGAATTATTCAAGAATCATAATTATTTTTATGATATCATATATGGTCATATTCTTAGCTTTTATTAGTAATATTTCATTTCTACTTGTTATGTGAGTGTTTATTACTTTTGGTTCTTATGCGTGTTTCGTCGAATAAATTCTTATTCTTATTTTTAGGTTATAGATACCTCATTTCCAGAATGGTATTAGTGTAATATATATCATATTCATTCATTCAATTCATTTATATAATCATTATGCAATGAATAGCATGTAGAACGAGTCACATCACATCGTGGAGACGGTATTCCGTACATACGCACGAGCGATGATATCGTTCCCATGATTGTGGAATTGTATTGGAGTGTATGTATACTATTTCAGAATCGATATCACTTTACAATAATCATATATAGTCATTATTTACACCATTATACCCAACCAAGTAAGGTGGTGGTGGAAAATAGTTTACACCACGGCGTGGAGACGGTATTCCGTACGTACGCACACGCAGTGATTTCGTTTTCCATAGGATGGATAGATGGTGAAATAGGGTTGTTTCATACTTATAATAACATATCATCATATGAGTAATACTGATGTTATTACTTCATAATGAAACAACTAAAGAAGAAGAACTAGAAGAAGAAATAAACTCGAGAGAATCGGTAACGGACATTACCTCTTCTTTGAAGCGCCTCTTTGAGACCACGTCTTAGGGAACTAGAATTGGTATTTGAAGAAGACCAGGACCTCTAGGATGTTTCTAGGGAAGTGTAGAAGAGAATGTTTCAGGGGTTGGCCGAGCTTGAAGTCTAAAAGTGGTGTGAGGAAGAGAAGGAGGAGGTGTCCTTTTATAAGGGAGGATAGGGTTACCTTTGGAAAAACTAAAAATATTATTTTATTATAATGCCATATTCTGTTTTTAATAGCTCCAAATTGATTTATTTAGAAGCTAAGGTGGGGATGGGTCGAAACCCTCTCATCCAATAGAATTTAGACAAGTTTATGTTTCTATTTTAACCTTATCATTTAGATTTAACTTTATGTTAGATAATTTAACTTTTACCGTGTCTTCTTGTTTTCTTACACTATAAGGTTAATAAACATACTGTAACCAGACAAACGAACCCCAAGTTGTTTAGTATTAATATATATAACCATATCTAAGTAATTTGGCCGAACCTTATATTTTAAAGAATAAAATAACAATTAATAATATAATATTTGTTTTAACAACTATTTTATGTCAATTTTGACACTATTTGGCAATTGATTTTTGTGAAAATCAAACCAGAATGATTAGTTCATAAAAAAGTTAATTAAATCAATAATAACATGTAATATTGGTATATAAAATTATTTTAATTCATAAAAAGTCTAAAATTACACTTATTTGGGTATTTATAACATCAATTATGTTAATATTCCATTAATAAGATAATTACTACATTATCATTGTGTCATAGATAAATTAAATTATTTAATGTCTAAAAATTACAAATAAAATACCATTATGTATTAAATTTTTTTATCTTTATAATAAATATTTATAGTAGAATTTATCTTATGTATAACCCTACATTAAAAATGATTTAGTTATTAAACTTTGATTTTATCTATTTTATCCCTTCTTTAAAAAAATTAATAATAAATGTCCTAATCTAATCCAAGTGGGCCTAAATGGTCGTATGTTATTCCTAAGGTTGTTTTCGGTCGAATTACACTTATACAATAGAACTAGGACATGTGTTAGGGTAATAATAATATCATTTTTACCCTTATTCACCCTATTTACTTTTAATCGTGGTAAAAAAAGTAAAAAGTTACTATTCACCAAAAATTATTTTCATCTCATTAAACCACATTTTATTCCTTCATATTAACTGTGTCTCTTGGATTTTTGAAATTCCACTCACAGAAGCGGTAAAATTAGGTTTTATGTGAATTTATAAATTCTCCTAAGAGGTGGTTAAAAGACGGTGAAAAGTTCAATAAAATTTTTATTTATCTAAAATTATTATAAAATGAATCCAATGAATTACATTTAACTTATATAGGTGTTATGTATCAATTTTGACCTAAAATAATTTTAAATAAAATAATTAATTATTTAAATAAAAATTCAGTTTTTAAATAGTAACCGAGTGTTTTTATTATTCGTCAAAATTGAATGTTTTCAGAAAAATACCAAAATTTCACCCTAGGCTAATTTCGATATTCCGAATCCAAAAATAAATTCCATTTTGAAAGATAAAATTAACAAAATTTCAACAAGTGGTTATTACTATTCATAACG
Source organism: Viscum album (assembly GCA_963277665.1). Taxonomy (NCBI): domain Eukaryota; kingdom Viridiplantae; phylum Streptophyta; class Magnoliopsida; order Santalales; family Viscaceae; genus Viscum; species Viscum album. Next base: position 1,827,132,756 of record OY728119.1, on the reverse strand, counting down.
GCTAGTTTTAATAATATTTTAATAGCATATCGTAGTTTAGTGAAACTCGGTATTGCGTACGATGCAAGCTATCGAGGAAGGTCGCGGTTGCGTGTAAAACAGGCCAAGATAGTGTTGTGTGTAGTGAAAGATTCCTTTGATGATTTATATAACATAAAAACAAAATATTTCTCATAAAAATCTCAGGTGTTACATTCTACACGCCTTAAAATGAATTTCACCCTCAAAATTTGTCACTTTGTAACAAACAGATGAGGATACTTCTCCCTCATCATATCCTCAAGCTCCCATGTAGATTCTTCTAATTGGTGATTCCTCCATAAAACTATCACCAAGCGTGTGGTCTTGTTCCATAGGACTTTTTTCGCTACGATCCAGAATCTCTATTGGTTGTTCTTCATAAGAAAGATCTTGCAGCAGTGGTACAACTTCTGAGCTGAGTACATGTGAATGATCGGGTATGTAATTTCCTAGGAGAGATACATGGAACACATCATGAACTTGAGAGAGATTCGGTGGAAGCGCCAATTGGTAAGCTACCTTCCCAACACGATCTGGTATTTCGAAAGGATTGATATACCTAGGGCTCAGCTTTCCCTTCTTTCCAAATCTCATTACTCTCTTCCAAGGAGATATTCGTAAGAACACTTTATCACCCACTTCAAACTCTAGGTCTTTTCTTCAGTTGTTGGCATAAATTTTTTTTCGACTCTGAGCTTCTCTTATGTGTTATTGAATAGATCGAACATTTTCTACTATCTCATCAACAAGATCAAGTCCTAATAGATTTCTTTCCCCAACTTCATCCCAGCAAGTTGGAGTTCTGCATTTCTTTCCATAGAGAGCATCATAAGGATCCATCTGAATACTGAAGTGAAAGCTATTATTATAAGAAAATTCAACCAAAGGTAGGTGTTGATCCCAACCACCTTTGAAATCTATAGAGCAATATCTCAACATATCTTCTAGAGTTTGGATTGTCCTCTCAGACTGACTATCTAACTGAGGATGATAAGAAGTGCTGAAACTCAACTCTGTATCCAGAGTATGCTGAAGACTTCTCCAAAACATTGAGGTAAACCTCAGATCCCGATCAGATATAATGGAAGGTGGTACTCCATGCAATCTTACCACTTCCTTTACATATATCCTGGAAAGCTAATCCAGAGATAAATCCTATCTAATAGAAATGAAGTGTGCAGACATTGTAAGACGGTCAACTATGACCCAGATAACATTATTGACTTTGGATGTTTTAGTAATTCCAGTGACAAAGTGCATAGTGATGTTTTCCCATTTACATTCGGGTATGGGTAATGGTTGTAACATACCCTTAGAATTCTTTCTCTCAGCTTTAACTTGCTGACAAACCAAGCATCGAGAGACATATTCAGAAATATCTCTTTTCATTCCATCCCACCAGAAGTACTCTTTCAGGTCCCTATACATCTTTGTGCGTCCAACATGAATAGAGAATGAAGAACTATGAGCCTCATCCAGCTTCTCCTTCTTTAATTCTGGGATGGGAGGAACACAAACCCGATTCCTGAACTTTATTATACCATCACAATCACGGTTGAATTCAGGAGCATTTCTCACCTTCTTTTGTAACTCTACATCTTCTTTCTATGCCTCTTTAATCTTCACATGAATAGATGGTTGAACATTCATTTGAGAAAGATACAATTTTTTCCCTACCATTATAACTCCAAGATCCATCCTTTGTAAATCCATAAATATTGGTTCTTTTGTGATCCTAGTCATGGATAAGCTAGCATGGTCTTGTCGACTTAATGCATCTGCCACCTTATTTTCATTCCCATGGTGGTAATAAATTGAGTAGTCATAATCCTTAATCATATCCAACCATCTTCTTTGGGGCATATTCCACTCCTTTTGTGTGAAAATATAATTTAAACTTTTGTGATCAGTATAAATATCACACCTTTCTCCATAAAGATAATGCATCCAAATCTTTAATACAAAGATTACCGTAGCTAACTCCAAATCATGAGTTGGGTAATTTTTCTCAGTTATTTTCAACTGTCGTGAGGCATAAGCTATCACCATATCATTTTTCATAAGAACACACCCCCTTCCCTTCTTGGATGCATCACTGTAGATCACAAACCTTTCTCCACTACAAGGAAGCTCCACTACAAGGAAGTGTGAGTACAGGTGCACTGGATAACCTTCTTTTCAACTACTTTAAATTCTCTTCACATTCCTCTATCCACACGTACTTAACTCCTTTTCAAGTCAACCTAGTGAGTGGATTAGGTAATCGTGAAAAGTATTTCACAAAACGTCGATAATATCCAGCCAAACCAAGAATACTTCGGATATCGGTTACTGTTGTTGGTCTCGACCATCTTTCAATAACCTCTGTTTTTGCTGGATCCACAGATATCCCCTCTTTTGAGATTATGTGACCCAAAAATGAAACTTTTTTAATCCAAAATTCACACTTTGTAAATTTGTCATAAAGCATCTCCTTTCTTAGCATCTTCAATATAATTCTCAAGTGATCTTCATGTTATTCATTTCTCTTTGAATAGACAATAATATCATCTATAAATACTACCATAAACTGATCAAGATAGTCTCTAAAGACTCTATTAATCAGATCCATGAAGATAGTATGGGCATTAGTAAGACCAGATGGCATCACTATAAAATCATAGTGTCCATACCTTGTACGGAAAGCCGTCTTTGGTGTATCCCCCCTTTTGACCGTTAATTGATGATACCCTGAATGAAGATCAATCTTGGAAAATTATTGACCACCGTGTATTTGGTCAAATAATTCATCAATGCGTGGGAGATGATATTTGTTCTTGACTGTGATCATGTTAAGTTCTCAATAATCAATGCAGAGTCTCATTGATCCATATTTCTTCTTAATAAACAGAACAGGTGCTCCCCAAGGTGATGCACTAGGGAGTGTGAATCCTTTATCAATATTCTCTTGGAGTTGCTTCTTCAATTCCTGCAACTCAATTGGGGCCATTCTATAAGGTGTCTTTGAAATAGGCAAAGCACCCAGTACGAGTTCTATTGAAAACTCAACTTCACGATTTGGTGGAAGACCCGACAATTCCTCCGGAAAGACATCTTCAAAATCCCCTACAATGGTCATATTCTTAATAATGAGTTTCTCACCAACCATTTTAGATAAATAACCTTTATTTAGTTGAATCAAGACCCATAAGATGGAGGAAATTTCCACTGGAAGGTTATGTTCATCCTTGCATCGATAGACGATCATAGATTGATCTTGAATATGAAATGTGACTTCCCTTCTTTGGTAATTGATATGAGCTCCATATAAAGAAATCCAATCCATGCCAATAATCACATCAAATTACACTATAGGAAGGATCACAAGATTTGCAGGAAGCACTTTCCCACAAACTTCAATCGGAGAAGAATTATAAATTTTTGATGCGACGGTTGTGCCATTAAGAGTTGTCACAGCTAAGTCAACATCTAACTGTTGAGGTAATACGGTGATACCCTTAGAAAATTCATCAGAAATAAAAGAGTGGGTGGATACAGAATCGAATAAAACATTTTCTACTTTAGAGTGGATGGTAAGTGTACCTTTCACAACTTCGTTATCGTACTCCACATCGCTGATAGAAATTTCATGTGACTTCCCTATGTCTTTAGAATTAAGTGTTTGTTGACGTCGATCATCATCAAAAACCCTTGGATTAGGGCATTGATTAACATAATGCCCCAATTACTTGCGCTTGTAACATTGAAGTGTAAGAGGTGCACTCTGTGTAGCCTTTTCTTTGTTTGCATCACTAGAAATCTTCTTCCCATCATTGCGGCATTCAAATGCCTGATGACCTTCCTTTCCACATTTGAAACATTTACTTGTCCCTTTAAGACAACTCCCTCCATGTTTCTTTCCACACTTTGAGCATAAGGGAAAACTCATCTTCTTTTCAGTGTGTTCTTTATATTTTCCTTTGAATTCCATTTTCCTATTCTTATCTAACCCATATGACTGATGGGTTACTCCAATCTCCATCTCATCTTTGAGAGCACATCGAACAACTTCCTCATAGCAATTGAAGTCCCTTATGTCTAACGCCCTTCAAAGACTTCGTTTTAAGACACTAAAGAATTGATCGATCATACTCTCAGGTTGGATAATAATATGAGAAGAATACCTTGAAAGTATTGTAAAATTTGCTTCATTGGTACCAACAGATTCATCATCCTTTTGCTTCAGTTCAAGAAACTCCTTCTCCAACTTTGTTCGAAGAATACGAGGGAAGTACTTATTGAAAAATAAGTTCTTGAACTCATCTCATTCCATGGACTCAATTTCATCTCTTTGCCTCGTATTCTTGATAAGATTCCACCATTGATCTGCATCACCTTCCAAACGATACACTGCTAAGATGACTTTATCATGTTCAGAACAATAAAGAACTGAAAATATCTTTTCAATAGTAATGATCCATTTTTCAGCAACTAATGGATCAGTAGACCCGATGAATGAAGGTGAGCGCTGCCTCATGAAGGATTTAACAGAATTTTTCTATTTCCTTTGCTCGTTTGGAATTCCTGTATGATTTATAGCTTGAGAAAGTTGTGTGAGCATGTATACATGATTTTGCATTCCATATCCCATAATATTTGGTTACTCAGGGGGACAATCATTTCATTGCCCGTCACATTCCGCATTTACACGGTTCCTTCGGGTTCCAGCCATTGACTAAAACCAAGAAGAATATTGTGAGAAACACTAATTATAATAAGAAAACCACATAATCAAGAATAAAATTTTACACTTAAGGTCTTATCATAGGTTATTCATGGACATTCCTAAAACACTAAGATTGTGTTCTATGCTTAGACATATCCTTAGGGTTCTTACTAAGTCTTTCACATCCTAGTTTCCAAAGGTTGACTATACCTTTCCTCTGATACCGACAATAACAACTCATACTTTACATACATTGTAATTACTTCAGAATTGAAGCACACTTATTACAACATATAACAAAACTAGGAAAGGACTTTATAGGTATAGAGTATTTAGAAACTGGGAAACATAAACAACTGGTTCTTAAAGCATCTACACTGTCTCCCTGTTATTTTATCATACCTAGAGTCCCTTTTAGCATATCATACTTAATATCGTTCTTCCTGACCTGGGGAACAGAAAACATACAAACAGGTGAGCTCAAATGCTCAGTAAGGTTAAACAAAAGAAATATCAATCACATCATTTTCATAATAACATATCATTTTGGAAATCTTATCCTACAAAAGAGTTCATAATTTCATAACATGGGATAAATCATAGTAGTGAAATTTAATCCCAATAATTATAACTTAAAACATGAAACTTTGTGTAATACACACATAATCATTGAGAATCATTTCTTAGTAGTCAAGACTCATTTCCAAGACTATCTTAGTGGACAATGCCCATCTCTGAACTGAGTTCACTCCTCATTTCATTCCCGTTTCACTGAACTGGTTTAACATGTCATTCTATCCATGTCTATCTCATGAAATATAAATCTTTACCCAATGGATTAGAGGTATATATAGGTCCCACCCATCTCATAATGAAACCATTATTATGTGTGCCACAAAATCGTAAATCATACATCATAGCATAACCCATGTAATAAAAATGGGAATCTTAAACATCATGCCACCATAACATAATCCATATAAGATAAAAGGACATCATAAAAATAATTCCATCATAATGAAATAAAATCAATGTAAAAATAGGGATAGAAATAGAAACCTATATTATCATAGAAGGAAAATAATTTTTATAAAACACTTGAACTCCATTCTAGAGGAAAATATCCTTTCTACTTCAAAAACATCTTTCTTTTAATAAAATGTAATACAATTTTAAAATAAAAGAAATTGATTAAAACTAAAGATGAAAACCTGTAAAGAAGGATTCATGGAAATAATGTTCTAAAAATCCATTCATGCTGTATAAGTTAAAAAAACATTTTTCCTGTACTTTGGTCGTAAAAGTCAAAAAGTACCTCGTACGAAAAACGACAAAAGATTCCTTTCATATGTTTTACTAAAAACTCACCGAAGGGTAAAATTGGACTTAAACAACTTTATGAGGATATAAATAATATTACATATTGAGGATACATGGATGTGGATGATAAAATACACCCCAGTAAATACCAAAGTACAAATAATCACGGATAAAAATGAGATTTGAGATTTTCCCTTACCTTAGGTACGATTTGCTTCGTAAGTGTCCGAAACTCATGTATAATGATTTAAATAATGTCATTGGCTTATTACAGAATCATACTTATTTTTATGATATCATATATGGTCATATTCTTATCTTATTATTAGTAATATTTCATTGCTACTTGTTATGCGGGTGTTTATTACTTGTTGTTCTTATGCGTGTTTTGTCAAATAAATTCTTATTCTTCTTTTTAGGTTATACATACATCATTTAAAAAATTGTTTACTGTAATATATAACATACTAATTCATTCAATTCATTTATATAATCATTATGCAATGAAGATCATGTAGAACGAGTCGCATCACATCATGGAGACGGTATTCCGTACGTACGCACGAGCGATGATATTATTCCCATGATTGTGGAATTGTATTGGAGTGTATTTATACTATTTAAGAATCAATATCACTTTACAATAATCATATATAGACAATATTTACACCATTATACCCAACCAAGTAAGGTGGTGGTGGAAAATAGATTACACCACGGCGTGGAGACGGTATTCCGTACGTACGCACGCGCGGTGATTTCGTTTTCCGTAGGATGGATAGATGGTGAAATAGGATTGTTTCATACATATAATAACATATCATTATATGATTGATACTTAAGTTATTACTTATTAATGAAACAACTAAATAAGAAGAAGTAGAAGAAGAAATAAAGTTGAAAGAATCGGTAACAGACATTACCTCTTCTTTGAAGCGCCTCTTTGAGACCACCTCTTAAAGCACTAGAATTGGTCTTTGAAGAAGACCAGGACATCTATGATGTTTCTAGGGATGTGGAGAAGAGAATTTGGTAGTATTTTTCTGAGCTTGAAGGCTCAATGTGGTGTGAGGAAGAGAGGGAGTAGGTTCCCTTTTATAAGGGGGGAGAGGGGAACCTTTGGAAAAACTAAAACTATTATTTTATTACAATTCCATATTCGGTTTTTAATAGCTCCAAATTGATTTATTTCTAAGCTAAGGAGGGTATGGTTCGAAATAATTTCATCCAATAGAATTTAGACATGTTTAGGTTTCTATTGTAACCTTATCATTTAGATTTAACTTTAAGTTAGATAATTTAACGTTTACCGTGTCTTCTTGTTTCCTTACACTATAAGGTTAATAAACTTACTATAACAAGCCAAACGAACTCCAAGATGTCTATTAATAACATATATAACCTTATCTCAGTCATTTTTCCGAACCATATATTTTTTATGAATAAAAAAACAATTAATAATATACTATTTGTTTTAAAAACTATTTTATGTCAATTTTGATACTCTTTGGTAATTGATTATTGTAAAAATCATAACAGAATTATTAATTCAAAAAAAGTTACTTAAATCAATAATAACATGTCATTTTGACCTAGAAAAGTATTGGAATTCATAAAAAGTCTCAAATTACATTTATTTGGGTATTTATATCATCAATTATGTTAATATTTCATTAATAAGATAATTATTGCATCATCATTGTGTCAAAAATAAATTAAATTATTTAATGTCTAAAAATTAAAAATAAAATACTATTATGTAGTGAATCGTTTTAGGTTTCTAATGAATATTTATAGTCGAATTTATCTTAGGTAGAACCCTATTTTAAAAATAATTTAGTTATTAAACATTGATTTTAACTATTTTAACCCTTCTTTAAATAAATTAATAATAAATGTCTTAATCTAATCCAAGTGGGCCTAAATGGTCATATATTAATCCTAAGGTTGTTTTCAGTCGAATTACACTTATCCAATAGAATTAGGACATGTTTTAGGGTAATAATAATATCATTTTACCCTTAATTACCCTATTTACTTTTAACCGTGGTAAAAAAAGTAAAAAGTAACTATTCAACAAAAATTATTTTCATCTCATTGAACCTCATTTTAGTCCTTTTTATTAACCGTGTCTCTCGGATTTTTGAAATTCCACTCACAGAAGTGGTAAAATTACATTTTATGTGAATTTCTAAATTCTCCTAGGAGGTGGGTAAAAGACGTTGAAAAGTTCAATAAAATTTTTATATATCTAAAATTATTATAAAATGACTCCAATTAATTACATTGAACGTATATAGGTGTTATGTATCAATATTGAACTAAATTAAATTTAAATAATATAAATAATTATTTAAATAAAAAGTCGGTTTTTAAATTGTAACCCAGTGTTTTCACTATTCATCAAAAATTGAAAGATTTCAGAAAATTATTAAAATTTCACCCTAGGCTAATTTCAATATTCCTAATCCAAAAATAAAGTCCACTTTGAATGATAAAATTTACAAAATTTCAAAAATTGGTTATTACTATTCATAACAGCTAGTTTTAATAATATTTTAATAGCATATCATTATTTAGTGAAACTCGGTATTGCGTACGACGCAAGCAATAGAGGAAGGTCGCGGTTGTGTGTAAAGAAAGCCAAGCTAGTGTTGTGGGTAGTGAAATATTCATTTGATGATTTATATAACATAAAAACAAAATATTTCTCATAAAAATCTTGGGTGTTACAATGTACAAGTACACATGAATGATGTTATCATTATTTCATAGACAGAAATATAATAATTTATTTTATATATTAACTTTAAAGAATGTAAAATATTTAATTTATAACATATATATAAATTAATTCCATCACCATATCTATCTATAATAGTTCATGATAGAAAGTGAATGACATCCGATTTTAAGAAGGTAGTCCATCGTAAAAACGAACAATTATTTAGATTCTCATGATACAGAATAAGAGATGGATGCAAGGGATGAAATCTACCTAACAACATAACATTATATAGAATATACTTGTGTTACGATTTCTTAATGTTTTAATTTGAATTTAAGGAGTAATGGGAAGAAATAAAACTAAAATATTCATTTAAAATCTATGCACATTCTTCAAAAAAATTCATTTACATTACACCTTAAACCCTCGAAGGATTTTATTCGGATCACAATAAGACCTATAGAATGTGTTTAGGGATGTTAGTAGGGAATTTTTTGATGAATTTTTTAAAATAAAAGGTTTCTTATGTGTCACTAGGAGAGGACATGATTTTCCTTTTTTTAGTGAGGAGTGGGGTTGTAACATCCCGACCTGACTAACCACTAATCTGATAGTTGGGCCAATTGAAACATGACCTCAAACAAACCTCCTTGTATGACATAGGTTTCGAATAAAAATTAGTGTTTAATGAGGCGATAATGGGGAGACTATACTCTCGTGATCAGAGTGGCATAGCTATGTATTAGGAAATAAATAAAATACAACATAATAAGGAGTAATAAATTGAAGATAGAGAAACAAAATAATAATATAAACTAAATAATTGAATATTGAGAAATTCTATATAAAAGAATAGATAAATGTAGGAAAGATGATACATATCTATAAAAATAGGCATATAAAATTAAAATAATATAAGGCATCACCTAAATAATGAAAAGAAAGGAAATACAAAAGGGCGATCTCCATGAGAATATTGAGCCCACACTCTGTCATTTGCTCCTAACTCCCATGTACAAGCAATAAAAATCAGTAAATGGTCCATGGTCCTATGAACATGAGATCTACATATGTTACCTATTTTAATCTTTGCCCGATGTGGGTCTGAGATATAAATACAAGTATTTTACCACCCACAGTGCATAGAACAAAATCAATTCTATGAATTTAATGTTAATAAGTATGTAGGTAAATAGAAGAAAATAAAAAAATATATAATATTAACACTAGCCCATCCCGGTTATTAAGGGACACCTAATGGATCTATATGTTTTGACATATTTATAGAAATAATTTATGATCTGTGACTATATATATATAGTAATATTATATATATAGTATTGTTATATAATGAGTCCACCTATATGAACCACGTATGGGGGGATGTAAGTGTCAATATGCCTTGAATAATAGGTGATGGCTATTATGGGTCATAACTCATTCATCCATAACCATTATTAATGAGAATATAGTCCCATGCAGTAGGGTAGATGCCTTTCCTCTCATAATGTGTGGGATACATCATGCTCATCACTCCATACAATGAGTGTTTCCTCATGTCAACAATTTATGTCATGAGTGTGTCATCTTTTCATCACTCAAAAAGGGATGTGGTGTGTTTTTCCCACTATCCACATGGTATAACTAGTGTGAGACATCATGATCTACTTCCGATGTAATGGAGACTGTTATCACTATGTTGAATCGAACATTTACCATCATTCCACATCTTATACCAAGTTGTATTCATTTTTATAATAAATATCAATGAGAAAGTACCTCTCATGCTTTAAATTTATTTAGACCTATCATAAATAAGGGCACCAAAATTTTAACAATTCATATAAGTCAATATTATTAAATTTTGACAAGAATTGGGCATGTACCAAACAATTAAAATATAATTAAATTAATATATGTAATAATTCAAAGGATTTAAATAAATCATCAACATGTTTTTTAATTTAATTAATTCAATTTAATTAAAAAAATGGAAATTAATTTGACAATGATCATAGTGGTACATAGAAGTACTATAGTTAAATACGGATTTTAATACTTCGGAAAATCCATTTATAAAGTAACTCATCACATAGGTGGTTCTTAGTTAAAACAAACATATCTAAATGAGTGAAACTTTATTTTATAACATTGATAAAGATTAACTCCCAAACATCCCACTTATCATACAATGACATCAAAGAATTGAATAAATATCACTGAAATATGGCCTTGAATGTTATAAATAATTAATAATCACTTTGTACTTGTGAGGATATCACACCACATCGTGGATTTATTATAAAAACATCACATTTTTCATTAAAAAATTCAGTTATCCAAATTTAGTATCACACACAAAAATATAAATTCAATTATTATTAAATAATTATTTTATAGAAACTACCCAACATGTAAATTGAATTCTTAAAGTTTTAATATAGAATTTATGTGGTTCCATTATCATTCAGGAAATTTATTTCAATTGGAAAATAATTTAATAATACAAGTCATATATTTAGATGTAAATCCTTAATTTTAATAATTTATTTATAAAGATGAAATTCAAGATGGAATGCCTGAGGGGGGGGGGGTCTTTCTCTAAGGTGGACATCCTATATTATCATAACAAAGATCAACAGTACTAACAAAAGGTGTGTATACCAATTTTAAAAGAAGAACTCAATTTTATGGTAACGCACGTCAAATATCATTATGTGGTGTAATGACGTTATATATAAAATTATGGAAACTAAAGGTAAAATTCATAGACCACCAACCCTATAATTGTGATTCTTTAAAAGTAAACTATCACGGTCTGATTTAGTACCATTTGAAATAAATCCATGAACCAAACGTCCTACCTAATTATGAGTAAAATGAGTTTTCACCACAATAACTTGGTTTATAAGAAATTAAATGAAGATATATTAATAACAAATGAATATATTACTGATGTGGATCCATAGAGACAGAAGACATAAAAAATATAATTCAGATGGAGGAGATCTATCAAAGTCTAGGATATTCTTAGAAGGAGAAACCAACAAGATAAAGTAGAAACACATTCTCAAGGATTAAGAAGAAAACATATGAATGGAGGATTTAACCTCATTAAGGTAAAAATGTCAATTCACCCTCAAAAATGGGTTTCATGGTTTTTCAAACCGTGCGCCAACCATGTGACTCCCACTACTTAGAAAAATCACCTCACATGGTTTTCCTACATGGTTTTCTCTAATCATGTTCAAACCATGTGATGAATAATTAAAGGGTACTAATTAAGTGGAACTAACTAGGAAATATAAGTGTAGGGTTTGGGAATCCTTGAGTAGCCCATGTTCAAAACCCATTCTCATCTACTAGAGCTGCATAGTTTCTTAATGGAGGATCATATGGTTTCATACAAATTGTGTGCCCCTATCATCCTTATTTGGTTTTGAGTTTCAAGGGTCCTACTCTCCCATACATGATAGAGAACCTCAGACACCCCTTGGGCCTTCAGCCGAGTCTAAAAAATGAATTGATGCAATCAATCTCTTATAATTACATTTCCATGCATAGTTAGAATAACCGAAAATTCCTCAAATTCAGAAATTCCAATTATATTCTAATTTTACCTTGTCTCCAAAAACATCTCGTTACAACCTTTCTACCTTAGAACATATAATCTCTATGAAAATGTGGAGAACATCAAAAAGATCAGTCAACCTACAATGGTTATGAAGACTCTCTTAAATAGACATGTTACGTCTCTAAATTACCAACACACCTCTTATAATTTCTTAATCATACAACACTTAATCCATCGAAACATGATCCAATTTTCATTTTCTATTTGAAACATCTAAATGGTTCTTACCAAATATCGTTTAACAAAACACATGATCACATTGTTATCCCTTTAAGTGTTTGGGTTATGGATCTCTCCACCATAGATTATAGCATCATAAGGGGAACTTTCTGAGCCATTGTTCCCTCAATGTCAAAAATATCATACAATTTATTCCCATAAACATTCTTGATATTCTCTCAGATGGATCTCTTTAACTGGAAGATCTCAATTAACTTTGAGGTCATAATAGAAACCTTATTTGGAAGAATGATCGAATCTCATTCGACCAAATAGAACTAGTCATGAAATCATTCCAAGTAGATAATGTCGACCCTTGCACCACACTCACCTTAACTTGATGATGTTCTTTAAAATAGATACTTTTGACTATATAAATTGAAAATGAGGATAAAAACTCAAACCACTCTAGCTAACTTATCTCAAATATTCAAGGATTAGATGGTCGACACACTACAGACTAATGTGTGATGACTTCCACAAAGGCTTCTTGTGTTTTACATGAACACATTCACTAAAGTCTGTACTTGACTTCCAATGATGTTCCTCATTCAAGTAATCACCTACCCATTTAATCTATCATTACCCTACATTAAAAAGGATTTAAACCAGATTCATCCCTCTAGAATATTCATCCATTACGCATTACCTCTGAGCTCTATAATAATTTCAGGGTAACCTCATATTTAATTAATTAGAGACCAAGTAACTAAACCATGGTACTCTATACTCCATGTTTACTAGAGTGATGTTGGAACAAGGCCACAAAATCCACATCAGATCACTGACTTAGCCTTAAATAACATCCGTCTGGCAGTCAATTCAATGGAAATGGTCAGTGGCCAAATGTTTTTCAAAGTCATTCTATATAGGAACCCAATTATCAATCATAAATAAATAGTCCTCCGCAAAAACCATACTTCCAGTACGTAATTTTTAAAAATCTTATTTTTTGAAGGAGAAGTACATTTGGTACTTTTAGCTTGATATAAAATGAACATTATCTTAATTTATCTAGATGATGTAAAGATACATGCCATGATTTTCACTAAACAAGAGTACACTGAGAGGGAATAAAGAAATACGAAATGAATTGAGACACCTCCATCATGACCACAAACAAGTGCTTAGAAAAGCTTCCAATGACTATAAGCAACGACTAGAAAGAAGATCAGTAGAACCACTGTAGGGAGACTTCTTGAATGAAGCTCGACTTCACATGTCTACGTATTGTTATTAACCAATCACAAGAATTTACCACCTAAGGCTTTATGTGACCATTCATGCTTAATAAAAAAATCTCATCCATGACTAATGGTGTTTCACAATGGTTGTGTACATAACCAACCACATCAACATAATGTTTCCTAGAAAGCACTAGCATGATTTGAAACATGCAAGATTCAAGGGAATTCAATAAATACAGACCATTTCCAATGGTCCTTATTTGTTATGTTCCTTCTACCGGTAATGGGATACATTCAATACGACTAGTGTGATTTTACTTATATTAAGAGTTTCCTATTCATTCAAATAAGAGGAAGACCATCTGATCATAATAATTCTTGATCAAACTCACCTAAAATCCCTAAGTGACACTTTTATGGGTCATGATCCAAAAATTTCACAGAATCCTACATGAAATCCAAAACTAACCAAACCTATATGTAAAAACAATTGATCTTCCCAGAATATCATCCAGAGCATTGTGATTAATGGATTCCTTTAACTCATTAGTCACTTTACTCTAGAGATGACCTGATAATGTACTAAACAGCTTAAGGCTCAACATTTACACCAAACTCAATAGGTTTGTTACATCTTTTAAGAACATGATGAGTACCTCGTAAAAGTTTGCACACTACCCCATGGTTTAGAAGTAAGATGACACATCCATAATACTATCCATAGGTTATCTTATCTATGCATCCAAGAATCAAGTTCTTTGTACAACAGATTTAACAAAACATATCATTTCCCCATAGGACCATTGACATGGATGATGATGTACCATGTCTCCCATCATTAAGGAAAAAGAGAGGGCCACATGACCTACTAAATGGGTGACCATTCCCTAAGCAAGTCTAACCTACTAAAATTGAGCATTACCTAATTTTAATTATAGTAAAAGAGGTTAAGTATTCCATGATATCCCATCAAAAGAAGGGTTTCATTTAGAATCTAATAGTTATAATAGGGACAATAGCACCCAAATGGTACCATAAGTCAGAAATATCACTGCATTTTCAAAGGAGTTTATGATCCTAGGATGATAACTACCTCGATCTGTCAACATAAAAAATCAAAAGTGATGACCCTATGACAAATTCATGAAACAAATATTTCATTATGTCTAATTCCCTTCATTTAATACCTTTATAAAAAAGTAAAATTCCTATGCAGAACTCTCACATTTCTATTCAAAGGTGACTCAATGAGACGAATAAAATTAACCGTGCACAAGGGTTTAAAAAACAACACCAATTAAGGTTCCACATTAGGTCATTGCATTGGATTACCTCTAAATATTATGCATTTATTGTTTTTGAAATAGATCATTATTATCCATTTATAATACTAAATCACTTGGTACTTGATTTAACTAACATATTAAGGAATAACATGAAATACTTATAGAACGTATTTCTTTAAAACATTAAACATTTAATAACATTCCATCATAAATTATCAAATCTAACACATAAATTCTATTTTAGGTTGTAAAAGATAAGGCAGCCTATGAGGGTTCTACTATGCAAACTAGGGTTCATTATAATGAAACCCAATAGTTGTTTCCTAATTTTTAAAGTTTCAAAGAACACAATGTGGGTTATATCATTAAAATAATTTCCCAATTAACCTATATGTGTCTAGTTGTGCATTTTTGAGTTTAAAGAATTTATTTTTGAAAAAAAAAGAAACATATTTTCCCTTTATGACCATTTAAAAGTCTTTTATGGTCATGTATATATAATGGTTTCATGATATTGGTTTGCATCTATAATTTATACAGCATCCATACACAACATATATTGCAGACTACCTCTTAGTTAATCAAAAAAAATTCACATTAAAATCTAAAATGTTTCACCATTGAAATTATAACAAAATGTGTCTAAAAGTATAAATCTCAACGATGGTTCGAGGACTTAGGTTTCCTTTTCCAAATTTTATGTTGTTCATACTACATAAAACTGAAAACATGTTCACATTCAATCGTAGCCAATAAATTTAGATCATGCAACCAATTACATACCAATAACAAATATGGGAATATTATCAATTATAGTTATAGAGTAGAAACATGCTAATAAATATAGATTCATGATAAATAGAAAAGACAGACTAAAAATTGGTAGCATGGAATATAATCACCTAAACATGGAAGTAGATTAAAAAGCTACATAAATCACCCCAAAATGTTATATTAAACATCAAGAAAAATAAATAACTAATCATGAACAAAATGAATCATGTTATTATATTACATAGCATGGAATATAATAGTTAGACTAATAATCACACAAGGCATATCATCACAATGATCTGGAAACCTACAATTGCAAACACATGGCATTTCATATGCACGAAATGTGAATAACTATGTGCCTATAATGATGAATGTAATTATACCTACATGGTATAACATTCCAATGAAAAAAATACCATAACTCTCAAAAATAATTAAGTTAAAAAAATTACACCAATCTATCTTGGTGAAATAATAATCAACTATAACAACAAAGAAAAAAACAACATCTCATTCCTTGTCCACATGGTCTTTCCCCCATACATGGGTTCATCACTCCTAGGTATGGATACTTAACAAGATATAATGTATTCCAAGTCTCATGTATACAAACCAAAAACTATGTGAAAAAAGGAAAAAGAAGTTCTCTAATACAACTTTATAATATCCCGACCCAATGGACTACTAAACCAATAACCGGACTGGTCACCACATGTCTTCAAGTGCACATCCACATATCAGAGTGGCTAAAAAGTAGTAGTGATGGTCTACAGAGGATATATTAGGGATATTATGACATTATGATTAGAGTAGTAAAATGGTGTATTAGGAAATAAATAATAGAAACTAGAAGATGTAGTAATCAAGGAAATATAGAGCATCGAAAGAATAATATAAACTAAATAATAAATGATTTCTAATTCTAATATAAAAGGATGCATGAATGTCCCAAACTTGATACACAACTGTAATAGTATGAAATCGATACAAGTACATAAATAAAACAGAAATGAAATAACCAAGGGAGTTCTCCATGAGCATCCTAAGATCTTGCTCAATCATGTGCTCCTAACTCCTAGGTACGTGAATGACAGCTTGAGCAATAGTCCATAATCCTATGAACATGATATCTACTCGAGTACCCTAGTTCAATGGTAGCTTTATAAAGGTGTTAGATATAAATCCTAGTTGGTTAACACCAATGGTGTCTATAACTAAATCCATTCCATGAATATCAAGTAAAGGAGTGAGCAGGTAAAAGAAAAAAATAATCAAACTAAATTAATAAAAACCATCCCATCATTGTTTCTTAGGGAAACATGATGGTCAAACCCTCTTTGGCTCATGGATAGAAATAATTTCTAATAAATTAATATATATATATATATATATAGTAATAACATATATATGTATATATATATATATAGTGTAGTTATATATTTCATCTGCCTATATAAAGCAAGTATGTGTGAATGTATGTATCCATATACCGGAAATACTATGTGCTGGTTAGGCCAGGGTGTAACTCAGTTATCCCTAACCAGTCCGAATGATCCAAAAATCCCATGAAATTGTGTAAATGCATAGAAACTCATAATGATTGGGAGACATCATTCTCATTACTCAATATGGAGAGGGTGTCATCATGTCAATAATTGAAGTTGTGAGTGTGACGTCATTTCATCACACAACAATGGACGTGGTGCTCAATGCCCATCATCCACATGTAAACATTAGTGTGAGATTCCATGAGCAACACCTAATGTAGGGGCTCATGATACCATAATTCTCAATACAACCCTTATTATCATTCCACAACCTATATCTACGAATCATCATATTTATAATAAATATCCACGATGTGGTACCTCTCATTCATTACATTTATTAAGATCTATCACAACTAAGGGAACCAAAATTTTAACCATTCACATAAGTCATGGTTGTAAAATTCTAAAATGATGCCTATTTGTACCACCCAATTCAAATATAATTAAATTAAACCATGTAATACATCCATCGAAGGAAATCTATGATGAAAACATAATTCCATTTAATGAATTAGTTTTAATTAAAAAATATGGAAATTAATTTGACAAGGTTGAAACATGCAATTAAAATTAAAATAGTCAATTTTGAGTTCACCTACTGAGAAAAATCCATTTATAAAGAAACTTATCACTTTGGATGTGTTTAGTTGAAACAAATTTTTATGTAGGATGGAAAATATTTTTTATAAACTCAATAAAGGTCATATCCCAAACCTATAATCTATCAAACAATGAAATCATAGAATATAAGAAATAACAAAGTAATATGTCCAAATATTTTATAAACCACTAAATATCAATTTTTAATTTCAAGAGAAACTCACCTCATTTGAGGGGTTTTATTATAAACATACGACATTGTTTGTCAAACAATTCATTTTTCATAGTTAAGAATCACACCCAAAAATATAAATTCCATTCACAATAAAGAATAATTATATTAAAACTAACTAACATGGAAATTATATTCATAAATGTTTAACATGACATTTAAGAAGTTTGACTGTTTTTTAAGAAATTTATAAAAAGGGAAAATCCATTATTAATCTATGATGAGTGACAAAAAGGCAATATGTGCTTTTCATCATTTAATTATAAAGGGGGAATTCAATCTGGCATGCCCAAGGGGTGCCTATGTTCGAGACTGACATTCTATAATGTCATAAAAATACACAATATCTATATTATAAGGTTCATATACTAATTGGAAACAATAACTAATTTTTATGGAAATGGGTGGAAAAGATCATCCTATGACACAATAATGATATTTATAAAATTATGAAAACATAATGAAAAATCCATATACCACCTACCTTATAATTAGTATGCTTCATTCATCCAATATCAAGGCCTGGTTTGGTCGAGTTTTGAATAAATTGAAGAAACAAACATCGTTCCTAAAGATAATGAAAATGAGCTCGCACCATGATAACTCGGTCAAGTGGAAATTAAACAATGATATTTTAAAAAGGAAGTAAGAGAATACCGATGTAGATCCATAAAGACTAAGGACATTCAAACTAGGATTTAAATAGAGGATATCTATAAAATCCTAGGTTTTTTAGGAGGATAAATCCATAAGATAAAATAGTATGGAACTCTAGAGGAAGAGGAAGAAAAAGGGAAATGAAAATTTAACCTCATTAAGGGAAAAATGAATAATTCACCTTCAAAAATGGGTAACATGATTTGGATTCATGGTTTTCCAAACTAGGGAGCAGCTATCCATCTCCCAATGATTAAGTAAACCAACTCTCATGATTGCCTCACATGGTTTTCTATAACTATGTGTTAACCATGTGATGAATAGTGTAAGGGTACTACCTAAGTGGAAGTAACCATGTTGTCTAGGAGCACAGTTTTCGATACCATTTGTAGCTCAACCACACCACCCCTACTCACCATATACATCCATATGGTTTTCTGTTGGATGGTAGCATGGTTTCAGACAAAACCATGTACCCCTTCTAGCCTTCTTATATTTTTCTTTTCACAGGTCTATCACTCTAATAACTTGACAGAGCACTCGAGGAACCCCATGGGAATTTATCCATCTATAAAAACAATTCATTGAAGTATTTAAGCTCTCTGAATAAAATTAAAAATACTAGTTCAAATAACCACCCAATTACTAGACTCGAAAATTCAAATTTCCCATAATTTATTTCCTCAGATCAAGATATGATTTATTATCAGGGAACTCTTCAATGTACATATAAAATAAAATTAATATTAATTAATATTCATGTAATTTGGAAAAAAATAATTTAATTAGAAAATGGGATGATAATGGTTTGAAATTAAATAATCCTATAAAATTTGTACATGTTGAGATTATGTTTTTACCCTTATCTATTTATTTTGACCTTTGTTAACTAGGATTGAAAATTACATTGATAACAATGTTTTTTACACTTTAGAGGTCAATATAGTTACTATAAAAGAAATTTTTTCCCATTATTGGACAGTAGTTGATATTATAAAACATATATAATTTAATTGATAAACGATAGGTTTTTTAATAATTTTAAATAAATTTGTAAAATATTATTTATTATAAAATGGATTTTTTTTCATTTTGGAATTATTCAATTAATATGAGTTTGGAAGAAATGTGAAAGAAATTGAAATATGATATAATCTATTAAACTATATATAATATGTTAGTTGTACCTAAAAAAATCTTTGAACACAATAATTCTACAATATTATATTACCTTTAAGATTTTTATAATCATTTATTTTATTTTTCCTATTAAGGGATTAAATATTATGTTACATTTGATTAAAAATTTAAGTTAAGCATTTCATCCATAAAGAGTTTAAAAAGTACCATGGTAAAAAAATCATTCAAATTTAAAATAAGTATTTATAAATGAACATAAGGGTTATGTATCCTTATCACAAATTATTATAGAACATAAAATCAAGAATGTAAAATATTTGGAATTTTTCATTTAATTAATTAATTTTAATGTCAAAATTAAAATCTTATTTCACTAATATGAAATATTTTAGGAAAATGTATGAAAAATTCCAATATAAACTTTTCCAAAATAATAAAGTTAAGTTTTATGGAAATTTTTAATCCATTTGATATTATTTTTAACCTTCATCACACAATTTACCCTTTCTATAGTGATTATTACTTAATATTTAAAACATTAGTGATGAATAAGAATAAAAAGAGGACTATTTGAAAAAATTATACATACTGATTTGAGAAATTTAATTTATTTTTCAAGATTTAATTAATATATGTGGAAAATAATAATTGAAAAATAAAACCTCCAAACATGATAAAACAAGTTTTCTAGAAATATATCCTTTAAAGTACAAAAAACATTTATGCCAAATATTGTATTAAATTAATTACCAAGTAAATAGATGGATTTTTATTAGTAAAAAGAAAATAATGATATTTTTTATCTAATGAAAATACAATTTTACTTTGGAAATACTTTAAAATAAAATACAATTTTCAATAAAAATATGTGTTTTAAACTATTAATGGAAATAACCATCAATTCATGAATGTCTCAAAATCACACCTTAATATAATTTTGATATGTTCATTTAAAAAATTATATACTTTTTATAAAATAATGTCAAAAACATTTTCTGAAATTATTTATAATATTCTCTCCAAAAATGAAATAAAAATAATTTTTGAAGAATCTTGTTTCCCACTCATAAACCAACTCTATAAAAATTGGGAGATTATTTACCAACTATTTATCAATAAATTTTCATTAATATTGGCCTTTATATATACTTCATAAAGTATTTAATACTATTAATACAAATAAAATTTATTGTCCCTCTAATAACAATCATATTTGAATAAGAATATCTCAGTGTTCATTCAGGCTCAGTATTGTGTGTCATATACTATATCGAATGTAGTCTTATTTTTAAAATGTTTAGTTGTAACACTATAACACTTTAATACATTTAATTTTTAGAATTTGAACATGATTTCGATAAACACTATTTTTTTCTTTTAGAAATAACTTTTAACAAATCCCTCACCATAAAAAGGGTTAAGAAAAATTCATCTTGATAATTGGGAAATTAAAATAGAAAGGTCATTAAGAATAACGCATACTATGATTCTAAATTGTAGAAAAATAGTATGTAGTGAAATTTTGGATAAAAAATAATTAAATAATTTATAAATTATGAAGGAGAGTTTTCTAAAACTTTTATCATAATGAAGTAATTGATCACGATATTTTTTATTTCCATGAAACCATAAACTTGTGAAGTGTCCAAAATAACATCTATTTATCCAAAAAAAATGTAATATGATATTTTTTTCATGTTATTATTCCATGATTTATTGAAATACATTACCATATAACTATGAACATAACTAAATATAATGGATTGACAAGTATAATTTCATTCTTTATTCAGTTTCAAAAAAAATCTTTTTCTACAAATAAATATTATTCATGAGAATATTTTATTGCATAAATCACTAAAATGAAGATCTAATAGTCCAGAAATTCCACAAGTGGATAATAACCTATTTAATTTTTTATTAGTTATTATCCAAAAAAATTGTTAGAATAATGTTGATAGTTCCCAAAATGGGTAAATCATCAAGTGAATAAATAACATATTAATATTCAAAATTCATTAATAACACTAAAGGATCAACATAGATCAATAAATAACTGTTTATCCCAATTAACCATTACAATCTCAAAATTTAATACTTTTCGTACAATAAAATATTTCTCATACTTTTCATCATACATACACTACAATTTAATTTCATCCATTAGAAATAATCCTCCCCATTAATCATAAGCATCAAATATAACTCTACATACTAAAATTTATCCAAAAATATCATATATTACATCAAAATCCAATAACATAAAACCAAAAAAGTGGTTTTCAAGCCTTTTAACATATGATAAACATTAATAATATAATCTCGTTATATTTACAATTACTTCTACATTAACCTTACATAAGGAACCTTAATCTCTCAAGATATCTAATCCATGATCTGATGAAAACTATAATATACTAGAACCTACACACAAGGATCTTGTACTAAAAACATAATTGGTATTTTTATCAATTGGATACCAATATATGTAGCCTAATTTTAACAATCCAAAGTAAAAAACATCATGGAAAATATTGGATAAATTACTTACCAAATGACTTTTTATGTTTATATTTTTAGATATTTAGGTTATACTCTTACATAAAAACATGGATACATTTATAAATGGTTTGAACATATATTCACTATCTCCAAAATAAATTCACATCTAGTAATGTTCATTGAAATAATATAATTATGACCTTTCATTAAAACTTAGTGAATGTAAACATAGTAAAGGATGATATCAGATGTCCAGTAAGTATAAAAAAGGAGATTTTAATGGTCATATAAACATAATATGAGAATAAGAATATTCAAACATGAGCATTGAATTTGAAAACCATTACCATCATATCATAAATCATTATCATTATTTATGGAATAAATAATAGATTTTAATATAGACTGACTCATAATGTAATCAAAGAACATTGTCTATGGGAGCCAAAGATTGTTAGAAGACATAAGATCTTGGATGAAAAATGGTGAATAAAATAATTTCCTTAGTAGTTAAGGCTCACAACTAAGACACTATCACATGGTGAATATAATTCTGTCATATATTATGGTCACTCTCTATTCACATTAATAACATCTCATGATGAAAATACATTTTGAAATGAATTATATATTATTCAGTTTTAATCCATAATAACATTTACATGACTATGTGTCACATAAAAGGAAATCAATTACAATGTATAATAATTAGAATTTACCCTTAATAAATGGGTGGAAAAATCATTCTCTTTTTGACAATCAAATGTAATTTAATAAATATTCCAATAAGAATAACGAATAAAATATTTTGGAGGTGTATACTTGAGTACAAAATTATATATCTAAAACAATATTTATTTTGGAATGAAAAGATTGAATGAGATCTTCACAAATAGATTATGTAATTGGAAATATCCCCTAAAATAAGTTTTTTTAAGAAGGAATTTTAAAAATGAATTCATGGAATGTATTACCCCAAAAAATGAACATATACTAAGGTAGGTATATACGTTAGAGAAATATATACTAAATTTAGAATCATTTCATAAATATAAATATATAAAATACGTGTGTTATATAGATAAAGTTTATACACTAATGAAAAATAGTGGTTTAGATAGATTTCCTATATCGAAGTCAAAAATTTAACCAATATAAAAAAGTCCATGAAATAACTATTGAAAATTTTAAAGGTGTATTTAAATAATTGAATGGTAATTATGGTGGGAATGTGTATTCATGTTGTAATTTTTAAATCAAATATTATGTTCACAACTTTGGTAAAGGTTACCTTGTCTCAAAAATAAAAAGAAGATTCTCCTAAAAAAAATTATTTACAATAAAACATGTTTTAAAATTATATTAAATTATAAATGTATATTATTTAATGTAATTATTGATATAATTTTTAAAAATTTTATATGGAAGAAAATTTTACTCATATAATATAAGATAAAATAATAGTTTCATTTTCAGAAAACTTTCCATATGTTTTATTCGTCATAAAGGTAAGAAATGGAATATAAATATGTAAAAAACATTTATATCTATGAAAGAATAAATGGTATATTCTTCATGAAAATAATGGAATATTATTTCCTCTCAAATAACCATGAACATAAAGAATCTCTAAATAAAATTATATTATAAAATAAAACCTTTATAGCCTTGGTAAATTTTTAAATCAAAATTCAGTAAGATTATGAATATTATATGACATCAATAAAGAAAAATGAATTAAAATAATTTTTATTTAAAAATTAATTAATGGGGTTATAATTACACCATTCAAGCAAATCGTGGTTCGTGACATGAATAATGTCTCAAGATAATGAGATTGAGACAAAGAAAACCCTTGAAAATAACATAGTTGTTTAAGTGATAATAAATCTTTGATGTGACTATGTGAACATATTTAAATCAAAATAAAAACGATAAAAAGATAATAAATAAATTATAGATCCATTCATATAAAATAATTACATAATGAAGTAAATATACTCTAAGTATAACCCAAGGACTGAAAATTGAATGAGGAAACATCTCACCACATTGTAACTTTCACATCAAATCAACTTAAATAAAATGAAATGAATTGAAACATAAAATAGCTTCAAGAATTATGGATTTATTATAAAAAAACAAAAGGGTAAAATACAAAGTATAATATAAATTGGGTGAACAACATTAAACCATTCCTCAATTAATTGATATTAAGATGAAATCTCTTACTAGGAGTCCAGATATGCCTTTCGTGTCCCTTAACACCTGTATAATAAACATATATAAATTTGTTTATTATATAATACAATTTTATATGATTAAACCCTTATAATTATTATTTTTTAATTTATTTTAATTTCATATTTAATTATATTATACATTATATCCATGTTTAGTGTTTTTAGGATATATGGTTGATAATTTTGAAATGGCTTCAGTTTGTTGATTATTGTCAAAGGGGTCATTATTTCATAATTTCTTGAATGAAAATATAGTAACAAAAATTAAAATTTTACATTTATTATAAATTTAATATCAACTATTAATGGTTTTAATGAAAAATGTTCTATGTTAGAATTGTGGACACTATAGGCTAAAGGTATACATGAGTAATATTTTAATTTTTAAACGATCATGATAAAAAAAATAAAAGAATTACTTATTGCTAAAAAAATAAAATTATATCACAAATCCTATATTATTTCATTAAATAAACCTATATTTATTAGTCATGTGATGTGGTAATTTTGAACAACTCACATCAATTTGTGGAGGTAGTAATCTGCACGTACATTAGATTGATGTTATCATACTTCAATGGATGCAATGGTATGAGAGTAAATGATACATTTTATTTTGAAAAAGATAAATATGTCATGAAATAATATATAAATATATATATATATATACATGGAATATATCAATAAAACCCTCTATAAGATGTGGCGGTGTAAAATTTATTACATCGGTTCGTGAGGTGATAGTCCACCATTCACAAGAATGATGATTTCATTTCCCATTTGATGGAAGTGGAAACATATGTATGTGATTACATTAACACAATAAAATCTCTCTACAAGTAATATAGATTTTTTATTATTTTAACATGTTTAAATAATATTTTTTGGTGGAAAATAATAATTAAAACTAAAACATTAGTTTAAAGACTATACCTCTTCTCCAAGGAAGTTCCATTTCTTTACATATTAACCCCTATAATGTTGGTATTATGACCAATATAATACCTCTAAAATATGGTTAGGTGTGTTGGGAATAGATTTTGGATTGTATTTTGAAACATAAATAACATTTAATGGGTTAATAAAAGAGAAGATTAGGTGCCTTATTACAAGTGATTGGAGGGGCACTCATAGAATTACAAAAAATATTAAATTAATGGAAAATTAATTTTCATAGGGAAAAATCTCTAAAATTATATAATTCAATGACAGGGTAATAATTTTTATAAATAGAATTATTCAAAAAAAATGGACGTGTTTATATTATTTTTTTAAAATTATATCATTTCTTTAATCTTAATTAACCCACTTTGACAATTACCACATATGGGATGACAATGATTCTTTTTAAAGCTAAAATGTTCAAATGTTTGGGATGTTTTATAACCAATTATAATGTGAAAATGATTAAAATGAAATTAATTGTATTAATATATGTATAATTTATGTAATTATACTTTATAAAATAATTAAATATAATTTATTCTTATAAAAAATTTATACAAAAAACAGTTTTGAATTAAATTCGGTGTTTCTTCCTTATTCTTCAGAAAATAAAACATCGTAGAAAAGTAACAAAAATTCACCCTAAACTAAATTTTATGATCCATTATCAAAAATTTATTTTATTTTTAAATATAAAATTTATAAAATTTCAAAAAATTTGACTTCAAATATGTTCTCCAATAAAAGGAATGAAAAGTTCCTTTACAAAAATATTGTTTTTTATGTGCAAAAATGGGTTTGTAAACATTTTATTCCTATAAAATAAATTTTAGGAATATAAAAAAAATTAATTAATTGAATAAATAACATATTTATTTATTTTCCATAAATATTTGTAATTAATTTAATTTATTAATAAAAAATGCCTTTGGGAGCATATAAATAAATATATTTCCTTTATAATAAATAGGTTTCTATATTTTCATTTCTAATTAATGAATTCATTTTATATTTATGTAAAACATAAATTTTAATAACTTATCTAATCCTTTTCATAAATAATGATTTAATGACAATTTTATATGATATTATATTTAATAGTAATATATTGATTATTGGTAAAGGAAAGTCTTGGGTATAATGAAAACTAACGAAAAAAGTTGTTCTTCTGTAAAACACAAGAAAACTCAATGTTTTTCATTATATTATATAAAATATATATAATTTCATTAAAATAATAAATATAACATAATTTATTCTGATTTTTTACACTATCATATAAATTTTACTCTTTTATAATATTTAGGTTGTTACATTCTCCCCACCTTAAGTAAATTGTGTCCTCACAATTTAAAATCGATCATGGTAAAAAAATGGATATTTGAAAATATATTTATTAAAATCTCACATCATTAGAAGTGTTTGTGAAATATATTCTAAAAAATAGATAATGGTAAGTTTAAATTTAACTTGGACTAACATATAACTAGGTGTCTAAGTATGAGAACATTAGGGGAAAGTGGAGATACATACATGGATGAAAAATAATAAATATTTATAGGGAGTTATTGAGGTCAAAGGTCACAAAAACGTTAATGAGAAATGGATTTTTGAGGTATTAAAATCCATAAACCAGTCTCAATTTTTAAGACCATCAGTACAAAAAAATACTTTTTGGGATAACATTATTTCGTAATCATTTTCCTAATGTTGACTAATTATTTTAAAACCAAATTATATAATGAAATATAATTTCTTGGTATATTTATATATACACAATTTCATCCTTTTATTATGCTTCAAAAAAATTATAATTCATATATTACATCGTGAAATGGATATCCAAAAATTAACTTTGATTCCTAAAGTACTAAAATAAAAATTTAATGGATCTAAGGGTCCATAAAAGAGAGAAAAGTATAACTATTTTTCTCAAAAAAAATATTGTTTCTGACGCTTTCATCGGGGCACATGCATCCGTCTGTGGAGGACGTGCAGTTATTGCCGAGTATTCCCGATTTCCAAAGGCAGGCGACATCTGTTACTTATCCATGGAAATTTTCTCCTTGATCTAAACAGGATGATGGGATATCGGTCCTTCCTTATGTGGATTCCTCCTTGGAACTTTGCACCTAGTCTGGGTCTCCCTTAATGATTAAGTCACGGTTCATGATTTTTATTCCCGAGGCTATATCTTTGTGGACACTGGTTAATGACACTACTTCTGTCATGCCATTCCATGGGGTCTTGACTTGGTAGCAACCTTCGGTCGGAGTAGACGACAACATCAGGCATGTTGGAGAAACTCGGGATCTGTGGACATTGGGGAATATGTATTCTTCCTCATAAGAGGGAATCTCAAGGGTGTAGAACCCGAGGCATCCCTTGTCAATCGTGTGGTATCTTCTGTTGGAGGCATGTCTCTATGGATTTCCTCATCATTCCATTTTTAACATGGGGTATGACATGAGTTTAATGTTTAGTAGATATGGTTACACCAAGGGTGTGTCTTCTGAGGATTTCCTTAGGCATATCATGTTTAACACGAGTTAGGTCATGATTTTAACATCTTGCGGAGATGGAATGAGGGTGATCAGAATGTCCCATAGGGATGGATCAGATTGGTACATCCCTAGTAGGGAGCTCCAGGAGTGTTTACCAGGCAGATGGGTTAGAACTCTCAATAAGAGAAGACCAAGGATGTTGTGTCCCATAAAGGGAAGATCTCACATCGTGAAGGCTGACCTAGGCACCACTGATGGTAGATCAGGGAGAGTGCACCTCAGAATGGGTTAACACCAAGGTTTATAATTTGCTGGGATAGAACCTCGTGGAGGTTTCCTATGTACCCTATGCAGACAATAGGGATCAAAACCCACATAGTATGAAGGGTTGATGAATCAGGGTGTACACAGACGACAACAAGCCGAATATATGCTGGGGATTACTCTTGGATATAATCCCATTGCAAGAGGGATACTCTAGGGTGGATGGTTATAGATGTTGTGGGGTTTATGCATGGTTAGCTGACCGGGTTCCGTAAGGAGCGATGCTTGGATGAATTTTATGATCTCACCAGGATGCGGTGGTTAGGGTATAAATTAGGATGGATGATGGAGAGTTTAATGAAGTGGAATGGGAATGAGATGGAGCTGTCATGAAGGTGATGGTAGGGTTGGGCTTGAGCCTCAAAGAAACATTCTATGTATCCCCGTGGTAGGGAATCAAAGTCCTCATTGTTTGGTGGGATGATGGGACACTTGAGGACACGACCCGTGAGAATGGACACATAGATGGGATCTGGAGGAAATAGAACCTCTAGGTTGGGTGATGACCTTCCTGAAATAGATAGGCTCGAGGGAGAGATCAGGATGAGACAATGGAGATGATCTTGAACCACAGGGAGGCTTCCTACATATCCCCGTGGCAGGGAATCAAAGTCCACGTAGTTCATCTAAATAAAGATTACCGTCAATTGGGGACTAAAATAGCTTACCATTTATTGGGGGCACAACGGCTTACCGTAGGATGTGGTCACAACGGCTTACCCCTAGATGGGGTCACAACTGCTTACCGCTGAATGGGGTCACCACAGCCTATCGCTAGATGGTGGATGCAGTTTAACGTCGTGTAGGATAAAAAGGGGGAACATATTTTAACGTCATTTGGGACAAAGGTTGCCTGACCTAAAGGGGATTGGAACCAATGGATGGTGGTCTTAAACCTCAAGGGGGATTCCTACGTACCTTGCCTTTGCATGTATCAAAGACCATGTATTTGAGGATGGGTGTTGATGAGCTGACGTGAAGATGGTCGGGACTGATGGGTGTTGGGATATAACTACAGATAGGCTTCCTATGTACCTTGCCTTGGCAAGGATCAAATACCACATAGTTCACTATGGGTGTTGATTAGCCACTGAGAAGATGGTCGGGACCAATGGGTGTGGGTCTTGAACCTCAGGGAGGCTTCCTATGTACCATGCCTTGCCAAGGATCAAAGACCACGTAGTTCAGGATGGGTGATGATGAGCCGATGTAAAGATAGTCGGAACCAATGGGTGTTGGGCTTGAACCTCAGGGAGCCTTCCGACATACCTTGTCTTGGCAAGAATCAAAGAATACGTAGTTCAAGTTGGTTTTTGTTGAGACGATGTGAAGATGGTCGGGACCAATGAGTAGTGGGATTGAACCTTAGGGAGGCTTCCTACGTACCTCACCTTGGTAAGGATCAAAGACCATGTAGTTTAGGTTGGTGTGTGGGGCTTACACTCTAGGATATTCATAGAGGATTTCAGGGTCGATGCTTTCTACTCTAACCCGATGTGAGCCGTGCACGGTGTGAGATACTAGAGGCAGCAAGGACCTGATGATCACAGTGCAATGGTGCATCCATGAAGGGTGGTGAATGGGTCTTACGCAAGGAAGCTGCCCGGGTGATGTTTTGAATCAGCAACAGTGAATGGGGATTACGAAAGGAAGTTTCCTGAGTGCTGCTATGGAGAGACAATAGTGAATGGGGCTTACGCAAGGAAAATGTTTGGGTGCCGCTATAGTGCAGCAATGGTGAATGGGGATTACGCAAGGAAGCTGCCAGTAATGTCTTTCTCATGTATGGCCATGAGGGCATCCCAACCCACTGGTGGGTTGAGGCCTTAACCTATGCACTATCCCACAAGACAGATAATGCCAAGGGTATTAGAACCAGTTCGAACAAAGGGAGATGAAAAGTGTGAATCAAATGCCCGACATTGGAAATAAAATGAGGGTGGCGTAACGATGGAGGATAATTGTAGACCGTGTTCGAAACACAGTATCCATATCACATTAGCCTGAAATAGGGACAAACAAATGAGGGTCGACCGCTGACCATGTTCGAAACAAAAGATCTAACATGAAGTATTGTTCAATGTCTTATGGGGCCTTGTCCCGGGAGGGTAGGTGAGCCAATGCGGCATGGGACCAGGCCGTTAGGGGGTCCCTTTAGACATGGAAGAGGATAGAGATCTTAATGAAGGACATGCAAAGCATGAGGTGGAGTGATGGAACGTTTGAACATATTCCAATAGTCTTGAAATTATTCCACTGTAATCATGGCATGATGTATCTTATGCTTAGAACATAAGGAATCTCTTATTTGGAACAAGATGTATCATATTATTGAATGATAGATAATTCTATAGTTTATAGTCATGTTGAAAGGATTGTTGTCATCTTATTCTAGGTGTGTAAGGAATCTCTTGTTTGGAGTAAGAGGAATCCTATGTTTAAAACATAGGGTGAACTATAGTTTATATTCATGTAGAGAGGACTATTGGCATCATACGCATAGAGCATAAGGCATCTCTTGTTTGGAGTAAGAGTCATCCTATGATTGGAACATAGGGTGTTCTACAGTTTAGAGTCATGAAGAAAGGACTGTCAGCATCTTATGGTTGGCATATAAGGCATCTCTTGTTGGGAGCAAGAGGAAACCTATGTTTGGAACATAGGGTGTACTACAATTTATAGTCATGTAGAGAGGACTATTCACATCTTACACTTGGATCATAAGGAAACTCTTATTTGGAGAAAGATACATAATATGTTTGGAACATAGGGTTAACTACAGTTTATAGTCATGTAGATAGTACTATTAGGCATAAGGTGCCTAACAGTGGATGGTGTTGGGACTTACACAAGGGAAGTACTTTTTGGTTAAACCTGGCATAACATCCAAGTGATACGGTTTGGATGAGTTTCTTGAGGAATGGTTTGAATCAAGGTACACAAGGAATTGATGAGGACAATCTCAACTCACGACATGAGAAAACAAATGAAGAGGAATATGTTGACTCATGGTGTTTAATGGTGTGCGGAGTAGTATCCCAAATCATGGTATTCCATAGATGGAAGGGGGTGCGCATAAGGGTGCAATGGAAAATGCCAACACCCCGGCCCAAAAAGTTCATTGTGCGACTCTCCATTTTTCATGGGGGTCAGTAATGGTAGTGGAAGGATAGACCCGGAAGGCCGGGACCATAGCTCAGCACTGACCCTGAGCGGGGGTACGGGGAGCAGCCCACATGGTATGGAACTATGGGTGTGAAGGTAGGAGCATCACAAAGGATCGATCTTCATGAAGTAGATTCACAGAGCAAAGGGCTCATGGAGCATGGGGTCTCATGGAGCATCTTCCCAAAGGAAATTTTCTCACAGAGCATGGACTCGCGGAGCAGTTTCACAGAGGAAAGATGCTCGCTGATCATAGACTCACGGAGAAGCTTTTTGAAGGGAGCTTCTTGCGGAGCATGGACTCATACAAAATCTTCGCAAAGGAAGCTACTAGCGGAGTATGGACTTGTGGAGCAGTTTTGCGAAGGAAGCCACTCGTGAGGCATAGAATCATAGAGCCACTTCGTGAATGAAATCAGAGCTCTGTGAAATGGGAGATCAGCCGCCCAAGGGGTGAAGTGACTATCGTCATGAAGGGGGGTGAGCCAGGTATTTATTGGAAAGAGGCACCGCGAAGCAGAGGCCTCTCGGCGTGAAGATAGAGCTTGCTCCATGGGGGGTTCATGAACGTCAAAGGAGCTCACAGATCATCCCAACCCCTTACTCGGTGGTGGGTTTTCAAATGTTAAAGGGGTTTGTGGAGCATCCCACCTCATTGCTCCACGGTGGGTTCGTGAATGTCAAATGGGTTCATGGAGCATCCTGTATCTTTTCTCCACGGCGGCTTCGCGGAGGAGGAGCTTTGCTCTAGCAAGGGGCATCAGACTCTCCGGTAAAGTTATCTTGCTCCGTGATCGCGGAGGGAGCTTCGTGAATGGGCTCCGCGAACCAGTTTTCCCGCCCAACTTCCAACTGACCATAACTCCTAATATGTAACTCCATTCAAGCCCTAGGACCTACCAAATCAAAACTTGTGAAACAGTCTACGATCTTGGATCATGGATGGAAGCATTCTAAATATTTTGGGTAAGAGTTTTCATATACAAACAATTATCCAAATTCAAT
Organism: Viscum album; assembly: GCA_963277665.1. Taxonomy (NCBI): domain Eukaryota; kingdom Viridiplantae; phylum Streptophyta; class Magnoliopsida; order Santalales; family Viscaceae; genus Viscum; species Viscum album. Next base: position 1,827,100,012 of record OY728119.1, on the reverse strand, counting down.
ATTGTTAATTTAAAAATATATAATCCTAAAAAGTAGGACTACTAACTTATTAATAATATTTATTTATAAATTTGTTTTACCACATATAATGAAATATTTACCATGACATTGTGTATGTCAGTGGTTGGCATTGAACCCTTATCAACCATCAGTCATGGGTTCATGTCTTACGGGATTTCTAGACTTGATGGGTTGTTACCTAGAATAAAATTAGTCCATTTCTAAAACTATATTAATGTAAGATTAAAAATAAATATGATGCCAATTATTGAAATATTTTTAATCACTAAATAGCCTTTAACTAAGGGATTCAATAAAACCCAAAAATATATATACTTCATTAATTTTATTTCTACATATTTCATTATTTTTACTAAACTTTTCCCCATAGAAGAGGCAATTTACTCATTTAATAATCATGTGTCCATTATTTATGGTATTGAACTACAAATGGATCCATAGATTATGTGTTATTTTCTTATTTCATACTCTTCATGTTTCCTCATCAATTCTTTTCTTTATGTCCTTATTTCCCAAACATAATGTATTTCTCTATTCCATTGAGTCACTTTTCTATGTATATCCTTTAAATTTCTTGCATGATAGAGAGTAATATATTTTTATATCTATGGTCTCCAGCACATGAGCTCTCAAAATCCATTTTCTTTCTCTTCATTAGTGAGTTCTAGAGTTTTTTAACGTTTATATTGTTAATAATATTTGAGGAAAACTGATTATTCATAGGCACAATATCCATCACTCTTATAAACAACATATTTTGATTAAAATTATCACCACCTTGTCCCCTATTATCAATGATAAGATGACCCCGTTGGGTTCTATCCATAGACTAAAACCAGAAAGAGTAGTGTGAGTAAAAATTGTTCTTGTGAGATAAACAAATAACAGTTTATAGGATATCAATATCATGAAACATTTTTGTCGATAAAAAAAACTATAGATTTAACTTAGATCATTCATTTTCATTTCCTTTTGAAATCATTTATAATGTAATGGAAATAAAATGTGAATTATCCTAAGCATATCCCATGGGAGTGTCAAAATAGGCTTGTAATAAGGCCCATTCCCATATACCATGTTATGATTGAGTCATTATCAATGCAACATTTTGGAGTTTTTACCCCTGAGTACATCTATGTCAGAACCACGTCAACTTGTAGTTTCCAGAAAGGGATGTATTTCTAGGAAAATTGCATAATCTCTATCTACCTGAAACGTTGTGATGTTCCTATATAATTATTCTCAAATTCAACCTTAGGGTTATTATATATAATCTGTGTTCTTATAAATATAGTTCACATAGATTATAATAAACTCATTCTGATACCAACTATATAGAACATACCCTAGCTTTCCATAGTTGGTGTCATTCTACCATTACATTAATATTAGAAAAAATTAAATCACATCACAAAGGTCCAAAAATATTATTATTCATTCTAAACATGATAAATACATGATTATTTCTTTAAAAATGAATATACTAGTTAAAAAAATATTTTTTTATGATATTAACATTATTCTATCTACTGTATCATTTCTTATCTTTCTTAGTACACTTCATGGAATCCTAGGTAAAAGACATAAAATAAGGGTGTGATTAAATTCTTAGTAAGGGTAAGTATAGTAGAAGAAATATTCAATAAAATATAATTATCATTATTGAATGATAATTAAATAAACACACATGTCATGTATTCAATGAACAAAAATGGAAGCGAATAAACAATATATAAAGGTAAATAACTGAAAAAGCATGTCATTTAAATAACTATTTGTGTAATAATTGATTTTTATTGGAAAATAGGTGAAAAAATCCTTTTAATCAAAGGATTGATAATGAAATACATCCATATAAATTTTTATAGAAAAACTATTATAGATAATAATAATTATATACTTAATAAAGTAAATTATTAATTATCAGATGCAATGTTTCCCAAGAACATGGTACCTTTAATGTTAATACTTTCCAAAATATGCATTTTTATAATATTATCAACACCATTTACAATACTGTTTAAATCTATGAGTATAAACCCATCTATTATTCTTAGAAAAGAACCAAAAAGTTTATTTCCAACTAATTCTATCTTATCAGACTATTGATGCACCAAGTGGAATGATTTAAAAAGTCTCTAAACCATTTGTTGCATGTCTAAATCATTCCTCACATATCAATTAATTGATTTAATTCAGAAACTGGGATACTTATCAAATATCTATATATAGTAAAGTATAATGACTTATAAATATCTCCCATGTAAATCAAGAAACTTTTATTGTAATGACCATCTGTAATATTGTTATACATTTTAGGTAATGAAAATATACATGATATATTATAGGGATAATTAGGATAAATTCAATGTTCAATGTTCTCAAGAAAATCAATATTTCATGGGGACTACAAAAATGAATCACAAAAGTGAATGTAATTACTATACTTGAAAAAGTAAATATTAATCCATCCATAGAAAAAATCCGGATGCTTTCATTATTAAATATAAACATTGGTGTAAGAATAAGTTTTGTTTCTATTTATGAAATTTAAGTCAAATATTAAAATATTATTGAGGAAAAAAACATTTTATTTTGAAAATATTTTTGAAAAATGTTTCATTGAAATCAATTTTAAAAAAATAATTTTTTTAAAAACAATTGAAAATTCTATTGATAAATAGTTTTGAAAAGGTAACAATAATTTTTTAAAAGATATTTAAAAAACATGGGTTTTAGAGAATAAAATATGTCTAACCCTATATATAAATGGATTCATGTTCCTTAAATAAAATTTATAAAACATTTTTAGTACCAAAGAGTGGGAAATTGTGATATTACATGTAAAATTGAATGAATAACCATAGTATATGAAAATTGAAGGATTTGTTAAACAATGATCTAATAATTTCTTCTACTATAAATTCAATTGTTAATAATCCCAAAAAATGAGATTGTGAAGTCAAACCTAAAAAATACCTTAACATGGAAGAGAGAGTAAATAAATAAATTGAGTATGTGTGTCAACTATGAATGCAAAAAAAAAATAATAAAATATATACTAAAATTGATTACCCACATTATATTTGAATATTAATGATAAGGAAGATGTAACACAACCCAATGAAAGGGAATCATGTTATGAAATTCTTTACCAATTAGTAAATTTTAATTTAATTACCATCAAAAGAAAAAATTAAAATGAAGATAAATTAATTTAATATATAATATATCAAAATGGTTATTACATACACCACCAATAATAAGTATGTGTTGAATATGACATTTATCTGATAGATGTAAAAAAATTAGATAATATTCCCTTACCTTGCATTTTCATTTGGGTGAAAATCCATTAAAATCATGTATAAAGGTTTTAAAAATGACACTAACCTATTAATGAACCATAAAAATAGTTATAATATATCCTATAATATTCTTATAATATCTTTTTACCAATTTTTTAATAATCTTTCACTGTTTTTTTCTATTTTGTGTGTTAATTGCCTAGTTTTTCAAATATGGTTTGACTTGTTACATGTTATTACTATTAATTAGATCATGATTTAATAATATATATAATTTAATACTTGATTTAAATATCTTATATATTCATTATAAAATTATTTATAATAATCCATAATATTTTGAGATAGTAAAAAATGCACCATTCATTAAGATGGTAGGTTGTACGTATGCATGAAGGCTACTTCCAATACATTGATGTATTAAATAAGTGAAAATTAAATCCTAGATATATATTGTATAATTAAAATATCATATTTATGTCATTTATTAAACATATTTTTATTTAAACCATCCTTTATACATTCCATTTATATTGGGAATGAATTTCATCGCTTTGAGGAGGCGGTAGTTGACACTTCCACAAATGATGTTATCGTATTACCAAAAAAATAGAAAGCATGAAGATATGTGAAATATAAAAATTATAGAAAAATAAGTATAATATATATATATATTTAAAGACATTTTTTACATCAAGATACTTACCCAGGGGGTGTGCTAATGGAAAAAAAATGAATGCCTTTATTTCATAATGTGGTAATTCACCTAACACGAATTGTAAGAATGTTACAAATTTTTTGAAAGTTTGTGTAGTTATAGAATTAAACCTTAACATATAATATAATTATATTTATGATAATTATATTATTATATAATCATAGAGTGAGAATAAATTAAGAGGTGGAGAAACAAATAGAACATAGATGCATATTGATGAATGTTTTCGCATTTTCAAGTAACACCTTTTGGTTTATATGAAATACCCAATTTTTGGATTTGATCCCAATTATAGGATTATATAATTAGGGGAGAGATATTGGGAGATTATTTTAGTACTGTTTTGGTGAAAAAAAATGTCTTTATAGTTGTAAATTATTAGGTTGCGTGAGTTCCCTTTTATAGTGGAGGAGGAGTGGCATTCTTGTAAATTTTGGAAAATGGAATTCCCCCCACATTTTTCCCATGCCATGTGGCTCCTATAATTTCTAAAATTATATATAAGTTATTATAGGGTAAAAATATTAGAATATAATGCCTTTTGAAAAATATTCTAGGTTATTTTCTCTCTTATGATTAAGGTTTCTTACCTTGTTAAGTTAATTTTCCTCTTAATCACTTTGATTAATTTTATTTCCATTCAAATTAATTTTTTGTAAAAATATAAGTTAAATTTATTAGAAATTATATATTATTTTTATTCTGGATATGAAAAATATTTTTCAGAATTCTAATCATATAAGTTGCAGAAAAAATTAAATTTAATCCCATAGGTGTGACCACAAAGCAGGTTTGTAATGTAAAAATGTTCAAAAGTTTGAGACCTTTGTATATCAATTTTCAATTATAAATTGATTATAATGATCTTAATTGGATTAAATGATATATAATTGATCTAATTTTTATTTAAAACTTGTTTAAAATATAATTTATTCTTATAAATAATTAGACAGAAATCCAGTTTTTGAGTTGAAATTCAGTATTGTTTTTAATATTCTTCAAAAAATGAAACTTTGAAGAAAAATACCAAACACATACCCTAAGATAATATTTATGTTAATATTTCAAAAATAAAATTTATATTTTCATATAAATTTAATAAAATCTCAATAAAATTATCTAAAATAAGCTCTCCATTAAAACGCAATAAAAATTCCATTATTAAAAAATATAGGTTTTTTATGTGTAAAATTGGGTTTGTTCTGATATTATACCTATAAAATCAATTCGAAGATTACAAAAAATATTTTTTTGAATATATAAAATGTATATTCCATTAATATAATTCAATAATTATAATTAATTTAACTTATTAATAAAATATTCCTTCAAGAGCATAAAAATAAAAAAAATTCCATTATATTTGATTTGATTCTATATTTTCATTTCTAGTTAGTGATTCCATTTTATATTTGTTTAAACCATATATTTATATAATATAGTTAATTATATTCATAACTAATACCTAAATGGATAGGTTATATCTTATTATATTAAATAATAATATATTTTTATATGTTAAAACTTGGTCTTGCTTATAACACAAACTACCGAACAAATTCATTCTTGCATGTAACACAACCTAAATAAGTGTTACATTTATTGATATATATAGAATATATTAAATCAATTTAATATATTAAATATTCTGAAAAGTCTCGAGACTTTATAGATTTTCAAATAGAAGGTACACTTAAGATTTTCAAGGTGTTATAATTTTGAGGTAAATTCAAAAATAGAAGAAAAGAATTCTGATGTTAAAACACCTAAAATTTTGTAAAAACATAAAATTATTTATCCCCTCAATGAAATAATCTTTTTTTAGAAAATATATTCTATAATGATGCATAATTTGTTTTGAATTTATTATAAATAACATTACTAATTCTTAAGAAAATAAAAAAGATTATCAATAAATTTTTGTGTATATTTTGTTCCAATACATGAATAAAGATAATATTAAAATGAGTCTCAAATAAATATTATTAAATTGGAAAAAATTATAAAAATGTTAAATTTAATGATTTAATATTTAAATGTTATACAAAATGACTAAGGTGTATATTAAATGGTTATTCAAAAATAAAAAACATATATATTGATAAAATAATTCAATATTGAATGTTATCTAAAATATAGATATTCATGGATGTAAGAAACTAATGTAGTTTTAAAACCCTCCATATAGTTTTCAAAAATAATTATTTTAATTGTTTATTGAAAATTAGGTATAAATCATGAAAATTGGTGTTCTTAATCTCGGTGGTGAAATAAGTACGATATAAAAAGTTAATAACGAATTATATGGACTAGATCAAGATATAATGGAATGGTATTGTAATATATTTATATTTTAAAATAAATAATATGTTATATATCAAACAAGATACACTATATAGATACGAAATGAACTATGAAATATTATTATTTAAATATGGTCATTATAAACTAGAAATTAAATAGGTGGGTTTGAATATGGATGAATTTTTAATGAAATATAAATAATTTTCCTAATAAAAAATCATTTTTTAATTCTTATGAAGTAATTACTCTATTTTTATTAGATCCATTTTACTCTTCAAAGATGTGTTTTTTAATGGATTTTAATAAAAATTTTGAGAAAATATTTATAATTTGTATATTGAAATTTTATATATTTAATTATATATTAATGTTATTGTTTTTTAATTTAGCCTATAAAAATTATCTTTGTGTTAAATATATTTATTTTTCTAAAAAGGATGATATTTCTACGAATAGTAAAAAATACCAATTCACGTAAAACTGTCATTTTTTCAATAAAAATTATCATTAGTAAATTTATTTGATCTGAAAGTAAAAAAAATATTTATTTATTTATAATATAATTAAATTAATTTGAGTCATCATTATATTGTATTTTCGTATAAGTACACTTTACCTCATCAAAAATTGATTTTTCTAAAAAAAAACTTTTAATTGTGTTTTATGTATTTATATTAAAAGAGATTTATTCTACTTCTAGAAATTGAATATTGAAATATGGATTCTATATTTGAAATCATTCAGGATAAATTTGGTAAATATTTCCCCTTTTATTTGAGAGTATATGTAGAGTGACATTAATAATTTTATTACCACAATAAATGGTAGATCGGGTAATTTAAGTTACCAATAATGTGAAAATGACTCAAAAATTACCCTAACACATGCCTAAAATATATTATTTAAATATATTTATTCCTTAATCATCCAAAATTTTAATATATTTCCTTTTTTAAAATTAATTCATGACTTTACCCGTTTTATTATTTCGTAAAATGAAAAGTAATAAAAAATGTCATTCTCTTTGTTTAATTATATTCAAATTTTTTAAATAGGGATAAATAGAGTAAATTATTAGATATAAAATATAAATTGGAATATAAATTATTTTTTCAACTTGAACATTTATTTTTAATTTTTGGTGAATAAATTACAGCCTAAAATGCTTATGCAACACTGACACATTGACTGTGTAAGCGGTAACAAAATAATGATGTGATATTCAATACTCTAAAAAATATTATATGAGTTATTTTTTGTGTTACATGCTTTTTTAAAATAAAAATTAAATATTATAGATGTTTTAAATTTTTTATTTTAATTCCATATTTCTCATGTAGTTTTAATTGGACAGATTAAAAGAATAGGTCCAAAATTGACATTAATGTTTTTTATAAAAATATGTAATTTATTAGAAGATTTAAAATCCCTAAAATATTGTATTTGACAAAGTTATTGGGATATAGTTTATGACATCATAAAAGGTCTATTTATGTTCCATTTTTCAATTTATAGTAACCATCATGACCCTTAATGTTTAAAAACCTTTTTTTCACGGTGAGAATGAAAAGGGTTAATGGGGTATTAAAAAATATATAAGTTTAACAGTGTGATAAAAAAATGCCTAGATTATATATTTCGAGATTATTTAGAATTTTAATAATCTTTTATTCGAAACATATTGTGTTTTACCCATTTTTATATCATCTTTAAGTTTTTTATTTAAAATTATATGATAATCTTAGAGTGCCCCTCCCTACTCTTATAAAAGGGAATTTATTTTTATCATTTGTTAATACTTAAAAAATACTTTTATTTAATAAAATAAATTCCTAAAAAATTCCTTATATCCATCCAAACATCCAAGATTCTATTTTTTGAAAAAAAAATAACTTATCCATGCTTTTTGTGTAAACCTTAAGAGGTTGTTCGAATAAGAGGTATCATTCTTAATAAATAGTTTTTTTATTTTATTATTAAATCTCATTAGAATGTTTTTATCCAATGATAAACTAATAAAATAATTTATACCAAATACATATATTTTATTATTTTAAGTAAAAACCCCTCATCCATCTCCATCCCACATCAAATTTGAATAGAGTCCATCATTCATGTGTACAGAGAACTACTACATCACAGACTGATGTAAATCATTTCCCATTAACATTTCTCATGGATGGTTACAATAATGAATTAAATTAATATATATTATATTAATGAGTTATTAAAAATTATTAAAAGATAGTATATCATTAATTTGTTTTACCATTCTATTAATTAACAAAATATAATGTTGTTGGTTCATATATGGTGTCAACCACCTCCACGAAGCAATTTGAATCTTTTTTTCACCACGTCACATGTATGATATATATATATATATATATATATGTTTTTATAAAGTTAAAATATGATATTTATGATAAAATTATCATTCTTAAAATATAAAATAATACTTACCATCTTTCCATAATAATCATTGAAAAATGGAAACGTTACTCATGGGTACGTATGGCCTGCAGTCTCTATGACTGTAACTAATTTCATTTTAAAATCATATTAAATTTTCATGGTTAATGATATTATTTTTCAATAAAAATTATATTAGTTGTATGGTTATTATCTTTGAATTATTTTAAAAATACCCCTTTTACCAAGGTTAACATGAAAATGTAATTTTGAAATTATGAATAGAGAATCCTTAAAATAAATGATATGGAATTAACTGATTAAGTAATTAAATATGTTATTTATTTAAATGATTAAAATGTATTAATAATAAAGTAATAAACCAAGAAAATATTATTAAACAAGTAAACAATATTCAAATATATGTTTATTATGCTAGAGTTAAAGAGAATACATGAAAATTCAGGACTCGAGGTAAGGGTTATTGTATAAAGTTTCCATCCTTAAGGCCTACATTATTGTTATTAACCTAAATTATTTTATATAGAGTATATAATACCTCTTTTAAATTTTATATCATAAATAATTTAAAATTAATGCTATTTTATTTTTCAATTTAAATTACTTCACCCAAATGAATTATAATTTAAAGATAATTAGTGGTAAAATTATTCTTACCTCAATTTCAATTCGTTAGGTTATAACTATTTTTAAATCAGTTTTGTGTGCCATGATAATGTGATAATTGATATTGATATTTATTATTTATTATTTTTGACTTCATTTATGTGAATAATAATTTCTTAAATATAATCATTACATTGAATAATTCTCCAATCAATGAATTGATCATTCTAAAGGTAATTCATCTAAAATTATCTATCATTTGGAAAACTATTTATGACATACACCTATCATATTTTATGATGTGTATATAATTTCCCATTAAAATTTTATTTCATGAATATACTTATCTTCATGATATTTAACGATTCATTAGATGTTTTTAATTTATGGGGGATTATGATTAAGAAGTTACAAATGTGAAAAAGGCTTTATGTTATAATCCAATTTCCTTTAAGGATTGTTTTGGTACAATGTTCATTTTGTGGAAATAATATGATCATATTATATTGAAAAACTTTTTTTTATTATCATCTTGTTATTAATGTTTTTTAAATGTTTAATTCAATTTTCACCATTATTTATAAAAAATATCAAGAAAGTTATTTTTAATTCATACTAATCTTGTATATTCTTTTTAATTAGGAATAAATTTTTTTTCATATGCATATTTTCTAAAATATTTTCAAAAATGTTATTTTTTAGGCATAAATTATTTCCTAAATAAATTTCACATGACTTTTTATCATTTTTAAAACGTATTAAATTTAAATTTCTCCACATTTTCAAAATTGTTCTCTTTAGAATCCTTTTACACAATGTTTAAAAAGCATGTTTATTTTTAATGTCTCCAACATGAATGAATTTTCCCTCCATCATAACCATTATTTTATTAGAATATTAATTTATAATATTCAATTTTAATTTTCAATGATGATGAATTTCATAATATTTTATGAATTTGTTTTAAAAAAATTGTCTTTCAAAGTGATCATTGAATTTTCCTCAAGAATGTTTTCATAGTATTTACATTCATCCACACCAAAAAATCGTGAAGTTACATATGATCTACTAGGGATAATTTTTAATGAAAGCATAATAATTATTTACATGGAAGTATTATTATTATATCCAAAATATTTTCATTTAACCCATTCCTTTTCTATAGGTTAATCATGTTATGAAAGGACGAGTGGACGTTTCTATTCATTTTATAATGAGATGAAAGATATATGTACTTTATTGATGGAAATTGATTAGGAAGATAGGTGGTTCCTATATAGGTCATGGATTGGCGGTTCCATTATAAACCAATTATGGATGGTTTCACTATTAACAAAAGAATGGTGGACCTATTATAAACCAAGGACAGGTGGGTCTCTAATATCCCTTCAATTCATTAAGTATAAAATTCAATCGTATAGTTATTCAATTTGTAAGAGTGATATATAAAATGATGTCTCAATTTACAAATATGATTAATATATACATTATAATGGTTTTTATTGAAATATTATGATTTTTTCAAGGTAATTTAATGAGTTTATATTTAAATAAAATTATTTTCTACATTCTATGGGTAATCAGATATGGGTTAAAAATGTTTTATTTGACCAATATTGAAAAAAAATTACTCAACAATATTTATAACGATTGGTCTTTCCATTGTTGAATGTTTACAAAATGTTTCATGATTGATGATCCAGATATTTATGGGTATCAATTCTATTATTTTTTATCATGCATTATAATTATGTCATCTTAACCTGGTTTTCATCTTACTCTCACATAATATATTTTTTTGTTAATTATTATGTTTACACTTTAGGATAATTTGAAATCACCATTATTATGTTTCCTTTTCACTAATTTAATTATAATGGTGATAATTTATTTACATCCAATTTTTTTTCAAATGTTTATAAATTTATGAAACATATTGAAGCCATATTATATAATGAAATAAGCTAGGTATAGTTGGAAAAATACTCTCTTGAATTCTTAAGTTTTTTTATATAATGGTTTTTCATAATTCTCTAAAACTGTAAACCCAAATAGTCCATGGGAATATAAGTGAAAAAATATTTCCTTTTCATGATGTTTTGTTTGGATGGAAAAATTTGGGTCAAAGTTATCAGTATAAAATCCAAAAATGTATTTTTTTGGTTTTTAGCATCAGATCCAGAAGTAAGGATTCTAGATCATTATACATTTTATATGAAACAATTATTCTAACTAATCATGGATAAAATCATGGAATTTTTTAATTTCCCTTTGAGAAAAAAATATATTGTAAGATTATTTTATGAATTTGGATTATCTTAAAAACATTATATTTGAACGATTAGTGAGAAACTTTTAAAAAATATGGGATTCTATAATTAAAATTGATATTGTTTACTAATGGGGTGTCGGTAAGTTAGTGACTTATGACCATATGTAGCCTCTAATGGGAGAGTATTGTAGAGATATAATCCCACCAAGAGCATCTATTTTCCCCATTTTTTGGAGGTCGGATTTATCTGTGTAGTGATGATTGGTGTACGGTGGAAGTATACCCTTGTAAAGTGGGGATTTCAAACTAATGTGGGGGTCGTTGATGATGGGATCATATAGGAAGTCTCCCATAGGGTTGTTTCGAAATTGTTGATGGATATTAGGAAAATGGATGATGGTCGATAATAGGACCTGCATTCGAGGCTAAATTGAAGGTTCCAGGGTCATGGTTGATGGATGTAATTGTCCAGATAGAAGGATTGCGACATTCGGTGGAGGCAGGTGCTGATGCATAATGAAATGGGATGATTTGTATGGGTGTTATTAACCTATGTTAGTCTATAACTATTGGTCTCTAATACTATTTATTAATTCCCACTAGGACTATAATGGACGTATAATGGGATCAATCTTTCTAGAATGAAAATTTGGTTCCTTTGTTTCAATAATAAAGTGAAAATTCCCCCAAACCTATTAAAAAATTAAAATTTCTTCTGGAATATATATTTTGAGAAAAAAAAGTTATCACTATGTTATATGTAGTACAATTGTTACTTATATACATTAAAAAACTCATTGATTATGTTAAATTAATTTCATGTGGTGGATAAAAAATTTATATCAGAATCCAATGAATTTAATAGGATCTATAAAAATGAACCAAACATAATTTGTTTTTACAAAAATATAAAATAATATATCTTGATCCAAAATCCAATAATGTATGATGCTAATTTACCTAAAATGTAGGAAGTTTTTATAAGGTAAATAGATATTCACTACTAGAAAATGGACCTCTGCTAATGTATCTATTAAATTTTTTAAACCACTAATTTATGTTATCAACAGAAATGTTTTTGTAAATTCCTTGGAATAGGTATCACCTATAAAAATGGTTTTGCAGAATTCTTTCTATAGGTACCATAATGGTAACCTATTCTAACAGTTTCGGTGAACTATTGGTATAGACCCCAAAAAATGAAGGCACCTAAATTAACAATTTTCTTAAACCATTTATATAAGTCTATTGCAAAAGTATTGGAAAATATTAGGTAAAATTCCCCGAGTTTTTTAGAAATAATTTTATAAAAAAATAATTAAATACTTCAAAGATTATTTTAATTATAGATATGTAAATATATAAATTTATGTTTATAATATTCATTATAGATTAGTGGTTAACTTGTTGATATTTAACTATAATGTATTGGTATAAAAACCCATCTCGATATTTTTTATATTTTATATACACAAGGTTTTTCAAAACCATTGGTATATGTATTCAATTTCAATAAAAACTATTTTTGGTACTATCTATATTGATCTCCTAGCCCAATGTTTTTCCAAATCAAATTTCATGGCTCAATTGGAAATGAAAACCCAACAACTACCACTCTAACCATTATGGTAATCTATACCAATAGTTTGAGGGATAATACCAATAGTTCTAAACCAGTGGCAGATTATTTTTTAAATTAGTAAATTATATACACAAAAAATGGGTCGGAATCTGGGTTTTTTATTATTTTAATAGTTTTTATCTATTCATGAAATATATAATTTTATATTTTTGTTTTTGGTTGATGATTAAAATCCTTATCTATAGGTTGTTTCAACCATAAAATTATGTTCATTGCATCCCTTTGAATAAAATAATGATTTACGATATAATTAAGAAGTGTGGGAGGAGTACATTGATAATAAATAATCATATACCCATTTAGCATAAAATATAATACAACTATAGGATGGTAGTGAATTGAATTTATTAGATACCTTTTATGTGATAGTAATATAAATTTAATCATATGATCAATCCATATTTAGAAAATTTTATAGTAAAATTATATTAAAAATAATTTAATTATATAATATTTGGAGGCAGGACTTATGAATCATTTGTACCTAACTATTTGGAATCTGGAGAATTATTTGGCAACAAAGGTACTATGATGTTATGTTTTTTAAACACATAATATAATATATGGAGTTAAAAAATTTCCTACAACAAAAAATGGGAAAAAAATCTATCAAAATTTAATTATTGTATTAATAATTTCTATGAGGTGCGTGTAATTTAGGAATCCAAAAAAACATACAAATACTTGGGATTTCTCTGAAATACATTAAAAGAGTGTAGAATAAATATAAATGATGAGATGGTTGAATGTAATATTTTCACGCCTCTGCAAAAGAGGAATTTTTGGATTATGATTCAATAGGTGTGTAGTATGGGATTCTAGGTTGAGTTACTATGTTTCTATGGGTGGATACAAATAGCAATGTACAAACATGTAAATTATTGTTTTTTGTAATAACTAATAAAAAAATTTCATGATATATATTCAAATTACTTAATTAATTTTGTTCTCTTTGCTGATTTAAATATTTATGGACTATAAATGGAAAAGAGTCATTTTTATGAACTTCACATGGAATTAGTAATATTTTCATAACGTATTAATGGGTGCCATGAGTTTATTATTATAATGTATTAGGGATATTTCTGCTAAATAAAAAGAGGGATATATTTTATCAATATTATTAATTTTATTTTTTATATGTGTTTTCTATCAAAATAGTTAATGATTAATCTCTAGTTATATATAAAATATGTTTGGAGGAAACTACATCAATTTTCATGGATAAGGATGCCAGTTTGATGATGAAGGAACATTACACAATATTAGAAAATTTTTTATTACATTATGATAATGTAAAATGTATTATTTTAGTTAAACTATAAAAATAAATTAATAAGGAAACATTAAATAATAAAATATTTTTATTTGGTTTTATTATAAAATTTATACGTGGGTTTTTCAATGAAATTTTTATTAATGATAAAACTTATTTAAAGACATACATAAATTATGCCTTTATAAAATGTGGAAATAATGGGAATCCAGTTTATATAATTTGTTTTACTTGATGATGTATATAATGACCCTACTCTTCTTACATTACAAATAAATTATTTTAATGATAAATGACTAATAAAATTACACCCTAATGATACAAAGGTTTAGTTTCTTGGGAAATATAGGGCCACACAAAAAAAATTCAACATAAAAACAAAAATATTTATTTAATTCCATGTTCTACAGCTTCTTATTCTTCCTTGTGTAATCCATAGTACAAGTAGTCACCTAAGGATATACATAACCAACGGGTGATCTAAACGCCTAGTAAGAGGTTACATAATGACATGAAAAATTATAACGTGGGGTGACTATAATCATTATCATAATAACATAGGCATAATATTATAATCATGAGAGGAGGCATTAAGAAAATACATGGAATGTGGACATGCACAAAAATGAAAAATCATGTTCTGGTGGTCAACTAACACACATATTTGTGGAAAAAGATAGCATAATGTTCACACATATTTCACTTTAATCATGAGTTTCTCCACATTACCCAATTCATTGGAGTAGTATATAATTCTAGGTGCACCTGTAATGTTATAATATTTACATTACGCTATATAATTCATTGTTCACCCCTCAGATCATAACATTTACATTATCATGCATTCCACATAGAACATATATAAATAATTAACATAAGTAACCAATAAAAAGGAATGGTTTTCATCACATAATAATAAATTCATAAACATTCGGTTCCCAAGTCAAAGAGGGAATAACATAATTGATATAAGAATCATTAACCTTGTGTGAGAAGTAAGAGTTCTGTTTTTTTTAAGAAGAGTAATTTTGGAAAAAAAAATTATTTGACATAAAATATAGTGAAAAAAATTTAAATCCCAAAAATATAAATATAATCATTAGGAATTTTTTTTATGGAATAACCATACTAAAAGTGTCTTAAAATAGGGAAAACCTAAAGAAAGAATGTTGGGTTCCAGATTTCCTCTTATCTTGTGTATGAATTATTTCATCACGTTAATTCCCATTTTAATCACATTAGATTCATTAAATAAAAACTCCAGAACCTTTTATTCATTATTATAATTCATTATGGCCGTATTAATTTCTCTTATAGCCCTTTGGATGAGTTATAGAGTTTAATTTCATTGTTCAAGACTTTTTGCTTTCATAGTCTTCATGATTGGTTTGTTTGTAAACATGAATGTATGTCTTCTTAAAATGAGTATGAATATCCAGAATTGTTATTATATGTTATTAATAATCATATATAAGCTTAAATGATCATAAAATTCATTTGGTTAATTTGGGTGGGGAGGAATCATTAGATAATATTTTTGGTATATATGCTCGGATTATTTTGGTCCATTTCGCTAAATGTAATTATTTTATTTTATTTTTTTAAATCATTTGTATATGATGAATACAAAACATTAAATAATATATATTACATATATTATAATCTGTTTCAACCATAAAAATTGTTTCATGATCAGAATTGAAAATGATAATAGAAATTGAAAACTCATATTCCTTGATTGTGATAAATTAATGCATCTCAGACAGGGTATTCATTTTTAATATAAAACGATGTGGAAGGAGATGTGATAATGAATTATTCCATTATAATAACAAACTTACAGTATATTTAAGGAATATAATATTTCATACAATTTTTATGAGATTGGGAGAGTAGATAAAAATAAAATAAAAGAACTTCAATGAAAATAAAAGAATTGGAAAGAGGAATTTACCTCTTGAATTTATCTTCCTTAATATCATATTTAGGGATGAAGTTTTGGTCTTTTTATGAGACAAAGAGATCTTGGACGTGGGTAAGGGGATATGTAGGATATTTGAGCTGAATATATACAAGGATAAACATAACATCCCAGCTAAATAAAGAATATGATTTTTTTATATTTATTAATTTATAAATTAAATATTAATTTTACTTTAAAAGGGTTTCTATGTTCGATAGTGTACCTGATACGCAACAACAGGTTTATTTGAAATCTTACATTGTACACCAATAATATATTATTATTTTAAACGGTAGTTAACTCCAAGATATTGTATTTGAGGGAATGAAAAAAACTAACTACAATATGATTATACATTTTTGTTAAATGTATTTACATTTATCCTATAAAAGTTATAGGCTTAAAATGTGAATGAATCTAATTTTAAGAATAATTTACATTAAAGGCTGATTTTTCACCATTTAATGGAGAACCCTCTTTAAATATAATTTTTGTCACTTTAATAAATTCTATTTTACCAAATAAAATTCTTCATTATAATGGGGACATCAAACTTTACTTTTTGTAAATATTTGGAATATTTCTGATAAAGTACATTTTTAATGAATATGGAAAAATATTTAATTTTAATTCAAAAGTTCCTTTTAATATAATTTATTTATATGTTTAGATTATAATTTTAATTGTTTTTAAAGTGAAATTAAAATAAATTTTTACCATTTAATCCAATTTTGGTCATTGGAATTAATTTCACTTTGAAATTGGACATAAAAAAGTATCAATCTTTTGATAGTTATTGTTTCTTAAAAACAAGCTATGTGTTTCGATAACGGGAATTAATTTTAAAATTAATTAATGCCACTTATATTTTTTGATTTTTTCAAAATGGGAATCATTTTTGAATTTAGAATATCAAATATATCTTATGCTGAATTTTGCGTATTTTTCTGAAAAACATCAATTTTTGATGAATAGTGAAACCACTTAGTGGTAGTTAAACAAACTAACGTTTTTATTAAAAAGAAATTTTACCACTTTTGTTAATTGAATTTCGAAAATCCAAAATACATGGTTGTTATCAAGAAGTAAAATTTGGTTCAATAAGTTGAAAATAATTTTTGGTGAATAGTGCCTTTTGACTTTTATTTACCGCGGTTAAAGGTAAATAAAGAAATTCAAGGTAAAAGGAATATTATAATAATTCAAAATTACCTTAACACTTTTCCAAACCTTATTGGTTGAGTCATTTAGAACATGGTCATCTTTGGGTCGATTTTGAGACCCCATTGAGCCATATGGGAGTGATAATGATAATTTAGATTAATTAACTTAAAGTAAAGGAAAAAATGACAAAAGCAGATATCTTTTAGTAAATTAATTTTTATATGGTGCTATATAAGTCATATTTTTGACTAAATGTTCTTTAAAAATATACATAGATTTCCTACATGATAGTATTTTTTATAATTTTTAGACATCAAATTATTTAAATTATTAATGACACAATAATGATGCAGTGTTTACATCATTAATAAATCATTTAAATAAATATGATTATAATGATTAAATTATTATCCAAAACCTGTCCAATTCCTATTGTATGATTTTATTTCGACCTCTATTCATCTTATCTTCGACTATAATGATTTTTGGGCAATTAGAAACTGAATATCAATATATAATAAAATAATGTTTTCAGACTTTCCTAAAGAGCCCCTCCTCTCCCTTATAAAAGGAGACCACTTATAACCAATTCCACACACCTCTCAGGAATTTTGTCTCATCCAAACACTGCCCAATTAATCTCCCTACATCCCTCTCCTCTTCCAAGAAGCCTTACCTTAGGCAGAAGGAACTTCAAGAAGTCCTTTGGTTCAAACCAAAGGGAGTTACCCAAATTAAAGGTAACAGTTTCTCTTAATTTGTTTTCTTTAATTCTCCAACCCCTAAACTCTTTTATTCCTTTATTTTTTAATAACACTAGTATCCTAAATATACTAGTATTTTTTTATGAGACTTATTTGAACTACACTTACACACACCCCCATCTAATGGATGAAGAACATAATGTTTCTGTGGATGGAAAACTAACGCCTCATAAAACAATGATTGTTCAAATATCTCCAACCACCTCTCATGGTATCCATTATGATGGAACTTTATTTATATATGATCTATATTATGTTTATGTATTATTTATTCTTCTATATTTTCCATTTATATCCCGCCTTTATGGTTTCCATAGTGGGTAAATACGATAATCTCATTTGAGAAAGCACGGACTACCACCCTCTTAAAGTGATGTGACTCATTAATGCCTTATGTGGGATGTATAAAGGGTAGAGTTAATGATATTATATATTATATTATACTGGAATTATAATATACTTGTGTATCATTAGGTTTTAATTCCATTAAAATAATAAATAGAAATGAAAGTAGTGTTCATACGTATGTAGGGCTTACCGTCTCCATGAACGGTGCATTTCATTTCTTACCACTAAATGTTATGTACTATTATAAATACATGTATATACTGGATATATATGATATATATGATATCAAAATCATGAATATAATTTTGTATATAATGAACCTTTGAGCACATGAACAACATGTAATTATAAGAAGTCCATTTTTGACTTAAGTACCAAATATAGACAAAACGAACATTATTAACTTAAATGGTTATATAATGTTGATAAAATGGTAATAAGTGATATAAAAGGAATAATAAACTTGAATAAAGTTCTTAAGAATGTATAAATTAACTTTAGTTCATTATTCAAGAGATTAAAGAATGATCGAGTCAAGTCGGACATGAGGTAAGGGATCCAACCTCTCTCTTTCTTTTCAAGTACTCTCTTTTATGTCATTTATTTTATGCTCCATGTTCTTATGTTGGAGGATGTGCTTTTATATTAACCATACTGTAATTTTTATTTTCATATGATTAGAGACCCCCTCTTACTCTCATCACTTCATTTTAATAATTTTTATGTGGCGCCGTTAGGCAGCCGAATTTTTGTAAGGGATTTCTTATCTCGCTTTTAATTCCGTGATATTTCCATTGTTCGCCACTTATTTATTGCATGTGGTGTAATGTGTACTGACATTGATATATATTATTATTATTATCTTTATATTCATGGTATTATGTGATTCATTTTGTGGTCATTAACCTTTGGTTATATGACTCGATTTGATTAGAATGAAGTAAGAGTTTTTCATCTCACTTTTTATTCCCGTGAGATTCATGCTATATTTGCCACTATTTCCTATTGTGTGGTGTATGTACTGCCCATTATTGCACTCTCTATGTAATATACTTTCATTTATGAGTATTTAAATCGTCATTGTTTGATCCTTTTTCATGTGGTATATATTCATTACGTTTCCAAATCGGTAAGGGAACCTTTCACCCTCCTCTATTTAAAAGACATTTTTTATTATGTCTTTTAATTTACAACTTATTATGTTGGAATATGTTATTTTATATCCCCATTGATGTAAAATTTATGTCCAAGTTATGAGATACCCTTTTCATCTTATCAACTCATTTTCGGAATTTTAAGGTGACGTTGTTAGGCTGTCAAATTTTTACAAACGAACTTCTTAACCCAATTTCAATTATTTGGGTTCAACTTGTACTCATTGAATATTTCATCTGATGAATATGTGTGAATGAATTCTGATTGTGTTACAATTAATATCCCCTTATTTTTCATGTATTTATATTTGGCACACATAATCATGTGATTGATTAATCCTTAATTTAAGGATACCATCTTTATAAGGGATTTCATCTCAATTTACATTTCCATTGAGACTTCATTATTGTTATGCACCAATTCACTCTAATATGGTGTATATACTATACTATGACATATTATATCATGAATCACTTTATTCTCATGATATTTAAATGTTATGATTAAATTTTATCCCTCAATTATTTGTATTCAAGTGTGTCTCATTTTGTTAAAAAAACTCTTTAACTAAAACATTGTTTTAAATGTTTTAAAATTTTATTCTTCTAAATATTTCTCATTAATGTCCATGTTTTCAAAATGGGTTTTAGGATTTATTTATATGGAAATTAATTTTTTCAAATGATAATTCATTTAAAATCTTCAAAGTGGTATGTGACACTTTGATTCAAAAATATCTTTTTAAAAGGTTTTGAAAATGATTTGATAAAACATTGTTTATTTCAATATCTTGATTTGATATATTGGAATATGGAAATTTTATCTTTCCTTTATACATGTGTTATATGTAATGATTATGTTTTGGTTATTGGGAATTATTTATATATGTGTGTGGTTCCATGATAAACCTAGGGCAGGTGAGCCCAAGATAGCTCTCCAATGCATTGGGTAACGTGACAGAGGTAAACGTGATGTTTCTCTTAAGAGATTTTGGGAATATACTGTGATGGGTATTCCAAGTGTAACTCCCTAAATATCTACGATGGCTACAATGTAATTTTTATATGGATGCCATAAGTAACCTTTATGATTTATGATTTGGGTTTGTTATTCATAAATATTATGATTTCATAAGGTATGTTATGATTGCAAAGTATGGTTTCATGGATTTGTATTTATTATTGGGATAATATTTTCCTCCCTTATTTTATAACCCTTACTGAGATTTTTATGCTCATACCAAGTTTTTGAAATGTTTTCCACAGGACATAAATATGAATAGGTTCAAGGATGGGATCAAGGAAAAGTCATGTTGTCTAAAACATAGAACTATACATGTGTCTTTTTAAGAGTTCTTATTTTATAAAAAAAATGGATACTGAGTAGTAGTGTATACATGTAATATTCATGTAGTTATGTAATAGTTATGGCCTAATTCTCTAAAACTCTAAACCAGAAAAGATCCCCAATGTGAATTACTCATTTAATTCATGATTATGTAATGTTTAAGGTCGGGTTCTTATAGTTGGAATCAGAGGTCGGTTTAGATAACTTTAGATGTTAGGGAATTATTTAAGCTTAAGTGACATTACCATAATGGTTAGGATTTCAGAAAGTGTTATAGTTTTTTAGATAAAGTGATTGAGTCTAAGATAGCATGAATAAGTATATCTTAGTTTTTACACTTCTCATAAGATATTATATGATGATTTTAATGATATACTCACACTGACCTTTTTGGTTTTAGTAAATGGCTGGATCTAGCAGGCACCAAAGTAACAGTGGATATGAAGAAAACTATGATGGTTTTCTGAAAGAGAAACTGAATGATATAGGAGCTGCAATGAGAACACTTGTGGTTATTCTAAAACAACTATCTCGAGTCATGATTGACCACTTGAACCTTAGTTATCTTTATAAGGCATCATATATGCGAGAAACGAATCCCTACTGAAGTTCATGAAATAAGCATAAAGGTAAGTTTGTTCAAAAACCTATGTTTCAAAGATGTGGGAAGAAACACCTAGGAAAATGTTTCAAAGGGACATAAAGATTCTATAGATGTGTAAATGAAGGTCATAAAGCAAGAACTTTCCATGGAAAAATGAATCATCTAGTTGACTCTAGGAAAGGGAAAGAAGTCCTTTCTGAGGGATCAATTGAATGTTTTAAATGTGGTGTGCATGGTCATTATGAAAACACATTGAAGAAGTTTGGGGAATGGGATCACCAGGATCATACAAATATTCGTTTACCAATACCTAATTTCATTCTGATTGAGGATGAAGAAACTAACAATGACAAATGAAATGTATGGATTATTTATAAAAATATGTTTTCCTATTATTGAATTTTTAATATATGATTCATGATTTTGTTTGTAGGAATGAATTATTTTAGAATAAGTTGGAATGTAATGGTTAATGGATCATGAAGAATGTTGAATGAGTAAGAAGTCAACATATAAGGGATTCGAGAGTTATTGTAGAATTTAGGATGGTGAAATACATAAAAGTATTAAGGGTCTTCTGATGATTGGATTACATTAGAAGACTTTTTATAGTATGTGTAACCCTGATGTTTGATATATGAAAATTTTATTCAAGGAATAATTATCTTCTATTTTGTGGATATAGTTATAAAGAACCATTTGGGTTTATATGATCCTTGAATTTGATTCAATTACCGATTAATACATTTTAGGGTGAAAAATGAAAGTTATTAGATAACCTTTTGGTTAAAATATATTATGGTCATTTTTGATGAATTTATCTTTTTTTTGGAAATGTTATAAAATTATGTAGTTTTTGAAAAGGGACAACACAAAAACTATGTGACAACCCGTTGCATCGGACAAAGATGTGGGAATCGAACCCACAACCAAAGAGTGACTGGTACTTATCACCTACCACTGGACTATGTGAAGTACCTAGTTAGTATGACTAATTATTTTTAGTTAGATGATGTTATAAATCAGTAATAAGTTGATTTTGGGTTATCTATGGAAATTATTAACCTATCATGGAGGATATGTGATTAGTTTAATTACTTTTCATTATGATACTTTAAGAGTAACAGATGTTATTTGGAGATAAATGTTAAGATTTACCTTCGAAGACTACGTGATTAAATCCTTCAGATATTTGGGTTTTAATCTTTATTTGGATTACATTGAAGAATTTTAAGGATAACTATTTATTTAATGGTCTTTCTTTAACCTTGGGTTCTTTTTGTTGAATTTTGGAGATTAAGAGTAGTATTTATTTTTATAATGGATTATCCTTTTGGTGATTATCTGATCTTGTACAAACAATTTTGGTTTTAGTTGATGTCTAAATACATGGGAAATATATAGTTCTCCTTTTGTGGATTATGTGATTCTATAGAAGATTCTTATTGTTCTTTTGATGTGACCAAGTCTTTTTGAATGCTCATCATTTAGAGAAATGATTATTTTTGTTAAATACTTATTAAAAGATGAAAATCTACTTGAAAGATAGTATATTACCTTATGTTTTTATTCTATGTAGAAGATTCATTCCTCAAAATTATGTAAAGGGATGTAAAACAAAAACGTTGTTGGTTTACGTTTCCTACTGGGTAATCAAAGACCATTTACACAAATCATAAGTTTGTGATTTTCTTGTGGTTAACTTTCTCTTAATCATGTTTCCTATCACTCTCCATCAGAACATAAACCCTTGTTTTCTCCTCCATATCCATGTTTTCATGGAATCTTAGTATGTGTTAACTCGGGTGACCATTGTACTTCTCTTTCTTTCTTTTAAAGTGATAGTTTTACTGACTCTTTTTTCCGATATGGGAATTTCAATAAAGTTTCTGAGCCCAAATTTTAAAATTGCGAGGAAGCAATTCCCAAAAGGGGGGAAGGATGTAACATCCGAGGTAAATAAATAATATGACTTTTTCATTATTTTAATTTTTGAATTGAATAATAATTTTACTATAAAAGGGTTGCTATGTTCGATAGCGTACCCGATACGTAACAACGGGTTTCTTTGAAATCTTACGTTGCACTCTAATAATATATTATTATTTTAAACGGTAGTTAAATCATAGATGTTTTATTAGAGGGAATGAATAAAACTAACTACAATATTATTATACATGTTTTTTAAATGTATTTACATTTATCCAATAAACGTTAGAGGCTTAAAATGTGAATGAATCTAATTTTAAGCATAATTTACATTAAAAGGCTGATTTACCACCTTTTAATGGAGAACCCTCTTTAAATATAATTTTGGTCACATTAATACATTCTATTTGAGCAAAGAAAATACTTCTTTATAATGGGGACATCAAAATTTACTATGTGTAAATTTTTGGAATTTTTCTGATAAAGTACATTTTTTAATGAATAGTGAAAATATTGTTTTTTAATTCCAAAGTGCCTTTTAATATAATTAATTTATATGTTTTCATTATCTTTTTAATTGGTTTTAAAGTGAAATTAAAATATATTTTTACCATTTAATCCAATTTTAGTCATTCGAAATAATTTCACTTTGAAATTGGACATAAACAAATATCAATCTTTTGATAGTTATTGTTTCTTAAAAACACGCTATGTGTTTTGATAATGGGAATTAATTTTAAAATTAATTAATTCCACTTCTATGTTTATAATTTGGAAAAATAGAAATCATTTTTGAATTTGGAATATCAAAAATAGCTTATGCTGAATTTTTGGTATTTTTCTAAAAAACTTCAATTTTTTTATGAATAGTGAAACCACTTAGTAGTAGTTAGAAAAATAGAGTTTTTCATTTAAATGAAATTTTACCACTTCTGTGAATTGAATTTCAAAAATCCGACATACATGGTTATTATCAAGAAGTAAAATGTGGTTCAATAATATGAAATCAATTTTTGGTGAATAGTAACTTTTGACTTTTATTTACCGCGGTTACAGGTAAATAAGGTAATTCAAGGTAAAAAGAATATTATAATAATTAAAAATTACCTTAACACTTGTCCAAACCTTATTGTTTGAGTCATTGACGACCTTGGGAATCTTTGGGTTGATTTTGGGACCCCATTGAGCCACATGGGAGTGATAATGACAATTTAGATTAATTAACATAAAGTAAAGGCAAAAATGACAAAAGAAAATATCGTTTGATAAATTAATTTTTATATGGTGTTATATAAGTCATATTTTCGAATATAAATATTCTTTAAAAAGATAAAATTATTTCCTACATGATAGTATTTTTTTATAATATTTAGAGATCAAATAAGTTAAATTATTTATGACCCAATAATGATGCAGTTTTTACCTTAGTAATAAATCATTTAAATAAATAAGATTATAATGATTACAATATTATCCAAAACCTGTCCAATTCCTATTGGATGATTTTATTTCGACCTTGAGTCATCTTATATTCGACTATAATGATTTTTTGACCATTAGAAACCAAATATCAATATATAATAAAATAATATTTTTACACTTTCCTAAAGAGCCCCTCCTCTCCCTTATAAAAAAAGCCCACTTCTAAGAAATTCCAAAATCCTCAAAAGCCTTTTGGTTCGTCATAAATCAGACCAATTAATTTAAATACATCCCTATACTCCTACTCAAAGCCTTGATGTAGGCATATGGCACTTCAAGAAGTTATTTGGTTCAAACCAAAGCGAGTTACCCAAATTAAAGGTAATGTTTTCTCTTAATTTGTTTTCTTTTATTTTAAATCTCCAACCCCTAAACTATTTTATTCCTTTATTTTGTAACAACACCAGTATCCTCAATATACTAGGATGTTGTTATGAGAATAATTATTGCTACACTTACACACACCTCCATCTAATGGATGAAGAACATAATGTTTATGTGGATGGAAAACTAACGCCTCACGAAACGACGATTCTTCAAATATCTCCTACCACCTCTCATGGTGGACATTATGATGGAACAATATTTATATATGATATATATTATGTTCATTTTTTCTTTATTCTTCTATATTTTCCATTTATATCACGCCTTTATGGATTCCATAGTGGGTAAATACGATAATCTCATTTGAGGAAGCGCAGACTACTGCCCCCTCAAAGTGATGTGAATCGTTAATGCCTTATATGGGATCTATAAAGGATAGAGTTAATGATATTATATATGATATTATACTGTAATTATAATATAACTATTTATCATTAGGTTTTAATTCCATTAAAATCAGAAATAGAAATGAAAGTAGCGTTCATGCGTACGTACGGCTTACCGTCTCCATGAACGGTGCATTTCATTTCTTACCTATTAATATTATATACTATTATAAATACTTGTATATACTGGATATATATGAAATATATGATATCTAAATCATTAATATAATTCTGTATATAATGAAACTTTTACCACATGAACAACATATAATTATAAGAAGTCTATTTTTGACTCAAGTACCAAATATCGGCAAAACGGACATTATTAACTTAACTGATTACATAATGTTTATAACATGGTAATAAGTGATATAAAAGGAAAAATAAACTTTAAAATGGTTCTTAAGAAAGTATAAATTAACTTTAGTTTATTATTCAAGAGATTAAAGAACGATCGTGTCAAGTAGGACACGAGGTAAGAGATCTAACCTCTCTCTTTCTTTTCAAGTACTCTCTTTTATGTGATTTCTTTTATGCTCCATGTTCTTATGTTAGAGGATGTTATTTTATATTCACCATAATATAATTTTTATTTTCATATGAATAGATACCCCCTCTTACTCTCATCAATTCATTTTACGAATTTTTAAGTGGCGTCGTTAGGCTGCTGAATTTTTGTAAGGGATTTCTTATCTCCCATTTAATTCGATGAGATTTCCATTGTACGCCACTTATTTATTACATGTAGTGTAATGTGTACTTCCATTGATATATATTAGGATTAATATCTTTATATTCATGGTATTCTGTGATTAATTTTGTGGTCATTAACTTTTGGTCATATGACTCGATTTGATTACAATGATGTAATAGTTTTTCATCCCAATTTTTATTCCCATGATATTCATGCTATATTTGCCACTATTTCATTTTTTGATGTATATAATGCCCATGATTGTACTATTTGTGTAATTTAATTTTATTTATGAGTATTTAAATCTTCATTTTATGATCCTCCTTCATGTGCAGTATGTTTTGTACGTTTCCAAATCAGTAAGGGAACCTTTCACCCTCCTCTATTTAAAAGACTTCTTTTTATTATGTCTTTTAATTTACATATTATTATGTTGGGATATGTTCTTTAATATACCCATTGATGTAAACTTTATGTCCAAGTGATTAGATAACCTTTTTATCTTATCAACTCATTTTTTGAATTTTAAAGTGACGTCGTTAGGCTGTCAAATTTTTACAAGGGAACTTCTTAACACAATTTCAATTCTTTGGGTTCAACTTGTACTCATTAAATATGTCATACAATGAATATGTGTGAATGAATTCTTATTGTTTTACACTTAATATCCACTTATATTGGGTGTATTTATATTTTTCACACATAATCATGTGATTTATTTATCCTTCATTTAAAGATACCTTCTTTATAGAGGATTTCATCTCAATTTACATTTCCATTGAGACTTCATTGTTGTTATGCACCAATTCACTCCTATATGGTGTATATACTATACTTTGACATATTATATCATGAATCCCTTTATTCTCATGATATTATAATGTTATTATTAAATGTTATTCCTCCATTATTTGTATTCAAGTGTCTCTCTTTTTGTTATAAAAACTCTTTAACTAAAATATCGTTTTAAATGTTTTAAAGATTTATTATTCTAAATATTTCTCCTTAATGAACATGTTCTCAAAATGGGTTTTAGGATTTATTTATATGGAAATTAATTTTTTCAAATGATAATTCATTTAAAAGCTTCAAAGTGGTATGGGACACTTTGATTAAAAAATAACTTTTTAAAAGGTTTTGAAAATGATTTGATAAAACGTTGTTTATTTAAATATCTTGATTTGATATATTGGAATGTGGAAATATTATCTTTCCTTTATACATGTGTTATATGTTATGATTATGATTTGGTTATTGGGGATTTTTTTCATATATGGGTGGTTCTGTGATAAACCTAGGGCAGGTGAGCCCGAGAAAGCTCTCCAATGCATTGGGTAACGTGATGGAGATAAACATGATGTTTTTCCTAAGAGATTTTAGAAATATACTGTGATGGGTATTCCATGTTTAACTCCCTACGTTTCTGTGATAGCTACAATGTATGTTTGATATGGATTCCATAAGTAACCTTTATGATTTATGATTTGTTTGTGTTATTCATAAATCTTATGATTTCATAAGGTATGTTGTGATTGAAAAGTATGGATTCATGGATTTGTATTTATTGTTGGAATAATGTTTTCCTTCCTTATTTTGTAACTCTTACTGATATTTTTATGCTCATCCAGTGTTTTTGAAATTTTTTCCATAGGACTTAAAGATGAATATGTTCAAGGATGATATAGAGGAAAAGTCATGTTGTCTAAAACATGGAACTAGACATGTGAGTTTTTAAGAGTTTTTATTTTATGAAAAAATGGATACTGAGTAGTAGTTTCTACTTATAATATTCAAGTTGTTTTGTTATAGTTATGGCCTAATTCTCTAAAACACTAAACCTAAAAAGATCCCTGATGTGAATTATTCATTTAATTCAATATTATGTAATGATTAAGTTTGGGACCTTATACTTGAAGCTTCAGAGGTCTGAGTAGAAGTGGGTGTGAGGGGTGGTTTTTATATTGGAGGGGAGGGGTTTTTTCTTATTATTTTAATACTTAATCTATTATTTTTCCCAAGAAATGAAATAGTGAGGATTTTTTTGACTAAATATATTAATTAGGTCATGTAAGTCAGAAAAAAATTTCTTACATTAGTGATGACTATATGAATAGTTATTTTAGCTTATAATGTATATATACTGTAAATTATCGTATTTTATTTTCACAAAAATATTCAAGTGTTTTAGAAACATCTCAAAAATTCACCATAACAATTTTTCGATGTGTAGAATGATAAAATGAACTCCATTTTATAAAAATAATTTTCTATGTATTATTATTTAATTTTTTAATTAATATAAACTTTTACAAGGAAAATATAGATTTTAAGATTTTAACTAATTTTGTAACACTTTGAAAAACTACTTAAGCTCTCATAAAATTATAATAAAGTCAAAGGGCATTAAAATTTAAATGTATAAATGTATTCTTTGAAACTATTATTTTATTTAAATTATTGATAATAAAATTGTAATTAAATTATTATTACTTAAAAATACCAATCACTTAATTAATAATTTTAAAACATTTATTTACATATTCTGTTATACAATTCTTCTATTTATAGGAAGCCTAAATTTTAATTAAACTTTAATGGTTAAGGTTGCTATTAATTTGGTTGATTTACTATTTATATGGGTCATATTAATATTAATTAGGGTAACATTACTATTGAAAAGGGTATGTTATTATTCACCAAAAATTATGTTTGTCCTACCAAACTCCAAATATCTTACTAATTGACGCAATATATGTTTAATATTTTAAATTCAAATCACAGAAGTGGAAAAACTATGTTCAACTATTAGTCTATAAAAGAAACATACTATTTAGTAACATAATGTGGCATTGTGTTTGTTAATGTGATTTTATGTG
This sequence comes from Viscum album, assembly GCA_963277665.1. NCBI lineage: Eukaryota > Viridiplantae > Streptophyta > Magnoliopsida > Santalales > Viscaceae > Viscum > Viscum album. The sequence continues at coordinate 1,827,070,333 of OY728119.1, read as the reverse complement.
ACATAATTATAAGAAATGAATTTTCTTTGATAAAATATTGGGTTGTTACATTATTCCCCTCTTTTAAAATTTCTCCCATGAAATTTGTTTTCACATAAACAGGTGAGGGAACTTCCCTTTCATCAACTCCTATAGTTCCCATGTTACTTATTAATACTTTTGGTTCCTCCGCAACAATTTTTAAATGTGGGTTGTCATATTGCATAGTACCTTATCTCTCTAGTCTAGAGACTATACTAGATACTCCTCATAATAGAGATCATCTTCCAACTATACCATCTCTGAGTTTAGTATAAGTGAGGGAACTGGTATGTACTTCCTCTGGAGAGATACATGGAACACATCATTAAATCAAGCCATATTCAGTGGTGGTGAAAGACAATAGGCCACAACTTAAATGTGATCAACCATCTCAAACGATATATTGTAACTTGGGCTCGGCTTCACTTTCTTTCCAAACTGCATGAATCCTCTCCATTGAGATGTATGAAGGAAGAGGTTATCTCCAACGTCAAACTTTAAGTCCCTTCGAAGGTTGTCAACATAGATTTTTTCAGACACTGAGTAGATTTGAAATGTTTCTGGATGGCTTAAACCTTTTCTGTGATCTCTTGCACAATATTAGGTTCAAGTATATTTCTTTCCCCAACATCATCCCAAAAGGTTTGTGTTCTACATCGCTTTCCATGTAGATATTCATATGGATCCATTTGAATGCTCGAGTGGAAGAATTGTTTTATGAGACGTAAACCAATGGGATATGTTGATCCCATCCTTCATTGAATTCTAAAGAATATGATCTTAGCATATATTAAAACATCTAAATAGTCCTTTTGGATTGACTATCAGTTTGGAGGTGATTAGATGTGTTGAAATTCAATTCAGTACACAAGTAATGTTCAAGACTCCTGTAGAATTAAGATGTGAACATTGGAAAATGATCATATACTATCGATAGTGCAACCCCATGTAGTCTCACCAATTCTTTCACATATATATTTGGAATTTTTTCAAGATAGGTATCTTCCCAAATAGAGAAAACGAGGGCAGTCTTGGTGAGTCAGTCCCCCAAAACCCATGTCTCATTATTTCCTTTGGATTTATTCTGGAGACATGTGATAAAGTCCATAGTGACATTATCTAATTTCTATAATGGAATAGGCAATGGTATCACCATCCCTTTGGACTTTTTCTACACTTATTTAATTTACTGACGTATCAAACACCTTGAGATATATTCTACAATCTCCTTCTTCATTTTGTCCCACTAGAAGTGTTCTCAGAGGTCATAGTACATATTGGTGCTACAAGGATGGATAGAGAATGTTCAGCTATGTGCATCATCCAATATCTCCTTATCTATCCCAGGGGATGAAGGAACACAATGACATATTCCAAACAGAATTACACAATCATCAACGATATGGAACTCTTGTAGCTTCACTTCCATTATTTATTTCACTCTGTTTTCTAACTCTGGGTCATCCCTTTTGGACTCCTTAGTCATCTCTTGGATAGATGGTTGGTAAATAATTTGGGAAAGGTGGGATTTATTCCTTTCTATTGTGATTTCCAAATCCATCCTTTCCATATCCATGAAGATAAGTTATTTCTCAATCCATAACATGGATATATTGGCATGTTCTTTTCTACTTAGAGCATCAGCTAACATGCTTTCCATGTCAGGATGATAGTGAATAGATAAATCATATACTTTTATTAGATATAGCCATCCCTTTATACACATGTTGATATCCCTTTGTGTGCATATATAATTTAGGCTCTTCTGATCAGTGTATATGTCAGACTTCTCACCATAGAGGTAGTTCCATCAGATTTTCAAGGAATAAATCACAGTTAATATATCCAGATTATGTGTTGGGTAGTTCTCCATGAATCTTTCCTCACATTATTCCATCAAGATATACTTTACCATTTCCATGTTAACTTAGTTATTGGGCTTGAAAATCATGATAAATTTCTCAAAAAAAATTCCATAGTATATTATTAATCCCTGAAAACTAAAAATTTATGTAACACTATAGGGTCTCATTTATTCCTCAATTTTCATTTTTTGAAGGGTCCCCAAAAATTCCATCATTTTGGATCACTTGTCCCAAGAACATGACTTTCTGCATCCAAAATTCACACTTTCTGAACTAGGTGTACAAATTCTTGTTCCTCAATGTTTCCAACCCAAGTATTATATATTCTTTATGTTCCTCATTTATCTTGGAGTATATGATAATTTCATTGATAAAAACTGCCAAAACATTGTTGTGGTGATTTAAAAACAATCAATTCATAAAATCCCTGAATATTGTAGGGGCATTAGTAAGTCCTACAGGAGTCAACAAAAACACATCGTGCACATACCTTGCACAAAAGATATTCTTATGAATATCTTCAATATTCATCTTTAGCTAATGATATCCAGAATAGAGATCCACCATTGAGAAGTACTAAGATCCGCTCAACTAATAAAACAAGTCTTAAGTCCTTGAAAGAAGATAAATATTCTTTTTTGTGATCTTGTTGAGTTGTTGATAATCAATAAATAGCTGCATTTTTCCATCCTTATACTTGATAAATAGCACTGGTGAACCCAAAGGTTATCCACTTAGGCATATGGAAACATTATCCAAATGCTCTGGCATTTGTTTTGTTAACTCCTCCAATTAGATATGATCTATCTTATTTGGACACTTTGAGATAGGAGTAGCCCTGAGTATGAGTTCTATTGATCACTCTGTCCCATAATTCGTGGGTAGTCTGAGTAAATATTCAATAAATAAATCACTATATTCCCTTGAAATTTTCATTTTTTTAGTTTGATACCTTCCTTTGACTCAACCATTTGAGTGGGCTATGCTTCATTAGAGATAATCAACACCAACATGACTGAGGGATTTTTCAAAGGAGATTCTGGATCTTCCTTGGATTTGTTGAGGAGAATGGGATGGTTTGAAATATTAAAATTCATTCCCTTTTACTGAGAGTTTATATGTGCTCTATATAACAACATCCAATGCATTACCAATATATCCTCAAATTTTACCAAGGTTAGTATCATGAGATATTCTAGAATAATCTTTCCACATATGCCAATAAGGGGAGAGTCCAACACTTGTGTTGGAATGATTCCACCAATAAGTGTTTTTACATATATCTCTACATCAAGGTTTAGGGTCTTTGATTCAATAGTTCAATAAAACATGCGTGATATAAAGGAATGTGTAGACCATAATAAAATAAGACTTTTTCCATTCATGAGTGAATAGGGAGTGTACCTTGTAAGAATTCATTCTCCTGGTCAACTTTCAAAGTAGTGATGGAAAAATTCTTCTCTTTCTCCATTGGTTTTGGTAGTTGATGATGCTGATTTCCCTTGAGGACTCGAGGTTTAGTGCACTGATTTTTATAGTTCCCTTTCCCTCTATAGTTGTAGCATTGTACCATGGGTGGTTCTCTTCTTTCCTCTCCCACGTTGTCATGCCTTTTATTTCTTTTCGAAACATATGAGCCTAGTATCCTTCTCTCCCACATTTAAGGGATTTCCATATCCCATTGAGGAAGATCAAATGATGATTCCATCATCATTTTTGATATTTGGGTAGTTGAGTTTACTTTCCACCATTTTCATTTGATCCTCCATCTAGAAACTCCACCTTTATTTTTTTTATCACTATATCCATGGGACCAATATCAAAACTCCATCTCCAATTTAAGAGCACATCGAACAACATCATTATGACTCCCAATGTCTTGAATTTAATGCACCTTTCAAATGTTTCATTTTATATCACTAATGAATTTATCAACTTCACTATCATTGTTGATAACAAAACATGTATCATACGTTGAAAGCCTTGTGAAATTTTCTTCATAAGTTGTGACAGATTCTCCTTCCATTTTCTTCAACTCTATGAATTCCCTATTTATATTAGTTCAAAGAGTCTGTGGGAAATACAAGTTAAGAAACATTAACTTAATGTCTTCCCACTCCATCTCTTTACTATCTTCCCTTGGCATGGTGTTCTTAATCAGATCCCACTATTGATCATCCTCTCTATCTAGATTATAAATAAAAATATTCACCTTCTCCATCTCAGAATATTGAAGAACATAAAATATATTCTCCATCGAGTTGACCAACTGCTCCATGACTAGTGGATTGAAATATCGACTAAATTTTGGTGGTTGTTACCGCATAAAACACTCGATATAATGTTTCACCCTCTTTGATGAAGGAGGGTGTTTAAAATTATTCATGTTATTATTCATAGCCTACGATATCTAGGTAAGAATCACCATGAAATTATAGACTCCACCTCCCAATGAACGGGGGGTGTTGTTTGGGAAATCACTACATTGTCCCTCACACAGTTTATTGGTTTGGTTTCTCCTGGTTCCCGTCATTCTCTAAAATAGAAAATTTTAGAACAAAACATAAGTTAACAAGTCATGAATATGTAATTTATTCGTTTTTGCATCTAAGTATAAAGTAATATCTTGTTGGATCCATATGTTCATAATTATCAAAAACAAATCTTCTTGGGTTCTCACTTATACTTAGTCTCATAATAAAGGTTTTCCATATTGTCGTCTAACCCTATTTCCCAAACTAACTAAACCATCCTATAATACCAACTATAGTGACCATGCTTTTCTTACATTACAATTAAATCATTTTAATGACAAACAATGTAAAAACATTACACCATGAGGATCCCATGTTTTAGTGTCTTGGTAAAACTGGTGCCATACATAACTTTTACAACATAAAATATAAGAATTTATTTAATTCCTTCTTCACTAGATTCTTATTTCACCTTATGTTCTCCTTTGTACAAGTAGTCGCCTGAGGATATATATAAAAAAAGTGTGAGATAAAAGCCTAGTAGAAGCATAAATTAGATCATGAAACAATATAACAAGTTTAGATCATAATAATTATCATCATAACATATTTATAGAATCATAATCATGAAATTGATCATTAAGAAAAGACTTGGATCGTGGAAATGCATAAAAATAAAACATAATGTCTTAGGGGTCAACTACCACACATAGTTGTAAGAAAATATAGAATAATGTTCATGTATATTTAGCTTTACTCTTGATGTTCTTCACATTACCCAATTAATTGGAGCCTTATATAATTCCAAACTCACCCATCACATCATAACATTTATATTACCCTATATAATTCCTAGTGCATCCATCACATCATAACATTTACATTATCCTGCGAGCCACATAGATCATATATCAATAATGAAAATAAATAACCCATTAAAATGAATGGTTTTAATATCATAATCATACATTCATAAACATTGGTTTCCCAAACAAAATAGGGAATAACATACTTGATATATGAATTGTCAACCTTGAGTGAGAAGTAAGAGGTGTGTTTGTTTTGAACGAAGTGTTATTTTGAAAAACATTATGTTTGACATAAACTCCAGTGGAAAACATGTATCTCCCAGAAAAGAGAATATAATGATTAATAAATTTTTTTTAAGGAATATCTATACTAAAAATGTAGTGGAAGAGGAAAAACCCGAAGAAATAAAGTTTGCTTCTATAATTTCCCTTACATTATATCTGAATAATTTTCTCTCATTAATGCCCTATATAATGACATTATATTCAATAATTAAAAACTCCATGAGGTTTTATAAATTATTATAATTAATTATGGTCTTATTATTTTCTCTTATATTCATTTGGATGAGTTATAGAGTTTAATTTCATCATTCAAGACTTTTTTTCGTTTTCATGATCAGTTCATTTGTATACATGAATGGAAGATTGTTTAAAATGAGTATGAATATCCAAAATTGTTATTATATGCTATTAATGATCCTACATAAGCATAAATTATCATATAATTCATTTGGATAATTTTAGTTAGAATGAATTATTAGATAAGATCTCAGGGAAAACATTTAGGTTGTTTTGTGCAATTTCGCTACAACGAAATTGTTTTGCTTTATTAGTTAACATCATGTGTGTATAAATAATACTATCAATAAATAAGATATAATGAATATATTATCATATATTCAACCATAAAAATTGGATTCATGACCACAATCAAATATGATAATTTAAATTGAAAACATATCGTTCTTGAATGCGATAAATTAACACATATCGATGGTGTATTCAATTTTAGTATAAATAGAGGGAGAAAGGGAGGTGTTGAAGAATTATTAAATTAGAATAATAAAAAATATGTTATATGTATGTAAATTGATTTTTTATACCATTTGGATGATAGGAGGTTAGGAGATAAAAATAAAATAAAGGAACTTGAAAGAAAATAAATCAATCGGAAAGAGGAATTTACCTCTTGAATTTATCCTCCTTGAGAGCCTATTTAGGGAAGAGGTTTTGGACATTTTATGAGACCAAGGGATCATGGAAGTGGGTATTAGGATTTAGAGGATATTTGAGAAGAATTTAGATAAGTCAAAATTCTTGTGAGGTGTGAGGAGAATAGGGTGTGATATGTGGTTTTTATAGTGGGCGGGGGGGTTGTTTTCTTATTATTTTAATCTTTAGTTTATTATTTTTCTCAAGACAAGAAGTAGTGTGGATTATTGTAAATAAAAGTTTAATTATATGATTTTATTTTTAAATAATGGTTCTTATATTATTTATGACCTAATGAATAGTTCTTTTAGCTTATAATGTGTACATACTGTAAATTACAATATTTTACTGTTCACCAAAAAAATAAAGTATTTCAGAAATATATCAAAATATAACCCTAACAATTTTTTTTATTTTTAGAATAAAAAAATTCACTCCATTTTATTAATATATTTTTCTAAATATGAGTAGTTAAAGTTTTAATAAAAATCATCTTTTACTGGGAAAATACAGATTTTAGAATTTTAACTGATTTTATAACACTTTGAAAAATTACATAAGCTCTTTAAAAATTATATTAAAATAAAAATACATAAAAATTTTAATCTATCAATTTATTACATGAAAATAAATTTTATTTTAAATTATTTATTATAAAATTGTAATTAAATTGTTATGGCTTGCGAAAATACCAATCACTTAATTAATATTTCTAAAACATTTATTTACTTAGTCTATAATACCATTCTTTTATTTATAAGATGCCTAAATTTTATTTATACCTTAATGGGTGAGGTTACTGTTAATTTGGTCAGTTTAATACTAATAAGAGTCATATTATTATTTGTAAGGATAACGAAACTATTCATAAGGGTAAGTTACTATTCCAAAAATAATAATGTTTGTCCTACCAAACTCCAAATATATTACTAATCGCAATGGTGTATGTTGGATTTTTGAAATTTAAATCACAGATGTGGAAAATTTATGTTTAGAGGATACTCTATAAAATTAACATAGTATTTAGTATCATGATGTCGCATTTTGTTTCCAAATCTGATCTTATGTGACATAATTATAAGAAGGGAATTTCCTATGATAAAACATTGGGTCGTTATAATGTCAATAGTGAACCACATATGAGAAATGAAAAATAGAAAATAAATATTCTTTTCATGAATATCATTTCAATGACAGTCAGTTGGTATTTCCAAACCTATACAACCCATACATGTAGAGTTACACCGTTATTTTTTGACTATTTTTAATAGAAAATTGAAAATGGTTAAATAATAGAACATGTCATTTTGTCAATCAATAATTTTATTTTAAAAATTAGTAATCCAAATTATTGGTAATCCCACATAATTTATTGATATGAAATTTCATATTTTTATAAAGTATATGAAAGAGATCCATATATATTCTGTTGAGTGATAAGATTCTCACTATGAGTTTTGAGATTCCAATTTGATAAAAAAAATCATTATGTTATAATATGTTACAAATCATGATTTAAATTTAGTAATTTATCATATTTTATTTACTTTATTTGAAATATAATGTGGAAGGTATAATTCATTATAAGTGAGATACATTATTTTATTAGTTTTATTGATTTAAAGAGAAGAATTTTTACCTCACTTTTATTAACTTTAAATAAAATCATGAAACCTAATTAGAAGGTATTATAGTCATCCTTAAATACTTTTTTTCTCTTATATTTTATTTGTTTAGATGACAATTATAGATTTCATGTATCATTGTTTTGAGCAGTGTGTTCAAAATCTTAGTGAGGGTTACGAAAATGGAGAGGCAAAGGGTCATCAATAAATTATTTTGATAAGTGATTAGTGATTTGATAAAATAACAAGAGACTGGTTTTTTATTATTATATATCTTCATTATGTTAAGTTTACCCCAATTTATTATTTATTATTTTGTTATTTTATTAATTTATTGAAAAATTATGATTGCGAAAATGACATATCATGAATAACCATTCTAACATGATTTAATCTAAAGGATTAAATTTAAAATGGATTCAATTATTTATACCATAAATCCTAACTTATGTATCTATTTCCCTATTGTTCCTAACAATATTAGAGATATAGTGGTATTAATGTGAATGATCTTATGATAATAAAAAGTATTCCATTAAAATAATCAATTAATTAAATAATATTATATTATTAGTTAAAATATAAAAAAATTAATATAATTTTGTAAAAGTAATTTAATGTTATATAAATATTTATAATAATGATATTTAAAATATATATGATGGAATAATTATTTTCGTTTCAAAAAAATGTAAAATATAGTAAAAAAATCTGAAATAATTTAGAATATAATATATATGAAATCATTGTAATGTAAAAATGACCATGATAGTGATTTACTCTAAAACAATAACCAGTTTTTATTTCAACATTATATTATATTACAATGTATGTGTTTTAGAGTGCTAAAGAGTGATGTGGTATACCTAAAATAATGATGTTATAATTTATTCGATAATATTTTATCTACAATTTGACCCATCATATCTATAAATACCAACTCAAACTCATATTTATAGTTATAAAACATTAGTGCTTATTAATTAGATTTATATTGGTATATCTCTTCCATATATCTTTATCTTATTTATATACTTTTTATATATATTATGTGGGTTGGATGTTAGGTTAAAAAGAAAATTTAGCATTTAGTTTTTCCCTCTTGCTCTCATTCTTTTTTTAGTTAAATCTCTTTGTATCCATTGAAATTATTTGAAACATATTTCATTATTTTAACAAATATGTTTTCATTAGTATCCTTATTATATATTAGTTTTATGTTTTTCTCATTCTTTCAAATTAAATTCCTTGAATTATTTTCTAAATAATTCCAAAATAGATATTATTTAATTTAGAAAATCTAGTATTCATATATGATAATATCTACCATATATCAAAGGTATCGAATATATAATATTTATAAGAGGGGGATCTAGGATTTATGAGTTAACAATTAACTGTTCTGGACATCAATGAGACCATTAATACTTCAAATTATTATGAAACAAGTGAATTTTTTATCAAATATAACAACAATGAGAATTTATTCATGTAGATATTAGAGAGTCATATATTTGAGTTGTGTAACAACACACACATACACAAAAGCCTAAATCTATATCACCAATTCAATATGAATGTTTCCCATCATTTAGTTCCATCCAATTAATATTAAAGGGTCAACAATAAAAAATGATTTTGAATTTCCATCGGGATTGATTATCCATAGAACTCACAAGAAAACACAATATGCATATGAAACCAATATTCATTAAAACAATGTATATATATATCTATGTGTGTGTACATATATCTGAATGAAAAATAGATATGGTATCAATACAAATAAAACCACATAGAAATTATCTATATCTCAATAAGCATCACATTACCTCTCATCTTTCCCACTAAATGACCTTTGAAATTATGTCAAAATACACATAAATAAGTATTCTGAAAACCTAATCCTAAAATCAAATATCCATTATACGTACTATAACATGAAATTTTAAGTGGTGTGTATAAAAAATCACTAGGATTTTTCTTAAAGTCTCAAATACAAATTCTCCATGTTTAAACTGAGAATAATGTATGTGATTTATTGAAACATGGAAACCCATGATGATTGATATAAACAAATCACCATATATCAAACAATCTAATAATAGTATTATATTAATAAAATCCCATCGAGAAAATTCCTTCCAATAGCATGTTACAAATTAACCAACTTCTATACCGATCAATTAATTTTTATCTATCCAAGACATTATGTCTTCAATACTTAACCACATGTTTGAATAATATAAATAATCCATTGTTTTCATTCCAAAAGTACCCTGACACTGAATTGAATTTTATAAACCATCCACATTGAATCTGATGAGGCACTATCCCTAGTATATAAGAGGTATCACCCAAAAAATACCCCCATCTAATACATATGTCAAATATCAAAACATTTAAATAAATTAAATATATATATATGTATATATCTTACATAATAAACACAAACGTAATCCCCAAAAACCACTCTCATTTTCTCCAAATACCATTTTTTTCAAAAACACTCAGAACCCATAAATAAATATTTCATTACATTTAAATACTATGAAACCATAATTAATGTTCATGATGCATTAATTAATTTTTATAAATATATTAAAACAATATTAAAACAGCTATTTTAAAATCTATAATGTAATACATCACATTTTATCACTCAATGAAAAAATTAATATCCTATCTACATCATATCAATTCAATAATTCCAATCCTATGTACCCCAAAAATCATAATTCTTTTATGATAATTACCTTACAAAATTAATTATATTTCATGAGTGATATGTCTAAAAAACCATCCAAATCTGATAAAGAAGGTCAAATTCTCAATATGTGGAATAGTAATGAAAATCAGCGATCTAATCCAATGAATATTATTATTTTATAACCCTTCTAGAATATATAAGAAATATCACTTTCAAAAGAGATGTTTCTTCAATTCCAATCTCTAATATATAAAAAATACAATAATTTTTGATGATGAATAAGGGGATACTAGGAGAATAATGAAAAATTGAATAGGATAGTGGTTTATCATATATTTGTAGGGCTTCGAGTGGAAATAATCATCCAATAACGATAAAAACACATATAGTATAATATTCCATAACATTGGTTGAAATCGAAGACAGTTGGAGTCTTTTCATAAAAACAAAAAAAAATTAATAGTATTAAAAATAGGTGTTTTGAATGTTATTTATCATATAATATGAAAATCCAAAACTAATTTCCACTTTTTAAAAACTGATATTATATGATAAGAATACACTGTGTTTAATGCATTGCATTTGAAACTCCCTATAGTTTCTCAACAACTCACCAATACATAACTCTAAATACATTACATCTTCTAGATACAATGATTTATGTATTTATTTTTCCTTTTCAAAACCAATTCAAAGAGTAATAGTACACTAATGTAATTTAATAATAGTTTCCACTTTCACTCTCATTTTTTTACAATATAAGTCCTATTATTATAAAAACATCTTGTAATATCACTACATTACTTCATTTAAATTTTCAAGTCCTTTCATATCCATAATCATGATCACATAAGTGTTTAAACCCTCACTAAACCCATATATACCTCTCACATCACAAAACGTTAGACCATATAATTATGCATCCATTAAGTGTTATAAATTCAATAAAAATCATCAGAAGGAAAATCATGCAATTTTTTCAGTAACGGTCGGTATGAAAAATCATCACACTATCATGACTTTCTACACTAATATGAATATAGGAATTTCAAGCCCAATATTCTCATCTCTTGCGTATGATGATAATTCATGAGATTCCCAAAATAAATTTCTCAAACTACCTTAATCTATCCAGTAATTGGAACCCTAGGTCATCTTTTGGGAATGTTAGAAGAGAATTCCTAATAAATATATGCTAACAACTAGATACACGGTATAAATAGAGTTATAATCAGAATTACTTCACTATCAAATAGGACAATCACATAGAATTAGATATATTGGATTCGGAATAATAAATTTATCTCAAAAGAATCTATAAAAAACTAAAGTAAAGATAAAGTGCCATCAATATCTCCAAGATATAAAAATAAACAAATATCTATTATATATGAGAATATACAAAAAAATCCCTAGAATAAAATTAAATGTAAAATGATACCACCTAACACCATGTTACCCAAAATCATTGACCCTTAATATTTCACAATTAATGAACCAACCTTGAGTACATTCCCATGGGGAAATCAAAAAAAAAAGATATATGGAAAGAAACTATAAGAGTTATTTACGTATAATGGTCTATGTTGGGTGTGAAAAAAATGAAACATAATAAGAAACCATTTTTTAATTAAATTCAAAAATATATTTCATTTATGATTTGTTCAACAATAATTGTAATATATTTTTCGATAAGGGAAATAACTAAATCAAGTATCAAACAATTCAAATTTCTATAAATTATCCAACCCACTTTAAGGAATTGAAACATTTGAAAACCCCACTTTATATAAATTACATTCTATTAGTGTAACAGCCTATTACTTTTTATAGTTATTTGTAAACCCCACTTCTGATCATTATTACGTTGGGTTCATTTAAGGGTTGTTTTAGGAGAAATTTTGAAAATTTTGAATCTTTATGGGCTATTCATAGTTTGCACATAGATTTCTAATAAAAATTTCCCATTTAGAGGAAACTATGAAAACCCAACTGCTGGTGGTCTCCATAGATAATGCTTATTTTGTATAAAAATTCACCCATGATGAAGCAACCATGCACTTGTGTAAAAATGGGAACACAGTTAAGGTATGCGACTTTTGTAACCATATGACTATGCATCAAAAACTATGTGTATGGTATTTTTTAATCAGAAATTAAATTTTTATAATCATAAAACACACATTTAGGTGGATGATGATCTTTTATGACCCTATATAATTTTTCCTTCCTTGGATGTTCCCAATAGTTTGTTTTTTCCCCTCTATACCCCTCCAAAATCTAATCAAATCAAGGTGAATGGCATCAAATTTCTTCCTACATAGTTTCCTCTTGTCATTCTATTTCTTATGATATCTCTACTCTCTTCCATAGGGTTTCTTATATATCTATTTTTTTGATGATATAATCCCTATTTTTTAGATATTGATTCTAAATTTGATTCTCATATTTATGTTTTTGATGTTCTTCGATTTAGTTTCCCATTTTGGGCTTTGTGTTGGGAGATCTCGTGGTCCTAAGGTAGGAGGTTTCCTTTATGATGTACAATTTAATTACCACAAAATTTCTTGATTTAAATTCAATTACCTGATTTAAAATGAAACTTATTTATATATATTTGTTAAAAAACCAATTCCATTTAATTTGGGATTTTTAATTGGATTTAGCATGAAATTGGGAAAGACCCCAATTTTAATTAATTGGGGTTCGTTATTAAATTAGATATAAATTGTTTAAATTTAATTGTGGAATTTAATTATGGAATTTGAATTGTTAAATTTATTTGATGAAATTTATTTCAAATTGGAATTTGAAAAAATGGATTAAAATGGTTTCAATAGAAACCCAATGGTTTTATCAGGGAAAAGGCATGTTTTGATTGAAAACACATGTTTTGGTTTTTAAATGGAATTTGTATTATTTGAACTATAATAACGGGATGAATTTTATTTTGAATAGTTGTAAAATAAACTTCCTTATATTTATTTTTATTGGATCACATGAAATACTAGTAAGTTAGTGAATTATTTGGTACAACACTCTTTCTCTTTACAACACTAACAATATATATGCAATAAGTCGCATCCTTGATGGGATGGTGATGGTTCTCATTGACCAATGTCATAGGAAAATGTGTACACATGTTGAAATGATCACTATAGGGGTGTTAGGGAGTCCCATAGCCTGGAACTATCATGTCTTTTTGGAGATGACCATGTTTCTCATTTTTTTGATATTCAAAATATATGTCATTGATTGTTGTTAACTGTTTTACACAAGCCTTTTGAATTTATATAAAAACTTATATCTAAAATTTTAATTAAACATTTATTAAAAGTTTTTACATCATTTTAAATATAAAGAATGATTTTCCTAATATGATTTTGAACATATATGCATGTTTATTTAAATTTTAAAGCATTATTTGGTTATCTAAATTGAGGCATTTTATTATGGAAAACATACAGAGACCCTGCTAGGATTTTATATCACACCTATCCTATACCTTTAGGTGATTCTATATTATATTATTCTATATTAGGGAAATGGTATGGAGAAACACGGATGTGGTAGTAGCTGTAGAACCTTCAGCTTAGAGAGTTTCGTCTATTGGTACTTAGGGTTTTATCCTATTTTCCAGTACATTATGTTTGTGCTTTCAGCTATTTATTTATATTTGTCTTCTAGTATAGTTCTACCTATGGTAGTTTTCAGGTATGAAAACATACTTTTCTATTTAGATTTCATCATGTTTGTGAAAAATTGGTTCCCACATCCATATTATATGATTCTGTGTGCTAGTTTCCAAACCATGGGGATTGGGAATGACCTTAGGGTTATATAGGTGTTTGCTCAGTTATTTGGGTACCAAGGTATCAAGGTTGGATCATGAAAAATTGGTATTAGAGCTCCTAGTAGAGCTTCATTAATTGATGGAAGTCTACAATTATGTAATCATGGTGGGACTTAGGAGGAAGTTGCCGTTTATTTCCACAATATATCTCCCCAAAATGATCCTTAAGTGTCTAAGGGTGTTTTGTGGAAGGAAACATTATGATTAGTTATAGTCTTTTCCAAGCTTTTGATTTGGACTAATTTAAATTCAAATATCATTTACCTATATTTTGGGATTAATTTCCCCTTCTTTAATAATTTTATAGTTAATATAATGTCTTATATGTTTTTTTCTGATGGTGGGATGCATTATACCTTTGAAAAAATGTGTGAATCGAATCTAGGAGGAAGCTGATGATGAACAACAGAAAGCAAATCCTCTTTTCGACCTGATTCAGTTAAGGTAATTTTTCATACTATCCATGATTTGGGAAAAACACCACCACTAGATTATATTCAGCCTCTATTTATGGAACCACATTGGAATGTTTTCCAAAATCGTGCTAAATATTTTCTTCACCAAAAACCACCCACGTTCAAGGGATCAAATTTCCCTCAAGTGGTTTTAGAATGGTTGTACAGAATTGAGAATTCATTTGAGTTCTTGGAGACCCCATATCAAATCAAGGTAAAGTGTATTAACTTCATGATAGACGGATAGAGTAGGATATGGTGAGACATGATTGTTAAGATGAAGAAGCTTGAGGGGTTGTAGTGGAAGGAGGTAAAGACAATTTCCACTGACTATTTCTATATAGAGTTGACGGTGTTGGCCAATGACATTGATTTTTTTAAACTAAATATGGATGACAAGACTGTGATGGAGTATGCAAACTATTTTTCAGAGCATGTGTAGTTTTCACCTTAGATATTATAAAATGATAAGATGAAGACCTGATGATTTGATATGGGTATTAAATATGATATTTGTTATTAAGTTTTCATGATGAAGCATTGATCTTATGATGATGTGCTGGATAGAGAATTTATGATCGAAATGGACTTTGCTACTATGTCAGGTTTGAATATATTGTCGTTTTCTCTTAGTGTTAGTGTGAGTTACTCATGAGGGAAGAGTAAGCATAATGATTATCATATTGGTTCCTAGAAGAAGGGTTTTTTCTAGAACTCTTATAGTGCCTCGAAGATGCCCTTTTATTTTTACCAATGTCATATGTCTGGGAATTCTTTTTGGCTTTCCACTGAGGCTCCCATGATATTTGGCTCATACGGATGCTTAGTTCACAAGAAGAAGTTATTCCATATCTTTTTGTACTCCACACAGTGGCATGTGATGATCATCACATACCAAAATTGTGGTGAAATTACATGCTCATAGAAAATGGGTTCCCCCCAGGTATCTTGAACGAAGATTCTTCACACAATTGAAGAGTTCCTAAAGGAAAGTTATACGGATCCCATGACTATGAGAAGTACAATCATAATAACTTCATCAATAGTGACTTATTTATTTGATATCGGTGCATCTCATTCATTTTTTAAAACTCTTATTTTTGATGTACTAAATCTTCCTGTGAATCTTTCGATGTATGTGATGGATATTACTAATCCCCTTGAAACTATGAGAGAGAAGGGTCTCTATAGTCTAACTTATGTATTCTCTATATAAAATGTGGAGCCTATAAGGAATTTTCTAGTTCTCAACATGAAACTGATTTTTTATAGGTAGGATAGACTAGATTATTTCCAATAATACCTAGAATGATTGTTAAATTTGACGGGTCTTCTTTGTTTTACGCGATTGTGTGCTTCATATCGTTTAAGAAAAATGGGACCCCTGGTTGATTAGGGTCGGACCCTATTATCTAGATTTGTGGAAAGTAATATTTATGTTTTATTTTGAACTGGAGTGAGAATCCTTGAATGGGGATCTTCCTCCAGTTTTCATTAGGTTTTCTGACGTGTTTCCTTCTAAATTCTCTGGTTTTCTACCAGTAAGGTACATAGCTGTTTCTATCGATTTAGTGCATGGAACTCAACTATTATATATTCCCTCTTATTGTATGGAAAAAGATGAAAATAAAGATTTGAGGACTCAGTTGGATGATCCAAGAGAGTAATGATTTATACAATTGAGTGTTTCACCTTGGGTAGTGTTGTTTCTCCTTAATAATAAGGCTGATTGAACACTCCGCCATTATGTAGATTATTAAAAGATAAATAAAGTAATGGTTAGAAAAACAAATAAATATTAATGTGTATTGAAGATTTTATAGATCAATTTAATGGTTAATGTAGTTCTCAAGAATTGATATTTGATCTGGTAACCATAAATTAAGAATAAAATAATCTGAAATCTGGAAAACAACCTTTTGGAGCTGGTATGACTATTATTAGCACATTGTCTTGCCTTTTGGTTTAACTAATACTCTTATAATCTTTATGTATTTATTGAAAATGATTTCCATGAGTACCTTGATTCATTGGAGGTAGTATTTTTGGATGACGTACTGGTTTACTCTACATATGAGGGGGGTCATGTGCGCCACTTGAGATCAATTCTGGAATTAGTGAGAAATTTAATACTTTATTCGAAGCTTTTAAAATGTTATTTCTCGATTTTGGAATTGACATTCTCGGGAAATGTGGTATCAGAACAAGTTATTTTATTTGATCATAAAAATGCATAATCTGTTATGACATGGGAAAAATAACAAAACAAAATTCCATATTTAGAGATTCTTAGGTTTATGTGGGCTATTATCGCTAGTTTGTAAATAAATTCTCAATGTTGGATTCTGTAATAACTTCTCTAACTCAGAAAAAAGTTGTTTTTCTTGGGATAACAAATTTCAGAGTTCTTTTGTTGACTAGAAATATATTTTTACTACTGCACCAACTTTTTCTCATCTAGAGGATGGGTAGGGCTATGTGGAATTCTATGATGCATTGAGTTTAGGTTTAGGTTTCATTATTATGATGGTTGATCATTTTATTGCTTATTTATATCATCATATTAGGTCACACAAGAATATTTATACAACCCATGAACTATAACTTTCATCTATGATTCACACACAAAAGAGTTTCTGACAATACCTTTTTTTTATAATGGTTTACTATAAATTCTAATGATATGATATTGATTTACATCTTCTCTCAAAAGCATTAAAATCATCATCAGATGTGTTAGATTGAATACTTGAAATATTTAAACATTTACATCACAAATACACTGGGGAAAGAGAATGTTGTGAGAAATTATTTAAGAAGAAAACATATTACCCAAGTCATAAAAGGGTCCTCAGAAGAGTGTAACTTGATAAATCTCTTTGTACAATTTCATATCGTAGTTTGGGAATCATGGGACTATATTTCCTTAAAAAATGTTTGGTCGAAAACTAATCTTCTCAAAATGATTAATCCAGAACAACATCTTCATGATGAGTTCTATAGCAGTATATACTCTCTTTATGGTGGTGAGACTATACATGAATTTCCATTCACCATAGAGATAATTCTATGCTATCAGAATCAATATTTTGTGTTGTTAGGGGTAAGGAAATATGTTATGGGGGATTTCTAAAACCCCCAATGGTTAGTACGCCCAGAAACCATAATGATGTCATATGACATGCAGTGAAGATTCTTGTGTCTATGTATGAGATAGGGAATTTATAAATTTTTATCTTATTTTTATATAGTCCAACTACTTAAGGTTGACCATAATAAACCATGATCTTTCTTCTAGAGACTTATAGTTCCTATGTGGATGTGGGATTATAATTCAATGGAATTTTTGTGTGGGTTTATGTGTACGCATAGAAATAAGAACACACTATGGGCTATTATCAATAGGATAACAAAATCAGCTCACTTTATAACCATTCATGATACAACAAAATTTGAAGAGTTTTAAATCTATATGTGAATGTGATTTTTCATTTTTAGGATGTTCCATCCAATATAGGCTCTGATAGGGATCCTTAATTAACTTCTCACTTTTGGGAAGTCCTTTAAGAGGTTTTGGGATCTCTTCTCAGTTTGAGTATGGAAAACCATCCACAGTAAGATTGCTAGACATAAAAAGAAATATAGATTCTTTAGGATATTATTTTTTTCATGTTTCCTAAAATTAGGTGGATCTTGGTATGATCATATAGCGATGGTTGAGTTTTATTATAACAATACTTACTAGTATATGTTCATAATGGATCATTTTGATGGATGTATGGATAGCCTTCTAAATCTTGATTGTGTTGGAAGTAGATGTGTGAAAGATCCTTGGTTGGACTAGGCTTGGATCAAGAGATGAAAAAAATATTCAGTTGATTCATCAATGAATTTGGAGGATATAGAGTTTTTATAAATCATTTTATGATCACCATCACATTCTATTGTATTTCTCAGTTAGTGATCAGTTGTTATTGAAATTATCACCTTGGATGGGTCATCGACGAATTGGAAGGCAAGGGAATATTTCTCCTTGATTTGTGGAGCCTTTTCAGGATGTTTCGTTGGTGGATAAAGTGACTTTCCATTTACAAATTTCATTATGGCTGATGTCCATACGTTATTGTTTTCATGTATCTCTACTACATGAGTATATTTCTAGTATATCCCATGTTTTGAAATGGAGTGATCTTGATGTCAAGACAAATTTATATGTGACCGATCATCCTATCAAGATGGTTGATTTTAAAACCATGGTTATTTTTTGGAGGATGATACCCTTTTTTGAGTGACATGGAAGCATAGTTCTGATTCTCATAAGACATGGGAGTGGGAGTCATTTATGAGAGAGTGGTTCCCTCATCTTCTTTGACATTGAAGCTTCTTAGCAGGAATTATAGTAATAAAAATATTCTATAGTGGATAGGTTGGAACATCCTGTTAATCTTTTTATGTATTCCTATACCGAAAATTTGATAAAATTTTTGTTGGGTTTCATTTCATGGTAGTTTTGGGTGATCGTTTGGAAATTTTGAACATTTCTTAGATGTGGATGATTGGTGCATTATTTTCCCAAACTATGAACCCTATCAATGGAAACCATGAAAACCAATACAATAGGGGGTTTTTACTTCTCTCAAATTATTTAACTAACTATTCATCCACCTAATAGAAAAAATTAACCGGGTCAAAAGTGTTGCATGGTTTGGGTGCATTGTTTTTCAAATCATGTTGCTCTACCTTGGAAATTGTCCGTATGTGATTTTTTAATCCCAATTTTGATTTTTTAAAAACAGAAACATAGTTTTTAGGTATTTGAAGGGCCTGTAGTACCCTATAGTATTTTCTTCTTCCTTTCAGTCCTCTGAGTAGTGGTTTTGGCACCTCTAAAACCTTTTATATGTTAATAAAATCTAAGAGAATGACGTTCGATCACATCCAAAAAAGTTTCATCCTCTCATTCTCTTTATCCCGCTTAACTTCTCTTCTCTCTATGGATTTTAATATCTCTATTTTGTTAGAGAATATAATCTTTATTTGTTTAGATCTTTAAACTATGTTTTATCTCAGATCAACATTGTCGACATTCTTAATTAGAGATTCCCATTTGGGGATTTGTGATGTGAGGTCATGTGATCCTGAGGTAGGTGGTTCCATTTATGATTGCCAATTTAATTAACCCAAAATTTCAGAACATAAATTTAATTATTTTATTTAAATAATATTTAATTGAATAAGTTTATTCAATGGAAAATTATATTGAAATGGTTCTTTGATATTAGATTTGTCATTAAATTAGGAAAACCCCCAATTCTATTGAATTATGGTGTCTTGTGAAATTGTACGGAAATAGTTTTAAATTAAATTGTGGAATTTAGTTATGGAATTTAAATTGTGAAACTGATGTCAAAATACAATATGATAAGATGGATTAAAAATGGTTTTGATAGAAACCTAGTGGGTTTATCAAGGAAAAATAATTTTTTTATTAAAAACCCATGTTTTGGTTTTTAAATAAAATTTAGCATATTTTAAATGGTTGAATGGGATGAATTGTATTTTAAATAGTTATAAAAATAATTCCCATGATTGAATACTATTATAGAAAATGAAATGCTATATAGTTAGTGCTTTTTTTGGGACAACACTCTATCACTTTACAACACTAAAAATACATATACATGAGTTTACATTCCTGTTGGGATGGGTATGGGTCCTCTTTTACCATTATTAGAGGGACATGTGTACACATATTGTCATGATCACTATTTGACTGTGAGGGATCCCTATTCCTTGGTATTATGATAACTTTTCGAAGATTACCATATTTCTCATTTGTTTATACTTGAAATTTAGTCCATTTCTTATTTTTCACTATTTTACACATGCCTTCTGAATTTATATAAAATTATTTATATAAAATTATTATCAATCCATTTTTTTACATTATTTACATCATTTGAAATTCAGATTGTTATTTTTTTAAATATGATTTGTTAACATCCAGTCTTATTTTTTAAAAATTGAATGTTTTATTTGGTTAATTAAATGTTGGCCTCTTATTATGGAATCCTTGGGGATACCCTACTAAGATTTTAGCTCACACCCTACCTCAATCTTTGGGTGTTACTATATTATCTTCCTCTTGGTTCTAGAAAGGGTAAGGTTCCACTTGGAGGTGGAAGTAGTTATTTCTCCTTTTTCTTGGAGATTTTTGTCTATGGGACTTGGGGTTTTATCCTGTTTTTTTATAATTTCTTATTTCATTTTGGGATATTTGTGCTTGTTTGAATTCTAGTAAATTTCTCATTGAGGAATATTTCTTGTATTCATAATGACTTTATAATCTTTCATATGTCATGTTTGTAGAGAATTCATTACCTCTTTCATATTGTTTGATATCTGGTGATAGCCATCAACCCATGGAGATCAGGAACACCATTGAGGCCATGTTGGTTCTGGCTCAACTATCTGGGTAACCGGGTATCTAGGCTAGTTTGTGACAATTAGAAACCCCAAAATTAAATCCTTTTAAAAATATATTTTTTTAAATATCCTAAATAATTAACCCATTTGACTTAAATAGAAAAAAGAAAAATACAAACATACTAAAAAGTAATGAAAATTCCATCGATGGAATAAAAATGAATAAAAAGTAAATTCATTTCATTTTTTAATATATGACTAACGAACTAGGGGTTACATGTAAGAAAATACCAAATTGTGCATTATATTATATCATGGAAAATATAAAAGCGAGGGTTGTATGATATTTTATTGGAAATAAAATACCAAATTTTTTAATATATATCATCGAAATAACAGAAGTCATCATAGTAGCCTACATTGAGCCTCATCATTGGTACTCCCCACTTTCCATAGAACTAATTATAACTATAGGGAAAGATGTAAAATGAAAATTTATCTTATAGTATAAATATCCATCTCATTATTATTTCATAGTGTTTTATGGAAGTAATCAATAAGAGGAGAGATGTCACATAATAAATTAATAATATGTTGGATCACAATTCAAAACTACCTCTTTTACTAAAATACCCTCATACCAACCACCCACAATAACATATTGTATAATGCAACTAAAAAATCCATCCCTTATGGTTCACACTATTAGAATAAGGGTCACAACTGAGGTTCATCCTCACATGATACGAAAAATAAGTTGTAAGTGTCAATTAATCCATGAAAATAACCTGTCTTGGAATGAAATTCCATTTCCCACTTTTCAAAAATACCATCTCAAATTATTTATAAACCAAACCCGTGTAATATAAACATAATACCTTTTTAAAACATTAAAACATTTTATGTCAAACAAATTTGGAGAACCAAACATTACATATTACCTAAAACATTACATAAAAACCAACCATTCACCCTATTCATAACATGAATTGGGTCAAATGCCATTGACAATAAAATAAAATTAAAAAAAGGTTAATCATTTCTATAAATAAATGGGAAAAAAATATTTTTTTTAAAATTATACTGCCCATAGAAAACCATTTACAACCATTATTAAATGTCACTTATCGCATTACATGTAGTGATAATCTGATGGAAAAGGTGTCATAAATAACCAATAATAAAATATATTTCCATTTAATATAATATCATAAAACCATCTTCCTCATAGAAGTGACAATCAAGTTTATATTCAGCACCTTCCATGGGAAATGGTCAAAGAATCAAGGAAGAACCCTTTATAATCCCTAATAACCACAAAATAAAAGAGTAAATCACCTCAAACTGTAAATACATCTATGGAAGCCCCTAGGGTTCATAAGGGGGAACTAAACCGTGAGAAAAAGAATGATGGAGAATACAGAGAAGGAATATAGAATGATGGAGGGACATACCTTAAGAAACAACATGAGAAAGAATAAAGAGGATCTAAAAGTTTATGGTCGAATTTGATAACTTTTTATTATGAGACATGCATAGGAAGAACCAAATAGGAGGATTATGAATTGTAAATTCCATCTAATTAAAAGAGAAAATTTTAAAAAAACCATTTTAATAATATAATTTAGGTCACATATGTTTGACACATAGTTCGGGAAACCATGCATAACTCATGTGAATCCCTCTATTATAACACCATATACTTCAAATTATTGTTTAATAGTTTACTCTATCATCATGATAGTTATGAATTAAAAAACACCTAGATATATTTCCATTTAATACTTTCAACTAGGTATCTCATAGTTATCCCTAAACCATATGTTATTGTGCACACTAACCATGAACAAACAATAATGATCTGAGACACATCTTATGTAAGGGATCTGTCATAGTTTTATCTAATATATTATTAGTAAATTGTGTGCCAAAAAAACCTATGTATGTTTAATTGGAATGGTGTACAATAATATTGTGGTAACCATGAAATAAACTATCAATAAAAATAAACTTCTTGAAATTAAAAATATAAAACCCTAAATTATCCAAAAATAATAATACAAATTAATATGAATGAATATAAATTAATCATTATATTAACATAAGGTAGAGTTATTGTTCTCACCAAAATGAAACTTTATTCATCTAATAATATATGGATAAATTTAGAATGACTGTAAAGAGAACTACCAAATCACCATATGTCTATTTTAAGGGAATTTATACTAGAAGAGGTCTTATGAAGGGTACCAAAAAACACAATATACCATCTAGGATAATAAAATGAATCCATATATAACAACACACATCACAAATAATAAACCAAAAATCATCAAAATTATATTAATGAATCATATGGTTTTAAAGGGAGTAAAGGTCTATAATAGGTGTCCCCACTATTTAAAAATCATCTAAAATAGAAAAAATAAGATTTCACATTGTAATAAACTAAGAACCATCAATAAAAACATAAATTCGAGAATTTCACAATTTCCATCAGGAAAAGGAAATCACCGTTACACCAATTCTTACATCAATGTATCCACAACCAAAATGGAACTAAATTTCAATAAAACAATAATTTTACCCATGATTAAAAACATTCTTTTTCCATAAAATAAAAATAAAAAAATAAAAAAATCCCTCACTAGTGATCAAAACCCCTATAACAATGATAAATATGTGAATTAAGACCATAACAATATTACACCATCTCATGGTGAACCCCAAAAATTATAATTTATCTCATCAACTACTCAAATTACCAAAGTAAATGAACATCCATGTAATCTATGAACAAACCAAAGGTATCCCATGATCAAACCACTTAGGATACAACCTCAATACATCCACATCATTAGGAAAACCATGGATTAGAAACCAATGATAAAATTTATATTATAATCCATATATCACTTACATCCATAGGTATGAAATAAAAATATTCTTGCATACAACTTAAATGTAATTCCAAAACTAAAATCCATCAAAACCCATGTTGAAGCTAAGCATTCTTCATAGGATATTCAAACATAAAAAACTAGTGAATATTTTCTAACAAAGCCCACTAAATATATGATATTGATCCATAAAAATGTATAACTTGGAATGTATAGGTTCTATAAAATATAACGACATGATAATCTTCTCTTTATTTGTAACACCTGATACTCTACTGTAGTAAGAAAACAACATATCAAGATCTATCACACAATACACCCTTTAATGAGCCATTGTTAATGACGTTATTAAATTTATAATTTATTGATTTGAAATTATGTAAACAAATACCAATTTTAATTTCATCTAATAAAAATTATCTTACATTAATTTTTGAACTTTTTCTAAGAAGGTTGTTCTATAGTCAGAAATTATGATGTTTGTGAAAATTGTAATCTTTTTGAATTGTATTTATAAAATAATGAACAAGATGTTCAGAAAATAATTAAGTATTAATTTTAAAATTATGTAATTAAAATATTCCATTTGAAATATTAATTGTATTTTTTAATCATGTTCCTAAAATTTCTAAAACTAATTAAATTGTTACTTTATTACAAAAACAACTACATTTATTTTCATCAAATCTAGTATTTTAAGGGGAGATTAATTTTATATTTCATTTCGATCCCCATAAAATATATGTTTTTATAAAAAATAAATTTATCTCATTAAAAATAACATCCCCTTGAATTTTATCTTATATATATTTTTAAATCTTAAAAATATTATTTAGAAAAAAATATTTTCCGGAGACTAAGTGTGTTAATATTAAATGTAAAATTTCACAGCAATAGAAATTTTATTTTATTAACTTTTATTAAATATTAAAATTTTCATTTTCAAATTAGGAAAAATATTAAATCTGAATCATCATTTGAAAAAGTAATTACTACTGTTGATAATTAATTATCATGGTAAAATAAATAGTGGGTATATTAATTTTCCCATACTATGAAAGTAAAAAAAATTAGGGCATGCATTAAATTTAATGGTTTAGAATTAAATTGAACAATATATTTATACTATACAAATTTCGCAATTTTTTTGAACTTTGAATCTTTTATATAAACCTTGCATTATAGAAAATGTAAGCGTCACTCCTAGAACTACCAATCCCTTCACCTATAAAAGAGTAATATCTTCACCACTTCCTGATTCACATTAATTAAAATTTCAATTTCAAACTAAGATATTTTACTCTCCACATAACCCTCTATAATTCTTTGAATCCCCTGTTCATTTATAGTTATCCTAATCCTTTCAAATTAAAGGAAACAAACAATGAAAATTCGGGTCCGCCACAATAGTATTATCAACTACATAGTTTTCTTATTAATTAATAGATTAAAAATTCCATCGAGATCCACTGGTATAAAGATATTATTATTGTTTATATACCTTTATGTTACTACATTATGGGTACTATAATTATTTTTCATATAATCTATCTATTTAGATAAATAACACTATTGTTTGTGTGTTGTGTAGACTACCACCTCCATGATGTAACAAGTTTTTTCCTTTTAAATATTATATAGTTATATATAATGATGGTACTAAAGTAAGAATATAATTATTATGATATCATTAGGGTTATGGTATGGGATTTTAGGTATCCTATTAATTATATGATCAAAAAATATACATTGTTAATTTAATTGTTTAAAATGTGACTTCTAAAAAGATAGTGTTTTATTCAAATCATGTCAGATTTAAATTTACATTATTTATTCTTATAAATACTTCAAATTGTAATGTATCCATATAAAAACCACTAAATAAGATCATTATACTTCAGATATAGTTATATTATGAAAACCCACCTCTTAATCATTCATGAAACTAAGGTATGTTCATATTTGGGTCAGTTAAACCCCAAACATGAACAATACTATGTTTTTACATCATGGATAAAATTGTATAATTATTTACTTTAATAATATTAAATAATTTTTAAAATAATTTGTTTTTTTATGAATATATTATATCAATATAATATTCAAAAATTAAATAAACAGCCTTTCGTTCATCAAAAATCACCTACGTAATCTTATTATAAAATTTATCTTCAAGGATAAGCTATAAACTAATCCTTAATAGATTTTAAAACAACATAAATTATGATAAATTACCAATAAAAGTAACATTAATAACCTAGTAAATAGTTATTTTAGAAGATGAAATTATATGACACAGCTATTATGAAACTAATACTAGTGAAAAAAATTCACTAATGTTGAAAACATGATGATTATGTGTAGATAAGGGATATTTATGAATAATTTTAACATAAATGGATATTAGTAATGATAGTAATCAATTTTTTTGATATAAGTGGTTCTTATGTAGTATTTATATGTTTTTTCATTGAATTTAGGATTGGAGGTAAGGTTTTTTTGTCTCCCAATCCTCTCTTTGAGATCTATTTCTGTATTAAATAATTAATTTCTTTATGTATAGTATATAATACATACTTGATATTTAATATCATTAAAAAAATAATTTATAGAACTATATTGTCAAGTTTAATCTATTTTTTTCAATAATTTATGAGTGAAAAAATACCCACTCTATAAGTTGGGTTTTTAATGTTACTTTTAATTATTTGGGATAGTTGTTATAATCACAAAGTATTTTAAAGGAATAATTATATCTATAATAAAATCTCCAAATTTATTTATTAAATGAAAAATAAAAATGAAGTGATATGTTGTCAAATAATGAGACAAGCCCTCATCCAAAAACAATTTTAAGAATCATAAAATGAAATATCATTTCTATAATCAGGATCAGAATCATCAGGAGTTTTCTATTCTGATTGCGGGTGAGCATGATTCAGGATTCATAGTATTGCTACTTTAGACCTTTCCTACTCCAAGTTTGGAATAATATATGATTATTTAGGGGATGATCTAGTTGATACATTACTTCGTAGATTGTAATAATCTTTCCTTGGTCTTCTTTTTGGAGGATCCATTTCATTCACATTCCCCTTACCATTTTTGACCACATTTACAAAGGAAACAACTCCTTTTTCTGACCTTCCACATTTTATTCATTTGAGTTGTTTCCCCATTTATCAATTTCTGATAAATCATAATTATCCCAAGAATCCTGATTAGCTTTTCGAGAATCTGCCATCGCGGGTACAAGTTGCAAATCCTCACCATGCCTAACCTTCAATATCCCATCAAGAGAAGAAAAAGTAGTGAGGCTGTAGAGACCCGAAGCCTGACGTACATGGACATTACATTACTTTTGCGGAATACTTAGTACATAACAAAAACACACACACAAGGATCGTAATAGTTTAGTGTCTTTGGAAACTCAGAACGTAATCTTCTAATCGTGGTGAAAGATCTTCTATATCTCCCATAAAGATCTTCCCCTTTTTTTTACCTAAAACCATTCTTTATATCCTGGGGAAAAGAAAACATAAAAGGGTGAGCTCAAATGCTCAGTAAGGGTAAACAAAAGAAATATCAATCACATCATATACACAAGCACATAACTTTTGGAAATCTTAACCTACAAAAGAGATCATAATTTCATAACATGGGATAAATCACGGCAGTGAAATGTAATCACAATAATCATAACATAAAACATGAAACTTTGTGGCATTCACACATAATCATAGAGAATCATTTCTTGTTAGTCAAGACTCATTTCCAAGACTATCTTAGTGGACAAAGTCCCTTTCTGAATTGAGTAACCCTCGTTTCAGTCCTGTTTCACTGAACCGGTATAACCTACCGTTCCAGCCCTGTCTATCTCATGAGATATAAAATCTTTACCCAATGCATTGGAGGGATATATAGGTCCCACCCATCTTATAATGAATCCTTTCTTATGTGTGCCACATAATCATAAATCATACATCATCGCATAACACATGTAACAGAAATGGGATTCTTGAAACATCATGACATCATAAATCAATTCATATAAGATAAAGGAATTCATAAAAATAATTCCATCACAACATGATCAACTCAATGTAATAATAGGGATAAAAACAGAACCCTTTTATTATCTTATATGGAAAATAATTTTGATAAAATACTTGAACTTCATTCTTGAGGAAAATATCCTTTCTTCTTCAAAAACATTTTTTCCTTTCATAACATGTCGTACAACATTAAAATAAAAGAAGTTGATTAAAAATAAACTTGAAAACTTGTAAAGGAAGTTTCTTGGAAATAATGTTTTAAAAATCCATTCATGCCGTATAAGTTAAAAAAACATTCTTCGTACTTTTGTCGGAAAAGTCAAAAAGTACCTCGTGCGGAAAAACGACAAAATATTCCTTTTATATTCTTTACTAAAAACTCACCGAAGGGTAAAATTGGATTTAAACTATTTCAAGTTGATGGAAACAATATTACATATTGAGGGAACATGGATGTGGATGATAAAATCCACCCCAGTAAATACTTACAAATAAACAATCTCGGATAAAAATGAGATTGTGATATTTCCCTTACCTTAGGTCCGATTTGCTTTGTACGTGTCCGAAGCTCCTCTTCTTTGGAACGCCTCTTTGAATCCTCCACTTAGGGAACTAAGATTGGTCTTTGAAGAAGAACAGGACCTCTAGGATTATTCTAGGGAAGTGGAGAGGAGAAAATGGCAGGGGTTGGCCGAGCTTGAGTGCTCAAATTGGTGTGAGGAGGAGGGGGAGGAGGTGCCCTTTTATAAGGGAGGAGAGGGGCACCTTAGGAATATCTCAAAATATTATTTTATATTAAAGTCAAAATCGGTTTATAATGGTTCCAAAGGGTCTTATTTAGAATATAAAGTGGGGATGGGTTGAAATCCTATCAACCAATAATATTTAGACAAGTTTAGGGTATTATTTTAACCTTATCAATTAGATTTAACTCTAAGTTAAATAATTTAACTTTTACCATGTCTTTTTGTTTTCTTTCACTATATGGTTAATACACTTACTATAACATGCCAAACGAACCCCAAATTGTTTATTATTAATATATATATCCTTATCTAAGTCATTTGTCCGAACCTTAGATTTTTAGGAATAAAATAACAATTAATAATATAATATTTGATTTAAAAACTATTTTGTGTCAATTTTGACACTATTTGATATATGATTTTTGTGAAAGTCATAACAGAATTATATGTTCGAACCAAGTTGATTAAATCAACACTAATATATCATAGTAACCTAGAAAATTAGTGTAATTCATAAAAATTCTCAAATTACATTTATTTTGGTGTTTATAACATCAATTATGTCAATATTTCATTAATAAGATAATTACTGCATCATCATTGTGTCATAAATAAATTAAATTATTTAATGTCTAAAAATTACAAATAAAATACCATTATGTAGGAAATCTTTTTAGATTTCTAATGAATATTTATAGTCGAATTTATCTTATTTATAACCCCATATTAAAAATGATTTACTTATTAAACTTTGATATTAACTATTTTAACCCTTCTTTAAATAAATTAATAATAAATGTCCTAATCTAATCCAAGTGGGCCTAAATGGTCATATTTTATTCCTAAGTTTGTTTTTGGTCGAATTACACTTGTCCAATAGAATTAGGACATGTGTTAGGGTAATATTAATATCATATTTACCCTTAGTTATCCTATTTACTATTAACCGCGGTAAAAAAAGTAAAAAGTTACTATTCACCAAAAAAATATTTTCATCTCATTGAACCACATTTTAGTCCTTGATATTAACCGTGTCTCTCGGATTTTCGAAATTCCATTCACAGAAGCGGTAAAATTATGTTTTATGCAAAATTCAGTTTTTTTTAACCTACCACTTAGTGGTTTCACTATTCATCAAAAATTGAAAGTTTTCAGAAAAATACCAAAATTTCACCCTAGGCTAATTTCGATATTCTGAGTCCAAAAATGAAGTCCATTTTGAAAAATAAAATTTATAAAATTTCAAAAAGTGGTGATTACTATTCATAACGGCTAGTTTTAATAATATTTTAATAGCATATCGTTGTTTAGTGAAACTCGGTATTGCGTACGACGCAAGCTATCAAGGAAGGTCGCGATTGCGTGTAATGCAAGGCAAGTCAAGGATGCGTGTTGTGCAAGCTCCTTTTGGTGTAGCGTACAACACAAGACATTAGTGAAAAAAGAATATTTTTCATAAAATCTCGGGCTGTTACAGAGGCCTCCAGATACATATTCATTTTCAACTAATCCAATAGAAGTGGTAGAAGAGACATCATTTAAAGTAATTTTCTTAACAAAATCTACTCGAGATGGAGGGTCTGCTATTGGTTCTCACTGGAGACTCCACTATTAGACCCTTGCCTTTAGGCAGCTGGGGATCAGATTCAGAAACCAAAACCTCAGATAAAATGGGTAATGGTTCATTAATTATATCTCCATTATGATCATGTTGCTTTAAAAAAATCCACATCCTTCATATTAGGCTTCCTTCGACAAAGATGGGTTGGATGACCTCTTATCCTGCATCTCTCATATGAGACCTTCCTTCTACATAACTCCAAAGAATTCCAAAAAACCGTACAATCATTATAGAAAAGAGGATTTCTTTCATATTCAACATCAATATGAATATTATCTGTAGCAGTTGAAAGGGATAATTTTTCAGTCATGATGGATCTAAGAAAAATCTCCACCAATATCATGGAAAATGTCTAAACTGAATATCCTCAATTTCCTTATCGAGATGTATAGAAGTCGGAATTATTGTTTTGATATCATGAAAAATATTTGGATGCCAAATGACCCCATTTATTCCATGAAGAAGAACCCAAACCTGAGAAAAAACATTCATTTCACATGAAATATTAAAGTCTGAAGACCATTCCTGAAAATGAAGCCATCTCGGTTTCAACAATAAGGAACCAATGTTCCATGCTCGCGGTTTTGAATCACCTTAAGGGAAAAGTAAGTGAAAAAATCCCCGACCAAGAGAGACACATCTCCAATTAGAAAAAACTCACAAAAGATAAATCCAACGAACCAAATATTCTAACTTCCATGGTTTTTCACGTTTAGGTAAAACAAGAGGCGCAATTAGATAATTTTTTCCAATTTCCATTCTCTCAGCAAGCACTTTAGGGTTCACTTCAACATGGGCTGCTGATCTCTTTCATAGTATTCTTACACAACATGAGTCCTTGAATAAATCCAAATACTATGTCCCATCTAATTAAATGTGTGTAATTTTATAAAAACTAAATCCCTCTATGTTTTTTGAGAAGTGGATACAACTATCAAATAAACGCAAATATAGTTCATCGTAATGAAAATAAATGGTTGGGAATGAAATCAATCATAACCATGACACTTGATGAGGGCTCCTAAGACTGTATACCTAGAGAGACACACCCATATGATATGATTTAGAATACTTACAAGAACTTAGTGAACAATTATGAATTATTTTCCAACTATTTCATTATTCTCCTACCAATTAGATCATTTGAATCGAATTACTATCATATATTTATAAACAAGAAAATTATAAGTTTTCTTGTTAGTATATTTCATTGATAATGGTATGTCATGTTACATGGATGATACCCCATAATTTGAATGTTGATTAAGGGATGTTCTCCTAGGGTTACAAATTATTCTAGATAGTTGAGATGTATATGATGCCAATATTTCAAATATAAGGATAACATTGTTTTATCCAACAACTAGTTACATAAGGAATGGTATAAAATGACTTTATTACTCTTAATGGGAATTCATTTGACATTATTATTTGATATGTGTTATTGGTAATTATATATCCCCTATATTTATTGATACTTTTCATGAGGAAAATATGATTGTATGTTTTCCACACCGCTTCCCATGATAGAAATGTCTCTTGGAACAAGGAATTGACAATAATTTTAAAATGTATGACATTATTCATTTTGTCATTATCTATTCATGATTTATTTGTATCCAATTTTTCATTTATTTTATAGATATAGAGTGACCACAATTTCAGTGGATTATTGATTCATGTTGAACATTTATTCTTACTATATATCTTATGAATATTATATTTTATATAAGCTTGTACTAAATTTTATTCATTACGTATCATCTGATCTCTCCCATATTTTTCCAATGAGAAGTAAAATGTGAAATTTTAGAGATAATATGGAATGGATAAAAATATTCTCATGATGGGTTCATATAATACATTAGGTTTTCAAATGAAATATATATATGTATCTAGAAATCCAAGAATATTATGTCTCTTAATCCTTAAATAAATATTTTTATTTTGTACCAATAATGTAATATAATTAATGGAATTAAGTTTCTAGAGTCTAAGATATTACAATTTGTATCTGATAATTTTTATTTTCACCCTTGGGGATTATATTTAGATAAACCAATATTGATCTATCAAGTAAATTGAAAAGCCCACGAATTTTAACAGAACATTATAGAAATAATAATTGGAATTGTATATTATAATTCAATGTTATAAGCTATTTATGTGTATTATATTATAAAAATATTTAGACTAACATGGGTAATGAGAACCATATCAACCCTCATAGTCATTGAAAGGATATTCCCCCTACTCTAGTTAATGAAGAATTAGTTGGGAGAAATATTTTGTTACTATATTGGGGTTGTCAACTCAGTTTTTGATAAATTATCTCACCCAATTGAGTGACGTACTGATCCATAGTAGATTATGACTACACTAATCATGTAACACCCCAAGATTTCATAGTGTGTTATTTCTTCAAAATAATTCAATAACTTGTACTACACGCAACACTGAGTTCAATTGCACCATGACTTACCAAAAAAAAAGCCATTAAAAGAGGTCATGAATAGTATTAACTAAATTTTAAACTTTATATAATCCTTATAATTTTAGAATCCATATTATGAGTTTCTTAGTCATAATGCAAGAACAGATTCATTTTCAGTATTGCACTTTTATCAACTTTTGATAGTGAAACCTTTTTAAATACAATATTTTAAACTTTTTGACTAAATGGAGACATCAAAAAATTTAAAATGAAACATCCCAAGCTTCCACGGTACGCTTTTCTTTGAATAAAACAGTAGCGTGTGTTGTACGCAACTTCGAGTTCTAACACACCGTAACCAATCAAACTAGCTGTTATGAATAGTAATACCTACTTTTTGAAGTTATATATATTTTATATTTTAAAATGGACTTCTTTTTTTGGATTCGGAATATCAAATTTAGCCTAAGGGGAAATTTTGGTACTTTTCGGATAACTTTCATATTTTGATGAATAGTGAAAATTACTAAATTTTAATTAAAAACAACTTTTTTAATCAAAATAATTAATAGTAATAAATTATGAATTTGAGTGGTTTTAAAGTATATTTAGAATATATTTTTACTATTTAATATAATGTTGGTCATTGGACATAATTTTACAATTAAACTGAACATAAACAAGTGTCAATCTTTTGATAGTTATTATCTCTTAAAAACACGCTTTTTGTTTTGACAGCGGGAATTAATTTTAAATTAATTTCTGCCACTTCTGTGTTTTTAATTTAGGAAAATGGATTCCATATTTGGAATCAGGATGTTCAAATTGTGTAAATAGATAACTTTTATTTTTACACATTTTGAATAATTACTGCGGTAAATATTTTATTTACCATGGTTAAAGGGTAAATCCGGTAAATAAGGGTTAAAAAAAATAATATTATAATAATACTAAATTACCCTAAAACGTGTCTTAACCCTATTGGTTGATACATGGTCGACCATGGGCATCTTTGGGTCTGTTTTGGGACCCCATGGATCCACTTGTAAGTGATAATGACACATTATATTAATAAAGTTAAAATAAAAATAAAAATGGCATAAGCTTACATCTTTTAGAAGAAAAATTTTTACATAGGGTTATACATGTTCGATTTTCGATTATAAATATTCATTAGAAAGAGAAAACGATTTCCTACATAATGATATTTTATTTATAATTTTTAGACATAAAATAATTTAAATTATTAATGACACAATAATGATGCAATGTTTACCTCATTAATAAATCATTTAAATAAATAAGATTATAATGATTAAAATATTATCTAAAACATGTCCAATTCTTATTGGTTGATGTTATTTAGAATATGAGTCATCTTATCTTCGACCGCAATGATTTTTGGACCATTATAAACCGAATACAAATATATTATAAAGTAATACTTTCACACATTCCTAAAGAGCCCCTCCTCTCCCTTATAAAAGGAGACCACTTCTACTCATTCCTCACACTTCTCAAGCCACTTGGCTCGTCCAAACTCTGCCCAACTAAGCTCCCCACATCCCTCTCCTCCTCCTTGAAGCTTACCCTTAGGCAGAAAGCATTTCAAGAAGTCCTTTGGTTCCAACCAAAGTGAGTTACCTAAATTAAATGTAACGATCTCTCTTAAATTATTTTCATTTATTTTGCTTCTCCAACCCCCAAACTCTTTTTATTTCCTTTCTTTTGTAACAACACCAGTATCCTCAATATACTAGGATGTTGTTATAAGAAGGATTCAAACTACACATACACACAACTCCATCTAATGGATGATGAACATAATGTTTCTGTGGATGGAAAACTAACGCCTCACGAAACGATGATTGTTCAAATACATCTTACCGCCTCTCATAGTGGCCATTATGATGGAACTGTAATTAAATATGATATTAATGATATATATATTTTATATAAGCTTCTGTAATTCCATTTTATTTCATACCATTATTCGTTTCATGTTGTATATACATACGATAATTTCATTTGAGGAAGTGCGGACTACCGCCCCCTTAAAATGATATGACTCGTTCATACCACACATGGAACGTATAAAGGATGGTGTTAATGAACTTAAGTAACATATATAAAATATTATATTATACTGGAATAGTAATATACCTGTGTATCATTTGGATTCGATTCTTTTAAAATAAAAATTAAATGGAAGTAGCGTTCGTGCGTACGTACGGACTACCATCTCCACGAACGCGATGGGATTCATTCTCCATCGTATCCATTCAAGTATAATTATCATTTAATGATTTAAAAATGATTTTTAATGACTTGATATCATTCTGGATATGAATAAGATACAACAAACATGACTTATGTAACAAAACATATAAAATAAAATGAGTAAGTTAACACACGAAACGACGATAATACTAAGATATTATCAAATCAATATTAAAAGATCATATATGATATCATATTAATGTATATGATTCTTTTATAATTTAATAACAATTATTTCACCATTATATAGGAGGTTAACCTACCCCAACCAAGGAAAAGTACAAGGTAAGGGTTTACTTTACAACCTCTTCATTATCCAAGGTTGTTTATACGTAATAATCTACTGGGATCTCTTTATCATCCACATCCATGTTTCTTAAAAATGCATTTCAAAACATTTTTACTATTTACTAGAATATTATTTAAAGTCATTTATACCCTTTTTGACTTTTATAAGTGGTTTATAAAGGAATCTTTCGGTCGTTTTCAAAACAAGGTCCTTTTTAACCTTTTCGACAGAATTAAGGTAAGAATGTTTTTTTAACTTATACGGCGGGTGCGGCTATTTTCCGCCGTTATAAAATCTTCAAAGCTTCCCTTACAAGCTTATAAGAATATTTTCGAAGAAAATGTTTTATTTTATATGGATCTTAAATTATTTCAAAATAAAAGGAGATATTTCTTTAAAAAGAATTTTGATTTCATCTATGTCAACATCCTTTGATGGATTTTAAGATTATTTGAAGTTGATTTATTATGATACAAAACTTCTATATTGTATTGAAGGTTTTGTGATATCTTTGACTGTGGATGTGCTATTTTTATACCATTCATAGTTTATGGTGAAAGTATTGACATTTCATATGCTAGTTTTAATATGAATGTTTATGTTATGTTTAAACCTTTTCATATGGGAATGCATTGGACTTAATATGTGACGGGTGGAGCCCGCTATAGCTCCTCAATGCATCGGTAGGTCTCATGAGACAAACTAGTGTCTTGGCACAAGGCCTT
Organism: Viscum album; assembly: GCA_963277665.1. Lineage (NCBI taxonomy): Eukaryota > Viridiplantae > Streptophyta > Magnoliopsida > Santalales > Viscaceae > Viscum > Viscum album. The sequence goes on along the minus strand of OY728119.1, from coordinate 1,827,033,830 downwards.
GACAAAATCTTATTTGTAGTCTTGGCACGAGGCCTTGGCTATGTGTTTATGATAGTCTGGCATTATGCATTCCAACATTATGAAAGTGGTTATTGATTTTTGCATGTGATTATTCGATTAGTAGAATATCCATGTGAATAAGTAAATGGAATTATTTCATTTTATTTATGCCATACCATGTTGAAAGATCATATTTAAAAGGCTTTTGTTTTAGTTATACATTTCCTTAAATGTTTATTCTTATTTATGAAAGTTTCTGCTATATTGTTATCCTTACTGGGCATTTGAGCTCACCCCTTTTCTATGTTTTATTTTTCCCAGGATGTGAAGAAGTAAGTTATGAATGACCTGCAGGGATTTTATGAGGAGTTAATAGTGTGGATTGTGGAAACATTATGTTGTTGTTGTAGTTTTTCATTTTATGATGTAATGTAAAACTTATGAATATATCTAGTGTTTCCAAGGCTACTAAACCAATCGGTCTTTCGAGATTTTATCTTTCTTGTGATCATGCCAATGTTACGAAGTAATGCACCGACTCTGGGTAGCTGGGGTTGGGGCGTTACAGTTGGTATCAGAGGAAGTTTTGTACAAACCTTGGAAGCTAGATTTAGATAAACTCTGATTAGAGCACGTAGACCTAAGATGAACTTTGAGGATTAGTATAGAAGAACTTCCTAGAATTTTGGTATTGTAGAGATTTTGTGAGTTTTCCGAGCAATAAATCCCTGTCTGGATACGAGCAGGTAGAGGCGGCTCTGGCACAGATGTACCTAGGGGTAAAACCCGAAAACACCGCTTTGAGCTAGACTCGAACGGGAACTGGTGCACGACAACGGGCCTTGCTGCACTCTTGGTTACGACACTCCCGGGGGATATGCTTAGGATAACTCTCATTTTCTTTACAAATCATTATGAAGGGTTTATGAGTATATACTTCCTCAAAGAAAACATTTTTATGATTATGGATTATATCCATAAATAGTTCAATTTATGTTAAGTGTTTTATAAGTATGGGATTATGTGTTTTGATTCATAAACTGATCTAGTTTATGCCATGGTATAGAAATGGCGCCCAGTAGAAGGAATGAGAACTCCAGAAATACACATGATTCAAAGAGAAGGAAGGATCATATCTTTCATGGTCTTAAGCTAGAATTTATAAGAGAAATAGTCTCCCATGTATTATCATCATATGAAGAAATAATATCATGTGTTGATAAGATAAGTAAAGAGTTTACTGAGTCCTATGGCTTTGAAGGGAAGCAAGAGAAGAAAAGGATGGAAGAGAGAAAGATGGATAAAAGTAAGAGGGAAAAGAAGAATTTTCCCATATGTGGTAACTGTGGAAAGAAACACCCTGGAACTTGCCTGAAAGGAATGGGAGTTTGTTATAAGTGTGGAGGAAAAGGGCACAAAGTACGTGACTGCAAGGGTAAGAAAATGGTTTCAAATGTACAATGCTTCATTTGCAAGGAGTTTGGACACTACGCGAACCTATGTCCCAGTCATCAGACTATGCCACAAATGATGTTATTGGATAATAACCAAGTTATGATACTACCACAGATGAAGAGGAATGATTAGAGTTCTTATGTTGATTATGTCAATTGAGTGTTGTATCAACAATGTACTTGTTATAATAATTATGGAGTATATAAGGATTGTACTGCAGTACTATTTCATTAAGGACTTGAGATTATGTGGAACAAAGAAAAGTGACTCAATAGCAGGATAAATTTTTGGAAAATATATGGTTGAGAGAATGATAAATCATAATATAGTTCTGATACTGAGGTAGTGATTTTGGAATAATATGTGATTGTTTTGGATAAATTATATTGGATATTCTTGACTACCTTGGAACTAATTAATGATTTGTATATTCCATCATTGTTGGGGTTTAAAACATTTTTGGATTAATGAAGTATATCCAGCATTCTATATGGAATAGGGGAGCATGAATGTAATCAATAAGGAATATGGTAATTCAAGATGTTTCAGTTTATTAAAAGAATACAAGATGAAGGTATTCATATTCTATTGCGGGGTAAAAAGGATCTATATTATGTTTACCTTCCTTATAAATGTTGGACTGTGAGTTTGGACAGAAGTATTTTGGATAGTTCTAGTTTGGATTATTTTGGATTACCATAAAAGGAAAACACGGAGGTTGGGCGGCAACCCGTCGCGTCCGGCAAGGCTGCGAGACTTGAACCCGCAACTGAAGTGCAACAAGGGTGTATCACCTACCACTATCCCACGAGATGTCCTGGATTAAATAATGTAGTTTTTTTTAAAAGATTTGTTAGATGAATTATAAATTCGTTTATTTTGGAACCCTGTACGAATAGTATAAATATAATTTTTTTTACGAGTGAAAGATGAGTTTATGGTAGAAATTTATTAATGGACAAAACTCTAATTATAAAGTAAGTATATCTCCTTATGATCTTATCCAATCTCATAAATAAATTCCTCAACATTAATAAAAGGAACTTAGAACAAAAATGTTTCCCTGGATGGTACCTTAAATCATCACTAATTTATGGCTTTGGGATTATTGGCCTTTTCATAGCCATGTCCTCTACCACTCTCCATCAGATAATTGATGGTTAGATTTCTCCTCCATATCCATATTTTCCTACATGGAACCCTAGTATGTGTTATTTTCGGTAATCTTCATACTTTCCACTCTTTATTTTAAATAGAGGCCTCATTAATTCATTTTTTGATGTGGGATTTCAACTAAGATATTTTGAAACGTCAAAAATGTGTTATCCCAATACCCTATATTTTGTTGAACCGATGGTACTTCAAATCATCATAGATTGATGAGTTTAAGGACCTCAATTTTATACTTTTTTGTGATTGATGACCTCAATCACTACCTATAAACATTTACATTTTTCCTCCAATTATATGTCTCTAATTGCCACCAATGTTCTCCTAATCAAGATCATAATTTGGTGGTGACCCTTTCATTTCTCTTTTCCTCATATTAAGTCTAAATTTTAGTAACCCAATTTCCGATGTGGGTTTTCCCACAAATATATTTTCTACTTTCAACCTTTTATTTTTGAAGAACCATTTCAAATTGCGAGGATGCAATTTATTGAAGGAGGGGAGAATGTAACACCCCAAGATTTCATAGTGTGTTATTTCTTCAAAATAATTCAATAACTTGCACTACACGCAACACTAAGTTCAATTGCACCATGACTTACCCAAAAAAAAGCCATTAAAAGAGGTCATGAATAGTATTAACTAAATTTTAAACTTTATATAATCCTTATAATTTTAGAATCCATATTATGAGTTTCTTAGTCATAATGCAAGAACAGATTCATTTTCAGTATTGCACTTTTATCAACTTTTGATAGTGAAACCTTTTTAAATACAATATTTTAAACTTTTTGACTAAATGGAGACATCAAAAAATTTAAAATGAAACATCCCAAGCTTCCACGGTACGCTTTCCTTTGAAAAAAACAGTAGCGTGTGTTGTACGCAACTTCGAGTTCTAACACACCGTAACCAATCAAACTAGCTGTTATGAATAGTAATACCTACTTTTTGAAGTTATATATATTTTATATTTTAAAATGGACTTCTTTTTTGGATTCGGAATATCAAATTTAGCCTAAGGGGAAATTTTGGTACTTTTCGGATAACTTTCATATTTTGATGAATAGTGAAAATTACTAAATTTTAATTAAAAACAACTTTTTTAATAAAAATATTTAATAGTAATAAATTATGAATTTGAGTGGTTTTAAAGTATATTTAGAATATATTTTTACTATTTAATTTAATGTTGGTCATTGGACATAATTTTACAATTAAACCGAACATAAACAAGTGTCAATCTTTTGATAGTTATTATCTCTTAAAAACACGCTTTTTGTTTTGACAGCGGGAATTAATTTTAAATTAATTTCTGCCACTTCTGTGTTTTGAATTTAGGAAAATGGATTCCATATTTGGAATCAGGATGTTCAAATTGTGTAAATAGATAACTTTTATTTTTACACATTTTGAATAATTACTGCGGTAAATATTTTATTTACCATGGTTAAAGGATAAATCCGGTAAATAAGGGTTAAACAAAATAATATTATAATAATAATAAATTACCCTAAAACGTGTCTTAACCCTATTGGTTGATACATGGTCGACCATGGGCATCTTTGGGTCTGTTTTGGGACCCCATGGATCCACTTGTAAGTGATAATGACACATTATATTAATAAAGTTAAAATAAAAATAAAAATGGCATAAGCTTACATCTTTTAGAAGAACAATTTTTACATAGGGTTATACATGTTGGATTTTCTATTATAAATATTCATTAGAAAGATAAAACGATTTCCTACATAATGATATTTTATTTATAATTTTTGGACATCAAATAATTTAAATTATTAATGACACAATAATGATGCAATGTTTACCTCATTAATAAATCATTTAAATAAATAAGATTATAATGATTAAAATATTATCTAAAACCTGTCCAATTCTTATTGGTTGATGTTATTTAGAATATGAGTCATCTTATCTTCGACCTCAATGATTTTTGGACCATTATAAACCGAATACAAATATATTATAAAGTAATACTTTCACACATTCATAAAGAGCCCCTCCTCTCCCTTATAAAAGGAGACCACTTCTACTCATTCCTCACACTTCTCAAGCCACTTGGCTCGTCCAAACTCTGCCCAACTAAGCTCCCCACATCCCTATCCTCCTCCTTGAAGCTTACCCTTAGGCAGAAAGCATTTCAAGAAGTCCTTTGGTTCCAACCAAAGTGAGTTACCTAAATTAAAGGTAACGATCTCTCTTAAATTATTTTCATTTATTTTGCTTCTCCAACCCCCAAACTCTTTTTATTTACTTTCTTTTGTAACAACACCAGTATCCTCAATATACTAGGATGTTGTTATAAGAAGGATTCAAACTACACATACACACAACTCCATCTAATGGATGATGAACATAATGTTTCTGTGGATGGAAAACTAACGCCTCACGAAACGATGATTGTTCAAATACATCTTACCGCCTCTCATGGTGGCCATTATGATGGAACTGTAATTAAATATGATATTAATGATATATATATTTTATATAAGCTTCTTTAATTCCATTTTATTTCATACCATTATTCGTTTCATGTTGTATATACATACAATAATTTCATTTGAGGAAGTGCGGACTACCGCCCCCTTAAAATGATATGACTCGTTCATACCACACATGGAACGTATAAAGGATGGTGTTAATGAACTTAAGTAACATATATAAAATATTTTATTATACTGGAATAGTAATATACCTCTGTATCATTTGGATTCTATTCTTTTAAAATAAAAATTAAATGGAAGTAGCGTTCGTGCGTACGTACGGACTACCGTCTCCACGAACGCGATGAGATTCATTCTCCATCGTATCCATTCAAGTATAATTATCATTTAATGATTTAAAAATGATGTTTAAGGACTTTATATCATTCTGGATATGAATAAGATACAACAAACATGACTTATGTAACAAAACATATAAAAGAAAATGAGTAAGTTAACACACGAAACGACGATAATACTAAGATATTATCAAATCAATATTAAAAGATCATATATGATATCATATTAATGTATATGATTCTTTTATAATTTAATAACAATTATTTCACCATTATATAGGAGGTTAACCTACCCCAACCAAGGAAAAGTACAAGGTAAGGGTTTACTTTACAACCTCCTCATTATCCAAGGTTGTTTATACGTAATAATCTACTGGGATCTCTTTACATCCACATCCATGTTTCTTAAAAATGCATTTCAAAACATTTTTACTATTTACTAGAATATTATTTAAAGTCATTTATACCCTTTTTGACTTTTATAAGTTGTTTATAAAGGAATCTTTCGGTCGTTTTCAAAACAAGGTCCTTTTCAACCTTTTTGACATAATTAAGGTAAGAATGTTTTTTTAACTTATACGGCGGGTGCGGCTATTTTCCACCGTTATAAAATCTTCAAAGCTTCCCTTACAAGCTTATAAGAATATTTTCAAAGAAAATGTTTTATTTTATATGGATCTTAAATTATTTCAAAATAAAAGGAGATATTTCTTTAAAAAGAATTTTGATTTCATCTATGTCAACATCCTTTGATGGATTTTAAGATTATTTGAAGTTGATTTATTATGATACAAAACTTCTATATTGTATTGAAGGTTTTGTGATATGTTTGAATGTGGATGTGCTATTTTTATACCATTCATAGTTTATGGTGAAAGTATTGACATTTCATATGCTAGTTTTAATATGAATGTTTATGTTATGTTTAAACCTTTTCATATGGGAATGCATTGGACTTAATATGTGACGGGTGGAGCCCGCTATAGCTCCTCGATGCATCAGTAGGTCTCATGAGACAAACTAGTGTCTTGGAACAAGGCCTTGACAAAATATTATTTGTAGTCTTGGCACGAGGCCTTGGCTATGTGGTTATGATAGTCTGGCATTATGCATTCCAACATTATGAAAGTGGTTATTGATTTTTGCATGTGATTATTCGATTAGTAGAATATCCATGTGAATAGGTAAATGGAATTATTTCATTTTATTTATGCCATACCATGTTGAAAGTTCATATTTAAAAGGCTTTTGTTTTAGTTATACATTGCCTTAAATGTTTATTCTTATTTATGAAAGTTTCCGCTATATTGCTATCCTTACTGGGCATTTGAGCTCACCCCTTTTCTATGTTTTATTTTTCCCAGGATGTGAAGAAGTAAGTTATGAATGACCTGCAGGGATTTTATGAGGAGTTAATAGTGTGGATTGTGGAAACATTATATTGTTGTAGTAGTTTTTCATTTTATGATGTAATGTAAAACTTATGAATATATCTAGTGTTTCCAAGGCTACTAAACCAATCGGTCATTCGAGATTTGATCTTTCTTGTGATCATGCCAATGTTACGAAGTAATGCACCGACTCTGTGTAGCTGGGGTTGGGGCGTTACAAATCATATCGTATGAAAAAATCTATAAAATTAAATTCAACTAATAATCCATTTTTAGGTGAAAATAGATTAAGTTCCTATAGAAGTTATTTATCACATTAAGAAGTAGTGAAAATGAAAAATTCATCCTGATGTTTTATTATTTTAATAAATATACAAAACCAATGGTAGTCACTAATTCAAGAAAAAATTGTGTGGGAGATTACAACATGGGAATATAATTGGAATCTTTTAAAGAGGTACTCTATAAATAACTGAAGTATTTTAAATGAGTTTCCCATGTCAAATTAGAAAATTCCTTTCTAAGAAATAAATTTATAGAAACTACTTGAATAAGGATGGATATTTTGGAAAATTATAAGTTATTTTCTATTATATATAAAATAACATTAATAATTATAACTGGTGATAATATAATTGTTGTATAGTGACTATTATGGTTAATATACATTGATTCTTATTATTAATCTAATTTACACTGATACAAGAAGTGATAGACTCGACTAATAGGAGAATACCATATGAATCCCAATTATCTTATAATATAGGGGAGACAGCCTCAATTGGAATTAAACTTGGCTAAGACCAAACTAAGATTCTGTAAATAACGAACTAGTGAAACTATTTACAAGATAAGTTTATGGTAGTCAAGATCATGACACGAACTATGTTTTCCAAACCACCCTATGTCACGGTCACTATCGCACACCTTGCCCTTAGAGCATATGATGGGGTAAAAATGGTTTATATATCTAGACCCAACAATATGAATTTTTACATTTTATTTTTAATAAAATAAGGACTATATTATCCTTTATTTATTGATTTTGATAAAAATTATATTTTATTTCGAAGAAATTTAAATTGTAATATTTTCAGATATAAATATAAATAAAATTAAGACACTCTTTTTAGAAAAATTCAATTTGTTTTTAAAATAATTGTTATTTCAATAAAATAATAGTTTTAATTAGTATTTATTGTTATATAAATGGTAATATATTATTTATTAAGTCCAAAAAAATTATTAAAATGGAATGAAAAATCGCATCATCATTAAAAATGGAATTTTTAAATAAATGAGTATTTTTCATTAAAAATTATAAATTATCTTATTTATATAATTATTTTGATTAAAAAAATTATTTTATAAATTATCTCTTTGAATTTAGCCAATGGTGTATTTTTCATGATTTTTTCAAACTATATAATTTCTTGGAAAAAGTTAAATATGAAATTAATATATGGTGTGTATTATGTCACCATAAAATCCTAGAATAATGTAATAAATATTATAAAGAGTATTCAAGATAAAAATTATGTATCAAACTTAGAATAATGTTTTATTGTATTTATTTTATAGATTTTATAGACCCCTATTGAATCTTTTAAAATCTACATTATATTTTAAGGTTTTAAAATTAATTCGTTATTAACATGACTCCCTTGCACATCACCATGGGTATTATTTTAATTATTTTGGTTCTTATCATTATATCATATTTATAAAAACTTATAATTGGTAGAAACCAATTGGAAACAATTTTATGGTCGGTGTTTTTTATTATTTTATCATATAGAGTCTGAAACCAATGTGTTGAAATTAATTAAGAATTCCCAATTATTTTTCAACAAACCCACCCAAACTCCCATTCCACTACACTAAAAATATTAAAATTGCTTTACTATACTCTTAAATCTTTGTATCCATGATGTTCCCATGATTTTAATAATATCCTCCCAATCTTTTAAAAGATCCCTCTCAAGGTAACAGATCCAATCTTTCTTCACATTATACAAGTGAATTATTTATATTATTCCATTTTAATTCCAATTTTTCATGTTTGAATATGATTTTACAAATCCCCCTTAAATTAAATATGATTTCCATGTAAATAAATACCCATTTTAGTCTTATTAAACCCTTCCATGAATCTTTTTGTACCCCAGTTACACTGTGAACATTATCCTAGGATTTTCCATGAAAATCATTTATATAGTGAATACCCGTTCCCATTTCCACTCAAGCGTATTGACCTAGATTTACCTATCCCTCATTGATTAGAGTTATCCATGTTTGTAACCTATACTCTTTAAAATCGTATTAAAATTGATGAAAGTTATCCTTGTTTTTTATAACCTATTTGGAACACTTATGCATATATATTATATGAATGTGATTAGTAATAAAATAATTATATAGAAAACTAATGCATTGGGTAATGTTTTTATATCATGAGATACCATTTATGGTTTATGTGATTTTGTATTATGAAATATATATTATGATATTTTGAAATTAATCTTTGACTTTTGTTTTTTAGGATAGGTTGTTTTTTACAAATTCCAATGTTTCCTTTTTTTTATCTTCTTATATCTTGTTTTAATTTTCAATTTTATGTGTATCAGCCCTCTTATTTTACCTTGATAATCTTATTTGAATCACATGTATTACTTTTATCATGTTATTATTTAATTATTCCCTTAATTGTATTTATAACTCACCCTTTTTTGAATCTCTCGATGTAACCCGATGATGTTTTGGATGATCAAGTTAATTTAAGTCCATGTTAAGGAGTTTTGGTTTGTACCTTTGTATTTATATTTAATGTTGTTATTATTTTTACCAAATAACTAAATGGAATGATTCCTTAGGATATTCTTGGGTTTTATAAAGTGTATAAATTTTTAATAAATAATGAATTGATGTGTATTAAAATATTGGCTATCGTAGTTGGAATTAGAGCCAAGTTGAGTTAATTTTGGGATTAGGATTATAAAACCCTAGTGAATGCCAAGTGGATAAAACCAAACAAGTAAAAATAACCCAAAATTTTGTGAAATTATATTATATTAGATTTCTATGAAAATAAATCCATGTACGGATACATCAAGTGGATTTTCTATTGAAAATGTATTCATATGTGAAATAACCCTAAAAAGGGTTCATTGGGATTGAATGAATCTTCACCTAGGGAATGAATAGACGTCCTAATGGACACCTATTTTGACACCCCTATGGTATATGGTTTCATAAATAAAAATACTCTTCATGGACCACTATTAGGGGAAAAAATACCCAGTGATTTTATATAAGTTAATATATCATGTATAATGTAGATTAAAACCTATAATTCATAGGATATGGAAGGTATTCCACTTTTAATTTATCCATTAAATATTCATTGTTTATATTTTATGTGTTCAGTTGTTTTAAAATTGTCATCATTAATTTTTACTTTATTTTATATATTGGATTTTGAAGAGGAGGAACCTAGTCAAAAACCAATGAGATAAGAAATAGAATGACTATCAAAATGGGATTTCTAACCCAATGGTAGTAGAGTCAGGAACATCGTGAACATGAAATAAAATTAACACATATTCTAATTAGAAACTTGATTCAAGGGGAAATATCCCATCCCCATGATAAAGAGGGAGATTCATTTGAGTCATTTATGTGAAAAATAAATCCAAATATCTATAGATCATCAGATCCATTAGCCATAGAAAAATTGATCAACTACATTGAAAATGTCACATCTATACATCAATTATTTGTCCAAGAGAAAGTTGTCACGACCCGCCCTCGGGGCCCATGCCGGGACTACCCCAAGCCCGCCTTCCATAGGCCAGGGGTTGGTGACTAGCACCAAGGCGTAAATCCCAGTAAAAAGGGAAGGCATTGCCTTTGAAAAGTAAACAAGCACCACAGAGTAAGCAAGCGGAAAATTAAACACTATGTAAAAACTGTACAAGCTGTGCTAGAAGTAAAAGGGACCGGAAATACAAGCCCAACTGTAAAGTACAACTAAAGGAAAAACAACAACTGAAAGGAAAAACTGCAGCGTCAAGCCGTTCTCTGGAAGTCCCACCTGAAGGGTGGGTACAGATAGCCTCCACTGCTCCTCGGTTCCACCTGACCGCTCCGAGTATGTCCCGCCTAGTGGTCCACCTCCAGGTACCGTCCTACTCCGCACGCCTCCACCATGATCAGTGTTGTTCATCGTCTGCAACCAACACAACGAAGTGCGGGCAAAGCCCGTGCAGGGGTGAGTATAAGCTACCCAGTAGGGACCCCGAGACCCCTGAAGGTCTCCCGAAATCCACAAAGGATAATCCACAAAGGAAAGATACAATCACGAAGTAACATCTGACATGGCTTAGGTATATGCCCATACATATACCTAAGTCATCAATTCCCGTTCGGCTCTAACGTCCGAGCCCAAGCACAACCCAGTCCACACAGGAAAGCAACGTATACCCACACAGGATAGCACAACGCAATCCACAAAGGAGAGTAAACAGTAAATCCACACAGGATAGCTCAACACAATCCACAAAGGAGAGTAACACAAGATTCAGCTCACACAGGTATACTTCTTCGGATGACGACAAAGATGATCACTGAACCATCTATGTCGTCGGACCCACGAAGGATCGATAGGTACTAACCCCGTAGTGACCCACACAGGATCGGACCCACACAGGATCGGGCCCACATAGGACCGGGCCCACGCAGGACCTGTAGGCGCTGGCTCACACAGAACCGCTGAGCGCCGACCCACACAAGATCGGTAGCACTGATCCACGTAGGATCGCTGAGTGCAGAAGTCGTCGCAGTCCACTGAGGATCTCTGCACAGTCGTCGCCACAGTCCACTGAGGATCTCTGCACGGTCGTCGCTGTCGAAGAAGCAGTCACAGCCAGCTCTAGGGTTCCCGCACACATCAAGCTCGTTCGGGAGGGTCCGCTCCACGAGTCGAGAGGCTGATACATCAATTTACACAATGTCCGAGGTTGATGTATCCAAAAGTTCTGTATCGCCAACAGGAACTCAACGTCGCAGACGGCGCGTCGATCGGACGCCCGGTCTGAGAGTTATTGGCTTTTTCGTCCCAGGGGCCCGGTTGGTTTTTAAGGCAAAACCAAGCCGACCATACTCCACCTGCGTCCAAACCTCAGGCAGAGTATGCCAAAAGATCCTTCTCATAAAGAGGAAAACAACAAAGCTGACGGCACGTCAATAGGACGTCAGTGGCTCAAGATATGAGTGTTTCCGCTCCGAGGGCCTGGTTGGTTTCGTGTACGAACCAACCCAGCCGAACTCAAAGTATTCTGAAACCTTGAGTGCAATATACCGAAACGACCGTCACGATCCAAGGATCACGTTTCCGCTGATAGCGAGTCATTTGGAGGCCCGTAGATCAAGTTACGGGCATTTGAACGATGATCGTCCGAAGACGGGGGTCCGGGCCCGGCCCGACCCGGCCCGACCCCCCCCCCCCCTGGGTCGGCCGAACCCGGTCCGACCCGGTCCAACCCGGTCCGATCCGGTCGGATCGGTCTGGCTCGGTCAGGGCCGGTCTAGCTCGGCTTGGCCGAGCGTCCTGACGCGGGGGGAGCCGCCGCCCCGCGTGACACCCCCGCGTGACCCGCGGGGTGTCGGCCAGCCAATCGGACACGGCTGAAGCTGCGTCCCGGGTGCTGCGGGGGGTGCCGCCGCCCCCGTGTGACACCCGCGGGACACCCGCGGGGTGTCTCCTAGCACCGGACGCGGCTTCAGCCGCGTCCCACGAGCACCGCCTCCGCGGTCGGTGCCGCAGCGGCCTCGTCCGGCGCCGCCGTGCCGGAGACCCGCGCCGCCGCCGGCTTCCGCGCGCCGCCGGAGTCGCTCCGATGGCCCGCTTTTCTTCCCGTCTGCGCCATTGCTCCTCCCGGGACTCGTTCTTCACTGCGGGATCGTCAAACATCCATTGCGGCATGTTCCGTCGTCGCCTGTCAAATCTGCACAAAATGAAGAATGGCGGAGGGTCGTCGGGCCGTGTTCGTTTGGCCCGCACCCTCCGCGTTAGAGATAAACAACGGGAGTAATTTTTTTATTCCACACAGGAAACAACAATTTTAATAAGTTTAAAATTGTTCACAAACCGGTTCTTTAATTTTTTTAAAGAAACATTGACGGGAATATAAAAAGGGGGTAATTCCCAAAATAAATCCCTACCTCGTTGGTCGTCACGCGTGAGCGTTCTTCGCGGAATTGCTCGTCGCGGAAGAGGGGGGTCGTCGCGTCGTCGCGGGAAGGAATCGCGTCGTCGCAGAATCCGACGTTGAGTCGGCGAGCTCAACGGACCAGTAACAGCAGATTTAAATTATAAATAATTAAATCTGTCTTTCGTTTAAAACCAAAAGAACCTTTAGAAGAAACCCGAAATCACTCACCTCAAACAGATGGTGATCGGAGATCGGGGCGGGGAAGAACGTCTTGTATGGGAGCGTCGTCAATTTTCGGGTTCGGTGTTCTTCGCGTTCTTCGCGTTCTTCGCAAGGGAGAAGAAGATACAAGGGTCCTCTCAAATCCTATCAACGCGCAAATAACCAGAGGTCTTGCGTTGGCCTTATTTTATTAATACGCCAACGAATTTGAAAACTGGTTAAGAAACGATTGAATTAATTCAACGAAAGAAACTACCCATTTAATTCATGAAATAAACCGCCCAATTAAATGGTCTGTTAAGATTTTAAGAAACGCGTCAGTTGACTTTCATAAAGACGGGTTTTTGCAGGTGTGTTTCTTAGCGGAAAGAAATGGCGGGGCTCGTGCGGGCTCCACCTCACAAATATCCTACCAAGGGGGTAGGATATTTCTGGATAGCATCTTATCCGGTTTAACTCAGTTCAAGCTTCCTTTAAGTGGCTTCAAGTGGCTTCCAAGTGGCTTAAGTGAAATAAAATAAAGTTGTCGCAAAATTATTTTATTTCTTAACTTTAAGCCCGAAAATTAAAAACCACACCCGAGCAAACGCAACTCCGGAAGAGGCGTTTCTAAGCGAATACCGGCACTGTGATTTCATTGGTGCCCTCAGAATTCGATTCCGGGCACCGGTTTCAAAAGTTAGAAAAACCCGCTCGTCCGTTCACTGAACGTACCTGAGCCAAACTTCGGAAAATGATTCCGGGCACACCGGGCCTTAGAATCAGGTGCCATCAGAAACTACGCGCTTGTAAAATTCCAAATAAAATTAAGAAAAAAAATATCCTTGAAATTTACGGGTCTTTACATTACTCCCACCTCAGGGATTTATGTCCCCGTAAAGATAAATCAAAAACTAGGGAAACAAATGTGGGTATTGTGCACGCATCTGATCCTCTCGCTCCCATGTGCTCTCCTGGAGGTTCCCGTGCTACCATCTGATGCGCACGAGAGGAATCGATCACCCATGTAGAACCCGCTCCTGTCGATCCTCTATCTCCACCGGGACCTCCGCAAAAGTCGCCCCATCATCCACGTCTAGCTCCCCATTGTCAATGATGTGTGTCAGGTCGTGCACGTATCTCCTCAGCTGGGATACGTGGAAGACGTCGTGCACCCGGTGCAACTAAGGTGGCAGAGCCAGGCGATAAGCCACCTCGCCAGTCCTGCTGATGACCTGGAAAGGGCCGATGAAGCGTGGAGACAAATTGTCGCCTCAGCCAAATCTCCGCAAACCACGTCGAGGTGAGACCCGAAAGAAGACGTGGTCACCATCCTCGAACTCTAGTGGCCTCCGCCTCCTATCAGCATATGACTTCTGCCGGCTCTGAGCTGTCCTCATCTGCTCCTGGACGACCTGGACCTTCTCTGTCATGGCCTGGACCATCTCTCGTCCCACAAGTGCTGACTCCCCAGGGTCTGTCCAACACAAAGGAGATCTGCAAGGCCTGCCGTACAACGCCTCGTAAGGTGCCATCCCGATGGTGGAGTGGTAGCTGTTGTTGTACGTGAACTCCACCAAGGGTAGGTGGTCCTCCCAGCTACGACCAAAGTCGAGGACACATGCACAGAGCATGTCCTCGAGAGTCTGAATGGTCCTCTCCATCTGACCATCCATCTGAGGGTGAAAGGCGGTGCTCAGACGTAGTCGCGTCCTGAACGCCTCCTACAACCCCTTCCAAAGCTGGGAAGTAAAGCGAGCGTCCCGATCGGAGACGATAGTCGATGGCACAGCGTGAAGCCGTACAATCTCCTGAACGTAGAGACGTCCCAAGCTCTCCACTGACCCCTGCTCTCGGATGGGTAAGAAGTGTGTGGACTTGGTGATTTGGTCAACAATCACCCAAATGGAGTCGTGACCTCTGGAAGTGCGTGGAAGTCCAGTCATGAAGTCCATAGATATGCCGTCCCACTTCCACTCCGGGGCCTCCAAGGGTTGTACCAAGCCTGCTGGTACCTGATGCTCTGCCTTTACCTACTGGCAGGTGAGGCACCATGAAACGAACTCTGCCACAGCCTTCTTCATGCCCGACCACCAGTGCTGTCGTCTGAGATCCTGGTACATCTTTGCCACTCCAGGATGTACCGCCAAAGGAGAAGTGTGAAACTCTCTTAGCACCTCCTCTCTTAAAGCGACTGGTACCAAGGTACGTCCTCTGAAAAGGACATCGTGCTCTACTCCAAGAGAGAAACCATCAGGTGCCTATCCCGAGGATATCTGTGCACGCCGTGTCTCACAGTCAGCGTCCCCACGTTGTGCCTCTCTGACCCACTGTAGAAGTGGAGGAGAGACTGTGAGAGACTGAAGGAAGGCTGCTCTGTCTCTATCCACGAAGGATATCTGCAAGGCGGCTAGCTGCCCTGTCGCCTCCTCAAGTAGCTGGATTCCCATCCTCCTGTTGAGGGCATCGGCTACCACGTTCCCCTTCCCAGGAGTATAGACTATCTCATAGTCATAGTCCTAGAGGAACTCGAGCCATCGCCACTGTCTCAGGTTCAGGTCCTTCTGAGAGAAGATGTACCGGAGACTCTGGTGGTCAGAAAAGACTGTGAAGCGCTCGCCCATCAGATAGTGCCGCCATGTCTTCAAAGCGAAGACCACTGCTGCTAACTCCAGGTCATGAGTAGCGTAGTTCTGCTCATGCGGCCTCAAGTGACGTGATCCATAGGAAATCATGGCCCGCTCCTGTATCAGGACACACCCGAGTCCAGTCCCTGATGCATCGCAGTAGACTACGTACCCAACTCCCTCCTCAGGCAACCTCAAGATAGGTGCGCTGGTCAATCTCTACCTCAGCTCCTGGAATCTCTGCTGACATCTGTCTGACCACACGAAGGGTTTCCCCTTCTTCTTCAACGCTGAGAGTGGTGCCGCAACTCTGGAGAAGTCCGGTACAAATCTCCGATAGTATCCGGCAAGACCCAGGAAACTCCACACCTCCGTCATGCTCCTAGGTGCCTCCCAAGCTAGCACTACCTCGATCTTCGCGGGATCCACTGCAAATCCCGCCTCAGAAATGACGTGCCCCAAGAAGTGGACCTCACGTAACCAGAACTGACACTTCGAGAGCTTTCCATAAAGCTGGTGCTCTCGGAGTGTGTCTAGTACAACACGCAAGTGGTAGGCGTGCTCCTCCTCCGTCGTTGAGTACACCAAAAGGCCGTCGATGAAGACCACGACAAATCGATTGAGGTATGGCTGGAAGATCCTGTTCATGAGGCTCATGAACACTGCTAGAGTGTTGGTTATGCTAAAAGGCATAACCAAGAACTCATAGTGGCCATACCAACACCTGAAGGCCGTCTTCTGCACATCCTCGTCTCGAACTCTGAGCTGATGATAGCCTGATCTGAGGTCTATCTTCGAGAACCATCGTGCTCCCTTAAGCTGATCGAAGATGTCATCAATCCTCGGTAGCGGATACTTGTTCCTCACAGTCACCTGGTTCAGGCGACGATAATCGACACACAGTCGCAAGCTCCCATCCGCCTTCTTGGCGAACAATATCGGGGAAGCCCAGGGTGAAACACTGGGTCGGATGAACCCCTTGCCCTGCAAGTCCTCCAACTGTACCCGCAGCTCTCGAAGCTCAGAGGGGGCCATCTGATATGCTGGAGTGGATATCGGGGTTGTCCCGGGGTACATATCAATATAAAAGTCTACCTCTCTGCGAGGAGGTAGCCCTGGAACGTCGTCGGGGAAGACGTCTGCATACTGATCCACCACTGTAGGAAAACTGGGACTTCGCACGTCAACTACTCCCAGGATGAGGCTAGCCAACTGATGAGTGATGGGCTCACCTCTCCTCTGTGTGAGTCCATCCTGTGCTTCTAAGGCTCCCTTCTCGCCAGTGAAGGTGAACCTGCTCCCGTCGGTGCGCACACATCGCACCTTACGCCTAATGCAGTCAATCTGATCATGGACCGTAGATAACCAATCCATGCCCAAGATGACGTCATAAGGCCTCGACGCCGCTACAAGAAGATCCCAGCCGAAGCTCTCACCTCCTAGAGTAAACTCACACTGCCGGCACCAGTGCGTAATCGTCGAGTCTGCTCCCGTAGGAGTCTCTAGCCGTAAGGATCGAGCCAACGGCTCTGTCGGAATCTCCGAGCTCCGAACAAGGGCAGTGGCTATGAAAGAGTGACTCGCTCCTGTGTCTATCAGAACTACAGCAAGGGTGGAATAGACACAGATCGTACCTCGAATCATCTCTAGCGCGCCGTGGTCATAGGCATCCACTGCCTGGACCTGAGCCTGTCTATACCCGCCAGCTCCATGTGGTCGGGGCGGGCCTCCCGGTGGTGGTGGTGGCAGAGCCACAAAGCGTCGCCCACCACCTGCTGCTCGGCCAGCTCCTCTGCCTCGTCCGCCTCCTCCCTGCGGACCGCCACGGTCGACCCTCTACCTCTGCCTGGGTGGCCCCTCCACCATCTACTGCCCCTCGGTATGGCGGGTCGGGCAGTCACGAGCCATGTGGCCCCGCCTGCCGCACTCGTAGCACTGTCTGCCTCTCGAAAGACTGGCTCCGGGCTGGGTGCCCTGCACTGCTGAGCCAGTGTCCCGAGGTCGTCTGCCGGAAGTTATAGTCCGCCTAGAACCCTGAGTCATCCGTCGGCTACCTTCTGCCGAAGACTCCGCTATCTGCCGCCCTGCGGTAGGTCTCGCTGTGGACTCGGCCAGGAAGCTCTCGATCAGGAGGGCTCGCTCCAGTACTCCTGCCTGGGTCAGGATGCTGAGGGAGATCAACGATGACCTGATCTCGTGTCAAAATCCCTGCTCGAAGGTCCGGGCACAGAAGAAGGGGTCTCGTACCATGTCGGTCGAGTAGCGAGAAAGGTCGGTGAACCTCGCCGCGTACTGGGCGACCGTCAAGCTGCCCTACCGCAGCTGAAGAAGCTCCTGAATGCGCACCGTACGGAGGGTGGCCGGGACGAACTCTGAGCGGAAGAGGCCCTCGAAGTCCGTCCAGATGAGGGTGGCCTCATCGTGTACCTGGAGCATCAGGCTCCACCATCGCCCTGCTGCTGCGTGTAGTAGGCTCGCCGCGAGGATCACCATGAGGTCTGCTGGTGTCCTCACTAGCCTGAAAACTCGGACGACCGCCTCCAGCCAGTCCTCGGCTGCCTGGGGGTCCGACTCCCCACGGAACCTGGGTGGTCGCTGGCGCTGGAACTCGTGCAGAGCTCCGAGGCGTCGTGCATCGTCAGCTGCCAGTGCTGGAAGCATCGGGGGCTCGGCGGGTAAAGGTATCGCCGGTGCCTCTGCTGTCAACGGGCCCTGTACCGAGGCCTCGTCGCTCGGCGGGCTGTCGTCGTGCTCTACTCTAGGAACCGTAGCTGGATGCTGTCATCGGGCCATCCGGAAAAGGAAACAAATACTCCACGGTCAGAACAGTATACCTAGTGAGCTGACACAAGTAATCACAAAGAAAACTTGAAACACACATGCAATCAATGTTTTCATGCATTAAGTCGGAAATCAGAAGTCAGGGTCCTGGTGTATGGATACGTCGGCCGCCACACCAACACTGGACTCCCTAGACTGATAACCACACAAAATACGCTAAACACTATTGATTCACATAGAAGAAAGATCAGAGTCTGCGGTAGAACCGACCACCTCTGATACCAATTTTTCACGACCTGCCCTCGGGGCCCGTGCCATGACTACCCCAAGCCCGCCTTCCATAGGCCAGGGGCTGGCGACTAGCACCAAGGTGTAAATCCCAGTAAAAAGGGAAGGCATTGCCTTTGAAAAGTAAACAAGCACCACAGAGTAAGAAAGTGGAAAATTAAACACTAAGTAAAAACTGTACAAGCTGTGCTGGAAGTAAAAGGGGCCGGAAATACAAACTCAACTGTAAAGTACAACTAAAGGGAAAACAGAAACTGAAAGGAAAAACTGTAGCGTCAAGCCGTCCTCGGGAAGTCCCACCTGAAGGGTGGGTACAGATAGCCTCCACTGCTCCTCGGGTCCACCTGACCGCTCCGAGTACGTCCCGCCCAGTGGTCCACCTCCAGGTACCGTCCTGCTCCGCACGCCTCCACCACGATCAGCGATGTCCGTCGTCTGCAACCAACACAACGAAGTGCGGGCAAAGCCCGTGCAGGGGTGAGTATAAGCTACTCAGTAGGGACCTCGAGACCCCCGAAGGTCTCCCGAAATCCACAAAGGATAATCCACAAAGGAAATATACAATCACGAAGTAACATCTGACATGGCTTAGGTATATGCCCATACATATACCTAAGTCATCAATTCCTGTTAGGCTCCAACGTCCGAGCCCAAGCACAAACCAGTCCACACAGGAAAGCAACGTATACCCACACAGGATAGCACAATGCAACCCACAAAGGAGAGTAAACAGTAAATCCACACAGGATAGCTCAACACAATCCACAAAGGAGATTAACACAAGATTCAGCTCATACAGGTATACTTCTTCAGATGACGACAAAGATGATCACTGAACCATCTAAGTCGTCGGACCCACGAAGGATCGATAGGTACAAACCCCGCAGTGACCCACACAGGATCGTACCCACACAGGATCGGGCCCACATATGACCGGGCCCACGCAGGACCTGTAGGCGCTGGCTCACACAGAACTGCTGAGCGCTGACCCACACAGGATCGGTAGCACTGATCCACGTAGGATTGCTGAGTGCAGAAGTCGTCGCAGTCCACTGAGGATCTCTGCACAGTCGTCGCCGCAGTCCACTGAGGATCTCTGCACAGTCGTCGTCGCAGTCCACTGAGGATCTCTGCACGGTCGTCGCTGTCGAAGAAGCAGTCACAGCCAGCTCTAGGGTTCCCGCACACAGCAAGCTCGTTCGGGAGGGTCCGCTCCACGAGCCGAGAGGCTGATAAATCAACTGACACAAATTCCGAGGTTGATGTATCCAAAAGTTCCGTATCGCCAACAAAAACTCAACGTCGCAGACGGCGCGTCGATCGGACACCCGGTCTGAGAGTTATTGGCTTTTTCGTCCCAGGGGCCCTGTTGGTTTTTAAGGCAAAACCAACCCGACCGTACTCCACATGCGTCCAAACCTCGGGAGGAGTATGCCAAAAGATTTGTCTCACAAAGAGGAAATTAACAAAGCTGACGGCACGTCAATCGGGCATCCGTGGCTCAAGATATGAGCGTTTCCGCTCCGAGGGCCCGGTTGGTTTCGTGTACGAACCAACCCGGCCGAACTCAAGGTATTCTGAAACCTTGTGTGCGATATACCGAAACGACCATCTCGATCCAAGGATTGTGTTTCTGCTGACGGTGAGTCGTTTGGAGGCCTCTAGCTCAACTTACGGGAATTTGAACGAAGATCATCCGAAGACAGGGGTCTAGGCCCGGGCCGACCCGGCTCGACCCCCCCTGGGTCGGCCAAACCCGGTCCGACCCGGTTCGACCCGGTCTGACCCAGTCGGACCAGTCTGGCTCGACCAGGGCCGGTCCAGCTCGGCTTGGCCGAGCGTCCGAGCGGCATGACGCGGGGGGAGTCGCCGCCCCGCGTGACCCGCAGGGTGTCGGCCAACCAACCGGACGCGGCTGAAGCCGCGTCCCGGGTGCCGCGGGGGGTGCCACCGCCCCCGCGTGACACCCATGGCACACCCGCGGGGTGTCTCCTGGCGCCGGACGCGGCTTCAGCCCCGTCCCGCGAGCACCGCCGCCTCCGGGCGCCGCCGCCACCGTGCCGGCGACCCGTGCCGCCGCCGGCTTCCGCGGGCCGCCGGAGTCGCTCCGGTGGCCCGATTTTCTTCCCGTCTGCGCCATTGCTCCTCCCAGGACTCGTTCTTCACTGCGGGATCGTCAAACATCCGTTGCGGCACGTTCCGTCGTCGCCCATCAAATCCGCACAAAACGAAGAACGGCGGAGGGTCGTCGGGCCGTGTTCGTTTGGCCCGCACCCTCCGCGTTAGAGATAAACAACGGGAGGAATTTTTTTATTCCACACAGGAAACAACAATTTTAATACGTTTAAAATTGTTCACAAACCGGTTCTTTAATTTTTTTAAAGAAACATTGACAGGAATATAAAAAGGGGTAATTCCCAAAATAAATCCCTACCTCGTTGGTTGTCGCGCGTGAGCGTTCTTCGCGGAATTGCTCGTCGCGGAAGAGGGGGATCGTCGCGTCGTCGCGGGAAGGTGTCGCGTCGTCACGGAATCCGGCGTTGAGTCGACGAGCTCAACGGACCAAGAAAAATAGATTTAAATTATAAATAATTAAATCTGTGTTTCGTTTAAAACCAAAAGAACCTTTAGAGGAAACCCGAAATCACTCACCTTAAACGGTTGGTGATCGGAGATCGGGGCGGGGAAGAACGTCTCGGATGGGAGCGTCGTCGATTTCCGGGTTCGGCGTTCTTCGCGTTCTTCGCGTTCTTCGCAAGGGAGAAAAGATACAAGGGTCCTCTCAAATCCTCTCAACGCGCAAATAACCAGAGGTCTTGCGTTGGCCTTATTTTATTAATACGCCAACGAATTTGAAAACTGGTTAAGAAACGATTGAATTAATTCGACGAAAGAAACTGCCCATTTAATTCACGAAATAAACTGCCCAATTAAATGGTCTGTTAAGATTTTAAGAAACGCGTCAGTTGACTTTCATAAAGATGGTTTTTCGCCGGTGTGTTTCTTAGCGGAAAGAAACGGCGGGACTCGTGCGGGCCCCACCTCACAAATATCCTACCAAGGGGGTAGGATATTTCTGGATAGCATCCTATGTGGTTTAACTCAGTTAAATCCGCCTTTAAGTGGCTTCAAGTGGCTTCCAAGTGGCTTAAGTGAAATAAAATAAAGTTGTCGCAAAATTATTTTATTTCTTAACTTTAAGCCCGAAAATTAAAAACCACACACGAGAAAACGCAACTCCGGAAGAGGCGTTTCTAAGAGAATATCGGCGCTGTGATTTCATTGGTGCCCTCAGAATTCGATTCCGGGCACTGGTTTCAAAAGTTAGAAAAACCCGCTCGTCCGTTCACTGAACGTACCCGAGCCAAACTTTGGAAAATGATTCCGGGCACACCGGGCCTCGGAATCAGGTGCCGTCAGAAACTGCGCTCTTGTAAAATTCCAAAGAAAATTAAGAAAAAAAATTTCCTTGAAATTTACGGGTCTTTACAAAAGTCATGTTTTATTTCTATTATATGGGAGGATATTATGATAACTGCTAGCAATTGAACAATAATAAAAATCCTGATGATGAAATTAGAGATATTAATTGGAAGGAATTCCTGAAATTATTTTCGATATATATTTTTCTCAAAAACAAAAAATTTAAATAGATAAGTATTTCCCTACCCTTAAGCAAAAGGGTGGTGAATTTATCAAGTCATATGATAATAATGTCAATACACATTTATGATATTCATTTGACTTTTTCATATCACCCAAATGTTATGTTAATAGCTTCTAAGAGGTTCTAAGGTCCAGACTGTGAAAATATTTAGCATTTTGAGACTTTGATAACTATTATAAAATAGTATGATGTACCCTCAAAGTCGAAATAGAGATCAATTAATCTCAGGGACTACAGAAGTATGTATATATAAAGTAAATATAGGGTCTTTATTCTATTGGTATGATATAAAAATATCATGTTTGGATGAATTTTCAATATCCTGCTAGTCCAAAATGTGAGAAGTTGCATCTCAGAAATTTCATGAAGGGGGTAGGGAAAAGTTTTAGGTGTTGAAATAAGGGTTCCTAGATTATTATTTCTAATTGGGGAAACCCACCAATGTTATGGAAGAAGTGGATTCTCCATTCAACCCCCAACCTATTTTTAAAAGCTTTATTTTCAAGGAACAAGGTCACTCTATGAATCAATTCACTAAGAAAATGGTTGTCAACTATAGATGATTCCAACAACCATTGAGTCTTTAGAAGAAAGGGAGAACTTTTTCTATCACAAATACTATGGTAGATCCTAGAAAATAATGTGGTGATATATTTGAAATTTATTAATTCTAGGATAGAGAAAACAATTTTTGATTTTGGTTTAATGATTTTTTTTCAAATCTCACAATTTTAGAAGAATTATTAAAACCACATTACAAAACATGGAAGTAGAGCTATATGTAAATATGAAAAATAGGGAAGTGATTTCACTCCAATTAAATAACTACCCCAATATCAATATTTTTGGTTTCAATATCCCAAATAACCTTGGGATACTCCCTTTATCATAATTTTATGTTATTCTATTTTTGGAATGGATTTCCATTTATAAACCAATCAAAAATTAATGAGAGAAGTAAATCACCCTTCGTATCATAAATCCCTATTTGATTCTATACATATTAAAAGAGGAGGATTAGTATATATTGGTATCTACAACTCAAGAATGAATTTTATTCCCTAATGATTAATCCTATCAAGCTCAAATGATTAAGACTAAGGAAGAATCTATCCCCGATGACATTCCAATTGTAAATTAGTATGTTGTGTTTCCTACAGAATGGCATTGTCTACCACTAGGCCATGAAGTTGAGATCAGAATTGAGATTATACCTAGATCATTCCCAATATTCAAGACACCATATAGAATATAAATTATTAAACTTTAGGTGATGATAAAGAAACTATAGGAGAATCTAGAAAAAGGGTTTATATGCCCAAGTGCTTCACTATGCAGTGTACTAATACTCTTTATAAAAAAGGATGGGTGAATGTGAATCCTAATTGATTATCCTTAGATCAAAAATGTCATGATAGATAATATGTATCCTCTTCTATGGATACATGAATTGTTCAATCATATATAAGGATCATAGTACTTCATTATGGTGGATCATCAGTTGAGATATTATTATGTAAAGGTGAAGAAGGAGGATATCCCGAAATCTACTTTTCGTAAAGGGTACAGGAACTCATAGTTCATAATCATTCCATTTGGATTCACTAATACCCAAACTATTTTTAGGGACATAATTAATAGATTCCTTATAGATTAACTAAAAAAATTGGTAGTTCTTAAAGAATATAATATTATATACTCTACAAACATGTATGGAGAAGAAGAGTATTTAAATGTTGTTATGAAAACCATGTGGAAATAAAATTTGTATGATACTTGAAATAAATGTGAGTTTCAAAAATATAAATAATCATTATTAGGATATTTTATCAGTTTAAAATAGATATTTATTTATCTTTCAAAAAGAGATTAAATTTAAAGACGGCCCTGGCTAATATATATGATGGAAATTCATAGTTTTCTTAGACTAACTAAGTATAATTGTTGATTTTTTAGAAACATTTCAATATTTTGAATCCCATTAACAGTGAAAACACTAAATGTAGTCATGTTGTTCTTGATTAATTATTTAGAATATATCTTTTTATTGTTAAATAAGAGGCTAATAATTTCACATATTCTCACATTACCCACCATATGGTAGGTGCTCATGATCTACATTAATGAATCAAAATGGATTTGGTTCTATACTCATGAAATATGACAAAGTTATAGCCTATTACACCAACCAATTAAATATTCATGAACATAAAAACCCAACATGAGATATTGAATTGGCTGCAGTAATATTCGCATTAATAAATTGGAGACATTATCTTTACGGGAAGAAGTGTAAAATATATAAGGATCATAAAAGCCACATGTATGTATTCACAGAAATAGAGATTAATATGAACTAATTATTTAGTTTTACATTACAAAGGATTATATGTTTTTATCCATTACAATCATGGGAAGGTGAACATGGTAGAATATTGTCTATATAGAACTGATTCTACATCCTTATTAATCATGCGGATTGAAAGTGATAAAATCTTATTGGATAGGAAAATAACTGATATGGGAATAATAAAAGGATATTTACACCACCATTCTCACATAACTACTCAAACATCAATTCATGAGAGGGTTAAGGTGGCCCTAAAAGATAAAGCGGTGATAAAGAATAAGGTTGTGGATATTTCATAGTTCAGTTTTTCTAATGATGGAACTATATGGTTTGCAACATGGATATGGTCCCATCAAAACCATAAGGGATGTGAGAAATTCTACATGATTCACATAACGCATCCTTCTCTATATATATAGGAAGCACTACGATGTATATATATCTAAAGAAAAAATTATGGTGTACTAATATGAAGAGGGATATTTAAGAATTTGTATCTCGATGCATATCAATAAGAACTCCTACAAAACAAATATCTTGTGCATGATATGTTCCATATATACCTCTTGAGTAATTATATATAAGATCCCTCACATTTACAGAATCTAAAATCAGTACCCTTGGATAATAATCAATGAAATGAGAATAAGTTGTTGAAGATCATAGACCATAGTGAAATATTTTAATGAAATAACAAAACTGAAATAAAAAATCTATTTTGGAGGAACCAAAAGTCTATGTAAGAAACCCGGTAAGAAAAATAGGTGATAAGATAGAACAGAACTCATATTCTTTAGTGTAATAAATGAATATTTGAGGGTGAAGTTTTAGAAAGTTTAAATATTATAACCACCAGATGTTTTAAAAATAAAATTCCATTTCCAAATGAATGATATTCTTATTAAGAAATAAAACTATAGAAAGCACATGCACTAATTCATTAATTTTGGAACATTATATATTTTATCTTATGGAATTTAAATGAATTTTAAGAATTATAACCATTGATAATATATCGATTGTACAGTAAAATTTATGATTAATATATTTTAAGCGATATGATAAATCCAATTTAAAAAAAATGAAAGAACATTAATGGTCCTGACTAGTAGGAGTTTACTATATGAATACCATTTATTAAAGCATTTAATCAAGACGGAATCACTGAGATTAACTGTTGACCAAACCCAAGACTATATTCAATAACTATATCCAGAAGAAACCCATTTATATTGTATTTTCAATGTTATTGAGATCAAAATAGAAATCACGTTCTCCAAACAACCCCAATAAAGTGTTTCTAGCATAAACAATACCCTTATACCATATAATGGAGTAATAAGGGGTTATATATCTACACCCTATCAATCGGAATTTTTATATTTTATTTTTTTAATAAAATAACTCTTATAATTAACCCTTTAATTAATCCATTTTTTAAATATATTTTCATAGTAAGATATCATAATTATAATTTCTTTTGTAAAATATATATAGTTTAAATTAACACACACATTTTTGGTAAATTCTACAATTTATAAAATAACTTTTATTTTTATGAAACATTAATATTCAATAATATTTATTTAAATTTAATGGTTATTATAATTTAATGAATAACATTACAATCCTTATAAGGGTTAGAAAACTATTATCATCCTAAAACCTAGTAGATATCAATAAATAACGACATTTGAATTAATGGTTTATAATATCATATTTAAACTATTTTTTGATAAAATAGATATACTTTTTCAAATTTGTACATTGGAATTAGCCAATGGTAAATTGTTCAATATTTTTTAGACTATCATATTTTTAGATATAATTAAAATACTGTATAAATATATATTATGTATTATGACATAATAAAAAATAGAAAGAGATGTACTAAAAATTATAAAGAATACATATGACAGAAAATATTTCCCCCTTTAAAATAATGCTTTTTTATATTTTTTGATTAATGTTATAAAATCTTAATGAATCCTTAAAAACCAATATTATATTTTATAGTATTAAAAATAAATCATTATGAACATGACTGATATTCACATGACTAAGGATATTATTTTAATGGGTTTTATTACTAGCCTTTGAAAATATTGAAACCCAATAGTCTATTTTTTTAAATCGTGGGGATAAAAAATGAAAATGTTTGCGGTTCTAATTATTTTTTCATATAGAGTACTAATAAAAATTTTAGAAATTACTGTATAATTACCCTCTCTTTCATTAAAAAATCCCACTCAGTTATCAATTCCTCTTCAGTTAAAAACCATTAATCATGAATTTAATCTTCCATTTCCTCTTTATATCCCTCCTAATATTTCACCATGCTCTTAAGAAGATCCTCCCAAGATATTGGATGTTCCCATCCAAAGTAAGGTATCCTCCATTCTCTTATTTATTCAAGAACCTTATATATGTTATACCTTTTATATTTTAATTTTTCATATTAGGATATACGTTCACTCATCCCTCTAACTATCCTTTTGATTTCCAAGTGATGAGAGATGTCTTTCCCTCCCATTAAAACCTTCTGTGAAACTTTTTTTACCCCCTTTATACTAAATAAATTATCATTCCATTTTCCATGATAATCTTTTATGTAGTGGATACCCATCCCATTTTAGACTCAAGGGTATTCAACTAAATTTACAAACCCTTCATTGATTGGGGAATTAAATTTATATAACCCAGAGACATTAATTGTGGGATTAAAATAGATGATACACTTCCTTATGTGGTATGGTCTATGTTCCACACTTAAGTATGTACATGATACGAATGTGATGGGTGTGCCTGAAATTATATAGACCACCAACACATTGGGTAATGTTTTTACCTCATTAGAGATCATGTACAGTTCATGGGATGTTATCCTAAGCACACTATGTTATGATTTAATGGTGATTTTCCTTGAGTTATGTGAGTGATTTCATGTTTTATATAGTTTCCATATTCTCATGTTACCATTATTTTGTCATATTATTTTATGATTCACTGTTAATGTTTGTGATTTTGAACCCTCTTATGCTACCACGATATTAATATTGACTCACGTGTATTATGTTGATCATGTTATGTATTGAGAATTCCCTTAATAGGATTTATAGCTCACCATTTTCTTATGAACATACTAAGGTTATCTATTGATGTTTTATAAGATCAATGAAATATAAGTACATGTTATAGAGTTTTAGTTTACATCTTTTTCTGTTTATTTTATTTTTTATGATATATACCTAATTACCATAATAAACAAGGATTTATGATATTATAGGGTTATATAAAGTGTACCCTTATGTAATAAATCAAGAATGAAATATTAGAAGATGTTTTTTCGTATAATATTTAAAAAAAAGACAATATCTATGAGAAAAGAGTGGGAATTGAAATGATGTTCTTCCATATTTGACATATAGTTGAGGAAAATACTATTAATATGAGGATAACATCACAAGGTTTTTTGTGAACCTTTAACATTGTGTACAAATACTATAAAATATTTTATATCCATTATTTGATTGTTTAAAATTGATTACTAAAAGGGTGTTGATATCTTAGAAAATTCAATCAAATGATGTTACAGTCTCTAGGTCTATTAGGAGATAAAATTAGTTCTCTAGAATATTTGTATTCTGGGTAAATCAGAAGTATATGAGACTATCTAAGAATCATGGTAATAATAATGTAACTATGGGGAAGAAATTAAGGATGTTATTTCCCACATCTGAAAACCATGAGACGAATCACCTAGTGGTTTTCTATAATGGAAACAGAGTTTGTTACATTAATAGGAAAAATAGTGATCAAGATAACCAATAAAAGGTAAAGATGAAATCTATTGATTTTTAATTATTTTACACTAGGGAAAAGTGACATTATTCAAACGAATACACAAAATGTCAGTGCATTTTATATATTTAATTGTATGCAATCAAGGACAGGGTTATTTTATTTCCACAGTTAAATCCAAAGTACCTAATTATATTGTGGAAAGCACATTGATTGTTTCCTAGAAGATCATAAATTTTTTATTTGATTCTATTTCATCATAGAAATTTATATGTTCCCTATTTCTCAAAAACATTACATACTTCCCTAGTACCATATTAAGTGTGTTCTCACTTAAGACACCATGCAGGAGTCTTATAGAAACAAAGGTATGTCAGGAAGTACCAAATATGATCCATCAGGTACCCTACTTTCAAATTTTGTTATCATGCCTATGATGGGATTTGATATGATCTTATGTTTTTATTGTATTTATAAGTATTATGAAAAAATTTATTTTCAATAAATGTAATTTATGCTTTTTTTTAAAGTGACATCAAATCTTCTACCTTTAGAGGGTAAACATCATATTCATGATCATGTCTTCGTCCTCCCTCATTGGCTCTATATAATGGGATTTGGGGTAGGGAGGTAGATTAAGTACAACTAATGGATAAAGAATATATCCTAAAATGGAGGTTGTACACATGGTCAAAATGGATTGATTTTTTAAAAGAAATACATATCCATCCACCATAGTGTGAATTTCTATTGAACTCTTTCTTAATTCAATGTCTATAACTAAATCTCTTTAAATATTGGAACTTGTAGAATTAGTGAAGTTGAATGGATCATTTAATTATTTGAGTGATAATGGATTTATATTCCCTCTTGTTTCACTACGGGGATCTCATGTTTTATTTGTGAACAATAAGGATAGGTCTATGATATTATGAATCAGTTATATGGAGATCAATTCCATTACTATAAAAATAAATTTCCTTTTCTGGTCATTGATTACATATTTATTAAACTATAAAGAACCTAATAGTTTTCAAATATTGATCATCGTTATTTTTTCATCAAATAATGGTAAATAATGATCATATAATAAATGTGAAAATTTGATAATGTTATAAAAATTATGAGTTTATGGTCATTTTTTGGATTGAATAATACACCTTCATTTTATGTAGTTATGATTAATTTATTGTTCAATAAATGTAATGATAAATATTTGGTGGTATTCATTGATGATATCTTGATATATTCTAATATCAATAAAGAGACAGATAGTTATCATCAAATAATTATGGGAACCCTCAGGAAGAATGGAATTATATGGGAAGTATAGCAAGAAACAATTTAGCCCAATGATGCCTCAAATCTTGTTGAAATGTTGTCAAATGACGGAATATCAGTGGATACACAAAAGAATAAAAGTAAACAGAGAATGTCCTACACCATTTAACATTACCAAGATACAAAGTTTCCTAGTTTTAATTTATTACTATCAGTAGTTTGTTCAAGCTTTTTTATGATTGGAAAACCCATTGGCCATTGTAACACCTAATGGTTTTAAATTAACATAGTTATAAGAATGTGGTGGATTTTTTGAAGAGATGTAGTGGGTACAGAGTAATTAATTGGTATTAAATTTACTATTATGTAGCGGAGTATTTTTCAGTTATATTTATTCAATGAATAATGGACATAGTTGTTTTTTTATTAATATGGATATAGTGATTTTTTATGGATCAAGGATGTTCAAAAATTCATTAAAATAACTATCCGACTCATTAATTTGAGCAAGAATCATTAATGATTGTTTTTAAAATATAATGAAAATAACTCTCTGGTAAAAGTTGTAATATATTTTTGTACTAAAACTGTTTAAAGTATATCTTCTCTTAGAAGGTGCACAACATGAGAAAAAGAAGATGGTTAAAACTAATCCAAAACATTGATTTCTCAATGCAAAACCATCCTTGATAGAAAAACAAAAATGTTGGTGAATTGAGTATGAGTGAACATGGAGTTTTAAAATGATGTGGATTAACAAGAATCCCAAATATCTAGATTTACTAATGATGGATATGTTAATTTATAGGAAAGGGGGTTCATCGTTCATTTTAAAAAAAAATAAACCTTATATAAAATAAATTATAAATAAGTTCTAGAAGGATGATGAAAAATCAGAAACTATGATTAATGTATTCAATGATAAAAAAATGACAGACTTCATCTAGAGATATAGAGTTTTTATGTTTTTCAAGTTGTCATGTATTCCATAAACAATATAATTTACATTGGATATAATAGATTTAGAACATAGCTTCAATTTATAATGCATCCTTGTAATAGAATTTTGTATATGGATTTAAGAGAACATTTTTTAGGGATGTTAAAAAGAATGAAATTATAGATATTTTGTTTAGATGCTAAGTATAGAAGTAGTTAAAGGATGAGAAAAAAAACATAAGGGTGCCATACAATCATTTCCAATACCTACATGGATGTGGGACAATGTTACAATGAGTTTCATCATTGCACTCCCAAATTCTCCAAGGAATAATGATGTAATAATTATCATCACGAATTATCATACTATGTCTAGTCATTTCATAGAAATAAGAGAAGATCTACCCCTTAAGATAATTTCTCGAATCTATATCAATGAAATCATACAACTTACTATGGAACCCCTATCAAAGGTATCTAATTAGGATCCTTGGTTCACATAGAAATAATGTAACTTTTTAAAATGGGATCTTGATATTGGGATATATATTTGTGCTTCCTATCATCCTATAATGATGGGTTATCTAAAAAGATTTTATTTTCTTTAGAAGATATATTGAGATTACGTTCTCTTGACTTCTAACTTTTTTTGGATTAGTATCTATCTTTTGTAGAATTTTCATACAATAAAATATTCTATTTTAGAATCTGGATAAAACAACATGAATCATGTAATGGGAATAAATTCATACTTAAACCTATTGAAAAAATGACGGAGTTGAGAGAAAATATTCCCATATCTTTTAGAGAGGATTACTGCTAAAATATTCACTATTTGGGATCATGTTAAGTAATCCCATATTTGAAAAAAAGAGAAAATCTGATAATCAATGGAGAGATATGGGATTTTATATTTTAGATCACAGATCTTAAAAGACATTAATTTGGACAGGATTTGAATGAATTGGTAAAAATGTGAAGTTAAGACCAAGGTACATAGGGCCTTTTGAAATACTACATATAATTGGGGTTGTAGATTTCTGATTGGCCATTCTACCATACATTTCAAAAGCACAAGATGTATTCTATCTTTCATTACTATGGAAATAAATTATGAATCCAAATTATATCATCACATCTGTAGGAATATAGTTGGATCCTAACTTGTATTATTTTGAGGATCTTCTCCATATTTGTGACACAAAAGAGAAAGTATTAAGGAACCATAAAACTCATTCTGTGAAATTCCTTTAAAGAAATCACTCATAAGATGAGGTTTCAGAGGTTCCTAAAAAATCTATAAGGAGTATCCAAAAATTTTAAATAGCAGATATATGCACCAATTTTGAGGATGAATTCATTTATTGGGGAGATTGTAACATCGAAGACTTTATGGTAGCCGGTAAACACCATACCCTAAAAAATAACAAAAATTTCCCATTAATGAACCTTTATTCATGAATTTATTTAATAAATTATTCTATTAATTCAAAATTCTTCAATTGGAGTTCATTTTTTAATTCACTATATAGAAATTATCTTAGTATTAATTGATGAGGTTTTTCAGGAAAGGTCAGTTTTGTCAAAAAAAAAAAATTTCACAAAACTTGTAATTTTTATGATATTAATGTTGTAAAATAATAACATAGATTTTAAAAAACATTATGTCATTAAATTTTACTTTAATGAATTACAATATTTATTTTATTTTATTCTATTAACATATAAATCATAGGCCCAATGTTTCTAGAACTAATTAAAATTCCACTTTAATAAAAAAAAACTACTTTTGGTCTTTTCCTAAAATCAAATTCTTTCAAGGGATATTTAGTTTTGTATTACCTAGAAAGAATTATAATGTCAAATATTTTCTAATATAAATCAATTTATTTCATTATAAATTTATCTATAATAATTTTACCTTATATATAAATTTAATTTTATAAATACTTATTACTATAAAAAATGTTTTCGCATGATTAAGTGTGTTTATTTTAATATTAACATGCACCACATTTAGAAAAAAAAATTGAAAAATGATATTGAAATTTTAAATTATAATAATCATATCAGGTAAAACATTTAATCATAATAACTGTTTCTAAAATTATTAACTATGATTAATAATTAATTATCATGGTAAAGGTAAAAAAGGGGTTGATTGAGTTTATCATATTGTACATTTCATAATACAATTAAATAAAATTACATAAATTGAACAGTTTAGATTTTTATATACCAATACAAGTGATCTTTATAATTTCATCCATTTTTTCCATTGGCACTTGAATATTAGCATTATATTATTGATAATTTAAAGGTTATTCCAAAAAATTGTGCTTCCCTTCACGTATAAATGGGTATCATCTTCAACACAGCATGATGCACCTATAATATGAATTTATCAATAAAAATTATAAATTTTAATCTCTATATAACCCTATCTCATTAAAATAATTTCAAGGTCACTCATAGTTATCCAATGTTCATAAAATTCAATGAGTCATCCAAGGAAAATTTAAACCCCTAACATGAGTTTTTTTTAAAATATAGATTTATTATTAATTATATTCATTAAAATTTATTATAGAAATTCTATTTTAATTATATGATTATCATTTATACATTATATTGATAAAATATCAAATGTTATATAATTATTTATCCATATAGGTTATCCACTTATAAAAAACTATTGTTTTTCTCTTGTACGAACTATTACCTTCAAGACATAACATGTTTCATTTTTCATTACCACTTTATATGGTTGCATATATTCATTGAATTAGTTGATAAATAATATGTTAATGAAATATTGAATGTTTTTTTATATAATATTATAGAAAATTCTAATGATATGATCAAAAAACAATCATAATTAATTTAATCATTTAAAACTAGTGTTCTAAGAAAATTTTAGTTTATTCAAATCCTGTAATATTTTCATATCGATTATTTAATCATATATTTTCTATGAATTATAATATATCACACTAACAAAAATATATCATTATGATTATGGTATAATGATATTAGAAAAAAAGATCACAGAATCATCCATTAAATTTGGTTAGGATCATGTTTGGGTCGATTTAACCACCAACATGAATAATGTTATTCATTTAAGAAATTGATCAATATAAAAACATTTTTAATTGTATAATATGATATAAATGTGTAAGTAATTATTCTTCTTGGATCTGTACATATTATATCGACATCTAATTCACCAATAAAAGGAAAAACTATAAGAACCTATCTTTTTTGGGTTCAACGGGATTAAGTGGAGTGTTCTGACTGAAAAAATACACATTATGGACCCAATTCATGACATGAATTGTTTTTGGTAGAGAATGTAAATTTTATTCAAGACATAAATTATTTCACAACCTTGAAAATTTACACCCCCATTAAGTGGATTTCACCACATAAAGACGTGCCACTAATGTAGATTACACCACCTGTAACTATCTTTCCCCATGTGTCGACATGTTATGTAATTAGATTACACCACATGTAATTAAATTACACCACGTGTAAGATTACAACATGTGAAATCATTAATTAATGTCTTCATAAAAGGTTTGAGGGGATTTCCTCATGAAAAAAGGAAAATTTGTTACAAATAATTACATAACGTGAAATGAGGATTCATGCCACGAAATTATTATGCCCATATTTTAAAAAACACCTCTCAAGCACCACATAACCCTCCAAAAACAATTTTCATGGTTATAGAAGCTCCTCTCAATAGCAGTTTTGACCTAATATGTCCCTTACACATTTCCCTTAGAACTAATATCCTCCTCACACCTCTGTTTTGAATAAAATATCCTCTATAGAGCTTCTACTATGTACTGAAACCCCTCTAAGAAACAACAACCTTGATTGAATACCCTCCACGCACCTCCTAGGTATGGTTGTTGTTCTCCTTTATGATCTATCTCTATTATTATCCTCTTTTGGAAAAAAATAAATCTTTTATCTATTGTTGGATCAAGATAAAGATTTTTTCAATCTAGATTTGTTGAATCTAGATTTTAACTCATTGGATCTAGATCTAATGTTAAGAAATGTTGTTTTTTTTTAATCATGGATTTAGGATTCGAATCTAGACCATGTTCTTCATCATGATATTTATGGACCCACATCAAATTAGAATTATCCATTTTCAAGCGTATATCATCATTCTTGAGGTAGGTGGTCTAAAATTTTAATCCAATAGTTGTAATTTTGATTACATGTATACCAAATGTAGAATTTCTTCAGTTCTTTAGAAATTAATTTTCTTTGAGTTGTTGATTAATTAATTAATTTGAGTGAATTAAGTAATGGACAAATAATGAAATTTATGATTTTTGGAACTATTAATTATAGTATTAATTGTAATATATTGATATCATAAATTGGGGATAATTAATTAAAGAATTTGTTATATGATATTAATGTTGTTGAATTTAGATAATTAATGGTTAAATTAGTTATGCGATAATCATAATATTATTTGATATAATTAACGGGGGAGTAAATTATGGGATAATGATATCTTAAAAGAGATTAATTAAAAATGGAATTAATTAATTCAATAGATGTATTAATTATTTGACAAATTCATTTAAGTGATGGAAAGTGATTATTTAATTATTGTATAAAATTAATTAATTGATTAATTGAATAATTAATTAATTTGAGTAAAGGGGTAATTTAATTATTTAATTAAATAATGGAATTAATTAACTAATGAACTAATAAATGTGAGTAAATAGATTATTTAATTATTGAATTAAATAATATAACTGAATGTAATTAATTAATTAGAGATTTAATTAATGGAAATGGTTGGTATTATGAATTTGAGATTTTGGATAAATGATTGTTGAATTAATTATACCAATATAGTGATTGTTGAAATTGAATAATTAATAGGTGAATTAAATATTATTTTATAGATGTTGTTGAATGGGGATAATAAATTGTAGAATTAATTATCTGAATTTTTATGATTATTATTATTTTTAAATGGATCATATAATTGATGAATTAATATAGGTGATTGATTTATCAAAGTTGAAATAATTAATTAATGAATTAATTAGGGTAATTGAATTTATTAACACAGAATAATTAGTTGATGAATTATTTGGGGTAATTCAATTGTTTAGGTTTGGAATAATTAATTGTTTAATTAATTAATGGGATTTGTGTTTTTATTTAATTCATGAATTAAATAATTTGATTGATTTAGATTAATTACCTGTGGAAATTAATTAATGGAATTAATATAGAAAATTAATTGATGAATTAATTTAAGGGTTGGAGTTATATTAAATAAATATAGAATTAATTAATGGAGAAAAATTGGATTAAATAATTGGGGAATTAATTGATTAGTGTGGTGTAATGATTTATGATTTAGATTAATTAATTGGATAATTTATCAATGGGGATTGTTGTGATGGTTCAATTGAATGAATTAGATTAATTAAAATATAAATTAATTAATATGGATGGTTGGGATATTTAATTTAAAAATTAGTTTTTGAATTAATTATGAGACATTGAGATTTTTAAGTTGGATAATTAATCATTCAATTGCATATTGGGATATTGAGATAAATGATTTAGGATAATTAACTATATAATTAATTATGAGATATTGAGATTGCTGATTCAAGAAATTAATTAATGAAATAATTATTGAATATGGAATCATGAATTGAAATAATTAATTGTTGAATTAATTAATGAATGTTGAATTGTGAATTTGTAGTTATTTTTAAGAATTAATTATTATGGGATTGAGATAGTGGGGTTGTGTATTTGAATGATAAATAAGAATAAATAACTCTTTAAATAATTATCAATTTAAATGGTCAAGAAATTGGGAAAATTAAATTTTGAGTTAATTATCAAGTTGTCCATTTTTTTATTGATAATAATTAATTGATTAATTAATTATTCAATGTTGATATTATGAATGGTTAATTTATTGTATTATTAATTAATGGGAAATTGATGTTCCTAATTAGTTTTTGAATTAATTAAGGGACTTTATTAATAAATTTATAATATAAATAAATGAATGGGGTTTTTAGTGATAGACTTAGCATTCTAAATCGATGGGATTTTGGTATACATGACGCTCTGGCCAATAATATAAATAATTAGCGGGATTTTGGGTGTTAAACATGGTCTTCTACACTGATGGGATTTGGGGTGTTAGACATGGTTTTCTCCACCAATAATATAAATAAATGAATGGGGTTTTTGGTGTTAGACATGGAGTTTTATATCGATGGGATTTGGGGTGTCTGATATGGAGATGTGCACTAATAATATTTAATAAATAAATGGGTTTTTTATGTTAGGCTTGGAGTTCTACCATGATGGGGTACCAGGGGTGATATACATGGAATTCTACACCGACGATAAATCTTTCTCTATTGTTTAGAATTGGGTTATTAGACATGGTGTTCTATGGTAATGATAAATATAAATGAACATGATTTTGGGTGTTAGACATGGTGTTCCACACTGATGGGATTTGGGGTGTTAAACATGTCATTCTAGACCATTAATATAAATAAATCAATGGTATTTTAGGTTCTAGATAAGTAGATATATACTGATGTTATTTCGAGTACTAGACATGGTTATCTCCACCAATAATAATAAATTAATTAATGAGATTTTGGGTGTTAGACATGGTTCTCTACACTAATGGGATATGGGGGTGTTGGACATGGTGTTCTACACTAATGATTGATATATCTATATTTTTGAGAATTAGGCTATAAAAAATGGAATTTTTCACCAATGATATATAAAAACAAATTAGATTTTTGGTTTTAGATAGGCCGTTCTACACAGATGAGATTTTGGGTGTTAGACATAGAATTGTACACCGATGGGATTTTTGGGAGTTAGACATGCTGTTATACACCACGGATAAGAATGTATAAATTTCGAATTAAATTTGTTACATGGTTTAAACCTAATAGTATATGTGGTATAATGAATATTAATAGACAATATGATAAGTATTTATTGATGCATTGTACATATTTCTTTATAAAGCTGCATACACTATTTCACTTTAATGTTTTAGACACTGTTGGTGGTGTCCTACTAAGTTGTACTCACACACTACTTGGGATGCCTGATTAGTAAGAAAATAGATTAGATTTTTTGAGGAGAGGAAAAGGGAAATATCACTATTTTGGATAGCTTAATTGAGGATGGATCATGGATGAGGAAATCAGTCGTGGTTTGGGACCCCCTGGGAGGATTTTTTAGTGTATTTATTTTGGGTTTTTAATATTGGCCCCTAGAATATAAATTGGTATAGCATGTTTCCTTTTTCAAATAAATATTAAATTTCTTTTTTTGGTTGTATTATGACAATGGTATTTTTTATGATGATATATGTTTCCACTTTTTTTTGTTTCCATTAGTGTTTAACTCTGATAAAAGAGGGTATAGCCTCCCTATGAATGAACTACCTATCCCTTTCTATTTTTCAGAAGCCTCTGGAATACAGGGAGGTGCATCTAAGGTCATGTGGCGAATTAGATCGGGGCACAAGGGCCTGGTGCCTGGGTCGGGACATTATAAATGGGTATCAGAGCTCTAGTTTTCTTTTCTTCTCCTTTTTTCTTGATTTTTTTGAAAGGTATACAAGAGAATGGGAAGAGTTAGGGATTTTTTATAAGCTCATCCATGGGAGAGCATTCCCATGTACAGGGTAGAACCCAAGTGACCATGGGGGGATTGTTGTTATTGGTGTTTGATGTTACAATTTAATATAATTAAATGAATGGGAAATTGGGTGTTAGACATTGCATACTACACTGATCGAATTTGGGTTGTAAGACCTGGCATTCTGCACCAAAAATAAAAATAAATGAATTGGATTTTTTTTGTTTGACATGGTGTTCTACATCAATGATAAAGATAAATAAATGGGATTTTGCGTGCTAGACATGGAGTTCAATACCAAGGATAAAAATGTATAAATTGTGGATTGAATGTGTGGCATGGTTCAAACCCAATAGTCTATGAGGTTTAATAAATAATAATTGATAATATCATAATTGTTTATTTATTCATTGTACATATTTATTTATACAAATGTATACATTGTTTGACTATATTTTGTTAGACACCATTGGTGGTGGCCTACTGATTTGTACTCATAGCCTACTCGGGATGCATGATCTTTACCTAAATAGATTACTTTTTTTCTTGATAGGATAAGGGTAAAGTCCCCATGTTAGATATATAAAAGGGGTATGGAACATGGATGAGGTAAGTAGATGTGGTTTAGGACCCTATTTGTGGATCATTTAGGGTTTTTATTTTTTTGTGTTTTTTATTTTGAAATTTGGCATGTAAATTGGCATATAATGTAACCCTTTTTGTTAAAATATTATATTTCCAATTTTTTTTGTATTATGAAATTCATATTTTTTTTGATTATATATGTTTCTACATTTTATTCTTTATTTCGGATGGTTTTTAACTCTAATAAAAGTTGGTATAGCCTCCCCATGAATGTCTTACCATACCCACACTTCTAGTTAAAATCCTTTGTCATATATGGAGGCATGATAAATGGTCATGTGGAGAACTGGATCAGAACACTAGGGTGTGTCACCTAGGCCAGGACATTATAAACACCCTTTGTTTGTCAAAAATCCCAAAAAATAATTTTAATCAACTTTATCTTCAATGATGATGTCTAACACACTGATCAATGGAATTTAAAACATTAAATATTATTATAAATCATCCTAACACTAATTTTAATTACCTATTAATAATTTACATTGGATGAATAATTAATATGATCACCACTATTATGAAACTAGTAAAAACTATCAAAACTATAAAAAAAATTGAAAATGAGAATAATTCATATTAAAAATGACTATTTATGAAGACTATAAATCAAAATTATTGGATTATGGTTCTAGATTTAGTGATTAAGAAATCCATGTTTATGATACATGATGTCAATTTACGTTCATGGATGTTAGTAAAATTGGTAATCATTTTCCATCTCAAATTACCTAATTTGTGACCTATTTTGTATTATACACCAATATTCATTTTGTTTTGTATATACTCCCTATTTGATATGTTATATTATGAAATTCCTTTATTCATGGTTTTTTATGATCATGATTAATACCTATCTTTCAGGATGTTGTGATGGAATTTAAACTAAAATAATAAGTGGGGTTTTTCTGTCTCAAATTTCATTCTTTCACACCCATATTATAATCACCGCCTATTTTCTTTTATGTAGTGAATTCATTGAAATGGATGAATTTTGTATATGTTACTCATGAAATTTATGGGATTTAATATACTATATTATTTTCTCTATCTCATGTTGTTTTGATTCTACGGATACCTTCTACATAGTGGGAAAACTATCCAATTTTTGTTAAAGTAAAAATATGTGTAATTTACAAGAAAAAACATCCATGTCTATATATTAGGAAGTGGATGTGGTTATCGCGTAGTTTCATCTATGTGTAATCACCCTTAGAAGTGATTGATTACTATTGACACAATCTTCACTTTGATTCATGATGATTTTGAAAAATATTTCACACTAGGGGAGGTACTCCTAGGGGATATGCTATGGAGTATTGATAAGATCTTAATGATCTATGATATAGGATTTTTCCCTCCATTAAATTATTCTCCTACCAATGAAATCTATTAAATACACTTACTATATTATATGGATGTCCAGGAAGAATTTTATTACTCTCCAATATCTTAAATTGATAATGGTGTTTCAGGTAACATTGATGATTCTTTATGTCTTTGATATTGATTAAGGTATTTTCCCCTAGACATATATATTATTATTTTAAATGGGGTAGTATTTAATTTTTTTATTTCTCAAAAATAAATATTTATAATTTTTATTCTATAAGTTGTTTATTATGGAACTGTATTATAGGTATTGATGATTGTTAGGTTTAATGCATTAGAATTAATAATTTGATAGGTGAGGACTAGAATTATATATCCTAGGCAGCATCTACAGCTCTCATTGGGGAAAAAAGTTTTAGTTTTGTGTATACCTCTTCCAATTATAATAAAAGGAGTCAGAATAACTCCTTGGAAACATGTGTTGGACGCATAAAAATATGAATTCCATCAATAAGGTAGAAATTATTATTGTTATTTACGTTTTAATTTATTATCATGGATATAGAATAACCTTAGATTCAATTTATTATGGATTAAAATTGATCATTTATTTTTAACTTATACCTTATTTCATGTATATGTAATATAATCATCCATTGCATGCTTCTTCTTACTGATAATATCAGTTCACCCTTATTTGGTTTTCCATGAAATATATTCCCAGATGAGGGCTATGTGTAATTTTAAGTCATAAGATAGAATGGATAATAATGTTCTTGCAATATTATAATCTTTTATGTTAAGTTTTCAAATGTAATTTATGTATTTAACAAGTCTTACAAGACTACTAGGCTTATCGATCATGCAGAATATCTTTTATTTTTTATAAATAAGGTAATATAACTACTGGAATTGGGTTTTCGGAGTCTGGGATGCTAGATTCTTATTTATAGGAGAATAGCACCCAAAAACCATCTATTCCTACTAAATCACAACCAACTCATTCTACACAACTATAAAAAAAAGTCTTCAATTGAATCAATCAAAACTGATACAACACTCATCAGGGATATCCATACATGATCAGATTTTACAAACAAAACCCCTCACGATGGCTTCCCCATATGACATTAAACACGATTCAAAAACTGTCGTTCAAAGAAAAATCCAAATACCATCATCAAAAAATTGTATTTCCACATGTTAACAATGATTAGGTCTTAGTAAAATTCACCAAATAAGACAAATGTTCAACATAATATTTCATTGATGGATCTCCCATTAGATTTCCTAGGTAATCAATATTATTATCATATTTTACATTGTGAGGACAAAACCACATAATAAAGGCTTAAATAATGAATTTCGAAGACATTTCCACATGAAATAATGATGTAAACATTGTGACCCTCCTTGGTCATATATTAAATTTGAATAGAGTGACATTAGACTTCACCCTTAATGCTTTGTGAGTTACGATGTATTTAAATTCTTCATCATTAAACTTCATATACCCAGTATCCTCAATATAAAATTGAACACCATATAAGGAAGGTGGATGATAACTGAAAATTTATTAAATGGGGTTCAAGATCAAGGAAGACCCGAATTCCACCACTTTTCTTCAATCATGATATAGTGGAAAACCAAGGAATCCACGCATATATAATAGAATGAATCAACCTGACGATATTTCTATAGATTAGAAATCCTACATTTTTTAACTAATATATGGGTGGGATATTCTAAATAATAAAATTACAAAATCAATAAATCCATGTTTCATAAGTTAACTCATATTACATAATTAGAAATAAAAATTAATTTAAAAAATAAATGACCTTAGAAAATACCAAAAAAAATTCCTTTTATTAAATTAATATAACCTTAAAATCCCCATTTTCATAAAAAGACCCTTAATTTCATTATAAAATAATTCATTGTCGGTAATGATTTCAAATCAAGTGGATTGTTAAATCAACCTACGAAAATCATCTTTCAAATACAAACAAATTTTTATAA
Source organism: Viscum album (assembly GCA_963277665.1). NCBI lineage: Eukaryota > Viridiplantae > Streptophyta > Magnoliopsida > Santalales > Viscaceae > Viscum > Viscum album. The sequence continues at coordinate 1,826,991,170 of OY728119.1, read as the reverse complement.
GAACGCTAGAAAATGAAGTTCTCAGAACTCAAAAATTATCATAGAAATCATATTTCTACCAAAAAGACCAAATAGAACATTTAAAAAAAATTAATCAAATAATTCCACATAAAATAATTGAAAAATTGATTCTCAATGTATAAAATTGATTATAGATTAATGAAACCAAACATCCATACATAAATCTCAATCAGAAAAACATTTAATATCCGTAATTGACCACAAAATTTCCCTTAATTAGAATCACACTAATGGTAGACACGATTGGGATAATTTTTTAATTAAAGGGAGGTAATTCAATAATTTTAGAGGTGAAAAAATACTATGCAGTTTTTCACAGCATGGTTTAGTAAAAATATTTTCAATGTTTTGAAATAGGATATGTAATTAGTTCGTAATTATTTTCATTGCATCCACTAAGTTTAAAATATTATGTGTGATAACTTTTTTGATTGGTTCGTACTTCATGTCCACCTATGGTTCTCTCAGTGACCCCAAAAACTATTATCCAACTCAATGTGAATCAAAATACCATCCTCAAAAATCATAATCCATCAATGGTACTCAAAACAAACTCATATTAAAAATTCCTATCCTATTATCCCATGGTGTCTCAATGTTCAGTGTCCTGATGTGTTTTCCCAGAACATCCCCACATCATCAAATAGATTCCTGATTATAGTCCTTATATTAATTCTTCAAAGATGTTATATTAAGACCATGTGGGTTCTCTGATAACATTTTTTCCACAAACTAGATTGGTCCATCTGTGAGTAGGTTCCCTGTGTAGTATTCTGGAAAGGAATGGGACATGTTTATAGTCACCTTGAGATGACAAATAATTACATGGAAACAATAATTTTAGAATTGGAATAATTTCACCCACTTATAAGATAATCATATCTGTTCTAAGATAACATAATATGAATAATAAAACATTCTCATAATAACTCATACAAATAATAAAAGGAACATAATGATCCATCATCATCTCATAAATAACTTATCCGAATATGATTTGGTTAACTAGTTACATCCCATAACCGCCAAATAATAAAAATTAAATTAAACTGCAACACAAAACTCCTTATAACCCACAATCACACACCATAGCCATTATGTAATTAGAAGAGAATATCAAGGATAAAAATGAGGTCAAATCCATAATCCAAGATACATGAAGAGAAACCGTATGTTCTGTTTACACTTATACGTATATATAGAAAGTGATAAAAACAAATATGTGTTTTATAAAACATCGTATTTATGTAATTTAATTCAAAATAAAATTATTTTATGATAGTTTCAATTATAATAAAAATATTTTTTCTACTTGTGAATAAATGAAAAAATAATAAAGAATATATTTTTTAAAAAAATATATCCATATTTGTGAAAACAAAAAAATAAATTACCATTATAAAACCATTAATTTTGATTGGAAACACCAATAATATATCCACTTCTTTTTCATTTTTGAAAAAACACTATTCAAATCATTTAACATAAATAATAAAAAATAGTAATAAAATAGAGACCAATGATCCCTTCCATCGATGGAATAAAAAGTAATAATCATCCAAATAAAGTCATATTGTGATATGATTCAAGAGACTAGTGGGTACAAGGAAAGAAATCACATGTATACTCTTATTTATTATCAGGGTAAACATGTCATGTCCTAAGGTAAGACAATTATAGACTCTACTAGAACCAATGATTTAACATTTTCCATATATTCACTCAAAATAACATAGGCCACCTAACTATCTTGTAGAAAGTCTAATTGGGGGAGCACCCCACTGTACCCGACATAATGAAAAACTAAGGGAAATTGCTAAAATTCGACTATCTAGTGTATCATAAAACATGATCACTATAAAAGGTCTTATTTCTCTAAAAAAATATATGAATAATTTAATAGTCAACCAATAAAAAGAAACTCTGAAATTCATAAATATCACCTCAACATAAACGCCCTCATAAAAAACTCTCATCACATCATTGTTAATCTAAATAAAAAAATACCCCAATTTTAGGTTAAACATTTTAGAATAAGGGAAAACAATAAGGATACCCCTAAAATTCAATAAAATACATGTCAAAATAACCTATATGGAACTACCAAAAACCCATTTTTTTATTCCAATCTATTACCAACATATAAAAAAATACATTTCAAAATATTCTTTGAAACAATTCCCTGGGAAACTATAAATAAAACCATTTTTATATATTCAACACACTTATGTCAAACAACATGTGATAAACACATTTACTATACTTTAAATAATTAAATAAAAATGAACCCTTCGCCAACTTCATGATCCAAATAGGGTCAAATTCATTTTCAATTCCAATTTTAGCCAATAAAAACCATTGAATCATAACTATATCCACATGTAGCCTTATATTAATATAAAATTATAAAACCATTAAAACCCAATTTTCATTCATTACATAAAGTGAATTATTATATTTAAAAATTATAATTGTCATTATAATTCCCATATATAGTCATATTTAAAAAAATGATACTAAAAATAACCAATCTTTCAAGAAATTCATTTTAATAGTAGAATCAGATAAAACATCTACCTCATTAAAGAGTCAATAAAGTTGGATTTTTTCTTCTTTGGTGGACTATAGCCAAACCAGAAATTAAGGACACTCAAAAGGTCCAAAAACATAAAACTCCCATGAATATAATATCCCAAAAATTAAATACATATAGGGAATCTTCTCAGTTTGTGGGATTTTAGGAAACAAAGGTAAAAGGTATGAATGAGAAGAAAGATTTGGGAAAATTGAAGAAGGATAGACTTACCTTGATAATCTAGTAGTGATTGAATAATCATGATACATAATGAAGGATGAGGATAGATACAATATCATCTCGTAGTCCAGGAATGGTTTGAAAAAAGTGGGAGGAAGGTTAAATGAAAATACCATTTTATTTGAAGATGTAGTTTCAAAGAAATCGCAATTTTTTAATGATGGATAGGTAGTGTGGTTAGGGTAAATAGTTTGTAAATCCATTAACAATCAATGAGAAATGCACTATTAAAAATATATGCATGTATCATACTTATTATATAGTTCAAATTATCTATGAAAAAGTTATAAACTAGAAAAATCCCTTTTAAATATCCATTTCAGCATGTCTATTGGGATTCAAATTGTTCTCCCTAAATATTGAGCTACCCAGGCACATAATAAATAGAAATTATATCACCCCTACATAATTATCCTCACATGGTATCAAATAAATTACTTATAAGAAATTTTTCACCATAAAAAGGATACATAAGAGTCATATACATGATTTACTATAACCTTGCACAAATAATGAAATAGAATAAAACTATTATAAATTAAAATATAATGATCGAAAACCTCTAAAAATTAATATAACCCGAAATAATAAAAATAAATATAAATTAAACCACACAGTAGCATGAGGGGTGCCCAAATAAAATATAGTCATTTTCTAAACAAGATTTGGAAATAATGTGTAAAAACCCCCTTGTTTACTTCTAAATATATGGATTGACACTCACAATTGTTTACACTCCATGGATCTACCTGACTATATTTTACCATAAACCAAACCAGCGTGAACTTATAAGAATAAATAAATAGGGTTTAACAAAATATCCCAACAAAAATCCCTGTATAACATCCACTCTGGTTTAATACAAACAAAAAACACTAACAATATATATTCTCATATAAACCAAACTTAATTACTTTTTAAATGTGAAATTATGTATATTTATTTTATGATCCATATATTATTTAATATGAATATAAAATTTTCTAGTAACCTATTGTGTTGTGTTATGAATTGGAGCTCACAATCAAATGAAATTTAAATAGGTAGTGTTGGTCTATAGTTCTATCTTCATGGGATTACCATAGAGTTATTTCCATCATATAGTGATGAATTGTTACTACATTCCTTAAATTATGTTTTTTGAGTTGACCTACATGTTATATTAGTTTAATATATTTTTTATGTTTACGGTAACAATATTTTAAACTAACATGGGGATGTAGTCATACTATCTAATTGAAGTTACCTATCGAAATATTCAATGTTTTCAGAAGTAAAAACTTTTAGGCGAGTTCTATCATTGGTTAATAACACAATCTATGTGAAGGATAATTGAATCCAAAAATATCCATTATCATGTTTGTAATGAATAAATAAATTTAATCAAGATAATTTCTCACCTTTGGATTAAATAAATTTTACTTATTGTAGTAATATAAAAAGTATTTATCTTAGGAGATTGACACTAATCAAAAGATAAAAATTAATGACACAAATTACCACTTTTCAATCCAAACAATAAAAGAAAACCTCTATAATTAAAAAATATAAAAAACTCAATTGAAACTCAAAATGATTATCATGTATCTATATCTCACAATTCACTTTTTTCTTCATAATCCTTAAAAATAGAAACTCAAAAACCATGAGATGATTCATTTTTTCATGAACTGTATTATATGAATCGAAATTACAATGATGTGCTAACAATATTAAAATGGAAAATCTATCTCTATATTTTGTTATGGAGAACTATGAAAATAATTTTACATCAGCATAACAACATTTAACACTGTATTCATCATAACCATGCCATATTGTATCTCCTCTATTAACCAAATTCTCTTCCAAGGAGAAGTATATTTCTATTCTAAAACATTTATAATTTAGAAACCACTAATACCATGAATAGAAATAATCAAATCATTTTTTATATCAACAAAACATTAACTATCCACTAATTTTAATTATTCTGGATCCATTTACCTGATGATAGGGTTTTTATTTTAAATGATATTGGAAGAATAAAAATATTTATATTGTTTATAGACTAGATATATACATGATTATTACACTACACTAGAAATAAATGTAAATAATAATAAACATGAATACATATTATTCATTTATTTCTAATCCTTATATTGCATCAATCCACCTTTGTATATTCTTGGGGAAATGGTGAAACCTTATAATGGGGGGATATTTTAGAATCCATAAGTGGTTTTTTACATCAACTATAAATACTATTACAATGTATGCAATTCATAATATGGAGAAAAAATTAACACATAATCAAATTCTACATAACTGAATAAATAATAATACCATATACATTACAGTAGAAATATGTGATCATATGGATAAAATTAATATTTTTCTTAATGGTAGAAAGCATAATTTTAGATTTAGTTTGAACCCCATTTCAAAATTAGTTAGAATGGAATCATATATTTCCATGGAAATAAATGAATATGGTTTCCACAAATATATAGAGTGGACTATAGTAATTACTATATCTTGTTTGACTATAGAAAATTCTCATAAGGAAATATAAAAACTATGATGAATAAATGAGAAAGGAATGTAGATGAAATTTTTTTCACATGTATACATTAACAATGTTTTATCTAAAAATTATTATTCCAAATTATGTAGAAAACATGCATATTCATTATTGAAAGAAATTAGATATAAAAAAATTGAATTAATGAATATTTCTGGATAATATTTAGATAAATAATAAGGGAAGGCTATTGGATGCCCATGGATTAATTTAAATATCGAATGAATTTTAAAGGTTACTCATTGTAAATATTATAACAACTAATTCAAGAATTATTCTGAGAGGGAGAAGAAAGGAATGATTGAGCTATAATAATTGAATAGAATATTATGAGGGATTGACTTAGGTCACCCTGATACAGGCACATAATCCAACCCATGACATGGCCTAAGGTGAATTATCATTTTACCATGGTTGTTAACATGTTCCAAGGAATTAGAATATAGATATAAAAACAATTTTTACAAATAATAAACATAAGTAAAATGATTTCCATTACAAAATAAAACATGAACACTCTGTACATCAGAGTGATAAACCATAAGGATAGGTGGTTAAAAATAAAATGAGAATAAGAAAATTTCAAAAATAAAAGAGACACCTCATACAATGAAAATAGACATAAACCAAAAATAATCCCAAATATATTGAAAATAATGGTTCAGTGAGTATTTTAAGTGAATAATTCATAAAATTGATATATAAATAATAAATAAATGAATCCAATCTATATCTATCCACATCTATTTGAATGCAAAGTACATATCCTTATCATATTTTTAACCTATACCAAGAACATTATAACAACTTTCATATCCAACCTGAATCATTCAAGTTTTTAAATGACATCCTTTGTAATAATTTCATAGTAGGTATCCTAAAAACTTTTTATGAATACCATTTAAAAAAAACAATTTCAGAATAGTTTGATGAAATATATAAAAAAATAGTTTTTTAATTTTCATTTAAAAATATGTAGTATATTGATATTTATCAAAACCATTATTCTTTCTTTTAAAATAAAAAATGATTGATAATATATCGTTGTAAATACATATGAAATATTTAGTCACGAAATAAAAATAAATACAAAAAAAATGGATCGAAATAAGGAAAAAATAATATTTTGGAATATGATTTATTTTCTTTTCAAAAAATAAAATAAATATAAAAATAGTCATCATCGGAACATTGGAGCTAATGGAAAAATCCTGGAAAAGCTGACATGTAAAATTAAAAGGGAAATTTGGAAACAAATCCAAGTCAAAATGTATTTACACCATGTATTTACCAGTATAGAGTAATTTAGGGGTGAATATCATTTTAATAGTTTAATATTATCATAGGGAAACTAGTGAGATAATGATACGAAACTATTTTAATAGGTGTTTCATGATTTCTTATTTAACTACACTATGTTTCCCATGGCGTAGTGATGAAGGTGGGAAATTGAAATATGTAGATCTAATAAAAAATATATAAGAATACAAAAATAAAGTCACATTATCACCTATAACACCATTACATGAACAATCCATAATTCCATCATGGAAATATATAAAATAATATAGTTCCCTACACTAGGTACCATCTATAAGAATTGTGTCAATAAAAAATTATATTCAATAATACAGGGTGCATTCTTTAAGGGATTGTAATCTTATGTAAAATGATTTTATAGTTCCAATCAGGCCTCATGAGTGTTCCTTTATTTTATTTTATGAAAAATATTATCCCATGTAATCCAACTATTGATTTAATAGAGGTGACTACAAATTTATACAGACTATTAGTGTGCATAGATTTTGAAAATAGATTTTAAAATTTTAAAAAAAGTGATACGTTATTCTAGTTTTATGAATTTAAAAGAAAAAAACATTCCTTATAAAACATTAATGATTTATACTTAGTATAATTTTAAAATAAATAATATATGATTTCAAACAATCATGATATAATAGTTCTACATTTAATGATATATTAAAAGTATCACCTTCCATTAATCTCATATCTTTCAGAATCAGTAGAATCAAACCACGATAACTAAAACCTAATAGGTAGAGGATAAAAAAATAGAAAAAAATATTAAAACCAAAGTGATAAAATCAAGAGAATAGATGTAATAGGACTCCTGTAACATTATAGGTAAGGATAAGTGGAAAATAAAGGGGAAATATGGAGGGGAAGAGACAAAGAGGAGATTACCATGAATTCATTTACCTAAATCTAAATGAAACCCAAATAAACACTATGGGTAAGAAATAGAATCAAGGGTTCCATGGAAAGGAGTTGGGGGTATCATGTGAGAAGATAATAGAACCCCAAAAATCCTTAATTAGGGAAACTAGAAATGAGGTAAAATACTTTTTTTAATATGTGATACATAGAACACACGACATTATTATTGGATAATTTGTGTTTCCCCCTTACTAGGCACCAATACGGCAAGGAAATTTAGCTATAGTGTGGTTATATCAGACTAATATAACCAAGACCTTGACCTCAAAAACATATTATTTTTTCCTATGGATAAATACACCACCCATGAAAAATCCCATGGTGTAGTGTCAACACTATGACATGGCATGATTGTACATAAGGGAAATACCCATACACAACCTCCTCTCTATTCCTCAATGTCACATAACCCATAGTTATAGTGTGGTATGCTACTATTTAAAGTTTTTACCCATCCACATTCCACTTATACTCTTCTAAAATACAAATCCCTTATCTACTGTGTGGAAAAATATCATTTAAGTTTATTAACAATACATATTCCACATGAATTATTTATAGTCCCATTGATGTAGTATAGCCTACCCCAAAACATGGTATTATATATGGATAATACCCATATATGTCGAATTTATACATAAATATTCCCATGGCCATGGTTTGGTCCTTCTAAACTAATACCATCTTGGTAGATAACATGAATAGGGGTGTGGCCTATAAAATACTAGACTACATATGGTTTCCATAAAACATTTCAAAGACTCCTAAAAACAAAAATACAGAAAACATGAGACTAGATCCCTTAAATAAATAAAATTGAGGTTGATGTGTGAAAATTTTACACCCCAAAAAACCATTTCATATAAAAATCCCTATAAAATAGGTTAATCAAGGAACACAAAGAATTTAATCCATGTATCTAAGATATGATCCAAAAATGCTGAATGGAATAAGGAAAAACAAGATTAAATTCAATAACCCAATTATTAATTCAATACCTGAACTCACTATAAAACTAAAATTATTAAATAAAATAGAAACCATGAAACAACAAGCATAAATATTACAAAACTCATGTTAGTTAGGAAGCAACCCCAAAATTAGTGACAAATGGAAGAAATGCTCATAAAATGATTCTAAACCAGGGAACACCCCAAACCAAAACATTATCATGTTTATATGTTTTTTGGTGAATCAAACATGTCTAATGAAGAAAAAAATTAAATGATTCATTATCCAATCTATAGGTGGGGAAGGTTTGGGCATTAAAGCACCAAACGTAGCCATATGCTTACATTAAAAAAACACACCCCTAATTAATGAAACTGACATTCCACAATAAGTTCTATTATAAAATACTCACCCTATATTAGAGAATATATTATTTTAATATATAACACTACATATGGTGGTTTCCCCACAATATTTTTTTACATTGGTAAAACAAATCACTTTAATACTAAAACTATCCCTAACATCCACTAATACTGCAAATTACAAAAATAAGATCCTAATGAAAATACTCAAAATATACCAAAATTTTGGTAAATGTTATAATTAAATTATAAATAAATTAGATTATAATATAAATTAACATTAATATAATGCATATGATTCTAAATTAAATAAACAAATGTGACACCAAAGAACGACTCAATCGGCTATACAATCAACTCCATGTTTATTAGGTTCAACCTGGGGATATTCTGAAGAAAAATTCTGGTTTCATCAATCTTAAAAGATAATTCATTCAAAATAATTATAGAATTCATTAATATACACATCTAGTGATGGTATTAAAAAACCTATGGTATGAATAATTTTTATACCATATGTTCTCACACTGACAAATCACCAATGACATACTCTGATGAGATAATGTAATGATAAACCATAATGGTATTTTGATATTTCCAACTATCCTGTTAAAACTATCTTCGTAAACTTTCCCTCTAGAATAAAATCATCCACCAGTTATGGGAATAGGTTGAATACAAACCACCTATGGTGCTCTAGCTAATCCATCCTCAATTTGAACAACTTATTTCCTTATGTCATAAAATTTGGGGTTATGTGGAGAGGATTCTTCTAAATGATGAATCAATTAGATAGACTTACTAAAATATCAATACATTAAGGAATATTCCATGTCCTTTTTGGGAATGCATAACATCGGTCAAGAAACTGACAGGAATACTCTAAATGTTATCTATCACCTTTCAGAAGGAAATATAATTTGATTTCTTGTATTATAATCTTATTATCATGAAAATTGTATTGGATGAACAATGATTGGATTCATTCTGTTTAATGTTAATTATTTGGATTATCATGAATAATATACTTCCACCACTCCCAATGCAGACCGGTTATTATAAAGGATGTGAATTTAAGATTAAGTGAGTCAATAAGATATATTTTAACATAGATATCCTCAACACAATTCCACTATTTCTATTCCAATTCATCCTTAGAATCTTGTTCAATAAAGTGTCATGGTGGATTATAATCCTAAAGTACCATTAATAAATTATAAAAACTCATTTTTGAGGTCACTAAACTGGTTCCAACATGGTTCATTGATTATAAAGCACGTGAATTTGAGATTAAGTGACTCAATATGATTTAATTGAACAAAGATATCATCAGCACTATTCCAAAATTCCTATTACTTTCTATATTCATGTTTCATTAAGAGTTATGTGGGATTATATTCCTATGTTTTCTTAATTAAATTACAAAAACTATTTTTTTAGGTTAGTCAACTAGTTCCCCATACTGATTCGCCACTTATTTTCAGGTGCAACGTCTCTTGGGTCAGTGGTTTCCCACTGGAAACAATATTCTATAAAGGTGCCACAGGGAGATTGTAGCCATTATATTATATTTATAAATATAAATAAAATAACCAACAATCATGGAAAACCATGATACAAGTGCATGAAGATAATAATATAGATGAAAATAAGATATCAAATAAAATATTGATATGTACGAATACAACATAGATTAACACTAGGTCGACTATAAATAACAAATAAATAATTAAATATACTTGAATATGATGAGGGTTTTCCCCCAACGTCATTCCTCACCTCAAATCTCTTAATCCCACTAAATATACCCTAGAAAAAAGAACATAATATGTTCCTTGAGGCCATCCTGTACCTACATCCATGTAAGATTGTTCTTATATACCCATGTTTTAGGGAAGCCTGAATAGGATGATTGTAAAAAACATAGTAAGGAACCACTAACATGGTCCCATAAAAACCTAAAATGATGTTATGTGTGTGTGAAAATTTCATTTAAAATAAGTAAATAAAACAAAAGATATAATTAAATAAATAAACCACATTTGATCCTCGGTTTGGTGAACTCAATCTACCATTCTCACTTTAGCCCATGTTGTGGTGTCTGTATGCATATCATGATATTGTGATGATCATATAAATAACAAATCATGTGGAATAACCTAGGAATCCATAATCCCATTCTCAAATACATAACAAATCAATATAAATTTCTAAACATCCAAATCACTAGAATTTTGGCCATCTCTCTATAATCTAGGTATAATGAATGGATCGTAACTGATTCTCAAGAACCTTGGTAAATCACTGAAGAAATTTTACATCTACATCACAATACTAATTGGATAGATCCCAATCATCCTAGTCATCACTTTCATTAACACATAACATAATTATGCTTAACTGGTTGGATCGTAGTGCTAATGTAGGAATGTTATAATAATAATATTGATGATCATAAGGCCCAATCATTAATGGCTAGTTCAAATTCAAGCTAAGAATTATTGGGAATTTGGGAATACTTTGTGTACTCTATAGACCTAGGGTCAAATCTCAGATTCCTTATATTTCTTATATGGATAAATTTTCAGATCTTATAAATCACAACTCCGTGTCCCATATGGCATTATATCTTCCACCTTATCACACATGTATCATGTGAGGCTCAATATGAGGATCCTAGAAACAACTTCTGGGCATCCACAATTTCACCATCACATTGCATTACGCTCATAGGATGAGTCCCTATAATTATCTTTGGTTATCCATAGCTTCATAAAAATAAATTAAAGAATGTATAAATAAAATATAGGGGTTTTATGAAAACTTAAACCCATCATAACGGATAAAAACTCCTTGAGCTCACATATTGGATATTTATTCTAAAGTGGCATGACTTACTATGTCTAACCATTCCCAAATTTAACTATTTAGGGTTGATATTAATCTAGGTTCCTAATACAATTACCTAGAACACATCATGGGAGACGTACCCTACCTGGGGACCTCTAGGTAAACACAATTGTTGAGCACCCAACGTGGGTACTCCATCTAAGTTTGGTCTTGAGGTTAATCACCCAATGAACATATGACATTATTATCCTTTAAAGTGTTATAAATATAGAGTTAACTCATAGTACATATAGATAATCATCACAATAAATGGTTTATAATGATTGATCATATCCCACATCAACTCCGTGGTCATCTAGATCAGTCCACTAACTTGACACACTCATCTACCACAGTGTATAACAACCTATAAAAAATTCTTAAGGGAATAATTGATAACCCCTTAATCAAGATCATTATGTACAATGGATAAAAGGTTTATACAGGGTCATGAATCATTATATATGACCAATCCACATCACAGAATCTAATAAAGGGTCACTAAGCCTCATTGGTTACAATTTTTGGATAAATTCCACTAAAGGGGTTCATGTGTCATGGAATGATATTATTCTATGCCTCAGACTTCGATATTTAATGTTTCCAACCAATTCACTAGTTTTGTGGTGACTTAGAAACATTTATCTATTCATTCATATAATTTTAATTTTAATCTACCAAATTAAATTAAATTAACCCATTAATATAAACCCTTCAATTTTAAATAATGGTTCAACCATCTTAGTGGTGATACAACATGTCCACATGCATATAATAGAAATAATTGATCCATGATGTATATACCAATAACCACCTACCTCTTTTAGAATCATTTCCATTTAAAATCATATCTTGGTAGTTTCTATCAACCCTTCTCAAAGCTTCCAGCACTAAATCGAACATTTTTCATGCCCATGGGCCCCACTCTCACACCGATTAATCCAAAAAAAATGTTTTAAAATGTTTTATCTAATTTTAGAAGTTAATTTAATTTATTCACACTTCCAAAAAACTCAAAAGGTGACCTCCCGATATTGAAATTATAACCAAGCACCCACTGAAGACCCCCTATGAACACTCAAGAACTAAATAATTATAATACCTAATATACACTACCATCTAAATCACTAAATGTAAAACCTGTAAAATTAATGGAAAATTTTTTCTTAAATTCTTTGGGATTTTACGAGTAAACAGTTTCTGACGGCACTTGATTCTGAGGCCCGGTGTTCCTGGAATCAATTTCCAAAGTTTAGCCCGGGTGCGTTCAGTGAACGAATGAGCGGGATTTTCTATCTTTTGAACCGGTATTCGGAATTGAAATATGAGGGCACCGATGAAACCACAGCGCCGGTAATTTCTTAAGAGGACCTTTATCAAAGATGCGATTGCTTGGGAGGAGATGTTAAAAAAAGTGGATTAAATGAAAAGTGAATAAATTTGTGGTACAAATTCTATTTCTTTTCTAAGGTGGTTTTATCCTACATGGGGGAGTTAGGGTGGGACATACTAGCATCCAAACTACCCATGTGAGGATAAATGTAAGGTGGGGCCCACACAAACCCCAACCTTTTCACTTTCCATAACCCCTTAACCCCTTGGAATTAAATGTGTAACCCTTCCACCATCTCTCTCTCTCCCTCAAAACTCTTTCCAACACACATTAAACAATTAATTGAACCACATTAACTATTTAATGAGTTTTTTGAATTCTTAAATTTTGAAATGTATGGCAAAAACAATTAAAATAAGGGGTGAACTTATTTTAATTTGGGGTTGGCTTGTTGTGTGGGAATTTGGGAAGAAAGCCTTGTGTGAAGGAAGAAGGAAGCTCCTCCATCGTTGAAGAACATCATCCTCTCCATGAAGAACGACACCTCTTCGACGTAGAGCATTGAATCCATGATGATCAACGACGTGCAATCCTCTTATTCTCTCCACGACAAAAATAGGAGACACCGCTTTCTCCTTGGACGCTCTCCGTTGATGTCTATGAATCCTTATCCCGTGATGCCGACGTTCGACATCGATTATCGAGGTAGGGGTGTGTTTGGATTGAGTAATGATTGGTTTTCCTCCCATGTTGTTGTTCTTCTTAAACCGCTTGTTATCGGACTAATGCATAAGGGACCAGACCAAACTAAGACGGTCTGATTCCTCCTCTGTTCTTGTGAATATGTGAAGTTCATCGGCCATTCTTGAGCGGTGAATCAAGATATGTTTTCGGAGCCAATCGGAGGCCCGAAAACAACATAAACGACCTCAGAGCGTCGAGGTGACCTAGAAGCAGAAGTTTCATGGAAATTGGATCATCAGAATGAAGAACAGACACCTCAGGAGGTGTGCTGGCCAGAGGCGTCGTTTCTGGAAAATTCCAGAATAAACAGCGTGTCCTCCAGGAGCACACGCCGTGTAGTACAAGCGTACTGTGGCTTCTGTTTCGGATGTTAGAAAAGAAGTACACAGCGTGTCACTCTAGACACATGGAGTTTACTCTCGACACTATTTGACATAGGAGACCTTGAAGGACATGGCATGTATTCAGGGAAAATACGCGGACACGGACAAAAATACAAGGACAAGTAACATGGCGTGTATTTTCTTCATAGAAAGGAAGAAGCGGCTTCACGAGGCTCTGCGTGTAATCTGGGAGATACACGGACATGGGCAGAACCACATCGCTAAGAGGCATGGTGTGTACTACCTTCAACATGGCAGAAGCAGCTTCGTCATGACTTGTCGTGTATTCCGGAAATACATGGACATGGGGTGGAGTACACGGGCATGTACTCCACCACACGGCCAGGCATGGCCAGCGCACATGGAACCTAACCTAGAGGTTTCGACACGGCGTGTAACCATACTACACACCATGTACTTACTTATCTACACGTCCACCCCTGCGACACGAGCCGTATCACACGGGCAGTACCCGGTGTCTGATGACACGGCGTGTATCGCTTACCTACACGCCGTTTACTTTAGGGAAATGGCTTGGTCATCTTGTTCTTTGTGACTTGGGCACGTTTTTCTTTGTTTTTACCCTATAACGTGGGATGGAACTACGGGATACATCAACTCTGGTCTTTGTGACAGTTGATGTATCAACCTTTGACTCAATGAGTGGACCCTCCGGAAATTAAGTGTGTTGTGTGCGGGAACCCTAGAGCTGGCTACGACTGCAACGAAGATGATGACTATACTTGGATCCTCCGTGGGTTTGGCAGTGAGGATGATTGTACTTGGATCCTCTGTGGGTTTGGTAGCGATGATGACTGTACATGGATCCTACATCAGTTCGGTAGTGATTGTTACTGTACTTGGATCCTACGTGGGTTTGGCAGCGACGACTTCTGAACTTGGATCCTATGTGGGTTCGGCAGGGGAGATGATTCAGAGGATACATCTATCATCTCTACCCCTCTTCATGAGTAGTATACCTCTGTGAGATGTATCTTGATTTTCAGTCATTATCATCGATGTTATTAACTTGCTTTCCTGTCTCGACTGGATTGTGCTTTCCTGTGTGGACTGGGTTGTACCTGGGCTTGTAAGTTGGAGCCGAACTGGAATTGATGACTTGGGTATATGTATGGGAATATACTTAAGTAGAGTTGGTTGATACTTTGTTTCTGTATCATTCCTTTGAGGTTTGTCCTTTGTGGATTCTGGGATACCTTAGGGGGTCTCGGGGTCCCTATTGAGTATCGTATACTCACCCCTGCATGTTCTATGCCCGCACTACATTGTGTTGGATGCATACGACCGATATCACTGATCGAGGTGGAGACTTGTAGAGCGTGATGATACCTGGAGGTGGATCACTTGGCGGGACAAACACGGAGCGGACGACCAGACCCGAGGAGTTGAGGAGACCATCTGTACCCACACTTCATGTGGGATATCTGGAGGACGACTCAGTGTTTTATGGTTTACATTACTACAGTTGTTCTTTCTTTTTAGGTGTACTATACTTTCAGTTGTGTTTGTATTATGGTCCATTTACTTTCCAGCACTTACTTTTGTACTTGGTTTACATTGTGTTAACTTCATCTTGCATACTCTGTTGTGTCAGTTTACTTATATAAAGGCAATGCCTTCCCTTTTTATCGGGATTTACACCTTTGGTGCTAGTCGCCATCCCTTGGCCTATGGAAGGCGGGCTTCGGGAAGTCACGGCACGTGCCCCGAGGATGGGTTGTGAACAATTGGTATCAGAGGAGTCAGTTCTACCACAGAACTCAGGAATCTGATAGTTTTTCTCTATGAAGCAATAATGTTTAGAGTATTGAGTGTGGTTAATAGTCCTGGGAGTCCAGTGTTGGTGTGGCAGCCGACGTATCCATACACCAGGACCCTGACTTCTGGTTTCCAACTCAGTGCCCAAAAACATTGATTGCATGTGTGTTTCAAAAGTTTTCTTTGGGATTACATTGTGTCAGCTCACCAGGTATACTGTATTAACTGTGGCACTCCTGTTTCTTTTTAGGATGGCCCCATGATGGCATCCAGCTGGGGTTCCCAGTTACATACGAGATGGAAGCCCACCGAGCGACGAAGTCTCAGTGTAGGGCCCCATTACAACGGAGGCACTAGCGGTGCCTCTACCCATTGGGCAACCGATACCACCAACCCAAGCAGTGGAGAGTGCAGGTCACCTAAGTGCACTGCACGAGTTTCAGCGTCAGAGGCCGCCCAGGTTCCACAGAGATACAGACCCTCATGCAGCTGAGGATTGGTTGGAGGCTATCATCCTAGTCTTCAGATTGGTAGGGACACCAGCAGATCTTATGGTGATCCTTGCGGCGAGTCTCCTGCATGCATCAGTAGGTAGATGGTGGAGCTTGATGCTCCAGGTGCACGATGAGGCGTCTCTACTTTGGATGGACTTCGAGATCCTCTTCTACTCGGAGTTTTTTCCAGCCACCCTCCGTGCGGTGCACGTCCAGGAGTTACTACAGATTTTGTAGGGCAGCATGACAATAGCCCAGTACTCAGTGAGATTTATTGTTCTCTCGCTCTACTCCACGGACATGGCATGAGACCCATTTTTCTGGGCCTGAACCTTCAATCAGGGACTAAGGCATGTGATTAGGGATTAGATGATCTCCCTCATCATTCTGACGTAGGCAGGAGTACTGAAGAGATCCCTTCTTGTGGAGAGCTTCCTTGTTGAGCCTATGCCAGCAGCGAGGCCTACTGCAGGGCGACACGTAGCAGAGTCTTCTGCAGCCGGTAGTAGACAGATGTCGCATAGGTCCAAGTGGACCAAACCATCAGGTGGGCGACCTTAGGATAATAGTTCGGATGTGCGGGGCACACGCAGCAGAGCCAGTCATACGAGAGGCAGGCAGTGCTTTACATGTGGTGGTCAGGGCCACATGGCTTGTGACTGCCCGACCCGCCATGCAAAGGAGCAATAGATGGCGGAGGGACCACCCAGGCAGAGGTATAGGTTCGACCGTGGTGGTCCGCAGGGAGAAGGTAGATGAGGTAGAGGAGCTGGCCGAGCACCGGGTGGTGGGCGACGCTTTAAGGCTCTACCACCACCACCACCAGGAGTTCCACCCCGACCACAAGGAGCTGGCAAGCAGAGGCAGGCTCAGCTTCAGGAAGTTGAGGCTTATGACCACAGCGCACCTGAGATGATTTTGGGTACTATCTGTGTCTACTCCACCCTTGATACAGTACTTATAAACACAGGAGTGAGTCATTATTTTATTTTCACTGCCCTTTTTCGGAGCTCGGAGATTCTGACAGAGCCGTTGGCTCGATCCTTACGACTAGAGACTCCTACGAGAGCAGACTCAACGATTACACACTGGGGTTGGCACTGTGATCTTACTCTAGGAGGCGAGATCTTCGGCTAGGATCTTCTTATAGTGGCATCGAGGCCTTACGATGTCATCTTGGGCATGGATTGTTTATCTATATTCCATGCTTGGATTGATTGTATTAGGTGTAATGTGTGGTGTGTCTGCACATATGGGAGCAGGTTCACCTTCACCGGTGAGAAGGGAGCCTTTGCAACGCAAGATGGACTCATGTAGAGAAGAGGACAACCGATCACCCATCAGTTGGCTAGTCTCATCCTAGGAGAAATTGATGTGTGGAGTCCAAGTTTTCCTGTTGTGGTGGATCAGTATGCAGACGTTTTTCCTGACGACATTCCAGGACTACCTCCTCGTAGAGAGGTATACTTCTATATTGACTTGTACCCCGGGACAGCCCCAATATCTACATTATCATATCAGATGGCACCCGCTAAGCTTCGAGAGCTTCGGGTACAGCTGGAGGACTTGCAGGGCAAGGGATTCATCTGACCTAGTGTTTCACTCTGGGCTTCTCCAATTTTATTCGCCAAGAAGGAAGATGGGCACTTATGACTATGTGTCGATTACTGTCACCTAAATCAGGTGAACATAAAGAACAAGTATCCACTCCTGATGATATATGACCTCTTTGATCAGCTCAAGGGGGCACTATGGTTCTAGAAGATAGACCTCATGTTAGGCTATCATCAGTTCAGAGTTCGAGATGAGGATGTGCAGAAGATGGCCTTCAGGTGTTCTTATGGACACTATGAGTTCTTGGTTATGCCTTTCGGCGTAACCAACGCTCCAGCAGTGTTCATGAGTCTCATGAACAGGATCATCCAGCCTTACCTCAATAGATTTGTCATAGTCTTCATCGACGATATACTGATATACTCAACTACTGAGGAGGAGCACGCCTACCACTTGCGGGTTGTACTGGACACACTCCGAGAGTACCAGCTTTATGGTAAGCTCTCGAAGTGTTAGTTATGGATTCGAGAGGTCCACTTCTTGGGGCATGTCATCTCTGAGGTGGGAGTTGCTATGGATCCTGCGAAGATCGAGGCAGTAATTTCTTGGGAGCCACCTAAGAGCGTGACGGATGTGCGGAGTTTCCTAGGTCTGGCTAGGTACTATCGGAGATTTTTCCCAGACTTCTCCAGAGTTGTAGCACCGCTTTATGCTTTGACGAAGAAGGGGAAACCCTTTGTGTGGTCAGATAGATGTCAGAAGATCTTCCAGGAGGTGAGGCAGATATTGACCAGCGCACCCTTCTTGAGGCTGCTGGAGGAGGGCGTGGGGTACATGGTTTACTACGATGCATTAGGGAATGGACTCGGGTGTGTCCTGATGAAGGAGTCGGCAGTTATCACCTATGTTTCATGATAGTTGAGGCTGCACGAGTAGAACTACGCTACCCATGACCTGGAGTTATCAGCAGTGATCTTCACCTTGAATATGTGGCGACACTATCTGATGGGAGAGCGCTTTATAGTCTATTCTGACCACCAGAGTCTCAGGTACATATTCTCACAGAAGGAACTGAACCTGAGACAATGGCAATGGCTCGAGTTCCTCTAGAACTATGAATTTGAGATAGACTATACTCCTGGGAAAGGGAACGTAGTAGCTGATGCTCTCAGTAGGAGATCGGGCATTTAGCTACTTGGAGAGGCAACAGTGCAGTTAGCCGTGTTGCAAATATCCTTCGTGGATAGATATGGAGCAGCCTTTCTACAGTCGCTCACAGTCACTCCTCCACTACTTCAGCTGGTCAGAGAGGCCCAGCATGGGGATATTGACTATGAGGTGTGACGTGCTCAGATATCCTCAGGGCTGGCACCTGATGGATTTTCTGTAGGAGGAGAGCACGTCATCCTCTTCAGGGGACGTACCATGGTACCAGTTGCATTACAAGAGGAGGTACTGAGGGAGTTTCACACTTCCCCAATGGCGGTACATCCATGAGTAGCGAAGATGTACCAGGATCTTAGACGACAGCACTGGTGGCTGCGTAAGAAGAAGGTTGTGGTAGAGTTCGTTTCACGATGCCTCACCTGTCAGTAGGTGAAGGCGGAGCACCAGGTACCGGCAGGTTTGGTGCATCCCATAGAGGTCCCGGAGTGGAATTGGGATGGAATATCCATGGATTTTGTGATGGTACATCCACGTAATTCCAAAGGACAATACTCCATCTAAGTGATTGTTGACTAACTCACCAAGTCGGCTCACTTCCTACCTATCAGAGAGAAGGGCTCAGTGGAGAGCATGGGACACCTCTATGTTTAGGAGATCGTACAGCTTCATGGTGTGACATCATCTATCGTCTCTGATAGAGATGCCCTCTTTACTTCCCAGCTTTGGAAGGGGTTGCAAGAGGCAATTGGGATGTAGCTACACCTGATCACCACCTTTCATCCTCAAACGGATAGCCAGATGGAGAGGACCATTCAGACACTCGAGGACATGCTCCGTGCATGCATCCTTGACTTTGGCCATAGCTGGGAGGATCACCTACCCCTGGTGGAGTTTTTTTACAACAACAGCTACCACTCTACCATCGGGATGGAACCATACGAGGCACTATATGGCTGACCTTGTAGATCACCTTCGTGCTGGACAGACCCTGGGGAGTCAGCACCTGTAAGACCAGAGATGGTCCAGGCCACGATGAAGAAGGTGCATATCATCCAAGAGCAGATGAGGACTACACAGAGCAGACAGAATTCCTATGCTGATAGGAGGCGGAGACCACTGGAGTTCGAGGATAGTGACCACGTTTTCTTACGGGTCTCACCTTGACGTGGATTATGGAGATTTGGCCGGGGCGGCAGGTTATCTTCGCGCTTCATCAGACCAATCCAGGATCTCAGTAGGATAGGCGAGGTGGGTTATCGCCTAGCCCTTCCACCTCATTTGCACCGGGTGCACGACGTCTTCCCCATATCTCAGCTGAGGAGATACGTGCACGAATCGACGCATATCATTGATCATGGGTAGCTGATCATCGATGACAGGGAGACTTTTGTGGAGGTCCTGGTGGAGATCGAGGACCGACAAGAGCATTTCCTACTTGTATGGTCGATTTCTCTGTTGCACATTTGTTGGCGGCACGGGAACCTCCAGGATAGCACATGGGAGCGGGAGGCTCAGATTCGTGCATAGTACCCTCATTTGTTTCCCTATTTTATTATGTAGCTTTATGGGGATGTAATGCCCTGAGGTGGGAGTAATGTAAAAACCCATAAATTTCAAGGAAATGTTTTTCTTAAATTCTTTGGTATTTTACGAGTAATCAGTTTCTGACGGTACTTGATTCCGAGACCCGGTGTGCCCGAAATCAATTTTCGATGTTTAGCTCAGGTATGTTCAGTGAACGAATGAGTGGGTTTTCTATCTTTTGAACTAGTGTTCGGAATTGAAATCTGAGGGCATCGATGAAACCGCAGTGCTAATAATTGCTTAAGAGGACCTTTACCAAAGATGCAATTGCACATGAGGAGATGTTAAAAAAAGTTGATTAAATGAAAAGTGAATAAATTTGTGGTAAAATTTTATTTCTTTTTCTAAGGTGGTTTTATCCTACATGGGGGAGTTAGGGTGGGACCCACTAGCATCCTAACTACCCATGTGAGGATAAATGTAATGTGGGGCCCACACGAGCCCCAACCGTTTCACTTTCCATAACCCCTTTACCCCTTGGAATTAAATGGGTAACCCTTCCACCTTCTCTCTCTATCCCTCATAACTCTTGCCAACACACATTAAATAATTAATTGAACCACTTCAATTAGTTAATGAGTGTTTTGAATTCTTAAATTTTGAAATGCATGGCATAGAAAATTAAAGTAAGGGGTGACCTTATTTTAATTTGGGGTTGGCTTGTTGTGTGAGAATTTGGGAAGAAATCCTTGTGTGAAGGAAGAAGGAAGCTCCTCCATCGTTGAAGAACGGCATCCTCTCAATGAAGAACAACACCTCTTCGACGTAGAGCACTGAATCCACGAAGATCAACGATGTGCAATCCTCTTCTTCTCTCCATGAAAAAAATAGGAGATGCCATTTTCTCCTCGGACGCTCTCCGTTGACGTCTACGAATCCTTATCCCGTGACGTCGATGTTCAACATCGATTATCGAGGTAGGGGTGTGTTTGGATTGGGTAATGATTGGTTTTCCTTCCATGATGTTGTTCATCTTAAACCTCTTATTATCGGACTAATGCGGAAGGGACCGAACCAAACTAACACGGTCTGATTCCTCCGTCGTTCTTGTGAATATGTGGATTTCTTCATCCATTCTTGAGCGGTGAATCAAGCTATGTTTTCAAAGCCAATCGGAGGCCCAAAAACATTGTAAACGGCCTCAGAGTGTCAGGGCGACCTAGAAGCAGATGTTTCGTAGAAATTAGATCATCGGAATGAAGAACGGACACCTCTGGAGGCATGTTGGCCCAAGGTTTCTTTTCTGGAAAATTCCAGAATAGACGGCGTGTACTCCAGGAGCACACGCCATGTAGTACAAGCATACTGTGGCTTCCGTTTAGGATGTTAGAATAGTAGTACACGGCATGTGACTCTAGACACATGGCGTGTATTCTCCACATTTTTTGACAGTGGAGAATTTGATGGACATGGCGTGTATTCAGGGAAAATACACGGACACAGACAGTAATACACGGCCAAGTAACACGACGTGTATTTTCTTCATAGAAAGGAAAAAGAGGATTTGTGAGGCTCGGCGTGTAATCTTGGAGATACACAGACACGAGCAGAACCACATGGACAAGAGGCATGGCGTGTACTACCTTCACCAGGGCAGAAGCAGCTTCGTGATGACTCAGCATGTATTCCAGAAATACACGGACACGGGGTGGAGTACACGGGCATGTACTCCACCACACGGCCAGGCATGGCCCGCACACATGGAACTGACCCTAGAGGTTTGGACACGGCGTGTAACCGTACTACACGATGTGTACTTACTTATATACATGTCCATCCCTACGACACAGGCCGTATCACACGGGCAGTACCCGGTGTATGATGACATGGCGTGTATCGCTTACCTACACACCCTGTACTTTAGGGAAATGGCTTAGTCATCTTGTTCTCCGTGACTTGGGAACATTTTGATTTGTTTTTTCCCTATGAAATGGGGTGGAACTACGTGATACATCAACTACAGTCTTCATGATAGTTGATGTATCGACCTTTGACTCGAGGAGCGGACCCTCCGGAAATCGAGTGTGTTGTGTGCGGGAACCCTAGAGTTGGATGCGACAGTAACGACGATGACGACTGTACATGGATCCTCCGTGGGTTCAGAATCTAGGATGATTGTACTTGGATCCTCCATGGGTTCGGTAGCGATGAAGACTCTACTTGGATCCTATGTGGGTTTGGCAGCGATGGTTATTGTACTTGGATCCTACGTGGGTTCGGCAGCGACGACTTATGTACTTGGATCCTACGTGGGTTCGATAGGGGAGATGATTCAGAGGCTACATCTAGCATCTCCACCCCTCTTCATGACTAGTATACCTGTGTGAGCTGTGTCTTGATTTTTAGTCGTTATCATTGATGTTATTAACTTGCTTTCCCGTGTGGAATGGGTTGTACCTAGGCTTGTGATTCAGAGTCGAACTAGAATTGATGACTTACATATATGTATAGGCATATACCTAAGTAGAGTTGGTTGATACTTTTTTTTGTATCCTTACTTTGAGGTTTGTCCTTTGTGGATTCTAGGAGACCTTCAGGGGTCTCAGGGTCCCTACTGAGTATCGTAAACTCACACATGCATGGGCTGTGCCTGCACTACATTGTGTTCGATGCAGACGACAGACAGCACTGATCAAGGTGGAGACTTATGGAGCGGGACGGTACCTGGAGGTGGACCACTTGGTGAAATGTACACGGAACGGATGGCCGGACCCAAGGAGCTGAGGAGACCATCTGTACCCACCCTTGAGGTGGTATATCTGGAGGACGACTCAGTGTTTGCTGGTTTACTTTACTACAGTTATTCTTTCTTTTCAATTGTACTGTACTTTCAATTGGATTTGTATTTTGGCACATTTATTTTCCAGCACATACTTTTGTACTCAGTTTACTTGGTGTTTACTTCATCTTGCATACTCTATTTTGTTTGTTTACTTATATAAGGTCAATGCCTTACGTTTTTATCGGGATTTATGCCTTTGGTGCTTGTCGCCAGCCCCTAGCCTATGGAAGGTGTGTTTGGGGTAGTCACGGTACGGGGCCCGAGGACGGGTCGTGACACTAAAATATTTAAATTTTAATGAAAACCAAAAATATATCCATAATGTGGCATACCATCCTTGAAAGGATAAGAATTGGTGAGATGATGATCTTTCGAGACGACTCATTTGCACAATGAAAAAAAGATCCACCTAAAATGGATGACACCACCATTCACCTATAGAATAAAAATAAAAAAACAGTTGGAGACAAACCAAAATTTGAGATTGTGGTGAAAAAAGTGATGAGGCAGTGGATTTACACACAAAATGAAGGGGAAAGGATGGGTTTACCTTCATAAGATTGAGGGGATAAATGAGTAGTTTTCCATCTTAAACCCCCCTATCTAGCCAATGATCCCAATAGGGATTCTGGGCCACTATCCAAGCCACCAACTAGTTGGTGGCAGCAAAATATAGACCTGACCACCATAACCTCATGAAATGCTTTCTTATTATCTCTAGATGCCATCAAAACCTATTTTCATGTGTAAAAACACTATTCTGAGGTGTTCACACACCCATAATTTTCTTCCAAACCCTAGATAAAAAACTACCTCATCCACTAATTCAAAAATTTAAAATTCTGTTGAAATTAAAACACCCATACAGACATTGGGTATTATAATATGCCGATCACATCACTTATCACCCGAGAGAAAAAAAAAATTTCCATCCAACTACATCATCTAACATACATCAGTTGTTAATTCCCATTGAAAAGGTTGCATTCCATCCTCGAATGATAAACATGATTCCAAAAAGCCACTCCATAACCATGGAGCTCAAATTACAAAAATTGGGACAAAACTTATATTCATTATTTATTCACTAAGGAGATGTATATCTGAGTCTATCTATCCAAAGAAACTCACTTTTCTTTATCAAATTGATCGTCCAACTATTAGTTCTCCCCACTATAGGACATAGCTAGAAACAAAAAATTCTTATTTATAACACTATTTCCATCATAATTTACTATCAAAAAATATTTCCATTATTTAAATGATGTTCCCTATTTGGTTTACATCATACTTCATCTAAAAATATTTGAAAACATCATTCAAAATATGATACCGATTCTTATTCAAAAATTCAATGAAAAAATGGATGTTAACCCACCATCTAAGTATTAAACTCAGATACACCATCTTTTTTGAAAGTATCTATCTAATCATTAAATAATCATATTTTCCAAAAATAACATACTCAATGTAGTTTCTGATGATCAATATTCCTTCTTATGAAAAACATTGGGATGACCTCCACTTGTCAACTATTCTAAAAAAATCTTGGTCTTTATAGTTGGCATGCTAACTATTCAACAAATAGTTGTGCCTCAAATCCCAAAAATCATTTCATGATTTCCTAGGCACAACCATAAAAGTCCATACCAGACTTCTATATAGTGTACATAGATAGTTCCTTGATTGATCCTAAACTCACTATCATATTATTCCATAAACAATGACAATTTCATGATCAAAATGACCCTTGTATTATGTCAAATTCATCCCAATACAGAAATAAAACTATAGACTCACTTCGATATCACATATCAAATAATCATGTAAATCATTAAGGAATCTAGATGACTTTAAATCCCTTTGTTAACGGGCATTATAATTCCCCAAAAACCATCTACCTTTTAGTTTCATCCATCCTTGAACCTACACACATGGGTCCATATCACCATGACAAATATCATGCCCCACACCTTGAGGAATTCATTATAATTATTTCACTAAACCAAATTCATGATCACCATGGACCACACTTCATTTTTAAATGATAGTGATGATTGGATTTGATTTCCCCAATCGTAATTGATATTTAACATAAAACATAAAATTAGTACCAGTTCCCACATCTTGGGAACATCATCATTTAGAACCCTCTAAAACTTCATCGAAAGAAAGAAAACACCCTAAATAACCAATAGTTCAATCCCCACCATAATACATTCATTTCCTATAAATAATAAAAATTCCTGATCATTCTCATATCACATGAATATGAATCTCCCAAGAAACATTCACCATCTTATATGTACCTGACTAGGATCAAATAATATCATCTGTGTCACAATAGTTGATACATTCTCGAGGTCTTGTCAACCATGAATGTAATTTCCCATTATCATCAAATCTATGACAACTATTACCATGACATTCCATTAAGACCATTAGAACTCAAACCAAATATAGTCTCTCACTAATTTCTAAATTTAATAGTGTCACACATAACCAGCATACACACCACCCCGATCACACCTAAAAATAAACGGGAATATGATCCCATACCACATGATCGCCAAAACCCACATCATGATCTTAGGGGTCAAAAATAATTAAATCTGGATCCCCATTCTCTATGACATGTCAGTTCTATCTGACTAAATAATCCTAGAAACCCATCATTAAAATCAAATTAGCTCCTATTTAAAGCTTGGAAACATTCTAAGCCACTATTGGACATTGTTCTATGTTAAAAGATCTTCCCCAAGCTTTTGTATTTTGTAATTTTTCACCTATAGTCAACAGGGTTAGGCATATAGATATTCCTACACTCGAGATCTAACCTTGATGCCATGGAACTCAATATGTCTCACATAAATCTGAGCTAGCACCAATGTTTTTATTCTTATAAAACACCCATGAAATAACTGTCCCTTTATATAAACATTATTGAACATCACATGAATCAATTTAAAACCCCAATAATCTTCCCTTTAATTCTCACCTCTAACGATTAAAATTACTTGATCAACCTCATCTCATGGGTTTCCCACAAATGTGCATTATACCTACTCACTAAGACAATGAGTGATATCTAAATGATCACAAGCTCTCCCACTTAGAACATAAAATATGTATCATAAGGTTATAGATCATAGGAAACCGTCCATTATCCTATATTAAATGACCCACGATATTAAATTTGTCCAACAACTCACTCATGGGTCGCATGTAAACATAAACAGGGAAACTTTTTCCAAGTCATAAGCTCCTTTGGTAATTGATTCTCATAGAGTATCAACTCATTGGATTGTCCCCTAAAGAATCAAAATCTCTTTGATTATCACTAGAATAACTGAAAACATCATTCTAGATGTTTTGTATCAGGGGAAAACACAATATATGGCTAGATTAAGTAGAATTAATTCCATTATATATTTTAAAAGACCATATAAGAGGTTAATATTAATTTTAATAATTGAACCTAGAGCGTAATCACATGTTAATAGGTTCATGACTATGGTATGAAATTCCCAAGCCAACCTACTATGGTCACTGGACCTCTTGTGCACCAGGAATACTACACCGTCATCAACTTTATCTACCATCTCACTATAGGAATCACATGACCTAACGTCATTTATAAATACATATAGTTGTTGATCTAGATGGGTATAATTACACCAAGAACATATCGAGGAAACTTCATGCAAGGTATTACCGACACTTTAAATAGTTTTGACTCCTTTTAGTGTTTAACAAACACAATTACGAATATATGTCATTTAAATTCCTGCATGTGGAGAATGATGAATTATATTCATCTTTCCCATACAGAACTAGATCTAATATCCAATGTAAATCATAAAACCATCATAAATCCATTTGACTCACAAAGGATAAAAATCATATAACTATAATATCACATATTAAGAATATAAATCGCAATCCCATGGTAACCTAGAAAACCTACTAGAACATGGTTTCAAGATGCGCCATCTCCATATCCATTAAAGGCTCTAACACATTCATAGATCTTTCAGCTACCACATCCAAAGTAATGGGACAAAATTAAAGAAAACATCTTTAATAATTCTTTGTAACATCCCTATCCAGAGGCCACTCGACTAGTTCTCAGTCTCGATTCACCACAGCACCTCAAGCATTCCACTACATACGCTAGTGGCTATCGAGTAGTATCCTAGGTCTAAGAAGATGTTATGGGGAGACTATACCCATTATATCATAGTTTTAAGTTGAAATAAATTAACCAAGAATCGTACAAAACCATTACATTAGAGTATACTAATAATAATGTAGTATAAAGATTTGATATCAATGAAAATGTAGACATATTAGAACAAAAGATAGATCAGCCATTGGAATGATCACATATAAATAATAAAAAATAAAAATAAATAATCATAACACAAGGTCATTCCAAAAACATCATTCCTCACCCCCAATATCCTGATCCCACCCAAGTTTCTCTAACTTGAACACATAATTCCATTCCTCATCCCAACCTTTACTAGTTACCTTGTGAGAGTCTACTTGGGTACACATATTCTATAGCCTCCCATATAGTGTATAAGAAAAAAACTATATAGGCAACCATCAATGTGGTCACTTACTTACCATAAATATAGTTAGATTTTTTTAATGATTATCTAGAATAATAAAATACATTTAATGAATTATTAAATAAATAATCCATTGTTAATCCTTCTGTTTCTATCCTAAATCGACTATACAATCTTTGGTCAGTGAAGAGATGTCACTCTGCACGTCTTGATATCATTATGACAATATAAATTATGGACCTTAGGGCATAACCCTTGAATCCCTAATACTCATGCTCAAAAATCCAACATCTTATTATGAATGAATCCAAAGCTAGATCCCTGGAATGTTGTGTCACGAATTTTCCCTCAGGATCCATGCCGTGAATACCAAAAGCCCGCCTTCATTGGCCAGGGATTAGAGAATAGCACTAGATCAGCGTATCCCTAAAACGGGAAGGCATTGCCTTTAAAACTTTACACACAAATACTATGTACACAAAAAAAGTAAACCACGTAGTAAAGCTACTGATGTAAAAGTTTGAAATGAAAGTAAGGGGAAATATACAAGCCTAATAGAAAGAGATAATAAAACAAAAAAATAAAACAACTCCTAAGATCATTCAACAAGGATATTACCTAAATGGTAGGTATATCTCGTCACGGCAGTTCTCTATGTCAACTGGTCACCTCCGTGCATCGTTTGGTCCTAGCTCCCAATCCTTGGTCAAAGTTGTCGGTCATCTACACAAGACACAACAAGGTGTGGGAAAATCCCATGTAGGGGTGAGTATAACAATACCCAGTAGGGACCCTGAGACCCCATAAGGACTCTCAGAATTAAACAAAGGAAAAACTACAAAGCCTGATCTCAATCACAAAGCACAAGGAATGACTCAGCTCAAAAAAGGTAAACAACATAAGTACAGAAGTACAGATGACTAGTCATAAAGCTAGATTATCTTATTCTATTTATAGGATCTACTACTAATCCACACATGATTGATAGATGCTGGCCCACAAAGGATCACTAGGTGCTGACCCACACAGGATTGTTGAGCGTTGACCCACACTGGATCGACAGGCGTTGACCCATATAGGATCGATATAAGCTCACCCACAATGGATCGATACGTACTGACCCACACAGGATCACTAAATGCTGACCTAATGGGGATCATTAGGTGATGACCCACATAGGATCTCTAAGTGTTGAGCCACATAGGATCACTAAGTGCTGACCCACTGAGGATCGTTATACCTTTATCACTTCATAGCCAGCTACTAGATTTCTGCACTAAGCACGCTTGATTCTAGGAGAATCTACTCCTCAATCCATTGGATGTACCTCAACCACCACGAATTCCCATGAAGAAGTAACCCAATTAATTTCCATATCATAAGGGTCCTAACACAATAGGTGGTGCGTCAATCGGATGCTCGGTCTGTTAGTTATAGGAATTTTAGTGTAGGGGGGCTCGGTTGGATTTGAATCTGATCCAACCCAACCATACTCAAAATTTCACCAAAACCTAAATGGATTATCACAAAATGACCACCTCGACATAAGGCCTCTAGTGCCACAGATGGTTCATCAAGCAAACATCTGGTTTATGAGGTCTGGCCATTTAACCAAAATTGGGTCGTAAGTGGGTCTGCATTCGGTCTGACCCTGTCGTACCAACCCAACCTGACCCTCTGGGCCTGGCCCCATTTGACTGGGACCAACCTTAATTTTCTTGGTCACAGGCTCAAGCCGTTGGGTTGTCGGCTTGGCTCAGTTATCACGGGGTCGGCCCGCTGGCCATGAGCTTGGCCCCCTGGGCCGTGGGACCAGCTCGGCCGACCCAGCTAGGGGCAGCCTGCTAGGCCCCTGGACCAACCAAGCCCGCTGGCTAGGTGCGGACCTGCTACTGGGATGGGGGTTCTGCACCCCTCCCAAATGGCTCGGCCATTCAGGATCCTCCATCAGCGGTGCCATTTGGCGTCACTCCACCAGGCCGGTCTGCGTGGACTGGTCATCTACAGGACCCATCATGCGGGTCCGCCCTCCTCCATGGAATGTCGCCACCATCAACGTGGCTGGTGTCAACAAATCTCCCATGTCCGTTGTGGCACCTTCGGGCATGGTCTTCCCTTTGTGGCAAGCGCTGCTACACAGGAAGAGCTTCTATATGCCTCTGGTAAGGCTCTGATGGTCCGTTTTTTTTTTCTGACTATGCCTCCAGGCCCCTTGAGATGTCGCCATCATTGTGCAGCCCTCCGTTTTTCATTTATGCCATGTTGTTCGGTCTCCCATGAAGAACGCATCAAGAAAAAGTTCGGCAGAGGGTCTAGACCTTATTTAGTTCTTCCCTCACCCTCTACATTAGTGTAATAACATGGGAAGGAATATTATTTATTAAAACCCCATAATGAATCCCCACATCATCCTCCTGTATTAAAGAACAAAATTTGAATCAACCAGTTAGACAGTTGGTCTGCGTTCTTGATAATATTCAAGAATGGAAAAGAGGGAGGAATTAAGCACATAAACCTCCCTACCTAGAACATGTTGGAAGACGATGTAGAAGAGGAAGAAGTGTCCATGTTCAAGGATGTTCATAAATATTTGATCATTCCTCATTCTTCGTTGGAGCAGGTTTCCACCGGCGTTTAGTCAGAGCTTTTTCACGTCAATCCCCAAAACCCCTGACATATGTTTGTTTTAAATAGATGAATAGGAACCACCCACATTGCATTTTCTTAATGCAGTTCATTATTGAATTGAAATTAATGTTCCATTAATTCAACAAACATCATGGTTATGCAACCCAAGCGTCATGTAATTAAATAAATCCTATTCAATCCTAACGTTACACAATGGTCCCACCATCTTCCGCTCAACGGTGAGAAGAGAATAAAATAACTCATGGAGTTATTTTATTATTATTTTTGTAAAAGTACAAAAATTAACTTTTTATTCCAACCCATTTCAGTCAATGTTATACTTCACCTATGATAATTATAGTGTTATGAATTCAATAGTGCTCTCAGATTTTAAATCAGTGCACCAGTTCAAAAGATAGAAATCGTTACTAGAAGGTTTACTGAACATACCTTAAAATATGTTCTAAAATTATTAATAGTTATCCTAGACCCACATCGGTCTTGTTTAGGCTCCTCTTAAGGGGAACATGCTCTTATGGGCTCAACGGTACACTTTTATTTCTAATCTGAGTTACCGTTTATAAGTTAAATAATTTAACAATAAAATAATCGTTACTTAATTTCTTTATTTACTGCCAAAAATTAACTTCCATCATTGTCCCATGCTGGCCAAGGTTAGGATTTTCCTAAGGAAAGAATACCCCTATGAGCTTAGCTATAGTATCAAATCTGCAATCCAAGTCATCATTCATGTGTTAAAAACATGTGAAAAATAAAATAATTTTATATAATTATTTCATTTATGGTTATTCCGTTTTTGGGTTTTCTCACTAGAGGCTTACACCGATTAATCCTAAGTCGCGCCTAGGGTAAACCTTTCGTCCTGAATTTAATGGTGCCATCGGATTTTAATCTAGGCACCTTTTTAAGATTTATTCCAATTTTTCTAGAAAAATGCTCATGTGGCCTATTTAATGCTTAAGATTTTTTAGACTGTTCACTCTGGACACTCCGGGCCTCAGAATCATGTGAAATCCATTTTTGTAGACTTATAATAACCTCATATAATTAAAAAATTATATGGAAACTTAGGGTCATTACATCCTCCCCACCTTAGGGATTTACATCTCTAGAAGCCACAACAAAGCTAGGGAACCAAATGGGGGTATTGAGCATATATCTGAGCATCAGGCTCCCATGTTCTCTCATTGAGGTTCTTGGGCTACTACCAAACTCACACCAGAGGAATAGACCACCCAGAAAGGACCCACTCCTTCAATATTCTATCTCTATCTGGAACTCCACGAACGTTTCCCCATCATTAATGTCCAGGTCGCCCCGATCGATAACGTGTGGCGGATCATGCACGTACCTCCTTAGCTACGACACATGGAAAATATTATGCATCTGGTGCATCTGTGGGGGAAGAACTAGGTGCTATGCCACCTCTCCAACTCTGTTGAGGATCTAGAAAGGTCTGGTAAACCTCAAAGATAGCTTGTTGCCCTATCCAAATCTTTTCAATCCTCATCCGGGTAAGACCTGTATGAATATACAGTCTCCCTCCCCAAACTCCAAGTGCCTCCATCTCCTGTCAGGATAAGACCTTTTCTGGCTCAGTGCAACCGTCATCCACTTCCAGATGATATGCACCTTTTTTAGTGGTAGCCCGTACCAACTCTGGACCCATATGTGATCACTCCCTTGGGTCTGTCCAGCATAGAGGTGATCTGCATGGTCGCTCGTACAAGGCCATAAACGGTGGCATTCCAATGATTGAGTGATATGTATTATTGTATGATAACATCACCAATGGAAATTGATTCTCCCAAGTACAGCCAAAATCAAGGAATCAAGCATAGAGCATGTCCTCAAGAATCAGTATGGTATGCTCTGTCATTCCATCTATCTGAGTTAAAAGGCAGTGCTCAAGTGTAGCTATGTCCTGAATGCCTCCTGTAATCCCTTACACAACTAGGATTTAAAAATTGCATCATGATGTGAGATGATTGTTGATAGGACCCCATGAATCTGTACTATCCCTTCTTCATAGAGGTATTATAAGCCCTCTACTGATCCCTAATCTCATATGCGTAGGAAGTGGGCCGACTTGGTGAGTCGGTCAACGTTTTCCCATATGGGATTGTGGCCCCTAGATGTATGTGGTCTCCCTATCATGAATTCTAGGAGATTATATATCACTACTATTCTGTCACCTCATGTGGCTGAGCCAAGCCTACAAGAACCTGGTGCTCAGCTTTCACATGAGGACAAGTGAGGCCTCATGAACCAAACATTGCCACTTCTTTGTTTATAACTGGCCACCAGTATTTATGCCAGTGGTTCTGGTACATATTTACCACACCAGGATGTACCGTCAAAGGGGATGTGTATAACTCCCTAAACACCTCCTCTAATAATGTCACTATTACTATGGTGTGTCTTCTAAAGAGGATAATGTGATCCCCACCTTTAGAAAATATTTCAGGAGCTTATCCATAGGATATCTGAGCATGTCGGGTGTCACAGTCAATGTTCCCATGTTGTGCCACCCTGACTCACTAAAGAAGTGGGGAGTGACTATCATAGATTAGAGGTAAGCTGATCCATCACTATCCACATAGGATAACTATAAAATGGGTTATTGATTTGTCACCTCACTCAGTAGGTGAACACCCAACCACCTGCTATGTGCTTCTACTACTACGTTTCCCTTCCTAGGAGTGTAGACCATCTCAAAGCCACGGTATTGGAGGAACTCCATCCATCGTCGTTGTCTCGGGTTTAGGTCCTTCTATATGAAGATATATCTAAGACTCTTGTGATCAAAGTAGAGAGTATACCATTCTCCCAACTATATTCCCAACCCTTAGAGATCTGTGGGATCCATCCAATATGAAGTTGTAGATATTGGTTCTGTCCTTTGGTACAAGCAAATGCCGAAGTCCCTCTCCCTATTGGGATGTAATACTGGAATCATAATTTGAAAGGATGTTCCCAAACTCTGCCACTACTTTTGGGAACTAAAAAATTAAAACACCTGTTTCCAGGAGGGTAAGGTTTTCCGACTCAAGAGGGATTGGTTGCACCCTCATATGCATGATTTTATCCCATGATTCCTGGGTTTCCATTTTTTTGATCTAGTAAAACACCATTCTAACATTATAGATATACCATAAACATTTTGTTTAAAACAGTCAATCTGAGCATGAAATATGGATGACCAGTCCATACCTATACTAACATCATAAGGCCTAAACACTACCACATAGAGGTTCCAACTGAAACTCTCACCTCAATGGTTAGATCTCACTATCATCATTATTGTGATTATCGTGTCTCCTCTCATAGGTGTCTCAGGAAGTATGGTTCAAGTCAACGGTTTAACAAGAAATACTAGGTCTTGAACAAGATTTGTGACAAGAATAAATGATTAGTACCTATGTCTAATA
Organism: Viscum album; assembly: GCA_963277665.1. NCBI lineage: Eukaryota > Viridiplantae > Streptophyta > Magnoliopsida > Santalales > Viscaceae > Viscum > Viscum album. The sequence continues at coordinate 1,826,956,848 of OY728119.1, read as the reverse complement.
ATTCCAGAATCTAGTAGTAGACAAAGACTATACCTCGAATCATTCAGGGTGCCCTTGGGTCACACTCCTAGACTGCATGCAACTACTCCTGTCCCCTTTCCTCTGGCTCCCTAAGCCAAGTGGGGACCACATTGTGGTGGTGGTTATAACATGTCGAAATTTACACCACCACCTATTGCTCTCCTAGCTCCCTTCCATGTCTGATGCCCTGCAGATTCATTTGGCCTTATCAATTCCTCTTCCCGAAACATTTTACATGTCTAAGTCTCTAATACTGACATCAGTTTCCATCTTTCCCACTGCTGACATTCACCGGCTGCGTCTACTTAGCCAAAGAATTTTCAACCAAAAAGGTTCTCTCTAGAACCCTAATATAAGTATGAATGCATAGATGAATAGTTCTGGCTTGGATGTCCCTAAACACATTCTTCTTGGAGGTTCAAGCCTTGAAGCACTCGTTGTATCATATTCATTGAGTACCTGGAATGGTCGGTACACCTCGACGAATACTCAATTAACGACATGTCATCCTGTCAAAATTGTAGAAGCTCTTTTGAACACAAACCCCTTATATTTTCATGGATATAAACCATCTTCCCTAAGGAGGGGTTCTCAAGATATGTCCATGAAAAAATTCTCCTCATCATAAAATAGGGTTAATCTAAACCTTGTCATCACCCTACAGAGCCACATAGAATGCTCACTACCAAGACCGCCAGCTGATCTAATGGCGCCCTAGCTAGATGTAAACTCGATCACCACCTCAAGACATTACTTATCCACCTGTGTGTCTGTATCACCGCAGAACATGAGGGGTATCTGTCACAAAAACTCATGTAAGTCACTGAGATTATATGATTCCTCTACCGGTAGCACTGGTAGTAACTACTGACCAACGGGCAGTGGTATCACAGGGACATCGCCAGAACCTACCATCTCTAGAAACAATCATTTTACTAAAGCCTAATTACACTGTGGACTATCCTCATGGTCACAAATTGGAATCCTAGCATTACAAATTCCATAGTTCTCTCATATTTTCAATCCGAGCACCGGTTGAAAATATAGAAATTGCAGCTCGCACGTTTACTGAACATACCTTAAAAAAGTTCAAAAATTATTAACAACCACCCTAGACCCATGTCGGTCGAGGTTAGGCACTTCCTAAGGGGAAAATTCCCTCACTATCTAGATGGTAATCTCAGATTTCCAATTTGAGTTATCGTTTATGAGTTAAAGATACCTCTACACTAACAGCCAGCCACTGGATTTCTGCACAAAGCATGCTTGATTCTGGGATGATCCACTCCTCAAGACATTGGTTATACCTCAAATACCATGAAGTCCCATGAATAATTAACCTGATGAACCACCATGTCATAATGGTTCCAATGCAACAAACGGTGCATCCTTCATATACCCAGTCTGTTAGTTATAAACATTTTATTGTGGGGTCTGGTTGGATTTGAGTCAGATCCAACCCGGCCATACCCCAAATTTCTAGAAAACCCATGTGTAGTATCTCAAAAGAACCGCTTTTTCCTAAGGAATTTGGCTCTGTAAAAGTTTTTTCAAACGAACATCTGATCTAAGAGACATATCCCTTCAATCGAAAATGGGTTGTAAGTGGGTCTGGGTCCTATTCGACCCAGCCTACTGGTCCTGGCCCGGTTCCACTAGGCCTGACCAAAAGTCGCTGGGCCGTGGGATCACCCTGCTAGGTTGTGGTCTCGAGCACATTGGGCAGTAGGACCGAGCAACTAGGCCGCAGGATCAGGCCAACCCTCTTGGCTGGGTACAGTCCGCCGAGCCGCTGGACCAACCCGACCCGCTAGCTGGTGCGGGGGTTCGGGTCCCCACCCGAATGGCTTCACCATTCGGGATCCTCCATTAGTGGTGCACATTGGCACCGCTCCACCTGTCCTTTATGTGTGGACTGTTCATCTATAAGACCTATGGGGCGTGGGTCCACCCTCCGCAATGGCTCAGAGGCGTGGCCCTCCTTCACAGTATGCTATCGCGGCAAGCGGTTGTGGTGGGCTGCTGCTGCAAGACACCGCCTACAACACGGTCGGTATCTGCCGTCCATCCCTGTCCTCCGCGACACCTTCAAGAACCACTTTAACTTCACGGTTGGTGAGATCCAGCCATCACCTCCTCCGGTCATCAATGCCACCTCCTCCAGTCACCGGTGCCGTCGTGCCGGCAGAGCTTTTGTGGGCCTCCTGTGAAGCTCTAGAGGTCTGTTTTCTTCTCTAACTACACCTCTGGGCCTCCTGGGACACCACCATCACGGTTAGACCCTCCATTATTCCTTGACGTTGTTTTTCATGGTCACCCACGAAGAACGTATCAAGAAAAAGTTCAGTGGAGGGCCTGAGCCTTCTTCGGTTCGGCCCGCGCCCTCCGCATTAGAGTTATAACATTGGAAGGAATATTATTAATTAAAACCCCATAAAGAAACCTCACATCGTTCTCTCATATTAATGAAAAAACACGGATCAAACCATTGGATGGTTGGTCCACATTCTTGATAATATTCAAGAATAGAAAAGAGGGAGGAATTAAGCACATAAATCCCCCTACCTGGAACTCGTTGGAAGACGCTGCAGATGAGGAAGAGGTGTCTGCATTCGAGGATGTTCATTGGTATTTGTTTGTTCCCCATTCTTCATTAGAGTAGGTTTCCGCTGATGTTTCTTCAGTACATCCTCACTTCGATCCCCCAAACCTATGCCATATGCTTGTTTAAATAAAAGGAAAGGAACGACCCACATTGTGTTTTTTTAATGTGGTTCATTAATGAACCTCAATTAATGTTCCATTAATTCAATAAAGGTTATGGTTACATAACCCAAGGGTCATATCATTAAATGACTCATATTCAAGCCTGATGTTACACAGTAGTCCCACTTTCTTCCACACAATGGTGAGATGAGAATAAAATAACTCATGGGGTTATTTTATTATTTTTTTATAATGTCCAAAAATTAACTTTTTTCTCCAACCCATATCAGTCGAAGTTAAGCTTCACCTATGAAAATCCTAGCACAGCGAATTCAACGGTGCTCTCGGTTTTTTAATTCGAGCACTGGTTCAATAGGTATAAATTGTAGCTCGCACGTTTACTAAACGTACCTCAAATAAAGTTCAAAAATTATTAACAGTCACTCTCGACCCATTTTCAAGGAAGTATATCGTGGAATCCATATTTTCATAACAAAATGAATAAATCATGATTATTGTAAGCACCCAGCCTTAATCATTACATATTCTAGTTAAATTAGACGAGAATTGTTTTTCCATATTTCCAAAAGATCTTATAGGTTTGGAGTTTTATAGAATTATGATGAAATCATACATGGTACTCCAAAAAATTACCGGACACTTATACACATTATCCATTTTCCCATAAAATTAAAAGTTTTTAAAATAAACATATTTCCTTTTCATAAAATATATTCATAGCATTCATCTTGGATTCTAATTTTCCATTACCCATCCTTAAACCATATGAAAATAATATTAAAACATGGTTTGATCACAAAAATATCAGTAATAGTCATAAAAATAAGGAATAAAACTATTTTTCCCTGAGTAATTATAAACATATTAAATTATTTTCCCAAATACATACTTCTCACTCATTAAGAATCATATAGTTACTTTGTGAAAAAATATATTTCAAGAAAACATTAATGTAACTTAGGTAATTACATACTTATATTTGTAATCCTCATGACTACCATATGATTTTTAAACCTATTAGATACCCTATAATGTAACCCTAATGGCTACCCTATAATGTTACCCTCATGACTTCCTTATGGTGTAACCATCATAGTTACACTTAGAATAACCATTATGATAAACTTCCAATATAACAAACCCAATGAATTGGAGGGAGATATAGGTCACACCCATTAACAGAAATAATTCTTAAGAACCATAATGTAATCATAAAACATGAACACTTATATCAAAAAATATTTCTCAAGGAAAATCACTTATTTTAAATGAATACTTCTGAAATAAAAAGCAAATACTTTTCTTTGAAAATAATCATGTAATGTTGTAAAGGGGGATTTAATACATTAAGGCATCCTAAAACTAAGAAAATATGATCATGTCGTATTTTTTAAAAACATTAGAGATATTTTTAAAATAAAATTACCTTACATTAAAACCGTAAAAGATCCCATTTAAAAAAATTATAATTTTTCAAATTTAAAAATATATATTTATATATTAATATATTATTTTTTTTTAAACATGTACATGAAATGGAAAAATTTAGAGTAAAAATAATTAAAACATTTAAAACAAATTTTAAGCTAATGAGTCCCTTACCTCAGGTTTAACATCCTTAAAATGATTGTAAACCTTAAGTATAATGGTTTCAAAAGTGTTAGTAATTAATTAAAGAACTATATTAATATTTATAGTACCTTAAATGATATTCTTATATCATATTTTCCCCATTTACAAACAATTGTTTTTTATTTTCATTGTTTCAAGTGTGTTCACTTTATGGTTTCATAGTCGATCCATTATGGATTTTCTTATCAAATAGAAGTAATACTAAATAATTGGAAAGAAAAGCTATTAATAAAATTCCAAAATTTTAAATTATCCAATATAACATTTTTTATATTCATGTGAGGATGATTCATTGGAGAAAATTTTAATGATAATGGTTTAGTTTATTTTGGAGATTTTTCCAAACGTTCACAATATAGTTTCATTTTTGTTTAATATTATAGTCATTAAATAATTCAAAAATGTGAGACCATAAATAATATATATATATATAGGCCATTTAAAACTATTATAATTTTATTTAAAATTTCCATTAATTTGGTATTTGGAAATGAAAACTCATTATCCACAAAGGCGGTGAATTGACACACTATGGACAATGATTTCATTTTTAAGAATAAAAGAAGAAAATAATAGATTTGATAACGAATATAATATAAACATAATAAAATTCTAGTATATATATTATACTCGAGAAATCAAGAAACATTGGATAGGGGCTGAAGAGAAAGTGGAAGTGAGAAAAAATTTAAAACGGAAGAAGAGGGAATTTACCTCTTGAATATTTCTCCTTGAGAACCTCCTTAGGGCACTTGGAATTGTCCCTTTGTGAGAATCAAAACACTAGAATGTGAAAAGTGAAAAGTAAAAGTGAATTTTTTAGGTTGTAGTCGAGAGATATGTCTTAAGGGGATGAAATTAAGTGAAGCAATGAGCCCCCATTTATAAATGAGGTGAGGGAAAATTTAGGAATTACATAATATGTTATAATATAAAAAATATAATATATTGTTAAAAAAATTAGAATGGACGAAAAAACACATTAGATTACATTTTAGACATAATATTATCATTTTTTGGTTCTTCTTATTTTTTTTTATAATTTAATAAAATATTTTATTCATAAAAAATATTTTCTGTCTAATTAAACAGTATTCATAACTATGACTTTAAAAACACAAAAAAAGTTTTAAATTTGAAACCAATGTATTATTTTAAATAATAAAAATCTTATTCGTTCTATATAATATATGGATTACATAAAAATTTTCAAATTATATTTATTTTAATATTTTTTAATACCATTTATTGTATTTCTTCATTAATTAAACAATTACTACATCATCATTGAGCAAGCCATTTAAGTAATTATATATTCCCTAAAAATTTAAAAAAACAGTGAATAAGATGAATTATATATTTTTGAAATTTATATTTTTTCTAAACAAATAAATGGTAATTCTATATTAAATTATTATTCTAATTTAAAACTATATTGTGAATAACTTAACTTTCTTATAAATAAAATATTATAAAGGTTCTAAACTGATTAAAGTGGGTCCAAAAAAGTCCCAAATTTAAATAAAATAATATATTTTCTGAAACATACATATAAAAATTATTTATTCATATTTTTGGGTCATTTTTCAGTTCTTATAATTTTAATTTAAAATATTTAATTTATTTTTCTTCTTCTTTAAAAAGCATTTCATCGTCATTGCATAGGAATTATCAATAATTATTTCATATATAAAAATTAAAAATAAATTACTATTATAAAAATATATTAATTCTTTTCAAGATAATCATTTGGATTCCTTAATTAAGTATAATTACTCATATCCATGTTAAGACAATTTATTTAATTTGTTAATTTGTCTTCCCTTACCTTGTGCAAACATTGCTCGGGCATTTGGACAATACTCATGTTATAAATCACTAAAATTGGAATAAATCATCAAAAAACATCAATTATACATAATCAATAATAAATAAGTCATGAAAATAATTATTAGAACTCAATTAATATCTATAAGGAACCAAATTTGACTTTACCAATGTGTCCTAAGAATGTGTCATCACTAACAATGATTTTTTATAACTATCAAGAAAAAATATATAATTTACGTGTTCTGAATTATTTATTTTATAATTTTTATATTATAATTTCCTAATTTATTCTTTCCATAAACTTAATAAATTTTTATATCATAAGCATGTCTTCACGATGTCTCAATAAATAATGTATTTTTTAATTAAATAGTTTTTTACTATTCAATGAAATTTTCACTTTTTCAAAAGAAATCCCAAAATTTTCACTATAAACTAATTTTGATATGATTATTTCAAAAATAAATTTTATTTTATCAAATAAATTTTCAATAAGTTCAAGAATTAATATTATTTGTACATAAAAAATAATAAATATCATTTTTTGAAGAATAATGTTTTTGAATAATAAAATAGATTTACTAATAAAATAAATTAATTAAAAATATATTATATATTTACGAAGAATTAATTAATAAATTGACAATTAGTAAAACCATTATATTTTTCATAATGTCACTAATATTGTTCATTCCCTCTAATTTAATTACTATGTAATAATGGCCAAAATTAAGTAATAAGGCTTTTTTAATCTTGAGGTGACATATTATGTCTGATATAGTGTTTACATCTTAAAAAAATCTCTGGAACTTACATTTTCACTCCATTTAATAAATTTCATTATCATAATTTTAAATTGGGTTTTTTAACTGGGGTTTGACATTCCAAAACACCTTTTTTTATCACACATCATAAAAATGATTATGAAAAACTTCAACATAATTAGAGATAAAAGAATTTATAATGAAAACATGAGGTAACACATATTAGGCTTCCATACAGGAAAAAATAGGAATGGAACAGAATACTATCTATTAATTACTAATAGAAAGTGGTAGAGAACTAGGTGATGATAATTTCAACAACCCCAAAACCATAATTCTTTGATAGGTTATGAAGACATGGATTTATCAGTAAGAGAAGTAAACATATAACATTTTTATTTAATTATCATTTTCCTAAAGTTGAGGAATCTATTTAATATCTATACTAAAATCATATTGAAATATAATTACTCGAAAATTAAAGTGTCCTATATTCAATATCCACCCCAAACACATTTTTCCTCCAAAAAATGAGTATGAATTGTTTTTCATGCATGAATCACTAGAATGTGATTTTAAAGAATCACTTAATCCACAAAAGATAATCTATATTTTTCTACCATCTTGAAACAATAAAAAAACCAAATTCAATGTTATAAGATAATTCTACAAAAATAAAAAACCGTTATATGTTGAAAGACGTTTTTAATCGACAAAATTCAATAGTAATACCCAATGTCCAACATAAATCATTACACAGATAACTATAATTAAATTTCCTCAAAAAAACAAAACTAATTTTACATCCCAAAAATCATAAGTATAGACCTCCAAGATAGTAATAATATTTATCCAAAAATAATATCAATGAACCTTATTGTCTCACTCTTCAAAGTATATGAAAAAATCATATAATCTCTAGTATATTCTATCACATTATATAAATCACCATAATTCAATTAAAAATCGTATTTTCCTCCAAAACACAACTTAATAATTATTCCTTAAATAAAATATCAAGTAATATTTTACCTATTGCATATAATGATTCCTTGAATTATAATGATATTATTCTAAGATAACATTTATTAATAAATCATATGTTTCCAAATTACATAAATACATAATTACATCAAAATAAAAGATCATATGAACCATAAAGTTATCAATGTCATTTAAAATCTCGTCTATAAAAATAAAATATGTGTTTTTATTCAAATAACACTTTTTCTACATGAAAACTAAAGGATTACATATAAAACAATCACAATAAAATTCTAAAATCTACACTCATCATCAAAAGGGTGTTATTACTTTTAAACATTACATCACCCTTAGATCATCCATAACTCTTAAATCCTTTATATGTGAACATATTAATCATTCAATGTTCTTTATAATCCATGAACTTTGGATTTAAACCTTATTTTTTAGTATTATTTCCCACAAATAAAAGATTTTAATTATATCTTCATGAATAATAAATATCAATCAAATCATGTTTCATAATTTATGGATATGAAGATAATTTATAACTTGAATCTATATTTTAGGATCTTATTGATGTTCCATTTGTTATTCGGCATGTTTTCATACATCAAAATGTAACTATTCATGTCACTTCTCATATTTTTCTTTTCATTAGAGTTGGAATAGTTTAAAACTTTAAATCATATGAAAAAGATACCATGGCCCATAAAAGTTTTATAAAAATGAAAAGGTATTGGGTAACTTAAAAAAAATCTTGTATGTGATTTGAATACTCCAAAAGCTATCAAAATCAATTTAACATGATATTGCAACAATATTTATGATCAAATCATTGTGGAAAGATAAAGAGTTTGTGAAAGTTTATTTTCCTTACATCTTGAAAAACAATCGGTAATCTATTAAAAATAACATCACATAATGATGAAATGAATTATTGAAAAAAATACAACATTGGGTAAAGATAATACCATAAAAATTATATTTTACTCTAATCCATCAAACCCCTTATATCTTATATGATTCAGGATTTTATCCAATATACCAAAACAAACATAAACCCCACAAATATTGGATATGTTAATAACCCCTGTGGTTATAAAGAATGTTTAACTTAAACTCAAATAATATCATAACATCAAAAGTTATTTAAACCATGCTTTGATACCAATTGTAAAGACCATGCCTTAATCATTATATATTTTAGTGAAATTATACTAGAATTATTTTTCTTTAATTCCCAAATATTTTTTAAGTTTATAGTTTTCTGTAATTTGGACTAACTCTTACATGATACTCCAATACATTACAATATGACACTTATAATCAGTATCTAATTTTCCTATGAATATTTAATTAAAATAAACATAATTTATTTTATGAAATATCTTGAAAACATTTATCTTTACATCTTATTTTCCATTACCCATCCTCAAACCCTAGGAAAATAATTTGAAATCAAGGTATTCCAACAAAAAAACATTATAGGACATAAAAATAAGAAAATAAATCATTAGACCATGAATACTTATAAACACATGAAATTTATTTCACAAAGTCATACTTCTCACCCATAATGTATCATATAGTCACTTTTTGAAGACAAGGGATTTAAATAAAATTAAAAAGCATAAATAAAAAATAATGGTAACTTGGAGATTTACATACTTAAGTTTCTAACCCTCATAGATACCGCATGATTTGTAACCCTTGCGACTACCTTACAATGTAATATTCACGACTACCTTATGATGTAACCCTCACAGCTACATTATGGTATAAACATTGTAGTTACGCTTTGAATAACTATTATGGTAAAATTACAAAATAACATTACCAATTAATTTTAGGTATATATATGTCTCTCTCAACATCATAAGAAATTCCCAATAGCTATAATATAATCATAAAACATAAACAATTTCATCTTAAAAACATTTCTGGGGGAAAATCACTTATTTTATAAGAATACTACACAAATAAGAAATAAATCCTTTAATTTGAAAATAAAACAATGATCTTTAAAAGGAGACTTCAAAAAATTAAGTCTTCAAGAAATGGGAAAATATTCTCATTTCATATAAGTTTAAAAATAATTTTGTTTTGGAATTTCTTTAAAATAACATTAAAGAGGATTTTAAATGAAATATCCCTTATATAAAAGATGAAAAATATCCCTTTTTCCAAACATTAGAAAATTTAAAATAATCAAAAAATTATTTCCATATAAATATATCCATAAAACCCCATTTTGAAATCATGGTCATTAAAAAGATAAATTTATAATAATAAATCTTTAAAACATTTGAAGCAATGTTTTAGCTAAAGAGTCTTTTCCCTTGAGTTCGAATTCCATACAACATGTTCGAACCTTCTGTGTAATGGTTTAAAGAATGGTATTAGTTAATTAAAGAACCATATTATTATCTATAATACCTTACATGATATTCTGAAAACATATTTACCCCCATTTATTAATAATATTTTGTTATTTTTATTATTTCATGTGCGTTCGCTTTATGGTTTCATGGTCGATTCATTAATTATTTTCTTGTAAAATGGAAATTATACTCCCTAAGTGGGAATAAAATGTATTAATACACGTCCATAATTATAAATAATTCCTTATATTATTTTTATACTGATGTGATGATGATTCATTAGATAAAAGTTTAAAGATAATGGTTTAAATTATTTTGTAGGGTTTTCCAACCATCACGATCTAGTTTCATTTTGATTAATATTACGGCCATATACTAATTCAAAAATGTGTAACCAGAAATAATACATATATTTAGTCTATTTTAGATAGTTATTAGTGAATTTAAACTTTCAATGAATGTGTTATTTGTAAATTCATACTCATTGTCCATGAATGCAGTGAATTGACACACCATGGATAATGATTTCATTTTTAAAAATAAAAGAAGAAAATAAGAGATTTTATAATGAATATAACATTACAATAGTAAAATTATAGTATATATATGATACTAGAGTTATCATGAAGAATTTTATGGGTGTTTTGAGAAAGTGTAAGTGAGAAATTATTTAAAAGAGAATAACACCAAATTTACTTCTTGAATATTTCTCCGTGATAACCTCCTTATGGAACTTTCAATTGGTCTTTTGTGAGGGAAGAAATAGTATAATGTTTCAATGGATCAGGTGAATATAATTTTTTTTAATATATTCGAACATGGTTACTTAAAACTATAAAATTAATTTAAAGAACAATCCCACATTTATAATTGAGGGGAGGGGAAATTTCAGAATTACAGAAAATATTAAAATATAATGAGTCTAATATAGGGTTAAATACTTTAAAAGGGCCTAAATCACATTATATCACATTATATACATAATAATATCATTTTTTATTTGTTCAATGTTATTTTATTTTAACTAATTTAATAAAATATTTTATTCAAGGAAAATAGTTTTTGTTAAATTAAACAGTATTAATAACTATGAAATTAAAAACATCAAAAAAAGTTTCAAATTTGTAGGAAATATTTCATTATATCCAATATATATCATATTCACCCATATAATTCATGGATTACATTTAAAATCTCAAATTATTTTTATTTAATACTTTTATTATAATATTTTTTATTTGTTCATTAATTAAATGATTACTGCATCATCGTCATTCAAGCCCTTAAGGTAATTTTTTATTCTATAAAAATAAATAAACAATTATGAAGATAAATTTCATAGCTTTAAAATTAATATTTAGGTTCAAAAAAACTTTTGAAAAATAATATATTAAAATATTATACTAATTAAAATCTATATTGTAAACAACTTGAATTTCTTTTAAATAAAATATTATAATGTTCTTAAATTGATTCGAGTGGGTCCAAAAAATTCCCAAATTTGAATCCAAAAAAGATATCTTCTGAAACGTACACATCGGGACTAATATATTTTTATTTTTTATTCATTTAGTAGTTCATATAATTTTAATTAAAAACATTTTATTTATTTTTCTCCTACTTTCACCAGCACTACATTAGCATTGCATCAGCATTAAACATGATTATTTCATATATAAAAATTAAAAATAAGTTACTATAAAAACATAAATTAAATAAGTTCAAAATAAACATTTAAATTCATTTTTTATGTATAATTACTCATTTCCATGCCAAGAAAACTTCTTTAATTTGTTAATTTGTCTTTTCTTGCCTTGCACAAGCATTTCTTTGACATGTGGACAAGACTCATGTTATATAATTCTAAAATTTGAAAAAATCCTTTACAAATTTCAATTATACATAATAAATAATAAATAAGTCATGAAAATAATTTTTATCACTTAATTGTTATCTATAAGGAACCAAGTTTTACATTTCTGATGCTGTAAAGTCACTACGTCAACACTGACAATGATTTTTTTATACTTATCATGAAAAAATATAATTTAAATGTTATGAATTATTTCTTTTATAGTATTTTCATTGTAATTTCATAATTTATTCACTCCATAAGTTTAATAAACAAATTATCATAACTATGTCTTGGTGATTTCATAAAAATACTCTATTTATAAATAAAACAGTAATTTCTACTATTCACTAAAAATTTCATGTTTTTATAAAATTCTAAACATTTTTACAATAAACTAATTTAGATATTCTGATATCAACAATCGATTTTATTTTATCAAATAAATTTTTTAATAGTTCCAGAAATTATAATATTTTTTCATAAAAAGTAACAAATATCATTTTATAAATAATTAATTAATACATTATCAATGAGTATGATTGGTACATATTTCATAATGTTTATAATATTTTTCATTCCCACCAATTTAATGGATACGTTATAATGATCGTGCTTAAATAATAAGATTTTTTCAATCTCATGGTGTCGTATTAAATGTTCTATAGGGTTTCCATAAAAAAAATCGAGATGTTATAGTTTTAGGGGGTGGTTGAATGCCTAAACCCATCACGACAGTACATATCTCCTTAGTCTCAAATGTTCACTATAGATTCTAATGTAACACATAGTAACATATCTACACCAATCTAAACACACATTATCGGGGTCAATATAATACTCGGAAACCTAATAGGGTCTCACAGGCCACATGAAGTGAGAGACACCCTACTTGGGGTTCTCTAGATAAAAACAAGGGTAGAGAAACCCCACATGGGTCCTTGGTCATAGTTTTTTCTCATGGGTCCTCACCTAATGCTCAAAGGATGCCATGATTTTTAGTAGTTCCATAAACAAGGAATGGCCATACAGGAATCATGGATCCACATTAAAGGCTATAGTATAGAGGGATTTTTTATCGACCATCTCATGTCCAAGGTCATATGGGTTGATCCTCTCACTATAATTTTTCATCTTTCCCAATGTATAACCACCAATAAAAACACATCTCATGCAAAGGGTTACTCTCCTCATAATCAAGCACACTGAGCCCAATATAATTAAGGTATCTCAAGGGACATGATGTCATGACCCGTCCTCGGGGCCCGTGTCGTGACTACCCCAGGCCCGCCTTCCATAGGCCATGGGCTGGCGACTAGCACCAAGGCGTAAATCCCGGTAAAAAGGGAAGGAATTGCCTTTGTAAAGTAAACAAGCACCACAGAGTAAGCAAGCGGAAAGAGTAAACACTAAGTAAAAACTGTAACAATTTGTGCTGAAAGTAAAAAGGGGCCGGAAATACAAGCCCAACTATAAAGTACAACTGAAAGGGGAAAACAGCAACTGAAAAGAAAATCCGCAGTGTCGAGCCGTCTTCTGGAAGTCCCACCTGAAGGGTGGGTACAGAAAGCCTCTGCTGCTCCTCGGGTCCAGCTGATCGCTCCGAGTATGTCCCTCCCAGTGGTCCACCTCCAGGTACCGTCCTGCTTCGCAAGCCTCCACCACAATCAGTGATGTCCGTCGTCTGCAACCAACACAACATAGTGCGGGCATAGCCTATGCAGGGGTGAGTATAAGCTACTCAGTAGGGACCCCGAGACCCGCGAAGGTCTCCAAAAATCCACAAAGGATAAACCAAAAAGGAAAGATACAGTCACGAAGTAACATCCGACACTGCTTAGGTATATGCCCTTACATATACCTAAGTCATCAATTCTCACTCGGCTCCAACATCCGAGCTCAAGAACAACCCAAACCATACAGGAAAGCAAAACTTAAAATCCACACAGGATAGCTCAACGAAATCCACAAAGGAAAGTAAAATGTAAATCCACACAGGATAGCTCAACACAATCAACAAAGAAAAGTAAAACATAAATCCACACAGGATATCTCAACACAATCCACAAAGGAAAGTAAAACGTAAATCCACACAGGATAGCTCAACACAATCCACAAAGGAAAGTAAAACATAAATCCACACAGGATAGCTCAACACAATCCCCAAAGGAAAGTAAAACGTAAATCCACACAGGATAGCTCAACACAATCCACAAAGGAAAGTAAAATAGGGTTTTAGCTCACACTGGTACACATCATTTGCAAAGCAAGAGAGATGATCAGATGTAGTCACTGATTCATCTTACTGGGACCCACGTAGGATACAAGCACTTTTGACATCACCGTCAAACCCATAGAGGATTCTGATACTATTTTCTTCATTGTCGAACCCACATAGGATTCCAGTACGATTGTCTTCATCGTCGAACCCACATAGGATTCTAGTACGATTGTCTTTATCGTCGAACCCACATAGGATTCCAGTACGATTTTCTTCATCGTCGAACCCACATAGGATTCCAGTACGATTTTCTTCATCGTCGAACCCACATAGGATTCCAGTACGATTGTCTTCATCGTCCAACCCACATAGGATTCCAGTACGATTGTCTTCATCGTCGAACCCACATAGGATTCCAGTATGATTTCCTTCATCGTCGAACCCACATAGGATTCCAGTATGATTGTCTTCATCATCGAACACACATAGGATTCCAGTACGATGGTCTTCATCGTCGAACTAGAAGTCGCGGCCAGCTCTAGGGTTCCCGCACACAGAAAGCTCGCTCGGGAGGGTCCACTCCACGAGACGAGAGGCTGATACCTCAACTGACACCTAGTCCAGAGTTGATGTATCCAAAAGTTTTTTATCGTCAACAGGAACTCAACGTCGCAGATGGCGTGTCAATCGGACGCCCGGTCTGAGAGTTATTGGCTTTTTCGTCCCAGGGGCCCGGTTTAATTTTAAGGCAAAACCAACCCGACATTACTCCACCTGTGTCCAAACCTCGGGCGGAGTATGCCAAAAGATCTGTCTCACTTAAAGAAATTCAACAAAGTCGACGGCACGTCAATCGGACGTCTGTAGCTCAAGATATGAGTGTTTCCGCTCCGAGGGCCCGGTTGGTTTTGTGAACGAACCAACCCGACCAAACCTAAAGTTTTCCAGAACCTTGAATGCGATATACCAAAACTACCGTCTCGATCCAAGTATTGCATCGCCGCTGAGGGCACATCGTTCATAGGCCCGTAGCTCATGTTACGGGAAAAAGACCGAAAACGGACCGAAGAAGGGGGTCTGGGCCCGGACCGACCTGGCCTGACCCCCCCCCCCCCCCGGGTCGGCCCGAACCGGGTCGACCCGACCCTGGTTTGGGTCGGACCCAGTTCGGCTGGGGCGCGACCCAGCCCGTCGGGCCGGCCTGGATCAGCTCGGCCGAGTGGCCGAGCGAAGGAGCCGCGGGGCGCTGCCCCCGTGGGAAGATGGTGTTGTGGCCCCGTGTGGGGCCGCGCTGGAGTCAGCGGACGCTACTTTTTCCGCGTCCCGTGCGTGTGAGTCGGACCTGCGCGGCCACGGGTCCGCTGGCCGCCGTCGCCACGCCTTCAGCCGCGGCGACCTGCTCCGCCGGTGGCTTCCGCGGGCCCCCGAAGTTGCTCTAGTTCCCGTCTGCGCCGAAGCTCCTCCTGGGTCCCGTTCTTCACTACGGAAACAACGGATCATCCTTGCGGCATGTTTTGTCATCGCCCGCCAATCCGCGCATCAACGAAGAACTGCGGAGGGTTGTCGGGCCGTGTATGTTTGGCCCGCACCCTCCGCGTTAGATGATAACAGTCGGGAGAAATAATCAAAACATAACAAATAAAAATTTTTAATTAATTAAAATTGTTCTTATGAAACTGGGTTCTTTGTTTTTAATGGAAACATCCACGGAGTAAAATCATTCCCAACAAAACCCCTACCTCGTCAAGTCGTCGCACACACGTTCTTCGCGGAATTGATCGTCACGGAAAGAGGGGATCATCACGTCGTCACGGTATCCAGCGTTGCGTTGACGAACTCCGAGGACCAAGAAACAACATATTTAATTAATAATAATTAAATCCATATGGTTGTTATAACTCACAAAGAGATTTAAAAGAAGTGCAACCCCATACCTTGTCGTTGTCAATCGAAGGTTGTCGCGGGGTTGGATTGTCGTGGAAGAACGCCGTGGAAGAAGAATCGTCGGCGTCGTGGTACTTGGCGTCGCGTCTTCGATCTCCGAGGGCTCGGCATTCTTCGCGTTCTTCGCATTCTTCGCGTTCTTCGCATTCTTCATGAAGGACGATGAAGAACTTGAGGTTTCTACCAATCCTCTCAACGAACAACACTTAAGGAGAAAGGGTGTTGGTCTTATTTCATTGACATGCCAAAAAAGGAAAATAAGATAAGTAATGACCCATTAATTCTTAGAATTAATTCAACGAAGAACTGCCCAATTAAATGGTGCGTTAAGAATTTAAGAAAACACGTCAGTTGACTTTCATAATGACGGGTTTTCGCGGGTGCGTTACTTAGCAGAAAAGAAAAGGTGGGGCTCGTGCGGGCCCCTCCTCACAAATATCCTACCAAGAGGGTAGGATAGTTTTGAATAGCACCCTATCCATTTCAACTTAGCTTAAGCAGCTTTAAGTGGCTTTCAAGTGGCTTTAAGTGAAATAAAATAAAGTTTGTCGAACCAATTATTTTACTTCTTAACTTTAAGCCCAAAAATTAAAAACCACACCTGAAAAAACGCAACTCCGGAAGAGGCGTTTCTAAGCAATTACCGGTTCTGCGATTCCATCAGTGCCCTCAGAATTCGATTCCGATCACCGGTTCAAAAGTTAGAAAAACCCGCTCGTCTGTTCACTGAACGTACTTGAGCCAAACTTCGGAAAATGATTCTGGGCACACCGGGCCTCGGAATCAGGTGCTGTCAGAAACTGCGTTCTTGTAAAATTCCAAAGAAAATTAAGAAAAAAAAATTCCTTGAAATTTATGGGTCTTTACACTACTCCCACCATAGGTCTTTACATCCCCGTAAAGCTTCACCACAAACTTATGGATACAAAGGCGGTACTGAGCACGCATCTGAGCCTCCCACTCCCAAGTGCTCTCCTGGAGGTTCTCGTGCTTCCATCTGATGCGCACTAGAGTAATTGATCATCCACGAAGGACCTGCTCCTGTCGATCCTCGATCTCCACCAGGACCTCCGTAAAAAGTCTCCCCATCATCAACGTCCAGTTCCCCATGGACAATGATGTGTGTCGGGTCGTGCACGTATCTTCTCACCTGAGATACATGGAAGACGTCGTGCACCCGGTGCAACTGAGGTGGTAGAGCCAGGTGATAAGCCACCTCGCCAAACCTGCTGAGGACCTGGAATGGTTCGATGAAGCGTGGAGACAACTTGCCGCCTCGGCCAAATCTCTGTAAATCATGTCGAGATGAGACATGCAAGAAGATGTGGTCATCATCCTCGAACTCTAGTGGCCTCCACCTCCTGTCAGCATAATACTTTTGCCGGCTCTGAGCTGTCCTCATCCGCTCCTAGATGATCTGGACCTTCTCTGGTTCTACAAAAGCTGCTACGATTTCTTCTTTCCCGATAAGAGAAATCTGGTCTCATCCCTTGGATGAACAACGTTCTTTGCCAAATACAGTCAATCCCATCGTGGATGATACAAACCCATAGCAAGGATGACGTCGTAAGGCCTCGATGCTACTACCAAGATATCCAACCGTTACTCTCACCTCCAAGGGTTAAGTCACACTGTCGGCATTAGTGTGTGGTAACTGGGTCTCCTCCAGTAGGTATCTCTCAAGTGAGGGTCAAGTCAACAGTCTAAACTAGAACCTCTTAGTAAAAAAACAAGAGAGGACAGGAAAGTAAACATCACAAGGCTATGCATCTTTTATTATTTCAGCTCATAATACAAAGACACTACACAACAGCAACAAGGAACTAGAAGTACAAAAGACGTATCCACTAGTCCCGCTCTTTTCCACCTGCTCCCGGATCTCCATGATCATAGGCCTCAGCTTCCTGAAGCTGAGCTCTCCCATGTCCTCGTGTCCCATGCGGTCGGGGTGGACCTCCTTGTGGTGGTGGTGGCAACACCCCGAAGCGTCGTCCACCTCCAGCTGCACGGCCAGCTCCTCTGCCTCGCCCGCCTGCTCCCTGCAGACCGTCATGGTCGAACCTCTTCCTGGGAGGTCCCTCTACCACCTGTTGTTCATCATCAGGATGAGTCGGGAAGTCTCAAGCCATGTGACCTTGCTCGCCGCATGTGTAGCATTGTCTGCTCCTCGAGTAGCTGGCTCTCCTTCGTGTGCCCCACACAACCGAATCATCACCCAGAGATTGCCCATCTGACGGTCTGGCCTGCTTGGACCTCTGCGTCACCTGTCGACTGCCAGCTGCAGAAGACTCCACAATGGGTTGTCCTGCAGAGGGTCCTGCCGCTGGTGCCTGCCCGGCGAGGAAACTCTCTACTAAAATGGATCTCTCCAACAAATTTTCCTACGTCGGAAAGTTGAGGGAGATCATCGAGGCCATGATCTCATGACTCAGTCCCTGCTCGAAGGTCCGGGACCAGAAGAACGGATCTCGTACCATATCGGTGGAGTAGCGCGAGAGTTCAGTAAATCTCGCCAAGTACTGGGCAACCATCATGCTGCCATGCCGCAGCTATAGTAGCTCCTGGATGCGCACCGCACGGAGGGTGGCTGGGACGAACTCCAAGTGGAAGATGCTCTCAAAGTCCGTCCAGAGGAGAGATGCCTCATCGTGCACTTAGAGCATCAAGCTCCACCATCTACCTATCGCCGTGTGCAGGAGGCTTGCTGCGAGGATCACCATGAGGTCTGCTGGTGTCCTCACTAATCTGAAAACCCGTACAACTGCCTCCAGCCAGTCCTCAGCGGCCTGAGGGTCCATCTCCCCGCGGAACCTGGGCGGTCGCTGGCGCTGGAACTCATGCAGTGCACTAAGGCGACGTGCATTGTCAGCGGTTGGGGCTGGTAGCATCGGTGGCTCGACGGGTATAGGTATCACCGGTGCCTCATCTGTCAAAGGGCCCTGTACCGAGTCCTCGTCGCTCAGTGGGCCTTGCCACACACAACGCTCGGAACCCTAGCAGGTTTCCGTTGTGGGGCCATCCTGAAAAGAAACAGGTGCGCCACGGTCAGAACAGTATACCTGGTGAGCTGATACAAGTAATCATAAAGAAAACTTGAAACACACATGCAATCAATGTTTTAGTGCATTAAGTCGAAAATCAGAAGTTAGGGTCCTGGTGTACAGATACGTCGGCCGCCGCACCAACACTGGGCTCCCTAGACTGATAACCACACTCAATACACTAAACACTATTGCATAACATAGAAGAAAGATCAGAGTATGCTGTAGTACCGACCACCTCTTATACCAATTTGTCACGACCCATCCTCGGGGCCCGTGCCGTGACTACCCCAAGCCTGCCTTCCATAGGCCACGGGATGGCGACTAGCACCAAGGCGTAAATCCCAGTAAAAAGGGAAGGCATTACCTTTGTAAAGTAAACAAGCACCACAGAGTAAGAAAGCGGAAAGATTAAACACTAAGTAAAAACTGTAACAAGCTGTGCTGAAAGTAAAAAGGGGCTGGAAATACAAGCCCAACTATAAAGTACAACTGAAAGGGGAATACAACAACTGAAAAGAAAAGCCGCAGCGTCGATCCGTCTAATGGAAGTCCCACCTGAAGGGTGGGTACAGAAAGCCTCTGATGCTCCTCGGGTCCAGCTGACCGCTCTGCGTATGTCCCGCCCAGTGGTCCACCACTAGGTACCGTCCTGCTCTGCAAGCCTCCACCACGATCAGCACTGTCCGTCGTCTGCAACCAACACAACGTAGTGCGGGCATAGCCCATGCAGGGGTGAGTAGAAGCAACTCAGTAGGGACCCCGAGACCTCCGAAGGTCTCCGAAAATCCACAAAGGATAAACCAAAAAGGAAAGATACAGTCACGAAGTAACATCCGACACTGCTTAGGTATATGCCCATACATATACCTAAGTCATCAATTCTCGCTCGGCTCCAACATCCGAGCTCAAGTACAACCCAGACCATACAGGAAAGAAAAACGTAAAATCCACACAGGATAGCTCAACGAAATCCACAAAGTAAAGTAAAATGTAAATCCACACAGGATAGCTCAACACAATCCACGAAAGAAAGTAAAACGTAAATCCACACAGGATAGCTCAACACAATCCACAAAGGAAATTAAAACGTAAATCCACACAGGATAGCTCAACATAATCCACAAAGGAAAGTAAAACATAAATCCACACAGGATAGCTCAACACAATCCACAAAGGAAAGTAAAATGTAAATCCACACAGGATAGCTCAACACAATCCACAAAGGAAAGTAAAACAGGGTTTCACCTCACACAGGTACACATCATTTGTAAAGCAAGATAGATAATCAGATGTATTCACCGATTCATCTTACTGGAACCCACGTAGGATACAAGCACTGTTGACATCGCCGTCGAACCCACAGAGTATTCCGATACTATTTTCTTCATCGTCGAACCCACATAGGATTCCAGTACGATTGTCTTCATAGTCGAAGCCACATAGGATTCCAGTACGATTGTCTTCATCGTCGAACCCACATAGGATTCCAGTACGATTTTCTTCATCGTCGAACCCACATAGGATTCTAGTAATATTGTCTTAATCGTCCTACCCACATAGGATTCCAGTACGATTGTCTTCATCGTCGAATCCACATAGGATTCCAGTACGATTGTCTTCATCGTCGAACCCACAGAGGATTCCAGTACGATTGTCTTCATAATCAAACCCACACAGGATTCCAGTACGATTGTCTTCATCGTCAAACCCACATAGGATTCCAGTACGATTGTCTTCATCGTCGAACCCACATAGGATTCCAGTACGATTGTCTTCATCGTCGAAATAGCAGTCGCAGCCAGCTCTAGGGTTCCCGCACACAGCAAGCTCGCTCGGGAGGGTCCACTCCATGAGCCGAGAGGCTGATACCTCAACTGACACTTAGTCCATAGTTGATGTATCCAAAAGTTCTATATCGTCAATAGGAACTCAACGTCGCAGACGGGGCGTCAATCGGACGCCCGGTCTGAGAGTTATTGGCTTTTTCGTCCCAGGGGCCCGGATGGATATTAAGGAAAAACCAACCCGACCGTACTCCACCTGCGTCCAAACCTCGGGCGGTGTATTCCAAATGATCCTTCTCACTTAGAGGAATTCAACGAAGTCAACGGCATGTCAATCGGACGTCCTTAGCTCAAGATATGAGTGTTTCCGCTCCGAGGGCCCGGTTGGTTTCGTGAACGAACCAACCCGGCCGAACCCAACGTTTTGAGAAACCTTGAGTGCGATATACCGAAACGACCGTCTCGATCCAAGGATCGCATCGCCGCTGACGGTGCGTCGTTCGGAGGCCCCTAGATCAAGTTACGGGCAAAAGACCGAAAATGGACCGAAGACGGGGGGTCTGGGCCCGGACCGACCCGGCCCGACCCCCCCTGGGTCGGCCCGAACCGGGTCTGGGTTGGACCCGGTTCGGCGTTGCCCAGTCCGGCCAGGGTGCGACCCGGCCGGTCGGGCCTGCCCGGCTCGGCTCGGCCGAGTGGCCGAGCGAAGGAGCCGCGGGGCGCTGCCCCAACGGGAAGATGGTGTCGTGGCCCCGCGTGGGGCCGCGCTGGAGTCAGCGGACGCGGCTTTTGCCGCGTCCCATGCGTGTGAGCCAGACCAGTGCGGTCGCGGGTCTGCTGGCCGCCGGTGGCTTCCGCGGGCCCCCGGAGTTGCTCCAGTGGTCCGTTTTCCTTCCCGTCTGCGCCGAAGCTCCTCCCGAGTCCTGTTCTTCACTACGGAAACAACGGATCGTCCCTGCGGCATGTTTTGTCGTCGCCCGCCAATCCGCGCATCAACGACGAACTGTGGAGGGTTGTTGGGACGTGTTTGTTTGGCCCGCACCCTCCGCGCTAGATGATAACAGTCGGGAGAAATAATCAAAACATAACAAATAACAATTTCTTATTAATTAAAATTGTTCTTATGAAACCGGGTTCTTTGTTTTGAACGGAAACATCCACGGAGTAAAATCATTCCTAACAAAACCCCTACCTCGTCAAGTCATCGTACGTGCGTTCTTCGTGGAATTGATCGTCGCGGAAAGAGGGGATTGTCGCGTCGTCGCGGTATCCGGCGTTGCGTCGACGAACTCCGAGGACCAAGATACAACAGATTTAATTCATAATAATTTAATCCATAAGGTTGTTATAACTCAAAATGAGATTTAAAATAAGTGCATCCCCCTACCATATCGTTGTCGATCGAAGGTTGTCGCGGGGGTGGATTGTCGTGGAAGAAGAATCGTCGGCGTCGCGGTACTTGGCGTCGCGTCGTCGATCTCCGAGTGCTCAGCGTTCTTCGCATTCTTCGCGTTCTTCGTGAAGGACGATGAAGAACTTGAGGTTTCTGCCAATCCTCTCAACGAACAACACTTAAGGAGAAAGAGCGTTGGTCTTATTTTATTAACATGCCAACAAACGAAAAAGAGATAAGTAACGACCCATTAATTCTTAGAATTAATTTAGTGAAGAACTGCCCAATTAAATGGTGCGTTAAGAATTTAAGAAAATGCGTCAGTTGACTTTCATAATGACGGGTTTTCGCGGGTGCGTTACTTAGCGGAAAAGAAACGGTGGGGCTTGTGCGGGGTCCACCTGACAAATATCCTACTAAGAGGGTAGGATATTTTTGTATAGCACCCTATCCGCATCAACTCAGCTTAAGCAGCTTTAAGTGTCTTTCAAGTGGCATTAAGTGAAATAAAATAAAGTTTTCTGAACCAATTCTTTTATTTCTTAACTTTAAGCCCAAAAATTAAAAACCACACCCGAGCAAACGCAACTTCGGTAGAGCCGTTTCTAAGCAATTACCGGCGCTGCGATTCCATCGGTGCCCTCAGAATTCGATTCCGAGCACCGGTTCAAAAGTTAGAAAAACCCGCTCATCCGTTCACTGAATGTACCCGAGCCAAAATTCAGAAAATGATTCCGGGCACACCGGGCCTCGGAATCAGGTTCCGTCAAAAACTGCGTTCTTGTAAAATTCCAAAGAAAATTAAGAAAAAAAATTCCCTTGAAATTTACGGGTCTTTACACATGACTCCACCTAAAATTGCCAACTAGTATCAAATCATAATGGAAATGGACACTAACTCTCATCAATTTTAATTTATTTAATTAATATTACATATGTGGAAAAAGTGTCAATTTATACTATTACATCATGCATTGTCCATAAATGGATGAGGCGTCCAACCAATGTTCTTAGTTTATGGTGGAATCAGCACATTTCTCTTTTTTCCTTATTTATTTCATTATATTGTAACAAATTAAACTAATGTAACACATTTAATTTGTTTAGATAGTTAAATTAAACATAAAAAGGTCAATCACCTGAGTGGTGAGACCACATATATAAATTCATATAACAAAATGTGTTTATCAATAGGGAATATACCAAAGACCACATACTTATTTAAGAATCACTCTATTTAAAATCATTGTCCGGTATCTTCTATAAAGAATAAAAGAGGTTTTACATGATAAACCATACATTTCTTATGCCCCTAATCCCCATAAAAAGACCATAAACTATCGAATACTAGTCCATTGATAGGTGGATGAGTAGAGATGGATTAAATCCCACTTTCCAAGCCATATCCTAATTATTTTCAATATACTTCATCCCCAGATAGCTGAACCTCCTCTCATGATTTCATACAGCCTATTGCTGCCATCCAAAACTCCTTCCACATTTAAACACACTTGTTTTAGGAATTTGAATAACCATATTTGTATTCTAAACCATATATTAATATCCATCCCAAATATTGAATCAAATATTCAAAACTCTCTCAAAATTAAAACACCCATATAGCAAGAGGTAATATATAAATATTAGGGTTTAACTAGGGGATGAAGACCAAAAATCATTATTTTCAGAGTGAATGTAAAAAAAGACAAATGAATTCATAAATAAAAGTTAATATTTATGGGGAATCACCCATAGAAACCATTCAAGGAGTCATAATATTTGGTGGTGTAGATATCTGATATAATAAGTCTTAGAACACAACTATATCATTCCTATAATTCAATCACCACAAATTTAAATATAAATTAAAATTTAAATTTCATTAAACCATTAAAAACCCTCACTCTTTAAATCCATATGAAATTAATCAAAAATAATAATTGAATCTATAAAATTAAAAATTTATTCATGGATTAATAAAATTTCTTTGAAAAAATACATACTTTATATAGAATTCATTGGTTAACACACTATTTTAACAAACTATTTCATATATGACGAAATAAAATATTATCTATATTTTCCAGAACAAATAAGAAACATTTTTTGATATTATACAATATTCAATAATTTGAAATAAAATTTATATATCCTCAAATCTATTTTCAAAAAACAAACTCCTCAAAAATAACATTTACAACTATTGAAAAACATAAATATTCAAGCTAAAACTTGAAAAAAGGTTTATTAAATTTAGAAATATTTTAATAAAATACACCTATTAATAGAGAATTATAATAGTAATAATGATAACATAAGTAACAAATTATTAATATAAAACATAATTTAATCCAAATATATTTATTTCCTCACATAAAAAATAATAAATCATATTAAAGCATCCATAATTCTCATAAAATAAAAATACTCAGTCCCCCAAAAAATTCAAGTTTTTGGAAAAATTACAATTATGCAAGTCTAAGATGCATATTCTATAAAACCAATCATAACCATTGTGAATTTAAATTGAGGATCACTATATTTCATGTTATGGTTACTACATGGTTTTCTAATCCATCCAAAATTATCATGTGCCCATGGATTTCATATTTAATTCCATTTTAAAGAATAAATTCCTCAAAACAATCATCAAATTCTAAACATAATATAGAAACACTTAAATAAAGATCAAAATCGTGATAAAATAATAGAACAAATATTGATTTCAAGACTTGTACAACTGAAATAATCCAAGAAACTTAATTTTCATCCTGAAAGATTGTGATCAGGTACCTAGTTGTGGACAAAAAAGTTATTCCAATAATACTTCCCCAACAATAACAGACACCCCCAAATAATGATAGGACTCTAGAACCTATTTTTTTTAATAAACAAATCTATCATTCCATTATTCCATAATCCAACTGATTCCACCCTGATCTGGTCACCCAAGTCAACCTGTAACATGTAATGAGGTGCATTTATGGTCTCCCCATACTAGTAAAAAGTACCTTGGAATATGGATACAAACATAGGGAATTATTTATCCCAAAAAATAAACATAAGAAAAAGGATATCAAGGATGAAATCTTGTATGACCAATCCATACATCTAAGTGAAACTCCTAAGACATGGGAATTTAAAAATAAAATGAAAATCCCAACATGGAATAAAATAAACATACATCTTACATAATGAAATTTAACTAGAACATAAAAACCCAAATAGAAACATAATCAAGGTTTGTTTTGAAAATAAAGTTGTCGATACATGAAAATTATACAAAAAAATATAATAAAATAAACTATTAAACATCTACAAATATCTGTTTTTTTGTGGATAATCTTCTATTTTCTTATACATTAACCAAAAACAAGATCCTTATAACAACAACCTTATCCAAGGGGAATCTATGGGATAATTAATGTGATATGTTTTATAACATTATCCCTATAATTATCCCCCAACATTTGGTTTAAACTCTTTCAAAATTGAACTATTTCATACAAGAACATTGACACATATAAAAATTATGTTTTTATACTTTTCTTTACAAAACAAGTAATATATTACTATGTATCAAAATGATTCCTCTTTTGTGTTTTAAAAATGATCCATTGGATAAGAGTTCATCTTAAATAATTTTAATAGAAAATTTAATTCAATACTATAAATATCTCTATAAAGGGAATTAATCTTAAAAAAATAAAAAATATTTTTTTTTTAATAAGGTGATTGAAAATATATTATATACAAAAAAATCACAATGGGATCCTAAGTGTTCATGGGACATTCTATGACATGGTTACATGGACAATATAGTGGGATACTGGAACTAGATCCAAGTGAATTGAACCTAACATAAGTTATTCCCCGAAATTTCTAAAATGAGTGTAAAATGGAAAAAACAAAGTATAAATTAAAATACTAGATATTAGTTAGAGTAAAAAATAAATCTAGTGAGGAAAAGGTTCAAAGAATTTTCACATAACTACCTAGGGTTTCGGATGATATAATAATGGATATAGCTAATTAAAAAATATATATCCTATATTAATATATAATCCAAATAATATGTAAGTGATGTACCCATCTCCAAAATCGTATCTTAAAAGATCCCCAATTCCATCATGGAGATATATAAACACATATAAGCCTATATATTAAGAAACGTTCAAAATAATGGAATCAATAAGATTCATTTTATATAATAAATTGGGATTATTTAATGGGAATATAACCTTTTTAAAATCACTCCAAAAGTTCCAATTAGTCTACTAGATTATTCCTCTACTTAACACTAATTTCGAAAACATCCTTGGTAATCTTATTAGTAATTTAAAAGAGCTATCTATGATTTTATAACTACACTTTTTCTCCATGTATTTTCAAAAAATATATTTTACAAATTAAAAACAATGTGAAATCCTATTCACCTTCTATTAAATTCAATGATAGACAACCTTACATTAATAAAACATACTAATTATACATTTTATTAATTTTAAATTACATTAATACATATTTTAAACCATCATGAAATCCTAATTCATTGTTTAAAGAGCGATGTATGGGTCCACATAAATTTAATCTCATCAAATTAACAAATAGTGCTTTCAAACAACCATAACAATACACAAATAGTTGGAGGTGGGAAAAATATTCCATAAAAAACCAAAATCCCAATGATAAAATTATGAAAAATAATAATCTCGGTCATAATATCCTTGTTTGGGTAATATAAGTATAAAATAAAGGAAATACGATATTGGGAAAGAATATAAAAAAATAACATTGAATAAATATTACTAATTCTATAGATTCTCAGAAGAAACACCAATTGCAGTTGAGGAAGGAAGGTGTACATGCTCGTGAACCATGGGTGTTGAGTGATAGGAGAAAAGAATCTTCTATGCCTTCATTTTGGAGAGGGGAAAATAGAAAAAAAAATATACATTAGAAAAACATGATAGAAACAGACCACTTCGCAACCCTACTTGATATTGAGTGGTGGCCCCTTCCTAGGGACCCCTGTGACATGGTCCACCTTCTATAGTATGATTCCCCCCAAGACTAACATAATTAAGTCTCAGGCCCCCATGATGTGCCCCATTTCCATACTATGAAATGTGTTATCCAAGACAATCCCAGTAGTAAATAACTACCCTATATCATGGCTTTTTTGTTTTATAAGGTTAATACCCTAATGCAACACACACTACAGTCCTCCAAATCAAATAACCCTTCATAACTGCATGGAATGCTACTACATTATGGTATTACTCTAACCCATGCACTCTCCAGTTATCCATGCTGAAAATACATTGGTTGTAGCATGGACTACTTTTATATAATGATATTTTCCTTATGTAATCCCTTCCACACCTTAGTGTCCTTTGGAGGTGGTGTTCTCCTCCCTCACCTGGACAATAGTGAAATATCCAATGAATTTATTTGTGTTCAATTATACACTGCAACAACTATAGGTTTCCTAAAATCTTTTAAATACCCTATTGAAAAAACTAAAACAAAATGGGATGAAAATTTAATAAAATAATTAACATATCATTTAAAAGTTAGGTCATTGAGTAAAAAACATTACATAGGACATGTTTACAATTTAATTCTAATAGTGTATTACTATATAAGAGAAAGTATATCTCAAAATGATGTCATTTGTAGATAAATTTTCTTACCTAGAGACACAACATTCTTCATATGTCCTCAAAAATAATGAATAATAAAAATATATTCATTCTATATTTTCTTCATAACCATTTAATGTTAATTTAATTATTATAATTATTTATATTAAATAAATTATTATCATTTACTCTCATAAATTAATTTATGTTTTCTTTTATCAATCAGTTTGAGGTCATTTGGTCTAAAACTAAAATATATCCTTGATGTAGCTGTTATGATTGGAAGATTAGGAAAAATGGTTGCAACATTCCTAGATGGGTGAAGGTATGATATACTCATCATTCAATTTTCATTAAGGTTTATTATTTTAATACATAGTTGACGATGTTTTTATTTTTTAAAATGAAACATTGTATTCTATTTTATAGTAAATAAAATTATTTTGAATCTTTAATTTTAGTTTCATTATAAAAATTGTAATTTTATCTTATATTAATCATAATAATTTTATGAACATTATATTAAATTAAAAAATAATATTTTAATGCGATCCAAGTATGGAATTTATAGTTGATTGATAACACTACCATATAAGAGGATTAAAAAACGAGGATAGAAGAAATGTTATACACAAAAAATGATTTTTTTAAATAAAATGATGATATAATTAATATTTCAAAAGAATTATAAGTTTAATTTCAACTTGGAACATTATTTTATTAAATTTAAAATGAGTGTATATATGAAATAAAATAAATTAAATTGAATGAAATAATAATATAATTTTTACATTTCATGTTGAGATGAATCCATTGGTTAAATCAATAAGAACTATAAGATTATTATTTTTATAATAACAGTGAGGTGTCTTTTAGATTATATATTTGAATAAACTATTATTTTCTAAAATAATGAACTAACATTTGGTTTTATAGTAATAATATTGGTAGATAACCGAAAATTTGGTTTTATAATAATCCAATAATATCTAGAAATCCTAAATATAAATTCTTGAATCACTATTAAAAAACAATATTATATTGTATTACTATTCACCTATGTATTTTACTATAAATTAAATATAAAAAGACATAAGTGTTACCTAATTATGATGTTCTAATTCTAAAAAAGTCATCATGTTTAAAAATAAATACTTCTCTACTACTACCAAAGTTCATTTTTATTCTTAGAGGTGTAAGAAGAATTATCCTAGAACAAAGAAGGATGAAAAACACAATGGGAACTGAAATAATGGAGGCTAAGGGAATCCCCTCAGACCATATCCACACCTTCACATTGTAACGAGACCAAGCTAGAAAAATAAGTGACCATCCTGATTTGCAGAACCCTGGATGCTAAGAGGATTGTGATTTTTTTCCTTCTCATTAAGTGTGTAGAATTTCCACACCATTGAATGTGATCCTCTTGCACTTACAGATATAGTAGGTGGAATCCTATGGGATGGTACCATTCTATAGAAGAGGGTCTTGAAGAATTTTTGAATTAGTTTCCATAACTATGAAAGAAATATTATTCTGGTTGAAATGTTCAATACCCAACATCATATCCCTAGTTTTGGAACAAAAAGAACCCCCATGAAAAAATAAGGTAGTACATGCGAGAAGAACAGATCACATGGAATCGTGGACCACACTTTCTCCTAGTATCATGCCTATAAAGAAATATATGTGCATGTTTACATTGTTACAATGTCTATGGTGGTGCCAATAGATTCACTGACCTTAAAGGATGATCACATGAATAAGAGAAGATTTTCTTGCATCAAGGACCTGAATGAGGGTTTTCCACCCTTTTATAAATAAAAAGGGACAAGTCGATCATCAAACACCTAGTTCTGAAGACCACTTCCAGATTGAAACTAACAACTCCTTCTTATCGAGCCTTATTTTTGGCTTCCTAGATGCACCAGAATCTATCTCCAAGTATGCAGGTTCATTCTTTCCTTCCCACTATTTTTCACACTACTCCCTAGAACCACATGGTTATGAATGAGTCATCTGAAGCCTCCTAAGAAGTGATCCCTATTAACAGACCAGAAGAAAGACACACCTCTCGGTCCCAGTAACCCGATTGAATCAAGTACTAAATAGTTTACTCCTGAAGTCTCACATTGCACGAACATATAGAAGAAATATAAATTATTGTGTGTTTAATTTTTTCATCGGTTGGAACCACATCATTCCAAATGCTCCAAAAAATAAAAATATTTTTCGCTGGGATTTCCTTACACCAAAGAGACTCTCCCTATGTGTCCTACATGACATGTGGATAATTAATACGTCTATACTACCACCCTTATAATGTTCCCAAGGAAATACTAGTATAAACACATTTATTAGGATATAAAGAAAGATCTATAATCTCAATCAAGGAATGTTTATTATCATCCATCACCACCAAAGTGAATCCTGGGAGTTTCTTGGATTGTTTGAATGGAATGTCTGGAGTTTGATAGCCTGGAAAACTCATGTAGTCTCCTGACCAGTTGGGATGCTAGAAGGAGATATCGCCACTCCCAATGATCTAGTGAGAAAGGTAGTGAAGGTGTTGCAAGTGGGAGTGAACATCATACCATAGAGGAGAGGAATACTTTTTCGGGGCACTAGTAATATTCTCATGTTTGAGAAACATGAATTTTCCCCACATAGTGGGACTGTCAAGAACCTCCCAAGATTGTTTGGAATGTTACCCGAGCATCTCATCTGAGACACTCTTAACATTGATACCTCCCTCACTGAACGACCTAGCCATGTGAGACCATAAAACCTAAGGGCGTTTACCTTCTGAGTGACGGTCCCATAAGAAACAATCCATGTTGTTTTTAATATCATAAATGACTCTTTTTGGAACAGTGAGGGCTGAGAGAATGTGCATGGGGATGGATGTGAGGAATCTATTGACCATCATAATACGATCTCTGATGGATAAGAACCGATTTGTCAAGTTATTGATACAGGTAGAAATATATTCAACCATTATTTTAAAGTGATGGATGCAGACTCTACCATTTGGAACAGGGACCCCAAAGTATTCCATCAGAAAAAAACTCCTATAGATGATGATGTTATTTTACATAGTGTTTCTACGTCTCTTCGAGAACTGATAGGAGATTTAGAGGCTACACTTCTTATGGTTGATAAGATTCTCAATCCATTTACAGTACTATTCCAAGATGGTGTTAATACCACAAATGGATCATCTACCACCATTGAGAAAGATGATGGTTTCATCTATATACATAAGATAAGAAACCCCATAGAACTGTTTCCAGCACCTAAAAGGATAAATGATGTAATCCTCAAAGATTTTGTTAATATACCTAGTAAGGTAGTTTTTCATGAGAATAAAATTGTTGGGAAAGATCAGGTCTCCTTGGCGTAGTCCCTTCACCAATTTGAATAAGCCACATTTTCTCTCCAAGAAAGAAAATTACAGCTAGTAAGAGTTGAAACATATATATAGAAGGTCCATAGATGAAGAACAAAAACCCATGTGAGTTAAAATTCTAATAATGAAATTCAATTTCATCCTTTCATTATCTTTTTTCATGTAGAGTTTACAATAATGTTAGAGACAATAGACTTGATGTTTATGTCCCTAAAAATCTCATGCACCAAGCCTATGGATATATGAATTGATCTCCCTTGGATAAATCCATGTTACTATTCAACAACCCATGAATCTGAGGAAACAATTAGCCATATATCGATGATACTATATAAGACCTATAAAAAAAAGTTAATCATGATTATGGGTTTATAGTGTTTCAGTAATGTGGGGTCCATAATTTTTTGATTAAAACCAGTCCTATGGAACATTCCACAAGGGGGAGGTACAATCCTCATAAAAAATCATGAACAGACCAAACTAGATCACTCCTAACCATGTCACACGAGCCAACATAAGAGGATCTAGGTAAATCATATAGAACTAGTGAAATATAGGTTTTGAGATCCTTCACAGCATTGAAAATTTCATGGTCATTCAGAATTTATTCTAGAATGGAATTATCATTAGTACAAACCATCCATACATGGTATTACATCAAAGATATCAGCACTCCCCCTTGGGTATCCACCTTGAATGTTTGGATTCGGGCCAACAATAAGTGATTTTAAGTGCATTTCGGCCATATTCCACACCACCCCATAGTTATTCTTATAGGATCCATCATCCAAGAGAATATTCAGATTACCAAGCATATTTATTCCCTTGATACAGACATTGAAAAACATCATGTTCCTGCCACCTTATCTAAGCCACATGATTTTATATTGTTCACATAACATAATCTCTTTCTCCAGAAGAAATTCTGACATCGATCACTTCTTGATGGATAGCTCGTTAAACGTTTTTTCATCCCAATTATTCTTTAGCAAGGGTTCCAACCAGTTGATATCAAGGCTAAGGTTGTTCAAATACTAGATCTGAGAAGATTTATTATTTAACTTGGAGAGAAAATATCTTTTGGATCGTTTAATGATCTTGTGCATACTTTTCTAGAGGCAGACATGCTCCAATTTTCTCTAAAAAGACTGAACCACATGTTGATAGTCTTGAGAAGATGCCCAAAGACTGGATATGAAGTGGGTCCCACTTCCAGACTTTGAGGATATATAAACAATAATAGGAGAATGATTATAAATAACTTTTTGCATGTGGGTGACCATAGCATCAGGAAATAATGTAATGACAGGCAGATTCACTATGCACCAGTCAATGAGGTACCACATTCAATTCCTACCTTTTTTATTGTTGCATTAGGTGTAGTGATCACCCAAAAAATCCAATTCTTCCATTCTATACCAAGTAATAAACGTACTGAAATCTTGACACGCCTTGCATGATTGGTCTCTACACCCTTATTTTTCATTCCTATGAAAAAACACAATGAATCCACAACCAACAATCCAAAGGAAATCACCCAGATCAAAGTTACCCAATTCTTCCCATAAGAGTTCTCATTTATGCATGTTTCATTAAGCATAGAAAAAGTAAATTAAAAAGAACTATAAACCCATGGTCATCATTATTGTGATAAATTAATAAGAAGTTGAGACTAGCTCTATTGTGATGTTAATCTAATAAAAAAATATGGTGGTTCTGTGATGTTTTGTGAAGGAAATCAAGGATTATTATTATTGTATTTAATGTTTGTATAACAATTAGAATTTTACTAAATAATTTTATCATGATATTCTAAAAATGGACACTTATATAAACATTATATCAAATATTTTGTGAAATTATTTAAAAATATTTTGATACATATATTAACTTATTTAGTTGATGTAAACATTATTTAAATTCTCACATCCTTATATAGAGAAATAAATTTTTATTATTTCAAAGGGGAGGTTACTATTCTAATTATCAAATTTTTTCTGGACATATTTTCAAAAATCCTATAAATTAAACTTATTTATATAATTTTAAAAATCACTGTATTTGATTTGAATTTTTCTATATTCATTATATCTAAATTTACTTCATACTTCCAAAGTTTTGTTCCATTTCCATACTTTTGTCCATTAGTGTGATATTCATAGGATACCATGACCCTATGGTTTGTCAAATTCAATATATGTTATATTTTTTATTGTAATGTCCTAACATACTATTTTAAAATTTATTGGGGTTTATCTATTATTTATATGAAATGATTTTTGTAGAAAAAATAAACAATTATTGTCTCTTTATGTATTTTTATCAAATTTGTTATGAAATTCCATTATACAGGATTTAATATCTCATTGAAAATGTATTTATTAATTAAAAATGGTGAATTTATATAATATTTTTATGTCATTTTATAATTAAAAATTAAAAAATGAACTTAAAATTTATTTATATAATTTAATGTAAAATTTATGAGCATATATGTCAAAATTCACAGATGTTAATCCATGATTATAGCACTTGCTTAGTTTTTTTTTATTCGTGATTGTAAATTACTATGATTTAAATAAAAGACCACAATTTCAATATATCAACCATTGATAAGGAAGTAATCCAATAAATAAAATTATTGCAAGATTTTGTAAAATGAAAGAATAACATTGGGAAAACCATTAAAGTTCATCATATGGTTAATCAATAGACTAAAACTAACCTTTCAAAATTAATTTCAAAAAAGGGGCAAAGAGAATAATTCTAATTCAAATAAATGATGTATCAAGAGGTTTTTCCTAACATTATGTAATCCATGATAAGGTTATACTCATTAATAAACACTGAATGATCCCAACATCTCCCATAGAGCACCAATACTTTAAATGATATGTAATATCCCTAACCCATTCATCTCATAATAATCGGTACAATTCCATGGTGTTAGTTTTGGAAGGGTTGATGGAAGATGGTCTAGAGTGGGGTTGAATAGACTATTGTTAGAATAATCAATGTTATTAAAATTAGGTGTGATAAGGAAGAGGAATATAAAATGAGAAGGAACAACAATAATTTTATAGTGGATAATCATATTCAAATAAATCCACCCTTCAAATCCCAACTAATAGTGTATAGACCCACTATTTGAGAGATAAAGAGAGACACTCTTACAAAAGAGTATTGTAAACCAAAAATTTTATTATTGGAAGAATCCCAATAAAGGACTTTATGAATAGTATCACAAAACCTAATAACACATGAAATATTTTTTAGTAGTAGATTAAACTCATGATTTTCTACGAGGAGAATCCCTAACATAAGTTTTTTTCTTTTTGGTCAGGTGAGAATAACCAGGGGAATGAATTTTAGAGGTACCATAAATTGTTATAGAAATTATTACGTGTAGACTACTAAAAAAATAGAAAAGAAAATCAAATATTATTAAGATATAGAACTATGAAATAAATACCAGTGATGAAAAAGCTGATTCAGGACCTTATGAATGATGTAGGTAGTGTACTCTGGGTGATCCAACAAAGGTACAGTTCAACTCTGCAATGTGGTATGGAACTTGAAAAAGAAGTTTTTCTCCCATGGGAGTTTTCCACAATGGATATAAATAGTTGATCACTGGATCACTTGATTGGAGTAATAATATGTACGTAAGTGATCATTTTTTATTATTTTCAACCATTGTCTCTATTCCAAGAATCCTCAATTCTATTAAATTAAAATTTATTTATAATAAAAACATGAGTAAAACTTTAAATTGTTTCAATATAATAAAAACATAATCATCCCCTAATCACATGAAGATAAAAATAGATTACCCAAAAATATATTGGAATTAAAACTAATTTAAATAAAACATTTGACTAAATTTAAGTGAGAAAAACAAATTAAATCATTCAAACTATCTCTATAAAACATGATCAATTTATACCATAAGTATTATATTAAAAATTGATGGAAATAAAAATATATTAATGTATAAATGTATAAAACTTATAAAATATTTCAAAATAATTTAATAAATTAAAAATGATTTGAAAATATTTATCAATAATAATTAATAATTTATATATAATTAAAATCAATAATTTAAGAAATAATAAATATTTCTAACATATGATGTATTTTTGTATGAATAATGAATAATGAGTTAAAAATAATATTAAAATATTTTTCAAGAACTTCAATACTTTTTTCATAGACTGAACATGATTAAAACTAATTATAAAAGATTGAAAACAATTATAATAATGATTATGATCATGCGAAAAATAAAATATTAAAAATATAAAAAATAGAGCATGAATTTTTTTTTGAAAAGTAGAAGGATAATATAATTAAAGGTCGCACAAAATTTTATAAGTGAATGTATCAAAAAAATGTACCAGTTATCATTAGTAATATAAAAAATAGTAACCTTAAAATTTAACTGTAAGTAGAATAAAAATATAAATGGTTGTAACATAAAAATAAGTACATGGCTGTATTAGAAAAAAATATACCTGACAACAACTTGGGTCCTCTACTGCTAATATTAAAGTATATATACCACTAACAGTGGATATTGCTACCATCAAACATCAGGATCTACCTTTGGAAAATAGATTCTATCATTATGGACATGATACCATTGAACTATGGTGCTACCAATTCAATTTCACTATAGAACTGTCATCATGAAGGAGTCTGAGCTACTAATATCATGAAATGGTGCTACCGTGTTGGATCGGTGATGGTGATACTATTTTTGAAAGGATTGTGTTACCATCGCATCAAAATAGTAGACATGTGAGGACCTTATACTATCATTGTGAGAAACTAGAGAAGGAAAGGAGATATTGTTTTGATGTGGAATAAGGTTGTGGAAGCATCAATCCAGTCATGCTACCTGTGTATAATGAATTTGGTGTTGTTAAGGGATGATACAACAACCCATGTTGAATAATTTTTCATCTAATCAATACAAGTTATACAGTGACTATAATATCTTCTATAAAACCTGAAACCATAATACCACATGGTCTGAGGATGTGTTTTGGGGAGGAGAACTGGGGCAGCAACAATGATGGTGTCACACTTCATAAAGACATGTGTGGTGGGATGGGGAATTTTTATCATAGTGTGAGGATATATTTACATTCTATTATAGTTGTATAAGGAATTCTATGAAGACCCACAGGAGAAATGGTGTTCTTATTCTAATTTCAATATTGGTTTAAGATGAATCATGGATGATGAAATAGTGTTACCGCCTAGAAGAAGGATATGATGAATTGTAGTTCATCATTTTAATAAATTGTAGCACCCCCAGTTTCTGGTATGTAACCCTTCCCTACTTTTTTCATATGTTTAAAGGATATGTGGAAAGATGTTTATGAATTTGGAAAACGTTTGGTGGGTTTTGGGTAATGAAAAAGGGGGTGTAAGGTCAGCATGCGGTTTCGCCAAACCATGGGGCCAAATCGTGAAAGGCCAAAAGTAATTCCCTCTCATTGTGGATATAATTTGGTTTGGCCATCTGTTTGATCTATTTTGACCAAAATCAACCTTAAAAATAATTCTTTCTCCCCCAAAGTCCAAAGGAGGTTCTCCCTATAGATTTGGAAGCGATCTGATCACATTCCTTGGAGAATCAAAGGCAGATTCTTATGGTAAGTGTTTGTTTATCATCATTTTGTTCACAGTTTCTTAGATCTACTCATCATTTTATCCCTTTTTATTATATCTACACCCCCTATGGGTATATTTAATATTTTTTAGGAAAAATAAGGTTATATGTGGGGTTTTTCATTATATGAGAGGAGATGTTGGATGGTTTATTGGAATCTTGACCCAGATTCTTGAGCATTCTTCATCTGTTTTAAGTTTTCATCGAAACAAGCAATATATGTGGTTCCACTCTCATCTACCCTTGTTGGAATTTTTTGGCATGAATTAAAATTTATTTTTTGATTCAAATTAATTTTTTCTTTGTCTGTACATGTTTTAAACCATCTTTGGTGATGGGTAGTGGAAAACATGGAAAATTTGGAGTTTTGTAAAAAACACCCTAGTTTTATATTTTAAATTTGGATTTTGAAATTATGTATCTTCTATAATTTTGTAAAGTTGATTTATTTTGAATTTTCTAGTAGATATATGGGTTTTGTTAATTCTTTAATGTTTTGAAATTGGTTGGTTCGACATTTTTCAATAAACAGGTGTTTTTATGGAAATAGGTGAAATTGATTGAAATCGGTTTTGGTGTTTGGAAAACATGGGTTGTGTATCATATTGTATTACTAGGGATGGTTTGAATATAATCATGTTTCTAGTTATAAATCTTAAATGGAACATGGGTAATAATTACCTTATGACGACTTAGTAGATCGATGAGAAACCACTCATTAATATGGAACACTCTTAATGATGCTTGCATTTTTTGGTAATTATTTATATGTGGAGTTTATTGGTTTTCAAAATTAGTTTTTAGAAATTGGATTATTACGTTATTTAAATTTTTTCCTATAGTATAGATTTTTGGAAATTTGGTTGACATGGTTTATGTTTATATTTAGTTATAAACTATTTTGAGAAGTGTTTATATTTAGTTATGAACTATTTTCAGAAATTGTTTTATATAAACTATTTTATTTAAATATAGAAAACTCTTCTATCCTAGTGTCATTACTAGGGATGTATTTGGGGAAATCCTACTTTGTTTTATACTAAACCCTGATTTGTAACGTAGTGTTGGAACAAAATATGTTCTTTGTTTGAAATGGGGTTTGGTTTTTGTTTGTTGTAAATCCTCACATGGAAGACCAATGGATGATTAGGGAGTTTTCAAGGAAATGGATCATAATGTTTAGGCCGAAAGAAGTATTGAAGGTGGAATCATTTCCCACTGTTTTCCAATTTTTTGGTGTATAAAATTTGGAGAATGGAAATCATTACAAGAAGTGGATTTTCTATAAGGCCATAACAAAATATGAAAAATTCATGAC
Source organism: Viscum album (assembly GCA_963277665.1). Classification (NCBI taxonomy): domain Eukaryota; kingdom Viridiplantae; phylum Streptophyta; class Magnoliopsida; order Santalales; family Viscaceae; genus Viscum; species Viscum album. The sequence goes on along the minus strand of OY728119.1, from coordinate 1,826,918,213 downwards.
TTTCACCGAGATAGGCTGTATGAAGTGTGTTTTTCAAATACATGAATGTTATGATGGTGTGCTCTGTGATTATGCGAATTTGAGATTTGAGCTTAGAAAAACATATTCTTCTAGAATACATATTTCATAAATATGTTAAAGGCATGTATTTCTCATAGAATAGCTTACGAATTTCAAATAAATAAAGCATTGTGATTTGAGACAATGTTGCTTTGCAATTATGAGAATTGGAGCATTGCAGTAGCGCAAAGGGATTTGACAGAGAGTCTTGTGGTTACGATGAGAATTGTGAATAGGGACTATACATGGATTTTTTCAAATAGGGATGCATTGTGAAGAATATTTTGACTGGTCCAAAGATCGCTCAAGAAGAAGACGAGCAATGCATTCTACTGCGGCTATAAATAAGAGGACACCCCTCTTCCTTCAAAAGCAGATAAGATAGAATATTGGAAATGCACTTATTTTGTGAAGCAATGTGTGCTCCAAAAATCTAGGTTTCAAAGATAGCTTGAGCTTTGAAAAAGGACTATTCAATTCTAGAATGATGTCAATGCTTTTAAGAATTGAGCGCTCCATGGAGATGGGATGTTTTGCATTGGATCAGTGTGCTTCGTGATGTAAGGAGTTCTTTGAAGGTAGTTTTCTTTGTGATGATATTAAGTTCCACGATGGAAGTTTTCTTTGCAATGAAAGTGAGTTCAGAAAAGGAACATGATCTTTGCGAATTCTTAAGCCCTGATAAGGCTTGATCTCTATAAACATTAGATCTCTGTGAAGTAGTGTGCTCTTCGAAGGAGTGCTCTTTGAGAAGGGTTGACCATTGAGAAGGGGATTCGTGAAGGGAAGTATTGAATATTACATTTTACTATACATGGATTTTGGTGAGAATCAACTCATTTCTATGATTCAAGTTGTGTCTCGTGCTATGTCAGGGATGAAGACTTAATTCCAATCCTTTGAAGTGACCTTCAAGTCAATAAACTAAGTTCGACCTCTCTCAGAGCAGTGAGAAATGGGGAGTCAATGAAAGTGTTCTAAGGTACATAGTGAGTGATCCCTAAAACATTATAAAGGCAGTGAGCCTAGCACAGAGTGACTTTGACCGAACCTTTTTAATCCACAATTAGTTAAGATTAGTGGATTTTGGATGTCCTGACACAATATTGGTGTATGCTCCTTGGATGTAGCACTTATGTGTGAACCATGTAAAAGTGTTGTGTTATCTCTTTTCATGTGAATGTTTGATTACTAGTCATATCCATTATTTAGGTTTAACGAGTTCCTACCAACATGAGAACAAGATCCATCACTTTTAAAGAAGTTGACATCCTGATTCACCCCTTACCTCTAAGGGTGCCCTGGGGTCTTACACTTTGGAGATTTTGTACATGTCATCTTCTAGGATGTGGGTAAAAGTAGGGTGTTGTAGGATTTTAGCACTAGTTCTTGAGTTGTTGAGAATTTTGGTGGTGGTGTAGCAAGGAGCTAGTAGACCTTATAGTATTTTGGTTATTTTAGAGGATTTTTGAGTTATCTTCCATTTTTAACTTGATATCTAGTTTTCTTACACTATAGAACTTTGTTTGGGCACACCATAGTATAAAATATTATTTAAATTGTCATTATTTTCTTCGTGTGTCATACAGCTGGTATGAATTGTGGTTGGTTGGTTTATACTTTATCTTTAAAATGGTAAATCATCCCCCCTTGGTCTTTGAAACCCTTAAACATTTATTTCCAGTCATTGGTGTCTTGGGGATATCGCCTAAGGTCTAGAAATGACTCATTGTGTTCTCAAGCCTATGAGAATGAGTGGGTCATTACAAATGGTATCATCTTGGTGCCTTCTCTATGGAATAAGTAGTCTTGAGTTTTCTTGGGCTTGGAGTAGAAATCCTTATTTTCTATTCCTTAGGTGGTCTTCTTTTAAAATAGTAGAATTGTTGGGACTTGAAATTTAGAGAATAAACATTCATAGCTAACTATTTTATGTTGAACTTCAAGTCACTAGGGAGTTGGGTATATAAGTATTTTTCAAACACTTATAGGATAATGGAGTCTCATTGTCCCGATTTCATCCAATGAGACCAAAATAACATGAATTGTAGATGAATTATGTCCCACTAGGATAACATATCTCATTTTGAGTAATGAAATACGATTCAGATCATTGTTTATGTTTTGGGAAAAAAATAAAGAAATTTTTATTGAAATGAATGACTTTAAAAATGAAATAGTTGATGTATTTTGAAAATGTTTTGATATTAAAAAGAAAGAGTGGTTTGTTTTAAAAAATAGATATATTTTGAAAGAAATTTTGTGATATTGATTTTATATAATTTAAAATGCCAATAAAATCAATTTATAGATGAGTGGGAATTACAGAATGTGTTATTTGTTTAGAAATGGAACCCGGTAGGCGGTGTAGAAACCAACTGCTGGAAGCTGCTGAAAATGTGGTTGCACCTCAACCATAGGTGAACCAAGAGATGTTGAAAAGTATAGTCCATGAATTCCAATATGTTTTCATATGGATACTAAGGGTGGATTCATTTTATGTGGAAAACTCTATCTAGTTTTAGAAGCATAATCCACATATCTTCTAGGGTGATTCTAAACCAGAAAGGGTAGAGGGTTAGCTTCACATGATGAATCAAATCTTTGAGTTCAACAGCACACCAATGGACTTGAAGGTAAAACTGGAAACTTATATACTATAGGATATTACATTCTAGTGGTGGAATTTAGCAGTGCAAGCATGATTGGATCAAGGATTCAGTTAGGAAGATTCTGAATAATTGTTTAACAAAAAATCTATCCTCTCACTTTCAGAATCCAATGAACAACAAACCATTTTAGCTAGAGGAAATAGAGCCCCTTTGTTACAGAATTTCCTGAAAATATCATGAATTTAGTGTACTTTTTGAGAGAAGTTGTAGAAAGTACGATCTTGAAGGAATGCATCTTCAAGTCAGGGCTCAATATGGTGATTCAGTCAAAGATTGTAGAACTTTATGTCACAGATTATATGGAGATAGAAAACATGGTGTCAATGGAAAAACAGGATACCTATGGAGATATGGGAAGAGGAATCATGATTACACTGATATTAAATGGTGGGAACTCAACTTCTGGTAGAAAAAGGAATAGGGGAACCTATTTCCACGGTGGCAATGTGAATCAATGTCAAACAGCTAGAAAATTAAATCTTCCCCCTAAACTGAAGGGCTGGAAAGGATGTTATCAGTATGGTTTGTTCAACCACGTCAACGTAGAGTTTACAGAAAAATCATGAAAATTCCACAACTGCAACAAAATGGGACATATTATATGATATTTTCATAGTGCTCTAAAGTTGGGTGCTTGGGACACTTCTCAAGTGTCCCAAGCATCATATGCTTTGATAGGCTGGGGATAGCAGAATCAGAGCCACCGACAAACAAGAGCTATCCATGGTGATTCTAGGAACACCATGAATCCTAAATAGTGTCAATCTCAGTATGGAAAACAAAGGGAAGTGTGCCATAATGAATGAGTTATATTCAGTTGAGAAGGGTACTTAAGATGATCAGGCTAGACCGTCTATGGTGCGAGGTACGATTATAATGAATTATACCCTTATAAAAATGTTGTGTGATATAGGTGAACCATATTCTTTTATTTCTTCTCATAATTATGATTTGATGAGTTTGAAAATCGAAATTATTCCTTCTATGATAAAACTAAAAACTCTTCTTGGTGAAGGAAAATGTCAAGCCTTTGTGTGTAGAGAATGTTCTATAACTATTGATGGAGCATCGCAGAAGTGAGATTTCTCAGTACTAGAGATATATTTATTTGATGTAATCCAAGGAATGTATTGGTTGACATCGTGCAAGGATCACATTAATTAATATAGTAGGATAGTTAGTTTCACAACTGGGAATGGCATTGATCATTTCTTCATAGGAAAAATGGTTGAAAAAAATAGGGGCAACAGGCATATTGTCACTAGCGGTTGGAATGATATCTTATCAGTTGGAGGTGTTGACTTAGGAATCAATGGAATATATTGAAGATATTTATTTTTACAACAATAGTGGATCAATTTTTATTTATGTTTCCTTAAAAAAATTAGGTTACCACCAATAAGGGATGTAGATTTTATGATTGGTCTCCTTTTGGGGATTGGTCTTATCTCCCTTCCAGCGTATAGGATGGCATCAGCAAATTTAATGGAGTTCAATTTATAGTTGGAGGATCTGGAATGAAAATGTTTCATTCGGTCAAGTACGTTTCTATGGGCATCACTGGTATTTTTTGTGAAAAAATCAAATGAAACTCTTCACTTTTGTGTTGATTATCATAATCTAAACCATGTTAAGATAAAGTATCAGTATCCACTTCCATATGTTGATGGTATGTTAGATCAATTTAGGGGACATACATGGTTCTCAAAGATTAAGTTGTGATCAAGATATCACCAATTGTGAGTTCGGAAGGAATATATTCAGATGCTAGATTTAAAAAGCAGATATGGCCACTATTAGTATGTAGTCATTCATTTTGGTCTAATAAATGCACTAGTAGACTTCATGGCTTTGATGAAACAGATACTTCAGCAATATTTGGAATCTTTTGTTGTTGTGTTTTTGGATGACATATTGGTGTATTCAAAGACAAGGGATTATCAGGAGAAACACTTGGAGACAGTGTTACAAATCTTTATAGATCACCATTTTTATGCCAAATGATATAAGTGGGATTTTTTGATACAATTGGTACTCTTTTGGGGCAACGTGATTTCTAGAAAAGCTGTTTTAGTGGATTTTGAAAAGATTGAAGTAGTAATCTCTTGGAAACTTCCGAAGAAAATTTTCAAGATGCAAAACCTTTTTTGGTCTCGTTGGGTATTATTATCTTTTTTTGTGACTTCTCAGGACTAACAATACCAATGATAGCATTGACAATGAAAAATATTTCTTTCCAGTTGAGTGAGGAATGCCAGAAGTGTTTTTAAGAGCTAAAATGGAATCTGACATTCAAACCTATATTTGTTTTTCTAGAACTAGGATAGAGATATATGTTTTACTGTGATTTTTCGGGATATAGGATTGGATGTGTTCTCATGTAGGGAGACTATGTAGTTGCTTATAGTTAATGAAAATTGAGAGTGTATGAGAAGAATTACCGAACACATGATTTGGAGTTATTTGTGGTTGTTTATGCGTCAAATACTTGGTATCAATATCTATTTGGTGATAAATTCATTATTTTCAATGATCATAAGAGCTTGAAACTCATTTTCTCACAAAGGGATCTGAATCTGAGGCAAAGGAGATGGATGGAGTATCACCAAATGTCTAACTTTAACTTGATTTTTACACTAGGAAAAGAAAATTTGGTGGATGATTCATTAAGAAGGAATTCATCTTCTTAGTTGGTAAAGGGAGCATCTGAGGAGAGTTTGTTGATTTGAGTCTTAGCTGATATGCATGTGGAATGTAAAAAATAAGGTGATGTTGTAGTTTTCTTCTCAGTTATAGTAGTTCCTAATTTTGGTAAAAATGGTTAAAGAAGCATATAAATCTGATGTAGAATGATTTCTTATGAGTTCAAAACTCAATGGTTGGGAGACCATTAAGGTATTGAAACATAATCGGACTTCATTTTTTTGGTTCATATATCAGATGGTTGTACCTATCTCTTGTCATGAACAACTTCTTCATGACTTCCACTATTCAAGATAGGCTATAAATCTAAGGATATAGAAGATGTATAAGTCATTGAAGGCATAGTTTTGATGGAATTGTATGAAGTAAAAATTGGTTGAGTTTGTCCCAAAGTGCTTAACTTATCAGCAAGTTAAGGCAGAATATCTATAGCTAGTGGTTATGTTGCATTATTTACCTATTCCATTCTGGAAATTGGAGAAGATAGCTATGTATTCTATTACAGGTCTCCCAAGAACGGTCTGGAAAGATGATTCCATATGGGTGATAGTGGATCGTCTCACCAAGTCATCTCATTTCACTCTAAATCATGAAACTCATACAAAAGAGGTTCTGTCCAAAATCAATATCCAAGAAGTGGTAAAGATACATGGAATATTGGTTTCTATAGTCTTCAATATAGATCCAAGGTTCTCATATTTTTTCTAGAAATCCTTAAAGAATGTCCTGGGAACATAGTTTACTATGAGTACATCATATCATCCTCATATAAATGAGAAATCCAAAAGGATGATACAGATATTGGAAGACATGTTCTGAGATTCTGTATTGGATTTTGGTGGCTTATGGGAAGAGTGATTTCCGTTGGGGGATTTCTCATACAATAAAAGTTATTAGGATTCAATACATATGTCCCCTTTTGAATCCTTGTGTGTGTGTCCCTATATTTCACCACTTTTTGGGTGGAAACATGTGATCAGATGGGATGATATTGACCTAGAGCTGGATGCTTCATTGGTACATATCCCGTTGCAGGTTGTGGATAGGTAAGAGAAAGAATTTCATAGAAAAATAATTTTTCTAGTTTAGTTTTTATGGAATCATGGTTAGATTTAATAATAGTATTTCGAACATGAGAATGAAATTATAGAGAAATGTCCAAAACTCTTTCAGGCCAGTGATCACTTTCAACATTCTGGGGATGGAATGACTAATGGTGGGGAGAATGTAGCACTATTGGTTTCTAAAATATAACCCTTCCCTGATGATATTAACTTGTTTAATGGTTATTTGGGAAGTTTGGGAGACTTTGTAATACTTTTTTAGGGTTTGGGGAAAATGAAAAAAAAGGGGCTCATGGTCAGCACTTGGTTTTGCCAAACAGTGTGGCCAAACTGTGCAAGGCCAAAACTAATTCCCTATCGTTGTGGATCTTATTATTTATGAAAATATCATTGTTCTATATTCACCCAAATCAACTGTAACAAGAATTATTTCCCCCAAAATTCCTAATGAGGTTCTCCCATCAATCTGAATGTTATTTGAATGCATTCTTTGGGGAATCAAATGCAATTCTTGTGGTAAGTGCCATTTCTTCCTCGTATTCTTCATGGTTTCTCTAATCTACTACCCCTTCCATATCTTTCCATTATATATACACCCAGAATTGGTAGATATAAGAGTTTTTAGGCCAAATAAGGTTAGATCTAGTGTTTTTCATGATAGGGGATGAGATCTTGGGTAGTTTCTTGGAAATATGAACTGAATTCTTGAGCGTTTTACATCCATTGTCAGTTTGCATTGAAACGAGCGAGGTAGGTGGATTCACTCTCATCTCCCCTTAATATAATTTATTGGAAATAATTAAAATTAATTTTTTGATGAAAATTAAATTGTTTTTTTGAAATTAATTAATGTTTTGAAATTGGATGGTTGGAATGTTTTCAATAAATTTGTGTTTTTATTGAAATAGGTGAAATTGATTGAAATTGGTTTTTGTTTTTGATAAAATTGGTGTGTGTATCATGTTGAACTAATGGGAATTTTTGAAATATGATTATGTTCCTAGTACCAAAGGTTAAATGGCACATGGGGAATAACTACCACGTGATGACATGGTAAATCGATGAGAAACCGCTCATGAGTATGGAATTTTCATAACGATTCAGGCATTCCCGGTAGTTTTTGTTGTGTGTAGTTTATTAGTTTGAAAATTAGTTTTTAGAAAGTGTTTTTAATATTTATTTAAAAGATTAACTAGAGTAAAACTTTCTGGAAAATTGGTTCACATGGTTTTAGTTTATATTTAGTTATAAACTATTTTGAGAAGGGTTTATATTTAGTTATAAACTATTTTCAAAAATTATTACATATAAAATGTTTTATATAAATGTCAATAACTATTATATCCATGTGGAATGAGTAGGAAAGTCATTGAGGAAATCCTAATGAGTTTTATACTCACCCCTTCTTTGTAACTTTGGTGATTTTTCATATTTTATCTTCCAAGGCGTGGGGAAAGGTTGGGTGCAGCGGGTTTTTAGCACTACTTCATAAGTTGATGAGATGTTTGGTAGTGGTGGAGCACAGAGATGGTAGAGCCTGGAGTATTTTTGTCACGACCCGCCCTCGGGGCCCGTGCCGTGACTACCCTAAGCCCGCCTTCCATAGGCCAGGGGCTGGCGACTAGCACTAAGGCGTAAATCCCGATAAACAGGGAAGGCATTGCCTTTGTAAAGTAAACAAGCACCACAGAGTAAACAAGCGGAAAAGTAAACACTAAGTAAAAACTGTAACAAGCTGTGCTGAAAGTAAAAGGGGCCAGAAATACAAGCCCAACTATAATGTACAACTGAAGGGAAAAACAGCAACTGAAAAGAAAATCTGCAGCGTCGAGCCGTCCTCTGGAAGTACCACCTGAAGGGTGAGCACAGATAGCCTCCACAGCTCCTCGGTCCAGCCATCCACACCGAGCATGTCCCGCCCAGTGGTCCACCTCTAGGTACCGTCCTGCTCTGTAAGCCTCCACCCTGATCAATGTTGTCTGTCGTCTGCAACCAACACAACAAAGTGCGGGCATAGCCCGTGCAGGGGTGAGTATAAGCTACTCAGTAGGGACCCCGAGACCCCCGAAGGTCTCCCGAAATCCACAAAGGATAACCACAAGGGAAAGATACAATCACGAAGTAACAACCAAAACTGCTTAGGTATATGACCATACATATACCTAAGTCATCAATTCCCGTTCGGCTCCAACATCCGAGCCCAAGCACAACCCAGTCCACACAGGAAAGCAAAGTAATCCACATAGGATAGTTCAACACAATCCACAAAGGAGAGTAAATAGTAAATCCACACAGGATAGTTCAACACAATCCAAAAAGGAGAGTAAACAGTAAATCCACACAGGATAGTTCAACACAATCCACAAAGGAGAGTAAACAGTAAATCCACACAGGATAGTTCAACACAATCCACAAAGGAGGGTAAACAGGATTCAGCTCACACAGGTATACTTCGTCGAAAAGGTGAAAGAGATGATCAGATATAGATACTGAATCATCTAAGCTGGGACCCACTAAGGATACAAGACCAGCTGTCTTCATTGATTCACCTATGCTGGGACCCACATAGGATACAAGACCAGCACTGAATCATATAAGCTGGGACCCACATAGGTTACAAGACCAGCACAGTTGGGACCCACATAGGATACAAGACCAGCACTCTTCATTGATTCATCTATGTTGGGACCCACATAGGAAACAAGACCAGCACTGAATCATCTAAAATGGGACCCACATAGGATACAAGACCAGCACGGCTGGGACCCACATAGGATACAAGACCATCACTCTTCATTGATTCATCTATGCTGGGACCCATATAGGATACAAGACCAGCACTGAATCATTTTAGCTGGGACCCACATAGGATACAAGACCAACACGGCTGGGACCCACATAGGATACAAGACCAGCACTCTTCCTCGTCGCAGTCTACTGAGGATCTCTGCACAGTCGTCATCGCAGTCCACTGAGGATCTCTGCATAGTCGTCATCGTCGAAGTCGCAGCCAACACTAGGGTTCCCACACACAGCAAGGTCGTTCGGAGGGTCCGCTCCACGAGCCAAGAGGATGATACATCAACTGACACAAAGTCCAGAGTTGATGTATCCCAAAGTTCTGTATCGTCAATAGGAACTCAATGTCACAGACGGCGCGTCAATCGGACATCCGGTCTGAGAGATATTGGCTTTTTCGTCCCCGGGGCCCGGTTGGTTTTTAAGGAAAAACCAACCCGAATGTACTCCACCTACATCCAAACATCGGGCGGAGTGAGCCAGAAGATCCGTCTCACTTAGAGAAATCCACCAAAGTCGACGGCACGTCAATCGGACGTCCGGAGCTCAAGATATGAGCGTTTCCGCTGCGAGGGCCCGGTTGGTTTCGTGTACGAACCAACCCGGCCGAACCCAAAGTATTCTGAAACCTTGAATGTGATATACCGAAACGACCATGTCGATCCAAGGATCGCGTTTCCGCTGACGGCGCATCGTTCAGAGGCTCGTAGCTCAAGTTATGAGCGAAAGACCGAAAACATCCCGAGACAGGGGGTCTGGGCCCGGGCCGAGCCGGCCCGACCCCCCTGGGTCGGTCGAACCGGGTCGACCCGACCCGGTCTGACCCGGGTGGACCCGGTCCGGTCCGGCCATGGCGCGGCCCGGCCCGGCCGGCCGGCCCAGCTCGGCTCGTCCGTGCGGCCGACCGAGGGAGCCGCGGGGCGCTGCCCCCGCAGGATGAAGATATCGCGGCCCTCGAGGGGCCGCGCTGGAGTTAACGGACACTGCAAAGGCCGTGTCTCGTGCGTGTGAGCTTGACCCGCGCGTCCGCGGGTCCGCTGGCCGCCTCCGGCTGCCGGCACCGCCGCGCCAGCGACCCACGCCGCCAGAGGCTTCCGCGGGCCACCGGAGTTGCTCCGGTGGTCCGTTTTCCTTCCCGTCTGCGCCGGTTCTCCTCCCGAATTCCGTTCTTCTCTGCGGAAACATCAAATCGCCCTTGCGTCACGTTTTGTCTTCGCCCGCCAAATCCGAACAACAACGAAAAACTGTGGAGGGTTGTCGGGTCGTGTTCGTTCGGCCCGCACCCTCCGCGTTAGGCGATAACAACCGGGAAGAATAATCAACATATCAAACAACAATTTTAATAAATTAAAATTGTTCTTTATGAAACCGGGTTCTTTATTTTTAAAGAAACGATCACGGAAATATAAAACATTCAATAAAACCCCTACCTCATCAAGTCGTCGCACGCACATTCTTTGCGGATTTGATCGTCGTGGAAGGAGGGGATCGTCGCGTCCTCGCGGTATCCGGCGTTGCGTCGACGAACTCTGAGGACCAAGAAACAACATATTTAATTATAAATAATTAAATCTGTGTGTTGTTATAAGCCACAAAGGAGGTTTAAAAGAAACCCGAAATCTCTTACCTCAAGCAGTTGGTGATCGGATATTTTGCTGCGGAGGAAGGAACGTCACAGAAGAACGTCGCGGGAGAGGAAACGTCAGCGTCGCGGCACACGGCGTCGCGTCGTCTATTTTCGAGGGCTCGGCATTCTTCGCGTTCTTCGCGTTCTTCGCAATCTTCGCGAAGGAGGATGAAGAATTCTTGGTTTCTGTCAAATCCTCTCAACGAGTATTTTTCTAGAAGTCGTGTGTTGGTCTTAGTTTATTATTACGCCAATGGATTTCAAACAGGTTAAGAAACGAATAAATTAATTCATAGAATTAATTAAACGAAGAAAATCGCCCAATTAATTGGTGCGTTAAGAATTTAAGAAAACGCGTCAGTTGACTTTCATAATGACGGGTTTTCGTGGGTGCGTTACTTAGCGAAAAAGAAACGGTGGGGCTCGTGCGCGCCCCACCTCACAAATATCCTACCAAGAGGGTAGGATATTTTTGGATAGCACCTTATCCGCATCAACTCAGTTTAAGCAGCTTTAAGTTGCTTTTAAGTGGCTTAAGTGAAATAAAAATAAAATTGTCGCACAACTTTATTTTATTTCATAACTTTAAACCCAAAAATTAAAAACCACAACCGAGCAAACGCAACTCCGGAAGAGGCGTTTATAAGAAAAATACTGGCGCTGCGATTTCATCGGTGCCCTCGGAATTTGATTCTGAGCACCGGTTCAAAAGTTAGAAAAACCTGCTCGTCTGTTCACTGAACGTACCCGAGCCAAACTTCGGAAAATGATTCCGGGCACACCGGGCCTCGGAATCAGGTGCCGTCAGAAACTTCTTTCTTGTAAAATTACAAATAAAATTAAGAAAAAAAATTCCTTGAAATTTACGGGTCTTTACATTACTCCCACCACAGGGATTTACGTCCCCATAAAGCTTCACCACAAACTTAGGGATATAAAGGTGGTATTGAGCATGCATCTGAGCCTCCCGCTCCCAAGTGCTCTCTTGGAGGTTCCCGAGCTGTCATCTGAAGCACACTAGAGGAATCGATCGTCCACGTAGGATCCGCTCCTGTCGATCCTTGATCTCCATAGGGACCTCCACAAAAGTCGTCCCATCATCAAAGACTAGCTCTCCATGGTCAAGTATTTGTGTCGAGTCATGCACGTATCTTCTCTTCTGAGATACGTGGAAAACGTCGTGCACCCGGTGCAACTGAGGTGGTAGAGCCAGGCGATAAGCCACCTCGCCAATCCTGCTGAGGACCTAGAAGGGTCCGATGAAGCGTGGAGACAACTTGCCTCCTCGGCCAAATCTTTGTAATCCTCATCGAGGTGAGACACGCAAGAAGACGTGGTCTCCATCCTAGAACTCTAGTGGCCTCCGCCTCCTATTAGCATAAGACTTCTGCCGGCTCTGAGCTTTCCTCATCTGCTCCTGGATGACCTGGACCTTCTCTGTCATGGCCTGGACCATCTCCGGCCCCACAAGTGCTGCTAAGATTTCTTCTTTGTCGATAAGAGAAATCTTGTCTCATCCCCTTCATGAACCACTTCCTGTGCCTAATACAGTCAATCCCGACATGGATGTTACTAATCCATACCAAGGATGACATCGAAATGCCTCGACGCTACTACCAAGAGATCCAACCGTTACTCTCGCCTCCAAGGGTTGAGTCACACTGTCGGCATCAGTGTGTGGTAACTGGGTCTCCTCCAGTAGATGTCTCACAAGTGAGGGTCAAGTCAACAGTCTAAACTGGAACCTCTTAGTAACAACACAAAAGAGGATAGGAATGAAAACATCACAAAGGTAAGCGTCTTTTGCTATTGCAGCTCATAATACAAAGACACTACACAACAACAACAAGGAACTAGAAGTACAAGGACGTATCCACTAGTTCCGCTCCTGTCCATATGCTCACAAATCTCCATGATCGAAGGCCTCAGCTGCCTAAAGCTGAGATCTCACATGTCCACCAACTCCCTGTAGTCGAAGTGGACCTCCTAGTGGTGGTGGTGGCAACACCTCGAAGTGTCGTCCACCATCTGCTACTCGGCTAGCTCCTCTACCTCGTCCGCCTGCACCCTGCGGACCACTGTGGCCGAACCTCTATCTAGGAGGTCCCTCTACCACCTGCTTCTCATCTGTAAGATGAGTCGGGCAGTCTCAAGTCATGTGACCTTGCCCGCTGAATGCGTAACAATGCTTGCCCCTCGTGTAGCTGGCTCTCCTTCGGGTGACCCGCACAACCAAATCTTCATCCTCAGACTGCCCATCTGATGGTCTGGCCCGTTTGGACCTCTGCGTCACCTGTCTACTTCCAGCTGTAGAAGACCCTGCTACGGGTCATCCTGCGGAGGGCCCTGTCACTGGAGCCTGCTCGGCGAGAAAACTCTCCACTAGAAGGGCTCTCTCCAACACCTCTGCATGTGTCGAAATGTTGAGGGAGATCATTGAAGCCCTGATCTCGTGCCTCAGTCCCTGATCGAAGGTCCGGGCCCGAAAGAACGGGTCCCGTACCATATCTGTGGAGTATCGTGAGAGATCAGTAAATCTCGCCGAGTACTGGGCCACTGTCATACTGCACTGCCGTAGCTATATCAGCTCTTGGATGTGCACCGTACGGAGGGGTTGCTGGGACGAACTCTGAGCGGAAGAGGCTCTCGAAGTCCGTCCAGAGAAGAGATTCCTCGTCGTGCACCTGGAGCATCAAGCTCCACCATCTGCCTACTGTCGCGTGCAGGAGGCTCGCTGTGAGGATCACCATGAGGTCTGCTGGTGTCCTCACTAATCTGAAAACCCGTACGACTGCCTCCAGCCAGTCCTCGGCTGCCTGGGGGTCCGTCTCCCCACGAAACCTGGGTGGTCACTGGCGCTGGAACTCATACAGAGCTCCAAGGTGACGTGCATCGTCAGCGGTCGTGGCGGGAAGCATCGATGGCTCAGCGGGTAAAGGTACCGTCGGTGCCTCTGCTGACAAGGAGCCATGCACCGAGGCCCCGTCGCTCGGTGGGCTGTCATCACGCTCCACTCTCAGAACCCTAGTTGGATGCCATCGTGGGGCCATCCTCAAAAGAAATAGGTGCGCCACGGTCAGAACTGTATACCTGGTGAGCTGACACAAGTAATCACAAAGAAAACTTGAACACACATGGAATCAATGTTTTCGTGCATTAAGTCAGAAATCAGAAGTCAGGGTCCTGGTGTACGGATACGTCGGTCGTCGCACCAACACTGGACTCCCTGGACTAATATCCACACCCAATACGTTGAACACTATTGCTTCACATAGAAGAAAGATCAGAGTCTGCGGTAGAACCGAACTCCTTTGATACCAATTTGTCACGACCTGCCCTCGGGGCCCGTGCCGTGACTACCCCAAGCCCGCCTTCCATAGGCCAGGGGCTGGCGACTAGCACCAAGGCGTAAATCCCGATAAACAGGGAAGACATTACCTTTGTAAAGTAAACAAGCACCACAGAGTAAACAATTGGAAAAGTAAACACTAAGTAAAAACTGTAACAAGCTGTGCTGAAAGTAAAATGGGCCGAAAATACAAGCCCAACTGTAAAGTACAACTGAATGGAAAAACATCAACTGAAAAGAAAAGTCACAGAATCGAGCCGTCCTCTGGAAGTCCCACCTAAAGGGTGAGCACAGGTAGCCTCCACAGCTCCTCGGTCCAGCCGTCCGCACCGAGCACGTCCCGCCCAGTGGTCCCCCTCCAGGTACTGTCCTGCTCCGCAAGCCTCCACCCTGATCAATGATGTCTGTCATCTGCAACCAACACAATGCAATGCGGGCATAGCCCGTGCAGGGGTGAGTATAAGCTACTCAGTAGGGACCCCGAGACCCCTGAAGGTCTCCCAAAATCCACAAAGGATAACCACAAGGGAATGATACAATCACGAAGTAACAACCGACACTTCTTAGGTATATACCCATTCATATACCAAAGTCATCAATTCCCGTTCGGTTCCAACATCCGAGCCCAAGCACAACCCAGTCCACACAGGAAAGAAAAGTAATCCACATAGGATAGTTCAACACAATCCACAAAGGAGAGTAAATAGTAAATCCACACATGATATTTCAACACAATCCACAAAGGAGATTAAACAGTAAATCCACATAGGATAGTTCAACACAATCCACAAAGGAGAGTAAACAGTAAATCCACACAGGATAGTTCAACACAATCCACAAAGGAGGGTAAACAGGATTCAGCTCACACAGGTATACTTCGTCGAAAAGGTGAAAGGGATGATCAGATATAGATACTGAATCATCTATGCTGGGACCCACTTAGGATACAAGACCAGTTGTCTTCATTGATTCACCTATGCTGGAACCCACATAGGATACAAGACCAGCACTGAATCATCTAAGCTGGGACCCACATAGGATACAAGACCAGCACTCTTCATTGATTCATCTATGTTGGGACCCACATAGGATACAAGACCAGCACTAAATCATCTATGTCGGGACCCACATAGGATACAAGACCAGCACAGCTGGGACCCACATAGGATACAAGACCAACACTCTTCATTGATTCATCTATGCTGGGACCCACATATGATACAAGACCAGCACTGAATCATCTAAGCTGGGACCCACATAGGATACAAGACCAGCACGGCTAGGACCCACATAGGATACAAGACCAGCACTCTTCATCGTCGCAGTCCACTAAGGATCTCTGCATAGTCGTCGTCGCAGTCCACTGAGGATCTCTGCACAATCGTCGTCGTCGAAGTCGCAGCCAGCACTAGGGTTCCCGCACACAGCAAGCTCGTTCGGAGGGTCCGCTCCACGAGCCGAGAGGATGATACATCAACTGACACATAGTCCAGAGTTGATGTATCCCAAAGTTTCGTATCGTCAACAGGAACTCAACGTCGCAGACGGCGCGTCAATCGGACGCCCGGTCTGAGAGATATTGGCTTTTTCGTCCAAGGGGCCCGGTTGGTTTTTAAGGCAAAACAAACCCTAACGTACTCCACCTACATCCAAACCTTGGGCGGAGTGAGCCAAAATATCCGTCTCACTTAGAGGAATCCACCAAAGTCGACGGCACGTCAATCGGACGTCCGGAGCTCAAGATATGAGCGTTTCCGCTGCGAGGGCCCGGTTGGTTTCGTTTACGAACCCACCCGGCCGAACCCAAAGTATTCTGAAACCATGAATGGGATATACCGAAACGCCCGTCTCGATCCAAGGATCGTGTTTCCGCTGACGGTGCGTCGTTCAGAGGCCCGTAGCTCATGTTATGAGCGAAATACTGAAAACATCCGGATACAGGGGGTCTGGGCCCGGGCCGACCCGGCTGGACCCGGTCCGGTCCGGCCAGGGCGCGGCCCGGCCCGGCCGGCCGGCCCGGAGCGGCTCGGCCCGGCCGGCCGGCCCGGAGCGGCTCGGCCGAGCGGCCGACCGAGGGAGCCACGGGGCGCTTCCCCCGTGGGATGAAGATACCGCGGCCCTCGAGGGGCCGCGCTGGAGTCAACGGATGCGGCAAAGGCCGCGTCCCGTGCGTGTGAGCCGGACCCGCGCGGCCGCGGGTCCGCTGGCCGCCTCCGGCCGCCGGCGCCGCCGCGCTGGTGACCCGCGCCGCCGGAGGCTTCCGCGGGCCACCGGAGTTACTCCGGTGGTCTGTTTTCCTTCTTGTCTGCGCCTGTGCTCCTCTGGATTCAGTTCTTCACTGCGGAAACATCAAATCGCCCTTGCGTCACGTTTTGTCGTCGCCCGCCAAATCCGCACAACAACGAAGAACTGCAGAGGGTTGTTGGGCCGTGTTCGTTCGGCCCGCACCCTCCGCATTAGGAGATAACAACCGGGAAGAATAATCAACATATCAAAAAACAATTTTAATAAATTAAAATTGTTCTTATGAAACCAGGTTCTTTATTTTTAAAGAAACGATCATGGAAATATAAAACATTCAATAAAACCCCTACCCCGTCAAGTCGTCGCACGCGCGTTCTTCGTGGATTTGATCTTTGTGGAAGGAGGGGATCGTCGCGTCATCGCGGTATCCGGCGTTGCGTCGACGGACTCTGAGGACCAAGAAACAACAGATTTAATTATAAATAATTAAATCTGTGTGTTGTTATAAGCCACAAAAGAGGTTTAAAAGAAACCTGAAATCTCTTACCTCAAGCAGTTGGTGATCGGAGATTTTACTGCGGAGGAAGGAACGTCGCAGAATAACGTCGCGGGAGAGGAAACGTCAGTGTTGCGGCACACGGCGTCGCATCGTCAATTTCTGAGGGCTCAATGTTCTTCGTGTTCTTCGCGTTCTTCGCATTCTTTGTGAAGGAGGATGAAGAATTCTTGGTTTCTGTCAAATCCTCTCAACGAGTATTTTTTCAGAAGTCGTGCGTTGTTCTTGTTTTATTATTACACCAACGGATTTCAAACAGGTTAAGAAACGAATAAATTAATTCGTAGAATTAATTCAATGAAGAAAACCGCCCAATTAATTGGTGCGTTAAGAATTTAAGAAAACGCGTCAGTTGACTTTCATAATGACGGGTTTTCGCGGGTGCGTTACTTAGCGGAAAAGAAACGGTGGGGCTCGTGCGGGCCCCACCTCACAAATATCCTACCAGAGGGTAGGATATTTTTGGATAGCACCTTATCTGCATCAACTCAGCTTAATCAGCTTTAAGTTGCTTTTAAGTGTCTTAAGTGAAATAAAAATAAAATTGTCACACAACTTTATTTTATTTCATAACTTTAACCCAAAAATTAAAAACCACAACCGAGAAAACAAAACTCCGGAAGAGGCATTTCTAAGAAAATATGGGCACTGCGATTTCATCGGTGGCCTCAGAATTTGATTCCGAGCACCGGTTCAAAAGTTAGAAAAACCCGCTCGTCCGTTCACTGAACGTACCCGAGCCAAACTTCAGAAAATGATTCCGGGCACACCGGGCCTCGGAATCAGGTGCCGTCAGAAACTGCATTCTTGTAAAATTACAAATAAAATTAAGAAAAAAATTTCCTTGATATTTACGGGTCTTTACAATTTTGGTTATTTTGGTGTATTTTATAATTATATTATCCTATTAGGTTGATTTCTAGTTTTCTTCCACTGTATCTCTTTTGTTTGGGCTCACTTTGGTATAAGTAATGTTCTGAATTGTCTTTGGTTAGTTAGTATATAGTTTATCATTAAAATATAAAATCATCCCCCACTAGTCATTGAAACCATTTGGCATTTATTTCAAGCCTTTGGATTCTCGGGTATGTCACCTAAGGCCCTGTAATGACTCGTCGTGTTCCCAAGCCAATGAGAATGAGAGGGTTATTAAATAAATAGTTTGTCAACATAATTTTTGGTGATTTTTAACACCTTTTAAAAATTAGATCCAGAGTTTTTCTAGTCAAAATAAATGAAAATAAAATCATTCTATTTCCAATGGGTAAAAAACCTCATTCCAAAATATATATTTTGAGATATGATAAAATAATAAAGGGAAATATATACTAAAACTTCATAAAAATTACTATAATGATTCATAACTTTATCCACTTTAAAGAATCTAAATTTCATTTTAGGATTCAAATATAGTTTAATTATTGTTCATAAAAGTCTAATTTTTCCAAAAAGACAATAATCATATGATTGGGATGTTTATCGCAAGATTTTTCATTTAAAAATAGAAAATACTAAATTCTACAAATTGTATAATTCTAGATTTATTACAAATATTTTTTGAAATTTCAAAGGAGTATAATGACATTTTCATAATTCGAGTTTTTTAATTGCATTTAAATAAACTTAAAAGCTGCCCAAAAAAATATGTAGCATGAGGATGCAATCTATATAACTTATTTTATAAAAAAATAATTGAGAAGTATGAATATCTATAAACTAAAAATCATTATTCAAAATAAAAGAATACAACATGTCCAAACCAAAATGAGACCATTATATATTTTTATTTATACATTTTCATATCCCAATAGATTTTATATAAACATATTATATTCCATATGAAATAGGAATTATAAAATTTCAATCAATATATCTAATTTTATAATAAAAATACATTGATAAAGTAAAAACTGATTTCTATATAAAATATTGAGGGGGTTTAAAATATTTAAAAACATTTAATTTTAATAGAGAATAACAAACTCCAAAAAAATCCCTCTTTTTAAAATTTCTTCATCAAAATAATATTTTATATAAAAACTCATTCTTTTTTATAAATTTTAAAAAGAAAATATTATGAAATATATCAAATGTTTTTCTGAAAACACAAAGGAAAAACATATATTTTAAATATATAAAACTCTCCAAAAAATCTATAATGAAACTATAATTAAATGATATAAAAAACTAATAAAATAGGTAAGTGCTTCCCTTTATGGAATATAATACTACAAATAAGAACATATCCCTATGAATTTATGTTTTCATTCAAAAGTTTCCACCTATATAAATTTTTTAGATCATATAAAACAAAATTTTAAATAATCAATATATCTTAATGAAATGATATTTTATTTATGTTATAGCCATAATTTTATTAAACAATGATTTAAATGTGAAAGACTCCTTTACAAAATCTAACACAAACACCTTCTGGTACCCATGTTATTTCGGTTCCAATAGTGTTTGTGATGTAATTTTTTAGTAAACCATAAAATTTAAAAACAATAGTATAAGTTACATGAGAATATAAAAGAATTCATTGAGGGAAACTGAGAAAAAATTCATCAACATAATGTCATTACAACCATCATTTGAAGAAAGTAACTATCAAAAACATCACGATTGAACTTTTAACAAAATATTTATAGTACATCTTAGGAATATAATGATTATAACAAAAACCATAAATATCTCTTTTTGGTTTCAACATAGCTAAAGTATTATCACAATTATATTTTCCTTGATCATGGTAAGGAAACATTTATTTCAAATTTACAATTTTCTTATTTATATTAACATTTTTTATCTGAACAATCTCAATTTCATCATAATATTTCAATCTTATAGATGAATCTAAATTTATGAAATAGTAAGTTTTGTTTTCATTCATGCAACTGTTATTCTCTATAATCTTTATTTTACCATTTTCTTAATCAAACTCAATAATATAAATTTTCCACTCTTATTTTTACAAAATAATATTTTCCTTTTATTTATAAACATTCTTATGATCTGTTTTTATATATTAATATTGTTTTAGTGAGATTTTAATTTTCCTCTTGAAAATTATCACATAAATCAATAAATCCTTCAAATTTATAATTATCACAATAAAATATAACAAAATATTCACGACATTGATAATAATAATTAGAACAATTACTAACCTTAATTGATGTTGTTAATAAACAAAAACTAGCATGAATTAACAAATCCTAAAAATGATTAATTACTTGAGGATATTTTCCATCATATAAGGGATACTATTACCTTTTTCACTTGTTGATTCTATACTATAGTTTGATTCATTAATGAAAATTAAACCAGAAAGATAAGAACATTTCATTTAGTTTATTCACTTTTTATCTTTACATTCTTGTCTCAACTTTGGACACTGATATTTATTAGGTATATGTTTCAATCATTCATAATAAATAAAAGTGGATTTACCTTTATTTAAATTCATTTTGATAAATTTATTTCATATTTTTATTTTTTTCATTCGTCACTTTTGGTAGTATTTTTTTCTTTATGTTCCCATGAATTAATTTTGAGACTTGACATAGATCATAATCTTTCTAAGAGAAAGAAGATTCTATGTAATCATTGTAAGAGTTGCCAAAATTATATTTAGTTTTAAAAGTAACACCTTTTCTTTTTTCAAAAGAATCGAGCTCATTATTGTTCAATTCAAGATCATATTTTAATAGTGATTCAATCAAATCATCTAGATAGTATTCTAAAAATCATTTCATTTTTAAATGACTACATTTTTTTATTTTAATTTTTTTGGTAAGGGTAAATGTATACTTTAAATCGAGACAACATTATTCATGGTTTCACCAAGTTTGGCCATTCTATTTATGATCTTTTTGAATCTATTGAACATATCATTCACACTATCATGGTCAGACATTCCAAATTATTGAAATTCAACCTAATTAATTTCAAGCTTATTTATATATAATTTTTTAGTACCATTTGGAATGACATTAAAGGTCTTGTAAATAAAAGATTCTTTTATACAAGAATAAATTTGACTATCCATTATTATATTAAGATAGAAGTAAATATAGTCCATGAAATTGTAATTTAAATCATATTTTTTAGCATAGTTTCTAGTTAAATATTCAAGCATTACATTAGGTACATTTTAATTTCAATACCTAATAGTATATTATAAAATAACATATATTTTAAAAATACCCCCACTATTCCATTCCAATATCTACAATAACTTACATTTCAAATATGTTCTCTCAAAAAAATCAATAATTCAATCTCTTTAGTTTCCATCTCTGAAATACATTTTACTTATTCTAGATAAGGAATATGATACAATTTAAATAAATGAAAAAATATAAACTATGTTAGAAATTTTATTTTTAGGAATATTTGTAATAATAATACATATTTTAAATAAAAATTAAAGAGAGTATACCAAGATATTTCTAAAAGGGTATCCCTTAGATACGAAGTGTTGTTATATGGAAAAGTAATAACATAGTTATGTAATGATTAATAATGGAAATATCTGATACTATGTTTTAGGACAAGAAAGGTTGATTCTCAATGGTCTATAGGGCTAAATAGACCTTAATTAAAATTATGAATGTTATTAAAATTAATCTTCAATGATAAAAGAAAAATAAAATGTGAGAAAATATAGAGAATTTTATAATGGTTCAGTCTAATAGAAATTGTACACTATTCTCACCCCAACTGATGGAGTATGATTCCCACTATTAAATAGATAAAAACTTTTACATATATATAATATAAACCCAGATATTATCACTGGGTTGAATCCAAACCCATGAATTTTTGAGGAGCAATTTCAAACCTAACAACAAACATTTGATTTTACAAGAGCGGATAAAATCCATGATTTTATACATGGAGAATCCCCAACCTAAGTGTTATTCTATTTTATTAAGTGATAATAAATAATTAAATACCTTTTAAAGGGTGTATAACTTGTGATAGAAATAATTAATTACATACCTCTTCCTAGATAGAAATATATTACAATGTTTACAACATGAATGAAACCAAAAAAACTGATGGTGAAAAAAAGTTGATGGTGTCCCTTGTGAATGATGTAGACAGTGTACAATGGGAATTCCAGCTATGGTATACTCCAACTCATCAAGGTGATTTGGTAATTAATGGAGAATTTTTCCTCCAATGGGAGTTCTTCACAATGAATGTAAATATTTTAACATTGGATCACTTGATTGACTTAATGTTATGAACATGTGTGATCATCTATTGTCATTTTCATCCATTTTCTCTATTATGTGCATCGTGAATTCCATTAAATACAATTTTTTTGGACTGCACACTTTAGTAAACTACGAGAATAGTTCAAGGTGATAAAAAATTCATCTAGTAATATCATGAAGATAAAAACATATTATATAAATAAATATATGAATTAAAATTAATTTTAATACAATGTATGAATAACATAAAGAGAGTCTGAAAAATTAAACCATTCAAAAAATCCGCATAAAACTAATCGAATTTATCCCATAAATATCACATAAAAAACTGAAAACATTATATGACCTTTCTCTATACATTCATATAATGTAATAAAATATAACAATCATTTATATATTTAAAAAACATTGAAATTATTTAAAAATTTATTAAATAATTATTAAATAATTAAAATAAATAATTTTAATGCTAATAAATATTTTTAACAAATAATATATTTTTCAATTAATAATGGAACATATCTTAAAAATAATATTAAAAGTTTTATAATGAACCTAAAAACTCATTACATATACTAAACATGATTAATATCCATTTATAAAAAACAATTAGATTAATAATTGTCATCATAATGTAAATATAATATCAAAAATATAAAAAATAGTGCATAAATTGTTTTTGGAGATGTAGTACGAAAATATACCTAATGGTCACACTAAATTTTATATGTGATAATAGAAGAAATTTTTTTTTACATGAATTAGTAAGAAAATATAAATAATGGTAACATAAATTTTGAACTGTTGGTAGCATAAATATTGACCTGAAGGTAGCATATAAATAATTACATGGTAGTTTCTAGAAAAAATTTACCTAACAGAATCAATGATCTATTTCCACTAATATGGAAATAGATATACCGCTAATGGTGGAAGCTGTTATCTCCAAAAATTTGGTGTCACCATTAGAAAATTAGTACTACCAATACAGGAATGGTACCATTGCATTGTGGATCTATTGATTCCATTTCATAGTTCATCTACCATGGTGAAAGCGGTTGAGCTGCTACTACCATGAAATAGTTCTACTGTGATGGATAAGTGGAAGTGCTATCCTTTATTGAAGGATGGTGGTACCATCACCTAATAATAGGTGATGAATGGGGAAAAACTAAAACCATTTCAAGTAGAAGGATAAGGAATGGTTATACCACTATGAAGTGTAATAGGGAACCACAAGCTATTATCTATCTATGTTATCAGTTTATGAATAAGGTGGTATTGTCAAGTGATGCATCTTCTAAGAGGTGTTACCACTTCCCCTATTTAAATAATCTACCATAAATTCCATAAAGTTGATACTTTGAATATTAGATCTACCATAACACTTAATAACATTACACTATACGGTATGAAGAGTTGTTGTCAAGGAGGAAATCAAGGTCCACTAATATATTGGTTTCGTACTTCATGAATATTTTCACGATAGGAGGATGAATTAGTATCACAGTTCCAGGCATTGGTTACTCACTAAGATAGTTTTAGAAGGCTTTCTATGAAGAACCATGAAAGAAGGGCCATGTTTATATTTTTGGTGATGCTGGTTGAATACGAAGCTTGGACGAGGAAACAATTTTTCCTCTTAAAAGAAATAGATGATGAATAGTGGTTATTCAATTTATACAGTATCTTGTCAAAATAAAAATTGATGGTTTACTAGACCATCTAACCATCATATTTATATAATTTTCCATCAAATTAAATGAATATAAAATAATAATCATTCCATTTAATGGGAAAATAACATAATAAACCATCTATAGAGCATGATATGATCAAAACTTTTATTAAAATATATAATAAAATTAAAAACATTATAGTAATAAAAATTTAATCATTTTACAGTATATAAATGGAAATTTAAACCATTATTGTAGTTTAAAAATATTTGGATAAAATTATTAAATTTTCCTCTCAACAAATGGTGTTCAATTTCTAGGTATATATTGGATGTTATCATGAAAAAACATAAGATACTAAATTCTTGATATTGAAAAATTCTAAAAATATTGAAAATACATTGGGAAATTTTTTTTCCCTAAAAACCAATTTTTAGAATTCCATTTATTTTAATTAAATTTAAATAAATATAATATACATCCAAATGAAATAGGTATTGTGAAGATATGATCTATATAACTCATTTTATAATAGAATAACTAATTAAAACTATGATACACTATAAATATAAATTATTGTTGAAACCAAAAACATGTAGAATGTCTAGACACAATTGTGAATATTCTGGATATTAATTTATAATTTTTTTATAACTAAAATTTATATAAACTTCCTATATTTCATATGAAATAGTATTTTTAAAAATACAATAACTATTTGTCATAATATAAATAAAATAGTGAGAAAAAATATTGAATTATACATAAAATATTAAGAGGGTTTAGAATATTCAAAAAATAATATTAATAGAGAACAAAAAAACCACAACACATAGATACTTTGATGATATTTTCTATTCAATTATTAAAACAAATTTAAAAATAATTATATGAAACACATAACCCAACCTAAGGAACCAATTGAGTTTATGATCTTTGAGTGTCATGCATTTCTTACTATGTAGTTACCAAGTGCATATCTCTCCTTACCACCCATAGGAAAATATTGTTAAATCAACCCAAACATAATGTCAGGTGCCCACGTACAACATATTTAAATATTGAAAAATATATAAACTAATAATTCTAGTCATTTGGATCATCTATATATATATATATATATATATATATATATAACGGCTAAAAAACAATGTCATGTTATTAATATATATTCATTAATTCTATCATCTCAAATTGGATGAAACCATAAAATAATTATAACATAAAATCCAAAAATAATATGACCATCAATACACCAATATTTGAATCACATCCCAGTGAAATATTATCCATTGAGATAATGCATTAAATCCCTAAATAATATGTTTTTCAATAATTTTAATAGCCGTTAAAAAATAACCATGTTTTGAACAGAAACTATTTGATAAAATTAGATTAACATAATTCCAAAATATTATCACACTAAAAAAAATGAATTATTAAATCCCCATATACATTTGAGGTCACCTGAAATCCATCATCACTAAAATAAAATAATTAAATACATTAATATAATCAAATAATATTCTATAAAATTGAATAAAACCAAAACCATGTCATTGTGTAAATTTCACTCAAACCATCAAATATGTAATTCCTATATTTCAAAACATTCACTCCACACAAAAAATTGATATAACCCTTTTGAAACAACCTACTCCAATCATATGGGATAGTTGAAAATCAATTTTAAATTATAAATACTCCCCATTTTGATAAATTGTTTCCTATAAAAATACATCTTGTTAAATAAACATATATTTTCTACTTTTTTAGAACCCAAAAAAATATAGTAGAATGAAAATTTCCCTCTTTTAAATATGTGGATACATAAGAGAAAACAACAAATTAATTTTCATCTTATAATAACGTATAATGCATCATCAATATTCAAGAAAAACCCTATTAATGAAAATTTAATTTGTGAAAAAAACATCATTTTCCATATAAAAACATGTAACATTAGATAAACTATAAGAATACAATTTATGAAACCTATAAAGACTAATCGAATTGAAAAATAATTTAAATATAAAATATCATTTGAATATTTTATCTTATTTTCCATGAAATCATTCAAATACAATTTTATATTTTCCCATAAATAGTATAAAAAAAAGAATGCTATTTTTTGAAAGATAATTCTAACCTAAAAGAAATATTAAACATCATTACAAATAATTGTTGAATTTAAAACTACACATGGGAAACACAAAAATTATTCAAAGCATCATCTAAAAAATCACATTAATCTACTAATGTTGACCATCAAAATCCAATTAATTTTTTCATCACATAATATTTCATTTTTTTGAATCTATATATTCTATTAGTTACTTATAATACATTCTAATATTTTCCATATTTACTTAATAATATTGTCAATTTATAATACTAAATACCATATTTTAAGTGAACGTTCATTGAAATCAAATTTTTTATCCATTATCCCTAATAAAATCATTTTTTACCTGTATAGACTATGACAAAATGTCAAGTATATTTTCATATTTTTCATATTAATGTTACCTAACCATAACTTCTTATTATTTTTCATCAAAATCACACAATAAAAATTCTATACTATGTATGATTCAAAAAAATATTTATTTAACAACAATAAAAATAGAATAAATGTTCAATTATTCCTAGTGTATTCATGGTCAATGAATATCACAAACCAGACATATTAAAACATATTCTTCAAAATACCAATCATGGAATTATATGATTTATAATACTCAAATTCAATATCAATACATTATGGATAAGACACTTCACTTAGGAAAACCAAAATAAATCAAAAAAATGTTTTAAATAAACCATATATTCTAAAAATATCTAAAGATATTCTATTATTGTGATAAATACATAGATCGTGCATTTTCCTTATCAAAAACCTCAAATTTGACACATATTATTTTGATGCATACTAATCCATAAACAAACCAAACTTATACAATTTTTAATAACCTAACTTGAGCCATCCACGCAAATCAGAACCCCAATATGAATAAGAATATCACATAGATCAAAGCCCAATCCTATAATTTTGGAAGTCATACTCCTAAAATTTAATGGCTAACACATGATCTGAGTAATAGTAATAAAAACTTATAAGACCATGCAAAATAATTATGTAACAGTTGCATGGTGGAACCATGTATAATGTTTCGTATATAAATAAGTATAAAAATAACACAGTTTTATAATTATTAAAAGGATCCATACTAAAAAACACATAACCACCACTAATAATTACAAGGTGACACCAGATACATTATTCAAATATAACATTGAATTGATCTCATTAACATGAAAATAAAAACAAATATCATCTTGATATTCATTAAGATTCACAAATAAGAGGTATATATTACAAAACAATGGTATTTTCTTTGGGACTTCTTATATATCCTATCCAGATGAAAAAACATTTTATATTATACATTATAATAAAAACCATCCCAAGACATGAAAATTAGTAAAATAAAAACACTATATATCATTAAAAAATAGAATTTATTCTATAAAATACTAAATTTCATTACATAACTAAACCATAATCAAACGTTTTTTTAAAAACAACACATATTATTAAATTATATTTATAATATTACATTAAGACCATTCGGTTTAAACATTTAGGTGTCTCTAACAAAAAAATCAAATATTTTCTATTTGATAAATCCATGAAACTAAAATGTGATTTCTATGCCCTAATTTTCTAATATTATGTGGCCCCTTCCACCACATATAAAATGGATACATAAAAAATTACAACAACCAACCATAAACACCCAATAAAAATATTTAATTTAGTTCATTAACTTATAAAATATTAATTTTTTATATGTGATCATCCTAATAAAAATTATTCCAAACATCACCAGCCTTTTTTATAAAAATTAATCTTTTTGAGATAACTATTACAAAACCTAATATCTATATTTATTTACTATAAAATAAAATTTAAAAAACAAAACAAGGTGATTTACTATGAAACATCTAAAATATTGAAACATTTTAAATCAATATTAAAAAGTTTATTTGTAATTATAACAACTATGTCATACATTTTAATAAAATAAACCTAAAAAGGAGAATCCACCTAATTCATTTAAGTTCCACAATTACATTACCATGTATAAAAAATATCATATAACTCATATAAAAATATTCATGGAAAAAAACCCAAAAATATCATATGTAATATATCTTAACAAAAGAATTGAATTTAATAATAATAATGAAATGAAAACATTGTTATGTAATAATAAAAATGAAAAATATAATAGAATAAATACTAATAATTAATACAAAATTTAACTTATTTACTAAAATGAACAATGATTCATTTTTTTCCATGTCTTATTGCTAACTGAAAAGAAAATCCCTAGAAATAATCCCTACAAACAAATGGAGATTATGTATGAGAAGAGTTAATAATGGGATGAGTCTTTTAGATTAAATCTTGGTGAACTATGTTGAGGGTACCACTATTTAATGAATATAAATTCAACTAAAATGGATCATTTGAATGATTTGGTCAAAAAGGGTGAAAACTATGAATTGTTTTGTTAAAATACAAATTTTTTGAAAACCGTTAAATAATAAATATTTAAATTTGTATTATTTGAAACTATGACTCTTCTGACTTCTATTCAAATACATTAAATGAAAAATATATTACTAGAATTCATGGTAACTTGAGACTATATAGGAAACATAAATTTTATACTTCCATTCACTTCACATTGATTTCAATTCAGAACTTCACTAAACCCTTCCCCACTTCTGAATACCATATTCTAATACTCAATAAGAACTCTCCAACCATAATAAATAGACTAATAATTTTTTTGAATCATTATAAAATTTTTCTATACCTCTATTCATTAAATAATAAAACCTCCAAATATCTCCAACAGTCAAATAATATCACTCTATGAAATACCTAAGACTACCTTTGGCCTTCCATAAGCACAACTATCATCCCATAAGTGATTAACCACACAAAAAAAATTCTATTTTGTATATAAACATATGACCTTTTAATTCAATATATTGCATATTTATTATTTTTATTTTCCTATAAAATATATATATAGTTCCCCATTGTAATATTTCCATAATATTTCCATTTTATAATTTAATTTTTTCAATTAAATTTATATTTAATTGAATTTTTTAAAACATAATATATATATAAACTCTTCTATGAGGTTAACATTTTTTAAAAGGGTGTGGCTGTAGCCTCAATTTATTATTTAAAGAAAATACCTCTTAAGTGTGGGTAGAGGGATACCCATTACATAGTCTGAAAGCCCAAGGAAAAGTGGAATGAATACAAGGATTGAAAGCCCATTTTTTGTCCCAAAGAACCCCTCAGTGAACAATACTGTTATAGTACACACACTACTAGAGTGCCTGCTACAGTACCACTGCCGAAACAGTACCTACTATAGTACCTCTTCCACTATAGTGATGCTACTACTACCATACTACTATAGTGCCCTGCTACGGTACTGCTACAGTGCCCCTGGAATTTTTGTCCCTTCCCCAATTTGATCTTTGGTATTTTGGATGTCGAACAAGAGCCTATTCCACTTGGGTATAGGCGCATTGTCATTCTATAATGTTACCTTCCACCAATATTGTTTTAATTATGTAAATAATATTTATTTATTGGTATTATTTTCTATATAATATCCCCCAATAATTTGTAGTTTCTATATATGAATACATACATTCAATTACAGTTTGGTTAATGATGATCAATTTTTTCATTTTTTTTTGAATTTTTTTATTATGTGACACCCCCCAACCAACCTGAACCCCACTCGGGATAGTGGTGAGTCTAGTGTTCCATAATCAATATACATCAAATATACTTGGGACTCATGACTAGCTTATAATATGTACATCAAACATGATTGGATGACTTATCCTAATGCACCAGTACTGAAACACACATTCAGTAATGGATAAAATAATATAGTCTAGAAAATAAATCAAACTACAATATCTATTTTAAAAAACACAACAATACAAAATGGATTAAAAATGCATAAATTGTATAATAAAAGGATAAAATAAAAAATATATAAACCAAAATGGAACCAAAAAAAATAAATCGAGGTAAAATAATATCTTTAATAAACTAGAACTTTACACAAATTCCAACTGATTCATTCATCAGTGGGACTCACTATGTTCTTGCTTCATAGACACTATTTCAACCAAAAGAAACTCTATAATCTTCATCCACATCATAAGGCATAACACATTTGAGTGAATATCCTATAGAATGGTTATCAAATACACATCGAAAAGGACCCCCTAAAAAAAATTGACAAAAATATAGAAAGACTATTATCTGAAGAATAATACATATAAGGTGAAAAGAAAACCCAAATATGGTCAAAATTTTGGAAACCCGAGTTATAAGAAATCCCCCATCTTATTTCCCATCTGTGGAAGAAATATCCCAAATAAAAAACCCAAGAATGTGACTACCTAACATTATAAATAAATTTACTACCCATAAATGATAGTGGTGGAACCACACCTCACCAAAATTGATTATCGATTAACAATGTAACAATCATTAATGAAATACCAAATCCTCATCATGTAAATATCATTATATGACTTTGAATTGATATACTTAGATATGGGACCCATTAACCATAATTGTATGAATACTTCACTCTATCAATCATTTATGGGACATATTCCCTATTCTAATAACATCACTAGGTGATTTCCTCACCCCATGTGCACTCCAGTCTGGAAACCCAATCCCAATCATCATCCCTACAGAGATATGAACAATATTTTTCTGGGAGTACATCACATTTGAACTCTAATACTGAAGTGTGATTATGTATTGTATTTTATGAGGAAGTAGTTAGGATGGAGTAATTGCTGTATGAAATTTATGTTCTTATAAATAATATGAATACCCTAAAAAATAAAGACAATATACACATTGAGTACTTTTAAGATTTATGTAACGTATCCATTTAGTTATACATTTGTTATATACATTCAATCATTAATCATGAGAAGCTAATATAAATGGTGTGGAAAATATTTTACAAACAATACATAGGAAAATAATACATGATATTTCTGTTTTTATATAGGATGAATTTCAGTTATTACTACTTATACTACATAATATATACTTTTGAGGGAACACAATGAGCTCATCCAACTGAATTATATATAGAATAATATTGGAATTCCAAGCCATGTGGATACGGGTTACACAACATGTGGGAAATCTGGTAAGGTGTGTGACATAAAATAATTGTATGGTGTGTGATACCTATATACACTAATCTTGTAAAGTCATATGTTTTCGATCAAATTTAAAATATCAAATATAATTGATGTTTTCTCTTGGTTGGTGGGAAAAATTGAAATTTTGGTTTTGGATTAAAATTTTGAGAGGTAGAACACTTAAAAATACCATGTTCAGAAAATGTGTCATTCTTGAAGAATATCATGGATATTTCGATGGGTTTCAGAAGGCTCTGGCTTAAATAACCTAATTTTGGGAAAAGGGAGACAAAGTCGCATGATTTGCACATAGTTAGTGCTAATAGTGAACCTCTAACCATGATAAATATTGTATAGGCTTAGATATTATCTAAAATAATCTAGATGGGTCACATGACCATGATATTTTTCTACAAGAAATAGTAAAGGGTTGTGGATTAGCTTCACTCATTTTCTCTTAAAATGCACCATGTTGGGTGAAGTAGTGTTCTATTAGAACTATACTAGTGCATGGTTGGCACATGATAAATATAACTATGTGGATAAACAATTTTCCCTATTAAAATGTGTAAAATTATTATTTTCCCCTTATTTTACCCATAAAACTAAAAATAAATTCCCTTCTCTATTCCAATATGAAAAACATTCGAGATCTCCCCCATGGACACTTCTTGGTTTTTATAGATACTCTCCACCCACGCTTGGAATCTCTTATTTTTAGTTACATTACATCACCCTCTATAAGACTAAGATTCTTATTTATTTCTTTATTCATTTATTTTTTACTTATTAGATTCTATTTCCATGTAATCTCATATTCTCTATTTGAATTGTGCTTGATTATTATTATGATTTCTCTCATTCCAACATGAATCAAAGCCTGATAATGGATGTGTAAAGCTTTTTTTGTGTGTAGTTTGTGGTCTGTGTATCTTTAATTAAATTTTACATTTTTAAAATGTTTCATTGCTTTGCATACTAGATTAATCCATTCCATTCTCTCAAAATTTGGAATACAATATTTAAATTTGTAATCCCTTGTTTGGTATACTCCCATAGACCTTGACATTGTCTAATTTTAAATACCTCGACTAGAACCACTCCTTACCATGTGTTTCTATGAACTCTTAGGAACGCTAATTCATGCCTATGTAATTAAAAAATCTATTGAGGTATGTTTTCATTCTAATATTAATTGAAATGTGAAGTGATTTTATAAATTGTTGAACCCCACAACATATAACCTTTCCCTTGGAATAGAAATTGTTCATTTTAATTAAATTTTGTTGAATGGAATTATATAACGTATTATTACACTTAACCCTCACTAATTGGAAATTATTACTTTTATAGGATTGAGTAACCTTTATAGTTGTGTTATGTTTCCCCCATTAAAATTGGAATGCTAATTTGAGTTATAAAATTGTGAGTGGTATGCCCATGTCACTTGAACCTTGTTTGGGAACGTATAGTGAATGATTTAATGTAATATTCATTTATATAGTATATACATGATGATAATTTTTTATATGTTTAATTTATTAGACAAGGAGATTTATATTATTTAATTGTAATTCATTGGGTATGGAATCCCTTGTCATACACTATTTTTAGGCATGGAGTCCCTTATTCAACATGATTCTTATGAATTAGGTCCCTTATTATACATGATATTTGGGAATGGGATCACATAATTAAAATATGAATCTTATTATTATTATTATTGGTATTATATGTGGAATCCTTGGACTTACGACTAAATCCCTCACTGGTGCTCGTATATCTCTTCATATATATATATGATTACATATATTCATATATATATATACATGATTTCATTTTAAAAATCATTTTGGATTAGGTGGAAGTTGGTATTTCTGGTCAGGTTTCCCTAAGGAACACGAGCCTAACATGACTACATTTATATATTCATAGCTTATTTTTTTACCCCTTCACGATTATTTTTCTATATTAATAGTCTGGATTGTATTAGACACTATATTTTGTGGTCTGCTGTGTTTTTCTCACAACATATTCAGAATTCCATTTGATACCTGGATACACCTCATGTATTCGTGTTCAGGCTTCATGGGCTATTCCTACATGCTTTCTGTTATTATTTATAGATTGGGAGATGACATGGATCTTGTTGTTAAGAATATAGTCTAGATTTTTTAGGGTGGATACATTTATTTACGTTTTTTTCTTTCTATCAAGGACAATTTTAATTATCTAATATATATATTTTATTGTACATTTTATCATGTTCATGAATGGTTCATTTTTAATTTAATATGGATTGTCAAATATTATTTTTATCCACTAATCTATTGTTCATGTACTTTCATTATTCATTATTTTGGATTATGATATGTTTTTACTAGTCTATAGGGTATAGTCTCCCCATTGTTCAACCATTATACCATCATTTCTAGTCTACATCCTCTTGTGTATATGGAAGCAGGCTTGGGGCCACATAGTAAACCAGCTTGGGACACTGTCATAGTGGCTACTAGTTCAGGATATTACAATTATTATTAGAGGTTTCTAATTTATTTTATCTTAAAATTTTTGGATGGTGTACAAGGGACTATAAAAGTGTCGGAACTTCGTAACTAGATCATCTCTAGGTCTCATTATCCCTCACTAGAGGGAAAGAAAATTTTTCTAGAGAAGGGATTGATGTTTATAATGGTTCATTATTACATTTGATTATTATATTAACTTTATTGATTATGTATTTTCTAGTTGCTACTAATTTATGGAATTATTATATTTTACCATATTCTTGGTGTTGAAAGAAAGTATTTATACGTGAATCATCATGGGTATATAGTGATTCGCATGCCATGTATACGTTTTTCCATGTAGCTTACATTACATGAATAACTAATACTTATTGAATGTTCCTTGTTTAATTATTTAACATACATATCTATTTACCCTACTTCGGTTATATTTTTTTGTTTACCTTTGTTTCTATTTACATTGTAGCTTGTAGTTCCTACACTTATTCATTTATCTATCATAGCATGAATTTTTATAATTATGATAAATTATTGGTAATTAAAGTGTTTACATCAACCTAAATGATGGTTTTCCATATTGCTTGATGGTGGCACCTTAATTAACCAATTATGACTTGTTTGATCCATGGACAATTTTTTATTGGGATGAAACTTTTATTATTTTTATTAAATGGGTTCCAATAAGAAAAATTAAATTTTATGTGCTATTATATATCAGGATGGGTAACCTAAATAATCAAAAAAATATACATGAAATTTTTATAATCTAATTATAGTGGTGAAAACCTGGTATCAATTTCATGAATTCTTATTGTAATGTATAAATCCATGGACCATTATAACATCATAATGCTAATTCATCTAAAAAACCATGTATACATATAAAATTTGGTAAACTATGATTCATAAATTATGTGATTACTAATGTTTTATTCTTTACTTGACCTGAGTATTTTGATCCATGTACTTTATGATTATATGGTAATCCTACTAAGTTATTCATTAATCATTAATAAAACAACTATTCTTGATTTAAATTTACATAGAACCAGGTTATTATGATGAGACCCTCATAGGTCACCACTATATTTAAATTATTTTATACTCAACACCATGGGGTTGGGATTCTAATAAATAAGGGGTTGTTTTTTAAAAAATTTGTAGCCACATATACAATATTACATATATGTTTATGGTGTAATCTTACTGAAGTGATCCCCACTTAATTAATAAAACACATTTTCTAGCTAATGATCTATGTTGATTATGAGGCACTGTTCAATTGAAATTCTAGACACAACCTAAAGGTATTTTTCCTCTGTAACATTGAAATGAAATTTTCTTTAACAAATCTTAGATATGAGAACTTAAGGATAAATAATATAGGTAAATGATTCTTGATAGGATGTTTGATATAACTTTCCTATGTATCATGTTTCTTTGGATAAATAATGTTCCAAGCATATTCACCCTTATGATTGGTACATGATGTTCTCAAAACTGAGACATTGAAATTTTACAAAATCAAAAGTTAATTGATCTAATAGCTTAAATTTAACATTTTAGTGGTGTTTATAGCTTCACCCTAATGTAAGGGTAGTTTAAATTTTTTCCATGTGTTACGTAGAATTGGAATGTGGGTTTATCTCATAAGATTATTATTATATAATATGAACATAAATGATAGGTGGTGGATAATAGTTACCTTTTAATATTGAATGTAGTTTAAAGGTAAATGATTTATTCTAAAATATTATTTATCTGATCGGGATAGCTCCCTCTGATATAACATATTTTTAAATTTATATGAAAATATTCAGATGGCAGGTGTTATTAGGGTGTCGTTTGAGTAGGATTGGACTCTAAGTGATGAAACAAAACCCCTAGGTCGATGGGTTGTCTTTCAGTAAGTGTATCCTTATGAGGAATTTGAGCATCATGAAACACTCCAGTTTATAAGGTTTGATAATCA
Source organism: Viscum album (assembly GCA_963277665.1). NCBI lineage: Eukaryota > Viridiplantae > Streptophyta > Magnoliopsida > Santalales > Viscaceae > Viscum > Viscum album. Next base: position 1,826,882,442 of record OY728119.1, on the reverse strand, counting down.
TAAATCATGGTCATCCTTTTTGATGGTCGTGTAACCTTTTATCTTTTATAATGGAGAATAGCTGGAGATTGATCAACTTAGTAATAGTGATGTGTATAACATTACTCTTTGTTGATTCATTTTAATTTTATTGTATGCTAGAAATGTGTATTTCCAGTTATTTTATTTCAATGTATATGCATTATGTGTTGTTATATGTGGTTCCCATCAGTTCATAAATTTTATAGCAAGCCTTGTTATTTCGGTGAACAAGGGATGACATTAAATAAATTTAGTTATCCCACTACCAGGGATGACATTAAATAAATTATATGGTGTTGTCACTTCACTAATTAGAGTTATTTTTGGATTATATGTCTGATCTAGTTTGATTTGAATTGGATATTATCCCTATTCACTTCATTTTGTTCTTTGTGTAAGCATTTTGGCCATATCCATATTCTATGTTCGGTGCTTGATTGAGTAAGTGTCATTAAATGAGTTACCATTCTCATGAAATTAAAACTAAGACACTCTTAAGGTGGGGAGTGTTTCATATATCCTATTAAATCCTTTGCTTCCATTTAAAGGGAGAATGACTATAATGGACTACATATAAATGGTAATAATAGCTTCTAAAAGATGGTGAGCTAGTTGTTTTGAGCTTTCAAGTCTTAGATGTGATAATAAGTTTAAAAAAGTCAACATGAGTATAAAGTAGATATACAATTTGAATTTAAGCACGAGATGAATAAGTGATTTATGATTTTGATGAATTGGAAATATTATCATACTTTCAAGGTAGAACTACAACTAGATATTTTTTTGAGTACTAAACTATTAAGGAATAAGGAGAGTAAGTATGGGGTTATGGTAGTTATTTAGAATGATCATGGGTAGCTTTTCATTTAAAGTGAAATAATTGAGCCTCCAAATACACAATATAATTTTAATCTAGATGTTCCACAATTGGGAAGTCTGTAATGGTTTGAATGAAGCATATATGATACAATAAATGTGTTTCATGTGGTTGAGCTATAATTGTACCTGGTCACACATCATTGGGAAACATGGTCTTAAGGGCTAGTTCAAGAAAAGTATAGATTGTTTTGATTGGTGTGGATTATTAGATCTATACAATGTTATCGATGGTAATTTCTTATTATCATATTTATTCACTCTCTTTTTAATTAAAATAATGTTCCCTATCCTTACATCGAATTGAGTATGATGGAACAACATTAGATTTATTTGGAGATAATGAAGTATGTTTTCTAGTTTATGGGAATGAATTTCATTCAACTTTTGCTTTAGGATCATTTTGAGAAAATAGATATGGTGTAATATATCTCCATAGGATAAAGTAAGATGACCCTCATGTGAGAATGGTCATCGGGTCTTGAGGTTGGTCATTAAACAGTCATTTTGGAACTTTGATGCAATTGGATTATAGAACCAGGGATGGCTTGGCCAGAACACATCCCCATCAGTTACATAGGGACAATGGGGGCGTGCTGGAATGACCTCAATGGACATTAGAATAAAGGCAATAGAATTATGTTTTAATAATATAATGTCCCTTAATGTTGATCATTTTCAAGAATATTCATTCTAAGGAGATTCCAGTTTCATTTTCAAAGTTATTTGAATGTAGCTGGTGCGAAATAACATTGAATGCATCGTCATAGGATACGAGTGTAGTGTAGGAGTTGGGTGTTGAATTTCAGAGAAATGTTTTCAGGAATAGTTAATATTGGTTGATTAAAATTTTACCATTTTAATAAATTAAATTATCAAAATTATATTCATCATGTTAAACTGGGTTTCATAAGTTTGGAATAGTTATAGAATCATTGTTAGGATTTTAGGGACATGATTCAATAGGCAATTATAACGATGAGATTGTCGTGGATCATAATTGGACATGGAATAATTGATCCAATTATGGTATGTTTCATAGGATATATTTTGAAATAAATGATGATGTGGTCATGTCCTAGGTTAGAGGGTATTGGGTGAGAATTTCCTTGATTATTCATTTGTAGTTACAAGTGTTCACTCAGATTTTAGCAGCATGCATACTATGTGATTAGTGTATCCTTTCTAGGTGTGTTGGGTGAGAGAAACAAAAAATTTCCATTTCGGTATGAATACATGACACAAGTAGGTTGGTTGATGTTTTGGTTGTTCCACAAGGCCTCAAGGAGATAAGAAGTTATGGGGTGGGGAGATTGTAATGTACTGTGTTTTGGATTGAGTTGAATGTTCAAAGAGAATTTGAACTTTTCACTTGGAGGATGGGAAAAATTTAAAATTGAGCTTTTGAGTGAAATTATAAGACATATAAGTCATTAAAATGTTGTTTTTGGATTTTGTTTATTGCTTGAGGAATATATCTAATATTTATATGGGTTTCATAGGCATTGGGATTTGAGAACCTAGTTTTGGGTAGAGTTAAAGAATATCACATGGTGAACGCAAAGTTAATGATAACCGTGCAGCCATAACAATGAGTTCCATTGTATAAGAACATGGATTATCTAAAAATTTCAAGATTTTACACAGACCCATTTGGATTAGCTTTATTAAATTAAAGTGGTGAGCATAAGAGCTGTATATGGTTTCTCTAACCATGCGCCTAGTTGTGTAAAGTCGCGTTCTATGAGGGTAGTACTAATATAGAGTTGGTGAAAATTAGTCTAACTATGAATCCAACCCATAATCCCAATTAAAAGGGATTAAATTAATGTTTTGTCATTATTTTCCCACTAAAATTAAACCTTTTTAAATATTTATCCTTTCCCTTATAGAATCCATTCGAGCTCTCCCCCTGTACCCTTCTAGGATTTAATGGATCTTCTCTATTCGATCTTAGAATCCCACATCATTATCTTCATTGGATAACCCTTGGTATGAAAATGATTTTTATTCCTTCATTTATTCATTTTTTTCTAAATTAGATTCTATTTCTATGAGATCTCATATGCCCTATTTGAAGGATGTTTGATGATTCCTTATATTTCTCTCATTCCAGCTCAAATAAATTCTCAATAATGGGTGAGTTAAGCATCCTTGGTTTATAGAAAGTGGAATATCAATCTTTCCTTACTGTCTCTATATTACTAAAATGTTCCATTGTGAGACACATTTTATTTTCCATTAATTTATCCCAAAATTTTAAATCCTTTAATTAAATTGGTTGTCTCTTGTTAGGTATACTCTCATAGGTGATTACATTGTCTATATTCATTTAACTTAACTAGAAAAACCCCTTTGGGTGTGTTTATATAAATGATAATGAATTCCAATCCAGGCCTTTGAAGTTAAACCACCTTTTGTAGTGTGTTGAATTTCAAATATTAATTGAAATATAGCATGAGTTTTTTAAAGATGAATTTCACAACATAGATCTTTTCCATTAGAACAGTAATTGGTTATTTTAATCAAATTGAATTATATAGTATTATAGAATGTATTATAACACTTGGCCCTCATTAATTGAAAAATACCCATTCATTAAGGTTGATTCAGCATTTGAGGTGTGTTTAACTTACCCCCTTTAAAAATTTTAATGTTAATTTGAGTAGATGTAGTGTGAATGGTATGACCATGACACTTTATTTGTTTTTGGGAATTTATAGTGACTGATTTAAAGCATTTTTCCATTATATATTCTTGACATGGGTTTCCTTTTTCCATATGTGTAATTTATTGGACATGATTATCAATATTACTTATTATTAATTGATTAGGAATGGTGTCACATACTATATAGGATTCTTGGGAATGGTTTCCCTTATTATACATGATTCTCAAGAATGGAATCCCTTATTATATATGATCCTTTAGAATGGCATCCATTAATTGTATTTTGAAACATACTATTATTATTACTATTATATCTACTATTATTATCATTATATATCTACATCTTGGTATTATACCTTAGGTACTCACTGGTACATCAATATCTATGAATATATATATATGATTACATATATGAATATATATATATACATGAGGCCTTGTTTAGAGACATTCATGCTTATAATGAAGTAGGTATCGTGGTCGAGGAGTCACTGAGGAACCTGATCCAAACTTGATTAAATTTATTTATTCACTACTAATTTGTTATACATACACACTACTTATTTTATATTCACGGAATGTATTTAATTAGACACTATTGGTAGTGTCCAAATGAGTTTATCAGATACCCTTTTGTGCCACCTTTTGGAAAGTGAAAAGACATCATGGGTGCAGTTTCAAGATTATAGTATATCCTTGATAGCTTGCTGTTATTCTTTGTGGACTAAGACTTGACATAGAACTATGTATAGAGCAATTACTCAAGATTCCATTAGGGGATGGGGTCTTATAATTATTTATTTATCTATCTATCTTGGCCTAATAAATTTACATGTTATATATCTGTCGATGTATGCCATGACATGTTCATTTATGGTTACTTATTCATCTATTATTGATTATCAATTATTATTTTCTCCTGCTGGTCTTTTTCTCATATTCTCCTATTGTTCTTTATTTATGAATCCTCTATGTTATTTACTGATCAAGAGGGTAAAGTATCACCATTTACCAACATTATCCCCATGCTTCTAGTAAAAATAATCTAGTGTATAGGGAGTTTCACTTGAGGCAACTTAGAAACCCATCTTTGGGAATTATTTTAGTGGCTCTCGGGTCTAGAAATTTCACAACCCAACCACCTACAACCACAAAATGTGTAAATCATGTGAAAGAAATATTTGATAAATAATTCATTCAATAAACCTATCCAAAATATTTTCAATATACAAAATGTGTGTTTCATGAACTATATGATATTATATGGTGGAATCCTATTAAAAAAACAAATATTTTATCGATAATCACACATTCATTGTTTTTTTACCACTAATATCTCCCAATTCGCCACCAAATTCCCCATCTATCACTATCATACCATTCTTGGTTGTTTTTATAACATCCTTCATATGAAATATTATTCAAAATTGATTCTCATATGTTCATGACTTTGGTAACATCATTACCCTTCATAATACCATATTATCACACCTTTTAATAATTTATTTTAATCCTTCATGGAACTCGCATGACGCAATCATTACTTTAATACCCAAACATATTACTCATAAACCTGCATGTTGATAATTCATTGATCTATGACATTATCTATTGAACTATTTTTCATATTAAAGGATAGAATATAAAATACAATGATAAAGGGTCAAAATGATGAAGTGAGATCATAATGAAATTTTATATAGGATTGTGTGATACTCTAAAAACAACCATTGGTCACAGATTCACCAATGATGATGAATGCGAGGGGATTAAGAAAAATTGATAATAAAAATAAATTAATTTTTTTGGGACATACCATTATAAGATTATATCCACAACATGGAACCAAACATGTAATTTTCATAAGAATCATTTAAAAAGAAATGAAATCATGTAAATAACCATAACATATTGATTGCATTGGTCACAAGTGATGATATGATATTCATGAACCTCATTGGTGGCCTATGGTATTTTATTTTTTCATTGGATCTATAGATTGTGGGTTCTCCCATGATCTCTCTCCCTACCTATATATATTAATCTATGGTTTATAGTGATTATCCTTAGAGAGAGTGTTTATTAGAAAATATATATTAAAAATTAAGTTTATCAAATATAAACACTTGATAATGAAATGAATAAATCTAATTATTTATTTTCTATCCTTGATGGTCCCATATATAGGATTATAACAATAAATGGGGATTATTATAAACATATGGAAATCCCTCATTTCTATACACAATCATAATTTTATATTACCCATATGAGTGTTTATTTACGTGAAAATAGAGCACTCTTGAGATCACTAGTTTAGACTAAAATACTACCCTTTTAATATATTATTAGTAAGGAACTATGATTCTCTATTAAGGAAAAGAATACATTTAACCAAATATAAATATTATTGACAATAATATAATTGATTGAACATTAAAAATGAAGGTTGATAAAACATCCTTGAATACATGTATTTTCTACCAGTAAAGTGAAACATGCTCAAAAAGGATAGGGTAATAATTTTATAATGTCACTCATTATCCCATATGATCTTCTAATGATTCTCATACTCTCACAAATCGAACACTAGCTTAATCACCCATCTTAATTGACTCTAACCCTACTATTCCTCAATCACTATTAGGTACTCATAGAATGTTTTATCATCCTTGATAAATAGATATTTGAATTAAATGATGTGTGATGAGTCAGGAATATACCCCATATTTTGTAATAAATTAAATACATTGTTTACCAATTATAAATAGAAGATAAATTCTAAGTGATTGAGAATATATCTCTCACCCTGTATAACATTTTTATTGTCCTCATTCACCATAGAGATAACATTCTCCTATAACCATACTTATAAAAATTGTATCACAAAAACATATTCAATAATAAATAATCCCACTACTTAAAATCTAATGGAATCAACTATTATTCTATATATAACTCTGGATGAATATGATATTTTCTTATATAATCCAGCAACACGTACCCCCTCACTATCATCAGTCATACGACCTATGGACCTATCAATGATGTTTCTCAGACCATTTTCTAACAAGGGGATGATATATCAACCTAAGCATTTGACACATATTATTACATTATTTTTTAACATTAATATCCATTAATAAAAAAACAAATATTGTTAGTCGTATTTTCTTTATAAGACTAGGGTCATTATAAATAAAAATAAAATAAACTATTACATCCATATTTTATTCTCTATTGTGAGGTCTCTAATAATTTCAAGTTTCTAAAACTACATATCATACCCTAGGGAATATATAAAATAAAGGGTGATCTAGATATCATAGTAATGGAATAAATATGATAAAGAGTCAAAACATGTGAGTCAAAGGTGTAAAATGATACCATAAAAGACATGGCACATGAGTAATCATATAGAATAATAATATAAATAACATGGTATCATAAGAACATGGTAAATTGGAAATGTGGAAGATACATAAAACATGACATATGCATATGTCAAGAATAATTATTAATACTATATCACATGGTGTGAAGAGTCCCATAATGGATTAGATTTACTCCCTAATCCCATACATAATGTATCATTAGACTAAAACATTATTGAATGTATTAAAGGGATATATAATTCTAGGCACACCCACCACATTCATTTCAAGAACATGCATATGTGTGCCACATAAGGAAATAAATCAAAATTTATGAACCTAATAATTGCCCCTGGAAAGAAAATGGTTTTCATATTCAGACATCATATCATAACCCAAAGAAATTTATTTAAAAATTAATTTGAGAAGTTTTTATAAGGAATCTCTTAAAACATAAATGTAAGAGAGAGTGATAAAGGTATTTATATAAGAGTAATATATATAATCTTTATAATAATTCTATAATAATAAAGGTTATTTTCAAATATGAATAGAAATTCTTTTAAAATGATTAAAACATTCTTGATGAAAATAACATATCCACATTGAAAAAACATTTCAAAAAATATACTTCACAAAATATTAAAAAATTTAATTATTGGAAAATAATATTTGGATAATATAAATGAATATTCATGTTAAATAATAGTCATGATTATGGAAAATACTTTTATATCCATATACATTAAAATAATGATTCTTTTCACATTTTCGGTAAAAAGTCAAGAAGTTTATCATTCATAAAAAAAAGAATGTTACTTTTAAACAATTTTTAAAAATTTAACAATTGTAAAAATTTTAAAAAAAAATTAATAGAATAATATTAAAATCATTTGGAAGCACTTTGAATAAAATATGGTCATGGAAGAGAAAGGGCGTTCAACTGAATAGGTAAAAAAATTTATTTTCCATTAAACAAAAATTTTCAATATTTTAAGTATCAAAGAGTGAAAAATGGTACTATTACATGTAATGTTCATAAATATCTTTATGATAATAAAATGGAAGTTTTTAATTATTAAATTGTCAAATAATTTCTAGTAATGGAAATTTAAGTACCAAAATATACCTAATTAAAATGAGATTGAAACATAAACCCTTACAACGTTAGAAATTATTAAAAACTAACCCCAAAATGAATGAAATTAATTATAAAATAATTTTCCATTAAGTATGAAGGATTTATGATATAATATAAAAATATTTAGTATATAAACACTATAAAATAGAAACAATATTTATAAAATAGCATTTTTCTAAAAGAAAGAAGTTTGGAGATAAGTCCCTTATAAAGATCTCATCGCTAAAGTGAGAGTTAATAAATGAATAGTTTATGTGTATAAAATCTAATTAAAGATATAAAAATATAAAATATAGTATAATATAATCATTGTTTTTTACACAAATAATCTTAGCATAACATAATCGTGGAAGTAAAAATTTGACCTCTGAAATTGAAACTGAGTAAATAAATCCAATACCTTGTGTTTCTATTTAGTTGAGTGATCTTTAACCACATGTATAGAGGTTTTAACATTTTATTAAATTATTCGGTAATCATATTAATATTTATAAATCATATGTTATTAATTTTATAAAATATTATCACCCGTTTGTTAGCAATATTTTATTATCACTATTTTTCATGTGTTAATTACTTTGTTTTCTCATAAATGTTTTATGATGAAAGTTACAGATCTTGAATATCAAAAATATCCATATTCTAAAAAAATTATAATAATTTTATAAATATCATTTATTCATTATATTCTTCGTTAAAATCCTCATTTAATATCCAACCTAAAGAATAAATCGTATTACATCATTTAGATAGTATGGCTAAGTATGCATGAGAGGCGTTACCATTTACTTAATGGGAAAAAGGGAAAGGAAGTTTATTATATATTAATTTACCAGAATAAATATAATGTCATTAATATCAAATATATTCATTAAATTTATCTTTTATTACCATCCATATAATGTGTTAGTGAAAAAAACAATCATGTCACCTTGGGAAGTTGTTGTCCTCCGTACACATGAGCGATGTTATCATATTCCCTACGAAACATAATGTAAGAAAGCATATTTCATAGAATAATTAACATTTTATAATTATATTTTAAGTATAATATACAAAAATTTAATTCATTATTAAATTCATCCTTGATATGTGATGATGGAAAACTAATTATGTCGGTTCGCTAGGTGGTAGTTCATTATACACATGATCAATAATTTGGTTTCCCTTGTGAGGGGGGGAGATGGATATAAGTCATGGCCATAAAATAAAGAAATATCTATATATGGATGAGGCATAGTTTATTATGTAATAATATTTTAATAATAATTTAATGGAGTGTAATAAAGGAAATAAAACACTCGATTGAGGACGTTGCCTTTTCGTTGGACAACTTCTTTAAGTTTGCACCAAAATTATTCTAGTGAACGATTTTTTTTCAAAAAATGATTCTTTTATGAGTTTTTGGAATAAATTTTGTCATTTTGGTAAGTATTTTATTATCTAATTTTTTTTGTAATTTTTAATAGGATAGGAGAGTGAGTGGCATTTATAAATGGGGGAGGCGACACATTCGGAATGTTTGAAAAGAATGAATTCCAAGCTTGCTTTTCCCATTACAGAATTCTATAAAATGTTCCATTTAAAATTATTATGAGATATAATGTCACAAAATTAGCATAATATTGTAATTATACAGTTTTTTGTCATTTTAACCTTTATATTTTTAGTTTAATCCCCCAGAAAAGTCATTTTCACCATAATAATGATATATTATTTTTATTATTTTCATTAATCATTATTTTCCAAAAATAAGTTGACCTTATTATATATTATTATTAATTTTCTTCCAAATATGGAATCCATTTTTATGAATTTAACTTATATATTTTTCATAATTTAATTTAAAATTAATCCTACAGACGTGTCAAAAACCGTTTTTCCAAAATGAAATTTTGAAAGAAAATATGATCTTATATAAAGTATATGAAAAATAAAAAAATTTAATTTAAATTAATATTTATATATATAAGCTATAAATATATTTTAAATATTTAATCATTCGTGGTTATTTAAATTATTTAAAATGTATAATAATTATTTACTTTAAAACCGTTGGAATAAAAAATGTTTTAAAGCCTAAAAATAAATTCATATTAAAACATAGTATAAAGGTGAAATAAATATAATTAACTTGACATAGTATAAATAAATAATACATATATTTATTTTAAATAAAATTAAAATAATAAGGGTACATAATTTATTTAAAATAAATGAAAATTTTAATAAATTTGGTATTTTTTTCTCTTTAGAGAAAAATTAATATTTTTTGAAAAATAACTGAATTTATCCAAAAGTTAATATAAATATTATTATTTCAAAATCTATTTTCATTTTTTAAAATAACTTTTCCGGAATTGGTAGAAATTAATTTTTATTTATGTGTATAAAGAGTGACTAAACCCCTTTTTAGAATAAAATATGTTTTCTTAAAGCATTTATTTATTTTAAAAAAGTTCTTATTTTATTTCTAATTAGTTGATAATGATTAAATTTACTTTATACATTTTTAAACCATAAAAGTATTATAATTTCTTTATTCCTTTTCATTCCAAATAATTTAATGTATTGGTTATAATGGTATACAATATTAGGTTTCATTTAAATTTGTCGGTGTGTGTTCCACAAGCTATTAAAGAGATTGAATTTATTTAAAAAGAAACAAAATCTTATACTATTTGGGTGTTATATTATCTTCTATTTCTGGTGTTACATGTCTTATAAGGTATCTAATATAAGGTTATTCTTTTAAAATATCTTGTTGTATCAATCTACCTACTTATATAAAATTTTCCTCACAATTTAATCTTAATCTCTCAAATCAAGGGTTTATCATTTTAAAATTTCTTTGTGAAAAAACCCCACAAACAAAATTGGGTTAATAAAACATTCTCTTAAGTTAGTAGAATGGGAAATATGAATTTCATCAAATAACTAGGTTTAAAAATAGGATAACATTTGTGGAAATAGAAAACATAGAAAATAAAAATATTTTTTAATCATTATATAGATTGGTAGAGACCATTGATCACAAGAAAGTGAATAATCATGAAAAATTCAACATCCACAAAACAATAAATATGTGATGAATTAAAGGAACATTAATTTATTTGATATAATAGTAATATAATGATATTTTTGTTTCAATATCCTTTTCATATACTTGAGGAATTATCTTTATCTCAAGATAGTGAACACTGGAAAATATAATTACTTCAAATCATATTATTTGATAAACAAAATTTTATCCTTTGGAGTTTTTTCGATCACCCTCAACATCACCTCTTACTCTAAGGAATGAATATATAAAATGAATTTTTTATTCATGATGTATAAAAAATAACCTTTAACATATCATATGATCCAAAAATGAGTAAAAATATATTCATCCCTAATTAATTGAAACAAAAAATATACAAAAATTTGAAATATAATTTCGAATATGAATATAATAATATCAAAAATTGAAAAAAAAACAATGGATTAACATAAATCATTCCTTAAATAAATAACCTTATAACCCAAATAACCTTAATAACTTCAACGTTATATATGGTTTTAAATTCCAAGGTTATCTCATATCATTTCAACTTACATCCTCAAAAACATGATAGTATTCTTTCCAAAGAATCCATTACGTTAAAACTATTGGTTATGTATATATAAACCCAATAAAATTTTTCTAAAAATCAACTTAAGATTTACCCACTGTAACTTATATAAAAAAATGTTGTAATAACTATTATTTCATGTAGTCTAGTAGTAGTCAATGCACCCATATCTCCCATCGGTTGTGGGTCCATACTTTTTGTCCTTTTTGGTTGTGATGGGTTGTTACCCAGCTTGTGTGTTGTCCTATTTCTAAAACCGTGGAAAAACTTATGTGAAAACAATATTCAAAATTCACCATGATCCTATAATATTATCAAGAATAATAATAACATCATAAGAGATAAATTAGTCATCAAATAACTTTTTTAACCACTATAGTTTTATATACACCTCATTCATTTCCAAAAAATCAACTAATTACCGCATCATCAAGAAAATCTCAAATATTATCTTTTTATCAACTAAAGAGTATCACCTTACCATTAAATAACCTTTCTAGGTTATTTGTATCATTAAATTTGTTCTTGAGAATCCAAGACATAAAAAAATCTACAAAACAGTCCTTATATATTTCATGAATTCTAGAACATAGAAATTTCAATCATTCCACTTTATTCTTAAACCATTAAATTAGATTCGTCATCTTTTTCCTCAATACCTCTATACATTCATATGTATTTTGTAGTTTCTTTATAACAAAAATAAACCTTTACTTGTTAAACATTTTTTATCTTCTTTTAGATATTTCCACCTATAGCATCAATTTTAATAATTTCCATACTTTACACATTTAAAACATTCAAATGTTAATGATTCCTTCGTGAAAAGAAATTATTCAATTATGATAACTAAAATTTTTATTTTCTTCTCTAATTATATATTTTGATCCCTTCTTTTCAACACATAAAACATCTTTTCATTCATTTGAGACATTATTTTTAGTTCTCCTTCCCACATTCTCATCCTCTAGGAAACATAATATTAAATCTTCCATGGTCTCCACACCTAAAATATCAACGAACTATGTCCTTCTTTTATTTTGGGAGTTAGAGAGTTGGTTAAGGTGAAATTTGTTAAGCATATATCATGATAAATAATTGCAAATAATCAAAATATCCTTTTCTCCAGTAATCATTTTGTTTGGTTTCTCATAAACACATTACCTATTCCATTCATTATTAGCCCAGTTCCTTTTGGTTTCCACCATTGACAAAAATGGTTAAAAATAAGATAATAATGCTTCAAACTAACCAAGAAAAACATTTAATACAATAAGTAATAACGTATAAATGATAAGTATGCCCTGAATTATGGACCTCTAGGTTTTGATATACTCAATCCATGGTAATGATTTTGATTAGGTTTTCTAACCAAAATATTTTTTCAAGTCCCTCATAATGGATTGTAATGAGTTTTCAAATTTCTTAAATATATCCCCTTATTTTGTTAAACTAGGTTCACAGTAATGCCCATAGTCGTGTAACTAGTAATACTCAAGTAAATCTTGATGCATCTTTTTTGGATTTATTACCCTCTATATACATAAGTTCTAGAACCACATCTACTTATAGTATACCTATAGGGATATAATTTCTCAAAAACCACTCACTTTATACTTCAAAAAAATTCTAGAATATTATAAATAGTTTTATCCATGTATATTTCCCTAGGGTTGTCAATAATGTTTTGTTATCCTAGTTTTAATTTTTTAATCATATTAAATTTGACACCAAATACAGTAAACCAATACTTTTACATAAATTATTTCATGATTTTTAAACATAAATATCCAATAATACAAAACAAGTTAATTGAAGCCTAGTTTCATTGTAAAATTAGGTTTATAATACTTAAAGGGAATCAAAAAAACATTTCATCCATATTTTATTCTCCATATTTTTCTCTCAAATAATTTCAAGCTCCTCAAACTATATATCATATCATAGGGAATACCTATAAGTATGGGGTGAAATAGAAATACCATTAAGGTAATAAACATGATTAGGACACATAACATTTTAGACAAAGGTATAACATTACATCATGAATGATAAAAAACATGATTAATAACATAGAAACAAAATGTAGAAAAAATTGTATCATATGATCATGGTAACTTAAGAAATGTGGTAGTGATATAAAACAGGACCTAATAATAATTCAAGGTTAAATTCCAAGATAATATCACATGGTTGATAGAGACCCATAATGGATTATATTCACTACCTAATCCCATACATGACATCGCTTGAGAATAAAACATTACCTGATTCATTATTGTTATACATAATAATTGGAAAACCCTTAAAATCTATTTATTGTCCATGAATATGTGTTCTACAAAATAAAACAAATCATAAGTTATAAACATAATAATTACCTTTGTAAAGAAAAAGGGTATCATAATATTACCTTATATCATTATCAAATGACATTTCATTAAGAATAAATTTTATAATTGAATATTCGGAATGTATTACGCCATCAATGTAAGAGATATTGAGAAAGGTATATATTTAAGAGAAATATATACATTTTTTATAATCTCTCTATGACATAAATTGTTATTTCCCTTGATGTATAGAAATACTTTTAAAAGGACTAATAATATTATAAATGAAAATAACCATTCCATATTGAAAGGCACTTTCAAAAAACTAAAATTCACAAAAAATATTGATAAAATACTATTATTTTAAAATAATATTGGAAACCTATAATTTAATATCAAATTAAATTATCTTTTATGACCATGGAAATTTTTTTTCATCCAGTGCACATCAAAACAATTATTCCTTGCACATTTTTTGTAAAAAGTCAAGAAGTACCTCATTCAAAAAATGAAAGAAGATTTTTTTAAACAATTTTTTTAATAAAAAAATGGTAAAAATGAATTTGTACAATTTAAAAAGAATATTAGAGACTTTTTAAAAAATTAGTCCACTGCAAATATGGACATGGAAGAGAAAGGGATTTTGATCGAAGATAGAAATAAAGTTGATTTTCCATTAAAATAATTTCTCAATCATTTTATGTACCAAAGAGAAGAAAATGTTAATATTATATGGAATTATAATTAATAAAAAAGGATAATAAAACAAAAGTATTTTATTATGACTTACCAAGTAATATAAAAAAATAGATATTCAAGCATAAATAATCAATATTATAATGGGATTTAAACATAAACCCTTACTAATTTTTAATTTTTTTAATCATAACCCCCATGAAATATGGAAACAAAACATAATTTAATGTCCCATTTATTATTAAATATTCATGGACTAATAAGAAATAAGTAATAATATAAATCCTATAAAAAAACTTGGTGCAAAAATTAACATGTCTCGAAGAATGAAATTTTGAGATGAAACCCTTACAATGATCATATCATTGAAATAGTGATTAATAAATGAAGGAAATATATGTATCACATTTAAATCAACATAAAAAATTTATATAAAACATAAAATAATAAAATATCATTACAGAAATAATCTTCACATAACATAATCAAGGAAGTATAATTTTAACCCATTGATTGATACTCTGTTAATAAATCCCTTACCTTGTGTTTCAATTTAGTTAAGTTCTCATTAACATATAGTATAGTGGTTTTAGACATGTTATTAACCTATTAAATAAAAATATTAATATTTCAAATATAATATATGATTTTTTTATAACATATTTTTGCTCTTTTGTTAACAATAATTTATTATCTCAATTGTTTTGGATGTTAATTGCCCAGTTTTCTCATGCATGTTTTGTAATGAGAGTTACATATCACAAATGAATAAAATTTTATGTCATATCCAAAATAATGTTAATGTAATATATATCTTTTCATTATATGAATATTTATTATTATTATTGAATTTTGAACTTAGAGAAGGAATAACATAGATTCATGGAGATGGTAGTTTGTACAAACGCATGAGAGACGTTATCGTTACCTTAACATGTGAAAGGGTAAAGAATATGATTTTATATTAATTATAAATAATATATATAATTTCATATTTATTATATATATTCCTTAAATTTATCTTTTTTACCTTTCATTTAAAGCATTAATGAAAAATTAATCACATCACTAAGTGGGGGTGTAATCCTCCTAACACACGAGCGAAGATATCATATTTCAAAAAGGTATAATTTAAAGAGGTATTTGTGAAATTATAATTAAAATATTATAATTTTATCATAAATATGATATTTATAAATTATATAAATCATTATATATATCATTGAGAAGTTTTGATGGAAAATGAATTACATCGGTTTGTGAGGCATTAGTCCGACACACACACGATCAAGGGTTTATTTAACATTTATGGGAAGAGGAGATGGAAGTAGGTCATGAATATAAAATTATATACATATGTATATGCAATACACTATGATTTTTATTTCATCATTTTTTAATAAAATTCTATGGTGTTCGAAGTAGAAATAAAATAAAATGCTCGGTTGAGGATGTAAACTTTTCTATGTATAACTTATTTAGGTTTGAACCAAAAGCTTTACTAAATTATGTTTTTGAAAAAAAATTATATGATGATGGTATGTAATTAGATAACTTATTTGGGTATTTATTTGAAAAAACAATTGGTTTTAGGAGATTTAATAGGAGAAGAGAGTGGGTGGTCGTTTAAAAGTGGGGGAAGGAGACATTTGGAATTTTTGAAACAATAGAATTCCAATCATGTTTTTATCATATAAAATGTCTCTAAAAAAGGATATATTATAATATAGCTGATATAATATCTAAATATGGAAAAAAATTGTAATTATGCATGTTTTGGGTCATTTTTAACCCATATATTTTCTGTTTAACCCCGTGTTAAACTCATTTTTACCTTAACCGCGGTAAAGAGATTATTTTTTTCACAATTAGTTGTAGTAAAAAATCACTTAGAATGTTATTATATAATATAAATTATTATTATTCCAAATATAGAACTCATTTTTGGAAATTTTACTCATGGAATTGGAATAAATTAATTCAAAATTAAACTGAGAGACGTGTCAAGAAAAGGTTTTCCAAAAATGCATTTTTAATGAAAAGATGATGTTATATTTACCATATGAAAATTAATCAAACTTAAATGACTTTAAATCAGAAAAAATACATATAATCTATAAATTTTATTCAAATCATTCTTCATTATGTTTTATTTTAATTATTTAAAATTGGGAAACCTTGTGCACTTTAAAACGGTTTTCAGATGAAAAAACGATTATTAAATAAAAAAAAATATAAACTAAAATATAGTATAAAGATAATTTAAATGTAATTAATTTGATTTCATATAACTAAATAATAATTATATTAATTTAAAATAATTTTTTTTTGTAATTTTACTTCATTTTTCAAAAATTAATGATAATTTTATAACAACGTAGATTTTTCACTATTCATGGAAAAATTTATGTCTCAAAAAATAACAAAATTTAACCATATGTTTATAAATATATAATTATTTAAAAAAGATTTTAGTTTTTTAAAATTAACTTTCTGCAATTAGATAAAAAATTATTTTAAATTTTTTGGGGAATAGCATTACTAAACAGCTTTTTAGAATAATATTTTTTTCTAGAAAACATTACTATTTTTAAATAGTTATTATTTTATTTATAATTAGTAGATAAAAATTTAAATTATTTTATAAACATGTATACTATAAAATGTTACCAATTGTTTTAGTCCAATTCATGCCCCAATTTAACAATTATTCTATAATAGTATACTATATTACATTTCATTTAGATTCGAGGTTGTTTATTCTATGAGCTATCAAAGACATTGAATATATTTAAAAAGAGAAAAATCTTGAAGTATTTTGGTGTAACATTCCTTTATAGTAATGGTGTTTCATGTCATATATGATATTTAACATGATGTTCCTATTTTAAAATGTTGGGTGTTATAGGTGGCATATAGGGTCTCTCGTACAAGGGCTCAAAATGTTCAATGAAAATTATATAGTGGTGGATATTTTTGAATTTGAACACCAAAAAGGGAATATAAACATCTATGCTCTACTAAAAAAATAAAATGAAAATTACTAAGGAATCATAGTGGTTCTCTTGGTCTATCCATTTGATTGAGGCTAACTATGAAGTCATCTACAATGGAGTCTCAAAGGTATAATGCAAGAATTTACACAACTGAAACATTAATTGATTATCACCAATAGGTATTATCATCAAGATTAACCCATGAAATAGGAAGATATCATCCATGTATGATCATCCAAAAAACTCCACCAAAATACACACCAAAATAGAGTAGAATTATTCATACTTTTCCATTTCGCCAATGATCATCCAAATTAAATCATGAATTATCAAGGAAAATTGATTAACTATCACAATATCTATAAATAAATAAAAAGTCCCATTTTCACTCACAATACTTAAGGGTTTGGGATAGGCAAGTAAATATCTTTTCTTCCACCTACACCTATAGACAAGTGAATCACCACAATATAATATCAGCAATACTTTTCTTTATACTTTACCTCTATGATACAAATCTAAGGGACTCATACATCTTCATCACAAAATATATTCACCCCTAAGGAAGAAACTTGTAATGTTCAGGAAGGACTGACTCTAAAACCTCAAATTGATAGAATTCCAATCCACCATAACTTCCTACAATCTAGTGGTTTTATAGTGCATAATTTAAACCAAAAAAATTCCCCCATATTCTAAATTTCGTGAATATGAGTAAACTTGGCACCCCAATCATTACACTAAGTCTCAACGGTCACAGAACCTTTTAACAAATTCATAAAACATGAATTTATCAATAGAAATCAATAGGAAAAGTAAATTTGATATATAAGATTAAATGGTTTAGTCTCCCATTCCAAATCCATGGGAGTATAATGAAAACTCTTATTTTACCTTGAAATATAAGGGATAAAAAACCTTATCTTAGGATCATGTGTATATGATTTAATTCAATTCATATTATAACCTGGCCCTACCTCTATTTTATAAAGGTTCACTACGAGTGGATAAACTTGGACTACCAACTATAGTCAATGATCAACCCATTATTAGTGTGGATAAAACTTTGATTACCTATATATTCCACCATGTGAGTCATAGAATCTAGCAGACCCACAAACAGAATCACCATACACTCTTCGGATGTTCATTAACAAAAAGTAATTGTATAAACTTATTGAAGTTGACAACTTCCACTACCTTTAAAATACTATAATTAACTCCTTAATTTATTCCTTTATGTGAGTTAAATTTGGTTAAATAAAGTTGTTTTACTATCCAAAAAATCACCCATATAGAGAATGATTTTGGTATTTCTTAGACATCCACCAACACTTAGAAAAAAAACATCATTTTCCCTAGGTACGAAATGTTCTCTATCACTCTCTTTTAACCTATATCAAATTAAGTCACGCTGCTACCAAATTATTTCAAGAACTAAAACCTTCATCAAAATTGAAATTGAAATTTAATCTGAGCAATATTCTGCAACTCTAACATTTATTCTAATAGTATTTTCTACATGAAAATAAATTTTATATCAATGTTTCTCATTATCACATAAAAAGTTTGGATTTTGAAAAAGGTGGATTGAAATATAACTATTATAGAATAACAATCATTTTTAGTGTTTTTTAAGCTCCTTTATCAGGCCCATTAAAAAAATGAAATATTTTCTAGCTTTAACAAGTTATATATATATTTCTTATGTTGTAGATAAAGTAACTAGAGGTAGAAAAAAAGGTTTCCAAATGACCATTGATCTTCCAAATGAAACCATGAAGCATTTTACCCACTTATGGGTATCTAAATATATAAAAAATACATATCCATAAATATCTAATACAAATAAACTTTTCTAAATTATAAAGATGTATCTTTTGATCCATTTATTTATTATAGTACCCATATCAAATACCTTAATTTTTTCTTTACAAGGTTTGACATAAATAGGTGTATAACTCTCACTATAAATGATATGCCTAGTTTCATTGAAATAATAATATTCATTAAACTTCTTAAAACTGATGTATTGGATACTTTCTCTATGAATCAAGCATCATCATTTGAAGATGCTAAATCTACATTTGATAACATTATTTTTCAGTCAGGGGATGAAAAATATTTACCTATGTTTAACCCAAAATTCATCATCATTTCTAATTATTTCTAAGTTAACATAACTGTGTTGAATTTCTTGTATCTTCTTATCCTCATACCAACAATTTTTTTGGATCAAACCACATCATTAATGTAAAATATTTAGAATGTCAGCAACATTAACTTGGGGGTTTTTGAACTCTCTATATCCTATAGAAACAAGTAATCAATATATGATTTTTGTATGATGTAAGTCTCATGATCCGAAAAACTATGATAAAAGAGTAATTGGTGTTTCTTAATGTGATAAACTAATCAATAATTAATTTTTGAAATTTATAAATTCACTTTAAAGAGGAATGATTCGTGATTTAGAGGCTTATGTTAAAATTATAAAGAAGAACAACATTCTTTTGGACATCAAGACTATCATAGGGTTAATTAATATATCCTCTTTCAAGACATGGTGAATAAAGGAAATAATGACATCCATCTACTCCGACTGTATATCGTTATATGTAATTATACCCAGTATTGTATTGATGGAATTATGATTAACTATATATGAATAATTTTATAGGAAATCATTCCCTTAATTATCCTTTTCATCACTATTTTTCCCTTCATTTCTTACGAATCCTTTTATTTATTCCATAAAGTGGAAACCAATTTATTATCATGTGATCACATTCCCTCCTATAGTTCCAAAAACTATAATATTACATTAATCTTCAATTAATTCATTTTATCCTTCATATTTAACTACCCCTATTTTGAGTAACTAAGTGATCTTTCATCTTCAAGGAATCCAGTTTCCCCCGTATCTATTAGAAGTAAGATATTCAACTTATTTCTATATCTCTAGACTTTTCCCTTGGCTTAGGAAGACCCTCTAAACTCTCCTTAATATTTAACTATTTATTTCACTATAATGTTTCAATCACAATATTCCTCTTCACTAATTTTTCAACACTCAACATCTCCAAACTTCCCCTATGACATAGTAAACCAAGATTATTATAGCATATTGACATCTAGTAAAACATCCATTGAACATGTGGTGATATTATTTATCACTATAATTTTTTAAATTATTTTTCATTCATTTAAAACATCTTAAACTTTAATAGTAATCATTTTTAACTAAACATCTAATCTATATATATTCTTATCCATTATGTGGATATTCATATTGAATATAATAGTAAGATATGTAATGATAAAATGATTTTTATAATCCCACTATCTAAAATAAAATTCATTATTTCAAAATACATTATAAAATTTCCTTTGGATTTTTCCACATTAATATATTTTTCCTCGGTTAATCAAGTGTGTGGGAAATACTTCCAATGAAATTTCTGTAACCAATATTTAAAAACTCACTAAATCATAAATATGAATGTATATTATATCTCATTGTAGATGATGAACATCTATTTTCCATATATTCTAGATCGTTAATCACTTCAATCTAGACGGATTTCTTCATTCCAAATTGAATTCACATAATCATTCCTTATAAGTATATATACGGTTTATTTTCACTACAATTCCATTTTGATTTTTTATCTAGGTCTAGTTAATTTTATCCAACCCCATTCTTACTATAAATGATTTGGAATATTATTTTATAATATTACACTATATTTTCTAGCCTAAGGAACATATAATTTCATATATATTCCTTTTATTCCATTTCTTTATAATTTATAGAAGCATTTAAAACATTAAAATAATGTTCATGTAAATACACACAAACTATCTTTATCACATCATCACTGAATGTGGTTGATTAATGAGATTCACAATGAGACTATACTAGGGATTTTCCCCATATTTCTGAGTTGTCTAATTATAGCTTTTGGGATTTATGCTTCCAACCAATCATGTTAAATGAATGATGCTTATGTTTGACTTTCTCACCTGACTCAAAACATTGGATTCTTTTCTAATAAATTGTGTGTATGCCTTTCCCTAGTAGAACCATTATTTTATCCTCATTGAGGCAATTAATTCATCAATACAAGACCTCCAGATTGTCCAATAGTGAAATTCATTCCATTCCACTTCATTCAAAATTTCATGTTATATCAAGATGTTTCATACCTAAAAAAATTAAACATCCTGATAGATACATGATATATCAATATAAATAGGGTTTGTGTAACATCCTTTAGTGATTGGAAACATTTATTTTATATTTGGATATTAACATCTCCTTTTTTACTATATACAATCAATTATACTCCAAAATGATGAAAGGTACCAAAGCTTCAAGATAAAAATTTGATCATGAACCTATGATTCATTATTTAGTTTAAGGATTCATTGAAGTCTACCACCCATGGATCCACTAAAACATTAATGATAAGTAAATTATTTATTCCTCATTCAATTGGTTTAATGAAAATTATATATTTGGAATCTATCTTTCTAGTTAAATATTTTTTATTACATCAATTTTACTAAATATGATAATTCTTCCAATAATACTATAATCTGAGTTCTAGAAAATTTTACTTTCCTTGAATTATTTCTCAATACTTATCTTATTATTTTCAAAGATTCCTTAACTTATGTGAGAACCCCCATCCTAAATTACTGAATGCATGATCATAAGGTACCTGGACCTCTATTATATGAAGATATTAATTTAGTATCAAATTTATGACATAATTGAGAACCATATCAGTATTTATATAGTAATTATTAACCGTAGTAAGAATATTATCCAAAGAATCCATTAAAGACAAAAAAATCTTTATTTACCAAAAATTATCAATGAATGTATCTTTCAGTACTAAATTTTATTCCATATAATGTTAAATTTTTTCACAATACCTCACACTAACATTTAATTCAATCAACGTACACTAATGAAGAATCTCATAAAGATCATATCGTGTCATTACATTGTTTTTGTAATCATCTACACTAGTGAAACCATTATTTTGTCTTTAGTCTTGTTACCATGATATTGAAGGATACATTTCATTCTAATTCCATTATTTCTAATCCAATTGATTTAATTTTTATTTTTTCTATTAAATTTTATCTAAAGTTTTATTTTTTTTATCAACATAATATATTTTTTAGATCTATTTTGATGATATAGTATTTTTTACAAATCTTCTAGAGTCAATAATCAATTATTTCCTCCAATGGCTCGAAGGCCTTCATTTTTTATTGATTCTTGATAATCCACCTTTCAAGGGGTGAGGTGGAACCCTTAAAAGGCCCGTAGGCGTACGTATTACATGGCCCGTAGGCCTTAGAGGAGGGAATTCATTGCCCATAGGCTTCAAACATTACATACAACCCAACCTAACTACTTGGAACTTCTCCTCCCCAGCATCTTCATCGTGAAATCAGCTCTCCACCTTCACATGGCTGTTCGGCTAGGCATTCTCGTGCATGCACATGCTTATCTCGATGGCAGGTGTCATACCCTCTCATTCTTGCAATCAGTTTAGCTTCTATTATGGTGAAAGCTCCTTACTCATCCTCCTTATAGAGCTTGTTCCTTATAGGTTGTTTGGTTTACATCTTCACTTAAAGGTGTCCCAAAGGCCTTGAGGTGGCCCTAAGGCCTTATTGACCTAAAGTTTTAGGTGGCCCGAAGGCCTTAAAGGACTCAGGGACCAAATCGGTGGCCCGAAGGCCCAAACGGGGGCATATTCCCGGCTTCTACAGTGCCAAACAGTGACTACTACAGGTCCCACTATAGTACCTGCTACATTACTACATAGTTCCTGCTACAATACTGCTACAGTTACCCAGAAATTCTGCCTCCGCCTGGATTTGATCCCTGGTCGCTTGGATTCACTTACATAGTCCTTAACAACCAGGCTAAGGCTCATGTGAGATAATCAATTATTTCAAATTAACATATTACAACTTTTCCATTGTCTGTCATCATATCATCCAATGATAGTAAACCCAACAAGAATCCATATAACGATGTGGAAAAAGGTAATATTTCAAGAAAAACTAGATTTTTTTGATATGTTGGTAATTTTTACCACTTATTTTTTGAATGACTAATAATGCAACTACTTAAGGATAAACATCCAATACATATGAATTTAACACATTCTAGAGATTCTATGTTGTGAGATTTTGACCACCGAGAATTCCACCAAATATTAGTTCACTAGAGAATGGAAAAACTAAGCCTCTAACTCAACACACTAAGTCACATTGCTCACACAATTTTTGTTTAAAGTCACACAACATGTATTAAAAAAAATTAAATGATAATAATGTGGACCCATAATATTTTATAATTTAAACTTTTATCCTACATCCACCATAGAACACTAAAAACTCTTATATAGATTAAATTAACTAATGGTGGAATCAGTTTCACCACCAACCAATGTTTTAATTTAACCCACCATTTGTGTGGGCCAACCTCTGATTAAATGTAATTTACACTTCCTCGTGTTTTCCATCACATAAACCTACAATGGGATTCATAATTCACCCATTGGATGTAACAACCCCAAATCCATTAATTCATTTATAGTGTATAGATTATTAAATTGGAATTAGATACAAGTCATCACATCCAAGAGGAATGAATAATTTATTAGTCTTGAATAACCTGACACGTGGATTATTTCTAATAAACATTAAGAATGAAGTATAAAAAATAGTTAGAGAAATTATTCTTCATCCTTAAATAGATTCAAATATTTAATCTTCATATCAGGGGGATAAGAGACCAAATACGGGGTGATCACAAATATTCAGTAATTTTTATGTACAACATAATATATCATGAGTAAATAAGCCATAATAAATATGTCTAGGTAAATAACAATTCAAATGACATTTAATTAATAACTTGAGAAAAAATGCATGCATGGATGATATCAAATTAGTAATCTCATGGATAGTAAAAACTAAATTCTAAAAGAATGAAATTATTAAAATTATATGTCATTATTTTAGATATCAAGATAAATATTCCATCAATAACATGTGCTACGATAGTTTAAACTATGGGAACACATAAAACAAAAACCCATTTAATGATATATTACATATTTTTCATTAGTGACATATTTTTACATCAAGGGGATATGTAATTAGTATACACACCCATCACAACATGTCAAATTCATTAATGATATATCATATTGACTTAATTCATTATCAATATGTCTTATAAACAAATATATATCATGATTGAAAAATATGGAATATCAATTTTCCCTAATCAGTCAAATAAATTTCAATGTAAAACAACATATGTAAAATTGTATATGGTTTAAGAAATAATCAGATCAATTATTGGTATTTAAGGGAAATTTAATGTTTAATAATCATAAGAAATTAAATTTTTCAATATAATTTTAATATCCATGAGATTAATCAATATATTAGGGATCTCCATAAAAAGTTGATTTTGTAGTACAATCAATTATTTTAAAGAATATATGACAAAAAAATGAAACATTTATTATATGTTTTAATTAATTATTTTTATTTATAATCTATGGAAACTACTATATGAAGATAAAGGCTTTAAAATTTCTATGGTGTTGGGAAGGTTTGTTAACATCAAATATGGTAAAAATATCCCTTTTTGACTTTTTGTAATTGTTGTTAAAAATGACCCCTTTTAGGAAATCATTATAATAATTCATTTAATAACATTTAAAAATTAAAATATTACATAAAATATCCTTTATAAATCATTTTTATAAATAAAATTTGTTCCCTTAAAATAATTTGGATAAATATTTGTATGGATGAAAAATATACTCGATCAAGTGGATAAATAAAATCATATTTTATTTTAAACATTTCTCTTCAAAGAGTAAATTGAATTGAATAACTAACCATACTAAATAAATATATATTCCTATTAAATAACTCAATGGGGAATTATATATACCATATAAAGAAAATATGTGCATATTAACAAATATGTCTCAATGAATTGGAAATTGAGATGAAATCTCTAACATCAAGTTTTACTTGCCTTGTATGTCAACTAACCTATGGTAAGATAAATATAGATATATTACACATAAAAAACTAAAATTTTAATATTCATAATATAATATATTCCCCATTTAAACATTTTACCACCCATTTGTTAACAATATTTTATTATTATCATTATTCCAACTGTTAACTACTTTGTTTTTAAAGTATGATTTTGTTCAATAGTCTTGGTCCATGCATATTTATCATGCTTCCATTATCTTTAGAATGTTATTCAAGATATAAATATCATATATATTCAATATATAGATATATATTATCATCCATAAAATATAGGGAATGAAAAATGAATTTCATCGTTCATGGATATTATAGGCCATAGATACTCATGAACGGTGTTTCCATTTTTTAGATTGATGTAAAAATAGTTAAATAAAAATTAACCATTATAAAATCATTATTATGTCTTATATATAATATATATTCATTAAATACAACCGTATTACCATCAATGTTAAATTTAATTGAAAAAGTTTCACTTCACTTCATGGATGTTGTAGTCCACACGTACGCACGAATGACATTAAAAGTTTCCAAAAGATTATAAAGGAAAATTTTATAAAACAGATAAATATTATAAAAGTTTATTTATGTCATAAATATAATAAATAAACATCAGTTCAATCATCATAACCATCCAAGTTAAATTTTTCTGAAAAAAAAATTACAATGTTATGTAGAGATGGTAAGGCGTAGATACACACATGTGATGTTTTTTAATAGGAAACAAAAGAGACATAAAATAGATATAACATTGTTATAATAATACCCCAATAAGTATATGATAATGTAGTTATTATTTTATTATTATTTTTCAACAAATTAAGTGGAATTAGATGTTCAAATAAACATGAAAGAATTGGTAAAAACAATAACCTCATTTTAGATCACCTCTTAAGGGACTTAGGTTTAGTCTTTTGGAATGACCAGAACCTTTAAAAATTGTTTAACTGTGTTTATAATAGATATATATAAGTTTTTATTTATCTATATTGCTCAACGTGGTGTTATGTATTTAGATAATGGTTGTCCTTTTATAAGTTAGGGGAGGGGAATTCTCAGAATTTCTTAAAGTATTAAATTAATATAAATTAATTTTTATGTCTAAATGGCATTAAATTGATATAATTAGAGGGTAATATTAGTATGAGTTGATATAATGTCATCCAATAATATTTTTATAAGTTTTTTTATGTTTTAACTCTTATCTTTTAGTTTTAACCCCCAACCCCCATCAACCATTTTGACAATTACTAAAATATTAATGTTTTCTACTAATTAAGGGGAAACAATATTACCATAAATGGGAAAAAATGCCATAAATGGACCATGGATGATTTGTTATACCATATATATTTAATTTAGTAGATAATAATATGTTTATGAATTTTAATTCATTTTAAAAATTAATATTTATTATAAAATATCAATATTGTCATTTTAACATTATTTATTTAATTTAACATTAAATATATCAAGGAAAATAAGGATTTATAATTTATTACTTTTACACATTTATAACATGAGATATTTATCTAAATAAATTTTGGAACCCAATAATTCTGTAAAATATTATTTCCTATTGTATTTTTAATTTCAATTGTTTTATATTTCAATTAAATAAATAAATGTTGTTTCAACATTGAGAAATTATTTAAGGTAGTTATTTTTTCACTAAAATTTATAAATAAATTAACATGGAAAAAATATTTTATTTATATTTAAAATTAATATCTATAGTAAAACAGATGTTGTATTATTCCTATCATAAAATATTAATTATTTTAAAATAAGTAAATTGGAATATTTGCATTTATCTCTCACCAAAATATTATAAATGTCAAAAATCAATCCCAAATGCAAATATAGTATTATAATTGATATCTAGATGTTTTTTGATGAGATATACTCATAAAATATAATTAATGCTTGTTTTAGGGTAATTTTCGAGTCTTTATCATATTGACTTAAACCTAAATTACTCAATTTAAACTTACCATGGTGATAATTATTTACTATGGTTACTATAAATAATGGGAAAAAATTCAAAAATACCTAATTTCTGAATACTGAAATCTAGATTCCAAATTCTCTATCAATTTTATTGTGACTCAATTCATATATGTTGAAGAAATTAATTTAAGATAAAATATTAAAACACCCTGAAAGCCATTATTTTAAAAAAGTATTTTCCAGGTAAAAAAGTTTCATTGTACAAAATTAAACAATAAATTCATTTATAATGAACATAATTTGGTTATTAATAATATAATATTTTAAATTTTCTTTAAAACCATTTAAAAATTTGAAACATTATACAGGCTTGAAAAAAAATTAGTTTTCAATAAATATTAGTATTTTTTACCACTCACTGGAAACTCAATCCTTTAAAAAATCACTAGAATTCCCCCCAATATAATTTTTATATGAAGAATCCAAGTATTATTTTCATTTTACCAAATATATTTTATAAAATTACAAGAAAATTAATTTATATTATTTTTTATAGAAAGCAATGAAAATCTTTTTTAAAGTGAATTTATTTCTTAAGCATTAAATAAATTTCGTGAAAATTAATTGATTATTTCCTAATAAATAAAAAATTAGTTAATATTGATTTGGTCATTCATATAAATATATATGGTATATATTTATATCATAATATTCTTAATCTTATTCATTAATACTAATTAAATAGAAAGGTTATAATTATCATATTTAAGTAATAATATTTTGTGGCATGTTTGAGATCGGTGTTGCATATTGTATAAACTAATGAACCTAGTGTTACTTTAAAATATATCTATGTTACATTATCCCACATTGAATTAACTGTTCCCTAAAAATTTTCCATTATTCTCAATAATCAATCATTTGAAATTGGAAAACTCGTTTATGGAAAACCCACATCACAACATGGGTGAATATAACTTCCTCTTAAAAAGAGGGAATGGGAAATAAGAAGGTCACCACAAAACTAGGTTTCATAATATTATAAAATTAAATGGATTTTAATATATGCATATCTAATAGAATAATAAATCCCATGTATAGGTAGATAATGATAGATAACATGGTTAGGATAATGATATTGACCCAAACCCATAGATCTATGATGGGTGAAAAGACCATCAATTCAATGTAAATGACCATAATTAGATATCATCTCAATTTGAAGAACCTTTTCATAGAGTTAAGGAATTATTTACCATATATACTAATAAAATAATGATATATACTTACTATAAAATTATAATTTCTTCCTTTAATCATGTTTTTACTATAATATCAACCTCTCTACAAATAAAGATAATTTAGGATGAATTTTTTAATCTTGGAAAACTAAAATTAACTGTTAATGGAGAATAATTCCTATAAAATAATAGAATTTAATACCTTCTCTATCTTATTACTTTTTAAATCCCAAAATTCTAGAAAATTTAACTTAAAATTCATTAGTCTCTAAAACACCGAGAACAACTCTCAAAGTTAAACATAATCTATTTCATAAATACTTTACATAAGACTGCTCCAAAATATTTTAAAAAAAATTTAATACCCAAAAATATGAAATATTTAATCAAACTTTTTTTCCCATGAAACATATATTTCTCATAGTATCACATACCAAACATGGGAGTACCTTAATCATATATTCTCTTAAAACATACTAATTACATGAATCATAATAAAACCTTAAGGGAAAAAATAATTTTTTCCAAGAATTAACATTATCCTTATTCCTTAAATAAAATCCAATATTAGAAAATATATTTCATAACCACAAAAATATTATTAACTCGATCATAAATTACTTTTTCATCAAATCACTAATCATTTGCACGGTTACCAATACCATACTAATTAATTCATCAATTTCAATTTCACTTTATCCCAACTAATCATTATTAACTCAGCATGAGAAACATATTAGTGGTTATCTTCTCTTTCTTCAGGTATTCTCCAAAATATAACACTTTACCAATAAATAAAATTTCATGACTATTGGTACCATTAGACACATTATTTGAAATAATATATTAAAACTAATATAGAATAACCATTAAATGTTTAACAACTCTTATAACCAAAAATATCCTTGAAAAAATACATCTACCTAATTCTGGAATCTAAAGACGCAATCACCATATTCATTCCACTTGGACTGTTGTGGTTTCATAATCTTATCCTTCTGCCCTAATCTTATTTTTTGGGATGTTCCCTTGATGGTTTGGGAACTATACTGAATAATTCCCCATCACATTATAGTTTAAACATTGAATGTTAGAAGTTTCTATTTTATAATTTAATCTATGTATCAGATTGGCTTTCTCACCGCACTATAAGAGAATCCACATTCCCTTTAAAAAAATTTACTGTGTTTATTTACACAAATATCAAATGTGGAAAGTTATGTCCATACCTAACCTCCTCAATCAGTTACTTTTTCCATTGTTCTCAGTCATCCTATCCTCTAAATTATTTTACTTGAGAGTAATTTTCTTGTAGAATTATTTATCTTTCCTTAAATAACATGACACCATATCATAATATGATGAACACATACTGAGAATTAATTCCCTTGTGATCCTTGTCATAATCCCATAAAAATAGTCAATATTACTTTCAGAATTATATATTTTGTTTGAAGCAAGCTTGGAAGTTATAGTAAATTTATCCTCATACTCCACCCCCACTTTAATCTTCCTTATATTTTAAATTGAGGAATGTCCTTTCTATTTCATCTCACTGTTCTCAGGGGATGTATTTCAAAAAAATACTTCAAAATTTATCCACTCCTTAATTTTTATATCTTTATCTTATTTAGTGTTCTATATTAAATATGGCTATTGTACGACACCTCCATTCAAATAATGAACTACCTTAATAAACTATCCAATTCCATTAAACCACAAATTTTGGAATTTTTTGAGATATTTAATCCATTTCTCATCTATAAATTCATTAGTACTTCCACTAAAATATGGAGACTTTTGTCACATAAAGTAATCTAACATAGGTGAATCAGGTTTTGGAATAGTGGTTTTTTCTTTAAAAGAAAGTATATTATTTACAACATGATTCAAATGACATAATATAGTGATGGTCTACTCGTCTCCTACATCAATTGTATTTGTTTTCTCAAGAGGGAAATCCCTAAACTATATATCGGTATTTATTCTCATTATTACATTAGGAACTATTACAAAATAATGGCACACATTGTGTCAGAACATAATTATAATGAATATTGAACCACAAAAAATTTGATCTGACAAAAAAAATTATTAAATAATATAAGTTAATATCATAATTCTCTTATTAGGAACATTTATTTAAAATAATATTCCAATGGTTTCTACTAAACTTTGTCTGATATGAACTATTAAAATCCCAACACTAGTAACCCAAATCCATTGTATACTTTATTACATTGGACTAAGATACAAGAGATCATGTATCAAAGGAATGAATAGTGTATCACTCTTAAAGTTCCATATATGTACACTCTTCCCATTTTACATTGGCAATAAAATATAAAACATAGTGAGACAAATAGTTCTTAATTATTGAACTCATTATAGGATTTTTTTTCTTTATAACCTGGAGAAAGTAGAACAATTAAATGGTGAGCTCAAATACAATATAATGGTTACGTACAATAGAATATATGATGATAAAAAAGGTTATAATAAATATTTAAAGGAAAAAATAAAAAATGCATGCCATTTAATCAATAATTTGAGAAAAAATATATCCATGGGTAATATAAATGTTTTAATTTCATGGATAATTATAATTGAAATATAAATGAAGAAAATTATTAATATTCTACATCATGAATTCATATGTCATGATATTTATACAATCGATACATTTTGTTAATATAATTTAAATAATGGGTAGGCATACACCAAAAACACATTTAATTCTGGCTTATTATTTTTTTCATGGGACCTATCGATTCTTCCAGGTGATATATAATTGCAGTCCCCACACATCACATCATTCCTAATAAGATCTTCATATATTTAATTATCAATATAAGTCATGAACAATTATACCTATCAAAAAATATATGCATTGAGTAAATAATAAGGAATATTAATATTTCCCAAGTCAGTAAGATAAATTCAAATGTAAAACATAATTTATTATATTGGTATATGGATTATGTAATATTCAAATTCATTATGTATATTAAAGGGAAATATAATGTTAAATTATCACATTAAATTTAATGTTTCAAGATAAAGTTAATATCCATGTGATTAATCAGGAGATGATATAACATTATCAAAAAGTTGATTTTGTAGTAAAATTGATTATTTTAAGGAATGAATAAAAATAGATATGAAACATCTAAAATTTGTTTTTATTAAATAGTCTTATTTTGAAACATTGAAATATTTTATAATAATTTAATGGGTATAAAAAAGTTATGGAGGTGGGAAGGTCTATTTATTCCATATATGATAAAAAGAATTACTTTTTTCTTTTTGTTAAAAGAGATATAAATGAGCCATTTTAAGAAATACTTATAAATATTATTATTTATACAATGTAAAAATTTCAAGGATAAAATAAAATATCCTTTATAAATCATTTTTATAAATAAAAAATATTTTTTTAAACAATTTTGAAAAATATTTATATGGAATAAAAATAATGGTGGTTAAGAAGAGAA
Source organism: Viscum album (assembly GCA_963277665.1). Lineage (NCBI taxonomy): Eukaryota > Viridiplantae > Streptophyta > Magnoliopsida > Santalales > Viscaceae > Viscum > Viscum album. Next base: position 1,826,849,912 of record OY728119.1, on the reverse strand, counting down.
ATAAGAAGGAATTTTGTTTTTAAACATTCTTCATGAAATATTAAGTCGAATTGAATCATTTATAATAATAAATATATATATTCATCTTAAATAACTCAAATGGGTAGTACATACACCACATAAAATTGAATAGGCCCATATTACCAAATATGTCTCAATGGAGTGGAAATTCAAATGAAATCCCTTAACTTGTGTTTGAATTTCCTCATAGGTGATCTGACCTCAAATATAATAAATTTAAATTTATTATAATTACATACCTAAACCGTATTTATATCTATTATATAATATATGATATATTAATAACATTGTTTCTCCTATTTGTCAATGATCCTTTATTCTTATAATTATTTCGGATGTTAACTGAATTGTTGTTTAAGTATGTTTTTATTTTTGTAGTCTTGTTACTTGCATCATTATTATGGTTCCAAAATATTATGATTATTATTAAAGATATAAAAATAATATATATTCAATGTATATTTTTAGAGGTTCATCTATAAATTATTGAGATAGAAAAATTAATTACATAATTCATGGAGATATTAGACCATATGTACATGTAAACGCCTTTTCATTTTTATATGGATGAAAAAAAATAAAGGTAAACTAAAATTAGAATTTTTAAATTCATTAATATGTCATATACGACATATATATTCATTAAAAATGACCTTATTATCATTCATGTAATATGTAAATGAAAAACGTTCCAGATCACCTCGTGGAGGTGGTAGTCCACATATAAAAATGAAAGATGTTGCAATGTTACAAAAGGTTGTAATGTAAGAAGGTATATATGAGATTATAATTATATAAGAATATATATTTCATTAATTTCACATATAAAAATATTTTTATCTTTATAACCATCCAATTTAAGTGGTGATGAAAAATGAATTACACCAATATGCGGATATGGTAAGTCGTACCTACATATGAGCAATGTTTTCACTTTTAATATAAAGAAAAAGAGATAGAAAATGGATTTCCTATAATTTTAATAACATATTAGTATATTTATGATATTATATTTACTATTTTATGATTGTTACAACACATTAAGTGGAAATAAGACGAAAAAAAACATGAATAACTAGACAAATATGATTACTTCTTTTTAGACATCCTGTTAAAGGACTTAGGCTTCCACATTCGGAATGAATATAACAACTTAAACATGGATAAGGGGGTTTGTACGATAAATTTAATGTTGTTTTTGGACTACATGGATTAAAGTGCTATGATGATTTAAGAAAAGGGGTTTCCCAATATAATTTAGGGGTGGGGCATTCTTGTAATTTCAAAATGTATTAAATTAATATAAAATTTTTTATGTCAAAAAGGATCTATATTTATATAATAAAAAAAGAAATTGATTATGAGTAAAAATCCTATCATATAATAAAATATGTATAGTTTTTTTCTATGTTTTAACCATTATGGTTTATTTTTAACCCAATGTTATCCTTTTTGACAATTACTACAATATTAAAATTTTCTACAGTTTTAGGGTTAAGAATGTTACCATAAAAGTATAAAAGACCCATTAATGCACCATTTTTTATGTATGAAGCCATATAAAATTCATTTTTTATAACATAATATTTTTATGATATTTAAATCATTTATTGAATTATTAATTATTTTAAAATTTTATCAACGTTATTTAACACTATTCAGTAAATTTAATGTTAAATAAATAAAGAAATATATGGAATTATAATATAATACTTTCAGAAAATATTAAAATTTTATATTAATATAAAAAAATTGTGGAACTCAATATTTCATTCAATTTATATTACTTCTAGTTTTTGTATTATTTATTTTATTTTTCTATTAATTAAATAAATCATGTGTTGATGTTTCACAAGCATTTAATGTAATTATATCAACACTAAAAATTATTAATAAAATACAATGATAAAAAATAAAACTTTTATATTAAAAATTACTCTTTATAATATAACATAAGTTTTAATTATCCATCTCATAAAATATTTTTGATATTAAAATAAGAAAAGTGACATTGTTATCTTTATCATTCGGTTAAATATTATAACCGTCAAAATTATGGTTGCAACAGAAGCTCATATATTAGATATTTTGATTTTTATGGATTATATATACTCATCAAATAAAATTAATAAAGTTTTTTGGGACATTTTTCAGTCCTAATCATATTGTTCACAATTAAACAATTTATCGTTACCGTGAGGATAATTATTTATTATGGTTAAAATTCATAATGATAAGAAATAAAATTGACCTATTTATAAAACTTGGACCTTATAATTCCAAATACTGCATATATTTTTAAGGATTCAATACCTATATCTAGAAAATAGTAAGTTAATGTAAACATGAAAATTGCAAAGAATAAATGTTTTCCAAAAAAAACCTTTTTAAGTATAATAATGTTTTTATAAAAAATCAAAAATGAAATTACAGACATTGACCTTAATTTTTTTATTTATAATATAATATATCTAATTTTACATCCAAACAATTTTATGAAAAAATAAACATTTTTACATCTTGAAACTAAAATACAATTGTAAATCAAAAGTAGTATTTCTTATTATTCATTGTAAAATCAATCTTTTTAGAAAAATCCCAAAAATTCACACAATGAAAATATTTATATAATGATTTCAAAAATTAAGTTCATTTAATCATATAAATTATATATAATTTGGGAATATTAATTATATTATTTGTTCATATGAACCAATAAAAAAACCTTTTGAGGAAATTGTATTTCTGAAGCATAAAATAAAATTACAGAAAATTCAGTACTTATTTCTTCTAAATTAGTAAATTAATTTGTATTGAGTAGGTATATTATATATATATATATATATATACTGTAATATAGTTTATAGTATTCATACCCTCCAATTGAATGGCTAGGTTATAACACGTATATTCAAATAATAATATTTTATGGTTCATTTAAGCTCGGTGTTGTTTGTTGTATACACTATTGAACATAGTGTTTTTTTAAAATCTTGGGAAAGTTACATTAGAATTTCATCACCATTCTAAAATATTATATTCATTCAAAATAAGTCTACTTACAATTTCTAGATAATACAATAAGGAACTTCGAGAGTTCCTTATTCTAGTGAGTTTAATCCTGTTACCTCAAAAGGTTTGAAAATCCTAACATTGAACCCCCACCCCACATAAAAAACTCCCCTCACAGCCTGGTTGGAACTAAATTCCTCTATCATAAAAGGATGCGGTTCTTAATAACTTTATAATATCAATCAAGTTCATCAATTATGGATATCATGTCATACAAGACCCTATAGTACATATATATCAGAAGGCCCTCCCCCACCTTCTAAATTAGTGGAGAAATTAACACTATCATTTAAAGATATGACATATCTCCATTATAACTAATTAATAAATGAAATGATTCTAATAGATTAGATTCCTCCTCCAACATCTATTTACAAGACATCCATCTAGTTAAAATTGTAACCGCATTGCATTTTCTTGGAGTATAGACAATCTCAAAGTCATAGATTAACTAAAACTCAGACTAACTCCTCTACCTCAGATTTGGGACTCTATTTTTAAAGATAAACCTAAGAATCTTATGATCCATATAAAAAATATATATCACTGAAAGGGTGATGTCTCTAATTAATTATGGATTACAATTCCCCTTCCATCTCTATATCATGGGTCATATAGTTATACTCATTTTCTCTCAAATCAAATGACCTATAAGAAATCAATACATATATATCAATCAACACAAATATGAGACCAAATCAAGAGGTGTCATAAAATAAAACATACTCTACACATTCCAATCAAGTACTTGGAATATAATCAATCTTCATTATTAGTGTCATCTCCATAAAATAACTCTGACACAATACCAAAAAATAAAGGTATTTCCCTTTCAGTATTATTGTAGTCATGTTATATGTAATATTTTAGTAATTTTCCAGAAATCCATGGTATTGACCATCCCATATAATGAATTTATACACCCAAATAATGTTATTTTGTGGATCTTGAAAAATAATTGAATTGATATTCTCTATTTCAATGTCTACTAAACCATATGATATGAAAATCATATAGATTTGGACTTATAGAATCTAAACCAATCATTTCTTGAAATTTTAATACATTTATCTACCTTTCTTCTCTTCAAGGGAAACCAGGTGTTGCTCAACATGTTTATTTTTAATCACTAATGATAAATGGATATTGAAATTGAATACAAATACAAATACCAACTGGTAATTGAATTTTGGAATGATCCTATTCAAGAGATGTATTAACAAAACTATAGAATTCATCACACCTAAGGGAATCACTGGGAACTCCAAATTCTAATAGTGACACATGAATATAATCACTAGAATATAATTATCCTATAACTTATGATGTTTATATCTAGAACTAAGATCAGTCATAAATAAATTCTTTTCTTTTTTGAGTTGGTTAAAGTTTTCACGAATCCTCAGTAGTGTGTGTTGTTTCATTACTATCACTTCCTTCAGTAAGAAATAGTTAAAATAATGTCTCATTCTTCCATTCACATTTTTTTTAAGTAATAGAGGCCAATTAGTGGTAAAATAGTTGTAAGGGAACATTTATATCTAAGGACCTTCAAATTATACGTTTACCTTCTTGATATCTACATGTGACATCTGATAATCATCAATATATATCATTGTGGCTTTGGGATAAAAATTAATGATAAATTATTTCTCCCAATGGGTGGGAAACCACGAAATATCCCTAAAAATATTTTGTAAATACTAATTTTTGAATGTGTGAAGATAATAATCGTAATATTAAACTACAAATATATCAAAATTCATCAAATGATATGTGATTAACTACATCTTCTCATACATTGTTCTCTCACACCGCGACTAAAGGTCCCCCTCACGAACGACTGAAATTCTTGACCCTTTTATATGAATCCACACTATTTTCTGTATGTAAATCGATACTAAGGAATGTATGGATGATAATAATTCTATAAATAGGATTATTTTGTTGGAATTAATCGCAGATACAAAGGGGTCTAATTGAAACTACAGTACATTATGAACATCATCGCATTATTAGAAGAAGTGGGAGAGAATGTAATCTGATCCAATGAGATTCTGTAGCCGAATAATTCAATCTAGATACACCAATGTGATTTTTTATCTCATAAAATTATTATGTATCTATAATTTAGTAGATCATATAAGTATCAATTTATATAAGTTCCCTTATAAAGAAGAATCAAATCATGCCTCAAATTACATTATATGATATCAGGTTATAACCCTTCAGATAAAACATCTAGATACATCCATGACTATTATCTTCCTAATTGTAGAATGGATTATCCAAGGGTGAGGGTGGTTGAATATTGAAATACACCTCTCTCCTCCTATCAATGAAATACCTACCATATTGATATTATCTCCTCCTAATGGGTCACCCATTCTTCTATAGGTCTTTCATAGTGGTTTCATTTCATCTTATATAGATATCCATCTACTTCCTGAATCATCTATACTATAAATTGGTTTGAGAAGTTGGGATTTATATATACCCTTTATTTATATCCATTGAAACTCTATTATATTTTCTTAATGAATCATCGATGTCACTACTGAGGTGTAAATCCATTGGTATGAAACAAAAAATTAAAATAATTTAGAATTATAATAATGATTCCTTATATTGGTTATAAATAGATGAAGGTTACTCCCTAAAATGTACTCAAATAGTAAATGTTACATGATACCCCGCTATTATGAATCTATTGACAAACAAGTATCTCACTATAAACATAGAATTTGTGTTAATATCGATAGGAATAAAATTTTATCATTTGTATCAATGAAGGCCACACTCAAAAATTTAAACCTGATAGAACCTATTAGAAAATTAAAGAGGATTACACCTGCAGAGTGGGGTAAATCATGGTACATAAGTTAAAATAAATTATTTACCTTATGATGATATTTTTCTCTCACCTTGTGGAAAAAATCATTCTATCACTACATTTACTCTCATAGAGAAATGAAATTAATAAAGAAAACAATGCAAATTACATGGTTCACTCACATGGGATTTTCCAAGGGGCATACATGAAATTGTTTTTATGCACTGAGTACTCTAAATTCCCCTTCATTTAATATATATTTTTGAGTGGTATCACTAACCTCCTAGTTCACTCCCACGAATAAGTGAAGGAATCACTACTCTCCTCCATCAATGAACTTACTACTCCAATATTTGAATCTGTTTTTCTTCAAATGAATATAATGAAAATATCCAACAATTTAGGTATTTCTATATAGAACTAATAAAGCAAATAATTATTGAGAATAGGGATCTTGGAACACCACCTTCTCAGACCTTAAACCTTATAGATGAGATCTATAAAAACCTTCTAGTGTTATCCTTGTGTATTTTATCCCTCATAAGAATTGTGGCATGTATTTAGGATCCTCAAGTATTTTTTTAATGATTAAATCTTTTGAGACTTCCCATTTAAAGTCAAGGACTCCAAAAATACTCTACATATATCAAGTTGAAACTATTTGGATATTCCTAAAATTAATATTTCCTTGAAAATATCTCCAACTATACAGTATGTGTTTTCATAAAATATAGATGTCTGAATCTATTTTGTGTCATACTCTTGGTCATCAGCTTTAAAATTCTTTAAGAACCTCATTCATAAAACTAACATCAGATATAGTTTAATCTTTAGATATATAATACCATACATATTCATTAATCTTTAATTGTAGAGGGATAACTCAATTTCCATTGAACATTCAACATATCCAATGGTTGAGGATGTCCACATAATCACTTTTCGCACATAATTGACATTTCTATATAGATATTTCGTGTACCAGTTCTGTCCATGTACCCTATTTTCTCACCTAGCCATCTTGGACATGTATTTTTATTGGTTGTATACCCGATTGGATCATAAATACATTTGGCCCACATAGTCATTTTTCCCATGTAATCAATTTTCAAACTTAACTATCTATCTCATGTAGAAAATCTCCTCCTATAATGGCCACTTACCAAATTTCCATGAAACTTATATTTTTAACATATCCACTTGGAAACAAATCTTTCCCAAAATAGTAAGGTTCAACAATCACCCCCATAGATATCTGGGAAAGTTGACTTGATTTATTTGAAAATATCACATTGAAAATCCATTTTCCACTTCTCCCCCAAATTTCTAATAAAATTAAATGGTTTACCTAATGATAAACCTCACCATAGAGAACTTGGTATGTCAAATGATTTTTAAGAGTAGTGATTGTTGTCTTGGGGTAGGAACTAAGTGACTTATCTAACATCTATAAGGTTTTCTATATACCACACATATACACCTAACTTGAATTTGATATAATATTCCTATTTTAATCACCTCTAATCCTATATAAAACATTTATACATTTATCCCCCTTATAATAAAGACACTATGATATCACTTCTCTAAAATGTTTTTTAAGATAGGGTATGAAAATAAACAATGGTGGGGAAAGAATACTCACCTTTATAATGGAATAAAATATAGTGAATGGTGGTCTATCTACTACTAAATGAAGTGGATGAATATGGTAAAAATCAAGGGTCAAGTGATACTTATCAGATACAATTTTGTGTAGTGACTTTGTCTTGTTATCAACTACTCTATCTTGTGTTTACACATTCTCCAAAAATACAGATCCTTTCTCCACCTTCTCTTGGATGAAATGATATTTAATATAAATTTTCATGGAATGTAAATATTGGATAATATATTTTATAATATTTATCAAACATGAGTTTTCACACTTTATTTGGAAAGTATAAATCACTTAAATACCCAATTACCATGTTCATATATCATCCATAACAATTGGGTGAACACTTGAGTGGAAGCAACGTACTCAACCACATTAATGCTAAAAGATAGATATTATAACCTCATAATTTTCTATGATATAGATGACCTCCCAAGATAAAAATAACCACTAGAAGTTTATTTTATGGACCGGCATTAGAAAATCCTACTACAATATTTTTTTCTTCATTGTGATAGAATAAACCATAGTTCATTGATTATTGAATACATCAAATTATTCTTTACAATGATTTCATGAGGATATCATGGGGAACACTCTAAAAATGATAATCCTAGAAAGTGGAAAATATAATATCAAGTTGAGTGGTTGTTAAATTGAGTAAATTTATTATAATTCCCTGGTAAATTATCACATCAACCTTATCTCCTTGCTTATCCTTGGATAATTTCATTCATCCATCCCCCAAAATTAATATGGGACTAGATTTTTATATCATGAATATTCTCAAAATATCCATCAAATATTTATTTTGACAAATAAATATACCATTCTTTCATTGAATTACATTCAACCAACAAAAATTGAAATTTCACCAATTATAGATATCTTGAATTCATACATCATTAGTTTAAAAAACTATATAAATTAATCATCATCCAACCTCTAAAAATTATGTCATAAACATATATAAGAACAATAAAACATAGTTCATTCTAATTCTTGATGTAGAAGTTGTGATAAAAACCTTATCTATTAAAACTATTCATCTTTAAACATTGATATAAATCTGAATACCTAGCAATCAGTTGATGTTTGCGTCCATAAAAATACTTAATTATTCAACATTCTTTACCTTTAACTTCATCAATGAGAAATATGTCTTTTTCTTAATGTGACATACATCTTTATGGAAACCATTAAAGGAGTATTTGAAATAAATTTTATATAATTTTAAATCCATTTGAATCTTTATGGAATGGAAAATTTGAATATGTTCAATTTTTGCTAAAGATTCATACATATCATCAATATAAATTATTTAAATTTGGGAATACCCACTGAACACATGTTGAGATTTTTTTCAAATAAATTTTTCTTCTTTGTTATGATTATTTTGGACACTAACTTGGTTCTCATGAAATTATTGTCCCTCAGTCATGGAAACATATCATGTTTCACTGTTCCTTATTTTTTCAAGCTCTTCATCCAAATACTTGACCCAACACACTTAATTTGAGACATCTTTTAATGATTTCTATTTAAGAAATGATATTATTGAAACCTACCACTGAGCATTCATTAATATTATTCATACCATGTTTTTTGGTCTCCAATTATTTTTATTTTGGTTATTTCATACATACATGTTTGTATCCCTAATCCTACCATAAATGTTTCACATTATTCATAGTATGAGTAATCAAAACAACTCTCTTTATTCCATTTAACTCTCCCTAAAATTTGTTCCTTTTCAACCCCATTATATTACACAAATCATTTTTCACATGAAATTTATATATTTTATTATGAAATTTTACCAATTTTGATTACTAAAACATCATTTCTTTTGACCAATGCTTTCAAGTCTCTTTTTTTAACACATATATGTATTACTCATTGGTGAGTATCAAAAACATTTCCTTAATCTCCATGATCATAAAATTTTCTACTTTTATCCTTATTGAGGATAAAAAGATTACTTCTAAATTCCTTGAAGTACTTGAGTGTATGATTATTTATATAACATTATTATATATTTATTTCTAACTTAATTTAAATAAAAAACATTGTATGAGGTTTATACTACTATAATAACAACATTTATCCAATATCATTCTGGAAAAAAATCAATTAGCAATGATCAGGAAATTTAATAGATTATATAATTCATCGTTCCATTAACCCATTTTGTGGGGGTGTTCCAATAGTTGAGATATGATATTGATTTCCATGATTATAAAAATACTATTCAACCTGATGATTTGAAAATTTAGTCCCATTATAAATTCTAAACTTATGAACTGTCACACTAAGAATATTTTCAGTTATCCTATGATATGAAGTGGTGAAACTAAACATATTTACCTTTTATGTGATAGAAATAATTTATAACATATTTATGAAATCATCAAAAAAAATAAATATAATACCAATTTTCATCCATCACATTGTTTGAGACTGAATCACAAACATCCTTGTGAACCAATTTGAGAAATCTTCATACTTTTCTCTTACTTAACTTTTAATATTTCTAGATAATAATCCCATTTTCTCATTAATCATATAGGTGTGGGTGATCATATGTGATATGGGGAATATCATGTGCTCCATTTATCTTTACCAACCTATGCATATATTTTTTGGATCAAATAAACAATATGCATATTCCATATCATGTTCTTCTCTATAGATATCATGAATATGTTTTCCTCTCTAAAAAAAATAAATTTCACATGGTCATTTTTTTCTATAGCATAAGTGAATTATCATTATATTTGATAGTGAATACATTTTCATTGTATTCCATTACATATCCACAGTAACATAATTACCTTTTAATGAGGACAATATAATGTAGCCCATAAACCAAAAAAAAATATCTATCTACCTAAGATATTTTCCTCCAATTCTAGTGTTTCAATAAAAAAAGCATTTAACACCCATGGCATATAAAATGGAGAGACACATTCTTTATTATGCCTGAAATTCATAATGAAATCTTTGTTCCTATACATATGTAAGGTTACTTAGATTTATGATATCCATGAAACTAACATGTATGTTTCATTTAAGGAAATATCTACAAATTGGACTTTTTAGAACTCAATTTCATTACCCATGATAGTGATGAATATTCCTCCTAAACAGTTGTCTCTATAAACACTTATTCATTTTTTAAAACAAAAAATAACATTCAATGATTTTGGATGAAGGTCTAGATTCTATATTCTTCTATATAGAGTTTATTTTTATGATTTTTTTGGTATTTATGATGCAAAATTTATTATATTATGTCTGGAGTCTTCCAAAAAATAATAACCATTAAATGTAAAATAATGATCATAAATTATAGCATCTTATTTGGATTAATGTTACTCCAAGAATCTCCACTTAATAATATAGTACACATTATACGTGTTTCCTAGTATTCTTTAGAAAAATCATATAACTCTCAAGTAATAAACATTTTTCTTAGTAATATGATTAGATTTATTTTTTATATTTAAAATAATTATATTTATATAAGGAGTTAGTGTTTATAGTTTTAAAAAAAGCATTCATTTTATTTTATCTTAAAACCACTAAAATTTAGAGATATGTACACTTTGTTTCTCAGAAATTCCTCTATCTTGACATGATGTTTCTGCATTCATATTAGATATCATCATTTCGGGTACCAATACTTATTCTCAAGCATCATATTTCCATCACCAATTAATGACATGGCCTTCCATATATAAAATTCTCCCCACTCTATCACTGATAGTTTAATCCAGGTGATCGACATTCTATGTTTGTTCTTAAATTTTATGTCTTAGTATAACTTCATTCCCCAAGTTTCCTGAATTTAAAAAATTTAGTTTTTTTATATCAAACCTCATCTATAACTTTTACTCTTCTTATTGTTGAATATAGTGCATATAATCATGATCAAATGCTTTGTAATTCATAGTATTTCTACTATAAACATCATATTCTACATGTTATACCTTAATTTATTCATGAGGATAAACCCTTCCAAACAATAGCTTCATTATCATTATCACTATCATTATTTCAAGGTTTATTTTCAATATCCATTAACATAGATTAATCCTTACAATTATCAACATATATTGCCTCACTTTTTCCAAAATTAACCTCTTCTTCCGTGTTTTTTTTCAATGACATTTACATAGTGTTCCTTCATCATTCCTTGTCCATATTCTTAGGTTTTTTTACTTCATCATCACTTTTAAAAAGTTTTGTTTTTGAAAATTGGACTAAATATTTATCCATGTTCAACAGTTGAATAAATATATAGGAAGCATACCCTTAAATATTCATCTTATTCTCCTAATATTAGAGGATATAAATTAAATAACCTCATTAACTTCATAAACTTATAGATTATTCATTATTTGGAGTTTATTAAGTGAATTGTATTCCCCATAATAAGTACTTTCCTTTATTATTATGTCATTATCATCAATTATAAATTTATAAGATAAAACAGTACTTTGTAATTTATCAAGATTAATCTATTTTAGAATTCTGTCATTTACAATAGACAATTTTTCATTTAAATGAGGAGGAATTTTTCTCATGTTCATATTTTCAATCATATTTTCTATAAGATCTTCATCAATCCACACATATCACCAAAAAACAATTCGATGTTCAAAAAAGGAGTCACCCATCTCATTTGAGTTCCTTATGAAATCATCATTTTTTCACATAATCATAATATTTTTCTCAAAATCTCTCAAATCTTATTTAGATGTTTTCATATTATTTCCCCACATAAATTTAGAGATTTTAGAAAACATATCCATTTTGAATATTGGATTTGAATGAAGATTACCCATGGAATTTATTTCCTGGTAATATGCGTCAATTTCATGATTATTTCTTTATTTCAAGGATGCACTTTCAATATTTTCTTTCATTACATAAATGGACACTAGGTATATGTCAATTATCAAGGATCTAAGGTAATGTTTCATCCATATTTTGATTAATTAGAAATTACATGCTTCGATAATAGGGATGACTTTATGGTTTATTATCATTTTAATTCTTCCATGAGAGAAAAATAAAAAAACCTCCCTCTGATTCCACTTGTTATACCCTTAAAAAGGACTACACACTAAGAGGGCGGAGGGTGAGTCTATGTATAAAATATAAAATTAATTCATTCTTTTATGAAGATATTTTTCTCTCATCTTGAGAAAAGCTAAAATTTTCCTCTATCTATCCTCTCATATTGGGATGAAAGTAGTAAATAACATAACAGATTTTACATGGTTAACCTACACTCTAATACTTTAAGAATAATGCACAAAAATGTGTATGTACACCAAATATACGTAATATCACTACTTTACAAGTATATTTTGGAGCATTCCCACTACCTATTCAGGTTCACTACCATAGACAGTTGGACAACTCACTGCTCTCTAAATGTAAGGAACTCATTTCAACATATGTTGAATAAATTATTATTCATATTAAGATAATACAAAATCCACCTATGAAGGGTTTTATCTTAAGAACTATTAATATGGACCTCCAATGGGAATAGGTATCCTAGAACACCACCTTTTTAAAACTTCTACATTCTATATGAGATCTGGGATAACCATCAAGCATTCTCCCTATGTATGCTCTTCCTTGTGAAGGTTGTGGAATTAATTCTAGATCCACTGATATTTTTTTGATTATCATATCAAAAGAAAAATCCCTTTTAAAATACATATAGTAATCTTAATAATCTCAACATATCTCATACTAAAACTATATGGATACCTCTCAAAGAAATAATTCATTGAGAATATCTCCACATTTACAACCTTTATTTCCATAAAATATGTAAGGATGAATATTCCTTATGCCATAATCTATGTCTTAAGATTTAATACACCTTAATGACCATGATAAAAATCACCATCAAATTTTTTTTACTCTTCAGATACCAAAAACTACATAGATTCATGCATCTTATAGTATAAAAGGATCCCATAAATTCTTCTATATTGTCAACATATCCAATTAATGAGGACATATACATTAAAAAAATTCAAACGTAGATGAAATTGTGAAATATCTGATTCATGTACATGTTATTTACACTTTCCCTATTTTTCCAAGTGGATTGTTTGGCCATGTTGGCATTTGGATCATGTTTCTAGTTTTCCCATATTCTCAATTGAATCACATAGCCATTTAGGTCATGTACATGATTGGATGACATAGAAATTTGTCTCACGTATCTATTTTCACCACATACCAGATTTCTTAAAATGGATGTTTTCACATTTTAGTTGATCTCATCCTACAATATCCCTTTACCATATTTCCATGAAATTCATGTTTGAACATATCCACTTTTCAAAAATATACTCCAAACATCATTTGGTATTCAATATAACATATTGTACATTATTTAGAGAGATGACCTCGTGGGGTTAGCGAACCTTGATGTGTACTCTAAAATAGACATTTTATCCTATTGTAGCTCGAAAAACTCCTTTATGTTTATAAATATCAATATAAGTATATAATATTCCACAAATATGGGGAACTAAAACTCTAACCTTGGAAGAGTTTCTGAGCCATGGTTTTTTTTGGCCAGGGTCAACCAGTGACCTTATTTGATATGGAGAATGATGGATTTAAACATGGCCTACTAAATGGGAGTTGTTCACACCAATCATTACATTTGAATCACTACCATATTCAACTCCCAAACTAATTAGGTATCTGACTTACCTTAGAACCAGGGTGGTGTTTTTCATAGGAACTCATGAAGTGCAATCATCCTATATGAATCCACATCTATTCATTCTATCTTATATTAATTATAGTGGTTGGAGGAATATTTTCATACACTATATAAGTGGGTCTTATAACTAAAATATGTTCTATTTTGCTAATCTTGGCATTCGTAGTGGGGGGTCTCATGATATTATCCCTAAATAAAATCTTTATTTCTGATCTATTTGATAATAGATTGATCAATATCTACCCCAAATAAATTTATAGCCATGCATCAGGATTATAATTATATATCTTCAAAGTGTTATCATATACTTTTCATCATAATGCATGCCTATTAAATCTTTTCTCATTACCGAAATCAAGTAGGAAACAAATTTCAATTAAAAACCCATATATCATGCAGATAATATTTACTTGTTCCCTGAAATTATTTCATTAATTTTATGATTTTTCAAGAATTTTTTCATAGTTTGGGTTAATGGGATTTTCAAATATTACACCAAAAACATATTTCATAGCCTAAAAGAAAAAAAATAAATACCAATTGAAAATGATTCTCTGCATTCAAAAACTAAACTTCACATGACACCAAACTCCAAGTGGGGTCCCTATGATAGACCCACTTTGAAAAAAAAAATTATCATCACCTAAACCCTCAAGAACCCACCTAGGCTAGTGTTAATCTTTTTATGCCATCCCAAAACTACCTCCAATAGTCTAGGGACTGGTGACCAACATAGAGTATGCATATATCAAAAAATGTGAATCTTTTTTCTTAAAATTCCTATACTCAAATACACACCTACATCTTGGATAAAATAATATAGTCTTTAAAATAAAACCAACTAAAATATATAATTCTTGTGACAATTTATATTAACCATAAAGGATTAACTATTCATAAACTATAGATTAATGGGGAAACATATACATCAATGAAACCCAGAGGGAAAGCAACCTCAATAAAAATAAGTAAAGGGATTTATGCATTGATCTATCAACATACAAAAATGTCCACCACTACATTCACATAATATTATTACTAATCTCTCACTCCACCAATAAATTTTCCACCCAAGTAAATTATGAACTATATTTCATCTACATTGAAACCAAATGAGTGAGAATTTCTATTGTAGGTGTGACTACATACATACCTAGTAGGATTATATGAAAATACAAAAGGGTAAAATAATGAATGGAATGTATTATCCAGAACCAAAAAAGTTAGGAGAAATGAAAACCTAGATATAAATTAAAGGTATAGAACCCATGAAATTACAATTTCCTCCTCTACACATCTCACATGTGGTATAAATAGACCCAATAAGAAGAAATTGAATCGAACTACCCATTCTTGTAACACATGACACCTCTTAGAAACTATGGTGGTTGAAAGATTCCTCACCAAGGGTGATTATCTATTAGTATAATAATAAACTTCATTAAGGGACCCATGATTTTTCATTAATATCATTTTTGATGATGTAATCCATAAATCCATATATAAAATACCCATGATCTCTGAGTGGATAGGTTCTGGACTCTACTAGCCTTTTGAAGGAAATAAAATGTATCATAATCACATCACTAGGGGTGTTCCTTCCTCTGTGTGAATCCTATTAGTAACTCCTAATCCAATACATCAATACTATAGATCTATAAACATTGTTTATCAATAATGGAATCATTTATAACATATCAATCCAAAGTGGGATGAAACATAGTGTTTTATATGGAAAATTGATCATGATGGACTCATCTCATGATATAATTTATGTTCAAGAGAAAAGGATTAAGAAATGACCAAGTCTAAGAAAAGAACATGGAATATATATGGGTGATAAGCAATTTTTTCTCCCTAATAATGCCTCTAGTAATGTATTACCATTCACATTTCATGTGAAGCATACACACACAAGGTGGCTTTAATGGTACATAGTGTGTATGGATAATGAGTACATTATTTTATCAGATATACATAAAAGTAATTTTAGTGATTTAATTTGCAGACAAAAAGGTTTTTCTATATAATCTTACATGATGTTTTTATGAAACATTTTTTCTTGTCACGTAATACCATGTGGGCATGTTGTGTGGATTTCTGTTATAGTGTGTGTGGGATCTCAAACAAGATGTTTCTTAGAAACAAAACTAGCTGGGTGTCTACTCTCTCTACACAATGACCCAAAACTCATATAACCACATTAATTGTTCATGATATCAATGTAAAATATGATACATAAGTCAACTGGAAACCCTTTATTCTGCCAGGGTAGGTGCATGAAATGTGTGTCAATAACTATATGTTATATGATCAAGGAAACACATAAAAAAAATATATTATTGAATATTGAAATGATTTTTTTTTCATCCATGATTCTTATTATTCATAAAGAAATTGTGAAATCTATGTTTATCAGTTTCATATGTCTTTTGGTAGCTTTTTAGCTTCCCTTCAGACAAACAAAAATTCTAACCCATTTGAAACATATTCTTGAAGCCCATGATTCATTTATAATTCTTGGTTCTATGTTATCAGTACTTCCAATGATTATTCATTTGTTTTCATCAATCCCACAAGACGTAATAACTACTATCTTTCCCATACCATTTTCTCAAAAACTCGGATTTTATCCATTGATTAATCTTGTTATGATCCATAAAAATTTCAACCATTGATAATTCCAATGATTATCACATGAATTTGAAGAGTAAAACGATGTAGAATAATCAGATAAATAATTTCTAAAGGCTAGTTCAATGCTCAACCACTAATCATAGGTTATTAGTTTCCCAAAATTGCGAAGAACAATATGGGAAATTAAAATTTTACAATAAATAAAATATATTTGTATGAGAACATGTGATTATAATGTTAAATCAAAAACATGGAACCATTTAAATAATTTTCATAAAAAATAGAGAACGTAGCATGATATTAAAGAAGATATCCCAAGATATTGATTATATCGACCATTATAGGTGACTATATGCACATTGGCATCATTATGAATCTTTAGTGAAGAATTTATTCTTCAACTCAACAAATCTCTAGTTTTCATATGATCTCCCTCCCTATCTCTATCTAAAGATAAGTTTTATGTGGACTAATTCTATAATGGGAGATAAATGGTGAATATATATTGAAAATTAGATCTAAAAGATAGAATGAACCAAAAATTAATTAGTTAATAAAATTATTTATTTATTTTCCACAGATGATGGTCTGACCCTAGGGACCCTATATACAAATTAGGATTACACCACTCCAACGGTAATCTCCCTATTCTAGATGTAGTAGGGATGTTGGATATCAAATTTGTGTCACTATTTAGCATGAAATAGTATGTTCCAGTTATCATGTTTCTTATAAATAAAAAATATATTAATGTTAATATATTATTAGCAAACCTATCGGGTGATCATTTAATTAAAATGTCTAAGAGACCCATCTATAAAATATTATATATTTGAAGAAATAAAAAATAATTATCACAATAATATATACTTATGTACATTGTTTATTTTAGGTATTGTATTTATTTTTTAAAAAGTTATATGATAGTTTTGAAAATAATTTTGTAACCACAATCAATTAGATAATGTAAAATCATTGGATATGTAATGTATAGGTTTTTTACTATAAGAAGGAACCCATATGATATTAGGATATTTAATTCACACATGATTGTATTATACCATTATCAAAATACATGGTTTTATATTAATGATGTTTACATAAATTCATTCATTATATCTTATACTGGAATGAGGAAAGTATGGGAGATCTCGCAACGTTCTCCAATGGGTGACTGGAAAACCTTGCTGATCCACGTTGAGATTTTCTGATGGCCGGCTTTGACCCGGCATGGGAGCTTACTTCTTCTCCTGCTCTGGCTTCTCTAGATCTTGGTTCTTCAAAAATTTAAGTGTGAAGCCTTGAAATCCCTCTTTGCACTTTACCAGTCTCCTTCCACGATGCCTTGAAAGGATCAGATCTTAGTAGCATAAAGGATTGTAAGCAACCACTCTATAAAAAGCTTGAAGATGGTGGCTATTTAGTTGAGGCAGATCCGGAAACCATGAAACAAAGGTAACAGCTGTGCAAATACTCGGTTCCTGGATTAGTCTCATACAACACAGGTGACCGGCCCTGGCCTCTCTCCAAGATTAAGAACCGGATTGCTCGCTGTTGGGGCTTATCAAAATGGAAGATGGTTCCCATAGGTAAAGGCTACTATCACATCCTCTTCAGCACTCAAGGTGAGATTGATCAGGTATGGAAACTTGGTAATTTACATCTCAAACCGGGCTTTCATAGAATGTCAGACTGGGATGCTTCTTTTAATCCATGCACACACAAAAATTATATCGCACATTTTTGGGTTAGAATACATGGACTCAATTGGTTTTACTGGCACCCAAATATTCTGAATGAAATTACTTCCTGCATAGGGTCCCCCACTAAGATTGATCATAGGACTCTGAATGGAGATCTTAGATTATATGCTAGAATAATGGTGGGAGTCAATTTGGCCATTGAACAACCATCAAATATAGTCTTCAATGCTCCTGAAAATAGAATTGAACTTAGCATTGAATATGAAAAAAATCACCCTTTTGTGAAGTATGCAAATTGATTGGACACAACTTCTCTAATTTTAGGGTGTTTCGGAAACAAATGGACCATCCAGTTGTTAATGACTGGCAGGAATTTAAAAATGTTAAAAAGGGGAAGAAAATCGCAGACTAATCCAGGCTCCCTGAGAAAAAATAAGACATTACGGTCAAAAAATATAATTTCCTCACAACCCTAGATGGTAAATTTTGGGGAGATCTGGTTGAGGAGGAAGAGGCCAGTCAAAAGGAAGATAACAATGGCATTGGATTACAAAAAATAGTGGCTTAAAGAGATGGAAATAACCTTAACAAGAACAATCCAAACACTATTTACAATTCAAAAAATATTGCTTCTAATTCAGGTACATCTACTTCGAATGAGATTTCTTGTAGGGACTTGGAGACCTCAGTGCCTGCAGTGCTGAATGGTTCCCCAGATGTTTCTAATAAGAAACAAAGTGGCATGAGAAATGTTTCAAATCCAGGTATTTCTGTTCTTGACAATTCTAATGTTAAATCATGTCCTCCTGTTTCTGAAAATCATGTACTAGGGGCTTATGTTACTAATGTAGATATTGCTGCTACTAATATTGCACACAACATCACACACACGCTTGTTTCTGCCCCTATTCCTCATACTAAGTTTGTTTTTGTTAACATAGGAGTGTCCAACCCTCCTGTTGACATACAGAACTCAGTTGTGTTATAACATCACAAATCTGATGATATGACTATTGTTCCTACTTCTGTAACTGTTTTTCATGCTGATACTAGTAACTTTGTTAATACTTATATGCCACACAACATCACACAAACTCCTCATGTTGTTGTTGTTCTGCAATCTGAGTCTGCTCAAGCTCATGCATCCTGTTTGGTCAACAGGCTGGTATCCAGCCCCTCTGTTGACAAACAAAAATCTGCAATTACTCAGCCTCACCCTACTATTTCTAATCCCATTTTTGACCCCTTGAAACCTGAGGATACCACTATCATTATGTCCAAAAATGATGTTAATTCCTCAGCTGATCCTGAACCTGCCCAGACAGTAGCTGGAAATTTTCACCCCTCTGCTCAAGTTGCTATTTTGGAACATAACCAGAGCAGTTCTCCTAAAGCTTCTCCTACGGATATGTCCAATCCAGATCAGTGTTCACCAGATTCTAAACTTACTCTGGTTGGATAAGAAATAAATCCACCAATTGAACAGAACACTGCTCATGGAGCTGTGAGTGATATCTCTATGGACAGTACTGTCAGTACTCCAATTTCTGATCCTAATATAAATTCTTATTTGAAAACAAATGCTCCTAAATGTTATGAGACTTATGAGAGAAAACAAAAACATGCTTCCTCCCCTATGGTCATGCGATCTCAATAGAAGAAGGGTTCTAGAAAATCAAAAAAAAGGTTCTAACCCAAAACACAAATAGATATGAATCTTCTATATTGGAATTGTCAGGGTGTGGATAACAATGATACCTCCACAACACTTAGGAGGTTTTTAAACACTCATAATCCTCATCTCTTTGCCATTTTAGAACCTAAAGTCAATTTTAAAACAAACTTCATGAGATTTGGCTCTCTTAATTACAGTTTTCAATGCTTTTTTCAAAATAGTCCTCAGATTGATTCTATGTGGATCTTTTACTATAATTCCATTTAGAATATCAACATCTTTAGAATTTTTGCACAACAACTCACCTGTGATTTCTCATGGAATGGAAGGCATACTTTTTGCAATATGGTTTATGCCAGGAATAGATATCAAGATAGAAGAGTTCTATGGCATGAACTCCTTGACTTATCCAATTATATTAAAGAACCTTGGGTAGTTATGGGATATTTTAATGCCATTCTTATCTCTCTTGAAAAAATTGGCCCCTCGCATATTTCTATATCCTCTGTGGAATTCAGGTCTACTATTGAAAATTGTAGCCTATTTGAAATCTCCCTTGTTGGTGCTAAATATACTTGGCACAGAAAACACTATAACAAAAATGTTTCCAGTAAGCTTGATAGGGATTTCGTTAACATGATGGCTCTTGATAACTGGGATAAAATATCCAGTGTAACTCTACCTAGACTCAACTCTGATCGTCATCTCATCCTTGTTAGCTTCCTTATGAATGATCTAAATCTCGTTCTTCCCTTCATATTTAATAATTCTTGGTCTTCAAATCCTGACTGTGTCACTTTCATTTTTAACACTTGGAACTCTATGAATCATCATAATGATTCCTTTTCCTGTATGCACAAATTGAAAATTCTTAAACAGGCTCTTAAAGGTTGGTGTAAAACTACAAACTCGCAAATAGATCTCGATCTCTCCTATCTTGAAAAATAACTTAACAGGGTCCAAAATAAAAATACCAATTCAGACTTCAATATGGATCCTCAATTGGAAGAAAATATTTCCCTCAAACTTAACTCCTTGCTCAAATTTAAAGATAATATTTGTCAGCAAATGTTTAGGACTAAATGGCTTACAGATGGCGATCATAATACTAAATTTTAACAATTACCTTCAAAGAATCAGAAATTTCAATCGTCCCCTTTCTAAGCTTATTCATAATGATTCAATCATTGATTCAGAAGAGGCCATTATGGAACATGTTACCTCATAATTTTACAACATCCTTAATGGTCCGGGAATTAATATTGAGCTTAAACCTGATATTATTCCCTTAATGGTGGATGCAAGAGATAATGAGATGCTTTTAAGCATTCCACTTGATCATGAAATTAAAGACACTATCTTTGGCCTTAATCCAGACAGTGCACCTGGTCCGGATGGGTTCAATAATGGTTTCTTTCAAAATCATTGGGATATTATCCACAATTATGTTTGTAAAATTGTCAGGATCTTTTTTATTCATGGATCTTTACCTCATGGGATCAATGCTCAATTTTTAACTTTAATTCCCAAGGTTGAAAATGCCTCTGAGATCCATCAATTCATACGGATTTCCCTGATTAACACTCTTTATAATATTATTACCAAAATTATTACGAATAGACTTGCTCATATTTGCAATAAAATAGTTTCTTGGAATAAATTTGGCTTTATTAAAGGTAGGTCCATTCAAGACTGCATTTGTCTTGACTCCGAATGTACCAACAGTTTAAATAAAAACACTAGAGGAGGATGTGTGGCAATCAAATTAGATATCAGAAAGGCTTTTGACACCATAGACTGGAGTTTTATTTTCAAAGTCTTAAAAAACATTGGGTGTAATGATACCTTTATTGGAAGAATTAAGAACTTATTTCATTCAGCTTACATCTCTATTCTGATTAATAGCACTCCTAGAGGGTTTTTTAAATGCTCTAAAGGTGTCAGACAGGGCGATCCCCTTTCTTCCATCCTTTTTTTATTTCTGAGGATTACCTAAGTAGACTCCTCAGCAATCTGGTTGATCAAAGTAATCTTAAGCCTATTCAAGTTTCCAAAAACTTAAATTCCCCTACTCATCTTTTATATGTTGATGATATTATTCTATTTCTTAAAGGGCATCAAAAAAATATTCAAGTTTTCAAGAAACCCATAACCCACTATGAGGAAGTTTCTGGTCAAGCAATCTCCTGGAATAAATCACATATTCTTTTTGGAAATAACTTTCATATTAGAAGAAAATCTACCATTACCACTTATCTTGGAATCAAATAAGTTCTCTTACCTTTCTCTTATTTAGGTGTTCTTATTTTTTGGGGTAGACCCAAAGCTAGCCACATTTCTAATACCATTGATCAAATTATTAACCAACTCTCAAATTGGAAAGGAAAATCCCTATCCATGGCTGGGAAAATATGTTTGGTCAAATCCACCATTGTTTCTAAAATGGTCTACTCCCTTATGATTTATAAATGGTCTATGGGAATATTCAAAAAAATTAATACTTATATTAAAAACATCATTTGGAAAGGAAGTATTTTTTAAAAGAAGCTTGTGACTATTCCTTGGAAAACTTGTTGTAAACCCCTTGATAAAGGTGGCATTGGCATAAAAATCTAAAGTTGTTCAATAGCGCTCTTTAGGCCCATCTAACTTGGCGTATTATTAATTCTACTTCTAAAGATTCTGAATTTTTGAACCATATATTCCTTCATAAACTTTTCAAGGGGAATTATAATTTCATCAACTCTTAAATCTGGCCATCTATCAAAGACTCATACCATAGGATCATGGAAAATGCTAGATGGATGGTTAGTGATGATTCTTCCATTAATTTTTGGTGTGACAAATGGCTTGGTAACCCCCTGATATCACTATTACCACCCAATGTTATTTCTGATGATACTAGTCAGTCTATAAAGGATGTCTTACAATTACATAGACATAATCTCCCTGATTATATTGTGCCGATTATTGATAATCATTCCTTTTCTTCTGATGGGGACTTCCTTGTTTGGGAACCTTCTCCAAATGGCATTCTAGACTCTAAAAACTTTTATAAGTATAACTTTTATGATAATGAATCTAATTATCTATGGGTGAGTCATTTTAATAAACCTTGGAATAAACCTTCTAGGCACACCCTTATTTGGTTCATTGCTAATAATATATTTCCTACTGAAATTACTCTGCAAAAATCCGGCATTCAACTTTGTTCTAAATGTCGCTTGTGTAAGCAACATAGGGAGGGTGATGATCATCTTTTTCTGTCTTATGCGGCGGCCTCTGCCTTATGGAATTATGTTTTGGAAATATTCAATTGCAAATGGATCTTAACTGACTCTATTTATTTGATTTTAAAAAATTGTATTAGACATGAAGCTTCTTTTCAGGTTAAAAATGTCTTTCTTGAGGCAGTGGTGGAACTCCTACAAGATATCTGGTACGTTAGAAATGATCTTATTCATAATAATCACACATTTAGTCTCAATGCAGTAAAATCTCAGATTCTTATTGCAATTCATGAAGCCGCCTCAATTCAAAAAGACTGTTGCAACAACTCGGTTGGGGACTTTGAGATCCTTCGTCATCTCTGTGTTCCCGGAATCTACCCTAAGCCCAAACGCTCCTTTGAATTATTCTGGAAATCTCCAATGTCGGGATGGATCAAAGTGAACATTGATGGTGCTTCTAAAGGTAATCCAGGCCCTTCCAATTGTGGTTCTATCTTCAGAGACTCGGCTGGCCAGTGTCAGGGTTTCTTCTATGTTGGATATGGTCACTCTTCATCTCTAGAGGCAGAAATGCTTGGATTCCTTCACGTTGTTGATTTTGCGCTTCAAAGAGGTTGGAGAAAGCTTTGGATTGAAAGAGATTCTACCACCATCATTCATGCCATCTAGAATAGCATTATTCATTTGTCCTGGCAGCTCACTACACGCTGGATGAATTGCTTGAAGATGCTCCATGGGATTGATTACATTGCTACTCATGCCTACCATGAAGCGAATGTCTTTGCTGATGCTCTTGCTAACAAAGGCGTTCATCAGAGCATGACTTGGCTAGACATTCTTCCAGCTGATTTATCTTCTCTTTTCTATAGAGATTGTAAAAAATCCCATCTTTCTGACTCTTGTAACTTTTTTTATTAATAAATTATGCTTTGGTCTTTGAACAAAGCTTTACCTTTAAAAAAAATTCATTATATCTCATACTAATTATTTATCTTATACTTATTTATTTATTATTTAATTTTCTTTCTTATGGTATTTTTATAACCCTTTATTTCTATATAATAATAATTTTTCCAAAAAAACATCAATGGATTTTATGATAATCTATTGTTATTTTATATTATAAGGTAAAATATTGAAAACAATTTAGGTGGAAATTAAATATGTAAATCACATATAAGTCATGGTAATTATATAAATAATAAATAACAAAATGGTACTATATTTTATTCCATTTATCATGATTCTTTTCCAGACATATGGTAGAATTATTATTTTTGGAACTAAAAATTTGTATTTGTGTTTATGCCTTAATGATTTGTTATTCACAAAATAGGTTATGATGTATTGGACTCGTAATTTAAAATATATCATTCAAAAGTTATTTCTTAGTGATTATCTTCAAAATTTAAGGGGTACAATATATCAACCATATAGTAGAAATGCATATATTGTTTTTATTTACAATAATATTTGGAATTTTCTATATAGATAACTCTTCAATGATATATCATAGTAATTAACTTGTTTACGTTTAAATAGAATTTCATATCTTGAACCACTAGTAAGTGAACTCCCTATGAAAAAATTTTCTTTTCTATGGCAAACTACTATGGTTGAGGTGGCCACATAATGAAATTGAATTTATTTTCCATAAATATAATTAATCTATTTATAACATGTATAAAATTCCACCAATTTATAAATTATTAGTACGAAATTCAGTGTAGGTCTTATATATAAGACAAAAAATTATAATAGAACATATTTTATTAGAAAACTCAAAAATATACATATCATATCTCAAATAGATTTAATGAATAATCATCCCAATTTTGGAATATCCCAATGTGTTTTACATGATAATGTAGCCTTGAAAATATATATAATATATCCCATTTATATCAAGTATCCATGATTACACACCACTCGTACTAGCTAATATTAATGGACATATGATATGAATACACACAACATTTCCCACTCAGGTGTGTAATATTACTATGTATAGTCATACCATGTGATGATCCATCTCCTCTATGACACTAGCATCTACATGAAACATCAATATATATTGCGTATAAAATGTTAAACCCAAAATTTTATATCACCAACGGAAATATTCATATTCGTGATTCATTTGATATACATTCCTTGCAATAATCTCCATAATCATTACTTTAAAATATTAATATATTTATATATATATATATATCATTACAATAATAATATAGTATTATAATGGATCCCCTTGACCTATATCACACTATAGTCAACAAAAATCATAAGCTCTCAAACCATGCCTCCATCTATCCCGCAGCTAAATGGATAAAGTTAATTATTATAAGAAAAAAATGTCTAGATAATCACTATGTGCCTACCCCAATGGTTATTAAAACACAACCAAACCTCAAGAGGATGGTAGTAATTTAAAATAAATAACTAAATAGAGTATATGTACATCATATTTAACATGTCGTTATGAATTTCATGTCCCTTGAATCACCAAGGATTCAATATTAACTCATAATATAACAACACGTCTACAGCTATTTTTACATTAGAGAAACACCTCTATGGATGACCCAAGGACCAAATCGAGGAAACAAGGTGTCATTGATCTCTTATCATGATGGATATCGCTCCCAGATTGTGATGTAGTAGCTCTTAAGTGTTGATTAGATGAAGAATCTTTGGTGGTTTTACCACAACGTAGTTAGTTTGCGTTTTAAGTCCTCTTCCACTTTTTTATGCAATGTTTTATGGTTTAAGATCCCTTAGATACTTTCTAGGGACCCCTTGAGGGCCGATCTGTGTGTTTTAGAGAAAATAGGGGTGATTTGGGTAGCTCTTAGGTAATTTAAGATGTGTCTTTTCATCTACATAGTGTTTCGACCATAGGAACACTATGTTTGTTCTTCCCATATGGGGAAGGTGAGATTTGGGGACTATACACCATGTACAAATGTTACATATTTTTTAGTGACCGCATGTCCTTTTTCTTGAGGAAATGGTCAGGGAATCCATTTGAATGTAAATGGTCATGTAAAAGTAAGTCGATAGAGTACACGGGTACAGGGTTCCAGACATGGACATGAGAAAGAGACATGACCATAGGGTCATGCAGTTAGGACACAATGTGTACCAAGGGGTACACGTCATGTGGTTGACACGGCTGGATGATACTCGTGAAGGGAATACATGATCAGAGCCTAGGTGAGGTGAGACACATTGTGTACCTCTAGTACATGGTGTGGGAACACCCTCCTAGCCATGTAGTGTAATAAGAGGACACAACTCGCTATTCAGGTGAGGTCACATGCCATGTAGACCCCTTTACACATAGTGTATTTTCTTTTTACAAGAGTTTCTGCCTAATGTATCTCTTTCTTCGGGGATCAGATTCATACTTGTGAGTAGCCAATCCAGAGTTTTTTTCCAAGCATATTGTAAAATATTCCTCTTTTTATCCTAGGATATGCGAGGTGAGGTGATGTTTTGGGTCGCTTAGGTAGGTGATGATTGGACCAACTGTGGTTGAGTGAGTTCCCTTGGTCTATCCCTATGAGGGTATGTGTGGAATTAAATCCTTTGTATAGGATTGTTATCCCCTAAATTAGATGATCTTGGATAGATTTATTGTATCCCTCTTGAGAGGACAAGGAAAAATCCCCCATCATATCATTAGAGATGTTTTGTAACTCTATAAAGGTCAGGGTGGGATCCTCTAGAGTATGGTTTCCCTAGATTTGATTCTTAGTTTTGTCATCACCAAAAATACATGGTCAGTGATTCCCTATCTAGAAGGATATCCCTATATAGTATATGGAGAGTATGATCCCCTTCGTAACGAGTAGTTTAATTAGGGTTGTGGAATTGTTGGGTATACAATCCCCAACTCAGCAGTTGGTACCAGTCGGATTGTGGCATCATTAGATATATGATCCCCTACTAAGCATTTGGATTATGTAGGGTTAATGTAATCATCGTGATATGATCCCATGCGTTGTGAGTTATACCATATGGGGTTTGAGGAATCGTCGTGGCCAACTCTTTAATCGTGATGATCCTTTATATGATTGATACAATCTCCATGATGTTAGATTGGGTTGTAGTGTCCCCCAGCGGATCATGGGAGTGATCACCTATCTGAGATATATCATTAGGATTCCTTATTGGTTTTGTGGTGTCCCCTATAAAATAATAGGAGTGATCCCCTATCGGAAGAGGTGTGGTTTACGGTTTTCAAGACTCGGTTTGTAGTATCCCATAGTGGGTCGTCAGAGGGATCCCATTTCTGAGCATTTAGATTGTCCATGTTTCCATGAATATTTTTAGAATCCTCTATCAAGGATGGGTTGGATCCCCTATATGAGTATTTAGATTCCCTAAATTCTAGTTTGACGTTATAAAAGGTGATATCTAATGAGAATGTTCTCTTTCATGTATGCCCCTTTGGGATGGCGGAGTTCTACCATCAGATTTTTGTTACCCAGTCGATTGGTTTATCTTGGAGGTACCATCTGGGATGGTCATTTGGTTCCTAATGGATTTTATCCCTCCAGAAAGTTCTATCTAGGATGAAATATCTCTTGAAGTGTGTGCTTCTAGATGAGTGTTACCTTAAGAGCCTCGAGTAGAACCTATGGCGGACTATGAGTTTAGGAACTCATGGGAATTGGAGTCTAGGAAGAATATACTTAGGTTTATTTATATGTTTTCTTACAGTGTTGTCATATCTCATTTGACACACCTGGTTGTACAATTTGACTAGTCATGTATAGACTAGGATAGTCTCATTATAGAGTTTCTCTCTTGTTTGGGTTCCCTCTGGCTTGGTCAAGCATACTCACTACTACAAAACCATTGTTTAACAACATTAGTATTTCTCAATGCTATAAAAAAGTGCTGATAAGTGGAATCTTTACGAGCTCTTTCTTTAGAATTGATAAATTTAACCATTTATTAGGGCTTTATTTTTTAGTGTTGATAAAGGGAACTTTTATCACTACATTATTTTTATTGCTGATAAAGGGTACCCCTTATCAGTGCTTTATTTTTATCACTGATAAAGGATACCCTTTATCAGTGCTTTATTTTTAGTGCTAATAAAGGGTACCCTTTATCAGCACTATATTTTTAGCACTCGTAGGAATGCATTATCAACACTTTTTTATCACTGATAAAAATTAAAATAGATATAAATAAATAAATAAATAATAAAAAATGAGTTTATTAAATAAAATATGAAAATTTTTATTAATTTAATATTTATTCAAAAAATGACTAAATTGATTATACTGTATATAAGTTATAAATACTAAAAAATTGTATGTATTAAATATATAGATATATCAAAAATAGAAATTAATATGTATTAAACATTTAATTAATTTGATGGTTGTTGATAATGTTAATAAGTAGTATATATTAAATATATAGATATATTTCAATGTATATAAATATGATTTATATAATACAAAATATTATTGATTCTTCACATTAAATAATAGTATATTTAGTTAATAATGGTTTATAAATAAAAAATAGTATGAATTAATGATATAAACTAATTGCATCAAGTAATGGACATAATTGAGCGCTGTTTTATTTTTCAATTTGTAACATAGATCAAATGTATTATATTTATTTCACATATATATAATGCATTTTTATACACACACACATGCACATAAGTATTTTTTCGAATTTAATCAATTTATATTATTTATTTTAAATATATTTATTTACTATTTTTTATATTTTCAATATTTATTCATCTTAATT
This sequence comes from Viscum album, assembly GCA_963277665.1. Lineage (NCBI taxonomy): Eukaryota > Viridiplantae > Streptophyta > Magnoliopsida > Santalales > Viscaceae > Viscum > Viscum album. The sequence continues at coordinate 1,826,820,531 of OY728119.1, read as the reverse complement.
TAAATATATATCCATTTTTAATGATTTATATTAATAAAACTTATCCAAATTTTCAATATAATACTTATTTTTAATTAATCAATTTTACTTATTTTTAACATGCCTGAACTTAAGATTAAATATTCATTAATAATGTTAAAAATACATTTGCAAACAAATATTTATAAAGAAGTATAATTATAAATGTATATTTACTTTTTTTATATGTTTGTAATTACAAGTAAAAAAATAATATTTGTCTAAAAAGTATTTATATAATTAAAAATAAAAAATTATAAAGTTATAATACATTTATTTAAATAATGAATATATTTACTATCTTTATATATATATATATAATTATATTAATATATATAATGATATAAATATTATTTTTTTAAAAATTATTTACATAATTATAAATATATATTTATATATTCAAAAAATTATATAATTATTAATTTATAAAAATTATTATTAGAAGTATTATAATTATATATCATAATTATACTCTTTTAAAAAAGGGTTATTTTTTAACAAGTGTTATAATTAATTGTCAATTCTTTTTTTAGTGCTGATAAAGGTAGATATTTATCAACTCTTAAAATTTGCAGATAAAGATTGATTTTATCTATGATTAAAAAAGTGTTGATAAAGATTCATTTTCTCAGCGCTTATTAACTTAGCATTGATAAAGGTATCTATATCATTGCTTTTTTGAAGCACTGATAAAAGTGACCTAATGTATTTTAAGAGACCTAACCATCATGAACTATTTCACAATATCCGAAGCTCCCCGTGGAAGATACCTGCTATCGGTTCTACTCATTTTCAAATCCAAAAATCGAATCTAGCCAAGATTCCAGGCTCCAACTATTCCAAGGCTCGAACCCTAGTCTTGAGTGATTCAAGGGTTGAAAACAACCATGGATTGAATGAAATCTATGTATTTTGATATTTTTAATTCCTCTAGGTTATTCACTAAATCTTCTCATCCAACATTTGTGCATCCAAACAAGTCTAGTTTCACTATCCAATAATAAAACAACCTAAAATTCATTGTTTTTTTTATATATTAATGTATCATCTTCCCCGATATCATGTTGGTTTCCTTAGGACAACATTGGTACTATGTGACATGACAAATATTAAACCCAATGATCAGTCATCTTATTGTGGGGTATAATAGGCTCCCAATACCTATATTCCATGACATATACCTCTTTTCAATTGTTAACGTTTGGAAAATTCATCCATATAGCGGTTGATGTTGTCATTTATTGGGAATATTACAATGAAAATTACTTGAATGATGAAATATATGACATCATTAGTGTCTTATATTATGTTGTATAGCAATTGTTACTAAGAGGGTTGAGTTGGGAGGAACTTAATTATAAGGTTATCCACATATATTTGAAAGGAAATTCTAGAAGTTGTTTCCAAAAAATGGATGATGAAATATCTTACACAAATAAACAATTATATTTTGATTTTTTCATGAAATTGTTTACTTGGATAATGAGAAATGAAATATGGTTTAAAATTAATTTATTTTATTAGGATGAATGAACTATTTCATGATTCTTTGGATAGATTTAGAGGTCACTTATGAAATGTAACAATCTAATGATTTTGATGAATCTATAAAATCAGAGGATAAAAATAATACATATGTTTGATTTCTTGTCTTATTTATTTAACAACTTATTGAATAAATATAATGTTTTAAATTTTTATTTTTGGAATATTTCCATTTTAATTTAAATCTTGCTTGGAAATATCCCTCAATGTGTCATTGAAGAATTTTAGAGGTGATTGTGTTTGTTAACAAAGTGGGCCTCTGTGTTGTGTTTGTTGACAACGTAGACCACGATGTACAAATTTGTTGACAAAGGGGGTTTACATGGTGAGTTGTTGAGTTTAAGGGATGTTTTCAATAATCCATGACTGATTGAAGAACCTCGAAAAAGGAATGGATGATCTGGAGGTGGTACAAAATAGAGTAGATACAAGGTGGATCCATTTTCCAGTGTTTTCCATATTTTTGGACCTCAAAATAGACAAATGGAGAAATGTTTTTTTGGTAAAGGAACTTGCGCACTGGTGTCTTGGAGTCATGAAAAGTTGTGCGCCATATGTTTTTGAATATCAGAACAAGAAAATATGTCAAAGGAAAGAGGGGAACCCATGTTTTGTTTTGGGCACGCAAGGTGACTTGGGCGACAGAGACTAGGTTAGTTGTACATGGCGCCATGAGGAGACTTGCACGCCAGCGCTCAGGGTACCCAAAATGCCTATATATAGAGGTCCACCCTCATCATTATGGATGTATCTAAAAACTTAGAGAAAATTAGAGCTCTAGTTGTGCATGTGGTTTAGGCGTGCAAGTGGTGGTGTGGTCGTGAAAGTATAAGGTTATTCAGAAGCTTTGTGTCAATTGATAGTTGTGCTCCAATATTGGTTTGGGCATAAAAGAGTGTAAGTCACCCAAGTTATAAGTTGGCGAAGGTAGTGTTGCGCAAGTGGATTGGTTACACTTGCATGACAGACTTGGAGAAGCATGTCAACGCATAGAGAAGAGGGCCAGGCTTAGAGAAGCGCGATAGTCATTATAGGGTTATGTAAAAGTTGGTAGATTTCCCAGTACACCTGTGGTAAAGTTGTGTCCTTCAGTGGATGAAAGAGGAACTTCAACAAAACATCCACATACAGAGGAAGATGCATTCATTTTTCTTAATAATGGTACCTACAAGTCCATAAACTATGGGTGTACCTTCTAAAGAAGTAGTGAACACACTTCAGTTGTGAGAGGAGTGAGCTTTCATTTTGTGATTGGTTGTAAACCAGGAGGGACAGTGAGTCTGCATCGAACTTTGTAAACAGCAGTGTGCTTTTAGTGGATTTGGTACATCGGCACATTCTCGGTGTATGCTCCTTAGACGTAGCCCAGTGAGGGTGAACCAAATAATAATTGTTGTGTCATGTGCTTGATTTAAGTTATGTTTATACTTTACTACAGGAAAGAGAGAGAAGATAGTTTTTCACAATAGCAAAACAAGATCAATAGGGTCATTTGTTTTAATCTTTCATACCCTAATTCAACCCCCCCCCCCCCCCTCAGTGTTTCTAACCTTGTGGACCTAAAAATAAAATGACTTAAATGCTATAAAATAAAAATAAAAGTGGTTTAAGGTTCCATAATCCTTGTACTATATTATATATGAAAAAATGATTTTGGGTAAAAATGTAATTAGTATTTTATTTTTTATGTTGAAATATAATCATAAAAGAAATAATTGAAATGAGTTATTTTCTAGTGAAAACCTCAGCATCATGGTATTTTATGAAACAAAATATTGTTTCATTACATGGTGTATAATAATACTACATTGTTGATAGAATTTACTATTATGAATCTGTTAGGATTGATCAAAAAATTTCTAAATTTGATATTTTTTTGAAGAGTAACTTATTTAATGGGAAAGGTTTACTATTATTTATATTTTAATGAATATTTTCAATCATTCGATCATAAATATTATACCACTATATTTAAATAACTTTGATAAAATAAAATATTAAGTTAGATTCATGTATATTAAATAAATGGTTAATAGAATCTATTTTGTTGAAATAAAAAATATTTTTCATGGACAAAATAATTACACATTTATAATCCCACTACAAGTAAACTTTATTATTTTGGATTTAATAATTTAATTAATTTCTAGGTTCAATGTGAATTATTAATTCTATTGAATTTTATGGTTTACTAACATAAACTTAAATCAATTTTTTATGTTTATCTAGTGGTAATATGATTCCCCATGGATGTGACCATCACAATAACATGACATGAAAAATCATTAAAATATTGTACCATGACCTTTTAGGTTAGGAGTTTTATATAATGAGGACAAAAATTTAACTAAAAATCACACATATTTTTAAACTAATGAACATTTTTTCAAACAATATATGAAACAAATTGATCCATAAGAATCCTTCATTGTTCTTATTCAGATCATGCTCCTCATGTCACATTTCTATTATTTAGATCAATCTCCTCTTGCATATATTTGATCCAATTATCACCCTTTTTAGCATCTTCAAATGATTTAGCCTCTACTTGAGAAAAAAATAAGGTTTTTTTATAGTCTTACTCCTTCGAGTTTCATTGAAACTTTCTGATCACCAGGGAAATTTTTTTCATTGATTTCTTCTTTGATAGTATTTCTTACAGTTGATAAAAATATAGACATATTTGAAATGATATCATACTCCTTAAAACTTCTTAAAAATAAATTCATTTCCTTCATCATGCATCTAATAAAAAAATTATGTTTTACTTTAATCCATCTAAAAATTGATCATTCATCAACACTGCCTTTTGGTTCCACCCTTAGAATCTCTAATTACCATCCATGTAATTCTCAAAAATGGGAGACATTCACCTTTTATAATGAATATCTTATGTGTATTTATTTATTTATTGTAAAAAATGAATATTTTATGAACACAATAGGATATCTTTACTTTCTCTCGAATGATTAAATGCTTCAATCCAATGTATCTTATTTTATCCTAATACTCATCACTCGTTGATTGAGTATTTCGAAAGATATATTTGAATCTTTTTATCATCATTATTTTTGTACCATCGACATATCCCTATGGTCAAAAATAGTTTCAAAGTAAAATCATTATCCATACAATTAATGCATTGTTTCATTTTTATGTTTAATTTATTTATTTTTATTATTACTCATATAATAATTGTTTTCTTGTACAAGTGGATTGTTTTGTTTGAGTCTGCAACTGAGATAATGAAAACAAGAAAATGTATCAAGAATGAATGCTACCATCAGGATAAGGTGAATTCCTACTACTTATTTAATTAATTTTTTCATCATTTTATCTACTATTTGTATCTTAATTTCCTTATTATTTTTATCTAATTCTTATTTATTTTTTTCAATGATCTTCTGTGAATTAGTAACACCCCAAGATTTCATAGTAAGTTATTTTCTTTAAAATAATTCAGTAGCTTGTGTTACACACAACACCGAGTTCCAGCACAACACGACTTACCATACTAGCCGTTCAAAAAGAGGTTATGAATAGTATTAACTGAATTTTGAATTTATATACTCCATATAATTTTACCATCCATATTATGCATTTCTTAAACATAATATATGAGCAAATTCTATATTTCAGATAAAAGAAGTATTTTTGAAAAAATACAATTTTACCCCCTTTTAATGGAGAACCCTTTTTAAATCCAATATTTGAAAGTTTTATATATTTAATTTGACAAATAAAATTATTATTTATAATTTGGACATAAAAATTTATTTTGGATGATTTTTTTATGCTTTTTTGATATCATTAATATTTTGATGAATAGTGAAAATACTACATTTTAATTGAGAACAACTTTTCTAATCAATATAATTTATATTGTAAAATTATAAATTTGAATGGTTTTGAAGTATAATTATGTTATATTTTATCATTTAATCCAATGTTTCTCAATGGAAATAATTTTACATTTAAATTGAACATAAACACATATCAATCTTTTGATAGTTTTTACTTCTCAAAAACCCACTTTCTGGTTTTGACAATGAGAATATTTTTTTAAATTAATTAATACAACTTCTATGTTTTTAATTTGATAGAATAGACATAATTTTTGAATTTGTAATATCAAAATTATATTTGGGTGAATTTTTGGTATTATTCTAAAAACTTTCAATTTTTGATGAATAGTGAAAAACACTGCATTATTGTTTAAAGCCGACTTTTTATTTAAATAATTATTTTAAATTTAAATTTATTTTCAAGTAAAAATAGATACGTAATACCTATATTAGTAGAATTTAATTCATTTATCTAATTTTATAAAAAGATTAGAAATATAAATTTTATTTAACTTTTTATCGTCTTTTACTCATCTTCTAGGCACATTTGCAAATTTGCATAAAACATAATTTTACCGCTTCTGTGAATTTAATTTCAAAACTCTAAGAGACACGGTTTACATTAGTAAGTAAAATATGGTTCAATATGATGAAAATAAGTTTTGGTCAATAGTAACTTTTGAATTTTATTTAGGACGGTTAAAAGTAAATAGGATAATTAAAGGTAAAATGATATTATAATTACCCTAACACGTGTCCAAATTCTATTGGATAAGTGTATTTATACCAAAATAAACCTTATTAAAACATATTAACCTTTTTTATCCACTTTTATTAGATTAGTACATTTATTATATTTTAATTAAAAAATAGTTAAAAGTGTTAAATTCAAATTTTAATAACTAAAACATTTTTAATATTAGGTTATAGATAAGATAAAATCGACTATAAATATTAATTATAAAGATAAAAATATTTCTTAAATCATGGTATTTTATTTAAAAAATTTAGACATTAAATAATTTAATTTATTTATGACACAATGATGATGCAGTGACTACCATATTAATGAAAGACTAAAATAATTGATGTTGTAAATATTAGAATAAATGTAAATTGAAACTTTTGATGCCATACAGCTAATTTTATTGGTTAATATGACATGTTAGAGTTTATTTAATGTATTTTTATCAAATAAATCATACTATTATGACTTTCACTAAAACCAAATACTAAATAGTGTTAAAATTGACATAAATGAGTTTTTAAAACAAATACTATTTTATTAAATTATATAATAGTTATAAAAATATAAGGTTCATCCAAAAGACTTATATAATGATATATATGTCCTTAATTAACCACTTTATGTTCTCTTGGAATTTTATTGTAAGTTTATTAACAATGTATTATAATAATACATGAAGACATGGTAAAAGTTAAACAATTTAACTAGGAGTTAAATATAAAAGATAAGGTTAATATGATGACACAAACTTTTCTAAAACCTATTGGATGATAGGTTTTCGACCCCTTACCACCTTTTCTTGGAAATAAATCAATTTGGAGCTATTATAAACTGAAAATTATTTTATAAAAAACTAATATTTCAAACTCTTGAAAAAGTGCCCCTCGCATCTCTTATAAAAGGGTACTTCACCTTCTCTTAATTTTACACCTCCAAAGCCTTATGGATCATCCAAACCCTTCTCCAATATCCTAAAAACTACAATAAACTCAACCTAGAGGCCTTACTTTGATTAGAAATTCAACCTAATGAGCCCTTTGGTTTAAATCAAAAGGAAGAACCCAAAGATTAGGTAATTACTTCATCACCTCATTCAATGTTATTTTCCTCTTCATGTTCCTCTATATTTGTTATTTCCATACAAAAACAATAACTAATGTGCCTTATACATACTGATATGTTATTAAAAATATTGTACAACCTTATTCAATTATTTTATCCATCCTATGAATGACAAACTCGCCATACGTGTGTACGTACGGCTTATCGTCTCCACGTCGTGGTGTAGTGTGTTATTCAATACTTCTTTATTTAGATGGGAATAATAATGTGTATAACTGATTTAAATAACAAAAATAACATTTTAATGATTATTTATATATAATATACTATCCAATTACATACAATTTCACCACTAATATAATGATATTGTCGCTCGGGCGTACGTGCAGCTTACTATCTCCACGACGTGATGATATTATGTTTCCCATCATAACCATTCAAGAATAATTTTCATTTTATGATTAAAATTAATGTTTAAGAACTTAATATCAATCTAGATATGAATCAAATACATCCTATCCATAACAAACATGACTTACGTAACAAAATTTATAAAGGAAAATAAATCAGTTAACACCAAAAACAATGATACTACTGAAATATCATTAAAACATTAATATCAGAAAAGCATATATAATATTATATTTATATATCTTGTTCTTCTATAATTTAATGAAAATTAATTCATCATTATACATGTGGTTAAACTACCCTCAACTAAGGAAAAGTACAAGGTAAAGGGTTTTCATCCCACTTTTATTCTCGAGAGATTCATGTTATATTTTCCACTATTTCCTTTTGTGTGGTGTATATACTTTCCATGATTGTATTATTTGTGTAATATAAATTAATATATGGGTATTTAAATCTTCATTGTAAGACTCTTCTTTAATGGGGTGTATGTTTCATAAGTTACCAAATTGGTAAGAGAATTTCTAATTTCAATTTCTACTCATTGGGTTTTATGCACACTTCATTGATTATTTTACTCCAAGATTATGTTTGAAATCACTTTTTATTTATTTATGTTTAATTCCCACTCCCGTTTGTGTGGATATAATTTTGATACACGTAATAATTCCATTGAATAAATTCTCAAGTCATTAATATGAACTTTATAAGGGTAATCTTAACTCAATTTCCATTCATTGAGTTAAACATCGAAGTCATTGGTTTTGTTTTTACAAGAATATGTGAGAATTTCCTATGATTGATTTACACTGAATCTCCAATAATATTTAGTATATTTATTTTTTTTATACATAATTATGTCATTGACATATCCTTAATCTAAGGATACAGTCTTTATAAGGGATCTCGTCTCAATTTACATTCTATTGAGACTTCTTTGTTTATATGTGGGAATTAAATTTTATATGGTATATATACTATGCTTTGACATATTATATCATTAATCCATTTATTCATACAATATTATAATGTTTTGATAAATTTTATTCTTCAATTATTTTTATTCAAGCATCTTTCATTTGTATAAGAACTCTTTAACTAAAATATTGTTTCAAATGTTTAAAATATTTATTCTCTTAAGTCATTCTCATTAATGTTCATGTTTTAAAAATGGTTTTAATGATTTATTTATATAGACATGAATGTTTTAAAATTTAAATTCCTTTCAAATGTTTCAAAGTGGTATGGGATACTTTGATTTAAAAATCTATTTTAAACGATTTCTTTGATAAATTGTCTTACTTATAAATGTTCTCAAGAAAAAGTTGATATTTCTCTCAATTAGTTTTACTTATTATTTCCATATATGTCCATATCCTTCATTGTATTATATTCTTTATTGAGGTTGATTTATTATCATACAATCTTCCATATTGTATTGAATGAGTTATGATTGACTGTGGATGTTCAATTTTTATACCATTCATGGTTTGTGCTTAATGTATTGATGTTTCATATAATAGTTTTAATAGTAATTTTTGGATTATGTTCCACCCTTTTCATATGACTAATTAATTGGACATAGTAAGTGATGGGTGATCCGGATATAGCCCCTCTATGCATCGGTAGGTATCATGAGACAAACTATTGTCTTGGCATAAGGCCTTGAAGAAATCTCTATATGTAATATTGGAACGGGGCCCAAACTATGTGGTTATGATGTTTGGAATTATGCATTCCATAATTATGAAATTAGCTATTGATATTACATGTGATTATTTGACTAGTATAATATCCATGTGAATAATTAAATGGAATTATTTGATTTATCTTTTCCATATTATTATGTAGTTTAAGTTCAAAAGGCTTGTGTTGTATTCTTATACATTTCCTTAAATGATCATGTTTTCTTATGATAGTTTCCACTATATTGTTATCCTTACTGAGCTTACGATCTCACCGCTTTCTTAAGTTAATTTTTCCCAGGATGTGAATATGTATATTATGATTTACCTGCATGAATAGGCTAAGGGATATGAGTGTATTCAAAGGAGACACAATTTTGTTTTTTTTTCATTTCATAATGTAATTTTGAATGTATTTGTGTATCTAGTACCTCCAAGGATACTAAACTAATCAGTATTTTGAGAATTGATCACTTCTGATCAATAAAATGTTATGTAATAATGCACCGACAATGCGTAACTAAGGTGAGGGTGTTATAGTTTGTATCAGAAGAAGTTTAGTAAAAACATTGGAAACTGTATTTGGAAAAAACTGATTAGAGAACATTACCCTAAGATAGAATTTGAGTATTATTATAGAAGAACTTCCTTGAATTTTGGTAATGTAAAGATTTTTTGAATTTTCCATGTAATATATCCCTTTCTGGATACGAGGAGGTAGAGGCAGCTCTGGCACAGATGTATCTAGCGATAAAACATGAAAACACCTCTTTGAGGTAGACTCGAATGGTAACTGACGCATGACAACGGGCCTTGCTGCACTCCTAGTTACAACACTCCCAAGGGATATTCTTAGGATAATTTACATTTTCTTTACAAACCTATTTGAATTATTTTAATATAAGATGAGAATAACTAAACTTGGTTAATCCTAAGGAGTTTTAGATCGAAAATAAGGTGTCAAGATATTCTCTAAATTATTTGATGACTATTATTACTCAAACTATGCTTTATGGTTTTAGTAAATAGTTGGATTCCAAATAATTCATAGTAACATTGAACATAATTTACAAGGTGGGAATGATGGTGTAAATGAGAAAATAAATAGAATATTGATAGGTGAAAAAGATATCATGTTCCTGCCGAAGAAGGTTTCCAAAAATATGATTAAAAATATATACATTAACTAATTCCCAAACACAAAAAAGAAGAGAAAGGTGGATAATGATAAGAGCTCTAGCATTAGAAAAAATAGGGAAAATAAAGCTCAATTTCCATCATGCATGAAATGTGGAAGGATACACCTAGGAAATTGTCTCAATGGAACAAATAAAATCTTTATGTGTGGGAAAAAAGGAAATAAATAAAATAATTTCCAAGTAAAAATGAAGAGTATTATGGAAGAAAATAAAAATGATCCTAAGAATCCACTTACAGTCATTTTCTGTAAATATAGGGGACCTAGGCATTACCCGAGTCAATGCCCTATTCTATAGGATAACCACTATGTCAAATAAGACCCTATATAAAAATAAATGGATGGAGAAATGTTTAAAAGTATTAATGCTCTTTGTTGATGGGATTACCTTGGAAGACTTTTCTCTTGTATGTGTAACCCAGTAGTTTGTTATTTGAAAATGTTGTTTGAGGAATAATTATCTTTTCCTTCATGGATATAATTATAAAGAACCATTTGGGTTTATATGATCCTTGAATTTGAGGCAATTACAGGTTATTAATTTTTGGGATGAAAATGTGAGGTATGAGACAAAATTTTTGGTTAAATAATGTTATGGTTATTTTCAGTAATTTGTCTCATTTTGGGAATTTTATAAAATATATTTTTTGAAAAGGGACAATACGCAGACTATGTGGAATCCCATCATGTTGGACAAATCTATGGGAATTGAACCAACAACCAAAGGGTGGCTGGGATTTATCGCATACCACTAGACTACGTGAAGTCCCTAGTTAGTGTGAATAATTATTTTTAGGTAAATAATATTATTGACCAATAATAATTTGATTTGGGATCATATGTTTTATCAAGTTTATATCCTTAGTATAGGATAATGATTTGGGGATTAAGGGATAAATGTTATTTTGGAAGACGTTCGCTCTGTTGGGAACACTATATGCCTAAGAAAAATATAATACTATGGGATTTTATTTGAGGATTAATGGTGGATTTTTATTTTGGAAGAATAAATTTTTTTTATAGAGATTCATGTTTTAAATGGAAATGATTAACCTATCATATAGAATATGTGATTTGGTTAATTACACTTTAGTATGAGACTTTAAGAGCTATTGATGTTATTTGGAGATAAATGTTAAGATTTACTATGAAATACTATGTGATTAAATTCTTTTTATTATTGGGTTTCAATCTTAGTTTGGATTATATTGATGTATTTTAAGGACAATTGATTATTGAATGGTCTTTATTTAACTTTGGGTATTGTTTTTTAAATTTTGGAAATTAAGATTAGTATTTATTTCTATAAAGGATTATCCATTTTGGGGATCATCTGAACTTTTACTAACCATTTTGGTTTTGGATAATCTCTAAAGACAAGGTAAATATATAGTTCATCCTTTTCGGATTATGTGATTCTCTAGAAGTTGATTCTAGAGCTTCTGGTGTGACCAATTCATCTTGAATACTCATCGTTTGAAGAAAAATGAGTTAGTAGTAGTAATTTATTACAGGATAAAACTCTAATTGAAAATTAATTATATATATTTATGTTATTTGTCAATCTCATAAATAAATTCCTTAAGTTTATGAAATGGAACTTAAAACATAAAACGTTGTCCGTTTACTTTTCCTACTGGGAAACAAATGAATGTTTAACCCATCACAAGTTTATGGTTTTCCTGTTCATAACATTATCCTGATCAGTTTTTCTTTCACTCTCCATCAGAACTTGACATTTTTTTATCTTCTATATCCATGTTTTCCTACAAGGAATCTCAATATGGGTTTTCTCGGGTGACCTTTGTACTTCTATTTCTTTCTTTTAAAGTGATAGTTTTATTGAATTTTTTTCTGATGAGGGACTTTCAATGAAGTTCCCAAGCCCAATTTTAAAATTGCGAGGACACAATTTAAAAAATTTGGGAAGAATGTAACACCCCAATATTTCATAGTAAGTTATTTTCTTTTAAGTAATTTAGTAGCTTTTGATACACGCAACACCGAGTTTGATCACACCACGACTAACCAAACTAGCTATTCAAAAAGTGTTTATGAATTGTATTAACTGTATTTTTAATTTTATATACTCCATATAATTTTAACATCCATATTATGAGTTTCTTAGACATAATAGAAGAACAAATTAAATTTTTCAGATAAAATAAGTATTTTTCAAAAAATGTAATTTTAAAACATTTTAATGGAGAACCCTTTTAGAATCGAATATTTGACACTTTTATATATTCAATATTACAAAATAAAATTCTTCTTTTGAATCAAAACCTAAAAAATTAGTTTCGATAAATTTTTGTTTCTTTTTTGATAACTTTCATATTTTGATGAATAGAAAAAAATACTAAATTTAAATTGAAAACAAATTTTTTAATCCAAATAATTTATAATGTTAATATAGCGACCCAGCATTTTCATACATTACTATTACATCATTTCAAAGATAAACAACATAATAGTATTACACATGGAGGATCCAGAGGTTTAGTGTCTTGGGAAAACTAGGACTACACATAACAAGTACAACATCAAGCATAAAAATTCATTTAATCTCTTCTTCACTAGCTTCTTAGTGGCACTTTTCCTTTCCTTAGTACATGTAGCCACCTGAGGATATACATCAAAATGGGTGAGCTAAAATCCTAGTAATAGGATAGATAAGAACAATATATCATGGGGTGATCATAATCATGACATAGGCAAAAGATCATGAATGTGAGAGGAGCATAAATAATAAACTTGAAATGTGGCAATGCATAAAAATGAAACATCATGTATTAGTGGTTAACTACCACACATACTTGTGAACAAAGGTAGAATCATTTTCACACATCATTTCACATTTACTCATGAGATTCATCACTTTACCCAATGCATTGGAGCGCTATATAATTCCGGGTGCACCCGTCACATTTAAACATTCATATTGCGCTATATAATTCCGGGTGCACTCGTCACATCATAACATTATCATTATTATGCTTGCCACATAGAACACATATCAAACATGTACATAAATAACCCATGGAAAGGAATGGGTTTCATCTCATAATAACACATTCATAATCTTTGGGTTCCCAAAAGAAAGAGGGAACAACATACTTGATATAAGAACCATCAACCTTGAATGAGAGGTAAAAGGTGAGATCTTGAAAGAAGAGTTCTTTTGGAAAACATTTTGATGGACATAAAAACCAGTGACAAACATGTATATCCCAGAAAAGTAAAGGAAAAGAAGAAAAAAAGATCTTTTAGGAGTAACCATATCAAAAATGGAGTGAAAGAGGGAGAACCCGAAGGAAGAAAATTGGGTTCGAGATTTCCCCTTACCTTGTACTCGAATGCCTCCTTCTCTTTAATGTCCTGTATAATGACATTATATTCATTAATTAGAAATTAAATAACCTTTTATACATTAATAGGGTTCATTATGGTTTCATTATTTCATATTATGTTCCTTTTGATGACTTATAGAGTTTAAAAACATTGATTGGGGATGTTCGTTTTCATGGTTTTCTTGAGCGGTCCACTTGTATTCTTAATTTGATGTTTGGGTAGATCATGGGTAAACATCCAGAACTGATATTACATGTAATTAATGATATTACAGAAGCTTGAATGATTTTATAATGAGTTATATTAGATCCATATGGACGAATCATTAGATAAGAATTAAATGAAGATTATTTGGGTTAATTTGAGCGGTTTTTGGATCACAATGAACTCGTTTTAACTTTTCACGTAGTAATATGGCCATAGGTTATGTCCAGAACTTAAGATAGAACATAATACAAATAAAATATTCTGTTTCAACCATAAAAATGGTTTCATGACCAGATTGAAGGTATAAATGGAAGAAGAGAGCATGTTGTTTTTGGAGGTGATAAATTATCACCACATGAACAACGTTCTCTTTAATAAAATAAAAGGAAGGGGTAAAGGGTTTGGGGTGATATAATATAACATTAGAATTATAATATTATAGTATATATATAATACTGGATTTACAGAACAATTTGGATGAAGATAGATAGAGAGATATCAAGAAAGGAACTTGAACTTGAAAGGAAATTAAAGGAGAAGAGAGAGAGAAATTACCTTTAGAATCCTCCTCTTGAGATCCTCTTTAAAGAAAGCTAGGCTTGGTCTTTTGATGAGACCAGAAGCTTTTGGATGTGGGGGATGAGCTAGGGACGGTGTTTGGGCAGAATTTAGAGAAGTCTTGGAGCTTTAGAGGTGTGAGGAAAAGAGGGAGTGAAGGGTGGCTTTTATAGTGGAGGGGAGAGGGGTTTCCTTAATATAAAATTGATTAGTTTATTAATTTCACCTAAGACAAGGAATAGTGAGTCTTGGATGACTAGAATAGTAAATTATACTTGTGAATTCGGGATTTTGGTACTTACATCACTTGTGATGTCAGGAATAGTGGGTTTTAATTAAAATGTATTTATATGATAAATTAATGTATTCTACTATTCATCAAAAATTCCAGTATCTCATAAAAATCCCAAAATTTTACCCCAACCATTTTTTGACGTGTAGAATCCAAAAATGAAGTCCATTTTTCAAAAATAATTTTCTAAATATTATTCATTTAATATTTAATGAAAATCATAATTTACTTAAAAAAACAGTTTTTTAAAATTAAAACGGATTTTGCAGTTCTTTCAAAAATTACTTAGGGTCTTATAAAATTATCTAAAAACTATTAGACATTGAATTAATAATTTATGAATATATTTCAGGAAAATAAATATTCTTTTAAATTAATTAATTAATTATAATTAATTATTTATGACTTATAAAATACCAAAAACGTTTACTAAGGTCAAATTATCACTTTCTATGATGTCTAAATTTTATTTTATTATTCATTGGTAATGTTACTCTTATTTACTATTCATAAGGTTTATATTACTATTCATAAGGGTAGGTTACTATTCACCAAAATTTATTTTTGTTTCATTAGACTCCAAAAACTATCTTGAACACAACCGTGTATGTTGGATTTTTAAAATTCCAAACATAGGGGTGAAAAAATTATGATTAAAGGTCACTTATCACTTAGTAGTTCATTATTGTGTGTTTTTATGAAATAGATATAAGAAGGGAATTTTCTATTGAAATACTTTGGGTCGTTACATTCTTCCCCCCTTAAGAAATTTCGCCCTCGAAATTTCACTTTACACAAACAGGTGAGGGTACTTGTCCTTCATTACCTCTCCTGGTTCCCACCATTTTCTAAAATATAAAAGGTTAGAACAAAACATAAGTAAACAAGTCATGAATAACTTATTAATTTAAAAACAATTATACAAAAAACATAACATATGGGATCCCTAGGTAAATATTCTTGTGTACATATTTTTACTTATTCTTATGCTAGTGGTTTTCTCTAGGGTTTACTAATCCTAATTCCCAAATTAACTAAACCTTTCCTCTGATACCAAATATAGCGACCCAACATTTTCATACATTACTATTACATCATTTCAAAGATAAACAACATAATAGTATTACACATGGAGGATCCAGAGGTTTAGTGTCTTGGGAAAACTAGGACTACACATAACAAGTACAACATCAAGCATAAAAATTCATTTAATCTCTTCTTCACTAGCTTCTTAGTGGCACTTGTCCTCTCCTTAGTACATGTATCCACCTAAGGTTATACATCAAAAGGGGTGATCTAAAAGCCTATTAATAGGATAGATAAGAACAATATATCATGGGGTGATCATAATCATGACATAGGCAAAAGATCATGAATGTGAGAGGAGCATAAATAATAAACTTGAAATGTGGCAATGCATAAAAATGAAACATCATGTCCTAGTGGTTAACTACCACACATACTTGTGAACAAAGCTAGAATCATGTTAATACATCATTTCGCATTTACTCATGATATTCATCACTTTACCCAATGCATTGAAGCACTATATAATTCTGGGTGCACCCGTCACATTTAAACATTCATATTGCGCTAGATAATTCCGGGCGCACCCGTCACATCATAACATTATCATTATCATGCTTGACACATAGAACACATATCAAACATGTACATAAATAACCCATGGAAAGTAATGGGTTTCATCTCATAGTAACACATTCATAATCATTGGGTTCCCAAAAGAAAGAGGGAACAATATACTTGATATAAGAACCATCAACCTTGAATGAGAGGTAAAAGGTGAGATCTTGAAAGAAGAGTTCTTTTGGAAAACATTTTGATGGACATAAAAACCAGTGACAAACATGTATATCCCAGAAAAGTAAAGTAAAAGAAGAACAAAATACCTTTGAGGAGTAACCATATAAAAAATGGAGTGAAAGAGGGAGAACCCGAAGGAAGAAAATTGGGTTCGAGATTTCCCCTTACCTTGTACTCGAATGCCTCCTTCTCTTTAATGTCCTGTATAATGACATTATATTCATTAATTAGAAATTCAAGAACCTTTTATACATTAATAGGGTTCATTGTGGTTTCATTATTTCATATTATCTTCCTTTGGATGACTTATAGAGTTTAAAAACATTGATCGGGGATGTTCGTTTTCATGGTTTTCTTGAGCGGTCCACTTGTATTCTTAATTTGATGCTTGGGTAGATCATGGGTAAACATCCAGAACTGATATTACATGTAATTAATGATATTACAGAAGCTTGAATGATTTTATAATGAGTTATATTAGATCCATGTGGACGAATCATTAGATAAGAATTAAATGAAGATTATTTGGGTTAATTTGAGCAGTTTTTGGATCACAACGAACTCGTTTTAACTTTTCACATAGTAATATGGCCATAGGTTATTTCCAGAACTTAAGATAGAACATAATACAAATAACATATTTTGTTTCAACCATAAAAATGGTTTCATGACCATATTGAAGGTATAAATGGAAGAAGAGAGCATGTTGTTTTTGAAGGTGATAAATTATCACCACATGAACAACGTTCTCTTTAATAAAATAAAAGGAAGAGGGAAAGGGTGTGGGGTGATATAATATAACATTATAATTATAATATTATAGTATATATATAATACTGGAATTACAGAACAATTTGGATGAAGATAGATAGAGAGAGATCAAGAAAGGAACTTGAACTTGAAAGGAAATTAAAGGAGAAGAGAGAGAGAAATTACCTTTAGAATCCTCCTCTTGAGATCCTCTTTAAAGAAAGCTAGGCTTGGTCTTTTGATGAGACCAGAAGCTTTTGGACGTGGGGGATGATCTAGGGAAGGTTTTTGGGCAGAATTTAGAGAAGTCTTGGAGCTTTAGAGGTGTGAGGAAAAGAGGGAGTGAAGGGTGGCTTTTATAGTGGAGGGGAGAGGGGTTTCCTTAATATAAAATTGATTAGTTTATTAATTTCACCTAAGACAAGGAATAGTGAGTCTTGGATGACTAGAATAGTAAATTAGACTTGTGAATTCGGGATTTGGGTGCTTACATCACTTGTGATGTCAGGAATAGTGGGTTTTAATTAAAATGTATTTATATGATAAATTAATGTATTCTACTATTCATGAAAAATTCCAGTATCTCATAAAAATCCCAAAATTTTACCCCTACCATTTTTCGACGTGTATAATCCAAAATTGAAGTCCATTTTTCAAATATAATTTTCTATGTATTATTCATTTAATATTTAATTAAAATCATAATTTACTTAAAAAAACAGTTTTTTAAAATTAAAACTGATTTAGCAGTTCTTTCAAAAATTTCTTAGGGTCTTATAAAATTATCTAAAAACTATTAGACATTGAATTAATAATTTATTAATATATTTCAGGAAAATAAATATTCTTTTAAATTAATTAATTAATTATAATTATTTATTTATGACTTATAAAATACCAAAAACGTTTACTAAGGTCAAATTATCACTTTCTATGATGTCTAAATTTTATTTTATTATTCATAGGTAATGTTACTCTTATTTACTATTCATAAGGTTCATATTACTATTCATAAGGGTAGGTTACTATTCACAAAAAATATTTTTTTTCATTAGACTCCAAAAACTATCCTGAACACAATCGTGTATGTTGGATTTTTAAAATTCCAAACATAGGGGTGAAAAAATTATGATTAAAGGTCACTTATCACTTAGTAGTTCATTATTGTGTGTTTTTATGAAATAGATATAAGAAGGGGATTTTCTATTGAAATAATTTGGGTCGTTACAGTTAAATTATACATTAGAATGGTTTTGAAGTATAATTAGATTATATTTTTATTATTTATTCCAATTTTGGTCATTAGAAGTAATTTTACATTTAAATTGGACATAAACAAATATCAATCTTTTGATAGTTTTTTGTTCTCAAAAACCCGCTTTCTGGTTTTGACAATGGAAATATTTTTTTAAATTAATTAATACTCCTTCTATGTTTTGAATTTGTTAAAAGAGACATCATTTTTTAATTTGGAATATAAAAAATTATCATTTGGTGAATTTTTGGTATTTCTCTAAAAACTTTCAATTTTTGATTAATAGTGAAAAACATTGTGTTATTGTTTAAAGCTGAATTTTTATTTAAATAATTATTTTAAATTTAAATTTATTATAAATTCATAATAGATACATAATACCTATATTAGTATAATGTAATTCATTGAAGTCATTTTATAATAAGATTAGATATATAAATTTTTTTGATCTTTTTACTGTCTTTTACTCATCTTCTAGGAAGATTTGAAAAATTTTCATAAAACGTAATTTTACTGCTTCTGTGAATTGAATTTCCAAAATTTGAGACACATAGTTGACATCATTAAGTAAAATTTGGTTCAATAGGATAAAAATAATTTTTGGTGAATAGTAACTATTGAATTTTATTTACCACAGTTAAAAGTAAATAGGGTAATTAATGGTAAAAATGATATTATAATTGCCCTGACATATGTCCTAATTATATTGGATAAGTGTATTTTGACTAAAATAAACCATAGTAAAAAAATATTATCCTTTTTTATCCACTTGGATTAGATTAGGACATTTATTATATTTTATTTAAAGAAGAGTTAAAAGTGTTAAATTCAAATTTTAATAACTAAAATATATTTAATAGAAGATTATAAATATGATAAATTTGACTATAAATATTCATGATAAATTTAAAAAAAATTCCTACATCATTTTATCTTACTTATAATTTTTAGAAATTAAATAATTAAATTTATTTATGACACAATGATGATGCAGTAACTACCTTATTAATGAAAGACTAAAATAATTGATGTAGTAAATATTAAAATAAATGTAAATTAAATATTTTGAGGTCATACACTAATTTTATAGGTTAATATAACATGTTAGATTTTATGCAATGTATTGTTTCTATGAAATCATATTTTTATGAATTTCAAAAAAACGAGATACTAAATAGTGTCTAAATTGACATAAATAAGTTTTTTTTTTAAAATATTATTTCATTAAATTATATAATAGTCTTAAATATCTATGTTTTGTCCAAAGGACTTATATAATGATAGACATGTCATTAATTAACCACTTGAAGTTCTTTTGTCATTTTATGGTGTGTTTATTAACCATGTATTATAATAATACAAGAAGACATGGTAAAAGTTAAACTATTTAACTAACAGTTAAATCTTACAAATAAGGTTAATATGGTGACCTATACTAATCTAAAACCTATTGGTTGAGAGGTTTTAGACCCATACCCACCTTATACTAGAATTAAATCAATTTGGATCTATTATTAACTGAATATTAGTTTATAAAAAATAATATTTCAAACTCTTCCTAAAGTGCCCCAACCACTCTTATAAAAAGGTACATCCCCTTATCTTAATTTCACACCTCTGAAGCCTTTCATCTCATCCAAAACCTACTCAAATATACCCACAACTACTCTCACTTCAATATATATGCCTTAAATATATCATAAAGACAACCTAAGGAGGCCTTTTGTTCAAATCTAAAGGAAGAACCTGAAGAAGAGGTAATTACTTCATCACCTCTTTCAAAGTTCTTTTCTTCTTCCACTTACTCTTTCTTTGTTGTTTACATACTAAAATAATAAATACAGTAACTTTTAAATATTTATATGTTATTATAAATATTTTATGACCATATTCATTATTCTACCCATCCTATGACTGACAATGTCACCATACGTGCGTACATACAGCTTACCGTCTCCACATCGTTGTGTAGTTTGTTATTCAATACTTCATTATTTGGATGGGTATAATAATGTATATAACTAATTTAAATAATAAACATAACAAGTTAATGATTTTTTATATATAATATACCATCCAATTACATATGATTTCACCACTAGTAGAATGATATTGTTTCTTGTGCGTACGTACGGCTTACCGTCTCCATGACACGATGAGATTTCATTTCCCATCTTAACAATTCATGAATAATTTTCATTTTATGATTAAAAATAATGTTTAAAAACATAATATCATTCTTTATATGAATTAAATACATCCTATCTATAAAAAATAAGACTTATGTGACAAAACATATAAAGGAAAATGAATCAGTTAACACCCAAAACAATGATACTACTGAAGTATCATTAACAAAGAAATATTAGAAGATCATATATGATATCATATTTATATATGTGGTTATTTTATAATTTAATTACAATTATTTCACCATTATAAATTAGGTTAACCTACCTTCATCTAAGGAAAAGTACAAGGTAAGGGGTTTTCATCTCACTTTTATTCCCATGAGATTCATGCTATATTTGTCACTATTTCCTTTTGTGTGGTGTATGTACTACCCATGATTTTATTGTTTTTGTAATGTAATTTAATTTATGGGTATTTACATCTTCATTTTTTGATCCTTATTTTATGGGGTGTATGTTCCGTAAGTTACCAAATCAGTAAGGGAATTTCTAATTTCAATTTCCACTCATTGTGTTTTACACACACTTCATTGATTATTTTAATCCAAGATTATGTGTAAAATCACTATTTATTTATTTATGTAGTAATTTACACTCCCCTTTGTGTGGATATACTTTTGATACACATAATCACTCTATTGATAAATTCTCAATTCATTTATATGAACTTTATAAGGGTAATCTTAACTAAATTTTCATTCATTGAGTTAAATATCCAAGTCATTGGTTTTGTTTTTACAAGAATATGTGTGAATGTCCTCTGAATGATTTACACTAAATATCCAATCATATTCAGTGTATTTATATTTTTCACACATAATTATGTCATTGATTTATCCTTAACCTAAGAAAATGGTCTTTATATTGGATTTCGTCTCAATATACATTCCATTGAGACTTCTTTTTTGTTATGCACCAATTCACTTTTATATAGTGTATATAATATCCATTTACATATTATATAATGAATCCTTTTATTCTCATGATATTATAATTTTTTTATTAATTGTTTTCCTCAAATATTTTTATTAAAGAGTCATTCATTTGGTTAGGAACTTTTTAACTAAAATATCATTTTAAATGTTTTAAAGATTTATTCTTCTAAATCATTCTCATTAATTTTCATGTTTTAAAAATTGTTTTAAGGATTTATTTATATGGAAATTAATGTTTTAAAATTAAAATTCCTTTTAAAAGTTTCAAATTGTTATGGGACACATTTATTCAAAAATCTCTTTTAAACAACTTCATTTATAAATAGTGTGACCTTTAATTGTTTTTAAGAAAAAGGGGATATTTCTCTAAATTAGTTTTACTGCTTAGTTTCATCTATGTAAATATACTTCATTGCATTTTATTCTTTATTGAGGTTGATTTATTATAATACAATCTTCCATATTGTATTGAATGAGTTATATTTGACTTTTTATGTGCTATTTTTATACCATTCATGGTTTGAGATTAAATTATTGAAATTTCATATGCTAGTTTTAAGACGAATGTTTAGATTATGTTCCACCCTTTTCATATGAGTAATGCATTCGACTTAGTAAGTGACGGGTGGGGCCTGCTATAGCCCCTCAATTCATCAGTCAGTCTCATGAGACAAAAGAGTGTCTTGGCACAAGGCCTTCACAAAATCTTTATTTGTAGTCTTGGAAGGTGGCCTAGACTATTTGGTTATAATGTCCCACATTATTCATTATATCATTGAGAAATTATCTATTTATATTTAATGTGATTATTAGATTAGTAGAATATCCATGTGAATAAGTAAGTGGCATTATTTGATTTATCTTTTCTATATTATATTGAATTTTAAGTTTAAAAGGATTTTGTTTTATTCTTATACAATGCCTTAAATGTTTATGTTTTCTTATTATAGTTTATTCAATATTGTTATCCTTACTGAGCATCTGAGATCACCCCTCTCTTATGTTTTATTTTTCTCAGGATGTGAAGAAGTATATTATGATTGATCGGTAGGAATGGGCTATGGGATATGAGTGTGTTCAGATGAGACACAATGTTGTAGTTTTCCATTTCATAATGTAATGTAAATCATCTATATGTATATTGTACCTCCAAGGCTACTAAACTAATCAGTCTTTTGAAACATGATCTCTTTTTATCATGTCAATGTTATTTAATAATTCACTTACTCTAGTTAACTAAGGTCAGGGTGTTATAGAAGTCATATTCTACTTTCAACTATCTACAACAAGCCACAAAGAGATAAAATGATTCTTTCTTACAATGTTTCCACACTTTCTATTTTCATAGATTTTTTTTGAACTGCCAAAACTACATATTGATTTGATATTATTAGCTAAAAATCTTTCTCATTGTTGAAAGGCTATACTCTTCTGACTTTCAAAAATGAGAAAGGTTTTTCAGCTAATAACATTGTATCAATATGCAATATCGATAGTTTCACATAGAAAGTAAATAGAATCATAGTAACATTGGAATTTAGGGTTTTTTTGAGATTTTGGGATATATATAAATCATCTAAACCTCAATATGACCCATGGTGAGACCGACATGACTCCAAGCACATATTTTTAAAAAAAATTGACATTAATTTTATTAAAAAGGAAGATTTACATACTAAAAACTGATAAAACATATTCTTTTTTCTTTGATATTTTAGGGAAATGATCTCTATGTCATTTGAGATGTGTAAGAATTAATTGTACCACTTATCGATGAATGGTTTGACCACTATGAATCAATGTGTTTGTTATTAGTTTGAAATTGATAGTTTAGTTCAAAAAATTTCACTCACTTAAAACAAATAAAACAAACTCTTATTTATATATAATTCAATACATTGATTCATAAGTCATTTTTGATGTGTAGGAATTAGTCTCACATCAAACTGACACATGATGTGATTATTATAGGTCAATGTGTGTGTTTCCAGTTTAAAATGAAATTTTAGTAAAAAAACATGCAACATACTCAGAATTGAGAAAAAACATTCATATTATTTTGATACCTTAGTAAAATGATCCATAAGTTTTTTGAGATGTGTAGGAATTAGTCGTACCACAATCTGACTCAAGGTGTCACTAGTATGACACCAAGTGTGTTTTTTATTTAAAAATGACTTTATTTTTAATAAAAAGGAAAACTGACCTACTCAAAACTGAGAAAACGCATTCATATTGTTTTGATTCATGAAGAAACTGATCCATAAGTTATTATATACATGTAGGAATCATACATACCTCAATCTACTACATGATGTGACTGGTATGACTCCAAGTGCATATTTTTATTTAAAATGACATAAATTTTAATAAAAATGACAACTAACATACTCAAAACTGAGCAAATGAAGTTAGATTTTTTAGATACTTTAAGAAAATTATCAATAATTCATTATTGATGGGTAAGAATCAGTTTCACCTCAATCTGATACAAAATATTCCCAGTGTGACGCAATGTGTCTGTTATACGTTCAAAATTAAAGGTTTAGGTCAAAAAATGTCACTAATTGAAAACTGAGTAAACACACTCAGATATTTTTATAATTTAGGAAATGAATCCATAAGTAATTTTTTACATGTAAGAAATGGTATAACATCAAATTGATACATGATGTGATCGGTATGGTTCAAAGTGCATGTTACCAATTTAAAATTATATTTCAGTAAAAAAGATAAGTGACACACTCAAAATTGAGTAAATGCATTCAAATTGATTTTAAACTATATGAAAATGAGCCATAATCTATTTGGGATGTTTAATAATTATGTGAACCTAAATCTAAATCACGGTGTGACCATTATGACTCTAATAGTGTATTTTTATTTAAAATAGGCATCAATTTTAGTAAAAAAAGAAAACTCACCTAATCAAAACCAAGAAAATGTATTTAGACTGATATGATACATTTTGAAAATGATCTATAATTAATTTTTGACATGTAGGAATCATCCACACCTCAATCTAACATACAATGTGTTTGGTATGACTCAATGAGTCTTTTATCTGTTTAAAATCATCATTTTTGTTCAAAAAGTGTCACTCACTGAAATCTAAGAAAATGCCCTCGTATTGTCTTTATAATTTAGAAAAATGATTGATAAGTAATTTGTAACATATAAGAATCAATATCAAGTCAAACGTGTAACGTCCTGACCCCAGTTACATAGATTATGTGCATTATTACATAACATTGGCATGATACAAGGAATCATGTCTCGAAAGACCGGTCAGTTTAGTAGCTTTAGAAGTACAAGATACATTCATTTCTTTTACATTGAATCATGAAATAAAAACATCAACAACATTTTATCCCATTTTTAAACACACTTATATTCTTAGCCTATCCTTTCATGTCAACCATAAAATACTTCTTCACATATGGGGAAAAATAAAACATAGAAAGGGGTGAGCTCAAATGCTCGGTAATGATAACAATATTGTGGAATCTTTCATAAATAAGAATAAACATTTAAGGCAATGTATAAGAATAAAACAAATGCCTTTTAAATATAAAATTCATCATAATATGGCCAATATAAAATAAAATAATTCCATTTACTTAATTAAATGGATATTCTACTAGTATAATAATCACATGCAATATCAATAGGCGCTTTCATAATGATGGAATTCATAATGCCAGACTTCATAACCACATAGTAAAGGGCTTGTGCAAAGACTACAAATAATATTTTTTCAAGGCCTTGTTCCAAGAAACTAGTTTGTCCCATGAGACCTACCGATGCATTAAGGAGCTATATTGGGCTCCACCCTTCACTTACTAAGTCCAATGCATTCATCATATGAAAACGTTTAAAGATTACATAAACATTTGTATTAAAACTAGCATATGAAATGTCAATAATTTATCCATAAACCATGAATGGTATTAAAATAACACATCCATAGTAAAATATATCACAAAACTTTCAATAAAATTTGGAAGATCTGTATCAAAAAATAAATAAACTTCAAACAGGTTTAAAATCCATCAAAGAATATTGACATGGATGAAATAAAAACTTTTTGATAGAAATATCTCTTTCTATTTTGAAATAATTTAGAAGTCATGTAATTATAAAATAAAACATTTATTTTGAAAATATTCTTATATTCTTGTAAGGGAATCTTCGATGATTTTATAACGGTGGAAAATAGTTGCACCCTCCGTATAAGATAAAAAACATTATTACCTTTATTTTGACGAAAAGGTCATAAAGTACCTTGTTTGGAAAATGACAGAAAGATTCATTTCAAAACATATAAGTTAAAATAAGGGTATAAATTACATTAACCCATTTTCTAGTAATTAGTAAAAAAAATTGAAATAAATTTTTAAGAAAACATGGATGTGGATGATAAAGATGTCCTAGTAGATTCTTACGTAAAAACAACCTCTAATAATAAAGAGATTGTGAAATTAACCCTTACCTTGTAATTTTCATTAGTTGATGGTATTTTAATGTCCTGTATATTTGTTAAAAAATTGTTATTAAATTATACAATAACTATATACATAAATATGATATCATAAATTATCCTCTAATATTGCTTTGTTAATAATATTTCAGTCGTATCATCATTTCGGGTGTTAACTGGTTTGTTTTCCATTATGTGGTTAGTTATGTAAGCCATGTTTTTTATGGATAATATTTATTTTATTCATATAAAAAAAGATATTATGTTCATAAAAATTATTTTTAATCATAAAATGAAAATTATTCTATAATGATTACAATGGTTAATGAATCTCATCGCATTCCTGGAGACGGTAATATGTACGTACGCACGAGTGACAATATCA
Source organism: Viscum album (assembly GCA_963277665.1). NCBI lineage: Eukaryota > Viridiplantae > Streptophyta > Magnoliopsida > Santalales > Viscaceae > Viscum > Viscum album. Next base: position 1,826,793,790 of record OY728119.1, on the reverse strand, counting down.
GTATATTGATGGTGAAATAATATGTAATTGGATGTTATATCATATATACAAAATCATTAACATGTTTTATTTATTATTTAAATTAGTTATACTCATTATTATACCCGTCCAAATAATGAAGTGTCTTAATAACAAACTACACCACGATGTGGAAACAGTAAGTCGTACGTACGCACGTATGGTTACATTGTCATTCATATGATTGATAGAATAATGAATATGGTTGTACCATTTTTATAATAACATCATAGTATATATAATATTCTTGAGTTATTATTTTAGAATGGAAACAACAAATAAAGAGGAATTGAAAGAAGAAAATAACTTAAAAGAGGTTATGAAATATTTACCTATTCTTCAGGTTCTTCCTTTGGATTAGATCAAAAGGGCTCCTTAGGTAGGATTTATGACCAATGGAAGGGCTCTATGGTGAATGGAAGAAAGTTGGGATTATATTTGGGCAGGGTTTGTCTGAGTCAAATGGCTTTGGAGGTGTGAAATTAAGAGAAGGGGAAGTTCCCTTTTATAAGAGATGTGAGGGTCACTTTAGGAAAATCTTGAAATATTATTTTATAATAAAATAATTTTAGATTTATAATGGCTGAAAAATTAATTATTTTGAGGCTAAGTTGGGGATGGGTCTAAAACATCTCAACCAATAGGTTTTAGACATGTTTATGTCACCATTTTAACCTTATCTTTTATATTTAAATCCTAGTTAAATAGTTGGACATTTATCAAGTCTCTTTGTATTTTTATATTATATGGTTAATAAACTTACTATAACAAGCCAAGAAAACCCCATGTGGTTATTTATTAATATATATAAGATAATCTATGTCCTCTTTCTGAGCCTTAGATTTTTTTTTATGAATATTATGTCAATTAATAATATAGTATTTGTTTTAAAAACTCAATTATGTCAATTTTGACATTATTTAGTATTTGGTTTTTTTAAAATTATAACAGCATGATTACTTTTAAAAAAATTATTTAATAAACTCTAAAATGTCATATTAACCTAAAACATTAGTTTAATTAATCAAAAGTCTCAAATGACATTTATTTGGATATTTATAATATCAATTATTTTAATCTTTCATTAATAAATTAATTACTACATCATCATTGTGCCACAAATAAATTAAATTATTTAATGTCTAAAAAATTATAAACAAAACACCATTATGTAGGAAACATTTTTATCTTTATAATGAATATTTATAGTCGATTTTATATTATTTATAACCCTATATTAAAAATGGTATAGTTTTTAAACTTTGAATTTAACTCTTTAAAATCTTCTTTAAATAAAATAATAATAAATGGCCTAATCTAATCCAAGTGGACCAAAGGGGGTCATATTTTATCACTAAGGTTTTTTGTCAAATTAATCTTATCCAATATAATTAGGACATGTGTTAGGATACTTATAATATCATTTTTACCCTTAATTACCCAATTTAATTTTAACCGTGGTAAATAAAAGTAAAACGTTATTGTTCACCAAAAATTAATTTCATCTTATTGAACCACATTTTACATACTGATTTCAACTCTGTGTCTCACATATTTAAAATTAAACTCATATAAGTGATGAAATTAAGTTTTTTGCAAATTTTCAAATGCTCCTAAGAGGTGGGTAAAAGGCGGTAAAAAGTTCCATAAAATTTTTATATATCTAAGATTATTATAAAATGAATCCAATGAATTACATTGAAATTATATAGGTATTATGTATCTATTTTGACCTAAAATAAATTTAAATAAAATAAATAATTATTTAAATAAAAGGTTGGTTTTAACCAATAACGCAATGTTTTTCACTATTCCTCAAAAATTGAATGTTTTCATAAAAATTCCAAAAATTCACCCTAAGCTAATTTTGATATTCCTAATTAAAAAATGAAGTCCATTTTGAAAGAAAAAATTTATAAAATTTTAAAAGTGGGTATTTCTATTCATAAGGGCTAGTTTGATTGGTCGCGGTATGTTAGAATCTTGAAGTTGCGTACAATGCAAGCAATTGCATTATTCAAAGGGAAATGTATTGTGGAAGCTTGGGGTGTTACATTCTCCCCTCCTTAAAATAATTCCATCCTCAAAATTTCTAGAATATTACTGCATAAAAAGATTCTGGTGGTTCTTCATCATAAGGTCCTGGGGTTCTCAAGTTGTCTCTTCTATCTTATGATTTATTCATAGATATTTCACAAGACGAGTGTCCAGTTTCTCAACACTTGTTCTATGGTATCAATAATTCTAATAGGATATTCACAATAAGACATATCGGATTCCAGTTCTAATTCTTCATAGTTGAGTACATGGTTTGGTTCAGGCATGTATTTTATCAACAGTGATACATGGAACACATCACAGAATTTGGAGAGACTTGAAGGAATTGCCAAACGTTAAGCTACAGCCCCAATTAATTCTATAATTTTGAAAGATCAAAAGTACCTGGGACTTAATTTTCCTTCTTACTGAATCTTATAACTCCCTTCCATGGAGATACCATCAAGAAAACATGATCAACTACCTGAGATTACAATTCCTTCCTTAGGTAATCGGCATAGCTCTTCTGCCTACTTTGAGTTTCTTTGATATGGGTTTGGATAACCTTTACCTTTTCCATTGTTTCCTCAACAAGTTCTGGTCCTATGAGTTTTCTTTCACCAACATCATCCCAACAAGTTGGTGTGCGACATCTCTTTCCATATAATGCTTCATATTGTGCCATCTGAATACATGAATGGTAGATATTGTTATAAGAAGATTATAGTAGAGGTAAATATTGATCCCACATACCTTGAAAGTCATGTGATAATGATCTCAACTTGTCTTCTATGTTTTTAATAGTTCGTTCTGATTGTCCATCAGTTTGAGGGTGGTAGGCAGTGCTCCAACGATGTTCAGTATCCATGGCCTTCTGAAGACTTTTCCGTAATCTTGATGTAAAATGGGGATCATGATCAGAAACAATTGATATGGGTACTCCATGAAGTCTTACAACTTCATTAATATATAGTCATTCCATATGTTCAAGTGGTAAATCTTCTCTTATAGCAAGAAAATGTGATGACATGGTAAGACAATCAACAATGACCCATATTGCATCACTCCTTCTAGGAGTATTTTATAGCCCCATGACATATTCTATCGTAATATTATACCATTTCCACTCAGGTATGGGAAGAGGTTGCATAACTCTTCTAGGTTGTTGCATTCCATCTTTCACTTGTTGACAAACCATACATCTTGACACAAAATCTGCAATCTCCATCTTCATATTGTCCCACTAAAAGTGTTCTTTCAAATCTCTATACATCTGTGTGCTACCGGGGTGTATCAAAAAATTGGAGCTATGAGAATAATCCAATAATTCCCTTTTTAGATCATGTATATAGGGAACACAAAGCCTCTTCCCAAATTTCAAAATTCCATCTTCATATATGAAGTCACTCAATCTCCCTTCATTCACAGCTTTAATCTTCTTTTGAAACTCCTCATCATCAGTCTGAGAACTCTTTATCCTTTCTAGTAATGATGTTTTGGACACCATTTGAAAAATTATTGATGTTTTACCTTCCATGGTTATTCCCATATCCATCTTTACTGGATTTGTGAAAATAGGATCCCTTTCAACTCTTATCTTGTTCAAAAATCCATGACCCTTTCTACTCAAAGCATCTTCCACCTTATTTGCATTCTCTGGGGGTGGTGTATAGTGCAATCATAATCCTTTAGTAGTTGAATCCATCGACTTTCTCTCAGGTCATGTTCTTTTTGTGAGAAAATATACTTCAAACTCTTGGGATCTATGTAAATCTCACATTTTTCACTATAGAGATAGTGTCTCCATATTTTCAGAGAAAATATTATAGGTTCTAACTCAAGATCAAGACTATGATAGTTTTTCCCCTTAATATTTTTCTATTGTGATGCATATGCAATAACTATATCATTCGGCATAAGGACACAACCAAGTCCTTTCTTTGAAGCATAACTATAAATAACAAACCCATCATTCCCTGAAGGTAGAGTCAAGATAGTATCACTGAATATTATTCTATTCAGTTCTACAAAACATTCTTCACACTCTTTTGTCTAAAAAAATTTAACTCCTTTACGTGTGAGCTTGGTAAATGGGTTAGCCAACCGGGAAAAATTAAGGATGAAATGTCGATAATAACCTGCTAAACCAATAAAACTGCGCACCTCAGTTATACTTGTCGGTGTTGTCCATTCTTGTATTGCCTTGGTCTTAGAAGGATCAACAGAGATTCCATCCTTAGAGACAATGTGGCCAAGAAAAGAAATCTCATAGAGACAAAATTCACACTTACTAAACATCCCATATAATTCATTTCTTCTAAGATTCTTTAGAATAATTCACAAGTTATTTTTATGATCTTCATAGATTTTGGAGTATACCAAGATATCATTAATAAATACCACTACAAAGTCATCAAGATATTCCTTGTAAACTTTATTCATTAGATCCATGGAGATAGAGGGTGAATTGGTCAATCCAAAAAGAATTATTGTTAACTTGTAATGCCCATACTTGGTTCGAAATTTTGTTTTCGGAATGTCTTCCTTCTTCACACACAATGGATGATATCCATATCGAAGGAAAATCATTGAAAAATATTGAGCTCCATCAATTTGGTCGAATAAATCATCAATGTGAGGTAGGGGATACTTGTTATTTATTGTTATAGCATTGATCTCCCTGTAGTCAATGCACAACCTCGTATATTTGTCTTTCTTCTTAACAAAAAGGACAGGGGATCCCCATGGAGAAACCCTAGGGGGAATAAATCCCTTATAATCAATTACTCTAGTTTTTTCTTTAGTTATACTAATTCCACACTGTCCATTCAACAAGGGGTCTTTGATATGGGCCTTGAACCATGAAATAAATCAATAGAAAACTCAATTTCTCATTCTGGAGGATGTCCAGGTAGATCCTCTGGAAACACATCAACATATTCTTGCACAATAGGTTCATCCTCTATTCGAACAATCTTTTCCTCACCCATAATTATTTCATTCTCTTCCTCCCCAATAATTGAGTTTAGTATAGCTACAGGGGGTGGATCTAGATAAGAATCAGGTGGTGAAATTTCCACTCTAAAGATAAAGTACACTTTATCATCATCGAAAATTGTAAAGTTATCCTCTTACTTTGCGACATTATCATCGAAAATTGTAAATTTATCCTCATACTTTGGGTTACATATATAATTTGTAGTGTGCATTGCTAACCTTGTAAAGTTATCCTCATATGTTGTGACATTCTCATCCTCCTTTTGCCTCTGACTTAGAAATTTTCTTTCCATATCCACTCGATGGTCACGAGGAAAGTATTTTTCTAAGAAAATCTCTTTAAACTCCCTCCATTCCATGTTTGATATTTCTTCATCTTGCTTTGTGTTTTGGATTAATGACCACCATTGATATGAATCTCCTATGAGGTGATAAACTTCCATGACAACTTTTTCCCTTTCACTACTCCCCAAAGCATGAAATATTTTCTCTAAGAAACTAATCCATTGATCAGCAACTAATGTATTTGTACTCTCATTTAATGTTTCTATTTTTCCTCATGAAGTGGTATAACCTTGATCATCCTCATTGTGGATCAGGGTGCTCCATATGGGTAAGGTTATTATTCATAACTTCAGTTAGTTGACCTAGTATGGTGATAAGCTGATCAGCACCAGTTGCATCACTAGCTCCACTATAATTATCTTTAGTAGGAGGGAAATCCCTAGATTGATTACATGGGTTGATATGGTTTCCATTCCTTCCACTAGGATCCATTTCTAAACAATGGAATACACTAGATTAGTTTATGAATCGCAATACATAATTCCAAACATGTAAAATAATTAAAATAAATTGAACAGTTTATGGATATAATCCATAATCATAAAAAAATTTCTTTTATGAAGTAAATTATCATATACCCTTGATAATGGTTTGTAAAGAAAATGAGAATTATCCTAATCATATCCCCGAGGAGTTTCGTAACCAAGGGTTCAGCAAGGCCTACTGTCGGGCACCAGTTCCCGTTCGAGTCTAGTGCAAAGCAGTGTTTTCAGATTTTACCCCTACGTACATCTGTGCTAGAGCCTCCTCTACTTTCTCATATACAGAAAAATATTTATTGCTTAGAAAACTCACAAAATCTCTACAGTACCAAAATTCTAGGAATTTCTTCTATACTAATCCTCAAATTCTATCTTAGGGTAGTGTTCTATAATCAGAGTTTTCCTAAATCTAGTTTCCAATGTTTGTACTAAACTTCCTTTGATACCATATATAACGGCCCAACCCCAGTTACCCAGATTAGGTGAATTATTACATAACACTGGCATGATAAAATGAATAATTTCTCTATAGACCGATCAGTTCAGTAGCCTTGGAAGTACTAGATACATTCATAAGTTTTACATTTCATCATGAAATAAAAACATCAACAACATTTTTTCCCATTTTTAAACACACTTATATCCTTATCCTATCCTTGCAGGTCAACCATAAAATACTTCATCACATCCTGGGAAAAATAAAACATAGAAAGGGGAGAGCTCAGATGCTCAGTAAGGATAACAATTCAATGGAAACTATCATAAATAAGCATAAACATTTAAGGTAATGTATAAGACTAAAATAGAAGCATTTTAAACATAAAATTTAGCATAATATGTCAAAGATAAAATAAAATAATTCCATTTACTTAATCACATGGAGATTCAACTAGTCAAATAATCACTTTCAATATCACTAGCCACTTTCATAATGATGGAATGCATAATGCCAGACTTCATAACAACATAGTCAAGGACTTGTGCCAAGAATACAAATAGGATTTTGTCAAGGCCTTGTTCCAAGACACTAGTTTGTCTCATGAGACCCACCGATGCATCGAGGATCTATTGTGGTCTTCACCTGTCACATACTATGTCCAATGCATTCCATATATGAAAACGTTTAAACATAACATAAACATTCGTATTAAAACTAGAATATGAAATGTCAATATTTTTTCCATAAACCATGAATGGTATAAAAATAACAAATCCACAGTCAAATATATCAGAAAAACTTCAATAAAATATGTAATATTTGTATCATAAATAAATCAACTTAAAACAGTTTTAAAATCCATAAAATAATGTTGACATATATGAAATCAAAACCTTTTGAGAGAAATATCTCTTTCTATTTTGAAATCATTTAGAAGTCATGTAATTATAAAATAAAACATTTATTTTGAAAATATTCTTATAATCTTGTAAGGGAAGCTTCGACAATGTTATAATGGCGGAAAATAGCCGCACCTACCGTATAAGTTAAAAAAACATTTTTACCTTAATTTTGTTGATAAGGTTATAAAGCACCTTGTTTAGAAAATGACGGAAAGATTAATTTCAAAACATGTAAGGTAAAATAAGGGTATAAATGACTTTAACACATTGTTTTGTCAATATTGAAAAAAATTGAAATACATTTTTAATAAATCATAGACGTGGATGATAAAGAGGTCCCAGTAGATACTTTTGTAAAAATAACCTTGGATAATAAAGAGATTGTGAAATAAACCCTTACCTTGTACTTTTACTTAGTCGATGGATTTTTAACCTCTTTTATAATAGTTAAAACATTTTTATTAAATTATACAAGAACAAGATACATAAATATGATATCATATATGATCCTCTAATATTGCTTTGTTAATAAAATTTTTGTAGTATCAACATTTCGGGTGTTAACTGATTCGTTTTCCATTATATGGTTGGTTATGTAAGACATGTTTGTTATGGATAGGATGTATTTGATTCATATAGAGAATGATATTATGTTCATAAACATTATTTTTAATCATAAAATGAAAATTAATCTTGAATCATTATAATGGGGAATGAATCTCATCGTGTTCGTGGAGACGGTAATCTGTACGTACGCATAAGCTACAATATCGTTATATTGATGGTGAAATCACATGTAATTAGATGGTATATCATATAAAAAGAATCATTAGTGTGCTGTATATATTATTTAAATCAGTTATAATCATTATTATACCCATCCAAATAATGAATTGTTTGAATAACAAACTACACCACGACATGGAGATGGTAAGTCGTACGTACGCATGTATGGTGACTTTCTCATTCATATGATGAATAGAATAATGAATAGGGTTGTACTATTTTTATCACATTCATTTTATGAGGCATTCCAGTATAGTTAATTCAGACTCTACTAGAGCAGAAATCTGAGGCAAATCGACCTCTTCAAGTCCTGTATTTTTACATCCCCCTGAAATTCAGCTAGTTTCTGAAATTGTCAAGAGCCATGATAATACAAAATGAAATGTATCTTCATCTGATGATATATTATAGCAGGTTAGTATTTATCCCCCAAAGGATCCTTTTGATAATCTGGTGGAAGTAAATATTGGCAGTGAGGTTGATACTAGTTCTCATTGGAAGAGACCAGGTAATGGTGATAGAGGGATGCCTCTTAAGATAGGAAAGGGAGACAAGACCAACCTCAATATTAGTGATCTTATTCTGGATACTTCCATCCCCAAAAAGAATGTTGGGATACCCCCCAAAGTTGGAAAGAAAAAAATTGTAATATCTAAAAATGTGAATCACATCCCTAATATCAACTTTAAATGAGGATTTTTATTCTAGAATTGCCAGGGGTTTGAAAATAGAGAAACTTTAAGGTCTCTAAGGACTTTTATTCATATTCATAAACCTATCCTTATTGGTTTATCTGAACCTAAAAGAACATTTTCCTCTTGCATTGGTAATTTGGAAAATTAGGGTTTTCAGTTGATTATCTCAAACAACTGTTTGTCTGAGGTCAAGAGGTTATGTTTTTTGTCCCATTACTCTATTTTAGATATTTCCCTTATTGTTAATACCGAGCAGCAGGTCACTTGTTAATTTAGGTACCTTGGTTCTCAATGTTTTTGGACCTTTGTGTGTGCTTTTAACAACTATTAGGATCGAAGCAGATGATGGCATGATATTGAGAACCTTAAATCAACTATTTCTGGTCCATGGTTAGTATTGGGAGATTTCAAGGCCATCATGAATCCAGATGAGAAATTGGGGGCCATATCCAAATCCATTTCACCTAGGTATTTTAAAGCTTGTATTGACTCTAATGGGTTGTTTGAGTTCAATCTTGTTGGAGAAAAATATACTTGGTATAGAATGTTTTTGAATATGTTTGTTTCTAGTCGTATTGACATGTCTATTTTCAATGAATATTGTCTTGACTCCTAGGATTCCATTTCTTGCATGACTTTATCTAGATTTAATTCGGATCATTATCCCATTTTGGTTGACTTGGTGGGTAAGGATCCTCGACCTCCTTTACCTTTTAGGTTCAACAAAGCATTGATGAATCACCTGAAGTGTAGAACCATTTTTGAACAATCTTGGAGCTCTTTAAATTGCAGGAAGGATGAGTTTTCTTATGTCATCAAGCTCAAACTCCTTAAAAGGGATCTTATAACTTGGAGAAAATATCATTTCATCTCTCTTGACAAAGAAATATCATCTCTGGAAGATTCTCTTTGGAATTTACAAGAACAAAGTACATTATCTGATTTCCCAGGTGTTGTTTAGGGGGAATCAGAGTGTATTTCAAAGATGAATAATCTTTTTAATTTTAAAGATGCATTGCAAAGAGATATTTTCAAGGAAAAATGGTTGAAGTATGGTGATAGTAAATCTAAGTTCTTTAATTCTCTTCAAAATATAAGTAAGGTTTCCAGGCCTTTTTATTTATTAAAAAATGGGGACCATATTTTTGAAAATAGGGGGGATCTCTCAAGTCATGTGATTTCTTATTTCAGGGATCTCTTTAATGGGTCCTCCCCTTGTAATGATCCTTTGGACTGAATCATTCCCAAACTTGTTGATCATCAAGACAACATCAATCTCACTACTAATCCTTTGAATCTTAAGATTAAAAAACGTTATCCAATCTCAAATCTGAATGTTCCCTGGGCCCGGATGGTTTTAGTAATCTTTTCATCCAAGGATACTGGGACATTGTTCAATATATTGTGTACAGGATTGTAATTAATTTATTTAAAGGGGGTTCCCTTCCTCATGGCTTGAATGGTCAATTTTTGGATCTGATTGCAAAGGTGGAGAATTCTAACAATATACATCTCTTTAGGCCGGTTGCTTTAGTTAATTATATCTACAAGATCAATTTTAAAATTTTGGCTACAAGGTTATGTTTCTTTATTAGCAATATTATTTCTCCAAATTAGTTTGGTTTTATCATTGGGGGATCGATTCAGGATTGTATTATCACCGCTTCTGAATGTGTTAATCTGTTAAAGAAAACCACAAGGGGTGGAAACATTTCTCTCAATCTTGATGTCAGAAAAGCCTTTGACATAATGGTCTAGAGATTCATTTGCAAGGTTCTAGAAATGTTTGGGTTTAATGGTGTATTTATTGATTGGGTTCTTTCCATTTTCAGATCTGCACATATCTATATCCTTATAAATGGATCCCCCGAGGGGTTTTCTGATTGTTCTAGAGGGGTCAAACAAGGTGACACCCATTCTGCAATTATTTTCTCAATTGTGGAGGATTACCTTAGCAAACTTCTCTCCATCATGGCAGGCAATGGGAAAATGAAGGAGATTAATGCAGTTCGGGATTTGGTTGCTTCTACTCAATTTTTATATGTTGATGACCTTATTATTATCACTATGTGGGATAGGATAAATATCAAGAGTATCAAAAGAGCCCTTTCTCACTACTCCTTTGTCTCTGGTCAAGAAATAGGTTGGGAAAAATCTTTCGTTTACTTTGGCATGAACATCTCTATTTCCAGGAAGAATGATATTGTTAGAGAGTTGTGAATTCTTGGGAGAGTTCTTCCCTTAAACTATTTGGGGGTGCCTTTGTTTTGGGGAAGTCCTAAGGCCTTCTATTTATCAGATAATCTTAGCAAGGTCAGAAGATAGCTTGCTTCTTGGAAAGGAAAAACTCTCTTCATGTCTGGTAGGGTTTTCTTGGTTAATTTTGTTATTGTCTCCAAGTTTGTTTATTACTTTATGGTATACAAATCAAATATTTCTCCCATAAGGAATATCAATGTTTCTCTCAAGAACTTCATATAGAATGGAAACATTCTTGAGAGGAAACTGGCTATGGTTTCTTATAGTAACTATTGTAAACCCTTTGATGAATGGGGTTTAAATATTAAAAATATTGATATCTTTAATGATTCTGTACCATATTTTTTTATGTGGAGACTCTTCAATAACAACTCTGAATCAATTGCTTCCCTTTAGGCTAAATTTATGATAAGGCTTATGAAGGGTGATTTTAATCATCTTTTTTCTTCTATTTGGACTGCCTTTAAAAAAATTCCCCAATTGATTGTCATTCAAGATGGATTTTTTCTAAGGATTCCTCTCTTGATTTTTGGAAAACAAATTGGTGTGACACTCCTCTTGTAAAGTTGGTGGGGGTGTAGACACTAACTTGGATTTTAATATTTCATTTAGGGACCAGCTGGTTAACATGGAGGATCTTCTGGAAAAAATTGTGAATCATGTTAATGAGTAGTGTTTCCCTAACAGGGAATATTTCTAGGATTGGAAACCCACTGCTAATGGTTTTCTTTCTTCTATGTTATTTTTCAGGTTCTCTTTAAATTGCAATGTGTAATATCGGTGGATGAAGGGGTTTCACAAGAATTTCATTAGACCATCCCGATCTATATTGGTTTGGAGAGTTTCTCATCGAAAAATCCCAACAAACTATTATTTGAAAAACTGTGTCATATCTTTATGTTCCTCATGTGCTTATTTCCACCAACATAGGGAGGATGCAGATCATATTTTTTAGATGTGTTGCTGCTGCTTCAATGTGGAAAGCCATTGGAGATTTGTTTGGAATCTCATTTCCACAGACAACTCTCATTCAAGATTTCATTCTGAGTTGGGGGTCCCTCTCTCTTTATATAGAACTGTTTGATTTATTCCTGGTTACTGTATTAGAATTTCTACATTATATATCGTATATCCACAACTAGATTCTAAATTCTGGTGTGATCTTCTTAGCTTGCAATGCTCTAGCACGCATTCTTGCTGCTATTCGGCAGGTCATCATTCCAAGTAAACACTTCTGCTCCAATTAAATCCATGACTTTACTGTTCTTCAACATCTTGGAGTTAAAGGTTCTTTCAGGCCTCTATATGGTACTTTGGATGTTTTATGGTAGTAGCCTTTTTTTGGTTGGATTAAAGTCAGCTGTGATGGGGCTTCTCGAGGAAAATTGGGTCCCTCTGGCTATGGTGCTATCTTCATAGATCACCAAGGTAGTGTTCTTGGATGTTTTTATGCTTCTTGTGGCATCACCTCTTCAACTGAAGCTGAGATTTTTGTGGTTATTGTTGCGTTGGAACAAGCTAGGACACATGGGTGGAATAATCTCTGGTTTGAGAGTGATTCTACGACTGTTGTTTCAGCTATCAGGTCGGGATCTCTTCACATATCTTGGAATCTCACTAACCATTGGATAAATTTCGTGGATTCTATTTACTCAATGCATCACATCATCACTCACAATTATCAAGAATCAAACTCTGTGGAATATGTCCTTGCAAGTAAAGGTGTTGGCGGTGTTGATTTTCTTTGGTATGATCATCTTTTTGGTGAGTTTTTATCTCTTATTAAGAGATATTTTGATAAGGATCCCATTTTTATACTGGTGTAAGTTTTTTTTTGTTAAATAAAGGAGCCTTGATTTTCTAGTCAAGGTCTCATCTATTTTAAAAAAAATTGGAAGAAGAAAAGAACTCCGAAAGAGGTGATGAAATATTTACCTCTTATTCGGGTTCTTCCTTTTGATTTGATCAAAAGGGCACCTTAGGTTGGATTTATGACCAAAGGAAGGTATCAAGGAATAAGTTAGGAATGTTGGTAGGATATTTGGGTAGGTTTTGGCCAAGAAAAATGGCTTTGGAGGTGTGAAATTAAGAAAAGAGGAAGTACCATTTTATAAGAGAGGTGAGGGTCACTTTAGGAAAAGCTTGAAATATAATTTTATAATAATATCATTTTCGGTTTCTAATGGATCTAAAATGAATTATTTAGAGGCTAAATTGGGTATGGGTTGAAAAACTCTCAACCAGTAGGTTTTAGATAGGTTTAGGTCACCATATTAACCTTATATTTTGGATTTAACCCTTAGTTAAATAGTTTGACATTTACCATGTATCTTTGTATTTTTATATTATATGGTTAATAAACTTACTATAACAAGACAAGATAAACCCATGTGGTTCATTATTAATATATATAACTTTATATAAGTCTTTTGGAAAAACCGTAGATTTTTAGGAATATTATATCAAATAATAATATAGTATTTGTTTTAAAAACTCGATTATAACAATTTTAACACTATTTAGTATTTGGTTATTTTGAAAATTATAATATCATGATTACTTCGAAAAAAAATTATTTAATCAACCCTAACATGTCATATTAACTATGAAAATTATTGGATTTCATCAAAAGTCTCAAATTAAATTTATTTGGATATTTATAAAATCAATTATTTTAATCTTTCAATAATAAGGTAATTACAACATCATCATTGTGTCATAAATAAATTAAATTATTTAATGTCTAAAAATTATAAATAAAATACCATTATGCAGGAAATATTTTTATATTTCTAATTAATATTTATTGTCTAATTTATCTTATGTACAACCCTATATTAAAAATGGTTTAGTTATTTAACTTTGAATTTAACTCTTTTAACTCTTCTTTAAAAAAATAATAAATGTCATAATCTAATCCAAGTGGACCAAAGAGGGTCATATGTTATTACTAAGGTTTTTTTTGGTAGAATTAAACTTATCAAATTGAATTAAGACATGTGTTAGGGTAATTATAATATCATTTTTACCCTTAATTACCCTATTTACTTTTAATCGTGGTAAATAAAAGTAAAAAGTTACTATTCACGAAAAATTATTTTCATCTTATTGACCCAAATTTTACTTACTGATGTCAACTATGACTCTATAATTTTTGAAATTCAACTCATAGAAGCAATGAAATTAGGTTTTATGCAAATTTTCAAATGCTCCTAAGAAGGTGGCTAACTGTCGGAAAAAAGTTCAATAAAATTTTTATATATCTAAGATTATTATAAAATGAATCCAATGAATTAAATTGAACTTATATAGGTATTATGTATCTATTTTTACCTAAGATATATTTTAAAAAAATAAATAATTATTTAAATAAAAATTCGGTTTTAACCAATAACCTAATGTTTTTCACTATTCATCAAAAATTGAATGTTTTCAAAAAAATACCAAAAATTCTCCCTAAGCTAATTTCGATATTCCGAATTCAAAAATGAAGTCCATTTTGAAGAATAAAATTTATAAAATTTCAAAATTGAGTTTTGTTATTTAAAACAGCTAGTTTGATTGGTCATGGTGTGTTAGAATCTCAAAGTTGTGTACAATACAAGATATTGTATTATTCAAAGGGAAACGTACCATGGAAGCTTGGGGTGTTACAAACCTAACATGTGATATGATCGGTATGAGTAAAAGTGTGTGTTTGTAGTTTAAAATGACATTTTAGTAAAAAGGACAACTAATGTACTCAAAACTAAGAAAACACCTTCATATTATTTTGATACTCTATTAAAATGATCCATAAGTCATTTGATATGTGTAAGAATAAGTCTCACCTCAATCTAAAGCATAGTGCTACTATTATGACTCCAAGTGCATTTTTTCAATGTATAAGTATTTTTTTAGTTTAAAATGTGCATCGCGTCACCAAAACTGAGAAAATGAGCCTCGATTGTTTTCTCACCATTTAAATTATTTACTCATAGTTTAAATTTCTTATTTCATGGTTTTTTTTTGTGTTCTATTACATCACACTTCACTAGTGATGTAGTGTTTTGTTACAGCACACTGAAGTATGCCCCTTTATCAGTGCTTTTGAAATTGATAATAAAAGATACCTTTATCATCACATCAATAAGCTTTGATAAAGGACCCCTTTATTAGTTCTTTTAAAAATGCTGATAATGGATCCTTTATCAGTTCATTTTTTTCATTGATAAAAGACTTGGTATTTTAATCTCGTTCTAGTAGTCAACGCTTATATAGCACTGATAAAGGCCATTTTTAGCATTGGTAAATGCTTATTTTGTAGTACTAACTTCTACCTTTTATTTTATCAATTTTCTTTTGGGTATTAAGGATTACTACTGAGTACTATTAAACTCACCTCTTCATATTATTTTCCTACACGTGTTGTGTCTTGTGCAGACCATAGGTCTTTTCACAGATTCATAGGAGGACCCAGAGATGGTGGAGCTTAGTGAACTATACTAACTAGGGTGTTTTCTAGATCTTGGTCGAAGAGATTTTTGGTGGGTGTATTAAATAGAAATCATCTCATTCTGAGTAGGTTGAATTCTTTTATAGTTTTCTTTTACTGGGCATATATTTTTTCCCTTTTGTAATTATTTTATACTATAGATTGGGATAGATGTACACATGCATTTATTTTCAAATTTTATATATCTCTACAATGTTTGATAGATGTTTATGTGGGTGTGGGTTTATAGGTACCATAGGCTAAGGCTTTTCATGTGTATGATAGCCTAATTGGTGTTGGAAACCAACCCCTGTCTTATATAGGCAGGCTTGGGGAGTTGTAGCTTGAACCCTGTTGGGTTGGGTCATGACATAGTTGTGTTAGAGTGGGTTCCACTTTGGGAATGTAGTGTCATGATCTTGGTTTCGGTTGCATAGCGACAGTGTTCGGATGTTTTGATTTTATCTTTCAGGCCAGGGACTCCATTGTTTTTGTGGCATCCGACAGATCCTTTTTTCGGGACTCTGATAACCTATTTTTTGATTTAGTATATTAGAACACTAGTCAAAAGGAAACAAATCGTACATGTATCATAAAAGTCTGGGTTTTTGGTATTTCATATACTTCTTGAGTCAACTCCCCATATATACTCTTTGACCATGGTTTGACATGATTTTATTTCAGGATACCTCTGTGATGCCACCCAGATAGGGTTTTGAGGTGGGTTTATATTGATCATCTTTCCTGAGTTAAGGCTTCAGTGCATGGAAGTAGTTTTGAGGATGGACCACCAGGTGGCCCACTATATGATCCACCTCATGTTGAGTTGCATTTTGTGCTACTCATGAAGGACAAGTAAATTCATAGGCTAAGTGCATTGCACGAGTTCAAGAGGTAGTGAACTCTAAGGCTTTGGGGTGATCTAGATACCCATGCAGCTATTGGTTGGCTTGATGCAGTCATACATGTGTTCTTCCTTGTGAGGAAACCATTCAATCAGATAGTGGTTCTAGTGGATATCCATTTATAGGGTTCGCCTAGACGATGGTGGGGTCTTGTGAAGAACACCCATGATGAGGCAACGATCACTAGTTTTGAGTTTGAGCATATCTTTTGGGAGGAGTCTTATCTATCCATGTAGAGATCAATGCATATCCAGAAGATTCTGCAACTTTTGAAGGATATGAGGACCATGGTGGAGTACCCAATGTGGTTCGCAACCTATCCTGATACTCCTTGGATATGGTTAGGGACCCATTCTTTAGAGCACAAGCCTCTGAGTAGGGCTTTCACCGAGAGATCAGACCATTAGTGGTGCCGCTGTGCATCTCCACATATGCTAGAGTTTTAGAGCATACCATGGTGGTGGAGACATTTCTGGTTGAGCATAATATGACTGTTAGTGCTAGCTACATAGTAACTGAGACCTTAGAAGTCAGTTTGATAACTGGTAGTTGATTGCAGGCTTGTGGAATTGAGAATAAGAGGTGCTTTAGGAGGTAATCCCAATATGGAGGGTATGAGGCTCAGGTCTTTTGAGCCAGTTTTGGTTAGTTGTAGGAGAGATAGTGTCATTCTTGCAATTGATAGGGACATATTTCTAGATATTTTCAGACCTTAAAAGAATCTGAGAGGGATATGGTTGATGGACCACATTGGTAGAGGCATCATTTCGATCATGGAGGTCAAAAAGGTGGAGGATGTGGTGGAGGAGATGTTTGAGTGGAAGGAGCTTGAAGATGGTACAAGTTTCCACCCCCCCCCCCAGGTGGTCCATGCCAAGATTAGGGAGCTATATGATGGGGGAAACAAAAATTTTAGGCCATATAGGAAATTTACCCAAAGGATTAGAGGATGGATAAAGGTATTATCTATGTCCTTTCTACATTTTGAAGTAGTATTGATAGAAACTGTTGTGAGGCACTCTTTTCTTTTCTCTTCTTGATTATCGGTTTAGTTCAGGGTGATGTAGGGAATTGGTGAGATCCTGGTTTGGTTTTTTTCGATACCGCATCGAATTGATGAGGAAGAGGGATCCTTCCCCCACCAAGAAGAATTTTTGAGACGTGAGTAAACCCATGAGGGTGATTCAGTGCTGCCCAAATAATATAGTGTCATGTTTTGGTGGATGAGTCCCTTTAACTTGTGTGTTCAGGGCATGATTGTGTGTCAAAGTTTTCGCACTGAGGGTTGGTAAGACCCGACGAGGGTTCTTGGGCAGCCCTACTTGTTTGTTAGTCCCCTCACATGTTTAGAGTCGGTTTTTACCTGATATTCTTGAGGAAAATGTGGTGTGGTTTGAGGTGACATTAGACTCACAAGAATTAGGAACATTTTTACCACTAAGATGCATTCTTGTGATGCAATTCAGAACTGTGTGGTTGAGATAGTGACTCCCAAAGAAGATAATATCAAGGTGTGATGGATGAGTTACATTAAGTTGTGTGTTTAGAATAGGTTTTCTTTTTTCTCTCTATATCATTAGTGAGGGGGTCTTCGACTAGACCCTATGACTATAAATTAACCAGGTTCTTAGTGTTTTCAACTTATCACACCGGAGGATAAATTTACCCACTAGTTTCAAGATGTCAGCCTTCTTGAGCTGAACATGGGTGTGGTAACCCTTGTAGTTCCCCTAAGTTCATACTCTTAGGAAGCATGGGAACCCTTGGTGGCCTTTATGGTGGTCTTGGTGAGCTCACTAGCATGGTAGTCCCAGAAAAGTGCTCGATTTTCTTTCAATTTGCCTCGGATTTCACTTTTAAAGGATGAAAATCCTTATGGTTGGGAGGATGTTGTGACCTGGGTTTTGACCTGTAATACTTTGGATTATTTCTAAGAATAATTTTGAAGCTAGGCACTGATTTGGCATGGGATGTTAGGGATTGGAGAGCCTCAGCACGGTAATATAAAAAATATTAAATATATTTTATCACCTGTGCATTGTTTCTTTGGAAAAGTGAATAACTCCAAAGAGGAGTCTTATATTGGAATTATGAGACTATTGTTGAGTTCAAAACATTTTTTTACCCTAGGCAAAACATAAAATTATTCAATGTCGGGTGTTCGGTCAGAAGCTAGTTGGTGATAGGGAGTTAAATGGAGGATATTTTTTAAAAAAAATGAAACAATATTCCTCATCCCCTATCACTTAGTGCACATAATATGTAGATCCAAATCCCCTCTCCCACTCTTCCTCTTTGAGCAAAAAACGACCTGATGACTGAATCAAGTAAACGAGGCACTATCGACCTCCAATCATGATGGTGATCACTCCCAAATTGTAATGCAGTAGCACTTGAGCACCGATTCGACCTTGAAGCAACGTCGTTTTTACTACGAGGTATAGAGATTGAGTTTTAAATCTCATTCCCATTTTTTATGCATTTTTTTATGGTTTTAGATCCCTTAGATTCTCTCTAAGGACACCTTGAGGGTTGATATGTGTGTTTCGGGGGAAATGGGGGTGATCAGCGATGCTTGCATTGAATTTGTGATGGATTTTCCCATATACATGAACTATAGAAAAGATGAAAAAAAAATTAGGATAATTATGTTATTCTTTTATGATAAATACCACATATTTAGATGTGGAAAAATAATAAGTAAAAATAAAGTGATCGGTTAATTAGATTACCTTTTTTGAAATGACTCATTTGGATCACCTCTTAAAGACCCATGAGTTGGTCATCTTGAAAGAAAAAAACATATATAATATGTATATGGATGTCTTTAAGAGATATTTCAATTTTTTTGATAACCTAGAAGTCTCAAATGGTTTAAATAGGAGAAGGGATGGGTGTCCTTTTATAAGTGGGCCAGACTATACAAAAAGAGTTTATTAAAATATAAATATATAATAAATTCCTTATAAAGTATAATGATTCCAAATAGCTATATATTCAAAAATATGATAGAATTAAGTTGAAATATGGCCACAAAATTGTAATAGGATCATTTTAATTGGAAAACCTACAAATATATTTTGGTTTAATCCACGACAAACCATTTTTAAGCATAATCGGTAACAATTTTAACTATTTTTACATTTCGTTATGTCCAAAAATGAATTTTCCTCATTTAAAAATTAAGAAATTATATTTTCAAAATATGATATTCATTTTATCAAATTAAAACATTAAATTTTACAGATATTACCTTTATAATAAAATTATAAAATGTGATGAAAATTTGTTTTAATGAAAAAACAATTTTCTTAGGTATAAAACTATTTAATACTAAAATTCACATAAACTTAATTCACATGATTATAATTGGATGGTTAAAAATAAAAATTTAATGATTTTAGTTTTAAATCCACTTTAAAAATAATTTAACTTTGTAAATTCTTTAAATGAAAAATAAATTTAAAATAAAATTCATTTTTTACTATTCATAAAAAATGAATATTTTCATGAAATTATATAGAAATTCACTATATGCTAATTTTTAGATGATTATTTTAATAAGGAAGATAATTATTTCAAATTAATTTCAAAAAAGAAATCAACAATTAATTACATTATTTTCTCATAAAAATAAATAAAAACCATTATGAGGGAAAATGTATTTTTTATACATATAATGAAAATACCAAAAATGAGTACTTATTTATCAATGTATTTTTAGTTTATAAAAATATTACACATATTTTTAAAATGTGGTCATTTGTTTTCAAACCACCAATTTAAATTTTAGGTGATAACTAAATTATGATTCATTTATACATGGGGTTGTGTGTATTGCATGCTATCAAAAAACTAAATTTATTTAAAAAATATATAAAATATCAGGACATTACAACCCATGTCAGTATATTTTTTATATACATTAACATATCATGAAATAAACAACTTCACATGATGATAATTATAAAATTAATCTATGTTTTTAACATATTAAGTACACATCAACGATAAATTATTCCGAAAATAACCACTGGTTACCATGACCCACATAGAATATATTTTTTTCACTTATAATATTACTAAACATTATCAAATAAATTTTATTTTTTCATTATAGAACATGATGATATGAATTAAATGAAATTATCATAAATCACATCATCAATGGATGAGATCATAACTCTCAGAAGATACCATCATTTACATTATTAACAGGAAGTCTATACAATATCTCTATAATGCAACTCTAATATGTTTCCAAACATGTTTTCCATAAGTCCATTTTATCTTAATTTTAGATATTTTATTTTAAAAATATTTCCATTTTAACTTATCTTGATATCCATTTTTACCAAAAAAAATATTTTATTGTGACTCATTAGATTTTTATAATTGTTATCAAAACCAATTCAAGTTCTCTTTGAGTAATCAATGCCATTATTAGGTGATAATGGGATCCTAATTTTATATAAAACATATTTGGGATATAAAAACTTTCAAAAAATTCATATTTTCATACATTCTTAATGTAAAAAAATTATTTCCTTGTATATATCAATAATAAATCATTCCATGGTAAATTAATCTCTTTATCACAGTAAAATGACAATATAAATACCACTATGATTCATCATTATGGATAGAATAATTTCATGAAGGCTTTGAATTATGATACATAACATTATTTCAAGTGTCATATTTGATGAAATTATTAAAATTACACAAAACAAATTTGTAAAATGATATTAAAAAACCACATTATGTTTTAGAGGTGAAATGAAATCCAATCAAATTTTTATTGTAAAACCCAAACCTCTCATGATTCACAATTTTCATTTACTATTTTCATTAAATCAAGTGATTACATGTGGATCATCCATGATTCCTATATACAAATCCAATTAATATTATTGCATCTATTTTACTTTAATATTTAATCCTTGTGGGGTCACAAATCGAATGAACTGTGTGACTAAGGATCCTCTCATTTTATCCTTGTTATTCTAAATATATAATCCCATTAATATGTGGGAAACACCCATAATAGTGTATTTCATCATGTGGATCAATGACATGTGGGTTTAAACCCTATATTTTAAAGATGAATCATTTAAAAATTAGAAATAACATTGACTTCATGAAAGAACTTTTTTATTTAATATCATCTAATAAAAACATGAAACATCACATTCTATGTCTCAATAGAAAATATTTTCATTATTTTAAAAATGTTATATTTTTTAATACACATTATGAATTATTATAATATCAAATTTTATTAAATATGAAATTTAAATATATCTATTAAAAATTTATAACCTATAATTCAGAAAATCAAAATCAGTATATCATTAAAATCTTCTCTAGTTGAGGTCTCAAAATATATTTTTTATTTATAATAATTTTCATGGGTTCACATTCAAATCATATAGTAAATTTTAAGAGTACCATAATTTCCTTTATAAATTAAAAAATCAGGCCTGGATTTATAACATTGAAATTTCTTAATATTCATTACTATATAATCTCTATAATATGTAATATTATTCATAAAAAAAAGAATAAAATATAGCAGATTATATTTAAAAGACCATAATTATATATTAAATTTTTGTTTCTATGGCACAGTGGAAGTGGTGAGAGGGTTCTCAATTATGGTTGTTCATCTATTTCAGTGGATAAATCGAAATCACATGACAAACACTTTCCTTAATTCTCATAGAGAGGATCCTTTCACATTTAATTTGTAATTAATTTAAAACTAAAATTTCATAAAACAAGGAATTAAATATGAATAAATTTATTTCCCACTCTTATTTCCTTATTATTTCTCATGATAATCCAAATGAGGATTATTCCAGTTGTATCCACACATTCTATAAGAATATATAACTGATGTTCATGGTATTTTTTGCACTAACACAGAGGAATGTAGAGCTTCACATTGTTTTATATTAATATTAATAAAGAGTTCCCTTATTTTCTCGTGGTTATTTAGGGGGTCGGGATATTTATTCTATCTTGGGATTGAGAGAATTATATAGAGATATCCATAGTGCACAACTAGTCTCTTAGGATCTCTAAAATGATTTAAATTATCTTTACATAGAGTTAAAAAAATTGATAATTTCACATAGGTCATTATAAATATATTTAATCTAAATAATCCAAATTTTTACTAATAATAATACAATTATTATTATATTTGAGGATATAAAAATATTTATATATTGTTTCAAATATATATACATAAATATTTATTTATTTAAATGATACTGTATAAAATATAGAATTTCCATCATTATATTAATTCAACCCATTTATCCTCCCATATAATTTGTCAAACCTTGAATAAAAATTTATTTATTCCAATAAATATTATTTATTCCACAATTAAATAATTATTATGTTCACTAATATATTAAATATGTAGTTATTTTAATATTTATACTACTAAATAAATTTTTTTATAAATCTATTCAAAAATTTAGTGAAAACATAAATTTTTACTTATTACCTTTTGAATAATAAAAAAGATAAATTTGAAACCATACATTCTAAATTTGAATATCTCATGATTAAATGAATACAAAAAAAATTTAGATAAATAATCATTATTTTACTATTTGAGTAGAATATTTATTCATAATATTAAATTCACCTAATTAATGAGATCCTACTTACACATAATGTGTGACAGGGTAGGATTTCTTTCTCTTGTGAATTATATTGACTTACTTAAAATACATTATTAATATCTAGAAAAATTCCAATGTACACATTGATAAATAAGTAAATGTCATAATGAAACAATATACTAACACATGTTAATGTGTTATATATTCCCTTTTTCTACCAATATCCCTTCAATATGGATAAATAAATAATTCATCACCTTATATACTTGATTTGTCTTTCTTTGGCTTTCTTTAATGAATTCATCAATAAACTAAAAATTCTATCGAATTAATTAGATAGTATCATTTAAATAAAATATATTGAGAGATATTATTTTATTAATATAGAATAGAAATATCATTTTCTATCATATTTAATAAATTTCACATTTCTTATGATCCACACAAAATATACTACCTCGCCACAAGCATATATCATCTCAGATTTCATTCATTCCTAAATTTTTAAGATTCATTAAACAAATTAATAATTCTCTCATTTCTAAGGACCAACAAACATTTACATTGATAGAAATATTTAATCAAAGATTAAAAAATTTGATATCATATTCTAAATTTTATCCTCACGTCCCACCTTCATGGATATCAATAATTTAGAACATCATGAGAAGAAGTGTAAGTATCTTAGAATCACCCAACACATGATAGTAAAAAATCATTTATATTCCACTATATGGATATTATCATGACTATAACACAATTGTTTAACAATATTATCAAAACATATCAATGTTATATTATAATGGGGAACATATATATCCTTCTAATGTGATATATAATCTATGAAAAATTTAATATTAAGATTATAAATAAGAACAATAATCATATGATAAAGTATTTATTGATATTCTGGAAATAGAAAGATAATTTCACTTGGTTTAGGGGAACTAACTCCAACAGGATCCCTATTTCAATATATCTAATTGAAAACTAATAACTTTTTAACCCCCACATGATAAATATGATTCTACTAAGATATGAAAAATAATCATTAGGTCTATCATGTGCTTCTATGGATATTATAATTATTATCACATCACTACTATTTGAGAACTCATAATAAGTGAAGTCCACGAGTATTATCCACATTTATTTTTTTATCAACATAACAATAATCATTAGTATCTATAAAAAATACTATCCCAATATATATTCATATTATTTTGATGCTCAAAATAGTCAGTAAACATTTTAAATAAGATTAGGTTGAAAAAATAATGAAAAAATAATTTGTGGAAATTGAAATTTTATTATGAATAAATTAGATCATGCATGGACGGATAAACTTTTCGGTGCTTATCATTTGTAGTATCTAAGTGTAAATCAATTCTGGCCACATCAGATACTTATTTCATGGTAATTTTCTATTGATAAAATGTGAGATACATGTCAAAAAAATATGGGTGAACTAGATGATTCTTCATAGTTTGATCATAGTAAAACCATTGTGGTTCTTTTAGAATGAACCCTTCACAAGATCATATTTATTCATCACTATGTTATAATAATACTATCAATTTTTCAATGGAATAAACCATTAATTAGGTTACAAAACATTCAATATTCCATAATCACTCATTGATGCATTATATTAAATGAATCATGACATGATTATATTTGTATCTCTATAAAGATATCATTATCGGACTATAATCCTTTTTTACAGTGAGAGATTCATAAATTATGAGGTTGAATATAATTTTTATGGACATTAAATACCCCCATAATGCACATTGATAGGTAAATGAGGAATGATTCTAGGGATGGATAATTGGGAGATGAATCAATAAGACTAAGAAATCTCTCATCGTGTAAATTGTTTTATACATTAAATAAAGTAACATGTGAATATGAGTTTGAGAGAAAGTAAAGGAACCACATATGAACTCCACAATAATACATTATCTACAAAAAAATATCTTGGATCCTCCCACATATGGTCCATTTTAAAGGATTACCTATTAAATTCTTCACAAAGGGACACTCATGTAATTATATTATGATAATCAACCTTTAAACACCATAATTATAGTGAACCCTACCCAATCACATTGAATTTTCATATTATTAAAATTTATGCATTCTGAATTTAATTTTATTCTCATTTTAAAAGTCCATCATTGAAATATATTTTAAATATGGTTAATTACCTCACAAAGGATCTATATTTTGAACAAATTGGCATCATATATACACCACTTTATTATTTGGTAATCTAAATGGGTTTTAATAAATCCAAAAAATAACATTGGATTCCATTTTCCATAGTTGATGCTCTGAGAATCATATTCCAAAAATGCATCATCTAAAGACACAGGGTATACATGATTAGGATAAAATTCATGTATGTTTACCACCCTTAAGTCATATATTCTAATTAAAAATAAAATGAGGAATATTCATAGAAATGTCTCCTTGACCATAAAAAAAATAGATAGGGTCCTTATAGAACTAATAATGATGAAATCAATTAATAAATAGGATTGGTTCCCTTAGGCAACTAATGTGTCTCTATTTGTCCCAAAAAGGTAATCCTAATAGCTCTAGGTTGACCATATATAATCATCATGTTAAAAATCATCCTCTATATATCAACATGATATGATTGTGACAGTTCACTCATAGTCAATCATTCATAACTCTTCTACCATGGTTATTTAAGAAAATAAATATCACTCTCTAGTGTAAGGAACAAGGTCATTAAGAATATTATCATATTCAAGTATTGTCTTTTGTTTTCAATGAAGTTTAAGAAGAAAATAAATCCCCTCACCTTGTAAAAGTGGATGATCAGGCTGATCATCGTATTTAGGAAATCAGACTCACAATTCATAAGAAATTCCATCAAATTTGAAAAAATACTTCTGTAAGAAAAGGTTCATTGGACTCGCCTCGGGTCCAGAATAAAAGGAATATCGTAATGAGTAAGTAAATTAGATTCATCATTGATCTGAATCAGAATCTGATGAGGATTTTATGATTTGTATTTCAAATATATAATATGTTTTTTTGGAGAATATTTGATGAAAAACTTATAAAGGTATGGGTTGAATGGTGTTGTCAATCATCTTTAGGTTAGATTGGAATGAAAGATATTGTTAGAATAAATGGATGTTACAATACTTTCCTTTGTAATTCATACGATGCTAGAACTGATCTTCAATATAATAAACTCATAAAGGAATTCATTATTACAAAAAAATTTGTAGAAGAAGAAACTTTCTTATGTAAAATCATTTTGAACATAGATCATCAAATTCATATTTGTATGAAGGTTAATAAGGTTTTCTTGATCATAATGAGAGAAACTAATGGTGTTGATTTTTAGTCAAACAAAAATCCCAAATATTTAAATGTTTTAAGAATGAAGTTGATGAGTATTTTATTAAAAAAAAAGATAAAGAGTTTCAGTTCCTAAAGATCTTTCGTATCCTATTCAGAAAAGAAACAGTAGAAGTTGTTGAAGGAGTTTTAATAAATCTATTATCTCCACTGTAGTAGAGAAATCAAAAAAAGATTTGGTTCTAATAATCGTAATGATCAGAAATATTTTTTCCTTATTATATTTTTTATAGATAAATTTAATAAAGAAATAATTGTTGAACATATGATTTCATCCTAATGAGGAAATTGGAATGGGCATATTGTCTTTCAAGTGGTGTAGAGCAACGTAATCCAACATTTTAATTTCTGATTTATTTTCAAGTGAGTTAAGAAAATCAGAGAGAACAAATTACATTATCATAATTAATCAATCATATTCAAAAATCATAATTGGACTGAAGTTTTTTGAGAAGTATTCAATGCCATTTTTATAAGTGGGTCAAAAAAATATGATTACAATGGTAATGAAGAATTGTAATGGAAAAAATTAGAATGATAAATAAGAATTTTATTTAAGATTTTATAGAAATATTGAAGGGAGATAAAATCAATATATCCATATTTTATGGGGAATTGAATGAGTTAAAGATAGATTTATAAATCAAAGAGATTTAAAAATTGGAAATGGTGTTAAATAATTCAAAGAGATATCCTAGATTTATGGAATATTAAAGATTTGGTAAATTTGGTGAAGTGGGAAAACCTTTTCAAAATCCCACTTAAACCATTTTAGGAGTGTCTATAATATGATGATAATAAATTCAGTATTTTGTGACTTGCATCACTCATGAAAGCGGAGGGAAAATATCCACAATTCTAGAAAAAAAAGATGTTTCCGGAGTGTGTTTAATTAAAGAAGTTTATCGGATAGAATAGGATAAAGGTGATGAAAACATATTTAGCTGGTTATCATATTGGGATGAATAATAAGAATAAGAAAATTGTATTGTTATTTATAGACTGAATAATAAGTATGTTCTTATTGTTTCAGAGGTATTCTAATAGAGTTATATTTTTCATATTGATCCATTAGTCATGGGAATGAGACTGGAAAATCAAACTGAGTATCATTATGATGTCTACGATTTTCATACCGACTTCTGGGTAAGATTTTGAACAATTTTTTTAAAAGATCATATTTTTAAATGTTGAAGAAGAAGAATCATAACATGTTTGTTACAAAAATTGCCTTAAATCATTTTATTCTACTTGAATCACATTCAATATTGTATTAATAATAGTGTGATGTGAGTGTAAGGGAATTTCCTACTCATTAAATTCCACACAAATAGACTTTTTTCTAGTGGTTTGTTTGGTATTGGATTATTTTTAAACTATACCAAGGATTTAGCTACATTTGTTGAGTAGTGAACCTTGTAAATTCTTGTGTTTATATGGATGTGTATTTTAATTATTTTCAGTAGTAAAAGAAATATCTAATTGGAGGAGAGTTTGTTTTATAGGAAAGGGAAAAAAGAAAAAGATATCATTGATTCAACCCATCCCCCTCTCAGTGATAAAAATATCTTGATTGGAAAATTACAAGTGGTTACAGAGAAAATTTTCACTTAATTTATTCTTTGCTGATGTTTCTCAAGAGAAGTTTTGATGGATAATTGGAATTCTGTGAACAGTAAGGGGATTCTGATATTTGATGGAAAGAACTATCATATCTTCAAAGATAGAATGATTCCTTTTCGTATGTCTCTTGTGTATGATATTATTAAAGTGTCAAAAGATGGATTACTCCTATTGATGATAAGTTCATCATAGCCTTGTTGATAAGATGAATCTTTATAATAATGAAACATTTATGAAGGCAATAAAAAAGTCAAGAAGGAAAAGGTGAAATTTTGGAGACTGAAGTATGAAGATATGTAAATGAGTGAGTATGAATATGGTGGGGACTTCTTTACCAGGGTGAATGACATTTCAATCACTATCAAATGTCTTGGTGAAAATGTAGATGATTCTACTTTTGTTTAAAAGATATTAATAATTATACCTAACAAGTTTTATTTTAAAGTCTCTTCATTGGAGGATATAGATCCTGAAACTCTATCTCTGGATGATCTTATCAGTACTCTCATTACTTATGAAATGAGAATGGAGAAATTTATAAAGGGAAAAAATATTATAAGGAAATTTCATTCAAAGACACCACAAAATAAAATTCTAAGAAGTTTCCTAAGGAAGATGATGTTTCTAACTTTGAATCTTAAAAAGATGTATGTAAAAATATTGATTGAATAGTATCCTAGTTTCTTAAAAATGTGAGAATAGGTGTAGGTAAATACAAAGGAAAACATCCCTTCGATCCATTTGGAACTTTGCAGCTAATTACCCTCAAAGAAAGAAATAACATGATAGTGATGAAGAAGAAAAAAGGCCAAGAATCTTATAGATGAAATATGGTGAAAAGGATAAATATTTTTCTAGAGGTAAAGATAAAAAATTATACTAATCCAAAATAACAAGTTTTCTATCTAAATATGATGTAGTAGAATGTAGTCAAGTTGAATCCGAAAAATATATTGACTATGCTGGTGAGAATAATTTTATTTCAATAGTGAAAAATGAAGAGTTCAAAAACTTCAGTTTTAAAGAAGAAGAAGCCCAATTAGAATTTATCCAAAAAGAATATTTGAAATAATTAATGAGGAAGATTAAGAGGCTTGAAAAAGAAACCATAAATATAAAAAATAAAAAACCTTCATTTAAAATAAATAAGGTTTTCCTAAATAGAAATTCAAGATGATGGTAGAGATCAATGATTTTAATAAATCTCTTGAGATAGAAAATAATCACAATTAACATCTAGAAGTTAAGCTAAGGAAAAAATAAGAAGAGTTGTGGATTTTCCAATAAAAACATTCTAATCCTAAAAAGACAGTTACATGAATAAAAAACACTATCTATAAGGTTGGTGAATTTTCTTATAAAGATGAACCAAAGAAGGATCATCAAGAGTTACCTTCAAAGGTTGAGAAGAACTTTGTAAGGTTATGTATGTGGCCTAGACCAATAATGTCGTGAAGTGAAAACTTTCTAAAAATTCTATGTTTGAAAAAGTATGAATTACTTGTCGTTCTAATAAGTATGAAAACAAAATTGAGCTGAAAAAGAATATTTTGTTTAATGATTGAATGTTTGGTGGTCATTAATGTTCATATTAGAAAGATGATAAGGTTTATGAGAAACATACTCACAATTTTGGTTAGTATGGATTCTTTGGAGGCAAATATACTTTATATTAGTACTGTTGGTATTTCGGTGGATTTAGAAATATGGAAAATATGTATTGGTTTTACCAGAAACATTATTATTGGTCCACAAATTATAGAAGGAAAAGGTTGATGGGGATTCAATACCCTCAAAAGAAGAAGTCTAAGAAGGATGTTATGAAGAAACTTGATAAGGTTGATGTTGAAGTTGAGAGTAGGTTCCAAATCCCAGAAACTATTTGTTAATTATGTAAAAAACATGGACATCTTGATAAGGGTTTTCTTGTTTTGTTACTTGCATAATAAAAGTTTCATAATAATTCTCAAAAGTCGTAGGTGAAGAAAGAAAATGGAAAATAAAAATATCTTGTTCTTGAAACTGATTTGAAAGCTACAAAAGTTGAATGACGATGGATTCTTGATAGTGGGTGTTATTAACATATGAAAAGAGATATAATGTTGTTGAAGAATTTAAAATTCTTAAAAAAATGAATAGTGACATTTGGCAATGATGAATCTCTGAGAATCAAAGGTGTCAGATCAACCATTATTGGGAAACAAAAGTTGAAATCCAAGAAATATTTGTATGTTGATGGGAGAAAACAAAACATTCTAAGTGATTCACAACATTGTGATAAAGGAAAAAATTAATTTCTAGAAAAGTTACATTTTTTTAAAAGTGAGGAATATGGAAAGATTGTTACAAGAATCTAATGTATAAAAGGGAACTTGTTCCAAATTGGTGAAATATAAAACTCTTGTTATCTAGGCCGAGTAGAAGAGAATCGTTTATGGCATAAAAGTCTAGGACATATGTGTTAAATAAACATAATCAAGTTGTCAATATGAGACAATATTCATGGTATTCCACAATAAAAAACCATGCCATTTGTTATGGGTTATTTGCGACAACAAAGGGTCTTGTCGAAAATAGTTCGTCTGGAGGGACTATTTTCGACGAGACCCACTTCCAAACACAAATAGTTATTTTGTTGCGACGGGAATTGCTATCCTACTGCAAAAGGTTTGGCGTGCACTCTACGCCAAACCGTGGGAAGGTTATTTGCAACAGGTGGTTTTCACCCGTCATAAAGAACCTTCGGGGGGTTTTAGCAATTTCGATAGGTTGGGACGGGACATATTTTAAGTACCCTTCAATGGTTTTAGCATTGGTGATAGGACTCGTCGCAAATACTCTTTTTAACGGTCACCCTCTATTTAAGAGGGGTTTCACATTTGTGACCGTTCCCGTCACAAATTATATTAATTGTGATGGTATTTATCGCTTGTCGCAAATGCTAGATCAGTTGGTAGGTATTTGCAATGAGACTCATCGCAAATAACTTTTGAACTGTCGCCCCCTAATTAATAGGGGGTTAGTATTTGTGACGGGACTCATCACAAAGACTCCCATCGCAAATAATATGACCTATAACCCCCCCCCCCCCCATTTTTTCCATTCACATCTTTCTTAAATCCTCTCTCTCTCTCTCACTCTCTCTGAACTCTCATATTTCTCTCTAAATTTTTTTCCAAAGTTTAAAATTTCATATCGGTGTGATTTTCAAGCCTTGCAGCATACAAAAAGATCTTGTTTTATGTTATTTGTCTATTGCTTTTATTTTTTAGTTAATTAATTTAATTTTATGTTAATTATAATTTTTCTTAATTAACGACAAATAAATTAAATTATAATTGGATAGTTTTATTTTTCATTATTTATTTTTATAAATATTATGTTTCATAAATAATAAATTGTAATAAATTGTAATAATTAGTAATAATCATGAATAAATTAGAATAAATTAAATAATTAGGAATAATTAGGAATAATTAAAAATAATTAGGAATACGAAGGAATAATTAGAAATAACAAGGAATAATTATCAATAACTTGTAATAATTAATAATAATTTGTAATAATTAATAATAATTTGTAATTATTAGTAATAATTTTGTAATTTTTGTAATAATTAGTAATAATTAGGTATAATTAGTAATAAATAGTAATAATTATGTATGATTACTAATAAATAGTAATAATTTGGTATAATTAGTAATAATTAGTAATAAATTGGTATGATTAGTAATAAATAGATATAATTAGTAATAATTAGTAATAAATATGTACAATTAGAAATAATTATTAATAAATTGGTATAATAAGTAATAAATAGGCATAATTAGGTATAATTAGTAATAAATAGGTAAAATTAGGCATAATTAGTAATGAATATGTATAATTAGTAATAATTTTTATTAAATAGGTATAATTAGTAATAAATAAGTATAATTAGTTTTAATTAGTAATAATTCGTATTAATTCGTATTAATTAGTAATAATTAGTAATAATTAGGGATAATAAGTAATAATTAGTAATAATTGGGTATAATTAATAATAAATAGTTATAATTAGTGATAATTAGTAATAATTAGTAATAATTAGTAATAATTAGAAATAATAATTAGTAATAGTTAGGTATAATTAGTAATAATTAGTAATAAGTGGGTATAATTAGCAGTAATTAGTAAAAATTATGAAAAATTGCAAGTAATTGGTAATAAATAGGTATAATTTGTAAAAACTAGTAATAAGTGGGAATAATTAGTAACAATTAGTAATAATTAGTAGTAATTAGTAATAATTAGTAATAATTGGGAGTAATTAGTAATAATTAGTAATAATAAGGTATAAATAGCAATAAATAGTAATAAATATGTATAATTAGTAATAAATAGGTATAAATAGTAATTATTAGGAATAAATAGTAGTAATTAGTAATAAATAGTAATATTTTGGTATAAATAGTAACAATTAGGTATAAATAGTAATAAATAGGTATAAATAGTATTAATTAGGTATAAATAATAACTAATAGGTATAAATAGTAATAATTACATATAAATATAAATAATTAGGTATAAATAGAAATAAATAGGTATAAATAGTAATAATTTGGTATAATTAGTTATAATTAGTAATAAATAGTATTAATTAGTAATAATTAGTAATAATTAGTAATAAATTGGAATAGTTAGTAATAAATAAGTATAATTAGTAATAAATATTAATAAATAGGTATAATTAGAAATAATTAGTAATAATTATTAATAATTAGTTAAAATTTGTAAAAATTAGTAATAATTAGGCATAAATAATAATAAATAGTAATAAATAGGCCTAATAAGTAATAATTAGTTATAAATAGGAATAAATAGTAATAAATAGAAATTAATAGTAATAATTAGTAATAATTAGTAATAATTAGGTATAAATAGTAATAATTAGGTATAAATAGTAATAAAAAGGTATAAATAGTAATAATTAGCTATAATTAGTAATAACTAGTAATAAATAGTAATAATTAGGTATAATTAGTAATAATTAGTAAGAATTAGTGATGATTGATAATAATTTGTAATAAATAGGTATAATTAGTAATAATTAGTAACAAATAAGAGTAATTAGTAATAACTACTAATAATTAGTAATTGTTAGTAATAAATAGTAAAAATTATGTATAAATAGTAATAATTAGGTATAAATATTAATAAATAGGTATAATTATAATAATTAGTAATAAATAGTAATAATTAGTAATAAATTGGTATAATTTGTAATAATTAGTACCAAAAAGGTATAATTAGTAATAGGTACATATAATTAGTGATAATTAGTAAGAAACAGGTATAATTAGTAGTAATTAGTAATAATTGTTAATACTTAGAAATAATTAGTAATAATTAGAAATAATTAGGTGTATTTTGTAGTAATTAATAATAATTAGGTATAATTAGTAATAATTAGGTATAAATAGTAATAATTAGGTATAATTAGTAATAATTAGTAATAATTAGTATTAAATAGTAATAATTAGTAGCAAATTGTAATAATTAGTAATAATTAGTAATATTTGGTAATAATTAGTAATAGTTAGTAATAATTAGTTATTATTAGTAATAATTATTAATAAATAGAAGTAAATAGTTATAATTTGTAATAAATAGAAATAAATAGGTATAATTATTTATAATTAGTAATAAATAGTAATAAATAGGTATAATTGGGTACAATTAGTAATAAATAGGTATAATGAGTAATAATTATTAAGAAATAGATATAATTAGTAATAAATATGTAGATTTAGTAATAATTAGTTATAATTAGTTATAATTAGTAATAAGTAGTAGTAGTTAGCACTAATTAGTAATAAATAGCAGTAATTAGTAGTAAAAACTATTTTGTAGTGATTAGTAATAATTTGGAATTATTAGTAGTAATTAGAAATAATTTGTAATAAATAGTAACATGTAGCTATAAATAGTATTAAATTAGGGTAATTAGTAATAAATAGTCAAAATTAGTAATAATTAAAAAAAATTCTTTTTTGGATCATGTTTCTCTTATATCAAATTATTCAAAAAAAACTAATTATTTTATATTTTTATAGAAATATGGAACAAGAAAGTTGACAATAGTCATTATTTGATAATCATGCTAGGATAAATGGGAAGTGGAATCCAAATGGTTTTGGAATAAATCCTGTATATATTGAGGGTGTTGAAACATTCTTATCATTTACATCATCAATATTTTTCAGAATAGACAATTAAGTGTCCATGTAAAAAATGTGGCTTGAGGATTTTTGACACATTTGACAATATTGGGGGTCATATATTGGATTTTGGATTTCAAACTGATTACGTTTTTTAAGTATCAACATGGTGAACGCAGTTCAAGAGAAGATACTAATAATTTGCTTCCCGATCCATCAAGATTTCAAATTTTAGTACATGATGTGGCAGGTCGGTCTATTCAACAAACTGAAACTCGGGATGATATTGATTTAACACCTATATTTAAATCATCTCAATTTTATGATTTTTTGAGGTCTATTGAGTATGCCTTATATCGTGGTCATAATATAAGAAAAATTGAAGCGGTTGAAAATTTTATGTCTATTAAATCAGATAATGGAATGTCAAATAGGTGTTTTGATCAGATATTATCTTTGGTTAAAACACTATTACCTGAAGGAAGTGTGTTTCTTACAAATTTCTTTTTGAGTAAGAGGTTGGTTTATAATCTGGGTCATGGTTATCAAAAGATTCAAGCATGTTGAAATGATTGTATCTTATATTTT
Organism: Viscum album; assembly: GCA_963277665.1. NCBI lineage: Eukaryota > Viridiplantae > Streptophyta > Magnoliopsida > Santalales > Viscaceae > Viscum > Viscum album. The sequence goes on along the minus strand of OY728119.1, from coordinate 1,826,758,997 downwards.
GGTGAAAATTAGTCGCTGGATAGTTGTCCCATATATGTAAAATTGATATATAAAGAGGCTCAACTAGGGAAGTCTAGATTGATTCCTATAAAAATGTTGATATATTTCCTATTTACATAAATATTTTAGTGTTTATTTATGTCTAAGAAAACAGTGGCATTGATGTCATGGCACAAAACCAATATTTCAACCAGTAAGGGCTTAAATCATCCCTTTGATGGTGATTAATTGAATATTTTTAACCAAGTACATTCGTATTTTTATTCAAAAACCCAAAATGTGTAATTGGTAATTTCTACTAATGATTTTTATTCATTTGGTTCTTACAATAATCAATATTCATGTTTCCCTATCTTTATAACTTCATATAATTTACCTCCTTGGATCTTGATGAAGGATCCATATATATTTTTGACCTTATTAATTCTAGGAAATCTGAAAAATAATTTTGATATTTATTTGAAACCATTGATTAAGGTGTTAAATTAATTTTGGAGTAATGGTTTTAGTAAATATGATGTTACTGCGAAACAAAATTTCCAACTAAAATTTACATTTATATGGGAAATTAGTGACTTCCCAGCATATGACATGTTATCTAGCTGGAGTACACATGGTCCTAAATCATGTCCATATTTTATGAGAGAATATAAATTGTTTTTTTCATTAGTGGAAGAAAATTTTGTTTTTTTATAATGACCATAGATTCCTTCTAGTCGATCATCCTTTTCATAGGAACAAATATCATTTTAAAAAAGGCGCAACTGAAAGTGATGGACCTCCAACAATTATCTCAGGCATGGAGTTAAAATCATTTTTCTCCTCATTACCTCCTATTACATTAAAACCAACTATAACCCAACATGAAAATTATTGTCTTTGTGAAAGAACACAATTGGGTAAAATGGAGCATTTTTGGAAAATGTCATACTGGTCTGATTTGTTGGTCCATTATATGTTGGATATCATGCTGATTGAGAATAACTATTTTGATAATATATTTAATACATTTTTGGATACACGTGGTAAATAAAATGATTATTTAAAGGCTTGATTAGATCTTTCCATAATTTTAAAGCGACCAGAACTTAAATTATTTAAAAATATCAAATCACAAAAGTTAATAAAGACAAAAGTATCTTATAAACTTTTTAAAGAAAATTGTTTATTATTATTTTAGTGCATTTCAAATTTGAAACTTCTAGATGGTTATATTTACAATTTCAGAAGATATGTCAGAAATAGTCATATTACCAAATTAAAAAATTATAACTGTAATGTTATAATTGAAAGAATTATTCTAATTTGATTAAGAGGTTTGTTGAATTGTATGATTTCTGATTCGCTAAAATAAATATCATATTTTTTACAAAACATTTGTGCGGTGACAACAGACTATGATTCACTAAGAAGAATGTAAGAATTTGTTACTTCCATTTTATGTAATTTGGAAAAAATATTCCTACCGACATTCATAGACTCAATGGAACATTTGATATTACATTTTTTGCATGAAGAAAAATGTGGTGGTTCTTTGAAATTCTGATGGATGTACCCATTAAAAAGATGCATGTAGAAATTGAATAAAATGTATATAACAACGCATCATTTAAAGGATCAATCACATAATATTATTTGTGTGAGGAAATTAATTTTTTCTTCTCTCATTATTTTCAATTTGAATATCCCTCAAAACAAAACCACATGGGAAATAATGAGGGAAATGTTGATGATGAAATGAGAAACCAATTATAAATTTTTAATAATCCAAAACATGGATTTGGTGGAGTTTTTGAATGATGGATTTTAGATAATGAACATCACATAGCTCAAACATATGTTCTTCTCAACTGTGAAGATATGAAACCATTTATACTATTAGTATTTCAATCACTTATTCTATAATATTTGTTACAATAAATTGAAATTATTTTATTTTAAGGTTATATGATAATCATATCAAGAAAAATCTTTTACAAATTACAGCTACTTCTCTTGAATAATATTGGAAAAACAATTCTTCCTAATGATTTAAAAAATCGGTAACATATATTATTTATTTTTTATCATATAAAATAAATTTATTAATTGTTATATTGATAATTGTTTTAAAAAAATTAGGAATCTCAACATACTGATAAAATTGGAAATTGATTATGTTTATTGAGTAACCCACCATCTAAAATAGTTAAATCTTTTAATTCATATGTGGTGAATGGTTTTCGATTTCATACACATGAATATGGGGAATCAAAAAAATGAATAGTGTTTTTCTCTTGAGAGGATCTCATCATAGAGAAAGTGAAGTTGAATTTTATAACATGGTGGAAGAAATTATTAAACTATGTTATCTGGGAAAAAATTATATAATGATGTTTAAATGTTAGTGTTTGGATACTAAGAGAGGATTTCATTTTTATCTGAACCATGGAATAATTGATTTTAAATATAATTACCTTATTTCGATAAATAAACCATTTTTATTGTCTCATTAGGAACATAAAATGTATTTTTCAATTATTGTGCTACTTTAAGAGAGTTGGGTGATTAGTGAGCATAATAAAAATGAAATCTTAGGAAAATTAGTTTATTCAAAGTGAATGTGGTTCTACTGAAATGAAACGAATTGAATTTTTTTAAGAGACTACTCCATATCCATCTTTTTCACGAAGAAACATGCATATCGATGATAACACCATATATTTAAGGTTATATGGTGATGATGATGTTAATGGTGTAAAAAATGAATTTGAAATGATAAGAGATGATGAAATTGAAACTCATATAGAAATTTATGATGATGAGAAGGAATATAAATATATTGACACTGTCAGATATTAAGATGAAGATGAATATGAATATTGACACAGTTAAATGTTGTTTATAATCATATATAATATATATCATTATATAATAGTTGTTTTCAATAGTTTGGTAACAAGAGTCATTTTGTGTTTCAGATGGACTTGAATCTATTTCGTGAGTTCAAGGATAGTGGTATACATGATGACAAGTAGGATATTGGATCATCAGACACTCAGACTGTTGGTGGTTTAGAGAGGACTCAGAGGGGGTGTGGTCTTGGGTGATTGATGATTCTCAACCGTATCCCCGAGTAACATCCACATCTTGGATTCAATCCCCACAAGCAGAGGTATGTTTACCTATAGAATTTATTTATTTTTCATTAATTATAATTTATTTATTTATTTACTAATGTTTGGATCATTTGTTACTTTTTTCATAGATTTTTTCTTATGGATATTGTAAAAGGAAGTTATATATTGTGAAATTATTGTTCTAGAGCATGGGTTAATGTGATCAAATTCTCATAGATGTTCAGCACTGCATGTTCGATCATTGGATGGTACGTAAATTAAAAATATTTATTTTGAAATTGATTTAATTAATAACTTGATATTATTAATTGATCAGTCCTATTGTGCTCAAAAACATGATTACATTTCATCTCAGGTTTGGGATGGATTATGTTCGAAGGGGATGGGTGGTATTTTTCATAGGATATCATTTATAGGTCAGCAAAACTGGGGGAGACAGGATGTGACACATCGAACCTATAGTCGTATATTCAGTACACACAGGGAACATATGGTAAGTACCTTTTTAAAAGTAATTTGTATAAATTTAAAATTAAACTATTTATTTTATATTCATAGAGGAATTCGAACACAACAATATTATAGAGTTCGACGTTTATAGGAGGATGTACAATGATCATGTCACTCTAGAGATTAGAGGTGATCACCAGCTTCAGATTTTGGTTAGTATAATTTATTTTTGAGTTTTAAAACTAAATGTAAATCATATTTTAATATTTTTATTTTTATTTTCCAATTGAAGATGTTATATGAGGCTGAGATGTCTAAGACACAAACTGAGAGTTTGGCTGAGACCGTTGATCATATCATGGCACCAAGATTTGATGAGGAAGCATGGGTGCAGGTGACCTTGTATGCCATCGAGAAAGGTCGAGTTATTATTATTTGCTCTTGATTGATGCTTGGGATTTATTATGGTACTGCTGTGATGGAGGAATGTAGCTCGATAGAAGCCCTTAGAGAGTCATCGACATCTGATACACAGTATCTGGAGAAACTGTGAGCTCAGGGTGAGATATAAAGATTTTGCGGTGGGAGTGGGAAGAGCTTCGTCAACAGAATAAATTGCAGTGGGTGGAGATGCGTCAGTGGTAGCAGCAGCAGGAGTAGACGATGGGGTACATTTGATGTCTGACTCATTGTTTAGGGATGGAGTTCCCTCCACCATTACCCCCAGCTCCTCAACCTCCTCCAGATGACCCTCCCCCTCAGTGATGTATTTACTTTTTATGATAAACCAATTGAATGTAATTTTTTTTATAAAATTATATATTTACATTTGTATATACTAAATTTTTTACATTGTTCTGAATATTTCATTTTTTATTATTTTATTGTTAATTTACATTTGTTTTACTTTATTACTTTATTTATTTTTTTATTTTTTTATTAAAATTATTATTTTTTATTATTATTTTGTTTTTATTATTATTTTTTGGATATTTTTTTAATATTGAGGTTTTTATTATTTTATAAATTTTTATAATTTTATTATTAAAATTATTATTAATTTTATTAATATTAATTTTATTATTATTATTATTATTTTTATTTTTATTAATCTATTATTACTATTACTATTATTTAATTCAAGTTTATTAATATTATTTTTATTTTTACTTTCTTAAGTTATTTGTGATGCCATTTTCTACAATGAGGTATTTATGACAGGACCCCATCGTAAAAAGTTAGTTATAATGGGGTCCTGTCACAAATACCATATCACAAATAGTCAAAATTTCTGTAGTCTTCTTGATATATCAAGAAGAAGATATTGGTGTTGCACTGTTTTTTAGAAAGGAAAGATTACAAATTTGGTTCATAATAATGTTAAGATTTGTTCAAAACAACCCCCAAAACTTATTAATTATGATATATATGGGCCAATGAGAAAACAATCAACTAATAGAGATAAGTACTTCATCACTTTCATTGATTACTTTACTCGAATTACTTTTGTTATATATATGAAACATAAATCAGATGCTCTGAAAATGGTTAAAAGTTTCTCGAGGAAAGATGAGAAGGAATATGAGTATTCGGTGAATAATTTAATAATTGATAATTTTGTTCAGTAAAAAAATGAATAATTTAAAAGTGATCTTGAGAAGCATGGAATTTTTAATGAGTTCTGTTCACTATACACTCCTCAAAAAAATTAGTTTGGTAGAAGAAAGAATGGAAGTCTAGTGGAAATGTGGAGAACTATGTTACTTGAGAAAGGTCTTTCTCATTACTTTTGTAGGAAAGACATGAGTACAGATGTGTATATCAAAAACCAACATTTCTATAGGACCTGATTATATTTGACTCCATATGAAGTTTTTTATGATAAAACTCCATGTTTGATGCACATAAGATTTTTTGGGATTCCATGCATCATAAAGAAGAAAGGTCAAAACCTTGGAAAGTTTAAGAAGAGACGTAAAGATGTAATTTTTCTTGGTTATACTCATGAAGGAAGAGGATATGTTTGTTTCAATAAATAAACTTCAAGAATAGTTTATTCTATTGATCTGAAAGTTTTTGAAAGGGATAATGAAGAAGAAAGACTTATGCTGATAAAGAGGTTGTGTGGGATAAGGATAGTTTTGTTAACAATTATTATAAGGATGCTAAAATTGGTAATACTACTCAAGGAGAAGAGTCATTCTCAACTATTTTATATAATGAGGATAAAACTCAAACAAGTCATCCAAGGTTGAGGAAGCTAGTGGAGGCTCAGAACATTATCTGTGAATACATTATAAGCTTTAAACTAGAAGAAATTTAAAAAAATATTACACATACTTCTGAGTATTAAAAAGTCAAGACAGAATATTTGAATGAATATTATTTCCATCCATAATGGGTTCAGGCTATGAATGAAGAAATTGATTAGATAGAAAAAAAATTATAGAAACACGTACCCAGGATGGATTAAAACAATATTGGTACAAAATGGGTTTTCTAGAATAGGATGGATGTAAAAGGTGAAGTGATAAGGCACAAGGAAGGATCAGTGTGTAATGGATAATCATAAATTGTAGTTGTTGATTTTAATGAGACTTTTTATCTTGTGGAATGGTTAGAAACAATCAAAGCCTTTCATTTTATTTTTACATAATGAAATTATATAATTTTTCAAATGGATGTGAGGTCTATATTTATGAATGGGGATCTTGATGAGGAAGTTTACATTGAAAAACCTTGTGGATTTACTGTTGGTAAAGATTCAAGTAAAGTGTTTAATATAAATAAAGACTTATATGGGATAAAACAATCTCTAAGAGCAAGGTATTCTAAATTGGATACCTTTTTGAGGAAGATGAGTTTCAATAATGGAAGAGTTTATTATAATCATTATATTAATTAATTTTTAGAGTTTTCCATAATCATAATTGTTTATGATGATGACATTACCTTTTCTAGAAATGATGAAAAAACATGAGAAAGATTTTCTAAAGAGATGAATAAGTTGTTTGAGATGTCCATGCTGGGAGAAATGAAATACATTCTTGGGTTACAAATTTTAAAAAAGATGAAACACATTTTTCTTTCTCAAGAAAATTATGATACAGAAATTCTTAAGAAGTTAGTAATTGAAAATTTAAAACAAGTTTTCACACCGATTTTAGTGGGAACAAAGTTTAGTAAAGATTGAAAAGTTGAGGAAGTTTATCAGAATGTTTTTTTGAAGCTGATTAGAAGTTTTTTATATTTGACTTTCTCAAGACCTAACATTGTTTCTTATTTTACCCTATGTGCAGGATTTTATAGTGCTCCTAAAGAATTGCATTTACTTTATGGAAAAGCAATTATTAGATATATCAAAGTCATAATAAATTTTAGAATCAGATATGATAGCTCATAAAGTATTAACTTGTTTTGGAATTTAGATTTTTATTGGGTGGGAAGTGTTGATGATAGAAGATCCACATCTGGTTCTGTTTTCTTCCTGCAGAAAAGACATGTTAGTTGGAATACAAAGAAAAACATTCAATAACTCTTAGCAAGGATAAATCTGAGTGTGTTTAAACCACTCAAGATGCTACCCAAATTTTTTGGATAAAAACACAATCAGGATACTTACTTGTTGAAGTAAGGTTACCCCTTCTCTTGGGATGTGATAATCAATGTGAAATCAACCTTAATAGAATTTAGATACAACATTATCTTTAAAAACATATTTAAATAGGGTACTACTTCATCAATGATCATGTGGTGAAGAATTAATTGAATCTAGAGTATTATCCTATACTATAACAAGTTGTTGACATGATCATAAAACCTATACCAAAGGAACCAATTTATAAATTGATGTTGAGCCTGGGCATCCAAATTATTTATCACCAAGGTTGTGGTATTTGTTTTTCCCCATATCTTATATTTCCTTTGGATTGTGTTTTTAAGGAGAATATTTTTTTTATAAATTTATCCACCGTATGTATGCAAAACCCATTTTAAAGAAGCATGTATAAAGGGAGAGTTATGGGTAATATGTGAATCCATCATATAAGTATGTAGATTATTCTAATTTTTTTTTGGACTAGTTTTAGGAAAATAATACTTTTGTTAACACGAAGGTTGAAAAAGTGAAAAAGAATAGTTTTGTTTATAGAAAATTTGAGGAAGAAAATTTGAGGAAGTTACATAATCACTACTCTTAGAAAACATGGTTTTGCTATCAATAATTATTATTTCCTATAAAGATTTAGCTCATATAGGATTAAATTTTTTGATAAGTAGTCCATATATTGAGGTAACGAAGTTAGGTGATCTATGAATCATTATTGTCAAAAAAATCCAAATGGGTAGATTTTTAGGACCAAACTAGTATGAATGATTATCATATTCAAGTATAGTCTTTTATTGTAAAAAATGTTTAAGAAAAAAATAAATCACCTCACTTTTTAAAATAGGATGATCAGATTGACCATTGTATTTTTTAAATTGGACTCAAAATTCTTAAGAAATTACTTCGGATTGGGTATATTGTTTTCTTGAATAAAAGGTTCATCAGACTCACCTCATGTTCAGAATGAATGGAATATCATATTGAAGATGAGAATTGGATTTTTCGGGGATCTGAATTGGAATCTGATGATGATTTGAAGATTTTTATTTCAAAAATATCCTAATTTGTTTTTAGAACTTGTGATTTAATCATTATAAAGGTAGGGGAGAACATTTTTTTCCAATTGTATTCAGGTTTGATTAAAAATAAATATGTTGTTGGAAGATAGGGAAGTTACAATACTTTTCATGTTAAGTCAAGCGATTCTAAAGCTAGTCCTCAACTTAAAAAAAGTCACAAAGGAATTCATGCTTACAAAAAAAATTATAGAATAAAGATGTTTCTGAAGTAAAATATTTCGTGTCTCAGATCATCATATTCATATTTGATTGACGGCTGGTAAGATTTTCTAGATTTTAATAAGAGAAACCAAAGGTGTAGGCTTTCAGTCAGAACAAATACCAAAGTATTTAAATCATCGATGAATGAATTTTTTGAGTATTTTAATCAGAAAAGATAAATAAGTTGAGTACTAAAAGATCATTGGTATCGTATTCTGAAAAGAAGAAGTAGATACAGTTGAATAAGTTTGAAAGAATTCGGTGCCTCTATCATCATTAATAAATAGGAATGATAGTTGGTTTTGAGATTCGTAATGAGAAGATGTATGTTTTCCTTATTGAATTTATTGTAGAGGGACGCAATTAATAAACTATTGTTAAATATATGCTTCTATTATAATGAATAAATTTGAATGGGAATATATTTTTTCAAGTGGTGTAGAGTAGCGTAATGAAATATATTATGTTTTAATTTGTTTGCAAGTGGGTAAGGAAAATAGGAGTGACCAAATTCATTTCTTGCAATGAAGAAATTGTATTCATCTATTGGAATCGGAATGATGTTTCTTTAGAAGTCATCAGTTCCATATTTACAAGTGGGTCAAGAAATCAGAATTAACATCATAATGGAGAATCATAATGGTAAAATTATAATGAAAACTCAGAATCAGATAGAAGATTTTTTAGAAATTCTAAAGGGAGAAAATGTAAAGGGTAGATCCAAATTTCAAGGGGGTTGAATTAGTCAAAGAGAGATCCAAAAATCAAGAAGATTTGAATATTATAAAACATGTTGATAAAGTTAAAGAGAGATATGATATTTAAGGAAGATTAAATATTCATGAAATATGGTTATGTGAGAAAACCTTTTTAGAATACCACTTATTTCATTTTTGTGTATGTAAAAGATGATAATAATTTGTGTATTCTATGACTTTCATCACTCACGAAAGTGGAGATAGAATATTTGTAATTCTAGCAAGAATAAATTCTTGGAGGGTGTTATCTCGAAGAATTTTACCAAATAGAAGAAGAATAAAAAAAGAAAAATAATTTAAATAATGTATTTATGTGGTTATTGTATTATATTGAATAATCAGACAGGTAAAATAATATTGGGATTTCCAGACTGAAGAATAAGTAAGTTCATATTGTTTCATTGGTATTATAATAGTGTTATATTTTTATTATTGAGAAATCTAACTTGAAAATCAGACAGAGTGTCATTATAAAGTCCAGGAAGTTCAAACAAGCTTGGGGGTAAGAAAATGAAGAATTTTGTTGAAAGATCATATTTTTGAATGTTTATCATGTTTGTTACAAAAATTTTCTTACATCATTTCATTTACTTCAAGCACATGAACTATTGTATTGATAATAGTACTACATGAGTGTATGGGTGTATCTTACTCATTTTATTCCACACAAAAGGATTAATTTATAGTTGATTTTGTGGAATTGGATTGTTTCCAAACCATACCAAAGACGTAGCTAATCTGGTTGGGTAGTTAACCGTATAAATTCTTTTATTCTTGTCTATGTGTATAAATTAATTTCAGAAAGGAAATAAATCATGAATAAGAGCTGAATTTTGTTTCATAAGTAATGAAACATAAAGGAAAAAGATATCACTGATTCAACCCCTCCCCCTCTCAGTGATACAATTATCTTGACTATGCAACTACATCCATTTCAAGAATAATAACCTGATTAGTATTCATTATAGTCAATCAATGAGATAGAGAGGTATATGGGCTTCTGAGATGCAACATATACTAACTATTCCTTAGTAATATATATCTTCCCTGATTCTAGTTACTCTTCCATGTATAGTGACCAAAAGACCAAATATTTATGATCATACCATGGGTTACTTATTAGATTTAATCCCCAAACATACCCTCTACTATTTAGTGACCAATATAAAAAATAAAAAGAAATAACCACTCATACATATGTCACATAGAACCCATTTCTAGGTTGATTTCACCTGCTAGACCATTCTCTATGATTTTAAACTTTTGTAATGAGTTGTAGTTTTATAACCTTAAAATAAAATATATCATGGTCCTAGTTGAATATCATTTAAAGAAACATCCTTATTCCAGGTTTTATATCAATAAAAAGATCATCATTAGTCCCTATTGTACAACATTAAAATCCACATTATTCATTTTTGTTTCACAACATTTAAAGGTTTATCATTGGACTTGGGTTCATGAAATTAAAAATTAAATCATTGGTCATTGATATATAACATTAAAAAGAACCATGATAGTCCTCCTCACATAACCCTAGAATGTACGATGTTTCCTATTTTGTTGGAAAAAACTATGTGATATTTTATTCCCTCCATTGGGATATATAGGAAATCCCTTTCATAGTCCCAATCCAAACTCCATATCACCTACCACCTATATAAATGGGGATAAATTCCATATTTCCTTTAAATATAAATTTATGTGAAAGTTCTATAAAAAAATATGTAAAATATTGAGAAATATGATACATGTAGATATTCACATCAGTTCTTGGAAATGATTGGTCACTCTCATGACCATCGTAACCAGTATTTCTATTGGGAATGATTTGATAAACATGTATGAATTCTAAAATTTTATCATGGACTGTGAAAAAATATCACTTAAGTGATGAGACAACCTTCCATCCTATAATCCTATAAAAGGTTCCACTTCCACAACTCGTGGTGATCAAGTAGCCTCCCCCTTTAAAATCTATGAGATTCTTGGAAGACCCAAAACATCTAAAAGAAATTGTTAAGGAATACAATAACCTCCTAAAATGAAATGGTTTTCCCAATGTTAAATCCTTTACATGTGGAAGATATTGACAGACCCTGTGATTTTTTATGTTATAATACAAGGTTGGTATGCATGTTTGGGGCTTATTTATCCCTTGGGATCTCTGATTAAATCCAAATGGAATCACTGAATACACCTTCACATGTCAATATATAATGATATTCTAGTTAAAAATAAAGATCACATCAAGATCCTTCAAACTATCAACTAATGCATCAAACAAATACCTCAATTAAAATAATGTTCATGGTATCAAATACTATAAGCACATTAGCACTTACCCAATGCCTCATGCGATAGGTTTTGAATGCCTTGGTGTATAAATACCACATATATGCATCTACCTTATCATTATAGGTTATTTATGATATCCTCTAAGAGATGAAGCCTTACCAAATGTATTTCTGTAGAAATGTCACTAGGATTCATGTTGAACATTTTTTCCACATCTCATTGCATTGGTATCCTCTCCTTGGAGAACAAAAATACATATGTTTATAGAAATTTGGTGGTGAGGAAGGAAACTAGTTTTGTCACCACTACTGTTTGGGAGATTCTAAAGTGGGTCCCCGCCAGCCGTTATCTTCACCAACAATGTAGAGCCCCAAATTCTTAGGAAGAAACTAAGGATAACACATAATAGATCATTCCTCATTTTTCTAACCCAGGTGGAGGGATATCTTAGGGAATATGGAAACTAGAGAATAGGATATGGTACACACCCATATTTCTATTCACAATCATAAATCCAATATATATAATCCAAAATAAACATAGGAGCCTAGTATAAATGATTATACTTATAATGGTCACTGAACACATTTGGAATCCCCATTTGTGATTAAGTCCCCAGCCCTAATAACATAGTCAAAATCACCCAAGAAGACAGATCAACGGAATAAATTAAAAATCATATAGTAGTTACCTATAATTATGGACCCTAATATCAATTAGGATCATCAATATATGCTAAATTTAGTCCAATATGAAAGAAATACTATTTGAAGTGGTTTTACTCATGGTATCATGATTAAATACTCTAGAGGACATCCCTTGAGAATTCTCTATAGATTTCCTCTATATATCACCAAAATAAAAAACTCTATATGACCTCCCTATTGTATCTAGTTTGATATTCCTCCATGTAATATGATAATCAACAACTCTTAAGGCACAAAATGAGAATCCACTATAAAGGTACTCCATAAAACATTAAAATGAATTATTCGTGAGGTCCTCCCCCAAGCATCCTCTTTGAAGTTACTCCACACAACACCAAAACATTATATATTAAGGTCATCCAAATATGATCCATTATAGTTTTCCTTAATGAAATACTAGATTTACCATCTTTTAAGGAACTTCTTTTGGTACCTGACAAAATTCCATAATATGTGGTTGTCCTCCTTGAGAAAATTAGTGGTTTGATCATGAATTTCTCTTCACTAGAGTTGATTTAGAGGACATACCCATAACATAATGATTGACTAGAAAGGGGGTCATCTTCCCACCAGTTTATCAATAACAAGTAACCACATAGGCCCTCCCCTTAGAAATGAATATTAAGTCACTATAGGTACCCCTATGGTATATTTTGGAAATTTCGTCCATGTGATGAAGTAAATATCCAATTTTAGGTCCTCCTAATGATGGTGAATTAAAAATCAAAAATAAAAGAGGTATTTCTCATTGATCTGATAGACTAGACCCTCCCATAATGTCACATCTTCTTGGTGTGAAGTTCTTCCTCATTTCCAGGTTACTACAAAGTTTCCATTATATTTAGAAGAACCTACGAAATCAAGGATACCTACAAGATTCTCTAAATCGTCAATAAAAACTGGCTCATCCTGTTTAGTGAGAAATTTAAGGAAACAATCGTCATTTATGCCTCAAACTGACCATAAACCCTGTAATGTAGATAGGGAGTTTCAGACTTATATTTATCCTTATGATAATTTAGTGGGGAAGTGACATTTATAATTATATCAAGTAATATACCCTCCCCCCCCCCCTTGAATACTAGGATAAATCCATTTTCCATTGTTAAGAATTAGCCGAGGAATGGATAATATTTAAATTATGACCTATGGACAATCATTATAATGAAATTTATAAGACACTAAAAGAGGGATTCATTCTATAAATTTACTTAAACAAGTGGGTGTAACTCCACCGTTTCAATAGAACGTGACTATCATATAGGGAGTGTATTAATAATTTCACAATAATAGATGAACTACGCCACCTTTTTGATATAAAATCCAATTCATTAGACCAAAATAAGAAATCTATAAAACACAATTAATATATTTATCATGATTTTATCAATAGTTTAATGGTTATATTGCATAAAATCATTAATAAGTAACTTTATTAATATATCTATTGGTTGATAGAATAAAACGTTATACATTTATCTTTACTCATAGTCCAATAAGACTCATCATTGAAGGTATCTTACAATAGCTTCAAATTAAGACAGGTCTTAGGGCCTAGAACTTATAATCTTGATGGATTGTCTAACCACATACTTCCATCCTTAAAGAATATAAAAAAGTGTTCATGATGGGATAAATCCATTGGGTTTATTTATAATTATGATACTATAAAGGTAAAACATGTCTTCTTTTTTATGATAGATGAACCTGTAATCTTAAAATAGCCTCTAAAAATAAAAATGTCTTAGTTAAGAAATATGATTCATCTATATTATACTATAATTAAAGATTCATTGTCTTAAAAGTCCATGGAATAATTATAAGTGTTATTATATGATAAACCTAGCCTAAATTGATGGGGATATTATTACCACCAATGTTAGCTCTTGAATAAATAAATATTTAGTTATGAAAATTCATGATGCTAATAGAGAAATTTAATCCCTAGCCTATTGGGATTGAGGAATATTTTACCTTCCCCTCCTCTATGGAAATTTTTTTCTAGATATGAGGATAAAATTCAGAAGCTTCACATCCATATTTGTTTCCACATATGTTTCATGACTCATCTCTTTTATCAATAGTTAATTCAGTGAATTCCTTTATGGAATACCTTTGGATTACATTCCAAAAACAAATTGTTGTACAGTGAAAAGCCTTATTTTTCCTAGAATTTAAAACATGCATCCATGAATATATGTATCATGGAGATTGATGACATTTATATTTAAGGATATTCATAGGATCATGAATAACCTTACTCCTCTTATGTGAATGAGTATTTTTTTCCCACTTTAAGATTCTCACTCATGAATTTTATTATTGTTAATTTCATTAAAATTTATGATCATGACATCGATATAGAAGAATACTATAAGTATTAAACCATTCTAAATTTGGTTCACTTCAAAATTAATGAACATAGTGTGTGTTAAAATATTATAGATAGACTCGTGATTTTTAATCTCCTATAAAAATTCATCTATTACCCACTTATTGAGATTTGGATATTGATATTGGGAAATGAGTTTAAAAATATATACCCCACCAACCACCATAATATATTGAGTATATTTTCTTAGAGAAGAATAACTCATATTATAAAATTAACTCGATAAATATGAGGTGACTCAACACTTATGTTTTCATAGGAAATATATTTTCATATTGAAAATCCTAGTCCAAGGAAAACAATTATACTCTTACAAAATCCCTTAAACAAGAAGAAACTACTAAACTAGTAGGAGAGTAATTATTATAATCGATAATTATGGGTCAATGGAATCATATTTATCTCATATTTATGGAAATGTTTTATCTGAGATTAACTCTATTTAAGATTCAGCCTAAAATGTTCCTGATAATTTATTACATTATGTCTCAAGATGGTTATGAACAAAAGGAAAAGGTGAGCCAAACTTGTCAACTTCCACCCACTACTTTTACTCATGTGATATACTGAGTAATAATGATAAAATAACTCCTTGATTTGGATGTAATCTATATATTAGTGATCACACTTGTTTGAAAAGTGAGAAAAACATAACCCGAATGGGTGGATTTAACTCCTCCATCTTCCAGTATTGGGAATATATCTTTATGAAATTCAATGGGATATGGGATTTAGTGAACTCCTCGAATGTTGACATTAAATTTTTTCTAAAAATTATTATTATTGTTTCTTCATGAGGATATCATGGGTGTTAAGTGGATGCTCTATGAAAGTCATTAAATGGAACCCAGATTTCGATACTAACATTGAACTTCCCATTACTGCAATATGGATAGGATTCGTTGGACATCAACTTTATCTGTTCAAACAAGCGACCCTCTTTCCAATTTACAACTTAATTGGCCAACTGCTTAAACTGTACTATACTACCAAAAATATTTCGAGACCCTTAGTTGTGAGGGATTGAACTAAAATAGAAATCTCTCAACCTCATCCTCCATTTGTTTAAGTTAAAAATAGTGATTCTAGATTTTAATAAAAAGTAACTTATGAAAATATACCATCCTACTATAAAAACTATCGTACAATTGGTTAATGCTTCAAATATTGTGGTCATGAACCAACTGTTTTATTCCCACACATCCATAAAAATTCATTATGGGTCGAAAAAATTTAAAAAAATTAGTTCCTGAATAATTTAAGGATCGTGACGATAGGAAATTAAGGACACAAGTATCCATTGTTGAACTTATTGATACCCAACCTCCTTAGAAGACAATGTTGATGGATAATGCCCAACCAGGCCCTTAAGTGATGGATAAGGGGACTAAAATGAACCTCACACCCAATAGGGATATGGCTGGCCATTATAAATACTTCTAGCCTATGAATCAGGTTATTGAAGACTTCATTATATTTTTATTCTATTAATAACTCTCAACCCACTTCTGTTATCTCAAAAGTCGCACCTTCTATTTATAAGGAGAAACATGAGACTCAATTTGACTCTAGTGAATCCAACCAAGATGCACTTGATAAATTTTACCAAATTGAGGATGACTACCTACACTCTAGTGATAAAAAGTTAATAATCCAATTGTCGAAAATGATATATTTATTACTCCACCCCAAAAGAATACCTAGAAATGTATAGTTTACTCTAATTCAGGGAAAACTGTTGTCATTGTAACAACCCAGGTATTTATAGAACAATACGTTTTGATATCTATTAATATTTATGAATAAGATAATAATTTTATGTTAAATATAAAGCTTTTTATGATATCGTACTCAATAAAAAACAATGGGTTGCTTTTCAATCTTACGTTGCACACTACTTTGAGTTATACTGAAAAATAATATAATATTATTATTATTTAAAATGGTAGTTAAAACCTATTCATTGTATTGGTGGGAATGAGAATAACTAACTACAATATGATTATACATGTCTGTTAAATTTCTTGAAATCTATCTAAAAAATTTTAGAGGCTTAAAATTATAATGAATCCAATTTTAAGCATGAAATACTCTAATATTTTTTAAAAGGTCGATTTACTGCCTTTTAATGGAGAACCTTTTTTAAATCGAGTTTTTGTACCTTTTATATATTAAATTTCACAAAATAATTTTCTTCTTTAGAAGTAGAACATAAAAATTTAATTTGGAGTAAATTATGGTATTTTTCTCATAAAATTCATATTTTTATGAATAGTGAAAAATACTCAATTTTAATTCAAAACTGCTTTTTCATCAAATTTATTTGTATAGTTAGATTATTATTTTAATTGGTTTTGAAGATTAATTGAATTATATTTTTATCAATTATTTAAATTTGGGTCATTATTAGTAATTTTACCTTGAAATTAGACATAAACACATGTCAATCTTTTGATAGTTATTTCTTCTTAAAAACCATCTTTTTAGTTTTGACAACGAGAATTAATTTTAAATTAATTAATAAAACATATGTGTTTTAAATTTGGAAAAATGGATTCCATATTTGGAATTATAAGGTTCAAATTGTGTAAATATAGAACATTTATTTTTTGACATTATGAATAGTAACAGTAGTATTTATTTTATTTACCATGGTTAAAGAAAAAATCTAGTAAATAAGGGTAAAAATAATATTATAGTAATATTAAACTACCCTAACACATGTACTAATCTTATTGGATGAGATATTTATGACCATGGGCATCCTTGGGTCGATTTGGGGACCCCATAGAGCCACTTGGGAGTGATAATGACATGTTATATTAATTAATTTAATGTAAAATAATATATAACATAAACATGTATCTTTTTTTATAAAATCTTATATGTGGTTATATAAGTTATATTTTCAACTATAAATATTAATTATAAATCTAAAAATATTTCATACATCATAGTATTTTATTTATAATTTTTTGACGTCATATAAATAACTTTATTTATGACATAATGATGATGTAGTGATTACCTTATTAATGAATGATTTAAATAAATGATATTTTAAATATTAAAATAAATTTTTTATAAATTTTTTTATTCTGTACATGAATTTTAGGGATTATTATGACCTTTTATATTTGAATTAATGAAGTTTTTTTGAAATAATAAAGTTGTTATGGATTTTTAAAAAGTCGTGATATGAATAGTATAAACTTGACAGAAATGAGTTTTTAAAACAAATACTATTTTATTAAATGATATAATAGTCCTACAAATCTAAGTTTTTTCCAAATGACTTAGATAATGTTTAAATTTTCATTAAAGATCCACTTGTGTTTATATTGTCATTTTATAGTAATTATATTAACTATATAGTGTGAATATACAAGAAGGCATTGTAATAGTCAAATTAGTTAACTAAGGGTTAAATATAATGGATAAGGTTAAATTAGTGACCTAGACTTGTCTAAAACCTATTTTTTAGAGTATTTTGAACAATACTCATTGTATATTTGAATTAAATGAGTTTTTGTCCTTTTGAAATTTAAATTCAATTTATAATAAAATAATCTTTCAAGACATTCCTAAAGTACCCCTCCTCCCTCTTATAAAAGGCCACCACCTCTCACCATTACTGAAAACTCTTGAGCCCCTTGGATCATACAACCTCAAATAAAATAATCTCCAAACATCCCTCTATTACGCCTAGAATCCTTACCTTAGGCAGAAGCCAATCCAAGATATCCTTTTGTCTCAAATCAAAGAGAGTTACACATTTTAAGAGGTAGCGTCTTCTCTAAAGTTCATTTCCATTATTTTACTTCTCCACTCCCTATTATATTCTTATTAATTTATTAAATAATAATAATAGTATCCTCAATATATTAAGATTTTTTTATGACAATTATTAGACCTACACTCAGACACACCTCAATTTGAAGGATTTAGAAAATATTGTTTCTATTGATGGAGAACTACTGCCACACGAAACGATGACTGTTCAATTATCTCATATCACCTATAATGGTGGCCGTTATGATAAAACTATATTTATAGATTAAATATATTATATATATATTTTCTCTATTCTTATGTATTGTTTATTTATTTCATACCTTTAGGCTTTCCATAATGTTTAAATGCGATAATTTCATTTAAGGTAGTGCAGACTACCACCCCCTCAAAGTGATATGACTCATTCTTTCCATACATGGAACATATAAATAATGGAGTTAGTGAAATTATGTAATGTATATAAAATATTTTATTATACTGGAATTATAATATACCTATATATATTTTAGTTTTAATTATTTTAAATATAAAATTTAAATGAAACTAGCGTCCATGCGTACGTACGGCTTACCGTCTCCATGAATGATGCATTACATTTATTATCTCTAAATATTATTGACTGTTATAAATAAATATATACTGGGTATATATGATATTTAATTAATTAAAACTATTTTTTAGATAATGTACTTTTGACCACATGGACAATTTGAAATTATAACAATATTATTTTCAACTCAAGTACCCAATATTGAAAAAGCAACCAATATTAACTTAAATATTTATTTAATTTTTATAATGTGATAATGAGTGATATAAAAGGAATAATAAACATTAAAAACGTTATTTTGTAATTATAAATTAACTTACGTTTATTATTCATGAATAACATGGAACATATGTGACGAATCAGACTCAATGTAAGGGAACATTTCACCCTCCTCTTTTAGTCAAAGACTTCTTTTATGTTATGTATTTTTATTCTTTATGTTGGGATATGTTATTATATATCCTTATTGTCATAAATTTTATTTCCAATAAATGATATACCTTTTTCTCACTCATTAACTCATTTTCTAAATTTTTAAGTTATGTCGTTAGGCTATCGAATTTTCGTAAGAGAACTTCTTAACCAAATTTCCATTCATTCGGTTATTAATCTAATTGTTGATTATGTCATGCTAAAATTATGTGAGAAATAACTTTTGATGTTTTATATTATATTTATACTTTCCTTATGTTTAATTATAGTTAATACACATAATCTATATATTTTATTTACAAAATTATCTTTGTAAAGGAATTTCTAAACTCAATTTCCTCTCATTGGGTTTTACTGATACTTCATTGATTATACTATGCCGAGATTATGTGTGGAATCACTATTTATTTATTTATGTTGTAATTTCCCATTCCCATTGTGTATATAAACTTTTTAAACACATAATCACCCCATTGATAAATTCATTCGTCATTTATACGAACTTTGTAAGGGAAATCCTAGATCAATCTCCATTCATTGAGTTAAATATCCATCTCATGGGTTTTGTTTTTTGAAGAATATGTGTGAGTGACCTCTTATTTTTTCACACTTAACCTCCACTTATATTGGGTGTATTTATATTTATCACACATAATTATGTCATTGATTTATCCTTAATCTAATGATATAGTCTTTGTAAGGGACTTCATCTCAATCTCCTTTTATTGAGGCATATCTTGTTGTTATGAAATTTTATTATCCTATAATGTGTATATAAAACCCTTTTGACTTTATATAATGAATTAGTTTATTATCATGGTATTTAATGTTATTATATTCCTCAATGTTTTTTATTTTAGTGTTTCTCAAGAGTAAAGGGACTCATTAACTAAAACATCATTTTAATTATTTTAAATATTTATTCATTTAAAACCTTATATTTAATGTCCATGGTTTCAAAAATGATTTTTTAGAATTTATTTATGTGAACATGAATGTTTTAAAATGATAATTTATTGGAAAAGTTTCAAAGTAGTATGTGACACTTTGATTCAAAATTATCTTTATTTAATTTTTTAAATTGTTTTTGAAATGGGTTGAATATTTTCATATCTTAAAATGATCTTTTGTGGTTGCAGTGTTGAAATGTTATTTTTTCTTTATTCTTATTTTATGTGTCATGATTATATAATGGTACTTGTACATTTTACGAGTGGTTACGTGATAAACCAATGACGGGTGATTATGTGATAAACCAAATGAACGGTGGTTCTATGATAAACCAAGGATGGGTGGTTACATTATAACCTCCAATACATTGGGCATAGAAGTAAGTCGTATGACTATTACATTTTGTGATATGTGTGGAAGTCTATCATATGGTTATTCCATTTAAGTATGTTTATGTCCAATGTTAGATTTATATGTTATATTTTTCTTTCTATGGGCTTGTGGTAATATTTTGCTTTCAGAAAGGGTAAGCAACGAGCTTATATTTAGTGAAGTATATTTTCCACTTCTCAAAGGTAAAAAGTATTAATTTATAATAAAGTATTCATGGTTTTCATGTTATTGTAATACTAATTGATTTATTTTTTATTTATCCCTTACTAAGATTTTTATTCTCATCCCTTGTTTTGAAATGTTATTTTCAAGACATAAAGAAGAATATAGTCAAGGATGGGATCAAGAAAATGTTATGATGTTGAAACATGAAACGATGTCATGTTCATTTTGAATAGTTTTTGTTTTATGTAAAAAATGGATAGTAATTAGAAATATCTACTTGTAATATTCAAGATGTTTTGTATATGTTATGACCTAATTATCTAAATCTCTAAACCTAAAAAGATCCTTGACTTGAATTAATGTCAAATTATCAACTTATCACAAGATTAATTATTGGTTTAAGGATGGGGCCTTATAGTTGGTATCAAAGGTCGGATTAGATACCTTTAGAGGTTAGGATGGAATTTAACCATAAGTGACATGTTTTATATAACCAAAATGGTTATCATATTAGACAGAGTTATAGTTATTTTATATAAATTGAATGACTTTAAGATAACATGAATAAGAATATCTTAGTGTTTACCCTCCTCATAAGATAGTATATGATGATTTTACTGATATACCCACACTGACCTTTTTGTTTTTAGTAAATCGATGGATCTATTAGTCACTAATGTAAAAATGGATATGAAAGAAACTATGATGATTTTCTGAATAAGAAACTGAATGAAATGGGACCTACAATGATAACTCTTGTGGTTATTCTTTACAAACTATCGGGAGTCATGATTGACCACTTGAGCCTTGGTGATTTTTTAAGGCATCATATTTGAGATAAACGAATCACTATGGAAGTTAAGGTACTAATCATAAAGGTATGTAAATTCAAAAACCTATGTTTCAAGGATGTGGAAAGAAACACCTAGGAAAATGCTTCAAAGGTACGGAAAGATGTTATAGATGTGGTAACGATGCTCATAAATCTATAACCTTTTATGGAGAAAGGAAGAGTCTAGTTGACTCCATGAAAGGGAAATAATTTCTTTCTAAGGGATAAATTGAATGTTTTAAATGTGGTGTACATGGTCATTATGCAAATAGATGTCCTACAAAGATGGTTCAGGAATGGGATAAGTAGGACCATAAAAATATATGTTTACTAATACCTAATTCCATTTCAATTGAATATGAGAAAACTAAAAATGACCTATGAAAGGTATAGATTATTTCTTAGATCATATTTTGAAATTATTGAAATCTTAGGAAAGTATGCATGATTTTGTTTGTAAGAAATAATTATAAAATAATATGATGGAAAACATGGATAAAGGATCAAGAAGAATGTTTGATGATTAATATTTCTACATTTTAGGAATTGAAGAGTTATGTTGGATGTAAGGATGATGATATATTTAAATGTATTAATGATCGGATTACTTTGGAAGACTAATCGTATTTGTAACCCTTAATTTTGTTATATAAAAAATGTTAATTGTGGAATAATTGTCTTTCCTTTTTTGGATATATTTATAAAGAACCATTAGGGATTCTATGATCCTTGAATTTGTGGCAATTATGGTGGTTAGTTTTTCTTCTATTTACTTGTTATCCAACATGGAATTCTAGAATTTGTTATCTTGGGTTACTTTTCTACATCTCTATCTTTCTTTTAAAGTGATAGTTTTGTTGTCACTTTTTCCGATGTGTGACTTTCAATGAAGTTTTCAAGCCCAATTTAAAAAATTCAAGGACTCAATTTCCAAAAGGGTGGAAGGATGTATCAACCCAGGGATTTACAGAAAAATACATTTTGATATATATTAATATTTATGAATAAGAAAATACTTTTATGTTAAAGATAACACCTTTTCTAATAGCGTACTCAACACACAACAATGATTTTCTTTGTAGTCTTACATTGCACACAACTTTGAGTTATAAAAAAATAATAATATATTATTATTATTATTTTAAATAGTAGTTAGCGCCTATATATTGTATTTTCGGGAATGAAAAAAAATAACTAAAATATGATTATACATGTTTTTTAAATGTCTTAACATTTATCCAATAAATTTTAGAGGCTTAAAATGAGAATGAATCCAATTTTAAGCATTCAAACTCTAATATTCTTTAAAAGGTCAATTTACTGCCTTTTGATGGAGAAACATTTTTAAATATATTTTTGACACTTTTATATGTTAAAATTTTCAAAATAAATTTCTTATTTTGAATCGGAACATCATAATTTACTTTGTAGGAAATTTTGGTATTTTTCTCATAAAATTCATATTTTTATGAATAGTGAAAAATACTCCTTTTTAATTCAAAACTGTATTTTCGCCTAATTTATTTATATAGATTGATTATTCTTTTAATTGGTTTTAAAGTTTAATTGGATTATATTTTTATCATTTAATCAAATCTTGGTCATTGGAAGTAATTTCACTTTGAGATTGGACATAAACACATGTCAATCTTTTGATAGTTATTACTTCTCAAAAACCCACGTTTTGGTTTTAACAAAGAGAATTAATATTAACTTGACTACTGTGTATTCTGTGATTTCAATTTGTAAAAATGGATTCCATATTTGGAATCAAAATATTTAAATTATGGAAATATAACCTTTTATTTTTAAACATTATGAATAGTAACATCAGTAATTATTTTATTTACCATGGTTAAAGGGTAAATCTGGTAAATAAGGGTAAAAATAATATTTTAATAATAATAAGCTACCCTAACACATATCCTAATCCTATTGGATGAGATTTTTCTGACCCTGGGCATCCTTGGGTCGATTTTGGGACCCCATGGAGCTACATGGGAGTGATAATGACATGTTTTATTAATTATTTTAATGTAAAAAGAAATATAACATAAACATGTATATTTTAGTAAAATAACTATATATGATTATATAAGTTATCATTTCAACTATAAATATTCATTATAAATATAAAAATATTTCCTATATCATGGTATTTTATTTATAATTTTTATACATCAAATAAATATCTTTATTTAGGACACAATGATGATGTAGTGATTACATTATTAATGAATGATTTAAATGAATGAAATTATAAATATTAAAATAAATTTATTTTGAAACTTTTTATAAAATCCACGAATTTTAGTGATTATTATAAATTTTAATCTTTTAATTAATGTTGTTTTTTCAAACTAATCAAGTTGTTATGGATTTTTTAAAATCAATGAAATTAATAGTATAAAATTGACATAAATGAGTTTTTAAAACAAATACAATTTTATTAAATGATATAATAGTCCTAAAAATATAATATTCAAACAAATTAATTAGATAATGTTGAAAATTTCTTTTAAAAACCACTTGAGGTTCTATTTTTATTTGATAATAAATATATTGACCATGTAGTATGAATATACAAGAAGACATGGTAAGTGTCAAATTAGTTAACTAAGGGTTAAAGCTAAAGGATAAGGATAAATTAGTTACCTAGACTTGTATAAAACCTATTGGATGAAAGGAGTTAGAACAATAATCGTCTTATATTTGAATTAAATGATTTGTGGAACTTTTCAAATCCAAATTCAGTTTATAATAAAATAATATTTCATGACATTCCTAAAGTACCCCTCCTCCCTCTTATAAATGGAAACCACATATAACCATTACTCACACCTCTCAAGCCCCTTGGCTCATCTAATATCTACTCTAATAAGCTCCCAAAATACCTATATTCTCCTAGAAGCCTTGACTTAGGCATAAGGAAATTCAAGAAATCGTTTTGGCTCAAATCAAAGTGAGTTACCTGTTTTAAGAGGTAGCATCTTCTATAAAGTTCATTTCCATTACATTACTTCTCCACTCCCTATTCTATTCATGTTCTTTTATTACAAAACAAAAATAGTATTCTAATTATACTAGTATGTTTTTATGACAAGTATTCTACCTATACTCACACACACCTCCATCTAAACGATTTATAATATAATGTTTATGTGGATGACGAACTACTGCCTCACGAAACGATGATGGTTCAATTATCTCCTACCACCTATCATGGTGTCCATTATGATGTAACTGTATTTATATATGATATATATTACTTTTATATTTTCTCTATTATTTTTTATTTTTTATTTATTGTATACCTTTATGCTTTCAATAATGTGTAAATACAATAATTTAATTTGAGTAAGTGCGGACCACCGCCCCCTAAAAGTGATATGACTCTTCTATTCCATAAATTGAATGTATAAAGGATGGAATTAATGAACATATGTAATGTATATAAAATATTATATTATACTGGAATTATAATATACCTTTGTATAATTTAGTTTTAATTCCTTTAAATATGAAGAAGAAATGAAATTTGTGTTCATGAATACGTACTGCTTACCCTCCCCATGAATAGTGCATTTCATTTCTTATCTCCAAATGTTATGGACTATTATAAATACATATATATTGGATATATATGATATTTAAATCATGAATACTATTCTATAGATAATGTAATTTTCACCACATAGACAGTTTGTAATTATAACAAGATCGTTTTTACTCAAGTACCCAATATCGACAAAATAACTGATATTAACTTAAATATTATGTAAATTTTATAACATGGTAATAAGTGATATAAAATTAATAATAAAATATAAAAATGTTCTTATGAAATTAGAAATTAACTTCAGTTTATTATTCATGAAAAACAAGGAACATACGTGACGAATCAGACTTAAGGTATGTGAACCTTTCACTCTCCTCTTTTAGTCAAAGACTTCTTTTATTTTGTGTATTTTTATTTTTTATGTTGGGATATGTTATTATATATCCTTATTGTTGTAAATTTTATGTCCAGGTGATGAGATACCATTTTATTTCTCATCAACTCATTTTATGAATTTTTATGTGACGTCGTTAGGCTGCCAAATTTTCATTAAGAAACTTCTTAACCCAATTTCCATTCTTGGGGTTAATCTTACAATTCTTGATTATGTCATGATACGATTATGTGAGAAATATCTTTTTAATTAATATATTATATTTATACTTTCCTTATGTATAATTATAGTTAATACACATGATCTATATATTTTATTTACAAAATGATATTTGTAAGGTAATTTCTAAACTCAATTTCCTCTCATTGGGTTTTACCCATACTTCATTGATTATACTATTCCAATATTATATGTGGAATCATTGTTTATTTAAATATTTTTTAATTTCTAACTCCCATTATGTATATATAATTTTTCAACACATAATCACCCCATTGATAAATTCATACGTCATTTGTACGAACTTTGTATGGGAAATCCTAGTTCAATCTACATTCATTGAGTTAAATATCCATGTCATTTGTTTTCTTTTTCGAAGAATATGTGTGAATGACCTCTGATAGTTTTAAACTTAATATATACTTATATTGGGTGTATTTATATTAATCACACATAATTATTTCATTGATTTATCCATAATCTAGTGATACAATCTTTGTAGGGGACTTCATCTCAATCTCTTTTTATTGAGGAATATCTTGTTATTATGCACATTAATTATCCTATAATGTGTATATAAAACCCTTTTGACACTTTATATCATTAATTAGTATATTCTCATGATATTTGATGTTCTAATATTCCATAATTATTTGTATTCAAGTGTTTCTCAAGTGTCAAGGGACTCATTATTTAAAACATCATTTTTAATTTTTTAAATATTAATTTATTTAAAACCTTATTTTTCATGTCCATGTTTTAAAAATGGGTATTAATCATTTTTTTATTTGGAAAGTAATGTTATAAAATTATAATTTATTTCAAAAGTTTTAAAGTGTTATGGGACACTTTGATTTAAAATTCTTTTTATTTAATGTTTTAAATGTTTTTGGAAATGGGTTGAAGATTTCTGTATCTTAAAATGATCTCTTGTGGTTGTAGTGTGGACATGTTATTTTTCCTTTATTCTTATTTTATGTGTTATGATTATATAATGGTACTTGGAAATTTGATGGGTGGTTATGTGATAAACCAATCACGGGTGGTTAAGTGATAAACCAAATGATGGGTGGTTCCATGATAAACCAAGGACAGGTTGTTGTGTTATAACCTCCAATTCATTGGGTATGGAAGTCGGCCATATGGCTATTTCATTTAGGGATATGTGTGGAATTAGACCGTATGGTTATTCCATTTAAGTATGTTTATGTACCAAGTTACCTTTATATGTTATATGTTTCTTTATACGAGATTATGGTAATATTTTTTTTACAGAAAGGGTAAGCAATGAGATTATATTCAGTGAAGTATATTTACCACTTCTTAAAGGGGAAAAGTATTACTTTATAATAAAGGATTCATAGTTTTTATGTTATCCAAAGACTAATAGTTTTCTTTATTTATGTATCCCTTACTGAGATTTTTATGGTCATCCCAAGTTTTGAAATATTTTTCCAAGGACATAAAGAAGAATAGAGTCAAGAATCGGATAAAGGAAAAGTTATGTTGTTAAAACATGAAACAATGACATGAATTTTTTTAAAGAGTTTTTGTTTTATGAAAAAAATGGATAGTGAGTAGAAGTGTCTAATTTTAATATTTAATATGTTATGTATAAGTTATGACCTAATTTTCTAAATCTCTAAACCTAAAAAGATCCTCGATG
Organism: Viscum album; assembly: GCA_963277665.1. NCBI lineage: Eukaryota > Viridiplantae > Streptophyta > Magnoliopsida > Santalales > Viscaceae > Viscum > Viscum album. The sequence goes on along the minus strand of OY728119.1, from coordinate 1,826,731,430 downwards.
TGAATTAAAGTCAAATTATCGACTTGTATCAAGATTAACTAATGTTTTAAGGTTGGGGCCTTATAGTCACCAGGTATTCAAGGATTTAGTTTGAAAAAAATTTGATCTCACCTCAGCCAAATTTTGGAGAGGATTCCTCCTTATTATCATATGATAATGATTTATCCTCTTCCATATATGAATATGATTCAAAGAATTCCATTAAGATTAAGAATTGCACTTGAGTTATTAAAGACGGATATTAGGAGGAATTCTACCCCATTATTGAGGAAAAATAGAGTTGTTCCTTTGGAAGGTATCTTAACAAGGACATAACTATATTTGAGTATCTAAGAATTAGAGAACGTATGTTTTATAAGGTTGAATTTGAACTTGATAGAAACCCTGATTTTGTTTTTTCATAATTTATTTAGGAATATCTTTACATAGAGAGAATAAATTGTTTTATTCCATGTTGGTCCCAAATATTTCTCTCTCATCTTGGATCTTCACAAGGAGTTGATCCCTGGATGTGGTTCTAAATTTTTTCTTCAGATATTGTTGTTGTTCTATTTCCAACTCTCATCTTCTTATTGAGAGTTATTTTCAACCTAAATATTGGGAGCTTAATCTTTTTTTAATAGATTTTATAGACATATAAATGGTAGTACAAAGTGATGTTCTAGTGTGAAATGTTATTGTAACCGTAGTAAAGTATTTTTTTCCTCCTATTGTGTTTTTGAAGTCTTTAGTTCCTGGGAGATTCCATATGATTAAGGAAGGAGATTAATGGGGTGGTCTAACATTATTGTCTCATCCCACACTCTACTAGTACAATTGCATGCCCATTTTTTGTGGTATTTACTGGACCTTCATGCATCTTTAATTCTATAATTTTTGGTCAATATTTAATATTGATTCCATAATTTCCATCTTATTATTGATGAAAAAAAGATTTCATTAACATAAATTAAGCTAGCTAAAGGGTGGTTCTCCTACATTGTATTATCAACTAGTTTTTGAAACTATAATGGATATAGAATGACTCTATTTTGATGACCTCAAAGAATGGATTGCATCCCTGGATCTATAAATGCAGATTTGGAGAAAGGTATGCCTTTTAAGTAATATTGGAAGATGCTCAACACAACCAAAATGGATGGTAGGCGCAAATACATTTAATTATCAATACATTTCATGAGGATTTTTTTATCTTTTATTTTATGACTCAGTTTTTAATATATTGATTCCAAGTTATTGAAGATACATTACACCTCATTTTATAACATTGTTGATGCATTTTCTTTTCATAAATTTATGGTGTAAGCGATGGGTAAACGACTCAGGATTGAATAATTTTGGTAGCTATACAAATAGAATTTGTTATAGATACACCTATAAAATATTCATTATGTGTCCTTTGAAATATCCTAGTGTATTTTTGGAGTTCATAAAAGTTTCACTGTGACTAAAATAATACATCCAATTCTCAAAAGCTAAATCTTATTTGGTTCCATAAACACAACAGCAAGAAATATTGAATGGAAGAAAATATAACCCTCATGATCAACTTTATGTCGATGCATAATCAAACCCTTTTTCCTAATAATTATCATGGTGTTCCTCCTCTTGAACAATAATAACAAAAAAAAACAACAAATTTTACCTAAAAGGGGTAGAAAGTAGGAGAGAAATATTGTAAACATCATTTACCTTATTAACAATATATATTAATTTCAAATATAGTGGATCCTAATATTCTTCATTTCTATACTATAAAATAAAATGGTTAAAATACCAGAGAAATAGAGATAAAATAAATTAGGTCAAAAAAAATACATTGATTATTTCCCCTTTAACTGAATGTGGGGTCATAATATCCCAAAATGATTCATCGTTAAGGATATATTATGAATTCACATTGACTCTTGTAATTTTAAATTAAATCAACTAAATAAATGTGGTGACTTATGTATCTTCCACATTTCTAGAATAAGAAATATGATAGAAAGAAGTCCCTAATATGAATGTGTGAAACATTTATCACTAGATGGAGATTAAGTTGGTTTGTTGGGTGAATGATATCATCATGGATTGATGAAATCAAGAAGTCATAACCAAAATTCTTTATATAATACCTTTGTAAATATCTTCATAATCATTGACTTCCAAAATATAGTGTAATCTACACAGACAGAACAAGGAAAAGTAATATAATCACATAATGGTACCAAAACTAGTTTAGAGCCAACTTTATTTCACACACCTATCATTTGGAGAATTAAATGTATCCCACAAAATATAATTTTCATCTGATGATTTCCATCAATATGACTCATTAAATTTCATTCAATTGAAAATACACTTTATAAATGAGGGTGAATTGTATGAATTTGAGGTCAATATCAATAATTTTAGAGTAGATTAGAGAGGAAGAGGAATATATGATCAAAATAATCCATAATGACCAAGATTTATTTTCACTGATATTTTTTATTCATATTAAACTTTAAGAGAAGAAATTTAATGTGATAAGTGGGACAATAGGTTTAACCTTTAATACTCAAGATCTAATTCAGATATGATCATACTGGAGGACTGATTTAAGGGAATATAGTTAGATAGTCAACACAGGGATGTGGGGGGGATAATATATCCCAACACCCATTAAGAAAAAAATCACCATAATTTTTTCCCTTATAAGGAGTCACTGGAATGATCTGATTTTTTATATATTATCCAAACGATAGTGCATGATCATTATATAAAACATAATCCCATCTCTCAAATGTACTAAATTTTGAAGAAACTCTTTATCTTCCTAGTATAAAACCCCATCTTGGATGAACTTCACTGATCAAACAAACTTATAGAATCCCATATTCATGATTTGAAAATTCCAAAAAATGTTATGATTAAGGTTTTTATATATTCTATATTTTTGGTACAGACTAACTCCACATTGTGCCACATGATAATTACATTCACAAAAAATGATTCTGTAGCTTCAAAATAAGGGAACATTATGCTCAAATACAAATCTAGAAATATCAAAGATATTGGCATTCATCAATCACATGTTGATAATGGTTCTATAATCAACCTCATTATGATAAAACCCCTTTTACATCTAATAAATAGTTAATATTATATTTCATATACTTGTATAATGATTATGGGGTGTGGAAAGAGCTCATACTGAACAATCAGATGAATTTATTACATAAACCAATTTGGAATCTAATTTTAGAGTTTGAATTCATTGGGGTATACCAACACATGGAATTCAATGTCTTTAAAGGATTATTTTAGATCTATATGCATGTAGTAGATCCCTTATAATATCAAAAGTTCTACAAATACATTGCTTTTAGGAATTTTTGGAAATGTATGGTTAATGGTACTCTATCGTGTCATATTAATCTAAAAACATAGACAGAAGCTATTATAAATTGATCGGGAAGAAGTTTTTGATAAATAATGATACATATATTGACTCTAATAATGGTTTAAAATTTAACACTGTGAATTTATGTATTTAATTATAAGATTAGTGGATTGTTGTAAAACTCAAGATACAGGAGACCGGTTGGTATTATTTTCCAATGACATGACCCTTATAACAAAATTTCCTCTTATGAACATTTAAATAACATATCCATTGAGAAACCACCACTAAGATAGAAGTATCTCAAATGTATTTCATGCATATCATGCTTTCCCCTAATAATCCTTACTCAATAACATGTTCAATCGATATTATTATGACATATCCAATATTATTCAATTGGTTGGAAATAAATCATTCCAAAAGTTTACCATTTTTTAGTATATTCTATTCCACTATCATTGTTTATATTTTACTATATGAACCCAAAAAACCATATAATGATGTCTTCTAAATATAATTATCAACACCCTTACAATATCTCTTAGATCTCAAGGTGTCATTCTATCTTCCACTTCTAAATGTAGTAAAGCAATAGATGATGAAGTCAAGTATTAGACCATAGTTCTTGAATAATTTCTATCTATAAATTTCAATTAACTTTTGAAGGTTAATATATGTTTGTAAGAATCCTCGTATATTTCATTCATCACTACCACAATGAATCCTGAAGTACTGGAGAAATGTGTCCGTTTATTGAAGCATCAATGAGATGTATCTGTATGGAATTACACATAAATTTTATGTTTATAACCCTAACCTACCACCCATTATTTGGTTATGTTGGATAAACCCTATAGCTACAAAGTATAATCATTGATAATGAATTCAACTCAAGATACCAAGATTGATCCTAGTTTTGATACACTAAACAAATCCAACTTCATTCAGCAGTATCAATACTAAAATTGGATCTATAAATTTCATCAATATGAATTAAAATAATTAGTTAATAAATGTTTATATAGTTTTAATGGATCTAAATTACCACTTCTGAAAGTATGATTTCCCTATCTCGACCACCAAACTATTGATCGATGCATCTATTGATTTTTAGGTTCTCTTTTTATATATGGGTATTTGATTTATAAAAAGACTCAAATAGATCCAAATAATTACCATACAACTCCTTTTATGCCACCCAAATTGGTATAATTTTACTATGTGACGCCCTTCACCTTAAAGATTGCCTTTTATGTATACTTACTTTCCAAACTCCATATTTATATGCCATTTTTAGGGAATTATATAGAGGGAAACGTGGATAATCATATGGTAAAATATAAAAAACACTATGTTTTCCATTCTGGTCATTTGGTAGTCGTAAATATATTTTATATACACATTATGAAGTTAAATAAACTAAAATATATTTTCATGTTCTACAAGAAAAATTAATCGGTTTCATGGTGTGAAATCATTACATTGAGGATGGTATAGGAATTTCAAAACTGATATAAGATTTGGGTACTCCTCAAACCCATAATTAATTTAGATAATGTTTAAGTATGGAACAAAAAAATAGGTGATTCATGGAAATTTCATAAGTCAAGTTCATTCCCATCACAAATTTATTGATGAATGGGGTCACATATCATTGGGATGAGAATTTCAAGAAATCCCTCAAGGATCCCAATTAGAACATTATATACAATATGTTCTGGATACAAAATTTATAATATAATCCTCTCATTATCTATGTGGAAAACATAGATTGATTTTTTGGTGCCCTCATTTCTCAAATAAATAGAAATATCTTTGGTGAATAGTGTTTAATATATATGAATGTTGATGGTTTATACTACGACCCAATATTTAATTTAAATAGTAAAATTTTGTTTTTATGATTGTTAAGTTTTCATTAGTTTAATTTGATTTATATTAATTAAAATATGGTTTTTAAATGGATTTTATACTTGAAATTATTATAAATAAATTATATTTAGAAATTTCACTTTTCCAAAAACATGTTTTTTGAAGAATTTTTTCAGTTTAAAATTTATTTAAAATAAAAAAATATGTGTTTTAAATATTAGAAAATGGATTCCATATTTGGAATCATTAGTACCAAAATTATTAAATATGTTTCTTTTATTTTTTTAAAAATATGAGTAGTAGACATGATAATTTTATTACCATAGTTAAGGGTAAATCTTATAATTTATATTAAAAAAAATTATAATAAATATAATTTGAGATATTTTAAGTGATTTAAAATTTATATTTATGATTCTATGATTTTTAATAGTTAATAAAATAGTTTTTTTTTAAATTTGGCTGTATTGATGATTTTAAGGTAAAATTAATGAAGAGAATCAAATTTGAGTGTAATGATATTTTATGGAGTTAGTATTTTATTAAATTATTTAAAAGTTGTAAAAATATTAAATAAAAATAATTAGATTTGATATGGTCAAAATTTTCATCCCCTGTGCATTTATCTTCCAATTATATATATTTGGATCTATAATAATCTTGCTATATTTTAATATTTTTTAGAAATTCGAAGACTTCCCCTCCCCTCCCTTATAAAATATAAACTCTTCTAATCATTTACTCACATGTCATAAACCCATTGGTTCAAAAATTACCTAAAAAATTACTTTCCTATAATCCCTCACCTCATTTTAAAGGCCTTATTTTTTTTGGAACACAAACCTTAGAAGTCTTAAGGTGTTAATAAAAGGTGGATTCTCAAAGAAGATGTATTATTTTTAATAAATTTTATCTATTTTATTTTTTCTCCCACCTCATTAAAATATTATTCAACCATGATAAAATAATAAATCAGTTGTCCTTAATATCATTAGATTTTATTATGTCAGTTCCATGACCCATGTCGGTCTCTACATCCATCAAATGGGAAAAGAATTCATCATTTGTGTGTACGACGGACTACTACCTCCTGAATCTATGTAATTATTTTTCCATTTCCATCTTTAAATATTGGTTTTAATTACGTAATTATGGTTTATATATTATATTAATTAAATATTTATCATTATGAAAAGAAAATATATTATTTATTTTGTATCATTCAATACATAGAAGAATGATAATGTCGTTCATGCGTACATGTGAATTATCACCTACATGAAGAGATGAATTTCGTTTTTTATCAACATAAATCTTGGTTGATATATATAAATATATTTAAATGATTAATATGTTAATAAAAATATTATTATATTTCTTTAATGATAAAATAATACTTACCATCTTTCTAAAATGAAAATTGAAAATGGAAAGGTTGCTCGTGCGTACGTATGACCTATTGTTTCTACGACTTTAACATAGTTAATTTTTCATAACCATATTTAATTGATGTAATTAAAATTAAAATTAATATATATATATATATGATAATTATTTCATGATTATTATTCTAGATGTGATGGAATAATTTCCTCTTTGATAATAGTCAACATATCGAATTCATTTTGGACTTATGAACCGAATATCATTAAGGCATTCGATGTGAACTTATATGATTATGTAATTTTATATAGCATAGTAATAAGTAATATAAAACTAATAATTTAATTTAAAAAGGTTTTTAATAAATTATATAATTATAAAAAGTTTTGTATTCTCAAAGTTAAAGTTCATACAATATGAATTGAACTCGATGTAAGAAAATTATGAACTCAATTTCTTTTCATTGAGTGGAACATCTACTTTATTGATTATGGAATTCTATGATTATGTGTGAAACAACTTTTTATTATTTTATTTTTTATTTCCACTTTATTTATTTGGATTTTTATATGATACACATAATTTGATATTTTTATTAATTCCCAAACCAACAATATTATATTTGTAAGGGACTTTAATTTAAAAATCATTATTAAAAGTTTATATTTCAAATGTTTTAAAAAAGAATGTAAAGTTGGGATTTTTTGGAACTTATAAGGAATGATTAGATTTTACATCATTCATTTAACTTAAATTATTTTATGTTTCTCATATTTTTTTCAATGTTCTTTTTAAAGAAAATGTTTTATTTTTTATGTGCATAATTTTTGGATTTTAAAGGAAATTTTTAAAATAAAATGGTATTTTGAAAACCAAAATTATTTTGTGAAACTATAAAAGAGTTTTCTTAAATTTAATATGATCAAAAAGTGAAAAACTAAATAAAAATTATTCATGATTTGGTACTTGATAAGTCTACAGGAGAAATGGGTCCACCCGGATATGATCGGGTGAGCTCGTTATAGCTTATACTATTGGGCAGCCCATATAGCTTTGATGATCTGATTATAGATTAAATAATGTGTGCCCTAAAATAGCAATCCAATTAATTGGGTAATTTACCATGTCTTTTCAATTTAATAAGGAGTGAGTTACATAAGCGTTTCTCATTTTTATTTAACTGGTATCCAGTTCTTTTTGACATAAGTATAAAAAGGGTTATGAATGTGATGCTATATGTTTCCAACAAAGGGTTTTTATATTCTTTATATGAATTTTAATAATTCTATTTGATGAAATGGTTTTTATGTTTTTATGTTTTCATGTTAAAATTATTTATTTCATTATCTAAAAGAACTTTGAGATAAAGGTAAATATTACATGGGTTTTCATGTTTTTAACTGGGCTAATGAATCTCCTTTTTCCCTTATTAATCTTTTTATGTTAATCCCACTTTTAGAAAAAAAAAATTTAGAGGGTTTCAAAAACATTAGGACAAGGATGATGTAAATATGACAATTTTGAATATTTTTCATGAAAATAAATCCTGTTTTATTTCTAATGAGTTTTTTTTGAAAAAAAAAGATACTGTGTAGAAGTGTCCACATGTAATGTATAGGTTTACATTGTAATAGATCATCCTAATTCTCTAAAACTATAAAATTAACTGATACTTGTGCTTTTAATAATGTGAATTGTTTTTTAAAATGACTAGAATATGTAATTATTAAGTTTAGTTCATTTTATGCATTTTTATATAGTGAATGTTCTATTGGGTTATTATCTAGTAACTGTAAAGTATGATGATATCCAAAATACTATTTATCATACATGGTATGTGAACTATGATTTGATGATAATGAAATTTGGTCTCACAAATTCTATTTTAATGTTTATGAACTAATTCAATAGATGCTTTCTGAATTACATCATCAAATTTTTGGTTGTCTTTACAGATGTTATTCTTATCTACTACATAATAAAGAATGAATATGATGAGTATTTGAATGTCATACTAAATACCATGACAAAGGAAAAAAATATGTGTGAATTCTAGTAAATGATAATTTCAGTATGAGGAAGTAACATTATAGGGGAATTTTATCACCCGAAAAGGGAAATATATAGATCCTTTGAGAACAATTAAAATTTAAGTATGGATTAGATCAATATCTATGACAAAGATCTGTAGTTTTCTTTGATTATCTAAGTACAATTTTTGATTTTTAAGAAACTTTAATTGATTTTCAATCCCACTAAATAAGGTAACTCTAATGGAAGTTAATTTTCTTTATACAGATAAATGTTATTGCATAATTAAAGAGTTAAATAAGAGGTCAATCACCACACTAACGCTCACATTACCCACCTGTGGAGAAGGATATTTTTTCTGTGTTGATGTGTCTGGAAAAAAGATTCAGTTTTGTACTCATGAATGATAAAAAAATTATAACTTATGCCTCCCACCAGTTAATGATTCATGGATGGAATTAATCAATGCATGATATTGAACTGGATGTAGTGATCATTGTATTGATTATTTGGTGACATTGTCTCTATGAAGAGAAGTGTGGCATATATATGAATCATAAAAGCATAAAGTGTCTTTGAATATAAATGGATATCAAGATGTTCCTATGAAGGTGGTAAGATATGATCAAGGATTTTATATTTTTAATTCTTTTCCATCTTGGGAAGGATAACATTGTAGAATTTTCTCTGACTAGAAGGGATCTTGTAACACAATCTTTGATTATGTTTGAATGGAATCTAATTTTCATAGAAATAAAAATTATTCAAATTATAATCATATAATGGAATTCATCATACCTTAGTCAAATATGTACTCTACTATACATTATTTATAATTTCAAGTAGGTAAAAAATTATGATGAGAGACTACATATAAAATTTTTTAAAATAACAAAATGTATATATTTTTTAAATATTTATTTATAAGGTTTAGTGTCATGAACCAGCCTGGGTTAACCCTGAAACGGTCACCTGAGTCGATCTGCAACAAGGCCTGAAAGTCATTCCCGATCCCCAGGGGCTGGAAACTAGTGTCCATCATCAAAATAAACTAGTTGGGAATAATTTTGATCATAACAAAAGACAGATAAATAAACATAAACTGAAAAAATAGATAAATTAAAGAAAATAAAATGAACAAACTTGTAATAGAAAATATAATATATTAATAAATGATACATACCTCAAGTGACCTCTTGGGTCACCACAAAACATAAACCACAATCTCTCAAAGAGAGATGAAAAACTAGAGGAACACGAAACTGAAAAAAAAATAAAGAATGTGTGATCACGAAGATGCACATTATGAATTCCAAATAATAACAACGCCCTATGCACATACCCTTAAAAATAAACCCAAATCATTTATGTTTGAAAATAAAACAACATAATAATAATATTTACCACTCTTATAATATACGCAATTCATTTCCAAGAAAAACATTCTATTTTGTATCATATTTCTTAAATAGTTTACAAGCATGCATAGTTATTTTAAAATGAAAGAAAAATAATTTAAAATTTAAAACATGTATTCTTTTTAAAAAGGGGGGAAAATCTTGAAGAAACTATAATGGAAGTAATTTCACAAACACCATGTCATAAGTGATCACTATGGTCAATCCCTGTATGTAAATAGCACAAATGGGACCCTAGGAACCTCATACCTCAGTGAAATGTTGTATAGAAACCACAACCAACAAATGTGGTATGAAAACCATGACCAAATTCATTCTCTTGCATGATCCACTAGTAGGTGACTTCCCTATAACCCTAGTGGTCTCCAATCATCATCCTTGTTTAGTTAGAGTTGTAGCGTCAATCCTGCTAGACGAAACCAGGATGAACTGCTTCCAAATCATCTAGACTACAAGACCTAGTCCGCCCACATAGATACCCCAGTCATCCCTTGTTCTCTATTACAATTGATGATGTGTTTTCAAGAAACAACATACACAAATACATCATTCTCTTTATTCAAAACCGAACTCACCCTCTCACCACTGATCTCCCTCATTGAGAACATCACTTTTTTCCATCACACAAAAAATGCATGAGTCTCTTTACTACGAACTTGTCAAAATTCATAAATTCAACAACATAATTTCTAAAAAAAGGTGAATGCCTCAAGAGGGGTTTTCCTTTTACACAAATCATTCATAAAGTTCAAAATGGGCTTAATTATCTACAAGGAATACTTTTCATTTTAGAACACATAATAACCCAACACTTTTAAGTTCCAAAATAATTTAAAATATCCATCGAACAACCAATGCACTAAAGATTTAAAAACAATATTGAAGTCGGGATTATAATGATGCAATTATACCATGAAATTCAAACCACTATTTAACCTCAAGTTCACACCAAACCCCATTTTTGGAAATCACATTGGAGCTTTTCTCAGAAAATCCTAAACATGTCATTACGCTTTTGAAACTAAACTGGCCAAAAGGCCAAATTCCTTTATAAATATTCATTACCAATTCAAAAACACCTAGGAAATAAATTTTCATTAAATGTCACTTAAGAACCAATGAGCATTAGAAATACATTTTTTTTCAAAACAAAGGCACAATCATTTGTAGCAACCACAACCAGATTTCATAGATTTTGTATGTTGAATAAATATAAAACATGTATTTAAAACAATCAAGAAATCATACGGTTCAAATTAAAGGTATTGTAATAGGGGAACTACCTCATACATGCCACTATTTACCAACGACCACTCCAACCGAACCTTGGTGCATACATGCACATGTATTTATACATATATATATATATATATATATATATATAAATACCCATAAATTCATTACACATATTCCTTATCCCATGAGGGAATATGTATAAAGAGGGTATTTATATATATATGTTTTACCCTATGAATGCACATGTAGGTGTTCTTGATACGAGAAACTCGAAACTGTATCAAGAAGACTCAATGCACTCTATAAAAATTACCAACAACTCAAAAATTATAAAACCCCTAAATTAAAATTATTCCAAAATGAATAAATTGAAACTTCTTTACCTAGAAATCATGGAAAACCCACTTCCCTTGATTGTAGTGGCTAGAACTATCCTTGAAAAAACCTGAAGAATCCTAAATTACAAGAATTGATCAAAATAAGAACCCCAAACACATTAGAGTATTGACAAATTTTAGTAGGGTGATAGGGAAGGGAAAACACTGAATCAAGGGAGGGAGGGGATTACCATCACAAGACGACCAATAATCTGAATGAAATTAGGAGGAAACACTGGTGTAGAGGGATCTCGTAGGAGGGGGTGGCATATGGCATGGAGGAGAGGTAGAGGGAGATGGGTCACGTGAGGTGGGAAGGGAAAGGGGGGGACAACCGTGCCAGGAGCTATCGGTGGGGAAGATGCTAGCTGCGCGAGGAGCCACCAGAGGGGAGACTAAGGGGGTCAGCGTGAGTAGGGAGGAGGGGGTCTGATTCAGGGTGAGGGAGGGGGAGGTGCTATATAAGGGGTAAGGGGGGAAGTGGAGACTTAGGGTTTCCCTAAAAAACATAATCATAATAGTAATAATAATAATAATTTTAATTTTAATTGCCATAATAATGATAATAGTAATAATAATGTTTAAAATAATAATATTTTCATTATTATTATTAATATTAAAGCATTTTTTTATTTCATTTTTATTTTTCATATTATTTGATTTTTCAAAATCTTGGAAACCACGATGGATTTGGCCGCATGGTTGGTCAAACTATGTGCCAGTTGTGTGCCTCAACTAGAGACCCCCAAAATTTAAAATTTTAAACTATTTGAACCTAAACTCAAACAAAAAACTATATATAATTAAATAATTAATAAATCTTGTTCAGGGTATGACATTTAGAATATGAATATGAGACCTATCAAAACTAGATATGAACTGGGTACATATGGATGATGTTCTAATCTCATCCTAATTTATTAATCTAGAAACCACTAAGATGTATAGAGATATGAACTAAAATATAAAATGGGATAACATGAAGTAGGATATTAAAATATTTGTATCTTGATTCTTGTTATAACAAAATTTAAAGGATGAAAGACTGATGTCCAAGGATATAATGAATGCATTTCCCATTTCTAGTATGGTAATTTTAAAACATGACCATGTATTTGGTCATAGGAATCCCTAGCATGGCTAAAGGAAAATATTCTATCTAGATTATAATAAATCACCTCACAAAGCATTGTATTTAATTTTATATAAGAGTATTTATCACTTGAAAAACATCACAAGATATACATAATGAAATTTGTAGGAGTTGATGGAATTTCCCTCTCCATTGTATCTGATTTGGATCTGAGGTTTATATTAATATTTTTAATATACCCTTATAAACAACTAGATACATAGCTACATTTTAGTACTTCTTTTCACCATCTCATGATTGGTCAGTCTAAAAGAACCATTCAAACTCGTAAGGGTATGTTGATATCTTGTTTAATGGATTTCCAAGGATGTTGGGATCAATACCTTAACATATTAGAGTTATCACATGACCATAATTTCCAATATAGAATTATAATGGAAGTATATGAGGATATAAATTTGAATAGGGGTTAGACTCCAACATGTTGGGATGAAGTTAGAGGTAATAAGCTTATAAGACTTGATAATATCCATGCTATGATAGGGAAGGTTTATCCTATTGAACATCATATATAATCAACACAATGTTGAGATAAATTCTATAGATACAATCATTAATGAAAGATACAACTTTTGGTCGGATATTATATGTTCCTACAAATACAACCATAAAAGTATGTGAGAATTTTTAATAAGAAGGGAATGTTTATTCCTATATAAATTGGCCAATCTGAGATCCTTAATCACATTAAAGGAGTGTACAATTTACTGGCACTCCAACCTAATAAATCTCAAGAATATGATGTGGTCCATATATCCCTATTAAAAAGGAATATGCTAAACCCCTCACATTTACTAAACCATTAGGTGGTAACCATGGAGAATTATCTTTTTCTCATAGAGAAACTAATGAAGATTATAGATAATAGTGAAAAATATATAAGAAATAAAAAAAATCACTTGGTAAAAGTGATAAAGTGGGAAATCATGTTTGAGGAAGCAACATGGTAACTCGATTAGTTGGTTAAACTTATGTAACATATTTTGTTTAGGGTATGAAATGAAATTTTGTGGGATAAATTTATAAAGAGGGAATAATTTAATGACTTGAACACTTACAAATGAAATTCCCATATAAATGAATAAATTCCATAATATTTAATTTCATTATAGAAAACACACGAACTACTTATTTTTCACAAATATTTCATGCTTGATAGAAAAGATTATGAATCTCCTTAACCAATAAAAACATAGTAATTATATAGTAACCATTTATATTTTTATATTATGGGTTATGATAAAGTCCAATTGACAAAGAAGGGTGAATCGATGGCCTCAAATAGAATGATCATACCATATGAAGCCAATTCATCAATGCTTTCGAGTAATAAGTAATCACTAGTATTTTTCCCTTACCAATCCAAAGATGAGATTTAACCAACTAAATATGAAAGAAATCATTTATTGGTGAAGTTATTTATTATCAAGATTACTGGAAAAACCATATTCTCGGAACCACCCCACAAAGGTTCCTTGATCACACACCATAAAATTAGGGCATATGTTAGTGTAATAAAGGGTTTTATATTATGAATCTAATAGTATGAGATTATATGTTTAACTTTTTAATAAAATTACAATTATATTTTTTTGTTTTAATTAGTAATATTTATATACATTTAATTATTAGTTAATGAAGATTATATTTTGATATGAGAAAACCAAATTTATATTTTTTTTTGAAAATATATTTTTTTAATTAAAACTGTATTTTGGATAAATTTATAAATTTTTTAATAAATACTATTTACATATAATATTATTATTAAAATATTATTTATATAATAATTATATTTTTATTTAATAAATTCCAATATAATTTTTATTGGGCTAAGAAAAATTTTAGTGTCAGAAACAATTGTATTTTTCAAAAAATGAGTATTTTTATTTAAAAGTGTAAATTATATTATTTAGAGAATTATTTTCATAAAATAAAAAATAGTTTTTAAATAATCATGTTGATATTATCTTATGGATTTTTTTTCTTGGTTTTTTTAGACAACCGAATTTTTGGGTAAAAATTAAAAAAGATATAAATATACTATATGTATTATGGCATAATAATGGACCAAAAGTGGTGTAACAATTTCTATAAAAGGAATCCATGATAATATATTTATATATATACCTACTAATTTAATATTTTTTGAAGTTATTTGATTATTTTAATAAAAAATAACCAATCCTCCAAAACCTATATTATATTTTAAGGTTTTAATATCAATTAATTATGAACACGATCCACATATACATGAACAATAGTATTATTTTAATATATTCAGTTATTATAATGATAAAATATTAAGAACCACTCCTATTTTTTAGAAAAATGGGAAACCTCGTGGTAATTTATATGGTTGTGATTATTTTATCCTATAGAGTGCAAAACCTATGTTTAGAAAATAATAAATAATTTTTATATCTTCTATAATAAATAACATCCCAAACTACCATTCATCTTCACTAAAAAATCATTGATCATTAAGTTACGCTCTTTATAGTAATTCCTGAAAAATACTTCCAAGTCTAGTAATTTGATTTTGAGAAACTCACATAGGTAGTAGGTCATGTAATTCATTCATTACAAATGAAAAGGTATTTCAAAACCAAAAACCCATTTTAGGTCCATTAAATAATTTATCAACCTTGTAAAACTCTTAATTTTATGGAACCCTTTACCTAGAATCATAGTTCAGGACACTATGTTTAATTTTTTACTCATAGATACAAAAAAACATATAGATAAAAATTAATAGATGGTTAATGTTGGAATGAATTTGATATAGATTTTTGTTCAGTGCTTTGGTATTTTTGATCATTTTAAGGGCCATCACTGCTTTCAAAAATACCAGGTTCCATATTCTGTACCCATGTCCAATATTATGGTTATTTTACCCATATGATGTTCTTTGATAGATTTATCCCATCACATTCAGGCACTTTGCACATTCCATGGTTGATATCCTTACTTAATATTCTGTAGTACCCTAGTGTTCTAGTGTTATGTGAACAATTCACTTATGAAAAATACCATAACACCAAGGATTAATGTTCTTAGGATACCATATTTTCCTTTAAATAGACACCAAAAAAATCTCATTTTAAACCATTTGAATTTCATTACAATGCTCAGAGATATCTTAACCTAGGTCCTCTCATCCCACTTTAGTTGGGTTACTTAGCCTAATATTAAATGGAATAATCACGATTTTATATTAAATGAGTTATTAAAAGAATTTATAAAAACCCATTATGAGTACCATTTTATTCCTAATCCTCTAAAACAAGGAAAGAGAACCCCCCCCCCCAACCCCAATAATGGTATATATTGGCACCACTCACTGAGGTTATCCCTAGAGTCCTCTACATAAGAAACATTGGTCACCCAAGTCTCCTAGATTAGGGAACCCCATTCACTCTAGGATACTACTAGGATGACCATTCATCCATTCTAAAAAATGTGCCACTATATTTACCCTAAATTAAGAGTATTTAAATCCCCTCATGAAAGTATCCACTAAGGAGACACTTATCCCTATCCTCCCACTATAGTGAAACATCACCCATGGTTCTCGATTGGGGAAAACGGTACCCTATGATTTAACTTGGAAAAAACATCATCATAGGCTCTCACTAGGATGATTCTTTACCCTAGTATTCAAATAGGGCACCCAATTTTTCTCATACCATTACTATAGATACACTTGTACCTAGTCATCTCATAGGGTGAACCATTATTCCTAGCTTCTAATAAGTGAATAACTTTTCCAAAGAGCCATACTAATATTTCAAACCCATATTAAACACTCTTAGAAATCTCATTATCTTAGGTATCTCAAATTACCTAACATTGTTTCCAAAAACAACATGCTAGGACTAAATGGAAAATATTTACTCCTTACCAAGTTTCATTCTCCTATGAATCCTCCATGACAGCCTGAGATACATAATTGAATCACACTAACTAGTGTGTAACCCCAAAAATCATGTATTCCCTTAATTATAGGTTCTTGCTGCTTGTCATCCTTAACTGATAGGGACCTTCAATTTTTTATAGTCATGTATCCCCTTGATAATAAAAATCCCTATAATGATGATATGGTTTTAGCATCCCTTATATCAAGATTCTCATCCTAGATACTGATGTTTTATGATTTTCAACATGATTCCTTTATTAATCCATGCATGTATTCACCTTTTTTCTTAGTATAATCCTAATTTATGATTCCATTGATGATTTTATAACCTAGAGAAAATAATTATATTGGGACATATATATATATATGTGTGTGTGTGTGTGTGTGGGTAGCCTATACATAATCCCAAATATATTTCTTAAAGGGATATATTTCCCCTAATACATCCCTTTCAAAGGGTATTATTCCCCATGAAAAATTCACATCCTCTCCTATTTCATTACCAAAAAACCAGATGATTTTCAATAGGGAATACCACACATTATCCCTAACACATCCTTATTAGTGGTCTATATTCCTTTTGTTATATCCTTCTTAGAGTTCCATATTCTCTAAAATACATCTCAAAAGGATAAATTATTTAAGTGACATCATTATATAGGTATGTATTTCATGTGATACATCTTTCTCAAAGGTCCCATGTTCCATATAATACATCCATCTAAAAGGATAATATTCCTTATGAGGGTACTTTTTCATAGGACAATATTCGCTGTTAGAAATCCATTATAATGGAAAATAATCTCTATAACAAATGTTTCCAATTAGGATATATTCCCAATATGACATCACTTTCAATGGGATAATATTTCCAGTAAGACATACTTAAAAAAGGAAAATATTCCCCTCTATCCAACAGGATAACCTACTATTTAATTACTAAAAAACATAATGAACATGAATGGGATGATCTTTTATAATTCCCACATAATCCTTTTTCACTTATTTTATGACACACAAATCCTTTTTTCACAATGTAAAATGATAAGGAAACATCCCTGTCAAATGACAAAAAGCTATTCAAAAAACATTTTATTCACATGACAAAAAACTGCATGATAATATTCAAGTTGTGTGTCATAAAAATACCTAACAATTTTCTAACGTAATATCATTAAACATCATGGTACAACCCTACCAAATGACCTTAAATTTAAAAACATAAAATATATAAATTTTGATTCCCATTATCTAGGATACATAATATGCCTCTATAAGGTTCAAACCCATCATTTTAAACTGTATCCACACTTGTCCATATCCCTCAATATTGGCACTCCTTTTGAGAATTATTACTTGTGAGAGCCTTACTCACAAGGATATATAAATTTTGTAAATCATCACAACATTCTATAATAATTTTTATCTATACCATATCATATTCATCCATTCCTTAAAGTATCCACATAATCATCCCACCAAGGTCAACAATCCTTGGGAGAAAACTTCCATAAAAGGGTTATATTACCTTTGTTAAGTATTTAAATAGGTTCTCCTAAAGATAAGTTGCACAAAAACTATTATAAAGAAACTTTTTAAATATAGAAAATTATATATGAACTAAAAATAATAAAAATTGGTAATGTTTCCATGTCCATAGAAGGATTCATTGTGTTCCTTGTCACATGACCTTAAATGTTACAACATTTCTAATTATCTTTCAGCAAACTACATTGGTTATAGTTCCCTACTAAAGGATATATAGAAATACTCTATCATGGGACTGATACCAACTCCAAAACATATTCCACTACCCTCTATGCAGTAAAAATAAAATTTTCCTACCTATGAGGCTTTAAACCAAAGATTTATTAATTAACTAGTAAAATATGAAAATACTAGGATATATAGAGACAATTTCATCAATAGAGATTCTCTGATACATATTCACGATATCATCAAAGAAGAACCTCTTATAAATATTTATGTTCAAATTGATTCATGTTTATGAATGATTATAAGCCCTGTGGTAACCATTCCAGAGTTTTGTTTTTGGAAAGATTCACTAAAAAATAATAATTCTATGAGATAGTCGGACATTTGGAAGCAAATCACCCCTTAATAGTGTGATGATCCTGAAAACCCATCATTTTGACCAATTATTAGTCTATAGTGTCATTGGAAATGTCCATTTAAACACCTTAATTTTGAAATTAGTTATGTGATTACTCAAAATACCATAGTCTGTATGATCATTGAGGTTTACATTAAAGACAATAGTAATTATACAATAATTTGATATGTAATTTTCATCTTCAAAAAGGATCAAAGGGTATGTGTGAAATCCAAGAATCAATTATAGTAAGTGACCATATTATTTTAATGAATATATAGTGTAATTAATATTTTATCATTTCATGGCACAAAATTTTAATTTGATAGGATGAATATCAGTTTTGAACATACTATGTAAAAATAAG
Source organism: Viscum album (assembly GCA_963277665.1). Classification (NCBI taxonomy): domain Eukaryota; kingdom Viridiplantae; phylum Streptophyta; class Magnoliopsida; order Santalales; family Viscaceae; genus Viscum; species Viscum album. Next base: position 1,826,712,191 of record OY728119.1, on the reverse strand, counting down.
ACTATAATAAATATATTAATTTTTCTCTTAAAATGAACTTTTTTTAGTTATTGGAAATATATTATTTATGTAATACTGATTTTATTAATAAAAATGTGTTAAAATATTTATAATTCAAATTTTTTTATTTTAAATTAGATAAAAATAGTGAAGTAACATTTGGAGTTAAAAGGGGATATTTTCATAAAACAAATTAATTGCACAATGTTTTTCAATATTAATTATTTTAAATAATATATAATAATGAATGATTTAAATCAAATTTATATATTATATTTATATCTATAAGAGTTTAAATTCATATAATGATGATTACTAGTCTTAGTTTTAATTTAATATCATCTTGTGCTTGACAAAAGTGTTTTAAAATAATACCATTTTATGCCATGTTTTTTCTAGTTTACTTTTAAATTAATTTCAACAACTTATAAGAATGGAATTTTATTAAATGGTTTCCAAATTTTTAATCAATATGTAAAAATTTGATATTGAGATCACTTTATTTTTTTGTCATTAGTAATAGAAAAAACTCTAATAAATGGTTATTATGGTTATAGTTAAAATAGGTTTACCAGGGGTTAAAATAAATTGATTAGTTTTAAAATTCCATTAAAACTTGTATGAATCCTCGTGGATAAAGTTATTTTGATCATATCATGTATCACTGTCATAATATAATCAATATTGAGCCATTTTCTAAGAAAGGGACTAAATAATATTTTAAAACATTGAAAAAATACACATGTTCCAACTACCTCAATTATAAAATGGCACCTCCACCCCTTAATTCTTTAAAACTCTTTAGAAATTTATCTCAACAAACCACAACCAAATATCTCCTCAAAATCACCATACACATTATATAGTTAAAAGTTATCCAATAAATCCCAAAATAGGTTCCTTAAGGGGATACCTAAAGGGTATAATTCAAAGAAGATGTAATCATCTTCACCGAACACTGTAAAATCATAAGATTTCAGTATATATTTTTTCCTTAAATAATTCAATGTTGGACATCATTCTTCACAAAAACTAGAATTATGTTCTTGATACAATTTTTAAATTAAATTAATCCAATTAAAAAATCATTATGAAAACATATATGATATCTATATAATATATAAAATATTAAACTTCATTATAATTAAGAAACTATTATGATATAATATGAGAAACACTTAATTTTTACAAAGGTAACTTTAAAAGAAGTTTTTTTATATTTTTTATTTTTTATTAAAAGATAAATAACTTTCTTTTGAAATATATTTTTGTAAAATTATGTTAATTTTTAAATAATAATATTTAATTTACTTATAATGAATTTTTGATCATTTTTTGAACACATTAATGTTCTCAATAAGAATGTTTTTTCGACAAAAAAACATAATTTTCATAAATTTATATATAAATAAAAATTAACTAAAAGGTCATAAAACCATTTATTTAATAAAATATGAAACTAATGAATAATAATATGAATTTAAAATATTATTTAAACTTATGAAACCACTACCAAACATTTTTAAAACTATTGTAAAAGGTCACCTTAATATAATAATTATTTTATATATTTTCTTTCAATCAATTAATATTCTATTAAAATTTTGTATGGATTGATATTATTGACACATAACCTTCTCCCATTTTATTTTAAATCAATTACAATCATATAAATCAGTAACAATTGAAAGTTTCTATTATATATAAGTTTGTTTTCTAGAAAAACTATTTAATTAAAAAAAGTAATTTTTATTTATTATGTATGTTTATTTTAGAATAATCATTTCTTAAATTTAATAATGAATCCAGATAAATGGAGCCCAAATTTAGAATCATAAAGTTGAAATTTGAAGTAAGTCTCTACTTATATTTTTAGTAATAATATAATTGATATGAATAAAATTTAATTAATATTAATAAGTTTCTAAACATCTAGTTAAGGTTTGGTAGATTTATTTTAAATTAAGACGACTATTATAACAATTAAAAACATGTTTTAGGTTTCTAAGTCTTACTAATATTTTTAACCAACCTTACCACACCTAACTCACCTAATATTAATTCCTCTTCATTCTTACCCCACACTTAAGTTTCTTTTCCATGGAAAAGTTCCTCTTTCTTCAATTATAAAAGGGGATCACTCCACCATTTATATACTACATTCATATTTCCTAATTTTCATAAAAAATGAACAGAATTACTCTACATGAAGTCCTATACACGACCTAACTCCCATGGTCACAAAAAATTAGCCTAATTCTATCAAATATAAGGTCTTCATCAAGAGGAAGGTCAAGTTAACAACACAAGTATTAGATTTTTTAATGTTACATTTAGATTAATTCCTTTCTAAACCAAATATAACAATATTATAATAAAATCATTAGAATAATTAGTTTGTTGATATTTTATTATTAAAATTTCATGAACATTATTTATTTTCACCCATATACTATGTAAAATAAGCATATTTATTAGTGCATGTGCGGGGATTACTACCTTTATGAGATGACACATCCAGTTTTTCATCATCACCCCTCATGGATGGTCTTAATATTTGTATTTATTAATAAATATTATTTACATAATGTACATATAAATCTAAATTAATTAAGTATTATTCACACCCAACCCTATCATTAAATTAGTAATGTAAGCTCTAATTGTGCAGTGTGTGGACTATCGACCCTGCAATGAATCGTTTTGTAGTTTTCTCATCTATATTTTCATTATTTATCAAAGAAATATTTAAATAATGATAAAAATCATAAAAAATAAAATAAAAATAATATCATTATTATTTATTTTAAATAATATTATGTCAAAATATTCACCTCTTTAACTAGAATCACCAATAAAGATAAAACATGTTGAAGTTTCTGTTAGTTTGACAACCCAGTTGAATAATGTTTTTAAGTTATGTCACAAAAGATTATAAAAACATAATTTATAGAATAACATTATGTTTATATATATTTAAATATTAGATTATTCTTTTTTTATAAAGTATAAAACAAAATTTAATTGATTAATTAAGAAAACAACATTTATTGGTTAAAAGTCAGTGAAAATGTTTGTTATCGATTTCATATTCTATGATAAATAATAGAGTAATAATGGAAGAAAATTTGAACATTATAATAAATTATAATTAATCCATTATAGTAACATTAATGGAATTGTACTAATCAAATTTTTAAGAGGAATTAATACTAACACCACTATTACAGAACTTCTATAAACAGTCTAAACTATAAACACCCTATTTGGGAAAATATGTAAATACTAACTAATATAAATGTATATAATTATTATAAATAGAAATTATAAATGTTTTAATTTATGAATATGGTTATTAAATTATTCATTAATATATTTACTCTTATTATACATGATCATAGTGTGCGTCTGATTATAAAGGGAAACAAGTTAAGGGTTTCATCTCAAAAAAAATTCATTGAGACAAATACTATTTTATGCACTATATTTAATTAAATTGTTTTTAGACTACCTTTTAGATATTTAATATAATTTATTATCATTATTAATTTTTTATAACTTCAGCAACATTATCTACTTTTAAAGGTGTTTTTATTAGAATTTTCTGAAGTTGTATTTGATTTTTGTCACACACTCCCTTCATTAAGACATGTATTAATTTATACACAAACTTACTTTTATACGGTTTATATTCTTTCCAATTCATAATTTATCTTTAAATATGTATTATTAAGCATATGATTAGTTCATTCTCATTCTCACTATTCTTTAAGGGTTTTTATTATTATGTTACTCATGTTGAAAATGTTTTTCTAACTGAATACCTTTTCTTCTATAAGCCACGAAATCTATTATTTATTATGATATTTTATGTATATTTTTCTATAATTATATTTTTAGTTGTATAATTAAATTATTTATGGATATTATTCATTTTTATTAATATTCATCCCTTTGATGAAATGATTACTCATGTAAACAAATGATGTTTAAATGAATAACTCATATACTTTAAATGGATATTTTTATTTCATATCTATGCTTTACCAATAAAAATTATTTTCTATAATGTTTCAAGAGAAATAAATTTATCTCTTAACTTCTTATAAATGAATTATTTTATAATCCATTTTATGATCTGGGTTTTAGTAAATTATTTCAATGATCTTTAAATATTTTTTGCATGATTATTTTTCTAAACCAAATTCTTATAATATAATTCTTTCAATTTTTCCAAAATGAATTCTTTCCAAACTGATACATAAAGTCAATTTTCAACTAAAATTATTTCCAAAAAAATTTAATCCTGTAAATGTTTCTATATGGTTCAATTTTTATGAAAATGAATCTCTTATACACATTTATGTAATAATGTTTCTTTCTACCATTTTCTTCATTTTTTAACACTTCTAATCTATTATTTCAAGCTATAAAAAAGGAAATTAATGTTATCATGGTGTAATAAAAAATTTACTATTTAAATTATTTCATAGGATAAGGTAAATTCAAATTTTCACAGTAATTATCTCAAATATTATAAGGGTGTTCCTTGTCTAGGTAATATGCTTGATCTTAGGTACAAATTAAATGATACTATCCAACATCTTTATCTAGATGTCTTATGAAATTAACTTTTACATTTATGGTATGATTAATCACAAACTTTGTCTTTTCTAATCATCCATTTTCAAATTCATGATTTACAAGTAATTCTATTCTTTTTCAAAATCCCCCATATTCTACTACATGATTGAATGGTGTTCACCAAGATGCCCAATACATATATTTATTAAAAAAATTGTTACCTAAACCATATATCAATTTCTTATATGGTTGGGAAACCATATGATTAATAATATATTTTTGAGTGGAATTTAAATAGAATAATTCTTAAATTCATTGGACAACCATTTAGTTTTTAGTGGATCTGTAATGATATGTAAATTGATTGAATTATGTATGCCTCCTTAGTAAACCATTTAAAAAGGGTTTAAAACTAATATTATTTCATTAGGTTTCTATGATATGTTGATTGAAATAATATTCCAAAATTATGTAAGATTTTTCATTATAATGGGTAAAATTGGATAGCATTCCAATGCATTATGTAAGGTTAAAGTCGTAAGAGAATTTATGTATTGGATTAGGGAGTAAACCTATTTCGTTTAGATGGCCTGTGGAGTAATCCTTGGTATACAATGCTGAATAAGGGATTAATCCTTATAATACAATGATGGGATGGAGAGTAATACATGGAATATTATGATGATATCATTAGGAGTAATCATTGGCATATTCTTATGATATCATGTTGATGTTTTCTTCAAACTCATATGATTCTATACTCTAATGTTATGATCATTGTTTAACCCATGTCATTATGATATCATCTCTTCATTAATTATATCAATATTATTATCATGGTCATTATTATGTCAATATATGCCTCATGTATCTCATGTTATTATTTATTATTATGATTACCCTTATAGAGAAGTTAATCTCACATGTTCTTACTTTTTCCTTCCCATAGGTTATGAAAGAAAGTAATATGTATTTTAATTGTAGAATAGTATCTATTGTGTATATTTTTTGGATGACATTTAAGACCCAATATTTATTTATTATCTTCTTATATAGTGGGAATAATGTGTTCATATGATGAGAATACTAGATATTTGTAGTCAAATATTTTTCTAAACTCTTAAAAACATTAAATAAAAATGTACATTAACTGTGAATTAGGGAATAAAAATGTAATCATTGATGTGTATCAATGATGGTGTTGAATGTTATGTGTTTTTAAAAGTAGATATAATATAGTGGGTTTGGGGGTGATATAGTTTGTATCAAAGTAGTTTTTTGTAACATTAATGGTTATGATGATATTTGTTTATGATTATTTATGATTTAAGAATGAAATAAATGGTTGATGAGTTAAGGATGGTCTGATAATGAAAGGAGTAGATGAATATTTTGGTTGGATGTGTTTAATATCATGTTTTTTGAGATTATAATAATATAACCTTAGTTTTAACCCTATGTGTTATAATAATTATAGGAGAACCTCTTGATATTTTGGAAAATTTGAGATTATGTGGTTTGATAAGAAATTACATCCATGTGTGGATACTTTAATGTGGGCATGGTTTTGGCATAGATTCATCCTATGGTAATAACCTATAAAGGATTTTGTTGGGTATATCTTGGTTATCATTGTAGTGTATGGTGAATGGGACCAAAATCACACCTAGCCAGACATTCCCAAGGGTTATGAAAGGGTTAATTCACATTCTATATATAAACCATTATGAAGGATTTAATTATATTATTTTATTGAATTTAACTATATTAGAGTACTAAAAAGTAAAATGAACATGGATAACATATATTTAATCTAAATACTCATAAGTTAGACTATGTATATAATTTATGAATCATTTCTCCTTTGGTCATAGTTTTCCCTTCATACATTCACTAACCTAAGTATTCTTATCCCTAAATATTTTTTTAATGTAACAACTACAGCGTGAAGGAATAAATCAAACATTGGATACAACTGAAAATACGATGATTGTGATGACCAAAAATATATTGAGAAAAATTGGGGATTTAAATATTGTTATAATTCCAACTTAACTATCCGGAATTATGACTTAAAATTTAACATATTTGAATTCACTATCATACAAAACAATAGAAGGATGGAATCTCATAAAAATCTAAGTGATGAAGACGATAAAGGAAAAAAACAACTTCCTTCATGTAAAAATTTGGGGAAGAAAAACCTTAGGAAAGGCCATGAGTAAATAATTAATTCTTTTATTAAAAAACATAAGAGATAAAAAAATGAGGAAATAATTTATTTGAATGGGAAAAAATGTAACATCTTGATATTTTTGTATATATTTCCCATTAAATAATACTAAGTTTGATATATTTCTTCACACACACAAGAACAAAGGTCATGATACATAAGAGACTGAAATTAATATTATTTAAAATATAATTATAAAAAATTTATTATATCCATATATGATATAAAATTTTAAATTACTTTCAAATTATAAAATTGGTATGAAATATTATTAAAAATATTTAATGTTTATTAATGGCTTTTATAAAAGAAGGTTATATTTATATATATTTTTAATTTTATTAAAATTTTAATGAATCATATTTATAATAAAAAATATATAAAATTTGGTCATTTTTTAATTTAGAATATCAAAAGCTACTTAGCACATATTTTTTAGAATTTTCAAAAAATATAAATAAATTAGTTGAAAATGCTATTTTTACAAAAAAAAAAATTTTATGACTTCATAATTTAATAATAATTAGTAATAAAGAATTAAAAACATATAAGAGATAGAATATGAAACTATATAACAAAATTATGATTTTTTAACTATTTTATGAATCATAAAAACACATTACCAATATTTTAAAACTATCATAAAATGATACTTTAATAAAGAAAAATGATTTATATATTTTCCATTAATTACTTAATATGTTATTAAAATTTGGTTATGTATTAATCATAATTTCACATAAACATTATTTATTTTATAATAAAAAAACATATATCATCAAAATTAATAACCATAAAAAAATCTTATATAGAAATTTAAGTTTTAAAAATAATTTTTTTTAAAAACCCAATTTTTTGTGTTATGTGATTTAATTTAACAACATTTTTATCTTATTTATAAAATGAATTTGGTTAGATTCATCCCCAATTCATAATAGTCATATTTAAATTTTCCAATAAGGTTCTAATTATATTTTAATTAGAAATAATTCACATGATTAATATTTAATTTATAGTATTGAGTGTTTAGATGACTAATATAATGTGGATTGATTTTTCCTAAATTTAAATGACCATTATAAATACTATAAAAAATTGGTTTTAAATTCTAAACTTTATGTTTTACTAAAATACCCTCTCTTAAATCATCTATCTTTCATTACTTTCCATTATTACCTGTTACATAACATTCTTTTCCAAGGAAAATCACTTATTCTTCACTTATAAAATGGGGATCACTTCTTACCTTTAAATAAACTACTCATATTTAGAAATTTCTTAAAACCATTCAAAAATTTTAAATTATTTATGTCCTTTCCATTCTATAAATCCCCTCATTGCAAAAAAAACTATCCAAAATCCTTCAATTCAAATTCCATTATCAAGAATAAGTTCAAGGTATCATCAAAGTCCTAATATCTTTAATTATGTTTCTTTCTTATTATATTCATTATAAACCTATTATAATTATAGTATAATTATAATTTTAGAATCATTAATTTGTCATGATGTTTTTATAACAATGTTACAACCATTATTTATTCTCTTCCATCAATTTAGACACACAATAATCTTTATTATTTCATGTGTGTGGATTACAGCCCCAATGAAGCGATCATTTCATTTTTTTCATCACCACCCCTCATATATGGTATTAAGGATGGTATGTGTGAATAAATATTATTTATATAAATTATTTTTTATTTATAAATGACCAATTAATATACACCTTCACCCTAGTAATTCGATGAGTAATGGAAAGACTTATCATTCATTGTGTGAACTACCACCTCTACGAAGATTCTTTTTTCCGTTTTTTATATAGTTTTTCATTATATATTAAAAAACATATAAATATAGTTAACCATCATATAAATATAAAAATAATATTATTATATTTATATTATAATTATGATATATCAAAATATATAGTTCCTTAACCATTCTCATCAATCATGTTAAAGCGTGTTCAAGTTTAGGTTAGCTTGAGTACCAAATAGAGTAATATAATGAAATTATGTCATGATTGATCATGAAAACATAATTAATGGAATAATATTATATAAATATTTAAATAAATATTTTCCATTCTTATGTAAAGGACAAAAAAATTCACTAATTAACTAAGAAAACAACCTTCATAGGTTGAAAATCAAAAAAAAATCAACTTTATCGATTATATATTCTATGATACAGATTGAAGTAATCATGCAAGGAAATTTAAAAAATAAATAATTATAATAACACAATATAGTAACCTTAATAAACATTTAATAATGAAATTTATAATAGGAAGTAATATAGACACCTCTCTTACGAAACTATAATAACTGGTCTCAATTGTAAACACCCTATGAAAGAAAATTGGAAAAAACTAACTAATATAAATGTAGATAATTTTATAAATTATAGTTATAAGGATTAGTATATATTAATTTTTTTATTAAATTAGTCAACATTTTATTTAATTATATTATAAAGGAGATTAGGGTGCATCTAACTGTGAAGGGAAATAAAATTATAGTTTATCTAAAAGAAACCTTTATTGAGACACTTGTTCTTTTATACACCTAATTTATTTGAAATGTTGTATATACTAATTGTTTTATAGTGAACCATTCTTTTCAGACATTGACATTACATCATTTTTTTGGAATACTTAATATATTACATTGACACATGATAAAAGACTGTATTATTTTAGTGCCTTTGGAAACATGGAAAGCATTCTTTGAATTTGGTGAAAGATCTTCAGCATCTCCCATACATATATTCCCCTTTATTACCCATAACTAATACATTTATTTTTAACCTGGGGAAAATAAAACATAAGAAAAATGGGGGCTTAGATGCTCATTAAGGGTAAACAAGGGACACATGTAAACATAATCATAATCATAAGGGCATGAGAACATGGTTATGAAAATAGAAGATCATACCCTTCATCAAAATAGTCATAAATAGGAATCAGGGCATAAATATTGGATGTTCATAAAACATGAATCAAAAATAAATAAAGAACATAATCCATGAATTCATAGCATAAGAATAAGACATGGAATTTGTATCATACACATAAGCATATAAATTCATTTCCATAGTAGTCAATGAATTGCTGACAAGACCATCTTGGTAGTATGGGTTCACTCCTCATACCATCATTGTAGTCATGCTTCACTCCCATAACCATCTTCGTAGTCAAGTTTCACTCCCAAGACCATCTTAGTAGACAAGGTCATTTATGTCTATCTTATGAGATATAAACATGTATCCAATGAATTATAGGGATATATATGCCCCACAAATCTCATAATGAAAAAATATATATTTTTACTATGATAAAATAAATCAATTATTATACTATAATCCATGGAATGAAATGGGTTTTATAAACATCATGTAATCAGAACATAACCCATATAAAATAAATGGGTTTCATAAATATTATTCCACCGTAAAGATAAACTATTCATATAAAGAATAGTAATGGAATAATTGAATCATATCCCTATTTAAACATAAGTAATATAAATTAATGTTATATTATATGGAAAATAATTTTGAGAGATCTCTTGAAAATAAATTTTGAGGAAAATGTCATTTCTTCTTTGAAAACATTTTCTTTATTGAAATGTTGTGAAATTTTAAGAAAACATTTTATTGAAAATAAACATGTATGTTTTTAAGTTAATATTAAAGTAAATAATTCATCTTGAAATCCTAAAAATCCATTCATTCCTTATAGGTTAAAAAACATTCTTCTATTACTTTTTCTAGAAAAGTAAAAAATTACCTCATTTGGAAAATGACAAAAATATTCCTTTCAAACCATTTTATAAAAATTAAAACATGTATAAAAGGACCATAAAATTTTTTATGAATATAGTAGAAATATTTAGGTAAAAAATCAACAAACATGTACATGGATGATAAATATTCCCCAGTAGAAACTTACATATAAATAATCCTGAGTAATAATGAGATTGTGAAATAACCCTTACACCTTCATAATCTGTCAAATGGTATGCTCGATAAAAGATAGAAAACAATATGGATATAAAATCCCATAATATTCATAATGATACTCATAAAATACATTTATGGGTAGTATATACACCACATAAAATAATTGAGTGGTGAATATGGCATCTTTCCCACAGAAATAAATGTGAGACATAAAACCCTTACCTTAGATCAGATTCCATCCTTGCATGTCTGAAACTCATTTATATTGATTCTAAAAATATTTATAACTTACAAAATAACAGTAATAACATTTTTGATATCATATTTGATTAATTTAAGACTTTATATTACAAATTTATCAACAATTTCATGTTAAAGCAATGTTTTGGGTAATAAATGCTTTGTTTATCATATGTGTTTTGACTTGTTATTCTTGATCATATTACTTAGATCAAGATTTAATTTCATAAATAATATAAAACATGATTTATATGGTATTTATATTTATTATATAAATATATATATATAAGATTGATATATGAAATGGAATTCACCGTTTAAAGATACGGTAAGCCATACGTGTGGATGAACGTTGTTTTTGTTTTTTTATTATACTAAATGGAAGAAGGTAAAATAAATATATGTATATATATATTATTACATTATAATTTATATGTAATATATTTCATATTTATTTGTTATAATACGTTTTTATAATCCTTCGTTAAATGGTTATCATGGAAGATGAATCTCATCGCGTCGTGGAGATGGTAGATCGTACGTACACACGAGTGACGATAGCATTCTTTTAGTGGTAAAAGGGTGAGGAATTACATGGTATATTAATTATAAATAAAAAATATCATGTTGTATTTATTATTTATATCCATTATATCTATTATTATACCCATCTAGATAAAGTACTGATGAAAAAAAATATTACACCACGCCGGGGAGACGGTAAGTCGTACGCACGCATGTGTGGTACATTAATTTTTCATAGGATGAAAAAAGTTAGAATATAGTTATTAAATACATAAAATAACATCTCAGAATATATTTTATATTGTATTTATTACTATATAATTAAATCAACACATGAAGAGTAAGTAGAAGAAGAAACAATTTTGAAAGAGTCAGTAAAAAGATTACCTCTTCTTCGATGATCTCCCTATAGATATCCTCTTAGGGGCCCTAGGTATGACTTTTTGAGAATATAAGAACCTATAAGATGTTACTAGAAGATTTTATAAGTGAAATCGGTAGGATTTGGTCGATCTTGAAGGCTCAAATTTCTGTGAGGAAGTGAGGGAGGAGGCTCCCTTTTATAATTGAGGTGATGGGTACTTTAGGAAACTCTTAAAATATTAAATTAATATAAATTCATTTTCAATTTAAAATAGATCCAAAGTAATTTATTTCAACTATAAGATGTTTATGGGTCTAAATACTCTCAACCTATGATTTTTATACATTTTTAGGTCACAATATTAACCATATCATTTGTCTTTAAGCCTTAGTTAAACCATTTCACTTTACCATGACAACATGGATTTTTACTCTTTGGGGTTAACATAGTTACAATAAAATGAAAAAAGATACCCAATTAGATCATTAATGATGTTTCTAAAATTATTATAGATATTTGTCTAGATTTTATATTTTTATTAATTTTAAATCATTTAATAAAATATTATTTATTTTAAAGAATCCTTTGTGTAAATTTTGATACTATTTAATACTTGTCTTTTTAAAAATATCTTATATACCTGATAAATTCGAACCAACACATATAATATCTCAATTATATTACAATATTATCTATAAAATTATTTTATGTCATTATTTATGTTAAATTATATTTATTATAATATTTCTAAAATCATTTATTTGATATTTCCATTAATTAAATAATTATTGAATCATCATTATAAAAGACATTAATTTAATTATATCTTATCTAAAAATTAAAAATAAATTATCAAGATAAATAGAAATTTATTAGATTTAAAATGTCTATTTATAGTCTGATTTATCTTCTGTATAATCCTATATTAAAAATGTTTTAATTATTAAAAATATGAGTATGACATTTTTGAATTATCTTTAAATAAAATATAATAAATGTCATATTCTTACATAAGTGGATTTATTAATTTATAAGCATGGAATAAGATTTATTTTAGTCGAATCCCACATATTCAATGATATTAGGATAAGTTTTAGGGTAATTTTATAGTATTATAATATTATATTAACTTTAATTATCTGATTTACCCTTAAGTGTAGTAAAATAATATTAGAGTTACTATAAAAAAAATTAAGATGAACCTATTATATTATAAATATCATAATTATTACAACTATGTATTCCTATTTTTCAAAATTCAGTTCATAGAAGTGATAAAATTAGTTTAAGGCTAATCCTAAAGATGTAGCGAGAAAGAATGTAAAAAGAACGTTCAAATGTTCAATAAGTTTTTATATATAATTTTAAAATAAAAATGATTCTCATGACATAAATTGGATTAATATATGTACAATTGGTATGTTTTTACTTAAAAATCAGTTTAAAATAAAATAATTATTTAAACAAAATATGAAATTTTTAACTATAATGCAGTTTTATTCAATATTCATCAAAAATGAAACTTATTAGAAAAATACTAAAAATTTAGCCGAAATTAATTTTTTCATTAAAAATTAAAAAATTATATTTATTTTAACCACTAAAATTTATAACAGTTTCGAAAATTAATTTTTTTTATTGTTCACATAAGAACATAAAAAGAAGTTCCTTTAAGAATGTAGTATTTTTAAACATATAAAGACTTTACCAAAAATTATACATTTCATTATACATATGATCTATTTATGTGAATAAATTATAAATAACTTTTAAAAATTAGTTATTTCTATTTATATTACCATTTTTAATGGCAAGTTTATAACTATCTTGTTTAAATAATTATAATAACAAAGTGTTGTTTCGCAGAGACTCAGTGTTGTGTGTAACACAAGCCAAGTTGGTGTTGTGTATAGTGCAAGATTAACTTAGTGTCTCTTATCATGTAATATACACCTAAATCATTTATATAATAATAAGAATTTATATTCAGTGTTATGTGAAGTGAGAAATATCAAAAAATATTAAATTAATTCAGAAAAAAAGAATTCACAAAATATCGAGGTGTTACATTCTACCCACCATAAAATGAATTTATCCCTCAAAATTCATCTAGCTTATCAATGGTTTAATACATGACATTTCCTCTCATATAAACCCACATCGAAAAATTAATTCTAAAACATTATCTTAAAATGGGAGTTTATAAACATAACGACTACCCTGAGTAACAAATAATTCTCTTCCCAAAAAAGAGAACATTGGTGGGAAGTGAAAACACAGACATGGGAGAGAAATATAATTATCATGTGGTTGGTTTTGGATACTTAACAACATATAGAATATGTATGGGAGATGAAGTAGGTACAGCTGGGGGTTTATGGTGGCATGGTTAGGTAACAACCACTTGGTTTTGGATTGTGTGTCACTAGGTTCATTACACATTTATTATTTTATGGAATAAACTTGTATACTTGAGTATATCTGGTTAAGGATGAATTAGAGGTTTCCTACTGAGTCTTGTACTCACACCATACTCAGGAATTTCGATGTTCTTGTAGACTTCATGAGAAACCTAGTGAAAGGAAAAGTTCTTATGGTGGATTTTAGAGAATAGGAGCGTAGAGTAGGTAGCTTATCAGGAAAAACTCTAGAGGATCCATTGTTTATATATTTATTTCATCTTCTTTATTAAATTTGGATAGTATTTCCACTTATGGGAGCTTCTTTATTTTTATTACATGTATTTCATCTATACTTTTCTGCATGATTAGTCTAATTATTTATTATATTTTCTTTATTTATTAATGATCCTATAACATGATACTGAGGGTATAGTCTCCCCAGTGAAAAATTAAACCCTCACTGCTAGTTAGAAGCCTCTTTAATAAGGGGGGATCAAATGAGGTCACGTGGAATTCTAGATCATACTTAGTAGTTCGGGTTGGGATGTTACAAAATGGTATAATATCTTAGGCCTCACGGACTTATTTCTTCTCTTGTCTTGAGTTGGGACAGGTTAGACAGGAGATTGGAAATTGAGAATCAGGAAGGGGAACTATGTTAGTAACCAGCTAGTACTGTATAATAGACCTCTAAGTTTCCATAAATGAGAAATTATGTTTTGTTTTTACCATTGATGAAATTTTCCTGGGGTGACGCGCATGATGTTATATGTGATTTATGAGATTTCACATATTTTCTTATATCATGACTAGGTACGTAGGTTCATATTCCATATATATACTTGTTGTTGTGCTACATTGTAGTAAATTAATTAAATTCCTTGATTTGGGAAATCAGTTTGGGATAGTTTGTTCTGTGTGATATATATGTGTTTCCATGCTATGTGGTATATCTGTATTGGAATTAATTATTTGAACAAGGAATATTGTGGTGTTAGTATATGTAAATGATGACTATGACTAATGTGTAGGGATGGAAACAATGGTCGATGCTAGGAGGGGTATACCTTGGGTTAAGGGTACAGTCCTAGGAAAATCTTATTTGATCAAATAGATTGGTTATAAAAACTATATGTGATACAATATACTGGAGAGAGTTTATCCTAACAACATTTTTCCCTTTTCTTAAGTGTGTTCTTTTACCTTAAATAAGATGTAATTGTAACATTGTCTTATAGAAATACTTGGGAATAATGTTTAAATACTTCAGAAAAGGAAAAAGTTTCAACAATACGTGTAGTCGTGTAGGAGAATATAGTTGATATTTCCCCTGTACCTGCTCTGTGGCATAGGCAGTAGGGCCACTTCTACTAGCAGTCTTTTGATTAATTATTATCCTAGACATAATAGTTCATAACTATGGTCAAGTATGCCATGATTTTCAACTCCATCATTATTCATCCTTCTAGATCACAGAAGGATCACATGATTCTGAATAATGGGTTGAAATATTTTTGGGTATCTTTGACATAGAATAAACTCAGAAGGATCATTATGTATGTTAAAAGGGCATTGTATTGGGTGCATATCCATTTCAATACCTCGTATCATATGGTGCCAACTGAGATAAAATAGCTAAAAGTTCTATTGGATATCTTGGTGAGTAATGGATTCATAAATACCAAGTACATCACCATTGGGTTCACCTATGTTCTTTTCCAAGAAGGTAGATGGTACTCTTCGACAATGTGTTGATTACCAGAATATGAACCAGGTGATAGTAAATAATTGATATCAGTTCTATAGGATATATGATCTATTCAATAAGCTATGAGGAGCCGGTGGTTCTCTATGATTGACCTTCGATTATGTATCACTAGTTATGAGTTATAGAGGAAGACCTTCAAAGGATGATTTTTTAGAACACGTGTGGACTATATTAGAACATATTGGTGTTGTTCAAGATGAAGAATGCACCAGATGTGTCCATGGCCCTCATGAACAAGATCTTCCATCCATACATGGACTTTTTCATCGTAGTATTTGTCAATGATATCCTCATCTACACGTCGACACTAGAGAAACATGCTAGGAACCTAGAGATAGTCCTATATAACACCCCAATTTTTTATGGTATGAATATTTTCAATTCATTAGGTAGATTATAATGTATACAAAAACCGAGTCTTTGTGAAATAACACTTGGTTATAGGAGATAGTTTTAAACTATCTATTAAACATAATTTTTCCTCTTATATGATTTGAATTTTGAAAACATTGACATACACGGTTGCGTTCAGCAAGATATTTAGATTCTGAAAAGGAAAACATATTTTTTTAGTGAATAGTAATGATCCCTTATGAATAGTAACTTGAATAGTAATGTACCCTTATGAATAGTAACATAGACCTTATAAATAGTAATATACCCTTATTAATAGTCCCTTTAATAGTTATTTACCCTTGGGAATAGTAACATACCCTTATGAATAGTAATATGACTCTTATAAATGGTATCCATACCTATGAAAGTATAAATAAATTTCGGCACCTTAAAAATAAAGATTAATATTTTATGTCTTAGTAATTTTTGATTAAATAATAATTTAAATTTAAATTTAAATTTATCATATTTATAATTTTCTTTAAAATGGAGTTCCTTTTTGGATTATACATGTTAAAAAATGTTTGGATGAATTTCTGGGATTTTAATGAAATAGTTTAATTTTTTTTGAATAGTTAAAAAATATTATTTTAATAAAATACGGTATTTTTCGTTACATCGTCATGAAATTATTATGATATAAAAATTTATTTAAACTATTTATTATCTAAATAATTATATTAGAAGTATAATATGTTACCGAATTAATTTAGATTATGAAATTTATATATTTCATGATAAGTATAAAAATCATTGTTAATGTCAACGCAGTGCCTGCGCAGCGCTGAAAAAGTCTAAATTGGTCATTTATATATAATAATTTAGTGCTAAAAATTATTTTCATGGAATGTTTATTAATTATTATGTATTTTTTTGTCTTTAATTATTAATTTATATTTTCAATATTATATAACATGATTATTATCAAAATGTTTGTGCAATGATCGGGTAGGGCAGGAAAAGGAAAAATAACAAATTTAAGAAGATCTTTTGTTATGTATAACAATAAAGATACATGATGAACGAATTTATACATTTATTTTGAAACTAATTTATTTATTTTTACGATAGTAATTTATTTTTAAATTTTAAATATGGAATAATTAACATTAATTTTTATGAAACTCTGATGCAGTACTTGTGCTAGAATAAGAAAAATAAATAAAGAAATTTTAATTAAAATTAAAAGAATTATTAAATGACCCATATTTTGGCTAAAAATTAATATAGAAGTAATTTTATACTATTATATATTTTTTATTCTATTTGGGGACATTTTGGACCCATAAAATCACTTTAATACCTTTAGAATATTTTATTTAAAAGAAAGTCAAAGTGTTTACACTAAAAGTTTAGTTTTTATAACATTTTTAATGTAAGATTTTTCTAAAGTCTTATTATAAAATAATTATTCTTTGGAAACATAATAAGATTATATTTATCATAGAATATTATTTTTATTTTTTAGACAAGAAATAAATACATTAATGGATTCCACAATGAAGATGTCGTATTAATTTTATTAATGAATAAATCAAATAAATAGTTTTTAAAATAAAAAAATAAATATATTTTTATATTTTTAAGATAATTCACAGATTCCATAGATTAATATGAAATGTATATTATATAATATAAAATTTTATTATGTTGAAACTTTTTTTGATGTGGTTAATGTCTCATTTGTGAATAGTTTTTATATTAAAAAAATTGTTTTTCGTGAATAAAATATTGTATTATATTATTTAAAAATAACAGAATTATTGAACAAGACCCAAAATGATAAGATTAATTCAAAAATATAATCCTATTTAGTTTTATTCATTTTTGGAAGTCTTGAAACCTATAATATATTTATTATAATTTAATAATTTGGGTAATTCTTAAGTTACCCTCAACCTCACTTATAAAAGGAGACTCTTTCTTTCACAAATATCAATCACCATAAGACTTATTTATCATCCAAAATCTACCAAATTCCATCCTTCATATCCCTTAACACATTCTTTTGCTTCTGGTCTTACAAAAATACCACTCACAAAGAGACTCAAGGATGTTTTAAAAGAGATATTTTCAAGAGGTCAAATTCCTTATTCTTCTCTTTCAAATTCTTTCTCACTTATAACTAATCCCTAACTGTTATCCAATGATTCATTACAAATACAGTGTTATATATATACCTTAATTTTGTTATGTTAATGGTATATGAATCATAAAATCTATTATTTTCTTCTTTTATTCTAAAATTACAAAATTTTAGCCTGTGGTGTGTCAATTAACTGCCTTTGTGGATGATGTGTTTTCGTTTCACTTTACCACTATCATGGGAAATTTAAAATCACATATAATTTTTTAAAATGACCTATATATATATATATTTGTGTGTGTTATCAATTCTTAATTATTATTATTATTTTACAAGTAATTCTATAATAAACCGACCTTTGAAACTATGAGAAGACCTTACACGAAATAATGGTAAAAACAAAATATTGTTAATAAATGGTTGGAAATGGTATAAGAAAATTATTTATTGTATTATAAACATCTGTATAGTTCTGTAATAATTTAATAACACTATTCAAACCATATTACAGGAGGTTTGAACAAATTTGTAGGATGTTGAACCTGAGGTAAGAGATATCTTAACTCAATTTTCATTCATTGAGTTAAACATCAATGTCATTGGTTTTGTCTTACCAAGAATATGTGTGAATGGACTATGATATTTTTATGTTGTGTATCCACTTTTATTTTTTGGTTTTATGTTTTAGACACATAATTATGTCATTGATTTTTCCTCAATCTAATGATACGTTCTTTGTAAGGGATCCTCTCTCTCACTTTTTTTCAAGAATCCCCTCTATGTTGTGTCCTTTTATTTTTAATTATTAATGAGAGGGAATGTTTTAGAACCTCCCCCATACTACCCTTATGATATATAAATGATGGTATACCCCTTTACCTCTCATTAATCCCTCACAAGAACACTTGTTTCCATGCCGAAGTGTTTGTAAGGGGTTTCTCATCTCACTTTTATTTCTATGAGATTTCCATTGTTCACCACTTATTTATTGCTTGTGTTGTATGTGTATTGATATTTGATATATAATATCATGACTCTATTTATTTTAATGGTATTTAGTTATTCATTTTATGATTATTAATTCTTGTTCACATTAAATGATTGATTATAATGTGGTAACGGGCTTTGTCCCAATTTTCCATTTCGTTGTGACTTACTTTGTATTGTGCACCTAATAATTATAATGTGGTGTACATAATTCCCATTTGAGATCAATTTTCATTTGAGATTAAATTACTATTGTATATCTATATTCTGGTTTCATGAATATGGTTATTCTCTTAATTCGTATACCCTTTCACATATGGTGTTTATTTGGAATGTTGTTTTAACTATTGAAATATTGAGGAATCTGTATTCTCTAATCTATATGGATATTGAGAAGGAATATTTTACTTGTATTAAATCTAATCATAAAGAATTATTTGGACATGCAGTGATGTGTGGGGCCTGCTATATCCCCTTGTTGCATCGACAGGTCTCATGAGATAATTAGTTGGTGACAAACCCTTTCGAGTTTGTTTCCCAAAATCAGATGATTTTCTACCCAAAAACATAAACTGTTTCGACGGTATAATGGTATCATGATCCAAATACATGAAATCCAATTAATAATCATCCTCTTTATTCATTTTCATTTATTACTATCCATGAGGTTTTCACTTTAACAAAATCTATGGAGGCAGTTTCATTCTCAGTTTATTAATGGTGTGAGTTTTTCTTTTATTTACCATTCCATATTGACTATGCCAAATTTTTTATGATTTAGTTTTTATTGATTCATGCTTCCAATATTTTTAACCCTTGCTAAGCATTTTATCTCACCCCTTTCATCTGTTTACTGTCATCATTTTTTGAAGAGGAGGTTATTTGTTGAGTTTCTATGGATACAGTTTTTAGTTTTTGTTATGTATTGTACTTTTTTACCTTTCTCATTGTAATATGAGTTTCATGTATGTATATAATTTCTTCAAGACTACTAAACTGATCTTTCATTCAGGATTTAATTCCTTTTAAGCTTGACAATTTAATAAGTAATGCACCATCTCCAGTCTAGAGGGGTCGGGGTGTTACAGTTGGTATCAAAGGAAGTTTAGTAGAAACCTTGGGAACTAGATTTAGAAAACATAGTTTAGGGAACATAACCCTAATATAGAATTAGAGGAAAAAAATAGAAGAACCACCCACACCTATTTTTGAGTGAATTATAAATGAAAATTTTTGAGGATGAAATTTACGATGGGTGGAATAATATAACACCCCAATATTTTATGGTATGAATAATTTCAATTCATTAGATAGCTTATAATACATACAAAAACTAAATCTTTATGAAACAACACTTGGTTATATGAGATAATTATAAACTAGCCAGTAAACGTAATTTTTCCACCTTTGTGATTGGAATTTTGAAAAAACTGACATACACAGTTAAGTTTATTAAGATATTTAGAGTCTGATAAAGAAAACATAATTTTTAGTGAACATTAATGTACCCTTATGAATAGTAACTTGAATAGTAATGTACCCTTATGAATAGTGACATGACCCTTATGAATAGTAATGTACCCTTAGGAATAGTAACATGACCCTTATAAATAGTACTATACACTTATGAATAGTACCTAGAATAGTAATGTACCCTTAGGAATAGTAACATACCCTTATGAATATTAATATGACTCTTATGAATGGCATCGATACCGATGAAAGTATAAATAAATTTAGGCACCTTAAAAAGGAAGATAAATATTTTATGTGTTTGTATTTTTTGATTAAATCATGATTTAAATTAAAAATTTAATTTCTCATTTTTAGAAATTTGTTTTCTTAAAATGGAGTTTGTTTTTGGATTATACATGTCCAAAAATGTTTGGATGAATTTCTTGGATTTGTATGAAATAGTTTACTTTTTTTTGAATTGTTAAAAAATACTATTTTATAAAATACATCATTTTTTGTGACATCGTCATGAAATTATTGTGATATAAAAATTTATTTAAACTATTTATCAACTAAATAAATATATTACAAGTATTATATGTTACAGAATTAATTTAGAACATGAAATGTATATTTATCATGATAAGTATAAAAAATATTTTCAATGTCGACCCAGTGCCTGCGCAACGCTGACAAAGCCAAAATTGGTAATTTATATATAATAATTGGGTGCCAAAAATTATTTCCATGGATTATGTATTAATTAATATGTATTTTTTTATTTCTTTTATTATTAATTTATAATTTTAGTGTTATATAACATTAGTATTATCTAAATGTATGTGTAATGCTTGAGCAGGGCAAGAAAAGGCAAAATAACAAATTTAAGAAGATCTCTTGTTATGTATAAGATTAAAGATAACTTATGAACGAATATAGAATTTTATTTTGAACCTAATTTATTTATTTTCATGATAGTAATATATTTTTAAATTTTAAATATGGAATAATTAACATTAATTCTTATGAAACGTCGATGGAGTACTTATTCTAGAATAAGAAAAATAAATAAAATGTTTTTAATTATAATTAAAATAATTATTAAATTTCCCATATTTTATCTAAAACTTACTATAGAAGTAATGTTTGACTATTATATATTTTTGATATGATTTGGGGACACTTTGGGCAGACAAGAATCACTTTGAGACCTTTAGAATATTTTATTTAAAAGTAATGCAAAGTGTTCACACTATAAACTTTAGTTTTTATAACATTTTTTATGTAAGTTTTTTATTATGTTTTATTCTAAAAAAATATTATTTAGAAACCTAAAAGTATTATATTTCTCATAGAATTTTATTTTTAATTTTTAGACAATAAATAAATACATTAATGGCTTCTACAAAGACGATGTAGTATTAATTTAATTAATGAATAAATCAAATAAATAATATTTAAAATAATAAAATAAATATAATTTTATATTTGAATGATAATTAAAATACTCCATAGATTAATATTACATTTATATTATATAATATAAAATACTATTCAATTTTGAAAAAAAAAGTTATGTGGTTAAAGTCTCATTTATAAATAGTTTTATATTGAAAAATCGTTTTTCATGAATAAAATATTGTATTAAATTATTTAAAAATTATAAAATAATTTAAAAATGAAAACATATAATATTCATTCAAAAATGTAATCCCTTTTAGTTTTAGGATTTTTTTGAAGTCTTGAAACCTATAATATATTTATTATAATTTAATAATTTTAGTAATTCATAAGTTACCCTCAACCACACTTATAAAAGGAGACTCTTCCTTTCACAAATATCAATCACCTTAAGCATTCTTTCTTTTCCATATTCTTCCAAATTACATCCTCCATACCCCTTAACACATTATTGTGCTTTTGTTCCAACAAAAATACCACTCCAAGAGCCTTAAGGTGGTTTTAAAAGAGATATTTTCAAGAGGTAAGATCCATTCTTCTTCTCATTCAAATTCATTATCACTTATAACTAATCACTACCTATTATCCAATGATTCAATACAACTCCGGTTTTATATATATAATGTAATTTTGTTGTGAAAATGGTATATGAATTATAAAATCTATTATTTTCTTCTTTTATTCTTGAATAACAAAATTTTCATTTATGGTGTGTCAATTAACCTCCCTTGTGGATGATGTGTTTTTGTTTCACTTTACCACAATCATGGGAAGTTTCAAATCACATATAATTGTTTAAAATGTCCTAAATATATATGTGTGTGTGTTATCAATTCCATATTATTATATCTTTTCACAAGGAATTCCATAATAAACTGGCCTTTGAAACCATGAGCATAACTTACCCAAAACAATGGGAAAAACAAAATATTGTTAGTAAATGGATGTAAATGGTATAATAAAAGAATATATGGTATTATAAACATTATTTTAGTTATTTAATAATTTAATAACACTAATAAAACCATATTATATAATGTTTGAACAAATTTGAAGGAAGTTGAACCCGAGGTAAGGGATATCTTAACTCAATTTATATTCATTCAGTTATACATCAATGTCATTGGTTTTGTCTCTCCTAGAATATGTGTGAATGAATTATGATTTTTTAATAGTGTATATCCAATTTTATTTTATTTGTTTATGTTTTTCACTCATAATTATATCATTGATTTGTCGTCAAACTAATGATGCGTTCTTTGTAACAGATCTTCTCTCTCACTTTTGTTCAAGAATTCCCCCCATCTTGTGTCCTTTTGTTTTTAATTAAGAATGATGGGGTGTGTCTTTTAACCACCTCCATACAAACCTTGTGATATAAAATTTATGGTATACCCCTTTACCTCTCATTAATCCCTCACAAGAACTCTGGTTTCCATGCTTAAATTTTTTTAAGAGGTTTCTCATCTCACTTTTATTTCCGTGATATTTCCAATGTTTTCCACTTATTTCTTTCATGTGGTGTATGTGTACTACCATTTGATATATAATATCATGAATCATTTTATTTTCATGGTATTCAGTTATTCATTTGATGATTGTTAATTATTTGTCCCATGAAATGATTGATTACAGTGTGGTAATGGGCGTTGTCTCAATTTTCCATTTCGTTGTGACTTACTTTGTATTGTGCACCTAATAATTATAATGTGATGTATCTACTACCCATTTGAGAAAACTTTTCATTTGACATTATATTTCTATTATATATCCATATTCTGGTTTCATGGATATTATTATTGTCTTAAGCTGTATACCCTTTCACATACGGGGTTTATTTGGAATGTTGTTTTAACTATTGAAATATTGATGAATTTGTATTATCTACTCTATTTGGGTATTGAGAAGGAATATTGTACTTTTATTCAATATATTAATAAAGAATTATTTGGATATTTAGTGAGAGGTGGGGCCTTTTATATCCCCATGATGCATCGATAGGTCTCATGAGACAATTAGTTGGCGACAAACCCTTCGAGTTTGATTCAAAAAATATGACGTATTCCTACCCATAGAACTAAACTGTTTAGACGGTATAATGGTATCATGTTCTAGATACATGACATACAATTAATAAAAATTATCTTTATTCATTTTTAGTTGTTACTATCCATGAGTTTTTCACTATGAAAAAATCTATGGATACAATTTCATTCTCAGTTTACTAATGGCGTGAGTTTTTCATTTATTCACCATACCGTATTAACTATGCTAAGTTATTTGTTATTCAGTTATTATTGATTCATGCTTCCTCTATTTGTTACCCTTACTAAGCATTGGAGGTCCCACTTTCATTTTTTTCCTTTAGTATGTTTTGAAGAGGAGATCATTTATCGAGTTTTCGTGGATACAATTTTTAGTTTTTGTTATTTATTGTACTTTGTTATCTTTCACATTGTAATATGATTTTTATGAATGTATCTAGTTTCTTCGAGACTAATAAAATAATTGTTCCTTAGGGGTTTAATTACTTTTAAGCATTCCAATGTAATAAGTAATGCTCTGGCTCCGGTCTAGAGGGGTCGTGGTGACACTATTGGTAACAAAGGAAGTTTAGTAGAAACCTTGGGAACTAGATTTTGATAACATAGTTTAGGGAACATAAAAATAAGATATACTTAGAGGAAAATAATAAAAGAACCACTCCCATCTATTTTTTAGGGCATTATACATGAAAATTTTCAAGGATGAAAATTTTGAAGGTGGGAATAATATAACACCCCAATATTTTGTGGTATGAATAATTTCAATTCATTATATTGCTTATAATACATACAAAAACTGAGTCTTTGTGAAACAATACTTGGTTATAGGAGATAGTTATAAACTACCCAGTAAACATAATTTTTTCACCTTTGTGATTTGAATTTCAAAAAAGCAAACATACACGGTTGTGTTTAGTAAGATATTTAGAGTCTCATAAAGAAAACATAATTTTTAGTGAATAGTAATGTACCCTTATGAATAGTAACTTGAATAGTAATGTCCCCTTATGAATAGTTACATGACCCTTATGAATAGCAATGTTCCCTTACGAATAATTACACGACCATTATAAATAGTAATATACCCTTATAAATAGTACCAAGAATAGTAATGTACCCTTAGGAATGGTAGAATACCCTTATGAATAGTAATATGACTCTTATGAATAGTATTCATACCCGTGAAAGTATAAATAAATTTAGGCACCTTAAAAATGAAGATGAATATTTTATGTGTTTATATTTTTCAATTAAATAATGATTTAAATTAAAAATTAAATTTATTATATTTATATATTTGTTTTCATAAATTTGAGTTCATTTTTGGATTATACATGTCAAAAAAATTCATGAATTTCTATGATTTTTATGAAATATTTTAATTTTTGTTGAATAGTTAAGAAATACTATTTTTATAAAATACAACATTTTTTCGCGACATCGTCATGAAATTATTATGATATAAAAGATTATTAAAACTATTTATTAACTAAATAATTATATTAAAATTATACTATGATACAGTATTAATTTAGAACATTAAATGTATATTTTTCATGATAAGTGTAAAAATCATTGTTAATGTCGACGCAGTGCCTACGCAGCGCTGACAAAGTCAAAATTGGTAATTTATATATATTAATTGAGTGATAAAAATTATTTTCATAGATTATTTATTTTTTATTTTTTATTTTTTATGTCCATTATTATTAATTTATAATTTTAGTGTTATATAACATGAGTATTATCCAAATGTCTGTGCAATGCTTACACATGGTAGGAAAAGGTAAAATAACAAATATAAGAAGATCCTATGTTATGTATAAGAGTAAATATACATTATGAATGAATTTTGAATTTTATTTTGAAAATAATTTATTTATTTTTATGATGGTAATTTATTTTTAAATTTTAAATATGGAATAATTAACATTAATGCTTATAAAACGATGATGCATTACTTGTGCTAGAATAAGAAAAATAAATAAAATGTTTTTAATTATAACTAAAATAATTATTAAATGACCCATATTTTGGATAAAACATACTATAGAAGTAATTTTCTACTATTTTATATTTTTTATGAATTTGTGGACACTTTGGACCCACAAGAATCACTTTGGGACATTTATAATATTTTATTTTAAAGTAAGGAAAAGTATTCACACTATGAAGTTCAGTTTTTATAACATTTTTAATGTAAGGTTTTTCTTAGTTTTTCTTCTAAAAAATTATTCTTTGGAAACATAATAAGATTATCTCATATAATTTTATTTTTAATTTTTATCCATGAAATAAATACATTAATGGATTCCAAAAAGATGATGTCGTATTAATTTAATTAATGAATAAAATAAATAAATGATATTTAAAATAATAAAATAAATATAATTTTAAATTTATAAGCTAATTAAAAGATTCCATAGATGAATATAACATTTATATTATATTATATAAACTTTTATATGATTTTAAATTTTGTTTTGATATGGTTAAAGTCACATTTATGAATAGTTTTTATATTAAAAAAAAAATTCATGAATAAAGTATTGTATTAAACTATTTAAAAAAACCAATACTATTTAACGAGGCCCAAAATGATAATATTAATTTGACAATGTAATCCCATTTATTTTTTGGCTTTCTTGGATGTCTTGAATCCTGCAATATATTTATTATAATTTAATAATTTTTGTAATTCCTAAGTTACCCTCAACCTCACTTGTAAAAGGAGACTCTTTATTTCACAAATATTAATCACCTTAAGCCCTCTTGTTCAGAAAACCTCTACCAAATTCCATCCTACATACCCCTTAACACATTTCTGTGCTTCTGGTCTAACAAAAAGTCCACTCCAAGAGCCTTAAGGCAGTTTCAAAAGAGATATTTCAAGAGGTAAGATTCCTTCTTCTTCTCTTTCAAATTCTTTCTTACTTATAACTTATCCCTACCTATTATCAAATGACTCATTAAAACTACAGTTTTATATATATACTATAATTTTTTTGTTTTAATGTTATATCAATCATAAAATCTATTATTTTATTCTTTTATTCTTAAATAACAAAATCATCATTTGTGGTGTGTCATTTAACCACCTTTGTGGATGATGCATTTTCGTTTCACTTGTCCACAATCATGGGAAGTTTGAAATAACATATATTTGTTTAAAATGACCGAAATATATATATTTTTTATCAATTATGGATTATTATTTATTTTTTTACAAGTAATTCCATAATAAACCAGCCTTTGAAACCATGAGAAGAACTTTCCCGGAACAATGGGAAAAATAAAATATTGTTAATTAATGGTTAGAAAATGGTATAAAAATTTTTGAATGGTATTATAAACATTAGTTTAGTTCTATAATAATTTAATAACACTATTCAAACCATATTACAAGAGGTTTGAACAAATTTTAAGGAAGTTGAACCCGAGGTAAGGGATATCTTAACTCAATTTCAATTCATTGAGTTAAACATCAATGTAATTGATTTTTCCTTCCCCAAAATATGTTTGACTGACCTATGATTTTTTTATTCTTTATATCACCTTTTATTTTGTGTGTTTATGTTTTTCATGCATAATTATTTTATTTATTTTTACTCTATCTAATGATATGTTCTTTGTAAGGGATCATCTCTCTCACTTTTGTTCAAGAATACCCCATATATTGTGTCCTATTGTTTTTAATTCCTAATGTTGGGGAATGTTTTCTCACCTACCCCATACTACCATTATGATATATAAATGATGTTATACCCCATTACCCCTCAATAATCCCTCACAATAACACCTGTTTCCATGCCGAAATGTTGGTAAGGGGTTTCTCATCTCACTTTTATTTCCGTAAGATTTCCATTGTTCACCACTTATTTCTTGCATGTGGTTTACGTGTACTTCCATTTGATATATAATATAATAAATCTATTTATTTTCATGGTATTAAGTTATTCATTTTATTATTATAAATTATTGGTCACATGAAATGATTTATTATAATGTGGTAACGGGCTTTGTTGCAATTTTCCATTTCTTTGTGACTTACTTTGTATTGTGCACCTAATAATTATAATGTGGAGCACCTACTACCCATTTGAGATCACTTTTAATTGGAAATTATATTTATATTATATATCCATATTCTGGTTTCATGGATATTATTGTTGTCTTAAGTCGTATACCCTTTCACATACGGTGTTTATTTGGAATGTTGTTTTAACTATTGAAATATTGATGAATCTATATTCTCTACTCTATATAGATATTGAGAAGGAATATTGTACTTGTATTAAACCTATTCATAAATAATGCTTTGGAAATGCAGTGATGGGTGGAGCTCGTTATAGCACCTCGATGCATCGACAGGTCTCAGGAGACAATTAATTGGCGACAAACCCTTCGAGTTTGTTTCCAAAAATCAGATGGGTTTCTACCCATAGACTTAAACTATTTCGATGGTATAATGGTATCTTGTGATAGATACATTACATATAATTAATAATAATTCTCTTTAGCCATTTTCAGTTTTTACTATCCATGAATTTTTCACTATGAAAAAATCTATGGATGTCGTTTCATTCTCAGTTTATTAATGGGGTGGGTTTTTCATTTATTCATCATGCCATATTGACTATGTCATGTTGTTTATGATTATGTTATTATTGATTCATTCTTCTACTTTTTGAATCCCTTACTGATCATTTTATCTCACCCCTTCCATTTTTTTACCTTCAGCAGGTTTTGAAGAGAAGATCATTTATTGAGTTTCTGTGGATACAGGTTTTAGTTTTTGTTATGTATTGCACTTTGTTACCTTTCTCATTGTAATGTGAGTTTCATGTATCTTTCTATATTATTAAATAATAATAAATTGATCTTTCCTTTGGTATTTAATTCCTTTTAATCATTCTAATGTAATAAGTAATGCATCGGCTCGAGTCTACATGGGTAGGGGTGTTACATCCTTAGTACGCTTTGATCACACTGGCTTTATACCAAGTTATTAGAATATGACTTCTGGATTAAAGAGGTGATGTCACTAGTACATGTTGTGTTAGAGACTAGTATATCAGGTAAACCTAGAGAAGAATGAGGTAGTCATGTCTTGGACACATCACCAAAATGTGTCTAAGATTAAGATATTTCTAGGTTTGGTAGGATATTATTGGAGGTTTATCTAGGACTTCTCTCGAATATCAGCACCAAAGAAAGAACTAAAAAATAAGGGAGTAATGTTCTAGTGTTAATACTATTTTGAATAGGCTTTCTTTGAGAAAAATAAAAGGTTGAAAACAGATCCAATACTGGCACTCCCTAAGCATGGGATTGGTTATGTAGTGTATTATATTGCATTAGACGTTGGTCTGGGAGTATTCATGATGCAAAGAGAGTAGGTAGTTTCCTATGAGTCTTGTCAGCTAAGACACCATGATAAGAACTACCATACACATTAATTGGATCTGGAAGTGTTGGTTAGCACTCCTAAGTGTTGGAGACATTATCTCTTTGGTGATATATTTTTTTTCTTTTCATTACTTTTTATTAAGAGGACCACAAGTTCTTTTTCTATATCTTCACACAGAGGGACCTGAATCTAAGACTGTGGTACTAGGTTGAGTATTTATTGAATTTAGACTTAGATATGTCATTATAACTCTATAGTTACACATGATTGGGTGATATTAGTATTTGGATGGGTGACCTCCTAGTAAGTACTCCTGTTGAACCCTTGGGTGCAATCACACTAGCATTAATGCACCAGATATAATTAAAACTTTGTAGGTTTTGTCTATTGATTCCTTACCTATTAGAGGGTGAAGGTCAAGAACCAAAGTCATTATGGTTTGTTACATCCACTCCTGATACCTATGTTGAAGTGGGAAAAATAATTATGTACTTTGTAATGGGGTTACCCAATACCCAGAGAATTCATGATGTTTTTTGGGTGATTATTGATAAGTTAATGAATTCTTCTCACTTATTACTTACCATAGAGACTCATTCAGTGGAAGAGATGAGGAAGCTTTATGTTTGAGAGATCATGTACCTAAAGTAAGTCCCTTTTATCATTTTTTTCATATATATATTCATGTTTTACATTGCGCTTTTGGCAGGTCTTTTGAAAATCCTTAAATACTCACCTGAGATTGAGAACGATGTACCACCATTAGACTAACAGATAGTCTGAGTTGACCATATGCATATTGGAGGATATTCTTAGATCTTTCATGCAACACCTTGGTGGATAATTGGATGATCACCTAGTCCTGATTGAGTTTTCATACCATAATTGTTATCAAGATTTTATTCAGATGGAACCTTACGAGGATCTTTATGGGAGGTTGTGTCAATCACCACTTTGTTGGCATGAGGTGGGTGAAGTAGTAATTTTTTGCCCTATCATGGTTCAAGAGACCTCTGAGAGAGTGTAACCAATACAGAAGAGTTTGTTCAACACTCATAGAAGAAAGATATAATATGTCGACCAAATGAGGAGACCCTTGGAGTTTTCTGTCGGAGATCGGGTTTTCATGGGAGTGACTCCGCGGTTGGGGCATAAATGTCTGGGGAAGTAGGGCAACCTAGCACCACATTTTGTTGGACCCTTTGAGATTACTGAGAAGATAGGGGTAGTGGGGTATCATCTAGACATCTCTTCTCACTATCGAGGAATGCACGATTTGTTCCATATGTCACAGCTTCGGAGGTACATACATAAACGTGTGTGTTTTATTGATTGTGAGGATATTTAACTGGAGACTGAAGCATATTATAAGGAGCTTCTGTTGAGGATCATTAATGTAAGTGAGAAGGTGTTATGAGAGAAGAAGATACCACTAGTTAGGATTTGGAGGTAGCATGGGAGGATCCAAAAGGATATGTCTCAGTACGAGTCAGATGTTCAACCTCAGTGAATTTAGTTATTCAAGAAAGACCGCTAGAGATACTTCTCAAGGATGAGAACTTGATAGAGCGGGATAATTGTAATATACGGATTTTTACAATGATAATAAAAGCCCTATTTTTGATAAATTATAAATTTCATATGTGAAAAAATGATTTATCAGTGAAAACAATAACTTAAAATCTGTTAATGGGGTTTCAAAAGGATAAGATCCCAGTTAACCCTTTGGAATATTCAATCGAATATTTTTAGAATATGACACTGAGTTAGTGAGAGAATTTGATGCTCACAAATCCTCTATGAACAAAAAATAAAAATATTTAATATATTATATTAAACATATAAAATTTATTCAAAAAATCAATTAACTCCAAAAATGTACGTCTTATGAGAAATTGGAAACCATTATTGGCTCTGAAACGCAGTGTTTACCCTATGATGGGTATAATATTCAAAGGTGTCATATGTTTGGATGCCTCTCTCATGAGATAAAGTTATTAAACAGTATTTAATATATTATTTTTCTTAAAATAATTTAATATCTCTCAAATAGTGCATCGTATGAAAAATCGGATAACATTGTTAGGTCTGAAATGTGGTGTTTACCCTAAGCAGGGTATATCATTTGTAATCCTTGGGTGTATGGAAACCTTGATCATGAAATATACCTTTTTATATTTATTTATTTCATTAATATTATTTTTAAATAATAAATAATTAATATCTCCCAAATTGTATGTTATATGAGAAATATGAGACCACCATTGGGTCTGGACTGGGTGGTTTACCTAGTTAGGGTATAACTTTTATGCATAATGGGTGTTTGAAATTATTTAAAATTTATGTTAAATAATTAATTTTATTAATTTAATTAAAATTACATTACTATTCATATTCTTATATGTCTCACCAAACACCATTGGTTACCAATCCATGATTTTAAAACCTTCATTTTTTCAACCTTTTTCAACAATTTCAGTCACCAAAAAATTAAGCAGGTTAAATTAATTATTCATTCAGTAAATTTATGTTGAATGGTGTTTAAAATTGGATTTTGATTCGATGCATAACCATACACGGTTGAGGGTTTTATAACTGAGCCACTCATTGGGGGTTTTATAGCTGAGCGACTCCTACCTTTTGGTTGATCGGATTAAGTCAAGTGATCCAAGACTCCTTAGTTGATTGGCAAACCCTCGTTGATCAACTCGTTGATCCCCTCTCCATTATAGTTATTCCACCCAGATAAAGGTGCCAGACCTCTTCTTCATCTTATGTGGCACTGCAGAAGCATGAATAGAGGTTTTATTCTATTCTACTTTTTTATTCTCCTTTTTTCAATTTTCATAATTCTAAAAAAAAGAGGACTTAAATCAAATGATAAAACCTTTATGTATTTTTTCTCATCTAGGTATAATTTAAAAAAATCAATCAATAAGTTCATGAAATTAATTATAATAATTGTAGAAATTATCAAATGATAACTATGAAAAGAAATTTGGAATTTAGAAAAAAAATAAAGAATTTCCCAAAGATAATTGGACCAAATTATCAAAAGATGATCTATCAAAATTATAAAAAGGTAATTTTTTATAAACTATCAAAAGTAATTTAAAAATTTTTAAAATAATATTTTTTTTAGTTATTCAATGATATTTGTAAAATGATAACCATATAAAATTATCATGGTATAATTTTTCAAGATTATCAAATGATAATTATCTTAATTTATCAAAAGATAATTATTAGAAAAAATTACCAAGGGATGATTGTATTAGATTATCTGAGTAAAAATATAAAGTGTTATTAAATGATAATTACATGGAATTATCATGGGTTATCTATAACAAAGTTTATCAAATGATAATTTTTACGAAATTACCAAATGATAATGATAAATTTTTATAAAAGGATAATTTATTATAAATTATCAAAATATAATTATAAAATGATAATTTGGAAAATATCCCAGAGAGAGAATGTATCATCACATGATGTATTTTATTTATTTTTAAAATAACTCATATTAGTTCTAGGAACCCTTGATAAATGTTGAATGTCAATGTGTCAATGAATGCAATGACTTGGCTCTGAGGAGGTGTATCAAACCACATGGGTGGTTTATCCTTTCCACTTATGATGATTACTTTGAGGTTGGAAGTTCCTTGCCTTTTTGGGATTTTTTACATATGTTGACTTAATATTATTCATGCGTAGACAAATTTGATGATCTTACTAGATTATAGTCACATGTGGGTGTGAGTGTATAGTCTTGGGAACATTATGTGACATGTGTTTCCATAAGTACCTTATAGATTATTATTCATGTTCGATATTAATCACATGTATTGTTGTGAAACCTTACATATGATGATGTGTTATGTGTGTGTAGCCCATGATATTATATGATTTGATTCCATTATGATGTTTGATTCACATCTTGATGTATATGATGATGTTATATTTCTCATGATGTGTTCTATGGTTGTTATCATGAAATGGCTTGTCGTGTTTTCCTTTGGAGGATCTGTATGTTTATACTAGGTAGGTAGCCATCACGGTATGATTACTCGTCATGGGGTGCATGCAAGATGTGTGATTATGACGACAGCGCAACATGTTAACTTTGTAACCTGGAATATACTTTATGCCTTATAGATTCAGATTAGATGGCTAACAATTGTTGCCTGGTGGATTTCGAGTATTACATGATGTCTTGTGGATTCAATGTGTTACTTGATGCCTTGTACATTTATCTACCACTTTTTTTGTGGTATTAACTATTATGACATCCTTATTTATAATGTTCAAAAGAAAATAAATCCATTGCAACCAAAAAACGAATTTTATAAATTTTCCATATAAATCATTTTCATTGAGAGTTTGCAGGACAATCCTTATGTTTTTTTCATGATCTTTATTACTTTTTAAAAAGACTAAAACATCATTAATAAAAACAATAAAATTATCCAAATATTTATGGAATATTCTATTCATAAGATCAATAAATATAGTAGGGGAATTTTTCAAACAAAAGGGTATAAAAAGAAACTCATAATGCCCAAATCTAGATTGGAAAACTATTTTGGGAATGTCATCCTCCTTTACATTCAGCTAATGATACCCAGATCTCAAGTCAATCTTGGAAAAATACTCCATGTTGCTGATCAAACAGGTCATTAATATGAAAAGTGGATACTTATTCTTAATAGTAATGTTATTAAAATCTCTATGATCAATGAAAATTATCATGGAACCATATTTATTTTGAATAAATAAAAAAATATCACCCCATTATTATGTGATTGGATAAATGATAATATTATAAAGAAACTCATGTAACTACTTTTTCAATTCTAGAAGTGACACTTCATCCATTCAATAAGGGGGTTTTTGAAATTGACTTAGAATCAGGAACTAAGTAAATAGTAAATTCAACTTTTCGATCAGGTATAACACTAGGAAACTCTTTAGGAAAAACATATTGGTAATAATTTAAAACTATCACATCATTAATCTAAGAAATTACATTGTTTTAAACAATATGTATAAGATGACATTCATTTCCATATTTTAATAGTTTCAAATATTCTTGATTTGTTATCAATGGTATGGGTTCATTCTTATATAAAAACTAAAACACTTTTTAAAAACAAATTTTTTCTCTACAATAAATCTTATCAAGATAAAAAAATCCAATACATTCCCAAAATAACATCAAACTTCACTAAGGTAAAAACAACATGGTTTTTAGGTAATTGCTTTCCACATAAAACTACTAGAAGATTCCTATAATGAATTTTTATCTTAATATTTCTCATGGAATTTTTAACATATGTATTCAATTAATTTATTGATGTTAAATTTCCAATTTACCAAAAAGTTCTTCATAAATAAAGGAATGTGTAGAACCCATTTCAAATAATACATTAGAAAAATCTGAGTAAATAAAAAATGCACATGATACCACTTCATTGGATGGACCAACATCTACTAACATAGTCATAAAGGATTTCACTACACTTTTCTACTTATAATTTGGCTAATTTTCATCATTTAGATCTTTCTTGGGGTAGGTATTTTTATAATTCCCCATCTCACTACATTTGAAAAACTTTCTAAATTACTTATCACAATTAATCATACCAAAATGAAGATCATTTTTATTTTAATATTGGGCCATATGTCTAAACATACTACATTGAAAACACTTCTCAGTTTTGTTAAGGAATTCCCCAGGATGCTTTCTACAACACTTTCCACAAACAGGAAACTGTACTTTCATAACTTCATATTTATTTTATAGATTCATACACATTACTTTCCATATGGACCATTTCTTCTGCTTGTTGTCAATGTGCACATGAACATTAGAAATCTCCATTTCTACACTCTCATCACATTGAAAAAGTTTCTCATAATTTTTTATTCACAGAAACCAAGTGCCCTTTGATGTCTTATCTTTAATCCTGAGTAAAAATGATTGATTTCACTATTAAAATCTCGAATAAAATTGGAGGATTCCTTGTCAATCGGGTGAAGTTTTCTTCATATAAAAACATCGAATCTTCCTTATTTTATTTCATTTCAAGGATTTTCTTTTCCATCCTAATTCAAACCATCGTAAGAAAATATTTTTCAAGGAAAATATTCTTAAATTCATCCCATTCCAAGGCATTGATCTCATCACTATCACTGATATTCATGAAAATTGACCACCACCGGTCGGCTTCACCTTAAACACAGTAAATGGAAAAATCAATTTTTTGATTATATGAACACCTCAAAACATCAAATATATTTTCAAGGGATTTAATTCATCCTTTAGACACCAATGAGTCAAAAGATTTACTGAAATGAGGAGGGTCTTGCCTTATAAAGGTTTCATAATTATCATGTTCCTTTATGTTAGATCAGGTTGTTCTCTTGTATGGATGCCACAACAATTTATATCATGGGTCAACTGATCCATTACTATCACAAAATTCTCAAGTCAAATTCCCATTATTCCTAGTTTGGGATTTGGAAAGTTATCTACTCTCTATTTATTTCTACTTCAACGTCCCTATTTTTTCTATGGGAAACCAATCTGAAAAGACATATCTTAGATGAGGAAATATATTAATCATAAAATTCTATATCATTTCAATATAAATGTAAGGTAAAAATCATTTATCTTAATCTATTAACATTATAATAACCCCTAAAATTATCTAAAATGTTATCTAATACCATCTATAAGGACTTGACCTTAAACATTACATAATCTAGTAAATTCTCTTATAATTCGCATCCTTACATTCTCAAAGATATTTTAGGTTTAGAGTTTCATAAAATTAGGAATAATTCATAAATATCAACCCACAAGAATAAAAACTGTGTACTACAAAAATAGTATACATTTCTTCCATAATAAAATTTTTTTTAATGAAACATGAAATCATTTCATGATAAATCTTCACAACATTCATCTTTGATACTCTTTTTACCTTAACCATCCTTAAACCCTATGAAAAACAATTTAAAACTTAGAATGAGCACAAAAGGATTATTAAGTGGCATAAAATAAAAAAAGGCATTAGACTATGAATACTTATAAATATATAGATCTACTTTTATAGACATACTTCTCACCCATGAAATATCATATACATAACTTGTGAAAACAAGAGATTTCCATAGAAAATATAAAACATAAATAAAACCATATAGGTAACTTGGGTAATTACATACTTAAGATTGTAACCCTCGTAGATACCATATGATTTGTAACTCTCATGGATACCTTACATTGTAACCCTCACGGCTACCTTATGATGTAACCATCGTAATTACACATGGATTAACCATTACGACAAACATCCAACATAAAAATACCGAATGAATTAGAGAGAGATATAGGTCCTACAATTTATCATAAACAATTCCCATGAACCAAAACATAATCATTAAAAATGAATAATTTCATCGTAATATCATTTCATTTAAATTTGGTAAAAATAGACATTAAAGAGGATTTTAAAAGGAAATTCCCTTACCTTAGGTTTTTCTTACTTAAAATTCAATAAAATCTCATGTATAATGGTTTAAAGAGTGTTATTAACATATTAAATAACTATATTCATATTTATAATAAATTATATTATCTTTTGATAACATATTTCTACTCATTTATCAATAATATTTTGTTATTTTTATAGTTTTGGGTGCTTATTTCATGGTTTCCATGGTCACTTCATTATGTATTTTCTTTTCAAATGGAAGAAAAACTATAGAAGTGGAATGAAATAGATTTAATATGTTTTAATAATTTTTAATGATCACATATATCATTTTTTCTGATATGAGGATGATTCATTAGATAAAATGTTAATGAAGATGATTTAATTTTTTTTGGTGGTTTCTACGACCATCACGAACTCATATCATTTAATTTAATATCATGTTTATATATTGGTTAAATTACATTATATAACTTATAATATGTTTAATAAAATTTTATTTAACCATATTAATGTTTTTATAACCATCCATGAAGGTGGTAAAAGAAAATAAAAGCACATCATCTATGATGACGGGAAATCAACACATCATGGATAATATTTCCATTTTTTAGAATAAGAGTCAAAGAAGAGAGGTTTAATTATGTATATTCCATTAATAAAATAACATTAAAGTATATGAAATATACTAGAGTAATCATGTCACTATGGAGATGGTGAGACTATAAAGTCTTGTATTTGGGGAAGAGGATTGGTAAGGAATTTGGTATAAATTAAACAAGATACAAAGCTTTTATGGGTGAGGGTAAGAGGTGGTGAGGGGTGGTATTTATAGTGGATGAGAGTGGTGGTTTTGGCTATTCTATTCATTAGTTTTTTATTTTGGATCAAGAATATGAATAATTTTAGAATTATCACTAAATATATTAAAATAATGAAATATAGTTTGATATTATGGGTTTACATCATTCATACATCATCTATGACTCAATAATTCATGTATTCATCTTATATCGTAAATTCCCATTTTTCACTATTCACTAAAAAATCAAGTATTTTAGAAAAAACCAAAAAAAATTAACTTTACCATTGATTTATGTTTAGAATTCAAAAAGGAACTCCATATTATGAAAACTATTTTCTAAATATTAAAAATATAATTTTTAATTAGAATCATCAGTTATTCGAAAAAATACCGATTTAAAAATTATAACTAATTTTATAACACTTTGGAAAATTAATCAAGGAATCATAAAATTATCTTATAATAATAAGAAAACAAAATATTAACTTATTAATCCATTTAATAAAGTTAAATTTTCATTTAAATAATTATATTAAATATAAAATTTGTAAATAAATATTTATGTTTCAAAAAGATACAAACACATAATTTATCATTTTCAAAACATTTATATACTTATTCCATATTCTAAATATATCATATTTTTACTTATAATAATCATAAATTTTATTTAAACTCTGATAAGTGAGGTTACTATTCTATTAGTTAAGATTCCATATTTTTGATAAATTCCACATATTTCATTATACATTTATAATGATTTAACTATTTATTCCAGAATGAAAACATATTATTTTATATATAACTAGGCTAATATAGCTTAAGTTCTTAACAATACAGTGGAAGGTACTTTAATCATAGACTCAAATTTTGATAATTCTTTATTTGATTCTGAATCTCTTTGTCCTTTTATATTTTCAATGTTTTCTAATAAAATTCAATATTTCTGTAAAACCTTATGAAGGGAGTTGTGAGTCATGACTTTTAGTGTAAATATTATCATAAAAATACTGTGACAGCTAGTTCCTATTATTACACAAATATGTACCATATTTCTAGTCTTAATTATTATACCCAAGGTTGACTATGATATAATACTCAGTATTGGATAGAATTCAAAATATGTTAACAATTTATTTTCAAGAGAAGGATTATATGATTCATTAAGAATATATTGAATTCCATTTCTTTAATGGAGATATTTCATCATCTGGGTCATGTTTAGGTCCAAATCTAGTGTTTCTTCTAAATGATATTTTATTAGAAGAAGAAAAACTTATATCTATTGATGGGAATTGTAATTTTCAAATTGAATACATACATATTGTAAAATAAAAATTTTCTTATTTCCTTATGAATTAAATAGACATTCACCAAGTAATTATGATGTTTTTTAATTGATTTATTCACTAACGTTAGACCTATATCATAGACCACCTATAAAATGGCCACTATGAAATTTTTGGATTTTATGTAAAAATAATATGGGTTTTTTTATAAGAGATTTATAAACCATAGTGTTTCAACATAGGGATCCCCAATTATTTTTTTAAAAAACTAATATTGATCTATGAGTCACTACATTGATTATAGGAAAAAAAATACAATTATGATAAAGAAAAAGTATCATCTACCTTGTATTAATGACATGTTTGATCAACTTCATGAAGCTCAATATTTTTTCAATTATTTATCTTTATTTGGGGTATCATAAATTTTTAGTAGAAAAGGTTGATATTGAAAATATATTATATCATATTATGTAAAGAAATTATGAATTTACAAAAATGCCTATTGGATTAACTAATAAACCCTGTTTTTTATAAATCAATTAAACAAATTATTCAAAAAATATTATGAGAATTTTTTTATTATTTATTGATGATAAATTTGTTTAATCTAAAAGATATGTAATAACTTTACCTTTTCTAGATATTTCTTGATATTTTTTTTAAGTATAATTTTTCCATGTGCTGATTACTTTTTGTTTGGGATTTAGCTTGAGGTGTGTTTGGGTGAACTTTGAAAAATTAGAAGAAATCAGGTAAGTGAACTATTGGCACACTGTTTTCTAAAACCATTCACCCTAGCCTAATAAACCATACGAACCCAAGAAGAGGGTATTCACATGGCTGGTGCATGTTTTTTCAAACTGTGCCCCCCCCCCACCTAAAAGAGGCATACGGCTAAGGCACGTGGTTTGGAAAATAGTGTGCCTCATTCCAGCAAACCATATGAATTCAAGTAGAGGGGGTTTTCAGGTCTAGTGCATAGTTTGTCAAACCATTCTAAAAAAAGCATAAACTATGTACCCTCTAAAAAAGGTTCATAGTTAAGGTGCACGATTTGGAAAACTATGCGCTCATACCCAGAAAACCATGCATGGATTTTAATTTTAACTGAAAATTAGATTTTAAAATACAAAAACTCTAATATTAGTCATAAATTATCCCCCACTTGACACCTAATGTTTTCTAACAATTTTGAAGGCTCTCGAATAGATTCCAAGCCCCTATGGCCTCTGTTTCTCATGATTTGAAGCCTGGATTGATGATTTTCACCCCTCATTGTAATTAAATCGCATCTCGATTGGTTTCCCATCTATTTCCAATTCTTATCCCATCTATTGAAGGTATATTTTTCTCTATAAGATTTATATATAGATCTAAGATTAATTGAACTTGGATCTATTATTTTGATCAAGATCTCGATCTATGATGTGATTAGGGTTATTCCGTTAAAATTACATATATCTATTAGCAATTGTTCATCATCAAACCTAAGGTAGATAGTCCTTTATTCAAATCTCAAAGTCTGAGTTTCAATTAAGTGTATATAATTATAGTATTGTTATTAGTTTTTTAGAAATTGAGTTTCTTATATTGAATTAATTAATTATGAAATTAATTCATTAAGGTACTATGAATTTAATGATTAATTGTTGAATTGAATAATTAATTTTTTTATTAATTATGAGATTTTGGGATTTTAAATTGAATAATTACTTTTTGAATTATTTATAGGATATTTATATTGTGAACTGAATAATTAATTATTTATTTAAATATAGGATATTTGGATTGTGAATTGATTAATTAATTATTATTTTAATTAATAGAATAACATGAATATTCAATTATGTAATTGGTTTAATTAATTTTCAAATTAATTAATTAGAATTGTTTTGATTATGGAATTGATTGAAATGGGTTAACTAATTGTTGAATTCATTAATAGATGTTGTGATTGTGAAATGTGATTGGAGGGTTAATATTGATTAACCTTTATTGTTGGGATATATGTGAAATTGTGATACATATTATTATTGTGAAATTTCTGTGTGGGACAAGTCTTGCTACCTCAAAATACCATAGTGATAAATTGATATTTATATATGGGATACGGCATATGGCATCAAAATCCCATAGTGATAAATTTATATATGAGTGTGGGACACAGTCTGCTTCATCAAAATCCCACTTGTCTAACTATTTGATTAATGAGTGTGGGACATAGTCTATAACATCAAAATCCCATGGGGTCTTAGGACTGGAAAACTAGACCCAAAATTTTTTCATTAGACCACGGTTCCATTTATCCATGTTATAAATTGAAATGAAATGGATAATAAAAGAACATGTCTTATAATGAATTTTGGATTAGTTATGTGATATGGTTCATAATCCAGCATGTGTGAAAGAAGGTATTGTGGTTCGGGTGTCCTTGGGAACCCAGTGACTTATGTGGTTAAATAAAGTGTAATTGAATAATTGTAAATGGTTTACTTTATTTATTTTATTTATTCTTATTAAAAATTCATAAAGTATTTTTATTGGGTATTTTTTTAGATGCTATTGGTGGTGGCCTACTATGTCATGAACCAGCTTGGGTACCCCGATAACCCAATAACTGAGATTGTCCTAAAATATCCCAAAGGGAATTCCCGATCCCCATGGGTTGGTGAAAATAACATCGAATTATACAAATAGAAAGGGCGAATGATTTTTTCCAATAATAATGAGGAAGTAAAATAAATAATACAATATTCATATCGAAAGAAACTCCATTAGGAGTAGTGAACCAAAAGTCAAAAAGGAATAACAACCCGAAGTACTATAACCAAAAGTAAAAAAATGGTGAATATATACCAAGCCCCCAAGGGATAAAACTCATAAATTCCAAGGTTCAATAGCTGGATCAACCTCCAAGAGATAATTTTCTATTTCTTAAACCTAGAAGGTGATAATCTAAAAACACTTGAAGGCACAAGTAGGGTGGGATCCAAAGCCTAGTTGGATTTTAACAAAATATTCCATAATAGTTTCCAATATTAAATTAACTAAGAGGGTCCTCTTAATTTTTAAATAAACATTTTTGGAAATTCAAAAGAATATTTAATCAAATCATGCTTTTCAATTTAAAAATTTTTGAAATACATTAGAAATTCATGCTTCACATTTAAAATGATGGAAATACATTTCAAATGATGGAATTTACCATTAATCAAAGGGTGATTTACACAAATAGAACTTTTCAAAAAATGGATTAAATAATCACATTTATATAAAATAGTTTATATAAATTCTCAAGGCATGTAAAATAGTTTACAACAATAGCATATACATTTGAAATACAAACAAGTGATCAACATTGTCATTTTAAAAATAGATACGATAGTTCCAGGTTATAAAGACCCATCACTATGAAACAGAACCTATGTATATATTTCAATTTGGGACTAAGGAAAAGGGGACTCATAAATACTTTTTAAGATATGGGATTCACTGATATGATTTTTTAGAAAATTTTAAATTGTAATTTGTTCTACAATATAGCACACTAACTACCTAAGGCTTACATATTCTCAAATAAAAACAATGATGGGAAATTTATTTCAAGACTGCTTAAAATAAAATTAAATCACATCCCCTATTTCAAATATGAAAATTTATTCTTTAAAAACCATAACTGGTTTTTAATAAAAAACATTCCTTTTCAAAAAGATGAAACAAGTGGGTTTCTACCAAATACATTTTCAAGCCATTTTTCAAAGACACTGATTTGAAATCAATTCAAAATTCCATTCCACCATCCAAATTTACAAATTAAATCAAACTATTTAATTTTTTTTAAAATCCATCAATTTTCATAATAAACCCCCAATTAAATGTAATTTGGATTTTTTAACATTTTCTATCAAAACATTTTTTCGATAATTTAATTAAATAATTTAATTGAAACAATTTCCTTCCATTTCAAAAACACACCCCAATTCATTTTAATTGGGGGTTTTCCCAATTTCATGCCAAAGAAAACCAAAACCCCAATTCATTGGAATTGGTTTTTTTAATAAAATTATTGAATGCAGTTTATTCAGATTAAGAAATTTTATTTTAAATCAAACTGAATATAAATCAAGAAATTAAATGTTAAATAAATTATAATATAAATACATAACCACCTACCGTTATAATGGAAACATAATGCTCGAAATAAAACTTCCTAACAAGAAAGAAGGCATAAAATATCTAGGAAATCTACTTGAAACGAGATTCAACAACATGGGGATTAGAATAGTCAAACTCAAGAAAATCCATCAAACTCTAAATAATGAATGGAGATAGAGATGAATATGCATGAAGAAATATTGCTCAAAAAGATAAACTCTAATCCTCACAACATTCAATCACCAAATGACAAGGTTTGGATGGGTTGGAGTCTCCCAAAAAGTGCATGGGGAAGGCTCTAGTTTGAGTGCAAGGAAGTATGGGGGAAGAAAAAAAGAGAAATATTCTGGGATTCCAATTTAAATAAAATCATCGGGACTTTACATGATGTGTAACCCAATTATACATTGTGTAATTGATAAGTCTAATAATCTCCAAAAAACCTATCACTTATTTGATAAAAAGTGGATTCATTTTCATTTATGATTTACATATCATGTGACAATATTATATTATTCGCAATTCTCTAGAAGGATGTAGAATCATTATATTTTGTGCTGTAAATTTCCAAAAAATACATGACTTAACCATTATATGTATCCTCCAATTTCCTCCTCGACCATATAAAGATAACAAAAAAGTAAAATCATACCTATCAGAAGAGTAACGGGATGTTACAGCCTCCCCATTATAAATTTTTTTAGTCCCCATAAAGCCTAAAAGGAAGCTTCCATTCCAAAAAGATAAGGTCAATGCTTTGTTATTAGTGCCTCCCTCTCCCATGTCTCATGAGAATGAGAACTATGATGCCATAGAATGTGAACTAAAGGTGTCATCCTTCCATGAAATACCATGGTTTCAGAATCAACAATCCTAAATGGTTGTTCAGTCATGGATAAATCAAGTTCATCTTCCAGATCACTCAAACTCAAAACATTATCTGGATTAGGTAGATACTTTCATAGTTAAGATACAAGAAACACATTATTTATAGACATCAACTATGGTGGTAGTGAAAAATGGTACATAATTTTCCCCACCTTCTTAGTTACTATGAAAGGTCCCACTACATAATGAGAAATCTTCCCTTTCCTCCCAGGCCATCCAAGACCCATCTAAGGTGATACTTTCAAGAAATCCTAGCCACCAACTAATAATTATAAAGGTCTATAGTGAGGATCCAAATAAGAAATATATTGG
Organism: Viscum album; assembly: GCA_963277665.1. NCBI lineage: Eukaryota > Viridiplantae > Streptophyta > Magnoliopsida > Santalales > Viscaceae > Viscum > Viscum album. The sequence continues at coordinate 1,826,667,315 of OY728119.1, read as the reverse complement.
CTCTATGTCATCAACATTCTCTGCTAAATCAACTAAATCTGTATTGTCTTCTCTTGCACCAATCTTGGTCCAACAAAGGAACGTTTACCAATCTACGATCAACAAATTAGATATTTACAAGTTCGGCTATTCAATGCCTCAAAAAAATCCATCTTGATCATTGACTGGTAACTATTGTTATAATAAACCTCAACCAGACCTAGATGCTCATCTCATGCCCCATCAAATTTGAGAACACAACCAAGGAGAATATCCTCAAGTATATGTATAGCTCTTTATATCTATCTATCTAACTATGGGTGGTATGTCTTACTTAAACAGATGTGAGATCCCAGTTCCTCCTGAAGGCCTCTCCAAAAGTGATAATTGAATCATGGATCCCTATGAGAGACTATAGCATATAGAATTCTGTTAAAAAGAACAATATATTTTGTATAGATATTTTCCAACTCTTCAAATTCATCTATATCACAAATGGGTAATAATTGACCTAATTTCATCAGCCTATCGATCATATCCCACATCACATTCTTATTTATCTAGGTATGTGGTAACCCAACGACAAAGACTCTAGAGATATCATACCACTTTCAAGAAGGGACTGTAAGTTTTTATAACAAAACCTATTGTTTCTACTACTCAGCCTTAACCTTCTAGCTTGTATATTAATGAGAAATAAACTCAGTAATTCCCCACCTCATACTTGGACCCCAGAACTGTAATCTTATGTCATAGATAATCTTTGTGGTTCCTAGGTTCATGGGACACTGGGAACTATGGAAATCACCCATCACATCTTTCCTTACTAAAGATGGTACCCCAAAATGATTCTAATGGCATAGTCCATCTTTGGAGAATTTCCATTGGGAAACTGTCTTCCTACTATAAAGAGAGTCTCTAATTCAATAGAACTCATCATCAAGTTTTTGTTCCTAAATAATAAATTCAATAAGAGATAATTTCAACTGAACACTAGCCAAGGAAACCTCAACAAATGATTTATGGGCTCTAATATGCTACTATGCAAAGAGATCCATCAAGTTTAACTCTTATGATGGTTCTTTCACTACAAGGGTCAGAAGTTTCCTACTCAAGGCATCTGTAATGAAATTCCCTTTCCTTGGGATATAACCGATGTCAAAGTTGAAATATTTCAGGTATTCCAACCAATGAATTTGGTAGATATTTAAAACTTTTTGAGAGAAGATATAACTCAATCTCTTATAGTCAGAATACACGGTAAACCTTTCTCTATAATGGTAGTATCGCCAACTCTTAACCATGTGAATCACAAATGATAGATCAAGGGAATGGGTAAGATAATTATTCTCATTTGGCCTAAGATGATAATATCCATAAGAAACTACATGATTACCCTACATAAGAACAAATCCCAAACCAGAACCCGATGCAACACAATAGACCACATAGCCCTGCCCGACCTCTAGAAGAGTCAGCACCAGCACTATTTTCAAAATACATTTCAGCTCAACAAAATAATACGGACATTTCAAATCCAAAGAAAATATTTCTCCCTTCTGAGTCAGTGTAGTCATCAGAGAATATGGCTTCAAAAAATCCTTCATGAATTGGTGATAATATTCGGCTAAGCCCAAGAATCTCTTAATCTCAAATACATTTCATGGTTTTCACCATGTCATAAAAACTTTAACCTTTTTAGGATCAAATTAAATGATATGTTTTGACACCACATGTACCAATAATTTTTCTTCCCAAATCCATAAAAAACAATTTGAAAGATTTTCATAGATTTATTGATTTCTTAGCAAACATATAACCATTCTTAGATGATGTGCATGATCCTCCTCGGAATTAGAGTAAATGAGGATTTCATCCATAAAGACTACCACAAAAGTATCAGGATAATTTTGGAATATCATGTTTAAAAATCCATGAAAACTACAGGAACATTGGTTAGACCAAAGGGAATAAAAATGTTCTCATAATGGTTCTAATCCAAGAGGTAGTTTTCAGAATGTCAGCTTCTTTTATCCTTAAATGATGGTAACCAGATCTATGGTTGATCTTTTAAAACCACTTATCCCCCTTCAACTGATCAAATAGATCATCAATCTATAGAAATAGATATTTTTCTTTATGGACACTCAATTTAGTTCTCAATAAGTACTCCAAAGGCAGAGTGAACCATCATCTTTCCTAGAAAAGAGAATAGGCACCTCCCAAAGTGACATAATCAGGTGTATAAATCCTTTCTCAAGAAGTTTTTCAAACTGAGAATTCACCTCTTTAATTTCATCTGGTGTCATTCTATATGAGGGAATTGAAAATTGTTGAGTACCAAGAAGAAATTCAATGGAAAACTCGTCATCCCTTACTAGTGCCAACCCATAAAATTCAGAAGGAAATACATCAGGAAACTCAATGACAACTAGAAGAAGATCACTAATCAATGATTCCAACTCTAGATCAAAGGAAAAAATATATCACCTTCCCTAACTCCAGATATGATGGTCCAGCTCTGCTCGACCTTGGGTCCCATTGTCCTTGAAATACATCGCACACACCACTGGGTGTATTAAAGGATACTCATTAAAGGATCAATACCCACATTATTTGAAATGATCCAATCCATCCAAAATATTTAATCAAGATATTTTATGTTGAGAATCAGAAAATAAAAGCAAGCTCATCATATCATAAAGATAAGACACAATCAGGGCTACTAATACCCTGCTCTCCCTTCATACTGAGGGGTGTAGTAATATCCATCGCACAAGATAAAATATCCATAGGAATATATATCATATTAACAATACAGGTTTAAATAAATCAATGAGATTCACCAGTATCAAATAGGAAATTCACTAATGATGAATCTATAGTAATGGTAACTCTCACAGTCACTAGACCCATATCCACTTTCATTGGAGACTCTTTTATTGTGTGAAGAAGCTTCATTCCGGATGCTTGTGGCTAGAACCCATTTTCACATGAAACATCATTTTTCCTCACAATTGGAGTAGGATATGATGATCATATTCCACTATGTGGACTATAATAAAAATGGTGGAATCGTTGTAAGTGCCCTCAACATCCACAATGTCCATAGTTATTGGGTGCCTCAATACAAAAATTATTTGAATGTCCTGTATTTCCACAATAGTAGTAAACCAAAGGACTTATTCTAGGTACTATAAGAGTTATATAATTACCTTCTTATTGAGAATTACTATGAGAATCATCATTCTTCTACTTTCACATGAAATAATACATACTTCAATTGGGAGAGAAAGAAGCTTCTGATAACACTATATTTCCAACCAAGTCTATTTCAACCATAAGAACTCTATCTGGAAAATAAACATAAAAAGGAAGCCTCATTAAGAAAGCTTGAGAACGGATATCCTGAATAAGTCCCAACTCAGTCCTTTGATCCTTTATCCTCTCATTCAATACTATATCAGGTGCGAAAATCATGATCTTAGAAAAATAGTTTTCACACTCTTTCACAGTCATGTCAGTCTACTCAAGTTTGAAAAAAAATAGATTTGTTCAAAAACATTAACTATAGATGGATTTGGTTTATGAAAATAACATTGAATTATTTAAAATCTAATACATCATTATTCTTCACCATTACCATCAAGTCCCACCATATCCTGATCATTCCTTCCAGCATGAAGGTGGAACACTTTACATTGATTTTTTCATGTGGGTTCAAGAACGAAAATAATCAGTCCATTCACTCAACTACTCCTCATCCTCTTGATGATCATTTGAGCCTTTCAACAGTATTGGATTCTTGTAAAGAAACACTTGGGAACAAATCTTGAAAACAACCCTTCGAGGTTCTATAGTTGGAGCCTATGTGGGAACTAGAGGTGGTGCATGTCCCATATCATGGAAAGTGCGCACAATAACATCTACCAGGTTCTAGTCCACAAGAGGATTCTCTCACTCTGGTTTCGCAATATCTTCCTCCTGGATCTGATTCACACATCCTCTCAGAGGCATGATGCTACACAACATCAGAAGACATAAAGTAAGACGTTATATTTATACCCAAACAAAGAAATGAGGGTAATTAATCCCAATAAATAGAAATGACAATATTTGGATTTCAATATTTCCAAATCATAATAGGAAAAAAATTAGAACTAATCAAAAATACATATTTACCTAACCATCCTTTGAGACTTAAGGTTCATTATAGTGAGAGATGGTCAAACACTCAATTGAAACTACCTCCTAAGTCCCAACAAGATTTCACAAATTCATATTGACTTCAAGAAAAAAGATCACCTTAGAGCTCTAATACCACTTTATCACAAACCATAGAGGATACCCTAGTGACCCAATAACAGATCCAATATTGATGGATCCCGAAGGGCATTCTAAATCCCCATGGGTTGGCGACTAGCACTTTTAATCTTAAAAACTGAAAGTGGGAATGATTTTTTCACTAATAATGCAGATGTAAAATAAACCTAACAATGTGCATATCAAACGAATATCTACTAGGGATAGTTTATCAAAAGACAAAAAGGAATAACATCCCAAAGTACTAAAAATTAAAGTACCAAAATGGGGAAAACAACACAAGTCTCCAAGGTATATAACTCAACAAGATCAATGTTCAACAGTTGGATCTAGCTCCAAGAGATCTGTTTCTCTTATTCAAACTTGGAAGGACATAATCTAAAAACACCAGAAGAAAAAAGTAAGGTGTAATCCAAATCCCAATAGGATTTCACTAAACGATTCCATAAAAGTTTTAAATATTAAATTAACCAACATACTGCTATCAATTTTTAAATAAACAGGTTTGAAATTTCAAAAGCATATTTAAACAAATCATGCTTTATAATTTAAATTTTTTGAAATACATTAGAAAATCATGCTTCACATTTCAAATGATGGAAATAAATTTAAAAACATGTAATTTAACTTTAATCAAAGGGTGATTTACACAAATGGAACTTTTCAAAAAATGGATAAAATGAATAGATTTATATAAAAAAATTATGTAAATCCTCAAGTAATGTAGAAAAATTTAGAATAATGGAATATATATTTGAAATACAAAAAATCACGAATCATGGTCATGTGCCAAATAGATATGACAGTTTCATGCTATAAGGACTTAACACTATGAATTGAAAATTATGTATATATGCCCCTTTGGGCCTAGTGTAAAGGGGACTCATCACCATCACCTAAAGGATTGGATTTTATATTAAGTGTTTTTAGAAATCTGTAAATCATAAAGTGTTTCCCAATATAACACACTAACTACCTCACAATTTCATGAACTCAAGTATAAGAAATGATAAGAAATTTATTTCAAAACAATTTAAATTAAAATTAAATACCATCCCCCATTTCAAATATGCCAATTTTCTCTTTAAAATCACTAATGGGTTCTTAATCAAAAATAAGCCTTTTAAAAACAATAAAACCACTGGGTTCCCACCAAAACCATTTTAAGACATTTTTTTCAAAAATAGGGATTTGAAATCAATTCGCAATTTCATTCCACCATCCACATTCACAAATTAAATCCAATAATTTAATTTTTAAAAAAATCCATCAATTTTCAAAATAAAGCCCCAATTCAATGGAATTTGGATTTTCCAAAATTTTCCATAAAAACCTTTTTTCCCATAATTAAATTCAAAACATGAATTGAAATAATTTCCATACATTTCACAAACTCACCCCAATTCACTAGAGTTGGAGGTTTCCCCAATTTCATGCGAAAACAAACCAAAACCCCAATTAATTGGAATTGGTTTTTTAATAAAATTATTGAAACCAATTTATTCAATTTAAAAAATTGAATTTTAAATAGAACAGAATCTAAATCAAGAAATTAAATTTTCATTAAATTGGAAACCAAATATGGAATCACCTACCTTCCTCATGGAAACACAATTCCCACAAGGAAATTTTCCAATAAGAATGATGGTGAAAAAGATATAGGAACTCAACCTTGAAATGAGATTCAATAACACAGGTCCTAGATCCATCAAACTCAAGATTATCCATCAAACTCTAAGGAATTAATACTGAAATAGACTGAGAGGAATGAATAACTCTTACTTGGAAGGACACACCATGATCTTCAAAATGTTAAATCACCGAACAAAAAGGTTTATAGGAGTTGGAGGTTCCAAAATCATCTGGGGAAGCCTCTATTTCAAGAGGAAGAAAGTTTGGAGGAAGCAAAAAACAGAAATTAGATGGGATGTCTTCTTAAAAATAATTATCAAGAATTTAAATGATGTGTAACCCAATTACATGTCGTGTAATTGGTAAGTCTCATAATCACCAAAAAATCTATTGCCTCTTTTATAAAAATTTTATTTTTTAAAAATAATTATGATTTATGCACAATGTAACCATATTACGTGATAAATAATTCTCTAGTGGGATGCAGAACCGATAGCTTTTGTGCTATAAATTTCCAAAAAATACCTGACTTCATCATTACAGGTATCCTCCCATTTCCTTCTCAGCCCTACCCAGACAATGAAAAAGGAAAACCATGACAATGTTTGGAATGTACCTGCTAGAAGAGTATTGAGATGTTATATATATAATTTTACTCACACCCTACTTAGGCTTCCTGATTAGTACTCAGATAGAGTTTATATTTGAAGGATAGGATATGGGAAAGGGTATTGTGTTAGATAGATGATTGGGATGGATCATGGATGAGAGAAACAAACATGGTTTGGGACCCTCTTGGGACCTGTCAGTTTCATTACTTTTGGGTTTTCAATTTGACACTCGGGGCATAACTCATCATGCCATATCTATTGTTCTGTTTGGATATTCTATTTCTATTTTTGGTCATCTTGTGACACTATTTTAGTATGGTTATTGGTTATATCATTTTATTATTGTTTATTTATTTTACACGGGTGTTTTACCTTGATAAAGAGGGTATTGTCTCCCCATGATTGATATTATACCCTCATTTATAGTCAGCAACCTCTAGCATCCGGGGAGGCATGCTTGAAGTCACATAGTTAACCGACTTGGGGAACCAGTGTGTGGCACCCTGATTGGGCTGTTAAAAAGTGGTATCAGAGGGTTTTTCTTTTCTTTTCTTTTATCTTAGTATTTGGGAAAGGTAGGTAAGAGACTAGGAAGATTCGAGCATTGTATATGAGATATTTCATGGGATTAGATAACCCATGTATGGGGTAAAACCCAAGTACCTAGGGTGGGATTATTGTAATTAGTATTTACGATTATAATGGGATATTATTTCACCTTGAGTGATGCACATGTTGTGTGTTGTGATAATTTTTGTTGATATTTTCTAAGATTTAACACATGGCCTAGAATAAAATGAGAATTGAGGATGGATGAATCGTTCTAGTAACTAAGGATTATTTTTTACATCGATCATTTTAGGCACACACAGGAAAATGGGTTTTGGGTAAGTTGTTTAACTTGAACTGTTTTTCCTTGCTTTTGAATTTGAACAGGAAAATTATGCCTAATGTGAAATTGAAACTAAAAATGATACAGAATGTGAATAAATGGGTGTCTAATGTGAACTATGAATAATTATAATGAATTTACCCATTATTATCCAATACCTAAATGTAATATGGTTAAGGGTTGTGATAGAACCTCAGTTTTGACTATGTAGAGGGGTTTGGGGGTGTGGATTATGGTGAATGTTGTCAATCCCTCTTATTAAATGTGTTGAGGTGGTGTGATGTGTCCCATGAATTTAGTTTGGAATTTTATATATGTGTTTCCATGTCAAAACTTTTTGAGAGGATGATAGGATAATATGGTTGGAGACGATCCGCTATTAGTGGAACCTGAGGCACCAGTAGTGTTGGGTGAGCAATTTGGAGAGTGGTTAAAAGATAATTTTGCTTGGTTTATGAAATTAATGTAAATTGACCCATTGTGGGTTTTTAAATGTATGTTTGATTTTATGAGGGAGTTTTAGTTGCAGCACCCTTTGACTTTTACTATAGAGGCTGGACCTAAGGAAGCTGAGTTCTGGATTGAATACATCCATACTATACTTGAACACTTGGAGAATCCTACTTAAAATAGAATCCAATTAGCTTCTAAAATGTTTTGTGGTCAAGCGAAGCATTGGTGGGACAAACGAACTTGAGATGTACAACTATAGACTATATAGTGGAAGGAAATTCAGGAGAAATTCTTGTAAAAATTTTATCTTGAGATGCTCAGGAATAAGAGAGAAATATAATTCATGACAATATCTCAAGGGAGTATGTATGTGATGGAATATTCTAGATGATTCATATATTTACATCACTTTTTTTCTAGTGTTGGTGGGGTATGAGTCTATAGTGGAAAAGCAATTTCATGATGGGATTAAATATGAAACTAATTTCAAGGTGAATATCTTCAAGCTGAAGAATTTTTAATAAGTGGTTAATCAAGCTCTCATATCTGAGGGAAACTTGAAGGACGCTTAAAGAAGAGTATGGGTGGTTCCTGTTAGACATTCAAAAGGTATGTCTTTTGAGAGAAGGAAGTGTTTCTATGAAAACATTAGCCAGAGCAGTGAGAAGTAGAGTAAACAAAGTGATAGATCAATTTCCTAGGATCTAACTCGAGCGGTCTGTCACCAATGTGGTAGGTTGGGACACTTCTTGAGGTAGTTCCTCTGACCACCATTAGAGTTTTAAGGATGTGTCAAGAAGGTACATATATAGAGGTTTTGTAGGAACCCACAATAGATGGGTAGATATTGAGAAGGTAGGAAGAGCTAGAGCATGGGAAGGGGATATTTTACCCCATATTAGTCTGGCAACTGGTTTTCTACTAGAAGTGGTGGTAGAGTTATTGGATATGGTGATTATGGGAAATAGTTCCCATATTAGTAGTATGGTGCAGCATAAGGATCCTAGACTGTATCATAGGGAAGAGAGGTTGAACAGTTACATGTCATTCATCCTATACTTGTGGATAGAGAGGCTTGACCATCAATAGTAAGAGGTACTATTCTTATAGCCTAAACATTATCTAGTGACTTATTTAATACTGGTTCCTCTCATTTCTTTATTTCGGCACAACTTGTGAATGGGTTGAGCTAGTAATTTGAGTTCATGAGTGGGGTGTTGATAATAGATACCCCATTGGGAGTACAGTCTAGAGACATTTGATTGTGAAAGGGGTATTCTCTCGAGGTTGGGGAGAACCATTTAAGTTTGGATCTATAAATACTTGATATGTTAGGATTCGAGCTAATTATGGATTTGGACTGGTTATTAGCATACCGAGCCCACATAGACTATTATTATAGGAGAGTAATGTTTACGTTTCATAAGCATGACAAGTATATTAACCGTGGGGAGTATAATTTCAAGGCGTTCCTTTCATGGCCAGTTCACCAGCAACTAAGAGAGATTAATACCTAGGATTCTAGTTTTTTTTTATGAAGTTGGAGTAAAGAATGGTGTCTTTACACACATGGTGGATCAGTTTTAGCAGGTGTTTCCTGCATAATTCTCTAGTCTTCTACCTAATTAAGATGTGGAATTTATGATTGATCTCATGTCTAAGGATGATGTATTATATATTCCACCATAATTATTGGAACTAACAGAGCATCAATATATCAAAACTCAATTAGTGGAGTTGATGGATAGGGGTTCTATCTACCCAAGTACATCACCTTTGAGTTCTATGCTTTTGTTTTTAGAGAAGGCTGATGGTACTCTCCGCTTGTGTGTAAATTATCAGAAGTTGAACCACATGAATCTAAAGAACCAGTATCCTTGTCCACATAAAGATGATCTATTTTACAAGTTGTGAGGAGCTTTCGTATGTTAAAATATTGACATGAGATCAGCATATCATCAGTTGAGAGTTCAACCTTCTGATATATTGAGGACTACTTTTAGAATAATTTATGGCCTATATGAGTTCATCATAATGCTATTTGGGTTGAAGAATGCACCATCTATGTTTATTTCCATGATGAAAACAATATTCTATCCATACATAGTTTAGTTTTTTGTGGTTTTTTTGGATGAAATATTGGTGTAATCAAAGACTCATGATGATCATGCCCTACATCTTGACATCATCTTGAGTACACTGAGATAACAACACCTTTATTCCAAGATATCTATGTGAATGTTTTTGATTGATTAGGTATACTTCTTGGGTGGCATCATCTTAGAGGAAGGTGTGTCAGTGGACCCAGAAAAGGTGCAGGTAGTTGTTTCTTGGGAGTAACCCAATAATGTTTTCGATATATGTAGCTTTCTAGTGTGAGATAGTTATTACTGAATGTTCATCTAGGAATTTTCTCATTTTTATGCACCAATTTTAGTCCTAACTAGTAAGGGGATAAATTTGGAATAGATTAAAGCATGTGAGAATGATTTCCAAGAGTTGCAGAATCATTTGACATCAACACTGATCTTCATCCTATATGAGTTTTCTAAGGAGTATATTATGTTTTGTGATGCTAATGGGATTGGATAGGGAGAAGTTTTAATGCTGGTAGATCGATTTGTGGCAGATGCATCTCGAAATTTAATGCCAAATGAACCAAACTACCCTACACATGACCTCAAGTTGGATGCATTGGTTTATGATTTGAATATTTGAGGAAAATATATATTTAGTGAAAAGTAAACTATGTATATTGATCATAGGATCTTTAAGTATATGTTTTTATAGTTCTATTTGAATATTTAAAAATGAAGGTGAGTCAAGTATATATAATAATTTGAATTTGATCTAGCATATAAGCTAGGGAAATGAAACAGTGTTATTAAAGGTTTAATCAGGAAGAATTAGACTAAATCTTTTAGGAGTCTAGTGTTATGTCAAAAATGATGACCTCGATGGATAAGATGCATTTTGTGGTTTAGGAGAGTCAATAGTAGATGAATCTAGTATCAGCTTTAGTAGATTCTACACTTTTGGGTTAGAACAAAGACATGAAGTATGAGGATGTAGAGTTTTTGACCTTTATGGAAATAATTAAAGGTGGGGAGACAACTTTAGTGCGGTTTATAGATGAGGATGTGATCATCTATGTCAGTAATTGGTTCGTTGTGCCTATGAGTATGCCAGAGGAGATGATGTGTGAGTTTCATACCTTGAATTGGGTGGAACAACTAGGTGTGAAAAAAATTTACCATGACCTATAATGACATTTTTGAAGGCCAAAAATGAAAATTGATATAAAAGGATTCATAACACAATTCTACACATATCAATGGGTGAAGGCTGTGAATCAACAACCTGATGGTTTATTGCAGTTTTTCCCCATTCTAGAATGGAAGTGGGATGATATTACCATGGATTTTTTGTTGAGTCTCTAAAGGATGCCTTAGAATAATGACGATATTTTGGTGGTTGTGGACCATTTAACCAAGGTAACACATTTATTGCCGATGTGAGAGACTTCCCAGTGGATCAGTTAGGAGACTTGTATGTTCGGGAGGATAGTTCGTCTATATGGGGTACCATAGACTATTGTTTCAGACTAAGACACATACTTTACTTCATTCTTATATAAGGGATTATAGAAGGCACATGGTATACAGGTTCTATTGAGTATGACTTTCTACTCACAGATAGATGGGAATTTGGATCATACTATGTAGGTGCATGTGGATATGCTTCATGCATGTCTCCTAGACTTCAGTGGGTTTTGGGAGAAGTACCCAGCATTAGTGGCGTTTGACTATAAAAATAGTTATCTAAAAACTATTTATATTGAACCATATGATACACTTTATGATAGAGCATGTAGATCACAATTATGTTGGATGGAGGCAGGTGAGTTATTACTTTTGGGACGGATTCTCATATTGGAGACATCAGAGCTAGTTCGCTTGATTTGAAAGAATATAGAAATGGCTTATAGTAGAAATAATTCGTATGATACTAGATGTCAAAGACCCCTAGACTTTATATAGGGTGGTCATGTATTCCTTCAAGTGTATCCTAGGTTGGGTCACCCTATGATGTGAAGATAGGGAAATCTGATGGCCATGTTTTTTGGACCATTTTAGGTTGTTGAGAGAATTAGGCTGGGGGTGCACCAATTGTCTCTTTCACAATGATACATTATTGTGCATGATTTTTTTTCATGTATCACAACTTCGACATTATCACCTCGATCCTTCTCATTTGATCGATGTAGATGTTGTTGATCTTGAGACCAATGAGACCATTAAGGAGAAATTGATACATGTGTTAGATCATAGTGAGGAAGTTTTACGGGTAAAAATACATCGATAGTTTGTGTATTGTGGAAGCATTTCCAATTTTAGGAGAAAACGTGGGAGAGGGAAGAGGATATATGGGATTAGTGGCCATATCTTTTTACATCAATATCTTAGAGATTCTTGGAAGTACAACTCGAGGGTCAGGTATTATACGATGGGGAGATTATAAGAACTCAACCTTTTCTGGAGATATATTGGGCATGTTTTTTGGTATAATTTTCCTTCTGTTAATTACTTTTTTGGATTTTACCTTGGGGTCTGTTTGGATGAAATTTGAAAATTTGGAAGGAAGTGGGTAAGTGCATGGTTGGAACATAGTTTTCCCAAACCGTGCACCCCAATCCAGTAAACCATATGGTCCTAGATATAAGGTATTTTCATATCTAGTTCATCGTTTTTCAAACCATGTTCCTAAAAAAGAGAAATCATGCACCTCCCCCCCCAACCCCTAGAAGAGGCACACGGTTAAGGTGAATAGTTTTGAAAACTGTGAGCCCTAGCCTAGAAAACTATATGAACCCAGATAGAGGGAATTTTCATGGAAACCACATGGTCTATAAAAATGTACACCCAAAAAAGAGAAACCATTAAACTACCCCTAGAAGGGGTGCACTGTTAAGGCATAAAGGTGGGAAAATTGTATGCCCCTACATAGAAAACTGTATGTGGGTTTAAATTTTACCCAACAATTAGATTTTAAAAAACCCAAACCCCCATATTGATCCCAAATCAGACCACACTAAACCCCTAACATTTTCTCATGATTTTGGAGGCTCCTAAATAGATTCCAAGATGTTATGAACTCTGTTCTTTACGATTTTAATCTTGGATTGAAGATCTTCACTCCTCCTTGTGAGTGAATCTCATCCCGAGTGGTTTCCCATCTTTTTCACATTCTTATCCAATTTTTTGGAAGGGAAAATTTCCCATGTTTGATTTATATCTAGATCCAGTTTTAATATATCTTGTTTCATTTTATCATAGATCTAGGATTTGAATCAAGATCATGATCTTTGATGCTATTTGGGTTATTCGATTCAAATTGGGTATATCCATTGGTGAGCATTCATCATCAAACTTGAGGTAGGTGGTCTATTATTCAAATACCAAAGTCTCGGTTTCAATTATATTTATATAATTATAATATTTCTGTTAGTTTATTAGAAATTAAGTTTCTTAAATTGAATTAGTTAATTTGGTAATTAATTAATTAAATAATTTTGAATTGAATAATTAATTGTTGAATTAATTAGGGAATATTGAGAATGTGAATTTAATAATTAATTATTGAATTAATTATGGTATATTGATATTGTTAATTGAATAATTAAATTTTGAATTAATTGTGGGTTATTGAGATTTTGAATTAAATAATTAATTGTTGGATTAATTTTGGTATATTGGTATTATGGTTTGATTAATTGATTAATTATTTAATTAATGGAATGATGTGAATATGAATTTTTGTAATTGGATTAATTAATTTTCAAATTAATTAATGGGTATTGTTTTGATTATGGAATTGATTAAAATGTTTAGTTAATTGTTTAATTAATTAATAGATGGTGTGATTATACAATGTCATGAGAGGGTTAATTTTGATTAACATTGATTGATGTGATGTATGTGAAATTGTGATACATATGATCATTGTGATATTCATGTGTGGGACATGGCCTGCTACAACACAATCCCATAGTGATAAATTGATATTTGTGTGTGGGATACATCCTACTACATCAAAATATCATAGTGATAAATTTATATACGAGTTTTGAACATGGTATGCTATATCAAAATCCCAATTTTGTGATTGTTTGGTTAATGAGTGTGGGACAGAGTCTGCTACATTAAAATCCCATTAGGTCCTAGGCATGGGAAACTATACCCAAAATGTTTTCATTGGACCATGGTACCCATTAGTTGTGTTATAAATTTAAATGAAATGGATAATAAAATCTCATGTGTTATAATGAATTGTAGATTGGTTATGTGATATGGTTTGGACTCCAATATGGGCCAAAGTAGGTGTTGTGGTTCAGGTGTCCTTAGGAACTTGGTGGGTTATGTTGTTTAATAAAGGGTAACTTAATAAATGTGAAATGTTTACTTTATTTCTTTTAATTATTATTTATATAAATACATAAATAGTTTTAACTTGATTTTATTTTATACATCATTGGTGGTGTCCTAATAAGTTGTACTCACACTCTACTCGGGCTGCCTGATTGATACCCGAATAGAATTCATATTTTCAAGAAAATATAAAGGAAAAGGCCCTATGTAAGATGGATTATTGGGATGGAGCATGGATGAGGGAATCAGTCATAGTTCATGACCTACTTGGGAGCTGTCAGTATCTTTACTTTTGGGTTTTCATTTAGACACTTATCACATATTTTGATGTCGAATATCTATTATTATTTTTGGATAATGTATTTCCAATTTTAGTCATCTTGTGATACTGTTTTATTATGGTTACTGGTTATATCATTTTTTATAATTTATTTATTTTCCATACATTTTTTACTCTGATAAAGAGAGTATAGTCTATACATGATCGATATTAGACCCTCGTTGTTGGTCATCACCCTCCGGTGTATAGGGAGGTGCGCTTGAGATCATATAGAGAAATAGATTGGGGCACCGGTGAGTATCACCCAGATCGGTAAGTTATACTATATTAGGACCAAGAGAATCAATTCCAAATTCTTCTTCAGCCTCCAAATGGAAAAGAGTTATGTGTAATATTCAGAATGTTATAATTTTGGCATCATAAAGTTTTATTCCTATACAATATTTTTTCCAGGGATTGAATCTCAGTTGATTATTAAAGTATAATGGAAATAAAATAATAAACTTCATTTATTAACATAATCAAGGTACGTAGTTTGCTTGTATTCTTATGTTAATTTTGGAGATTTGTTCAAAAAAATATTAATTGGATAACCAGTTAATGAATCTTTAACATAGATAGGATGAATTTATATGTATAAAGGAATGTGAATAATTATTTAAAGAATTAAAAGGGAGATTAGTTAGTTATGTGATATTGAATCCACCATCACAAAAATATAGATTTGTGACATATAGTGATTTTTCAATTAATGGACTCAAGTGTGTCATAATGAATAATAATAAAGTTATTACCTATGTATCAAGTTGGTTAAAATCTCATGAATATAACTATCTAGACCTTGATCTTGAGTTTTAATTCAAAATCTATTCATTAAAAATATAGATACATCATCTCTATTTTGAAATAATTGAGATATAAACTGATCAAAAGAGTATGAAATACATAATTTCATAGAAATTGATCAACATGAGGCAAAGTTGATGGTGCAATCTACTCAAGGATTATGATTTCTCAATAAAGTTCCACCTTGGGAAATAAGTTAGAAAATTCATTAATCAAGAAAGATTGTGGATTCATGATAAAAATGACCATTGGAAAGTACATATGGTCAAATTTTTAGTAAGGATATATATGGGAATTATTAGGGAAGTGGGAACATAACTCTGTTCCAAATGAATTCTTGAACAACTTTATTAGAAGATAAAAAAACATTATCTTCCTTATATTGATATTTTTCTGAAGAAAATTAATTTCATGAATAATGGGAATTATTATACTTAATCTATGAATATGGTGTTCTAAAATTTGGAAAGTGGTTATGTATTCCATATATACCATGGATAAAAATTTAATAATTAGATAATACTTATGAATCAAATTTCTCTATACATCTTGGTATCACCAATATGTTTATGGATATGAAGGAACAATTTTTTTAGTATAATATGAAGTGTTAAATTATTGAATATATATCAAGGTGATTGTTTTTCAATAATTAATGGCCGGTAGAAACTATCCTAAGGGATACATGAAAACGTTTCCTATTCATATGTCATAATGGTATGTTGTTACTATGGAGTTTTTCACTACATTTAAGAAGTCTTGTAGAATGAATGATTACATATGGGATATTAATGACCACCTTAAAAAATATGCACACTTTCTCTATATAATAGGTGGTTTACCCCTTGATAATATTGCACAAATCTATATAAATGAAATTACAAGACCAAATGGTGCACCTGTTTTAATTATTTATTATCATGATATATGATTGACATTAAAATTATAGAAAATTATTCATAAAGATATTAATATGAACCTTAGTTTTAGAATCACCTATTACTATCAAAATAATTGGATAATGACCAAAACTTTTCCTATATAAATATCACATCCTACTAAATGAATATCATTTACATAACATGAGGATCTACCCCAAAATTATATAGGTTTATTTCCTTTGGAAAATTATATACATAAAAAACATGTTTGTAAGTGAACCACACCATCTCCCACTTAGTTCTAACAACTATAATCCTAATTAATAGTATTATATCTAATACATTTATTCATAACCTGGGATAAGTAAACATAATAAAGGTTGAGTTATAATACTTAGTAGGGGTAAACAGGGTATATATCTATTATCACATAATCATAACCAAAGCATTAGTATATGATAATATTATTTTAACATTTGAAATTCATGCCTTCTATATAATAGATACAAATCTTGAATCATGTCCTGGTGATTGGTAGTTAATAATAAATTAATCATAATAGAATCAAATAATATGATCCATGTGAGAATAAAATTATCATAATACATAATTTGAGACATACACATAATTATAGAAAACCTTATGTCAATTGTAATGCCCCAAACCCAGAAACCTAGATCTGATGCACTACTTTATAAATTGGAATTATGATAAGGAACCAAATCCTAAAGGACAAAAAAATTTATCTATTTTTTAAAACAAAATTACATTCATGATCCAATAATATATTAAGAAAATAAAATAAAGCATAACATAATTAAAACCTCAATATCCTTGAAACTCATTCATAGGATTCCTCTTCATAACCTAGTAAAAGGAAACATAATATGGGTCAGCTCAAATTCTTTGTAAGGGTAAGTAAAGTGGATTAAATTGTTATTAAATAAGAATAAATCAACTTGGTAAGGTAAATAACTGAGAACACATTCCATTTCAATAACTTGATACGACATAATAAATATGGAAAGGTAAATAACTGAAACACGTGTCATTCAGTCAATAAGATGAGAATGAAATGAATCCATAGATTTTATCATATAAAAATCTCATGGATAATAACAATAATAACTTAAATATCTATGAAAGAAAACCTTAATTATTTGACGCCATGTCTAAGGCATAGGAAAACCTATACTGTTAAGACCTTTCAAAAGATAGTTTAATACTAAGGGTAAAATGCTATTAAATTTTTCTAACCTATTTGTCTCATGAGAACCTGTAGATTCATCTGGGGGCTATATATAGTCTAGGCCCCACTGTTCATTTCCTATCCAAATCATTTCTTATATTGAGTAATAAATTTAATTAGTAAATGACATGACTTATTAAATATCCATATTAAATAAATAATATGTATTTATCAACAATTCCTCATTGGAGGATATTTAAAAAAATGGTGGTGGAAATTGATGAATATAAATACCATTAAAAGTCCATTAAAACATTCTTGAAGAAAATAATCTTTAAACATTCCAAAGTGTCCCATGCCACTTTGAAACATTTTAATCATAATAATCGTGTAGGAATAATATTAAATGAAACTTATAATATCATAAAAATGTGTATATTCATGATATAACATGTTAATGGATCATTATATACACCATATAAAATAAAATAGGTGAATAATATTACAATATGACATAATGAAATGAAATTTAGATGTAATACCATACATTGAGTCTGACATGTCACATGTGTATTTATCTTCCTGAATAATAAACTTAATTTAATTATCAAAATTATTTAGAACCTTTTTAATGTTTTTTATTACTTTTATTTCACTTATTATAATGCTTTATACAACTTCTTAAACAATTAAGTTTACATCAAGTGTTCTGGCCAAATTCGGCTCATGTGTCCAAAACCACTTTAGTATGTCAAAAATGGTCAAAGATATCAATATAAAACATTTTAATAATAATAATAATTAAATAATTATATTATTTATTCATAATTTATACTTTTAAAACCAATCACGAAATATGGTAATGAGAAATGAACTAATGTTACATTCATAGAGACGGTAGGTTGTACGTACGCATGAGTTACATTCCCATTTTTCAATTATATTTATTCAAAGAAGGTAAATAACAATATATATTTCAAAAATTATAATTATATCTTAAATACCATGTTATTTAATCATATATACTTATATATATAATTTTTCTGATGTAAAAGGAATCACATTGTGTTGAGGAGGCGGTAGTCCACATGTCCACAAAAGATGTTATCACTTTTTTTAGTGCGTGAAAAGGGTAATAAATAAAATGATATGTTATATTTAAAAAAAAATTATGTAATTAATATCATATAGATTCCATTTTCATACATCATTTTAATTAAAAGTGTCCTTAATATATTCCATGTAATGTGTGAACGTATCACATTTCTTTGAGGAGGTGGTAGTCCACACATCCGCAAATAATGTTATCTTATTAACACCAAAGGTAATGCATAAAGTTATGTGTTATATAACAATTTAGAAAAGGATTAATGAAACATAAATAACAGATATTTCATATTAAAATATGGTCTTCATCATAATTCCCAACCATGATAGGTGGTAAAGGAAAAAATGAATGACATCATTTCGTGAGGTGGTAGTTCATCCTACATGAATGGTATTTTAGTTACCCATTTTATGAAAGTGTGTGTATTTTGAGATATAATACATAACATAACAACATATAATAAAATTTATTATGCTTATGTAATTATATAATCATAAATAAGATTAATTGAATGTGTGGAGAAAGAAATAAAACATAAATGCACGCTTGTAGAATGTTACCTATTTTTGGGTGACTCTGTTTGTTTTGCACCAAAGGGCTTACTTTTTTGGACATATGACTAAAGTAAGGAATTTAAGTTCAGGGGAGGAATTTTAGGATCTTATTTGGGAAGATTTTGGATGATCAAAAGTGGCTTGAGATGTGTGAGTAGGGGGAAGAGTTAATGCCTTTTATAGTGGAGGATGAGGGGAAATCTTGTAAATGCCAAAAGGTAAACACTATTAGTTGGTATCCCTTACATAATGTGCCTCAAAAATGTAATAATAATGTATTAAATGGGAATTATGGTCAATAAAAACTCACAACACACTAAAATAAAATCATTTTTTGTCATTTGTTTCCATAGTTTTTAAGTTTCATTATTTTTTTCATTTCATTTTTTATTGAAGTTACTAGTTTTCAATCCTAAGTAATTTAACCTTTAAGAATAAATTAATATAATATTTATTATAAAATACAGACCCGTTTTATTATAAATACTATATATATTTTAAAATATAAATTCCAAGTGTGTTAGAAATTAATTTTAAAACAAGCGTGTATAACTCGCAAAAATGCTATTTTAACCTGAACTGTGTTAACAATGTTTTTAATATCTATAGGTCAATATGTTAATTATAAAAGCTAATTTATTCTATTAGTGGACCATATTTTATATTTAATACACATAAAAATAACTTTTAATAATATAGTATTTTTATTATTTTTTTAAACATTTAATAAAATATTTTTTATTTTAAAATAACATTAATGTCAATTTTGATATTATTTATTTAATTTTAATTTAAATACATAAAAATAATATTTTAATTAAAATATATTATGTTCACAGATATTTAAAATAATATATTCATCTAAAAAATAATGAAACATACTAATTCATTAAATTTACTTCCCTTATAATGTTTTTAGCATCCTTTATTTTATTTAATTATTAACTAAATAATCCATGTTTTAGCATTTATTAAAAGTTTAATGTTACTAATTAATATCTAAATAATATAGTTGAATTAAAATGATAAAAAAATCATTTAAATTTTAAAATATTCTTTATAACTGAAACTATGTTTCTTTTTCTATACTCTAAAACGTTATAAATGTTAGAAGTTAGGAAGGTTCGTTTTTTGTCTTTTTCTTCACTTAACTTATTATAAAGGTAACTTTCATAGATTATTATCCCATTAACTCATATATTTCTTAAAAAAATGGGATATGGTATAACTATTGTCATACAATGGATTTTAGAAAATTGTCTAGGTCATTTAGGCCCTTAAGTTAAAGGTTTAGTCCCTTGTTAAACTTAATTTTTACTTAATTATTGTAATTATTGTTAATTACTTTCACGAATTTTTTTGGTCAAAAAATAATTTTATATTATTAGAATAAAAATACAATACATATTATAATCTTTTATCTGTGTTTTTTAAAATTCAATTGATAGATGTGGAAAAATTAAGTTTAAAGCTAATCCTACAGATGTTGTGAGAAAGCAGGTTTTTAAACTGAAAATGTTCAAAAGTGAATTACATATTTTTATATATATAAGATCTAAAAATTATTACAATGGTATAAATTGGATTAATATATATATAATTTATATTTTGTGACTTTAAATCAAATTTATAATTTAATTTAACATTAATAATTATTTGGATGAAAAAGAAATTGTCTACTAAAATTCGGTATTTTTTATTATTCATCAAAAAAATTAAACTTCTCATAAAAATACCAAAAATTAACCCTAATATAATTTTGACATTATAAATTCAAAAATGAAGTTAATTTTGACAAATAAAATTTATAAAAGTGGAAATTTTAGTTTTAAAATAGGTGTTTCATTAAAAGGCAGTAAAACTCAGTCTTGCGTGTAACGCAAGGTAACTGAGTATTGTGTATAGTATAAAATTTACATGGGTTTCTATATAAAAAAATATATAAAAACTATAATTTATTCTAAAATTAATATATTATAATGTCTTGGAGAGTTACATTCTTCCCACATTAATTAAATTTCATCCTTGTAATTTAAACTTGATCTTGGTAATCAAGGGTTTGATATTTGAAAATAAACCATTATTGAAAAACTCAAAGCATGAATAGGTTTACAAACACATATTATTAATGAATGGGAAAATAAAATGTAAATGACACCACCAAACTAGGTTTTAAAATAGGATAACATTAGTGAAAAATTGGATATTTAAGAGAAATCTAACTATAAAGTTCTGATGGAGAGTGATAGAGAACGTGTTATGTTGAAAGTTCATGACCAAAAAGTCATAAAACGGATTTGTGAAAAGGTTCATTAATATAATAAAAAGTGATTATAATAAGACACAATTTTTTTTCAAGACACTTTTTCTAGTTTTGATAAACTATTTCACAGTATAAAATATAAGTAAATATATGATTCAATAATTGTTTCCTTTGTTTATGCCTTGAAATATTTATAATTCATCACTTAGAAAAATATTATTCATATTGTTAAGTAATACATTAATCTCTAAAAACTCATTCAAAGATAAACATAAACAATTTCATAAATGTTCAAATTTTCAAATGGTTATGATCCAACACATTAAGAAAAATGTTCACTGAATTTTAAAAATAAACTTATTATTAATCTAAAAAATCTAAATTAGCTCTATAATCATCACATACCAAACCTTTGAAGACCCTCATCATTTATTCTCTTGAAACATGGTAATAAAAAAATTACCATAAAATCTTATTAGAAACATGCATTCATCCTGATTTCTTAAGTAAGACACATGTTATTGGATATATTCTCTAAATCCAAAAGTGTTATAAACTATGCCAATTTTAGAATAAACCACCTTTTAAACAAACCATTAATCAGTTACATATTAGTTGGTACTATCTAATTGAATTTATCCAAATCATCATCTCATAATTAAAACATCATTATCTCAGTATCAGGAACATATTAAGGGTTATCTTTCCTGTAACCAAGTGTTTTCTAAAAACATTAACTTGATACTGAATCACTTTTCTTGATAACATTCAACATATGATCTCCAATCTTTAACAAAAAGGTACTAAATTATAATCCTCATATATTACATAATTCTTATAACCATTACATCATTGATAAAATACTCAAATGATATAATTATTGAATACAAATATAAGCACATTAATAATTTCTTTTTATCTGTGGTAGTAGCATAATCTTGATCATGATTCATTAGCCTCTTTTGGGGTATATTCCATTTAAACTTGATACATTTATTAGTATAATGTCCTAGATCATTTCAATTGAAACATTATATAATGGGAACATTTTTCTTATCTATTCAATCCCAAGAATATTGTCCTTTTTTAAAATAATAAAAAAACACCCATTATTTCTAATCAAGTACTAGGAAGATTATTTTCCACAATTATTACATGTGGGAAAATAATTCTTTCACTTTTTCTATTTATCCATATTTTTCCCAGTTATCCTCTTGTTCATGTGATTCCCTCCAAATCCATGATACTTATAAAATTATTTCTCTATCTAATTAGTACATGATATTATGTCCTTATATTATGAGAATTCTTGGGAGAATAGTTCCCTTCAAATGATTGGATTAAGACTATAAAATAAATGATCATTCTTACTCTTTTGGTCATATTCATTGGTGTGGTTTATATTCCTTCTCTTAGGTTCATTTTTTTAAATTATTAAATATAATCAATTAGTTCTTATCATGTATAATCACAAAACTTTTTAAATACATAAGATAAATTGAAAATTTTATGTTTATTTAATCTCATAATCATAAGTATGGTTTCTTTGGGATGTTTTTATATAATTATCTTTAAAGTCTATCATTGATTTATTTTTTTTAACTATGTTTTCTTAAATCTATTTTCCATGGTTTCTACTAAACTTACATAAATAAAAACTATAAATCCCAAACCCCATAAACACATAGTCGGTGCATTAATTTATTACATTTGCATGATTACAAGGAATCAAAACCTGAAGGGACAAATAATTTAGTCATTTTGAAAAACTAGATTACATACATGATACCCATAACAAATTGGGAATAGAAAAGAAACCAAAACATAAGTAACATATCAGCATCATTGAAAATCGTTCAAATAATTCCCCTTTATAACCTATATAAAGTTAAAATAACAAGGGTGGTCTCAAATTATCAGTAATATTATGTAAAGAGGATGTAATAATGAATCAAACAGAATAAATCAACATGGAGAGGTAAATAACTAAGAATACATGACATTAAAATAACTTGATAAGGCATAATCAATATGGAAAGGTCAATGACTGAAGCACATTCCATTTAGTCAATAAATTGATAACTAAATTCATCCATAGATTTTATCATATGAAAACATTTTGGATAATAACAATAACAACTAAAATATAAATAAAGGAAATACTTAATTTTTTGACATCATGTCTGAGGCACATGAAAAACTATACCTTCACGACCTTTCACAGTATTTTTTAAAACTATTGGTAGGAACCCATTTAATTTTTCCAACATATTTTTTGCACGAGAACCTATCGATGCATCAAGGGGCTATATAAATTTTGAGAACCACATGTCATTTCCTATCCAAAGAATTCCTTATATCAAGTAATTGATTTCATTTATAAGAAATATTCCCTATAAATTATCCATATTAAAAAACAATATATATTTATTAATAATTACCTTGTGGGGGATAAGTAACAATAAGGGTATTTGATTTTGACAAATGGAAATACCATTGAAAGATCATTAAAACATTCTGGAAAAAAATAATCATCAAACATTCCGAAGTGTCCCATACACCTTTGAAACGTTTTAATCATAATCCCTGTGAAGAAGTAAAATTAAATTAAAATTATAATATAAAATAATAATTATATTTATGATAAAACATGTCAAAGTATCAGTATATACACCTCATAAAATAAACTTGGTTCATAACATTACATTATACCTCAATGAAATTAAATTGAGAAGAAATCTCTTACCTTGATTCTAGCTTCCACGTGTGTCTTTATCTTCTTTAATATTGATCTTAGGTTAACTATTTACTTGATTTAGAAAAAAATTAAATTTTATTATTACTTTTACTTTATTTATTATAATGTTTTATATAACTACTTAAACAATTAAGTTTATGTCATGTGTTTCGATAAATTTTAGTTCATGTGTCCAAAACGAATTTCATAGGTAAACTATGGTCAATGAGGTAATTATAAAATAAAATCTGGAATAATAATAATGAAATAATTATCATATTTATACATAAATTATACTTCTAAAACTAATCATGAAGTATGGGTATGAAAATGAACCAACGTTACAATCATGGAGATGTCAGGTCGTACGCACGCATGAGTATGTACCCATTTTTTAATGATCGTTATAGAAAGAGTGTATGTAACATTATATATTTTTATAATTAAATTATATAATAAAAACCATGTTTTTTAATCATATAAACTGATATATAAACTATTTTGATGTAAAAAAATCACATTGATTCGAGGAGGCGGTATTCCACACATCCATGAACGACGTTATCACTTTTTTTAATGTGAGAAAAGGGTAATAAAGAAAATGATATATAATATATTTCAATAAAATTAATTATTTTATAAAAATAATATATATTTAATTTAAGTCACATTAGTTTAATTAAACTTATCCATGATACATTCCATGTAATATGTGAATGTATCACATCACTTTGAGGAGAATGTGGTCCACACATCCACAAATAATGTAATCGTATTTACACCAAATGGAAAAATAAAGGTATGTGTTATAAAAAAATTATATAAGTATGAAGAAAACACAAATATCATCTATATCATATAAAAAATGGTTTTTTTCATAATTCTCAACCATGAGAGTATGTAAATGAAAAATGAACGACATTGTTTCGTGAGTTAGTAGTTAGTCATATATGAATTGTAATCTCATTACACATTTGAGAGATGTGTGTGTAGGTGTGGGTCGAAGAATTAAAAAAAAATATACCAATACATTTAGTATAATTATGTTATTATATAATCATGGAATAAGAAGGAATTAATGGGTGGAGAAATAAATAAAAAATAAATGAATGTTTGTAGAATGTTACCTCCTTTCAGGTAACTCTTTTTGGTTTTCACCAAAGGGATTTCCTGGTTTAAATTTATTCCCAAAATGAGGACTCTGTATTTAGGGGAGTTATTTTAGTATAATTTTTGGGTATATTTTTTTGATCTTAATATTCTTGAGTGATGTGATGAAGGGGAAAATTGAATGGCACTTTATAGTGGGGGTGAGGGTATTCTTGTATATATAAAAAGGTAAAAACTATTTGAAGGTATCCATTACCTCATGTTCATAAAAAATTGAAAAAAATAGATTAAATGGTAATTTTGGTCTATATACACTCACAGCACACAAAAATAAAATCATTTTTATCATTTTTTTCTTAAACTTTAAGTTTCATTATTTCTATCATTTTAGTTTTTACTAAAGTAACTAGTTTTCTATCGTGAGTAATTTTACCAATAATAAAAAATTAAAGTGAGGTTTATTAAGAAATATAGAGACACTAAGTTATACTTATTATATATAATTTACAAAACATAAATAACATGTGTGTTAGAAATTAATTTTAAAATAAACGCGTGTAACACACAAAAACACTACTTTAACCCGAACCATGTTAAAAATGTTTTTACTATCTATTGGTCAATATGTTATTTACAAAATCATATTTGGTATGTTAATAAACCATATTTTAGATTTAATAACACTTACAAATCACATTTCAAAATATAGGATTTTTATTAATTTTTAAATCATTTGTTAAAATATCATTTATTGTAAAATAACATTAATGTCAATTTTGACATTATTTATTTAATTTTAATTTAATTATAAAAAAACAACAGTGAAATTTAAATATATTAAGTTCAAAGTAGTGTAAAATTATATATTCATCTAAAAAATAAATAAACGTAGTAATTCATTAAATTTAATTCCCTTCTAATGTTTTTTCATCATTTATTTTATATAATTATTAACTAAATAATTCATGCCTTAGATACGGTTAAGTGTTTAATGTGACTAATTAAACTCTAAAAATTATATTTAAATTATCATTATAAAAAAAATCATTTCAAAATAAGATTTATTATCAAAACTATGTAGCTTCTTCCATAATCTAAAGCTTGCTAAATGTTAAAGGTAAGGAAGGTTCCTCTTTGTCTATTTTTTACATAATTTATTATATAGGTAACTTTAATAGAATAGAATCCCATTAAATCATAAAATTACAAATAATATGTGATATTTTACAAATATTGGAAAAAAATTCTTTTTTACAAGTTTTAAGGTCATTTTGGCCATTAAGATTATGGTTTAGTCTCTTATTAAGCATAATTTTATCTTAAACACTGTAATTAATTTTTAATACTTTCTCTAATACTTTGGTTAAAAAATTATTCTCACCCTTTTAGAATATAAATATTATACTTATTACAAATTTTTATTTCCATTTTTACAAATTCATTTCACATAAGTGGAAAAATTAACTTTAAATCTAATCTCGTAGACGTGGTGAGAAAGTGGGTTTTTAAAGTAAAAATGTTTAAATTTTCATTAAGTATTTATATAAAAATTAAATATAAAAATAATTACAATGACATTCATTGTATTAATATATATATAATTTACCTATTTTCATTTTACAAGAAATTTAAAATATAATTTAACATTACTAATTTTTTAGACGAAAAAGAATTTTTCAACTAAAATGTTGTATTTTCATTATTCATTAATAGATGAAACTTCCCATAAAAATAACAAATATTCACCCTAATATTATTTGGAAATTTATAGTTCAAAAATGAAGTTTTTTTTTAAAATTAAAATATATGAAAGTGTAAAAATTTATTTTTAAAATGGGTATGCCATTAAAAGGTGGTAAAACTCAATCTTGAGTATAATGCAAGCTAACTCAGTGTTGTGTGTATCTTAATATTAGGATGATGTTTCGTATAAAGAAATATAATAAAAAAATAAAATTTATTCTATATTGAAAATATTTTAATGTCTTTCGGTGCTATATTAATAATACCCATGAATACATTCATAACATGTTATTCTTAGGATAACCACATGTGTACCAACATCAAGTTCGGGACAAACTCCTGTGTACCCTATTTTTGGTATAGGGAAACATCTCATGTATCCTTTGAGATCATTGATCATTATCAAATTCATTGGAGAGAGATATTGATCACACCCATCACATAATTGAAATCATACATATGTGTTCCATAAGATCATAAATTTTTTTTCATATCATAACCCCTGAAAAGAAATGGTTTTATAAAAATTTCATCATATAATAACCCAAGGAAAAGAAATAGGTTTCATAAACATTTCATCATTTTATCATAATGTAACCCATGGAAAAAAGGAATGTGTTTATTAATCATATTTTCCTCATAAACATAAACCATCAAGATAAATAATATAGATGGTAATGTTGGATCATAACCCCAATAAGTCTTAAGTAGTATAAAAGTATGTAATCTTATATGGAAAATTATTTTGAAAGATAAAATGGAACATTTCCTTAGGATAATAACTATTCCATTCTGAATCCGCTTATTTAAAATCTAAAAAATTCTAAAATACTAGGTAAATCATTTTCTTTTCAAATAATAACTAAAACTTATAAAGGAACCATCAAATAATTATGCTTCCATAATTGTGAGAATGTATGTTCATTCTGTATAGGTTAATGGAAATATTGCTTTTGCACTTCTAAAAAAATAAATTACCTCATTTGTAAAATTATAAGAAGATTCCTTTTGAAAAACTTTATTAAATTTAAAAAATGTGTAAAAATCACATTAAAAAAATAAAATTATAATATTTAAAACATTATTTAAGTCATTTTTTGAATACTTGGATATAGGAAAGGATGGTTTTTTCGATCGATGACTGAAATAAAGATGATTTTACATTAAAAAAATATTTTATATCTCTTGAGAACATAAAGAAATTAAAATAAAATTAAAGCATATATTTTTAATAAATAATAAAAGGATAATAAAATTCATAAGTTTCATGATATCTTGATCATAAGTTTCAACATAAAAAACATAATCACAGGCAATCCAGATAAACAATAAGACTATAATGTAAACCCTTTAACACATTGGTAATTGTTGAATCATAAGTACCATGAAATAGATAGAATTATATGGATATTTTAATCTAAATAATTTTCATAAGAATAATCATAGAAGTAATTCATGTGTATTGTATACACCACAAAATAGAAAAAGATGGTTTATAAGGCATGTTCCCCACAAAAATTAAAGTGAGACAAAAACCACTTACCTTGAGTTCCTCTTACATCAAAATAATTCTAACATACTTTATAATAATTTAAAATTTATTAAAATTATATAACATAATAAGATACATTCCATTTATATCATATATATAATTCATGTATTCCATAATGGTTGAGATAAAAAATGAATTACAATATTCATAGAGACAATAGGTCATACGTATGGATGAAAGTTTTTTTTGAATAATAGAATTAATGAAAGGTAAAAAATAATTCACCTTTTTAGAATAATTATTATATCATATAATTTATATATATTATTCATATTCATTCTATTTATCATATATATATATATAATATAAGTGAAAAAAGAATCACATCATTTCGTGGAGGTGGTTATCCCCACGTATACACGAGCAATGTTATTGTTTTTTCCATCCATTTAGAAGGTAAGAATGTAGATATGATATTATAACTTCAAAAAAATAATTATATAATGAATATTATATATAAAATTTATACCCATCATACTAACCATTCATGAAAGATACTTATAGAACATGGATTGTTCCGCTATGTGGAGACAGTAAGTCATACTTACACTTGAGGGAACTTTCTCTATCCATTTGATTTAAATAGGGTGGAAAATGGTTGTTTCATAATCATAACAAAATTTATGAATATTATGTATGATGAATTTATTATTTTATGATATATATCACATATTTATAAGATATAAAAGTTTAAATAAATTGAAAGACGTCGGTTAAGATAACTAATTGTCTTTTGGGAGGCCACCTTTAAATCATTTCATAAGGAACATAGGGTTGGCCTTTTGGAGATATAAACACCTAAAAACAAGTACAAGGATGTTTAAAACTCAATTTTTAATTGTATGGTTTATTTAGATATCTCAATTTGTGGTGAAGAATAAAAAGAAGGGGTGTACTTCTATAAGAAGGGAGAGAACACACATGGAATTTCTTAATAGATTAAATTATAATACAGTCATTCTAAAACCAAATGGTTCCCAATGGCTTATAAAAAGACCTATTTTGAAGTATTATACCATATATTATCTTATTTTTATATTTTAATAAATTTATGATTTTTATAAAATATTATTAATGTCAATTTTGAGACTGTTATTTTGATATAACTTAAGAGTAAAAAATAAAAAAAATTAATATGAATAAAATTATTTAAAATAGAACTAGTATTTTATAATTGTCTAAATAATAATTGTAACATATTAAGCTACTCAAATTATATTACTTTTAAGTTTTTATAATTAATTTATTTTATTTTCTAATTTGAGAAATATTACATTGGTGTTGCATATGTATTTAAGGATATTAAATAATTTCAAAAAAAATATAAATTTTAGCCACGAAAATAATATCATTAATATAAAAATTAACATTATTACTTTCTCATAACTATTTTATCACCAATGTGAATATATAAAAGATACTTAAAACTAAGAGAGTGGCCCTTTGTAACTTTCATTTATATAAATATTATAAATTTAATTTTAATGGAAACATATCCATTAATAAAATAAACTTTGATCCTAAGGTGATAGGGGTAGAATTAAATTTATCCAATAAGAAATAAGAAGAAATTTAATTGTCTTTTTACTTAGTTTTAACCAAGATTAACCCGATTTACCCTTTACCGAGGTGATATATTATACTATAGTAACTTTTCATACTAAAAATGTAAAAACGGAACTATATACCAATTTTAAACCCCCTTATTCTATGTATGTGAATATTTTTATCAAAATTATCAACTATATTTAGAAAAAATTAATTTTAATGTATGTACACAAAGCAAGACTAACACCGCTTATTAGTAAAATACAGTTTTTAAGTATAAAAATGAGTTTATTATGATCTCATGACTAGAAAAATATTATATGAATATTTAAAACATTTGATTGAATATATAATATATAAAAATTTCATTAAAATAAGTCCCCAATAGTGGAAAAATTTAATTATTATTATAAAAATACATTTTAGGCATAAAAATAGTTTTTTAGAAAAATATCTTCTTTATTTTCAAATAATTTTTATTTTTATTTCTAATTAATAGATAAAAATTAATTAATTTTATAAATATTTATTACATAAATTTTTATAGTAGACTTAGTAATATTAATACCTTAGTTTTAAATAGCTAGGTGAAAACAATTAATAATAATTTTTTGATAGAATAGAGTGATTTGTTTAAACTCGTTGTTTTATATAATGCTTGTAATCAAAGAAATAAATTTATTCAAAAAAAATCATAAAATATCATTGTGTTATATTCTTACCCCACTAAATTGAATCTTTCTATTTAAATTCATCACTTTGATACAAATAAATGAGTATATCTATGTCTCAATATATCCTCAGTTTCCCACGTAGCTTCCTAAAATTGTTGATTTTGAAAAAAAATGACCAGGTGAATTGTTTTATTTTGTAGAACCCTCTCTCTATGATTTGGAATCTCTACTGGTTATTCCTAAAATGAGAGATCTTTCTCCATTGGTATTTCCTCTGGGTTCCTTACATTTGAAGGATCATGTATACTTCCTCTAAAGAGATACATGGAAAACATCAGAAACCTGGAGAGATATTTGATGTAAGTGTCACACTATAAGATACTAACCCGACACGATTATGAATTTTGAATGGATTGATATACCTAGGGATTAAATTTTTCTTATTTTAAAATAAAATCACCTTATTCTAGGGAAATATTCATAGTATCACTTTTTTACCAACTTCAGAACTTCAAATATTTCTCCTGGTTATCATCGTAACACTTTTCCCGAATTTGATATGCCATTATTTGCTGCTGAATGGATATAAACTTCTCTCTATTTTACATAGTTAGTTTGGATCCAAAAATAATTCTTTCTATAACTTAATTCTTTCACATTGGATTTATACACTTTCTACCATATAGGGATTCATAAAGATCCATTTTAATGTTAGAGTGAAAGATATTAATTGTATGAGAATTCCACTAAAGGATGGTGTTGATCTCAAACACCTTTGAATTACATAGAGAAATATATCAACATGTATTTTAGAGATTTAATTTTTCTTTTAGACTACATATCTTTCTGAGGATTATACACCATATTGAAAATTAATTCTATATATAAATCCTATTGAATAAATCACCAAAAATTATTGGTTAACCTCATATCTTGGTCAGATATAATGTAATGTGGTTCTCCATGAAATATTACCACTTTATTAATATATATCCTAATAAGACGATCATGATTCAAGTATTCTCTAATGGTAACAAACATTGTATGGTGATTTACTATAACCAAAATAGAATTTTTCCCTTCAACCATTTTGTAAAGTCTAATAAAAAAATCCATGGTGATGTTTTCTCATTTCCACTCTAGTATGGGAAATGGTTTTAACATCACCTTATACTTTTTCTCTCATCATTAACTTGATAAAATACTAATCATCGAGATAAAAACATAGAAATATCTCTCTATATATAGTCCCCCCATAAATAATCTTTAATATATATATACATCTTCATAAATCCTGGATAAATAGATAATTAAGAACTATAAGATTCACCCAAAAACACCATCAAAACATGTATGGAGTGACACAAAAAAAATTCCTAAATCTTATGAATCCAGCATAATCAATTTTGAACTCAAGAATATTTCACACATTCTTCTACAGCTCTATATCTTCTATCTACACCTCTTTAATCCTCACTTGGATTGATGGTTGAACACTCATTTGATCCAGATAATAGTTTTCTCCTTCCTTAAATATTTTTAACTCCATCTATTTAAAATTTAAGAATATTGGATCTTTTTTATCATCTTTCTAGGAAATCTTGTGTGATACTTTTGGGTCAAATTATTGGACTCCTTTTTTCCATTCCTAAGGTTATAATGTATTAATTAGTTATAATATTTAACCATATCTAACAATTTTTTATGGAACATAATCATCTTTTTTGAGTGAATATATACATTAATATTTTTTGATCAGTATATATATCACACCTTTCTCCAAAAAGATAATCTATCCAAATATTTGATGAAAATATTACCATATCTAACTCTAAATCGTGAGTCAGATAATTGTTTTCATGAATGATCAATTTTCCTAAGACATAAGCTATAACCATATAACTTTTCCTGAGGACACATCCCAATATATTCTTCGATTCAGCACTCACTACAACAAAATTGACTTATTTTAGTGATTTTTTTTTATTTTTAGGTGGTTTAAACTACCAATATATGGTTCTATGATGGTTTCTAAAAAATACTACTGAATTTGGCATTAGAATCCAACTCTCATAGGTTCCATCCATTTAATTGAGGTTTCTAGGAACCACTATAGAATTTGTTTTTAGAGGTGGTTTTCCTTCCCAAAAAATGAATAGGCATCATTATAAACTCATTAAATCCTAATATTTGACAATCACATACATATACTTATGTAATAAACTACCATTCTATGTTTTTATATCAACACTTGAATAAATTTTACTAGGGGAACTACCCTATAAATAGAAAAAACTATAATAGAGGAAATATCTAGTTCTTAATATAATATATAATGTTATAAACTAGATCTATATCTTAGTTATTTTGACTTCCCGTGATATAGACAATGTTGATCTGATCAATCAAACATGCATGTGATCATCATATAAATCAATAAAAATATTACAAATAACCCCATCTCACCTGCAAAAGAGTCTTAATAAATAGCCTATTTTATTTCATAAAAGCATCAAATAATAATTCAAATCAAATCCCATAAAGTGAAAATGCTTATAGAAAACCTCACACAAGAGTCTCTCAACATGGGTGATCAAATCTCTAGGAAAACTAATTTTATATAATTCTATCTAGACCATTAAAATAAACCCATAATTCTCTATTTTATAATCATACATGGAAAAAAATTTGAATCAACGCTTTTAAAACAATGTATTCTAGAATTATAAATCGATTTAAAACCTAAAAATCTCTTTAAATGAAAAAAACCCTTTAAAATGGTTTAAATCAACTGGAAATAAAAAAGGAAAAACCCCATATTTTTATCTTCAAATTCATTGAAAATTGTATATTTTTATTCTTCACTAATATTTTTCTTACACAGTATGTAAGATCAAAATAAAAACACGAAATTCATATTAAATACCCTAAGAAAAGAATGAAATTCATTGAAAACATTTCATAACCCCATAATGGGTTACATACAAAGGTATATATTAATTAGAAAATTATTTTAAAAAGTTCAATAATTTTATGAAAAATAAAAGAAATGATTTTCACAAAAACACCCAACTCAATCAACTAGAAACAACTCACCGTCAATAGTGGAATCATAGCCTATTATTGAAATGACTTCTTGTCTCGTTCTTGGTTTTCAGCCATGAAACACCCAACGGCTCTATATCCAATGATTGATGGACCTGCTTTCCAAATCCAGGCATTCACCGGATGGTCTGACCAGCGACTCTTAAGAACTCACATTGGTCGAGAGGATGGGAAGTCGGGCTCATCACACCCTTTTTGGGGGGGAATTATTGCATGTTCTGGGACTCCCTTATAGATTTAAGATGTATTCATATGTTCGCGAATCTTTGGTTTATACACAAACATAGTATCCACAGATTCAACCCTGGTGGGCAACGGTCAACTGGACGTAGGGGTTCGGAATCATTTATTCCTAAGTTTTACCATCCCTCATTGGATTAATGACCCCGAAGGGTTGGAACTCGATTGAGGCAGCACTAGGAGTGGCATGGTGAACCGATGCGGGGATGATCGGATCGACCAGTTGTTGGGCTTGAACCTTAGGAAGGCTTCCTACATATCTTGTCTAGGAGGCAGGGATCAAAGTCCACGTAGTTCGGATAAACAGATTAACATCATGCTGGATGGGGGGATACATTTTAACGTCATGTTGGACGAGGGTGTAACTTGACATGAAAAACGATCGAGTGGTGGGCTTGAACCTCGTGGTGGATTCTCACGTACCATGCCTTAACATGGATCAAATTCCCCGTAGTTCACTTTGGCTTGGGGCTTATGCTCTAGGGCAGCCCATAATGATGGATTGGGGATTACACTCTGAGGAGGCCCATAGGATGATGTCATGGTCGATGCTTACTCTAAGCCTACGTGAGTCGTGCTCGGTGTGAGAAACAAGAGGCAGTAGGGACTAGAGGATCACGTCGCGAAAGGTGCATCCGTGAGAAGCGGAGTGGGTCTTACGCATGAAGGCAGCCCAGAATGATGGATTGGGGCTTACACTCTAAGGAGGCCCAAAAGGTTGGGGCTTACTCCAAGATGGACGCCCGTAGCAATAAAGCCCAGTGGGAGAGGGAAAGGGGGGGTGCTCCTGTCCCCATATCCTCTCTTTCAGTCCATGAGGGCTTCCTTCTAATGGGTATTTTAATACCCCTGAGGAGACCTGGACAAGTGGAGGGGCAGAAAAGGGATTTCGGGGCTCAGACTCCACATTACCGTGGGAATGTGAACCCAGGAATGCTTTAGGAATCTGCTCAAGGGTCGGGGCAACCCCTTTGCCCATGTTTACTGTGGGTATGTGAACTCAAAATGGCGCACTGATGCGCCTGAAAGTTATACCACGCGGATTCGGTGGCTCTGGCGGAGGCCTCGGCTCGGCGCCGATGAGTAGGCCAATGAGGGATTCGTGGAGGACCTGGCTGGATTGGAAGGATTTTACCTGGCCTTGGAAGTGAGAACCCCGAAGTATTTGGCTAACCACTGATAGGTATGGGTGGTGGCGCCCTTCGTGTGGGGAAGTGCCACGCTGCTGGAGAAGCCGTCCACGAACCAGGGTAGTCCGCGGACTGATTGGCGTCCCGCGAACCAGGGTGGTTTGCGGAATTAGGTTCAATCTGCGAACCATGCTGGTTTGCGGCTTCGGGTTCAATCCGCGAACTAGGGTGGTTTGCGGTTTGAGGCTCAATCCGCGAACCAGGGTGGTTCGTGGAGGGTTCTAGCCAGGCAGTGGCGGCCAAGGGCGGCGTCGATCGGAGGCTTGTTGGTCGGGGCCTCGCCCCTGGAGGAGGGTGCTACGCGGTACGACGGATGGGAAAAGATGCATAAACTCTTTGGTCCGTGGGGAAGTCATCCGCAGAGGGGGTATGGTTTGTTGTTCTCCCTTTTTTATTATTTAGGTTCACGATTCACCAAATTAATATGAGTTTTTCAATTCCTTCTTAATTCATATACTTGTTGTGGTTCGCGGGTGGGAATTTCGCTGTTTGCGAAATCCGAAGCCTTCCTTCAACCGATCTCCTTCCTCCGAATCTGATTCCAGTTCTCCGATCCTTGTTCTCTGATCCTTGTTCTCTGATTCCTTATTATTTCCCCCTTGGTCTCCTTTTATAGAGAGGGTAAAGGAATGTATATGTGGCCATCCGGCACCTTTTGCGGAGGCCCATAACCAAATACCCGGTTCACAGCTGACTTGGTAAATCCGCAGTTCGCAGTGGGTATTGATCGCTCCCCTCCTTCCGCGAGGTGAACTTAGGGAGTGCTCCGTGGCTACGGAGGGTTCCGCCTCCACTCCGCGAATGATAGCGGGTGCAGATTGAGCCGGTCGACGCGGTCCGTGGTTAGGGAGGTTCGTGATGGTGAATCGGACTAGCACCCATCCTACCTCGCGACCGCGGAGGCTCTCCGCCTCCATTTCGCGAACGACAATGGTTCGTGGAGGGGGGGTTCCTTGCGGTTCCTGGCCACATTATTCTTCCATGGACTGGTTCACGGACCGGTCCTTTGTGTCTCCTCTTTGATTATTTTTCCCCAATTCTTTGGGGAATTTGGGTAAAACTTCCTTTGTGGGTTTTTTCAGGACCCTACAAATTCCCCCCATCGGAATGAGGTCCGATCGGAACGAAGAGGAGGCCATTCCGATGTAAAGTGGTCCTGAAACTAAGATGGTTTGTGGTAGAAAGGTGGACCAGGTAGGGGACCATGCCTATAACTACGGGGAGCCCTCACTTGTCCTTTATCGAATTCTTCGCGAAACTAGAGATCCTTCACCTCCGCGTGTTTTCTCCTTTGCGAAGTGCCTCTTCCGCGAACCGGCAGCAGCCTCCGCGAACCATTTCTTCTTCGCGGTCGCCTTCACCCGCAAACCAACATCCCAACTGCAAACCATTACTCTTAATTAATTAAAAAGTAAGTGATGATGGGTCGTGGAGGAACTTTCTTCGTGGTTTCGATGATCTGTGGACTAAATATCTCTTGAACATTAAAAAGTATCTGAGTCTTCCAAATAAACCTGGGATTGAACTTCCGTGGAGCAACTTGGTTCGCGGCTTCCTGGCCAACACTCCGCGGGCCAGGGCTTTGCGAACTGATTTTTGCGAAGGGCTAGTTCGCGGGACGATGTCATCACGAACCATCCTCCAAGGCCTCCTTGCGGATTTGGTTGTGAAGGCTCCTTAACCATTCATTTTGGTTATTCTTGTCTAGATTTTTATTCCAAACTGATTTCTCTCATTGTGCAGGGAGAAAATATGGTTCCCCCTCGTTTTGCGCTGAGGCCTGCTGTAGATCCCCTCTCAACTAGTGATTAATGCCTGAAGGACATGGCTGACTCTGTTCAAGATGGAGTCTGACATTCCCTACCGTATTCATTCCTTGCCGACCGGCTCTCCAAATCAAAGTAGGAATATCCTTTTTCTAACAGCCTTCCTACATATGGGTTCGGTTTATTGTCTGATACCTCTATTTCGGAACCCTCCCGTGATATTAATCCCGAAGCATGGATATTTACCGCCACTATCCCCCAGTTTGTGATACCTACCGACGGGCGGCCTACCTCGAGGGGTACAGCTGTCGGATCTGTGTTGAATCACCTTCCCGTATCTCCGACATGAGAACCATCTAAATATGAAGGAACAATCCAATGTTATCGGATTATTTCCCGCAGTGCCATGGTAAGCGACCAGCATGGATGGCCGGCGACTCGGGATCTCCGACCGGGAGGAGCATTTAAGTCGTTAGATTGGGGGTGGCCCTTCTGGGTTCGTCAGAGCTGCACAGAATTTGGGGTAGAGTTGTGAGTCGTGGGCTTGTATGAAGCCGCCTGGGTGTCCCAAACCTATACCCACAGGCCTCACACCCTCACCAAGAAACTTATGAGTCTTTGGATCCCAGACCCCAACACCTTCCATCTGGTCCATGGGGAAGTGGGCATTAGCATGTGGGACGTCTTTCAGATTTCGGGGATCCCTGTTATTGGGAGTATGTATGATGAGTTCCTGCCTCCTTCCTCTGTGTGGGAGAATGAAGAGAAGACTCCCCCCTTAGTGAAGCATCTCATTAACCAGGCTCGGAAGCACGTCTCCAAAACAGCTCGTCTTATACCGTAATTGGTCACGACTTTCGTGAGAAAGAAGAAATATGACGAATCTGCGGCTCTCCCACGCAAGCCCACGACTTTCCCTACGATGGATTCTTGTAAGCAGGGGAAGCTATTGGCTGAATTTGGAGCAAGGCGATTTTCGTGGCTGGGGCTGGGAGCTTATTCCAGATGTCGATCGATTACTCCACCTAGCAGTTTTTCTGGCCATGTTTCTAAGTGGCTGGTTATTACCCGTACATGAGGTTGGTGGTGTGCGGGTCACTACTTTTGTCATAGTGGCACACTTGGCTACTGGTAACGTTATCAACCTAGTTGTTCTAGTACTGGCCAGTATTTACCGGTTACTTGGTAACATTACTGACGGGAATCGGCCAAACCGAGTGGCCAGCCCTTTCCAAGTCCTCTGGGGATGGTTAAGCGTACACATCAAGAACTACTACACCTTCATAAACCCTCTTTAGATTTTGGGCACCACATTCCGAATGTACCTGCAACTGACCAGTGGGGTTATGCCCAAAGAGTGGGCGACCCAAGAGAAGGATACTCAACAGACGGTTTCGAATAGGCGTCTACTATCAAGTCAAATTTCGAATTATGACTATTTCAATTTTCATCTATTTTCTTCTCCGGTTGGTGCAATTACGAACACCATAACAGAAGATTTTATCAAGAGGGGCTACCTCCTCTCCCTCCGAGAGGGTATTCTGGTGGCTCGTATTGGTGTGGAACTGATCTGCGAGGGGTACGCGCCTTGCCGATTTGGGTGTCAATTTGGATGCGTCCAAGCACAGTGTCCTCCCGCACTTAATAGTGCCCGCGAGAACCGTCATTTGATGGCGGCCAGACAACTATGGTTAATGTTTACCTGGGAGGATACCGGCTCTGAGGTTATGACCCCCACGCTTGCGGACGCCATGCCTTTCTTATCCAAGCATTATGCAGACTCCGGGGTACAATCATACCCAAATGGCCAGCTAGGGACATTAGTGCCCACCATCTCAAGTCCCAAACTTTCAAAGGGAAAAAGGAAGCGAAAGGAGGATGGTGCTCCGACTAGGCCGGGAAAAATCCTTCGTCACCCAACTGTTCTCGTGCTTCCGGGCAAGATTTTAACAGACATGGTTGTATCCTCTCACTCCCTCGAAGCTGCTTGAAGGGGGTTGACTATCCCCACCGATGCCGCCTTTCCAATGTCTTGGGGCCAATGGGACGAATTCAAATCCCAATCAGCCTTTCGCAATCAGTACCCCCGTATTTTGTGGCAGTATCTTCAAGAATCAGAGGTAGCTTTTGACGGTTTGGGCTACATATCTTCTCCCGCTGACATTCTTTATGACGCGGACCCCGAGAGGGCCGTACGATATCTCCGGGACCTTGAGGTCTATATTCACGCACGCCGGGGGTATGCAGTGTTGACCCATCGAGTCCAGGCCATGCTGCACCCGATTACTGATGAGGAGGAAGAAGGAAGTGACCGCTCTTCATGGGGAGATGATTTCGATGATCTCCCTATCACAGCATAAGCAAGGGAATTCCCCTCCCTTCTCGTGAGGTCCCATCCACATGTAGCCCCAGAGAGTTCTAGGGCGGTGGCGGGATCCATAACGCGGCCACGGACATTAGCACTGTTACCAGCCTCTACCTCCACCCGACCTTCTCAGGTTGATCCTCCCCAGTCGGCGATTCATGCCATGGCATCATTCCTGGATGCTTGGAGGATTTGGGATGACCTGAGGTTCAGTGGTTCGGATGAGGAAGTTTGGGCGTTTCTTCAAACAGGCCCTCTTAAACTTTCGGGTATCGGGACGATCTTCGCTCCACCCCACTTGCAGTTGGAAGAGGATTTAGATGAAATAGTCGCCTCATTAAAGGAGATGGATGCGTACATTCATTCATTCCGGAATCGTCTCCATGGGAGCATTCGGGTGTCTATGATGATTAGATGTCACGAATTGTCCGACCCTGAAGAAGAGGTTGCTCTGCATTCCCATTCTGACTTCTCCCCCCCTTTGTTGTGGAGGTTCTAAGGATTCTTCCTTTTATTTAGGGTGACGAAGAATCTCAGGGGATGATTACTTCTCCGAAGTATACCCCTCGTGGTACTGCGGCGGGGGAGCATGTGCTTTCGCCCACAAGGGTCACTGAGGAAGGATCCCCGGGCGCAGCTGAGATCATGGAGGCAACCATCACAGATTTAGCTAGGGTCTTTCCTCCTCCCGTCCCTTCCAGAATTTTGGGCGAACTATCCCCTGGGAAGATCCATAGATGGCAATAGGAATTTCATTTATCAGAATGGCTCAAACAGGGAACGTCGGGTAATCATGACATCTCGTTTGCTCATTCGCCAACTTGAATTCTTACACTTCGTCAGTCGTTAACTGTTTGACATATGTTGCAGGACCACTCAGGGATCTCGTTGTGGATGCCCAAGTGGTTCTACCTTCTGCCTCTTTGTCTCCTATGGAATAACCCGTAACCACGCCTGGGCGCGACGAGATGGTGAGCCCTGCCGGAGGGGCCAGCGATATGGACACTTTACTCTTGCCTTTATCAGTCATAAATATGCCAGAGGAAGAACCACTGGTATCTGAGACCCTTGCTGATTAGATAACTTTTTCAATTGCAGAGGACGACGGGGCGCCCATGATCGCTGAGGGGGCTCCAGATCTGACGGAGCCAACCGCCCCAGGTTCAACGGATCCCATGATAATGGAGGAAGAGCCTGCCATTAATCCAGTTGTTGGGAACCTGGAGTGGGCAATTATTTTGTTCATTGGGGGAGTGATTTCCTCGAGCTTGGTCTCCGTGGGAAACCTCTTGGGGACGGATTTAGAGACTACAGGCCTTAGGCATGGCCTCAGGCCCTGGACCCCTCTGGGGGATCCTCAGATTCCCTTGCCTATCGAAGATGTGGCATCCTCTTCGAGTGGCTGTTGTGGTAGTGTAGAGCTTACGGATGCAGATGCCTCGTTGATTAGGAGTAAGTTCCTCGGTCTCCTACTACTGACTACTTTTTCTTTCCTTCTCTAATTAGGGGTACTCATCTGTCTTACTGAATCTCGACTTCAGGACCGCAACCTCTGGCGCTAACAATGGTTTCGCCAGACCCGGCTATGCCTATGACCACAACTATCGGGGTCGAAGCTGCCACAGTGCCAGTGTTTGTGGGTGAGGCCGCCTTGGGTCCCTCCTTGGTGACGTTCATCCCCGAATATGTGTCCTCATCTGGGAGTGATTCAGAGCCCGATCAACAAGTCATCTCCATCCTTCGACCCACTTGTCAAAGGGCTTGGGAGAAAATCTGGAGACTGATCTCTCAAACGCCCTTGGTCGAGATGCCGACCAAATTACCGAGGCTACGCAATTTTTTTATACTGCTGGGATTTGATGGCTTCGACTATCATGGTGTTTATGACATAGTCAAGCAGGTAGTAGCTGATCGGGAGAGGCTAGCTGATTTAGAATCTCACCTTTCCGCTGCCCAATCCGAAGCCTACCTTTCTGCGACTTGGCAGCTCTGCCTAATATAGGCTCATGACCACATCGGGGTCATCGCAGGGCTTCAGAGAGAAGTTATTGAGCAGCGTTCTCACCTGGAGACGCTGAAAAAAGAGATACAGTGGCTGCAGCAGGAAGAGGCCAACGTCTCCACCCTAATTGGAGAAGGGGAGCGGTGGATGGAGGAGGAAATAAGGGAAAGCACAAAGGCGGATCAGGAGGCAGAAGAATTGCGGGCTGGTGCAGAAGCTGAGACGGCCTTACTGCAGAATCTCTCTCGGGAAATCGAGGACTCTCACCATCTCCTGATACAGCTTTGTGAATCTACCAAAAAACTCATGTAATCACCTTTAGTACTTAGAAGAGGCTTTGGATTGTGGATTCCCTTCTTACCCACTTTGTTATGGAACAAAGAAACATTTCTCCTTAGTTCCCTTGTCTCCTTTTCCTGTGATAGAAACTACTTGGTACGATTGTTGCATATGTTAATTCTCTGAACATAGAATAATCTAGGTCTAGGACTAAAAATAAATCAAGCTCTAACTTTTGTGTGGACCATGGGATCCAGCGAGCATAGTCTGACTATTTCTA
The DNA here is from genome assembly GCA_963277665.1 of Viscum album. Taxonomy (NCBI): domain Eukaryota; kingdom Viridiplantae; phylum Streptophyta; class Magnoliopsida; order Santalales; family Viscaceae; genus Viscum; species Viscum album. The sequence continues at coordinate 1,826,625,285 of OY728119.1, read as the reverse complement.
GGGTTTTATGGGAAAACCCTACAAACTTTTTTGTCTTTTTCTCCTTTTAATGCCCTAATTTTTCCTGGGCCCATTTGGTATGGACCCAGTGGGTATAACCCAGCTTTTTCTTAGGTTTCCCTTTTCGGGTTTTCGGCCTAACAGGCTTTGTGCCTCTTTTTTCTATGAGCGGTTTAAATTCCCACTGACAAGACTATCATTAATGATGTTTTAGGTCGAACAGCTTTGACCAAATATAGTGGGGCGAGAGCCCCAATGGGGTTCAACTGATTAAAAGATGTCTTAATACCCTTCAAACGCACGTGGGGGGAAACATGTTTGAATTTGAGAAGCATGCAGGGCATGTCTCAAGGCATGGGAGTCGTATCGGCGTACAAAGGCAGGAAGAGCATTGCCTAAAGAAAACTTGCCTTTGGTAGACTAGACAGGGGTAATCAATATGCAGAGCCTCTAAGGGCATGGTATGCATAGTCATACAAAGGTTTCCTTAAGTCAAAGACTTATCCATTTCTGATGGCCAGGGGACTTCATGGAAGTCCAGCTTATGGAAACCACGATGGGTGGCATGGAAAGGAATGAAAACCACCAAGGGTGGCTCAGAAGGGGAGTGTGAAATCTGAAAAGGTTTTGGAAACATTCGTACTAATCAGAAGCGTGGTCCGGAGACCACCTCCCTACGCATTTAGTTAGCGTAAGGGATGGTTGAGGCTTGACGCAGTTTAAAGTCATGTAGTTGGGATATCATTTGAAATGGAAAGACTTTTCTTGGTTCTCGGTATTCTTGTCAAAAAATTTCCGCCGCATTCAGGTAGGATTGTGGAGGAGGTTAGTAATTTGTAGCTCAGATGGTTTCCAAATCCCGAGATAGAAATGGGGGCTCAGAGGCCAAAAGGCGTATGGAGAGAAGCATTGCCTAAGGAAATCATGCCTTTGGTAGATGGGCCATGGGAAATCAATATGCAGAGCTACTGAGGGAATGGTATGCATAGTCATACAAAGGTGTCCTTAAGTCAAAGACTATCCACTTCCGATAGCCGAGCAACTTCAGGGAAGTTGAGATTTGGAACCACCAGGGGTGGCTTATGAGAGTTCGGAATTTTCTGAGTATAGAGTATGGTTTATGATGAGAGTGAATCTGAATACGGGGGAAATATCTAGACCAAACTTCCTGAGAATAGGTGAAGTAATTCTTTCTCATGCTGGTGTGAGGCGGTGGTTCATGCAGGTCTGACCTGTGCACTGCAAGATAGAGAAAAGCCTATGTTCTTTACTGAACCCGTGATGGGTTCGACCGTGCAGTTTAACGTCATGCGGTAAGGACAAGAAGCATTATTAAAGGTTTTTGTGTAGTTTAACGTCATGCGCCGAGGACGAGGGTAATTTTTGAAGGTCGCTATGTAGTTTAACATCATGCAGCGAGGACGGATTCCGTGCAGTTTGGCGTCATGCGGTAAGGACGAGGAAATCTTTAACGGTTGTCGTGTAGTTTAACATCATGAAGCGAGGACAGGGGGCATTATTGCGAAGGCTTCTCTTCATCAGAATATAACTGGGCTTGAATACCTCAACAAGCCACAGACGTGGAAGGGGGGTTGATGGTGTAAATCACAGTTCCGGGGCTTCTTGGATCAGGAAAGGTGATATGGGGGCTCTGAGGCCGATAAGCGTACAGGGCTAGAAAGAGCATCGCCTATGAAAATCATGCCTTTGAGGGACGAGCCAGGGACTATCATTATGCAGATCCCCTGAAGTCATGGTATGCATAGTCATACAAAGGTGTCCACGGGTCGATGACTGTCCACTTCCGATGGCCGTGAGTGGTCATGAGGATCCGCGATTGTCCGGGCCATGAAGTCTGTCATCTTGTGTGGAAATATCTGTACATGTCGCGGTTATTCATCTCTGGTTGCTATTAAAGATTAAAGAGCCCCCCTGCGCTGATTTATCTTGCTCGCGGGGGTGTACCTTCGATCCTCGTAGTTTAACGTCGTGCAGTGAGGACGAATTACTCCTAGTTTACCGGTCATAGAGTTCAGACCATTGGGTGACTATTGTTGCAGTCACTCGAAGGATGATTGGGTCAAGATGTTCCGATATACTTAGAAAAAGGTGGGGGATGAAGGTCGTAAACTGAAACTTTTAGCATTCCTGGATTAGGAGGTGTGGTGTGGGGCTCTGAGGCTGGTAAGTGTACGAAGCTAGGAGAAGTACCGCCCGAAAAAATATTTCCTTTGATGGACGAGTTAGGGGATATCATTATGAAGATCCACTGAGGGAATGGTATGCATAGTCGTACAAAGGTGTCCCCGGGTCGATAACTTTCCACTTCCGATGTCCATGAATGATTATGAGAATCCGTGATTGCTCCCAGTGGAGAGTTCGGCATGTGGGGATAATGGCGTCTAGGTATACAGAAAACAACTTCACTGCAATTGTCCATTGAGTCAAAGTAGCCTAGTCCTGGATTGATGTTTGCTGATGCAGGTCGCTATGTGAACCACTGACAAACACATAGGCTATCCAGATAAGGATACCCTGGCAACATCTAGATGTGAAAAGTGGAATGAACTTGTAAACCACTTTGCCATAAACTTCTGGATCAAGAGGTATGATATGGGGGCTCTGAGGCCGGTAAGTGTACGGAGCTAGGAAGAGTGTCGCCTGTGGAAATATTTCCTTTGATGGACGATCCATGGGCTATCATTATGCAGAGCCACTGAGGGTATGGTATTCATAGTCATACAAAGGTGTCCACGGGTCGATAACTTTCCACCTCCGATGGCCATGAGTGGTTATGAAGATCCATAATTATCCGGGCCGTGGAGTCTGATATATGGAAAGGATGTATCCAAAGGTGCAAGGAGTATCTCCATCTCGTATCGCCATGTGTCCTGGGTGGGTCGCGACGAAGTCCGTGTAGTTTAACATCATGCGGTAAGGGAAAACTCCATGAAATTTAACGTCATGCAGTAAGGACGAAGATATACACCCCGCGCGGGTCTGGTCCGTACCCGGGGGAAGGGGCATTTTTAACATCATTGTCTGTGCAGTTTAACATCGTGCGATAAGGACGAGAAGTACACCCCATGCTGGTCTGGTCCATACACGGGGGAAAGAAGGCACTTTTTTTTTTGAAAGGGGATGGGCCAAGACTGGGGATCATGGCATCGCTACGTATCCTGTGAGGGCAGGAATCAAGCCATACGTAGTTCTCTATAATTCATGCAGTTTAACATCATACAGTGAGGACGCAGTCCATACAGTTTAATCGTCATGTGGTTAGGACAATGAGCACACCTCATGCAGGTCTGGTCCATACACGGGGGAGGGGCATTCATAATTCTTGTTATCCGTGCAGTTTAGCGTCGTGCGGTAAGGACAGACTCCATGTAGTTTATTGTCATGTGTTGAGGACGTAAATACACCACGTGCAAGTCTGTTCTATACATGGGGGAATAGGCATTTTTTTCTTTTTGAGGTGGCTGGGTCAGGGTGTGGAATTCTGGTGTCACTACGTATCCTGCGAGGGAAGGAATCAAGCCTCACGTAGTTATCTGAAAGATGATACACCCCGTGCATGTTTGGTCCGTACACAGGGGAAGAGGGCATTTCTTTTTTTGAAGTGGTCAGGCTAGGATAGGGAATCTTGGCGTCGCTACATATCCCGCAATGGCAGGAATCAAGCCATACGTAGTTCTTTGTAAAGATGATACACCTCATGCAGGTCTGGTCCGTACATGGGGGAAAGGGGACACATTTTTTTTTTGAAGTGGCTGGGCCAGGATAGGGAATCCCGACATCGCTACATATCCCGCAAGGGTAGGAATCAAGCCATAGGGAGTTCTGTTAAATCCGTGTAGTTTAACGTCATGCGGCGGGGACAGTGTCTATACAATTTAACTTCATGTGGTGAGGACAAAATAAAAAATGAAAGATGTGAAGTTTAACGTCATGCGGCGAGGACGGGGGGGAATTATTAGATTCCGTACAGTTTAACGTCTTGTGGTTAGGACGAGGTGCTTGGTATTTTAATTTCATATATCTCGGACAATGTGTACATCTCATTTTTTTTCTTCATCCGTGCAGTTTATCGTCATGTGGTAAGGAAGAGCTCCATGCATTTTAACATATTGCGGTGAGGATGTGAATACTTCTTGGTCTCTATGCTAAATACTTCTTCAAGAATCTTGCATTGGTAGGAGCTGTAGTGAATTGCTCATCCATGGAGATCAGGGCGTATGCTCCGTTGGAGTAGACCTTGTGTATAGAATATGGTCCCTCCCACTTGGGCTCCAACTTTGGATGCTTCTTTCCGGGTATCATTGGGGTCTGGAGGACCAGCACTAATTCTCCTTCCAATAAAGACCGGAGGTAGACCATTTTGTTGAAGGCTCGTGCGATCCGGTTCTGGTACACTTCAAGGTGGTGCAGAGTGTGCAGCCGCTTCTCGTCTAGCTGTTCCAATTCACCTAACCGCTTTTCTGACTGCTCATCGTCGGATAATCGATCACAGATGGAAACACGAAGTGAGGGAAGTTGGAGTTCAATGGGTAGGACCACCTCCGTTCCATACACCAATGAGTACGGGGTAGACCGAGTAGCGGTACGGATTGGGGTTCGATAAGTCCACAATGCATGGAGGAGTTTATCTGGCCATGACTTCTTGTCTTTGTACACCATTTTCTGGAGGATGTTGGATAGGGTCTTGTTGAAATCTTCTATCTATCTGTTGGCCACTGCATGGTAGCGGGATGAGTGGTTAGCCTTGATACCATACTCGTGGTATAGCTTTTTCAACTCAGCAGAGCAGAAATTGGTGTCGTTGTCCATCAATATGGTATGAGGGACACAAAATCTGGTGATGATATTGGTCTTCACGAAGCTGACAATATTTCTTGCCCCGAATTCCTTGAGGGGTATGGCTTCTGCCCATTTGGAAAAGAAGTCTGTCACCGTGAGGATATATTTTAGCAGTTTGGTCGTGGCGGGAGGATATGGTCCCACGACGTATATCCCCCAGACGGAAAATGGCCAGGAGTACTTAGCTTGATGAAGTAACTTCGGGGGCTGGTGTATGAAGTTTGTATTGATCTGGCATGAGTGGCATTTTGCGGTAAAATTCTCGCAGTCTCGTGCCACTGTGGGCCAGTAGTACCCAAGCCTTTGAACCTAATGGGAAAGCTTGGTCCCTGGTTGATGTGCTCTACATGCTCTTGCATGTACTTCAGTCATGATGGCAGTGGTTTGTTCTCCGTCAATGCATCTGAGGATTACTCCATCGAGACCTCGTTTTTAGAGGACCTCTTGCTGACTCGCACCGCCATATAGGACAAAATTGATTTCCCTTATCCGTATTTGATCTCGTTCAGCCCTGTCTGATGGAAGCTCTCCCCGTTGAAGGTAGATCATGATGGGGGTCATCTAGCCAGTAGCAGGAGCATATGGCTCAGGGACAGGACTGACTTCGTGGATCTCTTCCGTCTTAGATTGAACAAATGGCAATACCATTCGACGGTGAGCAATACTGATGACTGTTTCATCTCAGTCTGGATCATCTAGGGTTGTGGCCGCGTTGGATAATGCATCCGCCTGAGCGTTTTGGGACAAGGGAATATAAGTCAATGTTGATTATGTGGAGAACTTGGCCATTAGCCCTTGGACATGGTCAAATAGGGGGATCAGCTCCTCTTTTTTAATAGCATAGTCACCATTTACTTGCCTGATGACCAGCTCTAAGTCACCTTTTACCTTAAGGTGTTGTACTTGTGCCTGGAGTGCGAGCTCCAGGCCTGTAATGAGGGCTTGATATTCCGCTTCATTGTTCGTACATCCCTCTGACAGGAGGAAGGAATATGGAAAAACTTCCTTTTCTAGGGACACAGGTATTATCCCCAGACCCACTTTGTTGAATCTGGGATCCTCCATCCTCTTCCTGGTGGGGCTTCGGGACGCGCCGTCAAAGTACATTTCCCATGCTGGGAACTCCTCTTGAACCGAGAAGATATCTTCATCAGGTAGTTCAGCGTCCGGTGCAGCGATCCCTACTGAAGGGTGCACTGCCAGAAAGTCTGCTAATGTATGGCCCTTGATGGATTTTTGAGGCACGAACCAGATGTCGAACTGCTGTAGGATGACCGCCCGTCGGGATAGACGTCCGGTTAGCATCGAGTGACTGAGGATGTACTTGAGAGGGTTACTCCACAAGATCAAATGGACCTCATGATGCTGTAGATAATGTCACATATTTTGAACTGCGAAGACCAAGGCCAGACAGCTCTTCTCGATATTTGAGTATTGAGTCTCAGCATCAATCATGGTTCGACTGAGGTAATAGAGACTGTTTTTGTTGTCGGTGTTGTTCTTATGTGCGAGGAAGTCTCCCAATGACCATTCTAGGGCCTTCACATATAGAATGAGAGTCCTTCCTTCGACCGGGGGCATGAGCACCGGTGGGTTTAAGAGGTACTTATTCAAGTTTTCGAACGCCTCTTGGCAGTCATTCGTCCACTGGTACGTGACCCCCTTCTTCATCAACCTGGTGAAGGGAAAACATTTTCCTGCCAGGTTAACAATGAACCGCCTAATATAGGTCAGGTGCCCTTGGAATCTCCTCAGCTCAGTGAGATTTCGAGGGGGTGGCAGGCTCAGGATAGCCTTCGTCTTCTCAGGGTCAACTTTGATGTCATGATGGCGAACAACGAAGCCAAGGAATTTCCCCAAGGTAACCCCGAAGGCGCATTTCAAGGGGTTCATCTTCAAGCTATGTTGTCGGAGTTTTTTGAAGACAATCTCAAGGTACGACAGGTGATCCGAGTGCTGTCTGGACTTAACCACTAGGTCATCCATGTAACATTCAATGAATTTTCCTAGGAATGGCTTAAAGATCCGATGTGTGGCACGCTGATATGTGGCGCCAACATTCTTGAGACCAAAGGGAATGATCCTATAACAGAATACCCCTTGAGAGGTCCTAAAGGCAGTGGATTCTTCATCTTCTTGGGCCATACTGATTTGATTATATCCGTAATAGCCGTCCATGAAGGATAGAGCCTCATACCCAATCGTCGCATCAATTAACAACTCGGTGATTGGAACCAGGAATTCATCTTTCGGACAATGCTGATTGAGGTCTCTGAAGTCAATGCAGACGTGGATTTGCCCATTATTTTTCTTAACTGGGACAATGTTGGCCAACAAAATGGGGTACTAGACCACCCTGATGAATCCTTCTTTAATGATATTATCAACCTCAGCCTCTATCTTGGCAGCGTGTGAGGGGTGGGTCCTTATGGCGGCCTGTTTGTAGCCCTGGTGGCCTTCTGGAAAACCCAGGTGATGAGTCGCTACCTCAGGGTCGAGTCCTGGAATTTCTGTGTAATTCCATGCAAATACATCCTGATGTTGCCTTATGAAGGAGGTATATACCTCGTGTTCCTCGGGGGACATGGCCACGCTAACGAGAGTGGGCCTCGGGTCTTCTTTGGTACCCAGGTTTATTTCCCTGAGCTTGTCCACAGTGGTGGAGATACCCTCCTCAAATGCGGGTGGTGCATCTCTGAGATCTTCCCCCTATCCTTCTCCCAAGTCCTCATCTTCTTGATCTGAAGAGGAGAGATATTCCGGTCTGATCCTTCGAGGTTTTGAGGGAGAGGAATCGTAGGCATACCTGCTTGAGTACTCGTCCCCAAATCGAGGGTTGGTAGACATTCCCGCGTTGTCATGCTCATCCATCATGGATGAAGTAATAAGGACATCCAAATGCGTGTTCGGACTTGAACTCCCACTCTCAACACAGTTTATGGGAAGGACATAATCTCTTCCAAGCTACCTGAGGGGGTCATCGGGGACCATTTCCAGGCCATTTGGAGCGGGGATCCAATTGACGCCGTCGATCAAAGGCTTCTTCTTCTTTTTCTCATAGAACCCGGCGTCGATGTAATGTGACTCAGAGAGCTCGAAAGGGGCCTTGTCGGCATGAAACATCCCACTTTGTCCATTGATGCAGTACTTGATACACTGGTGGTAGGATGAAGGAACGACCATGTGCTTATGGAGCCATGGCCTTCCCAGCAGGGCATTGAATGTTGTGCTCTGCCGGACCACCATAAATTCTGTGTAGGCTACCAGGTCACCAAAATGGGTCTTTATCTTAATCTTTCCCATTGGTTTCTGCTCACTCTTGTCGTAGCCTAACAAAGTTTTGGCTGAGGGGATTAGATCAACCTCATTGTATCCCAACTTATGGAGTGTCTGTAGGGGAAGGAGGTTAACTCTAGAGCCATTGTCTATAAAGACTTTTCAGTTCTCAATACCATTCAGTGTGCTGGACACATATAGTGGTCTGATGTGTCCCTACATGATGGCATCTTCATTCTGATCAGTGATGGAAATCACCACATTGCATTCAGCAGGGCCATTCTCCATCTGGTAAATCTCGACGGCAGCTACCTCGGCTTGGAATTCCTGGGGGCTGATCAAAGCTTCGATGAGCGCCTCCCTAAGGTCGACTGACAAACTTAGGGCAACCAGGATTGACAACCTGGCTGGTACTAACGCCACCTGCTTAAGGATGTCGTATTTTTGCTCCAGCGGTAGATGCTTCTCCGTTGGCAGGAGAGTCTTAGCGGGTGCTTTGGGAGATGGAACATTTGACGAGGAGGGACCGACTGCGGGGTCAGATGTCGATGGTGTTCTCGCATTTTGAAGACTTGGCATGGCCGGTCTGTTTGTGTGCCCTAGGCGACCAAACACTTGCTCCTCCTCTGGTGGGTATCGCAGAACAACAGGGCCAGAGTGGCTGCTTGTAGAGGTGGAGGGGAATTCCCTCTCCTGCTGAGTCTGCTGAAGGGCCCTCCCATGGGTTTCCGCAATATTGACGGTCTGGGCCGGGGTCCAACCATAGGGTTTGTTTCAGCCGCGGCTGCGCCTCCCCTTATATCCTCTGCCTCTGTGATTCCTCCTCCCGACTCCTCGTGAAGGAAACTCGGGTTCATAATCATACCCTTTTTTAGGGAATGATTCCATGAGATGGATGACGTTGATTGAACCAAAGATTGGTTCTTCATCCTCTGACAGGTCAACCTGGTCGGTTGTCTCTGATGGTGCTATTTAGTGGGTCAGTGCCTGTGGTTCCAAATTCGAGGGCATGAAATCTTCCAGGGTCGGGACTAACTTTGGCCCCGTCGCAGACTGCTCCTCTTGTGATTGCTTTCTCCTTTGACTCTGTCCGGATGACCGGCTTGTGGAGGGTTGTGAGGCCGATGTGGTCGGCTTTGCGGCTCCAGGGGCTACTGGTGGAAACACCGGCTATTGTAGTTGAGCTCGGAGTATGCCCTGGGCTCGGTTGATAGTCTTCTGAGTCATCCAGTTGTCAAATTTCTGCCCCTGCTTGCTTGTGACTTTCTGCCACCCCTCCTCTTTTTCAGAGTCGGTGGTAGAGATACATGCCACATGTGCTGTGGGTGGTCCTAGCTCGACTTGTCCGGAATCTACCATCTTCTATAGGAGGTCTTTGAAGATGAAGGATTCTTGGATATTGTTCCCTAACATCCAATGGTAGGGGAAATAATCTGGCCTGTCATCACGGCCGACTTCTTCAGGTCACCTTGGCTCCGAGAGGCTGAGCAAGTTGCAGTTCATGGTGGCAATGAAGTAGCCACGAACTTGATCATCTCGTAATGAGTATACTTTTTGTCTTCACTCCTCAAACTGGTTCCTCTTCGGTCCCCTCTGATCGTCCTGTTTAGGTAGGGGCGGTCGTTGATATGCAGGGGGCCCTTGACGATTTGGTGGAGGCCTGAGCAGCGGAGCGGGCATAGGGGCTGGCTTGAGCTTGATAGTGGACGCTTCAGCTCTAGGAGCTCTCTTCACTAGAGCCTGTGAGGCTATTCAGGACTTTGAATTAGTCCGCTGGAGGGAGTCCTTGATTCTCTGGGCAATAGACGAGAGATGGCGGAAGCCAGTGGTGCACTCCACCAGTATGAGCGGTGTTCGTAGCTCGTCTCTAAGATTATAGATGCATATGTCTAGCATCTCATCTTGAGGCATTCGCATGTTTAGATAATAGGTCAGACCTTTCCATCTAGAAATGAAATCTGAGACCCTCTCATTCTCCTACTGCTTGTAGTTCATGAGATCGTTGACCGTTGTTTTAGGCAGCATTGAACTGAAGTGGAACAGGAACTGCTGCCGGAGGTCCTCCCAGCTCTTTATCGACTGGGCCGGCAGACTTGTATACTAGACGAAGGTGGATCCTTGCAAGGTCCGTACGAAGAATCTGAGTTTCACTACTTCTTGTTGTTCCGGAGTTCCCATCATAGGGTCGCAATAGGACGCATAGTGCATCAAATGCTGCTCTGGATCGCCTGACCCGTTGAAGATAGGGAATACATGGCTCTCAAAATTGGGTGGAGGTGGTGTGTTGGTCACCCAGTCTAGGTAGGGTTTCCGCTCCAGCAATATCGGAGTGCGTCGACCTTCCATCGCTTCCAATCAAGCTATTAATGCCTCGATGGTATTTGTGAGTCCCTGGTTTACATCCTGTTGGGCCCGGTCCTGGGAAGGCGTAGCCCGAGGCTTTGCCTGAGGATCCAGATTGGCCGGCACAAAGGGTACATATTCCATTCAGGGTACCCTCAGGAGGGTTTGGGTGTACTTGCTTCGGTTGCCTCCTAATTGGAGGTAAATCATGGTATTCATCATCCACGTTTAGGTAGTTGGACGAACCAGGCGCCTCATTGGGAAGCAGACCTGATCGTGCTTCATTTGCCAGAGCAAGCCTGAGCCTTTGAGGTGCACTTTCTGGGAGTGCATGACATGTCTCTTCTTGGGACGCACTTTTATTAAGGTGGTTCCTCTGGAGCAGCTCAGCGTTAAGCTGCCTCAACTCTTTCATCTCTTCTTCCTGTCGAGCGAACCTCTCTTCGAGCGTGAGTGGCTCATTTTTATCGAGGGAAGGGGATGGGATGAGGGTAACGGTTCCCTTGTTCTTGTCCTTGTTGGAAGCTCGCTAGGCGGGTGGAGGGGGTTAGGTGAAGGGGCGGCCAAATTTACGGTGGCCCTCTGGTTCCAGGTGTGCACACCTGGGGTTTCGTTGTGAGTCACAGCCTGACCAAAACTGTCGTCTCCCAATCCGTCTGGATTTTCATTTTCTCCGGTGTCACCCGCGGGGTTAGCCTCTATGGCGTTTATGAAGGTATATTGCAAGGTGGAGGGGACGTCATCTTCCAAATATGAAGAGGATCTCCCGAGTCTTCGGCTGGCCTTCCCTTTCATGACTTGGGATTGCCCTCAGACTTCTTGACGAAGGGTGACACAGAGAGTTCTTTGATGCGACCTTACGGTGCACCTTCCTCTCAGAGGGGATGATGATTCGAATGACGGGATGGGACGAGATCCTCCTCTTCTGAATTTCCTCCATAGACGATAGAATAATGATTCTCGTGGGGGATTTTTGTTGAGGGGGTCATAATTCCCCCAGCCCTGAGGGCTGGGGCTGGCTCCATTCCCTGGACATTGAGTCTCTTTACGGTTTTATTGGTCTTACGGGGGAATTTTTTGTTAAAACTTCCCCCAGCCCTGTAGGCTGGGGTTGACCCTGGATTGAGGCAGAGGTTGCAGCTATTGCGACCTGCCTGATCTCGCGTGCCCCCATCCGGGGGTGAACCGGATCTGGTGCTGAATTCACCTGTGGATCAGTCCCTTCTGGGGAGGTAGGCAGAGATCGTTAATTGGCCTCTCTTACGCGAGAGGCCTTCTGTATGCTCTAGGTGGCCTAATTCAGGAGTTTTTGAATGGCTCGTTCCCACCGGGCCTGACGCTTCTGCGACTTACTTGAGGCCCGACTCTGTTGGGCGTGTTACCTTTACTGAACAAGTGGTCCACCCGATTTCCATCTCGATGTGACGACGTTACACGATACCATGTCGAACGGGTTCTTCTGGGCGGGGAGCAGATTGAAATGTCGAGCTCCGTGTTCCCCCCATCCCCTGATATGGACTCCCGTCGGGGCGTCACTAATGAGGTGGCGCAGTTTGTGCAGTGCACGGAGGCAAGCTACCTCCATATTCCCTTTACGCCTCTTGGGGCGTTGTTGTCGCGTTGAGGAAATGGCCTCCAGGTCGATGTGACGCAGGAGGTCCCCTATCATCTTGACGTGGTCTACATACCCATCATAGGGCAAGAAGCATGACTTCAGCCAGTGGAGGGTCGTCCATATATTATGGTGGATGTCGTGCATGCATTCTTCCGACAACTCCCTAGGTATGTCGTACTGAGAGGTGGTCGTGGGCCAAAACATGACTGGTATATCATTCATGGCCAGTCGTTTCCTCAGGTGCAGCATATCAGCATACTCCCTCAACTGTGATTCCTCTACTTGGTCGGCCCAATTGAGGCACTCACTGTAGTTGGAGGCAGTGGGACCGATAGGTACTGAATTGTCTTATGGGCGATTTTGAGGTGGTTCAGAAGATGAACGTGGCCCTAGAACGGCCCCTGATCGAAGAAGGTTGTCGCTAGAGACAGGCTAGGAATCTGACATGCTCGATCCCGTCCTTCTGAGTTCCTCGGCATATGAGGGATTTTTGGTGCTTGATTCGGTAGGGGGAGGGCCTTCCTGTCAAAATAATATGTCATCGCAGGGAGGACCTCGGCAATGGCGGCAGTAATGGGGAGGACTACCATTACTGCTTGATGCCTCACTACATAGAGGACTTTTGTAGTGCACACCCTAGAGAGGACCTCCAAGGCATATTGCAGCAAGGGGAGGACCTTCTGGCTGCAAGGCGTTGTTACGGGGAGGACCTTCGCAACAAATATCATCACGGTGAGGATGACCATCATGGCTTGACGTTCGACACGCATCCTGGGGAGGACCTTCAGGACACGTCGCGACAAGGGGAGGACCTTCTTGTTGCTTGGGGCCATTGCGGGGAGGACCTTTGCAATGGTGGCCGTGGTGGCGAGGACTACCATCACAGCTGCGGAAATGGCGAGGACTACCATTACTTCTACTGTAGGGAGAATATCTGCGGGATACATCCTGGGGAAGGCCTCCAGAATGTACTGAAACGAGGGGAGGTCCTTCTCATTGATTGACGTCTCTACGGGGAGGATCTCCATTATCAGGGTGGTGAGGACTACCACCATGACCTGATTCCTGGCTGCGTGGAGTTTTGTTGCAGCGTAACCCCTGAGGAGGACCTTCAGGGAAGGCCATGAGAAGGGGAGGGACTTCTATTTTTGATGAGACGTCACTATGGGGAGGACCTCCGTAGTTGTGACTATGATAGCGAGGACTACCATCATAATATGTGGTCCCACTGCATGGAGAGTGATTACAGTGTATACCCCGGGGAGGACCTTCAGGTTGGACCGCAGCAAGTGGAGGACCTTCTTGCTGCTCGACCTTTTGGTCACATGGAGGATTTCCGTGACTCACATCAAGAGAGAAGATCTCGTGACCGATCGTTATATGCCCGCGGGGGAGGCCCCCACAGGTGCTCTGGGGTGGACCTTCAGAGCTGCTGGTAGCGACATTGCGAGGAGGACCTTTGCAACTTCTACTGCCACTCCCATAATATAGTAATGGGTGTGCATGGTTATGAGCCTTTGATGTACACTTAGCAGCATCGGAAACCCCATATTCCAGCAGAGCAGAGTCATGAACCCACTCTTTATTTTCCAGCTGCCTTCGGCGCATTTGGGGCGCTCTTTTACAAGCAGCGGGGACCGTCTGCTGTTGACAACGGCCTTCAACTTTGGGTCCTAGTCTAATTGGGTCATGTGATGTTGCCATGATACGCCGACGAACATCTTTACTTTTAGCAGGGATATATGCCTGCTCTAGAGCATCCACCATGATGGACGGGTGTCCCCCAGTTGGAACGAGTGAAGCTGCTCGATCTGGTTTCCCTTGCATCGCGGAATATCACTAGTGGAAAAATTGTTTTTAACGTCCGTAGTTTAACGTCGGTTTTAAGAGACCAACGTTAAAAGACCCTTTTTGGAATCGGTTTTACAAAAAACCAACGCCAAAGATAAAAATAAAAGTATTATATAATTTATCAAGCTTCAATTTTATTGGTTGTGGAGGGAAAACGGATTTACGAATCAAAAGTTATGGGCGTCAGAATTTGGAGATTATATGATTTGATTTTTGGCATCGGTTTTTTTCAATAACTGATGTTAAAAGACCCTTTTTTGTGTCGGTTTTACAAAAAACCGATTCCAAAGATCAAAATAAAAGTTTTAGATAATTTCCCAAGATTTAATTTTACAGTTTGTGGAGAAAAAAAGGACTTACGGATCAAAAGTTATGGGCATCGGAAGTTGGAGATTATATGACCTGATTTTTGGCGTCGGTTTTTTTCAATAACCGGCATTAAAAGATAGTTTTTGGCGTCGGTTTTACAAACAACCAACGCCAAATATAAAAATAAAATTTTTATATAATTGTACAAGATTCAATTGGACAGGTCGTGGAGCAAAAACGGACTTACAGATCAAAAGTTATGGGCATCGGAAGTTGGAGATTATATGACTTGATTTTTGGCGTCAGTTTGTTTCAATAACCTACGTTAAAAGACCCTATTTTGCATTGGTTTTACAAAAACCCGACACCAAATATCAAAATTAAAGTTTTAGATAATTTTCCAATCTTCAATTTTACAGGTCGTGGAGCCAAAAAGGACTTACGGATCAAAAGTTATGGGCGTCGGAAGTTGGAGATTATATAACTTGATTTTTGGCGTCATTTTTTTTCAATAACCGATGTTAAAAGACCCTTTTTGGTGTCGGTTTTACAAAACACTGATGCCAAAGATCAAAATAAAAGTTTTAGATAATTTCCCAAGCTTCAATTTCACAGGTCATGGAGAAAAAATGTACTTACGGATCAAAAGTTATGGGTGTCAGAATTTGGAGATTATATGACTTGATTTTTGGCGTCAGTTTTTTTCAATAACTGACGTTAAAAGGCCCTATTTTGCGTCGGTTTTACAAAAACCCGATGCCAAATATCAAAATACAAGTTCTATATAATTTCCCAATCTTCAATTTGATAGGTTGTGGAGCTAAAACGAACTTACGGATCAAAAGTTATGGGCGTCGGAAGTTGGAGATTATATGACTTGATTTTTGGCGTTGGTTTTTTTCAATAACCGATGTTAAAAGACCCTTTTTGGAATCGGGTTTACAAAAACCTGACACCAATGATCAAAATAAAAGTTTTAGATAATTTCCCAAGATTCAATTTGAAAGGTTTTGGAGCAAAAAAAGATTTACGGATCCAAAGTTATGGGCGTCGAAAGTTGGAGATTATATGACTTGATTTTTGGCACCGGTTTTTTTCAATAACCGACGTTAAAATAATCTATTTTGCGTCAGTTTTACAGACAACCAATGCCAAATATCAAAATAAAAGTTTTAGATAATTTTTCAATCTTCCATTTGACAGGTCGTGGAGTGAAAACGGACTTACGGATAAAAAGTTATAGGTGTCGGAAGTTTGAGATTATATGAATTGATTTTTGGCGTCGGTTTTTTTCAATAACCGACGTTAAAATACTCTATTTTTCATCGGTTTTACAAACAAAAAACGCCAAATATAAAAATAAAAGTTTTAGATAATTTTTCAATCTTTCATTTGACAGGTCGTGGAGTGAAAACAGACTTACAGATAAAAAGTTATAGGGGTTGGAAGTTGGAGATTATATGACTTGATTTTTGGCGTCGGTTTTTTCAATAACCAACGTTAAAAGACCCTTTTTCCGTCGGTTTTACAAAACAACGACGCCAAAGATCAAAATAAATGTTTTAGATAATTTCACAAGATTCAATTTTACAGGTAGTAGAGAGAAAACAGACTTATGGATCAAATGTTATGGATGTCGGAAGTTGGAGATTATATGACATGATTTTTGGCGTCGGTTATTAAAGGCCCTTTTTGGCGCCGGTTTTACGAAAAACCGACACCAATGATCAAAATAAACGTTTTAGATAATTTCCCAAGATTCAATTTGACAGGTCGTGGATCAAAAACAGACTTACAGATCAAAAGTTATGGGCATTGGAAGTTAGAGATTATATGACATAATTTTTGGCATCGGTTTGTTAATAACCGACGATAAAAGGCCCTTTTTGGCGTCGGTTTTACAAAAAACCGATGCCAACGATCAAAATAAAAGTTTTAGAAAATTTTCCAATATTCAATTTGACAGGTTCTGGAACAAAAACGGACTTAAGGATCAAAAGTTATGGATGTTGGAAGTTGAAGATTATATGACTTGATTTTTTGCGTCAGTTTTTTTCAATAACCGACGTTAAAAGACCCTTTTGGCGCCAGTTTTACAAATAACCGATGTAAAAATCACTTTTTTGCATCATTTTTTCAAAAACTGATATTAATACCCCAACATGAGAATATTTTTAAAATCGGTTATATATTTAACCGACGTTAAAAGTAAAATTTCAAATATGCGGTTTCGATATTTCAATTTTTTCCCAACGTGCGTTCCTATTTTCAAAATCCCGCTCAAATTTTATTGAATCGCCACTGTAGAAATTTTCATTTACACTATATAAAAGCTCATCCTCTTTCTTTAAACATTTTTGACATCTTTGATACAATCAATATTTCAAATATTCTTCAATCGACGATTTGTACAAGGTATTTATTTTCATCATTTAATTTCATTATTATTGTTTTACTTATCACTAAAAATCTTATTATTTATGTAGTGATGATGAAGGATTATTATAATCGAGATACAAAAATAAAACTTCTGCATAAGATTCATTAGTTTTTGGGAATTTTTTTTACCACTCACTATTTTCATTACCGCGTGAGTTCTCCCTTAAAACGAAGTGAAATAATGATAAACAACATATTGATTCAAATGGCCCAATAAAAGAACTAAAGTTAGTTTCAATCATTAATTATATTTTTTTGTTCATTTGGCATATTCATTTTGGTTTTTTTTTCTTGTATTCTTCGAATAAAGTTATATCGATTGACCCCTAACGAGGTACAACTTACGGCGACCATAACTTTTGATCCGTAAGTCCGTTTTAGATCCATAACCAGTCAAATCAAAGCTTGGAAAACGATCTATATTCCAATATTTAGAGTTTCAAGGTTTTGACGTCAGTTATTTTGAAAACCTACGTGGAAAATATTTTTTTTATAAAGTGTATTTTTTGCATCAGTTTTTATCAAAAACCGACGTTAAAACTGATGTAGAAGCCAGATTTAGACGTCGGTTTTCTAAAAAAATGATGCCAATGACCCCCGAGGTCATGAATTTTGGCATTGGTTTAAAAAAAACGGATGCCCAAGACCACCAGGGCCTGATATTTGGTGTTGGTTTATATAAAAACTAGCACCAAAGATCCCTGAGGCCCTGAAATTTGGCATCGGTTTTTATATAAAATGCCGCCAAAGACCCATGTGGTGAAGATTTTTGATGTCGGTTTATAAAAATAGACGTTGAAACATATATTTTTTACGTCGCCTTTATTGACGTCGGTTAAAAACCGGCGTCAAAATGTAAAAAAAAACCGACGTCTAAATACACTTTTCCACTAGTGTATAGCTGGCGACCCTCCTGGGCAGAAGCAGGGATGTAGATCTGCTCTGAGGCAACTATATCGTCTCTTAGATGAGTCGCCTCAATTGGGGAGATGGGATCACAGGCCCGAGTCCTTGTTGTTGCCGCCGATGCAATTACATGCTGGCAAGTCTGCAAGATATGATCTGAGATCGATACCTACTCCTCCATCATTGCCAGGATATGTAGAGAGACATCTTTGGATGGAATGGGTATGAAGGTGCATTCCAGTATCAGAGTAGGAAGATCTTGCTCCGGTCCTCCAGTGGTCAATGGGTACTGACAATTCTCCTGTGTTGGGGCAGGTGAACGAGTCTGCCCCTGTACCGGGATACGCCGGTTTCTCTCTCCGTTTGTCGCCACATCAGGGTGGCGGACTTTACTTGCATCCACAGGGAGTTGGCCCTGCATATATTGGTTCCCCACCGTATCGAGTCGGTGGCCTTTTTTGGCGGGGAGACATGCCCACCTATGATTTTCCGCCACATCTGGGTGGTGGGCTTTGTTGATCACCATCATATCAGGATGACAGTCATCTAAAGCAACTTCCGGAAGCTGGTTCTGCAGGTGTCGGGTCACCACCATGTCGAGCTGGTGGGCTTCACGACCCTGGGCAGGGAGAGGTACCTGCCTAGTAAGTTCCGTCCTGCGTGAGCGACGGGCTTGATGGAGCTCGGTCGGGATGCACGCCGGCTCGTATGATGCTGCCATGTCTGGATGGCGGGCTTGGGAGGAGCGAACAGATGTAGGTTCCTGCTCATGGTACGTCTCTGTGGCTGAGCAGTGGAGCTCCTCCTCAAGGACCAGGGTGATGACTGGTCCCCGATTGAACGTCTGCCGCCCTCATCGGGCGGTCCGAGGGGCCGGAGCTCGGGGAGCATGGGACTGAATCTTCGGGGAAACATCCTCCTCGGTGCGAGGATATTGAGTCGCGGCATGACCGCGATGACGCCTTTCAGTAGGGGCCTTGGAGCGGAACCCCCGTTCGGTGGGGATGAAGTCCTCAACATCGACCTCATCCGCCTCCCTAAGATAAGGGAGGTACGCATTGTCCCGTTCCGGGGATAGGCTCCTGAAACGGTTGGAGACAGTGACAAGGGTTGTATGGGTCCGCCTTTGCGGTTGCTGCTGGGCAGGCGGCCGGCGAATCTTGACGGATTGTAGGGCATGCATGGCCGCCTCCACCGTTGGGAGAGTACCATTCACGTGGTACTCTCGGATCAGCGCATCTGAAGCCCAGCATTGATGACGTGGGGTGGGTGACGGGGTCCTCCGTTGTTGAGGAAGTCTCGTCCTTGCATCGTTGTAAGCGCGCACTTGTGAGTTCCTTTGCGATGCCATTGGATCGAAGGGAGTTCTGAAAGTAGTGCCTGAGAAACATTTTAGCAAATACAAGCAGCAAACCTGTCAAAGAAGCATCTCATAATCCCATGCGTAATTAATGACCTTGCTTGGCCCTCCTTTGGAGCATAAGGGGGCACTGGGTGAGATTAGGTTAAATCTGTCATGTTTGGTTAAATATTCACGCCAGGTTCACCATTTTTTGTCTCGTTCTTGGTTTTCGGCCACGAAACACCCAACGGCTCTGTATCCAATGATTAATGGACCTGCTTTCCAAAGGCAGACATTCACCGGATGGTCTGACCAGCGACTCTTAAGAACTCACATTGGTCGAGAGGATGGGAAGTCGGGCTCATCACACCCTTTTGGGGGGGAATTATTTCATGTTCCGGGACTCTCTAATAGATTTAAGATGTATTCATATGTTCGCGAATCTTTGGTTTATACACAAACATAGTATCCACAGATTCAACCCTGGTGGGCAATGGTCAACTGGACCCAGGGGTTCGGAATCATTTATGCACAAGGTTTTCCATCCCTCATTAGATTAATGACCCCGAAGGTTTGGAACTCGATTGAGGCAGCACTAGGAGTGGTGTGGTGAACCGATGCGGGGATGATCAGATCGACCAGTTGTTGGGCTTGAACCTCAGAGAGGATTCCTGCGTACCCTGTCTAGGAGGCAGGGATCAAAGTCCACATAGTTCGAATAAACAGTTTAACGTCATGCTGGATGGGGGGATACAGTTTAATGTCATGTTGGATGAGGGTGGAACTTGACGTGAAGAAACGATTGAGTGGTGGGCTTGAACCTCGTGGAGGCTTCCTACGTACCATGCCTAAACATGGATCAAATTCCCCGTAATTCACCTTGACTTGGGGCTTACACTCTAGGGAAGCCCATAATGATGGATTGGGGCTTTCACTATGAGGAGTCCCATAGGAGGATGTCATGGTCGATGCTTACTCTAAGCCCACGTGAGTCATGCTCGGTGTGAGAAACAAGAGGCAGCAGGGACCAGAGGATCACGTCGTGAAAGGTGCGTCCGTGAGAAATGAAGTGGGGCTTACGCATGAAGGTGGCCCAGAATGATGGATTGGGGATTACACTCTAAGGAGGCCCAGACGTTCGGGGCTTACTCCGAGATGGACGCCTGTAGTGAAAAATCCCAGTGGGAGAGGGAAAGGGGGGTGCTCCTGTCCCCATATCCTCTATTTCAGTCCATGAGGGCTTACTTTTGATGGGTATTTTAATACCCCTGAGGATCCCTGGACAAGTGGAGGGGCAGAAAAGGGATTCCCGAGCTCAAACTCCACATTTCCGGGGGAATGTGAACCCAGGAATGCTTCGGGAATCTACTCAAGGGTCGGGGCAACCCCTTTGCCCCTGTTTACCATGGGTATGTGAACTCAAAATGGCACGCTGATGCACCTGAAAGTTATACCACGCGGATCTGGTGGATTTGGAGGAGGCCTCGACTCGAGGTCGATGAGTAGGCCAATGAGGGAGTCACGGAGGACCTGGATGGATCGGAAGGATTTTACCTGGCCCTGGAAGTGAGAACCCCGAAGTATTTGGATAACCACTGATAGGTATGGGTGGTGGTGCCCTTCACGTGGGGAAGTGCCACGCAGCTGGAGAAGTCGTCCGCGAACCAGGGTGGTCCACAGACTGATTGTCGCCCCGCGAACCAAGGCGGTTCGTGGCTTTAGGTTCAATCCGCGAACCAGGGTGGTTCACAGCTTCAGGTTCAATCCGTGAACCAGGGTGGTTCGCAACTTCGGGCTCAATCCGCGAACCAGGGTGGTTCGCGGAGGGTTCCAGGAAGGCAGTGGCGTCCAAGGGCGGCGTCAATCAGAGGCTCTTCGGTCGGGGCCTTGCCCGCGGAGGAGGGGGCTACACTGTACGATGGATGGGAAAAGAGGCATAAACTCCCTGGTCTACGGGGAAGTCATCCACGGAGGGGGTATGGTTCGCGGTTCTCCCTTTTTTATTATTTAGGTTCGTGGTTCACCAAATTATTATACGTTTTCCAATTCCTTCTTAATTAATATACCTGTTGTGGTTCGCGGGTGGGAATTTCACTATTTTCGAAATCTGAATCCTTCCTTCAACCGATTTCCTTCCTCCGAATCCTATTCCAGTTCTCCGATCCTTATTCTCCGATCCTTATTCTCCAATTCCTTCTTCTTTCCCCCTTGGTCTCCTTTTATAGAGAGGGGAAAGGAATGTATCTGTGGCCATGCGGCACCTTTTGCGGAGGCCCATAACCAAATACCCGGTTCACAGCTGACTTAGTCAATCCGCGATTCGCGGTGGGTATTGATAACTCCCCTCCTTCCGTGAGGCGAACTCGGGGAGTGCTCCACAGCTACGGAGGGTTCCGCCTCCACTCCGCGAAAGATAGCGGATGCTGCTTGAGCCGGTCAACGCGGTCCGCGGTTGGGGCGGTTCGTGACGGTGAACCGGACTGGCGCCCATCCTGCCTCGCAACCGTGGAGGCTCTCCGCCTCCATTTCGCGAATGAAAATGGTTCGTGGAGGGGGGGTTCCTCGTGGTGCCTGGCCACATTGTGCATCCATGGACCGGTTCACGGACCGGTCCTTTGTGTCTCCTCTTTGATTATTTTTCCCCAATTCTTTGGGGAATTTGGGTAAAACTTCCTTTGCAGATTTTTTCAGGATCCTACACCTCTATAATCCTTATTCAACCAATTATATAAAATTAGATCCTCTATTACCATAAATTAGACCATTAATACTATCAGAGTTTATAGGGAAATAAAAAAATCAAGATGAAGGGGAAGAAAAAAGGATAAAACAAAACCTAAAGATCCTAATAATGATTAGTACAAGGAAAACATCATAATTAAATATAGAAAATGAACCAAGTGTATATATTTTCATGTAATGTAAGGGAAATAAATAAATCCCTACCAGAAACCACAATTTGGTTTTTGAATCCCCATATTAGTGTTAGTCTATCATAAGTTTAGTTAAACATCACCTCTAAATCCAAGATTAATAGTAATCACTACCCAGTGATCTTTGGTAAAAACCCACTCTATATCCATCTTCACTACCTACTACTGACACCTGCATGACAATTATATTGAAAATTAAACAGTTTTTATATTTAAATTTAAACTTAAAACTAAGAAAATTATATACAGTAAATGATTTTGAAGTTTTTTTATTTACCTTCTCACTACCATCCATCGATAAAATGTCACTATGGACAAATTCACTTGTTTTATAATATAATTTAATCAATGATTTCTTTATAGAAACAACCTTTTTATCTTTCATATTTATATGATCCCCTTATTATTGAATTGTGATTTTCATTGAAAAAAAATCCCTCTTTGCATCTGGAGTTATGGAGTTACTAAAACCATGAGGAGATCTTGCTATAATCTATAGTGTACAACCAAATACCTTAGATCGTAATGGTCCCAAACCCATCATGTGCACTCTATCAGGATACTCCTTGCTGAGGACTTTACTAACATGATCATCTTGGGAGATTGAGAAGTACTGTATAGGATTGTAATCCTATGGTTCTTATATGTTTACCTATAAATAAAATATCTTTCATATTTTAAGTAATACATATTAACATAGTTAAAAATGGAAATAAGTTGTTACAATGAAAAAGTAATTCATGCCCTAACTTCTTTAGAGATCTCATTAACATAACCCTCATCAGACTTTGTACAAACATCCAACCAAAGTTCTGTTCAAGAGACTTGGTGTCCTAAATTATTTGAATGCATTAAACAAACATAGATCAAAAAATTTATATATGAAATAGATAATTTTATCTTATAAATATTTAAATTAATGAAAATATTATCAAAGTTCATATGTTTTTGGAAAATCTCTTTGACCTAGTAGTGAGAGGGATTCTTTTTTTAGCTCAATTTGATGCATTTTTCTAAGAATTATTCTGAAAGAAATAATGGGTAATTTAATAATAATGTATCTAATGTCATATCCTTTTCATATACATGTATATATATAATGAGATTAATATAATAATATATATTTCAATACCACGTTCTTCTCATGACGATGGATATCAACAAAAATATTCCCTTTCCCTCTGGGTAATCTTTTGGGCACCTTATCATACAACTGATGAGTGTCCAATGAAGTATCATTTAATTCATTCCACAATCTCCACTTAAAATCCTTCAATTTCTTACACTAGATTTTCAATTTCCACACTTTTGTGCGATAAGATCATCAGCAGTAAAGTAGAATAACATTTTTCAAATAGATTAATTTTTAAAATCTAAGAATTTAATATCATAATGAAATTAAATTACACTATAATTTATAAAAATTACCTTTATCTAGTAATCAAATTCATCATTTTTCAAAGATTGAGTCATATGCCTCCAATCAGTATAGGTAATGGGAAGGGTAACCAGCACAGCTTCCATCTATCCTAGAATTTGTTCAAATAATCCAATAGAACCATATGTAGGGACCCTATAACACTCAAATGGGGCAACTATCTTCAATCCATTTATTATATACATCTGAACTATTTATATTTCTCTTTGTAGTAACATTTTTTTGTATTTTATGAAAAATGTTAATAGTATATAAAAAGTTCAGTAACTTTATTCACATTAAAATTTGTACCTATAACTATCACCCTCTAATATCCTTGCAAAGAAATAGGAGGGACAAACTATTCCCTCACTATTGAACCTGTTGAATGGAGAGGTACTATCTTATATGCTGATAGTAAAAATAAGTATGGTGTTTTAGATGCTAAAGGAGTGGAGGTGTAAAAGATGCTGAAGTGGGGTAGATGGAGGGTGTTTCAAATGCTGTAGGGAAGGAGACTGATGGATCATAATATATCAGTTTGGTCAAGGGAACATCAAATGGGAGTCAACTTAGATCATTAAAATTCTTCTTCATTATCATTCCTATCATTTAATAATATAAAATCAGCTTTAGAACATATATTTCAAAAAAATCATAAATAAATATTTTTTTGAAATAATAACTTATGCATAGTACTAACAAATAAAATATACATAGATATGATAATGAATGGCTTCACATATAATAAAATTTGTTGATAAATTAATGGATGACTGCACATAAAATCATTTTTTCCTTCAATCATATCATTTTATATCTCCATCATTACTTCATCTACCCTTGCAAGAATTATATTATCAATATCATGATGGAAAAATAAGTTTATTACTTTCTGTTGATGGGATTCAATGTCAGTTGAAAAATCTTCCAATTCATCATCCATATCATACAATTATATTTGTTTAATGTGAACAACAACACTCCATCATTAATCCATGACATCTTCTATATAATATAGAATTTTATCTTATCATGACATGATAAACAGATCATGTAATTAATGTTCATCAGCATCCATCAAGTGAAAAACGTTCATAGAAGTAAATTAAAAGGAATAAATTTTTAAACCCCTGGTAATATCAACCCACTTACATATGAATAAAATAACTTAAAAATCCCATGGTAGTTTAATTTGATAATATCAGTAAATTTTATATAATATACCAATTTAGAAACTATAAATATACCACTATTCTATTTTTTCAAACCCTCTTTCTTAATGATTATATGAAATTTAAATCCATTTACATTGTAATCATAAAAGTTTAGTCTTTTGAGGGGACCTTGAGATAAAAACATCAAATTGTACAATTACTCATCCTGAGTATCAATATTAATGAACTTCAAAAGTAATAAACATTATTAGATTTAAAAAATATTTTTTTACCTAATTTTCATATTGATTTCAATATCTATGAACTTTATGATGTAAAAACCATAGTACAAGCACTTTATTAATATATTTTGTTGTATCTTTCTTATTTCATGTTTAGTCTCTCATACATATCTTTGTTTGTATCATGGTCCCTTTAATAAATGGATCTTCAATTTCACTATTTAGAATCATATATCTATGTGCTTGTAATAATTTCATTTATGTCAGTGTAACTTTTGAGATCCTCCCAACTGATCAGCCAATAATAAGAATGTGTTTTCATTTCTCATATAGTTAATATTTATTTGATTTGTCATCAACATAGTTAACTTGAATTAATCATGTCACAATATCATCCAAGTATCTAAAATAATAGGTAATACACTCCTCTTCTAAATATCCATAAAAAATAGATCCATTAGGTTGAGATTTTTTATCACATATGATTTCAAATTTCCAAGATATATGTGAAATAAGATAAAATAAACATAATTATGTATTAAATTAAGTTCCAAGAATTGTTTACCTAATATGAAAAACATATAAATAAAGTACCTCTCAATTGAATACGTCCATTGATAATTTAAGGGTCATCCTAATTTAGTTTCCTCGATCAAATGCATAGTTATATGCATCACTATAGAAATAACGGAGGAAATATCATCTTCATTGCACAAAGTGTCAATAAAAATCTCTCCTAAAGGTTTTCAATTTTATATGGTTGTAGAGTTTTCTCATATATTTTTCTAAATAATGTTAAAAATTGTAGTATAAGTTCAATAACCTTTTCATGTAATAATGTATGCGATGAAAATTGTAGTATTTGTTATAAAAAATATGTGATTCATGAATTTCCAATCTACATAAATTATGATGATTTAAGTCGACACACCTTGTTATATTACATAAATACTCATCACATACCATCACATGTTTTAAAATTTGAAGGAATATATCTTTATCCCTATTTTTCATTGCAAGATCATACTTCTAATTCTCATCTGGCCAGAGACATGCTTTATGTTCGTATTTTATAATTCTTTATGAGCGTTGATATGGTCCTCAATTTTCAATGGTCATTAACAAATTTAATGATCAAATTTTTACAAACAATATACTCAATATGAACAACATCAAGATTATTTCACAATAATTTAAATTCCCAATACACTGATTTTTGAAGAATATACTTTTTTCTTCCATTGTTTCATTCCAATTTCACTTTAAAATGAACTTATAACTCATTTATCACTATCATTCAAATGATAAACCTTCCCAAATTCTATTTCTACATTTCCATGCTTTTTATATACTTCATAACCTATCAACAACTTTGGAGGTGGTTTGTGATCAATAAGACCATTAAATTTTGACGTGTTCAACTAAAATCTATGAGATGCATCAAGAAATATTTGATGACATAAGAAGCACCATTGGTTTAATTAAGTTAGTAATTGGGGCTCAAAACGAATATTGCAAATTGGAATATCTGAACTCATGTAAGTGTTCCAACCAGATAAGTTCCTAAGATAATGGAAGTCACTAATGGTCCACATTAGAGCAGTGTGTATTTCGAACATTGTTCTAGAAGATGCATCATATATCTCAACAGTATTGATCCATAAATCCTAAAATTATTCAGTTAGGGCCTGCAAGTATACATCAATATCATTTCCAAACATTTATTTTCTAGTAATAATCATCAAAATGATAAAATAATTTTTTTTCATACAAATTTATGGAGGTATATTATAAGGGATCAAAACAATTTTCCAAGTGCTATAACTAATGCCTAGAGTACCAAATGGGTTGAATCCATTAGTATCCAATCCCAATCACACATTCCTGGGATCATATGAGAAATATGGATGTAATGAATCAAATTTTTTCCATGATTTTAAATCTCTTGGATGTCTCATTAACTCATCATTGTTATTATCTATGTAATGCCACTTCATGTGCTTAGTGGTTTTCAATGAAATGAATAATATTTTCAATTAAGGATTTAAAGTGAAGTAACGAAAAACCTTTATAGGTGTCTTCATGTTCTTATTATTTATGGTAATATGTTGATTTAGACTTCTAATATCACCCATTGACTTCCATATATACGAAGAAAATTTTTTCAATCTTGTCTGCTCAAATCCTCTACCCAATAAAGCATACAGTCATTGGGACATGAATATATGTGTGTATAATTTAGACAAATCTTGTTAGAAAATTTTTTCATAGTGTAAAATGACTTAGGGATATTAGCTTAAGGAAATGCATCATGAAATAATTCTAATATCATGGATATCTCCTTATTTTTAATTCTTCATAGGAATTTGATATGATAAAACTTCAGTAGAAAATAATGTTTTGAATATTTCAAACTTTCACCATAAAACTCTTGATTTAAATCATCAACTAAATCATGAAACTCATTTTTCTACTCAGTGGAATTATATCTTATATTAGTCTCTACATAATCAGGAGTAGTATCCAATGATATTTTACAATCTTGATTTGGTTCTCTTGTAGTCCCAAAAACATCACTTTTCAAGTTATTATTGGTAGAACCATCAAATTGTTGTTATGATATTTTTTTATGTTGAGTTTTTCATCTTTTAATGTTGAAAGCATCATTTATAAGGTTTTTCATTTCATTGTCTATTTTTTGAAGAATTTGATATCACATTTGGTTAATTGAAATCATCACTAAAACTATATGTAATTTTCAATTCTCCATGCCAAGTCCATCATAAATATTGAGCATGTAATTTATTCAATATAATGTGTTCAAAAAGATTATATCTCTTCAACCATATTCTAAATTAACATTTAGGATTTAGACATCTTATTTTCTCATCAATGGATCAATTAGAAATTGAAAAATCAAAAAACATCACCAAACACTTAGTATAATGAAGTGTTTTCTCCATAATGTGATCTAGATATTATCCATATATATTAAAATGTGCCTATACTTTATTAAAAAAATTAAAATACATATTTATTACAAATTATGAAAGGAGATAAATTCAAGTAAAAAAACACAACCCATGTAGTTATAAGAAGAGTCATATAATAGCTAAAAATTCAAAGTAAAAAAAATAAATCAATCATGGATGGTATTATGTAAAATAGAAGAAATAAACAAATAATAAAATCATTAAGAAAACTAAATTTCAAATGTCCTTTGAAGATCATTTATCAAAACTAAAATTGGAAATAAATTTAGAAATATAACTATTTCTATAAAATAACTTTTGAAGCTAAGACACCCCTCTTTAAAGGAATTCAACTACTATCTTGCACCCACTTTTCAAGACCAAAATTTAACCTTTTAAAAAAATTTCAAACCACCATGAGACTTATGGTCTCAAAACCATATAAAAATATATTAAAGGTTAACTACCATCAATACATAAAACAAGCCTATAAAACAACATGAACACATTTTAAAGAGAAAATCAGTATCAAACACCCTCTTAAATAGTTAATTACCATTAGAAAATCCATCGAGAATTTTAACAACCACTTAGCATGTGACCTAGTTCTATTCCATGTCATTAAACCATTTGATACCATTTAAAGAACAAAATGGAAAATGATGCATGTTCTTAGGTTCATTCTAAGTATAAGGTATGGAATAACTTAAAATAATTGAATACTATTAGAAATATTAACAATGCCCAAGGAATGATATAACTACCCATGGAAGCATGTTAATTATAATATAATATGGAATTGAATAACCAAAATCCAGGTCATAATAATAGTAAGATAAGAAAAGTATAAGAGGTGAAATAGGGAACAACTGATCCACATTAATAATAAACTAAATAGAGTATAGGATATTAAATATAAAGAAACTAATTAAAACTATTAGTATGAAATAAGGATACAATAAATGGAAAATGGTACAAATTAATAAACAATTAGAAAACTAAATAAAAGATAATAGATCTCATAGGAAATTTCTAATTCATACTAGTTTAATTCTAAATCAATCGTAATATTTTTATTAGGAAAAAACCAATGTATACTTGTACAAAAACAAAAAAAAAGTATGAGATATAGTAGAGGCGATTAAAAATACATTCTAATAGTATGAGAAACATTTTCTAATACATGGTATAAATAATATGAATACAAGAGGTTGTGGTTTCATAAACAATAATGTATATGTATTCAAATTTCTCAACACGGCTAATAAGTCAAATTTAATGTTTCCTAATAAACTTATAAATTATGGAATGGATTAAAACTATGATATCACTTCAATAAATGACGAACAATAGAAAAAATAATGAATATCTATCGTTTCATACTTCACTATACAAAACAAAGAAGTTAGAAAGCCAGGAAAATAAATGATAGAAAGAAAGAATTATAATTTAATTAAAAAATAATGATAAACGTGTAAAACCCATGAAAGGGTCAAAAAAATCATTTAACCATGAAGGGTTTAGGTAAATCATTTACTAGTTTTAAACTTATAGTCTGAATATGGTTCACCCCACCCTATACTATTTCTAGGTTAACTCTCTCTAGATATGAGAGGAATAAGGGGGACACCTACCAATTTAATTTTAGACTGTCTCTTTGAGGACTTAGGAAGAAGAGGTATTTCACCCAAAAGATAATATAAAAAACTATCTATGGATTGGAATTAGGTAAACTCTATTGACACTAAAATAGAAAAAATACAAGAAGAAAAACTCAATGATTACATTAGATTAACCTAAGTAAAGCCTCTTAACCTACTATCTTGGAAGGAATCCATCTGATTAGAAGATTGTATAATTTAAATATTAAGCAAGATACAAAATTAAGTGAATTATGAGATCTAATTCCCTAGAATTTATGGAGTGTTTCTCAGTCTAGGTGTTACTAAATTACCTCTGGCTGAGGATAGATCATGGGAGAAGACACTGTAGGTAGTGAGGGAAAGGGAGATAGCTCGGGGGGGCTCAGGGGAAATCTTAAAGTCGGTGAGGGTGAGGGATAGGGGGCTCAGAAGAAATTAGAGCACTAGAAAGGGAAATGGAAAGTGTTTGGGGGATCAGGGGAAATCGTAATGCCGATGATGGCTCGAGATCAGGGGGATCAAAGGAAACTGGAGCACTAGCGAGGGCTCAGGGGGACTCAGGGGGAAACGAGAGCATAGATGAGGGGGAAACCAATCAGAGCACTAATGAGGCTATAAATTCTATGGAGGAAATTTCTCGGTTTAGGGGTGTTATAGGGATAGTGGGGTGGATAGGGGAGAAGGGGGTCAGGAGAAAAGGGGCTCAAGGGAAAGTGTATTTTTTAAATAAATGGATAAAAATTAGAGACAGTTTTCAAAAAACCACCAATAAATTCTAGCAATTATTTTAGTGTTAGTTTAATAAATCATCACTAAACTATGAATTTTTTATATTGACTATATATTAAAACCCCTTCTCCACTATAGAGTCATGTAAGAACATGTGAAATGACTATCTTTCTCTTTAATTTCTTGAAAAATTTCTCACATTCATTTATCCAAAGGAACATGGATCCCTTCTGAGTTAATGTGGGGAGTTTATTGGATAGATATTAAAAAATTATATATAAACCATTCATAAAATCTATCCAAACTATGGAATCTATGGATCTCAGTAATGATGGATTGTATAGGAAAAAATTTAAAAGATTTTATCTTAGAAATATTCACAGATATACCCTCATTTGAGATTATATGACCCAAAAAAGAAACATTCTATTTCAAAAAATCACACTTTGTAAATTTTGAATAGAGCTTATCATTCCTTAGGGTCTTTATTAAAATTCTCAAGTGATATTCACTCTCTTCCTTTCTCTTTGAATATATAAGAATACCATCTAGAAAGACTGCCAAAAATAGATCAGGGTAATATTAATGACTCTATTCATTAAATCAATGAAGATAACGGGTGTCACGACTCATCCCCATGGGGACCATGTTGAGAATATCCCTATCCAACCTTCAATAGGCCATGGTCTAACGATTTTCACTAAGTAGGCTTATCACTCACATGTGAGTCCTTAACCAAAGGTACCTATAAAAATGCACACATCTCTAAGCCCATACAATGCTGAAATTTAAAAAAATGATAAAACTTGTAGACATGCATCTAAATCTCACTGTCAAAGTATGAAAAAAAGTACTGAAAGAAAAAATGGACGAATATAATCCCACAACAATGATTCTGAAAACATGCCCAATCGGAAATTACATAAGGGGATTATTGTCAAGGTAAATATTGGAATACACCTCCGCCATTCTGGCTCACTAAGCTCCTCCTATTCTTGGTATGCCTAGGATTCTATCAAAAGGTTGATCATCTACAAAATACATGAAATGTGTGGGAAAATCTCACATTGGGGTGAATTTAAAAATACCTAGTAGGTCACCTAGAAATCATTAAGCCTATAACAAAAAAATAAAAGTCATCTCAACACAGGTTTGTGTCTACAACACATATAATAAGAATATTCAGATATACTCAGGAAAGACACACTATCTTAAAGTAATTTTATAATCATAATTCAAGTATAGGGATCATACTCGAAGCTTCCACATAGAAATCATCAGGGATAACATGCTCCACAAGTTAGATACCACTTATGGAATCCATCCAAGATGTACTAAAAATATTTTCTCGCTATAAGAAAAATACACTAGATGTTTGAAGATAACCATACATCTATGGGCATCACACCTAATTACATTGGGTATACTAATAAATCAATATGTAATAACACAATAAGAAGAGGATCGGTGCCCGTATAATTTGGGTCACAATGATACCATGAACTCCACCTAGGGTGAGATGATGATAGAGGATCTCACTCCAAGCCTCACAGAAGGATTCTAAAAACAATATCCCATAAGTCAAACTGAAGGGATCTCCATCTTATTTGGGGGACATGATTATATACTAACCCTTAGGGAATTGGTCAAGGGAATTCTTTCTAACAAAACTTGTCTAAACTGAAGAATAAAAGGGATCAAACACATATTTTAATGGGTACACAGTGTGTACTGGTAGTATATGGAGTGCCCCTTCGGCACTGGGTATTACCCATGTATTATGGCCTATGCCAATTTCTAGGTTTGAGTACATGGTGTGTCTGAGACCATGTACTCGGGTTGTGTCTGTGTCCAACTGGTCGTGTCTATGTCCGGAAGGCTGGGTCCATGTCCGGCTAGTTTTGAATGTGTTTGGATATTTTTTAATATGCACATGCCTTTGTGACACCATGTGTACACACCCAATAACCCGTAAAGGGTCACATGTCATGTGATAGAGGTCACATGTCATTTTAAAGAGTTCACACATTGTGTGATACTTAACTTTCTCACAGAAATCCTAGCGTTGCACTAGGGGTCCCACATGTCATGTAATTCTGAATTACACACTGTGTTCTGTGGTATTTTCCAGAAAAATCATATCTGGTTCAATCATCTTAATCCACTCTTCCTACCATTTATCGGTCCATGACCCTTGTCAAAAATCAAGGAATAGAACTGGTTAGCATTTCCATCATTGATTTCTAAGCTTCAACCCTTCAAATCTATGAAAATATCATCTTCATGTGTCATCTATCATAACACATAAAAGATATGAATAATTTTATACCTAAATATATTTTTTTAAAGATATTCAATTATCATATCTCAATCCATTAATCAATCCAATCTTGGATCTGCGATATAAATCTTTTGCACCAAGAAACGGGTGTTCAATGATAGATTTATTGGTGTTTTTTGAACCACTGACTAAATAAATTACCCCCAATGAACAAAGTATGGGTTAATAAATGCACAATCCATAAACATGAGGAATGAACCTCATCCAATGTTTTTGATGGCCTTTATTCTTTTCTGTTAGAATTATGAGTGAAGAGATAATAAAATAATCACATAGAAATCCACAATTCCCTGATAAATCCAATCTTTACCCACAATATGCATGATCTGTAAATCAATTCATTATTTGATTGATTTTTTTCCATCATAATAATAATAAAATGGGAATAAATAAAAATAAAAGCAATTTCCTACCTTGATTTTTATGAATTAATGGCGAATAGCAGTGTTGTTCCATTTTTGTTGGTTAGATCCTTGAATTCCCCCACTCACTGACGGATGATCCATGATCTGGTGGTCATTTGTATGATAAATATCTTTTAATTATCTCTCCAATGGATTTAGGGTTTTTTGTATGACCTTTATAATCTTCCATAACCATATATTTATAGAGGAATTAATTGGTCATTGTTTTCTTAATAGAATAAATAATTTATTTTATTCTTTTTTTAGTTCACCTGTGATGACACTTTATGGAAACTCGTAATGTTAAAAAAGGTTACATATCTCCTAGGATAATACCCATGATTTTAACTCAATGGTGCCCTCATATTTTTGATTTGAGCCTCTATTTTTATGTTATTCCACTTTTCTAGAAGACAGTGCACCTGTAATATTAAAATTTTTTAATATATTTCAAAAGTTAATTTTGGAAACATCGGGCCTCAGAATATCATGTCTTATATGTTCCTAGATCCAAAACTAATCCATAAAATATTCCAAAACAATACATAAAAAAAAATTCATTATTTTTCCCCACCATGCTGATTTATATCCCAGAAAGCCAAAACATAAGGTTTCACAAAGGGATGTGGGTACTGAGCATAGATCTGAGTCTCCCACTCCTAAGTTCTCTCCTAAAGATTCACGCGCTGCCACAAAAAAAATACACTAGGTAAATAAATTTACCACTAATAATCCTCTCATATTGATCCTTAATCTCTAAAACCTACTTAAAAACGTAGCTTCATCCTCAATGTCCAGCTCTCCCTAGTTGGTAACATGTGAAATATTGTGCTTGTACCTCCTCAATTGTGACACATGGAAGAAATAATTTACTAAATCTAACTATGGAAGTATAGATAAGTGGTACACCAACTTTAAAACTCTACACATTATCTTTAATGGGCTAATGAATCTTAGAGAGAGTATTCCAGTCCATCCAAATCTCTATAATCTAGGTCGAGGTGAGACCCTTAGTAACACATGGTCTCCATACTCAAATTATAGCAGCCTCCATCATCAGTATTCATAAGAATTAACTTGAATATATATAGTCCTCATATTCTTCTAGATGATATTCACCTTTTCTATAGTGTATTTCACCAACATTGGGCTTATTATTACTGACTCTCCTAGGTCAGTACAACATAGTGCCGACCTACAGGTTCGATTATACGAGGTCTCAAATAATTCCATAATAATGGTGGAATGATAGATTTTTTTGTATATGAACTCACCCAATGGTAAGTGATCCTTCTAAAAATGTCCATTTCTAACATGAAATCCCACAACATGTCCTCCAAAACCTAAATGGTTTTCTTAGTTTAGCAGTTAGTTTGGGGGTGAAAAGTCATGCTCAAACGTAGCTGAGTCCCAAAATCCTCATACAATCCCTTCCATAACAGAGATGTGAAGAAATAATTATGGTCAGAAATTATTTTTGAGGTGACTCCATGATTTATACTATTATTTTCACATAGAGGTTTCCCAAGCTCTCTACCAAACTCTACTCATGAATAGTTAGGAACTTGGTTGACTAAGTGAGTCAGTCTATGATCAACCATATGGAATCATTCTTACTTGATGTATGTGGTAAGACCATCATTAATTCCATGGATATATCATCCCACTTCCACTCTGGATCCTCAAGGGGTTGATTTCAACCTATTAGAACCTAGTGCCCAACCTTCACTTGCTGACAAGTAAGGCATCATGAAAAAAATACTGCATCTCCCTTCTTCATTCATGGAAACCAAAACTGACATCAGAGGTCATGGTACATCTTTTCCACACATGGATGTACCTCAAAAGGAGGTGTATGAAACTCTATTAGATCCTCATCCCGCAATATCACTAGTTTTATTATGAATCCTCTAAAAATAACAACATACTATCCACCTTCAGAAAGTCCATCAGGATCATGTCTAGTGGATATCTGATTACTTAGGTTCTCACATTTGGTATCTCCAAGTTGTGCCTCTCTAACTCACTATAAAAGTGGAGGGGAAACAACCATTGGATAGAGGTAAGCTACTCTATCCCAATCTAAAAATTATATCTGTAATTAGGCTAACTACTCTGATTCCTCACTTAGGAACTCTGAACCCAATCTCCTGCTAAGAGAATCTACTATCAAATTCCCCTTCCTAGAAGTATAGAAAATCTCAAATTCATAATCTTGAAGTAACTCTAGGAATAACCTATATCTCAATTTAATATAATTTTGAGAGAAGATATACTTCAGACTATTTTGGTCAGAATAGACACTAAACCACTCACCCATTAGGTAGTGTCGCCACATCTTCAATGCAGATAATACCACTACAAACTCAAGATCATGGGTACCATAGTTCTACTCATGTAGCCTTAAATGAGGTTAACCATAGGCAATCACATCCTACCTATACATTTGAATGGAACCAAGCTTGGTTCTTGATTCATCATATAAAACTACATAATCAACAGCCTCCTCTTACAATCTAAACATGGGATAACTCATCAATCTCTTCTTCAAATCCTAAAAGCATGCTAGAAACTACCTTTCCATATATAACGTTTCCCATTTTAGGTCAAATATATCAAATAAGATGATATCATGGATAAATAAAGTATGAATATATGATATTGTCCTATAAACCTAAGGAAACTCTGCACCGCCATCACACACTTAGGTATCTCCCATGCTAACAATTTTTAGACATTCATCGGGTCCACTATTACACTTCCTGCTAAGATAACATGTCCCAAAAAGTAGAAAACATGAATCCAGAACTGGAACATCAAGATATTTTCATAAATCTAGTACTCTCAGAGTATATCTAGAACCACCCCCAAGTGTCTCATGTTCTCCTCCTCAGATGTCAAGGAAACTAGGATATTGAAAATGAGGAAAAATATGAAATAGTCTAAAAAGGGATGAAAGATACATTTAATGATTCTCATGAACATTATTGGGGTGTTATTCATGAAAAAGAGAATCACCAAGTATTAATAGTGAAAATAGAAACATCTAAATTTCACCTTCGATGTATCCTCATCATGTACTCTTAAAAGGTGATAGCATGATCTGAGGTCAATCTTCAAGAACCATCATTCCTCACTCAACATATAAAATAAGTCCTAAATCCTTGATAGTGGATAAATTTTTTTGGTTACCTTGTTTAGGAAATATTAGTCCATACTTATCCTCAATCTCTCATATACCTTATTAGAAAAAAACTCTAGGCATGCCCGAGGTGAAACACTAGGTCTAGAAAATCCATTGCTTTGTAAGTCCTCTAACTATACCCTCATCTTGTGATGCTCTGTGGGATACATCTGATATGTTAGCATAGATATCAGGGTCATCATGGGTTGTAGGTAAATGTAGAAGTCTATCTCTTTATGGGGAGGTATGACTGGAATGTCCATAGGGAAGATTTTCTCATATTCCACCACCACTATAGGGGACTGATAACTCATAATATCCATCACACAAAGTTTCATGTTGGACAACTAATGAATAATCTTTTTCTCCCTTCTATGAACAAGTCCATCCTTCTCTTCATGGGTGTCATTTTCATGCACAAAGGACAACCCGGACCCATAACTATGGACACACCACATCATCCACCTCAAATATTCTTTCTAGGCATGAACTGTATATAACCAATCCATACCTGAGATGATGTCATATGGACTCATTACTGTTATAAAGAGATACTAATAGAATCTCTCATGTCCAAGAGTTAGGTCACACTATTGGCATAATTTTTTTGTCGTTGATCCATCTCTAGTAGAAGTCTCTAGGGGAAAGGGTCTATCCAAAGGCTCAACCAGAATCTCTAAGTATAAAACCAATTATACAACAATAAAGGAATGACTAAAAACTATGTCTATTAGTACACTATCTAAGGTAGAAAAGAAACATATCATACCTTATTTCATCCCGGAATCTTATGTTCCATAATCCTTGATAGCCTATAGTTTCCCTCACACCTTCCCTCCATCTCCCAGAGCCTGTCATGGACCACTTTGAGGTGGTGGTGGTGAAAATTCAAAATTTCTTCCACTTCCAGCTACTCTCTTATCCCCTCTACCACATTCTCTTCCCTATGTACTTGTCTACTCCTACCTCTACCTATACCTAGGTGGCCCATCTATTTCCTCTCTATCATTTATATGGTAGGTCAGAAAATCTCATTCAAGATGTCTCATGCCATCACAAGATTAAAACTACCTATCTTTCGGATGATTAGACCCATCCTATGATCCATGAACCATAGACCCACTTTCTTGGTATCACCGGTTGAATCATCTCTCACATCTAGGTCCTTGATTATAACGTTGACTCCTTGTTTCCAATGTGTCTTCTTGTTAGTCCCAACTAGGTTAAATACCCTGAGAGGGGTGAATCAAGGTATGATAGATCAAAAAAACTTCCCCTTATAATGTTATTTCATTGTCAAAAAAACAGCCTTCTATATCTTTCCCAAATCAATGTATGAACAAAAAATAAATCATACACGAGACACAATAATTTTTCTTGGTTCACCCTCACTGGGTTATGTCTAAGGATCATACAACGGTAATGTTATGATATACCAAATCCACTAAAAGTGTACTATTTTTTAAAAGGTGACTCAATAACCCTCCTAGTTTACAACCAATCATAATTTTAAAGATAATTTATCTCACTAAAAAAGTGTTCTCACTACTTCTTCATAAAATCTTTCTTTGATTTCTTGAATCAATAAGTTGTACACCTCATTTAATGGGTCATTGAGTTCCAATTTCATCCACTTGATGAATTCCACTTCACCACAGATGTACTGGATAACTTAAACTTTTTTGAAACCTTAGTTTGACTTGCATGAAACTTTTTCATTTGTTGTAGAAAACCAACTTGCGTGTAACTCCCTTCTTACGCAAAACTCACAACTTGCATGAAAGTCCCTTCTAACTCACAAATCACTACTTGCGTGATTCATAGATTCTTATTTATTTTAAGTGATTAGCATCATCAAATGAGGGGGTATCCACCTAATTATAGGTATTTTCATCCCTATGTGTAGGATTCTTTCTTACTGACTACCTTGTGTGCAACTTTTCCCCAAGTGAGTAGGTCTCATTCATGCATGTATCTTTTATGAAAACTCACCATTCATGAAAATCCATATCGTGCACACACTTCTTTCCTTTTCTATATTTTCATAGTGTGACCTTTAAAAATTCCCTTCATGAAACATTCCAAACCCCCTTAACACTTTCACACAACTTCCTTTTCCAAAAACACTTTTCCCCACTCTCCAATTTTTGGACCAAAAAAGTTGGAAAACACTTGGAAAGGGTGCCACCTTGTATATGATATTTTTGTACTGCCTCCAGAGAATTAATTCTAATTTCTTTGATCTTTTTCAACATATTTTTTCAAAACTGTATTTGTAACTACACAACTAACCCTGGGAACCTGCTTTTTTAACAAACACAATCCACCCAAAATGCATCAATGTTACCTTGAGGTATTTTTTCCCAATAGTCTCCCCCTTTGGTTTTATTGAAAAATATTTACACTATAAAACCTCATGAATTCTTCTTCCATATTCGACCACCATTTTATTCTTATAATTTAGATATCGATCAAAGACTTACTCAACACACACTTTAAACCCACATGATCCATGCTTGGCATGAGAAACAAGAGTTTAATGTGAATTTCATCAATGAATCACTTAATTCTAAAACCTCTCAACTACTTTCATCATGAACTCCATATATCATGATATATATCCTTTGATTGATCACATTTAGCATGATCAGATTTAAAACTCCCCTTACCTATCATCTTTATCTATCTCGCGGCTCCCCCTATCAGCTTTTCCTTGTGTCTTAACTAAAACATTTTCTCCCTTCAAAATCCAAAATTTATCCCCCTTTTTCAAGGAACACTAAGGTCACTTCATTGTTATCTACAACAAGTTAATGAAAAAATATCATTATAGTGGGGAAAACACTCTATACCTTGGAGAGAGGGGTCCCACATCCATAATTTTTCAAGTGTGGGCAGTCGACTGAACTCCCAGAGCTAGTAAATGCCTCTCAAATGCTTCTTTGGGTAAGGACTTTGTTAAAATGTCTAGATCCTATAGTTCTGTAGACATATAATCCAACTTCACAACTCATTGCTCCACCATCTCCTTGATAAAATAATACTTGGTTTCAATATGATTTTTCCTTCAATGATAGACTAGTTTTTTTCTAATATTTATATCACTTGAATTATTTCAATAGATTCCAATCGAAGATGTCACTTCAACTCCCATGTCCTCAAACTACTACTTTATCCACAATAACTACATGAATTCTTGAGTTGCCACAATATATTCTTATTCTATGGTACTCAATAAAATGTAGTCTGGTTTCATGCTTAGACAAGAAATAAACTATCCACCAAGATAGAAAGAACCTCTGAATGTTGATTTTCTATCATCTACTGAATCAGAGAAATATTTACCTTTATAGCTCAATAACTCTTTCTGATATTATTTATTGTACAACAAGCCGAAATCCACAGTTCCCTTGATATAAAAAATTATTATTTTCCCTATAATCATGTGACTTTATTTGGGGTTACTTTGATACCTTGTTGTCTGGAATGTGGAAAAAACAATTTCTGTTCATGTAGCTATTAAGTATAAAAAAATATCCAATGACTTGTCTATATTTTGTGACATTAACCACTTTTCCTTCATCATCTTTCGATAGTTTCATCTGAGTAACAATCGTAGTCATCATCTCATTTGAATTATCCATTCTAAACATTCTAAAAATCTCCTTGGACTATTTAGATTGAGAAATTAATGTTCCATTTAGTCCTTGTGTCGCTTGTAAACCAAGGAAAAATTTTAACTCACTAATGATTGACATTTTCTAACTCAAATTTTATGAATTATACAAACTATTTTCACTATGCTTCATCTAATCCACTAAATATTATGTCATCAAAATAAACTTGCACCATTATCCTTTGATTTCTGTCATTTTTGACATAGAGATTGTAATAAAATCCACCATGCTGAAAACTGAGCTTCTTCAGAAATTGATCTAGTCTTGAATACCATGCTCTTGGTGCGTGCTTTAAACTATATATCACCTTCTTCAGCCAAAAAAATCTGTTATCATCTTCATAAATGAGAAAACCAATTGTTTTCTCAATATAAAATTCTACTTACAGAACTCCATTCAGAAATGATAACTTGTAATTAATCTGGAAAACATTGAACTTCTATTGCACTACAATGGAAAAGAATAATATGATTGTCTCTATACTTGAAATACATAAAAATGTTTCATCAATATTGATACTCTCTATATGAGAGTAACCTTGGAACACTAGTCATTCTTTGTTTCGAATCACTGCATCATCTTCTTTCATTTTGTTATAAAAGACCCATTTAGTCACGATACCGTTTTTATTTGTTGGCCTCGAAACAATCTCCCACGTCTAATTATTCTCTATCTAGTCAAGCTCCCCATTCATATCCTAAACCCAATTTTCATCTCCAGTGGCTTCATCAAAAAATTTAGGATTTTCCTAAGATAGGAAGGATGTATACTATAATAAATTTATTCTTCTTGTTTGAACTGGGGTTGTCTGATCACTAGTGATAATTTTCCTATCAATTTCATCTCTAATCTTTGGCCTCTATGCAGATACAAACTTGTCTTCCACCTGGTCATCATCAATATCTTCTTCGGAATCATCACCTGCTACATCTTCTCCCCAAGTGTTTCTTACCACCTTATCAATTTCTTTAAGAAACTATTCAATGTGATATTGAATATTTTATTCATCTTCCACTATATTGACAACATTTCTTTCAACTAATTTTACCATCCTCTTATTGAAGCATTTATATGATTTTCTTTTTTCTGAGTAGCTAAGGAATATCCCCTCATCTCTACGTGACTCAAATTTATGTTTTTTCCTTTATTTAGAATAAATAACATAATTACAAAGATTAAAAAGTATTTAAATTTTGGATTCATTCCATACCACATCTCATATAGAGTCTTTCATTCCTTAGAACACAATAGAACCCTATTATAAATGTAGTATGATGTCAACGTTGATTCTTTCCAGAATTTCTCAGGTATGTATTTTTCAATAAGCATCACTCTATCCATGTTGTTAATGATCTAATTTCTCCTCTAAACCACTCCATTTAGTTAAGGAGTTCTTACTACTGAAACATGATGTCTTATTCCATGTTTCTAGAGATAATATTCTACTTGACTATTTGTGAATTATGTTCCATTATTTGGACGAAACTTTAGAATTTTATGTCCACGCATCCTTTTATATTCCCTCTAACACTATTTTATGAAACTAAACACATTAGCCTTGTGGGAAATGGAAAATACCCATTCTATACTACTAAAATCATCAATGAAAATAATGTAATACTTTTTCTCATCAATGGACCTTGGTGAAATAGGTCCACATACATCTACATGTACCAATTCAAGCACTCTTGTTGACTTTTGTTCTTTTTCCTTGTAAGTCTTTCTGATGATATTTCCTTGTTGACAAGCATCGTACATATGATTATGATCACATGATATATTATGGATCTCTCAAGCTGCATCACACTTTACCAGATCTTCTAGGGATGGTAGACATAGATGACCAAGTCGTTTATACCACAAATTTTTTTCTTCCTCTCTAGAAAAAAAGAACACATCTTCCTCTCCAATTACAAGTTATAGATTCTATTTTATTCTTTTTCCCTATAGTAAAACTGTACCATATCTTCCTTTGATGATACATTCCTTCTAAGTAAATCTTATATCACTCCTCAAGTCACATAGTTAACTAATGATAAGAAAGTTGTGACTGAAACCTTCAACGGCTATGACATCATCATGTCGTATTTCTTTTTCCCCAAATTTGGATTTCCTTGAGCCAATTATCTTTAAGCCTTCATCATTTAAAAATTTTTCAACACCTTCTTTGTCATATTTTATGCCTATAACAAGATCCTTATTGACTTTTATATGGGATGTGTATCCACTGTCAAGGATCCATACACCATAACGATCTGATGCTTTAAGAGAAATTTTTTGCAACCACTTCCTTCTCAACACTTTAATTTTTAATAAATTTTTTTAACTTCACACTCAACGTAGATTGAAAATGATGATCTTCATTAGAGTATGATGGATTTTTCTTTTTCATATTACCTACTGATTCATAGATTTTCTTCATGCGACCATTTTGGTTCTATTTTGGCACCTTTCTCTGAAT
Source organism: Viscum album (assembly GCA_963277665.1). Classification (NCBI taxonomy): domain Eukaryota; kingdom Viridiplantae; phylum Streptophyta; class Magnoliopsida; order Santalales; family Viscaceae; genus Viscum; species Viscum album. The sequence goes on along the minus strand of OY728119.1, from coordinate 1,826,583,184 downwards.
GATTGGTGTATAATATCTTTTCATGTGCCCAAATACTCCATACCAAAAACAATTTCCTTTGAAATATGTTAAATAGTATTGAGCTCTGTTTGGGTGTCACTATTATTATTTTGGCCCTTTTTATCTCTTGGATATGGAACACACATATTATGAATGCCTCATATTTCCACATTAATAACACTCGATGCAAGGTGCATTCATGCATGTCACTTTTATACCACTGGTTGTCCCTTAGGTAATCTAAATATTAGGATTCTAATTTGTACCAAAATAAATCTTCAATCTTGGAGTGGGTGCATGCAGTTTAACTTCAACCATGACTTATTTCTATTTTTTATCAATCCACATACCAGCCTTATCATTTATATTTTAATGTTTCTTCTATTCTACTAGACCTCTATTCTGCACTTCCAACTTGTTCATCTTATGAATGATCTGCTTTCCCAATGTCACAACAAGAGTAAATATTTTTTCATTATCCTTAAAATTTTGTTGTAGGACAGCAAATAATTATATGATTTCTTCAATTTGTTTGATTTGTTTTTTTGTTGTGTTATTCAAACTTTCAATCTCCGTTTTCTATTATTCAACCTTGGTTTTATGACCACCAACTATTTCTGAGTTCTATATCAATGAAGTCTTGAGATTCTCAATTTCTTCCATTAAATTGGATTCCTATTCTTCCTACTACTTCATATAGAGTTTGGAATCATGAACCACATTGTTATTTTTTTTATCTCTCCAAAAATATATCTCTTCAAGAGTGGATTCTAATTCATCTGGTAGATCAACTCTCCCTTCAACTTATTCTTCTTCAATATTGGTTTCTTATTTTTTGGTCACTACTGACAACTACCACCGTAGAATTTTCTCCATGATCTTTATTATTCTACATATCATCAATCTCATATTCATCTGAACTGGCACATTCTTCTGAAATAATATTTTTCTTCATAAAGAAAATTATCTTCAACTTTTTCTTACCTTTCACATAGGCTAAATACCTCTTAATGGGAATTTCAACTTCATCCTCATCATATTCTTACAAGTTATTAAGGAACCTTGATATAAGATGACCTACCTTTCTACATTGAAAGCATGTTAGTGGAAGTTTCCATTTGAACTTTCCTCTTACTCTTTGTAAATTTGAAGAAAGGAGTGACATTACCTCATCTATATCATATTATTCCTAACAATCTTCAATGGGGAGCTTCTTCATAGCCTTAAATTCCACCTCTTTAGAGTCACTTTTTCCACTGACTTAATGACCCCATTTCTCAACTCATATGTAATAATAGTATTATTCAAGTTATCCAATGTCAGCTCCTTTGGATCTTTATCCTCTAACATAGAAACTTTCAAATTGAACCAAAGTTGAAGTCTTCTCAAGATACACTTAAAAATATTTATATCTTCAATAATTTCTCCAATACCACAATTTTCTTCCACAAAAAAATTTACTCTATCAAAGAATGTGTCAAAAAAATCATTTGGGTTCATTCTCAAATCTTCATAATTATTCCACATAACCTGCAACTTTTCCTCTCTGACCTTTGAATCACCTATATATATCTTCAATTTGTTTCCCAAATAAAATGTGTTGTTTTACATGACATCACCTTTATATAAATTTCATTAGATAGGGATCCCCATAAAGTATTAACTCCTTTTGTGTCAGTGTCCAATTATCATCATTTAACTTATGATAAATCACCACTATCAATACTTGTAGAAATTATAGGCATCATTGTTGTAAATAAATCTATTCCCAAAGATTAAAATTAGTGCTAAATTTTATTCTTATATAACTGAAAATTATTCCCATCAAAGATCATAATCCCTTTGTGATTGAAAACCTTCATTGAAACCCTTGAGAGAGAAACACTAAAAGTATCCTTTGGCTATGATACCAATTTTTAGTTTCAACTAGGTTAAATACCCTAAGAGGGAGGGGTGAATCACGGTATGATAGAATAAAACAAATAACCCTTATGATCATGTTTTGTTGTTAAACAAAACATGATTTTATCTATTTCCTGCAACAATTTATGAACAAAAATTAAATCATGCACAAGACACAAAAATTTTCATTAGTTTTCCTTCACCGGATTACATCCAAGGAGCATACAACAGCAATGTGCCAATGTACCAGATACACTAAAAGAGCACTACTATTTACAAAGTTCGAAGAAGACTCATTGTCCCTCCTGTTTTATAACCAATCACACTTTGAATTCTCACTTCCCTCACTAATGAAGTGTTCTTGACAATTCTTCAGAAGATCCTTATTTTAATTATTTAATCAATATGTTGTACACCTCATTTATTATATCATTGAGTTCCACATTCATACACTTTATGAAATATTCTTTACTGTAGATGTGCTGGGAAACATCAAACTTTCGCGCAATCTTAGGTTGACGTGTGTGAAACTTTAATGACTTGCATGAAATGTTTTCCGTTTTCATATAAAACCAACTCTCACACAACATACTACTTGTTCAAAACTCCCTCCTTATACAAAACTCATTACTTGTATAAAACTCTCTTCTTACATGAAACTCACTACCGGAATGAAACTCCCTTCTTATGCACAACTCACTACATGAGAGATTCAGAGATCAGATTGCCTCTAAGAGTTTATCATCATCAAATGATGGGGGTATCCACCTATTTATAGGAATTTTTTACCCTTTCTTAAAGATTCTATCTCATTGAAAACCTTACACACAATGTTTTCCCAAGTGTGAAAGTTTCATTCACACATGTGTCTTTCAAAAAAACTCACCATTCGTGAAAATCTATATCTTGTGTGCACTTATTTCCTTTTCCAGATATTGATGTAGTGAACCTAAAAAATGCCTGGTGCGTAGCTTTCCAAACCTTCTTAACACTTGCGCACAACTTCCTTTTCTAAAAACCCTTTTCACCATTCACTAATTTTTTATCCCAAAAATTTGGCAAACACTGGGAAATGGCTCCACCTTGTATATGATATTTTTGTACCATCTCTAGATCATTCATTACTTTTTTATGGATATTTTTCAACATAGTTTTTCAATAAATGTAATCAGCCCAAAATGTATCAATTTTACCTTGATGTATTTTTAACCAACACTTCTCATGTGTTCCCATTTCTGGCAATAATTATTCGTGTCTGCTTTGCCAGAAAATGGTGGACCACCAAATCAATCTCTAGAACCCCAACATAAGTAGAAATGAATAAAGGTATAACGCTGGCCCAGATTTCTCTATGTAGTCCTCACTCGAAGGTCTAAGTATGAAAGAACTTATCATGACCCATATCCATCGAATATCTAGAGGTTTTGGTTAACCATGATGGATACTCATCCATTGTTATAAAACCTTACAGAAGCTATAGAATCCATTCTATGTACACAGACCTCATCGTAGATATATATAAATCCTATATGAAAAGGTTCTTGATCTTTGACAATGTTAGAGTCTCCTCATCATATGACTGGGTCACTAAAATCCACCACATTACTATAGATCCAAGTATAAGGATCAATGGAAGGACCACTATTAGATCTTTCAGTGTCCCAAAATGGTGGAAAACTCACATCACTGCCTCAATCAAGTCCTCATCCACCTATTTTTTGGTATTTTATTAGAATATGAGGGTTCACTTTCTTTGAAACTCATAAATCACACTCATTATCCACACCTCATATTTTGTAACTATTGGTACCATCTACTTCTCGACAAGTGGTGGTACTACTGGTTCTCCATTGGGAGGTAACATCTTCAAAATAGGCCCCTGTATTGATGCCTCATCACTGAGGGGATCATCCCCATGATCCTGATGTTGAATCTCAGCTGGCATAAATCACAGAGGCATCTTGAAATATACAATATGCACCACGATCAATGAGTATATCTAGTGAGCTGACTCAATAAGTATATGGAATCCACAACCCATTCATATATGATGAATGTATCAATTTTTTCCTGTAACTAGTTTTTACATGTACTGAGTCAAAGGGCAGGTGATCAGAGTCCTCCTGTATGGATACATTGACTGCTACACCAACACTAGAGTCTATATCTTAAAATATGAAATCAAAACACTTAACACTATTTATAAAAACCAACCTCTCATACTCTAGTCTTAAGGTATAACCTGCTCCTTTGAGACCACTATTTAATTAACTACACCAATGATACTCATTCCAAAACTATTCCAATCCTGCCTTCAATAGTCTAGGGGATAGTGACTAACACCAAGTAGGCATATCAATTGCATGGGAGGTATTAGCCTAATGTGCCTGTAAAAATTCACATATCTCCAAGCCCATACAATGATGAAATATAAAACAATTGATAAAACATGCATTCATACTTCTAAATCCCACTATCAGAGTAAAAAAAATACTAAAAGTGAAAAAGGGACAAATATAATCCCACCACAAAGAGTTTAAAAACAAGTCCTACCTAAAGGTACATAAGGGGATTGCTATCAAGGTAACTAATAGAATACACCTTTATCATTCTGGTTCACTAAGATCCTCTTGGTCCTGGTCTCTATAGGACTCCGTCAAAAGTTTGATCATCTGCATAAGAAATCACATGTGTTTTTAAATACCATGTAAGGGTGGGTATAATAATACCCAATAGGGAACCCCATAATATCTATGCATATAACAAAAATAATAATAATCAGCTAAGCATAGGCATATGTATACATTACATATAATAAGAATATTTATATATAATCATGAAAGATTCACTACCCCAATGTAAAATTACAACTGTAATCCATTTTATGGATCCTTATCAAAGGTTCAATATGGCACTCATCTAGGATAACACACTCTATGAGTTAGATATCATTGATGGAATCTATTTGATATGTACTTCTCAGTGGGTCTTTCTAAAAAAAGTGTGAACTAGAAGTATGAAGAGAACGATACATAGATGAGGATAACACCCAATTCCATGGGGTATACCAACAACCCAATTTGGAATAACTCTCTAAGAAGAGAATCAACACCCGCATAGTGTTGGTCACAAAGATTCCAAGAACTCCACTTAAGGAAAGATGGTGGTAGAGGATCTCACTTTGGGTTTTACAGAAGGATTACAAAAACTCTATCAAATAATTCCCACTAAATGGATCACCATCCTATGTCTAAGATGTGATTCCATACTAACCCTTAGGGAATGTATTAAGGGAATGATGTCTGATTGAATCTTTCTATTCTTAAGATGAAAAGGTATCTAATCCTTCTTTAAAGTGGTACACAATATGTGCTGGAAGTACATGGCATGTACCTTCAACACTGGGTCTTTCCTATGTTTCATGGAATGTGCCTATGTATATTTCAGAGTACATTATGCGTCTGATCTCATTTAATCTTGGTCAAGTCCATATCCAGCTAGTCATGTCCATATCAGACTGGTCATGTATATGTTTTCCTAGCCATGTCTGTGTCTATCTCTCCATGACTACACTCATGTACCTCCTCGGGTACATGCCCAAACACCATGAAAGGGTTAAAAATTATGTGATAGTGGTCACACACCATGTGATGTGTAACTTTCTCAAAGAAACCCTAGTGTCACACCAGGGGTCCAACATGTCATGTAATCCCTAATTACATGTCGTGTTCTATGGTATATTTTAGAAACTCAGATCTGGTTCATGTGTCTTTTTGTGCTCCTCCTATCTTTGATCTAGAAACACCCCTTGCTTGAAATCAAGGAATGGAATTTTTTGGCCTTACTATTGTTGATTTTTGAGCTCCCACCTTTCAAATCCATTAAAATATCATCCTCATGTTCCATCCATCATCGTGCATCGAATATATGATGAATGGTATCCCTAAATACATTTTCGTTTGATCATCTATCATCGTAGCTTGATCATATCATCTATTTAATCCTGAATATGTGATATCAATCTATTTTTCCAAGAAACGGGTGCACAGTAATTGATTTATTGGTATTTTTTGAACCATGTTCCAAAGAAATTACCTCTAATAAATGAATAATGGGGGAAGAAATTCAAAATAAAAAACAAGAGGAAATAACGTCAAAGTTTGTTGCTTTGATTCATTTCTGTTAGAATAATGAATGAATAGATAATAAAATAATGACATATAAATCCCTATTTCTTGTATTTTTCTTACTCAAACATGAAATATGCACGATCCATGAATCAATTTGTTATTTTATTAATTCATGTCCATCATAGGAATAAAAATTGTGATAAACCCAAATGAAAAAATTTCCTACCTAGATATGGATTAATTGCCGGTGATGAACAGTTATTTTTCATTGTCGTTGGTGATATCCTTTAATTCCGCTACATAGTGATCGATGATACAAGATCAGGACGTATTTCTTCTGAGAATAAACCTCCAATGATCTCTCCAGTTGATCTAATTTTATGTGAATAACCCTAAGAATCTTATATAATCATATATTAAAAGATGAATTAATTACTCATTGTTTCGTCTAATAAAATAAATAATTTATTTTATTAATTTTATTAATTCACCCGCAATGGAACTTTTTGGAAACTCTAGATGCCTACAAATTTTATATGAGCCCTAGGGTAAAACCCATGCAATGAACTCAACAAGTAAAGGGAGTTACGTTTGATAATCCAAACCAACCTATGATCATCTATCAGTGTGTCCATAAATATAAACTATCTAATGAAATCACATCCATTGTATGGTTCTTGGAATATTTTATGCATTATTTTTGAATCTAGGCATGGAGACATAATGATATTCTGAAGTTTGGTGTTTCTAGAATTAATTTTTTAAATATGTGAGTTTCTATTTCAATTCTTAAAACTCACTCAGCACCAATCTATTTGTATTCTTTAAAATAGGAGTAGAATCAAGTATGAGTTCTATTGGAAACTCAACATCACGATTCATTGGAAATCAAGGGAAACATTTCCAGAAAGACATCAACAAACAACCAAAAAATAGACATATCTTTAATGTTTAGTTTCTCCCTAACCATTTGCGATAAAATCCCCTTTTGAATAATATTCAAGAACCATAAAATGAATTTTATTTCATTAAATAGTTTATATTTATCTAAACACTAATAGATAATCATAGGTTGGATTGGAATATCAAGTGTGACTCCCCTTACTTATTAATTAGTGTGTTACTTACATAAATAAATCCAATACATGCCCAAAATAACATCAAATTCAACCAGATGTATGATAACAAGATTTTTAAGAATCAGATTCCCACAAACTCTAACCAATAAAGAATCATATACTTGAGGTGTGATCATTAAACCATTAGGGTTTTTCACTAATAATTCAATATCAAATCATTGAGGTTGTACTATAATACCCTTATAAAATTCCTCATATATAATAGAATGGGTATATCTATAATCAAATATAGTATTTTAGTTCTATAGTGGATGATAAGAATGCATTTTTCATGTTTTTATCACATCATTCATCAGAAATAGTGATCAACTAATATTTCCATTTTCAATGGGATTAAGAGGTTGTTAATAGTGATCATTGTCATTAACCTTCTATTTGTAAACCATTTAGCATAATTCCTATAATCCTTTCATTTGAAACACTAGATTTTGGGTTGTCCAATCTATACATATTTACCATTATTCATATCATTAGATAACTTCTTCCCATAACTATGACATTTAGTCAACCGACGGGCATCCTTTCCATACATAAAACATTTTTATTCCCCTAAATATAATTTCCACCGTGTTTCCTTCCACACACTGAGAATAAAGGAATTCACATATTTTTCTATCTGTGGTATTTATAATTTACTTTGAATTCCATCATTATTTTCTTATCAAAGCTGTGAGATTTATGGGTAACTCTGATTTCTATTTCCACCTTGAAATCAAATCATATTATTTATTTATAGATACATAACTCACTTACAGGTAACTCTGTTTGAACAGTTTGTTTTAATCCATTGAAAAACAGATCAAACTTATATTCAAGTTAGATGATAATTCTAGAATCATACCCCATAATTCATCTATAATTTCTCTCATTTATACCAATGGATTCATCATCCTTATACTTTAACTCATGGAATTACTTTTATACTTTTTTAATAATTACAAGGTCAATACTTGTTGGTTCAATATTATCTTATTGTGTCTTGTTATTGAAAAGATTCTATCATTTTTCTTCTTTTCCTGCCAAATGATAAACATCCAAAATAACATTTTCATGATCCAAACACTAGAGTATGGAAAATATCTTTTCCATGGTACCAATCCTTTTCTCATTAAATAATGGATCATTATATTTTGTCTTTTAAAGGACTCAATATAACTTTATTCCCTATATTTCCTATTTTTAAGCTTAACATAATTCATAGAATGAGAAGGTTTTGTGAGAGTAGCAATGAGATTGTTTATTCTAGCTCTAATAATGTTTGGTTTCTCTATAGTAAAATAATTTCATTGTACATTTCATTCGATATTAGCATGATGCCTTCAGGTTAAATCCAGTGACTAAAACTAAAAACTATAATGTGCTCAACATTAATCATAGTGGCAAACCACATAATCATGAAATATATTTTTTAGAATGTATAAATCATGACACATTATTTTATGTATATTAAACCTTATAATTAACCTAGGTTAATCATGGTCATTTAAAAAATTATGATTTTATCTTATACTTATACTTATCCCTAGGGTTCTCATTAAATTTTTCTCATCCTTGCTTTCAAAGGTTAACTAAAACTTTCTATGCTAACAACTATAACAACCCATACATTTTATACATAAATATCACATCTTATTTTCTTAATATTATTTACATAACATGACAACAAATTATGGAATCATATAGCTCTAGTGCCTTTGGAAACATAGATACATTAAAAAATTGTTTATATGTGAACTACACAATATCTCACTTATTTCTTTATAACTATCACCCTTCTTAAACATATTCTATATAATACCACTCTTCAAAACCTAGGAAAATGAAACATAAGAATGTGTGAGCTCTAATTATCAATAAGGTTAATCAAGGAAGATATATATGATCACATAATCATAATATGAGAATAAGAGTATAAGAACATGATTTTAATGTTTTAAATACACTCCCAATATATCTTTGATAATAATATTGAGTAATTTCATAATAAATGGAAGTTTATAAGACATGAATCATGAAATAATAAATAAACATGATCCCCGAGAGCATAAAATTGGCATAAAACATGGAATTGATGCATACACATAATCGTAGAACAATTTATTTCAAGGATTCCCACTAATAAATTCATAACATGTTAGGCTTGGGATAACCATAAGTGTATGTACTTTGGGCATAGGATAACGTCATGTGTACCCCCTTTTGGGATTTGGATAGCCTCTTTTGTAAACATTGATCTCATTAATCATTACCAAATGTGTTGGAGATAGATATATCCCCCACCGATCACATAATGATAATACTACATATTTTTTATAGGATCATAAAAAAATCATATCTAAACCTATGAAGATAAATGGGTTTCATTAAATTTTTATCAAATCTTACCAAATTGAAAAGAAACAAGTTTCATAAACATATCATCATTTTATCAAAATATAACCCATTGAAAAAGGAATATGTTTCATAAACATTTTTTTATCATAATAATAAACCATATAGAGATATAATAGGTATGATATCATTGTATAATAACCCTAGTAAGGCTTAAGTAGCATCAAAGGATGTTATCTTATATGGAAAATGATTTTGAAATATCACTTTGAACATTTATTGAGGAAAATAAAATTTCCATTATGAAATAACTTATTCAAAATATAAAAACATCAAAAATATTTTAGAAAATATTTTATTTTAAAATGACCATAGAACATTTTAATGGAATATTTAGAGCATTGGGAATTATTTATGGATTTAAATTTTGTTTATGTCATATAAGTTAAATGAAAATATTCACTTTACACTTTTGAAAAAAAATCATAATGTACCTATTTTGGAAAATGAAAATATAATTCCTTATAAATTTTAAAAAAAAACTCATAAATGGGTAAAAATAACTTTAAAAATAATATTATAATAGTTAAAAATTTATTTAAAACATTTTTGGAAAATTTTTTTTCATAATAAAAAGTTTTTTTAAATATAAGAGATGAAGAAAGTCGATCTTCCTTTAAAATATATTTTCAGCCTATTGGGAACTTAAGGTAAGGAAAATTAAAGTAAAATGTTTTTATAAGAAATAACCATAGTATAATTAAAATTAAAAATTTCTTGATAGGTATATTGTATTATTTCATCATAAGAAACTTATTCATAAAAAATTCTCATAATCAAAGATATTGTTTTATAAAATCCTTACCACTTTGGTAACTTTTGAATCATAAGTCCCATAAAATAAATATCCTCATATGGATTTTTAAATAACCATTATATTTATAAGATGAATAGTAATAGAAATTCATGTTCAATATATACACCTCACAAAAGAAATAAGTGGTGTATAATAAAACTATCCCGAAAAAATAAACATGAGATTAAAATCCATTTCCTTGAGTTTCACTTAATTTTAAAGCAATCCAACCTCCAATATAATAAATTAAAATTTATTAAAATTCTATAAAATAATCTCATAAGTGATTATTATATCATATATATTTATTATAAACATATATTTAGATTCATCCATAATAGTAGAGATAGAAAATAAATTAAACCATTCATAGAGACGGTAGGCCATACGTATGCATTAATGTTGTTTCCAATTTTTGAGGGATGGAATGAAAGAAAGTTAAATAATAATTCAGCTTTCTAGAATCATTATTGTATAAATCAAATCATATATATATATATTCATCATATCCATTCTCATTATCATCCATGTAAAATATAATTGAAAAAAAATCGCATAACTTCATGGAGGTGGTAATCCACACGTACAAACGAGCAATATTATTGTTTACCATTAGTTTAGAAGGTAATAAGGTAGATATGATATTATAATTCAAGAAATATAATTATTAAATATGTTGGTCAGAGTGGACACTCAAGAGGGGGGTGAATTGAGTTCCAATTAAAATTTCTGTTAAAAATATTTCTCTTAAAATCCCCCAATTTAAAACCAAAGTTAAACTGTAGTGAATTTATACAGATTGAAAATGTTCAATTGTCTTCTTAAAGATTGATTATATCTCAGTCAATTTAATCACATGATTAAATTGGCTTTTGAATCTAACCTATTGGTTCACAACAAGCATAAACACTTGCTAATTTAACTATCAAAGTAACTTTAAAATAGTTTTGTATTTCAAAGTAATAGCAGAGGAATGTAGTATACTTTAAACTTATACTAAAAAGAACAACAGATATAACCAAGAGGTTCAGTCTCAAGAAGAGACTTAGCCCTCTCAAATTTATATATAAATTTGATCCACACCATGGATCAGGGTTAACGATAGTTCAATACTGTCCAGGTCCTAAGACCTCTACCACAGTTCTTCGTGGGAAAACAAAGACAACAGCACACAGACTGTCCAGGTCACACTTGACCACTACCACTATCCTCAGTTGGACTCAGTATGATGTATGGAGTTTGGAATGAGGATTTAGTATCCTCCAGTTCAGCACAGGAGACAGTGTGTGTGTTAAAGATATAAAAAGTACACACACTGCTCAACAGTAAATAAAAATTCACTTAGAGAGAGTATATAAAGGTTTAGAAATCTCTAGTGATTGGCAGTGCAGCTCTGGACTTGTTGGATTTAGCGGAGATGCTTTTGAGTCCTTCTTTGTTTATTCTGTTGAAAAACAGAGTATCATGGTTCAGCCTGATGTCCTTCACAAGTGATTGTGTTCTCTGATTTTCAGTGTTCTTCTGAGTGCTGAATTGCATATGTGAGAGTTCTTTGAAGATCTTGCAGTGTCTGCTTCGATTTCCTCGTGTGTTCTTCTTTTCATGCATGGAAGAATTCTCTCTCAATACCTTTTCACATGCACACCTTTTACTATAGCTCGATCATCCTTTTATTCTACACACTCTGGCAATGGGAATGATTACCTTTTTCATAGGTACGAGGTACGGTCTCCTGACATGCCAACAATTAACATTAAATATAATTAATTGCATTAAAAACATAAAATATGATCCTTGGAATTAAATAAGAGTTTATAGAAATTCAAAAAGTTTTCATGATTATTGGTGAGTCATGAGATCGGTGAGTCATTTTGAATCTGCATCAGTTTCGGTAGCATCAACATCGATGGCTCATTGATCATCGGTATCGGTGGCTCATGATCATCGGTATTAGTGACTCATGATCGGTAGCTCTTTATATCTTCGGTAGCCATCGGTGCGACCGTTGTCATTGGTGTGATTTTTCATCATCGGTGCGACCGTTCATCATCGGTGCGACCATTCATCATCGGTGCCACCGTTCATCATCAGTGTCGGTGCGACCGTTCATCATCGGTGCGACCGTTCATCATCGGTGCGACCGTTCATCATCGGTGCGACTGTTCATCATCGGTGCGACCGTTCATCATTGGTGCGACCATTCATCATCGGCGCGATCGTTCATCATCGGTGCGACCGTTCATCATCGGTGCGACCGTTCATCATCGGTGTGATCATTCATCATCGGTGCGATCATTCATCATTGGTGCGATCGTTCATCATCGGTGTGACCGTTCATCACTGGTGTGATCGTTCAACATCGGTGCCTTGGAAAATAACTAATGGTGAGTCAAGACATGGAATTTTCACAAAGTGTTTGTTTAATCTAGAATACTTTCAGGTCAACCATAAAACACAAATTAACATAGATAACCACATGTAGACATGATTTGAACATATTTAGAACAATTTGAACAAAAGATGAAATTGAAATAAATAAAACCAAGATTTGTGATTATTAAAATAACCATTTCACAGAGAGTTCAACAATCTCCCCCTTTTTGATAATCACAAATCAATGGCATAAGGAAGAGAGAATATAATATGTCATTCAGTATTCTCCCCCTATAAAAGAGATTATATGCCAAAAGATAAAACAGGGTTAGAATAACAAACAGAAATTATATAATTGAATCATTCACCCCATATAATATAAGTCATATAATAGAATTCATTCTCATTATTACTCCCATGGAGATACAGAGGCATCATTTATCTCCCTGTGTATGCATGCATGTGGTAAATATCCAGCATGGGCTTATATGCACATTTAGTTCACCCATTCATATGCATGATCTCCCTAATTTCGCATATGCAAGATCTCCATGATTTCTCTCCCCCTTTGGGATTATCAAAAAGAAGAGATAAGGAAGATAAGCAAGAAGATTCTATATCAACAATGAGTACAAAAATCACAGACAAAATTGAAAAGTACAGGAAATAGACACCCTATCAAAAATTGACAGATACAGCTATTTCTCGAGGTGCAAAGGATATTTTCCTTTTGCAGTGGGAGGAATGGATGGTCCAGAAGGTGGCCGGGTGGAAGGTTGAACTAGCCAGATGGATAAAGGAGGCAGGATGACCCGAGCTAGACGAATTCTGTGTTCCAAGGTCACCTGCTACGGAGAAGATCTTTCTGAAGGAGGTTGTTGAAAGACTGGCTGAATACTAGAGAGGGCTTGATAAACAGACATCTGACTGGGAGCAAAATCTGATGATTGAAGAGACTCAGCAGCAGGAAAAACAATGGCCTTAGCTTGCACATTAAGGTAGGGTTTGAGAAAATTGATGATGTCCTAAATTACTTCTCCACCATACTTCATATCCATTTCAAAATTATCCTTATTCTGCATGAAATTTTCTAATGTAGGAGTAAAATCCTTCAACTGCTGAACTTGAGCATTAAAAGCTTGAGTAACTGGAGGGAGTCTCAAATTGGAAGCCATCACTTTAAAATGATGATTCAACTCATGCTTGGTGTAAATATTATAGAAATAATGATCCACTTTCTCCTTAATCTCTTTTTGAGCCTTGGTAGCATCGGTTGAATACAACTGCACCATCTTATGAATATTATCACTATGCTCTTTAATATTTTTCAAAGAATCTAAATCCAAAATCTTCCCAAGAGCTTCCATCTCTTCTCTAACAACATCCTTTAAAGTATTAAGCTTATAACCAGTAATCTTGGTTACTTTTGAAGAACTGTCCTAAGCAACAACTTGCATGATCTCAACTTTCAACTTCCTCAAATCTTCCTTCTTCAAATGTTCTATCAGATTTATTAAAACTTCCATCATACTAGAGATGGTTGTTCTGAACTCTCCTGACATAGAAACTAGATTGCTACCTAAATTCATGAGTGTTTGATTAAAAGAGGTAATGTGTCTACCAATCAACTCACTATAATTACACAGGTCTGGTTTGATAAGGCTTACCACTCTTTGAGCCAAATCATCCATAGCATCTTCAGATAAAGTCATAGGAGCAGGAGTAGGAATATGAGATAACTCATCTTTCACAGTCTTCATAACAGCTTGAATCAGTTCAACCTTAAATCTATCAAAGTCAGATTTAGCAACTACAGGATTAGGTCTAGCTCGAAACACTGAAGGATCAGGTCGGACATCTGCTCTTCATAAACTCTACAACTAATTGATCCTTAACTAAAACATTTATTCCTATAAGATAGACTTCTACACCTTCCTCTTCCTGTGGGTAATCTAATCCCAGAACAGAAAGACCTGGATGTTCTTCCCATGCGGCTTTGCATGAAGGATACATAGGTTTCACAAACTGAGATCGTCCAGAATTTTTAGGAAGGACTTCCTCATCCTCATCACTCTCCAATTGTTCTGTCCTCTCAGCCTCAGGGACATTTTCTTGCTCAATTGGTTGTGGTTAAGGATCATCTTGGATCACATTCTGATCTTCTACAGGTCGAGCAGTAGCATCATTAACATCACCACTATCACTATCACTGCTACTACTATCACCATCACCATTAGCATCACCCTCATCACCATCATCGCCTTCATCATCATCATCATTATCATAACTAACTGATCTCTCACTTGAACTGTTTGTACTTCCGGATTCATACTCCTCTGAGGTTGATTCATCAGTCTCACCTTCTTCTTCATCATATAAAAGATATTCAATCTCTAGTAACTTGAGAGGAGGGCTTGCTGAACCAAATTCCATCCTTCTTTTCTTCGGGATAATAGTATCAGAATCACTCCTCTCATCAGGAGATGATTCAGCCTCCTCTTCAGCATTTAGATTATCACCAGATTCTTCTTCTTCTATTCCCTTCTTACTGAATTCACCAGTTTCCTTAGGAACTACTACTTCCTCTTCTTCATCTGAATAAACCACTTCTTCACCAAGTTTTAAGCTAGGATCTCTTATCTCCTTTGGTCTCCTTGGATGATCAGTAGGATTGAAGGACTCTTATAACTTTTCTTCATCAGAAACCCATGATTTCTTCCATGGGTTCCAATTGATTTTCATCCTCTTACAAATAAATTTGTTGAAACAGAATCTAATTGATGAGATACACTCATCTCCATCATCCACACAGCACAATAATTTCAACATGGCAGAAATCTGCTTAGAATAAAACAAATTAGTGACTTTCTTTGAAGGTTTTATCTTATCAACAATATTCTCAATAAAATATCTACACAGATTGATCTTCTCAATATTCAACAAGAGGAATAACAGAAAAATATCCTGATACTTTACTGAAGCAAAGTCACCTTTTCTATGAAATATTTGGTGTTGAATAAATTTAAACAGGATTCTATTCTCACCATCTAACTCAGCAGCAATTATCCTTCGCAATTCAGACTTCCCAGTCAATACCTCCAGGGATAGATCATAAGAAAAGTAATCAGTTATGGGAGGAATATTACCAGAATAGTCCTCATATCTTCCATTGTGAGGTACTCCTAGACATTCAGCCCACTGCTTTGATGAAAAAGTAATCTTTTTCCTTTTTACTATAGAAGACAATCTTGCAGCCTCTACTCCATCCAATACTACATCCAGGTTCAAATAAAACTCATGCACCATCTTTGGGTAAAATACCTTATCATTATCGCAGAACCAATTCTTCCAACCTTGCATTTCTAACACTTTCAAGAGAACGAACTTTCTAGATAAAACCCATTCTGAACATATTTCTTTTTCAGCTATAACTTCCCATTTTTATACCTCCGGGTTCAAAGAACTCTGCGCCATACTTCTCGACTCACCTCGAGCACGCTTGACAGGTGAATTTCCTTCAGATTCCTTTCTCTGCCTCTTTTTCTTGGCCATTATAAGGTTTGAGACAATCGAGAGGCTTGGAAAGATTCAAAAGGCTCGGGTTACAAAAAATAGAAGAGAGAGTTCGGCGAGAAATGGAAGGTCAACAGTCTTTAGAGAATGAAATAGATGCATGTCATTATTTATATCATTTAGGGTTACAAACAATAAAATATCGATTAAGTAAAACAACGTCATTTTAAATAGACAATAATGATTTTAAAAATAGTACAACCCAATCGGTAGCACTAATCGACTTGACAGATTGGTTTGACAGATCGGTTTGACAGATCGGTTTGACAAATCAGTTCGACAGATCGGTTTCACAGATCTATCATACCCAACTCTTGTTTAATCGAGTCTAACCTTTTAGAACTTAAGGTCTTGGTGAACATGTCAGCTAATTGATGTTCAGTACCTATAAACTCAAGAGTAATACCACCTTTTTGGTAGTGATCTCTCAAAAAGTGATGCCTGACATCAATGTGTTTGGTTCTAGAGTGAGACACAGGGTTATTTGAAATGTTAATTTCACTAGTGTTATCACAGTTGATTGAAACATGCTTAAAATCATATCCATAGTCCAAGAGAGTGTGTTTCATCCACAGAATTTGTGCACAGCAGCTACCAGTAGCAATGTATTCTGCTTCAGTAGTGGATAATGCAACAGAGTTCTGTTTATTACTACACCAAGATACTAAGGATTTTCCCAATAAATGACATGTTCCAGATGTGCTCTTCCTATTAAACTTGCAACTAGAAAAGTCAGCATCTGAATAACTCATTAGCTCAAAGGACTTTCCTTTTGGGTAAAACGAACCTAAGTTTACAGTGTTTTTAAGATACTTAAAAATTCTTTTAACAGCAAGTAAATGAGATTATTTTGGATTAGCTTGAAATCTGGTACACATACACACACTAAACATAATATCCGGTCGACTTAAAGTAAGGTAAAGTAAGCTTCCAATCATACCTCTGTAATTTGTTCGATCCACTGGTTTTCCAGTTTCATCTACATCCAATTTACAGACTGTACTCATAGGAGTATCACTTTCCTTAATACTATCCAAACCAAAATGTTTTAAAAGATCCTATATATATATTTACTTTGATTCAAAATAATACCATTTTCATTTTGGAAAACTTTCAGTACAAGAAAATATTTGAGTTCTCCTATTAAACTCATTTCAAATTCATTTTGCATACTCTATGAAAAATTAGTACATAATGAATGTTTAGAAGATCCAAAAATAATATCATCAACATAGATTTGTACTATCAAAACATCTTCAGAAATTATTTTAATAAAAAGAGTTGGATCAGCAATCCCTTTAGTAAAACTTTTTGAAATAACAAAATTACTAAGTCTATCATACCAAGCTCTTGGAGCTTGTTTTAAACTATATAAAGCTTCAGAAAGTTTAAAAACTCAATTTTGAAAATAAGGATTATTAAATCCAGGTGGTTGTTCAACAAAAACATCTTCAATAATAAAACTATTTAGAAAGGCACTTTTAACATCCATTTGATATAACTTGAAATTCAGATGAGTAGCACAGGCAAGTACAATTCTAATAGCTTCTAATCTAGCTACAGGTGAAAAGGTTTCCTCATAGTCTATACCTTCCTCTTGACTATATCCTTGTGCAACTCTCCTAGCTTTGTTTCTAACTATATTTCCTGATTCATCAACTTTGTTTCTAAAAACCCATTTAGTTCCTATTGTTAAAGTGTCCTTAGGTCTGTCAACTAATTCCCAGACTTTGTTTCTTTCAAATTGATTTAACTCTTCTTGCATAGCCATTAACCAAAATTCATCATTGATAGAATCATTGATATTTTTAGGTTCTAACTGTGAAAGAAAAGCTTGATGTTCAACCTGGTTTCTTAGAGAAGCTCTAGTCTGTGTCCCTCTATCAAGATTAACAACAACAGTATCCAAAGGATGATTCTTTAGAATCCTAATTGATCTAGTAAAGGTAGGACTAGAAATTTCAGGTTCATCTATAGGTTCGGGTTCAATAGAAGCAGATTCTGGAATATGTCCAGAACTGGATGTTTTTATAGCAGGTTCTTTAGTTTTATCATAAAGGTCCAGAATACTCAAATCTTCTTCAAGATTCTCAAGAGATGGTTTAGGTTCATGTGGATCAATTTCATAAAACTTGATGTGAACAGATTATTCCACATATTTGGTCCTTTTATTAAAGACTCTATAAGATTTACTGGATTTGGAATAACCTAGAAAGATTCCCTTATCACTTTTAGAAGCAAATTTATCTATATTATCCTTTGTATTTAGAATAAAAACTTTGCAGCCAAAGACTCTGAAGTTACTAACTTTAGGTTTCCTATTATTCCATAACTCATAAGGGGTCTTTTTAAGAATAGGTATAATTAAGACTCTATTAATAATATAACAAGTTTTATTCACAGCTTCATCCTAAAAATAAACAGGTAGGTCATACTCATTAAGCATGGTTTTTCCTATTTCTTGAAGGGTTCTATTCTTTCTTTCTACTACACCATTCTGCTGAGGTGTCCTAGGAGCAGAAAAGTTGTGACTATAGGTATTGTGTGAGCAATAAGATTCAAACTCATGATTTTCAAACTCACGACCATGATCACTTCTCAGGTTTTTAATCTTAAGTCCGCTGAGGTTTTCTACAGACATGGAGTATTTAATAAAGTAAGAACAAGCTTCACCTTTGTGAGCCAAGAAGTATACCCAAGTATATCTAGAGAAGTCATCTACTAGGACATAGACATAGTGCTTCCCATTTAAACTAAAAACTCTAGAAGTTCTAAACAATTCCATGTGAACCAATTTGAGAGGTTGAGATGTTGAGACTTCTTTCTTTGATTTAAAAGAAACTTTATGTTTCTTTCCCTTTTGACAGGGATTACAAACTTTGTCATTTGGGAATTCAAGTTTAGGTACGTCACTAACCAAGTTCTTCCTAGTCATATTTCTAAGTGAATGTATATTGCAGTGTCCTAATCTTCTATTCCATAGCCAAGATTCTTTATGAAAAGCATTTAGGCAAGTAACATTTTGTTTAGCTAAAGAATTCAGATCAACAGCATAAACATTTTCATTTCTCAAGGCAGAGAATACTAAAACATTTTTAGAGTTAAAAACATCACAGGATTCATTTTCAAATTTCACATTAAATCCCTCATCGCATAATTGAGAAATAATTAACATGTTATACTTAAGTCCATCAACAAATAAAACTTTAGAAATCAAAACTGAATCAGTGTTACCAATCTGGCCTAGGCCGATGATTTTTTCTTTAGAATTATCACAAAAGGTGATATAGCCTCCATAAACCTTTATTAAGCTTTTAAATCATAAATAATATCCAGAAGTGTGTCTCAAACATCCACTATCCAAGTACCATACCTTCTTGTGAGAACTCTTCAAACATGTTTCCTACAAAACAGATTTAGATGGGAAATGATTTTGGTACCCTGATCTTCTGGGGTCCAGATAGGTTAGCAATCAAAGCTTTAGGTATCCAAATTTGTCTTATTGGTCCCATGTAATTACGAGATTCAACAGATTTTTAAAGATAAACTCTATTTGATCTGTGACGATGTGAGTAGCAGGTTGAAGCATAGGAATTTCCAGAACTAGAACTAAAATAATTTTGTCCAGATTTAGGAATAAATTTATTTTTAGTAAACTGTCTTTTTCCAAGTTGATAACCTATTCCAATAGCATACTTTGGTGCCACTTGCTTTCCTAGAATTTGAGTTAGAGTGCCCTTTCCATTTTTGAACTTTTCTAAGTCCTTTATAAGTTTCTCATTAGACAATTTCAGTTCAATATTTTCCTTTATCATTTGAGCATTCTTTTCCTATTCAACATCAAGGGAATATTTAACATTGGCAGTGAGTGCATACTATTTATTTAAGGCTTTTTACTTGTCCTTAATTTCATTACAGGTTTCTTCTAGCATGTTACAATATTCAAATAGTTCCTCACTAGACATGTTTTCAGATTCAGAATCAATTCCATAATAATAATCATTCACCATAGGGGAACAGGTACCTCAGCGGTATTGGTCATGAAGCACATGTTGGAACGATTCTTTTCAGAATCAAAAACTTCATATTCACTTGTGTTGTCTTTTGAAGCACTCCAAGTAGCTTTCATGGCTTTCTTGTACTTATTGTCTTTGTAGTCATATTTCTTTTGGAACATCAATTTTGGATAGTCTGCTTTAATGTGACCTCTCCTTTTGCATTCATAGTAGACAACTTCATCATTCTTGTCAGGATTTTTCCAATCCTTCTTCCAAGGACCCTTGTTGTCATACTTTCCTTTGTAATTTGATTTTCTAAAGAATCTCTTCTTCCTATAAAACTTCTTGAATCTCCTGGAAATTTGATCCATCTCTGCATCACTGTTAGAGTTTGAATCTTTACTTGTTGAACTTTCAGTTTGTATTTGAACTTTGTCTTTGTCCTTGCTCCTCGAATCAGTAGATTTAAAAGCTATGGACTTCCTTTTAGGTCCATCATCTTCTTCCTTATTCACCTTAAGTTCTTCTTCATACATCATAATCTTACCAATGAGATCCTTGACTGGTAGTTTACTTATGTCACGTGATTCTCTAATTGAGACAGAAGTGCCTCTCCATCGATCTGGTAGACATCTTAATATCCTCATGATTTGTTCCTTAGCATTGACATCTCTTCCAAGAGAGATCATTATATTGACAATCTCATTGAACCTGAGATACATGTCAGAGATAGGTTCATCAGTCTTCATTTTGAAATTATCATATTTAATAATATATGTATTCAATCTCATTTCTTTAACATTAGTTGTTCCTTCATTAGAAATACTCAAAGTTTCCCATATTTCATAGGTAGTTTTACAAGAAGATATTCTATTAAAATCTTCATCTCCCAAAGCACAATATAGGGCATTCATAGCTTTATAATTATTATTATAATTTGTCTTAGTAGCTTCATCCCAAGTAGTTCTAATAGTTTATGGAATATTATATTCAGTTTCTATAGCAGTCCAGATATCAAATCCCATACTTTCTAAATGAATTTTCATTTTCAGTTTCCAGTGGGAATAATTTGTACAATTAAAGAAAGGTGGCATATTGGTAGCATCACCTTCTAGTCGATTATACATAACTAGAGTACTAGATTTTAGCAAATAACTTTAAAGAGATAAAATTTAGAACTAATCGAAATTTAAGATCTTTAAAATATAACTAAAATCACAGTTGCAAAACAGAGTAGTTGAAAACGTTGATAAACAAAACAAACCCTCTGATACCAAATATTGGTCGGAGTGGACACTCAAGAGGGGGGTGAATTGAGTTCCAATTAAAATTTCTATTAAAAATATTTCTCTTAAAATCCCCCAATTTAAAACCAAAGTTAAACTGTAGTGAATTTATACAGATTGAAAATGTTCAATTGTCTTCTTAAAGATTGATTAGATCTCGGTCAATTTAATGACATGATTAAATTGGCTTTTGAAGCTAACCTACTGGTTCACAACAAGCATAAACACTTGATAATTTAACTATCAAAGTAACTTTAAAATAGTTTTTTATTTCAAAGTAATAGTAGAGGAATGTAGAATACAATAAACTTATACTAAAAAGCACAGCAGATATAACCAAGAGGTTCAGTCTCAAGCAGAGACTTAGTCCTCTCAAATTTATATATAAATTTGATCCACACCATGGATCGGGTTAAAGATATTTCAATACTGTCCAGGTCCTAAGACCTCTACCACAGTTCTTCATGGGAAAACAAAGACAATAGCACACAGACTGTCCAGGTCACACTTGACCTCTACCACTATCCTCAGTGGGACTCAGTATGATGTATGGAGTTTGGAGTGAGGATTTAGTATCCTCCAGTTCAGCACAGGAGATAGTGTGTGTGTAAAAGATATACAGAGTACACACACTGCTCAACAGTAAATAACAATTCACTTAAAGAGAGTGTATGAAAGTTTAGAAATATCTAGTGATTGGAAGTGCAGCTCTGGACTCGTTGGATTTAGCGGATATGATTCTGAGTCCTTCTGTGGTTTTTCTGTTGAAAAACAGAGTATCATGGTTCAGCTTGATGTCCTTCACAAGTGAGTGTGTTCTCTGATTTTCAGTGTTCTTCTGAGTGTTGAATTGCATATATGATATTTCTTTGAAGATCTTGCAATGTATGCTTCGAGTTCCTCGTGTGTTATTCTTTTCATGCATGGAATAATTCTATCTCAATGCCTTTTCATGTGCACACCTTTTACTACAGCTCGATCTTCCTTTTATTCCACACACTCTGGTAATGGGAATGATTACCTTTTTCATAAGTATGAGGCATGGTCTCTTGACATGCCAACAACTAACATTAAATATAATTAATTTATTTAAAAACATCAAATATGACCATTGGTATTAAATAAGAGTTTATAGAAATTCAAACAGTTTTCATGACTATCGATGAGTCATGAGATCGTTGAGTCATTTTGAATCTGCATCGGTTTTGGTAGCATCAGCATTGGTGGCTCATTGATCATCAGTATTAGTGGCTCATGATCATCGGTATCGGTGACTCATGATCGGTAGCTCTTTAGATCTTCGGTATCCATTGGTGTGACCATTGTCATTGGTGCGAGCGTTCATCATCGGTGTGACCGTTCATCATCGGTGTGACCGTTCATCATCGGTGCGGCCATTCATTATCGGTGCGATCGTTCATCATCGATGCGACTGTTCATCATCAGTGCGACCGTTCATCATCGGAGCGACCGTTCATCCTCAGTGAAACCATTAATCATCAGTGTGACCGTTCATCATCGGTGGGACCGTTCATCATCGGTGGGACCGTTCATCATCGGTGCGAGCGTTCATCATCGGTGCGACCGTTCATCATCGGTGCAACCGTTCATCATCGGTGTGACCATTCATCAACGGTGCGACCGTTCATCACCGGTGCGACCGTTCATCATCGGTGCCTTGGAAAATAACTAATGGTGAGTCAAGACATGGAATTTTTACAAAGTGTATGTTCAATCCAGGATACTTTCAGGTCAACCGTAAAACACAAATTAACATATATAACCACATGTAGACATGATTTAAACATATTTAGAATAATTTGAACAAGAGACTAAATTGAAATAAATAAAACCATGATTTTTTATTATTAAAATAACCATTTCACAGAGAGTTCAACAAAATAAATATCATATATAAATTTTAAACCCATCATAATAACCATCCATGGATGATAATGATGGAAAATGAATTGTAATGTTACATGTAGACGGTAAGACCCACATACACATAAGAAATTCATTCACTTTAAATTTGATATAAATATATTGTATAATGGTAGTTTATATAATATCCCTAAACCTATACTCAGATATTTGGTGCTAAAATAAAAAATTATACATTTTTATCTTTGATGAAGATAATTGTTACCCAATTTATTTTCCATCGAACCCTTAAACATCAAAAGGAAAAATTGGATCACTTACATCCTTAAGGACATTTTAGGTTTATAGTTTAATAGAATTAGTAAAAAATCCTATATAAATAGTTCACAAGACTTTAAATGATCATTTATCCCACTTAACCCAACTTTTCTTTTATTATATAAAGACATCATCATCATCAATATGAAATATCTTCTAAATATAACTCATTCAAAATCATTCTTTATAACTTGGGGAAAATGAAATATAAGAAGGGTGAGCTCAGATGCTCAGTAATGGAAATCATAAGCATTAAAAAATGAATTTCATTAGTGAGTATAGGAAAATAACAAGGGTATGATGACATAATCAATGTTTATGGGTATAACATGTGAATATCCATACCCAAGAATACTTGGATAATCAAACATGAAAACATGGAATAACGAATTAAAAAGGGAAAAAATCATAAGAATCAATAGTCATGTTCCATGTAATATCAATGTTGATCAAATGACCATAGCATGCATACACAAAATGTGTTGGTATCTCAGGACTTCATCTTTATAAAACACGTAAAATTCATTACAGATTTCATATAAATTGTAACAAATATATGGACAAATTATAATATAATTATCTTGATAACATGTTCATTACATAATTTATTGGATTTATATCTGTGTTCACCCATCGTATAAGCAATATCAGGCTCACCCAATGCTATATGGGTGAACCCATTGTATATAATGTCAAATAACCACAACAAGAATAATTCTTATAAATTTTTCATCATAAAACTCATAGAATCAATAATTAATCTATTATAAAATGGTCAATCGATGAAAAAAAATGGTTTTTATCTTCAACATATTTGAAACATGATTAACCTTTGAAAAATAAATAGGATCCATAACAATCTCTTTGAAATGTGATTAACACATGGAAATGAAATGTGTTCCATAAAAATATCTTTGAAACATGATTAAAGCATGTAAATTCAATTGGTTCTATAACAATCTCTTTGAAATAGTCTTAATCCATTCAAAAAAAGAATGAGAATGGTATCATTACAAAATATCCCCATTTTATCATAAGTAACAATAATTTTTTTGACATTGATGAATGGAATTAACATTAAAATATCATTAAATTTTTTTGAGTAAAATACCCTTTTCATTTTGAAAATCACTTTTAAAATATAAAACATTTTTAAAAATATTCTTTGAAAATAACACTAAAAATTTATAAATTAAGAGTTTTAAAATCATTTAAAAAAATTCAGAGAAAATATCCTTTCATATTTGAAAAAAAATTAAAACTTTTTTTGAGAGTATTTTTTTAGAAAAAATAGGTTTGGAACAAAATAGATCTCTGACCACATAGAGAAATTAAGTTGGATTTTCTTAAAATAATTTATCAAAAAATTTATATACCAATGAGTGGGAAAATGTTACCATTAAATGAAAATATCATTAATTTTCATAGGATATGTTAAGTCATGAGATTTACAATATTTCAATATTGGATACTTGGTCACACACAATCCTGATAAACGATGATTATATAGAAAAAGACTTTAACCACTTTTTTTAACTTTGAATCATAATCCCCATGAAATAATAACATTAAATTAAACTTATAATATAATTAAAATAAATATATTAACTATATTACATGTAAAATAAGTATTATATTCAAATCATAAAAGAAAATAGGTGTATATCATTTCAAACTTCTCAATGAAGGCAAATTGAGACAAAAATATCTTACCGCTTTGGTAACTTTGAAAAAGTAAACCTCATTAAAGAGATATATTAAAATGGATATGTAAATCCATATAAATTTAAGGATAATAATTATAAAATACATTCATAGTAAGTATATATTCCATGCAAAAAAAATAAGGGGTGAATATGGATTGTATCTCAGAGAAATAAAAGTGAAACACGAAAATCCATAACTTGAGTCTGACTTTACATGTGTGTATTTATATTAAAAAATAAAAAAAGAATTTGAATTATTTACTTCATTGAGAAAAATTTTAATGTTTATTATTAATTTTATTTCACTTATTAATATGTTATACACAATTACTTAATCGATTAAGTTTTTGATGGATGTTTTGACCATATTTGGCTTATGAGTCTAAAATGAATTTGGGAGGTTGAATATGGTCAAAGAGGTAATTATTTAAATATATCTCGAATAGAAATCATAAAATAATTATCATATTTGAACATAAATTATACATTTCTAACCCATCGTGAATTTTTTTATTATGAAAAATGAACTAATGTTATGATCATTAAGACGGTAGGTCGTACATATGCATGAGTAATGTTTCCATTTTCTCAATGGTCATTATGGAAAGATGGTAATTAATATTTTAAATTTACAAAATTATTATAAATACCAAATTATTTAATTATATATAAAAATATATATAATTATTTTGATGTGATCTTGAAAAAATGAATCACATCGTCTTGAGGAGGCGATAGTCCACATGTCCACGGACGACGTTATCATTTTTTCAATGAGTTTAAATGTAAAACTAAAATGATCTATTATATTTAAATTCGGATAAATATTTCATAAATATTTCATTTAAATCGCATATATTTTTTATTTTTACCCTAATTACCTTTTCTGTAGCGCTTAGTGAAAATGAATCACATCGCTACGCCAGGTGGTAGTCTTTCATACACATGAGAAATATTGTTGTATCCCATAAGAAATGGAATATAAAAGGTTATATATTATATAAATGATTAAAAGTTATAATTATTTTATAAATTTCATATATATAAGCTTTATATCCATCATCATACCCAACTGTGATAGGTGGTGATGGAAAAAAAATGTCATCGTTTCACAAGGCAGTAGTCTACCATACACACGAATAATGATTTCATAACCCATTTTATGGAATTTTGTGTGGTTATAGATATTACACATAATATAAAAACATAAAATTATATTTAAGATACTAAGTTAATTATTTCAACTTGGTATAATAAGAATTGAAGGAGTTTGGGAAAGAAATAAAACAAAAAGTCTCATGGAAGAATGTTTCTTATTATTTGAGTAACTCATTTTGGTTTAGACCAAAGGCATTCCTTGGTTGGATTTATTCCCAAAATAAGGTTTCTAGTATGATATTAGGTATGTTTATAAGTGATTTATTCATGGATTGGATGATTCAAATGGATTGAGAGGTGTGATGAAGTGAGGGGAGTGAGTTGTCTTTTATAGTTGAGTAGGAGCATTCTTGTAAATACTCAAAAATATTCACTATTGGGATGCCATTCATACCACAAGTGGATACAATTTTGATAATTAGTGGTTTTTATCAATTTTATGGTTTATAAACACCTACTCTCACCTAACAAAACACATTTTTAAAACATTTTGTTCATTTACTCCTATGTTTCCTTATTTTTTTCATTTTAGTTTTTCTTTATGGTAACTAGTTTTATAACCTTAGTAATTTATCCATAAGCACTGAATAAAATTGACACTTATTAGATAATTTGTACCCACATATTATAATTTAAAAATAAAAAAAAAATCCTATGTGTGCTGAATATTAATTTTAACACTAATGCATGCGACGTGCAAAAACACATTTTTAAACCTTAACTACACAAACAGAGTTTTTTACTACTTAAGTGTAAATATATTCCTTATAAAAGACAAATTTTTCCATTAATGGAACATAATTTATATATTTTTTCATTTAAAAATCAATTTTCATAAGATACTATTTTTAGTAATTTTAAATCATTTAATAAAATGTCATTTATTATAAAATGTCATTAATGTCAATTTTGACATTATTCATTTAATATGAATTTTAAAATATAAATAATATGAAGGAATTAAAATATATTATACTTTAACATCTTTAACATTATATATTAAACTAAAAAATTAATTTAATACAATAATTCATTAAATTTACTTAACTTTAATATTTTTAGTATCATTTATTTTTGTTAATTATTAACTAGATAATTACAACATTGGAATTTATTAAGTATTTATAGTAATTAATTCATCAATAAAAAATTAAAATAAATTATAATTATATAAAAAACTCATTTATATTTCCAAATAATATTTATTACCCGACCTATATTGTGTTTTCCCTATCCCAAAGGTTTATAGAAATTAAAATGAAATAATGTTATTTTTATCATTTTCTTTACTTAACTAATTATATATGTCACTTTCATGGAAAAGTGTCCCAAAACTCATAAAAATATATAATTAGGTTATAGGGGTAAAAATATGTCCAAATAAAGTTTTCTGGATAAGTTTCTAGGATATATTCCCCTTAAGTTTAAATCTTAATCCCATTTTAAACATGTTTCTATCTTAATCATTATGGTCGATTTTAAATATTTTCACTAATAATTATGGTCAAAAATTATGTTGGACTTAAATGAAATTATAAATTATTCTGATTCAAAATAAGTAATCAATTTTCCCAAATTAAATTCACAAAATTGGTAGAATTTAATTTAGTATTAATCCCGCAAAAGCAATGAGTAAATGGGATTTCGAAGCAAAAATGCTCAAACGTTTGCATTGTTTTTATACAAAATTTCAATATGAAATTAATTAAAATGATATAAAATTAATTAAAGTATGTATAATATAACTAAATATACATTAAATCAAATTTAAAATATAATTTAACTTTATAAATAAATTAAATAGAAATACAATTTTTAATTAAAATTCAGTATTTTTTACTATTCATCGAAAATTGAAGCCTTTCAGAAAAATACCAAAAAAACACCAAAATATAAGTTACGTATTATTATTTAAAAAAATAATTTTATTTTTTCAAATAACTTTAATAATAGCTCCAAATATTATTTTTAAAATTAAGAGTTCCATAAAAAGGTGACAAAATGTTTTCATAATATTGTTTTAAGCATAAAATTGGATTTATTTTTATCTCTTGTCAAGAAAACACATATGATGAATTTTAAATATTATATTTAATATATATTATATATAAATTTAGTTAATATATTCTGAAAAGATTGATTTGTATAATTTATTGGTATAAAACACATTTTTTGATGTTAGAATTGTTTTTCAAAAAAAATATTTCCTTTTATCTTCAAAATGTTTTTATTTTCATTTATAATTAATTGGGAACTAAAGAATTAATTTTGTAAACCTTATTTTTATAATTTAGTTAATAGTATTCTAACCCACCTTTATAATTTCTAGGTTATGACTATCATATTAAATAATAATAATGTGTTTTGTTTAAACTTAGTGTTATGTGTAAGGCATGTTAAACTCAATATTGTGTATAATGTAATCCAAACTCTGTGTTTCTTATCATTTACGCTATCAAACATAATTTTATTATTTTAAAGTTTTTGGGTGTTACAACCACCCCCGTTTAAGAAATTACGTCCTTATAATTTGAACTTTATCTTCGTAATCAAAAGTTGGATATTTTAAAATACCTTTTTTTAAACTGACATTATAAAAGGGTTAATGAAACATATTCTTAATAAAAGTGAAAGGGATATACCAGGGTAATCTGGAATAGCACATAACTAGTTTTCTAAATAGGATAACATAGGTTTTAATGAAGGGAAATCATAAATAATTATAGAGATTTATTGGGGTCACTGGTCGTAAGCAAGTGAATGATTACTGTAAAGTTAAGGGCCTTAAAACAATAAATCTGTGATGATCTAAAAGGACATCAGTTTATTAGAAATGAAGGTACTAGGATAAAAAAACTCAATATCCTTTTCCTAGATTTTATTAATTCTTACACCATATATATTAAGATAATATGTAAATATACTTACTTGGTTAGTAAAAAATCATCATTTAATCAATTTACATCACAATATGATATTTTACTCCAAATTATGTGTATTTGGGATGAAGTTTTCAGGCATGAAGAAAAAAAAAATAAAATTTTAAAGACCGAATAACTATAAATGAGATAATTATTTATTCCTATTATCCTTAAAAATTAACCACAACCAAAATGGTTTTCACATAGTAAGATATTTCCCAAAATGAGTAAACCTTCATATGAAACATTAATTTTCAAATTTCAAAAGTAATACCTAAACTTGAAAATAAATCATTCCAAAAGAACCTCAAAAGAAAATAGTTTTTTAACCTAAAATATTATCTCATAACTTTCACCTTCTAAGACCAAAAATATCATGATACATCTTTTTTTAAAAAAATATCATTAATCACTTAGTCACTAAATCACTTTTTAACCTCATAGTTATCTATACGATAAAACAAGTGTTCCATAGTTACCTCAATATCCAAGATCATCTAATCATTGAAGGTTATCAATCACTTAAAACATATTAACTTAAAATTAAAAGGAATACTTCACATTAAATCAAATATTTACATACACTTCAACCTAATAATTCATCTCCTATAGTTCCATTAACCACCTTAAGATCTCATTTCATAAAACCTCAAAGAGGTGTCTAAGACTTTGAACTCATGTTCCACCTTAATCTTATATAAATAATATTTTATCCATAAATATTAAGATAAAATCTCATGATAAAATACCAATCTATAATTTTATCTAAACCATCCTTTCATACCAACTATAACAGCTCTGAACCCGTACTCCCGGATCCGGTGCTGAAATTATAAACATTAAGTTTTAGACATTGATATTGATAATTGTGTCATAATTTATTCTCTATCCAAACCATACGACATAAAATGGAAAAATTAGATCATTTATATCCTTGAGTACCTTTTAATTTTATAATTTTAGGGAATTAGGAAAACTCCTACATAAACTATTCACTTGACTTTAAATAATAATTTCTCCCACTTAAACATACTTTTCTTATTCACATTAAGGAATCATCATCATAATTATGAAATCCATTATAGACATAACTCTTTAAACCTCATTGTTTATAACCTAAGGAAAATGAAACATTAGAAGTGTGATGTGAAATTCTAAGTGAAAATGTAATCATTAACAAATAAATGACATCATTGAGTATAAGAAGAGAATAAGGGTATAATGACATAAGCAGAGTGCATGAGTGTAACATATGAAAATTTACACCCATCAATACCAAGATCATAAAACCTGAAAACATTTTATAAGGAATTAATAGATTAAAATTCATAAGAATCAATAATCATGTGACATATGACATCAATCTTGATCAAATGAAACATTATAAACCCCTGGAAAGCATAGACAAAACATGTTGGTATCTTGGGACATCATCTTCATATAACCCTTACATAAACATTATAGAATCCATAAAAATTGGAATAAACTTATGGTTAACCTCCAACATAATTATCTAGAGAATATAATCATTACCCAATGAATTGGAGTGCTATCTAGATATACCCATCGTATAATCTATATTTAGCTCACCCAATGCTATCTGGGTGTACACATCATATATAATGTCAAAGAACCAAAACATGAATAAATTAAATATATATTTTATCCCAAAACTCATAGATACTATAATTTATCTTTTATAACCTTATAAAACCATGGAAAAGGAATGGCTTTCATTTCAATAACTTTGTAACATGATTAACTTGTGTAAAATAAATGGGTTCCATAAAAATCTATTTAAACATGATTAACATGTGGAAAACAAATAGGTTCCATAAAAATCTATTTGAAACATTATTAACCCATGGAAATGAAATAGGTTCCATAAAAATCTCTTTTTTGATGTTGATTAATAGAAATACCATTAAAATATCATTAAAATCATTTTAAGTAATATACCCTTTTCATATGGAAAATCACTTTTTTAAACAAAAAACATTTTGAAAATACTTTTATTTGAAAAAAAATTGAAAGATTATAAATAATGTTTTAAATATAATTTAAAAAAAATCATGAGGTAAATATCTTTTTGGATCTTAGAATCACTTGTTTAAAAATTTTTAGAAATCATATTTTTAGAAAACACGGTTTTAGAAGAAAACAGATTTTCGATCAAAGAGAGAAATGAAGTTGGATTTTATTAAAAAACACTTTCTAAAAAAATTTAAGTACCAAAGAGTGGTAAAATGGTACAATTAAAATAAAATATTATTAATTTATAGAGGATAATATAATTTATTAGAATTATAAGATTCTAATATTGGATACTTAATCATACACAATCCAGATAAATGATGAGATTGTAGAAAAATAATCTTAACACTTTTTAACAATGATTCATAATCCCTCTAAAAGAATAACATTAAATGAAACATAAAATTTAATTAATGTAAGTATATTCATGATATAAAATATAATTGGGATAGTATATACACCTCATAAAAGAAGATAGGTGTATAACATAATAAATGTCTCAAATAAAGCAAATTGAGGGAAAATCTTTACCACTTTAGTAAATTTTTAATCATAAACCCCAAAAAATAGAGCTACTAAATGGATATGTAAATCCACATAAATTTAAGTATAATATTCATACAATTAATTCATTTGTAGTATTAACACTACAAAATAAAATAAGTAGTGATTATACAATATTTCTCACAAAAATAAATGTGAGATGACAAAACCCTTACCTTGAGTTTGACTTTCCATGTGTGTCTTTATCTTCCGGAATAATAAACATATTTTAATTATTTACTTTATGGATAAAATTTTTCAAGCTTATTATTATATTTATTTCACTTATTAATATATTATATACAATTACTTAAACGATTAAATTTACATTAGATGTTTTGAATATATTTGACTTTTATGTCAAAAATGAATTTCGTAGGTTAATTATGGTCCAAGTGGTCATTATTTAAACATAGTAAAAATAATAATAATGAAATAATTATTATATTTATATATAAATTATAAATTTGAAACCCATCATTAATGTTTTTTATGAAAGATGATCTAACATTTTGGTCTTGGAGACGGTAGGTCGTACGTACACATGAGTAACATTTCCATTTGTTTAATTATCATTATAGAAAGAAGGTAAGTAAAATTTAATATTTAAATAATGTTAATAATATCAAAAATATCTTATTATTTAATTATATATACTTATATATAGCATTATTTCTATGTGGTGGAGAAAAAATTAATCACATCGCTTCGAGGAGGCGGTAGTCTACACATCCACGGAGAACGTTATCATTTATTCAGTGAGTGAAACGTTAAAAAATGATACATTATATTTTCATAATGATAAATATGTACTTAATATCATAAATATTTGATTTATATCACATATATTTATTATATTTACCCTCATTACCTTCCATGTAGCATGTTAGTGAAAATGAATCACATCGCTTCGTGAGGCTGTAGTCCTCTATACACATGTGTGACATTAACATATCCCTTATGGAATGGAATTTAAAATTTAATATATTATATAATAACTATATAGTTATAATTATGTTATAAATATCATATATAAACTTTATATCCAACATCATACCCAACCATGAGAGGTGGTAATGGAAAATTAATGACATTGTTTCGCGAGGCGGTAGTTCGTCGTATACATGAATGATGATTTAATAACCCATTTAATAGAAGTGTGTGTAGTTTTTGGTCACAACCTTAACATAAAAATGTCTAGGAATATTTAAGATAATAAGTTCATTATTTCATTATGGTATAAAAATAACTGAAGGATGTGGAGGAAGAAATAAAACAAAAATACTTGTTGATGAACGTTACCACTAATTTGGGTAACCCCTTTTGGTTTTTATCAAAGGAATTTTTTTATTGGATTTATAAAAATATTAAATATTATAATATGAGATTTTTTAAGTTTATAAGTGATTTTTTCATGTTTTGTATGATCCAAATGGATTTAGATGTGCAAAAAAAGTGAGGGGAGTGAGTGCCCTTTTATAGTTTAGGAGGAGCTGCATTCTTCAAAATATTAAAAATTATTCACTTTTATAAGGTCAATATTACCTAAAGTGGATCCAAAATTTATAATTAATGAATTATAGAGATTATATGGAATATCCAAACCTACACCACACAAAAAAAATAAATTTTTTAACCATTTTTTTCTTTAACTCCTAATATTCCTTTTTTCATTTAGTTTTTCCCTTATGGTCACAAGTTTTATAACATAAGTAATCTATCTAGTAAGACTAAATTAAATAGATAATTACTAGCTAATATTTTTCCACTTATTATAATTCTCATATAAAATAATTCTATGTGTGTTAAAAATGAATTTTAACACAAATTCATATAATGTGAAAAAACACCGCATTAATATTAACCTCACTAACTGGGTTTTTTTACTAATTGGGAGTACATGTATTCATAATAAAAGAAAAATTGGTCCATTAATGGAACATAGTTTATATTTATTTTCATTTATAAATTTATTTTTATAAGATATTATTTTTAGTAATTTTATATCATTTAATAAAATATAAATTATTATAAAATAACATTATTAATAATTCTAACATTATTCATTTATTTTAAATTTAAAAATATCAATACAATCATGGAATTAGAATAAATTATTCTAAAACATGTGTTAAATTATATATTCATCTAAAAAATTAATGTAATACAATAATTCATTCAATTCAATTAACTTTTATTATTTTTAGTATCATTTATTTTTAATTAATTACTTACTAAATAATTAATGTGTTTGTGTTTCTTATGTTTTTAAAGAAGTTAATTAATCTATAAAAATTTAAAATAAATTTTAATTATATTAAAAACTTATTTATCTTTAAAAATAATATATATAATATAATATATATTATGTTGGTCTATATCCCCAAGCTTTATAGAAATTAAAAGGAAAATAGGTTTTTTGTTTTTTTTACTTAACTTATTATATAGGTCAATTTCATGGAAAATTGTAAAAAAATCATAAAAATATATCATAAGGTAATTAGGGTAAATATATTTCCATAGAAATGGTTTTTTACAAGTTTCTAGATTATTTTCCCCTTATGTTTAAAGTTTAATCCTTCGGTAAACTCATTTTTACCTTTATCATTATGATTAATTTTTACTATTTTCACTAATAATTATGGTCAAAAATAAAGTTGGAATTTTATAAATTATAAATTATTATGTATTATAATATGGAATCCATTTTTACAAATTCAATTAACATAAGTCAAGGAATTTAATTTAATATTAATTCCACAAACATAATGAGAAAGCAGGTCTTCAAAGCGGAAAAAAGTTCAAAAGTATAAAAAGTTTTTATATCCAATATTAAATTGATTAAAATGGCCTAAATTTGGTTAATATATTTATAATAAAACTAATTAGACTTTAAAAACAATTTAAAATTTAATTTAACATTATAAATAAATTAAACAAAAAGTCATTTTGCAATTAAAATTCAGTATTTTTCACTATTCATCTAAATTTGAAAACATTTAGACAAATACCAAAATTTATCATAAGTTAGATTTAGTATTCCTATTTAAATAATTAGGTTTATTTTTCAAATAAATTTTATAAAATATGAAAAATAAAATAAAATTAAGTGCACCATAAAAAGGCAAGAAAACTACTTTTTTGAAAAAATACAATTTTAAGCATAATATTGGATTTATATTTATCTATTATCTAGAAAAGAACATATGATAAATGTTAAAAATTATATTGGATATATAAAATATAAATTTTATTAATATATTCCAATAATAGTTACTTATTTAATTTATTTTTATAAAATAAACTTTTGTGCGCTAAAATATTTTTTCAGAAAAAATATTTCCTTTTATTTTCATAAGATTTTTATTTTCATTTATAATTAATTGTTCATTAAAGACTTAATTGTATAAACTATATTTTCATAATTTAGTTAATACTATTTTTATCCCCATTTCTAATGGATAGGTGATGAAAATCATATTAAATAATAAAAAAATAATGTGTTTTGTTCAAACTCAGTGTTGTGTGCAACCCAAGCTAAACTCGATATTTTGTGAAACACAATCCCAAATTAGTTTTTGTGTCATGTTTGCTATATAACATAATTTTCTTCTTTTAAAATCTCTAGGTGTTATTATTTAGTAATGATTATAACATATCATAATATTTATAATTTTAATTTATTATATTATGATAAATAAAAAATATTTAGAGGATGTATAATAAGAAATAAATTGAGATTGGTCAGGTAAGACAACTACCTATCTTTCTAGAGACCTTAATTGTATCCTTTATTAAGTAATATTGGTTAGTATTATGGGTATATAAACAACTCAAACACTTGAAAAAGGATTTTTATAAGGTAATTTGGTAGGGTATGGTCAGTCTAGATTTTTAAAAGTTGTGTGAAGAATTAAATCAAGTGGCTTCCTTTTATAAGGGAGGGAGAGTAAATACTGGTAATTTCTTGAAAGATTAAATTATAATAAAGTCATTCTTAATCATAATTTTTTCAAATATCCTATAAATAGATAAGGGGTGACATTTTATACCATATATTATCCCATTAATCATCAATCAATATTTTTATCATTTTTATATAATTTAATAAAATATTATTTTTGATAAAATATCATTAATTTCAATTCTGAAAATATTCATTTAATTGTACTTAAATGAAAAAAGGGAAATGTTGTAATTTGAATCTAATTATTTAAAATAACACGAATATGTTTTATTATTCTAGAACATCATGTAACACAATAAATCACTCATGTTATATTAATTTTAATATTTTTAATCATTTATTATACTTTTCTTTATTAATGGGAGAATTACTTCATCGATTTTTCATAAGAATTTTAAGTAATTATATAGTTAATAAATATTAGAAATAAATTTCTATCATGAAAATAATTTAATTAATTGTAATATTAATATAAATTTATAATTACAAGTTTTTTCCTATGTTAATATATAGATGATATTAAAAACTAAGACAGTGACACTTTGTTACTTTCTTTTTTTTCAAATATTATAAAGGTTATTTTCATGGAAAAATATCCATTAAATAAATAAAATTATAGCCTAAGGTGATAAGTGTTTAATTAAATTCATCTAAAAACAAATAATATGAAATCATATATCCTTATAACATAGTTTTAACCTAAATTAACCCAATTTACCTTTTACCAAGGTGATAAATTTTACCACGATTACAATTAATATTGACTAAAAATAAAGAGGAACTATTTAACAAATTTTAACCTCCTTATTATTTTTATGGAATTAATTTTTTTCAAATTAAAAACCTATAATTTGTAGAAATTAATTTTAATGAATGTGTGAAAAATTCAACTAAAACCATTTTTTAGAAAAATAAATAATTTAAACCTAAAATGGATTTATTTTTATCTCATTCCTAGAAAAATATTAGTTGACTATTTTAAAAAAATTTATTGAAAAAATTATATATAAATTTCATTATAATATTTCACTAATAGTAATAAATTTAATTTATAAGGATAAAATTACATTTCAAGCATAAAACCCATTTCTTGGAAAAATATCACCTTTATTTTCAAGAGATTTCTATTTTCATTTCTAATTAATTGATAGCAAATGAATTAATTTTCTAAATTTTTTAATAATAAATTTTCCTAATTTAGTTAATCATATTCATAGAATCTAATCTAATATATAGGTGACAACATATAATAATAATATTCTAATTTTATATCACATTTCTTTTAGAATTTATGTTGCATGTAACACAACTATCAAAGAAATAAATTTATTTGAAAAAATATATTTCGAAAAATCTTGGGTATTATAGATGGATTTTCTGAAAGGACTATTCAAACAATTGAAGTCATATTGAGTTCTTTCTCACTTTACCTTCAAGGTATGTGGGTTTAGTATTTTCCATTGGTGGATTATTACTATTATAATAGCTTCCCTTCATGTATTCAAAGGGCATCGTATGAAGCATTATATGGAAAGATATTTTGTACTTGAACACATTAGGATGAAGTTAGTCGAAGAAATATTGTAGTCCCAAAATATGTTTAGGATAAAATGGTGAAGGTGGTGACTATTCAAACCATATTAATGTATATCAAAGAAATAAAAAAATTATTACTAAAATTGAAGGAAGGATTTGTAATTTTAAGTGACGGGTCACATTTTCATGAATGTATCTCTAAATAAGGGTATTATATGGTTTTTTAGGAAAGTAAAAAAATAGATCCATGTAAATTATACCTTTTAAAATTCTATAATGAAGTGGATTTGGGGCTTAAAGTTTTGAAATTCTATTGAGCCTCTTAAAAGTAAATGATGTGTTGTATATCTCATTGTTAATGATATATATGCTAGACGAAACACATATTCTCACCTTAACGAAAGAGAATTGGAACATCATATATCTTAATGTGTAGATAATATATAAATTCATGAAACTAGAGAACAAGTTTTATTGAATAAAATGGCTCAACTAGTAAATTTAATTTG
The DNA here is from genome assembly GCA_963277665.1 of Viscum album. Classification (NCBI taxonomy): domain Eukaryota; kingdom Viridiplantae; phylum Streptophyta; class Magnoliopsida; order Santalales; family Viscaceae; genus Viscum; species Viscum album. The sequence goes on along the minus strand of OY728119.1, from coordinate 1,826,545,020 downwards.
GAGAAATCGAAAAATAGAGGAAGCAATGTGGGAACCTAAGGATGTTATGAAGATGAACTGCCCTTAATTTTGTAGAATGTAATTTCAATGAAAATTTCAAGGATGAAATTTTTTAAGGAATGAAGAATGTAACACCCAAGATTTAATTATATTATGTGAACATTTTAAATTCATGATACTATATTACAATAAAAGTTTTAATATTTCTTGGCATCATAATTCTCATTTCATAATATGAATATCTATTTTTATTTACTATATCAAAATTATCTTACAATGTTTGTTTGAAATTTTTAGATATAAATAAGATTTAATGAGTAATTTTAAATTTATATTTAAATAATATTAAATTTATTTATGATATTGTATTAAAATATATGTAATTAACCATGAATTGTTTATCAATTTGATAGAAATAAATACAAGTCATTTGGAGGTAAAAAGGGGTATTTTAAGGAAAAACTTTTTTAGGTGAAAAATATTTTTCTAGTATAATTAATTAAAAAAAATATAATAAAAAATTAGATAAATGAAATTTTTAGATTATATATCAAATAATATTAAATTTGTTCTATATAATTATGATTATTGTTCATAGAACTATTGTAATATCATCTTGCTCTGGAAAAATTCATTTTCATAAAAATCTTTTTTTAATCACATTTTGTGGGTTTGTTTTTAAATTAATAACTAAAAAAATTATAAGGAAATGTTTTAAAAAAACATCCATATTTGTAATAATAATTTCCAAATTTTTAAATGTTCTCACTTTATTTTTTAGTCATTATTAATAGTAAAAAAATTTAAAATTTGTTAACATGGTTATGGTTAAAACAAGATTACTTAGGGGTTAAACTAAACTGATATGGGATAAAATTGAATTAAAAATGTATAAATACTATTGTATGATGTTATTTAAACCCTAAATTATCTCACATATGAAATGGAATTAATTTGGAGACAAATTTTCAATAATTTCATTTAATAATATTTTAGAACATTGAAACATTGCAAGTGTACCACCCACCCCAATAATACAGGGTCACATCCTACCTTCAATTATTCCAAACTATTGAGAAATTTATCATGAAAAATCATAGAAAAATCTCTCCCAAACTTCATTATCCAAAATATATAGATTTTTTTCTTCCAAAAATACCAACCATAGGTTCCTTAATAGTATATCTAAGGAGATCTTTTAGAGAAGAGGTAATCATCTTAACCAAACACTTTAACATTTATTCTTCTTTTACCACATTCAATAATGTCATAACAATTAAAATATAATAAAATCAGTATATCAAAAATTCATATATGTTATTATTTTTATGTAATAATATTTATCAATCTTATTCTCTATCAAATGGGAAATAAAACCATCGTTGTTGTGTACGGAGGACTTCCACCTTGTGAACCGATGTAATTTGTTTTTCATCTCTACCCCACATGGATGGTCATAATGATGGACATAATAAATTTATATGAAACTTATGAAATAATTTTTACTCTTTAAATTTAACATATAATGTACTTCCTTACCCTTACACCCATTAAAAAATGATAACATCGATCATGTGTATGTTTGGATTACCAACTCCAAGAGCAATGTGAACCAATTTTCATACCCACTTTTCCTGGATTATTCAAAATAATTAGATAACATATGTGTGTGTGTGTGTGTGTTTTATAAAACATTAATATCATTCATAAGATTACGAATCTATAGAATATTCACATGAACATGCACTTTCATGATATAACATGCATGAGAAAACTAAACAGTTCACACCTGAAATGATGATAATAATGAATGATTATTAACAAAAGGGTGATAAGATATTATAAGTGGATAATTATGAAATAGTTTATATTTATATAGTTTTGGAATGAAATTATGATAAATCTAATTTTATTACAAAATATTTTAAATCACTTTAATCTATATAGAAGTGTGAGGTATGATATTTCATCTCTATTCCCACGTCATTTATACATTTTAGGTATTATGCCCCAATTTTATTATATGTGGTTTATAGATTATCCCTTCGATGAATATAACATGAATATATATTTTTTAAATGTAATTAAAGTTTAAATTCATGCTTCTTATTTCAAGGGGTTGATTTTTTAATGTAACCAAAGAGGTATGTATTTATTTAACAATCTCATTTTTTGGAATTGCATATATTTTCATAAAAGGAATGATAAAATCTATCCTTTAGAAAATACATCTATTTTATTATCCTCTAGATATTTAATTTGTTTACATTATTTATTCTAAATTTTCCACTCTTTGGTAATTGAATTAATAAATGAAAGCTTTCGATGAAATTTCAATGTTCTTTCACTTTTTTGGGGTATATTTTTCATCCAAGTCCATAATTTTCACAATTTTTTATATATTTTTTTACAAAAGATGATTCTTAAAGACATTTTATGTTATAATTTAATTGATCATAGTATTTTTTTTAATTTAATTTTTAAATTTCTTTATATAATTTCCAAATGAATTTTTTTAATGTATATAGAGTGAACAGATTTTCCTTCCACTATAACCATTTTAATCTGTTTAACTTCTTATATATGATTCCAATGGTTTTACAAAAAATAATTATTAAAAGTTATTTTAAATGTTTTTAATATTTCTTATTCTTTTCTAAAAAAGACTATATTTTATTAGAAAATATATATTTCTATTGAATTTATGTTTATGTTTTATCTCTTCTTTATTTCATGGTTATTGGATTTCTCTAGAAATATTAACTTTCTTGTAATCATATTTCACTAAAAAGAACATTTATATTTCATATCCATATTATTTTTATCATATTTATGTTTATTTATTAAATCATATATAATTTCTAAACATGTTGTATTAATAGGGAAGTTTTTTGATTGACTAGGAAAATATTTATATTCAATGTTCATTACTCAATACAGATATTTTTTTATTAGGTATTTTTTTATGAGTAAAATAAATCATAAAATATATACAGAATGCATTGGACTTGAACTTATGGGTTAGGCCCGATTATAGATAGCCCATATATGCATTTATAGGTATCTTATGATAAAAAATATGGTTAGCCTTATTAAATGGATTTTTTTGTTTATACCAACCCATATTTAACTTTCCATAAGGCCTTTATCAAACATCCAAAATTATTCATTTACTTTATTTAAAATTAGGTTATTATTATCCATTAGATTATTACATTTTTTATTATACATGGATGAATTTTTTTTCTCATATTCCTTACTAAATAGAATATTTTTTCAATTATCTACCTTTCCATATTGATTATTCCTTATTTACTGATGACTACTTCCTCTATACACAATCCTTACTAAGAATTAAAGCTCACTAATATTTTTAATCCTTCCCAAAGATATGAATAATGAATATATGAATGAGTTTCAAGGATGAATAATATTTTCTTTTATTGTGTTTCATATTTTAATTCTAATGTAAAATGGTAATCGTGTATGCATTTGGTACTTCAAGACTACTAAACTGATCAGTCCATGGTAATATGATCCCTTGTACCTTAATCCAATGTAATAAAGTAGATACTATCTTTTGGTTACTAAAGTTAGGGTTGTTGTAGTATGTATTCTGTTGAAGTTATTATTGGATATGGAACTAAATGTCAATTAGTTATTCTTCATCTATTTAAAATACCATGAATGTAAGATATACTTTGATGTTGTCTCTTGTGGGAAAACTTATAGCAGTATAAAAAATATGAAGCACATTAAGTTTAGCTTGGGTGTTTTTTCATCTATATAGAATTTTTTTCCCATTATCCTTTCTATTATAAATTGGATGTACAAACTACATGGTGGAATACCAGGACATAATTTGAGGTTTATAAATGGACATTAAAAAAAGTTAACAAATTAAGTATTATAGATGATTATGTTTTGGTGATCAAATATATCAATTGATACTAATTCATCATGAAGTAATTGTTTATTCACTTTATTGATAATGTGTGAGGGTTAGTGGATAAATTACCCTGAGAGCCAATATTTTCTCACATAATGTATTCATAGAATACAAAATTAGATTAATTTAACAATGTAGCTATAATAATAGAAGATATATATAAGGATGATGCAATCATTTATATAACACATCATAAAGTGTTATACCCATTTATTTGTAATTATATGGATGAAATCAATGAAGTGAATTCCATCGTAGATTAAGGAGTGTTTTTAACACCTCTTGTTGATTCCTTAGTTAGTTGGTTATCTCACATATAAATGTACCTTCCAAAAGACATTGTATATTAGGATTTATCCAATAAGTATTAAATCCATCAGTGAGTAGAAAATTTCTTCCATTTATGATGGCTCAAATTCACAGAGCATCCTTTACAAATGATCATTTGATATATTCCCCTCAAGTTCATTAAAGGAGTAGATACCCTCATTGTTATATATGAAGCCTATGTTAGTGCCTATAGTTCCCACCAGTGGGGAACCATAAAATTCATTAAAATTAGAAGATAAGGGTACTTATGGTTATCAATGATCTAGGATTTCATATAAATCCTGAAAAAATTACTTACATGCCTAGAAAAAGAAAATTTTATTCATCAACCCACCTAATTATTTCCCACTTCCAAATTTACATAGAAATTTTTACTAGGAGGATAAATTTCATTTTTCCAAACCTCAAGTCACAACCAGATGTTCAGGTGAATTCTTACCGCCCCTAATTTATTATATAAATGTCTTGAATCATCCCCCCTTCAATGTATTCATAGTAAATGATGTCATAAATATAATTATATCTAATATCATTATATGATTTTAATTCCCTCATTTTAATGGCCTGAGATTTTGAACCATTTAAATTAATAACATTTTTATTATTTTATGTCACATGCGACCCCAAAATAGTGATACACTTGACTAAAGTGAACCTCCACATATTAAAATTACTCAAATAATATATTAACTATTAAATAAATTGATAATATTATATTAGAATAATTATATATTATTTTGTACCAATATTTTTTAAAATGGATACATTTCAAATAACCATTTAAGAAAGGGGTATTATATTTTACCTTAGTAAATTAATTTTATCATAGCTAAAATTTTATTATGCTAGGTAATATTTTTATTTATAAACTAATATATAAATAGTCAATTATTTATCAACCTATATGAAATAATATTAAAAGAACATTAAGTTTAAAAAAATCAACCTTTAAAAAAATATTTTTTATTCATATATTGTATTTTCATTTAAAAGAAAACTTCAAAATTTTAAAAAAATTGACAAAAACACATCATTTTTTGATTTTGAATGAAAGTATTAATTTGTGATTAAATTTTGTTATTTTACTAAAAATATTAATTTTTATGTGAAGAGTTAAAAGTATCATTTTAAAATTTAAAATTACTTTTATGAAGTTTTTAGTACATAATAATGAATTGTAAAATCATGAAAACTTTTTTTAATACAAAATATATATTTTAGAAGTTAAACTTTAATTTTAAAAATGTTAGTTTAAATTTATATTATATACTTACTGTTTTAAATTTAATTTTTTCCCCAACTAGAAAATTAATATAATAAAATGGATCTAAAATTAAGAATCATTAAATAATATTATGTAATAAGGACTAATTTATCTTCAATAAAAAATGATAAATTAATTTTGAAAAAAATAGATACCTCGGTAAAAAATAAAAAAGAGTAAAAGCATTTAACCGAGATGGAATGACCAAAATCATGTTTAAAACATGTATCATAATGGGTTTTTTAGGCCTTCATAAATATTATCTCTTACCATATATATTTATCTATCAATTTTAGAGCCTCTTTAATTAACACTAAATTCCCATTATTGAAATTTTTTGGGTATTTACAAAAAACACCAGCCCTTTTCAATTATAAATGGGGCACTCTTCTCCCCACATCCCCTCACACTAAAACTAACATATATTAGAATAAATATTGGTCAAATATATCCTCAAAATTAATAGACACATTCTAGAGGTTATTTATTTCTTAAAATATCATCCCTCAAAGTCATGTTCCACTTTGTAAATTAGATAATCCATGCAGTGAGGTATAAATTTTTTACTGATCTTTTCTAATATCTATATCATTTTTGAATGTATTCTTCCTCAAATACCATTACACCATCATAAAATGATAAAATAAGAATTATTATTATATTGTTTTATTATTATAATGATGGTATAATAATTAATATAAATTCCATTTTCTGTTAAGAAAAATGAAACTGTCATTCATGAGTTGTGTAGATTTCCTTCTCCATGATGCAACATGTTTCATTTTCTTTCACTATATAGAAAGTAAGGTCCTAATTTTGGATTTTAATATATATGTATAATAATTATTACATATTTTATATTCTCAAATTATAAACTATATGACACATTATCATCATTCTATGGAAAACTAAATAAATATCCATGTGTACGTGTGGACTACCGCCTCTCTAGAAAGATCGATATCCATTTTTATTTTCACCACCACCGCATATGGATATTACTGAAAATGTGTTTAATTTAAAAATATGATTTCTATGAAATTATTAATTTTATGGAATGGAAAATGGGAAAATCTATTAATAATATGAAAAATAAACAATTATCGAAAATTCAACCATCTAAAACATCATTTGAATAACACAAAATGATTTTTTTAAAGTATAAAATCACTTAAAATAAGTTATGTTTTTTTATAATTATTTCAATATCTAATATATAACACTAATAAACACTATATAATATCATTAGAATTATAGTGTAATGATATAATAACTAAATCAATTCAAAATCATCCATCGATTATAGTATATTCTTCTTTGGGTTAGTTTAACCACCTATACAAACAATTCTATAAATTTATATCATGGATGAATATAAAAATTTAATTTCTATTAATAATTCTATAAAGAAGTAGATAATTAGTTTTTTTATATGAGGGTAATATAAAAAATTAACTTAATGTTTAATAAAATAGCCTTTTTTCACTAATAATCATCAAAACATGATCATTACTAAATTAATATTTAATGATTATAACAAAAACTTCCCTATAATTAAATTATAAAATTATAAATAATTATAAAACATAAATTCATGTACCTTACAAGATCTAGGATTGATAAAAGTTTCGATAAAAATGAAGAACACCGCCTATATTATGAAACTATTTCAAAAACAATAAGATTACTCACACTAGATATTGAAATGGGTGATTATGGTAGTTTATTTTGATATAAAAGAGGTTAGAGTGCATTTAAATTAAGTAGTAATTATGTTAAGGGTTTTTATGGACTTAATGATTATTCCTTGAGACATAATAAATTTTCACCATTTTTCCTTACATTCAAGATTTACTTCCAGTTGATGTATTTTTAACTTACTTTTTTTATTACATGGGATATACAATGGAAAATCATATTACATTCTTAAAATGAAGATTTAATAAATTTTTACCCCACTAATATGGATTCTTTGTAACTAAACATTTTTTCATTGAGTTATGATTATTCTATAGAACTTATTTTATATATATTGGGTATATTCTACCATTGATTTTATTATTATTGTTCCCTAATTATTTTATGTAGATTTTACTTCCCACCACATAAAAGTTTTTTTTATATTTTATAACTTATGGAATATATTATTTGTATGGGATATTGATAGGTCACATCTTTTTTATTTAAGATATAATATTTTTTGTTAAACATTATTTTCCTATTAATATGTTCACCCAACCTAATATTATATTTTATTTTATTTTTTAATCCTCATTGGGAAGAATAAGTGTTAATAGAAAAATGTTTTATTACTCTTTTTAAGATGTGGATTTTTAACAATAGAAATTTTAAAGTATTAAAAAGGATCATTTAATAATCAAACATTTTATATTTGGATCCACAATTCATATAGAAAACATAATGTCATCTTTATTTATCCATTATAGGAGATTCATTATACATGTAAATTCTTTAAAATTCATTCACTTCAGGTTTTAAAAATCTAATTTTGTAATATGTATGTATTTTTTTATTTTAGTTCAATGATGAAAACAATTTTATTAAAGAACTTTTATGTTTTTACCTCTATTTTCATTTTTATATTAAAAGGGATTTAGACTGATCTAATTTATGTTACAAGATTTATTCTCTAATAAATATATAAATATTTAATTTGGGGGATTGTACACGTGGTATAAAACATTTTGATTCTTGATCACTTATTGTGTGATACCATTCGAAGTATTGTTTTTAAAATATGTATTTGATCTTTGTAAACATCTATTTAAGTTTCCATTATTATACTAGGGGTGTGTTCTTTTGAAATCATCAACCTTATTTCCTTGGATTGATTATGTAATATCATTCTACATCAATGATATGGTCCATCATTTCCTTTTCATTTCCTAACCATCCACCATGGATAGGAATAGAATTTTGTCCAATATAATTACTTTTTAATATGTTTAAATTTATTTTTATGATTGATGGGTGTTTACCTAGGTTCTATACATCTATTGATTTGGGTAATTATTATCTAAATCATATTCTCTTTACCTATATAGAGTAAATACAATATTCTTTATTATCTTGTTTGAATAGTATTTACATAGAAAGGTTTGTGATGTCACTAGATACCCATGTATTTTCTATTGGTTTATCATGTTGATGACTTCATTATTTGAATCCATTTAAAATAGATATGAAACCCATTTTCATCCATGGGTTATTTTAGATGTGATAAATGAAACCCATTTTCATTCAAATTGCACTTTATGGTGTGTTGAATGAAATCCATTTACTTTCCATTGTTTTTTTAAATTTGATTAATAATTGATTCTATATGGAATATATATGTAAATATAAAAGGTGAGTGGGGTCATATATCTCCCTCAATTGGAATGATAAAATGTTTATATCCCATGAGATGAAATATTCATGAGTACATTTTAGTTTCTTGTATGCATAGGCAGTAGGGGTGTGGATAATGAATATATTATTCCCTATAGTAATGATTGTTCCATATATATATGGTTTCTTGATTTTAATCTCTTATTTATCATGTTTATGGGATAATTTTTTCACACTATTTTGATTGATGACTTTTTCCTTATGTAATAAGTTATGAACTATGATTTATTAGTTAAAACTATCTTATGAATAATGATTATACCCAGATTCGCATCTTATTCTCACTTATGATATTTAATTTTTATCACCTATTTTTACCCTTAATACTGACCATACATTACACCTTGTTGTGTTTTCATTTCCCCAAGTTATGAATATAGTAAAAGTATGAAATTCATAGATTATTTCCTTATGTTGAGAATTTTTATAAGATGTTGAAGACTCATTATAGATTGAATAGTTTCATATATAATGACAAAATTTAAAATTTATACAAATAAAAAGTTTTTATTTAGTCATTGGATTGTCCCAATTATTTAAAACTTTAATCCTAAATGGTCTTGGGAATGTATTGTAATGAAATATTTGTTTTATTTTCTTTGGATGAGAAAATCTTGTATGAGGGTTGTAATTTTTGGCAAGAGATTAGGGTTTAGCTAAATTTAGAGATTATAATGTTTCCATTTGACTATTATTTTTTAATAATAACCTTTATCAATGTTTGATATGCTTCGGTTGATCATGATCTAAATATTATAGATAACCTTTTAGGTTCATTGAGGTAATATTGATTATTTTGGGAATTTTAATAATGGTACATTAGTAAAAAAAATCTAAATATAATTATAAGGGATATTATTGAGTATAGGATAACATATAAATATTTATAAAAGTAGAGACCATGTGGTTCTCCTAACAGTTATATCCCATTCTGGATATTGGAAAGTGGATGTAACTTTGGCCTACATGCACCTAGTGGTCATCACCTCAAAAAATTATGCTTTATCATTGACTATATATTCACTTTTGTGCACAATGAGTGAGAATAAGACTGCAAAAATTGCTAGAAACTCATAGGGGGATGTTATTTGGTCAATTAAATTCTCTTTATAGACCATTATTAAGGATTTATTTTATAAACACTTTATGGGATTTTATTTTGAAGTATAGTATAACCTAACTTAAATAAAATTATATTAAATATAATGTATCACAACATGAAATGAAGCTTTCATTGGATAATATATATTCTGATTGAGTTTTGATATTCACATGCACTTTTACTATGATTTTATTAATTACTATATTAGGTTTTTTTATTTGGTTGAAAAATGATAAAGAATGTAATTCTGAGAAATGTATGTAACCAAAAAACAATATATCACATAACCGAATAAGGAAACATAATGAAATTGATTATAATATTAGTATATGAATATTATAATTGAATATGTGAGTTTACTTGTCTTTCCTAATGTAGTTATGTTTCTATCTTAATAGAAAATAAATAAAATGAAGGCCTTTAGGCCATTCAGTCGGTCGAAATCTCTTATATATTTTCATTAGAGATTGATATTTTTCAATGATATTCTTATATATTTCAAATATTTATGAGGATTAAATATAACATATAAATATTATTAATTGGTAGTTCTTATTTAAATTTTTTGAATTATATTTTAAATTGTATCAATAACATTGAAAATTAATTTTATAACAATTTTTTATTTTTAGGGATAACTATTGGAGAACAAATGATTGGGGTATGGTCAACTCTTAGGTTTAATATATGATTTCTATTGAGAAACTAAAGGGTAGATTTATTTTGAGAAAAGTGTGTTAGATATTATTTATATATTTGGAATTTATTATTGATTTAATGAAAAAGTGTCCATTTTATTTTTTATAATTCTTATCTAATTATTTTTATTATAATGTTTATTTTTTATTTTTTTGAGTTTATAAACTGTTGATTAATACATTTATGGGTAAAATATAGAATTAATTATTGAAGGAATATATAATCTCATATTGGTTTAATGTCTTTAATATTAAAGTGGTTTTGGGAGAGGTATGTTATGGAGAATATATGATTACGGTATATAACTACTTGGGATCTTGATTTAATGAATGATTAATGTTTTTTACAGAAAGACATTAATATAGTAAGGTAAATTTCATATTAGAAGTTATATCCTAAATGATGGATATGTTATGATTTCCCTCATAAGCATTCATCAATGATTATTAATATCACGACCCGCCTTCACCAAGATGAGGGAAGGGACAGCAGATTGCCAGACCCTTCCTTCTTCAAGTTGAAGGAGAGATAATGACCCCCGAGACCTGCCTTCAATAGGTCCCGGAGTGGCGACTAGAACCAAGGGTATAAAATCACACACTAGATGGAAGGCATTACCCTTTTTCTTTAATAGGATAGGGAGATAAGATAGTAAATCCCACAACACCAAAACTGAAAGTACAAGTAAATCCCAAACAAACCATTCCCAGATGCATGTTCCAATAGTAAAATGATACAAAAGTGCAAGGAGACTACAAAGGTAAAGTACCAAAGAAAGAAAAATAGCAACTAAAACTTTCCCAACGTCTGAGCTAGTACGGCCCCGCATGATCCCTGAAGTCCTCCTGGAAACTTGAAAGCAGTTTTATATATGTAGGGTGAGCATACAAGTATACTCAGTAGGGAAAACCAAAGGCTCTCGTGCACAAGTGGGGAGGCATTCTAATTCCCCATGAAAAAGGAGAGAACCAAAGCACCTAGCAGGGAAAACTAACCACCCAACCATCACCAAGGCACACTCCCCAAATAACACAAGTCAATTAAATTATAGTAATATCACATCGACGTTTGGGTACCCCATGCCACATTCCCACTGGTTATTGAAGACATCCTACACATCGAACCAATTCCACCATTCTCACCACGGTCCCACTGCCAAACCCCACCCGCACACACCTGGGCCATATCCTTGCCGCAGTCCCACTGCCAAACCCTGCCCGCACACACCTGGGCCATAACCTCCATCCCGCCCATAGACACCTGGGCCACAACCATTACACGTAACCACACCCACAAACACCTGGGTCAGAACAACTACTGCCACGCCCGAAGACACCTGGGCCTCATCCCGAAGACACTTGGGAAACAACATGCCCGCAAACACCTCGTCCAACTACCACAACTACCCTGCTCGAAGATTATTGGGCTAATAATGGACTTCAGGCCATCACAGCTTGCCCGAAGATTCTTGGGATATTCAGGAAAGGGAGCAAAAAGGAGTTAATAACCAGCCACTCATAGGAGTGTTGGGAAAAACACCCTCACCATGAAATGGGGTGTTTGGCACTAAGTACTCAACTTGGGTGGGGAGCGAATAAGAAACATAAGAAATAAAATATATTTGTAGGTAACATGCACTCATCCCAACCTAGGGCTCCAAAACCTAAGCACAACACCCTCGTTACTATTCATTAATAAATAAAAGCACAACACTCACGGCCAAGTCACAACTCATCCCCGAAACCAATTCCCCATTTAAACCATTCTTGTTTTCATGTTCAAGTGATCCCATTTGGATGAAAACTACACTACTGGGAAACTAACAGGCACAACCACAAGCCATAGAAGAGAAACAACCAAACAGCAATTTAAGCATTCACACCCGGTTCTCTTGTAAAGTTACTACAACAAAAAGGGGATTAGTGATATCCCTCAAAGTACTCAAACCAAATAAAACCTCACAAAAGGGATAAGTGAGATCCCTCCAAGTACTAGAAACAAGTCAAACCCCGAGACACAGCCCCATGTCCCCAAACCAGGAACCAACTATTTCTTAACCATAGAGGATCCCACCAGAGTTCGTGTCACAGCAGAGCAACCACACAGCTTTAGATTCACAACCAACTATCGTGCCACAATAGAGGATCCCATCCCCATCCACATCTTTCCATAAGAACCAAGAAAAACAACACACATACTACCAAACAAAGTGGGAAACTTCCAGGTTCAAGCACATCATTCATTAGTTTCTTCTTTCTGTTTGTTAACCGGGGTGGTCACACAGGGATTCTTGTTTTACTGAACATCCATTTAACCATCCGTGCTCAAGTGATTAACCGATTTCCATTTAACCATCACAGAAGACATGGTTCATTAGTGCGCAAGGAAAGACCACCAATGTCCATGATTTTCATTGAGCATAGTCCCGCACAATTCACAACACATATCAACATAAAAGAGTACAAAAGAACATCGATCACCCCCCCCCCCCTTCATTCTTTAAAGGTCTGTTCATTATCTTCATTAAGTTTGGTATCATCAATCCCCACAGAAACAATAGCGTACCCACCCCACATGATACACAGTAAGGAGAGATGAAGGAAAAATACTTACTTGGTTGATCAAAGATCGAAGTTTTTCTCCACATGCCAAGAACAGGGAAAAGTGCGAATTCCAGGGGAGGGATGTCGGGAACTCCAAGGATGAGCAGAAAGACTCCAGCACAGGCGCACCACAAGCCTCGGAAAGGGGAACTCCAAACACACTAAGAGGAAAAGGAATCCAGCCAAAAGGAAGAAGAAGTAATAAATTCTTGTGAGATATATAGATAGGATCTAGTTGTTACGGGATATGGGGATTTGAATGGATTTAAATTCAGATCATGGTTCCACACATGGTTGGGTGGTTACACATGACGGGATTAATTGTAATTTAAATATTCCCATAGAAAAAAGGTGGTAACGGAGGGGCACGATACGCGGTCACACAGCTGGGTCCGTTGAGGGTTGCCCCACCCTTAGAAATTTAAACATTTATTAAGGGCTTAAAAATGTCCTTGAGCCACTTCCAAAAGGTTAAAAAGGCCTAAAAGAGGCATTACGGGGAAAACTATAGAATAGAAACCTGACAAGGCTGGGTGACACTGATCGGTCGTGTCGATCGGTCGTGCCGATCGGTCCCTCCGGTCGGTCACACACCGAAATAACGTCCTACCACCGAGACACCACCCTTAGGGTCTGGAAATTGTCAAAGGGATGGATCGTGACGGTCTGGGTCATCACATCAGATACCTCTCAAAGCTTCTAGCCCTCGAGAATTTAAAACCAGACCTGAAGAAAGGAGGGGGGTCCGAACAACCACCCCAGAAGATACCTCTTAGGAGTGAAACTCTCTGACACATGGGAACACCTTCCCTCCTTAAGAAACCAGGAAACATTTAAGGTTCAAGCTGTCCAGTTGTATGGGTTAGGGATTTTCTTCCCCCATATCAAGATACTATCCGCTTTGGGCAGCACTGACTCGTCCGCACGGGTTTAATCGCATCCAACTTAATGCTTCTTGATTGGGGATCGGGTTCTCCACTCCCCGCAGTCAGGATTTTTTTCACACGCATCTAAGGAATAAGGAAAACCCTACATTCCATAGTTAAAAAGGTAAAGTGTTCCATCACAACCAAGTACAAAAAACAAAACTACTCAAAAAAACTCTGGGTACTGGGCGCGCATCTGCATCTCCTATTCCCAGGTACTTTTCTCAATCCCACCATGCTTCCACAACACATGAACCAGAGGAATGGTTCGTCCATGGAGCACCTTATCATCACGATCCTCGATCATCACTGGTCACTCCACAAACGTTGCATCGTCTTTGATATCTAGCTCTCCCCAATCAAGGATGTGTGAGTCGTCATGCAGATACCGACGAAGTTGGGACACATGGAAGACATCATGCACCCTTTGTAGCTGTGGTGGTAACGCAAGCTGGTAAGCCACCTCACTGACCTGCTGCAACACCTCGAAGGGTCCAATGAACTTGGGAGAAAGCTTTCTTCCCCTGTCGAACCTCCGCTGCCCACGCTGAGGGGAGACCTTTAAGAACATGTGGTACCCGACCTCGAACTACAAGGTTCTTCTACTATCGTCAGCATATGACTTCTGCCGGTCTTGATCTGGCTTCGTCCTCTCTCGTATAAGTTGCACCTTCTTCTTCATGATCTTCACCACCTCCGAGCCAAGGATTCCTGCCTCTCTAACTTCTGTCCAGCACACAGGTGAGCGACATGGCCTCCCATACAAGGCTTCGAATGGATCCATACCAATGGTAGAGTGGTAGCTGTTATTATAGATGAACTCTACTAGAGGAAAGTTTCGCACCCACGATCCCCCAAAGTCCAGAACGCATGCTCGCAGCATATCTTCCAAGGTCTGGATGGTGCGCTCTGTCTGTCCATCTGTATGGGGGTGAAAGGCAGTGCTAAGTCGTAGCTGGGTTCCAAAACCAAGTTGCAATTCCCTCGAGAATCGTGAGGTAAACCGTGCATCCCAATCTAAGACTATGGACCTTGGAACTCCATGTAACCACACCACCTCATCCACATACCTCCATGCTAAGGCAGCCACTGCGCCCGACTCCTTAATCACCAGAAAGTGGGCCGATTTCATCAACTGATCCTCCACTACCCAGATAGCATCGCAGCCTCCTTGAACCTTGGGTAGCCCCGTGAATAAATCCATTGAGATTTCATCCCACTTCCACTCGGGAATGTCTAAAGGTTGAAACAAGCCGCCTGGAACACGTTGTTCAGCCTTCACCTGCTGACACACTAGGCATTTTGCTACAAACTCTACTACTGTCCGTTTTACCCCGGGCTACCAAAACTGTCTCCTCAGGCCTTGGTACATCTTGGAAACTCTTGGGTGCACTGCTAGGGGCGAGTTGTGGAACTCACCAAGAACTCTCTTGTGCATCGCCTCCGGAACGGACAACTTCCCTCAAAAAAGCATCCAATTCTGACCATCCTCTGTCCACCCTTCCGGAGCATCACCTTGGCTAACCTGGTCACGCATCACTTCACTCTATGAGTATCACCATTGAGACTCCTCTACCTGTCATAATAGAGAAGACTGTACTATCATATGATATAGGCATTCTCTACCACCATCCATCCTTGCGTTCAGATGTAGGGTAGCCAACTCTTCCATCGCCTTCCAAGCATCTTCCGACTCTCGAACCGCATCCTTCTGTGATTTTCTGCTCAAGACATCATCCACCACATTCCCTTTTCCTAAGGTGTAGGAATTCTCAAAGTCGTAGTCTTGAAGGAATTCTATCCACCTTCACTTCTGTAAGTTCAGGTCCCATTGGGAGAAGATATACTTTAAGCTTTTGTGATCTGTGAAGACCACGAAGCGCTCCCCAATGAGGTAATGTCGCCACAACTTTAGTGCAAACACGACCGCTGCAATCTCCAGATCATGGGTGGCATAATTACGCTCATGAGGGCATAACTTTCTAGACCCATAAGAGATCACCACTTGCCGCTGCATCAACACACATCTGAGGCCTTGCCCTTAAGCATCACAGAACACCTCATGCATTTCTCCTTCTTCTAGAAACCTCAGCACTGGGGAACTAACCAACTTATCCTTCAGATAGCTGAAGGCTTCCTCACACTACCCATCCCATATCAAAGCTCAATCCTTCTTCGTCAAAGCGGTCAAAGGTGGTGCAACTCGGGAGAAGTTGGGCACAAATCTCCGGTAGTAACCAGCCAGCCCGAGGAAACTACAACCTCTGCCACGTTCTTAGGTGCTGCCCAAGAAACAACCGCCTCGACCTTCGATGGGTCCACTTTTATCCCCTTCTCAGACACCACGTGCCCAAGGAAGTGCACTTCTCATGTCCAGAACTTTCACTTGGACAACTTCCCATAGAGTTGGTGTCATCGGAGGACCTCTAAAATCGTTCTCAAGTGCTCAGTGTGAACCTCCTCTGATCTTGAGTAGATCAAGATGTCGTCAATAAATACGACTACGAACTGATCCAGGTAATCCCGGAAGACGGAGTTCATGATCCCCATGAATACAGCTGGAGCGTTCGTGACGTCGAACGGAATGACCACAAACTCAAAGTTCCCATATCTACACCTGAAGGTTGTCTACGATATGTCTCCCTCCTTTACCCTCAACTGGTGATATCCAGATCGCAGATCGATCTTAGAGAACCATCCTTCCCCCTTCAACTGGTCAAAGATATCGTCTATCCTTAGAAGAGGGTAGTGATTCTTGACCGTTACCTGACTCAGTCTCCTGTAGTCTATGCACAACCTGAGACCACCATCTACCTTTCTCACAAACAAGACTGGAGCACCCCATAGTGTTGCACTTGGTCGGACAAAACTCTACTTCATCAGATCGTCAATCTGAATCCGCAACTCCCGTAGCTCCGAAGGTGCCATCCGGTAGGGAGCCATCAAAATCGGATGAGCACCATGTTGCAAGTCTATCCCAAACTCGATGTCACGTTGAGGGGGTAGAGTCGTCACCTCCTCAGGGAAGACATCCATAAACTCACTGACGACCCCCATAACTTACACCATCTCTGCATCCACTGAATCCACTGATAGCTCAGCTAACAAGGAGATGATGGGTTCCCCTCGTTTCCTTCTTCTCTGGCAACTCCTCTTGCCGATGAAAGTCACTCGTTGGCAACCCAAGTCTGAAAACACAACCCTTCCTCGGAAGTAGTCAATGACGGCACATACAGAGAACAGCTAGTCAATGCCTAGGATGACATTGTATGGTTGTATCTGCTACATTAGAAGATCCTTGACTGACTGATGTGGCCCTATCATCAGTCTGCATCCTCGACAAACATACAACAAGTCAGTCTGACCTCCGACTGGTGTGCTCAGCACCAGGGGCACTAGAAGTCTCTCAGCATCTAAACCCAGAGCATGGGCCAGATTAGGTGTAACAATGGAGTGAAAAGATCCTGTATCGAACAAGGAATATGCAAGGGTACTAAAAAAGATGATCGTACCTTGAACGACCTCTGGCCATGCTGGAACTGATGCCTTCGTGTCGTGCAACTGTCCACGCCCAGCTCCTCTGCCTCTCGGCTATCAGCCACGTACCCGACCACGCCTGGGTCGAGGTCCCTGAGGAGCACCCTGAGGTCGGCCTCCTCCTGCAACGTCTGCCCTCAGGGGAGCGGGAGACCGCTGCCCCTACTGCTGCTGCTGAAAGGGCCTAGCTGGGAACTGCTGCTGCTGAGGTGGGTGTTGGACCTTCCCACCCCCACCGTACTGTACTCTGTCTGGTCATTGATTCCAATGGTGCCCATGGCTTCCATAGATGAAGCATCTCGGCCCTGGTCCTGAAATAAAAGGGTGGGGGCTGGAAGGTCGGAACTGGAACTGATGAGGCCTACTCCCTCCTGGTCAAAACCTAGAGGGTCCTAATGCAGGAGGCCTACTGCTGACGGCCTTCCCCTTCAATGATCCCAACTGGATCCCCTCCCGTGACACACCTCCCAGCGTGTTCATCCTGTCCACCACTTCATCCTTATTCTTGTACCTCTAAGTATGTCAGTAGGGTGAATGGAGTAACAGTGTATTAAAGAGAAGGTCGGAGTGCCTCCTCTAAACGTCACGCCCGAGACTCCTCATCCGGAAAGAGGTCTAGAGAGAAGTGAAGGAGATCCTTGAACTTGATCCCCAACTCTCTCACTGACATAATCCTCTTCTAGAGGGAGAGTAGCTCCTTCCTCTTCTTAGCCTTCATCATGGAAGAGAGGAATTCTGCCCGGAATTCCTTCTCGAAGACTGCCCACGTCACCTCGGTCTCCATCTTCTTCCCATGATAAAGCATCCACCACTAACGCGCTGCTCCACACATCTAGCATACAGCTAGAGGAACCCAGTACTCTGTCGTATCCCAGATCAAGCTGAAGGCTATCAACAACTCCTCTAGCCATCCCTTCTTCTCCACGTCTGAGATGTTGCCCTCGTACTTCCCGAGGGTCTGTCGTTGAAAGGCTCGAAGCATCTTCTGCCACTGATCGTCCTCATCCTCTCAGTCAGCCTTCTTCCGATCGGCCAAGTCAACCTCCTCAGCCTCGATCTCCCGCACTACTCGTGGTCGTCTCCCAGGTTCCATAGCTGCAAGGTAAACAAGGAATGTCTAAGCTCGGGTAGTGTAGAATATTGTTCTTAAATTTTCTTATACTTCTTATTCATTTTAAATCACCAACACACCCATGAAACACAATAATACAAGTCATTATGATGCATTTACCTTTCCTAGGGTATCTACCCTGCAATCAGTGTAGCCTCACTTGGTCTTTCGGTAGGTCCAGAGCCCTTGCATCGGATCACGGGGGGGCCTAAAATCCCGTGTCCTAGCCAGTCTTCTCTGGCCTAATTCACACACCAAGGTCACCCAACACTGTTTCCCTACCACCCCATGTAATCCTCAATATTCCTAACTCCAGACTCTATCCTTTCTCTCAACCTGTCCTCTGATACCATTCTGTCATGACCCACCTTCACCAAGATGAGGGAAGGAACATCAGATTGTCAGACCCTTCCTTATTCAACTTGAAGGAGAGATAATGACCCCCGAGACCCACCTTCAATAGGTCCCGGAGTGGCTACTAGCACCAAGGGTATAAAATCACACACTACATGGAAGGCATTACCCTTTTTCTTTAATAGGATCGGGAGATAAGATAGTAAATCCCACAACACCAAAACTAAAAGTACAAGTAAATCCCAAACAAACCATTCCCAGATGCATGTTCCAACATTAAAATGATACAAAAGTGCAAGGAGACTACAAAGGTAAAGTACCAAAGAAATAAAAATAACAACTGAAATTATCCCAACATCAGAGCTAGTATGGCCCCGCACGATCCCTGAAGTCCTCCTGGAAACCTGAAAGCAGTTTTATATACGTAGGGTGAGAATACAAGTATACTCAGTATGGAAAACCAAAGGCTCTCATGCACAAGTGGGGAGGCATTCTAATGCCCCGTGAAAAAGGAGATAACCAAAGCACCTGGCAGGGAAAACTAACCACCCAACCACCACCAAGGAACACTCCCCAAATAACGCAAGTCAAGTAAAGTATACTAATAGAACATCGACGTTTGGGTACCCCATGCCACTTTCCCACTTGTTATTGAAGACATCCTACACATAGAAACACTCCTGCCATTCTCACCGTAGTCCCACTGCCAAACCCCGCCCGCACACACCTGGGCCATAACCTCGCTGAAGTCCCACTGCCAAACCCTACCCACACACACCTGGGCCATAACCTCCATCCCGCCCATAGACACCTGGGCCACAACCACCACGTGTAACCACACCCACAAACACATGGGTCAGAACAACTACTCTCATGCCTGAAGACACCTGGGTCTCATCCCGAAGACACTTGGGAAACAACCTACCCGCAAACACCTAGGCTAACTACCACAACTACCTTGCCTGAAGATTCTTGGGATAATAATGGACTTCAGGCCATCACAGCCTGCCCGAAGAGTCCTAGTCTATTCGATAAAGGTTCATAAAGGAGCTAATAACCATCCACTCATAGAAGTGTTGGGAAAAACCCCCTCCCCATTAAATGGGGTGTTCGACACTAAGTGCTCAACTTGGGTGGAGCGCGAATAAGAAACATAAGAAATACAATATATTTGTAGGTAACAGGCACTCATCCCAACATAGGGCTCCAAAACCTAAGCACAACACCCTTGTTACTATTTATTCATAAAGAAAAGCACAGCACACACGGCCAAGTCACAATCATCCCCGAAACCAATTCCCCATTTAAACCATTCTTGTTTTCATGTTCAAGTGATCCCATTTGGATGAAAACTACACTACTGGGCAACTAACAGGCACAACCACAAGCCAGAGAATAGAAACAACCAAACATCAATTTAATCATTCACACCCAGTTCTCTTGTAAAGTTTCAACAACAAAAAGGGGATTAGTGAGATCCCTCAAAGTACTGGATCCAAAGAAAACCTCACAAAAGGGATAAGTGAAATCCCTCTAAGTATTGGAAACAAGGAAAACCCCGAGACATAGCCCCATGTCCCCAAACTAGTAACCAATGATTTCTCTACCATAGAGGATCCCACCTGAGTTCGTGTCCTAGCAGAGAAACCACACAGCTTCAGATTCACAACCAAATACCATGCCACAACAGAGGATCCCATCCCCGTCCACATCTTCCCATAAGTACCAAGTAGAACAACACACCTACTACCAAATAGAGTGGGAAACTTCTAGGTTCAAGCACATCATTCATTAGGTTCTTTTTTCTGTTTGTTAATCGGGGTGGTCACAAAGGGATTCTTGTTTTACTGAAAATCCATTTAACTATCTGAGCTCAAGTGATTAACCGATTTCCATTTAACCATCACAGAAGACATGGTTCATTAGTGCGCATGAAAAGACCACCAACAGCCATGATTTTCAGTGAGCATAGACCCGCATAATTCACAACACATATCAACATAAAATACTACAACAGAACATCAATCACACCCCCCCCCCCCCTTCATTCTTTAATGGTCCGTTCATTATATTCATTAAGTTTAGTTTCATCAATCCCCACAGAAACAATAGCGTACCCACCCCGCATGATACATAGTAAGGAGAGATGAAGGAAAATTCCCTACCTGGTTGATCAAAGATCGAAGTTCTTCTCCACACGCCAAGAACAGGGAAAAGCGTGACTTGCAAGGGAGGGACGTCGGGAACTCCAAGGACAAGCAGAAAGACTCCAGCACAGGCGCACCACAAGCCTCGAAACGGGGAACTCCAAACGCACTAAGAAGAAAAACAAGCCAGCCAAAAGGAAGAAGAAGGAAGAAGAAATTCTCGTGCGATATATAGATAAGATCCCGTTGTTACGGGATATGGGGATTTGAACGGTTTTAAATTCGGATCGTGGTTCCCCACGTGGTTGGGTGGTTACACATGACGGGATTACTTATTATTTAAAGATTCCCATCGAAAAAAGGTGGTAACGGAGGGGCACGATACGCGGTCACACAGTTGGTTCCATTGAGGGTCACCCCACCCTTTGGAATTTAAACATTGATTAAGGGCTTAAAAATGGCCTTGAGCCACTTCCAAAAGGTTAAAAAGGCCTAAAAGAGGCGTTACGGGAAAAACTATTGAAGAGAAACTCGACAATGCTGGGTGACACTGATCGGTCGCGCCGGTCGGTCGCGCCGGTCGGCTGTGTCGTCCGGTCGCGCCGATCGGTCGCGTCGGTCGGTCTTTCTGGTCGGTCGCGCCGATCGGTCGCGCCGGTCGGTCGCCCACCGAAATGATGTCCTACCACCGAGACGCCACCCTTAGGGTCCAGAAATTGGCAAAGGGACGGACCGTGAGGGTCTGGGTCATCATAATTAATTAATATATATTTTTTTACATAATTTATTTAAGGGGATAGAATGTAATGAATTGAGATTTTTGACCCTATTAATTAATATTATATTTTGTAGATTAAGTCATACACAACACTTAACTAACACTACGATTGACTAAAATGAATAGATACAAATTAAAATTACATAGAAAATATAATCATTAGTAGATAGAAGTAAAAAAATAGTTAAAATAAATTATATTGCTATCTTATTTGATTAATATATCAATAAAAGAATTCCTTTCAAAGAACCATTTTAAAAGGGGGTATTGTATTTTACCATAAAAAATTGATAATATTTAACAGATTATAATAATTTTTAATATTTAAATTTATAAAATAATATATCAAAATTAAATTATTTTTAAATCTATATGATATAATATTAAAAAATATATGGTTTAAAAATGTCAATTTTTTAGAAATATAAATTTATTTTTATACATTGTATTTCCATTTAATATATAATTTAAAAAATTTATAATTTAAATTATAAACATATAACTTCATTTTTTGATATATATTGAAAATATTTTTTTATGATGTCTTTTTGGGATTTTCTAAAAATATTGATTTAAAGATAAATAGCGAAAAATATTTTTTTTAAAAGTAACAAGACTTTTGTAACATTATTAGTATATAAGTATGCATTGGAAATTGATATAAAAACGTTTAAGACAAAATTTTAATTTTGTAAGTGAATTTAAAATTTTAAAATTTTTTGTTTCAATTTAAAAATCTATATTTGAAATTTTAGTATAGAAGTTGTTTTTCAAAAAAAACTATTTTGATACATTATACATTTATTAGTTTAAAATTACTATTTATATTTTCTAGAAAAATATTATAATAAAATGGATTTTAATATTTTAATAGTTTTTTAAAATTTATTTAATAAGGACCGATTGTTTTTCAATCATAAATGATAAATTACTTTGGATGAAACTAGTTTCTATGTAAAAAAATAAAAAGGTGTAAAAAATAACCATGATGGAATGACCAAAAAATTTGTTGCAATATTTGTTTAATGACTTTACTTACCTTATATCTTCATCTATAAAATATTTTTAAATTTTGGAGTCACATTAATTTTTAGTGATGTTGGGACCAAGTTGGACACAAGTGTTTTTTGGATGCTGAATAAAGTCTGTGCTTATTATTTTATATATTTTTATGTAATTAATCAAAATAAATTCACTTTTTAATTATTGATGATCAGGTGGAAGGAGTACCAGACTCAAAAGATCAGACATAAATCTCTAAAGAAAATCTATCTATTTCGGTTTTATTTTTTGGAAATGTTTTCTGAACGAAGTGTGTTTCAAACTCACATTTTGTCCAAAATGAAGTTTTTTATCATAGTGAGAAATTGTGTCATAGTATGAATGAATTTAAATATATTTTATACTAAATTTGATGATTCTTTTTTGTTTTTTAATTTTTCAATAAAATTAATTGTATGAAAAAATTGTGATCCAAGCTCTGTGAAAGAAAGTAGGAGAAAAGGTTTCTTAATTTAAACAATTCTATACAGATACAAATGTTTCAAAAATTCATGAAGAAGTCATGATACAAGAAGGAGTTTAAAAAAGAAGAAATTTTATCAATCAAACTATTTTGGTTGAAGTTCATTAGTGTAAGAATCTTCATGTACATAATTTTTCTGAAGGATGGGAATTTGGAAGTTTCTAAAGTTAGTTGTTTTATTGAAGTTATGATCAACTGATCCATCATAATAAATGATTCATTATATTTTTTGATTCAAAAAATTAATCATTCAATAAGATCAGTCCTCAGTTGTAGAATTTCTAAAATTAAGAATTCACTACTGACACCAGTCCATCAAACATGGCATTCCACTGATTTATAAAAGGATTGCTAACATTGATCCATCAGACAAAGTTTTCATATCATCAAGGTATTGGATATAGAGTTCTATTATAGGTAGATTAGATCGATGTATGAGAAAATATCCAAAGTCAAATCAATCAGATGATGAAAAACAATATAGTCAACAATTTTGATTAAAATAATAATTGTTTGTTTCAAGTGGGTCAAGATTCATCAAACAAGAAGTGGCCATGATACATCAGAAGGAATCAGAGACTAATCCATCATATGTATACGGACACCAATGAATCATCAAAGATGGATTTCATTATATTTTGGATCATTAGTCAGAGGTTTTGTTAAATTATTGAAGAAAAAATAATTTTTTTGAATAGTTGTATTGAAGTGTTGTCAAGGGGTGATGGAATCTTATGAAGTTGCAACAATATTTTTGGCATATTTTTTTTAGTTTTAAGGGACTATAAATATAAGAAGTCTTCATTTATCATGTTTTTTAAAATGGATCAAGAAAACCAAAGTGAGCATATGTTTCATCATAATGAGAAATAGTATCTAAGTGACAGTTGTTTTAGACTAAAGAAATTTTGGTAATATTAAATCAAGCTATGGTTGTGAGAATATTCAATAAGTTTCTAGAAGAATAAAGAAGTGTTAAGAAGCACTGAAGGAGTAAAAGGTGAAGTCAAAATGATATTCAAATTCAAGTTTCTAGAAATTTGGTTGAGAGGTAAAATAGAATTGGTTTCCCACCCATTCCTATCCTAGTACACCTATAAATTCCAAGAAGTACAACATGCTTTCTGAGGATGAATACATTGTCCACATGTGGGAAGAGAGCAATAGTGCTGGAGGTTTTGTGACTAAGGATTTTTTCGTATTTTTTTCTTTAAGGAATTTTTCTAGACCAAAGAAGAAGTAGGAATATGTTACTATATCGTATTAAACTATCGAACTTAAATTTTCGTGGAAATAAAAAAGGAGGTTCAGAATTGTTTCTATAGTATATTTTCTTATTCATTTTTTTTAGATTGAGCAATCGAATATAGGAATCGGACTGAATCATTAGAATGAGTTTTTGTATGAATTATAGTAGAGTTATTCCTACCTACTACTATGCAATAAAGTGAAGTAGAGTGACTTATCAGGAACCAATTGGTGAAAGATTCTAAACTTGTTACAAAACTTTTTTTACATCATTAGTGCTAGAATAATAACTTGAATTGTTGTGTTGATCATAGTCAAACACAAGTGTAAGGATATTTTCTACTTGTTATACCCACACAAAATGATTGTTTTCTAGTGTATTTTATGGTATTAGATCATTTCTAAACCATGCCAGGGACTAGCTACTATTGATGAAAAGTGAACCTTGTAAATAATTGTGTTCATATGGATGTGTGAATATTTTTTCAGTAAAGTGATAATTATTTAATAGGAGGTTAATGTTTTTATAAAATAATGATAACATAAAAGAAAAAATGCATCACTAATTCACCCCTCTCCCTCTCGGTGATACATTGATCCTAGTTGATCATTTTCAAGTGGTATTAGATAAATTTTCCCTTAATTTCATCTTTACTAATATTTTTGAAGATAAGTTTTATGGAGAATTTGAATTGTGTGAAAAGTAAGTGGATTTTCGTTTTCAAAAGAAATAACTGTCATATCTATAACGATAGAATGTTTCCATATATTATGTCTCCTGATTATTATGTTTTGGAAGCTGATACAGATATATTTATTCATCTTTTTAAAACACTACTCTTAAATCTATGGATAAGAATAATTTAAATAAAGATAGAAGAGCTTAGAAATTATTTACTATCATCAATTTTAGAAAGTTAATTCCATATAGTGAAATAAGTTTATACTAAAAAAGGTATCTGGGAAAAGTTAAAGAACATATATAAATGAAATACTAGGGATAATAAATCCAATTTAGAAATCTGGAAGATAGAGTATGAAGATCTAAAAATGGGTGAGTGTAGATTTTTGGGTGACTTCCTTACAAGGGTGAATGATATTATTAGCATCATAATATGTATTTATGAGAATCATTAAGAATCAACAATTATTGAAAAGATCTTAAGAATTATTTTTGATATGTTTGATGCCAAAGTTTCTTTATTTAAAGATAGAGATCGTAAAACACTCTTTCTATATTACCTTCATAGTAATCTCATTACTTATGAAATGATAAGGGATAAATTTATGAAAGGAAAAAAACAAAATTTCATCAAGAAATATCCTTCAAGTCTTCCAAGAAAGGAAATTATAATAAGATTCTGGAATCTGGAGAATTTTATGATTTTGAATCCAAAAAATGCGGTTAGGAACAATCTTGATGAATTTTTATTCCTTTTTTCTAAAAATGTGAAAAGATGTATAGTAAAGTATAAAGGTAATCTACCCCAAAAATGATTTTAAAGTGGAGTCATTGGGAACTTTGTTGGTAATTTTTCTTGAAGAAAGAAAGAAGAATATAGTGATAAAGATGAAATAAATCCAAGTATATATTGGAATAAACATGGTGAAAATTAAAAATCGTATTCCAATGGAAGAGATAAAATGTTCTCCAAATCCAAAAGGAGAAGATTTTTTTAAATATAAAGAACAATAAGATAGTGAATTTGAGGTTGAATTTTTTATAGAATTTTCTAGAGAAAATAATTTTTTTGTAATAGTTAATGATGATGATTTTGGAATTAGTAGTTATGAAGAAGAATAAAGTTTAGTTAGAGTTTCTCCAGAAGATAAAATGAAAATAATGTATGAGAAAGATTGTAAGACTTGAATGATAAATCAAGTAGTTGAAGAATGAAAGTCCAATAAAAAACAATCATGAATGTCATCTTGAAGAGAAATCTAAGTTGGTGGAATATATTGAATGTCAGAAGAATTCTCTTGAAAATTAAAATAATCATAATGAAAATCTTGAAGTAAAGTTAAAATAAAAGGAGGAAGAGTTGGAACTTGTTCAATAAAAATTTTCCAAAGTTGATCAAGGAGTTAAAAGTTATAATAAATCTATCTATGAATTTGGTGAAAGCTCTGGAAATGGATAACCAGAGAAGGATATGTGTAAGTTACCTTCAAAGTTTAGAAAGAAAGTAAAAATGTTCATAATAAGAAGAAGGCTGAGAAAATCATGTATGTGGAAAAAAACAAACAAAGTTGGAAGTTCAAAAGTTTATAAAAATTCTAAGTTCAAAAAAAAGTTTCTACCACTTATGATCCTAATAAAGTTGTAAAGATATCCAAATTGAAGAATAAGAGTTTGGGTGATAAAAAAATTATGAGGACCAACAAAGATCTCATGTGAAAGATAGGGATGTTATTGGAGAACATGTTCACAATTATAGACAATATAGAAATTACATAAGTAAATATTATTTTTTATAGATAGTGCTGGTATTGTGGTGGATTTGGGTATATGGAAAATATGTGTTTGTTTAGACAATAACATTACAATTATCCCAAGAGTTTTTGAAAAAAAAAATTAAGGGGGATTCAATCATATCAAAGGAATAAATATAAAAAATATGTTTTGAAATTTTAAAATAGGTTCCAACCTTTGAAAATTATTTTTGAAAGATGCGAACAACTTAGAAATCATGCAAAATGGTATCTTGTTTTGTTACTGAAAAAACAACATGTTTGTAACAATTATCAAAATATGGATGTGAAGAAAGGCAAAGGTAAATAAAAATATCTTATTATAGAAACCAATATAAAATATAAAAAAGGATAATGAACTTGGATTTTGGATAGTTAGTGTTCTTCTCCTATGATAGGAGATTTTAAATTATTGAATAATGTGAAAGATTTCAAAGAAGTAACAATGGATTTTGAAAATTATGAATCCCTTATAATAAAAGGTGTTGGATCCACTATTATTGTGGAAGAAGTTTTGAAATATAATAAATCTTTGTTTGTTGATTGGATGAAACACAATCTAATAATAGTTTCCTAAATTTTTATGAAGTAAATAAATTTTTTTAAAGAAAAGATGGTTTTTTTAAATAGTAGAAGATGGATAAGTTATTAAAAAATTCCAATGCATAGAAGGAAACTTTTTTCAAGTTGGTGAAGTATATAATTTATGTTACTTAAGAATGATGGAATAAAATTGGTTTTGGAATAAAATGTTGGGACATATGTGTTACGGAAACATGGTAAAGATATAAAAGTGAGACAGTTTCCATGGTATTTTTGATATGTAAAGAGGAATATATTGGTGTTGCATAATTTTTAATAAATGGAATATTACAAAGTCAGTGCATAAGAAAGTTGGTATTTGTTAAAATCAACCCTTGGAACTTATTTATTCTAATATTTTTTTCCACTAAGTAAAAAAATAAACTTTTGCAGATATTTACTTTATTTCTTTAATTTATGATTCTACTCTCAATAATTGTGTAATGTATTTGAAACATAAGTTATATGCTCTCAAGATGTTTAAAAGTTTCAGGAGAAGAGATGAGAAGGAATGTGGGTATTTTATGAATAAGTTGTGAACTGATAATGGTGGTGAATACAAGAATTAATAGTTCATAAGTTATGTTGAAAAACATGGAATTTATCATGAGTTCAGTACACCATACATACCAAAAAAAGTGTTGTTGAAAGGAATAATATAATTTTGTTTGAAATGGGGCCTACTATTTTTCTTGAAAATTTTCTTTCTCATTACTTTTGGAGGGAAGATATGAGAATAGTTATTTATATTAAGAATTGGTGTTTCTACATGGTAGGTTATGATATGACTCTCTATGAAATGTTTTATGATAAAACACCAATTTAGAAACACTTAATAGTTTTATGAGTCCCAGCATCATAAAGAAAAATGGTGCAAATCTTGGGAAGATTGATAAGAGAGGTGAATATGGAATCTGTCATGGATATAATATAGATGGAAGAGGATATAGATGCTTCAGAAAATAGAGAGGAATGATAGTTTATTCTGTTTAGGTAAAAGTTCTTGAAAAAATAAGGAGGATTCTTCAAAAACATAGGAAGATGAGGCAGATGAAGAGGATGTAATAATTGTTATTGAGAAATATGAAAATAACTCTAAAATTGGGGATGGAACGAATTTGGAAAATCAGAATCAATTATTTCTAGTGATGAAGAATAAGTTTATGCATCCCATCATAGGGTAAGGAAATAGTTGTAATCACAAAACATTATTGTTGATCAGCATCAAATGGTTCAGATAATAAAATCATCAAAAGTTATTACACATACTTCTTTGAATCCAAAAGTTGAGATGAATGATGTAAATGAGGATTTTGAGAATCTACAATGGATTCATGCTATGAATGAAGAGTTTTATTATATTGATAATAATGATGCATGGAAAATTTTTACTGAACCAAATCACAAAAATTTCATTTCTATAAAGTGGATGTTCTGAAACAAGTTGAATGATGATGGTGAAGTGATAAGAAACAAAGCAGGTTTGGTTTGTAAAGGTTACTCACAGGTTGAAGGTATTGATTTTGATGAAATTTTTTCACTAGTAGATAGATTTTATACAATTAGAATAATTATTTTAATTGATTCACAATGAAGTTATAAAAAAATTAGATGGATTTGAAGTCATCATTTCTGAATGGAGAACATGATGAAGAAGATTATGTTAAACAACCATGTGGTTTTGTTATTTGAAAGAATAAAATTTATGTGTATAATTTGAATAAATCCATGAATGGTCTAAAACAAGATCTGAGGAAATGGTATTTGTAACATCCTAGGTATTTATAGAATAATACTTTTTCATTTTTTTAAAATTTATGAAATAGAGTGTAATTTTACCTTAAAGGGGCACTAAGTTTGATAGCGTACCCAAAACGCAACAATGGATTTATCCAAAATATTATGTGGCACACAAGACTGAGTTATACCAAAAAAATAATACATTATTAATATTACTATTTTAAATTTTTTTTAATTCCTAGTCGTTGTATTGGCAGGAATGAACAAAACTAATTATACTGTGTTTACACATGTTTGTAAAATATAACCTCTACACCACCCTATTACGACCCACAAAGACTTTTAGATCCTTAAATATCTATCCAAAACTCTCCTAATCAATGTTAACATATCCAAGTGTTTTTGGTCTCACCAAAATACCAAATCCAAGGACCTCAAGGGTTTTTCAAGGAGAGGATTCCAGAGGAAAGTTTCTCAAAGTACCTATCTTAATTTCTTTTTTTTATACTTTGTCCTCACATACTTCTTCCATAAATTCATGATTAATCCATAATCATGTATATAATTTAGTATTATGTTTCTAATTGAATATATAATATCCATTACATTTTTCACCTCCTATTATTCAAAGAAACAAAAAAAATTCCAAGTTATGTCGGTTAATCGCCTCCGTGAATAATGTTTTTGTTCTTTTTTCCTTTACAGCCTTGACGGATGGTCTTAAAACCATTATTATATCAGATAATATTTTAATATGTATATTATAACCTATTTTATGTTCTGTATTTTTTATATTAAACATACCTTCATTCTTTCCATATTGTTGTTATATGATAACTTTGTTTCAGGACGTGTGGACTACCGCCTCCTCTATATGATGTGATTCTTTCTCACATAATATGGAATGTATTATGGATTATACTATAAACCTATATAATATAAATGACATAGTAATTCTAATGTAATGATATTATATATTTCTACATATTTATATACATTTCATTTAATTTCACTCTTTCAATATGATAGAAAAAATGAAAATAGCATTCATGCGTATGTACGGTCCATAGTCTCCTTGAAAAGTGTTTTTATTTTGTCTTAAAATATTATTATAAATACATATATAATGAATATATAAGATATTTATATCATCTTTTATATTTTGTAGATAACAGACTTATGACCACATGGACTATTGACATCACACCAAGTTCATTTTCGACTCAAGTACCAAAGATCAACAAAACATCCGATGTGAAATTAAATAATTATTAAATTGTTATAAAATGGTAAAAAATTATATAAAATTAATAATAAAATTAAAAATAGGTTGTTAAGAAATTATAAATTAACCTAAGTCCATTATTCAGAAACATAAATAAAGTAAGAGACAAGTCAGACTCGAGGTAAGGGACTTCATCTCAATCTTCTTTCATTGAGGCATATTTTGATAATATAAACCTCCTTCTTTTATACAGTGTATAATCAACCCATTTGAATTGTAATTTCATTCAACGGTTTTCAAAAGAAATATTTTTATACTAAAAGTTTTTCTTTATTTAAAAAACAATGAAAGGAATGTTTTTTATTGTATGTGGTGACAATAACTTTTCTGCCACCATGAACATTTTTGTATTTATCTTCCTCTACAAGACAAAGTGTTTTTAAAAGAAAAATAAATATAATATTACCTTTTAAGGTATTTTGGTATTGAAAATGGTTTTAATAATGGTTTTATTATATTAATATCTTGTAATGATTCCTTATGATAAAAAAATTTATGAGTGAAATATTGACAATTGAAATATTTTATGTGTTATGATTATATAATGGTACTTTGACATTTGACGAGTAGTTACATGATAACCCAAATATGGATGGTTATGTGATAAACCAAATATGGGTGGTTCCATGATAAACTAAGGATGTGTGGTTATGTTATAACCTCCAATGCATTTAGTATGGAAGTTGGTCGTATGGCTATTCCATTTAGAGATATTTGTGTAAGTCGATCATATAGTTATTCTATTTAAGTATGATTATGTCCTATGTTGCCTTTATATGTTATATGTTAATTTATATTGTTTTTATAGTACTTTTTTGGTTAAAAAATGGTGAATAATGATCTTATATTCGGTGAAGATTATTTACTACTTCATAAAGGTAAAAAAAGTATTACTTTATGATAAAGTATTCATAGTTTAGATGTTTTCTCAAGGCTAATAGTTTTCTTTCTTTGTGTATCCCTTGCTGAGATTCGTATGCTCTTACCAATTTTTTGAAATATTTTTCACAGTATTTAAGGTAGAATAGAGTCATGGATGGGATCAGAGAAAAGTTATGATGATTAAACATGAAAAGAAACCATGTTTCATGTTAAAGGTTTTTATTTTAAGTAAGAATGGATACTATTGGAAGTGACCACTTTTTATTTCTATGGTTTTTTTATGTATGAGTTATGGCACAATTCTCTAGAGATCTAAACCTAAAAAGATCCTCGATGTGAATTAAAGTAAAATTATTAACTTATCTCAATATTATGCAATGTTTAAGGCTGGGGACTTATAGTTGGTATTAGAGGTCAATTTAGATAACTTTAGGGGTTATTATATTTTTAATAGAATATCTATAAATTATTTCTACTTTCTAGTAAAATTGATATGATATAACATTTGAAGATTAACATACTACTTTGTCTCAGATATGTTTGTTTAGAATGGTTTTCCGTAGAGGAAATAAGGAAACCATGTTGGGAAGAAATACATATGAAAACAACCTTAAAATTAGCATCTTGAGATGGTAGGAATTGGAACTGAATAGTTTTTTGTAGTGACAGATCAGTTGACTCAGGCGATAAATGGTGGTGGTGTTCATGCACAATATCAGCTATAGACGAATATGTCGATAGTGGATAATTTCATGAGGAAATATACCCCATCATTTAGAGGATCATATAACTCGATACAAGCTAAAGGGTGGATTAAAGAACTATAAAATATTTTTAATGTAATAGGGTGTTCAGAAAATCAAAATGTTGATCTTTCTATTTATCGTTTTGAAGATGAATCCATTATGTAGTGGTCAATGGTTAAAAATATCAGAGGATGTGAAGATGTTGATATCATGGAATGGGATAAATTTAAGAATATATTCCTTGAGAAATATTTTCCTAAGACTATTCAACTTAGGATGGAAAAGAAATTCCTGGAATTGAGACAAAAGTTGGAAGATTTGGTGGATGCAAATGAAGACAATTTCACCTGTTTGTGAAGGTACACCCCAAATTTTATTTGGGAAATTGATAGTAAGAAAAATTGGTTTTAATAAGGACCGAATCCAAAATATAAAAGTTCATTAGCTTCTCATGAGTTCAAAAGTAATGATAAACTTGTACGATGTGCTGAGAAGGTATAAATGTATTTTTTGATGATCATGTGTTTCATGAGAGAAAGCCAAAGAAGTGATCGAGTTGGCAATCAATGGGAAAGAATTCATCAAAGAAGTCTAGAGGTAAAAAAACTAAATTTACAACTTGTGATAAGTGTGGTAAAAACCATCCTAGAGAATGTATCTCAAAGTCTGAGAAATGATTCTGATGTGGTAAGACTGACCATATTGCTCGTAACTATAAGGAAGATGATCAGGCAGCAATGAAAAAACAATGATAAGATGTTTTAGTTGTAGTGAGTTGAGGAATTATGACAATGTGTGTCCAAAGTTTATTACCTAAGGTGGAAACTAACAAGATCGAAAGAAAAAGGGTGTGGAAAAATATTTTTCTAATATTACGGTTGATGTGGGACCATAAAATGAAGTCGTGACAGGTATGTTATAGGTTTTTTTCAAAGTATGTAAATACTCCATTTGAATTTGGATCTTCACATTATTTTATTTATAATATCATAGCAAGTAAATTAGAAATATTACCACATGAATATGAAATATAACTTTTGGTAAAAAAACCCAGGTGGAAGTATTAAAGAAACAAATATTTATTGGAATTTCCTATTATCATTAGTGGGATTATTCTTCCTAAAAATCATGTTGAAATTTCCATAGTGGAATTTGATATCATTTTAGGTATGGATTGGTTTTCAGTTTATCATGATAAAATACATTTCAAATACATTAATGTTTTATTAAATGATTTCATACCTTTTATAACATACCAATAAGTTGAGATATTGATTAAAGATGGCCTTGAAAGTTATCTAGCTCATGTTGTTGAAAATAAAGTAATGGTTTTCATTAGTAAAATTCTAGTCGTGAATGAATTTATAGATGTTTTTTCTGATAAATTTCCTAGAATTATTCAAGATAAGGAGGTTGAATTTACCATTTATTTAGTTCCTGATGATATGCCTATTTCTAAACCCCTGTATCGAATGGATCAAGTAAAACTGGTGGAATTGAAAAAACAGTTTCAAGAATTTCTTGATAAAGGTTTTATTTGACCTAGAACTTCACCACGGGGTGCTCCTATTTTATTTTTGAAAAGGAAAGATGGTTCTATGAGACTTTGTATTGATTACAGATCCATGAATAACATCACTATTAATAACAAGTATCTTCTGCCTCATATTGATGATTTTTTTAATTAGCTCCAGGGAGATCAATATTTTCAGAGATTGATTTGAGGTTTGGGTACCATCAACTAAATTTGAAAGAGGATGACATTCCAAAGACAGTGTTCCAAATGATATATGTTCATTATGAGTTTTTAGTAATACCCTTTGGGTTATCTAATTCACTTTCTATATTAATGAATCTCATGAATGGGTTCTTTCATCATTTTTTGAATCTTTCTTTTGTTGTATTTATAGATGATATTTTTTTATATTCTAAAATATAGAAGGAATATGAAAGTCACTTAATTATTGTTTTGTAAACCTTAAAAGAAATGAAACTATATGGAACTTTTAGTAAGATATAATTTTGGTTGCAACAAATTTCATTCCTTGGTTATACTATTTATAAAGATGGAATAACTATTGACCCTTCTAAAACAAAAGTTATTTAAGAGTAGAAAAGACCTACCAATATCACAGAGATTCAAAGTTCTCTTGGATTAGAGGGTTATTACCAATGGTTTTTTTGAAAACTTTTCTCAATTATCTTGCCCACTAACTAATTTAATACATAAGAGAGTTATGTTCATTTGGATAAAAGAATGTGATGATTGTTTTTAGGAACTGAAAATAATATTGGTAAATTCTCCAGTTTTAGCCCTACCTTCTAGGAATGGTGAATTTTTTATCTATAGTGATTCTTGATTAAAAGGACTTGGTTGTGTCCTAATGAAAAATTATTATGTAATTTTTTTTCTTCATTTTAGTTGAAACTTCATGAGTTAAATTACCCTAAAAATTATTTGTAATTTGATGCGGTTGTTTTTTCATTAAAAATTTTGAGGCATCATTTGTATGGTGTAAAGTTTGAAATATATACTGATCAAAAAAGTTTGAAGTACATATTCACTCAGAAATAATTGAACATGAGATAGAGAAGATGGTTGGAACTAATCAAATATTATGATTACATGATTCATTACCATCCAAGAAAAGAAAATAAGGTAGGTGATGTTTTGATATGGAAAAGTAATGTTATATTAACCATGTTACATTTAGAACGTGAATCTTGGATTAATGGTTTGATGAACTTTGGCATGGAAGTTATTGGTGCTAGAAATTCTTCTATTTTGTTTAAAGTGTTTGTGAAATCATCTTTATCAGACAGAATTAAGAAATTGTATAAGGAATATAGTGAGTTGAAAAAAAAAGTACAATTGGTTCAGAAGGGTAATTTACCTTAATTTAACATTGATAAATACTATTTTTTGAGGTTTGGAAAATGATTATGTGTTTCTTATGATCCATATTTGAAGAAAGATTTGTTATTTGAAGATCATTTTTATATGTTTTCAATTTATCTGGGTAACACTAAGATTTATAGAGACCTTTGGGAGTATTACTGGTGGGATGGAATGAAAAAATATATTGTTGAATTTACCCTGAGATATTTGATTTGTCAATAGGTTAAATTAGAATGGAAGTTACCAAAAGGTATGCTTTAGCCTTTTCTAGTTCCAAAGTAGAAATTTGAAAATATATCCATGGATTTCATAGTGGTATTACCAAAGACTTGTTGAGGTAATAATTGGATATGGGTTATTATTGATCTATGGAAAAAATATGCAAATTTTCTTCATATTAGAGATACTCTTTATCTAGATCAACTTTATCGGTTGTATATTAAAGATATAGTTAGGTTACATGGAGTTCCTCTATCCATTGTATCTGATCATGATCCCAAATTCACTTCTAACTTTTGAAAATACCTTCAGAAGTCATTGGGTACTAAATTAAATTTCTGTATATCTTTTCATCCTCAGTCAGATGGGAAGTCAGAACCAACAATTCAGACATTGGAGGATATGCTATGTGCATGTTCAATGGATTGTTAAGGTGGTTAGGATCAACATATTTCTTTGGTTTAGTTTTCTTATAAAAACCATTTACATTCCAGTATACATGTGGCACCATTTGAGGCATTATATGGAATGCGGTGTCGAACTCTAGATTTTTGGGATGAAGTGGGTGAAAGGAAGTTGATGGGACCAAAATTAGTTTGGGAAATGGCAAAGAAAGTTTAGTTGATTCAGATACACATAAGGAAATCACAGAGCATGAAGAAGAGTTATGCAGATAACTGAAGGAAGGATAATTCGTTTGAGGTAGGTGGTTATGTCTTTCTCAAATATTCTCCATGGAAAATTGTAATGTAAAGACCCAGAAATCGTGTGGAAATTTTTTTTCTTAAATACATGGGAATTTTACGAGTCCGCAGTTTCTGACGGCGCCTGATTCTGAGGCCCGGTGTGCCCGGAATCAATTTCTAAAGTTTTTCTCGGGTATATTCAGTAAACGTATGTGCGGGATTTAATATCTTTTGAACCGGTGATAGGAATTGAAATTCGAGGACACCGATGAACTTGTAGCGCTGGTATTCCCTTAAGGAGACCTTTACCGCAGTTTCGTTTTATCAGGAGTGGTAGTTAATTTTTGGGGTATCTAAGTAAAATTTAAATAAAATTATGTGTTGCATAATTTTATTTGGATGGTTGTTTTTCTCCAAAGGGAAGTTGGAGGTGGGGCCCACCCCCACATAACCTCCCATGGGAGGATATTTTGTGGTGGGTCCCACATGAGTTCAAACCTCTCAACTCTCGTTAAAACCCCCCTTTAACTCTTTAACACCTCTTGAATTTATTAAATCCAACACTCTTCTTTTAATTTGGGTGAACTCTCCACCTCCCTCCCCCTTAATTGTGCCAACAGAATTAATTAATGTCTTCATTAAATTAATTTGAGTGTTTGAATTCATTTTAAATGCATGGAAACATTAAAATATTAGGGATCCTATTATTTTACTTTGCCTTGGAAATTTTTCTGTGAGGATCTTGGTAGAACTCTTTGAAGGATGACACTTTCCAACGAGGAACGTGAAGAACACAAAGAACGCTTATTCTCTCCAACGAAGAATGCATCGTCACCAACGAAGAACGAGGACGACGCTTAAGCCTTGAATCGGCAGCGTATGACGGGCGCAACCTTCGACGACATCTTTGAATTATTTTTCTACGCCTTCGACAACGTTCTACGAATCGAGGTAGGGGGATTTGATTAATTTTAAATGAATAAAATTATACCATCGTTCTTTGAAGAATGCCTTGGTTCGTCATTGGCCAAATGATATCATCTAATACAGACGGCGCGGGCCGAACTAACACGGCCCAGTGACCCTCCGTTGATTAATGTTGATTGACCTCAGAGGCGAAGTAGAAAGGGTGTGGTGTCGTCGCACCGCGCCGGAGAAGAACCATGGGATGGAGGAGGTGGTGACGTCGGAGACCGGAGGCGGCGGCAGCAGCAGCAGCTGCGCACCGGCCGTGTGGAGGGAGACAGGCGGCTGCTCGGGCCGCCTGGACCGCGGGACAACCGGTCGGCCGATCTAGCCGGTCCGCGAGCAGGATCCACGGCGCACGAAGGTGCGGCATGGAGGGAGACCACGGCCCGCATCCGTGGGCCACTCGGCCGGAGAAGAACCGGCCGGCCTCATGCCAGCCGGGCTGGAGGACGCAGCGCCCGCAGGCACTGCGCGGCGGAGAAGACCGCAACCCGCAACCGCGGGCCACTTGGCTAGGCGAACCGGTCAGCTACGGTCGGCTAGGCTGGAGGATCACGGCGCCCGCAGGCACCGCGTGGGAAAAATTGTGGCCTGCTATGCGGGTCGTGTGCGCTGGACAAAACCGACCAGGAAGGGGAGAGGTGGCGCCGCTTGGCGCCACCGGGCGAACCGGGTCAGCCCGCAATGCGGGCCGAGTTTGTAGGTGGGTCGCGCCCCACCGGGCCAGGCCGACCCCCCAGCCGGGTCGGACCCACCATGTTGGGCCAGGCCGACTCCCCCCCCCCAGCCGGGTTGGACCCATCGAGCTGGGTCGGGCCGACCCGCCAACCCACTGGGCTTGACGGGACGGGCCCAACTTCGCCTAAATTCGAATATCTTCTAGACCGCACGTCTGATCGACGTGTCGTCTGTGGAACTGGGACCCTCACACTTAGGCAGTCCTTTTGTGATAATCTAATTGATTTTTGGATAAATTTGGAAAAAATCCGGGTTTGGATCGAGTGTAAATCCAACCGGGCCCCTGGAACGGAAATTCCAATAACTCTCAGACCGGGCGTCTGATTGATGCACCGTCTGTCGCGTTGGGTTCCTTTTGATGATACGGAACTTTGGGATTCATCAACTCAAGACTTTGTGATAGTTGAGGTATTGAAACTTGACTCGAAGATCGGACCCTCCTGGAATCGAGTGTACTGTGTGCTGGAACCCTAGAACTGGCTACGACCACTACTGTATCGGAATCCTACGTGGGTTTGACAGCGATGATTACTAAACTGGAATCCTATATGGGTTCGATAGTGATGATTACTGAACCAGAATCCTCTGTGGGTTTGATAGAGATGACTACTTTACCGGGATCCTCCATGGGTCTGACAGTTCTGACTTCTATTCTATATCCTGTGTGGGTCCGACAGAGTAGCTGGTCCTGTATCATGTGTGGGTCCAACAGCTTAGCTGGTCCTATATCCTGTGTGGGTCCGATAGCTTAGAAGAATTAGTTACTACATCTGATCATCTCTATCTCTATACAAAAGATGTATACCTCTGTGAGATGAGTTTTGTCTTTCAATCATTATCATCGATGTGATTGACATTACTTCCTTTGTGGACTGGGTTGTGTATGGGATCGAGAGTTGGAGTCGGACTGTGACTGGTAACTTAGTTATATGTATGGGCATATACCTAAGTAGAATTATTTAATACTTCGTGATTGTATCTTTCTACTGTGGTTTATCCTTTGTGGATTCTGGGAGACCATTGGGGGTCTCGGGGTCCCCTACTGAGTATTGTTATACTCACCCCTGCATGGGCTTCACCCGCACCTTGTTGTGTTCTGTGCAGACGACGGACAACAGTGATCGAGGATGAGGGTGACGGATGGAGACTGCTCAGAGCTGGACTAGACGGGACGTACCTTAGGGACGATTTGTTCGAGTTATGTACCTACCCTTTAGGTAGGATTACCTGATGGATGATCCAGGAGATATTTTTCCTTTTTACTTGTACTTGTACTTGTTGTTTAGTTGGGTTTGTATACTGGCCCACTTACTTTCAGCACACCTTACTTTTCTATTTTAGTACTTGTTGCCTCTACTGCTTGTGTTTAGACTATGTGTGTGTTATAGGTTAAAAAGGAAATGTCTTCCCTTTTTTATCAGGGATTCGCCTTTGGTGCTAGTCGCCAGCCCCTGGCCTATGGAAGGCGGGCTTAGGGTAGTCACGGCACGGGCCCCGAGGATGGGTCGTGAAAAATTGGTATCAGAGCAGTCGGTTCTACCGCAGAACTTGGACTCTGATTCTTTTAACTGAAATAGTGTTAAGTGTTTTGGGTGTGGTTATCAGTTTAGGGAAACCGGTGTTGGTACGAAAACTGACGTATCCATACACTAGGACTCTG
This sequence comes from Viscum album, assembly GCA_963277665.1. Taxonomy (NCBI): domain Eukaryota; kingdom Viridiplantae; phylum Streptophyta; class Magnoliopsida; order Santalales; family Viscaceae; genus Viscum; species Viscum album. The sequence goes on along the minus strand of OY728119.1, from coordinate 1,826,505,158 downwards.
ACTTCTGATCTCCAACTCAGTGCACGAAAACACTGATTGTGTGTGTGTTTCCTTTGAAAAGGTTTTTCTTCATGATTACTTTGTGTCAGCTGACCAGGTATATTGTTTTAACCGTGGCGCACCTATTTCTTTTCAGGATGGCCCCACGAAGGCAGCCAGCTAGGGTCCCGAGTTTCGTATGAGATGGTAGCCCACCGAGCGATGAGGCCTCGGTGCAGGGCCCCATCACAGCGGAGGTACCAGTGGTACCACTATTCGTTGGGCCACTGATACCACTAACTCTAGTAGCAGAGAGTGCACGCCACCTAAGTGTGTTTCACGAGTTCCGGCGCTAGAGGCCGCCCAGGTTCTGGGGAGAGACGGACCCACAGGAAGTCAAGGATTGGCTAGAGGCTGTCGTGAGAGTTTTCATATTGGTAGGGACACTAGCTGGCCTCATGGTAATCCTTGTCACGAGTATCCTGCATGTGGCGGCAGGCATATGGTGGATCCTGATGCTCTAGGTGCATGACGAGGCATCATTACTCTGGACAGACTTCGAGAGTCTCTTCCGCTCAGAGTTTGTTCCAGCCACCCTTCGTGCGGTGTGGATTCAGGAGTTACTTCATCTGCAGCAGGGCAACATGATAGTAGCTCAGTACTCAGCGAGGTTCACCAGTGTGCAACTCCATCAGTGGTACCACTATCCGCTAGAGGGAAGCATCACGAAGTATCAACCAACTCTACATAGGTATATGCTCATACATATACCTAAGTTACCAGTCACAGTCCAGCTCCAACTCTCAATCCCATAAACAACCAAGTCCACAAAGGAAGTAAAGTCAATCACATTGATGATAATGATTGAAAAAAAAAGACTCAACTCACATAGTTATGCATCTTTCGTATAGATATAGAGATGATCAGATGTAGTCACTGATTCATCTAAGCTGTCGGAACCACACAGGATACAGGACTAGCTAAGCTGTTGGACCCACACAGGATACAGGACCAGCTACTCTGTCAGACCCACATAGGATACAAGAATAGAAGTCAGAACCGTCGGACCCATGGAGGATCCCGGTACAATAGTCATCGCTATCGAACCAACGGAGGATTCCGGTTCAGTAATCATCATTGCCGAACCCACTGAGGATTCTGGATCATTAATCATCGTTGTCGAACCCACGTAGGATTCTGGTACAGTAGTCGTTGTAGCCAGCTCTAGGGTTCCTGCACACAGCATGCTCAATTCCGGGAGGGTCTGCTCCTAGAGTCAAGTGTCGATACATCAACTATCACGAAGTCCTGAGTTGATGTATCTTGAAGTTTTGTCTCATTAAAAGGAACCCAGTCCACAAGACTCAACTCATAAAGGAAGTAAAGTCAATCACATCGATGATAATGATTGAAAGACAAGACTCAACTCACATAGGTGTACATATTTCATATAGAGATAGATATGATCAGATGTAGTCACTCATTCATCTAAGTTATCAGACCCACACGGGATACAGGACTAGCTAAGTTATCGGACCCAGACAGGATATAGGACCAACTACTTTGTCAGACCCACACAGGATACAGGAATAATACCTTTTCATTTTTTTAATATTTATGAAATAGATTGTAATTTTACCTTAAAGGGGTTCTATGTTCGATAGTGTACCCAACACACAACATGGGGTTTCTCTTAAATCTTACGTTGCACATAAGACTAAGTTATACTGAAAAATAATACATTATTAATATTATTATTTTAAATGGTAGATGATTCTAGTCGTTGTATTGGTGGGAATGAACAGAACTAAATATATTGTGTTTAAAGATGTTTTTTAAATGTGTTTAAATTCATCAAATAGGTTTTAGTGTCTTAAAATAAGAATAAATCCAATTTTAGGCATAAAAGTTCTAATTTTTTTAAAAAGGTAGTTTGACCACATTTTGATATAGAAACCATGTAACGACCCAAAATTTCATTAATGGAAAATCCCTCTTGATCCAGTTAAATGTTTCTTTATGTTTTTATAAGATGTCAACTTCTTTAAGTTTTACGTTAAGATTTGTGACCGTTACTTTTATAGCCGTTGAACAGTGATCATCTGGGTAGTTTAAATATAAGGCTTTAACGAACCAATTTTCTACTCAGACAAAGGAAGTGATGGCCTCATCTAGTAGAATTGCCCCTTACGAAGCCCATTTGTCGGAGCTCGGAAAGGAGGTGGCATCTTTGGGCTTTGCCCTTGACCAAGCCCAAGCTGAGCTTCATCAAGTCAAGCTCGAACGTGATCGCCTACGGGAAAAATGGAAGTTGATAGAGATTACCACTCGAGCAATGTTATCCGAGCAACCCCAAGAGTCTGTCACCATCGCACACCTTACCCTTAGGTCTTATGCGGCTATTTTAAGGGGTTATGTAACAAATAAGTAGCACCATGTTCATGTACATTATTTTTTGTATATAATAATGAATATAATTTCTAGTGATTTTTGATACATTGTAATTAGTTTTTAAAGTACAAATGGTGTTTTTAGTTATTATTTAATTAAGAATTATATTTTATTAAATTAAAGGATTTTTTTGAATTAAATAATATTTTAATAAAATATTGTTATTAATATTTAATTAATTTTTTATAAATGATCTTATAATTTTATGAATGCAATTAAAATTTTTATTAAGGTTTGAAAGCCATTTCTGTCAAAACCCGTGAATTTTTTATAAATGTCGGTTTTTATTTTAAAAGTGAAAATTCACATATTTAGAAAATTATTTAGATAAAATAAATATTATTTTTGGAATCAGGACGTCGAAATTATCCAACGGTGAATTTTTCATAATTTTCTGAGACAGTCAAATTTTTGGGTAAAAATTAAATACCATTTAAATATATAATGTGTTTTATGACATCATAATGACCCAATGGTGATGTAATAAAATACCATAATCCTTATGTTCGGCCAATATGTGTTTTAGCATTAAAATAATGAGGTTTTGGGTTTGTTTGACTCACTTTTCAAAGCATTAATGGAGCCCTCAAGACTTATTCAACACTTTGCCTTTTTAAATTAATTTCCATGGGAGTGTGACTCACCTCCACATAAGCAACCCTAATTTTTTAATAAGTTCGGACCTTGGCCTTGTAAAATATTGTTTTCCTCTTCCCTTTTCCAGAAACCATTGGCAAATACCATGGGATGGTTTGTGGTTTGGATTATTTTAATATAAGGGGTCCCAAACCTAAATAATAAAGAATTCTCTCACCTTTCCTATATAAACCCACCCAAGCTCCCACTGCCTCCTCACCCAAAGCCCTTGAAGTTCGTCCAAACTCTGCCCTACTCTCTCTAGAATCCTCTCAAGGTGCCCCAAGCTCCCAAGAAGCCTCTCACAAGCCTCTCTCTAGCCTTTGGAAGCACACTTCCAAGTAAGGGTTTTTTTTTCCTTTCTCATTTTTGTCAATTTTCTTTAAGTTGTATTGCCCTTTTAATTTCATTTATGAATGTTGGGGTATGGTTTTGCACCTCTCCCATACTGCCCTCTTATTGTTTGAATGATGGGATACCCCTTTCTCTCTCATTAAATGCCTCCTATGTACACCCGTTACTATGCCGAAATTCCGAAAGGAACCTTTTTCTCCTCTTTTATATTCAAGCAATACTTTTGTATCATGAATATAAAGTCCTTTTCAATTGTTGGGACATGTATCTATATGACATTATTACTTTCCATTACATGTAAATATGATTAGGAACCCTTTTCTCTCTCATCAACCTTTTTTATGAATTCTTATGTCACGCCGTTACGCTGCCGAAATCGCACCGATTTTCTAAGCCAATGTCTTTGTGTAGTGAATACCATGCCCATTTCTCCATCAAGGGTATTCACCTTTATGCACATTTACATATTGATTATAAAGTTTCATGTTTTAATTCCACTTTCCTTTATCGTGGAATAAATTATTATGTTTTATGAATCCATGTTTTATGATCCATGTGGCACACTTATGCATGAAATGAAATGTTTAAGAAGGGTGCGCCCTTTATAGCGCTCCAATGCATTGGGTAAAGTATAGTATCATGATACGTCATGTGCAATGAGTGTTGACTCATGCTAATTCAAGTGCAACGAGGGTTTACTCGTGCTTCAAGTGCAATGAGGGTTTACTCATGCTCCATGTGCAATGAGCCTTGGCTCATGCTAATTCAATGTTAAGTGTTGTTGCCACATTTCCATGTTATGATTATCATGCTTTATCATGCCTTTATGTTCATGTATCTCTTATGCTCTATTGATATGCCTATTTCCTAACATGTATTGTACTCCTCATGTTATTCATTGTGTACTCCCTTACTGGGCTTTATAGCTCACCCTTTTTTTATGCATGTCCTCAGGTTATCCCATGCAATGCTAAGTACGAAGGAATGGAGTGGTCATGTAAAGGAAGTTTTCAATAAGGATGTTGTATTTCATGTTTAAAGTTTTTATGTAATGATCCTAAGCCCTAAAGACACTAAACCTCTCGATCTTCTTTGTTGTATCAAGTGAAGTTTTATGTAATAAAGCATGTTTAAGTTGTAATAAAAATCAGGGTTGTCATAGTTGGTATCAGAGGATAGGTTTAGTTATTTTTGGGATTAGGAAACCCTAGTAAAGCCTTAGATACAAGACTAAGCATAATAAAAACATCCCTAAGTTTTGGTAAATACTAAGTTAGTGTTTTATTAAACAAATACATCCCTGTCTGGATACGAGCAGGTAGAGGCGGCTCTGGCACAGATGTATCCTAGGGGTAAAACCCGAAAACACCGCTTTGAGCTAGACTCGAACGGGAACTGGTGCACGACAACGGGCCTTGCTGCACTCTTGGTTACGACACTCCTGGGGGATATGTTTTGATAAATTCACAATCTTAGTATGAACCCTTATTAAGGGAAAAATGCCCCTAAGGAAATATGTTAGAAGGAAGATCATGAAAAGCCTGGATTGAATCCTATAGACTCATGAGTTAAAGAGATTAAAGTTTATTTATAAGTCATCAACTTTTGTCTTTGGATTACCCTCTATGTGTTACCCCTAACTTTCCTTTTATTCCAGCCAATGGCCGGTAATAGGAGAACTCGGGCTAACAACCGTTGTGAAGATCAGTGTGATGATTGTACCAATGAGATGCCCAATCCAATGGGAGCGGGAATCGCGAACTTTGTCACGCTTCTCTCTCAGCTAACTCAAGTTTTGAATAGAAACACTGGTCAAGAGGAACGTTCAACCCCCCCTAAGAAAGAACAAGTCGCTATTGAAAGCTTCATGAGACAAAGGCCTCCTACTTTTAGTGGATCATCCGATCCCACGATTGCTGAACAATGGATCAACTCCATTGAAAAGATATTCTCCATCCTCCAATGCTCTGAAAAAGAGAAGGTTCTCCTGGCGGCTTATCGTATGGAGGGTGAAGCTGATCAATGGTGGACGTTGATCAAAAATACGAAGCCTGAGGAGGAGATCGAGGCTTTGGAATGGAAGGTATTCCGGAAGATGTTTTTCGATAAATATTTTCCACGCACCCTCCGTCTTAAGATGGAAAGGGACTTCCTTTCCCTCAAGCAGAAAGATGAGGAATCTGTGGGAGCGTACGAGGAAAACTTCACAAGGCTTGCACGATACGCTTCCGGCTTTGTCGTTACCCCCGAATGCAAGGTTGACCGCTTCTTTGGTGGGCTGAAGTCTAGCTTGCGGAAAGCATTAGCGATCCGTGACTTCGACAGCTATGAGGAAATTGTCCGACGTGCCCTCAAGGTTGAAATGGAGGTCGTAGAATCACAGGGGTATCATGGGGACAAGAAGCGGAAGGTGTAATTCAATGCTGGTGGTCCGGTGGATAAATCCAACGGCGCTAAGAAATTCCAGCACCCCACTTGCCAAAAGTGTGGAAAGAAGCACCCTGGAAATTGCCTTAGGGGGACAAGAAAATGCTTCAAGTGTGGAAGAGAAGGGCACCTAGCTGTTAACTGTCAGCAAGAAGGACCCGCGGCTGCAACGGAGGGGAGGAACGCTCCGTTCGAACCTCAACGCGTTGTTCAATGCTTCAAATGCAAAGAACCGGGTCATTTTGCGAATCAGTGCCCTAATCCAAGGGTTATCGGAGGCAATCAACAACCTCCAAGACAGCAAGGAAGAGCTTTTGCCATCACTTCTGCCGAAGTGAACCCCGACAACGAAGTGGTGACAGGTACGCTAGTTATTCATTCAAGAATAGCGAACGTACTTTTTGATTCAGGTTCTACGCATTCTTTTATATCTCAAAAGTTTAGTAGAACAATCCCTGCACCACCACAAATCATGGAAGTAAAGATTTCGGTGAGTACGGAAAATGGGGCAATCATTGCATCCCATGAGTATAAGTCCTCCCCTGTTATAATCTGTGGATTGAATTTCCCGGAGAATCTCGTCATACTCCCTTTGGTGGAATTTGATGCAATTCTTGGCATGGATTGGCTTTCCTTATATAGAGCCAACATAAATTGTCGGGAGAGGGAAATCACACTCCATATGGAAAATCGACCCCCGATTCTTTACAAGTGTCAGGAGGAAGATGAATCTCCTTTAGCTCCATCATCTCAAGCATGGATATTATTGCCTTATGAGCACGCATATCTGGCTCAGATGATTGAGTCCAAGGAAGAAACCACCCTTGAAGAAATGCCTATTGTGAGGGAATTCGCTGAAGTATTTCCCGAGGAACTTCCTGGTCTTCCTCCAAGAAGAGATGTTGAGTTCTCAATTGAACTTATACCTGGGGCGCTACCAATATCCAAGACTCCATATAGGATGGATGTGGTTGAGCTTGAAGAACTGAAGAAACAACTACAGGAGAATCTGGATAAAGGGTTTATACGCCCAAGTGCATCACCATGGGGTGCACCAGTCCTCTTCGTCAAGAAGAAGGATGGGTCAATGCGGCTTTGCATCGATTATCGTGAACTTAACAAAATCACGATAAAGAACAAGTATCCTCTCCCAAGAATCGATGACTTGTTTGATCAGCTGCGTGGAGCACAATACTTCTCCAAGGTCGACTTGCAGTCGGGATATTATCAATAAGGGTGAAGAAGGAAGATATCCCCAAGACTGCTTTTCATACAAGGTACGGGCACTATGAATTCATAGTAATGCCTTTTGGACTCACCAATGCTCCAGCAATATTCATGGACTTGATGAATAGAGTCTTTAGAGATTACCTAGATAAATTTGTGGTAGTCTTTATAGATGATATTCTAATATACTCCAAAATCAAGGAGGACCATGAGGAGCATTTAAGAACTGTACTGGAGACTTTGCGCAAGGAGGAGCTCTATGCCAAGTACAGAAAGTGTGAGTTCTGGTTGAAGGAGGTCTCATTCTTGGGCCATATCATCACAAGCAATGGGATATCTGTGGACCCCTCCAAAACAGATGCAATTGAGGGATGGCCGAGGCCAACATCGGTAACTGATATCCGTAGCTTCTTGGGGTTAGCTGGATATTATCGACGATTTGTGAGAAACTTCTCACGATTGTCCAACCCTCTTACCAAGCTAACTCGAAAGGGAGTAAAGTTTTCTTGGAGTGATGAATGCGAAGAAAGCTTCAAGGAGTTGAAAAGGAGGCTTATCACTGCACCTGTGCTCACTTTACCCACAAGTGGGGAGCTTTTTGTGGTATTCAGTGATGCTTCGAAGAAGGGCTTAGGATGTGTGCTGATGCAGAATGATAAAGTGATATCCTATGCCTCAAGGCAGTTGAAAATCCATGAGCGAAACTATCCAACGCATGATCTGGAGTTGGCGACGGTAATCTTTGCCTTGAAAATCTGGCGGCATTATCTCTATGGAGAGAAATGTGAGATATATACTGACCCCAAGAGTCTTAAATATATATTCACACAGAAAGAGCTTAATATGCGCTAGAGAAGATGGATAGAGCTCATAAAGGATTATGACTGTTCAATACATTACCACCCTGGGACGGCGAACAAGGTGGCGGATGCCCTAAGTAGAAAGGATCCAGAAATTCTATCAATGATGATAATTGAGAAGGATCCAATCTTCTTAGACTTGATGAAGATGGACTTGGGAATCATAAAGAAGGGAACATCATCAATCCTTTCACAAATGATTGCTCAACCATCTCTTTTGGAAAGGTTAAAGGATGCTCAAAAGGATAATGCGAGAATCCAAGAAAAAGTGGAAGCTATCAAAAAGGGAAAATCCTCAGAGTTTAATGTTAATGAAGAAGGAATTGTGCGGTTTGGGAAAAGACTATGTGTCCCATCAAGTTCGGAGCTGAAGAAGGAACTTTTGGATGATGCACATAGTTCAAATTTCTCTATTCACCCAGGGAGCACAAAGATGTATCGAGATCTCCGAGAAAACTTTTGGTGGGATAATATGAAGAATGAGATCGCCGAATATACATCAAAGTGCCTGGTGTGTCAGCAAGTGAAGTCAGAGAGGCAGAAGTCTAAGGGGATGATGCAACCATTGCCCATACCAGAATGGAAATGGGAGAACATCACCATGGACTTCGTCACTGGACTTCCAAGGACATCCAAAAGCAACAATGCAATCTGGGTTATTGTGGATCGTCTTACAAAGACTGCACACTTCATTGCTATTCGAGAGGATTTCTCTTTGGATCAACTGGCACGGATATATATCATGGAAGTGGTACGGTTGCATGGAGTACCACTATCTATTTCGTCGGACCGAGATCCAAGATTTACCTCTAAGTTTTGGAAGAGTCTTCAACATGCTCTGAATACTGAACTGAACTTCAGTACGGCCTATCATCCTCAAACTGATGGCCAATCCGAGCGGACTATCCAAACACTTGAGGATATGTTGAGAGCGTGCTCAATGGACTTTAAAGGAGTATGGGATCAACATCTTCCTCTAGTTGAGTTCTCTTATAATAATAGTTTCCACTCGAGCATCCAAATGGCACCATATGAAGCCCTATATGGGAAAAGGTGCAGAACACCGGCATGTTGGGATGAGGTCGGTGAACGTAAGCTGCTTGGACCAGAAATGGTCGAAGAAATGGTAGAGAAGGTGAAAACCATTCAGCAGCATATCAAGGCAGCCCAAAGTCGACAGAAGAGTTATGCAGATAATCGTCGACGAGACCTTGAGTTTAAAGTCGGAGACATGGTGTTTTTACGCATATCTCCGTGGAAGAAGGTCATGAGGTTTGGAAAGAAAGGGAAGTTAAGTCCAAGGTACATCGGCCCCTTCGAGATTCTTGATCGTGTTGGGGCTGTGGCCTATCGACTAGCACTTCCACCTACTATGGCCAAGGTGCATGATGTCTTCCATGTATCCCTCTTAAGGAAGTACATACCAGACCCTTCACATGTACTCTCTTCCGAGGTGGTACAATTAGAAGACGATCTTTCTTATGAGGAGCAACCAGTGAAGATCTTAGATCGTAGAGAAAAAGTTCTACGAAATAAGACAATGCCCCTCGTCAAGGTGTTGTGGAGAAACCACAAGTTTGAAGAAGCAACTTGGGAGTCGGAGGATATGATGAAGCTAAGTTACCCACATTTGTTTTAGTGTGGGAAAAGGAAAATTTCGAGGGTGAAATTTCTTAAGGGGGGAATGTTGTAACGACCCAAAATTTCATTAATGGAAAATCCCTCTTGATCCAGTTAAATGTTTCTTTATGTTTTTATAAGATGTCAACTTCTTTAAGTTTTACGTTAAGATTTGTGACCGTTACTTTTATAGCCGTTGAACAGTGATCATCTGGGTAGTTTAAATATAAGGCTTTAACGAACCAATTTTCTACTCAGACAAAGGAAGCGATGGCCTCATCCAGTAGAATTGCCCCTTACGAAGCCCATTTGTCGGAGCTCGGAAAGGAGGTGGCGTCTTCGGTCTTTGCCCTTGACCAAGCCCAAGCTGAGCTTCATCAAGTCAAGCTCTAACGTGATCTTCTACGGGAAAAATGGAAGTTGATAGAGATTACCACTCGAGCAATGTTATCCGAGCAACCCCAAGAGTCTGTCACCATCGCACACCTTACCCTTAGGTCTTATGCGGCTATTTTAAGGGGTTATGTAACAAATAAGTAGCACCATGTTCATGTACATTATTTTTTGTATATAATAATGAATATAATTTCTAGTCATTTTTGATACATTGTAATTAGTTTTTAAAGTACAAATGGTGTTTTTAGTTATTATTTAATTAAGAATTATATTTTATTAAATTAAAGGATTTTTTTGAATTAAATAATATTTTAATAAAATATTGTTATTAATATTTAATTAATTTTTTATAAATGATCTTATAATTTTATGAATGCAATTAAAATTTTTATTAAGGTTTGAAAGCCATTTCTGTCAAAACCCGTGAATTTTTTATAAATGTCGGTTTTTATTTTAAAAGTGAAAATTCACATATTTAGAAAATTATTTAGATAAAATAAATATTATTTTTGGAATCAGGACATCGAAATTATCCAACGGTGAATTTTTCATAATTTTCTGAGACAGTCAAATTTTTGGGTAAAAATTAAATACCATTTAAATATATAATGTGTTTTATGACATCATAATGACCCAATGGTGATGTAATAAAATACCATAATCCTTATGTTCGGCCAATATGTGTTTTAGCATTAAAATAATGAGGTTTTGGGTTTGTTTGACTCACTTTTCAAAGCATTAATGGAGCCCTCAAGACTTATTCAACACTTTGCCTTTTTAAATTAATTTCCATGGGAGTGTGACTCACCTCCACATAAGCAACCCTAATTTTTTAATAATTTAGGACCTTGGCCTTGTAAAATATTGTTTTCCTCTTCCCTTTTCCAGAAAACATGGGCAAATACCATGGGATGGTTTGTGTTTTGGATTATTTTAATATAAGGGGTCCCAAACCTAAATAATAAAGAATTCTCTCACCTTTCCTATATAAACCCACCCAAGCTCCCACTTCCTCCTCACCCAAAGCCCTTGAAGTTCGTCCAAACTCTTCCCTACTCTCTATAATCCTCTCAAGGTGCCCCAAGCTCCCAATAAGCCTCTCACAAGCCTCTCTCTAGCCTTTGGAAGCACACTTCCAAGTAAGGGTTTTTTTTTCCTTTCTCATTTTTGTCAATTTTCTTTAAGTTGTATTGCCCTTTTAATTTCATTTATGAATGTTGGGGTATGGTTTTTCACCTCTCCCATACTGCCCTCTTATTGTTTGAATGATGGGAGACCCCTTTCTCTCTCATTAAATGCCTCTCATGTACACCCGTTACTATGCCGAAATTCCGAAAGGAACCTTTTTCTCCTCTTTTATATTCAAGCAATACTTTTGTATCATGAATATAAATTCCTTTTCAATTGTTGGGACATGTATATATATGACCTTCTTACTGTCCATTACATGTAAATATGATGAGGAACCCTTTTCTCTCTCATCAACCTTTTTTATGAATTCTTATGTCACGCCGTTACGCTGCCGAAATCGCACCGATTTTCTAAGCCAATGTCTTTGTGTAGTGAATACCATGCCCATTTCTCCATCAAGGGTATTCACCTTTATGCACATTTACATATTGATTATAAAGTTTCATGTTTGAATTCCACTTTCCTTTATCGTGGAATAAATTATTATGTTTTATGAATCCATGTTTTATGATCCATGTGGCACACTTATGCATGAAATGAAATGTTTAAGAAGGGTGCGCCCTTTATAGCGCTCCAATGCATTGGGTAAAGTATAGTATCATGATACGTCATGTTCAATGAGTGTTGAATCATGCTAATTCAAGTGCAACGAGGGTTTACTCGTGCTTCAAGTGCAATGAGGGTTTACTCATTCTCCATGTGCAATGAGCCTTGGCTCATGCTAATTCAATGTTAAGTGTTGTTGCCACATTTCCATGTTATGATTATCATGCTTTATCATGCCTTTATGTTCATGTATCTATTATGCTCTATTGATATGCCTATTGCCTAACATGTATTGTACTCCTCATGTTATTCATTGTGTACTCCCTTACTGATCTTTATAGCTCACCCTTTTCTTATGCATGTCCTCAGGTTATCCCATGCAATGCTAAGTACGAAGGAATGTAGTGGTCATGTAAAGGAAGTTTTCAATAAGGATGTTGTATTTCATGTTTAAAGTTTTTATGTAATGATACTAAGCCCCAAAGACACTAAACCTCTCGATCTTCTTTGTTATATCAAGTGAAGTTTTATGTAATAAAGCATGTTTAAGTTGTAATAAAAAGCAGGGTTGTCATAAACCATTTTAAATCTAGTTTTTGAAAATTTTATAAGTTATATTTGACAAAATAAACTTCTTATTTTAAAGTGGGACATCAAAATTTATTTGGATAAATTTTTGGTATTTTTTTGATAACTTTAATATTTTAATGAATAGTGAAAAATAATGCATTTTAATTCAAAAATTCTTTTTGATGTAATTTATTTAAAATATTAGATTATCATTTTAATTGTTTTTAAATTTTATTTAGATTATTTTTTTATCATTAAATCCAATTTTTTTCATTGTAAACAATTTTAAATTGTTATTTGAGGTGTTTCTCGACCCAAAACATCCTATATAACCTTAATTATAGTCCAAATACATGGAATTTAATTCCACCACTATATGGTTGGCTTTTAAAATAAAATAATCAATAAATTAATCACTTGAAAAGACCTCTCCTCAAGTATAAATACCAACTCTCCACCACCCTATTTTGACCCAAAAATCATTGTACCTCCTAAAATATCTTCCCAAACCTCTTCTACTCACTATCCCCAATTCCAAGTTCTGCTGGTCTCACCAAAAGACCAAATCCAAGGTCTTCAAGGGTCTTTCAATGAGGGGATATTCAAGAGGTAATTTTTTCAAAGTACCTCTCTTAATTTCTTTTATTTTTATACTTTCTCCTCACCTCCTTCATCCATAAATGCATGATTACTACATAATGATTTATATAATTTATTTTTATGTTTCTAATGTAATATCTTAAATCCATTTCAATTCTCATCTTCTCTTATTCAAATAAAAAAAATCGTTGTCCAAGTTATGTCGCGTAATCGCCTCTATGAATAATGATTTTGTTCTTTTTTCTTTACTACCTTCATAGATGGTCTTAAAACCATTATTATGGTCAAATAATATCTTAATGTTTATATTATAACCTATTTAATATTATTTTTATTTTATATTAAACATACCTTCAAGTTTTCCATATTGTTGTTATACGATAACATCATTTGGGGACATGTGGACTACCGCCTCCTCAATATGATGTGATTCATTCACACATCACATTGAATGTATTAAGTATTATTTTAGTAAAATATATGATATAAATAACATATTAATTCTACTATAATGATATTATATATGTATATATATTTATATAAGTTTTATTTAAATGCGCTCTTTCAATACGATAGGAAAAACAAAAATAGCGTTCATGCGTACGTACGGCCTAATGTCTCCATGAATGGTGTTTTTAGTTTATCATAAAATATTATTATAAATACTTATATGAGGAATATATAATATATTTATATCATGTTTTATATTCTGGATATAATGGACATATGACCACATGGACTATTGGCATCACACCAAGTTCATTTTCGACTCAAGTACCGAATATCAACAAAACATCCGATATAAACATAAATAATTATGTTATTGTTATAACATGGTAATAAGTGATATAAAATTAATAATAAATTTGAAAAGAGTTCTTAATAAATTATAAATTAACTTAAGTCTATTATTCAAGAAGATAAAGAACGTACGAGGAAACTCAAACTTATGGTAAGGGACTTCATCTCAATCTCCTTTCATTGAGGTATATTTTGATAATATACACCTCCTTATTTTATACAGTGTATAATCAACCCCTTTGAATTATAATTTCATTCAATTTTTTTCAAAAGGAATTTTTTTATATGAAATGTTTTACTTACTTTGAAAAATAACAAAAGGAATTTGTTTAACGTACGCGGCGATAACAAATTTTCCGCTGCCGTGAACATTTTGGGATTTGGATTCCTCTACAATAAAAAATGTTTTTAAAAGAAAAATAAAGACCATATTCCCTTTTTAAGTATTTTGGTATTTAAAATGGCTTTAATAATGGTTTTATTATATCAATATCTTTTAATGATTCATTGTGATTGCAAATTTTATGAGTGAAATATTCACAATTGGAATCTTTTATGTGTTATGGTTATATAATGGTACTTGGACATTATATGGGTGGTTACATGATAAACCAAACATGGGTGGTTACGTGATAAACCAAAGATGGTTGGTTCTATGATAAACCAATGACAGGTGGTTACATTATAACCTCCAATGCATTGGGTATGAAAGTCATTTATATGGCTATTCCATTTATTGATATGTGTGGAATTCGCTTATAAGGTTATTCCATTTAAGTATGATTATGTCCCAAGTTACCTTTATATGTTATATGTTGCTTTATAGTGATTTTATGGTAATATTTTGGTTATGAGAAGCATAAACTATGATATTATATTTAGTTAATAGTATTTATTACTTCATAAAGGTGAAAAGTATTAATTTATGATAAATTATTCATAGTTTACATGTTTTCACAAGGCTAATAGTTTTCCTTCTTTTTGTATCCCTTACTAAGATTTTTATCCTCATCCCAAGTTTTTGAAATGTTTTTTAGAGGATTTAATGGATAATAGAGTCATGGATGGGATCATAGAAAAGTTATTATGATTAAACATGAAAAGAAACCACATTTCATTTTAAAATTTTATATTTGATGGAATAAATAGATAATGTTGGAAGTGACCACTTTGTATTTCTATGGTTTTGTTTTGTATGAGTTATGGCCTAATTATATATAACTCTAAACTTGCAAAGAACCTCGATGTAAATTAAATTCAAATTATTGACTTATCTCGAGATTATTTACTATTTAAAGTTATGGCATTATAGTATTCCAAGTTTTATACCTTATAAAGAATGTTTAACTTCAATAAAGGAAGTATTTAGAGTAATATCTACATCAAATAAAGTTATGAGGTTTCCCTCAATGTTATTTTATATATTTATGACATTATCTTTGATGGGAATGATAAAATAACTTGTGAATGGTTTGATAAATTAATAAAAAAGTTCTTTGAAATGTCTATGCTTGGTGAAATGAAATACTCTCTTGGGTTACAAATATCACAAAATAAGAAATGCATTTTTCTTTCTTAATAAAAGTATGCTAAGGAAATTCTTATGAAGTTTGGGATGGAAAATTTAAAATGTGTTTCCACACCAACTTTAGTGGGAACCAAGTTGACTAAAGATGTATAAGGTAAGTAAGTTGACTCTAAAGAGTTTTTGTGGTTCATTTAAAGTTTTTTGTATATGAATACCTCTAGACCAGACATTGTTCATGTTGTTACCTTATTTGATATATTCCAAATTTCTCCAAAGGAATCACATTTATTGGATATAAAAATAATTCTTAGATATATAAAATACACAATAGATTTCAAAATAAGTTATGATAGCTCAACAAGAATTGATTTTTTTGGTTATACAGATATTAATTGGGAAGGTTGTATTGATTATATAAGATCCACATCTGGTGGAGTCTTCCTTCGGATGGAATTTTTTGTAGGTTAGCATACTATGAAACAAAATTCATTAAATCTTAGAATGGTTTAAGTTGAGTATATTGATTACACTAAATATATAATACACCTTGTGTGTATGAAGACTCAGTTGGAAGGCTTACTTGTTTAAATTAAATCTCTTTTGCTCTTGGGTTGTGATAATCAGAGTACTATTAATCTTAAATGAAATGCAATAAAAGATTTAAAAAATACTAATATCAAATATCATTTTATCAAAGATCATGCGGAGAATAATGAACTCTCAAGTTGGATTATGTGCCTATATTGTAGAAAGTGGCTAAAATTTTCACAAAACCTTTATCAAATGAGGTATTTTTCAAACTGAGATTGAACATGGGAATATAATGTATTTATCTCAAAGGTTAAGGTATGTGTTTCTATCCCATATCTCATCTTTTCTTTAAACAGTGTTTTTAAGGAGGAGAAAAATAATGTTTCATAAATCTATCCATTGATATAAGCTAAAAAATTTAAGGAATAATGTATTTAGGGGGAGTTGTGGGTAAGTTTTGAACTCATAATGTGACTGTGTGAACTATTTTCTTAGTTTTTTGAAGTGCTTGTAGGAAACTTGTTATAGGGTAGTGGAAGATGTTTTGAATTGATGTGTAAATTTTAAAGGTTAAGAAGAAATTTTATAAGTCACTACTTTTGGATATCATGGTTTTTCAATCAATGGTTCTTGTTCCTGTAATGAGTTCACTCACATAGGATTAGAATTATTGATTAGTAGTCCATAGCTTGAGGATAAAAAGTTCAGTGATTTATGAACCTTGGTTGAAAAAAAAATCAAATGGGAATATTTTTTGGAACAAGTTTGCTGGAAGTGTTTTTTGATTACTAAAATAAATTTGTGCTAGTTGTTTTGTTTTTTTTATTAAAAAAAACCAATTCACAATGAAATTCTTGATGATCGGATGGAAGGAGTACCAGAATCAAAGGACTGGATGCAGTGATCTTAAGAAAATCCATTAGTTTCAGTTTTCTATTCTCAAA
Organism: Viscum album; assembly: GCA_963277665.1. Lineage (NCBI taxonomy): Eukaryota > Viridiplantae > Streptophyta > Magnoliopsida > Santalales > Viscaceae > Viscum > Viscum album. The sequence goes on along the minus strand of OY728119.1, from coordinate 1,826,488,497 downwards.
ATGTTTTCTAAATGATGTATATTTTAGATTCACATTATTTTTTGGAATGAAGTGTTTAATTAGAGTGAGGAATTATATCAAATTCTGAATGTCTTTCAATACATTTGATACAAAATCTAACAATGTTGTATTGTTTTGTAAGTTTTTAATATCATTAGTTTTCTATAAAAAAATGATCCAATATCTATGAAGGAAAGGTAGATAAAATGATTTATAAGTTTTATAATTCTCTTTTAATATTAATGTTTCCAACCATCATGAAGAATTCATGATACAAGCATGAGTTTGTAATAGAAGAAAGTTTATAAAGTCAAAGTCTTCCAATCAAAGTTTATCAGTATAAGAATCATTGGTAGAATAATTTATCTGAATACTGGAAAGTTTAAATTTTCTAAAGTCATAAGTTTTACTAAATTTATGATAAAAAAATTCATTAGACTAGATGATTCATCAAACTATCTAACTCACCAAAAAAATCATTCCAAAAGATCAATCATCAATTGCAAAAGTCTGGAAGTAAGAATTCACTGCTGACATTGTTTCATCATACAAGTCATGCCACTAATCCTTCTAATGAGTTCTGACACTAATCCATTCAAAAATGTATTGGTATCATCAAGGAATCTGATTTAGAGTTCTATCAGAATAAAATCAGACAGATATATGAGAAAATCTTCTGAGACCAATCAATCAGTTGAAGCATAAAAATATAGTCAACCATTTTCATAAAACAAAGTTGTTTTTTATTTCAAGTTGGTAATGAGTCATCATACAGGAAGTGATTTCAATTCATCAAAAGGAGTCAGAGACTGATCCATCAGATACATGCTGACACCGATGCATCCTCATATGCTAGATATCATCGGATGCAGGATCATTGCTCTAAGGTTTTTCTGAACAGTTGAATAAAAGAATATTTGTTTTGAAAAGTTTTACTGAATTATTTTCAAGGGGGTGTTGGAATATTTTGAAGTTGAAACAATGTTTTTAGAATATTTATTTTCCAGTTGGTACAGATCATTGAAATGATAATTCTTCTTTCTCATGTGTTTTCATGTTGGTCAAGAAAATCTAAGTGGTCATATGTTTCATCATAATCATAAAAACTATCAGAATGAAAATTTTTTAAAACTAAATAAATGTTTTTAAGATCAAATAAGGATGAATTTTTGAGAATATTTAATAAGTTTTGAGAAGAGTCAATAATATTTGAGAAGTGATGAAGTATTCAAAGATGAAGTAAAAATGAAATTCAAATTTGAGTTTTTGGAAATTTGGTTTAGTGGGAAAATAAAATTAGTTTCCCATTTATTCCTCTCTTTGAACACATATAAATATAAGTATTTACAACATACTTTAAGATGATAAATGCATTATTTATGTTCAGGAAGAGAGTGATAGCGTTGGAGGTTTTGTAGCTAAGGAAGGTTCTAGATAGAGTTTTATTGAGGATGTTTTCTAGACAGAAGATGAAGAAAGAAGAGGTTATCAAATTGGACTGAACCATTGGATATAAACTTCTAAAAATGATTTAGAATTTTTTTGGAGTATATTTTCTTATTAATTTTTCTAGACTGAGGAATTATATTGATCCATCAAACTAAGTTTTGTTATAAATTCCATAAGAGTTGTTTCTACTTGCTGTTGGGTTGGAAAGTGAAGAATTGTGTCTTGAAGAATTACAAAAGTGAAAGTTATTGAATCAGAAAAGTGACTTATTTTGTAATCAATTGGTTAAAATTTATAAACTTTTTACAAAACTTATTTTACACCATTAGTTCCAAACAAATCACAAGCATTGTTTTATTGACCATAGTGTTACACGAGTGTAAGGGTATTTCCTTTTTTGTTATCCAAAAAATGATTTGTTTTCTAGTGGATTGTGTGGTATTTTATTATTTCTAAACCATTAAAAGTACTAAATACTCTAATTTATTAATGAAACATATAAATACTTGAGTTCCTTTGGATGTTTGAATGTTTTGCTTTTTGAAAAGTGATAATTCATTAACAGGAGGTGGAGGTTATTATACTAAAAATAAAACATAAAAGAAAAAGATATCAATGATTTACCCCCTCCCTCTCTTAGGGTTACATTGATCATGGTTGGTCCTTTTCATGTGATGTCCCATTATTAAATGGTTTTCAATATTTAAAAAAAATTGTCATCCATTTTTAATTATATGAGGGTCACTCCTCTCCCCACTTATCCTAAAAACCAAATTTTTTTACCAATACTCTACCCAAAACTCTCCTAAAAATTTATATACACCTTAATGAGATTTGTTTCATCAAAAAATTCCAACTCTGAATGGCTTAACCCCCTTTGAAAAGGAGATAATCTATGAATTGAGGTATAAATTTCAAACCACTCCTTTCTCATTTGTATTTCTTTATATGCATTTACTCTTACTTAGAATCCATTTCATCATATTCAAAATATAAAATAATTATCATATTTATACTTGTATGTTAGTATAATAATGGTACAATTATTAACCACTTTTCCTATTTCTTTTAATAAAATAAAAACCTTCATTCCTGTGTTCTGCGAACTATCGCCTCCACGACACAACATATTTCATTTTCCTTCACCAACATATAAGGTGGGTAATAATGGTGAATTTAATATATATGTGTGTGTGTGTGTTGTATTTTTTACATATTTTATATTCTAAAATGATAAACTATGTCAGTCATTTCCCCATTTTGTGGAAAATAAAATCAACATCCATGCATATGTGTGGACTACAACCCTCATGGAACTACATATTTTCATTTTATTTTCATCACTTCCACACATGGCTGGTCATGAGAATGGTTTTAATTGATAAATGTGATTTTTATGAAATTACTAAGGTTTTGGAGAGAAAAATTGGACAACCTATTAATAATATGAGAAATAAACATGGTAAATTAAATAATTCAAAATAGTGTTCTAAGAGAAAAAAATTATTTCTTCATTCCATTAAATAACATCATATAGGTTATATTCCACTAATATTTATATAAAATTAATATAATTCACACTAATTAACACTAAATAAGATCATTATTTTTTATAATTATATTACAAATATATCAATTCATAATCATCCATTAATTATGATATTTTTATGTTTGGGTTGGTTTAACCACCTGCATGAACAATAAATATTTATATCATGTATGAATATGGGTAATTAATTTCATGTAATATATGATATAAATAGGAATTTCATGAGTTCTTTTACTTTTGTAAAGTTAATATAAAAATTTAACTCATTATTGAAGAAAATACCCTTCTTTCATTAAGAATCATTGAAACATGCTCATCGCCAAATTCATCATTAAGGATTGTAACTAAAAATACAAATGAATGAAATTATAAAATTATAAATAATTATGAAATAAAAATTATAGTGAAATTTATGATATGGGGATGATGAACATTGTTAGAATAATGAAGAAAAATATGATAATTATGAAACTAGGTCAAAACAATCAAGATTACGCACACCTGATATCAAAAATATATAATAACCAACTAATAAAGATGTGGATAAAAATTCAAAATGTTATTTGTAAAAATATATAGACATGAAATTTTTTCTAAAAAGGGTTATTAAGATAGTTACATTCATTATAAAAGTGTTTTGAACACATTGAGACAAAGCATGAATCCAGTTACAAGTTTTCTTGGTCTCAATTATGATTCTTTGAGATATAATACTTTTTCCACTATAATTTTATTGTATGGTGAATTTAATACCCATGGATATATTTTATTAATACATTTTTTATTTAATGTGATATTCTGAGTCAATGAATATTCCATTCTTTAAATATCCATTGATTCAATTTTTACCCCATTACTACGGATTTTTAGTAAATGAACTTTTATTCATTGAGTAATTTTTATTATCTTAAACATATTTCATATAAGTTAGGTACATTATACAATTGATTTTATTATGTGGTATTATCAGATTTTATTATATGGATTTACATTCCTACCACAGAAATACTTATACAATATTTCTTAACTTATATAGTATATGGATCATAATGGATATTGATAACTCAATTATCCATTCATTGAGTTATAATGTTTTATATTGATCTTTATTCTTCCATTACCATATTCTCACACCCTAATATTGTATTATATAGTCATTCATAATAATATTTCAAAAAATAATTTTTTAATAAAGAATTATTAATATATTTACAATATTGGTTTTTAATAATGGTAATTTCAAAGTATTAAAAATGTTCTTTTCATAATCAAATGTTTTATCATTGGCTTCATATTTCTAATAGAAAACATTTTTCCATTAAAAAATATATATTATTATAGTTTATTTTTAAAATTTAATTCTTTTATAATCATTCACTTCCAATTTTCATAGGATACTTTTGAATGTGACAGGTACGTGTATATTTTACATCGCTATTATTTTGTTTCAAAAAACTCATTTGTGTTCTCACCTTCATTCACTCATATAATTTATATTACATGAATTATTATAATATATATATATATATATATAATTTGTAAAATTTAACTTATAGTATCAAATAATTCAATTCATGATCCCATCTTGTGTAGTTCCCTTTGAAGCATTCTTTTGAAATAATTTTTTATCAAAAAAATATCCTTTTTATTTCTCTCTGTTGCACTAGGGATTTGTTCTTTTACAACCATCCAACATCTATCATTGGATGTATTAGGAAAAAATATTCTCTATCAAATATATGATCTTTAAATGCCTTTTTCTTGTCTAAACATCCACCAGGAATAGGTATATAATTTCATCTAATAACCTTACTTTGAAAATACCATATTATTTATTTCATTTAGTTAATGGTGATAACTCTGGTTACATGCATTGATTTATTGAGAAATTATTTTATTTACCATATACCATTTATCTATATGATTTTAATACTATATTCTTTATTATCATGACTAAATTGTATTTACCAAGAAAGTTACATGTGTTGAATGAAACCCATTTCCTTTCAATGGGTTCTTTTTTATATGATGAATAATTAATTCCTTATGGAACATGTATTCATAGATGAATGATGGTTGGGTTCTTATGTCTCCCTCAAATTCATTAGTCAAAAGTTTATATCTCAAGAGATAAAGTATTCATGAGTACATTTTAGTTCATCATAATCATGGGCATAGTTAGTGTGGCTCATGCGAATAATATTCCCTATACTAATGATTTCCCCATATTTATAATTTATCCTAATGCTACACTCTCTTATATCATGTTTATTAGATAATGTTTTCACACTATTTAATTCATGAAAATTTCTTTATGCTATAATTTAAATTCTATGATTTATTGTGAATGAAATTATTATGTGTCCTGATTATTCCCATATTCTCAACATATGCACACTTTTGATATTTTAATGTAATCTCCAATGTTAACCCATGTTGATAATCTGAGCTCACCTCTTTCTTAAGTTTACATTTCCCCAAATTATGATAATTGCATAAATATAAAATATATATAATAGTTTCTTATGTAGAGAATTTTTGTGAGATTTTGAAGTCATGTTATGAATTGAGTAGTTTCATATAAAATGGGACAAATTCCCAATTGAATCAATTAATATGGGTTTTTTAGTAAATATTTTATATGAATTATGTAAGACTATAAACCCAAGTGGTATTTTGAATGAATTGTAATTAAATTTTTGTTTTATTTTATATGGATGAGATGGTCAATTATACAGTTTTTTATACTCATGTAATATTTAAGAAAAACAAAACTAATTTCTATGATTCTGAATTAAAGAGGTTGACTATCAAGTAAAATATCTATCCTAACCACTAATCCCACTACCACGTAGTGAAAATAGATATATAAAGATAATTAAAATACTTTATCTAATATTCTTCAAATAATAGGGGATGATGACTATAAATCATATATGAATAAACTCTTGTATATTCAATGGGATTATCATATAGTGACTCATACTTTTAAATTGGAAAACCCATAATTGATAGTGTATAGTATAGAGGGTTTTAATCCCATTTATTTTAAATATCCATTACTTTGAATTAAAAATTTTATCATATATTAAATATGAGTAATTTCATGTCTTCCTATAAAAATTAGAGAGACTTGATGAGAAAAAGTTATGAACACTACAAAAACATAAGATTCAACAAAATCCTAACACATTATTGTTTAACATGTCATATATCCTCTTGTAATTTGTTAAATAGAAACTATTATTGGCTTTGATAACTCTAATGATTTATTAGAATAAATCCTTGAAGTAGGACTATAAATGCCAAGGATGTTATTTCATATACAATGTCATATCCAACAGAGTGTACTCACTGATTACAATAGATTGAGAACATATAACAACTACCACTAGTGAATGGTTTCTCAAGAAATATATTTCATAGATTTATTTTGGGTCCTAAAATTTCCAATCATACTAACATTAAATAATATATACATGTACCTAGTCATATGGCCTAACATTTCTTTAAATTTTGGTCCCTATATCAATACATTAAACTATGTGATGTATAGTCTACCATGTAAGAAATTATACTAATAATAGTGACCTATCATATATTACATTATTAAATTACATATTATCCATATATATGTAAGGGTTCCATATATTTTATTGTTTCTATTCATGTTAGGTCCTCTCTAAACACCCTAAACTATGATGAAATCATTTGATCCCCCCCCCCACCATATGAGATAGATTTGTATAGAAGAAACTTTTAAAAGATACATGTTTTGTGATTCCAATTATTGTGGGATGATTAGTGACATGTGGATATCCCCCTCTTGACCTAGCCACATATTCCAATTACATATATATTCTTTCTCAGTGTTTAGACCTTTACTAATTCACAATGTGTTTCATCCTATATTCTCATTCTAGGGAACTTATACATTTATCCCATGTCTCCAACACATGATCTTGATCTATAATGATCCCCTGTTATAGAACTATGTGTAACTTGATTTTTATTATCATAGTAAACATATCGATTTCGGGATCTCTTACTCTATGCCCAGTCACAAATGTTATAAATAATAAACTGCCTCTAAATGTAAAGTTTCCCATCATTCTAGTTGGGATTTTCAACATTAAACACTTCGTTGGGGTGATATATTTTCATAAAAAACAACATGATTCATGATTCATGAAATCTTGGGACATGTAGTGACACCCAAGAGTCATGTATGGTCCATCCATGAATACCATCAACTTTAACCCTCATTGAATAGTCCATCACCAATCAATTTTTGTTTATCTATATTACCCATACACTGAGATGACATATAATGAATTTAGGACCTTTAATTCTATGTATAACCATGTATATTCCTCTAGTTCTCATCCTATAATAGAATATATAAATTCCCCTATTAGTAATTATATGTTCCTTGATTCCTATTTCATTCTTATATATGTATATATTCTTTATGATCTCAACTAGATCCTTGCCACAAAGCCTACTAATTACCTTTTCAATCATATTTCTTTTTAATTCATCTCAATCAAATATGACTCTTCCATGTATATTAATTAGTATGGTATCATTGAATTTTATCATGGTTTTAAGAACTCTTTCATGCCATGTTTCATACCTTCTCACACCAGGATAACCATCCATGTTACTATCATGGATCCCTAACATAATATATATTTTTGTAGAGAACATATATAAGAACAATTTTTGGATTAATAATATTTATTCTATGATAAGAAGTTATTTATCATTTATTTGGTTTATAAAAAGGCAAAAATTCCATTCATATCCCATTCTTTATACCATCTAAACTCCTAGATACCATATTTCAATATGCTTATTCCTTATTTTAAACTAGGCTTGCATAAAAAATCAAATTAGTTTCAATTACAATATCCATGCTATTATTTCTTCTATCTAATTCAAATTTGTTTCTGTAATAGTCTTTTTATTAGGATGGAGTCATTGTCATCTCACCTATACATGAGTCGGGTCTAAATAGTGATATTTTATAAGAACTATATGTTGATTGATTCATAGTTTTATAGGATAAAAAGGGATATCTAAACCATCTTCCTTAGGCTAATATTAAAATTATCATCCAATTATACTCCCACTAATTCTTTCATTACAAGATATATTTTGAACATACACTTCTAATATCCCATACACTATATCGTATGAGTTTAAAAACAAAAAACATATCAAGGATGTTGATAATGAGTGTATCAAATTCCAAAAGGGCCCATTTACATGGTTACAACATATACAACATATATATTCCCCATATAGAAAATTAAAGGTATATTTTCATCTCAAGTTGATGATTTTATAACCCCATATGCACACAATTATACTGCAGTTAATTTCATCATTAAAATTTAATCAGTGGTCTTCCTTAACATCATTGTTCCATTTATTCACCTACCAATTCAAATAATGTTTCTTATGATTTACATCATTCTCATTCCTTATTCAATGGTGTTGAATAAATCCTAGTTCTGAAACCTTATTTGGGTTGTCATACCTCATTGATTGGTTTATCCATAATGAATTTATATAGTGTGCATATTTTTCTACCCAATTTATCTCATATTTTGGTTTTTATCAGTCATGTTATGTCAATTATACCCTTACCTCTATACAAGAAACCATGTAGTTTTATCATTATAACCATAAAATATGAGTTTATTTTCCTTTAATGTTTTTTGATACTGATATACACTCTCGATTTAGTTTATTGTTTCACCTTTACCTTATATCACTACACAAACATTCATTATCATTTGATTATAACCATAAACAATGTACATACAGTCCTAAAGTGGTTATTTTCACTTTAAGATACACATAAATTCATTCTAATTTAGTTTTACTACTTTTCCAATTTTATGACCTCACCCTGTTTTTTGTTAAATTTTTATACCATAAACCCCCAATACATTTCATTATCTAAGAAATGTGTCCTTAAAAATTTTATACCCATCCTTAAGGTTTCATAATTTAGCATTGGTCTCTCAATTGCTGTTAGTTTTATAATTACCTCATTTCTATATAAGTTATATTTTCCACTATTCAATGTTTTATGATATTAATCTCCAGCCTCATATTATAAAATTTGTTCAAAAATAATAATTATCCTTATTATTCTATTATGAAATACCTTAAACTACCTAGGGAAAGAGACATTGTACTCTAAAGAATGAAATACACTTAAATGAATCCTAGTAAATAGTCATGTATTTTCTTTCTAATAATGTACCTTATATATATTAGGGAAAATTTAGATTTTTTTTAATAGGATATGGAGAAAACATTGTCATGATGAAAACCCACAAAGGGTGGCCTGATAAAATTTGGAGTTATAGTTATCTAAGCTTATCAATTCTCTTGTATTATGAATAAGTCATAGCTAAAATGAAATGGTGTAAAGCTTATGGATTCTTTCATTCAACCCCTTAAAAAGGAAATTTATTCTCTATAGGTCCATTAACCTATTAAAAATTTATAGCACCCTCAAAGTCCTCACATATATTAAATTATATGAATTGAAAAAAAAATGTGAATATGTAATTTTAGGGTGAATGTGATCTTTTTTCCATTGATTCCCTAATTCAAAATACCCCTTCATAATTTTCATTATGATATGTCATTAACCTTTTCATATTCAAATGGACTAGAATTGACTTAAATTTATGGTAATCATGCCATATATCTAGCCTATATATATCCATTTAAGTGTAAAAGTGTAAGAGGATGCAAAAATAATTCATGTATATTAGAATAAAATAACATTGGCATACATTGATGGTAATAATTATACGTTCATATCCTGACTATATACTTATAAGAATAAAGTATAGGAGTAAATAAAACATTTTAGTATTTTTTTTCTCACATGATTTCCATGACATACAATTATTGTATTTTTATGCATATAATTCTCAAATATATCCATCAGAGTATGCATGTTTCAAATATCATGGATTGATTCCAATAATTCATCCTCGACTAAACTCTTTGGAAATTTTGTTTTACCTAGACCTGATTTTACTCAATGATAATATGAATTAAATTAATGTGATATTAATCATTGTGAATTTCATTGATTATAATGAATTAATCATCAATGAAACATGGAGGAAAATAAAATAGAAAGATATTTAAGACATGAATATTTATTATTCAAATAAGATTGTATCATCCATAGTATGGAGTCCCTTTATCTCCAATAAAGTATAAAATGAAGAATGAATTAGATTACTATTACAAGCCATGTTTCAAGGACTTTTTATGATGGAACATTGCATAATCTGATCCATTGATGGATTTATGTTTCATAGATAACATTTATTATTTTACCTCTTCATCATGACACAATTCCTTTACCCCTATAACAGTATCCATCCATACTAATTCATCCTCCACAAACACCTTCTCTTGATCCTCTACCACTACCTTGGTGGTGGAAATATCTTGATGAAATTGATATACTAAATCCCTTCCATCTATATCATCATGTTTTCACTTATCTTCCACATTTGTATATTAAGATGATTAATAATGTTCCATGTTGCTGAAATTTGTTAATTTGTCCATAGATTCTACTATATATATTTTAAACAAGATTATCCCCAGTTACTCCCATTATCTAGTCACCTCTTTCACACATGCAAATATTATGTAGTAAACACATCCTTGATAACCAATAGTTGAAAACATATATTAATGGTGATGGAATTGGGTTTTGATCTCATCAAGGGGGTCTCATCAACCAGCCACCAGATGTACCACCATGCATTCTGCCACATCCATTATTGAAGTGAGGAATAAATTAAGTATAATTAAGAGTCCATAATGTGAATTTAAACATATTTCATAACCAAATCCTCTATATAAATCCTTGTATAAATATATCTTATGTGAGCTATTAATGATCTAGTTTGAACCACTATGACTTCTTCCTACGGAGACATTGATGCAGTGAACCACTAAGTTTCTATGGTTTGAGGAAAGGTTATAGAGAATGATATACCAAAATCTATTATTCATTATACATGAATAAATGAAGAACATAAATTAATTATGATAAAAACCTTCATAAAAATGGTAATTTCCATCATCACCCTTCACCCCTCTGTTTGAAGGCATGAATGAGGGGTCCTCATGTGATGGTCCATGTATAGGAATTTAGGATTCTTGGTCCACCACCAAGAGAACTACCCCAAAAAATGGCATTATAATACAATATGTTTTCTTAGAAACAAAATCATCTAGAACAAAATAATGGATAGATGAACAGAGAAATCATTATTGATTTGTAATATTGATTAATAAAGTGACAATGTCTAGATAGAATGCCATCGTAAATATTTTCACTAAATGTTTTGACCTAGAAATCATGATTTTTTTCTATGTTTTAAAATTTTATATGGTCATCCAATGACCCATAATTATTTGTAATTTTTTACAACCCATTCATATAAAGATATAATTATTTCTTCTCTAGGACGTAGTCCATTATCATTTCAGTGACAGTACCTTTCAGGATTGTGGAAGCTATGATATATTAAGTTTCCATCATCCCTAGACTTGTGATGTATAAAAAAACTTTTAAATAGAACAATGGATTAGTATGAAATTATATAGGTAGATTAGAAAAAATAATATCCAAATATAGTATCTACCTATTTCACCTAAGTGGAGATGGAGTACCAATCACCTCATACACTCTTTCCTTATAACTTCTTCTAAATAAAACTTTGTATGAGGAAATAATAGTTGTAGAACAATGAAAAATCCTAGAGGGTTGTATACTATCATGCTATATTGTGCCATCTGGGAAGTGGAAGCATATTCTTTGAAACTTTTACCCATGTTAAAACTTGAGCTGGACATTTTATCCTCCAGGGGAATATTATGGATATATACCAGTTAATTGACCCAATATAAACCCATTAAAGTTTTAAAAAAATATATCATTGCTAACATAAATGATAGTATATTAAACCCAATTGGGAAATTATTTCACCTCTTCCCATGAATAGCTTTGATCGGCCTATTCCCCATCATTTGTGTCCTCTGATTCAAGTGGAACCAGGTCATTGTGTATCTCCTCACCATTATTTTCATTGTCACTATAATCATCACTATTGAAATTGTTCTTTAAAGTAATAATTACTCTGGTTGGGTAAAGTTTTATTCCTTTGATAAAATGGATAGTAACATCAAGATAAATGATAGATTCTTCCACTACAGCAAGATGATTCACATGGGTGATGTAAAAGGGTGAGGTAAACAACTTGAAATCCATTAGAGAAAATCCATCCACTTGGAGTGAATCCTAGATATAATTTAGGGGAGATGATTCCCATACGAATCCCACTCCATCAAGGAATCTATAAAATGAGAATTAATAATGAAAAATATTGTATATCCATCCATTAGATCGAGAGATAAGATGTTAGGTACCAAAAATCATTTCTCATGAATTTGATCCACCAGTAAATTTCATAAAATATAACTCCTATATAGTCTTACTTCCTCTACTGACTAATCCTATTCATTTTTTTCTTTTTTCATTTTTGGTTGATTGAATTATTGTACCAAATTGGCTATATATATAAAGGTTTATGAATATATAAATGTTTGAACATACTCATTTGACATCCATACCATGCAATTAACTAGGGTATGGTGACACATATAAATGTATCTTCACATTTATGCATTGACCAGAACTAACATACTATCATGTGGTATTTTTAAACTACCACTATTCAAGGGATTATGACACATATTCTACACATAAAATAATTCCAACCTGAATTTTCATGGAACAAACACATCACATATTCTCTCCATAGATTTAGGATTCTAGTGCACCCTCTCTCAATGTGACCACAAATTATTACTATAGATGTGTGTTTATCATATTATTTTTTATTGTTCCATTTGTAACAGGGTGTGATGAGAAAATAAACAAGTTATCAAAATTTAAAATGTTTATCACAACATGATCACCATGTTAAAGTGTAATAACTACACATATTCTTTAGAGATATGGATTCAATAGGTCACGTAGAATTTTTTATTTCTTGATGAACTCGTAGTCTCTCATATGCGTTAAAGTCTAAATCTGCAACAAATTAAAAGGTCTGAAAATACATATGAGGGTCTTCCTCATATAGATGTGGCTGGCATACTACTATAGATAAACAAATATTAATATAACTAGATTTATCCATTGTCTTATTTCCAAAAAATCCATAATCATAAAGTTCATAACCCATATCATTTTTTTCTACTCACTCTTTAGTTAGTGATACCTATTAATAAACATAGCTTGGAAGGTTGTAGGGTGAAAAATTATATTGATAATGGTGGTGACCTCCCAACCCCAATATATATATTGGTATTACCCTATTGGTATATAATATGATCTCATAATATCTTAGGTCTTCTAGGTTGGAAAAATATAGGGTCTTCATTTCCATGGGTCTTGATTATATAGTATCATAAATAGATCATTCTTAGTGTTGAAGGAAATTTCATCTCAAGGGGGGAGGTTTTGATCAATGGTGACCCACTCAAAATGAAATAGTTATTTTGTAACTAGAAGATTACTTTCCATATTGTATGCCACAAATGATAGAGGAATGAACTCATCATAAATATCTCATAAGACTATATCCTCATTGATCGTATATATATACAAGAGTATTATCTATACAACTCCATTAATCAGGTATAACCTATTTGTAAATGGGGTCCATGTGTTGATTAAGATTATGATGAATTTCTCTTTTTAGTGAGAAAATGATTACGATGTCTAGATAAAATTTTATATACCTATATCCTTAATCACCTCATTAAACACTCTAAAATTGTTGTGTACAGTAAAATTTCAAGCATAATCTATACAAAAAATTCCCCTAGGATGATTATACCTCCTAAAAACTCTCCACAATCTCTAGTCAATGGTGGATCTATTCATGATGTATGAATAGATATAGATCTTGGGTTCTAGAATGTGTAGTCCTTATTCATGATACAGATGAGTATTATATGAATCATATACATATGCACCATTAACCCCCTTGACAAAACCTCCCATTATAGAAAATATGTCTCGATCAATCTCATAGTTAAATTCAATCTAGTTTCTTTATTGGTTATCTATTTTACATTCAATAATAGGAATTTCTCTTAGTTTCCCTAATATATGATGACCATTCTCTGTGATATCATATAGCTTCTAAGGCATTACCTCATTAGCACTAAGAGGTGTAAATGTATTATATTTATACACTAAGACTAAAGAGATTCAAATACATTCATCATCTCTATTTACATCATGGTTTTAGATCAGGTATTTTGTTTCAAAGGAATTCCTAAAAAGAATAAATTTATTGGAGTCGTAGAAAAAATTAGATGAAAAAATAAAAAAATGAAGTCATAAATTATAATTGAAACATTTTGGTTGTCACACCTCATAGAAACAATTGGGAAAAAATAGTATTCCCATGTATATATCTTAAAATAAAAAACACATAAAAATTATGTAATTTACCTAATAGTTATATCATTCTAGAGAGTTTCATTCATTGAAAATTCATTCATATAAAGGTTTATTCATAGACCAGTTTCATGAATAGAGTTTAAAAATAAGTTTCATCTATGATCAAGATAAATGTTGGAAATAATTCAATTCAATATGTATCACCCCTTTATATACCTATATATTGATGTTTCAATCGTTTGTGAAATTTATTGAAATTATATGGCCCATCATGTTTCCTAAAAATGGGATCTAAATTTGATCCTTGTTGTTATATTAATATCTAATTATAAAGGGGATAATATGTTGATACCCAAGAAATTAAATCAAATTTTATAATAGTATCAACATGAAAGAATATTTGATATTGAAGAAAACATTAATAAATAAAATTTACTTTAATGAAAAAAATCATTCATGGAAGTTATGATATTTTGATGATCATTGTTTACGAAATCATAGTGTAAATTTGTTGTGGTTGAATGAAATTCTCATAGGTTGAGAGTCACTTTTTAGAGATGATGTATCTAGAACATGAGGCCCCATAAGGATGAACAAGACAATTCTTTGTGTTTGTGTTAGAAAAAAACTACACATTTTCATTAGAATGATTCCCTTATCTCATCCGATTTATTCTTCACCTAATCAGAGTAAAACATCCATAGTTACATTGGAATAAATCCTTCACCATATAACCTTCATTCATTTATATATCAAAGAAAAACATTTTAAATTTCATATTGAATCCATCATAGTGTCAAAATAAATGTATTGTTGCATGAAGTTATTTATAGATCCAAATCCCAAGGCTTATGAAAATAGAGACCATATTTTAATTGAATGTTCCACTAATTTCTAGGTGAAATGTTAAGTTTTAATATAATATTCACCCCATGTACATACATAGAAATTTATAGGAGGATATTTTATATGGAATAATATTTAAGAGATGAATCACCTAATTTTTAAACTCACCCTTCATACAAATACAGCAATACAATCCATTAGGTAACTTATTAATAAAATATAGAGAGAGGGGAGGAGAAAAATGTGGGAACATAATAATAATTCCCTCCCCATAAAAAACATCAGATTCTAATTCATAATA
The DNA here is from genome assembly GCA_963277665.1 of Viscum album. Classification (NCBI taxonomy): domain Eukaryota; kingdom Viridiplantae; phylum Streptophyta; class Magnoliopsida; order Santalales; family Viscaceae; genus Viscum; species Viscum album. The sequence goes on along the minus strand of OY728119.1, from coordinate 1,826,472,813 downwards.
TCCATTGTGAAGGATTCCCATTTAACTTATTCAAATAGGACCACTCGTATAATTCCTTTGTGACCAATACACTTTAGACATCTTCACTTTTTTGAACCATACCCACTCATATAGAACTCTAATAATATACAATATTATGGTTTTCAAGAGTAAATTTTGGATATTTCCCAATACTATGTCACCAAAAATAAGTATACTTATGTTTACCTAACTTTCAATGAATCCATTTTGTGGGCACATAGGCTTCCTTTACACCCATTTTTGGTTCCCAAGTTAACTATATAGCTATAATTAATCTAGAAAACCTCATTAGCATCATTTTACCAAGGTTTAATCATTAGAAAGATAATTTCATAAATCCACTATATCCACAATATTTATATGATCATAACACCATGATTGTTTGTGTGTGTCCTATCGAACATGTATTCATTTGATAATGGGAATTGGGGAACATCATTAAAAATGTACCTTGGGTTTTCCTCTCTAACTGATAGGGTACTTAGGGTACTAACAATCATGAATTCCATTGATCATGGGAATTCATTCCCTTATGAGACTAATGGGACTATACTTGGTAAAGTAAACTCATCCATACTGCTCTTGGTTGACATTCCATGACACTCATGTAATCTATCAACATAATTTTTCTGGCTTAATGGGTTTAATCATGGTCTCTCTTAAGAAATAATTTCCAACTCTTCTACCCTAGTCATTTTGGAAACTCAGCACATATAAAATACCTTGATATTCTTAAATTGTTTCTAATCAATGATCTATATATAAGTACATTACTCTAATCAAGTGTCCATCCCAAATCCCCCAAATTGGGTCACATCATCTATGGGAATAGTTCACCAAAAAAATCTAACAATAAATATGTAGGAGGTAAATGAGCATACCATTGGCCTTCTATGAGGTGTATTCCATAAACATATTCTCTCTCGTTTATTTAAAAACACATATTATGAACATAAAAGTGGATCTAATGCACAAATCCTATATTAAAAATTTTAGGAAACTTTTAAATTCTAGTCCATTCTCTATGATCTCAAACTACTTAGAATGGGTCTTATTCATATGACCTTAAAATAGAACATATCATGGTATTAGATGCATGGACATAAAAAGAGAATCAATTTTATTAATAAAACAACCCTAAATGGGGCATCATAATTGTTTGTTAAATGGACTTAAAAGGGTTTTAATTGTTCTCATTTGCATGACTTTAAAAGTTTAATCATTTATACTACTTGAATTAAATTTAAATTTACATAATTCTTTATTGTTCAATAATATTAAAAGGTACTATGATGGTCCTCATCACATGACTATAAATCATATCACATGTACTATCATGTTTCACTAAACTACATGGATTCTGATTCCCTTAACTTGGATATATAATAATACCACATCACACACCCAACCCCAACTATCTAACACCTACCACCTCCCTGTATTGTGATAAATTCCATTTTTCCAAAATATGTATCTTCAAACCATAGTATAATCAACTACTAATGAAAATATAATTATCCTTAGATACAAGAAGATTTTAAAATGAATTCATGTTAATAATCAATCAATTTCATGAACAAGGTAACTAATATTTCTATATGATAAGACTACCCATTAAGGGATAATATGGCCTCTCATACTCTTGTCTAACAATAGGTTTCATCATCACCACCATATGAGATATGAGTTTGAGATATGTTGATGAGATACATGAGTGTGAACAATAGCATGTTTATAAACCCCCTCCCAAGCCAAGAGACATCTTCCCTTAGAATCCCTCCAATTTGGTTACCTAGTTTTGAAAATTGGGGTTGAGAAGTCTGATATTATATCCATATTATATTCTTTGTGTTTTTGGGCCTTGGGATATTAGTGACCATAGAGAATTATGGGAGCCCTCCTAGGAAGATCCAAAAATACAGTGGAAATGTAGATTTTTTTTGAAATAAATGAGGTGATAAACCCATTTGATTGAACAAAGAAAGATCTCCTTTTGAAGACTAGGAAAAGGAGAAACCCGTTATAATGAAACATTGAGAACCAAACAGCCACATTCTTTTTAGTGGAATATCATTGGAATGACAGTATGTAGAGTTAAGTCTTATTAATTATATCATGAGCTACCTTCAAATTTGGAATGGAAAAAATTTAATTTTATTACCATGTCATGGAATTCAAAAAATAGAACTAGAGTTTATGGATTGGTGAAAAATTATTTCTAGGATAGAGGGCCATGATGATCATTACAACTGATGTGTATGACCAATGCATTAGTTGGTGTTCTACAGTATCCTAAGGTTATATATAGATATGACCATCCTATTTTGGGATATTGAGATGAAATATCATATAATATAACAATGTTAATTGATATATTTCATTGGTAAATTATATCACAATAAGTTCTCCAATTAGTTTCTAATGCAATCATGTTTTCCCTCATAGGTCTGTGTTTGTTATTTTGAGTCTCACATGACTCTATTTTTAATGGTTGGTATCCACTTGATAAGCTATGGTGTTGGTGATGGCACCATTTTAGGTATGAGATGATAGGAGGTTAGATAATACTTTAAGGGTTATTATTACAAAGTCCTAGATACCCATAATAATTTATGACATAGTTTTAAAGACTATACTAGTTGAAATAATTTTTTCATTGGTCATGACTGTGATCGATTATTATCATGCAATATTGTGAACACTTTTATTTATTAGTGGTTCTCCATATTTTCCATAGTAGTTAATTTCACTAAAAATTAAATCAACATAAATATAAAATCTATAATTTATTTCCATCATATTTAATGGCATTTATTGTGGATTAAGTATTCTTAACATGATAGGGCCTTTGAATATATCCTTTTAAGAAAATTAAAACCCACATTGTTTGGTGTCACTTAATTGGTCATTTATTAAATTTTATGTTCATGTAAAAAGGTCCATTGTGATTCAATTTAATTTCATAAAAACATGACTAATGGTGCTCTTTTTATGTATTTGTATCCTAGAATAATTATTCACCTTTTAAGGTTGTGCACCCAGTACCAATGACACATTGTTTAAGGTTATACAACCAAGAGTAATGTTCTGCCTCTTATGGTCACAAAACAAGGAACATTGATGATTATTTTAATATCATAAAACTAGGAAAATGATGACTTTTATATTATAGCCATATGACTAGAACAAAATCTAGGTAGTTTAATGTCATGTTGAATGGACCAGTTAGTTAATTTTTCATATAAAAATATTTATGGGACATGCATAAGAGAGACCCTTTATAGTTTATCATGTCTATTGGAAATTAAACTAGTGAGGGTGTTTTGGGGGTTTACACCAAATAATAGGCCCATCCGTTTGTTGGGGATTACTCATAATAGTTGGTCCTATTATTTTTTAGATCATGTGGGGGGCTCTTCAATGTCTTTAGGTAATAACATATTTACCAAAAATATCCTACATATTTAATTTCCCCCTATCTTATTCATACATTGATAATTTACATGAAACGATATATAGAGGTGCTTGTGTGAAATGGTGTTTTAAGATGGGGTTATTCATCCCTCATATATTATTCTACTAGAAATTTACTCCCCTCCCCCTTCAAGTGTTTTATAGGGATTTTTATAGGTAGGATACATAATCATTCCCCCAAAATTAGGGGAACTAACACTATAAGAAGGGTTCTTAATCATGTAAGATATACACATTAGAGCCAAAAATTATACTATGTCTTGAACCATTTAATATTACATGGTTATGAACTGAATATGTCCTAGAAATGAATAAATCTAAAACAATGAAGGATTTATTCTTATGAAACAATAAAGGATTTATTATAAAATAAATGAAATGTACCAGAAAGTTCACCCTTATTCAGTCATAATATTTTTCTTTCTCATATCTGAAAATAGATTCCTAGGACATGAGAATGTCATGTGTCCATATGGTTTTCTTCATATAACATAGTAAACAATTTCTTGTTAAAATGTTAATCCTTCTATAAATGTTTTGAATTAATCAATGTAAATTTTATTTTTTCTACATTTTCTTATATGTTATATATTATTTATATATGATGTTATTATGCCCCCAAGGCTTATCCTAGTGGAAAAGGTCCTTGTGGGGTGTCCGAGAGGTCTCAAGTTCAAGTCTCTATAGATTCAAGCATGTGTGTGATTGCATGTTTTATTTTTAGCCTTGTAGTTCCCCTTCACTAAAAATCTGTATTATATATAATATTATTCTAAAGTATAATAATATTTTATATCCATAAATAACTATATCATTCATTCTAGAAAAAATTCCATGAATAAGATAAAATCACTGTTTAAACTACTTCATAAGCTGCATCAGAAGTTGCAACATACCCTTCCATTATCATAAATTTTTTACTTTATCTTATTTATGATAACAAATCAAATTGATTTTTAGAAAAATTATTTATCTATACCCTTAAAAAATTACCAATTCCTCTAATCAAAATGAATGTATCCTTCATACTCTCTGCAACTTTGTTGGATAGTTATAACTCTTACCTCAAGAAATTCTCATTGTTCTATTTGATATTTTATTACCATTATTGATACAGAGACAATATTAAATCTCTATATATATCATAAAATATGTGAAAGATTATAAAAATTATAATATCTAATTCCACTCATAATTATAATCTCTTATTGTTCCTTAACATATCATCATCAAATTATTTTTCACCATGTGACAAGGAAACAACTCTCTCTTGAATTTTTCAATATTATATTTTTCAATACATTATGAATGTATTTACAATGAATTAATATAATCATACCCATGAATTTATCATAGTAGATATTATTCCTTATATCATGGGTTATTACATTATATAATTTGTTTTGAAATACTTTTTCCTTATACTTAACAAAAAAATATAACATAATATCTATTTCTAGTATGTTATCATTATATTTTATATGGAAATATATGAAGATATAATGATAATAGGAAATACTTTTAGTACTAATAAGGCTCACCATGAATTTTCCATTTACTACCATTGACACTATGATGTATATAATGTCATTTTTATTTAGGAATATTTATACATTACATCTAAATGATCGATTAATGGTTGGTAAATGTTTTTTCTATCTTATAAACCTATAGGGTATTATATTTTTTACTGGGGATATTCACTACCCTATTTTAAATTACCAAAAACTCTTAATGGTACCCCACAAATGATATCAATTTACCTCTATATTCTCCATAAAAAAATTAAAAAAAATATTCTAAACTAATTCTAGAGGCATTTTAGTAACACAAAATTTAATCACTATAGTTTTAATTATCTTAAAATATTATAAGTGATCATGTCAAAATAAACATGAGTCTTATCTCCAAATCATCTATACACAAATCTATGAATATCCATGAAATTTACATTTTGTTTTAATTGAAAAATAGTTATCTTGATATAAGATTATTTTATTTGAGTACTATCTTCCATATTAATAACGAATATTTGGAAATATATGATCCATGTATAACTAAAAAACGAATTAATTTTGACATTTCATTACAAACTAAGATAAATTTTTTAGTAACACTCAATGATAAACAAAAGTTTTAAGAGAATCAATCAACATGTAAATCATGATGTAATGATATTATTTAGATAATTATAGAGTCTAGAAGCACTAATAACTTGATGATTCACCTTACATCATGTAATGATTCTGATCATCAGTATTTAATGTATTTGGATAAAAATATGTTAATCAGATATGGTATTTAATACTCAAGAAACAAATTAGAAATATTATATTAAGTAATGAATAAACTTGATATAGAATGGTTTTATTTATTCTCATTTAATTAATTTTAATTCCTCTTACAATTACCTTTCTTAACACATGCTATGTAGATAACCTCCTATACATTTCACTCCCTCTAAAAATGTTTCTTGTATGAAAAATTAATTAAAGAACCACTAGCTCTTATCTTTTCATAATCCTTTTTACCATATCCCTATTTTCATTCCTTATAAGTCATGAAAATCCATGTTACCATCAATCCTTATAAATTTGGAAAATCAGAGTAATAACATTCCTAAGAAACATCTCTATACATGTCATTATGTGGTTCCTAATGAATATGGTGAATCTTAGTTTTAATTTTTTTAATGTGATATTAATAGATATTTTAATATCAATATAGAAGCATAAATTCTCTATTTGATAATACACTTAAACATCTTGAGTATTTGAACACTACATTGGCATAAATATTCTATTTTACACCTATATAATGTAGTGAAAATATCATTTATCTTTTTAATCTACTTTCCTTTTTCATGTTCATGGAGATGAGTTCACGTACTATATGTATCCATGTCTTTATGTTTTATCTATATCTCAACAAACATAGATAATGACAAGATTCAATGAATAGATGAATCATCCCCCACAAATCTACTATAATAATCATTCTCAAATTTACTCTCTCCCTAAAGTAGTTGATCTGGAATAGGATATTCTAGAATATAAAACAAATCTTCCTATAAAACTTCAATGAAAAATTGCATGTAACACTATTGAAATTTTTTACTAATGATAACATTTTATTCATCCAATACTCATCATAGTGAATTTGTCGTAAAATTTTCTATTTTTTATAATAATTAATTGAATAATATTATTACTTTACCTTGATTATGATTTATGATGTAATTAATAAATTTAATTAATTAGTCTCACACTATTTTATTAAATCTAAATTTATTTTACCATAGGATTTAAAATATTAATTAGGAAAATATTATGGAGGGAATGATCCATATTTCCCTTATCATTTCTGACAATATGGCCTTGATAATTACTTGAAGGCCTTTATATATTCCTTACTTTCTTATTGCATTAACTCTCAATTACTTGATGTGATGAGTGGAATACACAATCAAAAAATCCTACACCCAGATTTCTTCAATAGTTGACTCCAAAATGTATTATTTAGACTATTATCATCATGATTGATACCAATTTTGTTAATTCAACATATTATCTATCTTTTGTGTCCTATAAAATAAATTGTATGCCTGATTATATATTAACATGAACAATACAAGGGAAACTCAAAACCAGACACCTTATCTAGTCTATGACAAGGCCTAAAGAAAATTCTTAATCCCTATGAGAATGAAACTAGTTCATGGAACAAAACTATTTAAGAATAGTTTCACATAATAAATTCATTAAAATGGTCTAATCCAAGAACCTGACTTAACCTCTCCATGCGTTGGTGAGTCATGCAGTAAAAAAATAAAATAAATAAAATAACTTATCCTTATTCCATAATATGATCAAAATCTAAAAATTATGTGTCAAAAAAACTATAATATAATCAAATGAGTTTTCAGAAATAATCATATATAAAAAGGATGATATGGGATACTTAGTAGGTAATAAAATTATATGTTACAACAACAAGAACAAAAAATGAGTCAAAGACCACTGCCCATATCTATGTAATAAAAGGGATCCGACCCACTATGTCTTCATCCTTAATCCCATTTTCCAATAATATAAAAACCTACCACCTCTAAAATGGGGCTTTATTATCTTTTTTTTAAACAATCTCTACATACACCCATTAGGGAATGTGGGTTGGAAACACAACAAGACAAGTTGGATTTCCCCATGTGTTTCATATGAAATTTTTTTAGATGAAACTAATAAATTTAGTTTGAAAAATAAACCATATAAAAGAAATACTTTAATATATTAACTGATAAATGGGAAGATATCAAAAAATGATAATATTTTAAATGATGGATGTAAAATCCATGTTGAAAAAAAAAATTAAATAAGAACCATGAGAAATAACTTAGGAAACTAAGTTCAAGGGAAACCTAGGATTATTCTACTATATTAGTGGTTAATCTAGAAAAAATCAACTACTTATAAGACAAAAATAGAGTAATATCAATTCCTAGTGGAAAGGAAGCACCCTATAAAGTAAACCCAATGCATATCATAATAGTATTTGGTTATTTTTGTAGTGTAATACAAGGCTTTGTAAGGTGTGTCATGCCCTGTTGTACTTTTCATATCACTCCAACCTATGTATGTAACATCCCATAATTTCCTAACTGAGTTTTGTTATATTAAATAGATTCATTTATAATTAAAACAAACTAATAATATTTTTGAGTCGGTTTTCTTTCAAAATAATAACAGCAATTCAGTGTTTAAATTAATTATAATTATTATTATAGTTTTCTAATTAATTTTAAATTAATGTTCCAAAAACAAATACTATTTTACATTATAATTTTTCACAAAATAATATCATAATATGAATATATGTATTTGATTATTTTTATAAAAATACTATTAAATAATTTGAATAAAAAATTCATTTTTTATCAAAATGTTATTTAATAAAATATTTTAAATGAATAAAAACAATATATATTGACTATTTTATTAAAATAATAAATTATTTTATGAATATATTCGCTCTTAATATTTTAATATATTATAATAATTATTTAATCCAACATAATTAATAATATTAATATACGAATACTTTGGTTTTATAAATTTTGATTTTCACAAAAAATAATATGCATATGTGTGTGTGTGTGTGTGTGAAATTATAATGAACTATGATTAAATTATTATTACTTTTATAAGTTTTTAATTATGTAAATATTTATATAAATAGTTTTTTATTTTAAAAATTATATAAATAATAATATTGATATAATAAAAATGGAAAATCGTGATTTTGTGTATTTTTTTAGGGTTCCGATTTGGGGATCTCGTTTGAGGGATAAGTTCGAGCATGAGGGGGGTTCCACTAAGCGTGGGCGATATAGGTCAAGATTCATGAAGTAGGGGACCTTGAGTAGTGGTTGAGGTAGAGGCTTTGTGAGGTGCGTTCGAGGCTTAAAGCTCAATCGAAAGGGGATAATGGGGTGCAATCATCAGTGGTTTTGTCTGGACACCAGTGTAATGACCCAAAAATTTATCAATGAAATTTCTCCCTTATTGTAGTAATTTCATAATCACATAAAATCACATTATGAAACATAATGCCACATCATGCTTAAATGAACTACTATTTGACCTTTAAACATAAATTTTCCACTTTTATGTTTTGAATTTTGAAAATATGACATACACGGTTGTGATCAGTAAGATGTTTGGAGTCCGATAGGGAAAACATAATTTTGGTGAATAGTAACATACTCTTATGAATATTAATTTTAGCTTTATGAATAGTAATATGACCCTTGTGAATATTAAATCATCCAAGTGAATAAGAACCTTACCAATGATAGTATAAATTAATTTTATCCATCCTATAAGTAAGATATGATATAATTACATTATAGTGTTGGTATTTTTATAATTCATGAATATTTAATGATTAATTTAATAATTTAAAAGAAATTTTATTTTCAAAAAATGTATTTATAAAATATTATTTAGATGTCTTATGATGATACGATAATTTTATGAGACCTTAGTTAATTTTACAAAGTGTTAGAAAAGCAGTGTTTAATTTTAAAATGTATATTTTTCAAGTAATTTATGATTTTGATTAAAAATTAAATTAATAATATTAATAAAATTATTTTCTTAAAATAGAGTTCATTTTTTAATTCTACACATTAAAAAATGGTTAGAGTGAATTTTTTGGATTTTTCTAAAATACTTGAATTTTGTGAACAGTGAAATTCGCAAATTTAAAAAAATATGCTAAATAAATGAATTTATGCATCATGCTTGGGTCATGGATGATATAAAAGGATAGTGGTTTGATCTCACATGAACTTATTACTATTTTTAGTAACAATAATCCTCCCTATTTCTTGTCTTTTGGTGAAATAATAAATTAATTAATATGATATTGAGAAAACCCATCTCCCCTCCACTATAAATAACACCCCTCACAACCTCATTTAGTCACACCTATCAAGCCTTGTTACAACTCCAAATTCTGCTAAAATTTATTCCCAAGATCCTCTCCCATTTCCATCATCCCTTGGTCTCATAAAAATACCAAAACCTCTCCCCTAAATAGGCTCTCAAAGAAGATATATTCAAGAGGTAATTTCTATCTCTCTTTTCTTTCAAATTCCTTTCAAATTCCTTTCAAATTTCATTTCTTTTCTTCTCTTATCCTCAACTTATCTTATCCAAATTTCATGATAACTCTAGTATGGTTTATATACTAGTATTATATCATATAAATGGAATGTTATTCATTATAAACCTCCCTCCCTCTCTTTTTTTATAAAAATGAAATTGTTTCCCATGATTTGTTAATTTACCTACATCATGGGCGATACACTTCCATTTTACTTAAACTCCTTCAAGGATATCAATAAAACCATTTAATGTTTGAAAAAATATTGAAATATTTATTTTCTAACCCCTTTTATGTTCTGTAAACAACTTTTATACATAAATCTAAATGATAAAACAAAACATGTTCATTGTGATCCAAAAACCGCCCAAATTAACCTAAAACAATCATCATTAAATTTCAACTAACGATTAATTCACATATAATATAACATAATTAATTAAAAGATAATTTAAACTGATTTAAGATCATTAATAACATGTAATATCAATTTTGGATGTTTATCCACGTTCTACATGAACTTCCATTCATGGGTACAAGTGAATCGTTCTTGAAAACTAAGAAAAAGAACACTCCCTAACAATAACTTTAAACTCTATAACTCATCCAAAGGCCCATAAAAGAACATAATAAAACAATTATTAATAATTTTAATGTATAAAATGTTCTTAAACTTTTAATTAATGAATCTAATGTCATTATATAGTACATTAATGTGAAGCAAGTGTTCGGACACAAGGTAAGGGGAATTCTCGAACCCAACTTTCTTTCTTCGAGTTTTCCCTATTTAACTATATTTTCAGTATGGTTATTACTTAAAAATAATTTATTCATAATTATCTAAAATTTTATGGGATATAAATGTTTTACACTAGATTTTATGTAAAACTTAATGTTTTTCAAAGGAACTCTTCTTTCAAAAACACACCTTCTACTTCTCACTCAAGGTTTATGGTTCTATGTCAAGAATGTTATTCCCTGTTTATTTTGGGAACCTAATGTTTATGAATTTATGATTCATTAAATGAAACACATTTAATTTACATGGGTTATTTATGTCCAATATTGATATATGTTCTATGTGGAATGCATGATAATAATAATGTTATGATGTAACAGATGCGCTCGGAATTATACTGTGCAATGTAAATGTAATGATGTGACGAGTTCACTCAGAATTATATAAATTTCCAATGAATTGGTTAAAGTGATGAATATCATGAGTTAAAGTGAATTATGCATGAACATGATTCTATATTCGTTCACAACTATGTGTGGTAGTTGACCACTAAGACATGATGTTTCATTTTTAGGCATTGCCACATTACTCTTTTCTTAATGTTTCCTATCATGATTATAATCCTATGCCAATGTTATGATGATAATGATTATGCTCATCCCATGTTATGTTTTTTCATGTTATTATCTATCCTTTTACTGGGATCTTATCTCACCCCTTTTTGATGTATATCCTTAGTTGACTACATGTACTAAGGAGAATTCAAGGGCCAATAAGAAGCTAGAGAAGAAGGAATTAAATAAATTTTTATGTTTATGTTGTAAAAGTTATGCATGGTCCTAGTTTTCCCAAGAAACTAAACCTTTAGATCCTCATGGTGTAATATTTTTATGTTTTATATCTTTAAAATGGATGTAAAAGTAATGTAAGAAAATTAGGGTCGCTATAGTTGATATTAGAGGCACTCTTTAGTTAATTTGGGAATTAGGATTAGAGAACCTTAGTCAAAACCTTGGTTTGAGTCTAAGTATATGTAATCACACAAGAATATTTTCTAAACATAGAGATACCATAATATATTCTTTTAGTGTTAATTGAAAAAAGGAAGAAATTATTTATTCATGACTTGTTGACTTATGTTTGTTATAACATTTTCTATTTTAGAAAATGGTGGGAACATGGAAAAAACCAGGCCAACAACCTGTGCAAGGGCCAATGAAATGATTTCCAAAATGAAATTAGCAATGCATTGATAGGTGGATTTCAAAACTTCATGTAAATTCTTACCCAGTTGTCTCAAGTTATGAACAATATCCTGAATAATGTGGAACAACATCCTTTACCTAAGAGGGATCAACTAGCTATTGAGTGTTTTATGAGGCAACGACCACTGATGTTTAGTGGATCTTCTAATCCACTAGTTTCGAAATAGTTGGTCAACTCTATGGAGAATATCTTTTCTATACTTCACTATTCTGAGATGGAGAAGTTGAATCTATCTGTTTATCATCAATATAGAGAGGCTAATCAATAGTGGTCTTTGATTAAGAATACCAAGTCGGCTAAAGAAATTAAAGAGATGGAATGGGAAGACTTTAAGATCATGTTTCTTAACAAGTATTTCCTAAGAAATATTTGTACAAATATGGATAGAGAATTCATAGAGCTCAAGAAAAAGGAAGTAGAATCTATCATGGCCTATGAAGAAAATTTCACAAGTATTTCTAGGTACACTTAGGGTTTTTTTATCAATAATGATAGCAAAATTGATAGATTCTTTAGTGGGTTAAAACCACACCTTAGAAAGGATCTTACAATTTGAGACTTTGAGAGTTATGAAGAATTTGTTCTATGTTCTCTCAAAGTAGATATGAAGTTTGGAGAATAGTCCCATGGATATGGTGATAAGAAAAAAAAGGTGGGTTTTCAAGCTAGAGGATCTAATGATAAAGGAGGGAAGAAAACTCAACCACACACATGCCAAAAATGTGGGAAGAAGCATCATGGGAATTTACTTAAAGGGGTGGGGAAATGTTTCAAGTGGGGTTGAGAAGTCCACCATGCTCAATAGTGTTGAAAAGAAATGAGAAGGAAGGAGAATGTGGTGGATGAAAGAAGAGCACCACCCATGGTCCAATGCTACAACTGTAGGTAGAAAGGGAATTGTGAAAGCCAGTGCACTAAACCTTGATCCCTTGAGGGTAGTCATCATTAGCATCCACCAAATCCAAACAAAAAATGGAAGGCGTATTCCATCACTAATGCATAAGTAGAGTGAGAAAATGAATTCATACAAGGTACACTTCCTATTCACTCAATAATGGAAAATTTATTATTTGATTATAGTTCTATGAAATCCTTTATATCACACAAGTTTGATAGATCTATTTAATTGAAGCCTTGAAACCATAAAGTAGAGATATATGTAAAAATACCAAGTGGTGAAATCATTACAACCTAAGTGTTGGACTCTTCTCATGTTGGCGTATGTGGTAAGATTCTTCAAGAGAATATCTTGATACTACCCTTGGTTTAATTCGACACTATAATGGGAATGAATTAGCTCTTAATATTTAGATAACATATCAACTATCGGGAAAAGGAAATATATTTTCATATTCTGAATTGTCCCATGCTCCTGTACAAATTCAAGGAATATCATGAATCTCCTTTGAAAAATTCTTCAACGGTGTGGGTGTTGATTCCCTATGAAGAGACATACCTCTCTCAAATGGTTGAGTCAAAGGAAAGTGTCAACCTAGAAGAAATATCCATCATGAGGGAATACGGTGATGTATTTCCTGAAGAGTTACACATACTTCCCCCAAACTGTGAACTTACCTTGATAAATTTTTGGTAGTGTTTATTGATAATATTCTCATCTACTCCAAGAGAAAGGAGGAACATAAATAAAATCTAATACTTTTGTTGGAGACATTGAGAAATGATAATTTGTGTGCCAAGTTTAGTAAGTGTGAATTTTGGATGAAGCAAGTCACGTTTTTGGGACATGTGATCACAAGTGAGGGAATTTATGTGGACCATTCAAAAACCAAGGTGATTAAGGAATGGATCAGACCCTCAAGTGTCATAGAAATCCACAGTTTTCTTGGATTTTCTGGGTACTACTGATGTTTTTTGAGAAATTTCTCATGATTGTCAACCCTTCTAACTAAGTTAACAAGGAAAGGGGTAAAGTATTACTGGACAGAAGAATGTGAGGAAGGCTTCAAGGAGATAAAGAGAAGGCTGATCACTGTACCTAAACTCACATTACTAAAAAGTGGAGAAATTTTTATGATATACATGGATGCTTCTAATAAATTCTTGGGTTGTGTACTCATGAAAAATGATAATTTGATAGCCTATGACTCATGGAAGTTGAATATCCATGAGAAGAACTACCTGATACATGATCTAGAGCTAACAGCTATGATTTTTTTCCTTGACAATCTGGCGGCACTACCTCTATAGTCACAAGTGTGACATATATACTAATCACAAGAGTCTAAATTATATATTCACACAAAAGGAATTCAACATGAATCAAAGTATATTGTTAGAGACAATCAAATATTATGATTTCTCTATTCACTATCATCCTGGAAAGGTGAACAAGGTAGCTGATTCTCTAAGCAAAAAAGAACCTGCTACTCTATCCATGATATGGATTGATAAAGACCCTATCTTTATGGACATGAAAAGTATAGATTTTTAAATAATAATGTCAGGTAATATATCCAACCTTTCCCAAATAATTTCCCAACCATCTATCCAAGAGAAGATTAAGGAGGCACAAAGGAATGATCTGAAGTTACAAAAGAAGGTGAATTCAGTAAAGGAAGAGAAGTTGAAAGAGTTCCATATCGACGATGATGGTTTGATTTGGTTTGGAATGTGGATTTGTGTTCCTTCATCACCTGGGATAAAAAAGGATCTATTGGAAAATGCACATAGCTAAAATTTCTCAATCCATCCTGGTAGCACCAAGATGTACCTAGATCTTTGAGAACACTTCTAGTAAGATAACAAGAAGAAGGAGATTGCAGAATATATCTCAAGGTGTCTGATATGTTAGAATGTTAAAGTAGAGCGAGAAAAGTCTAAAGGGATGATGCAACCATTGACTATACCCATGTGGAAATGGGAGAATTTCACTATGGAATTTTCCATGGATCTCTCGAAGACATCCAAAGGAAATAATGTGATATGGGTTATGGTGGACCGACTCACCAAGGCTACCCACTTTATCACTATTTGGGAAGGTCTCTTGCTTGAACAAAATGTGAAGATATATGTGAAGGAAGTGGTGAGACTGCATGGGGTTCCACTCTTGATTGTCTCTAATCATGATATAAGGTTCACATCTAAATTCTGGAGAAGTCTTCAATATTCCTTGAGTACTGAATTGAATTTCAGCATGACCTATCACACCCAAACTACTGGCTAATATGAAAGGACTATTCAAATGCTCAAAGATATGTTAAGAGTTTATTTTTTATAATTTAAAGGTGGATGGGGTCAGCATCTCCCATTGGTTCAGTTATCATACAACAATATCTTCCATTCGAGTATTCAGATTTCTCCATAAGAAGATCTATATGGAAAGTGATGTAGAACTCTAACCTGTTGGGATAAAGTTGGAGAAAGAAAGCTACTTGGACCTAATCTTGTGCAAGAGATGACAGAGAAGTTTCAAGTCATCTAGAAACATATCAAAGCTGATCAGAGTCGGCAAAAGATCTACGCTGAAAATCGTCGAAGGGACTTAGATTTCAACATTAGAGATAAAGTATTCCTTTAGATATCTCCATGGAATAGAGTCATGCAATTTGGAAATAAAGGAAAGATAATCCCAAGGTACATTGTCCCCTTTGAGATCCTTGACCGTATAGGAGTTGTGGCCCATCATCTTTCACTTCTACCAAATATGGCTAAATTTCATGATGTGTTTCACATATCACTCCTGAAGAAGTACATACCAAATCCCTCACATGTACTGAACTTAGAGGTGGTACAGTTGGAAGATTCTCTCTCTTATGAAGAGAATCCGGTAAAGATTCTGGACCTAATAGATAAGGTTCTATGCAACAAGAAAACCCACCTTATCAAAGTGTTGTGGAGGAACCATAAGTATGAAGAAGCAACTTTGGAACTAGAGGATGTAATTAAAGAGAAGTACCCTTGCCTGTTTATGTAAAATTAAATTTTGAGGGTGAAATTCCAAAAGGGGGGAAGAATGTAATGAACCAACTTTTATCAATGAAATATCTCCGTTCTTGTGGTAATTTCATAATCACATGACATCACATTAGGAAACACAATGCCACATCATGCTTAAATGAACTAATATGTGACCTTTAAACATAAATTTTCCACTTTTGTATTTTGAATTTTTAAAATCTGACATACACGATTGCAATCAGTAAGATGTTTGGAGTCTGATATGACAAACTAAATTTTTGGTGAATATTAAAATACCCTTATGAATTGTAAGGTTACCCTTATGAATAGTAATATAACCCTTATGAATATTAAATCATCTAAGTTAATAGGAACCTTACCAATGATAGTATAAATAAAATTTATCCATCTTATAAGTGACAATATGATATAATTACATTATAGTGTTGGTATTTTTATAAGTCATGAATATTTAATGATTAATTTTATAATTTAAAAGAAATTTATTTTCATAAAATGTATTCATAAACTATTATTTATATTTCTTAGGATTATATGATAATTTTATGAGACCTTAAGTAACTTTTCAAAGTGTTAGAAAAACAGTTTTTAATTTTAAAATTTTTATTTTTCAAGTAAATTATGATTTTGATTAAAAATTAAATTAATAATATCTAGAAATTTATTTTCATAAAATGGAGTTAATTTTTAAATTCTACATTTCGAAAAATGGTTATGGTGAAGTTTTGGTATTTTTCTAAAATACTTGAATTTTTTGTGAATAGTGAAATTTGATAATTTACAAAATTTGCTGAATAAATGAATTTCGACATCATGATTGAGTCATGGATAATGTAAATCGAAATTGGTTATATATCACATGAACTTATTAATATTTTTATTCATAATAATCCTCACAATTTCTTATCTTGTGCAGAAATAATAAATTAAGGAATATAATATTTAGAAAACTCATCTCCCCTCCAATATAAATACCACCCCTCACAACCTCATTTACTCAAACCTCTCAATCCTTGTTCCTAATCCAAATTCTACTAAAATATCTTCCCAATATCCTCCCCCACTTCCATCAGATCTATGTCTCATAAAAAGACCAAAACCTCTCCCCTAAAGTGGCTCTCAAAGAAGATATATTCAAGAGGTAATTTCTATCTCTCTTTTCTTTCAATTTCCTTTCAAATTTCATTTATTTTCTTCTCTTATCCTCAACTTCTATCATAAAAATGTCATGATAAGTACATTATTATTGATATACTGTAATTATATCATTTTAATGTAATATTATTCATTATATACCTCCCTCCCACTCTTTGTTTATAAAAATGAAATTGTTTCCTATGATGTGTTAATTTACCTATATCATGGGTGATGCACTTCTATTTTCCTTCAAATCCTTAAAATATGTAAATAAAACCATTAAATGGATGAAAAAATGTTATAATATTTATGTTTTAACCCCTTTAATGTTTTATAAACAACTTTTATACATAAAACTAAATGATAAAACAAAACTTGTTCGTTGAGATCCAAAAACTGCCCAAATTAACCTAAAACGATCATCATTAAATTTTAACTACTAAGTCATCCACATGGTATATAAAATAATTCATTAAAAGATAATTTAAACTAATGTAAGATCATTAATAACATTTAATACCATTTCTGTATGTTTATCCATGTTCTACATGAACTTCCATTCATGTGTACAAGTGAATCGTTTATGAAAACTAAGAAAAAGAACACTCCCAAACAATGAATTTAAACTCTAAAACTCATCCAAAGTCCCATAAAATAAAATAATAAAAAAATAATGAATCATTATAATGTATAAAATGTTATATAATTGTTAATTAATGAATCTAATGTCATTATATAAAACATTAAAGTGAAGCAAGCATTCGGACACAAGGTAAGGGTAATTCTCGAACCCAACATTCTTTCTTCAGGTTTTTCCTCTTTCACTCCACTTTCAGTATGTTTATTCCTTAAAAATAATTTATTCATCATTATATAACATTTTTTAGGATATACATGTTTTCCATTGGAATTTATGTCAAACATAGTGTTTTCCAAAAGAACTCTTCTTTCCAAAATACACCATTTACTTCTCACTCAAGGTTGATGATTCTATGTCAAGAATATTATTCCATATTTATTTTTGAAACATAATTTTTATGAATGTATGATTTATGAAATGAAACCCATTTTATTTCCATGGGTTATTTATTTCCAAGATTGATATATGTTCTATGTGGCATACATGATAATGATAATGTTATGATGTGACGGGTGCACCTGAAATTATACAGTGCAATGTAAATGAAATGATGTGACGGGTGCACCCAGAATTATATAGAGCTAAAATTTATTGGGTAAATTTATTAATATCATGAGTTAAAGTGAATTATCCATGAACATGATGCTATATGTTTTCAAAACTATGTGTGATAGTTGAACACTAATACAAGATGTTCCATTTTTATGCATTTCCAAATTCCACGTCTCTTCTTAATGTTTCCTCTCATGATTAAGATAATATTCCTATATTATTATGATAATGATTATGATAATCCCATGTTATGTTGTTTCATGTTCTTATCTATCCTATTACTGGTCTTTAGATCACCCCTTTTTTGATGTATATCCTCAGGTGACTACATGTACTAAAGAGAATTCAAGGGCCAATAAGAAGCTGGAGAAGAAAGAATTAGATAAAATTTTTTGTTTATGTTGTAAAATTTATGTATGGTCCTATTTTTTCCAGGAAAATAAACCTTTGGATACTTTTTTTGTAATATTTTTATGTTGTATATCATTAAAATGATGTAAAAGTAATGTAAGAAAAGCAGGGTTGCTATAGTCGGTGAGGGTTCGAACCATGTGAGGGTGGTCTAAGAATTGTCAAGGTGGTCCATTCATAGTTATGGTATTTGAATCACATGGAAATACATATTTGAGGGTATCATAATTACTTTGAACTAGAAAGGTAATTGTTCGGTTTATTTTGTAGGTTTTGAATCTTCCTCATCACAACAATAGTTGTCTATTTCTTCACTATTTTCTACCTCGATTATTAGATGTTGTTCCTTGTCGATGAATTTTTTTGTTTGGTATAATTTATACACTAATCCTCTATTTTTTTTCTTTATCAATTGTTATTTAATTTACTTTTGGATTTTTAGAAAATCAATTTGGTCTGTAGATGTCTTATTCATGTGTCCTATTGTAGTTATTTTGATCTCTCAATGTATTATGCTTTTTTGCACTTTCTATCTACATCGACAGCCTCATATTGATCCAAAAGATGTGAGTGTCACTATATGAATAGTATAATTATGGCTATAAAATCCTTATTTCAATGTGAAAACGAAATTGGAAAACCTAATTTCATTCCATGTCCTAAGCATGAAGATGGCCTCCTCATAGTGTGCTTTTCAAGTAAGGGATTTATTATTTTCAAATTTATTTTCCAAGGGTTTATATTTATGATTTATTCTAATAATTTTATTTTGAAAACTATATTTCTTATGTACATAAGAGATTATTTTTTTAATGAATCAAATTTTTAGTTTGAAAATATTATTAGAGTTTTGAATTTTTAAGGGTTGTTTTTATTAAAGTTTTGTTTAAATATGATTTTAATTTATAATTATTTGTATTATAAATTTCATGGTATATATACATATGACTATTATGGGAAATTCAAGTTCTTTTTATAATTTTAATATATGATTATATTTATAAGTAATTTTAAGTTTATGATTGTTACATATTTAATCATTATACCATGATCATTTATTTCAAAAAATTATGAAATTATTATATTAAAGTTATATATGTTTTATTCGATGTTGAAGCACAATTTTCTTATGGATTAAAGTTTATATATATTAATAAATAAATTATTTTTGATCACTATTTAAGATATTAAAATTTATGAATTTAAAATTCTATGAATCATAAATCATGTTATATGCATGTCATTCATAATCATTGACATTTGTCCATAATCAAGATTATTCATGACATTACGCACATAATACATGCAAGAATGTTCATTGAATTAATTTTCCACAGGATTTTATGTCAAACATAGTGTTCATTAAGGAATTATTCCATTTTGTAGTTTCACTTTCAAGATTGACCAAGAAGGGTTTCATGTTTAAGTGGTCTGAGGCATACAAGAATTCTTTTCAAGAGTTAAAGAAGCAGTTGACTACCACACCAATTCTGATCTTACCTAATCTGTAAAAAATTACGCCTTGTTCTGTGACATGTCTAGTGTTAAACTTGGGGTAGTGTTGATGAAATATGATCAATTTATTTCATACGGTTCAATGTAGTTGAGGCCTCATGAAAGAAACTACCCCACTCGTGATCTTGAGTTTTCCACAATGGTCTACGCCTTGAAATGTTGGAAGAATTACTTATTGGGGGAATGGTTTATGATGTATACAGATTATAAAATCCATAAATACATCTTCTCATAGTGTGATTTGAATCTTCAGTAGCAAAATGGTTTGAGTACCTGCAATCCTTTGAAATTGAGCTAGTTTACACACCAGGAATGGGGAACAATGTTATCAATGATATGAACTAGAATACTCAAAATCAAGTGGTTTAGTAATTTAGTTCCAAGTTTATAATGATGGAATTGTTTTTTGGGATGCATCTGTAGGTGTATGATGGGAAGGGGAAAGTGACCATTGCATCCATGGCAGTTGAGTCCACACTGTTGGGCCAGATCAAGGAGAGGCGGCTTGAGGATCCAGGAATTATAGCTATGAGGGAAAGTCTTAAAGGTGGGGAGTCACCTTCTGGTTGGACTATTTTGGATTATGGGGTTTTTGTGTTTGTGGTCATGTGGTTGTACCATCTTGTATGTGGGAAGAGTTTATGCATGAGTGTCATGCATCATGGTGAGCGGTGCACCCTGGTTTGACAAAAATGTATTGTGACCTTCGTAGGCTATATTGGTGGTAGGGGATGAAGAAGGAGGTTGTGGGTTTCATCATGTGTTGCCTTACCTATCGGTTAGTTAAGGTCGAGCATTAGTAGTTGGGTGGTTTTTTGGGTCTATTTCCTATTCTATAATAGAAATCGTATGACGTGATGATGGATTTCATTGTAGTATTTCTGAGGATGCCTTAAAAGAATGATGTGATATGGGCAGTCATTGACCGATTAACTAAGGTGGATCATTTCTTTTTGATTACAGAGACCTTAACCATGGATCAGTTGGGATACATGTATGTTTTAGAGATAATAATATTACACAAGGTTCCAAAAACCACAGTTCTATATCATGATCCTCATTTTTCATTGCGCTTCTGTTGTGTTGGTTATAGGCTGGGGAATCAGAGTTGTTGGGACCAAGTATTGTATAGGAAAGGTCAGATCAGATTCATTTTATTTGGAATCACATGGAAACTGAAAATATTTGTAAGAAATATTATTCAGATCAGTTTTTTATACCGCTTGAGTTTTTTGGTGGGTGATCGAGTGTTTCTTTGGCTATCGCCTAGGTTGGGTCACTGTCAAATTTGGAAGTAGGGTAAGTTGGAACCCAGGTACATGGGTCCTTTTTTATATTATGGATAGGTTTGTAATTATGATGTACCAATTGGATCTTCCATAGTGGTATAGTGCAATGCACAGTTTTTTCGTGTTCACAGCTTCGGCAATATCACCCTGGTCCATCTCATGTGATTGATGTTGAGGATTTAGATCTTGAGGCCAATGCATCCTTTCAGGAGCATCTGGTTTGTATTGTGGACCATAGTGAGAAAGTATTTTAGTTAAATATTGTACCCTTGGTTAGAGTCATATGGTATCACAGTGATGTTCAGGAAGAAACTAGGGAGAGGGGGTTGGATGTGTGGGCGCTGTGGCCTGGTCTCTTTTCTTTGGAAGCTCAGCGATGCTTGGGAGTGTGGTTCGATGACAATCCATTTTAAGGTGGGTAGGTTGTGAGATCATAGACTTCATATAGGTATTTCTTGGTTTAAATTTTGATTTAATATATTAATTTTGGTTAATGTAATGTTTATCAGATGAATAAGGAGGCTCGGGGGAGTATTGGGGTAACATCCCAGACCCAGATGCCACCCGAAATGGTTCCCCGAACCTGGTTAGTCACATAGCCTCAAGTGCATATCCCCAAACTCCATAGGCTATTGACTAGCAGAGATGTCCTAGGTGACTTAGTGGGGAGACTATTCCCTTATTACCAGAGTATCATAGTGTAATTCAAATATATATTCAATAGAGAAAGGAAAATAGATAATAGACAACTAAAAGTAAGACACGACAGGATTTTATATCAATAACTAGAAGCGTATCATATACAAAAATGATGCATATGGTACAAATATCTAGAAATAATCCATAATAGAACATGTAAATACAATACAATTATCCTAAAAAGAACAAAATACCAAAACGGTATCACAGCATCGCAAGCCTCAGCTTGGTTCTATTCTCTCCTCCTCCAAAACCACAATCAATAACCTGTACTAATGCGATTTACCCTATCATGACCTGCAACCATATAATATGTTTGCATCCCCAAGGAGACCCAAACAGGGTGTGAGATAAACATCTCAGTAAGCAACCACCCAAGTCTAAATAATTCTAACAACAATTCTAAAAAAGTGCTAGAAAGTGTAAACAACCAGTAAGGTACGTGTGTATGCCCCTGGCATAAGTATACTATAACACGTAAACCAAACAGCCCTTAAGGCTACCTACAAAATAGAGTCTAATCCTAAAAAGTCATCTATCACAAGTATACAAGAAAGTCACATGGACACAACGTCTATCCATCTGTATTTGTAACCCACACCTATGCTATGTAAATAAATCTAGTATTCCACGTCCACGTTGTATAGTGAAGTTTAGACCCCAAGGGCCAGATCTAAGGTGTCAGCAGACCAAGTCATCCAAGTAATAATTCTATAACACAGAGGGATGGATCCAAGGATCATATCCAAGGCATCCCATAGAGTCCCATGGGCACCCCTAGTCGAAACTCATTTAGGAACTTTTTGGGGTCCTAGGAGCATGGAAATAGCATGTCGTATGCAAGCCCAATCAAGCCAGATCCATGGGGTAGCAAGGCCTAAGGCATCCAAAAGAATCAAGACCCAAGGGGAAGAGTCAACCCAAGGTGTCAACTACTATGTTTCAGATCACTGGAGAGTAGTCCAAGGAATCTATTAAACCATTCATTCAAGCATTCAAGCATTAAAAATTAACATTCATAAACATATGAGTATAACCACTCACATAAACAAGAACAATCCATGAGTATACCCACTCATGCAAACCATTTATCAAGAATATTGGCCTACCCTCTCATATAAAGAATTTAATGGGACATTAGTCATTTAATATAGGTATACCTACCCATATTATCCTTTTAACATGCCAAACTATCAAAATAGACAAGGCATAACATGATATTCATTAAGCAAGGAGGCAGTACATCCCCTAAACAAGATGGTTATGATATAAAATCATTACAAGGATTCCTATAACTAGGAAAGCACAAGAACACACCCATTGGGTGGTTTTAACAAGCATAAACAAGGTATTTCCTTAAGGTGCACCCCTCATGTGACCTCAAAACAAGAAATGCGTGCAACATACCTAAACATAACCCATGGTCAACCTCACTAGGTCCAACTATAGCTACTAAAAGATACTCTCTGAAAAAAGAGACCTCACCGGAAAGTCCGATGGATGAAGAAATGTTTGAATACCCGAAAAAACACCAATAAAAGTCGAAAGATGGTATAGACCACCTACCTCGCCTCGGTAGAAGACAACTTGTCCAGTATCAAGTCTTGATTCATGTTGGTTTGGAAGAAATATGAATAGAAAACGAAGAAAATAATATTAGGGCATATGAGCCTAAATAAAAATACTATAGTCATTGTTCTGAAGAATCAAGAATGACCAAAAAGGAATCGGGGACTTACCGTTTCGGATCCGATGAGACGATCGGTGATCAAAACAAAAGTTGGACGAAGAGTAAGGCTCAAATCCTATGTTAGGTGCCTCAAGGGAGATATATGGGAGTTTGATGTCTATACTAGGAGAGAAACCCAAATGGGTTTAAAAATAAACATAAGTTTTTAATTAAAAAAATTAAAAAAAAAACAACACAGTTGGGTTGCACGGTTTATCCACATGGTTTCCCAAACCGTGAAGAAACTGTGCACACCTCACTACCTAGAAGGGGAACCTCGTAGGGTTACCCTACACAATTTTACTAACTGTGTGAGAATTGTGCAGAAGTTATCTACCCAAAAATCTTCACTTTTCAAACCTCTCGCACGGTTTAGACTAACCGTGCGCAGGCCGTGTGCAAACCGTGTTCCATGGTATTTTCAGCCCAAAACTCAGTTCCGACCTCTGAAAAAGCCTCAGACACCTCCAAAACACCTATGATCAAGTTAAGAATTCATATAAGGACATAACAAGACATTTAAACCGAAAATAAAAGGATCTTTACCTCATACGAAAACCCAGGTTATTACAATCTCCCCCCCTTATAGAAATTTGTCCCCAAATTTCTTTCTGGTAGGTGTTCAAGATTCGTCTGAGAATAACTCTTGCCACTGAACACGTACATAGGCCTCTCTCTCTCTCCCAAGTCTCATCTGGTAAAAATTCATGCTGCCATAGCACCCATACTAGAGAAACGGACCGGCCTCAATGAACTTTCGTGCTCCTGTCAATGATTCGAATCAAATGCTCCTCAAAGGATGCATCTACCTGAAGCTCAACCTACTCAGGCTGAAAAAGGTGAGACAGATCTGAGTGATAGTGGCATAAATGAGATACATGGAAGACGTCTTGCATGGATCAGTAACTCTAAAGTAACTGCAACTGATAGGCAACTGACCCGACTCTTTCTAGAATCTCGAACGGCCCGACATATCTCGGTGAAAGTTTACCATATCTCCTGATCCGCCTATGTCCCAACCTCATTGAAACATGTATGGAAACATGGTCCTAGACCTCAAACTCTAGAGATCATCTACATTGATTGGCGTATGATTTCTGACAATATTTTGTAGTAACCATCGGCTTCTGAATCCACTAGACCTGCTCAGAAGTCTCCTGCATGAGACGCAATCCCAATAAAGTTGCCTCTCCTACCTCTAACCATCACAGGGGAGAATGGAATGGCTTACCGTATAAAGCCTCATAATGTTCCATCTGTATCTTCACCTGATAACTATTATTTTAGGAAAACTCAACCAAGAGAATGTCCCTCTTCCAAGAGCCCCCAAAACCCAAGATGCATGCTCGCAGCAT
This sequence comes from Viscum album, assembly GCA_963277665.1. Lineage (NCBI taxonomy): Eukaryota > Viridiplantae > Streptophyta > Magnoliopsida > Santalales > Viscaceae > Viscum > Viscum album. The sequence continues at coordinate 1,826,447,381 of OY728119.1, read as the reverse complement.
GTCCTCTAGCACCTGTATCGTACGCTCTGATTGTACATCAGTCTGAGGGTGGTATATTGTGCTCAGAATCACCTGTGTACCCAGAACCCTTTGAAAACTCTACCAAAAACAAGACATAAAGTGGGAATCCCAATATGAAATGATAGTGTGCGGGACCCCATAAAGTCATAGCACCTCTCGGATGTACAACTTTACAAGATCATCAACACTGAAGGTCTACTTGATTGGTAAAAAATGTATGACCTTCAAAAGACTATTAGTAATAACCCACACAGAATCATTACCTCATGGGAAACTCAGAAAACCCATAATGAAATCTATCATGACATCATCCCATTTCTACTCTGGGATAGGTAACTACTTTAAAATACCAACTACCCACTGATGTTCCACCTTCACCTTCTAATAGGTGGAACACCTAGTAACAAAACCAGATACATCTCTCTTCATTATTAGCCACCATTACTGATGGCACAAGTCACGGTACATCATGGTAACCCCAGGATGCACTGCCCAAGCTAAATCATGAAACTCCTACATCAAATCCTCACATATACCCACTGTAACCCACACACGTCGATGTATATGCAAGGTCTCATCATCACCTACCATACAACCAAGAGGAGGGTCCTCACCTGCCACAGATTCTTGTAGAACTAGGCCTTCTGAATCTGATAGCTTATTTATCCTAACTCTGTCCAACAGGGTAGAGGTAACAGCTAAGGATGAAAAAAAGTCTTCCCTATCTATCATGTACCTCCAGATGCATCTCAGAAAACAACGCCATAATCTTCCACTCACTACTAGCCTTTTGAACTACCTATATCTGAGCCCTCTTTCTTGGTGCATCAGCCACTACATTACCCTTTCCATGCGTGTAGGCAAGCTCAATGTCAAAAGACTATAGGTACTCCACCCACCTACTCTTCCACAAATTCAAGTCATGCTACGTAAAGATATACTTGAGGATTTTGTGGTATGTGTACACCACAAAATGATCTCCCCGTAAATAGTGCCTCCAACTGCACAACACATGAACAAATGCAACTAACTTGAGATCATGCATAAGGTAATTCATCTCATTAGGACTCAATTGCCAAGACTTGTATGCCACGACTCAGTCTACCTACATCAGCACTTCCCCCATCCTAATACCTGAAGTGTCATAGTATACTATGTAACTCAGGACCTGCTCTAGTAGTATCAGGATTGGTGCTGATGTCAGCCTCCCTTTCAACTTCTGAAAGGCTGTCTCACAAGATTTTAACCACACAAACTTCACACCCTTCTTATTCAAGCCTATCAACAGTGCTGCTAAGTGTGAGAAAACCTATATAAAACACCTGTAGTAACTAGCTAGCCCAAATAAATTCCATATATCAAAAAATTTATTGGGTTGTTCCCAGGAAACTATAACTTTCACCTTCTCGGGTTCCATTAACACTCATGTCTCCGAGATAATGTGACCCAAGAAGTGAATCTGATCCATCCAAAAGTGGAACTTTGTGAGCTTAGAATATAACTAATACTCTTTCAATGTATTCAAAATGATCTCAAGATGGTTGGCATGGTCGTGTTGATTGTGAGAATACACGAATATATAATCCATGAAAACCACCATAAAAGAATCCAAGTAAAGATGGAACACTTGGTTCATCAGTTCCATAAAAACTATTGGCACATTCATGAGACTGAACGGTATAACCAGATACTCATATAGCTGATACCTACTATGAAAGGTTGTATGAGGTATGTCTTCAGGTCGAACCTGCACCTGGTGATATCCTGACCTCAAGTAGATCTTTGAGAAAACTTGAGCTCCTCGAAGCTGATCAAACAGGTCATCTATATGTGGAAAGGGATATTGGTTTTTAACCGTCATCTAGTTCAGTTTTTGATAATCCACACATAACCTAAGATTTTTGTCTTTATTTACGCAAAAAGGATCAGAGAACCCCATAGAGAAGTATTGGGTCTGATAAACCCATTCATCTCTAAATCCTCTAGCTACCTCTTGAGCTCCTGCAACTCTGTAGTATCCATACTGTAAGGAGTAATGGATACCGGCGTAGATCCTATAACTAGCTCTATGGATAAATAAACCTCTCTCTCAGGAATTAAACTAGAAAATTCATTAGGAAAGACATCCCTGAAGCGCTCTACCATTAGAGGAAAGTCCGCCTGACTCACTCCCTGATCATTCAGAAACAATCTTGCAATCTAGGCTATCATCCTGCCCATCCCATGATGCTTGACTCCATATCTGCTCCCCTTAACATCCCATTCACCCTTGTAAATAAACATTGTACCCTTTGGTGATGTGAAAGTCACCCTCTGTCAATAGAAGTCAACGTATGCTCAATAATCCACGAGCCAATCCATTATGAGAATGAATTCAAACCTTGTAATCTTAAGGACATAAAGATCCCAGATGAAGTGAAACCCTCCAACCTCACAGGGACACTCCATACACTGGTCTATATCACCCATTCTAACTCCCAACAGTGTTTCTAGAATCAAAACTCCCTCAGAAAGCAAAACTGTAGGCCCAAGGCTTTTTACCACTTGTGTAGAGATAAAACTATGAGAGTCACCTATATCGAAAAGAGCAGATGCCATAGTATAAGCTACTAAGATCGTACCTCTCACTGTAGATGGTCCAGGATCCTGATCCTATTGGGTCTATTTCACTGCATAAGTCTAGAATGTATTGTGGCCCTGTGACCCTACCTAGCTACCCTGAGTTGATTCACCCTATTGTCTCTGAGAATATAGTGTTTGGCTACCACAGCCATGACCACCACTTCCCTGTACTAATTGGCCTACACTACTTCATCTCCCAACCTAACGTGGAGCTGAAGAACATGCTTCTGAACCTGACATTGGAGCTGACCCTCTACCACTCACAGCTATAGAGAAGGTCCTGCAAAACCACTGCATGTGCCCCATCCTGATGCAAGTTCGTCACTTAATTAGGTCATGGTCGCACTAATTTTTTATGTGGCCTCACCTACCACACTGATTTCAATACAAAAAGCTTCATACACCCACATCCTGACTTGAACTCACGTCACAAGAAGCCTCAAAATGGTGCTTCCTACCTAAAGATGTATATCCACTGGGGTAAGAAATAGCACTCCCATGTTCTGTACCCCCAAATTCCCTCAGGTTACGCTCCATAATCAATGCCTGATTCACAATCTCAGTGATATAAGGCCACTAGAACACATAAACATAAGATCTTATAGCATTTATGAGACCTTCCTCGAAGCATCTCGCCCTCAATGGCTCATTACTAAGATACATCTGTGAAAAATGAATCATCTCTATAAAGCATTATGAGTATTCCATAACCGTCATTTCACCCTACTCCAAATGTATGAACTCACTAGCCCGCTCTGCTCACAGAGTAGCAGGGTAAAAGTAGTCGTATAAGAAGGTTTGGAACTCATCCTAGCCCAAATTCTGCAACCCATCAGCCTGGTTCAAAACATCGCATCAGCGTGTTGCCGCTCCACATAGCATATAAGTCGCGAGCATGACCCTCCAATTTTGAGGCATCTCCAGATGATCAAAAATCACTAATGTGGTCTCTAGACACGTCTCCACAGCCTGTGGTCTTCCAACCTCTGAAAACATAGAAGGATGCTGCTGCTAGAACACTCGTTTCAGCTCATCCATAGTCAAGGATGGTTGTGATGCTCCTTGTATTATCTAAATATACTGAAAGAAACCCTCGTGGAACTACTCCTTAGTACCTATGTCTGGAACAGCCTCAGGTTCCACAGCTGGAACTATAGGAGGATCATGTGGTAGCCCATGGACCACAGTCTCTAATGTATGTTCATTGCCTCCATTGTGGTGTACCACTAGAGGTTGTCATGGTGGAATGTTTATACAATGACAAACACATGCCTCAGGAAAGAACAACATCAAATCACAAAGCTCAAAAGCATAGGATAGGTCAAAACCCTCCTAGAAACCAAGTCAAACCCACAACCTGCTCCTAAATCCAGGAATATATAAAGAACAGCCAACAAGACACTATAAACTATGCCTCTTTCCCACTCAAAAGTCGGGTCTATTTCAAGTCTCTATTCCCCATTCATGTTCAATTTCCATTTTAAATTTATTTATTCAGGAAATTTTACCAAGGGTTTACCAATCTCTAAATCCATGAGGGCCCATAACACCTCATGAACCCAAAACATGGATCCCATTCAAACCATACATGGAACAAGTTCATTTAACATTTACATTCCATCAGTGCATCATTTCCCAATTCATAAGGACCCATACACCATATGGATTGAAAGATGACGTCAGACCTTTATCTACTACACCCAACTAACACAATAGTTGGCATAGTTATCACCACAACTATCACAACAGCATGTAATATATAATGCATCCTATATGGCATGGCATAATGCATGGAATGTGATTCTAACAAGTGTATATATGATGAATGAGATGTAACACCCTCATCTCATTGGGTTTAAACTAAAATAGAACCCATAATTACATCAATATTAAAATCAAAAATCAAGTGTTTCACCCAATGGTGAAATCAAATCAACTATAATAGTCAAATTCCAGAAAATTAGAACTCAATTTGAGGTAATTTATATTTTTTATGTACATGGGGTAGCTACTCTCAAGCATAGTTTATTATCAAATTCCATTACCTTTGTATACCTGTCTAGTGTCTCCAAACATTAAGACAAACTAGAAAAGAAAACCTAGATCTGATACCACTTTTTAATGTCCTGGACCTAGATGTCACCCGAAATGATGCCTTGAACTTGGTTGGTCACATGGCCTCAAGCGCATCTCCCCAATTTCTAGAGGTTGCTGACTAGAAAATAGGGCCTAGGTGAGTCAGTGGGGAGACTATTCCCTCATTACCAGAGTATCATAGTGGAAGTCAAATATATATTCAATAGTGGAAGTGAAATAAACAGAATAAAACTAAAAGTAAGACAATACTGGAATGTATATCAATAACCAGAAGTGTCTCATATACAAAAAATGATGTATATGGTACCAATATCTACAAAGTATCCAAAATAGAACATGGAAATACAATACAAGTATCCCAAAAATAACAAAAGACCAAAAAGTTATCCCAGCATCGCAAGCCTTAGCTTGGTCCAATGATCTCCTCCTCCAAAGCCACAATCAACAACCTATACTGGGGAGCTTTCCCATACCATCACATGTAACCATATAATCTATTTCGGTCCCCAAGGAGGCCCAAACAGGGTGTGAGATAAACATACCAATAGGCAACCACCCAAGTCTATACAGTTCTAACGGCAATTCTATAAAAGTTCTAGAAAGTGTAAACAACCAATAAGGTAAGTGTGTATTCCCATGGAATAAGTTTATTATAACATGTAAACCAAACAACCATCAAGGATACCTAAAAAAGAGAGTCATCTTCTAACAAAGCATCTATCACAAGTAAACAAGAAAGTCACACGGCCACTCCATACATCCATCTGTATCTTATAACCCACATCCACACTGTATAAAGAAATCAAGTATTCCATGGCCACACTATATAGTGAAAGAAGCATCGCACGACCATGCCATATAGTGAAATGTAGACCCCAAGGGCCAGATTCAAGGTGTCAACAGACCAAGGCATCCAAGTAGTAATTCTAGACCATGTAGGTCCGGATCCAAGGATCATGTCCAAGGAATCCCATCGAGTCCCATGGAAATCCCTAGTGGAAACTTGGTTAGGCACTGGTTGGGGTCCTATGATCATGGTAATAGAAAGTCCTATGAGAGCCCAAGAAATCTAGATCCATGGGGTTGCAAGGCCCGAGGCATCCCACAGAATCAAGACCAAAGGGGAATATTCAACCCAAGGTGTCCACTACCACATTCCAGATCCATGGAGATCAGTCCAATGCATCTATCAAACCATTCATTGAAGCATTCAAGAATTAAAAATTAACATTCATAAACATGTGAGTATACCTACTCACATCAACAATAATGATCCATGAGTATACCCACTCATGAAAAACATTTATCAAGAATATGGGCCTACCCTCCCATATAAACCATTTAACGAGCCATTAGTCATTTTATATAGGTATACACACCCATATTATCCTTTTAACATGCCAAACTATCAAAATAGACAAGGCATAAGATGATATTAATAAAGTAAGGAGGTAGTAAATCTCCTAAACAAGCTACTCAGGCTGTCAAAGCATTAACTGACTTCCTCTAACTAGGAAAGAACAAGCACATACCCATTGGATGGTTTTAATAAGCATAAACAAAGTATTTCTTTAAGGTACACCCCTTAGGTGACATAAAAATGAGAAATGGGTGCCAACTCACCTAAACGGAACATATGGTCCCCCTCACTTGGTCCAAGTACATCTACTAAAAGATAATCGCTCAAAAAACGAGACCTCACCGGAAAGTCCGATGGACAGAGAAATGGATGATCGCCCTAAAAACACCAAGAAAATACAAAAGAAGGTATAGACCACCTACCTCACCTTAGTAGTAGAAAGATCATCCAATATCAAGTATTCATTCGTCCTGGTTTGGAAGAAATCTAAATAATGGATGAATAATGGAATATTAGTGCATATGAGCCTAAATTCAAATAGTGTAGTCATTTTTCTGAAGAATCAAGAATGACAAAAAAGGAATCAAGGACTTATCATTTCAGATCTGATGAGATGATCGGTGATCAGAATGGAAGTCAGACGAAGATTAGGGCTCAAAGCCTATGTTAGGAACCTCACAGAAGAACTACGGGAGGGTGTTTTCCATAGTAGGAGAGAAAATCAAATGGGTTTAAAAAGAAACTTATGTTTTTAATTAAAAAATTAAAAAAATAGCAGGGTCGCATGGTTTATCTGCAAAATTTCCCAAAACGTGCAGAAACTATGCACACCTCACTTACTAGAAGGGGAACCATGCATGGTTACCCCACATGGTTTTACTAACCATGCACAAACCATGCAGAAGTTCTCTATCCAAAAACCTACACTTTTTAGACCTCTCGCATGATTTAGACTAACCATGCACAGGTCATGTGCAAACCGTATGCTAGGGAATTTTCAGCCCAAAACTTGGTTCTAGCCTCCGAACAAGCCCCAGACACCACCAAAACACCTGTGATCAAGTTAAAAATTCATATAAGGCCATAACAAGACATTTAAACCAAAAAGAAAAGGATATGTACCTCGTACGAAAACTCAGGTTCTTATAACTTGGGGTTTGAGACATGAAAGAAAGGGGAATTTGGCCATCCATTGCATATTGCATGATTGGTTCACGGTTAGAGTAAACTATGTGCCCAAACCATGATAGCCAGGAGGAATGGTGAACAATTATCAAAACTATGCATGGGGCGGGCCAAACCATATGGCCCTGGACATAGGCATTTTGCATGGTTGTCACTCAATTGTCCAAACAGTGCATTCCTCCCTAGGTAACTATGTGACTAAGTTCCTCTTGGATATAGGTAGGCACACGGTTTATGCACGGTTGGAAAACCATACAGACAAACCCTATTCCCCATTAAAAAGTGAAAAATTAATAAACTTCCCCCTTGATATTTTTATATTACCACATAATTTCTCCCTTGTTTCTTCCCCTCTCAACCCTAGGAATGAACCAAATCTACACAAGCTTCTCAAGGGTGGTTCTCCTTTGATTCTTGGTCATTTAGAGCATCGTTGGTTGTGAATAAAAGATCTGGGTGAGTCTAATCCTTCCTTTTCTTCTATTTTCTAGATTATGGATTGTAACTTGGGTAATCTTATTCCAAATCCCTAAATCTATCTTTTTCTAGGGGAATATATATTGGGACTTCAAAGGGTGTTTGAATCCAAATTTAAGGCTATGATTAAGAGTGTGTTCATCATCGGGTTTCATTTAGCCGGTCTTTAAGTTATATCCTATAGTTTTATTATATATTTTGGTATGTTTGGTAGTGATATTGTTTCCCTATTGTTTTTCATTTTTTACCTTTAGTAATATTTGATAAAAAATTTTGCTTATACAGGGATTTGAACCCCTCATGTTCCCTATGGGATGAGTTGAGGTTGACTACATCAATTTAGGGCCACCCATGGGGTGTGCTAAAATCCCTGAACATGGAAAATTAAAATGTTGAGTATGAAATTGAATTGTAAAAAAGAATATTTCATGATAAATGTTTTTTCAAGTTTAGTTGGTTCCTAAATGGAAACTAATGTTAGTGATGTATAATCATTAGCATTGGCATAGGGGTAGTTTTGGAAAAATGTTTATACTGGTTAATTAATATAAATTGAATGTGTTAAATGACATGTGAATTGTAATTAAAATATATAAAATGGCTAAAACTTCTGAATTTTGAATTATTATAAAGTGGTTAACGAAAGGGAAATGTTGATTATGCTTAATGGATTAACGATTAATATTGATTTATATGTTAAATAATTATGGTATGTGAATGTATTGTTTCTTGATTATGCTTAGTTTTTGGTATGGTATATATGGTAAATGGATGAATAAGCATGTGCACATATCTTGGTGGTGTGGGGATCCAGTGATGCTTGATACCTATGGTCGAGTTAGATTAATGCTTTAAACCCCTTGGTAGTTGTGGGATCCAGTGATACTTGATACCCATGGGTTGGATTAGACTGATGCTCTAAACCTGACTAATAGAATGAATAGGTTAGGTTGTTTAACTGATGATGTCATCCCCTAATGGTTGTATTATATGAAACTACCTAAAATGATTCTCTAAGGTAAGTGTGATGTAATTGATTGTGAGATGGTTTCCCTATTGAGGTAGGGAACAAGACTCCTTTGCTTCTGTATAGTAATTGAAAGGTCAGGGACTTTGTGTAAATTATATATATATATATTTATTTATTTATAACCCATGGTCCTTGCAAGGAATATGAAATTAGTAATGAAGATAATTTAAGTAATGGAATGAAAATCATGATGAGACTTATTTATGTTGATATTATTAACTATTGGCACTCGATCAATATTTTGTTTATATTTTCATTTATTTACTACATACATGAACTATCTATTTAGAATAGATATTATGTAGATTCCACTGGTGGTGGTCAATTGAGTTTTACTCACACCCTGCTCAGGAGGTCATTAGGTACCCGAGCAGATTTCATGGTTGCAGGTCAGGACAAGGGTAAGTGCCCAATACTAAGGATTTGAGTCGGGATTTGTATATGCATGGATGAGGATCCAGACTTAGAGTCAGTACCCTCTTGGGAGTTTGGATTTTTTTTATTTTTCATTTTTTCAGTTTGGCACTACAACCATGACATATCATGTTTACTTGTTTAGTTTTGGCTTGTACCCTATTCTGAGAATGGTTCATTATGGATGATTCTGATTATTGCTTATTATTTCTTCTATTTTGTTTATTTTCTATTATGGATCACTTTGATAAAGAGGTTGTAGTCTCCACATATGACTTATTAGACCCTTGCTACTAGTCAGAAACCTTTGGTATATGGGGAGGAGAGCTTGAGGTCATGTGGTGACCCAGTTCGAGGAACCATTTAGTGGAACCTGGGTTGGTGATGTTACACATTCCATTTTGAGGATTCTATATAATTTTGGAGTGATATGGAAAACCTATTGATTTTCTAATAAAATTATGTGGGGAAAAAACCTGAATGTTATAGTTTTAGTGTGTAAAAATGAATCTAACACATGAATAGAAAATCAAAATTATAGATAGTGTAAATATATTTGTAATGAAATAATAATAACAGTTTTTTCAGTATATTTTAATTATTTTATACTTTTTTTAACACAAATAAGTCACAGAGGTTCCTCCCATATATATAGGAAGAATGTATGAAGCATGTTATATAACATGTGTTTAATTATTTATTTATGTACTTTGTTTTCATGTATTACAATTACTTTTTTCATTAATTTTTTTTCTCTAATGAGGTGTGTTCGAAGTCAAATTTTTCTAGAAGGTAGGGTACAATGACTGCCTACTTTTGGTACACTTAGTTAAGTGGGAAAAATGTTCTTGAGGGTTGTTTTTTCACTATGATTATTTTTTTCATAAACTTAATGTGGATATTTCTATTGTGCTTCTGGTGGGACTCATTAGGAATGGATGTAGCCAATGGTTTTTTGGTTTAGTTATCCCACAAAAAGTGGTATCAAAGGAAGGTTTTGAATCTCAAGGTTCATTATAGAAGTAGCATCACTGTCATGAAATCATATAAAGGGATGGACTAAATGAAGAAATTTTATGGAATAAATTTTAGATTTTGGGGAATTCAGATTAAAGACCCTTGGATTTATAGGGACTTGGAAATACCATTTTTTAGGGTAAAGCTGATGCTAATGAAAAATTATTAATGGGAAAATATATTTATAAAGTATTTTTCATTCGTGATAATATCTCTATCAATAAATTTGTATATCAATATTAAAGAGAAAAAAAGGAAACATTGAATGATCAAAAGCTATTGGGAGAAATTTGTGAAGAAATGAAACATCAAGAATTAATGAAATATTTAATAGGAGAACACTGAAAATGTATCGACATCTATTAATTCAAATTATTTCAACTCAATGGAAGAAAACCAATTTAATTTATAAATTTTGAATACTCTAATATAATATTGGGTGGTAAAATCTATAGAATACTTTCATTTAATTTAAAATCAAATATTAATGTTAAATTATGTATCTATAAAGTTTGGGAAAGACTGTCTAGAATATTTTGAATCCATGGATGTTATTAAAAATGATATTTCAATATCCAAGTGATGAATGAAAGATTCTTGACACTATCATAAGTTTTATGCATCTCTAGTATTAAGAGTAATCTAATTTATATTGGGAAATATAATTATTTTTTCTATGGACCAATCTTTGAAAATGGTGTATGAAAGGTTACCCATATATTCATGGTGGATGTAGTAGATGTAAAAGATGAGACCCTTTACATGACTATATATTCAGATATAGGTGTAGTTATCAGAATTTGAACTATTGATGATCATGATTAATGTAATTATAGGTTTTATTACCACAGTGAGATAAAAATGAAGGTTCTAATGGATAAGGTTATAATGAATATTGATCACAAACAAAATTGATTTTTTTAATGTTGTGTTCTTAAAAAGTGGAAATGAATTTCTTTCATCTTGGATGGTTGGAAACCTAGGTATCATAAGTTATAACTTGTATAATATGATGTATAGGGACCTTCCCTATTTCAATAATATGGGGGTTACCTCTAATTTATTACATTCATTAATGATGCTTACATGAAAATTATGGATTAAATTCTTGAAGAAAAAATCTTACGAATTTTTGGTATTTATCCATGGAAGTCATTAGAAGAAAGGAAATGTGGCATGAAGTTGAAGTGTATAAAAACATACAATAGTGGAGAGTACACCATATGAATCTTCTAGAATGTCATCCTGATAAAAAGTTTAGGGAATGAGAGGATAGTTCCCAAAACTCCTTAGTAGAATGATGTAGCTAAAATAAGGAATTGGTCCTTATCATATAAAGGTAAAAGTATAAGGCTTCACTCAAAAATTACTAAGGTGATTTGGGTAAAGGAATGCAAAAAAATCACATATATTATTAACAGGATTCCAATATCAACAATTTTATAGGAACTTCTAGTGGAGATATTGTCTAAAAATGAATATAATGTAAATCATAATATATTTTTTAGTAGTTTAGAAACCGTATAAGTAAATTCTTAGGAACAAAATAAACATGAATAAAAATATAAAATACATTTTTCTTTGGTTATAAATATGATAATTTTAGATATCTCTTATGGGATGGTGGTAGGAAATATATCATCAAAAGTAGGGATGTTTTCTCTAATGATAAGGTTCAGTGGATGGACTATACCATGGTGGATCTGGATGATGAAGTAAAATCAAATATTGAAGTCTAGTTTTTCTAAAGTGTCGGTAGTTCATAAAAACTAAAGAACTTAGATGAAAAAATTTGAGGAATCATAATTGTAGATGTAAAACCATCAGAATGGCCAGAAAGTTCAAGGGAAGCTGAAGCTCAAGTGGGTGTGTTAGAATAATGTGCACTAGAAGTTATAATACCATAATTTCAGGTACCGACAGAGCTAAGAAGTTCAATTTAGTTGATTCAATTGGGGTGATCAACAAAAATTATAAGACTAGTTTAAAGGTTTAGGCATGATTTGAACTCTCTACTCCTAAAAAATGCATGAGAACCTAAAAATCTAGAGAAGGTACCTATTCTTAGGGATTCTATGTAATGGTATTCATCCATGATTTAGGAAATTAATTCCTTAAAGTTCAAAAAATCCTAGGAAATCACTGAAAATTTAGAGTAAAAAAGTTAACTTTAGAATAAGTGGTATTGCTAGATTAAGGAAGGGTCTAATGGAAATAAAATATATAAAGAAAAAATTATAGTGAAGTGGTTTCTATAGAATGGATGAGTATATTTATAATAAATTTTCTCACTATTAGTTAAAAATTATACCATCAGAACAGTTATAACTATGGTTTCATCATAAAATCTATATCTGGAGCAGATAGATGTTCACAGAGTATTCCTTAATTATGATTTGGGGGGAATATTTATATGAAATTTCCAATAGGTGTACCAGGAACTGGGAATCAAAATTTTGTATTTGAGCTGAATAAGATCTTGTATAGGCTAAAGCAAGCACTATGAAAATATAATCATCACATCGATGAGTTAATGGTAGAATAATTCTTAGACATATGTGGCACATATCATTATTGTTAATGTATCTATAGGATAATGTAACCTTAATCATTTTTCTTTTTTATGTTGATGACATTTAACTGGTTAGACTAGATTTTTAAAAGATGAAAAAGTTGAAAAAAATGATTTTCTAGATCTTTTAAGATAAAAGATATCGAGCATACATCGAAGATACTAGGGATGTCGATAGAAATAAATAGGAAGACTGAGACTTTGTTTCTATTTTAGGAGGATTATATCTTGAAAACCATTGAAATGTTTGGAATTAATGAATGTAAATCATTTTCTTCCCCTATTTCTGGAAACATTATAATGTCCAAGGAACAATCACCCATAACTAAAGATGAGTTTCAATACATGGATTGGCCAAATGTTTGAGATATGAAATGATATATACTCTTCTGGATATTTCATTTTTTGTGGGATTTGTTTCCAGATTTATGTCTAACCATGGACAGGGACATTGGGAATCTCTCAAATACATGATTTACTATTTGTATTTGTTTTTTGGAGGAAGATATATTACATGGTTTTTTTATGATGACATTACTAGAGATTATAATAGAGATAAGTTAACAACAACATTCATATTTTCTTACAAAGGAACAACAATCAGTTTGATATAGTGTATAATGACCCGAAGTTTTATTATTGAAATTCCATTTTCAAATGAATAAATAATTTATTAAGAAATGAAATTATAGGAAAAACATACACTAATTTAGTTATTTTTTACCATTATAAGTTATATCATATCATATTTAAAATAATATTAAGTGCCATAAATGTTTATAATATAGTTATTGTACGGTGACCATTATTATTAGTACATATTAAGGGATATGATAAATTCAATTGATGAAGACCAAATAAGTGATGGCCTTGACTGGTAGGATCTTACCCTATGAAGCTAATGATTAGAGATTTCAAGGGAGCTTGCATCACTGGTTTTTTCTCTTCTCCAAACCTATTCATAGATTCAACAACTGAAATATAAATGAATCCTTTTATGGGAGAAGTTCAATCTTGTTCATAACATTGCCCCAAATATGTTCATTGAACCACCCTAAGAAATTTTCACCATCATCACCTTACCCTTAGGATTTTCATTAGTGTAATAAGGGTTTATGTATATATAACCTGATAGAATTAATTTTTATATTTTCTTTTTTATAAAATAAGGATTATATTTATCTCTTATTAATGAGTTTGATAAAAATTATATTTTGATATAAAGAAATCAAAATTGTATTTTTTTTAAAGAAATATATATAGTTTAAATTAAGACACTATTTTAGAATAAATTCTAGAATTTTTAAAATAAATTATATTTTAATAAAATATTTGTATTAAATAATATTTTTTTGAATTTAAAAGGTAAAATAATTTAATAAAGTCCAATATAATCTTTATATGGGCCTGAAAATTGTTATCATGATAAAAACTTGTATTTTTCAATAAATGGATATTTTCAATGTAAAATTTAAAATTATCATGTTTTTATAATTTTTTTAATAACATAAATATTATATTTGAAATCACCACATCAAAATTAGTCAATGGTGAATTTTTCATATTTTTTTGAGATTGATGAATTTTGGGGTAAAAATAAAATATTTTATTAATATACGGTATTTATTATGACATCATAAAAGCCAAAAAGTGATGTAATAAATACTATTAATAATATCCATGAAAAAAATTAGTTTTCCCATTTAAAATAATTTGTTCTAAAAGTTATTTTATTAATTTTATAAACCCATAATGAATCCTCCAAAATATATATTATATTTTAAAGTTTTAAAAATAATTCTTTGTGAACATGACTTCCTTACACATCACCAATGGTATTATTTTAATGATTTACAATCATATACTTATAAAATATTCAAAAAAATCCTAATTTTTATAAAAAAAAATCAAAACCATGGGATGTTCTATAGTTTTGATTATTTTATTATATAGTGTCTAAAACCAATGTTTGGAAATTAATAAATAATTTGCCTCACTTTTTCTAAAAAACCCACACAAACCCCATTACTATTCAATCAAAACCCTTTGATCATGAATTTATTCTTCCCTTACCTCTTTATTGAACTACCAAGGTGTTCCTAAGATCTTAAAAATCTCCTCCCGGTCTTTTAGAAGTACCCTCTCAAGGTAAGGGATCCTTACCATCTCCTCCTTATTCAAGAACCTTATTTATATTATGCCTTATGATTTGAAATTTTTCCTATTGGGATATGTTTTTAAAAAACTCTATTACTTTCCATATATTTTCAAGTAATTATATACCCCTTTCACTCTCATTAAACCCTTCAATGAATATTTTTGTACCCCCTTTATGCAATCAAAATTATCCTGCAATTTTCCATTCTAAACATTTGTATAGAGAATACCCATCCCAATTTTCCACTCAAGGGTATTCACCTAGTTGTAAATAAATTTCATTAATCGGTGAATTCAATGTATATAACCCATACTAATTAATCATGGGATTTAAATTTATTAAATCCATCCTTATGTTTTATGATCTATGGGGAACACTTATTCATATACAAGATTAGAATATGACGGGTCGGCCTGGGATTATATAGCCCTCCAATGCATTGGGTACTATTTTTTTCAGAAGATACCATATATGGGGCAAATGAGGTTATCCTGAGAACACTATGTTATAGGTTCTAAATAGTTATCCTTGACTTATGTTTATGACATAATTTTTTATGTTGTTTCTACATTACCATGTTTCCATTATGTTATCATCTTAATTCAGGTTTTAATGTTAAATTTTGTGGCTCCCACCCCACTTATGATACATTAATATTCCTATTTACCCACATTTATTACTTTTAACATGTTATTTTTTTATTATTTTATGCACTTCCCTAGTTTATCTCATGTAGTTTTAAAAGATCAAGGGAATTTAAGGGAATTTTATGGAGTTTATTTTTATATCTATATATTTATATTACAATTTGTTAGGCTATATAACTAATTAACCAAATATAATAGGCCTCATGATCTTATGGGGTTTTATTAAGTTTATTATTATGTAATAAATCATGATTTAAAGTGTATTAAAATATGGGATTTCATAGTTGGTATTAGAGAAAATTCTAGTTATTTTTGGGATTAGGATTTGAAAACCCTTTTTAAAGCATTAGGGATAAAACTAAAGATAGGAGGACATCCCTAAATATTTTTAAAGTATATGTAAATTGGTTTCCAAGTAAATATATAGATGTATGTATAATAAAAGTGGATACTGCTCTGGAATAGTTTTAACTACGTGTAATTAACATAAAAAGGGTGCATTGGGCATTGACTTTATATCCACTTGCTGCTTGATAAAGTGGAAACACTACAAACCTAGTCTTAAACTCCTTTTGGGATATGTTATAGTAAATTCAAAAGAACTTTATGAACCACTATTAAGGGATCAAAAATTCTAAAAAAATTATAAGGAAATAGATCATGGATAACATAAATTAAAACCTATATATTAATATTATATAAAATGTACTCTATTTATGATTTATCCCTTAAATGTTCATAGTTTATCTTTTATTTGTTTAGTATTTTAAAATTTACATAAATAATTTTCTTTTAATTTTTAAAATTTCTAGGAATAGGAGGAAATGATTCAATAACCAATGTGGTGAGAAAATTTAATGACTCTCTAAATGAGATTCCAAACATAATTGAATAAGTATTTAGGAACTTTATGATAATACATTATTAGTTAGCACATGTTCTGGAAAAAAAACATGAATCATGGAGAAAACAACCCCCCATATGAAAAAAAAGTTGCAATTGAGACTATTATGTAAAAAAGGCCTCTGAATTTTAGTTGATCTTTTGATCCCTTGATTTCATAAAAATGTATCAAATCTATGGAAAATATCTTATCCATCCTTCAATTCTCTATGTAATATAATGTAGTGGTAGATTTATATTATATAAAAGGAGATGCTAATAAATGGATGATGTTGATAAAAAATATTAAGCCCAAAGAAGATATTGAAGTGATGGATTTGAAATAATTACAAAAAATGTCTTTAAATAAATATTTTTCACACAATATTTGACATAAAATAGATAGATATTTTATTGGACTTAAGAAAAAGGATGGAAAATCCATTAGGGTGTATGAGGTGAACTTTAAAATACTTTCATGATACTTTTATGGATTTTTCATCTCACCCAAAATTAATGTCAAAACACTACCTTAGAGGGATAAATCTAAGTCTATGAAAAGAATTTCCAATTTAATGATTTGATAATTATGAAAAAAAATTGATTTTTTATCAAAGTCAAAATAGAGATCAATGATTCATAGGGGTCTCACAGGTTTGAAGATAGGAAGTGGATAATGTATTTTAATTATAGTTGTACAGTAGAGAAATATAATGGCGGAAATATGGTCCAACATCCCTCTTGTCAATATTTTGGGAAGAATCGTCAGGGAATTTTCTTGAAGGGGATAAGGAAATTCTTTTGGTGTGGAAGGGATAAGCACGTAGCTTGCGATTTTCAACATGAGAAACCCACAAATGTGATGGAAGAAAGGAATTATTCTGTCAAACCTAAACATGTTGTCCAATGTTTCAACGGAAATTAATATAGATTATGTGTGAAAAATACACTAATCTAAGGGTTGTTAATGATAATTGATTCCAAAAACCTCTAAATAATAGAGATAACGGTAGAATTTATGCCATCACACCTGATGAGGTGGATCCCAACAATGGCGTGGTGATAAGTACACTAGTTATTCATTCAAGGATATAGAATCAAATTTTATTCGAGTTCTATGTATTATTTCATATCACTCTAGTTTAATAGATATATTCAAACACTATCACAAAACATGAAAATAGAAATATCAGTGAAAATGGTAAATGGGGAGATTATTGCATCTCAAGTATATAACTCCTCCTCTGTCCATATTTGTGCACTAAAATTCCAATAAAAACTTCTAATACACCCTTTATAAAAATATTATACTTCTCTTATTATAGACTATATTTCCTTGTATAGAGAATATATCAATTTCCAATAGAATGAAATTTCCCTCCATATCAAAAATTTCTATCTAATTCTATACAAGTATAAGGAGGGGAGGAATATCCTTTGGTATCATCATCTCTAGAATGGATATTATTTCCTTTTTAGAAATCACATCTAGATAAAATGATTGATACTAATAAAATATTATCATTTATGAAATACCCATTATAAGGGAATATTGTAACATCATGTCCTCATCCACCGGGTCTATGTTGGAATTCCACATGACCCCATGTGCACCTCCCCATATGAAAGAGTGATCCTACTAGTAGTGAGTGTCTCAAGTGGAACCTTGAGGATATTATACCCTCTTTCAATGTTCATAGTATAAATAAATAACCAATATATAATAATAATAAATACAATAAACATAATCAGAGTACATGTGTAAATTGAACTAAACATGGAATATAAATAAATGGTTCCCATTGTGAAAAGTGTGTCTAGTGTATAAAGAAGAAAATAAAAAAAGATAGTATATTATATAACAAAAATAGAGGATCATCAAGAGTCTATCCTGGTATGTTTCATCTTCAAACTCCACAGCTTAATCGTCCACCATAGGGACCTTTCCCTTTGTCGGATCTATGCTCATGAATCAATAAGCACATCGAAATGCCCGAGTAGGGTGTGAGTAGAAGACTCAGTAGTACACCACCAATGAATACTTACCATAATTTCACAATGTATATAATAGTGTATACCTTTATATAAATAATTCACAATAAATAAACATGTGTCAATTCATCATGTGTTGACCAAGCCACCATTAACACCAACCCCACTTTATTCGGCTCATTTTCAGTAAGAATGTTAAGAAGTCATGTACCTCTATCAAGGTAACCAATATAACCCCACTCAATTGATGGTTGTCGTAGGAATTTTTCATGTTCCTCTATGTAAAAATCTCACCCCCACCCTTCTGGTGGTTGTTAGTGGAACATTGCATGCTCTTAATTGTGTTTATAATTGCATGATACAACAAAATATACACGGTGTATATCACTAACAATGAGTTTGAAGTACATGTATTGTATCATGAATGTTTATCACATATCTTGGGACTCACACTTTGTATGATCCATTCTATATACTATGTACTTATATGGAATGTATACCGATATTTAATGTCACAATATTCACATCATGTAGTTTCATTAGACAAGTCTCATAGTCTTAATTGTGTTTATAATTGCATGATACAACAAAATATACACGGTGTATATCACTAACAATGAGTTTGAAGTACATGTATTGTATCATGAATGTTTATCATCATATAGATATTTAATTTATGAAAAAAAGAATAAATTATCATGTATACCCTCATGAAAAAAACATCCATTGTGTATGTGGTGAGGAATGACATATGTCACGTAGTTTGTCCAGTCATCTATTTTTCATATAGTTTGTGTATCACATAAATTATATCACCTTTTGAACTATAAAACAATTATAAAAGTTCTTAATGTATCGTACATGTGTTTTCACGTGTTATATGGTGTGTACATCATGAATTACAACATGTGGTCCATATTTAGAACTGTCGATTGGGAAGAAGTCAATTCATGATGTGAAATAACGCCTTGTACTTGACAACATAACAGGTAGTGATTTACATAGTGTAAAAAACATGGGGTTATAGGACATGTACACCAACTACACACTGAGTAATCCCTATAAATATATGTTCCATAATGTTTTTCAATATGTGTCATGTAATAACACCACTTTATAACAAAAATGGTGAGCTGATATTTACACGAACCAAACCTTATGTGTGTTTTAGATAGGTATATGTCAAATAATTTATCATTACATATCATGTATCCATGTCATGCTACCAGAAACCTTGGCACCTTCAGATAGAGAATTCATGAATTTTTTACATTTATTTTCCCCCTCAAGTATATGAGAATTTATATGAACATGTAATATAAAATTTTAGGATTAAGAAATAAATTATTAAAAGAATAAGAAAAAAATGAAACAAAGGAAAATTATAAAATAAATTTTAAATATTTATAAATTATAATGTGATTGATCTAATATAACATATAGGTTTAGAGGTTTATTTTAAGTGGTGGGAGAGTGCTTAATTTTGGTTATTATTCAATTTAGATGGATAAATTCAGAGAACATTATTAACAAAGACTTAGAATATCCTAGAGTTTATCATTTCAATATTTATTAATATTGAATTTAAAAATGGAGAAACCCAAAACTGAGAATTCATTTAGAACCATTTCTATTACTGCTCATGTGTAGGTTTAATTTTCATGTAGAATCAAAATTAAGACTCATATACTTGTATCCCCATGTTATCAATGAATATTTTAACAATTTTCATGGTATTCTGAGTGCTATAAAAGATAAACCTAAAGATTCACATCAGTCATTGTTTATCACAAATTGGATTTATCTTGATCTATTTATGTTCATGAGAGGTGTGTTAGGAGGATTATTCTCTCTAAGGATTCATATAATTTTAGATATCTTTTTTCATGAATAACAAGTTTCTCATAATCACCAAAATAATATAATAGATATTTACACTTATAGTTAGAATAATATATATTTTCATATAAGCCCATATCAAAAAAATTAATCTAAGAAATCATCATGTGAAATAATAATAATATTGGTATTAGTATATCACCTGACAAGATATTATTTACATATAATTTCTTATGTAAAAATTTCAATTTTTATTAAAATTATATTTATTAAAAATATATTTTCCTTCTAGACATTTAATCGAACCATTAATCCCCCAATATAATTTTTCCAAAATTGAATACTATGATATTTATTTAAATAAATATCATTCATTCATTCTATAAATAAATAAATAATACATTCCTAAACTCCTGAATAAATATTATTTTAATATTTATATGACTAAACAAAAAAGTAGTATTTTATTCACTAATGTGGTGAATAAATTAAAAAAATTTGTCTTGTGAATAAAGAAAAGAGTTAAAATTAAACTCATATATTTTAAACTCTAATATATCATGATTAAATTTATACAATAAACATTACATAAATAATTATTATTCCACTAGTCCAGATTAATATTATTTCTTAATATTATAGTCAAAAAAATTAATGACATTCTAGATACACATAGAGAGTGACCTTCCGGGACACATTATTAGTGGATATTAGTGAACTTACCTAGTGTCTAAGATCAGAATATAGCAACACATCAAGTAACACATAGTGAAATAAATTTGTATCACAATTAAAAAAATCTTCTTATGAATGGTTCGGTGTAATATAATACCTTTATCTACTAATATCACATTAAATAAGAAGCATACTTAGGTCATCACCATATAATTTTTTTCCTTCTATTGAATTTATGAAATCAAATCTTCAATAAACTACCATAGCCATAGATATTATAAATAAAATAATTCATTAAATGGTTTAGATATATAATCTTTCATTAATATGGTAGGGAAAATCCTTTCTTGAATTATTTAATTAATGTTATATCACTTATGACACACCAATCATATGTTACAATACTATGAGTAAATGATGTCCTGGTTTTCATCCATTCATCTTAATATATGATTCCTAATACACATTAATAATAATCTCATTTTAATGGATTAATTACCACATTTTTGGGTAGGAATATTCAATGGTATATAAAAATTTTCAAATTCCCAAAACTAGTTCTGTCAGTATGAACACACTTCATGAAGATTACCATGTTCAAATAGCATGTGAATAAGTCTCAATTCCTCATGAGATCCAAGGACATGATTTTCAAACATTATATTTGTACCATCACACATATATTAAGTAGACCAGAATACACATGTTTATTAATATTTTTATATACTCTAAATGATTTTATTATAAAGGGGGATTACTATATATCCTGTCAATTTGATAAATACTTTATGGACATTGTCACATAAATGTATATAGAAGAAAATCATCATATGATATATTATTAATTAATATTTAATAATAAAAATTCTAAATCCATTTGGTTTGAGAAAACCATGTCAAACATAATGGATATCTAAATCAAATAACCATATACTTTCATAAATAAATTTCAGATCCCTATTGAATTCTATTATCATAAATGTTATCTTATATCTATATAATTTTTAAATCTTTAGTTATATTAAATATATTATAAAATATGAATATATAGATATAATTCAAGGTTGTTAAAAAATAATACATGAATATATTATTTATTTTAAAAATTAACCTCCTATATAAAAAATTATAATAGTACCAAACGCATTATAAATCCAAAAGGAAAATCCCCCTTTGAGACATATGACAAAAATTCATTTCATTATTCCACAATGAATTAAAGTGTAAATTGTAGTTTCACCCTTATCTTTATAAATTTTTTATTTAATTCATAAAATTATGTTTTACCCAATGAAAATACTTTAAAATATATATTAAAATATAATCATCCAAAATCCAATAAAAAAAATGGGTTACAAATAATTAAAAGAAGATTGATTAACTTCAAACTAAATATATATATGGTATTCTTGTAAACACAAAATTTCATATTCAAATTATAATTTCCAACAATATTTTAACAAATGTTTCAACAATAACTTTACATTATTTAATAAATAAGGACACCAAAAATTAAAAAACTTTGAACTAGAGACATGGTTTGATAAAACACAATTTCATTCTTAGAGTCAACCTAAAAATAATAAAATATCTAAACCATTACTACATGTCATCCATATAAATATAACATTTCATAAATAACCCATAAATTCAAACCACTTATTCATTAAGTCATTTCATTAAATATTTCCCTTTTTATATTTGAAAGTAAAATAACCTTTCTTATTCTATTAATTAATGAGTGGAAGGATATAGATGAGATAATTAGTATATCATTATAAATTTAACAACTTTATATAATCTCAGGTAAAACATATATCATTTAAGGAATCAAAGATATATAGGTCATCATAAATATTTACCATTGAATTCAAACTCAACATCCCAATATACACTTGAAATGAATAATCATTTTCCCATGATTAATTTAAATAATATAAAACACATTCCCTAAAAGACTCACCCTTTTCAATACTCTCAAAACACTTACTAGTAGAGGATACTCATATTAATTTACACCTTTATCCAACATCTACTAAAGATATAGATCTGTTGACATGGATGGTTTTTGTACCATAGGTTTTGATGTTTTAATTAATAAATATATGTTGTATCAGTATAACCTAAAAACTATAGGTACTATCTTCACATTATTTCAAAAATATAAATATCATTTCATGTCAAAAATAACATCTAATAAAATTGATCAACTATTACATATTATACAAAGAATAATTCATTAATAACATAAAAACATACTCAATCGAAAATAATTTACCATTCCATAATCATTAATAGAGAACTAAAAGGTTATGAAAACCTAAAAAATACATTATAATTACCAAAAAAATCACAAACATAGAATTTCATGATTTTTATTCTTGATCATTATAAAATCACTTTAAAAAACTATTATACATTTTCGAAAATTAGTTCCACACTTTATAAAATCTATTAATTCATAACAAGGATTATCAAAAAATATCCCCTTCATGAAGAAGAAGCCTTATGGTGTCAAACCCAATAATATAAAATAATTTATGATCATATTTTTATAATATTCTAATGAATCACAACACAAATTTTCCATCAAAAAACATATTATTGCCTTTTTATCTCAACTAAAAAAAATTACCAAGTGAAAACTCTATAATAAAAAAATACATACTAACATAACCTTCAACTTGATTAAAATCACCTCTATTTTAAATTAACAATGGTTCATCACCATATCCATTTTTCATTAAAAGATCACATAAAACCTACAACATATCTTATTGGTATCACATTAAAGTAATGATCCATGGAATGATATATGTGAAATATTATACCTTTATAGAAAAACTAATTAACGTATCTCAATAAGAAATTAGATATTATTTTATGTGTTCCCAAAATTTATAGAATGGAAATTAATATAATAACATAATTCAATATAATAAATAATAATAAAATAGTCATAGTGTGTCACTTCCACTATTTCATCACTTTATATTTTACTCATTGTAAATAACTACTTATTTCATGTCTTATGATTTAAATAAGTATTATGAATTTATTATAGTACACTTAAAACTATGAACTCAATACCAAAACACATTTTATAACCCCATGATACCTTATTTTCCATCAAAATAGTATATATTTCCTTCATCTGATAATGAAATGAGGTTGTGAACACTTTAACATCACACATTCTTGGGTACTCTACTCCTAATAAAAAATAACATTAATATTTACCATCCATGTATATCATATTAATATTCCAAATATTAACACTATATAAAAAAAGAGAAACCTTATCATTCTTCCAAACTATCATTATAGTAACATCAATGTCCTAGGATTTCACCTTTGTATCCCTCAATAAAAATTAATTCTAATAAATTTAATGAGAAAAAGATTAATAAAAAATGTAATGATGGAAAGTTCAGGTCATGAATTATATAATTCAAAAGAAACATTAAACAACTTCACAAATCAAATATGTGTACTCAATCCTCCTTTAAAAAAATTTCAAAATGGTTGAACTCCATGTCTATCATTTTATGATTTGTTTAAAATGGTAATAGTAGGATTATAAAAAACAACATAAAGGTTTTAGATGTTCATGTTATGATCCATGAAGTTTATAATCATTATTCCATGGCCCTAGAGTGATTTGAATCATTTTTTGAAAATCAGGTTTTTAGAAGATGGCTGAGTTTTTTGGAAAATTCCTAAATGTAAGTCTTTCAAAGACACTGTAATTATTTAGCTAATCATACCCCTTTTACAGATGCATCATAGAACATTTAAATAGATTATAAGTGTTTTATGTATAAAATATATGGCTTTGATAATAAAACTTATCGATTTTTTTTAAAATATCAGAAGATTGGACATAATTGTTTCATCATAAGGTATTCTCTAAAGACTTTGTGCCAAATTTATGGATCAAAACCAGAATATTTGTTCATAATGATTCAATATTTGGCTGAAATCCTTCAAGGGTCCAATATAAATATGTCATCATATGAATTTACAATATAATAATAGGAATTAGAGACCATATTACTTTAATGTCATATGATGAGAAGTAACCCACAAGCTAAGTGTAGCACTTCAACACATGGGGAATATTTGATGATATTGTTGGTTAAAAATTTGAGTCCATGGTATATAATTATGAATAATAAGGGAATATTATTAATGATTATTCTATAGACCATTCCCTAAAATTAGAATATGTAATTACTTATATTTAGTGCTTCAAACATCATAGATCTTCAAAGGGGTCCATAATGTAGTCTTAAAAGTGAAGAAGGATCATGCAACTGATTTTTAGTAAATAAAATGGGAATATATTATACTAAAAATGTTGAAATATGGAAATAAAAAGGATTAATTGATTTTTAGTGAGTTACTGATAATATTCAATAAGGATTAATGATCAAGGGAGATCATAGGTTTAATGATTTCATAGTTTTCCACAATAAAAACAAATAAAAGTAGGAATATGGAAACGTGGAGTCTACTACATCACACAACATGTGTGTATTTTAATAAATGGTATATAAAATGGTTCTAAGGTGCTATTTACCATATATTATAAAATATAATAGTGATATGTTAAAGGATTATATATCAACTCTTTATAAAATATCATAAAAGATGAGTTGGAACCCAAAGATATCCTCATCTCTCATACATTCCAACCAGTCATCTCAATACCATAAGTACAGAGAGGATAGGATTATTGTTTTCATGTTTTCTAAATATGGAAATGTGATATCAAATGTTTTTTATATATTCAATAAGAATATTATAATGAAAATAAAGTAATAACATTCAATTTATATATATGAACACAAAAAAGATACTTCTTAGGGCCCTGGTTGATGAATTTGATGAAATGAGGGAAGAGATATGCTAATAAAAATATCAATAGATATGAATCCATGGAATAAGGTGTTTAAATAACATGATTGGTAGTTTAAATAAGAATTATGATTCGATTACCATGATATTTTTTCAATGTAGAGGTGATTTTGCGTGTAATAAGGGAAAAAAAGGTGTTCTAGATTTACTCTGGAAAGAATAAATCCAATTCAAATATGTGTTCATAGCAAGATCATGATAGAGAATCTCATGTGTTGAACAAAAAATCTTCTATAAAAACCCAAGGTTGTAAAAATCTATCCAAGTGGTGCTAATTTAAGATTTACCAACATGCCTATAAATTTTGAGTGTCCTACCCTAGAGAGGTTCATGAAGGGTGAAGAAGGGTGGTGCACCTTGAGAAAGGAGTGACCTCTTCCTTAAAAAAATGTAAAGGATTTGAGCCTCATCATGGGGTGATCAATACCTATTTTAACAAAAAAAGAAGTTATAATAGTGATTAATTGGAGCATTGCAAAAAATCTCATTGAAAACCCTATACAGTTTCCTAGTGTGGGTGAACTATGTGAAATACTTGTGTCCCTACATGAATTATATTATTCCTCATCTATAAAGTGTTTTAGTGGGGTGGAGTAAAAATAAACTGTTTAAAAAAATTCATATAGTCATGGGAATAATATCAATAAAGGTTAAGTGGTAAGAAGGTATTAAAATATTAAATTAGTTAAACCCTTATTAACCCCCTCCTAGGTTTCGTTAGAGATCTAATAAGTTGTATGAGAGAATATGATAAGACATTGTGTTCAGCTGAATGAGGTGTTTCTAGAGTTCTTAAACAATCAAAGGATATAATGAAGATACCATGTTTTAATAATAAAAATTTAAATAAGTTCTATATGGAGTTCATAAGATGCGTGGAGGATATTTTTTACATTCCCCAATAAGTTTTATAGGATGGATTTATTCTATTAAGTCGACATATACTTATATTTGAGACAGCTCCAGGGAACTTGGAATTTGATTCCTCCATAAATAATCCATTAAAATGTGGTCTTAGAGAATATATTTATAAGTAATTTGTGTGTGGAATGTTCTCAAAGAATATGAGAATGAATCAAGATGAACTACATGGTGAAGAAGTTGAGATAAAAGAAGTTTGAGCAGCTTCTCAAGAAGTTAAACAAGTGTGTAATAATAGTGATAAGTGCATCATATCTAAAGGGGTTAATAAGAGATGAAGCCAAAGGAGGACTCCTAATAAGGAAGGGTCTCCAATATAGGTAATATGTTCTAAATATACAATATTATATTATTTTAACCCTGTTCTGGAAAAATATTATATACTAAAAACATAAGGAACACTCATGGAGTTGAAATAAAGATATGGCTCTTTTGAAGCATTGGATAAAACTTCGAGTTTACAACATAGGGAGTGTTAATTAATCCAACAAGATGAGTTAGATTAATGATATATCATTTATTAAGTGGACCATTCCATTATAGAGGAATTGGACATGGAAAACATAAGTTTATAGAGAGATGGAGTGTCACTGAACTCTAAAATCAATAATATGAGTATATATATGAAATATTGGGATGGTTTTATTGAATATATGATCCATGAAATTAAGAACAAAATGTCCATGGAAAAGGATTCAAAATAATGACTCCTACCTCTCAAGAAACATCTTGATGATATGAGATAGTCCTATGTAGATGTTGGTGATAAATTGAAGAAAATGGTTGTCTATATTAGAGAATTGGATGAGAGATCCATGATCCTGAGGATAGGATATATACTTAAAATGAAAATTTAATTTTCTACACAATGTTATCCAAAAAATTCACAACATGAAGGAATTTATATCTAAAATTTGGAAACATAAGGAGAATTACACAACTAAAATCAGTAAATAAATAAGAATATTTAATAAGGTAATAAACATAAGGTTATTTAAATATCTAGAAAAAATTGCTCTTTGAAGTAGGTTTCTAATAGTTTTTACTTTTGTAGAATATTTGGGCACATTATAAGTATGTATAGTGAATCCCAAAAAACCCAAAAGTGAAATGGGAGTTTCTACAACCACATCACCAAAGAGGAATGATCCTAGGTGGTATATCATTAGTAGTAGATGGATTATTTATTATAATTATGGTAACACAAAAATAATTTATTATTAGATTGATAAAAGGAATGTAATGAAGAGATCATATATTGATGTGACATATAAGGGAAGGGTTTATTAAGGAAAGAAGCTTGATAAAATGAAAAACAGATTCATTTCTTTGGATAAAAAAACAAATATCTCTATAAAGGGTGAATTATAAACATAAATCATTGTACTCATTATATACCTCCTAGAAAGAATGAAAATAAGTGTGGAGAAGGGTGATGACTCTACTCTGGTGGTAAGGAAGGTGGTTAAACATGTGAAGATGAAACCACTAAGGAAGGAGAAATCCTAGATGCATCTTATGACCACCAAGGAATAGGAATACCTAAGTGGTCTCATAAAAAATATTAAAAGGCATGTTGTGAAGATGGGTGGAAGTGTTCTTTAACAAATAATACATCCAGAAGATTGATCCATTAAATATAAAAAACAAGAATGGATTTTTACCAGTGTAATATATTTATGAATTTTGGAAAATAAAAAGAAGAGGATTAATAAGAGTTATATAATTCAATATAAAGGACTTTAAGTGGTATCATACAATGATGAACCAATGGAAAATATATGATCAAGATGCCTATAAAATAAAATAAAAATAAAGATATTGAACTTGAATAAATCATGGAATTCGATTCTATAAATTGATAAAATTGAAAATGAGTGGTGGAAGATGAAGGGTTAGTCCATTTGGGTCAACCTCGTTCCCCAAAAATATAAATATGGAAGGTACCAATATCTCTATATACTTCAATTATTAATAACTATTTTGAAGAGGATTCATAATCAATGGGGTAAGTGTTCTTTAAAAACAGATGATGATGAGTTAATGGAATGTATTATTAGATCTGGAGAATAATATATCAAGGGGGAGTCAGAGGTTTTGTAAAAAAAATATGAATACTGCATGCTATAGTGAGATTTATTTATGAATTAAGAACTTGATTTTTTTTGTTGAATTAATTTATAGATATGAAAAATATATTTAAAAGGGCCTGAATTGTGATATGAAAAGTTTTCAAATTCATATCAAAGAACAATAATGGGATCATTATGAATCTAATTCAAAATTATGAGAATCAAACTAATAAAATATATTTTTATAATTGGGTGCATCAGCATCTATATTAAAATTTACAATATTATCTATCATATGTGATTAAAATTTCGTATTATTTTTCTTCTATGTAAATTATTCTAAAAGTTTTTGAGAATTTTATTTTTTCATAAGAAGTGTACCCTCCATAATAAATATAAATTCCATACATAAGGAGATAAAATTCAAGGGGAGGTTTTACTAAATTTTGAATCATGTTTCACCTAATCGGTGATTGAAGAAGCCTATGAAGAGCTAAAAAGAATATATTTTGGGTGGTATCAGTATTTTATTTTTATAAAGTGATATCATTTATCGCTTTTAAGTAGTAATTTATCATAATATTTTAATGCTTATCTACTGATGATTTTTTTTGAATGTGTGTTCATATTATGGGTTTTTCTATATTGTAAAAGTGAGAGGATTTTTTATATATATGATTCAATGGAAAACCATTGAGGGAAATGGAAAAAATTTAGGAATATTTCAAAAACTATTATTTCATATAGTAATCCTATGATCATTATTTCTAGAGTATTTATTGAAAAATTTAATTTTATATGGTAAATTAATGTACTTAGTCTCATTGAGTTTATATAGCTAAAATTTAGATAATTTACCCCATTAAGGTTGTATTTCATTTTTTTTTTTGAAATATAAGTGGAAGAAGGATGAATGTAAATTGTTGATTATGGTAGAATATGATCAAATAGTTGTTGAATTAAATCTTGGAGCATGTAATTAGATTTCATTCTTTCTAACATGTGTCATGGAGTTGTTGATAAGTGGAATCCAATTATTATAATTGTATGATTTTTTGAAAAAGTAAATAGAGGGAGGAGTACATACCAGTCCATAAAGTATGGAGGAGTTCATGAGATGATCCATGAATGTTGGAAGAGTTCTAGAACAACCCTAAAGTGATTTTAAAACAACCCTAAAAAATCACCCTAATATAATATTGAAATGAAGAATTAAAAATATATCTTCATTACCTAAAATATAATTTATAAAAAATAGAATAAATTAATTATAATTTATGTACATAAAATTGAATTTTTTTTGTTGAATACATATTTTTAAATCATATAATGATTTTATTAAAAAATAAGTGCATATTTTTTATGCATCAATAAATTAATTTTCATTATTTGTTACCATTATGAGTATTATTCATAATGTATTTAATATTAATCATACATTATCATTTAATGGCTAGGTTATAATGGTCACATTTAAATATTATCATCTTTACAGTATATCATAGTTTGTTTAGAGATCATAGTTGAGTGTTAAAAAAGAACTTGAGCATATAATTCCTTTAAAATAAATTTTATAGGTGTTACATTCTCCCACCACCCCAAATAAATTATCTCATTTTCAATTTTTATATCAAAAATCAAATTTCCAATATTTGAAAATAGGTTTATTGAAAACACAAACCTTATAAAGAGATAATAAAACATCCTTTGAAAATGGTTAGTGGGAAACATAATGGTTACTAGAAATAAAACATAATAAATCTCATATATTAGAAGAACAATAGTGGGAAGTGAATATATAGAGAGAGTGAAATATAATGTCTGGTGAATAATAAAGAGTTATAGAGAACATATTCATACTAAAATTATTGACCATAAAATCATAAATTAGTGATAGGTGAAAATACCATAA
Source organism: Viscum album (assembly GCA_963277665.1). Lineage (NCBI taxonomy): Eukaryota > Viridiplantae > Streptophyta > Magnoliopsida > Santalales > Viscaceae > Viscum > Viscum album. Next base: position 1,826,416,568 of record OY728119.1, on the reverse strand, counting down.
ATTCTTGTGAAAAAAATAAAAAATGAAAACATTTAATTTTCATGATCTCTTTTCCAAATTTTGAGGAATTATATTACCATAGAATGTGACAAAATTTACTTATGTGGTTTCTTTAAATAAATAGATATAATTTCCTTCATTGATTTCATGTTTCAATTAGTTTACAAATAATTTAATCCCATGATCCAATTATAAATGAGGAATATTAATTTTTAAGCCTGAAGAACTAATGTTATCTTTTAACATATCATAAAAACAATAAAAGAATGAAAAGTCATTCATTATTTCTATATTTATTGACCAAAATAAAAAATATTTAACACATGTTATCGAATATAGATAAATATTAATATGATAAAATAACACATTAATCTAAAAAAATGTTACAATAATACACCATGTTCAACTTAAACCATTTCAAAAATAGATAACATTAAAACTTCTAGAAAATATTTCTGACCAAATTTAAAACCCCAAAAAATTTATGAATGATTGAATCAAATATTTTTTCCAAGATTATCTTTAACATTTATCCCCAAAAAAATATTGTATATCATAATTCCACACACCAAAAAGGTGTATTTCATGATCATATATTGTTTTAAAACATGATAATCCTTTCCAAAAACAACATGAATCACCAAAAAACCTCAAATAAAACATAATTACATTCATAAATTATCTCTATACTTATTCCTTAAATAAAATCATAGACTATCAAATATATTCCATAAATTCAAAAATGTAATAGGTAACATCAAAATTAAAATAAATCATTATATCATCAAAACACTAATTAATTTCCTGGTCAATAATACTAACTAATTTAATTTGTCAAAATAAATCAACACTTTATCCAAATCATTCATTATTATCTAAACATCAGGCACATATTAAGGTTTATCTTTATTCCAATCATGTGTTCTCCAAAAATATCACCTTATCACTAAATCACTTTTCTTGGTTAGTAGAACCATTAAACATATTCAATAAAATCCTTATAGAAAAATACCAAAGAAAAATCAATAAATTATCCTCATTCTTATAACTATAATATCATTGATAAACAACTTCTACAACATAGTATTCAAATCCTGGTACCTCCACTTTCATCTTAATCCATTAACCAAACTTTGTCATCTTATTCCTTAATACTCACTTCCTACAATATGAAATATGAATTGCATATTAAGAATCATAAACCTAAATTTTATCATTTTTCTTACTTTTAACATGAGAAATACTGTAAAAATAATTCATACCTTTCATATTTCATTGATGGTATCTACATCTTAAACAGTAAAACCTTTACTATTATGACCTTTATGACCATATTCTTGATATTTTCTCATAGTAAATCACTTTTAATAATGCACATACTATCCATAATTAAAACATTTAAATATTTATGATACCTTATGGAGACCATTATTCACATCCATAGAATTAACCGATCTTTTCATTTTTCCTTGGAAATTTACTATTTTATTCTCTTTTTTTACAAACATATAACATTTTTATATTTCATTGAGGCGTTAAATTAAGTTATTCATTCCAAATTTCATACATGTAAAAGATAAATCTTCATTCCTTTGTGGGCTTCATAAAACTCCATTTTTCACTAATTTGGTTTTTTCAAAAAGTAACTTTTGTTCTGTCGGTTAATCATATATCAAGATCGGCAATGATACATAATCATAATCTTTTTCATTCTGTATTTCTTTTAATTTGGTTTATCAGGAGGAAAATAAATGAAAAAACTATCACATTCAGCGTTAACATGAATTCTCCTTATTCCATCCATTTACTAAAACCAAAAAATAGTGTGAGATAAAATAATTATATTGAGTTATAATAAAATCATTAAAAATAATTTATATGATGTCTAAATCATGAAACCTTAATTTTAATCTATGACACCTTAGGTTTAACCTAGATCATCCATAGCCATTATCAATTAAAACCATTCATAACAGTTCATAAAGAAAATATTAATTAACCCAAGCATGTCCCCCATGAGTGTCTGGATATTGTTTTAGTCTTAGGCCCACTTCTCATGCACTGATAATGATCGAGTTAATACCCAATCCACCCCATCATTAGTTTTTACCCCTAGGTGAATCAATTACACAATTGTATCCACATGCTAGTATCCAGACATGGATGTATTTCTTATGAATACCAAACTCCATTTCTTACCATAACATAGGACATTCTACTATAATTAGGATTATAATATGGTTTCTCACTAATATTTTCTCATCCTAGTTTCTAAAAAAAAGTTTTCATTGATACTAACTACAGAAACCCAATCATTACATACATAAATATTAAATATTATTAGTTTAATATACATTACATGTCACTACAATCCATTCCTTATTAATAATGGATTGGTTTATTTGGAAACATGGATACATAAAAAATGGTACAAAATGATCTACATAATATCCAACTTAGTTCTTTACCACTGGTACACTAATTAGGTATATCATATATAAAAACTTTCATCATAACCTGGGGAAGTAATAAATAGAATGGGTGACCTTATATGTTGAGTAATGGTAAACATGGGAGATATCATTCAATGGTCATAAGTGTGAATAATTTAATAAAATGGTTATTTGAGTATGATCTTAGAATTACAAAATCATACTCAATAATGTGTAGATCGTTAACATGAATCATGGCATAATGATTTGGAATCTCATAATACAAGAATCATAAGTGAATTAAAAATCATGATCCATGAGAGAATAATATTGGAATAAGAAATTTCCATAATATAGTTCCATAATGTATGGTATAATCATAATCATAAAACTCGTTTTTCAATTTTATCTACCAAGATATCCATCATGTGTTGTGCTTGAGATAACAACATGGGTACCCTATTTGGTATGGGGATAACCTCTAGTGTACCATGTTTTAGACTTGGGATAACCTATCATGTACCATATTTTGAGTTCAAAAAATAATAATCTTTACTTAATGCTTTGGATGGATTTACCAGACCCACATGTCACATAATCATAATGCATTACTAGGTATGCCTCCAGATCATGAAAAAATTATCATATAAACAAATCCTATTACAAGGAAAAGAAAATGTGTTTCATTATTATTTGATCATATTAATCATAAAATGTCCATAGAATGAATAAAGATGGTAACATAGGAACATATACCTAGTGAATCTTGAGAAACATCAATGGATGTTGTTATAAATGAAAATACCATTAAAATATCATTGGATAATTTTTTGAGGAAAATATTATTCTTATTTTGAAATCACATATTTAAATTCTAAAAATTCCCAAAATATTAAGGAATACATTTTCTTTAAAAAGAAACATATAAAATTTTTAAGTAAACATCAATTAAAATTAATGTCATGAGTGTGGGTAGATGCGTTCATGCGATGTATGTTAAAACTGTTATTCCATTCACAATTTTTATAAAAAGTTAAAAGCACCATATTTGAAAAATGATAAGAGGATTACTTACTTTTAAAACTTATTAAATACTATCAAATAAAGTAAAAAATCATTAAATAATATTTTTATAATATTAAAAATATTTAAGACATCATTTTAAAAAAATTTAGATAAGGAATAATAACATTCCTGACCAAAGAGAAAAATAAGGTCAATTCCCCTTAAAAATGTTCATTCAGTATTTCATATACTTTGAGAGAGGAAAATTAAATGAAAAAAAATAAGATAAAAAACTAAAAATATTATAATAAATACATATGATTTATGAAATATGTATCATATAACATTATCACCATAAATTTAGGCATAAACAATCTTGGTAAAAATGAGATTGTAATATAAAATGATTACTGCTTTGGTAACATTTGGATCACAACCCCCATAAAAAATAACTTCAAATGAAACATTATTTATCATGAAAATAAGGATATTCATGTTAAAAAATATCAAATTTAATTTATATACCCATCATAAACATAAATAGTTGTATAAAATCAAACATTCCTTGAGGGAAAAAATATTAAGATAAAGAACCCTTAAAAAATTTTGTAATCACTGAGTGAAAATACCATGAAAGAATGAACATGGGAAAAAAATTAAACAACCTAAAATTCAAAGTAATCCTGATAAAAAACATAATGTAGATGTATTTTCACCATGAGAAATTAAACATGGTGTATAACAAAAAACATGTCTCAAGTAATTCAAATTTGTGACAAATTACCCATTACCTTGTGTCTAACATGATTAGTATATACTCTAACCTCCTATATAATAAATATATATTTATTATAATTGTATAAAATAATAATATTTGAACTTATAATATTATATATGATCCACTTATAATATTTGAACACCCATTTTTTAACAATTCACTACAAAGTTTATCATTTCGGGTGTTAACTGCTTCGTTTCTCATGCGTGCGTTATTTTAGAAAATTCAATCCTTGTAAATTGTTCATGGTTCCCTAATATCCATAATCCTAATAATTTTATAATTATTATATTTAATAATTATATAATTTTTTAAAACCATTCATAAAAATTGGTGATGAAAAATCAATTACATCACTTCGTGGATTGGGTAATATATATGTACACATGTGTGATGTTTCCACATTTTCATAGATATAATGAAATAAAGTTAAATAATAATTAAACCATTTATAATAATCATTATATCATAAATATAATATATATTCCTTAAATATATTCTTATTACTATCCAAGTAAATCAAAAATTAAAAATTAATTACATTACTTCAGGGAGGTGGTAGTCCACACCTACGCACGAGTGACATTATTATTTTTCAACTGATGGAATGATAAGTAGTTAGATAAGATCATATAATTATAGAATAAAATATATTTCATAGATATCACATAAAAACATTAAATCCATCGTAGAAACAATCCATGAAATATTGTTATGGAAAATGGATCTTATCAGTATATAAAGGCAGTAGTCCACATGTACGAATGAGTGATAAATTTATTTCCAATTTGATAGAGAATATGTGGGAAATAATAGTGAAGTCATATTAATAAAATAAGAGTATATTGATGATAATTTACTATTATTATTTTTAATGACAAAATATTTTTTATTGTTGATGGAAGATGAAATAAAATTGAAAGAGCTTGGCTAATATTTATAACTCTTTATTGAGATACCTCCATTGGATTACACTGTAACCTTTAAAATAATACACTAAGAAGAATAACATAAGATCTAGGATGAAATTAAGGTTTATAAGAATATTTTTTATTATTTAAGTTTTAGTCTTAAAGGATCAAATTGTGTTAATGATGGAGGATAATAGGTTTCCTTTATTAGTGATGGGAGGCACACACTTTGAATCGCTTAAAATATTTCAAAAATATAAGATCAAATTCATGTGAAAGTGACACAAAATGTCTGTGGATTTGATGTCCAGATATTATAAGGTTGATATATATTCAAATAATAATAATTATACATGTTTAGGTGGAATTACCTCCATTATCTCTTAGTTTAATTCCCCCCCAACCCATTTTAATTTTAAAAGTGATAACAAAATTCTATGTTTTCACTATTTATGGTGACAAAAATTCAGTTGACTTAATTAAATTATATTAAATATGATGAATCATAATATAGAATCCATTATTATAGATAAAATTTCTAAAAATGTCTAAATTTTATTTTAAATATGCATGAAGAACATAACAAAACCTCATTTTTAGAAAAATGCAATTTTAAGCATAAAACAAAATTTATATCCAATAATTGATGTGTAAATACCATTAGATGAATGTAAAAAATATTTTAATTAATATATAATATATAAATTTTATTATAAACATTAATTATTAAATATTTTTTTAATTTATTTTGATAAATCCCCATTGTGTCTATAAAAACAATTTTTTAAAAAAAAATATGTTTTTATGGATAAAAATGTACTTATACCAAAATCAAGACTAATTATAATTAAAATTTAATTAAATAGATTATTTATAATTTAAGGAGACTTATATTACTTTATTATAAAATTAAAAACATAATAGTACTTTTAAATTATTTGATTCAAATAAATGAAATGACAATTTAAAAAAAATTAGGTATTTTCACTATTCACTATAAAATGAATATTTTTATAAAAAACCTAACAATTTAACCTAATATAATATTTAAATTATGAATTAAAAAATTATATTGATTTACATAAATTAAATATATAAAAATGGTAGAAATTATTTATAATTCATGTGCGCAAAATATAATAAAACCCCATTTTTTTTAGAAAGCATATTTCTGAGGCATAAAGTGATTTTTTTGAAAAAATAATTACTTATTTATTATAAATCAAAAAATAAATTTTCTTTATTTAAAAATGTATGAAATATTTTTCATAAGGTGATAATTATTATTTATACCTTCTAATTTAATTTCTAGGTTTGATATTCCCATTTAAATAATATTATTCATATAGTATATCATAGTTCTCTTAGAGCTTAGTATTGCATTTTAAGAAATATATGGAGCATAGTATTCCTTTAAACTAAATTTTTAGGGTATTAAATATTCCATGGGTGATGAAAGACTTGAATCAATCTATTTTCTAGTCTTTAAACATTGATGATATGTATGTGACATGTTACACCTAGCTGTTGAGGATATTGAATGAGTAAAAAGCCAAGAGGCACTACAACCTCATTTTCAAACATCATCTCTCTTCATTTTCTTCTATAGAGATATTAATTTACATAAAATGGTCATGGTAAGAACAAAAATTAGTGATTTCATGATATATTATTCAATTTATACCATCAAGGCTTGATTAACCACCTTAAATTAATTATAAATATTTAGAAAGAACACTAGAATCATATTTTTATATCTCAAAACCATTTCAAACAATTGGGATTTAAAATAATAATTTGAAACTGTCAAGATAGAAGTGAACGGGAAAAATGATTTATTTATTACACACATATACTATTATATCACTTTTCCTAAGGCTAAAAACTCCTGAGAATTTTCTAGATCTAGATTATAAGTATTGAACTCCTAAGTGAAAATAATATTGAAGTCATTCCACTCTATGTTCATGTGCTTCTGATCTTGAATTGCCTACTGTAGAAATATTTTTTATGGTTCCTCAATCATGAAGGTGGCATATTTCACCATGAAATAATATAGAGACCCAAGGACTTTCAAGATTCTATAAATCTTTTTCATATGATCTTATGACTTGTGATGATCATTGGTCTATTGAAATGAAGGAGGAATATGATGATAAAATTCCTAAGCCTAATCCAAATCTCAAATCAATCATGAATCTGTCTCTATCACCTAGGTAGGGATAAGGCCTAATACCTGACCCATAGACCAGACCTCTCAAACCATAGCTTCAATCTTTTTCTAATATATTAGGGGATTATCTCACAGGATGTTATCAATGGATTCCTCAATTGGGTTTATAGGAGGCCATTGAGGTGGAATGTAACTATATAAAATCAAATGAGGAGAATTAAAAAAATTAAAATATTTAATAAATATTTATTTAAATAAAAATTATCCCCTTAAAATATTAATAATCATAAAAAGCCGTTATAAATGGGAAAAAAATAAAACAAAATATTACGTCCTATGGTTTTTCACATGGTTTTCTAAACTAGGTACCAAAAATACACATCATGTTATATAAGTGAAGTTTTATACATGGTTTATTGAACCTTATTCCAATATTACATATCACAATAAAACTCATCCACTCTAGTTTCATGGTTTTAACACATGGTTTTCATCTTTTTTACCTTAACCATTCCCCAAATAAAAAGAACTCCCACCTTTAATTTTTACCCTAAACTCTCACAATCAAAACCTAATCAAAATATATCTCAAAAAAAACATTTCCCGACATCCCAAGGATAAATAAGTCTCATTAAAATGAGTTCTAGCTATAAATTCATTCAAATCCTACCCCTCATGTCTTAACAATTTTTCTTCTATCTGTTTGGACTTTCAAAATATCATAAAGTAAAAAACTATTATCTGATACTATTTTTTCATGAACCATCATAGAAAACTTCAAAACATAGCCAATAATCCAATGTGTGGTAAGGATAAAATGGAATTACCAATCCCCAAGGACTGGATATTTATTATTGGGAATAAAGAATACGCTTTGTGAGTGGATACACATAATAAATTCACTAAGTGGTTCTAAACCTATAACCTAAATCACATTTCCATACTTTTTCAATTAATTTCATTAAGTAAATAAAATATAGAAATCAACTCATCAATGTGGAATAATATGAACTTAATATCAATAAAAATGTATCAATAAAAAATAATAATATAATAAAACAAAGGTTCAAAAATATAATTCAATTAAAATGACAAGATGGTAATCCTAATTGGTGATAAAACATTATGATATAAAAATTGAACAAAAAATGAATAAAAACCCACTTCCCATATATATGTAAAACAAGGTCTAAGAACCACAATGTATCAATAACCAATCTCATGCTCCACTAATATGAATACCCACCACCTCCTAGTTTTTCATTTCCTTTACATGTATCATTCAAACCAAGGTCTATACATTCTTATTGGGTGTTTTTTTTAGTGGGAGCACATCAAGCCTTGAAGATTTATCATAACTAATATATTTTAAGTAATTTTATTAAAATTATGTATAAATATTCTTTATTTTATTAATCACTTTCTTCTTAAAATTATGTATAATTTATATAATTAATTAACACATATGATAAAATAATTTACATATAATATTACATTTTAATACATATGGAAATTTATTAACTTTATGTGATCATGTTAAATAATTCAAATAAACCATGCATCACATAAATAGTTAAATAAATATGTAGTAACAAAATAATATAAATAAGTGATATATTCATGAGATTTTATTTCATTGTTTTTTTTCAAATTTTTATAAACCTACCCTGATTCTAGGGGAAAACATCTTAGTAACATCCTTTCATGGTGTTATAGAACTTATACTTTATCCTATGTATCAATTTTGTTATATTCAAATTTTTTGGGTCCTAAAAAATCTCCTCTCATTATGAGATTTATCCTATATAATTTTCTAGTCACCCATAGGTGATTTGTAGCAGGGAATTATAGATACAAAAAAATAAAACTTTAACACACATGCCCATACAAAATAAATGAGGTTAGGATGATTTATAGATCATCATATATATTTAATTTCAAAATTAAAAAAATATATATTAAATAGAAAAAACAACTTTAATAATTAAATCCAATAGATATACAGGTCTTTTAACTTCATAATTAGTCATGACATGAAATAAATAAATATTTATACTTTTAAAATCCATTTCAATTCATACTAATTAAGATAAATTTATGGGAAATAATGAATTAATCCCCTAATTAATTATTTTTTTATAATATCATGTTCAAACAGTCTATGAGATATAATTATATTCTTATATGATCATAAATAAATTAAATTTATGTAACTGTATCTTTAAAATAATTTTGTTCATAATGTGTACTAAAAAGGACACATAGTTTATACCATTAGAATAAAATTAAATCCATTTATGGAGTATAATACATACATAGTGTGAATTTTCACCTAACATATCTTGGGACTCACACTTTGTATGATCCATTCTATGTACTATGTACTTATATGGAATGTATACCGATATTTAATGTCACAATATTCACATCATGTAGTTTCATTAGACAAGTCTCATAGTCTTAATTGTGTTTATAATTGCATGATACAACAAAATATACACGGTGTATATCACTAACAATGAGTTTGAAGTACATGTATTGTATCATGAATGTTTATCATCATATAGATATTTAATTTATGAAAATAATAATAAATTATCATGTATACCCTCATGAAAAAAACATCCATTGTGTATGTGTTGAGGAATGACATATGTCACGCAGTCTGTACAGTCATCTATTTTTCATATAGTTTGTGTATCACATAAATTATATCACATTTTGAACTATAAAACAATTATAAAAGTTCTTAATGTACCGTACATGTGTTTTCACGTGTTATATGGTGTGTACATCATTAATTACAACATGTGGTCCATATTTAGAACTGTCGATTGGGAAGAATTCAATTCATGATGTGAAATAACGCCTTGTACTTGACAACATAATAGGTAGTGATTTACATAGTGTAAAAAACTTGGGGTTATAGGACATGTACACCAACTACACACTGAGTAATCCCTATAAATATATGTTCCATAATGTTTTTCAATATGTGTCATGTAATAACACCACTTTATAACAAAAATGGTGAGCTGATATTTACACGAACCAAACCTTATGTGTGTTTTAGATAGGTATATGTCAAATAATTTATCATTACATATCATGTATCCATGTCATGCTACCAGCAACCTTGGCACCTTCAGATAGAGAATTCATGAATTTTTTACATTTATTTTCCCCCTCTAGTATATGAGAATTTATATGAACACGTAATCTAAAATTTTAGGATTAAGAAATAAATTATTAAAAGAATAAGAAAAAAATGAAACAAAGGAAAATTATAAAATAAATTTTAAATATTTATAAATTAGAATGTGATTGATCTAATATAACATATAGGTTTAGAGGTTTATTTTAAGTGGTGGGAGAGTGCTTAATTTTGGTTATTATTTAATTTAGATGGATAAATACAGAGAACATTATTAACAAAGACTTATAATATCCTAGAGTTTATCTTTTCAATATTTATTAATAATGAATTTAAAAATGGAGTTACCCAAAACTGATAATTCATTTAGAACCATTTCTATTACTGCTCATGTGTAGGTTTAATTTTCATGTAGAATCAAAATTAAGACTCATATACTTGTATCCCCATGTTATCAATGAATATTTTAACAATTTTCATGGTATTCTGAGTGCTATCAAAGATAAACCTAAAGATTCACATCAGTCATTGTTTATCACAAATTGGATTTATCTTGATCTATTTATGTTCATGAGAGGTGTGTAAGGAGGATTGTTCTCTCTAAGGATTCATATAATTTTAGATATCTTTTTTCATGAATAACAAGTTTCTCATAATCACCAAAATAATATAATAGATATTTACACTTATAGTTAGAATAATATATATTTTCATAGAAGCCCATATCAAAAAAAATAATCTAAGAAATCCTCATGTGAAATAATAATAATATTGGTATTAGTATATCACCTGACAAGATATTATTTACATATAATTTCTTATGTAAAAATTTCAATTTTTATTAAAATTATATTGATTAAAAATATATTTTCCTTCTAGACATTTACTCGACTCATTAATCCCCCAATATAATTTTTCAAAAATTGAATACTATGATATTTATTTAAATAAATATTATTCATTCATTCTATAAATAAATAAATAATACATTCCTAAACTCCTGAATAAATATTATTTTAATATTTATATGACTAAACAAAAAAGTAGTATTTTATTCACTAATGTGGTGAATAAATTAAAAAAATTTGTCTTGTGAATAAAGAAAAGAGTTAAAATTAAACTCATATATTTTAAACTCTAATATATCATGATTAAATTTATACAATAAACATTACATGAATAATTATTATTCCACTAGTCTAGATTAATATTATTTCTTAATATTATAGTCAAAAAAATTAAAGACATTCTAGATACACATAGTGAGTGACCTTCTGGGACACATTCTTAGTGGATTTTAGTGAACTTACCTAGTGTCTAAGATCAGAATATAGCAACACTTCAAGTAACACATAGTGAAATTAATTTGTATAACAATTAAAAAAATATTCTTATGAATGGTTCAGTGTAATATAATACCTTTATCTACTAATATCACATTAAATAAGAAGCATACTTAGGTGATCACCCTATAATTTTTTTTCCTTTTATTGAATTTATGAAATCAAATCTTCAATAAACTACCATAGCCATAGATATTATAAATAAAATAATTCATTAAATGGTTTAGATATATAATCTTTCATTAATATGGTAGGGAAAATCCTTTCTTGAATTATTTAATTAATGTTATATCACTTATGACACACCAATCATATGTTACCATACTATGAGGAAATGATGTCCTGTTTTTCATCCATTCATCTTAATATATGATTCCTAATACACATTAATAATAATATCATTTTAATGGATTAATTACCACATTTTTGGGTTGGAATATTCAATGGTATATAAAACTTTTCAAATTCCCAAAACTAGTTCTGTCAGTATGAACACACTTCATGAAGATTACCATGTTCAAATAGCATGTGAATAAGTCTCAATTCCTCATGAGATCCAAGGACATGATTTTCAAACATTAGATATGTACCATCACACATATATTAAGTAGACCAGAATACACATTTTTATTAATATTTTTATATACTCTAAATGATTTTATTATAAAGGGGGATTACTATATATCCTGTCAATTTGATAAATACTTTATGGACATTGTCACATAAATGTATATAGAAGAAAATCATCATATGATATATTATTAATTAATATTTAATAATAAAAATTCTAAATCCATTTGGTTTGAGAAAACCATATCAAACATAATGGATATCTAAATAAAATAACCATATACTTTCATAAATAAATTTCAGATCCCTATTGAATTCTATTATCATAAATGGTATCTTATATCTAGATAATTTTTAAATTTTTAGTTATATTAAATATATTATAAAATATGAATATATAGATATAATTCAAGGTTGTTATAAAATAATACATGAATATATTATTTATTTTAAAAATTAACCTCTTATATAAAAAATTCTAATAGTACCCAAAGCATTATAAATTCAAAAGGAAAATCCCCCTTTGAGACATATGAAAAAAATTCATTTCATTATTCCACAATGAATTAAAGTAGAAATTGTAGTTTCACCCTTCTCTTTATAAATTTTTTTATTTAATTCATAAAATTATGTTTTACCCAATGAAAATACTTTAAAATATATATTAAAATATAATCATCCAAAATCCAATGAAAAAAATGGGTTACAAATAATTAAAAGAAGATTGATTAACTTCAAACTAAATATATATATGGTATTATTGTAAACACAAAATTTCATATTCAAATTATAATTTCCTACAATATTTTAACAAATGTTTCAACAATAACTTTACATTATTTAATAAATAAGGACACCAAAAATTAAAAAAACTTTGAACTAGAGACATGGTTTGACAAAACACAATTTCATTATTAGAGTCAACCTAAAAATAATAAAATATCTAAACCATTACTACATGTCATCCATATAAATATAACATTTCATAAATAACCCATAAATTCAAACCACTTATTTATTAAGTCATTTCATTAAATATTTCCCTTTTATATTTGAAAGTAAAATAACCTTTCTTATTCTATTAATTAATGAGTGGAAGAATATAGATGAGATAATTAGTATATCATTATAAATTTAACAACTTTATATAATCTCAAGTAAAACATATATCTTGTAATGAATCAAAGATATATAGGTCATCATAAATATTTACCATTGAATTCAAACTCAACATCCCAATATACACTTGAAATGAATAATCATTTTCCCATGATTAATTTAAATAATATAAAACACATTCCCTACAAGACTCACCCTTTTCAATACTCTCAAAACACTGACTAGTAGAGGATACTCATATTAATTTACACCTCTATCCAACATCTACTAAAGATATAGATCTATTGACATGGATGGTTTTTGTACGATAGGTTTTGATGTTTTAATTAATAAATATATATTGTAGCAGTATAACCTAAAAACTATAGGTACTATCTTCACATCATTTTCAAAAATATAAATATCATTTCATGTCAAAAATAAAATCTAATAAAATTGATCAACTATCACATATTATACGAAGAATAATTCATTAATAACATAAAAACATACTCAATCGAAAATAATTTACCATTCCATAATCATTACTAGAGAACTAAAAGGTTATGAAAACCTAAAAAATACATTATAATTATCAAAAAAAGCACAAACATAGAATTTCATGACTTTTATTCTTGACCATTATAAAATCACTTTAAAAAACTATTATACATTGTCGAAAATTAGTTCCACACTTTATAAAATCTATTAATTCATAACAAGGATTATCAAAAAATATCCCCTTCATGAAGAATAAGCCTTATGGTGTCACACCCAATAATATAAAATAATTTATGATCATATTTTTATAATATTCTAATGAATCACAACACAAATTTTCCATCAAAAAACATATTATTTCCTTTTTATCTCAACTAAAAAAAATTACCAAGTGAAAACTCTATAATAAAAAAATACATACTAACACAACCTTCAACTTGATTAAAATCACCTCCATTTTAAATTAACAATGGTTCATCACCATATCCATTTTTCATTAAAATATCACATAAAACCTACAATATATCTTATTGGTATCACATTAAAGTAATGATCCATGGAATGATATATGTGAAATATTATACCTTTATAGAAAAACTAATTAACGTATCTCAATAAGAAATTAGATATTATTTTATGTGTTCCCAAAATTTATAGAATGGAAATTAATATAATAACATAATTCAATATAATAAATAATAATAAAATATTCATAGTGTGTCACTTCCACTATTTCATCACTTTATATTTTACTCATTGTAAATAACTACTTATTTCATGTCTTATGATTTAAATAAGTATTATGAATTTATTATAGTACACTTAAAACTATAAACTCAATACCAAAACCCATTTTATAACCCCCTGATGCCTTATTTTCCATCAAAATAGTATATATTTCCTTCATTTGATAATGAAATGAGGTTGTGAACACTTTAACATCACACATTCTTGGGTACTCTACTCCTAATAAAAAATAACATTCATATTTACCATCCATGGATATCATATTCATATTCCCAATATTAACACTATATAAAAAAAAGAGAAACCTTATCATTCTTCCAAACTATCATTATAGTAACATAAATGTCCTAGGATTTCACCTTTGTATCCCTCAATAAAAATTAATTCTAATAAATTTAATGAGAAAAAGATTAATAAAAAATGTAATGATGGAAATTTCAGGTCATGAATTATATAATTCAAAAGAAACATTAAACAACTTCACAAATCAAATATGTGTACTCAATCCTCCTTTAAAAAAATTTCAAAATGGTTGAACTCCATGTCTATCATTTTATGATTTGTTTAAAATGGTAATATAAGGATTATAAAAAACAACATAAAGGTTTTAGATGTTAATGTTATGATCCATGAAGTTTATAATCATTATTACATGGCCCTAGAGTGATTTGAATCATTTTTTGAAAATCAGGTTTTTAGAAGATGGCTGAGTTTTTTGTAAAATTCCTAAATGTAAGTCTTTCAAAGACACTATAATTCTTTAGCTAATCATACCCCTTTTACATATGCATCATATAACATTTAAATAGATTATAAGTGTTTTATGTATCAAATATATGGCTTTGATAATAAAACTTATGGATTTTTTTTAAAATATCAAAAGATTGGACATAATTGTTTCATCATAAGGTATTCTCTAAAGACTTTGTGCCGAATTTATGGATCAAAACCAGAATATGTGTTCATAATGATTCAATATTTGGCCGAAATCCTTCAAGGGACCAATATAAATATGTCATCATATGCATTTACAATATAATAATAGGAATTAGAGACCATATTACTTTAATGTCATATGATGAGAAGTAACCCACAAGCTAAGTGTAGCACTTCAACACATGGGGAATATTTGATGATATTGTTGGTTAAAAATTTGATTCCATGGTATATAATTCTGAATAATAATGGAATATGATCAATGATTATTCTATAGACCATTCCCTAAAATTAGAATATGTAATTACTTATATTTATTCTTCAAACATCATAGATCTTCAAAGGGGTACATAATGCAGTCTTAAAAGTGAAGAAGGATGATGCAACAGATTTTTAGTAAATAAAATGGGAATATATTATACTAAAAATGTTGAAATATGGAACTAAAAAGGATTAATTGATTTTTAGTGAGTTACTGATAATATTCAATAAGTATTAATGATCAAGGGATATCATAGGTTTAATGATTTCATAATTTTCCACAATAAAAACAAATAAAAGTAGGAATATTGAAACGTGGAGTCTACTACATCACACAACATGTGTGTATTTTAATACATGGTATATAAAATGGTTCTGAGGTGGTATTTACCATATATTATAAAATATAATAGTGATATGTTAAAGGATTATATATCAACTCTTTATATAATATCATAAAAGATGAGTTGGAACCCAAAGATATCCTCATCTCTCATACATTCCAACCAGTCATCTCAATACCATAAGTACAGAGAGAATAGGAATATTGTTTTCATTTTTTCTAAATATGGAAATGTGATATCACATGTTTTTTATATATTCAATAAGAATATTATAATGAAAATAAAGTAATAACATTCAATTTATATATATGAACACAAAAAAGATACTTCTTAGGGCCCTGGTTGATGAATTTGATGAAATGAGGGAAGAGAGATGCTAATAAAAATATAAATAGATATGAATCCATGGAATAAGGTGTTTAAATAACATGATTGCTAGTTTAAATAAGAATGATGATTCGAGTCCCATGATATTTTTTCAATGTATAGGTGATTTTGTGTGTAATAAGGGAAAAAAAGGTGTTCTAGATTTACTCTAGAAAGAATAAATCCAATTCAAATATGTGTTCATAGAAAGATCATGATAGAGAATCTCATGTGTTGAACAAAAAATCTTCTATAAAAACCCAAGGTTGTAAAAATCTATCCAAGTGGTGCTAATTTAAGATTTACCAACATGCCTATAAATTTTTAGTGCCCTACCCTAGAGAGGTTCATGAAGGATGAAGAAGGGTGGTGCACCTTGAGAAAGGAGTGACCTCTTCCTTAAAAAAATGTAAATGATTTGAGCCTCATCATGGGGTGATCAATACCTATTTTAAAAAAAAAGAAGTTATAATAGTGATTAATTGGAGCATTTCAAAAAATCCCATTGAAAACCCCATACAGTTGCCTAGTGTGGGTGAACTATGTGAAATACTTGTGTCCCTACATGAATTATATTATTCCTCATCTATATAGTGTTTTAGTGGGGTGGAGTAAAAATAAACTGTTTAAAAAAATTCATATAGTCATGGGAATAATATCAATAAAGGTTAAGTGGTAAGAAGGTATTAAAATATTAAATTAGTTAAACCCTTATTAACCCCCTCCTAGGTTTCGTTAGAGATCTAATAAGTTGTATGAGAGAATATGATAAGACATTGTGTTCAGCTGAATGAGGTGTTTCTAGAGTTCTTAAACAATCAAAGGATATAATGAAGATACCATGTTTTAATAGTAAAAATTTAAATAAGTTCTATATGGAGTCCATAAGATGCGTGGAGGATATTTTTTACATTACCCAATAAGTTTTATAGGATGGATTTATTCTATTAAGTCGACATATACTTATATTTGAGACAGCTCCAGGGAACTTGGAATTTGATTCCTCCATAAATAATCCATTAAAATGTGGTCTTAGAGAATATATTTATAAGTAATTTGTGCATGGAATGTTCTCAAAGAATATGAGAATGAATCAAGATGAACTACATGGTGAAGAAGTTGAGATAAAAGAAGTTTGAGCAGCTTCTCAAGAAGTTAAACAAGTGTGTAATAATAGTGATAAGTGCATCATATCTAAAGGGGTTAATAAGAGATGAAACCAAAGGAGGACTCCTAATAAGGAAGGGTCTCCAATATAGGTAATATGTTCTAAATATACTATATTATATTATTTTAACCCTGTTCTGGAAAACTATTATATACTAAAAACATAAGGATCACTCATGGAGTTGAAATAAAGATATGGCTCTTTTGAAGCATTGGATAAAACTTTGAGTTTACAACATAGGGAGTGTTAATTAATCCAACAAGATGAGTTAGATTAATGATATATCATTTATTAAGTGGACCATTCCATTATAGAGGAATTGGACATGAAAAACATAAGTTTATAGAGAGATGGAGTGTCACCGAACTCTAAAATCAATAATATGAGTATATATATGAAATATTGGGATGGTTTTATTGAATATATGATCCATGAAATTAAGAAAAAAAATTCCATGGAAAAGGATTCAAAATAATGACTCCTACCTCTCAAGAAACATCTTGATGATATGAGATAGTCCTATGTAGATGTTGGTGATAAATTGAAGAAAATGGTTGTCTATATTAGATAATTGGATGAGAGATCCATGATCCTAAGGATAGGATATATAACTAAAATGAAAATTTAATTTTCTACACAATTTTATCCAAAAAATTCACAACATGAAGGAATTTATATCTGAAATTTGGAAACATAAGGAGAATTACACAACTAAAATCAGTAAATAAACAAGAATATTTAATAAGGTAATAAACATAAGGCTATTTAAATATCTAGAAAAAATTTCTCTTTGAAGTAGGTTTTTAATAGTTTTTAATTTTGTAGAATATTTGGGCACATTATAAGTATGTATAGTGAATCCCAAAAAACCCAAAACTGAAATGGGATTTTCTACAACCACACCACCAAAGAGGAATGATCCTAGGTGGTATATCATTAGTAGTAGATGGATTATTTCTTATAATTATGGTAACACAAAAATAAGTTATTATTAGATTGATAAAAGGAAAGTAATGAAGAGATCATATATTGATGTGACATATAAGGGAAGGGTTTATTAAGGAAAGAAGGTTGATAAAATGAAAAACAGATTCATTTCTTTGGATAAAAAACAAATATATCTATAAAGGGTGAATTATAAACATAAATCATTGTACTCATTATATACCTACTAGAAAGAATGAAAATAAGTGTGGAGAAGGGTGATGACTCTACTCTGGTGGTAAGTAAGGTGGTTAAACATGTGAAGATGAAACCACTAAGGAAGGAGAAATCCTAGATGCATCTTATAACCACCAAGGAATAGGAATACCTAAGTGGTCTCATAAAAAATATTAAAAGGCATGTTTTGAAGATGGGTGGAAGTGTTATTTAACAAATAATACATCCAGAAGATTGATCCATTAAATATAAAAAACAAGCATGGATTTTTACTAGTGTAATATATTTATGAATTTTGGAAAATACAAAGAAGAGGATGAATAAGAGTTATATAATTCAATAGAAAGGACTTTAAGTGGTATCATAAAATGATTAACCAATGGAAAATATATGATCAAGATGCCTATAAAATAAAATAAAAATAAAGATAGTGAACTTGAAGAAATCATGGAATTCGATTCTATAAATTGATAAAATTGAAAATGAGTGGTGGAAGATGAAGGGTTAGTCCATTTGGGTCAACCTCATTCCCCAAAAATATAAATATGGAAGGTACCAATATCTCTATATACTTCAATTATTAATAACTATTTTGAAGAGGATTCATAATCAATGGGGTAAGTGTTCTTTAAAAACAGATGATGATGAGTTAATGGAATGTATTATTAGATCTGGAGAAGAATATATCAAGGGGGTCAGAGGTTTTGTAAAAAAAATATGAATACTGCATGCTATAGTGAGATTTATGTATGAATTAAGAACTTGATTTTTTTTGTTGAATTAATTTATAGATATGAAAAATATATTTAAAACGGCCTGAATTGTGATATGAAAAGTTTTCAAATTCATATCAAATAACAATAATGGGATCATTATGAATCTAATTCAAAATTATGAGAATCAAACTAATAAAATATATTTTTAGAATTGGGTGCATCAGCATCTATATTAAAATTTACAATATTATCTATCATATGTGATTAACATTTCGTATTAGTTTTCTTCTATGTAAATTATTCTAAAAGTTTTTGAGCATTTTATTTTTTCACAAGAAGTGTACCCTCCATAATAAATATAAATTCCATACATAAGGAGATAAAATTCAAGGGGAGGTTTTACTAAATTTTGAATCATATTTCACCTTATCGGTGATTTAATAAGCCTATGAAGAGCTAAAAAGCATATATTTTGGGTGGTATAAGTATTTTATTTTTATAAAGTGATATCATTTATCGCTTTTAAGTAGTAATTTATCATAATATTTTAATGCTTATCTACTGATGATTTTGTTTGAATGTGTGTTCATATTATGGGTTTTTCTATATTGTAAAAGTGAGAGGATTTTTTGTATATATGTTTCAATGGAAAACCATTGAGGGAAATGGAAAAAATTTAGGAATATTTCAAAAACTATTATTTCATATAGTAATCCTATGATCATTATTTCTAGAGTATTTATTGAAAAATTTAATTTTATATGGTAAATTAATGTACTTAGTCTCATTGAGTTTATATAGCTAAAATTTAGATAATTTACCCCATTAAGGTTGTATTTCATTTTTTTTTTGAAATATAAGTGGAAGAAGGATGAATGTAAATTGTTGATTATGGTAGAATATGATCAAATAGTTGTTGAATTGAATCTTGGAGCATGTAATTAGATTTCATGCTTTCTAACATGTGTCATGGAGTTGTTGATAAGTGGAATCCCATTATTATAATTGTATGATTTTTCAAAAAAGTAAATAGAGGGAGTAGTACATACCAGTCCATAAAGTATGGAGGAGTTCATGAGATGATCCATGAATATTGGAAGAGTTCTAGAACAACCATAAAGTGATTTTAATAGTTTATAGAATATCTAGTCTTTAGAAGCTGGTGGAGTTTTTGAACATGTCCCGAACCTAGGTCTATGGTTGAGTGTAATTATTTTATTGATGAAACATAAGTATTTGAAGAAGAATGTAAGTCTTTTTTAATATAATTATAATCCTTTAATAATATGTATTTAGGAGTTTGTTGTAATATTCAAAAGACTGAATGTATAAAATTCAATGTAATCATTATTATAGTTGTTATTCCAAACATAATTCTCGAAATATACAGATTTATTATATGGATTGTTTATTTTTTCTAAAAATGTTAAAGGATGAACATAAATCATTCAATATAAGCCTTTATAAGAGAATAATAATACATAGAGACCATATAACTTTCAAGGTATATGATGAGAATTCACCCACATTCCTAGTGTATGATTTCAACACATAGAGAATTTTTAAAGATGTTGATGGGTGAAAATTTGAGTCTCTAGGATATTATTATCAAATAAATTGAGATATTATTGGTGATAATTTTGGAGGTTATTACATAAAATTTGAAAATTTAAGACCAGTTATATAGTGTTTTAAAAATAATGGAACTCCAAAGAGAGTCATTATTCAAGCTTGAAAGTAAATAAGGAGGATGCAACATATTTTCAATGGAAAAAATTAGAATAAATTCATTTTATAGAGTAAATATTGGTCTATTAAGCACAAATCGATGGATGTTGAGTTATTAAAAATAATTATTATGGCTATATATCCAAGGGAAATCATGGGTTAGGTGATTTTGGTGTTGTTTAGGATAAAAGTAATGAAAAAGAGGAATATGGAAATGTGGATTCTGATAGAGAACACAACATGATTGTATTTCAATTCATAGTATGGAAGAATATTTTGAATTAGCATTTACTATATATGAGAATGAGAAGAGAATAAAAAAATTTATTGGGTGGACCACTTCTCCTTGTGAAAGATCTTGGTAGAAGTGGTGAAACCCAAATAAATCCTCATATCACATGCCTACCAATTAGTCATCTCAAACCCAAAAGTAGATCTAAAAGAAGAAATGTTTTTCCATATTTTCTATATATGGAACAGTTATCTCATATGGATTCTCTGGATTTATCAAGAACAATACAAAAATGTTGTGGAGTTGGGAAAACCCATTCCTATAAAATTATATTATAAAATAGAAAAAGTAACATCACAAGGGGAATTACACATATGAGTATGAAAAACATTTTGTCCATCCACCTCCAAAATATGTGAATAGAAATCCAAGTTCACAGAGGACCATCCTAATATTACCTCTGAAATTTCTATCCATGAGAGAGAATCATAAACCTTATTGACTTCCCTATAATTTTGGGTGAAATCAATATTTATTTGAAAAATTTTCTAGAGACATTCAATCCAGGATTGTGACATTCTCTATGGAACATTTCTGGATTAGGACTTCAATATTCCCGTAGCAATGGTTGAATTAGACTCTAACCAAAAAACTTCTATCCATGATGCATATAAAATTTAATCTCTTTGATCATTACCCATAATTAGGCTTCAATGGAATATCTATTTCCAATGAAATGATAGAGGAAGCCTTTAATGAAGCACTGATGAGTGCGAAAGACACCACCATAGCCTGAGGGTCTAGGTTCACCTAAAGCCACCCCATTTACATTCAATTTTATCCAAAATGTAATCATAGATATCTATATAATGGAATTTATCACCCAATGCTTCATGACCCTTCTAGTAACATCAAACAATATCTATATGACAAGTTCAACATAGTAATTCTTCATTACACCTATTTGAACCTTGGATGTGGTTATTACCACCCTATGAATAGCAGTAATCAATTCTTGAAAATTGGGAGTGTAATTATAAAAATTAAGGCCATTTCTTTCTCTTCATATAAAGGAAGTGTTATTAGAAGCAACTATGAGTAACAACCCTTGAATCTATTCACTATTTCCATATTAACTGATGGAAGCCATCATCCCTTCAATGTTTTCCACTAAAAACTTGATGTTCGACCCTACTTGAATGTATCTTCGTATATGGAAATTGAACATACAATATACAATGATATGGTTGATTCTCTCTTTATAATTCAAACAGAAATAATAGGAAGATACAATTTCCATCCCAGTGCACTATAGTAGGCTATGAGTCAGCAACTACTTACTTTAAATCCTATAAAGAAGAAGTGTTGATGAATGGGGGAATGAATGGATTCGTAAAATTGAGCATCTAATAGGACATCATGATAGAGACTTCACATTTGTACCTATAGAGTTCCCTAGAACTGAATAAACCTGTGGAATTTGGTGACTAAATTTTATTTTCCCTATCAATAAACAAATTCCTATGAACCTCAAACCTGAAATGAGATGGCGTTAAGGCATGGACATCATTTCATTTCATTTTATCAATGGGGATGTGTTCAATAGGCTGTGAAACATCCAAATCCCATTTAATTGGATTGGACAGCCATGGAGTTCCCCAAAAATTATATGTAGACTTCTTTAAAACCATCCACCTCAAACATTACATGAGATCATGATATGAAATCTTGATGGATGTCCATATGGAATAATATTTGTACAACTAAAACCAATTATTCATTTTTTTTGTTAAATCTATTAGAGAGTAACTCTAAGGATATTTAATTGGATGTAAAGAGATTACAAGTTAATTTAGTGAGGAGACTTATTAAATATTATTAGATTCGTAATTATAAATCCTCCCCTGTCAATGGGTTTGACACAATCATTCCATTCCAAAGTAATAAGGTTCTTTTTATGGATAGACCTTGTCCAAATAATGTTTTTTATCAAAATTTTCAGTATTTTAATCAGGTTTTTAGGTTGTATATACATTGATAAGGAATAAAAAACATAGAGTTAGTAATATATTTGTTGATAAAAATTCTTCTTTATTGAGAAATTGTTTTCCCTTTCTAGGATTCCATCTAAGTAGTTATTCTAGAATAAATGTTGTCAAGGTAGAACCTTTTGATTTTACCCCAGAAGAGTGGAACCCAAAGATAGGTTAAGAGGAGGGATCTTTTCTACACTCCAAGATATATGGAAAAAATTATTCTTTGAAACACACTCTCCCTTGAAAAAGGTATCAAAGTATTAGCTCTAACTAATAACATGTCAAGAAAATTATTCATAATAACCAAAAATGACTTTTATGTAAGATATGTTTCTTATGTCATATTTTCCAAAGATCAGGATTTCATCAGTATAAAGTATGTGAGAATTTTTTGCAAACCCCCTTCCATCCTTAATTTTCTTATAGAGGTCATCTTGTATAATATCATTAATGAAAATAATCAAATGGTCTTTAGCCACAGCAAAGTGGAGGCTGGAGAGGGTTCCCCTTTCCTGGCCCCTATGGAGCACAGAAAGTATCCTCTAGGGGACCCATTGACAAGTATAAAGAGACTATAAATTTTTAGAAAGTTTTTAACTAAGTTAATGATTGTATTAGATAATTAATTACTTATGAGAATTGAAAAAATTATTCTCTACATAATTGTGTCAAAGGATATCGAGATGTCAATTTTCAAGGAAAGTCTTCCATATTTCACCTTATTCTTCATGATATTATCATATTCTAAGGTAGTGAAAAAGATTTTCTAGATGCTCCTTCTAGGGATAAACCCAAAATTAATTGGTGTAATGAAACCCTTAGGTTTCTCTTCCAACCATGAGGTAATGATTTTTATAATAACATTTGGAATCATGTTCCCATTTTCAAATGGCCTAAATTTCTTGATGTCCATATCATTTAACATTTTTTGAATCATGTAAATGATGTTGGAGTTAACTACTTAGGGAATGGAAGCATGGTTTAATAACTCCCTCACCGCATTGTAAACCTCAATAGAAACAATATACCAGTTGAATAGGGGTGACCACCTATTGAATATGTAGATATTTTAAAACCCCCTTTATATCCAAAATTCCTATAAGGGTATCCAAGTAATTATCTAGTCTTATTCTCACCTCTTGAGAGGGTGTGTCATTGAAAATAGAACATTGTGGGGGATGAGAGGTTCCCTCAGTCAACTTGGCTATTTGGGGGTCCCTTATAACATGTTTGGGAGGACCATTAATGACATTGGATATGTAGGGAGGATGATCCTTCCCATTTACTTTATCATTGGTCCTCCTTTAA
Source organism: Viscum album (assembly GCA_963277665.1). NCBI lineage: Eukaryota > Viridiplantae > Streptophyta > Magnoliopsida > Santalales > Viscaceae > Viscum > Viscum album. Next base: position 1,826,391,600 of record OY728119.1, on the reverse strand, counting down.
ATTGAATCATTATGCCCCTTTTCACTACACAGATGACACAATTTGGATATGTTGCATTCAGTTGTGATATGTCTAATGTAATTACATTACTCAAAAACCTTATGCTTTATATCATAAAAAACTCTAATGTGAGGATGGCATCCCTGGTAGTAAATACCACCTTCTAAAACAGTGTTGAATCCATGAAAACCTCAACAAAAACTCTTGAAAGTGATTTAACCTTGGATTATCATTTTTCTTGTCCACTATGATTGGATTTAAAACTAAGGATACGATATCCCAAAGGATTTTGGGTTTCCAATATAACTAGTTATGCAAATATTTGTAGATATATACCTATGTATGCGTATTATTAACATTTTTGGGGTCAAATTTTTTATACTACTCCTAGATCCTATGAATTCTAGGCTTTAGGGGAGAATACATGATGCTCCATGACCTTCTATTGTGCTCATCTAATGGAAAGACTATGTGAAAGTACCCCCTTCCCATGGCAGTCAAGCTCAAATTATCAAATAACCAAATGGTTATGATTCTATTAGTTATTTCATTGAACGTCCATGCATTCTCCCCTTTCATATTCAAAATGTTCACAATGATATAGTACTTACAAATATTGATCCTCTCCTCAATAGAATCCTGGTTGGATGAGACATGTGAAACTTATGCTTTCTTAATGACTCTTACTATAGATGGAATTCCAAAATCATATAAAGACAATATCACCATAGATTTGACAAACTCCGCTAAGTTATTATTCATGCCATAAAACTCCACAGGTTTTGCACACTCCGATGGGTTTTTATTTTCATGTGAACAGAGTTGGAACAACATTTTATGCCCAAAAAAACTAGTTGGATTCACAGCTAGATCTTTCCTCTTTCACATTGAATCATCTGAAGGTTCATTTCATGTGTGTTCCCCCTACTCACTAATTTTATCCCCTTCATCTACCATCTCCCCTCTTTAGAAAGTAGAGAATAAAGAAATAAAATAAACAATACTCAATTCATATTTATGAACCTAGAAGGAGAGAATTTTTATGGTTATAATTGATGGGTCTAAAGAATGGAGAGAATAAAGAAACTTCTAAACTATATTGATAGATTTTATATAGGAGGAGATGGTGTTCACTATCAGGACCGGTTGGTGAAAAAAGAATTGTTAGTGTGGTTCTGATAGAGTATCTTGAAGTGGGGGTGATTGTGGGAGTACAATAATGTGAGGAAGGAGTTCCATATTTACTCTATAAATATTCAATGCTATAGGTACCCATAAATTTCATAAATAGATATTATATCTATATAAATTAATATTCTTTATATAACATAATGATCCATATCAGAATTGTTTAGCTCTAGTGTCATTGGAAACTTGGAAACGTAAACAACTAGTTCATAATAGTTCTACATAATCTCCCAATTATTTCTTCATAACTTAAACCCTTATTAGAAATATCATACTTAATAACATTCTTCATAACCAAGGGAAAGAAAAAATAAGAAATGGGTGAGATGTGTTTTTGAGTAAGGGTAAATAAGAGAGATATCAATTATTATATAAGAATAACATGAGAAAAAGGGTGTGAGAACATGATCCATACATTTTAAAACCATACCCTATATATCATAGATCACAATCAAGAGTAATGGAATAAAAATTAATAGTTTATAAGAAATTAATCACTATCGAATCAAATAACATGAACCATGGATCATAATATAATCGTAAGATAGGGAATTATATAATACACATAAGCATAGAAAATAATTTTAAAGTAGTGAAGGCTATTTTCTGGGACAATTAGAGTGGAATGGGTTCACTTCACAAATCATCATAGTAGTTAAGGTTCACTCCCAAGACTATCAGAGTGGAAAAATTCCCTTAATAAACTATTTCCACCCCCATTATAGTCATATTTATCTCATGAGATATCAATATTTACCAAATGCATTGGAGGGTGATACAGATCCCACATGTCAAATAATGAAAATCATACATATGTATACCATAATTTCATAAAGAATTAATCATATCAGAACCCATGAAATGAAATTGGTTTCATAAAAATTTCATCATATCATAACCCCTAAAAAAATTGATTTCATAAACGTTTCATCGTTTCATCATAGCATATCCCATGGAAAAGAAACAGGATTCATAAACATCTTTTCATTATAAACATAAACCAACCAAAGAAAAAATAAAGACGGTATCATTGGATCATATTCCCAATAAAGTATATATGAAATCAAGGGTTATTTTATTTTATGAATATAAATACTATTAAAAGATCACTATGACATTATGGAGGAAAATAATCATCCAATTTTTAAATCACTTATTAAAAAAATATGAAAAAATAAAGGAATACATTTTCTTTGGAAATATAATTGTAAAACTATAAGGATTTATTCATAGAAAAAATTATTAATTGTGTTGGGAAAATGTGTTCATGTCGTATGAGTTAAAAAAAATCTTCCATACTTTTGTTGGAAATGTCACAAAGTTCCTCATTTAGAAAATAAAAAAAAAATCTTTTAAAACCATTATGTAAAAACTTAAACATGGGTAAATATGACTTTAAAAATCATATTATAATAGTAAAGACATATTTAAAACAGTTTTAGAAGACATGGATATGAAATGAAAAGGTTTTTTGAATGAAGATATAATTTAAGTCAATTTTCCATAAAAAATATTTACAATTTCTTGATTAAATAAATGATGAAAATAAAAGAAAAACATGTATTTTAAATAAACTACCATAGGATAATAAATTTCATACGTTTCATGGGAGTTATATCATAATATTTCATCATTATATCCATATTTATAATCAATCCTGATAAACAATGATTTTGTGACATAAAACCCTTACCACTATGGTATCTTGGGGATAATAATCCCTATGAAAAAATTAACTTACATGGATATGTATATACATTAATTTTCATAATAAGAATCATAAAACACAGTCATGTACAATATATATACACCACAAAAAATAAACAAGTGATGTATACGGAATGTGTCCCACAAAAATAAAAGTGAGATAAAAATCTCACACCATGAGTTCGCCTTGATTTTTAATCACTCTAACCTCCAGTATAATAAATTTAAATTTATTATAATTATTTAAAAAAATCATTTCCATAATTATAATATCACATATTATCCCTTTATATCATTTAAATACTCACTTCTATTAATAATTCCTTAATAAAATCATCATTTTTGTGTGTTAACTATTTCGTTTACATGAGTATTTCAGTTTGGTAGTTCTACTCCTTGAAAATTTATCTTTGTTACCTAATTTCCATAATATTTATCATGATATAAATATAATATATATTTATTATATACAAATTTAGAGTCATCCATAAATATTAGAGATATAAAAATAAATTACATCATTCATTAAGATGGTAGGTCGTATGTACGCATGAACGTTGTTTTCATTTTTGAACGGATAGAAAAAAATAAATTTAAATATTAATTAAACTTTAAAATAACATTATTATATCATATATATAATATATATTCATCAAATCTATCCCCATTACCATTCATATAAAATATAAATGAAAAAATAATTGCATCACTTGGTGGAGGTGGTAGTCCACACATACACATAAACGATGTTATCGTTTCCCAAAGTATTGGATGGTTAGAATATATGCATGTTATTATCATTAAATAAGTTTAATATTTTCATAAATATCATATATAAATATTAAACACATCATAATGTTAATCTATAAATGATGGTGATTAAGACTGAATTATATCATTGCGTGGAGACGATAAGTCGTATGTATGTGTGAGTGATACTTTCACTTCTCATTTTATGGGAAAGAGGGTGTATAATAGTTATTTCATAATCATAATAAAATTTAAGAATATTTAGTATAATAAATTTTTTATTTTATTATATCTATCATAGATTTATATGAGGTAATGAAGAGTATAAAATAAAGTGATTGGTTAAGGTGATTACCTCTTCTTTGAAATGGATCCTTTAGATATCCTATAAATAGATCTAGAGTTTTACATATGGAAACACTAGAACCTTTATAATGTGTATAGGGAATTTTATAAGATAAAATAAAATAATTGGATGATATAGAATGTGAAATTTGGGGTAAATAATTTAGGTAGGAGGATCCCTTTTATAAATTGGGTGAGGGACACTTTTGAAATTTCTCAAAAGATTAAATTATAAAATTTTAATTATTAAGAAAAATACCTCTAAATGGATAGGGATTCAAATATAAGGTGGTATATGGTTTTAATCCCATAATGAATCAAGTGTTGGAACATTTAAATAACGGTCTGTATATATTAAATTACAAAAAACCAAGTGTTGGAAATTGATAACAAATCAAGTCCACATGACTCATATAACACCTAGATTTGGCATCAATGTCTTCATCATGTAAATAAGTTCTGTTTGAAAAATCTCTATCAAGATGGATATTTAGACTCTTCTAATCTAAAATCACTTGATATATTTCATGCTTGTTTATAAGGGAAAATGACCAAACTGCCATTTGGTGGAAAGGGTGAAAGGACTACAGAGATTCTAGGATTGGTACACACTGATGTGTGTGGACAATTTACAGTAGAATCTAGAGGTTGATGTTATTACTTCATAACTTTTACTGATGACTTGATTAAATATATTTATATCTACTTAATGAGGTATAATTCTGATTCCTTTGATAAATTCGAGGAATTCAAGAATGAAGCATAGAATCAGCTTGGTAAGAAATAAAGAAGCTTCGATCAGATCTAGGTGGAGAATATCTTAACCAAGAGTTCATTGACTTTCTATGGGATTTTATCTCTACTCAATACACCTTATATGCTATATTGGAATGGTGTTAGTGAAATAAGGAATCATACCTTTTTGGACATGGTATGGTCAACGATGAGTCATGAAAATATTCCATTACCCTTTTGGGGATATTCATTACAAATTGTGACATACACATTAAACTGAGTACCAACTAAATTGGAAAACAGAATTCCCCTCGAGCTATGGAGTGGAAATAAACGTGTTTTTTCGCATATGGGGATGTGAGGTCTTTGTTAAGGCTTTCTTAGGCAACAAAATAGCACCCTGGGGCACAAAGTGCATCTTTATAGGGTATCCTAAGGAAATAAAGGGATACTACCTGTACAACCACTCATACAAGCAAGTGAATGTCTCTAGACAAGTCATATTTCTTGAGAGGGAGTACATCCTCAAAAAGGATAGTGGGATCATGATTGAATTCAATGAAGTTGATTCTCAAGATACATAGGAGTTGGTAAAGGAAGAAGTTCTACATGTCCATGTAGAAGAAGTAATTCTTGAAACACAAGTACTACATGGGAGTGTAAGAGAGGTAAGGGAACCAGAGAGATATGGTTTTCTAGTCATTGAGGATGGTGACTCATTATTATTAGACAATGATGAACCTCTCACCTACAAGGAGTAAGTAGAGAGCTCGGAAGCTATAAGATGACTAGAAGCTATGAATTATGAGATGGATTCCATGTATCAAAACCAAGTTTGGGTTCTGGTCGATGTGCTAGTTGATGTAAATCCTATTGGATGTAAATGGGTATTCAAGAGGAAACTGGACATCGAAGGTGAATTTAGTACTTATAAAGCAAGGCTAGTGGATAAAGGGTTCAAACAGTGCCAATGAATTGACTATGATGAAACCTTTTCACTAGTTTCCATGTTTAAATCCATCAGAATCATACTTGCCATAGAAAATTACCATGACTGTGAGATTTGGTTGATGGATGCTAAAATTGTATGCCTTAATGGGAACCTTCTATAAGATGTCTATATGACACAACCATAATGGTTTGTGACACCAGGTGATTCCAAAAGGTCCTATAAGTTGCAGAGATCCATTTATGTATTGAATAAATCATCCAAGTCATGGAAGATTCGATTTGATGAATCCATAAGATAATTTGGTTTCATTAAAAAATAATGTGAGTTGTGTGCTTACAAAAGTTTTAGTGGGAATGCATTATTTATCCTAGTAGTATATTTTGACGACATATTACTCTTTGGAAATGATATATCAGCCTTACAATTAGTTAAGGACTGGTTGAACAAGTGATTCTCCATGAAAGACTTAGGTGAAGCAGCCTACATTCTAGGGACCAAGATCATTCGTGATAGATCCAAGAGGATACTTCACTGGTGGAGATCCCACCTGTACCAACACCTCCATACCAACGGTTTGAAAACCCATTTGTATTAAGTAACCTATAGAAATAGTTTAATGAAACCATTTGTGAAAGGGGAAATATGGTGAATTTTACCAATAGTTTTGAAAAAACTCATTGGAGTTTAGGGGTAATTTTACCAAAGGTTTAACAAAACCATTGGGAATAGAAGGTTTTCTAATATTTCCCTATGGATTTTAAGAACCATTGGGAAAAAAACCCAAATAATCCCCTGCCCTGCGAACAGAATCTCTCCTCCATCAAACCTGTCATCGAACAGATCTCTCCGCTAACCCATGAACACATCTCTCCTCCATCGAAAAAAATCTCTCCTTCGTCAAACCCTACTTCCCAAGTATGAACCCATGATCCCACTTCCTCCGTCGAATAGAATCTCTCCTCCTCAAACAGATCTCTTCGCTAAATGAGATCTCCTCCTTGAATGAGATCTCTCCTCTAACCCTACTTCCCAAGCACGAACCCTACTTGGCGAGCTCACTTCCTCCGTCGTGAGCTCACTTTATCCGGAATGGATCTCTCCAGGATGCCAACCCTAATTCCTAAGTGCACTTCCTATAGAACCCATCTCTAACATTTTTTCCTAAATGATATTTCTCCGGCCTGTGAACCCTACTTCACAGTCGGTGATCTATCTTTGATTGAAGTAATTTTTGTTCTTCCACTTCAAATCGGTATGTTGTAACTAAATTATCTCTTCTGCCTCCATTTATTTTAGATTTTTTCATTCGATTTTGATGCAATATTCTTTGTTTTACCCACTCTGTATTATGATCCCAACACAAGCCATATATCATTTTAGGTTGTGGTTTTGTTTTGATTTATCTTTATAGAATAATTTTGATTGATATTGAAGACTTAAATATGATAATGAGTTATTTTTTCCTTGGTTTATTTTAAATTTAATGTTTATTGACATGATTTCATTGTTCATACATAAATAGAAGGGGAGGGTTAGGACTAGAGGTAGGGGATTTTCCATGGGAGGGTTAGGATTAGAGGCAGGAGGAAAGGGCTAGGGCTGGGGGTTTAGGATGGGGCTAGGGGTATTAGGGACAAGAGGACTAGTAGGGGTTAGGGATAAGGGGTTGGTGTTGGGTTTATGGGGGATAGGTCCAGGGTTAAGTTTAGGGGTCTAGGGTTAGGTTAGGTTTAGGTTGGGGTTTAGGTTTGGGGGGTAGGTTTAGGCTAGAACTGGGAGGTTAGTGGTAAAGGGGCCAGATAGGGCTAAGGGATTAGGTTTAAGGTAGTGGTCATGGGAGTCGTTTTAGTGTAGGGGATGGGGTAGGTTTACTTTGTTAAACCATCATTGGATTAAGTAGGATACCAAAAAGAGTCTACCTCATCAGTAACACAAAATTCTGAATAATGGTCATAATAAAGAGTAAGCTAGGACAGTTCATATTTGTATGGATACAATGACCCTCAAAACCAAATGATCTTGGGTTAATCAGTACCATCAAGATTAACTTGCCTTTCATGTACCTCATTAAATGGAGTCACATGAAATAATTTTGGAATTGCGCATGAAGACTAATTAAATTTTGGACATAAAGATGTAAAAACATGAGGAAGGTCTTAAAGAGAAAGAAGATTTGACCAATAACATATCCCAATCTATTATGAATTTAGCTTCCATTGTGAGTAATTTGTGGTCAAATTCTGATGTATGGATTGAAAAATAAGATGAACTGAAGGACGCTTATTAAGTGAAGGTTCTGGGTGAAAATAAGATTGATGAGGATGAAAATTGTTGCACATTTAGGGATATTTCTAGAAAATATGAACCTTTGAATCCTAAAGAATAAAATGAACCCTCCCTTCGATACTCATCATAAGAAAAATAAATGGAATCTCTCAAGCGCTAACATGAACAATAAGAATGGAACATGACAAAATTAATTAATGAAATGGTGGTTGAGAACGGATAAAATTCTAACAATGAAGATATATGTGTATTTAAATAGGTACAAAAAGATGAATAAGTGGATAGGGAGTTGGACACCAGTGAAATAACTGAATTCTTCAAGGAAGATTATTGTCCAACAATTAAAGAAGAAATAGTTTCTGAAATACAATAAACCATAAAAACGCTAAAAAAGGATAAGGGGGTGAAGCAATGGATGATGAATCACTAAAAATAGCTAATTCCATCATGAAAATAGATTTTACAAGTTTTTAAAAAGTGGAGAAAAAGGATGTTGCAATTCAAGAAGTCATTACAAAATTTAAACATAAGGAGAAGGAATAAAAAGTAGGGGAGGAGGAGAAATGTATGGTGAATGCTGAAATTTTTAAAGAAGAAGAAACTCTAACACTAAAAGATGAAGTTATTATATTAGAATTCATAGTTCTATCACAACATTTGAAGTCCAAGAGAGGTGGTGGAAAAATCATTCAACAAAATATGTTCATACTTTTAATTCTTGTTTCCTACATTAAATAAATCCAAAAAACTAGAATTCACCACAAATTAGTGTCATAAAGATGGAAAGAAGAATAAAGAGACCATTCATCTTGATCGAGTAGAATTTAAAATCAACATCAATACTGGGCCAATTAAATTTGCTTCATTCTCCAATTATGTGACATAAAGTTAAATGTTCTAGCTTAATAACCTTAATGAAAGAACATCCAGTAGGAAAACTGAGTTTTTAATTGATTTCTAGGAAATAGTTTTTAAATTTTAGAAAAATAGGTTGACATTTTTAAAATTCAAATTCTTACATCTATTTTAAGTTTCCTAAAAATTATTATCGATATGATTTCTTATTCTTGATGTTGATTCATGGATACTTACATCAAGTAAAGTGATTATTGATATTCATGAAATGACCCAATTGACCAATTTAATGTTTCATATTCCTGAGATGGTTCTTAGCCTGTTTTGAAACATTATTTCTCATTCACTGTTTCTTGAAATAACTAAGTGTATGAAAAACTATTATAATGTTATTTTATGTCTTATTAATGCATGATGATTTTAAGCCATATTAAAATGAATGACACCATAGATTGATTTTAATTGTTCCCATTTGACCTTGAGGCCAACCCTACATTTGAAATTTTTTTAAACCAGTAGAAACCCTTGTATCCCATGATAGGCTGTCACAATTCAAGATTTTTTTTCTTTACAACCCTTGTTCTTTGAGGTTAATTACATAAAATCACTTCATATTTAAAGAGTAAGAAGGGTTTTTTAGGGTGTCATTTAGTGTGGGTTCCATAAATGAGTGTGGTTTTGTGAGTGGGTACCCTATACCCAACTCATGTATGTATATTGAATACTATTACATGCATACATTTTGATATATACATGTTTATATCTTACCAAAAATAGTTTTTGTAATTCTGTATCGACTATATTTATATAGTGACATCCTAAGATTACATGTCACATAAAAAGACTATAGAAGTTCCTAGGATATAATGAGAACCAATAGACACCATGATAGTAATATTAAATATATGTAATATGGTCTTGATACATCAGGGTGAGGGAAAAGATGATGTGTGACTATCATGAGTTAGTGGCTCATAAGCCTTGAGAGTCCTTCTCAAGCCATATATCATTTTAGGTTGTGGTTTTGTTGAGTTTTTGTTGTGATTTATCTTTATAGAATAATTTTGATTGATATTTAAGACATTAATATGATCATGAGTTAATTTATCCTTGGATTATTTTAAATTTAAGGTTTGTTGACATTATTTCTTTGGTCAGACATAAATACAACTATAGAATTTTTGGCATACCCCAGGTGTCAACCTAGAGCTCGAGTGTTGGAAGGATAATTTTATGTTCAATATTAAATTAATTAATTCATGAAAATCAATATCATACCATGAAATATAAATTCAGACTAGATTTTTTTAGACACCATTGGTGGTGTCATACTATGTTTTACTCCAACCTATTTAGGATTCCCATTAGAATCAAAAAAGAGCTAACAAATAAAGGATTCTAGGAGAAATATATGAGTCACTTTTATCTAGATATTTTGAATAATGGAATGACTTGGGAAATCATAAAATTTATATAGAGGATGATGTATTTAATAAATCATGAAGGTTACTTCACAAACCTGAAATATTTTCCCCCTTCATAGGAAGAAGATGATATAGCTAGGGAGACATTTTTTCAGCATGGGATTCAGTATGATGTCATTTCACAGGTTAATTCCCTTTTTGTGAGATTTTTTTTATTTGATCAATAGTGATCTCATCACTAAAGATAACCCAATAGAGTCCCCGAGTCAAGGGAAATATGTTTCAGTATGATGATCTAGGAGTTCCACATTAGGTGTCAATAAGCGTTGATATTAGGATTTTCACCATGGATGCGGTGGTCAAATCAACTTTTTATGTAGACCACAGTATCTGGACATCATTCTGATTAATTTTATTAAGAATTTCAGGGTTGAACATAAGCTATTTCAGTTTCCTTTTCCCATAGTGGAGTACCAATCATTTGATAAAATGGGTGCTATATAGAAGTTTTATAGAATCACTTAGCAACTGATCATTGGAAGTGGATCATGGTAGGAACCAGCTACTAAGAGATTCTCTCCTACCCCTAAGTAGATAGGTTGATGGAGTTCTATCAGTCACTCGGGTTGGGGTAGGGGACATGGAACCCCAACATAGGAGTAGTGGTATCACTATAATGGAGAACTATAAGGGAGTAAATATAGAGACCAAGGAAGAGGGTAATGTAATATCCATATTGTGGAGTATACTCATAGAAATCAATATATTGAACCGTCTACTTTCATATGTACAATTCTTATGTCATATGTCATTTTTGTAATTTGAATAATATTGTTGGTTTTATTCATTTTCTTTTTCAAAATTATCCAATTCCATTGGTTAGGCTATGTAAACCTTAGATGTGGTTATGAAAATTGATACATCATTAGGGGTGCGGTTAGAGGTTATTATACAATGTAAGGAGTTCACTCTTAAAATTGTTTTCTACCATTTTCTATGAGACATTTTTGTGTAGGGTAATTGACTTTTGAATTCTGAATTTAATTCTGAATTCAATTATTTATATATTTAATTACCTTATGAATTGTGTGTTATACTTGCATGTAATTGCTGAATTCTACATGTGTATGAGATATGTGAAGGATACTTTGGAGAATTAGGTATGTTTTCATTTCATTAAGTAGGAAATTAATTGTACTTATGGTTTATTAAGTAGTTTCTAAAAGGGGAATAATTTAGAATTAGATATTATTCAAATGATATAGTCAAGTTAAATTTGATCTAATAGTATAAGGATTTTTCACAGCATGTAGCATGAGAAGATATCCCATGATCGATCTTTATTTTGGCATGGGGAGGAACTCTATGACTGAAATTTATTTCACTTTCTAATGATGAGTTGATATATTATTGTCCACTATCAAGAGCTATTGAATTTTCTTGATAACATTAACATTGATTAGAATAGGGATATGATACTGGTCTTGGGTTGTGTTTTTACCTTGGTGAGATTTCCTTTAGGATGTTCTCTATCATGCATTTGGCATAATGGCATGATGGAATAATGATATAATGAAATGTGAAATGGTAATTAGGCTTATTGTGTATGTGGATTTGAATTTCCATAATTTTTATGTGAATTAAAATATTCTTATGAAACTAATAAATGGAAATTTAACCTAATTGAAATGTAAAGGGATCACATTGAAATTGCAGGTTTGAACTCTATACATTATATCGTCTGAAATGTAATTGCAATTTTAGGTTTGAATTTTATACATTGTATTGTATAGAGGGTAGGCTGTTAGAGGCTTTTGGAGGCTGTTATAGGCTGCATTGCAGGTAATTGTAGAGGGAAGGCTATATTGCAGGTAATTTCAGATGGTTCAGCTTGTTCGGTCATGGGGGATGTGGTTTTTGATCCAAATTGTGATCAGTACGGTTCAAGGAGCATGAATGACTCCTATTTTTATAAGGTTGAGGTAGTGTACCCAATTCTTGACATTGGCAATGTGTCTCTTATAATTCTGAAGGCTACTACTAAAATGGGAAAAGGTAAGATCTTTTACTTCATATTCTATATGTATCAGGAATAAGATACTAGTATACATGTTTGTTGACCTTTTTATTGGGTGCTACTATTATTTTACAAGGAAGTAATGGTGCTGGAATCAGTGAGGGCAGTTGTGATCAGTACTGAGGGTAGGCTAGGCTAGGCTGTGATCAGTACAGAGGGGTTGTGATATACCAACGGTTTGAAAAACTGTTGGTAAAGGCATATAAAACTCACTGCCTATTGCAACTATTTTACTAAACCATTGGTTAAAACATATTCCAATGGTTTATGTAACCGTTGGAACATGATAAAACAGTTTTTGGGCAGTTTGTACACCAATAGTTTAACAACCATTGGTATTTATATATTCCAACGGTTTTATTGGAACTGTTGGAATAAGGTAAGTGTAGACAGACATATACCAACGGTTCCTATAAAATTGTTGGTAAAGGACTATTGTGATGCCTAACATGGCGACAATTTCTCAAACCGTTGGGATAACTTATCCCAATGGTTTGAGGGTCTATCCCAATGGTTTCAAACCGTTGGAATAGGTAAAATTTCTAGTAGTGCTTGGACAAAGTCAAAGTACATATATTGACCAGATACTAAATATATTTAGTATGGAACAATCCAAGATGGGATTGGTTGTGTTCATTGTCTTAATAATATATGTTGATGACATATTACTTATTGGAAACAACATACGAGTCTTATAGTCAGTTAAGGACTGGTTGGACAAGTGTTTATCCATAAAAGACTTAGGCGAAAAAGCCTACATTATAGGGATCAAGATCATTAATGATAGATCCAAGAGGCCTCTAGGACAAAGTAAAATTACATATATTGACCAAATACTAAAGAGATTTAGTATAGAACAATCCAAGAGGGGATTGGTTCCAATGTCACATGGATTACATCTTTTTAAGAAAATGTGTCCCTATACACAACAAGATAAATATGGAATGAGTAAGATCATATATGCTTCAGTGATAGGATCAATCATGTATGTTATGTTATGTACTATAATTGATATTGCCTATGCACTGAGCATGGTAGGCAGATATCAAGAAAATCTGGGAGAACAGCATTGGACTGCTGTTAAGGCTATCCTAAAGTATCTGAGAAGAACTATAGATATGTTCTTGGTGTATGGATGAGATGAGGATATCATAATTAGTGGGTATGTTGATGTTGGTTTTTAGATAGGTCATAATGATCTAAAGTTGCAATTAGGGTATGTTTTTTGTCTCAGTAGAGGAGCTATGAGCTAGAAGAGTTCAAAGCAGCCAGCTTTTGTTGATTCTACAACGGTGTCTGAGTACATAGCGTCTTCTAATGCATCCAAGGAATCTATTTGGATTTATAACTTTGTTTAGGATCTTGATGTGGTACTTAGAAATAAAGTTTCTATCACATTGTATTATGATAATACTACAGCGGTGGCTCTTGAAAAATATCCAAGGTCACATAAATGGATAAAGCACATACTCTGAAAGTATCACCTCTTCAGGGATTTTCATTATAGGGGTGAAGTTGCAGTGTGCAAAGTATCCAAATAAGAGTTGGAAGACCCTTGACTAAAGGCCTATCTCATCAGAAGCATGATTATCATGTGAGAGCTAATGGACTGAAGGTTGTTAGTAGTTGGCTCTAGTGCAAGTGGGAGTCTGTTGGAGTTGTTACCCTAAAACCAAATTTTATGTACTTTATGATAACTTATATTAATGGTTTTTGAATATCAATAAACGCCTTATCATGATATAATTTTTCTTATACATAACATTGTATGTGATAATGTTCTAAGAGTAAATGTCACGCTAAAAGGCCATAGCAGTTCCCCGCTATGATGAGAACCCGAAAGTGCTATGACACTATTCTTATATATGTGTTCTATGGCCAGATGATATCATTTGAGGGATACAAATGATATAGGCTATCAAGGGTGGAGACTCATAGGACTTTGAGTCACCTTCTCATGGTGTACGCCCTTAGTGATATCCAATAGGATATTATGAGGAACGAGACCTGATAGTAGGAAATCCACATTTATAAGTGTCATTGGATGTTCCTATTTGTGGACATTTGTATTGGTCCTTAGACTTTAATATTATTATTAATGGATATTATGAGTCGTATACTTAGATGTATTGATGAAAACTGTAACGACAGATGTTTGCGGTGAGGTAGGATATGTTGGGTGTGTCATGAGTAATATTACATTAATTAATAATGCAAGAAAGGATTTGTCCCTTCTATTCACTAATGGAAGTTAATATCTCAGGCCCTTTGATGGAAATAATATAGCCTAAATAAATTCATGGCCATGGTGTTCTATAAGAAATTTATAATTCCAGAGATTCAAAGAAAGAGATATCGAGAATATAGGTTGATGGCACTGGCATGCAACCTACTTGATTAGAGATATTGTGATAAAGGGATTATATTACTTGGTAAACATTCCTATGAGGTAACATGTTGTTACGGCATTAAATTTTTTCTCTATGGGTGACTTGGTGTGTTGTTGGACACTAACCTTAGACTTTAGGTTGCTCTGCCTAATGAAACTGAGAAAGAGGCCTAGAGGGTCACACACTAATTGTATCAGGGATCTCAGTTAAATAATTTATTATTTAACAAGTTGAATAAATATTATTCCCGATTGTGGTTTAATAATTATTCATGTATGCCTAATCACATTTATTCTGTCACTAGTTATTAGAGAGAATATATTGTGGGCGGAATAATTAAAAAAAATGAGGAGGATTGAAATACTGAGTTTAATGGTCCAATGAGAAATAATGATATTGAATATTATTTGATTAAATAATATTTAATTATAACTTTCAAGTTTAGTGCATGTTAGGAAATAATAATATTTTTTTTGTTATTTGACCTGGGGGTTTCTCTAGGATTAATGAAATAATTAAAGGCACTTGTGCAAATTATTTTATTATTACCCTAGTGAAATAAATGTATGGTTATATTATTCTCTCATTAGACAAGAAACTCCAATTCAATTGTGCACAACATTTTGGAGAAAACCTCTCAAGACTAGAGAGTTCTTTCCTCTCCAAGAATGCTCTCAAGAACGAGAGCAATCCTCCTCCACTGAATCAAGGAGAATTATTTGGAAGAGGTTCTCAAGGCGATCAAAGGCAGACGACGCAAGTGTAATTATCTTCTGTGTTAGCACCCGAAGACTCCTTCGGTGATGTTCAGAGATTTTTGGAACACATGTGGATCACCGCTAGAGGAGATCTACCCTTGATCTCTACAAAGAAATGAAGATGAACTATAGATCTGTGCCTAGACACATCAATGAAGAAAGAATAAACCTTAAAGGTGATTCTTATTTAATTAAATTAATTATAAACAATATATGTTGATCCTCTCTCTTGGTTCTGAATTTATATTCCTTTTTCTTATTTCTTTGATACAATTCTATGGATCATGGCATTCATCATCACATAGATCCTAAGTTGTTCATTGAATATGGAAAAAAGAAAAGTTGGGCAACGCCCCTCCCATGCTTCCACTTCGCTCGGAACCTAGACTGTGGTAGTGATACATGCCTCCCATGTGGTAGAACCTTAGGTCCCACATGTGTAGTTTGAGGTGGGTCCTTGATTGGCTATGGCCTACTATGTTTTTTATTAAAATCTCATAAAAAGAGTTGATAAAACTCTCATATAACTCCCAATCAACTTCAAATGACAAATCCAAAATAGTCAACTTCTTCATCAAATCTTCTCCATTATTTGTAGTCAACAATGTGCATTATTTTAATGTAATTAGCACATATCTTAGATATTAAGATCTACTCTAAAAAAATCACAATTAAGGTTGAGGGTGTTTTCATAAAAATCCTCCAAGAATCATCACTTGCCTCAACACATATTAATATATTCTCACAACCAAGTCAGTTGCCCTTATTGACAACAAATACAATTCATTCAAAGGGCACATCATTAACCAAGCATCATGGAAGCACCACACTACTACTTCACCTACCATACATTTCATCTCATAAAATGGTATAATAAATGATATCTTACATGGAATATAAAATGGAACTATTGCATGAAAACCATCAAACAAAGCGATACAACCCATACATGAAAACAACCTATATATACCATATAGGTTTTAGAGAATATATTCATCCGGAACAATGAGAGGAGATTAAGGAGCACCAATTTACACATTTAGAGTAGAGGTAAGTTGAGGATTAAGTTGTTTAATTTGGAGTGAGTTTCATACTTTAATTTCCACCACTCAGACCCCTGTGGACTTAATATA
Organism: Viscum album; assembly: GCA_963277665.1. Taxonomy (NCBI): domain Eukaryota; kingdom Viridiplantae; phylum Streptophyta; class Magnoliopsida; order Santalales; family Viscaceae; genus Viscum; species Viscum album. Next base: position 1,826,375,000 of record OY728119.1, on the reverse strand, counting down.
ATAGAATAAAAACGTTTGATCATCGTTGAAGTAGAACTTAATCGTAACCCCATTAATCATGAGGTCAAGATCATTTAGGGTGGATTGCATATATCCATTAGTAACAATGAGTAGATATCGAGGAGTAACATTCTACACTTGTTTCATTGACAACAACAGTGAGGGTAGTGAGGGTGCGGATGAACCAAGAAGAATTTCAGTATAAATTAATTGTTAAAGCAAGAAGAACTTAAGAGTGGCCCTATTAACCATGAGGTCAAGTTCATTTAGTGAGTGGTTGAGAAGTAAGTGGTTTAATTTGGAGTGGGTTTCATACTCTCATTTCCCTCACTCTGACCCTTTTAGACTTATGAGAGGAGATCAAGGAGCATCATTCTATATTCATTGCATCAACAACAATAGAGAGGGAAGTGAAGGTGCGGATAAACCAAGAAAAAATCTTAATTCTTGTGTATTGTGTGCATGCTTTACATATTATACCCTTGTGGACATAACAGAATAAAATCAAAACATTAGACCATCATTGAAGTTGAACTTAAGAGTAACCCTACTATTAATTGAGAGAGAATTAAGTGGTTTAATTTGAAACGAGTTTTATACTCTGATCCCCCCCACTCAGAGCCTTGTGGACTTATCAATAATTGAGTGATAAAAATGGTTGTATTTAAGGGGAGATTGAATGGTCAATTTGTATATTTTTAGGACAAAACACGTGTTCTCTAAGAAAACACTACCACAGATTTGGGCAAGGGATGCATCGGATTTTATCAGTGCTAAACAGAAAGTGCTGATAAAAGGGGGCCTATTATCAGCACTAGAGAAAAACACTCATAAAAGTTTTTAATAAAAAATATTATTAATTTATATAAAATTATTGTATTTATATTCAAAAATAATGTTTATTTGTATTCATTAAATAAAAAATTCATGTTTATAATTAATATATATTTTTTAATAATTCAAATATATATATTATAATTTTCATTAAATAATAAATATATTTATTATATTTATTATATTTATTATATTTATATATTTATATGTTTATAATTATATATAAATACTTTTTAAATGTATATATAAATACTTTTTAAATATGTACATTTATAATTATATTAAATATGTATATTTATAATTATAATTATAATATATATATATATATATTTAAATAAATATATGTTTCTAATGAATTTGGTCAATTGATGCGTGAATATAATTGACGTTTATTTATATGTTATGTATTCATCATGAATGTCCATTTATACATTACACCCTCATTACTATTCATGTTGGCCATATATATGATGACCTATTTTTTATGATCTATACTTTACTCGGTGTATATGATTCATTCATGTCCTCATGAAGCTATTATGTTCTCATAAAAACTTAAAATCACGATAAATATATTTAAATAATAAATGTATTTATTTTATTTATAATTATAAATATTTAGTTATATATAAATACTTTTTAAAAAATATTTATAATTATAATTATATATATATTTTTTAAATGATTATAAAATTGCAATAATTTTTTTAAATGATAAATATATTTATTATATTTATAATTATATATGAATAACTTTTAGATATATTTATTTATAATTATAATTATAAATATATATATTTTTATTTATTTATTTATTTATTTATTTATTTAAATAAATACATGTCTTTAATGAATATATATATGTGTGTGTGTGTGTGTGTGTGTGTGTGTGTATACAAATATTTATACATATATACAAATATTTATATTTATAAGTATAAATATATATATATATATGTAAATAATTATAAAATTAAAATAAATATATTTATTATATTTATAAGTATAATTATAAATAAATATATATTCATTTATAGTTGTAAATATAAATATGAATATATATATATATATATATATATTTAAATAATTATGAAATTAATATGAATATATTAATTATATATATTTTTTATAATTTCATAATTATTTAAATAAATATATATTTATAATTAAATAATTATAAAATTATAATTAATATATTTATTTTAGTTTCATTATTATTTATATATATATATATTTATATTTATATTTATATTTATATTTATGACTATAAATAAATATATATTTATTTATAATTATAATTATTATAATTTTATAATTATTTAAATATAAATATATATTTATTTAAAAAATCATGAAATTATAAAATATGCATATAATTAATATATTTATTTTAATTTCATAAGTATTTAAATATATATTTATTTATTTATTTATTTATTTATATTTATATTTATGACTATATATAATTAATATATTTATTTATAAATATTTATATATATTTATAAATATACTTATTTAATTATATATATTTATTTAATAAATATATTTATTATAATTTTATAATTATTTAAATATAAATATATATTTATTAAAATAATTATGAAATAAATATATATTTTTTACATATATATTTTAATTATAATCGTAAATATAAATAAATCTATATATATATATTTAAATAATTATAAAATTATAATAAATATATAAAAATATTTACAATTATAATTCTAAATAAATATAGATATATTTAAATAATTATAATATTATAATAAAGATATTAATCATATGTGATTATAAATATAATAAATATATAATTATAAAGAAATATATATTTATTTGTAGTTATTATTATAAATAAATATTTATTTATTTATTATACATAAAATTTTATAAATATATATATAAATATAAATAATTTATTATCATTATAGTTTTATCAGCGCTTTTTAGATAGTACTAATAAATGTTCCCCCCAGTTTTATAAATAAACCCCAATAGTCTCCTTCTTCCTTCGCATGCCTCAAGCTGTCGTGGAAACCTTACCCTGCCACCATCTCCTCCTCCTCCTCCTCCTCTACAACCGCTGTGAATCCCCCTCTGCTGTCGCCGCTGCGAATCCTCCTCCTCCTCCTCCACTGTCGCTGACTGTTCCTCCCACTCTGTCGTCACGAAACCATCGTATGTTGCCACCATGGAGCCCTGCTCCGCCGCCGAGTGAGCCCTCCTCTGCCCTGCCACTGCGTGATCCCTCCTCCACCCTACCACCGCGAAGCACTCCTCTATTACCACGCAAAGATTAGGTACTTTTTTAAATCTCCCTGCGTGCATCTTTTTTGGTCTCCATGTGGCAGATTTGTATGGCTTCAATCTAGAATGCTTGAAATTTTAGCAGTGATCCATTTGTTTCACGTGGTGGGTCTATCTACTGCTAAATGATTTGGATGGGAGTTATTACAGTTTGTCTTGGGAACTTTTATTGTGATTATGTTTTTTTTGGGGGATTCATCCCCATTCTCTTGTAGGTAGATGAGACATTGTAGGTTAGTCTAGAAATTATAATGATTTGTGAATTGAAGCATGAATTGTTTGGTGAAAGAACACTAGAAAGGCATGATATGTTTTATCTAGTATCATAATGGTTTTAAATATATTAATATTTACTTTAGGATGCACAATTTTTTGAAATGTAACGTTGATAATTTTTTGGAGAATTAGACACCCTAAAGAGTACCATAGGTTTTTCTTCACCTATAGGGAAATAACAGTTAAATATATATTATGTTTCTAACCGATAGTTACAATATTTTCCATGAACATTGAGTACATGGATACAATGCATTCTAGAAAATAATTGTTTGGATGATGCCTCGTTTAAAAGAGATTAAATTGATTCAGGGGGGAGGAGTGATGTTTTGTGATAATTATAACGCAATCCCTTTACATTAGAAAATTATGATTCCCCCATAGATGAAGAATATCATCCTGTAATATAATTTCATCCAGAAATTGTTTGAGGATTGAGGACATGAGTTCTAAAATATAGTTGGAAAACACCATGTGTTGTATGGATTAGATTTTTATCTTGTGTTGAAGAGTTATATGATATTGTAGTCTCCATGAAGTAGTATTCAAGCATGAAAAATATTTGGAATGTGAATCCTTACTCATTTTTTGATTAATTCAACCAAAAGTAGAGGCTCCAGAACATAGGCTCAATTTTTTTATATAGGAATTAGTTACTAAAATATCTTATAGATGTGGTAATTTTGAAAGATGTGGTTTTTATAAGTGGATGGTGTAATGGTAAGTAGTTCATAAGTTATGAATAGAAGTTGTGGTTTTTTAAATATGGGTTTTTTAATGGTCATATGTTAAGTTCTTCTCCTCACTATATTGATAAAATGTTTTTGGAATGTAAGATTCATTTGTTGAAAAGTAAGAGTGGCATTAACAATTCATCGAAAGTGAAAGGTTTTAGTTTAACATTATACAGGTGTTAGAAAGTCCACATGTTCAATGGGGAGACTTCCATGAAATTTTGGAAGTTAGTGAAACTGGATGAACAGATGATACTTACTATAACCAAGTGGGATAACATGCACAAGAAACATGTGATTGGGTTTTTTTTGGAATACTCCTTGAGAAGAAAAAGCATTGCACAAGAATATTTGGAACATGAAATGAGAATTTTATTATGGTGATTTTGTTAGGGGTTCACTTTTATTATCATAAAGTCAGTCGAGATTCTTCCTGGTTGGAAGCACTAAGAAGGCCTTAACCAAGAATGTGGTATGGTTCCTTTTCTTAGATGTTCATGAGATATTCTTCTAATATCTTAATGAGAGATTTATTAAAACACTAATCTTAACCATAAATGATCTGGGTAATGAGTATGGCTTATATTGTGATGTATCTGGAGTCAAGATTTGAATAGTTCCAATCCATGATGATCATGTTGTTTTTTATGGGTCCAGAAAGTTAAGAACACATAAGAGAAACTTCCCAAATACTTTCCTAGATTTTTGAATAGTAGTGATTTCCATGAGGTATTATTGGAATACACTAAAAAAATGTTCTAAATATATTTAATCACAAAGTGAAATGAACCATTGATAGCGGATAAGGTATGAGTACTTATAGTCCTTTAACTTTGACTTAATGTATACCCTCAAGAAGGGGAACATTTTTTCTAATGTACTGTATTGGAAGGATCAAGCTTAGGTAGTACATGATTCAAGCATCAAGTGAAATATGGTTTCCCACTTTGAAGAGATATGACTTTATGTTCAAAAGTATCATTACCAAGTGACACTTATGTCTTTATCTATCACTTATTCACTCCTTAATAGTATTACTATATTAAACAATAGGATTCATACTATTTATTCATTAGATACATGATAAACCTTTTACATCTTTATATTTTATAAAATGTTGGTTATTTTTTATTCATGTATCCTTTGTAAAGTGCCTCTCTTAGGATTTATGTCTTTATGAAAATGCCTAAGTGTCACTTTTAAAATGATTCAAGTGTTTTGAAATGTTTCTTAAAAAATTATATGTGTTCAATATACCTTTTTTTATTTTAAATAACTTCAAAATGATTTAAGCACTTGGCTTGGAATTAAGTTGCATGACAAGTATTTTTTAACTCACCTGATTGGCTTTCAGGAAGGGATGTGAATATTTTAAAAGCGTATGTAATGCTAGTTTTATTTTAACAGGGGGTGTGTGAAGTTTTAAATGAAAATTTGTAAAATATAGAGGGTTGTCGTTCATTTTAAATGATTAAGATTGTTGGGTCATGAATTTGCCTTGAATGCTTTAAAAAACAAAATGGGGTTTTGAGAAAGAGTGTTTGAAACTGATTAGCTCATTTTAAAAAGGGTGTGTTGTTTTAAAGAGAAATTTGTGTAAATGGTTGGTTTTTTAATGGTATTTCAACTATGATTTGATAAATATTTTTCAAAGGAGACTTAAAGTATATAAATTTTTTTATCCTTGGTTGATTTTTATATCAATGTTTTTTGTATTTATTTTTTAAAATATTAATATCACTGAATCAAATAGGATGGATATGAATAAATAATTTATGGATGCTAATCATTTTACAAAATAGTATGAAAATGGAGTGAAAGAGTTCATCAAGTTTGATAAACATCATGCATATGACCCTTCTCAAATCATTTTTCCGTGTTTATGCTGTTGTTACTCAAGACAAGTTATTCTAGAGGAGTTATAAGAACACTTGATCTATCATGGAATAGATCAAAGCTATAAATGTTGGAATAAACATTGGGAAAAGAGAATAAAGCTAGTGGGTGGGATTGCATTGTGTTTTATGGATCGTCTGATATGATTACAAGTGTGGACAATGAAGGATACCGCATCGAGGACGTGATTATAGATTTGAATGATTGTGAATATCGTATTGAGGAAATGACAAGGACAGTTGAAGATGAACTTATTGATTGCCCAAAATTGTTTGAGCAGTTAAAGAGTTGTGTAAAGATGTCATTGTATAGTGGTTGCACTAAATATACAACAATTTTAGTTGTACTGAAGCTATATAATTTGAAATTAGGAAACGGATAGAGTGACATCAGTTTTATGGAATTAATTGATATCTTGAATGAAATGCTCCCAGAATATATGTAACACCCCAAGCTTCTACGGTACGCTTCTCTTTGAATAATGCGATAGCGTGTGTTGTACGCAACATCGAGTTCTAACACACCACAACCAATCAAACTAGCCGTTATGAATAGTAATACCTACTTTTTGAAATTATATATATTTTATATTTCAAAATTGACTTCATTTTTGGATTCGGAATATCAAATTTAGCCTAAGGTGAAATTTTGGTACTTTTCGGATAACTTTTATATTTTGATGAATAGTGAAAATTACTAAATTTTAATTAAAAACTACTTTTTTAATCAAAATAATTAATAGTGATAAATTATGAATTTGAGTGGTTTTAAATTATATTTAGAATATATTTTTACCATTTAATACAATTTTGTTCATTGTACATAATTTTACAATTAAACCGGACATAAACAAGTGTCAATCTTTTGATAGTTATTATCTCTTAAAAACACGCTTTTTGTTTTAACAACGGGAATTAATTTTAAATTAATTTCTGCCACTTCTGTGTTTTGAATTTGAAAAAATGGATTCCATATTTGGAATCAGGATGTTCAAATTGTGTAAATAGGTAACTTTTATTTTTAGACATTTTGAATAATTACTTCGGTAAATATTTTATTTACCATGCTTAAGGGTAAATCCGGTAAATAAGGGTTAAAAATAATATTATAATAACACTAAATTACCCTAAAACGTGTCCTAGACTTATTGTTTGATACATGTTCGACCATAGGCATCTTTGGGTCGATTTTGGGACCCCATGGAGCCACTTGTAGGTGATAGGGACACTTAATTTTAATTAAGTTAAAATAAGTACAAAAATGACATAAGCATATATCTTTTAGAAAAACAATTTTTACATAGGGTTACATATGTTAGATTATCGACTATAAATATTCATTAGAAAGATAAAACGATTTCCTACATAATCATATTTTATTTATAATTTTTAGACTTTAAATAATTTAATTTATTTATGACACAATTATGATGCAGTAATTACCATAATAGTGAGAAATTAAAATAATTGATATTATAAATACCCAAATAAATATAATTTGAGACTTTTAATGAATTAAACTAATTTTATAGGATAATATGACATATTATGATTTATTTAATTAACTTTTTTAGAAGTAATCATTCTGTTATAAGTTTCACAAAAATAAACTATTGAATAGTGTCAAAATTGACATAAAAGAGTTTTTAAAACAAATATTATATTATTAATTGATATTAAATTCCTAAAAATCTAATGTTCGTCCAAGAGACTTATATCGTGATATTTTTATCATTAATGGACCACTTGGGGGTATCTTGGATGTATATGGTAAGTTTATTAACCATATAATATAAAAATACAAAGAGACATTGTAAAAGTGAAACTAATTAACTTAGAGTTAATACTTAAAGATAAGGTTAATATAGTAACCCAAACCTATCTAAATTCTATTGGTTTAATGCTTTTCGACCTATCCCCACATTAACCTTTGAATAATCAACTTTGGAGCCATTAGAAACCGAATATGAATTTATTATAAATTAATATTTCTAGATTTTCCAAAAGTGCCCCTCACCCCTCTTATAAAAGGGCACTCCTACTTCTCATTTATTCACACCTTCAAAGCATTTTGGTTCGGCCAAACTCTGCCCAAATACTCTCCCAACTTCCCTCACTACAACCTAGATGCCTTAGTTTGATCAGAAATCCAACCTAAGGATCCCTTTTGATCAAATCTAAAGGAAGAACCCGAAGAAGAGGTAATGATTTCACCACCCTTTTCCAAGTTCCTTTCTTCTTCCACTTCTTCTTTCTTTGTTATTACCATTATAAAATAATAAATCCAGTATCATATATATACTGTGATGTTATTATAAATATGGTACAACCATATTCAGTATTCTATCCACCCTTTGAATAACATGTCACCATATGTGCGTACGTACGGCTTACCGTCTCCACGTCGTGGTGTAATTGTTATTCAATATATTATTATCTGGATGGGTATAATAATGATGTGTAACTCATGTAAATAATAAATATAACATGTTAATTATTCTTTATATATGATATAACATCCTTTTATATATTATTTTAATATCAAAAGAATGATATTGTCGCTCGTGCGTACATACGGACTACCGTCTCCACGAACGCGATGAGATTCATTCTCCATCGTATCCATTCAAGTATAATTCTCATTTGATGATTAATAATAGTATCTAAGGACTTGATATCATTATGGATATGATTAAGATACAACCTATCCATTACAAACATGGCTTACGTAACAAAACATATAAAAGAAAACGAGTAAGTTAACACCCGAAACAACGATAATACTAAGATATTATTAACAAATCAATGTTAAAAGATCATATATGATATCATATTAATGTATATGATTATTTTATAATTTAATAACAATTATTTCACCATTATACAGGAGGTTAACCTACCCCAACCAAGGAAAAGTACAAGGTAAGGGTTATTTCACAATCTCTTCATTATCCGAGGTTGTTTATACGTACTAATCTACTGGGATCTCTTTATCATCCACATACATGTTTCTTAAAAATGTATTTCAAAACATTTTTACTATTTAAAAGAATATGGGTTAAGGTCATTTATACCCTTGTTTGACTTTTTATAAGAGTTTTATAAAGGAATCTTTCCGTCGTTTTCCAAACAAGGTGCTTTTTAACCTTTTCGACAGAATTAAGGTAAGAATGTTTTTTTTAACTTATATGGCGGGTGCGGTTATTTTCCGCTGTTATAAAATCTTCGAAGCTTCCCTTACAAGATTATAATAATATTTTCAAAGAAAATGTTTTATTTCATAAATATAAGACTCTTAAATGATTTCAAAATAGAAAGAGATATTTCTCTAAAAAGAGTTTTGATTTCATCTATGTCAACATCCTTTGATGGATTTTACGCTTATTTGAAGTTGATTTAATATGATACAAAACTTCTATATTGTATTTAAGGTTTTGTGATATGTTTGACTATAGATGTGCTATTTTTATACCGTTCATAGTTTATGGTGAAATTATTGACATTTCGTATGCTAGTTTTAATACGAATGTTTATGTTATGTTTAAACCTTTTCATATGGGAATGCATTGGACTTAATATGTGACGGGTGGAGCCCGCTATAGCTCCTCGATGCATCGGTAGGTCTCATGAGACAAACTAGTGTCTTGGCACAAGGCCTTGGAAAAATCTTATTTGTAGTCTTGGCACGAGGCCTTGGCTATGTGGTTATGATAGTCTGGCATTATACATTCCATCATTATGAAAGTGTTTATTGATATTGCATGTGATTATACGATTAATAGAATATCCATGTGAATAAGTAAATGGAATTATTTTATTTTACTTTTGTCATACTATGTTGAAGTTCAAGTTTAAAAGGCTTTTGTTTTAGTTATACATTGCCTTAAATGTTTATGCTTATTTTTGAAAGTTTCTGCTATATTGTTATCCTTACTGGGCATTTGAGCTCACCCCTTTTCTATGTTTTATTTTTCCCAGGATGTGAAGAAGTCAGTTATAAATGACCTGCAGGGATTTTATGTGGGGATATGAGTGTGGAATATGGAGACTATGTTGTTGTAGTAGTTTTTCACTTTATGATGTAATGTAAAACTTTATGAATATATCTAGTGTTTCCAAGGCTACTAAACCAATCGGTCTTTCGAGATTTGATCTTTCTTATGACCATGCCAATGTTATGTAATAATGCACAGACTCTGGGTAACTGGGGTCGGGGCGTTACATTTGTTATCAGAGGAAGTTTAGTACAAACCTCGGAATCTAGATTTAGATAAACTCTGATCAGAGCACGTAGACCTAAGATGAACTTTGAGGATTAGTATAGAAGAACTTCCTAGAATTTTGGTATTGTAGAGATTTTGTGAGTTTTCCGAGCAATGCATCTCTGTCTGAATACGAGCAGGTAGAGGCGGCTCTGGCACAGATGTACCTAGGGGTAAAACCCGAAAACACCGCTTTGAGCTAGACTCGAACGGGAACTGGTGCACGACAACGGGTCTTGCTACACTCTTGGTTACGACACTCCCAGGGGATATGCTTAGGATAACTCTCATTTTATTTACAAATCATTATGAAGGGTTTATGAGTATATACTTCCTCAAATAAAACATTCTTATGATTATGGATTATATCCATAAATAGTTCAATTTATGTTAAGTTCTTTATAAGTATGGGATTATGTATTTTGATTCACAAACTGATCTAGTTTATGCCATTGTTTAGAAATGGCGCCTAGTGGAAGAAATGGAAACCTTATCAATGCACGCACTCCATGTAGGTATTTCCCTCTTGCTCAAGATAATTATAGTGGAGCTGGTGATGCAACTGGTGCCGATCAGCTAATCACCATACTGGGACAACTCACTCAGGTTATGAATAATAACCTTACCCGTATGGAGCACCCTGATCCGCAGTGTGGAGGATCAATGTTAGATCGATTCATGAGGCAACAACCACCAACATTAAATGGGAGTACAAATCCCTTAGTAGCTGAGCAATGGATATTTTCCCTAGAGAAAATATTTCAGGCTTTGGGGAGTAGTGAAAGGGAAAAAGTTATCATGGCAGTTTACCGCCTCACTGGAGATGCTGATCAATGGTGGTCATTGATTCAAAATATGAAGGAAGATGATGAAGTATCAAATATGGAATGGAGGGAGTTCAATGATCTGTTCTTATAAAAATACTTTCCTCGCGACCATCGAGCAGATATGGAAAGGCAGTTTCTGAGTCTGAGACAAAAGGAGGATGAGAATGTCACAAAGTATGAGGCTAACTTTACAAGGTTAGCAAGGTATGCTGGAGATTATATACATAACCCAAGAAGTAATATTTATCATTTATTTGATGGGTTAAAACCATTTCTCTGTCGAGCATTAGTATCACAATCCTTCTCGTCATACGAAGACATTGTCTCGTGTGCTATCAAGACCGAAAAGGAATTCTCTAAGTCTTATGACTTTAAATCAAAGCAAGAGAAGAAGAGACCTGCTGATCAATATGGGAATGGAAATAAGGGGAAGAAGGGAAATGTTGAATATCCATCCTATGGTAAATGTGGGAAGAAACACCCCAGTACTTGCTTGAATGGAACAGGAGTCTGTTATAAGTGTGGTGAAAAAGGCCACCAAGCTCGTGATTACAAAGGGAAGAAAGAAGCTACCAATGTTCAGTGCTACAATTGCAGGGAGATGGGACATTATGAAAATGAATGTCCTAAGTGTCAGGAGAACTTACCTCAGAAAAGGCCAAGGGATCAAGGCCAAGATTATGCTATCACTACTGCTGAGGTAGAAGCTCCGAAAGACGTGGTGGTGGGTAATTTAATGGTTTCATCAAGTTTAGCAAATGCATTATTTGATTCTGGATCATCACATTGTTTCATATCTTCCCAGTTTTCTAAGAAAATTAGATATTTCTAATTTGATTTAACAAGGGAGTTGTCAGTTAAAACTCCTAAGGGAAGTATCATTGCAACAAAGTTTTGTGAATCAGTCCCCATTAGAGCACATAAATGTTCTTTATCTGCTGATCTCATCGTCATACCTATGATTGAGTTTGATATAATCCTCGGTATGGACTGGCTTTCGGACTATGATGTGAAGATTTATTGTAAGAAGAAAGAGGTTACGATTCTTGATGATTATGATAAGGAACACCTTATCTTTAGAGCAGAATCGTCACCACCTAATTCTTATTTAGATCCACCCCCAGTAGCTCAACTAAATTCAATTATTGGGGAGGAAGAGAATGAAATAACTGTGGGTGAGGAAAGGGATGTTCAAATAGAGGATGTACCTATTGTGAAAGAATTTGTAGATGTATTTCCGGAAGATTTACCTGGACATCCTCCAGAACGAGAAGTTGAGTTTTCAATTGATTTAATTCCTGGATCAAGGCCTATATCGAAGACCCCTTATAGAATGGCCACTATAGAATTAGTTGAACTAAAGAAACAACTAGAGGAATTGAGTAATAAGGGATTTATTCACCCTAGTGTTTCTCCATGGGGAGCCCCTGTTCTTTTTGTTAAAAAGAAAGATGGATCTATGAGGTTATGTATCGATTACAGGGAGATCAATGCTATAACAATAAAGAACAAGTATCCCCTACCTCAAATTGATGATTTATTTGACCAACTGCATGGAGCTCAATACTTTTCAAAGATTGACCTTCGATCCGGATACCATCAGTTGTGTGTGAATAAGGAAGACATTCCGAAGACAGCATTTCGAACCAGGTACGGGCATTACGAGTTTACTATAATGCCTTTTGGATTGACTAATGCACCCTCTGTATTCATGGATCTGATTAATAGAGTTTTCAAGGAGTATCTTGATGAATTTGTGGTGGTATTTATTGATGATATCTTGGTATACTCCAAAATCTACGAAGATCATGAAAATCACTTGCGCATTATCCTAAAGACTCTAAGAAGACATGAATTATATGGGAAGTTTAGCAAGTGTGAATTCTGGCTTCAGGAGATTTCTTTTCTTGGTCATATTGTCTCTAAAGATGGAATCTTTATTGATCCTTCTAAGACTAAGGCAATCTAAGAATGGACAGCACTGACGAGTATAACTGAGGTACGTAGTTTTATTGGTTTGGCAGGTTATTATCGAAATTTCGTCCAAAATTTTGCCCGATTGGCTAACCCATTAACTAAGATCACACGTAAAGGGGTTAAATTTGTTTGGAAAAAAGAGTGTGAAGAATGTTTTGAAGAAATGAATAGAAGATTAGTCAATGCTCCTATATTGACTCTACCATCGGGGAATGATGGGTTCGTTATTTATAGTGATGCATCGAAGAAAGGACTTGGTTGTGTCCTTATGCAGAATTATAGAGTTATTTCCTATGCATCACGGCAGTTGAAAATTCATGAACAAAACTATCCTACTCATGATCTCGAGTTAGCAGTTGTGATCTTTGCTTTGAAGATATGGAGGCACTACCTCTATGGTGAAAAATGTGAAATTTATACTGATCACAAGAGTTTGAAGTATATTTTCTCACAAAAAGAACTCAACATGAGGCAAAGGAGATGGCTTGAATTGCTCAAGGATTATGATTGTACGATACACTACCACCCGGGGAAGGCAAACAAGGTGGCAGATGCTTTGAGCAGAAAAGATCATGGAGTTTTGAACAATATGAGAATTGAAAGGGATCCAATTTTCATGGATCTAGTGAAGATGGACATGGGAATAACCAGGGAAGGAGAAACATCAATGATTTTTCAAATGGTTGTCAAACCATCTTTACTAGAAAGGATTAAGAGTTCTCAGACCGATGATGAAGAATTTCAAAAGAATATTAAAGTTGTGAATGATGGGAGACTGGGAGACTTTGTGTATGAAGATGGAATTTTGAAATTCGGGAAGAGACTTTGTGTTCCCGATATACCTAATCTAAAAAGGGAATTACTGGATGATGCTCATAGTTCCAATTTCTCTATACACCCTGGGAGCACCAAAATGTATAGAGATTTGAAGGAACATTTTTGGTGGGACAATATGAAGAGGTAGATTGCTGATTTTGTGTCAAGATGTATGGTTTGTCAACAAGTGAAAGATGGAAGGCAACACCCTGGAGGATTCATGCAATCTCTTCCCATACCGGAGTGGAAATGGGACAATATTACGATGGACTTTGTCATGGGGCTACCAAAGACTCCTAGAAGGAATGATGTAATATGGGTTATTGTTGATCGTCTTACCAAGTCAGCACATTTTCTTGCTATAAGAGAAGATCTAACACTAGAACGTCTAGCAAGACTATATATTAATGAAGTTGTGAGACTTCATGGAGTACCCCTATCGATTGTTTCTGATCGTGATCCCCATTTTACTTCAAGATTCTGGAAGAGTCTTCAGAAATCCCTTGATACTGAACTTCATTTGAGTACTGCCTACCACCCTCAGATAGACGGACAATCAGAACGGACTATTCAAACCTTAAAAGACATGTTGAGATCCTTCTCACTTGACTTTTAGGGTATGTGGGATTAGTATTTACCTCTGGTAGAATTTTCCTATAACAATAGCTTCCATTCGAGTATTCAGATGGCACTATATGAAGCGTTATACGGAAAGAGATGTCACACACCAACCTGTTGGGATGACGTTGGTGAAAGAAAACTTGTAGGTCTAGAACTGGTGGAGGAAACGATGGAAAAGGTGGAGGTAATCCAAAATCATATCAAAGCAGCTCAAAGTAGGCAGAAGAGTTATGCCGATAATCGAAGGAAGGATTTGGAATTTCAAGTCGGTGATCATGTTTTCCTGAGGGTATCTCCATGGAAGGGAGTCATACGTTTTGGTAAGAAAGGTAAATTGAGTCCCAGGTACATCGGACCTTTCGAAATTATAGAACGAATTGGGGCTGTAGCTTACCGATTGGCAATGCCGCCAAGTCTCCCCAAAGTTCACGATGTGTTCCACGTATCTCTGTTGAGGAAATACATGTCTGACCCAACGCATGTAATCACCTATGAGGAGTTAGAACTGGAACCCGATCTGTCTTATTACGAAGATCCCGTCAGGATTCTTGATACGAGAGAACAAGTACTGAGAAACCGGACGACGTGTCTGGTAAAAGTTTTGTGGAGAAACCATAAGATGGAAGAGGCAACGTGGGAACCCGAGGAAATTATGATGAAGAACCACCCGAGTCTTTTCATGCGGTAGTATTCTAGAAATTTTGAGGATGAAATTATTTGAAGGAGGGGAGAATGTAACACCACAAGCTTCTACGGTACGCTTCTCTTTGAATAATGCGATAACGTGTGTTGTACGCAACATCGAGTTCTAACACACCACAACCAATCAAACTAGCCGTTATGAATAGTAATACCTACTTTTTGAAATTATATATATATTATATTTCAAAATGGAATTCATTTTTGGATTCGGAATATCGAATTTAGCCTAAGGTGAAATTTTGGTACTTTTCGGATAACTTTTATATTTTGATGAATAGTGAAAATTACTAAATTTTAATTAAAAACAGCTTTTTTAATCAAAATAATTAATAGTGATAAATTATGAATTTGAGTGGTTTTAAAGTATATTTAGAATATATTTTTACCATTTAATACAATGTTGGTCATTGTACATAATTTTACAATTAAACCGGACATAAACAAGTGTCAATCTTTTGATAGTTATTATCTCTTAAAAACACGCTTTTTGTTTTAACAACGGGAATTAATTTTAAATTAATTTCTGCCACTTCTGTGTTTTGAATTTGGAAAAATGGATTCCATATTTGGAATCGGGATTTTCAAATTGTGTAAATAGGTAACTTTTATTTTTAGACATTTTGAATAATTACTTCGGTAAATATTTTATTTACCATGGTTAAGGGTAAATCCGGTAAATAAGGGTTAAAAAATAATATTATAATAATACTAAATTACCCTAAAACGTGTCCTAGCCTTATTGGTTGATACATGTTCGACCATAGGCATCTTTGGGTCGATTTTGGGACCACATGGAGCCACTTGTAGGTGATAGGGACACTTAATTTTAATTAAGTTAAAATAAGTACAAAAATGACATAAGCATATATCTTTTAGAAAAACAATTTTTACATAGGGTTATATATGTTGGATTTTCAACTATAAATATTCATTAGAAAGCTAAAAAGATTTCCTACATAATTATATTTTATTTATCATTTTTAGACTTTAAATAATTTAATTTATTTATGACACAATTATGATGCAGTAATTACCATAATAGTGAGAAATTAAAATAATTGATATTATAAATACCCAAATAAATATAATTTGAGACTTTTAATGAATTAAACTAATATTATAGGATAATATGACATATTAGGATTTATTTAATTAACTTTTTTAGAAGTAATCATTCTGTTATAAGTTTCAAAAAAATCAACTATTGAATAGTGTCAAAATTGACATAAAAGAGTTTTTAAAACAAATATTATATTATTAATTGATATTAAATTCCTAAAAATATAAGGTTTGGCCAAGAGACTTATATCATGATATTTGTATCATTAATGGACCACTTGGGGGTCGCTTGGATGTATATGGTAAGTTTATTAACCATATAATATAAAAATACAAAGAGACATTGTAAAAGTGAAACTAATTAACTTAGAGTTAATACTTAAAGATAAGGTTAATATAGTAACCCAAACCTGTATAAATTCTATTGTTTGAATGGTTTTCGACCTATCCCCACCTTAACCTTTTAATATTCAACTTTGGATCCATTATAAACCGAATATGAATTTATTATAAATTAATATTTCTAGATTTTCCAAAAGTGCCCCTCACCCCTCTTATAAAAGGGCACTCCTACTTCTCATTTCTTCACACCTTCAAAGCCTTTTGGTTCGGCCAAAATCTTCCCAAATACTCTCCCAACTTCCCTCACTACAACCTAGAGGCCTTAGTTTGATCATAAATCCAACCTAAGGAGCCCTTTTGATCAAATCAAAAGGAAGAACCCGAAGAAGAGGTAATGATTTCACCACCCTTTTCCAAGTTCCTTTCTTCTTCCACTTCTTCTTTCTTTGTTATTACCATTATAAAATAATAAATCCAGTATCATATATATACTGTGATTTTATTATAAATACGGTACAACCATATTCAGTATTTTATCCACCCTTTGAATAACATGTCACCATACGTGCGTACGTACGGCTTACCGTCTCCACGTCGTGGTGTAATTATTATTCAATATATTATTATCCGGATGGGTATAATAATGATGTGTAACTCATATAAATAATAAATATAACATGTTAATGATTCTGTATATATTATATAACATCCTTTTATATATTATTTTAATATCAAAAGAATGATATTGTCGCTCGTGCGTACGTACGGACTACCGTCTCCACGAACGCGATGAGATTCATTCTCCATCGTATCCATTCAAGTATAATTCTCATTTGATGATTAATAATAGTATCTAAGGACTTGATATCATTCTGGATATGATTAAGATACAACCTATCCATTACAAACATGGCTTATGTAACAAAACATATAAAATAAAACGAGTAAGTTAACACCCGAAACAACGATAATACTAAGATATTATTAACAAATCAATGTTAAAAGATCATATATGATATCATATTAATGTATATGATTCTTTTATAATTTAATAACAATTATTTCACCATTATACAGTAGGTTAACCTACCCCAACCAAGGAAAAGTACAAGGTAAGGGTTATTTCACAATCTCTTCATTATCCGAGGTTGTTTATACGTAATAATCTACTGGGATCTCTTTATCATCCACATCCATGTTTCTTAAAAATTTATTTCAAAACATTTTTACTATTTAAAAGAATATGGGTTAAGGTCATTTATACCCTTGTTTGACTTTTTATAAGAGTTTTATAAAGTAATCTTTCCGTCGTTTTCCAAACAAGGTGCTTTTTAACCTTTTTGATAGAATTAAGGTAAGAATGTTTTTTTTAACTTATATGGTGGGTGCGGTTATTTTCCGCCGTTATAAAATCTTCGAAGCTTACCTTACAAGATTATAAGAATATTTTCAAAGAAAATGTTTTATTTCATAAATATAAGACTCTTAAATGATTTCAAAATAGAAAGAGATATTTCTCTAAAAAGAGTTTTGATTTCATCTATGTCAACATCCTTTGATGGATTTTACGCTTATTTGAAGTTGATTTATTATGATACAAAACTTCTATATTGTATTGAAAGTTTTGTGATATGTTTAACTGTGGATGTTCTATTTTTATACCGTTCATAGTTTATGGTGAAAGTATTGATATTTCGTATGATAGTTTTAATACGAATGTTTATGTTATGTTTAAACCTTTTCATATGGGAATGCATTGGACTTAATATGTGACGGGTGGAGCCCGCTATAGCTCCTCGATGCATCGATAGGTCTCATGAGACAAACTAGTGTCTTGGCACAAGGCCTTGGAAAAATCTTATTTGTAGTATTGGAACGAGGCCTTGGCTATGTGGTTATGATAGTCTGGAATTATGCATTCCATCATTATGAAAGTGGTTATTGATATTGCATGTGATTATACGATTAGTAGAATATCCATGTGAATAAATAAATGGCATTATTTCATTTTAATTTTTCCATACTATGTTGAAGTTCAAGTTAAAAAGGCTTTTGTTTTAGTTATACATTGCCTTAAATGTTTATGCTTATTTTTGAAAGTTTCCGCTATATTGTTATCCTTACTGGGCATTTGAGCTCACCCCTTTTCTATGTTTTATTTTTCCCAGGATGTGAAGAAGTAAGTTATAAATGACCTGCAGGGATTTTATGTGGGGATATGAGTGTGGAATATGGAGACTATGTTGTTGTAGTAGTTTTTCACTTTATGATGTAATGTAAAACTTTATGAATATATCTAGTATTTCCAAGGCTACTAAACCAATCGATCTTTCGAGATTTGATCTTTCTTGTGACCATGCCAATGTTATGTAATAATGCACCGACTCTGGGTAACTGGGGTCGGGGCGTTACAATATAATAAGCTCTTAATCCAAACATACGACGACAAACGAATGCTACAATCGATGGGTGTGATCTTTGAAAGAATACACGTCTACTCGAATGACTTTATACTATTTCAAAAGGACCACAAATCACTTAGAGAATGCCCAAAGTGTGGTGCTTCTTGATATAAGAAAGATTAATCTGGTCCTATTAAATTTGTATGGTACTTTCCAATCATTCCAAGGTTTAGGTGCCTATATGAAAGTCAGGAAACTATAAGGAAATTGACATGGCACGTAGATAGAAGAAATAAAGATGGGAAACCACGTCACTTGGTAAACTCTCCTTAGTGGAAGAGAATTGATCATGAGTATCTTGACTTTGGAAACGAGCCGAGAAACCTTCGTCTTGTATTATCTATAGATAGAGTGAATCCTTTTGGTTTTCAAAGAAGTACCCACAGTACATGGCCGATTATGTTGGTAAATTATAACTTTCCATTGTGGTTATGCATGAAATGAAAACACATCATGTTATCTATGCTTATATCAGGACCAAAACAACCGGGTAATGATATCGATGTTTATTTGGATTCATTGATCAAGGATTTGAAATTATTATGGGATTTGGGTGTTACATTGTATGATACTTATAGAAATTAAGATTTCGCATTGAGAGTCATGTTGTACGGGAAGATAAATGACTTTCCTGCTTATGGAAATTTTTCAAGATATAGAATTAAAGTAACTCATGGGTGTCCCATCTGTAAACAAAGTACACAGTCAATTAGGTTGAAACATTCATCAAAGACTATGTTTCTAAGACATCGTAGATTTCTACCCCAATGACATAAGTACCAATCTTGGATGACATCATTCGACGGAAGTTCAGAAGAACATACAACATCATCTCTACTAACAGGTGATCAACTATTTGAGAAAATAAAATATGTGGACACTGATTTTGGTAAAACGTTTTCAAAAAACCTTACGAAAACCAGTTGGAAAAAGAGATCAGTTTTTTTTAATTACCATACTGGAATTGTCTATATGTCAGACACTTTCTTGATGTTATGTATGTTGAAAAGAATGTATGTGATAGTGTCATCGGCACGTTGCTAAATGCACCCAGCAAAACAAATGATGAAATTAAGGCTAAGTTGGACATGGTTGACATGTGAATATAATAAGAGTTGGCACCAGTAAAGGGTGGAAAATGAACTTTTCTTCCTCCAGATGCTTACACTCTTTCCGGGAAGGAGAGATAACACTTTTTCAACTTCTTGAATGATGTAAAGTTTTCATAGGGGTATTCATCAAATATCAAGAACATCATTTCAATGACTGATTTAAAGTTAAAGGGTCTAAAATCAATGGACTTCCATGTTTTGATGCAAGATCTAATGCCTATAGCTTTATGTTGTATTTTTTCCAAGAATTTCCATCATACATTAACCAACTATGTTTCTTATTCAAATCTATATGGAGAAAAGTTATAGACCCGGTGAAATTACCAAGTATGGAAAGAGAAATTATCGTCATATTATGTGAATTGGAAATGTTCTTCCTGCCAACATTATTTGATATGATGGTTCATTTTATGGTTCACTTGGTGATAGAGATTCGACTATGTGGTCATGTACACTATAGATGGATGGTATATGAAGATTTTGAATGGGTATGTCAAAAATCGAAGTCGTCCATATGGTTGTATTGTGGAGTGATGTGTTGTTGAGGGAGCCATTGAATTTTGTACTGAATACCTATCTGAGGTGGAAATCATTGGAATATCGAAACCTCTTCACACTAGGCGGCTTGCGGGTGAAGGAATTTTTGGAAGAGATGTTGTCACAATCAGTATTACATATCGGGAGCAGACCCACCTTTATGTTTTGCATAAAATTTTGGAGGTTTTCCCATATGTCGAAACCCACAAAGAAATTCTTGGGTATTTTAATCTATCAAGGGATAAAATATGGATATCAAATACACATAATCAATAGTTTATAGAATGGTTTTGGGATAATATTTTAAATGAGTTAGATGAAAATCTATATTCAATTTAGAATGACTTTGATGGCTAGTCATAGGATCAAGTGTGTATGTATTATCTTACAATGGTTATGTAATTAATGGTTATACATTCTATACAAATGAGCATGATGAAGACAGTGCCATGAAAAATAGTAGAGTTACACTTGTGGCTGAAGTGATGCATGTTTCTGGTACTAAGGAAAAAAATACAATTTATTTGAATATTTCATACTTTGGAATCATCAAAAAAATATGGGAGTTGGATTATACACCATTCCAAGTGTTGATTTTTCAATGCAAGTGGGTTGATAAAAGGAGTTCCGTTAAAATATATGAATTGGGATTTTCAACCGAGGATAACCCTTTCATTGGGACGTTGTAATCATTTCACAGCGATCCCAATGTAGATGGTGTTTTGTATGTCATAGGATACCATAATGAAGGAATTTGGATCATCAATATAGGGTTCAAATCCCTTCATCCTTTAAAAAAGAAAAAGAGAGTTAAATAATCAGGTCACATTTTTTTTTGTAATATACATCATGTTACCTCATGTTATTATCTATTTACTGTTACATTTATGTACTCTAAATTAAATATTAAACTACTTTTGTAGATAATGACTTCCACACGTAGTGGTAATCCCAATCTAGAGGAACAACATGTCTCTCAACCTGCTGCTGCTCGCAATGCCGAGGAGAGACCTTCTGCACATGCTGGTGCTCCCATTCCTGAGGAACAATAGGTTTCTCAACCTGCTATTTCTCCCAGTGAAGAGGTACAGCCATCTGCACATGTCGATGTCACCTCTCTGGAGGAACATATTGATGGTATTGATTTTGGGGAAATGGTAGGCAATGAAGGACTGACATCAAAGGCATCAAATATGAGGTTGGGTGGAATGCGTAGGGTCAGCATGTCAACCCCAACAAGACCATGTTTACCGGTTATATTAGAATCGTCACTCGGAAACATGTGCCGATTAATGTGGATTTGTGGTACCATGTTGTGATTGGGATTAATACATTGATGTGGGAAGAGATTAGGGTAACATTATGATATCATTTCATTATTTTACTAAAAAATAAAATAATGAAACATTAACTTACTCGTCAACCTCTATTGTAGAGTGCATTTATAGTAGGTAACTCCCAAAAAAAAGTATGTATTAATGCTTACTCAAAGGATTCACAGAGGATTTCACACAATCCTAACAAGACATCATCTTAAAGATCCTGAAGGGAAAATAATCCCACACCTACCGATTATCTGTGCATGCCTGATAACCTAAGAAGCATGGGATGTGTTTACTGGTCGTCATGTAGATGTGTCTTTTCAGGTACATTGTGGCTAGTAATATGTTGTTTGATGATATGTGTATTCATCACTTTGATTGACAATTTTTTATTTATGAAATAGTAACTGAGTGCTAAAAATAAGGAATGATCAACAAAACCATTGTACCCCTACCGTAAAATAAGGATGAGGTACGCTTCACTTGAAAAAAAAATAGTACATATTTTAAATATACCGTAATACTTTTATGTGACATAAAACAACGTCATAATTATGATCTTCTATTTATATGCAAATTGATGACTCAAAATTCAAAGCCAATTTCATCCCACATCATGTTCTATGGAAGGAGGCATGTGTAAATAAAGACAAGATACTAATAGATGAAAACACGCAAAAAGTGTGGGAAACATATGTTAGTATTACATAATAAAAATTTGTTTTTCTTATCGATGGCCTTGAAGCGGCCAGAACAGTATGATCGCATCAGAAGTGCGGGTTTTGGGGTGACACCCCGAACTTATTTTGAGAAAAAAACAAAGGGAGATCAAAGGCGATATATGCAGTATTGAAATGAAATGTTATGAAATTTAACATGTTATGAGATAAAATCCCATATCATAAAATTCATGAGTTTCGACTATGAGATAAAACCAACACAAGAAAATTCGATTTTTCATTCGCATGATTTCACATTATTTGGTTAGTTACTCCGCATTCGTATTTGAAGTACAGGACAGGACAGTACATGACTGAAAATGAATGTAATGTGCGACTTCGTCGTAATTAATGTTCGCTCTAGATGATGGCCGAAGCAGCCCAAATCGCCACAAACCCATTCAGGAAGAGTCCAACCGAGCACAAAGATCCCGACGCCGATGATCCGCCTGACGCGGCCTCCGGTGATCCTCCCGGCGACATCGACGGCTGATGCGTGGACGGGAATACCGCCGGAGGAGCCTCTAATGGCGGCGTCCCTGCCGAACTCGAAGGTACCCCTGCAAACGAATTCGGAGATGCTGCGCTTGATGGTGTTGCCGCAGTGGGGATCCCGCCCAGAGGAGGCGCCGTGGTGGATGAACCTGGCGCCCGTGCAGGGGGAGCCTTCACCGGAGCATTCCCCGGGTTTACGGACGGCGAAGGGTAAGAAGGCCGGGGGATACCCACCGCCGGAGAAACAGTTGGCGAAGCGACTGGGACTGACGAGACGGCGGGCGGTACGGGCGCAACGGTTGGGGACGGCGGTTTCGGTGGCATCGGGGGAGACGGTTTCGACGAACGCGGCGAATGGAAGGTGGGGGAAGGAGCGGCAGTGGGCGGAGGCATGGAAGGGGCCACCGGAGAGGGACTAATGCGCCGCGGGTGAGCGGCGGTTGGCGAGGAAGAGGGAGCCATGGGAGCATGGGCATGAGCGTTCAGTGAAGGGGTCGCCGCTGTGGTTGCCGGAGTGATGGGAGGATGATGAGCGGCGGCCTGCGAGGGAGACGGAGTGTCCGCTGTGGCCGCCGGAGTGGCGGCATTGGGTCCCCGGGCATCCGAACAGATCGCTGATGCCCACAGGAGCAGGGAGACGATCGCCAGTGATCTGTGCATTTTGGACGGTGGACGGCACCGATAATCCAAAGAAGTGAATAACAGCCGATCGGTTTATCGCCGAATATATAGGGATCGGCGATGGGTGTGATTGACATGTAGAACCGGAACGTTGAGTTTCAGGGCTTTCCAGAGGGGACATGACCGTTGGAGGAGACCGCGTTGGGCCTCACGGGATACCGTATGTTTCCCGTCGTGCGTGACGGGTTCCACCAGTCGTGGCTGATGACCGGAAATATATTTATTGATTTATTATTATTATTATTGCCTGGGTTGGGGGGATGGATTACGGGATCCAATCCCGGGCGATGCGAAATGAAAAGGGCAGGGCGCTTCCCTGCTGAACCTCTCTCTTCTGTGTTCTCTCTTGCGTGCGGGCGTGCGGATACTGGGATTAGGGTTTCCTTCTCCATCCCCTGTTTTCTGCTTTTCCAGGCCCTTTACCTTCCAGGCAAGATCTCTAATCGGCATGAGGTTTTTCGTTTTACCTTTTCAGACTATGATTTAAATTCCTTTTAAGACTGCCTGTGTCGAAATTAGTTTTTGGAAACCCTGGTTCGGGTAGAGAAGACCATGGACGAAGGTGAGGGTGCGTTCGGCATCAGCGAAGATTCAAGCGAGCAGTTTCATCGGAATGAGGCGATCTCAGCCGTTGCCGACGAGGGTTTTTTGGGAGAAGAAGAAGATGACGACTACGAGGACCTTTACAACGACGTTAATGTCGGTGAAGGTTTTCTTAAATCTCTGCAAAAGGAGGATTCGGGGTTTAGGAACGAGACGGTTGAGAAAGTCGGGTCGCAAGTATCGCCTCCGCCGATTGTGCCAGAGCCCACCGTGTCGATACCTGGTGTTGGTAGTGGAATTGGTGGCGATGACGGTGGAGTTGTTGCAGGTGCAGAGATTAAGTTTGACGGTGTTGTAGGAAATTATATTGTGGCTAGGGTTCCTGAGAGATTAGAGGGATCTCAGACTATCGGGTTGAAGAGCAATGAAATCAGTGCCCAGGGCTCTAGTGTTGCTCCACCAGGAGCAGCGGGCCCCCCCTTCAGTGTTGGTATGAGGGTTGAGCTGGGGCGGCCAAGTAAAGAAGAGATTGATTATGAAGAGCAAACTAGTAATAACAACATAGGAGTTGAAAGTATTTGTCAGACAACACAAGTTGGGCCCGTTGGGAACGAAGCTTTCATTAGACAAGGAGGTCTTGGCATTGCTAATGGGATTAGTGGGAATGTTGATAGTAATGGTGTTGTTGGCAGTGCCATTAGGGTTGGAGGTGGCGGGACGATACTCTTCGTGGGGGATTTGCATTGGTGGACAACAGATGCTGAGCTTGAGTTCGAGCTTTGCAAGTATGGTCATGTGAAGGAGGTCAAGTTTTTCGATGAGAAAGCTAGTGGAAAGTCAAAAGGGTATTGCCAAGTAGAATTTTACGACCCCGCTGCAACAACAGCGTGTAAAGAAGGCATGAATGGTCATATCTTTAATGGACGGCCTTGTGTTGTTGCATACGCGTCTCCATTTAGCATCAAGAGAATGGGAGAGGCTCAAGTTAGTAGGCACCAACAACAAACGAATTCTCAGTCAAGAAGGGGTACTGGTGACAGTACCAGTAACTATCAGGGCGGAGATAACAATAGAGGAAGGAGTAACTGGGGAAAAGGAAACACCCAAGGTATGGTGAATCGAGGGGCTGCAGGTCCCATGAGAAACCGATCCGGTAATATGGGTGGGAGGGGTTTAATTGGGAATGGTGGGAATGGATTTGGCCCCCCACAGTTGATGAATCCGCAGGCAATAATGGCTATGGGAAGAATGGCCAATTTTGGAGGTTTCCCCACTGGTCCTGCTCCTCCTTTTTCTGGCATCCTGCCTTCATTTCCTCCTGTGGGTAATGTTGGGTTGCCTGGAGTGGCGCCTCATGTCAATCCTGCGTTCTTTGGTCGAGGCATGTCCATGAACGGCATGGGGATGATGCCTGCAACTGGAGTTGATAGTATGGGAATGTGGTCTGATCCTAGCATGGCGGGCTGGGCTGGTGATGCAGGCCACGATGATGAGGCTGTTTCCGATCATCAGCATGGAGATGCAAGCCATGATAAAAGCGCTTGGCCATTTTCAGGGAAAGAGAAAGACAAGGGTTCAGAAAGGGATTGGTCTGGATCTTCTGATCGGAGGCTTCGAGAAGACAAGGAACCTGTGTCTGATAGAGGTATTTCTAGGGAAAAAGATACTGACCATGATCATGATGTGTCCGAAAGAAGACACCGTGATGATAGGGATCGAGAAAGAGTGCGAGAAAGGGATCGGGGTAATTCTCGTGATTCTAACAGGGAACGTGATCGTGACCGCATTAGGGAAGAACGAGATAGATATGGCGATGAATGGGACAGGGGACGCTCATCCAGGTCTCACAGCAAGTCACGGTTGGATGATGGTCGGCGCTCAAGATCAAGGGATCTAGAACATGGAAGGAGGCGGTGACTGGGAGATTGTAGTTGCCCGATGCTTTGATTTTCTCAAAATACAAAGCAGAATAGCTAAATTACTTGGTTCGGCCATGAAAGCTGTACTATCTTCAGCAAGTTGTTTTTTTGGTAAATTTTTCAGTAGGAATTTTAGGTAGCTGCACCAGCAATTGTTTGAAATCTCGTGAAGATTTCTTCTCTTCTCCTGGAGCATGGTTCCATCAGCATGACAGGAAAGTAAGTTTTTCTTGATTATCGTTTCTCTACATGAATCTGTGTTGGAAAAAAAATTAAGAAGTGTGCTCTACTGTAGCTTGTAGATGCTGTAAGATGCTGGTATTTGTGTAAACTGTGATCTGGTAATATGATTCATGCAGTTCTGCTTCTTCGTATGCATAATTCATTTCCATGACGCATTGTTATTTTTTATACATTTTTTTTTACATTTTTTTACAGGGGTTTTCTTTTTTTTCTTTTGTTATGTCTGCATTGATAGAGGAAATGTTTCCATAACTCTCTTTTTTTGTTCTACAATCATGGGTGGATGTTGTTTTTTTCACATACCGTTTTCAAGTGGTTGATTGCCCAATTGTTTCAATTTAATGCTCATCTCATTCATGATGAATTGGATAATTCATTTTGGTTAGGTTATTGAGTTTATATGATGTTAACTAGTTGGTTATGTGGAGATGTAGTGGGCGATCCTTTTATAAATGAGTTGGATTGGATCAATCCGCCCCATTAAAAGGACCGGTTTGGGTTCATATTACGGCTAACCCGACACAAACCTGGCTCATGATCTTAATATGATTGGTAACCTGATACGGATTGGCCCATGATCTTATTGTTTTCCCCTAAACTCTAATACCTAAAATCTCAACCTGAAATTCAAAAATCTCTCTATATTAAACCCAAAAATTTGTACCATATACTCTAAAACCATTCAAAACCCTTAAAAACTTTTAAAAACCATTCAAAATCCCATTAAAAAATCCATTCAAATCTCTTAAAAACACTTAAATGTCATTCAAAAACCCTAAAAATGTTGAATTATCTTGATTTTTTAATTCGATTGGTTCTCAACTTCCATTTAGGATTATCTTGTTTTTTAATGCAAAATGGGATTGGGTTGCAAGAGTATGTGTAGATGTAAATCGTTCTCGTGTTGCTGCCATTGATGTTGTGTGGTTTTGTTTTCAAGGGATTCTCATCTTGGAGTCTCGTGTAACTCCGGATTCCACCAAAGGGATTAATTGGATGGATTAGAGGAATTTGAAGTCAAGTTAGATGTCATCAAATTTTGATTATAAAAGACTCAATCTAACCATTTCAAAACACATCTAAAGTTCCGCTTTCTCTCAATATTCTACCCAAATCATGAAGGAGGGATCTTGACGAGTAAAGCAAGAGTTTCTTTTCCAAGTCACCATTTTTTAAAGTATTATACTTATATTTCGTATTTTCTCTTCTATGATTCAAATTCAAGTAGGAATTTTACTTTACTGTTTTACTTTCATTTCTGATGAATTGATGGTCTCATTTCCCCTTTATGAATTTATAGTTCACACCTTTGTTTATAAAGGTTCTTTCTCGTTTATTCTCTTTCTTGTGATTATGTTCTCTATCACTCTTAATATCTCTTGACTTTATTTTTCTTCTTCTTGTTTGGGTTCTTTAATCTCTTGGATATATTCTATATCATTTTTGCAATTTGTATATTGTGTTTTCTAATATTGACTTAACCATGTATTCTTTCCTCACATATGATGAATGCATTGGATTGATTTAGTTACAAATGAGACTCATAATTATATAGCCTGTCACGAACCGAATCGGGTCGCCATCCGAACCGACGCCCGACTCGGCCCGAGACAAGGCCCGAAGGGCGTTCCCGATCCCCACGGGCTGGCACAAGTGCCCGGGTATCAAAATAAACCCTGGGAACGATTTACCCGAGTGAATAAATATAAAGCAGCCAACCAAAGTAAACCAAACAGAGATAAAGGTTACAGTCAAACATGTAGATAACCAAACAGGTCTTTGGTTCACAAGTACTCAAAACCCAAATAACACCAAAACAAGACGACCAAAAACCAACCTAAGGACTGTCGCCCGGCGTAGGGACACCGCCTCTAGGCCACCACCAAAACGCCACGTAGATAGTCTGGCTAGCAACCTGAACCACTGCTCCCAAAAGCTGGACCCCTACCTGTGTCAGAAGTAAACAGATCTACTTACACCCAAAGGTGTAAGTAGGGTGTGAGCAATCGCCCAACAGGATATCACCAAGCAAGATTCCACGCACAAGTATAGAGAGAAAATCCATTTGCAATGCTGTATAAAGTAAAAGGTGCAAAAATAAATAAAAGGTTTTCACAAAATGCTTTCAAAGAAAAACGGTTCAAGTCACATACCAGAGTGAAATTTAAATGGTATAAATATCATGGATCAGTGTGCGCACAAGTATCAATAGCACCAGAGGATGGGAATGCCCTAAGGATACTAGTAACAGTGGGACCCTAGGACATCGTGTCTCAGTGAAACGTGGCTTAGATGGCCACGACCCTCAGAAAACGTGGCTTAGAAGGCCACGACCCTCAGAACACGTGGCTTAGAAGGCCACGACCCTCAGATATCATATGTTTAGTTAGTGTTGCAATCGTCAAACCTGCCAGTGAAACCGGGTCGAGTCATCTCCGGACTACCAGCTCACTAGTCCTAGTCCACCCACCTAATACCCAGGCTTCCCTCCTTGTGCTCACCCAATTCAGAAAACACCTGCCATATCACCCGCACACTGATATTCTTTCTTTTGAAAATACCACACGCACACCATAGCATTTCAAAACATAGTATGTAATGCAAGTACGCTAAATAAAACCAGTAGCACAGTTTGAAAATAAACAACATCTTTCTTTCTTTTCTTCAGTCAGGTAAACCACAACAATACTTTTAAAACTTGCTGATGACTATTTGAAAATAGAGAGAAAGAAAGACATTCAAAGTTTTAACTAGGTCCAAGTAATAAACACACGACATTACTTTTAAAAAAAAGATAAAAATTCATAGTATGGAAACAGGGAATAAAACATTTGATTAACTAGGAGTGCAAGCAAAGGATTATAAACCCATACTTGAGTGCGGAACCACCTACCTCAAACGGGTGCGTGAAACGACGCGGCACCGAATTCCCGACGAACAACGGTCACTGTAGGAAACCGTCAAGGGGCCCTAAAACAGAAAATCGTTAATAAACTTAGTAATAATATAATAGAATAATAATAATAATATAATAACGATAGTAATAATAATAGTAATAATAATAATAATTATACATAATAATAATAACAATAACATTAATATTAATAATAGTAATAGCATATTAATAATAATAATAAAAATAATAATAATATGATAATAATAGTAATAACATATTAATAATAATTATTATAAATAATAATAATAACAATAATAATAATAATAATAATATTATTATTATTTACATAATTACAATAATAACATATTAATATTTATAATAAATAACATCTTAATAACAAAAGAAGAAATAATAACTAATTAGATAACTTAGAGTAATAAAATAAAATAAATAAAATAAAAGAAAAACAGACCTGCGCTGCGCGGAAGGAGGTGGCGCCGAGCAGGGGTGCCGGAACGGGAAGAAGAGGAAGGAAAGAAAGGGAAGAAGAAGAAGAGAGGAGGAAGAAGAGAAGAAGAAGAAGGGAGAAGGAGGAGAAGAGGAGAAGAAGAGGAAGAGAAGAAGAAAGGAGGAAGAGAAAGAGAGGAGGCGCCGAACAGGCGCGCTGGAACAGAGGAGAAGAGGAAGAAAAGAAAGGAAGAAGGAGGAGAGGAGAGGAAGAGGAGAGGAAGAAGAGGAGAGGAAGGAGAAGAGAAAGAATAAAGAAGAAGAGAGGAAGAAGAAGAAAGAAAAGAAAAAAAACGGCAGGGGCGAGGTCCGGCGGAAGGTGCGGGTGAGGGAGAGAGAGCCGACAGGGGAAGAAGAGAAAGGAAAAGAAAGGGAAGAAGAAGGAGAGAAGAGGAAGAGGAGAAGAAGAAGAAGAGAAGAAGAAAAGAGAAGGAAGAAGAAGAGGAAGAGAAGGAGGAGAGGAAGAAGAAGAGAGGAGAGGCGGCAGGGGCGCGCCGGCTGGACGGGGAGTAGCAGGCCGAGGCGGAAACAGTGCAGGCAGGGGGGGTTGCCGCCGGAGGGAAAAACGGGACGGCGTCGGGAAGCTGGGACGGCGGCGCGGGGGCGGCGCAAGGCGGAGGAGCAGGGCGGCTTCGGTTGAAGTGGGAGAGCGGGGCTGGCCGGCTGGAGCAGGAGGGTCGGCGCAAGGCGGAGGAAGCTGCGTGCACGCCGCGTGAAGGAGGGGTGAGGCCGGGTGCGCGGGAGGCCGAGGGAAATAAGGAGGAAGGGAGAAAAAAAAGAAAAGAGAAAAAGGTGTAAAGAATTGGTTACGGGAGAGAGAAGGAAAAGGTGTAACAGAATTGGTTACGGGAGAGAGAAAGAAAAGAAAAGAAAAAAAAGAAATAAAGTAATAAAGAAAATAAACAAAAGTGATAATACTAACAAATTACAAAATTTATAATAAAAATTAAAAGTAATAACAATGATTATAATAATCAATAAAAAAAAATTTAAAAACAATAAAAACAATAAAATAAATAAATGATAATAATCATAATGATAATATAGTATTAGTAATAATGATAATATAACATATGTATATTATCAATAATAATAACATTATCGAAACAATTATAAAGATAATAGTAATAACGATAATAAAAGCATAACATCAAAAATAATAATAGTAGTAACCATAAAAATATTTTAATAATAATGGTAATAACCTAATAGAAGTAATAAAAATAATATAATAATAACCAAGGAATCCAAAATACATTTTTATCCGGTTATTTAACGTACGCGCATCGAGAACGCGTATCAATCGGCGAAGTTGCACGGCTTCGCCCGTGCCCTGCCCATGCGCCGAGCGATGTAGGGCTCGCGCGCACACATCGCTGCCACAACGAGCGACCCGCATCGGGTTCAGCCCGTTCTATAACCCAAAAATTTAAATAAACATACAATTAAATTATGAAATAAAAATTTAAAATTAAACATATACCTCAAAAAAAAAAATCCGGGCGTGACAATTCTCCCCACCATGAAAACTTTCCGCCCTCGGAAAGTCAGCTCAGAGCCTGATCAGAGAATAGAAAAGGGTACTCCTGCTCAACCCATGACTTCCGCTCCCAAGTCTCATGCTCATCACTCCCGTGCTGCCAAAGAACACGGACCAGAGGAATGGACTTCCCACGCAGCACCTTTTCCCGAGAATCCACTATACGCACTGGTCGCTCGACCACAGACAAGTCGGATTCTAACTCCAGCTCCTCCCAATTCAGCACATGCGACGGGTCGGGGTTGTACTTCTTCAGTTGGGAGACATGAAATACGTCGTGAATCGACGTCAACTGCGAGGGCAAAGCTAACCTGTATGCCACCTTGCCAATCCGCTCAAGAACCTCGAAAGGTCCGACATATCTCGGTGTCAGCTTCCCCTGTTTCCCCAGACGACGGTGACCCAAGCGAGGGGCCACTTTCAGGAACACTCTGTCCCCCACTGAAAACTCAAGGTCCCGCCGCCTCTGATCTGCATAAGACTTGTGGCGACTCTGAGCTGTCAACAACCGCTGCCTAATCAGCTTGACCTTCTCAGACGTCTCCTGAACAAGACTCGGTCCCAAGAGCGAGGCCTCTCCTACCTCAGCCCAACACAAAGGAGACCGACAAGGCCGACCATAGAGCGCCTCAAAGGGTGCCATTCTGATGGAAGACTGGTAACTGTTATTGTAAGCAAACTCGACCAGCCCCAAATGACTATCCCATGAGCCTCCAAAATCTAACACACAGGCCCGGAGCATGTCTTCCAAAATCTGATTCGCCCGCTCCGTCTGGCCATCGGTCTGCGGATGGTATGCCGTGCTCATCTTAATCTGCGACCCCAAAGCCTTCTGGAGGCCTCCCCAAAACCGTGATGTAAAGCGGGGGTCTCTGTCAGAAACAACTGCCGACGGCACACCATGAAGTCTGACCACCTCCTGAACGTACAGGCGGCCCAGTTCCTCTACCTTCGCTGTGTCTCTGATCGGAATGAAGTGAGCAGACTTGGTCAAACGGTCAATCACCACCCAGATAGCATTCCTCCCTCGAGGTGTACGAGGCAGGCCAATGATGAAGTCCATGGCGACCTCGTCCCACTTCCAGGTAGGAATGGGTAATGGCTGGAGTAGGCCAGATGGTCTCTGATGTTCTGCTTTCACTTGCTGGCAAGTGTAACATCGGGATACGAAGTCGGCTATGTCCCGTCTCATACCTGGCCACCAGAACTGCCGGCGAACATCGTAGTACATCTTGGTGGTACCAGGGTGGACGGCCCACTGAGACTGGTGGCTATCCTGCATCACCACCTTTCGCAGAGACGACGGCACTACAGCACGGCCCTTGAAGCATAGAACCCTCTGGGAAGACAAGGACCAAACAGAAGGGGTCTCCCCACCATGAAGAAACTGCATAGATCGCTGACAAAACTCATCACCCGGCTGCTCCTGCTGAATCAACTCTAGAAGGGCAGGAGTCAACTGGATGCTAGCCAAGAAAGTACCTCCACTGTGCTCCCTGCTCTCCAAATGCAACTGGGCGAAGAGCCCCATCAAAGTCCACTCATCGCTGGACTTCTTCAGCGCCTGCACTGGTACTTTTCTGCTCAATGCGTCAGCTACCACATTACCCTTGCCAGGGGTATAGACAATATCAAAATCAAAACCCTGCAGGTACTCGACCCAGCGGCGCTGCCTCAAATTGAGGTCCCTCTGAGAGAAAATATAGGCCAGGCTCTTGTGGTCAGAATAGACCACAAACTTCTCCCCAAAAAGATAGTGGCGCCACATCTTCAAAGCGTGCATCACTGCCGCCAACTCTAAGTCGTGAGTCGGATAGTTCTTCTCATGCGGCCGGAGTTGGCGAGAACCATAAGCCACCACATGGTCATCCTGCATGAGCACACATCCAAGGCCCGTACCTGACGCATCACAGTACACCACATAGCCCTTTCCTGACTCCGGTAAGGTCAACACAGGTGCGGTGGTCAACCGCCGCTTCAGCTCCTCAAAAGATGTCTGGCACTGTGGGCTCCTTTCAAACTTCACCCCTTTCCGGGTGAGTGCGGTCATGGGGGAGGCAAGCCGCGAGAAGTCCCGGACAAAGCGCCTGTAATAACCTGCCAAGCCCAGAAAACTCCTGATCTCAAACACATTTCTCGGCTGCTCCCAAGACATAACTGCTCTGATCTTTTCGGGATCCACTGAAACCCCTTGTTCTGAGACGACGTGCCCTAGAAACTTCACTTCCCTGATCCAGAAAGTGCACTTTGAGGGTTTGGCATACAAGCGGTGATCTCGCAAGGTGCCCAAAACAACGCGCAAGTGGTGCTCATGCTCCTCCTCAGATCCAGAGTAGACTAGGATGTCATCCACGAATACCACGACAAATGAGTCGAGATATTGGTGGAACACCCTATTCATGAGTGCCATAAAAACTGCAGGAGCATTCGTCAGTCCAAAAGGCATGACCAAGTACTCGAAGTGACCGTACCTGCTTCGGAAAGCCGTCTTCGGGATATCTGCTTCTCTCACCCTGAGCTGGTGGTATCCCGAACGCAAATCAATCTTGGAGAACCACTTTTCCCCCTTCAGCTGATCAAACAAATCGTCAATCCGAGGCAAAGGGTATTTATTCTTGATGGTTACCTTGTTCAGCTTCCGGTAATCAATGCACAACCGAAGGGTTCCATCGGCCTTCTTCGCGAATAAAACCGGTGCGGCCCAAGGAGAGACGCTCGGGCGAATGAATCCTTTGGATTCCAAATCGTCCAGCTGTATCTTTAATTCCCTCAATTCGGTGGGGGCCATGCGATATGAGGGAAGAGATATAGGCTGTGTTCCCGGCGCCAACTCAATCGAGAACTCCACGTCTCGCTCTGGGGGTAAACCAGAAAAATCATCTGGGAAAACCTCTGGGAACTCATCCACTACACGAGGTAACCCGCCCTGTGAAATACCACCGTCGTCCTCCAGCGCGAGCGACGATAACTGATAAGCAAGATTTCCAAGCTCAGGGAGTGGAGGTCCCGCACGTCCCGACCGAGGATCCCATTCTCCGTGAAAAAGCTGAGGAGTTCCATCTGGTGCTGCAAAGCTGACTCGGCGTCGATAGCAATCAATGTGCGCCTGGAAACGCACCAGCCAGTCCATACCGAGGATCACATCAAATAGGTCCATGTCAAGGACCAAGAAATCCCATTCCATCTCGACACCCGACACAGAGAGTGCGCACGATCGGCACTTGAGGCCTTGCTCCCTCTTTTTCCCCAACGGCGTTACCAACTCCATAGCACACGATAAAAGCTCGGATGGTAGGTTCAGCAGATTCACAAAACGAGCAGATATAAAGGAAACTGAAGCACCAGTATCAAATAAAACTGCAGCTATAGAAGATGCAACCAGAATAGTACCTCGAACCGTCGAAGGCCCTGCATCAGATCCCGCTGGTGCCTGATCCACAGCATGCAGTTGCCTGGTCCCTGCCTGAGAGCGACCGCTCGCCTGAGGCTCCGCCCTGATATGGCTCTGCCCTGAAGACGATCCGGTCCTACCACCACGCCCACCAAACCGAGATCCTGTCGTCCTGGTCGGCTCTGACTGAACTGATACCCCTCTAGAAGCCACTGATCCAGCCCCACTCTGATAAGGGCGTGCAGTCCTGCAGAAGCGCTGTAGATGTCCCACCACTCCACATCCATGGCATGGTCTGGGAGGGTATGGACAAACAGGTCGGATGTGTCCTGCCTTCCCGCACTGATGGCACACAACAGACCCTGCACCAGAAGCCCCAGATGAAAACTGCCTGGGAGGATGACCTGAGCTGCCATCACCCTTCTTCCACTGCTCATCACGCTTTCTTTTCTTCTCAGATGAACTGCTACTGCCAAGCCCTGACACTGATCCAGAAAACCCCGACTTTCCCCTCTGGTCAATCTCGGCCATACAAGCACGATCGACCACCTCAGCATAAGTCTTCAGCTTGAACAAGAAAACCTGGGAGTGAATTTCTGGTCGAAGGCCCTTCTCAAACTTCTGAGCTTTCAAGAATTCGCTCGAAACTATCTCAGGTGCGTACCGTACCAGTTCAGCAAAGCGATTCGCATACTCCATCACTGTCTGATTCCCCTGCGATAGCTCCATGAACTCCCGAGATCTGGCATAGGCTACAAACTCTGGACAGTACTGCTCGTTGAAGATACCCTTGAAATCCTTCCAGCTCATGTGCTCATGCTTCCCAGCCTGGACCACTGATTCCCACCATTTGCGACTGGAACCCTCCAGCTGGAACGAGGCGCACTTCACCCTGACTTCCTCAGGCGTGTCAAGGAAATTGAACACGCGCTCTATCTTCTCAAGCCACTCCTCTGCCTCCTGAGGTTCTGAACCACCTCGAAAAGAAGGAGGTTTGCTTCTCAGAAACTCCTGAGCTCTATCTTTTCTGGAGCCAAAATCTTCCCCTCTAGCTGGAACAGGGGCGGGGGCAGGAGTCGCCCCTTGTCCTAAAGCCTGAACGGCTCGGACCATCGCCTCAACAAATCTCTGATCAAGCGGCGCGGGAGAACTCTCTCCGGCTTCCTCCCGTGGATGCATGGGAACTCTCCGGGGAGGCATCTTACTGAAAAAGAGCAGCAATCAAGAAAGAAACCCATCAATAAAAAGGGAATAAATTTTCCAGCAAGATAATTATTCATCAATAAACCAAACATGCAAAAATGAATCCATATAAAAGTTTTACTTTCCTTATATGGTGTCCACGTACAGTCTGCAGCCTGCACGTCCCACCCAGAAAGAAAGTGAAACAAGCACCCTGACATCCCATGGTGACTCAGTATCGGTCACGAGGCGTGCTGGCCAGGCACTCTACTCGCAGCATGAATTCTGAGCCCCGACAGACCCAACTCATGTATAACCCAACTCATCCCAAATAACATAAACCACCAACACAACCTCGCTCTGATACCATTTTGTCACGAACCGAATCGGGTCGCCATCCGAACCGACGCCCGACTCGGCCCGAGACAAGGCCCGAAGGGCGTTCCCGATCCCCACGGGCTGGCACAAGTGCCCGGGTATCAAAATAAACCCTGGGAACGATTTACCCGAGTGAATAAATATAAAGCAGCCAACCAAAGTAAACCAAACAGAGATAAAGGTTACAGTCAAACATGTAGATAACCAAACAGGTCTTTGGTTCACAAGTACTCAAAACCCAAATAACACCAAAACAAGACGACCAAAAACCAACCTAAGGACTGTCGCCCGGCGTAGGGACACCGCCTCTAGGCCACCACCAAAACGCCACGTAGATAGTCTGGCTAGCAACCTGAACCACTGCTCCCAAAAGCTGGACCCCTACCTGTGTCAGAAGTAAACAGATCTACTTACACCCAAAGGTGTAAGTAGGGTGTGAGCAATCGCCCAACAGGATATCACCAAGCAAGATTCCACGCACAAGTATAGAGAGAAAATCCATTTGCAATGCTGTATAAAGTAAAAGGTGCAAAAATAAATAAAAGGTTTTCACAAAATGCTTTCAAAGAAAAACGGTTCAAGTCACATACCAGAGTGAAATTTAAATGGTATAAATATCATGGATCAGTGTGCGCACAAGTATCAATAGCACCAGAGGATGGGAATGCCCTAAGGATACTAGTAACAGTGGGACCCTAGGACATCGTGTCTCAGTGAAACGTGGCTTAGATGGCCACAACCCTCAGAAAACGTGGCTTAGAAGGCCACGACCCTCAGAACACGTGGCTTAGAAGGCCACGACCCTCAGATATCATATGTTTAGTTAGTGTTGCAATCGTCAAACCTGCCAGTGAAACCGGGTCGAGTCATCTCCGGACTACCAGCTCACTAGTCCTAGTCCACCCACCTAATACCCAGGCTTCCCTCCTTGTGCTCACCCAATTCAGAAAACACCTACCATATCACCCGCACACTGATATTCTTTCTTTTGAAAATACCACACGCACACCATAGCATTTCAAAACATAGTATGTAATGCAAGTACGCTAAATAAAACCAGTAGCACAGTTTGAAAATAAACAACATCTTTCTTTCTTTTCTTCAGTCAGGTAAACCACAACAATACTTTTAAAACTTGCTGATGACTATT
The DNA here is from genome assembly GCA_963277665.1 of Viscum album. Classification (NCBI taxonomy): domain Eukaryota; kingdom Viridiplantae; phylum Streptophyta; class Magnoliopsida; order Santalales; family Viscaceae; genus Viscum; species Viscum album. Next base: position 1,826,337,271 of record OY728119.1, on the reverse strand, counting down.
TGAAAATAGAGAGAAAGAAAGACATTCAAAGTTTTAACTAGGTCCAAGTAATAAACACACGACATTACTTTTAAAAAAAAGATAAAAATTCATAGTATGGAAACAGGGAATAAAACATTTGATTAACTAGGAGTGCAAGCAAAGGATTATAAACCCATACTTGAGTGCGGAACCACCTACCTCAAACGGGTGCGTGAAACGACGCGGCACCGAATTCCCGACGAACAACGGTCACTGTAGGAAACCGTCAAGGGGCCCTAAAACAGAAAATCGTTAATAAACTTAGTAATAATATAATAGAATAATAATAATAATATAATAACGATAGTAATAATAATAGTAATAATAATAATAATTATACATAATAATAATAACAATAACATTAATATTAATAATAGTAATAGCATATTAATAATAATAATAAAAATAATAATAATATGATAATAATAGTAATAACATATTAATAATAATTATTATAAATAATAATAATAACAATAATAATAATAATAATATTATTATTATTATTTACATAATTACAATAATAACATATTAATATTTATAATAAATAACATCTTAATAACAAAAGAAGAAATAATAACTAATTAGATAACTTAGAGTAATAAAATAAAATAAATAAAATAAAAGAAAAACAGACCTGCGCTGCGCGGAAGGAGGTGGCGCCGAGCAGGGGTGCCGGAACGGGAAGAAGAGGAAGGAAAGAAAGGGAAGAAGAAGAAGAGAGGAGGAAGAAGAGAAGAAGAAGAAGGGAGAAGGAGGAGAAGAGGAGAAGAAGAGGAAGAGAAGAAGAAAGGAGGAAGAGAAAGAGAGGAGGCGCCGAACAGGCGCGCTGGAACAGAGGAGAAGAGGAAGAAAAGAAAGGAAGAAGGAGGAGAGGAGAGGAAGAGGAGAGGAAGAAGAGGAGAGGAAGAAGAGGAGAGGAAGGAGAAGAGAAAGAAGAAAGAAGAAGAGAGGAAGAAGAAGAAAGAAAAGAAAAAAAAACGGCAGGGGCGAGGTCCGGCGGAAGGTGCGGGTGAGGGAGAGAGAGCCGGCAGGGGAAGAAGAGAAAGGAAAAGAAAGGGAAGAAGAAGGAGAGAAGAGGAAGAGGAGAAGAAGAAGAAGAGAAGAAGAAAAGAGAAGGAAGAAGAAGAGGAAGAGAAGGAGGAGAGGAAGAAGAAGAGAGGAGAGGCGGCAGGGGCGCGCCGGCTGGACGGGGAGTAGCAGGCCGAGGCGGAAACAGTGCAGGCAGGGGGGGTTGCCGCCGGAGGGAAAAACGGGACGGCGTCGGGAAGCTGGGACGGCGGCGCGGGGGCGGCGCAAGGCGGAGGAGCAGGGCGGCTTCGGTTGAAGTGGGAGAGCGGGGCTGGCCGGCTGGAGCAGGAGGGTCGGCGCAAGGCGGAGGAAGCTGCGTGCACGCCGCGTGAAGGAGGGGTGAGGCCGGGTGCGCGGGAGGCCGAGGGAAATAAGGAGGAAGGGAGAAAAAAAAGAAAAGAGAAAAAGGTGTAAAGAATTGGTTACGGGAGAGAGAAGGAAAAGGTGTAACAGAATTGGTTACGGGAGAGAGAAAGAAAAGAAAAGAAAAAAAAGAAATAAAGTAATAAAGAAAATAAACAAAAGTGATAATACTAACAAATTACAAAATTTATAATAAAAATTAAAAGTAATAACAATGATTATAATAATCAATAAAAAAAAATTTAAAAACAATAATAACAATAAAATAAATAAATGATAATAATCATAATGATAATATAGTATTAGTAATAATGATAATATAACATATGTATATTATCAATAATAATAACATTATCGAAACAATTATAAAGATAATAGTAATAACGATAATAAAAGCATAACATCAAAAATAATAATAGTAGTAACCATAAAAATATTTTAATAATAATGGTAATAACCTAATAGAAGTAATAAAAATAATATAATAATAACCAAGGAATCCAAAATACATTTTTATCCGGTTATTTAACGTACGCGCATCGAGAACGCGTATCAATCGGCGAAGTTGCACGGCTTCGCCCGTGCCCTGCCCATGCGCCGAGCGATGTAGGGCTCGCGCGCACACATCGCTGCCACAACGAGCGACCCGCATCGGGTTCAGCCCGTTCTATAACCCAAAAATTTAAATAAACATACAATTAAATTATGAAATAAAAATTTAAAATTAAACATATACCTCAAAAAAAAAAAATCCGGGCGTGACATAGCCCCTTTATGCATCGTTATGTCTCATGAGACACTTTTTTTGGGTATTTGGTGTATGTATGCCCATTTATTTATATGGTCTCAATCGAGTCTTTGATAACATATTGATGACGATTTAGTGATGGGTGTTGCCCAAAATTATATAGCACATCAATGTATTAATTGGTCTTATAAGACAAACTAGTTTGGATATTTAGTGTATGCCTTATCGGTTTATGTATGATGTCTTAGCACGAGGCCTTGACTACATGTTTATGATATCCGCCATTATTCATTTCATCATTGTGAGATCGGTTATTGTTATCCATGTGATTTATTTATTCCCACTATTATGTTACTCATGGATATATTAAGCTCATGTTATCATTCATATTGTTTTCATTTGATTATTTAGTCCTGCTATATTATATATGTCATGCTATTAGATTTTGGTGTACACTACCCCTTACCGAGGATCCGAGCTCACCTCTTTAGATTGTTTCCCCTTTCCCTAGGGAACCGTGAAGATTACTATGCGTGACATGAATTTGCAAGGGGAAATAATAAAATTTTCATGATTTTAGATGATGTATCTTAAGTTCTCAATGTATTAAAATGTTCATTTATGTTTCTAGTTTCTGAAAAAACTAAATTATTGGATTTTGTGATATATGTATTATGTATCAGTGTAATAAAACAACCATTATCTATGGATTAATGGAGACGAGGTGTTATAATTGGTATCAGGAAAAGTTTAGTAGAAATCTTGAGAACTTGATTTAGGCAAGGAAGATGCGAGGGACGAGCTATTCCCGACCCCCCCAAATTTATTAGAAAGAAAAAAGAGACACAGCAGACAAGGGAGGGGAGGGGTCAAACGACCCACACCCAAAAACCCTTAACGACCCAAGACAAAAGACCCCAAAAAAAGAAAAATCAAGAACAAAAAAAAGAAAACACACAAAGAAAAGAAGCCACCAGCATTATCCAGCATCAACCAGCATCCAGCAGCTCACAGCTAACCAACAACCAGCATCCAAACTCGTACAGCGAACAACATCCAGCAGCAGCACGACCATAAACCACAACTTCAGCACCTCCCATCTGAGAAACAACCAGCATCTAGAACCACCAGCATCCCACATCACAGAACCACCAGCATCCAAGATCATAGAACCATCAGCATCAAAATCACAATCTTCACCATCACCAGCATTCAGCAGCTCACCACCAAGCAGCAACCAGCATCCAATCTCACAAAGACCAAAATCGAGCACCTTCACACCAAAACAAGCAACTACCAACGACACATAACCATCATCCAGAGCAGGAACAATCACACAACTCAAAACAGCTCTTCCAACAACCCAGAAGTTGCAACACATAACCAAAATGCAGCACCTCAATACAAGCCCAGCGAACAGCACCAACATCAGCCCATAGCGGAAGCATCCACCACCATAGGAAGATCCATAACAGAAGGATCCAACCATAGAATTCAGCAGTAAATTCGAGGCCAAAAAACCGCTTTGGCACTGTCGGAATGAAAGGACCAAAACCATAACGCCGCAAAACATAAAATGGCCAGTATCAGAAGCATGAAACAAAGATCGGGTAGAGGAACAGACCTGGAGCTTAATCGCGGAACGAGAATGAGCAAATTTGAAAACCCAGAAACCTGAATCAAACATGATACCACCAACTATCCACGCCTTCTGCATCCAACGAGAAACGACGCAACACCATCGGAACCGCCGAACTTTGCCCAGGCACAACTCCACAAACAGATGGGAAGCATGCAGCATCGAAATCTGAGAAAGCCAGACCCCCACAAAACGTCGTGGAGGAGGCCAGGAACCACGCCACCGAGGAAGTCTCATCCACCGTTGATATCTTCGAAACCGTTGACCCATCCATGGAGGAATCGTCTCAGCAATCGCAATCTGGATCTTATGTGTAGACCAATCACTTGCAGATCTGGAAAGAACGAGATCCGGCGCATCCCCAGAAAGCCGGCACCACGCCTTCCTCATCAACCAGAGAAGCCAAAAAAATCCTTCTAATTCCAGATCCGGAGCACCACACACTCTATCTTCACCTTTAACCACGCGAGACAACAGAGAAAAGCCTCTGCCATCCCAAACAAAGAGTCGCAACACCGCATCCGAATCCATCCTGCACCATAGCTGAACCCATATGTCGAGCCAAAGTTGAAGATCCACACCGTCGACGAAACCCCACGCCTCGCCAGATCTCCACTCAAACCACACAGATCTGAGACAGAAAAGCCCGAAACCAACAATAGCCTCCAGATCTATCAATCCAAAGGCAGAAATCCCATCACCGTGGAACGCAGCACCACCGAAGATCGACGCCGTCCAGCACCGCCTAATGCCACCGAAGACCGATGCCACCGGGAACCGCCAAAGAAAACCGCAACCACCATGGGGAAAAGAACTTCGATCTGGAAGAGCCGAATCACCAAGATCTGGAGAGCGCCGCGACGAGAGCAAACCACCAGGAGAATCACCAACACAGACATTATGATAATTCCATGGGATATTAAAGAAGATTTTCTATAATACTTCACCTATAAGGGATTTGTATACAATGATTCAATATTCATAATTTTATAAGCCAATTAAGTGTATGCCATTGTTTCTAAATGGTGTCTACCATAAGGAATGAAAAGCGTGTGAACACCCGTAATCTATGTAAGGATTTTCCTACCTCTTCATGCAACATTAACCTCCACCATTCAATGGAACCTTTAATCAATTAGTAGCTGAACAATGAATCAAGTTACTTGAGAAGATATTTCTTGCTTTGGGAAGTAGTGAAAGAGAGAAGATTATCATAACGATATATCATCTAAAGGGAGATGCTGATCATTGGTGGTCAATGATTCAAAACACTAAGGAGGCGGAGGAGATAAAGTATAAAATAAAAGAATTTTAAGAGTGTGTTTTTGGGTTTGGAGGGCATAATAATTCTTTTGGGGAGTTTCTGTAGGATTTGGGGTCTGGAACTGTTCGTTGGACACTTTTATGTTGTAAGTTTTGGCTTACGGTGTAAGTCATTCGATGGGCACCAGCTGTAAAACGGTTTAGGGCGTAAAATCCTTTTTGGCTGTTAATCAATTTCTTACGCCATAAATTCCTTTTATATTGTAAGATCATTTTTACGTCATAAATATGCCGCTTGAGGTAAAAATCAATTCGCGGTGACATGTTTTTCTGCGTACGTGTGCGATATGGGGGGTTTACGTCATGAATCAGTTGTTTGCGTTGTAAATCCTTCATCCCAATAGGTTTTAGTTGTGATGCACATTTTTTGTTTATGATATTCTTTGTGTAGTCGTTCTCCCTCGAACCACTACTAAAAATTCGGTCTATAGCGACCGCCATTGGCGGTCGCTTTCACCTCGTCGCAAAAGGCCAACAGCGATCGCCAATGGCGGTCGCTTTAGGTGGACGAAATTCCGGCCTACAGCGACCGCCTGGCGATCGCTGTGCTATTGATGGGTCAACATTAGCGACCGCCATTGGCGGTCGCTAATGTGTGTACCAGGCAACCTATAGCGACCGCCTATGGCGGTCGCTAGGTTGGGGAATTTTTTTTTTAAAAAAAAAATCCACGGTGCAAAATCAGAGATAAAACAAGGTAAAAATCATAAAAAATAGAAAACAATTTCAAACAGCATAAACATCAAGATCGTCATAAACAATAAATGATAAACGCGCTTCAACGATCCGAACAGGTCCATCCATTTCAATCTTCTGCTTCAATAAATCTACAATAAGACAAAAAAAAAACAACTAAACAAAACAAATGTAAATTAGACATATTTATTCAGTTATTATATACATATAATAAAATTAAACCTGACATCAAATCATGGTGCTATAAAAATTTAAAACCCCCAATTTAAGAAATGCTATCTTTTAGGATTTTTTTTCTTATTTGGTTTAGTTTGTGAAATTGTTTTGTTGTCTAAAAAGGAATGTTCTCCGTGCCCACCGCACGTCCGATGGGCGTGCCGTCTCCTCCTACACGTCACACATAATATTTCTATTGTTTTCGTGTGGTTTCAGGTCATTCGGAGCACGTTTGCTCCGAATTCGACCGTCTCACGCCGTTTTGGTGTTTTATGACTCCGGAAACGCGTTTCCGGTCACCGCGGTCAAACGACACCTCCGATTGATGTGTTGTCTGCCCGACCATTTCACAATTCACACCACGACTATTGTCGTATGATTTCATGGCATTCTGAGGTCGTTCGAGTGGTTTTGACCCCCCAATGCGCCCTTTTAGCGCGCAATGAACTGCTGAAAACGACACAATCGGTCGTACCACGCCCACCGCACGTCCGATGGGCGTGCCGTCTCCTCCTACACGTCATGAATAATATTCCTATTGTTTTCGTGTGGTGTCAGGTCATTCGGAGCACGTTTGCTCCGAATTCGACCGTCTCACGCCGTTTTGGTGTTTTATGACTCCAGAAACGCGTTTTCGGTCACCGCGGTCAAACGACACCTCCGATTGACGTATCGTCTGCCCGAAAATTTCACAATTCACAAAACGGCTGTTGTCGTATGATTTCATGGCATTCCGAGGTCGTTCGAGTGGTTTTGACCCCCCAACGCGCCCTTTTAGCGCGCATCGAACTGCTGAAAATGACACAATCGGCCGTACCGCGCGTACCGCACGTCCGATGGGCATTCCGTCTCCTCATACATGTCACGAATAATATTTCTATTGTTTTCGTGTGGTTTCAGGTCATTCGGAGCACGTTTTCTCCGAATTCGATCGTCTCACGTCGTTTTGGTGTTTTATAACTCTAGAAACGCGTTTCCAGTCACCGCGGTCAAACGACACCTCCGATTGACGTTCCGTCTGCCCGACCATTTCACAATTCACACCACAACTGTTGTCGTATGATTTCATAACATTCCAAGGTCGTTCGGGTGGTTTTGACCCCCCAACGCGCCCTTTTAGCGCGCGACGAACTGCAGAAAACGACACACTCGGTTGTACCGCACGCACCGCACGTCCGATTGGCGTGTCGTCTCCTCCTACACATCACGAATAATATTCCTATTGTTTTCGTGTGGTTTCAGGTCATTCGGAGCACGTTTGCTCCGAATTCGACCGTCTAACGCCGTTTTGGTATTTTATGACTCCGGAAACGCGTTTCCGGTCACCGCGGTCAAACGACACCTCCGATTGACGTGCCGTCTGCCCGACCATTTCACAATTCACACAACGGCTATTGTCGTATGATTTCATGGCATTCCGAGGTCGTTCGGGTGGTTTTGACCCCCCCAACGCGCCCTTTTAGCGCTCGCCAAACTGCTGAAAACGATACAATTGGTCGTACCACGCGCACCGCACGTCCAATGGGCGTGACGTCTCCTCCTACACGTCATGAATAATATTCCTATTGTTTTAGTGTGGTTTCAGGTCATTCGGAGAACGTTTTCTCCAAATTCGACCGTCTCACGCCGTTTTGGTATTTTATGACTATGGAAACGCGTTTCCGGTCACAGCGGTCAAACGACACCTCTGATTGACGTGCCTTCTGCCCGACCATTTCACAATTCACACAACGGCTTTTGTCGTATGATTTCATGGCATTTTGAGGTCGTTTGGGTGGTTTTAACCCCCCAACGCGTCCTTTTAGCGTGCGCCGAACTGCTGAAAATGACACAATCGGTCGTACCGCGCGCACCGCACGTCTGATGGGCGTGTCATCTCCTCCTACACGTCACGAATAATATTCCTATTGTTTTCGTGTGGTTTCAGGTCATTCGGAGCACGTTTGCTCCGAATTCGACTGTCTCACGCCGTTTTGGTGTTTTATGACTCCGGAAATGCTTTTCTGGTCACCGCGGTCAAACGACACCTTCGATTGACGTGCTGTCTGTCCGACCATTTCACAATTTACACCACGACTTTTGTCGTATGATTTCATGGCATTTTGAGGTCGTTCGGGTGGTTTTGACCCCCCAACGTGCCCTTTTAGCGTGCACCGAACTGCTGAAAACGACACAATCGGTCGTAACGCACCCACCGCACGTCTGATGGGCGTGGCGTCTCACTACAGGAAAACCGCCTATTAGCGGCGGTTTTTTTTTCATATAGCGGCGGTTTACAGAAAGTGCCGCTAAACTTGGCGTCGACAATCTATTAGCGGCGGTTTTATACATTTCGCGGTGGTCAAAGAAAAGCGTCGTAGTACCTCATTTCGCGGCGGTTTTTGGTAAATTTAGCGGTGGTTTTAAGGGCTATTTAATTAGCGGCGGCTATAATCGCCGCGAAATTCAGGCGTGCCAGACGCCTTCTTAGCGGCGGTTAAAACCGCCACGAATTCCGACGTGATTTCGCGGCGGTTCTAACCGCCGCTAAACAGTCTTCCGAATACATTTAGCGTCGGTTTAAACCGCCGCTAAATGTATAAGTGGTAAAACATTAGCGGCGATTAAAACCGCCGCGAAATGCTGACCCGGAAAAAAAAATGCATTTCTGTTTATACTCCACCACTGCCCTGGAAAACAAACCAAACAACACATACAACATATATATAATAAGGAAAAAATTTATGCACCACCTACGCAATATTCATAAACACCCTTTCATTTAATGTTGATGAAAAAGTTGATCCAATTCAATAAGAATACCTAAAGCATACAAAATACCTAAAATTATGGATTTAGAATGAAACACAAGATAACATCAAATGAAACAAGAGATTGGGGGTCACATGGATTTATACTTATAGTTTACAGATGATCAAAATTGAAAATATTTGATTCCATAAAAGTATCCCAATGTTCCAAATGATAATTGAAATCCAGTTAAGTAACATGAATACTATTTGAATTGGTAATGTCCAGTTTAGTCTCCAAAGTTATTCTTGTATCCTGAAAACTATAATATATATGTAGTGTGAGAAAAAAAAGATATAATCATCTAGGTCTTAATGAAGTCTTCAATTTTAGGTGAAAATGGTGTGTTAATGTGCTGGCCATCAAATATAATAAACCATATAACCCCATACATTTCATCTAAATAATCCTTTGTACACCATGGATTACTCATCAAATAATTGATCCAATATTATCATATGGAACTGTGTTCAACAAAAAATTAATGTAACCCCACTATAGATTAAACGTTACTTTTCCACTCTCACAACCTTATATCTAATTAGCAATGCTCCCATCCCATCCAAACAAACCACGTCACATCACATCAAATCCTTCCCGTATACAAATGGGTTATCACATCACACCACATCCCAACAGCAGTCACCTAGGCCATCACATCACATCACATACCACCGGTAGACACATAGTCCATCACTTCACAATAAATCATACTTGTAGACAAATACACTACCACCTAACATCTCTTCCCACCCACAGACACATATTCTATCAAATGGCATCCAAACTAGAACAAGAGTCTTAAGGTATCATGAATGTGATGGACATAATCATTGTCCCCTCCTCCTACCATCAATTACCCCACAATATATCACATAGAAACACATAACTTATCACTCATAGAAATTGGGTCTAATAGATCAATTCCCACCGGAAGGCACCATGGACATGACATCGTTTCTATGAATTCTCCAACACCAACATGTGTCACTAATTCTGAATGAAGTGAGAGGATGTGTGTGAACCCATGCCTAAATTTCACCACCATCATATTTATTGGTGAAAATACCTAAAACTCTAAACCTTTGAGTAGTGGTAATTTTATATAAATTATGCTTGGTGTATAAAATAATAGAAACATTCATGGTATATAGATATCCCACAATACCAAACCTATGTGTCCACATAAACTACACTTGAGCTTATTAGATCACCACACCATAACACAAATCAATAATCACAACCAATTAAATCACTATTTGAATCACCCAAGACAATCACAACACTATCAACACAACATTCCACTTTCCACATACATGTTTCACCACCTTTATTTTTTATCCATTACAATTCACATAACACTTTACATTTTCATTTGATTAATTTATAACATATCTATTTCCAATAAATATTTTTTATTTACTAACCTAGATCATTTACATTATCAACATAGTTCATCTCATGGATAACCGAGAAACTGACATATCCACTCCATGCTACAACTAATTCAACTCACAAAACTATCACCACAACACCACACATCCACCATTGTTTCCACACCACATTGCCCAACCCATATCACAAAATCAAATACTCCTTAAAACTATCATGAAACTCTATCACCACATACCAAATCAACGAATCTGCTACAAAAACATTATTCTACAACCACTACACCACATCCATGACCCCATAACCATGTACCACAACCTCTTCATAGCACATTTCACTACTACCAAAATCACATACATGAAAATCGACCAAAGAATCACATCCCCTTGTACTACACAACCAATCTGGTCAATAACATCACCATACAACTTCCTAAACCATATAGTGAAACACAATAAGATGAATTATCCACAACATCACAGATAACGACTTAAATGAATATTCATGGGAATTATCACATATCATTTTTACTAATCGTGGTTATCCCCACACAAAACCCTTAGTAGAGTAAGAAATTAATATGGAACAAGGGGGGACCTTGTGGTATGGTAGGAATCGAAATATACAAAACCCTTAGTAGAGTAAGAAATTAATATGGAATGTTTTTATGAAAATATGGTTTCTAATGGGTATACCTTCTATGGGGACCAGGGTTCCCAAACACAATTATCCACTTATATTAATTGAAAATATTTGATTCCATAAAGGATTAAAGTGTATGGATCAAAATGTGCCAAAGAAGAGAGGGGAGGGATCACTACTAGTCGTTTGTCCTATAAGGATGAGGAACGAGGATTAAATGGGTTGATGTTCAGTCAGAATAAGAACCTTTAAAACATTATTGTTATAAAATACTTTATATCGATGATTGACATTATGGTTCCAGGAAATAAGGTCTCTCCAGTCTACCACATAAGAAGAAATTTGAGAAATAGAGGACATATTTAAAGAGAATAGAGAATATATTAGAAGATATGTAACCATTAAGAGAGAATTAGTTGTGCTAATCAAACAAAATAAGTGCATAACATGGAAAACATTACGTGGACCACATGATCCATTCTAGGTCACGAAAATCACATAACCCATAAAACATATTTTGATCACATGATTTTTCTTAATACATATAATCATGTTACCATGTAAAGGTCACATGAATCACATAAAGATTAGTAGATCATGAAAAAATCCCCAAGAGACAACCGAATCACATAAGATAGACTAATGGCCAAGGGTGTGCATCAAAGTTCTAATAAATTACCATTGATTAGTTCATGGATTGATTAAGTGAGGTATTTAGACAAGGTGATCACACAAAGAGGTCAAGTGACATGATCACATGATTAGGTCTCTTGTATGGTTCTTGTGATGAGGTCATGCAAAGTTGTCTTGCAAAACAAACGCATGAGAGATAGGGTTTTGAGAGCTATGGAGCTTCATGTCACCGGTAAAATGACCAGCCTCTCACCCCCTGTTTGGACATGAAACACTCTAATGAGTCAAATTCCCAATGCTGAATTTACAACAGAAACATCAAAGAGCCTATTACCATAGATCATCTAACCAATGAAACAAACACATCATTCTCTTTAACACCTGAGGTTATTGTGATCATTCAAGGTTAGCCACTGAAGCTCCTCCAAGACCAATGATTTTTTAAAGGTTCCATACACCACACATGTTATATATACAAACCAACCTTTCCCATATTTGTTCAACACATCAACAATACTACTCATGGTCCGATGATGCATCGTCACCCTCTCCACCTCCATCTCCTGCTGCCACCTGTAAGAACATTATATTGAAAATTAAATATTGTTGCATATTTATAATTAAACTTAAAACCAATAAAAGTTTGAAAACTAAATGATTGTGATTTTTTGTGATTTACCTGCTCACCACCACTCAGTGCACTACCACTGGGGGCATATCTGCTCATCTGCTGATATAAACCAGTCAACGCTTTCTGCATAGTGGATATCTGAGCCCATTGGTCTTGAACTGTGGTTCGTAGAGAAGAAATATCCCTCTGAACATCTTCAGGTATGGGATGACCATAACCAGGAGTAGATGCGACTGGAATCCCTGATGGCCTGCTAAAGACCTCAGATGGTACGGGTCCCAAACCCATCCCGTGCACTCTACCAGGATGCTCCTTCCCAAGGACTTGAGCAACCGGGTCATCTTGGGAGACTGAGTAGGACTGCCCAGGACTGGCATCCCATAGTTCTTTAATTTTTACCTATAAATCAAATATCAATACATATTAACACAGTAAAAACTGATAATAAGTTAAAAATTTGACTTCATAACCCAACTTCTTTGGTAGGTTCATTAACAAAAGAGCCATCTGATTTTCTGTGAACATCCAACCACAGTTCAGTCCGGGAGGCTTCGTGCCCTAAATTCTGTGACTGCATTAAGTAAAGATAAATAAAAAATTCAATATATTAAATAGATAATATTGTATTATAAATATTTAAAATATTTAAAATATTACCAATGACATTCGGCTTCTAGAAAAGCTTTTTGAGCCCGCCGTGTGAGGGATGACTTACTTCGCCCTGTTTGATGCATTCTGTCATGAAAGATCCTGAAATAAATAAAATGAAATTTAACAGTAATGTATCCAATGTCATCTCCTCTTCATATACATGTATTAATGTAAAATGAGGATAATATAATAATATATATTTCAATACCATCCGCTTCTCATCACGATGTCTGTCAACAAAAACTTTCCACTGCTCTTTCGGTACCCCACTGGGTAGCTTGTCATACATTTGTTCCAAGGTCAACAAAGTATCGTTGACATCACACCACAATCTCCATTTGAAATCTTTCCATTTTTTACCGAGATTTTTCAAAGTCCACTTCCGTGCTATCACATCAGCAACTGTGAAGTGGAAGAACATCTGTATACAGAAATTCATTTTGAACATATTAGTAACATGACATTCAATTAAACCATAATGTAATAAAATTACCTTTATTTGAGAATCAAAAACTTCATTTTTCCAGTTTGGAGGCATATGTCTCCAATCATCATATGAAATGGGAAGAGAAATGGGCTCCGCTGCCAACTGACCTATAATCTGGCCAAGTAACCCCGTGACATCATCTGTAGGGACCCCATAAGAATCAAATGGCACAACTATCTTTTCACCATTCAAGTTCCAAACATATTAGATTTTTAAGTGTTTCTCCACGGTTTTATTTTTGTCATCTTCAATGAGCAAAGAATTAGTATAAACAAAATGCAATAAATTTATTTAATTAAAATTTATACCTATGACTGTGACCCTCCAGTGTGTCCGGGATGAACTGGAAGGGGTCTGTCGCCGCACAACTGATGAGGCACCTGTAGGGGGAGTCGACGACTCAACCTCTAATGGGAGGCTCTCTGATGGTGCGAGAGATGATGCAGGGGGAGATGGTGCGGGGGTGTAGGCAACTGGTGCCTCAGATGTCATGGGGAGTGACCCAGATGGATCGGCATCCGTCGCAGAACTAGAAGAAATAGTATACCGCTTCCTCCTTGGCATTCCTGTCATTTAATCAAATAAAATTAAGTTCAGAATATATATTTCAAAAAAATTATGCAGAAAAAAAAAATTAAAAATGATAATAGATGCCCAGTACTAATAAACCAAATATATATAACAATGATAATGAATGACTGCAGAAATGAAACAAGTGGTTGCTGCATGAATGAATAATTGTACATACAATCATTTTCCCCTTCAATAATGTCGGTTTCTTGCTCCATTGCTTCATCCACTTCATTCATCCTTGCAAGACTAATATTTTCAATATCATGATGGAAAAATAATTCTGCTTCCTGTTGTTGATAACATTCAACTTTAGAGGTCAAATCTTCCACTTCATCACCCATATCATACAAATATCTTTGTATTACGTGAGTAACTACACTCCACCCTTCATCCACAACATCATTCACATAATATACCATTTTTGCTTGCGATTCTAAGATATATGGATCATGCATTTCACGATCACCAACATCCATCAAGAGAGAGAAGTTCACAGAAGTAAATTGCAATGAATCTCTTTTAACACCTCTGATAATATCGACCCATTTTCATTTGAATAAAACAACAGAAAAATGTCCATGGTAGTTTAATTCAATAATATCATGCAGCTTTCCATAGTATCCCACTTCAGCAAATGTAAATATACCACTATTTTGTGTTTTCAAACCCACTTCTCGATCAACTGTACAAAATCTAAAGCCATTCACATTATAAGTGTCGAACTTTCTAACTTGATTTATAGGACCTCTAGCAAGAAACTTCAAATCTTCTGACAAGTCTGCTCGAGTATCAGTATTCATGATCTGAAAAAATAAATATAATTTAATTGATTTACAAATTGTATGTGTCAAACAAATATTCTTATTTATTGAAATATTTATGAACTTACACGCCGTGCAAACCATTCTACAAGCTCTTTATTCATAGCTTTCGTTATATCTTTCTCATTTCGTGTTCGACCTCTCATTCGTCTCTTTGTTTGTATCCTCAAATCTTCAATAAATAGATCTGCAATTTCACTATTTAGCAGCACATATCTATGTGCCTGTAATAATTCCAATTCTGTCAGTGTCACATTTGAGGTCCTCCCAACTGATCGGCCAATAGCAGGAAATATTTTTGATTTCTGATGCATTTGAGATTGAGTTGATGTGTCGTCAACACGTCCAACTCGATTAAATATTGTCTCAATATCATCTAAATACCTGGAACAAAAGGTAAGACATTCCTCGGCCAAATAGCCTTCAGCAATAGAGCCTTCTAGTTGAGCTTTATTTCTCACGTATGATTTCAAATGCCCAAGATATCTGTGAAATAAAATAATAATATTATGCATTTATTTAAATGTCAAAAATTGCTTACTTAACTGGAAAACATATAAATAAAATACCTCTCAATTGGATACATCCATCGATAATGAACGGGGCCTCCTAATTTAGCTTCTTCAACCAAATGCACAGTTAAATGCATCATGATAGTAAAAAACGATGGAGGAAAGATCATCTCCATTGCAAAAAGAGTCAATACAAACCTCTCCTGGAGGTTGTCAAGCTGAAATGGATGTACAACTTTCTCACATAATTGCCTGAAAAATGTGCAGAATTGGAGTACAACAGCAGTAACTTTTTCAGGTAATAATGTACGCAATGCCAATGGCAGTAACTGCTGTAACAAAATATGTGAATCGTGACTTTTCAATCCATGTAACTTACGATTCTTCAAGTCAACACACCTCGAGATGTTACTCGAATACCCATCAGATACCTTCACATTCTTTAAAATTTCAAGGAACGTATCTTTATCCCTATTTTTCATTGCGAAAATGACCGGAGCATACTTTTCATTCTCATATGGCTAGAGATCGCGTTTTATGTTCATTACTCGTAAGTCTTTGCGAGCATTAAGATGATCCTTCGACTTTCCATGCTCATTAAGTAATGTGAAAATCAAATTATCACATAAATTCTTCTCAATATGCATCACATCAATATTGTGGCGCAACAAATTAAATTCCCAATACGAAAGTTTAAAGAATATACTTTTTTTCTTCCATTGTTGCGTTCTGATTTCACTTGACGATGCACTTCAGACCCGTTTTCCGCTATCATTCAAATGATGAACCTTCCCAAATTCTGTTTCAACATTTTCAAGCTGTGTCAATATTTCAGAACTGGTTAACAACTTTGGAGGTGGTCTACGGTCAATGAAACCATTAAATTTTGATTTGTTCAGCCGAAATCTATGAGATGCATCGAGAAATATTCGATGGCATAAGAAGCACCATTTTTTACTGTGAGGTAGCCGTTTGGGCTCAAAATCAAAGTTACAAATGGGACAATCCAAACCCGTATAAGTGTTCCAACCAGATAAATTCCCAAGCCCAGGGAAGTCACTAATGGTCCACAGTAAAGCACCATGCATTTTGAACATTGTTTTAGAACAAACATCAAATGTCTCAACACCGTTACTCCATAACTCCTGCAATTCTTCAATCAAAGGCTGAAAGTATACATCAATATCATTTCCAGACATTTATTTTCCAGGAATAATCATTGAAATGATAAAATATGATTGTTGCATACACATCCACAGAGGCAGATTATAAGGGATCAAAACAACTGGCCAAATGCTATAACTTGTACTCAAAGTCCCAAATGGGTTGAATCCATCAGCAGCCAATCCCAATCGAACATTCCTAGGATCAGCTAAGAAATCTGGATGTAATGAATCAAATGTCTTCCATGATTGGGAATCTCGTGGATGTCTCATTAACCCATCATTGTTATTATCTACAGAATTCCACTTCATGTGTTCGGCGGTTTTTGATGACATGAATAATCTTTGCAATCGCGGCTTCAAAGGAAAGTAACGCAAAACCTTTGCAGGTGTGTTCATTTTCTTCTTCTTCATGAAATTATGTTCAGTCAAACTTCCAACATCACCCTTTGACTGCCATCTAGAAGAAGAACATTTCTTGCAATTATGTCTACTTGAATCCTCTCCCCAATAAAGCATACAATCTTTGGGACACACATGTATTTTTATATAATTAAGACCAAGCTTGTTAACAAATTTTTTCATATCATAAAAAGATTTTGGGATTTTTGCTTCAGGAAATGCATCACGAATCAATTCCAATATCATGGACATTGCCTTATTTGTAATTCCACATAGACATTTGATATGGTACAACTTCAGCAGAAATGAAAGCTTTGAATATTTCAAACACCCACTATACAACTCTTGATTTCCATCGTCAACTAAATCATGAAACACATTTTTATCAGTGAAGTTTTCCATTACATTTGTCTCTACAGAATCAAGAGGAGGATCCAATGATATGTTCCAATCTTGATCTACTTGTGTTACAATCTCAAAAACATCACTTGTCACGTTGCAATTTGTAGCACCCTCTTATGGTTGTTCTGATATGTTTTGATGCTGATAGTGGTGTCTTGTAGTGCCGAATGCATCATTTATGAGGTTTTGCATTTCATTTTCCATTGTCGATGAACTTGGGACCTCATTCTATAGATTAACATCAGTGCTCAATCTTTTTGTATTGTTCGATTCTCCATTCCAATTCCAACACAAATATTGACCAGGGAATTGCTTCAGTATTAAATGTTCATAAACTTCATCTCTCTTCAACCATGTTCTAAATTTACATTTAGGACATGGACATCTTATTATCCCTTCAACGGATCGATTAGAAATCTCAAAATCTAAAAACTCATTCAAATCCTTAACATACTGAGGTGTGTTCCTCGGTAAAGTGATTCAGCTTTTATCCATGTATATCACAATGTGCCTACACAAAATATACGATAGTGTAAGATTGCAAAATCATAATATAATAAAGATGACAAATTGATCATAAAGTATTCATAATATAATAAATATGATTTATTGATCACATTTACCACTTACTTAGCATGCCCAGACAAACCAAACAAGTCTGGTCCTTAGGAGACAGCGTGAACACCTCATTGAGGAGTAGTAAGAATATCGGGATACACAATTATCATAACACTGTCAATCACACATTTATGTTTCCTCAAACAATTTCTATCCCCACTACATTAATGAGATACATTGGTCCACTCAGATTACTTCCACACCCTCACAAAAAATACTACAACTTTCCTGAACATCTCATGTACTCACATGCTTGGTCATCTCAATTAAATGTTTTATTTTATTTTCCATATCTAGAAATGGGATACCAGTCGGTATTTATAACATACATCCAAAATCACTAGTATAGAATACAAATGCATGGGTTCCCATTTCTAGAGTTTCCCCTCATTGGATTATGTTTAATAATCATTACCTTCACTTATCAATATTATAGATCAATAAAAATAATATGGAATATTTTTTTACCATATTTAGTTTCATAATTTGAACAATGTTGTTGATACTTGTTTATAAGCCAATGAATATTCTTCTCACTAGATCCAACACAGTGATAACACATTATGATAATTCCCCCACTTAATTTCAATGTTTTTTCATCTATTAACAATTTATTTAGTAAGATACCTAAAACGGTGAAGTCAAATATTTTTTGTACTTTCATCTTTAACCAGATTTTTCTACATAATTCAAAAGTATTTCACACTGTATAACTAGGTTACACATCGTGTAACTATTACTAGATACAAGTCATGATTCAAAAGTCTTTCACATAAAACATTCTAGTCTATGTTAACATAAATATGGGTTAGTTATCATGCATAAGAGTATAATTCAAGTTCCCTATCTCACAAGTTATAAACATTCCTAACAATACATCACACTTACCTTGGAGCCTCAGTCTAGGTAGTTCCATAAAATTCAACCATTAGGGGTATAGAGAATCAGTTCGACTCCATAACCCATGCATTCTTGGGTGGGGTTAGAGCATCAGTCCAAACCGACCTATGGAAGGAGCCTCAGTCCTTTATCCCACCACCAAGCCATGTGCACATGCTTATTTATCCATTTCCACACACACACACACACCATATCGCAACCATACTCAAAACAATACACATAAGAATATCAATCCATAACAATCAATATATGAATTAATATTATTCCATAACCCATTAACACATTTTCCATTTACATCACATAGCCAATTTAGCCAAATTTCCATTCTCATGCCCCATCCAATGAGGCATATTCAATAATTCCCTTATATTAACCCTTTTAACATATTCATGAATTGCCTTAAGAAAATCCATTTAACATATTCCTCAATACATAATCCATTACCAATTTAACATATTCATAATTTTGTATACACTAATCCTCTTAGGAATTTCAATGTATTTCATAAGTCAATTGGTACAATATTAATTAACTCAATTAATCCCATTTTCATGTCATTACCAAACAATCCATTGTGTAATTATCAACCCTAGGAACAACTTTTAGTATTCCATTTTCAACCCAACCAACCACATTAACATCTTTAACATGGGGTCTACATTATCACATGTCAACTCCACACTTAAAGATGTATGGATTGTAAGAAATTGCCCGAATCTAAGGGCAAGCCACACCAAGGTATCTTTGCTCGGCCAAGCGCACTCACCGCAGCGAGGAGACTATAGTGGCATGAATCTGTGTGGATCTGGACCGCAACCTTTTGATTCTGGAAAAGGTATCCCTATGAGTGCCAAAGTCCGTTGTCTGAGACCAGGATATAGTGTACCTGGTGTTGCCCAAGTACATCCAGTCTTGTTTGTTGCAATGGAATTCGCTGCATAATTTCTGGAAACAGCACCTCGGAGGTCGTCATCTAGATGCCAACGACTCCAAGTCTCTCATTTCTTCCTCTCTATCTCATGAAGTGTTGGCCTCAAACTCGGACATGAATCTGAATTCTAGGATGTCTACAATAACTTACACTTCCATGTCGTATTAAAATCTTGAAACGCTTAAAGCGTCTCTCCTTTCTCTTCTTCATGAAGCTCAATGTCTACTATTGCTTCAATTTGTGCCTTTTCCATTAGCATATCTATCAAGATAATGTAATTTTCAACTTACTAAATTCATGTTGTGTTAAACCCTTCACATAAACTCATCACAACCCTTCACATAAACTCATAAAACACACTAAGTATAACTCTCTATATCACACATCCAACTTTAAACTTTCAATCTCCCCATCCAGTATTTCCTAACAATACACTATAACCAGTGAATGCATAAAATTTCAATGCATATTTGTCAAAAAATCAAACACCATGTTATCAATGGGTACACCAATCAAAATATTTCTAAAAAAAATTAAAAGAATTATGATGATGAATAAATTAGAGTATTTTATTCAATGCACTGCCCCTGCAATTACAAATTTTTTAATAACATTTTTGAAAATTAGCATCACATTGAGTAAATTGAATGTGTATCAAATGCACCTTCCAACAAAAAGTATATCAAATTCTACAGTTAGCGATTTTCTTACAATTTTTCACTATATACATCACTTTACTATTTATGACTACCAACAATTAATTTACATTGTGGATGAATTTATATGCAATGTACCAAGAAAATCCTAGGATAAAAAAAAACATTTATATTATATTCTTATATATCTTGAATCATAACATTCCACTTTATCCTCTCATAATAAACAAAGGTAATTTATTAAAAAATAAAATTAAATCCACAAAAATGTTCACACAATCCAAAAACTAAAAGTCGATCCGAACCAACCCGCCCTCCGAAACGAACCTCGGCTTCAAATAATAAACATATATTGCACAAAATCTTGTAAAAAAAGATGAAAAATGTTGGAAAATTCACTTTGGGGTCACGGTCGCAGTGATAAGGGTCACCGGGAGAAGGGGGTCGCGGGTCGCTGGTCACGGGCTCCGCCGTAGGCGCTGGTTGCGGGGTCACCGGAGATAGGTCGCGCGTTCTCCGGAGTCGTCACGGGGTCGCCGGGGGGGGGGGGGGGGGGTTGCGGGAAGAAGGGAGCGTGAGGTAGGGAGGGTTGGGGGAAACCGGGATCTGGGTATGGAAGGGTCGGGGTTTTTTTAAAAAAACATGGGTTTAGCGGCGGTTTATTAAAAACCGCCGCGAAACCTTTTTCTGAAAACGTTTAGCGGCGGTTTTGTGAACCGCCGCCACAAAACCGCCTCTAAACCCTATTTGTGTTGTAGTGTCTCCTCCTACACATAAAGAATAATATTCCTATTGTTTTCGGGTGGTTTCAGGTCATTCGGAGCACGTTTGCTTCGAATTTGACCGTCTCACGCCGTTTTGGTGTTTTATGACTCCAGAAACACGTTTCCGGTCACCGCGGTCAAACGACACATCCGATTGACGTGCCGGCTGCCCGACCATTTCAAAATTCACACAATGGCTGTTGTTGTATGATTTCATGGCATTTCGAGGTCGTTCGAGTGGTTTTGACCCCCCAACGCGCCCTTTTAGCGCGCACCGAACTGCTGAAAACGACACAATCGGTCATACCGCACGCACCGCGTGTCCGATGGGCATGTCGTCTCCTCCTACACGTCACGAATAATAATCCAATTTTTTTCGTGTGGTTTTAGGTCATTCGAAGCACGTTTGCTCCGAATTCGACCGTCTCACGTCGTTTTGGTGTTTTATGACTCCGAAAACGCATTTCCAGTCTCCGCGGTCAAACGACACCTTTGATTGACGTGTCGTCTACCTGACCATTTCACAATTCAAACAACGGCTGTTGTCGTATTATTTCATGACATTCTGAGGTCATTCGGGTGGTTTTGACCCCCCAACGCGCCCTTTTAGCGCGCGCCGAACTGCTGAAAACGACACAATCGGTCGTACCGTGCGTACCGCACGTCCGATGGGTGTGCCATCTCCTCCTACACGTCACTAATAATATTCCTATTGTTTTTGTGTTGTTTCAGGTCATTCGGAGCACGTTTGCTCCGAATTCGACCGTCTCACGCCGTTTTGGTGTTTTATGACTCCGGAAACGCGTTTCCGGTCACCGCGGTCAAACAAAACCTCCGATTGACGTTCCGTCTGCCCGAACATTTCAAAATTCACACCACGACTGTTTTCGTACGATTCCATGCCATTCTGAGGTCGTTCGGATGGTTTTGACCCCCCAACGCGCCCTTTTAGCGCGCGCCGAACTGCTGAAAACGACACAATCGGTCGTACCGTGCGCACCGCACGTCCGATGGGCATTGCGTCTCCTCCTACACGTCACGAATAATATTCCTATTGTTTTCGTGTGGTTTCAGGTCATTCGGAGAACGTTTTCTCCGAATTTGACCGTCTCACGCCGTTTTGGTGTTTTATGACTCCGGAAACACATTTCCGGTCACCACGGTCAAACGACACCTCCGATTGACGTCCCGTCTACCTGACCATTTCAAAATTCACACAAAAGCTGTTGTCGTATGATTTCATGGAATTCCGAGGTCGTTCGGGTGGTTTTGACCCCCCAACGCGCCCTTTTAGCGCGCGCCGAACTGCTGAACACGACACAATCGGTCGTACCGCGCGCACCGCACGTCCGATGGGCGTGTTGTCTCCTCCTACACGCCATGAATAATATTCCGATTGTTTTCGTGTGGTTTCAGGTCATTCGGAGCACGTTTTCTCTGAATTCGACTATCTCACGCCGTTTTGGTGTTTTATGACTCCGGAAACGTGTTTCCAGTCACAGCGGTCAGACGACACCTCTGATTGACGTACCGTCTACCCGACCATTTCACAATTCACACAGCGGCTGTTGTCGTATGATTTCATGGAATTCCGAGGTCGTTTGGGTGGTTTTGACCCTCTAACGCGCCCTTTTAGCGTGCGCCGAACTGCTGGAAACGACACAATCAGTCGTACCGCGCGCACCGCACGTCTGATGGGCGTTCCGTCTCCTCCTACGCATCATGAATAATATTACTATTGTTTTCGTGTGGTTTTAGGTCATTCGGAGCATGTTTGCTCCGAATTCGACCGTCTCACGCCGTTTTGGTGTTTTATGACTCTGGAAACGTTTTTCCGGTCACCGCGGTCAAATGACGCCTCCGATTGACGTTCCGTCTGCCCGAACATTTCATAATTCACACCACGGCTTTTGGCGTATGATTTCATGACATTCCGAGGTTTTTCGGGTGGTTTTGACCCCCCAACGCGCCCTTTTAGCGCACACCGAACTGTTAAAAACGACACAATCAGTCGTACCGCGCCCACCGCACATCCGATGGGAACGCCGTCTCCTCCTACACTTCATGAATAATATTCCTATTGTTTTCGTGTGGTTTGAGGTCATTCGGAGGACGTTTTCTCCGAATTCGATCGTCTCACGCCGTTTTGGTGTTTTATGACTCCGGAAACGAGTTTTCGGTCACCGCGGCCAAAAGACACCTCCGATTAAGGTGCCGTCTTCCCAACCATTTCAAAATTCACACATCGGTTGTTGTTGTATGATTTCATGGAATTCCGAGGTCGTTCGGGTGCTTTTGAACCCCCAACACGCCCTTTTAGCACACGCTGAACTGCTAAAAACGACACAATCGTTCGTACCGCGTGCACCGCACATCCGATGGGCGTGCCGTCTCCTCCTACACATCATGAATAATATTAGTATTGTTTTCATGTGGTTTCAGGTCATTCGGAGCACGTTTTCTCCGAATTCGACCGTCTCACGCCGTTTTGGTGTTTTATGACTCCAGAAACGTGTTTCCGGTCACCGCGGTCAAACGAGACCTCCGATTGATGTTCCTTCTACCCGACCATTTCATAATTCATACCATGGCTGTTATCGTATTATTTCATGGCATTCTGAGGTCGTTCGGGTGGTTTTGACCCCCCAACGCGCCCTTTTAGCGCATGCCGAACTATTGAAAACGACACAATCGGTCGTACCGAGCGCACCGCACGTCCGATGAGTGTTCCGTCTCCTATTAAATGTCACGAATAATATTCCTATTGTTTTTGTGTGGTTTCAGGTCATTCGGAGCACATTTTCTCCGAATTCGACCGTCTCACGCCGTTTTGGTGTTTTATGACTCCGGAAACATGTTTCCGGTCACCGCTGTCAAACGACACCTCCGATTGACGTGCCGTCTACCTGACCATTTCACAATTCACACAACGGATATTGTAGTATGATTTCATGGCATTCCGAGGTCGTTCGGGTGGTTTTGACCCCCCTAACGCGCCCTTTTAGCGCGTGCCAAACTGCTGAAAATGACACAATCGGTCGTACCGCGCGTACCGCACGTCCGATGGGCGTGTCGTCTCCTCCTACACGTCACGAATAATATTCCTATTTTTTTTCGTGTGGTTTCAGGTCATTTGGAGCACATTTGCTCCGAACTCACGCCGTTTTGGTGTTTTATGACTCCAGAAATGCGTTTTCGGGGTGCGGGGGGGGGGGGGGGGTGGCTATCCGGGATGCGGGGGGGATATCCGGGGTGGGGGGAGGGGCTTTCCGGGGTGGGGGGAGGTGCTGTCCGGGGTGTGGGGGGCTGTCCGGGGTGCGGGGGGGGGGGTGTCTGGCGTGCGGGGAGGGGCTGTCCGGGGTGCGGGGGGCCTGTCCAGGGAGCGGGGGGCCTGTCCGGGGTGGGGGGGGGGGCTGTCCGGGGTGCTGGGGGGCTGTCTGGGGTGCGGGGAGGGCTGTCCGGGGTGCGGGGGGGGGGGGGGGGTGCTGTCTGGGCTGCGGGGAGTGCTGTCCGGGGTGCGGGGGGGGGGGGGGTGCTGTCCGGCGTGCAGGGGGCCTGTCCGGGGTGCAGGGTGCGGGGAGGGATTTCCGGTGTGCGGGGGGGGGGGGGGGGGGGGCTGTCCGGGGTGCGGGGAGGGCTATCCAGGGTGGGCCAGGGACTAAAAATAGTGAACCTGAGCTCAGTCATCAAAAACAAGTTTCATGGTTTATATTAGGAATCACATGGTTTTTTTCAAAACTATTACATAACATGAAATTGAAAACATTGAAGAATTAAATGAACAAAAAATATCCAAATAATTAATCAGTTTCATGGTTACTTCTCAATTCGTGCACACAAACATTGCATTAGGGAAAAACACACATGATACCACCAAATCACAAAAAAATCTCACTAGAAACCCAACCTAAATATCAATAACAACCCCACCATTAAAAACAGAAACACACGTCGTGAATATGATGCGTCATGCGTGGTCATGACTACTACCTCCATCAGGTGGGTTAGAGGTCTACAACAAATAAACATTATGAATATTTTTATAACAAAAATAATATAAATTAAATAAATAAATATAGTATAAACCTGCGTCGTCTGATCCTCTGCACCATCACCTGGACACACATATTGTCGTAGTGCTCTAACCTCAGCGATCAATAGCGCATTTACCTTCTCGGAAGCGCGCAACCGTGCCTCGAAATCTGACAATTGCTGTGTCATCTGAGCAACAGCAGGACCAAAAACCGCAACACGTGACACTACAGAATGAGGAATCCTTGTTCCATAGGTCAAACTATATCCATTCCTGTCCCGACCAGTAATGCGATGAAAGATCTCATCCCTTTGCATGGGAAGCTATCGCTGGTCCTCTGGAAGATGTTCTAACTCAGCTTCAAATTGAGCTGGTGAAATATTTAAATATATATACATATATTAATATACAGATTTTATGTAAGTATTGGTAATGAGTACAAGCACTTACTATCAATGCTGCAGCCTCTAGATCATTGCGATCACGAGTCCTCATCCAAACCGACATTTTATCAGTCGGTGCACCTTGCTCCCGCAACTGTATATGAATAGAATATAAACACAAAACCAAATTAATTAATAAATTAAAAAATGAATAATAAATACCTCATGTCGGATCTGAGACACGTGACGAGTCCCGAGCCTGTGAGGTGGTCCCTGCAACGCTTGATTTTCAGAATGGCGTGTTGACACCTCCTACATTCAATTCATTCAAATTTCAAACAAATCAAACATTCTTGAAAATATATGTACCAAAATAAATATACAAACCGCAACACCTTCAGTAGACCAATATGCAACTAAATCACTCCACTGAGCCGAGAGGACACCTCTCGGGACTTTTTTCAAAATGTATGGGGCACCCACATTTGGTACCCAGTGGTCCCTCTTGACTTTGCCTTTATAGTATTTCCACATCTTACGACATTTTCTCATACACACTGGTCTAAACTCATCGAGACATACTTTTAAATTTTGCTATTAAAGAAAAAAATCACATATGTTATTATTGTTTATACACAGGGAATAAAGTAAAATGGTCTTTTTACCTGAACCTCCCTCCAAAGACGATCTAATGTGTCCTGAGGGATAGAATCCCAGTCACGCGTGGTCAATGGAAATCGATGTGGGTCACGTATGATATGACCCAGCTGATGAATAAATGCAGGATCATTCCATCCCACAGGATGAAATACCTCATCAAAGGAAACATCAAACATCATGTCAGAATTCCATGATAATATGCCACAACCAGGGCCTCTCTTGCGAGAGGAAGAAGCAGTCGAGTCTGATCCTGTTGAAAACAATTTTATATATAATTTGACAGATGTTATAAATATATATATATATGTTTATCAATTACATAAAAAATAGAGACAATGACATTCAAACATACCTCGACCCTGAGACGTAGATGCCTCAGATGGATGATGTGGATCTGCTGCCTCTTCCCCTAACATGCCTGAAGTCATAGAAAACATTAGTAAGGGGACTATCCAAAGTGTCCAAATGATAAATTGGATTGTTTTAAAAAAAAATCTAACTTGTATAGTTGTTAATCAAACAAAAAGGGATTGAATAATTAGTTGTGAATGAATTTTAAAAAATCATAAAGTTAACAAAACAGATATACAAATTATGTACAAAACCAATCAATGCATAGCCAAATTTCAAATTGAATTAATAAAAATTCAAGCAGCACATGAACCAAATGAAGAATACCTCAATGGGAAGATACACCGACAATAACATCAATATAACATTAATTAAATCACCCTAAATATTTATAACTGAATAAACTTCCAAAAGTGAGGATTAAAACTTACAAGGATTTATAAAATGGTTAGATAATTTATGATATCCTAGGTTGAATAGCGGGAAAACAATTACACCTTTCATTAAGCATGAAAATCGACAGTTTCTCCTTCAACAGCCGCTCTAACCCAATAAATATCTTCTTCACGTTGAACTACAGTATGTTGATTAAGCTGTTGGGAAACAAAAGGAACAGTCTCGGGTTCATCTTGTTCAAATACAAACACTCCTCACCGAGACATTTTGACAACAACTTGCCAACTTGGATTTGAAGGAAAAGTAATGAAGAATACTTATTCCGCTTATGATGTCAAAATGAAAGGTTCATTATCAACTCGCTCATTTCTGTATAACATATAGTTAAAATTCACCAATGAAAACTGATATTGATCAACTTTACATCCACACACTGGATCAACCCAATTACACTTTAACAATACGTACTTCAACCCGTGTGGGTATAAAACTTCAATGATGTCTATCAATTGACCATAATAATAACCAAAATCGACAAATGGACAACCGATGCCACTGTTTTGTGTTGCTCGTTTGTCATCAACATCTTTAATGCAAAATCAAAAACCATTAGCATCTATAGATTTATAACGATGATCCATTATAGATAGACTCTTAGCCAATTGGATAAATTCTCCAGTTAGCGTGGGGTCCCATAACCCCCTCAGCTTATGAACCTACATAATTCATAGAATTCAATAATGATATATGTAGAAATAAATTAGTATAATACTTCACTCATAATGAAAATCAATTTATACGTACATAATCCTTGAACCAATCATGAAATGACGCATAATGAGATTGTTGAATTTGCAACTCAGTCGCACGATACATCTATTATTTTATCTCATTAATGTGTTTCCTTCAAATTATAATGCGATGTTTAAATGATCAACTTATGCAAACAAAACATGTAAAAGTTAAACAATAAAAGTGATAAGATACTTACTGCATTAATGGTACAACTGATGGAGTATTGAACAAGATATATCGATGCGCTTGTATCCACTCAATGTTGTCCATATCATATGTGGTTCCTTCTACAACTGGACCATCATGAATCTGAGAGGGCTTATCTAATTTTGTTTCAACATCCGTAAGATATTCTGCACAAAAAGTAGTACACTCATCCATCAAATAACCATTGGCTATTGATGCCTCCGGATGATCTCTGTTGCGTACAAATCGTTTCAATGCACTCAAATACCGCTCAATAGGATACATCCACCTGAATTGCACTAGACCTTTATCCATTACTTCATTAGTTAGGTGCACTGTCAAGTGGACCATAACATCAAAAAATGAGGGGGGAAACCGTTTCTCAAAGTGACAAAGCATAAGTACAATTTGGTCTTGTAAACTTTTTAAATCACTCATTCATTGATTTCTTAAACAAAGATGTCTAAAAAAATTACTCATCTCAATCAACAGCTGAACAACATTGGGGGATAAACAATCAAAAATTGTGATTGGAATCAACTGCTGAAGTAGTATGTGATTTTCATGACTTTTCAACCCTTGCAATGTCTTGCTCGTCAGATTCACACACTTTGAAATATTAGAAGAGTAACCATCAGGCACCTTGAACATCTTCAAAATGGAAAGAAATGTCTCTTTCTCCTTTGTAGTCATCGTATACTGTGCAGCAGACATATATGCCTTTTTTCCCTCAACTAACTGTAAATGCAACTGTTTCCTTAAACCCATTTCTTCCAAATCATAACGTGCATTAACATGGTCCTTTGATTTTCCACTGACACCTAAAATGGTCCACAATATGTTATCACAAACATTTTTTTCAATGTGCATGAAATCCAAATTATGCTTCAGCATTGTAGTTTTCCAATACGGAATACTATAAAAAATATTTTTTATTTTTCCAATTGTGACTGCGCTGCCTACCCACAGCACGAATATTACGTATCAGAGGAGCCACCAAATCCTAATTTCATATACCATGCAGATGTTTTCTTCCTCAATCCGCGATAACATTTTGACTCCTGTCATGATCTTTGGTGCTAGGATGAACTCTCTAGAACCATCAAATGCCACTCTGTCCTTTCTGAATCTGTGCTGAGGGGGGAGAAAACGTCTGTGACCCATGTATGCTCATTTTTTGGAATGCTTAAGCCATACAGATTTTTTACTTTTATTGCAACAAGGGAAAGAAAATTCCCCTTTCGTACTCCAGCCTGATAAATTTGCATAAGCTAGGAAGTCATTGATTATCCACAATAAATCAGCCTGCAGTTTGAACATTTCATTCATTTCACAGTCATAAGTCATCACACCATCGCCCCAAAATTCATTCAACTCATCAATCAATGTATGAAGGTAAACATCAATCTTATCCCCCGAACTTTTAGGTCCATCAATAGGATTGGAAAGTAATATAAATTGTTGCTTCATACAAAGCCACAGAGGAAGATTATACAGAGCCAACACCACATGCCATGTGCTATGAGTTGCACCAACCATAGACTTGAATGGATTGAAACCATATACTGCCAATCCCAATCGGACATTACGAACATCTTTAGCAAAGTTGGGATGTCTCTTATCAAAATCTTTCCATGCATGAGAGTCTGCCGGGTGGGTTAACATATCACTTTCATGAACTCTTTCTGCATGCCATCTCATTAAATTAGAAACTTAAGATAACATAAAAAATATTTTCAACCTCGGTTTAAGGGGAAAGTAACGCATTTGCTTTACGGCAATCGGTTTCCCCTGTATCGCAATCTGAATTTGATGAGTCTGATTTCCCCTGTTCTCTTTCCACCTAGAAGCACCACAAACCGTACAAATATCCAAATGGTTAGTTTCTTTTATAAACAACATACAGTTGTTTGCACATGCATCTATGGTCTCATACGTAAAACCTAAGTTCTCTGTCAACTTACGAGCATGGTAATACGACTTGGGAATCTTAGCGTCAACAGGAAGAACCTTTTTCAATAACACCAACAGCATGTCGAACGATGTGTCTGACCAATGATTCAAAGTATTCAAATGCAAAAACTCCACGATAAATGATAATTTATTGTAAGAAGTACATCCAGGATATAATTCTATTTTTTCATCATAAAGTGCTTCATAAAACCTCCTCGAATCACGATCTGCACCAGAGTGAAGATTTATCTCACCGGTCTAAGGATTCTGGATGTCAATGCCTTCAGGATCCATCCCACATAACATTTCATTAAGAATTTCATGCATTGGATCATTCATCCTTGCATCAACATCCATCTGAACTGCATCTGTATTTTGACAACGAACATATTCTTCTCCATGATGAGTCCAACTCTTATAATTTTTCAAAAATCCATTAAAGAATAGGTGCTCCCTCACAGTATCTCGTGTGAATTGATATCTGTTAGCACATTTTCTACATGGAAAACTAATATAGTCACTTTCAAATCCTCTGGTGAAGTCAATAAACTACATAATGCCATTGAAATATTCTCTAGATGTTCTATTTGGAAGATCAATCCAACTCTTATCCATAATAAGATCTCTATAACAAACATTTACACAAGAATTATTACATTTTCATTTTTCATATCAAATATATTTAAAATAAATACTAATTAATTGTTTGTGAACCATTTATAAAATAACAATGTAAGTGAAATCCCATGTCATACCTGATTGCGCTACAAACCTGGAAGGGAGGGGAGCCGAAGGCGGTGCTGTGAGGGAGAGGAGAGGCAGCGGAGGGGATCCAGAGCCAGAGGCGGTGCGGTGAGGTACGGGATGGGCAACGATGGTGATGGGGAGCCGGAGGAGAGGAGGCAGTGAGGTGGCGACGATGCAGCGAGGGTGGGACGACGAGGGAGGGGACCGAGGATAGGGGGATCCAGAGTGGACGGGCAGCATCGGTGAGGGGACCGGGCGACGGTGGTGCGACAAGGGAGAGGACAATGAGGGAGGGGACGGGCGACGGTGGTGTGGCGAGGGAGGGGACGAAGACGGAGGGGATGGGGGTTGGCGGGGTGCGGGGGTGGGGGGGGGGGGTGTCTGGGGTGCGGGGGGGGGGGGGGGGGGGGGTTGGGGTGCGGGGGGGGGGGGGGGGGAGGGGGCGGAGGGCCGAGGGTGGAGGCCGAAGGGCAGAGGGGTCGGAGGCCGGAGGGGGTGGAGGCCAGAGGTGGGTGGCGGGAGGCCAAAGGGAAGAGGGAGGCCGGAGGGGACGGAGAGCAGGGCGGAGGGCGGTCGGAGCCGGAGGGTAGAGGCGGAGGAAGGCCGGAGGAGATGGAGGGAAGGGAAGAGGGCGGCCAGAGGGCAGACGACGGAGGGTGGAGGCTGACGAGGGCGGAGGGCGGAGGGTGGCGAGGGAGGGCATGCAGCGACGTGGGAGGGCGACGAGGGAGGGCGCACGACAACAGGGGAGGGCGACGAGGGAGGGCGCACAACGACGGGGGAGGGCGCGCGGCGACGGGGGAGGGTGGCGAGGGAGGGCGCGTGGCGACGGGGGAGGGCGTGCGGTGAGGCGAGGAGGGAGGAGGAGGGTTCGGGGGGGGGGGGGGGGCACCGAAGCCCCCCCTTTTATTTGGAAAAACCTAGCGACCACCATTGGTGGTCGGTATAGGTAAGGGGGCTCCAAAGCCCAGTTTTCTAGTAGTGAACCTAGGGTTTCTATAGGCGTTTTTGGGTGTCTATGTTCCTTCTGAGTTCCTTCATTCAACATTCGCTCTTCATGGTGGTTGCACTGAATATCTCTCGATAAACAACCTTTTTTTACTTCAACGTTTCCATTGGTCATGAAATTGGTGTTTGGATGTGTTTATAGGATCCGTTGATTTGGTGTTGATTCTTGTTTGATTCTTCTAGACTCGTTGAAGGATCATCTTCTGAGGGCCGATCCTTTTTTGTTTGCGGTGGGATGAGTGTGTGCCCTTTGAGGTATGTTGTGATCTATCCTCTACGTCACCTGTTTTTTTTTGAGTGGAATGTGATGTTGAGATTTGGGAATCAATTCTAGGGCCTCCATTTGTGTCTTTGTGTTCCTTCCGTGTTGGTGGATCCTGTTGTGGGTGTGTGACCTGAGTTTGAGGTAGGGGGTTCAAGGAAATTGAGTGTTTTCAAAGTATTGCGAAATAGGTTTTCAAGGAAGGTTTGATAAAAGAAAAGGGCTGTTTGAAATTGAATGTAAAAGGCCCTTTGAAAATTGATATGGGAAATGCAATGCATGAGAAGCCTTGGGTATATAGGTGAAAGGTTTAGCTCAGGGTCATCATCCATTTTATTATTAGGGGGTTCACTCATGGGGCGTTCCTCTTCTCCCTATGTAACGCCCTGACCCCAGTTACCCAGAGTTGGTGCATTATTACATAACATTGACATTATTACAAGGAATCAAGTCCCGAAGAACCGATCAGTTTAGTAGTCTTGGAAAATAGATTACATACATGAAGTTCAACATTACAACTTGAAAATAAAAACAACAGTAATTTATTCAATTAGAAACGTCCAAGCCTCCTAGATTATTCCTAAATGTCACTCATAACTAACTTATTCATATCCTGGGAAAATAAAACATAAGAAAGGGGTGATCTCAGATGCTCAGTTAGGGTAAATAATTTAGCGGAATCTATAAACTTTTAAGGCAAGATGTGTAATAAAACAACAGCCTTTTTAAACATAAAATTGAACATAATATGAAAAAAATAAATAAAAAATTACCATATAAACATGCACATGTATATTCTACTAGTCGAATAATCACATGGAAAAACTAATTTCAAAATGAGGGAATGTATAGTACCAGAATTTAATTTCTGTGTCAAGGACTCGTGCCAGGACCTATGAGCTAACTGTAACCGGACCCAAACCCAGAGAGCCTCTGTAACCGGACTCCATCTTAGAAAGCCTCTGTAACTGGAATCCAACCCAGAGAGCCTCTGTAACTGGACTCCAAACCGGAGAGCCTCTGTAACCAGACTCCAACCCGGAGAGCCTCTATAACCGGACTCCAACTCGGAGGGTCTGCTGTAACCAGACCCTAACTTGGAGGGCTTACTTTTACCGGTCCTCAACCTGGAACATACTAGTCCAATACATTCATCATAAGAAAAGGTTGAAATATAACATAAAAATTTGTATTAAAACTAGCATATGAAATGTCAATACTTTATCCATAAACCATGAATGATATAAAAATAACACATCCACAGTCAAACATATCACAAAATATTCAATATAATATTGAAGATTTTTATCATAGTAAATCAACTTCAAACAAGTTTAAAATCCATTAAAGGATGTTGACATAGATAAAAATGATTAGTAAAATGCTCTGAGAGAAATACCCTTTTTCATGAAATCGTTTAAAATTCTCCCAATTTATAAATATAGTCATTTAAAAGGGATTTTTGAATCAAAGTGTCTCATACCACTTTGAAACTTTTTAAAAGAATTATCATTTCAAAACATTCATGTCCATATAAATAAATCCTTAAAAACATTTTAAAAACATGGACATTAATGAGAAAGGTTTAGAAGAATAAATCTTTTAAAACATTTAAAATGATGTTTTAGTAAAAGAGTCCCTTAAAAATAATCCCTTTTAAAATTCTTTTATGAAAAATTGACATGTATAATAAATATGTCTTAGTAAAAACTTACACATAAACAATCTTGAATAATAATGAGATTGAGGAATTAACCCTTACCAATTTGGTAACTTATGAAACATACACCCCATGAAATAAGTACCATACAATGAAGATGAAAATACACAGAAATTAAAGTGTATTACATGACAAATACAATTATGGGCAGTACATACACCACACAAAAGGAAATAGTGGAAACATAGCATGAATCTCACGGGAATAAGGAGTGAGATGAAAACCCCTTACTTTGTTGTAATTAATCGAGTCGTATGACCAAAAGTTAATAACCACCAAATTAATCACAAAATATCATGAATATAAATAGAATAATGATAATATATATCAAATGATAGTACACAATACACCACATGCAATAAATAAGTGGTGAAACATGGAAATCTCACGGAATTAAATGTGAGATAAGAAACCCCTTACCTTGCACTTTCCTTTGGTCGAGGGTACGTTTAACCTCCTGTATAATGACTATTTTATGTTATTAGATTATACTAGAACCATATTCATATTTATTATATCATAAATGATTCATTTATGACTTTATACTAACTATTTAATAATGATTTTCATGTTAAATTAACATTTTAGGTAATAATCGCTTTCTTTATCGTACGTATTTTAACTTGTTATTCTTGACCGTATCATTTAGATCATGATTTAAATACTTCCAGAATACAAAACTTGATTCATATATCATGTATATTTAGAATATAAATATTTATAATAGATAGATATATGAAATGGAAAACACCGTTTATGGAGACGGTAGGCCGTACGTACACATAAACGCTGTTTCTATTTTCATATCGTATTGAACAGAAGTAAGTGAATAAGATATATGTAAGTACATAAATACATACATACATATATATATCTCCAGTAGCATTATTATTTCATATATTACATACTAATTAGTAATATATATTTTTATAATCGTTGATAAATGGTGAATGTGGAAATGAATCTCATCGTGTCATGAAGACAGTAATCCGTACGTACGCACGAGCGACAATATCATTTCCTTAAAGGTGTATAATTGGATGATATATTAATTTTATAGAGACATTATCATGTTATTTTCATTATTTATATACATATTACTCATCATTATATCCATCCAAATAACATAGTGTTGAATAACAAATTGCACCACGGTGTGGAGATGGTAAGCTGTACGCACGCACGCATGGTGACATTATCATTCATAGGATGGATAGAATAATGAATATAGTTATTCCATATTTATAATAACATAATAGTATATATAAGGTAATGGAGTTA
The DNA here is from genome assembly GCA_963277665.1 of Viscum album. NCBI lineage: Eukaryota > Viridiplantae > Streptophyta > Magnoliopsida > Santalales > Viscaceae > Viscum > Viscum album. The sequence goes on along the minus strand of OY728119.1, from coordinate 1,826,302,454 downwards.
TTATTTTGGTATGGTAATAACAAATAAAGAGTAAGTGGAAGAATAAAAGAACTTGAAAGAGAGTGGTGAAATCATTACCTCTTCTTCGGGTTCTTCCTTTTGATTTGATCAAAAGGGCTCCTTAGGTTGGATTTATGACCAAAGGAAGGCCTCTAGGATGAAGTTAGGATATTTGGGAGGATATTTGGGCAGGGTTTAGACGAGCCAAATGGCTTTGGAGGTGTGAATTTGAGAGAAGGGGAAATTATCTTTTATAAGAGGGATGAGGGGCACCTTAGAAAAAACTTAAAATATTATTTTATAATAAAATCATTTTCGGTTTCTAATGTCTCAAAAATGAATTATTTAAAGGTTAAGGTGGGTATGAGTCTAAAACCACTCAACCAATATGTTTTAGACAGGTTTGAGTCACTATATTAACCTTATCTTTTTTATTTAACTCTTAGTTAAATAGTTTGACATTTACCATGTTTCTTTGTATTTTTATATTATATGGTTAATAAACTTACTATATACTTCAAAGAAAACCCCAAGTGGTTCATTAATGATACACCTATCATTATATAAGTCTTTTGGCCAAACCATAGGTTTTTAGGAATAGAATATCAATTAATAATATAATATTTGTTTTAAAAACTCTTTTATGTCAATTTTGATACTATTTGGTATTTTATTTTTTCTAAATTCATAACAGCATTATTACTTCAAAAAAAATTCATCTAACCAACCCTAACATGTCATATTAACCTTTAAAATTAGGGGAATTCATAAAAAGTCTCAAATTACATTTATTTGGATATTTATAATATCAATTATTTTAATATTTCATTAATTAGGTAATTACTGCATCATCATTGTGTCATAAATAAATTAAATTATTTAATATCTAAAAAATATAAATAAAATACCATTATTTAGGAAATATTTTTATCTTTACAATTAATATTTATAGTAAAAAAGATGACTTATATAACCCAATTTAAAAACTGATTTACTAAAAGATATGTGTTTATGTTATTTTTGCCTTTATTTTAAGTTAATTAAAATAAAGTGTCATTATCATTCATAAGTGGCTCCATGGGGTCCCACAATCGACCCAAGGATTCCCATGGTCGGCCATAACTCATCCAATAAGGTTAGTATAAGTGTTAAGGTAATTTTTTGCTATTATAATATTCTTTTTACCTCGAATTACCCTATTTACCTTTAACCGCGGTAAATAAAAGTCAAAAGTTACTATTCACCAAAAATTATTTTTATCTTATTGAACCATATTTTACTTACTGAGGTTAACTATGTCTCTCAGATTTTTGAAATTCAACTCACAGAAACGGTAAAATTAAGTTTTATGCAAATTTTTAAATTCTCCTAGGAGGTGGAAAAAAGACGGTAAAAAGTTCAATAAAATTTTTATATATCTAAACTTATTATAAAATGAATCCAATGAATTATATTGAACTTATATAGGTATTTTTTATCTATTTTTACCTAAAATAATTTTAAATAAAATAAATAATTATTTAAATAAAAAGTTGGTTTTAACCAATAACTCAGTGTTTTTCACTATTCATCAAAAATTGAAAGTTTTCATAAAAATACCAAAATTTCACCCTAAGATAATTTTTATTTTATGAATTCAAAAATTAAGTCTATTTTACCAAATTCAAAACATATAAGTCACATTTATTAGTTTAAAATTAATTCCCGTTGTCAAAACCAAAAAGCGTGTTTTTAAGAAATAATAACTAACAAAAGATTGATATTTGTTTATGTTCAATTTCAAGGTGAAATTATTTCCAATGAATGAAATTGTATTAAATGGTAAAAATATAATCTATTTATAATTCCAAACCATTAAAATATATAATTTAACACTACAAATTATTTTGATTAAAAAAGTTGTTTTCAGTTAAAATATAGTATTTTTCACTATACACCCAAATATGAAAGTTATCAGAAAAACACCAAAAATTTATTGAAACTAAATAATTATGTCCCGATTCTAAAGAAGAAGTTTATTTTGTCCAATTTAATATATAAAATTGTCAAATATTGGATTTAAAAAGTGTTCGCCATTAAAAGGCGGTAAAATTGCATTTTTTGAAAAATACTTCTTTTATCTGAAAAAAATGAATTTGTTCTTAAATTATTTCTAAAAAACTCATAATATGGATTCTAAAATTAAAAGGATTATATAAAGTTCAAAATTCAGTTAATACTATTCATAATCTCTTTTGAACACCTAGTTTGGTAAGTCGTGGTGCGCTTGAACTCAATATTGCGTGTAGTGCAAGTTATTGAATAACTTTGAAGAAATAGCGTACTATGAAATTTTGGGGTGTTACACCCTAGGAACATTGTTCTAGTGACTTGATATTTACATTTTGGGGTGTTCACTCATGGGGTGTTCCTCTATCCCTTAGGCCCATGTTCTAAGGACAAGATTGTGCACTAGTCATTGATTGCGGTGTGAGTAGTCTGCTATCCTGACCTATTGTGATCCCTTATCATGTTTACCAATGTGATTTGTATTTTTATTGTTATGGATTTGATATACCTACTTTGAATTTGATAAATGTATAGAAATTATGCTTTGAAACTGTTTTTCCTGGATTATTTTAGATCTATGAAAAAAGGGAAGTATTTACCATACTTTTGATATAAATAGATTTACTGCTTATCATGCCATTTTTTCTTTAAAATGAGAAAATTTGGATTTTTTATATAGAGAATCGATATGGAACACCTAGGTGGGATCATACTTAGGCTTTTTAGCTCACACCCTGCACACCCCTTCGATGGTGTGTTGACCTTGTCATGTCTTTTGATGTAGGAAAAGGTAAGGTGCCACAGCGAGACATCATGGTTTCTATAAGCTGGGTACGTGTAGCTAGTGGTGAGATGGTGAGATTTTTCCTGCATTATCACATAGAGTAGTCAGTTTCTATTTTAGTTGTCCTTTTCTGTTGGAATTGTACTTTGGTTTTGTTCTGACTACTTGAGTTGTATCGCTTATGCTGTCTTCTTTTAGCTATAACATATATTTCTTCTGATTTCATCCCACCATTTTCTTTCTACTATGTATGTATATTCCATGTATCTTGTTCATGTTGGGTGAAATCATTCCCTCTAGTTGTTATTTGATGTCTGGGTGCTAGTTTCTTGCCCGTGGTGATTGGGAACACCCTTTGGGTATGTGGAGAATCGGGTTGGGTGCCATTTTGTGAAGGTATATTAGGCCATTTTGTTACAAATTGGTATCAAAGGTGCTTTTTTCTTAATAATATTTATCTTGGGATGTTTGGTAGACCATAGATAGGATTTTCAGAACTTGAGAGGTAGGTTGCGATGAGTTCCTAGCCAACTCTGGCATGATAAGACTCAAGCTACCATGGTATGTTGGGATGTATTTCACTTATGTTGAGTTCTTGGTCTTAATATTAGTTTTTTACTTACGATTTTCTGGTTTGAATTGAAATTATTCTATTTTCTAATCATTTTTTCTATTTTTGGTGTGTCATTCCATTGGTTTCATAGGAGGGTGGAACAGATGATCCTTAAGGGAATCCGCCTCTAGATGAGAATCTTATTGAGGTTATCACATGAGCAGTTAGTTTTTTAGACCAAAATGTACCATAAGTCTAGAATGCAGTTATTGAGGTGCAACCAGGAGATATAGGAGAAAAGGGATCGATCTCGATAATTCTTACATGAGAAACCACCATCCTTTAAGGGTGTGAATGGACCTCAAGAGGCGGAGGACTGGTTGGATAAGATCGATCATATATTTGACTTCTTGGATACACTTGAGAGTATCAAGGTGACTTGTGAAACATTCAGACTTGAGGGTCCCAATAAGCGATGGTGGGATTCCATGGTACATGCAGATATGCATATAAGATTAGATTAGAAGGGTTTCAAGACCCTCTTCGTTCAACAGTTCTTCCCAGAGTCACTGATTATGGAAAAGTCTTTGGAGTTCCTCTCCTTGCAGTAGAGAGAGCGTTTAGTGTCGAAATACACTTATCGATTTGCGGAGTTAGTTCGTTTTTCTCCAAAGGTAGTGAGAAAGCTCATAAGTACCTGTAGGGTTTGCGACTGGATATAATATCACAAATATTTATACTGAATCTTTCTACCTATACAGAGACAATAAATCGGGCTATTATGGTAGAGATGAACCTGACATGCAATATTGGCTATTTCCCCTCTTCTTTTCCACCCAGTGGAAGCTTCAGTGATTCATAAGGAAATAAGAGGAAATTACATGATCATCGTAGGAGTGGTGGAGGTGGTTCTTAGTAGAAGACCTCTTCCACACCCTTAGTTACAACTATTAATGTTCCCCTGACTTGCTATTAGTGTGGTAAGGTTGGGAACACTTGACATTCTTATCCCGTACCTGTGAAGATGTGCAATGGTCATGGCCGTTATGACCATATACAACGATTCTATCAGGTTATGTTTATGCCTCATTATGGTCAGGGATCATCGATTCCAAAGGATATTGCAGCGTAGTCAGAAGCTTCAAAGTCTACAGGGATCCATCTATAGGCTTCAGGAGTGAAGCACCATTACATAATGGATGAGTTTCTGGAAGAGTTTGATGCGAGTCCAATGATAATGAGAGGCACCATCTTTGTTGTATATTCCATAGAGACTACTTTATTTGATATAGGTGCCTCCCAATCATTTATATCTACATATTTTGTTGATTTATTTAAACTTTCAATGGAGTTCATGTCCTTTTTCATGGATTTAGTGACACCTATTAGAAATAGGAAAGAAAATGGGTTTTAGTGCCCGTCTTGTTCTCTTTCAATAGCTGACATGAATTTAATCTGGGATTTTCTTATTCTCGATCTAAATCTTGTTTACATTATCATCGTGATGGATTGGATTGTTGTTCATAGTGTTGTGGTTGATTGTTATCATTGGCGTGTCACATTCTTTGCAGTTGATGGGAGCTCTTGGGAATTTCAAGGAGAGTAGGATCTGAGGTATGGTCGTGCATAACCTTCCCACCGAGAGCTCAATAGTTTGTTGTCTGCTTTAGCAGTTTAGGATGATGTTGTTTCTTCTATTGGAAATCTTCCCTTGGTTGTTAGGGACTTCCCCGTTGTTTTTTCCAATGAATTCTCGGGTCTTCCTCTAGAGAGGGAGGTAATGTTTACGATTTATTTGGTGCTGGGTATGCAGTCGAGCTCGATACCCTCTTATCGTATGGTACCAACAGAGATTTAAGAGCTCAAGATCCAATTGAATGATTTGATGGAGAAAGGTTTTGTTCACCCTAGTGTTTCTCCATAGGAAGACCATATTCTCTTTTCCAAGAAGGCTGATGGTTCACTTTGATTGTGCATAGATTATCGAAAGTTGAATCGGTTGATGGTTAAGAATAAGTATCCTTTCCCCTACATGGATGATTTTTTTTGATAAGTTAAAGGTTGTAAAATGATTTTTTAAAGATCAATATTCAGTCGAGTTATCATAAGCTCAGAGTTCGGGAGTCTGATATACCGAAGAAAACTTCCATGAGAAGGAATGACCATTAAGAATAACCTGTGATTCAGTTTGGTCTGACTAACTCTCCTATAGTTTTTATATCTACGATGAACTAAATATTCCATTAGTATCTCGACACTTTTGTGGAAGTGTTCATGGATTATATTTTGGTTTATTAGTGATATGAGCATGAGCACGACCACCATTTGAATATGGTTTTATAAATTCAGAGAAGCCACTGAATTTATGAGAAGCTTTCAAAATGAAAATTCTAGATCCATGAAGTGAAGTTCTTAGGGAATGTGATTTATGAACATGGATTATCGGTTGATCCTAACAAGGTGAATGTTTTATTTTCATGGGATAAGACACGAAACATCTTTGAGATTCAGAGATTCCTTGGTATTGCTTGATACTATCAATGGTTTATCAAGTATTTCTCAAAGTTGGCATCACCCTTGCCTTCTCTTACTAGGTAGGGGGAGAGGTTCACATGGGATGTGAAATTTGAGTCCTCTTTTGATAATTTGAAACAATTTCTGACATTAGAACCTATTATAATATTACCTGATCACGGTAAGGGGTATGTGGTGCACTGTAATGCTTCTAGTGATGGTTTGGGTTGTGTGCTTATACATGAAGATCATGTGGTGGCTTATGGATCTCTTTTTCTTCGACCGCATGAGAAGAATTACATTACTCATGATTTAGAGATTTCCAAAGTTATACATGCGCTTAAATGTTGGAAGGATTAGGTCAATGGGGAGAGATTCATAGTATTTTATGACAACAAGATTTTGAGATATATATTTTTTTCATATTGAATTGAATATCAGAAAGAGGCAGTGAGTATACTACCTTCAGAAATTCAATTTCGACATCACCTAAACCCCAGAGAAGGGGAATGTCATTGTGGATTCTATCAGCTAGAAAGTATCATCATAGGCTGTCTTAGAATCAAAGGAAGAGTGGAACCTGATGGGTCTCTTTGCTCAGTTGCATCTAGACACTAAGGAGGTCTTTTCCAGTATGGTTTTGACCAGTGTTTAGTTATCATCATCTCTCATGGAGTCTATTCTGAAGGTTCATCAGAAGAACGATGAATTTAGGGGAATTTAAGAAACACTTTATGGCGGGAGACCATTTTTTTGCTGGTCTCTCCCTTTAGATGGAATTCTTCACATTGGGGATCATTTTGTCATTCAAATATATATGAGGATTTTAGTTTTGTTTGACTATCATTATTATTCATGGGTTTTTCATCTGAGAAATATGAATATGTATTATGAAATGAGATGATGATTATGGTTGTAGGGTATGAACCATGAAATTGAAAATTATGTGTCCCTTTGTTACACTTTCTGACAGATAAAGGTAGAAAATCTGAAACCTTTTGGTTTTCTCCAACCTCTTCCAATGCCGGTTTGGAAATGGGATGAGGTGTCCATGGACATTATTTTTGAATGACTACAGACTCCTCAAGGGAAGAATTCTATCTGAGTGGTAATTGATCAGTTGATGAAATATGCTCATTTCATTCCGATAAAAGACACAAAAAAAAGTTTAAGATATAGGTAAGATATATGTGCATAATCTTATGAGGTTACATGGGGTTACCTCTACCATTGTTTCAGATAGGGTTCCTAGGTTTACTTCCAGATTCTGGAAGAGTCCCCAAGAGGTGATGAGGACTCAGGTCAGGTTGAGTACAAGTTATCATCCACATAAAAATGGTCAGATAGAGCATGATATTCTGATTTTGGAGGATATGATTCGTGCCTACATCTTGGATTTCTGTGGATCGTGAGATATCCATATGGGACTGGTCATGTTTGTGTATAACAATAGTTACTATTCATCGATTAAAATGGATCCCTTTAAGGCTTTGTATGGTTGCCCATGCAGATCACCTCTTTCTTGTGAAAAGGTGGGAGAAACCTCTCTTATGGTACCAAGTCTAATTTTGGAGACATCGACGAGGGTTCATGATATACGTTGGCTCCTAGGTACAATATTGAGTCGGCATAAATCATATGTGTATCATCGATGCCGTCCTTTGGATTTTTCCATTGGTGATTGGAATTTCTTGAATGTTTCTTCTTGTTTGGGTTACCATCGGATTGGGAAACATGGAAAGTTAGCTCCAAGATATGTTGGACCATTTGAGCTCACCAAGAGACTTGGGTAGGATGCGTATTGATTGTAATTACCAGCAAAATTGATAGGTATCCATGATTTTTTCAAAATATCTCAACTCAAGAAGTACCATCCTAATCCCTATCATGTTTTGAGTTGGGAAGAGATTGAGTTAGATCTAGATGTTTTAGTTGTAGAGAATATAATAGAGATCATTGATTCTTAGGTGAAAGTCTTTCTCTTGGGAATTATATCCTATTGGTCAGAGTATTATGGTGACATAGATTGGATATTCTCATGAGACTTGGGAGCATGAATCTTTATTTAAGGAGAAATGACCTCATCTCTTTTTAGATCACCTTTCTTACACATAAATTCCTAGGGATGGAAATTCCTATGGTGGGGAGATTGTAACATTCAGGATTTTAAGGTGCACTCTTTTAAGTGTTTAAGAGTGAGTTTTTGGGTTCATAGGGAATAAGGATTCTTTTGGGGAGTTTCTAAAGGACTTGGGGTCTGGAATGGTTCGCTAGACACTTTTATGTTGTAAGTTTTGGCTTATGGAATAAGCCCTTCATTGGGAACCAGTCGTAAAATAGTTTTGGGAGTAAAATTACTTCAAGACATAAATCCATTTCTTATGCCGTAATTTGATTTTACACCATAAGACCCATTTATACATCATAAATACGTCGCTCAGGGTAAAAATTAATCCATAGCGATGTGTTTTTCAGTGCATGTGAGGTATGGGGGATTTACGCCATTAATCGGTTGTTTATGCCATAAATCATTTGACCTAGTATGTTTTAATCATACTACACGTCTGATGTTTCTAATATTATTTGTGCAGTCGTTATCCCTCAACCCTAGGGTTTCTTAAAATTATTTTGGGTGTCTTTGTTCCTTCAGAGTTCCTCCGTTCAACGTTCGATCTCCGTGGTGGTTGCGCTGAATCTCTCTCGGCGAGTGACCTTTATGATTATTTGATTCCATTGGTCACGAAAGTGGTGCTGGGATATGTTTAGAGGATCCATTTATCCCATGTTGATTCTCATTTGATTCTTCTAGATTTTTTAAGTGATCATCTTCTGGGGGTTGGTCCTTTGTTTTTCATAGTGCGGTGAGTGTGTTTCCTTTGAGGTATGTTATAATCTATCCTCTATATCATCTATTTCATTTGTGGAATGTGATGATGATATTTGGACATTGATTCTAGGGCCTCCATTTGTATCTTTTCATTCCTTATGTGTTGGCGGATCCCATTTTTAACGTGTGCGACCCGAGTTTGAGGTAGGTGGTTTCGTCTCTAGCCTTTGTTGAATGAATAATGACTGATCCTATTTTTATAAATTGATTTATGAATAAATTGGCATGATTGTTTTGTGTCCGTAAATGGATTTGAAATAAAATATGAGTTTTCCCTTGGTTTTGGATAAATGAAAATGGGTGTTTTCAAAGCATTGGGAAATAACATTTCAAAGTAGGGTTGATAAAAGAAAAGGGTTGTTTGAAATTGATTGTTAAAAGCCCTTGTGAAATTGATTTGGGAAATGAAACACAGGGGAAGCCTTGGGTATATAGGTGGAAGGTGTATCTTAGGGCCATCATCCATTTTATTATCATGGGGTTCAATCATGGGGTGTTCCTATGCTCCCTAACCCCATTTTTTTAGAGACTTGGTATTGACATCATTGGGGGGTTTACTCATGGGATGTTCCTCTTCTTCTTAGGCCTGTGTTCTAAAGACATGATTGTACACTAGTCATTAATTGTGGTATGAGTAATCTGCTTTCCAAACTTATTGTGATACCTTGGTATATTTACCATTTTTCATTGGCTTTGTATTATTCTGAATTTCATATACCTTCTTTGACTTTGAATTTTTTTATGGAAATTATGCTTTGAAACTATTTTTCCCGGCTTGTTTTGGAACTGTGGAAATGGCGGAATATTTACCATGCTTTTGATATAAACTTCTTTACTTCTTATCATGACGTGTTTTCTTTAAAATTATCAGATTTGGATTGTTTATATAGATACTCCATATGGAACACCTGGTTGGGATCCTACTGAGCCTATTCATATCACACCATGTATATCACTTCGGTGGTGTGTAGACCTGGTTATATCTTTTGATGTAAGAAAAGGAAAGGCGTCATAGTGAGGAAGCAAGATTTCTTTCAATTCAGTAGGGGTGGCTGGTGGTGAGATAGTGGGATGTTTCCCACAGTATCACATGGATTAGTTAGTTTCTGATTTATTTGTCCTTTGCAGTTGAACTTGTACTTTTGGTTTGTTTTTACTACTTTGAGTTGTATCGCTTATGTTGTATTCTTTAAGTTATGGCATATATTCCTTTCAGTTTCCTTATACTATTTTATTTCTGCTATGTATTTATATTGTTCATGTTGGGAGAAATAATTCACTATGGTTTTTGTTTGATAACTGGGTTCTTATTTCCATCCCATAGGGATCAAGAACTCTCTTCGGGTATGTGGAAAATCTGGTCGATTGCCAGTTTGTGAAGGTATCCCAAGTTGGTTCATTACAATACCAATATAACAATCGGGACCTGTTAACAACACAAAAACTATTCCTTAACATGTCTGTTAGATCTTGGCCCACATGGTGCCACTAGTTTCCCCACATACACATGGTCCCCTCCCCAGGATCCACCTATGTGCCCGAACGGGTCATCAGACTAATGAATGTCTCCACAGGGAAATGCATGTTCTTTCAAGTGTTCTTTTTCCTCACTCACACACACCTTGAGAAACTTCTCAAGAGTTCACAAATCCTGACCACTAATCTAGGCCAAAAATGATTAAACATGGAGTTATAATTAGGTAGGATCCCAAAAATAAAGGTTCACCATATTGGCATGGGTAGTAACATTGAGTCTTTTAACCCTTTTCATTTTTTGGGTGTTAAATTTTCAACAATTGAAGATATAGTATCAAGTTCCATAAAGATGGATAAATAATTCCCCAAGCCTTATATATATATATATATAAATTAGGGGGGATTAAAAATCATAAACAATACACCCACTAAAGACCCACAGTGGGTCAATCCCCATCCTTACCCACAAAGAATGAAAAACACTCACCAGACCTATTTTATTACATTTGAGTGGCTTGAAGACCCAACCAAATGTGGCCCGTAGGTCCCTGAAGGAGTGGCTCGAAGGCCTAAAGGAGTATCCTGTATCATTTCATGTCACCAGTCTTATGCCTTACTGCCCCCTATCAGTAACCATCATACCGTGTTACCAGTAAGAAAAAAAGAGGATATATAAGTTCCATACAAAAAGAAATGAGGAAAAATGGAATAAGGGAAAGATAGAATCTTTAGAATATAATTGTGGAAAGAAAATATGAGATTGTAAGAGTACTAACAATACTAAAAGAGTCGGTGTGGTGAATTGTAGTTTGTAGAAATTTAAACTCACACTTTTCCTAAAACCATTAAGAAAGTATATCCGAAAAACACACTTTTATAAAATATGTAACAAAAATTATAGAATCATTACTAATAAAGATATTCACTTTAACCTCAAGTGATAATGAAGTATTTGAACCTTAATTTAGGTATCCATGATTTAGCCTATCGTATGGTCTGCCTTCCAATCCTTAAAAGCCCTCAATCCATAAGATTAGACAGAGATCTATCCCTATCCCTGAGATCCCTTGATTAAACATTTGGACACACTCTGTCCCTCTATCCCTAAGATTCCTCAATCAAACAGACCAAGAAACCAAAAAATATAACAAGAAAACCTTAAATAATTCATAATAAAACCTTACAAACGATGCTTTAAAGAGAATCTCTAAAGATTTCAAATTAAGCGTGCTTAGTAACAAGATGTTATAACACTTCAAGAATAAATTTAGATCATCAATTTGAAAAAGCTTCTTATTACTTGAGGCTACAGTCCCCTTTATAGGTTTTCTTCAAATAGTCAGATAATGTACTTCTCAAGATCAGTTACAACAACATCATAATTTTTTTTCTTCTCTAATTGATTCCAAAACAATATCACTCAGTCATTGTTGGACCTATTCATGCAACATCAACCTCCATCATTCAATAGAACCTCTAATCAATTATTAGATGGACAATGAATCAAGTCACTCGAGAAGATATTTCTTACTTTGGGAAGTAGTGAAAGAGAGAAGGTTATCATGATGATATATCATCTAAAGGGAGATGCTGATCAATAGTGGTCATTAATTCAAAACACTAAAGAGGCAGAGGAGATAGAGTATGGAATGAAAGAATTTTAAGACGATATTGGGTGAGGAGATAAAGAGTAAGGAATGAAATACTTTTAAGATGATATTCTTTAAAAAATACTTTCCTTGTGATCAGTAAGTCGATATAGAAAGGAAATTCCTAAATTTGATACAAAAGGAAGTGAAAAATGTTATTGAGTATAAGGACCACGTACATAATCCCCTTCAAGGGGCCCACCCACATGCCCAAACGAGTCATCAGACTAATGACTATCCCCATAGGTCAACACATGTTCTTTTCAGTGTGTTTTGTACTCACTCACACGCTCCTTGAGAAACTTCCCATAAGGTCACCCATCTCGACCACTACTCTAGGAAAAAAACACTTAATTGTGGAGTTCTAATCAGATAGGCTTTCAAAATGAAAGTTGAACCTTATTGACACGAGTAGTAACATTTATTATTTTACCCCTTTAAATTTCTGGGGTGTTATATTCACCCCCCTTTAGAGCACAACGTCATCATTGTGGACCCTACATTTCAACCCAGGCTATACTGTCGCACTTCCGACAGGGTTCCTCCTCTGATACTTATAATATAATGGATTTTATGGTACTCTCTTTTAAGTGTTTAAGAGTGTATTTTTGGGTTTTGAGGACATAATAATTCTTTTGGGGAGTTTCTGCAGGATTTGGGGTCTGGAACTGTTCATTGGACACTTTTATGTCGTAAGTTTTGGATTACGGTGTAAGTTATTCGATGGGTACCAACTGTAAAACAGTTTAGGGCATAAAATCCTTTCTGGCCATAAATCAATTTATTATGCCATAAATTCCTTTTACATTGTAAGACCATTTTTACATCATAAATATGTCGCTTGAGGTAAAAATCAATTTGTAGTGACATGTTTTTCTGCGTCCGTATGATATGGGGGGGTTTATGTTGTTAATCAGTTGTTTGCATTGTAAATCCTTCATACCAATAGGTTTTAGTTGTGATGCACGTTTTTTGTTTATGATATTCTTTATGTAATCGTTCTCCCTTGACCCTAGGGTTTCTACAGGTGTTTTTGGGTGTCTATGTTCCTTCCAAGTTCCTTCATTCAATGTTCTATCTTCACGGTGGTTGTGCTGAATCTCTCTCAATAAACAACCTTTTTGCCTCAACATTTCCATTGTTCATGACATTGGTGTTGGGATGTGTTTATAGGATTCTTTGATTTGGTGTCGATTCTTGTTTGATTCTTCTAGATGCGTTGAAGGACCATCTTATGAGGGCCAATCCTTTTTTGGTTGCGGTGGGATGAGTGTGTTCCCTTTGAGGTATGTTGTGATATATCCTCTACATCGCCTATTTTTTTGAGTGGAATGTGATGCTGTGATTTGGGAATCAATTCTAGGTCCTCCGTTTGTGTCTTTGTGTTCCTTCCGTGTTGGTGGATCCCGTTGTGGGTGTGTGACCTGAGTTTGAGGTAGGGGGTTCAAGGAAATTGAGTGGTTTCAAATTATTGCGAAATGGGTTTTCAAGGCAGGTTTTATAAAAGAAAAGGGTTGTCTGAAATTGAATGTAAAAAGACCTTTTAAAATTGATATGGTAAATACAACACATGAGAAGCCTTGGGTACATAGGTGGAAGGTGTAACTTAGGGTCATCATCCATTTTATTATTATGGGGTTCACTCATGGGGTGTTCCTCTTCTCCCTAGGACTATTGTTCTAGGGACTTGATATTGACATTGTTGGGGTGTTCAATCATGGGGTGTTCCTCTATCCTTTAGGCCTATGTTCTAAGGACAAGATTGTGCACTAGTCATTGATTGCAGTATGAGTAGTCTTCTATCCTGACCTATTATGATCCCTTTCCATGTTTACCAATGTTCTTTGGCTTTATATTGTTATGGATTTGATATACCTACTTTGAATTTGATAAATGTATATAAATTATGCTTTGAAACCATTTTTCCTGGCTTATTTTGGAATAATGGAAAAAGGGGATTATTTACCATACTTTTGATATAAATAGATTTACTTCTTATCATTCCATGTTTTATTTAAAATGAACATATTTGGATTTTTTATATAGAGACTCGATATGGAACACCTAGGTGGGATCCTACTAAGGCTATTTAGCTCACACCCTGCACACCGCTTCGATGATGTGTTGACCTTGTTATGTCTTTTGATGTACGAAAAGGCAAGGCACCACAGTGAGACATCAAGGTTTGTATAAGCTGGGTACATGTAGCTGGTGGTGAGATGGTGGGATGTTGCCCGCATTATCACATGGAGTAGTCAGTTTCTATTTTAGTTGTCCTTTGATGTTGGAATTGTACTTTGGTTTTGTTCTGACTACTTGAGTTGTATCGCTTCTGCTGTCTTATTTCTGCTATAGAATATATTTCTTCCAATTTCATTCCACTGTTTTATTTTTACTATGAATGTATATTCCATGTATCTTGTTTATCTTGGGTGAAATCATTCAATCTAGTTGTTATTTGATGTCTTGGTGCTAGTTTCTAGCCCGTGGTGATCGGGAACACCCTTTAGGTATGCGGAGAATCAGGTTGGGTGCCAGTTTGTGAAGTTATATTAGTTTAGTTTGTTACAAATTGTTATCAAATGTGGTTTTTTCTTAATAATATTTTTCTTGGGATGTTTGGTAGACCAAAGATATGATTTTTAGAACTTGAGAGGTAGGTTGTGGTGAGTGCCTATCCAACTCTGGAATGATGAGACTCAAGATACCCTGGGATATCTGTCTCTTATATGGAGTTCTTGGTCTTAATATTAGTTTTTTTCTTACAATTTTTTGGTTTGAACTGATATTATTCTATTTTCTAATCATTTTTTATGTTTTTGGTGTTCCGTTCTATGGGTTTCACAGGAGGGTGCAATAGATGATCCTCAGGGGAATCCTTCTCTAGATAGGAATCTTATTGAGGTTGTCACATGAGCAGTTATTTTTATAGATCAAAATTTACCATAAGTCCAGAATGCAGTTGTTGAGGGGAAACTAGGTGCTAGAGGAGAAAAGGGATCAATCTTGAGAATTCTTACACGAGAAACCACCTTCCTTTAAGGGTGAGAATGAACCTCAAGAGGTGAAGGACTGGTTGGATAAGATCGATCATATATTTTACTTCTTGGATACACTTGAGAATATCAATGTGACTTGTGAAACATTCAGACTTGAGGGTCCTAATAAGAGATGGTGGGATTCCATGGTACATGAAGATATGAATATAAGATTAGATTGGAAGGGTTTCAAGACCCTCTTCTTTCAACGGTTCTTCCCATAGTCATTGAGGATGGAAAAGTCTCTGGAGTTCCTCTCCTTGTAGCAGGGAGAGCATTTAGGGTCGAAATACACTAATCAGTTTGCGGAGTTAGTTTGTTTTTCTCCAAAGGTAGTGAGAAATGACTAGTTGAAAGATCATAATTACCTATAGGGTTTGCAAATGGATATCAGATCACAAATATTTATACTGAATCTTTCTTCCTATGTAGAGACAATAAATAGGTATATGATGGTCGAGATGAACCTGACATGCAATATTGGCTATTTCCCCCATCTTTTCCACCGAGTGGAAGCTTCAGTGTTTCATAAGGAAAGAAGAGGAAATGAAATGATCATTGTAGGAGTGTTGGAGGTGGTTCTCAGTAGAAGACCCCCTCTTCACCATTAGTTACAACTAGTAATGTGCCCCTAACTTTCTATTAGTGTGGTAAGGTTGGGCACACTCAACGTTCTTATCCTGTGCCTGTAAAGATGTGCAATGGTCATGGACGTTATGACCATCTACAAAGATTCTATCAGGCTATGTTTATGCCTCATTATGGCCAGGGATCGTCGATTCCAAAAGGATGTTGCAGCGTAGTTAGAAGCTTCAAATTCTACTTGGATCCATCCATAGGATTTAGGAGTGAAGCACCTTCAAGTAATGGATGAGTTTCCGGAAGAGGTTGATGTGAGTCCAATGATAATCAGAGGGACCATCTTTGTTGGATCTTCCATAGTGGCTACTTTATTTGATACAGGTGTCTCCCAATCCTTTATATCTACTTATTTTGTTGATTTATTTAAACTTTCAATGGAGTTAATTTCCTTTATCATGGATTTAGTGACACCTATTAGAAAGAGGAAATAAAAGGGGTTTTAGTTCCTATCTTGTTCTCTTTCAATAGCTGATGCAAAGTTAATCGAGGATTTTATTGTGCTCAATATAAATATAGTTTACATTATTATTAGGATGGATTGTCTTGTCATAGTGTTGAAGTTGATTGTTATCATTGGCGTGTCACGTTCTTTTCTGTTGATGGGAGCTCTTGGGTATTTCGGGGAGAGTAGGATTTGAGGTATGGTTGTGCATAACCTTCCCGCCTAGAGATCAGGAGTTTTTTGTCTACTGTAGTAGTTTAGGCCAATGTTGTTTCTTCTATTGGAAATCTTCCCTTGGTTGTTAGGGACTTCCCCGATGTTTTTCTCAATGACTTCTCAGGTCTTCCTCCAGAGAGGGAGGTAATCTTTACGATTGATTTGGTTCTGGGTATGCATTCGATCTTGATACCCTCTTATTGTATGGTACCAAAAGAGCTTTAAGAGCTCAAGATCCAATTGGATGATATGATGGAGAAAGGCTTTGTTCACCCTAGTGTTTCTCCATAGGAAGACCATGTTCTATTTTCCAAGAAGGCTAATGGTTCACTTCGATTGTGCATGGGTTATCGAAAGTTGAACCAGTTGATGGTTAAGAATAAGTATCCTTTCCCCTGCATGGATGATTTTTTTGATCTGTTAAAAGGGGTAAAATGATTTTTGAAGATCAATCTTCAGTCGGGTTATCATAAGCTCATATTTCGGGAGTCTGATATACGGAAGAAAACTTCCATGAGAAGGTATAACCATTAAGAATAACCTGTGATGCAGTTTGGTCTGAATAACTCTCCTATAGTTTTTATATATACTATGAACTAAATATTCCATTAGTATCTCGACACTTTTTTGGTAGTGTTCATGGATTATATTTTGGTTTATTTGTGATATGAGCATGAGCATGACCACCATTTGAATACGGTATTATAAATTCAGAGAAGCCACTGAATTTATGAGAAGCTTTCAAAATGAAAATTCTAGATCCATGAAGTAAAGTTCTTAGGGAATGTGATTTATGAACATGGATTATAGGTTGATCCTAACAAGGTGAATGTTTTATTGTCATGGGATAAGACCCGAAACTTCTTTGAGATTTAGAGCTTCCTTGGTCTTTCTTGAAAATATCAATGGTTTGTTAAGGATTTCTCAAAGTTGGAATCTCCCTTGCCTTCTCTTACTAGGTAGGTGGTGAGGTTCACATGGGATGTTAAATTTCAGTCCTCTTTTGATAATTTAAAACAATTTCTAACATCAGAACCTATTATAATCTTACCTGATCCGAGTAAGGGGTATGTGGTGCATTATAATGCTTCTAGTGCTGGTTTGGGTTGTGTGTTTATATAGGATGATCATGTGGTGGATAATGGCTCTCATTTTCTTCGAATTCATGAGAAGAATTACCTTACTCATGATTTGGAGCTTTCCAAAGTTATACATGCGCTTAAATGTTGGTAGGATTAGGTCAATGGGGAGAGATTCATAGTCTTTTCTGACCACAAGTTTTTGAGATATATATTTTTTTAGAAATAATTGAATCTCAGATAGAGGCAGTGAGTATACTACCTTTAGACATTCAATTTTGACATCACCTACACCCCAGAGAAGGGGAACGTCATTTTGGATTCTCTCAGTTAGAAAGTATCATCATAGTCTATCTTAAAATCGAAGGAAGAGTGGAACCTGATGGGTCTCTTTTCTTAGTTGCATATAGACACTTAGGAGGTCTTTTTCGGTATGGTTCTGACTGATGTTTAGTTATCATAATCTCTCATGGAGTCTATTCTGAAGGTTCATCATATGAATGATGAATTTAGGGGAATTAAAGAAACACTTTATGGCGGGGAGACCTTTTTTTGGTTGGTCTCTCCCTTTAGACGGAATTATTCACATTGGGGATCGTTTTGTCATTCAAATATCTATGAGGAGTTTAGTTTTGTTTGACTATCATTATTCTTCATGGGATATTAATTTGAGAACTATGAATATGTATTATGACATGAGATGATGATTATGGTTACCGGGTATGAAGCATGACATTGAAAATTATGTGTCCCATTGGTACACTTTCCAACAGATAAAGGTAGAACATATGAAACCTTTTGGTTTGTTCCAACCTCTTCTAATGATGGTTTGGAAATGGGATGAGGTGTCCATGGAAATTTTTATTGGATGACTACAGACTCAAGGGAAGAATTATATTTTAATGGTGATTGATAGGTTAATTAAATCTGCTCACTTCATTATGATCAGATACACAAAAAAAAGTTTAAGATATAGATAATCTATATGTGGATAATATTATAAGGTTACATGGGGTTACCTATGCCATTGTTTCAGATAGGTATACTAGGTTTACTTCCAGATTCTGGAAGAGTCCCCAAGAGGTGATGAGGACTCAGGTTAGGTTGAGTAAAAATTATCATCCACATAAAAATGGTCAGATGGAGCATGCTATTCTGATTTTTGAGGATATGATTCATGCCTACACCTTGGATTTCAGTGGATCGTGGGATATCCATATGGGAATGGTGAAGTTTTTGTATAATAATAGTTATTATTCATCGATCAAAATGGATCCCATTAAGGCTTTGTATGGTCTCCCATACATATCACCTCTTGTTTGTGAAAAGGTGGGGAAACCTCTCTTATGGTACCGAGTCTCATTTAGGAGACTTCGATGAGGGTTCATGATATACGTTGGCTCCTGGGTACAATATAGATTCATCAGAAATCATATGCATATCTCGATTCCGTCCTTTGGATTTTTCCATTGGTGATTGTACTTTCTTGAATGTTTCTTCTTGGTAGGGTTACCATCAGCTTGGGAAACATGGAAAGTTAGCTCCAAGATATGTTGGACCATTTGATCTCACTAAGAGACTTGGGTAGGATGAGTATTGATTGGAATTACTGGAACAATTGATAGGTATCCCTGATTTTTTCAACATATCTCAGCTCAAGATGTACCATCCTAATCCCTATCATGTTTTTATTTGGGAAGAGATTAAGTTAGATATAGATGTTTTAGTTATAGAGAATCTAATGAAGATCATTTATTCTAAGGTGAAAGTATTTCTTGGTAATTATATCCCATTGGTCAGAGTATTATGGTGACATAGATTAGATATTCTCACGAGACTTGGGAGCATGAATCTTTATTGAGGGAGCAATG
Organism: Viscum album; assembly: GCA_963277665.1. NCBI lineage: Eukaryota > Viridiplantae > Streptophyta > Magnoliopsida > Santalales > Viscaceae > Viscum > Viscum album. The sequence goes on along the minus strand of OY728119.1, from coordinate 1,826,283,254 downwards.
ACTTCACCTCTTTTTGGATCACCTTTCTTCCACATGACTTTCTAGGGATGGAAATTCCTATGGCGGGGAGATTGTAACATTTTATATTTTAAGGTACACTCTTTTAAGTGTTTAAGAGCATTTTTTTTTGGATTTAGAGGGCATAAGGATTCTTTTTGGGAGTTTCTAAAGGACTTGGGTTCTGGAATGGTTTTCTAGACACTTTTATGTTGTAAGTTTTGGCTTATGGCATAAGCCCTTTATTGGGAACCAGTCGTAAAATAGTTTAGTGAGTAAAATTATTTCAAAACACAAATCCATTGTTATGCCGTAATTTGATTTTACACCATAAGAACCATTTCTACATCATAAATATGTCACTCAGAGTAAAAATTAATCTATGGCGATGTGTTTTTCAGTGCGTGTGAGATATGGGGGATTTACTCCATGAATCAGTTGTTTATGCCATAAATCATTTGAACTAGTATGTTTTAATCATATTACATGTATGATGTTTATAATATTCATTGTGCAGTCCTTATCCCTCAACCATAGGGTTTCTCCAAATTATTTTGGGTGTCTTTGTTCCTTCCGAGTTCCTCTGTTCAATGTTTGATATCTGTGGTGGTTGTGTTGCATCTCTCTCGGCGAGTGACCTTTCTGATTATTTGATTCCATTGGTCACGACAGTGGTGTTGGTCTATGTTTAGAGGATCCATTTATCCCATGTTGATTCTCATTTGATTCTTCTAGATTCGTTAAGTGATCATCTTCCAGGGGACAGTCCTTTATTTGTTACAGTGTAGTGAGTGTGTGTCCTTTGAGGTATGTTATGATCTATCCTCTCCATCATCTATTTAATTTTTGGAATGTGATACTGAGATTTGGTCATTGATTCTAGGGCCTTCATTTGTATCTTTTCATTCATTATGTTTTGGTGGATCCCATTATGAGCGTGTGCGGCCTGAGTTTGAGGTAGGTGTTTTCGCCTCTAGCCTTTGTTGAATGAATAGTGACTGATCCTATTTTTATAAATTGATTTATGGATAAATTGGCATGATTTTTGTGTGTGTGTAAATGGATTTGAAATAAAATATGAGTTTTTCCTTGGTTTTGGGTAAATGAAAATGGGTTTTTTCAAAGCATTGAGAAATGGTGTTTCAAAGTAGGTTTGATAAAAGAAAAGGGTTGTTTGAAATTGATTGTTAAAATACCTTGTGAAATTGATTTGGGAAATGAAACACATGGGAAGCCTTGGGTATATAGGTGGAAGGTGTAGCTTAGGGCCATCTTCCATTTTATTATCGAGGAGTTCACACATGGGGTGTTCCAATGCTCCCTATCCCCATTGTTTTAGAGACTTTATATTGACATCATTGGGGTGTTTACTCATGGGGTGTTCCTATGCTTCTTAGGCATGTGTTCTAAGGACATGATTGTGCACTAGTCATTAATTGTGGTACGAGTAATATTCTTTCCAAACTTATTGTGATCCCTTATCCTATTTACCATTTTTCTTTGGCTTTGTATTATTCTGAATTTCATATAACTGCTTTGACTTTGATAAATGTTTATGGAAGTTATGCTTTTAAACTATTTTTCCTTTCTTTTTTGGAACTATGGAAATGGGGGAATTTTTACCATGATTTTGATATAAACTTCTTTATTTCTTATCATGCCATGTTTTCTATAAAATGATTATATTTGGATTGTTTATATAGATACTCCATATGGAACACCTGGTTGGGATCCTAATGAGATTATTCATATCACACATTGTATATCCCCTCGGTGGTTTGTAGACCTGGTTATAACTTTTGATGTAGGAAAAGTAAAGGAATTGTAGTGAGGCAACAAGATTTCATTCATCTCGGTAGGGGTAGTTAGTGGTGAGATAGTGGGATGTTTCCTATAGTATCAGATGGATTAGTTAGTTTCTAATTTAGTTTTCCTTTGTAGTTGAACTTGTACTTTGGTTTTGTTTTGACTACTTTGAGTTGTATCGCTTATGCTGTCTTCTTTCAATTATGGAATATATTCCTTTCAGTTTCCTTATGCTATTTTATTTCTTCTATGTATGTATATACCATGTATCTTTTTCATGTTAGGGGAAATTATTCACTATGGTTGTTGTTTGATGACTGAGTGCTAGTTTCCATCCCATAGGGATTGAGAACTCTCTTCGGGTATGTGGAAAATCTGGTTGGTTTCCAGTTTTTGAAGGTATACCAAGTTGGTTCATTACAATACAAATATAACAATTGGGACATGTTGACAACAAAAACACCCTTCCTTAACATGTACATTGGATCTTGGCCCACCTGGTGCCATTATTTTCCCCACATACACATGGTCCCCTCCCCGGGATCCACCTATGAGCCTGAATGGGTCATCAGACTAATGAATGTATCCACAGGGAAATACATGTTCTTTCAAGTGTTCTTTTTCCTCACTCACACACACCCTGAGAAACTTCCCAGGAGGTCACCAATTATAAACACTACTCTAGGAAAAAAAGGATTAACTATGGAGTTCTAATTAGGTAGGATCCCAAAAATAAAGGTTCACCATATTGGCATGGGTAGTAACATTGAGTATTTTAACCCTTTAAAATTTTGGGTTGTTAAATTTTCAACAATTGAAGATATAGTATCAAGTTCCATAAATATAGATAAATAATTTCCCAAGACTTATATATATATATATATATATATATTAGGGGGTATTACAAACCATAAACAATACATCCACTAAAGATCCATAGTGGGTCAATCTCCATCCTTACCCACAAAGAATGAAAAACACTCACCAGACCTATTTTATTACATTTGAGTGTCTTGAAGACCCAACCAAATGTGGCCCGTAGGTCCCTGATGGAGTGGCTCGAAGGCCCAAAGGAGTATCCTACATCATTCCATGTCACCATTCTTATTCCTTACTACCCCTATCAGTAACCATCGTATCGTGTTACCAGTAAGAAAAAAAGAGGATAGATAAGTTCCATGTAAAAAGAAATGAGGCAAAAATGGAATAAGGGAAAGATAGAATTTTTAGCATATAATTGTGGAAAGAAAATATGAGATTGTAAGAAAACTAAAAATACTAAAAGATTGTGGGGGGGGGGGTGAATTGTAGTTTGTAGAAATTTAAACTCACAATTTTCCTAAAACCATTAAGAAAGTATATCTGAAAAATATCAGTATTGATATAATTTATAACCAGAGTAAGAAATAGTTTATAGAAGGAAAGATAAACTTTATATAAAAAATGCAAAGTGGAATATCAAATTTTTTAGAAATAGGTATAATAAAGTAATACAAAATTTTATAAAAGATGTAAAAAAATTATAGCATCATTCCTAAGAAAAATATTCACTTTAACCTCAAGTGATAATGATGTACTTGAATATGAATTTAGGTTTCCATGATTTAGCCTATCGTATGGTCTGCCTTCCAATCCTTAGAAGCCCTCAATCCATCAGATCAAACAAATATCTATCTCTATCCTTGAGATCCCTCGATTAAACATATTGGACACACTCTGTCTCTCTATCCCTGAGATTCCTCAATCAAACAAACCAGGAAACCAACAAATATAAAAAACAAACCTTAAATAATTCACAATAAAACCTTACAAATGATTATTTAAAGAGAATATCTAAAAATTTCAAATGAATCATGCTTAGTAACTAGATGTTACAACACTTCAATAATAAATTTAGATCATAAAGTTGAAAAAGATTCTTCTTCCTTGAGGATACAGTCCCCTTTATAGTTTTTCTTCCAATATTTAGATAATGTACCTCTCAAGATAAGTTACAATGACATCATAATTTTTTTCTTCACTCATTGATTCCAACACATTATCACTCCATCATTGTTGGACCTCTTTGTGAAGTATAAACCTCCGTTATTCAATGGAACCTATAATCCATTAGTAGTTTAACAATGAATCAAGTCACTTGAGAAGATATTTATTTCTTTGGGAAGTAGTGAAAGATAGAAGGTTACCATGGAGATATATCATCTGAAGGGATATGTTGATCAATGGTGGTCATTGATTCGCAACACTAAGGAGACTGAGGAGATAGAGTATGGAATGAAATAATTTTAAGATGATATTGGGTGAATAGATAGAGAGTATGGAATGAAAGAATTTTAAGATGATATTCTTTTAAAAATACTTTCCTTGTGAGCAGTAAGCCGATATATAAAGGCAATTCCTAAATTTGATACAAAAGGAGGTGAAATATTTTATTGAGCATGAGGACTACATACATAATGCCCTTCACGGGGCCCACCCACATGCACAAACGAGTCATCAAACTAATTACTATCCCCATAGGCCAACACATGTTTTTTTAGTGTGTTCTGTCCTCACTCACACGCTCCTTGAGAAAATTCCCATAAGGTCACCCATCCCGACCACTACTCTAGGCTAGACACACTTAATTGCAGAGTTCTAATTAGATAGGATTTTGAAAAGAAAGGTGCACCTTATTGACACGAGTAGTAACATTTAGTCTTTTAACCCTTTAAATTTCTGGGGTGTTATATTAAACCCCCCTTTAGAGCACAACGTCATCGTTGTGGACCCTACATTTCAACTCAAGCTATACTGCCTCACTTTTGACAGGGTTCCTCCCCTGATACTTGTAATATACTAGATTTTATGGTACTATCTTTTAAGTTTTTAAGAGTGTGTTTTTGTGTTTGGATGGCATAATAATTCTTTTGGGAATTTTAAGCAGGATTTGGGGTCTAGAACTGTTTGTTGGACACTTTTATGTCATATGTTTTGTCCTACGGCGTAAGTCATTCGATGGGCACCAACTGTAAAAAGGTTTAGGGTGTAAATTCTTTTCTGTCCGTAAATCAATTTCTTACACTATAAATTCATTTTACATTGCAAGACCATTTTTACATCATACATATGTATCTTGATGTAAAAATCAATTCGCGATGACATGTTTTTCTACGTACGTGCGATATGGGGGGTTTACATCGTGAATCAGTTGTTTGAGCTGTAAATCCTTCATCCCAATAGGTTTTATTTGTGATGAACATTTTTTTGTTTATGATATTATTTGTGTAGTCATTATCCCTCGACCCTAGGGTTTCTATAAGCATTGGGTTTCTCTGCTCCTTTTGAGTTCCTTCATTCAACGTTCGATCTTCATGGTGGTTGCGCTGAATCTCTCTCGATAAATGACCTTTTTGCTTCAACGTTGCCATTGTCCATGACAATGGTGTTGGGATGTGTTTATAAGATTTGTTGATTTAGTGTTGATTCTTGTTTGATTATTCTAGATCTGTTGAAGGATCATCTTCTAAGGGCCGATCCTTTGTTGGTTGCGATGGGATGAGTATGTGTCCTTTGAGGTATGTTGTGATCTATCCTCTACGTCACCTGTTTTTTTGAGTGGAATGTGATTCTGAGATTTGGGAATCAATTATAGGACCTACATTTGTTTCTTTGTGTTCCTTTTGTGTTGGTGGATCTTGTTGTGGGCGTGTGACCTGAGTTTGAGGTAGGGGGTTCAAGGAAATTGAGTGTTTTCAAAGTATTGTGAAATGGGTTTTCAAGATAGGTTTGATAAAAGAAAAGGGTTTTTTGAAATTGAATGTAAAAAGACCTTTTAAAATTGATATGGGAAATACAACACATGAGAATCCTTGGGTACATAGGTGGAATGTGTAGCTTAGGGTCATCATCTATTTTATTATTAGGGGGTTCACTCATGGGATGTTCATCTTCTCCCTAGGCCCATTGTCCTAGGGACTTGATATCGATATTGTTGGGGTGTTCACTCATGGGGTGTTCCTCTACCCCTTAGGCCTATGTTCTAAGGACAAGATTGTGCACTAGTCATTTATTTCGGTATGAGTAGTCTGCTATATTGACCTATTGTGATACCTTTCCATGTTTACAAATGTGCTTTGGCTTTGTATTGTTATGAATTTGATATAACTACTTTGACTTTGATAAATGTATTGAAATTATTCTTTGAAACCGTTTTTCTTGGCTTTTTTTGGAACTATGAAAAAGGGGAGTATTTACCATAATTTTGATATAAATAGCTTTACTGCTTATCATGACATGTTTTCTTTAAAATGAGCATATTTGGATTTTTTATATAGAGACTAAATATGGAACACCTAGGTGGGATTATACTATAAGGATATTTAGCTTACACCCTACACACCCCTTCGATGGTGTGTTGACCTTGTTATGTCTTTTGATGTTGGAAAAGGCAAGGCACCACAATGAGACATCAAGGTTTCTATAAGATGGGTACGTATAGCCGGTGGTGAGATGTTGGGATGTTTCCTGCATTATCACATGGAGTAGTTAGTTTCTATTTTAGTTGTCCTTTGCTATTGGAATTGTACTTTGGTTTTGTTCTAACTACCTAAGTTGTATCGCTTCTGCTGTCTTCTTTCAGCTATATCATATATTTCTTCTGATTTCATTCCACTATTTTCTTTCTAATATGTATGTATATTCCATGTATCTGGTTCATTTTGGGTGAAATCATTACCTCTATTTGTTATTTGATGTCTGGGTGCTAGTTGCTAGCCTGTGGTGATTGGGAACACCCTTCAAGTATGTAGATAATCGGGTTGGGTGTCAGTTTGTGAAGGTATATCAGGTCAGTTTGTTACAAATTGGTATCAAAGGTGGTTTTTTCTTAATAATCTTTGTCTTGGGATGTTTGGTAGACCGGAGATAGGATTTTGGGAACTTGATAGGTAGGTTGCGGTGAGTTCCCAACCAACTCTGGAATGATAATACTCAAGCTACCATGGGATGTTGGGATGTCTGTCTCTTATGTTGAGTTCTTGGTCTTAATCTCAGTTTTTTACTTACGATTTTCTGGTTTGAATTGAGATTATTCTATTTTCTAATCATTTTTTCTGTTTTTGGTGTGTCGTTCCATGGGTTTCATAGGAGGGTGTAGTATATGATCCTCAAGGGAATCCGCCTCTAGAAGAGAATCTTATTGAGGTTATCACATGAGCAGTTAGTTTTTTAGACCAAAATGTACCATAAGTCCATAACGCAGTTGTTGAGGTTCAACTCGGTGCTAGAGGATAAAAAGTATTGATCTCGAGAATTCTTACAAGAGAAACCACCATCCTTTAAGGTTGAGAATGAACCCCAAGAGGCAGAGGACTGGTTGGATAAGATCAATCATATATTTGACTATTTGGATACACTTGAGAATATCAAGGTGACTTGTGAAACATTTAGACTTGAGGGTCACAATAAGCAATGGTGGGATTCCATTGTACATGCAGATATGTATATAAGAATAGATTGGAAGGGTTTCAAGACCCTCTTCTTTCAATAGTTCTTCCCAGAGTCATTGATTATGGAAAAGTCTCTAGAGTTCCTCTCATTGAAGTAGGGAGAGAGTTTAGTGTCAAAATACACTAATCAGTTTGTGGATTTAGTTCGTTTTTCTCTAGAGGTAGTGAGAAATGAAAAGTTGAAAGCTCATAAGTACTTATAGGGTTTGTGATTGGATATCCGATCACAAAAATTTATATTGAATCTTTATACCTATGTAGAGACAATAAATAGGGATATGATGGTAGAGAAGAATCTGACATGCAAGATTGGCTATTTATCCCTTCTTTTACACCCAGTGGAAGCTTTAGTGATTCATAAAAAAAGAATATGAAATGACATGATCTTCGTAGGAGTGGTGGAGGTGGTTATTAGTAGAAGACCTCCTCCACATCATTAGTTACAACTAGTAATGTTCCCCTAACTTTCTATTAGCGTGATAAGGTTGGGCACACTCGAAGTTCTTATCCCGTGCCTGTGAAGATGTGCAATGGTCATGGTCGTTATGATCATTTACAATGATTCTATCAGGATATGTTTATGCCTAAATATGGTCTGGGATTGTCGATTCCAAAGGCTATTATGGCGTAGTCATAAGCTTCAAAGTCTACAGGGATCCATCCATAGGCTTCAGGAGTGAATCACCTTCACGTAATGGATGAGTTTCTGGTAGAGGTTGATGTGAGTCCAATGATAATGAGAGGCACCATATTTTTTGTATCTTCTATAGAAAATGATTTATTTGATATACATTCCTCCCAATAATTTATATCTACCTATTTTGTTGATTTATTTAAACTTTCAATGGAGTTCATTTCAGTTTTCATGGATTTAGTGACACTTATTAAAAAGAGGAAAGAAAGGGGGTTTTAGTACCCATCTTGTTCTCTTTCAATAGCTAACGTAGAGTTAATCTAGGATTTTCTTGTTCTTTATCTAAATATAGTTTACATTAACATCAGGATGGATTGGATTGTTGTTCATAGTGTTGAGATCGATTTTTATCATTAGCGTGTCACGTTATTTGCTGTTGATGGGAGCTCTTGGGTATTTTAGGGAGAGTAGGATCTGAGGTCTGGTCATGCATAACCTTCCCGCCTAGATCTCAGGAGTTTTTTGTATGCTGTAATAGTTTAAACTAATGTTGTTTCTTCTACTGTAAATCTTCCCTTGGTTGTTAGGGACTTCCCCGATGTTTTTCCCGATGACTTCTCGGGTCTTTCTCCAGAGAGGGAGGTAATGTTTACGATTGATTTGTTGATGGGTATGCAGTCGAGCTTGATACCCTCTTATTATATGGTACCAATAGAGATTTAAGAGCTCAAGATCCAATTTTATGATTTGATGGAGAAAGGTTTTGTTCACCCTAGTATTTCTCCATAGGAAGACCATGTTCTCTTTTCCAAGAAGGCTGATGGTTCACTTTGATTGTGCATGGATTATCGAAAGTTGAACTAGTTTATGGTTAAGAATAAGTATCCTTTCCCTCACATGGATGATTTTTTGGATAAGTTAAATGGGGGAAAATGATTTTTGAAGATAAATCTTCATTCGGGTTATCATAATCTCAGAGTTCGGGAGTCTGATATACCTAAGAAAACTTCCATGAGATGGTATGACCATTAAGAATAACCTGTGATGTAGTTTGGTCTGAATAACTTTCCTATAGTTTTTATAGCTACGATGAACTAAATATTCCATTAGTATCTCGACACTTTTGTGGTAGTGTTCATGGATTATATTTTGGTTTATTTGTGATATGAGTGTGAGAACAACCACCATTTGAATATGGTTTTATAAATTCAGAGAATCCACTAAATTTATGAGAAGCTTTCAAAATGAAAATTCTAGATCTATGAAGTGAAGTTCTTAGGGAATTTGATTTATGAACATGGATTATAGGTTGATCCTAACATGGTGAATTTTTTATTGTCATGGGATAAGACACGAAATGTCTTTTCAATTCATAGCTTCTTTGGTCCTGCTTGATACTATCAATGGTGTTGACCTCACTTGTTTTGATAATCCCAATCATGCTTTAATATGTTTTGATAATCTTGATGTGTTCTTATAATTATATATATATATATATATGCTAAATATCAAAATAACCATTGGAATATGTAAATCAATGCTTATCTATGTTTAATCATACTTTGACATAATTCTAACTCAATCTGGATATGTTTTGCATAGAACAGATAAGTGTTAAGTCACCGATAAGCAAAGGTCACTGATATACAGAGATATCGGTATGTATAAGTCCACCGCTAAGCACATGTCACTGATAGATCTAGTCTACCGATACAGATGAGCTACAAGTATGAAGTCCACCAATACAACATCCACTGATACAGACAATTACCGATAGAAGTAGAGCTACCGATAGAATAATTAGACCAGTGTGCATAAGTCCACCGATATGTACTTAATCACTGGTACAGAATAGAGTTACCGATATGCACAGGCTACCGATACAAAAGTCTACTGATACAAGCTACCGTTACACCAGAGCTACCGTTAGAGTAAGTCTACCGGTATAAGAAATTCTACAGCTATGAAGTTCACCGATATAAAGAAGCTCACTGCAAGTTAAGTCTATCGATATAAGTTCAATAATACAATGAGCCACTGACTGATACAAGGAGATACCATTACAAGGAGTAACAACCACCAATACAAGCTAACTGTTATAAGGAGCTACTGATTGAGAACTAGTCACTGTTTCCCTAAACTACATCTCTATTTGTTTATTCTTCAACGGTCATATTTGATGATTTTAATGAAATTAATGTTATTTAATGATAGTTGTTGGAATTTCAGGGAACCTTAACTCGTACCTGTAAAAAGGTAATCATTCCCATTACCGGATTTAAAAGCTATAGAAGGAAGGACAAAATCCGTGCAAAAGTAGTGCGAAATAAGGACTGAAGAGTGCTGAAAAGTGGTGCATACACACAGAAAAGAAAGGCTACATCCATACTAGAAGAACATTGGACATACACAAAGCCATTCATTCTAGAAGAGAACACAAGATGAACCTTATCCAAGGATAACTACAACGAGCTCTTCATACACTCAAGCTAATCAAACTGAACTTGAAGAAAATGACCCTCTGTTTTTCCGACAAAAACCAGAGAAGGAATCAGAAGCATTACTGATCAATCAAAGGAGTCCATAGATGCACTTCAAATCACCAGAGCATTCTAAAACTCATATCTACTCTCTCAACGATTCTTTCATTTACATTTTGAGTAGTGTGCATACTTTGTATATTTTATACACACACTGTCTCCTGTGCTAAACTTGAGGATTTCTAAATCCTCACAAAAACCTTCTATAACTCTCTTGTATCCCATTGTAGATAGTGGTAGAGGTCAAGTAGGACCTAGAAAGTCAGTGTGATGTTGTTTTGTTTTCCCACGAAGAACTGTGGTAGAGTTATTAGTACCTGGACAGTCTCTGTACTGTTGTTTACCCCGATCTAGGGTGTGTATAAAAATTTATATAAATTGTTTGAGAGGAATAAGTATCGTCTTGAGACTGAACCTCTTGTTTTAAAACTGCTGTGCTTAATTATTTTGGTTTTAACCTATATTGAATATTCCGCTTCTAATTACTTTGAAATATAAAATTGTTTTAAATTTACTTTGATAGTTAATCTAGCAAGTCTTTGTAACTATTGTAAATCAGTAGATTAGTTTCAAAATCTAATTTAATATTCTAATTAAATTAACTAAGACCTAATCAATATTTTGAGAACCTAATCGAACCCTTACAGTTTTACAAATTCACTATAGTTTAACTTAGTTTTTAATTGGGGGATTTTAATAGAAATATTTTTAACAAAAATTTTTAATTGGAACTCAATTCACCCCCCTCTTGAGTATCCACTCCGACCAACATTTGGTATCAGAGGGAAGTTGTTTATTATTAAAGGATTTCCAAACACTATGTTTTTCAACTGTGATTTTAGTTGTATCTTAAAGATCTTAAATTTATATTAGTTCTAAATTTTATCTCTTTAAATATATTTTCTAAAATCTGTTTATGGATAATAGACTAGAAGGTGCTGCTACCAACAGGCCACCATTATTTAATGGTACAAATTATGTCCAGTGGAAACTGGAAATGAAGATTCATTTGGAAAGTATGGGATTTGACATCTGGACGACTATAGAGACTCAATATAAAATTACAGAAACTGAAAGAACCACTTGGGATGAACCTACTAAAACTGCTTATAATAATAACTGTAAAGCAATGAATGCTCTACACTGTGCTTTAGAGGATGAAGAATTTAATCACATATCTGCTTGCAAGACTACATATGAAATTTGGGATACCTTGGGTGTTTCTCATGAAGGAACAACCAATGTTAAAGAAATGATACTAAACACCTATACTATTAAGTATGATAATTTTAAAATGAAGTCTGATGAACCTATTTATGACATGTATCTCAGGTTCAATGAGATTGTCAACACTATGAGCTCACTTGGAAAGGCTATTCCAGCAAAGGAATAGATCATGAGGATATTAATATGTTTACCAGAAAAATGGAGAGGCACATCTGTTTCAATTAGAGAATCTTGTGATATTGGTGCTTTACCTGTTAAGGAATTACTTGGTAAGCTTATGATGTATGAAGAAGAACTGAAGGTAAACAAGGAAGAATATGATGAACCAAAAAGGGAGTCAGTAGCATTTAAGTCTACTGCCTCAAAGAGCAAGGATAAGGAGAAAGTTCACATACCTACTGAAAGCTCAACAAGTGAAGGTTCATATTCTGACAATGATGCAGAGATGGCTTAGATAGCCAGGAGATTCAAGAATTTCTATAGGAAGAATAAATTCTTTAGAAAATCAAAATAAAAAGGTAAATATGACAACAAAGGTCACTGGAAGAAATATTGGATTAAGTTTGATAAGAGTGATGAGATTGTCTATTATGAGTGCAAAAGGAAAGGACACATTAAGGCAGACTGTCCAAAATTAAAGTTCAAGAAGAAATATGACTACAAGGACAATAAGTACAAGAAAGAAATGAAAGTAACTTGGAGTGATTTAGAAGACAGTTCAAGTGATTCTGATTCCTCTCAGGATGAAAAATATCAAAAATCTAACATGTGTTTTATGACAAACACATCTGAGGTAACATTGGATACTCTTGCTTTAAATTCATATTATTCTAGAGTTGATTCTAATTATGAATCTGAAAATATGTCTAGTGAAGAGTTATTTGAATATTGTAATATGATAGAAGAAACCTGTAATGAGCTTAAGGACAAGTATAAAACCATAAAAAAACAGCATGCTTTGACCAGCTCTGTTAAATCTGCACTTGATATAGAAAAGGAAAAGAATTCTCAATTACTTAAGGAAAATACTGAATTGAAATTGTCCAATGATAAATTAAGGAAGGACTTAGAGAAATTCACAAATGGAAAAGATACACTTACTAAAATGTTAGGAAAACAAGTGGCATCAAAATATACCACTGGTATAGGCTATTAGCCTGGAAAGAGACAGATTACTAGAAATAGATTTATTCCTAAATCTGGACAGAATGCTGCTAGTTCTAGTTCTGGAAATTCATATGCTTCAACTAGTTATTCATATGGTTATAGATCAAATAAAGTTTATCTTTTAAAATATATTAATTCTGTAGATTATATGATACCCATAAGACAAATCTGGGTACCTAAAGCTTTGATTTCTAACATGTCTGGACCCAAGAAAATCTAGGTACTAAAATCATTTTTTGTTTAAACCTGTTTTGTAGGAAACTTGCCTGAAAAGTTCCCATAAGAAGGTATGGTACTTGGATAGTGGATGTTCAAGACATATGACTAGAGATTACTCATACTTCAAGAGTTTAATCAAAGTTGATGGAGGCCATGTAACCTTTGGTGATAACTCTAAAGGAAAAATCATCAGCCTAGGCTAGATTGGTAACACTGATTCAATTTTAATTTCCAAAGTTTTATTTGTTGATGGACTTAAATATAATCTGTTAAGTATTTCTCAGTTGTGTGATGATGGTTTCAATGTTAAATTTGAAAATGATTCTTGTAATGTTTTTAATTCTAAAAATGTTTTAGTATTTTCTTCTTTGAGAAATGAAAATGTTTATGCAGTTGATTTGAATTCTTTAGCTAAACAAAACATTACTTGTTTAAATGCTTTTCATAAAGAGTCTTGTCTATGGCACATAAGATTAGGACATTGAAACATTTATTCACTTAGAAAAATGACTAGGAAAAACTTAGTTAGAGACCTACCAAAACTTGAATTCCCAGCTGATAAAGTTTGTAATCCATGTCAAAAGGGAAAGCAAAATAAAGTTTATTTTAAATCAAATAAAGAAGTTTCAACTTCTCAACTTATCGAGTTGGTTCACATGGACTTGTTTGGACCTTCTAGAGTTTCTATTTTAAATGGGAATCACTATGTCTATGTCTTAGTAGATGAATTTTCTAGATATACTTGGGTATAATTTTTAGCTCACAAAAGTGAAGCTTGTTCTTACTTTATTAAATATTCCAAGTCTGTAGAGAACCTTAGCGGACTTAAGATTAAGACCTTGAGAAGTCACTACGAGAAAAACCTATTATTGCGACGGGTTATTTGCGACGAGTTTTATTATCATCGCAAACACTCTGACAAAAAGCGTATTTGCGATAGGAATATATTCCCGTTGCAAATGGGCAGTTATTTGCTACAGTAATAAAGGAACCGTCGCAATAGATATGGTGCGGTTTGCGCGCCAAAACGCAGGAAGCCTATTTGCGACGGTCACCTTCTACCCGTCGCAACTACCCGACGGTGGTAAATACTATTTGCGATGAGACAATTGTCCCATCGCAAAAAATATTCAGAAGGTCTAATTTGCGACGGGTCCCATCGCCAATACTGACGGCGGTAAATAAGAGTTTGCGTCAGGAATATCCGACCATCGCTAATGGTATGTCGGCAGGCAGCTATTTGCGACAGGCCCGTCACAAAAACCATTTTAATCGCTACCCGTAATGAATGCAGGCGACGATATTTGCGATGGGGCCTGTCGCCAATAGCGGTGGCGGTAAATAGGAATTTGCAATGGGGATATCCGCCCGTTGCTAATCGTATGTCGGAAGGTAGCTATTTGCGACGGGCCCGTCGCAAAAACCCTTTTAACCGCCGCCCCTAATTAATGTGGGCGAAGGTATTTGCGACGGGATCCCGCCGCAAATAAGACCGTCGCAAATAATCTAACCTATATATACCCCACCCATTTTTTCCAAATCATTCAAATCTCTCTTCCTCTCTCTGTTTAACTTCCATTTATAAGTAGAAATTTTTTTTCGTTTTAATTTTTTCTTATGAGAAGAGGAGAGAAGGAGTTAGGAGGCGTAAATTGCTTCAAAATATTGAAGGTATTTATATATTTTTTATTTTTTAAATTATTTTTAATTGTTAAATTATTTTTAATTGTTAATTTTATTTTTAATTATTATTTTTAATTTTTTTAATAGAATGTTTAGTAGATATATAGTATAATTAGATTAAGTGGTTTTACTAAATAATCCTTGTCTGGATACGAACAAGTAGAGGCGGCTCTAGCACAGATGTACCTAGGAGTGAAAACTCTGACAAGGTGTTTCGAGCTTGACTTGGGGTAACCTGGTACACGACAATGGGCCTTGCTGCACTCTTGGTTCGACACACCCGGAGGATGTTTTGGTAATAATTATAAATAAATATATTTAATTATAAATAATTAGAAATAGTTATATTTAATTAGAAATAATTATATAATTATCAAATAATTAAGAAATAATTAGATTTAATTAGATTTAATTAAAATAATTATCAAATAATTAGGAAATAATTAGATTTAATTGATTTGAAATAATTAGAATAATTAAAATAATTAGGAAACAATTAAAAATAATTAGGAAACAATTAAAAATAATTAGGAAATAATTAAAAATAATTAGAAAACAAATAAAAATAATTAGGAAACAATTAAAAATAATTAGGAAATAATTAAAAATAATTAGGAAATAATTAAAAATAATAATTAGGAAACAATTAAAAATAATAATTAGGAAACAATTAAAAATAATAATTAGGAAACAATTAAAAATAATAATTAGGAAAAAATTAAAAATAATAATTAAGAAATAATTAAAAATAATAATTAGGAAACAATTAAAAAAATAATTAGGAAACAATTAAAAATAATAATTAGGAAATAATTAAAAAAAATAATTAAGAAACAATTAAAATAATAATTAGGAAACAATTAAAAATAATAATTAGGAAATAATTAAAAAAATAATTAGGAAACAATTAAAAAAAATAGGAAATAATTAAAAAAAATAATTAGGAAATAATTAAAAATAAAATAATTAGGAAAAAATTAAAAATAAAATAATTAAAAAACAATTAAAAATAAAATAATTAGGAAATAATTAAAAATAAAATAATTTGGAAACAATTAAAAATAAAATAATTAGGAAACAATTAAAAATAAAATAATTAGGAAACAACTAAAAATAAAATAATTATGAAACAATTAAAAATAAAATAATTAGGAAACAATTAAAAATAAAATAATTAGGAAACAAGTAAAACCAATTAGGAAAATTAGCAAGCATGATTGACCGCTCATCTACCTCAATTTTCTTTTCATCTGTGTGTTGAGGATTAACAGGAAACTTATGCCTCCACATGTAATATTTTCTTTTACTGTCAAAATTATCAACCTCCTCTCCAGCATAGAGGTGGGGAGGTTTATAATTTTGACAGTAAAAGAAAATATTACATGTGGAGGTAGAAGTTTCCTGTCAACCTCAACACACAAATGAAAATAAAATTGAGGTAGATGAGCGGTCAATCACATTTGTTTTTCTATTTAATGATTGATTAACCACCTGACCTATATGCATATCTTCGCATTACTATTTAGTAACATAATTAGTAATATAATTAGTAACATAAATAGTAATATAATGTAAAATATTATATTACTCTAATATTAATACTTAAATATTACTAATAATATAATTATTTTATTATTATATGTTTAATATTTATAACAAAAATATTAATATTATTAAAATTATAAAAAATTTATAAAATATTACAATTATCAATATTTTCAACAAGTTTTGCTCTATTCTTAACATGTTCAAATCTTAAAGGGTCACCAATTTTCAGGTCATGCCCAATAAAAAGTTTACGTCAGCCATGTCAAATGTAAACTCTATAATTGTCCTTGCTTGGTTGATCACCTCGCAAGTAGCGCTGCAATAAGACAACCCAAGTCATGTCTTTATCATTTATAAAAATCATATCACATGACCCTTTACATAGACCATTCTTTCTTGAAAAATTAAGGGAAATATACTGAAGTTCTCTTAATTTTTCAAGGAAGAATGATCTATGTAAAGGGTCATGCGAAATGATTCTTAAATACGAGAACGAAATTACTTGTGTCGTCCTATTACAACACTACTTGCGAGGTGATCAACCATGTAAGGACAATTATAGATTTTACATTGGACATGGCTGACGCAAACTTTTTATTGGGCATGACCTGAAAATTGACGACCCTTTAAGATTTGAACATGTTAAGAATAGAGCAAAATTTGTTGGAAATATTGATATTTATAATAATTAGTAATAATTAGTAATAATTAATCAAAAATCAAATAAATTCGAGTACATGGTTATAAATTGGCACAATTTCCAACGGATTGACGACCACCTTTTGTTCAACATCTCATATCATTGATACTTTCTCCCACTGAAATCAGTATGAAAAATGTGCTCTAACGTATGTCAGAGTAAGTTTTTCATACTGATTTCAGTCGGGAGAAAGTTAAAAAGAGATGAGCCGTCGGACAAAAGAGCTGCCGCCAATCCGCTAGAAACAAATAAGAATAATTAGTAATATAATCTCCACAACGATGATTACAAAATTTCATTTCATTATTCAAGCATATTTCATTTTTCCAAGTATTTATAAGTATTGCTAAATTAATAATAATTAATGGGGATGATTACAAACTAACTGTGTCACCTATAATTATTGGTAATTATTAAGAAAAAACTGTAATTATGTATCTTCTCTTTTTAGGATATTGTTTTTCTTATATCAAATTATTTAACAACAGTAATGGTTTTAAATTTTGTAGAAACATATATATGAATATATTACAAGGAAATTGACATAAATCATTATTAGATGATTGCGGTTGGATAAATCAGTGCAGAAATCCAAACGGTTCTAATTTAAATCCTATATATGTTGATGGTGTTGAAGATTTATTATCATTTGAATCATCAAACCTGGAATTTGTTTTAGAAGTTATAATTAAGTGTCCTTGTAAAAAATGTGCTCTGAGAACGTTTGAGACATTTGACATCATTGGGAAATATCTCTTATGTTATGGTTTTCAATCAGATTATATTTTTTGGTATCAACACGGTGAACGTAGTTCCAGAGAACATACTAATAATTTGATTCCAGATCCATCATGGTTTCAGAATTTAGTACATGATGTTGTAGGGTCATCCGTTCAACAAACTGAAATCGAGGATGATGTTGATTTACCTCCTGAGTTGGTACCATCTGAATTTTCTGAGTTGTTCAGGTCTGCTGAGGATGCATTATATCCTGGTTGCAAGATAAGAAAATTAGAAGTAGTTGCAAAATTTATGGCTATTAAATCAGATAATGGAATGTCAAATAACTATTTTGATCAGATATTTTCTTTGGTTAAAACACTGTTACCTGAAGGAAATGTGCTGCCTACTAATTATTATGAGAGCAAGAGACTGGTTTGTAATCTGGGCCTTAGTTATCAGAAGATCCATGCATGTTCAAACAATTGCATCTTATATTCTGGTGAAAATGAGTCATTGGATAGTTGTCCCACATGTGGAAAATCGAGGTATAAAGAAGATCAATCAGGGAAGTATGGATTGATTCCTATAAAATAGTTGAGATATTTCCCTCTTACACCCAGGTTTTAGTGTTTATTTATGTCTCAGAACACAACGACAATGATTTCATGGCACAAAACCAATATTTCAAATGGTAAAACTTGATTCATCCATCTGATGGTGATTCATGGAAACATTTTGATCAAGTGCATCCGTCTTTTTATTTAGAATCCCAAAATGTGCGATTGGGTCTTTCTACTGACAGTTTTTGTCCATTTGGATCTTTTGGTAGTCAGTATTCCTGTTGGCCTGTCTTTATAACTCCGTACAATTTACCTCCATGGATGTTAATGAAAGATCCTTATATCTTTTTGAAATTATTAATCCCAGGACATCCGAAAAATAATATTGATGTTTATTTGAAACCATTTATTGATGAGTTAAATTTATTGTGGAGTCATGGTGTTGGTACATATGATGCTGCTACGAAACAGAATTTTGTAATGAAAGCTGCTTTGATGTGGACAATTAGTGACTTCCCGACATATGAAATGTTATCTGGATGGAGTACACATGGTCCAAAATCATGTCCTTACTGTATGGGAGACAACAAAGCATTTATGCTCGTGAATGGAAAAAAACCTTGCTATTTTGACTGTCATCATAGATTTCTTCCAATCGATCATCCTTTTCGGAGGAGTAAATCTCATTTCAGAAAAGGCAGAATTGAAAGAGATGAACCTCCAAAAATGATCTCAGGTACAGAGTTACAATCAGTTTTATTTTCATTACCTTCCATCACTTTTGGACTGACAATAAACCAACAGAAAATTCATGGCTTTGGGAAAGAACACAATTGGACAAAACAGAGCATTTTTTGGAATCTGCCATATTGGTCTAATTTGTTGGTCCGAAACATGTTGGATGTCATGCATATTGAGAAGAACTGTTTTGATAATTTATTTCATACATTTTTGGATACACTGGGTAAAACCAAATATAATGTAAAGGTATGATTAGATCTTGCCCAAATTTGCAGGCGACCAGAACTTGAATTGTTTGAAAATGTCAGATCATAGAGATTAATGAAGCCAAAAGCAGTTATACACTGACCAAAGAGAGTCGCTCATTATTTTGTCAGTGGATTTCAGATTTGAGACTTCCAGATGGCTATGCTTCCAACTTGGGCAGATGTTTTGGTTTTACATATAAAATCAATTTATTACTTGTAATAGTGATAAATGTTTTACAAATTTTTAGGTATCTATACATGCTGATAAGATTGATAGTCAATTGCGTATATTGAGTAGCCCACCATCCAAAATGGTTAAATCTTATAATGAATATGTGGTGAATGGTTATCGCTTTCATACACGTGCATATGGGGAATCAAATAAAACAATGAATAGTGGTGTTTGTTTGAAGGGATCACATCATAGAGATATTGAAGTTTACTTTTACAACATGCTTGAAGAAATTATTGAACTGTGTTATTTGGGAAAAAATTATGTAACAATGTTTAAATGTTGATGGATGGATACTGAGAGAGGATTTCGTATTCATCCGACTCATGGAATTGTTGATATTAAAAATAAAAGTCTTCTTGCAGTAAATGAACCATTTTTATTGGCTCATCAGGAACATCAAATTTATTATGCAAAATACTGTGCTACTGCAAAAGAGTTGGATGATTGGTGGAGTATAATAAAAGTTAAATCTCGAGAAAATCAGTTTACTCAAACTGAATGTGGTTCCACTGAAGTGCAAGGAAATGAAACTTTTCAGGACACTCCTCAAAACACATCTTTTTCACAAAGAGACATGAATATCGAGGATGACACCCCACAATTAAGGGTTGATGGTGACGATGTTGTCAATGATGTTGCAACTGAATTTGAAATGACAAGAGATGATGAAAGTGAAACTAATATGGAAATTGATGATGTTGATGAGGAATATGAAGACATTGAAATTGACAACTATGAATATGATGATGAAGATGAACATCGACACAGTAAAATGCTGGTTAGAATCATAACAAATATTTATCTATACATAATAGTTATTTTCAACTGTTTGCTAATAACATTCATTTCATGTTTCAGATGGACTCAGAAATGTATCGTTAGTTGCTGGAGGCTGATCTACCTATGGATGATGAGGTTCTTGAGTCATCTGACCCTCAGGCTATTAGCACTATAGGGAGCACTCGTAGGGGGCGTGGTCTTGCCAGACTGATGATTCCAGATCCTATCCTGGAGCGACGTCCACCTCTTGGATTCGATGCACACACTCGGTGGTATGGTAACCTATGTATTTTAGTTATCTTTCATTATAATTTATTTATATTCTAATTGTTTGATTATTTTTTCTCTTTCCACATTTTTACGCATATATCTATTGGACAAGGGAGCACTATCTTGCGCAATTATTTTTCTCAGCCCTGGATCACATGGGATCAGATTCCCGCTGATGTGCAGGCCGCCATGTTCGATCATTGGCTAGTACGGAATTAAATATTATTTATTTTGAAATTTAATTCATTAATAACTTTATATTAGGGTTTATGGTATCCCATCGACGAGAGCATGCGTGCCACTATCCACGTGGCATGGGTGGTGTCTATGCGTGACCGTTTCTGTCAGTTTTTGCATAATTTGAAAAAGGTGGCTGTGAGGAAAGCTAGAGTGACAAAATTTGATGAGCCCTGTAGAGCCCACCGACTAGAGTACATTTCATGTCACATTTGGGATGGATTATGTACACACTGGTTGGGTGGTGGGTTTCAGAGGAGATCTGCATTGGGTCGACAGAATCGGGGGAGACAAGAGGTGACACATCGAGCCGGTAGTCGTACATTCAGTGCGCATAGAGAGCATCTGGTAAGTACTTTTTTTTAATATTTTATACAACTTTAAATATAAACAGTTTATTTTATATTCATATAGGAAGCCGAGTAGCCCGATATTACGATGTACGACATTTATCGGAGGATGTACACTGATCCGGCTACTAGAGAGATTAGAGGTGACCGCCAGCGTCAGATTCTGGTCAGTATTATTTTATTTTCAGTTTACAAATTAAATGCATATAATATTTTCATTATTTTAATTTCTAATTGAAACTTAAGGAGTCATATGAGGCCACGATCTCTCAGACATAGGCTGAGAGTCAAGACGAGACAGGTGATCAGACTAGTGCCCACCATTTTGATGAGACGACATGGATGCAGGCCACCCAGTATGGCTTCGAAAAGGGACAAGTAGTTGGTATCAGCTCTCATTTGACTCCTGGAGCTTATTATGGTACTACTGCGATGTCGGCGTCCGGCTCGAGAGGAGATCATGGAGAGACATCATCTTCTGCCTCACAGTATCAGGAGCAACTGCGTGCTCAAAGTCAGCTTATAGAGGATTTGCGTCAGGGGCAGGAGCAGATGCGTCAGCAGCATGATGAGGAGATGCGTCGATGGCAGGAGCAGATGCATCAGCAGTAGGATGAGGAGAGGCATCGATATGAGGAGCAACATCAGGAGCAGATGGAGTATATGCGTCGTCTGACTCATAGTTTAGGGATGAAGTTTCCTCCACCACCTCCTCCAGGTCCTCCAGATTATCCACCCCCCAGTGATTTTTTTACATGTAATAAACATTTGAGTTCGTAGTTTATTATCATATTAACAATTTACAATTCCTCTTTTGTATTGGCACGAATATTGCATGATTTAATTTGTTTTTATTTTTTGTAATATTTTATTACTTATTAGTATTATTTTTAATGTCTATTTATTTTAGTAATATTACTTTTAATATTTTATATTTATTGTTAATATTGAGAAGTTTATAATTTTGGAATTTTATTAATATTAATAATATTAATATTATTTTTTCATAAATATGTATGTTTATTTTAATAATAATAATATTATATTAATTTTTTATATTATTAATATTAGTATTATTATTATATAATATTATATTATTTATATTCATATTATTATTATTTTTTGATATTAATATTTCATAATTATATTATATATATTTTTTATTATTAATATTATAATAATATAATTTCTTTATATTATTAATATTAATATTATTATTATATACATAATTTAATAATAATAATATTATAATAATTTTTTATATTTTTAATATTAGTATTATTATATAATATTATATTATTTATATTCATATTATTATTATTTTATATTAATATTTCATAATTATATTTTATATATATTTTTATTTATATTATAGTAATAGATTTTTTTTTATATTATTAATATTATTATTTTTTTATATAATATTATACAATTTGTATTAATTATTTTATTTTTTTTATTTTTTTTAATATTTGCGACGAGAGTATTTGCGACAGTGTGTCCCGTCGTAAAATATTTTTTTACTATCCCATTTGTGACAGGAAGAATACTCGTCGTAAAAACTATATTTGCGATGGTCCGCCACAAATAACTACGTCACAAATATTTTTTAAATTTCCCATTTGCGACAAGTCAGAAACCCGTCGCAACTAATATATCTGCGATGGACCATCACAAATACCTTATTTATATATAAACGAAAAACAATTTGCGATGGGGGAAAAATACCGTCGCAAATACTATTTTTGCGACGGGACCACTGCAAAAACACCTATTTGTGACGCCGTTTTCGACAACGAGCGATTTGCGATGGAGCCCCGTCACAAATCGCCCGTCGCAAATATCCTGTTTTCCTGTAGTGAGTGATCATGGTCGTGAGTTTGAAAATCATGAGTTTGAATCTTATTTCTCAGACAATGGCTATAATCATAACTTTTCTGCCCCTAGAACACCTCAGCAGAATGGTGTAGTAGAAAGAAGAAACAGAACCTTTCAAGAGATTGAAAGAACTATGTTTAATGAGTATGACCTGCCAATTTACTTTTGGGCTGAATTTGTAAATACAACTTGTTATATTATTAATAGAGTCTTGATCAGACCTGTTCTTAAGAAGACCCCTATGAGCTATGGAATAATAGGAAACCTAAAGTTAGTTACTTCAGAGTCTTTGGTTGCAAAGTCTTTATTCTCAATACAAAAGATAATCTTGACAAGTTTGCATCCAAGAGTGATGAAGGAATTTTTCTCGGTTATTCTTTAACTAGAAAAGCCTATATAGTCTTTAATAAAAGAACCAAATGTGTGGAAGAATCTCTTCACATCAAGTTTGATGAAACTGATCCCCATGAACCCAAATCTTCCATTGAAAATCTTGAAGAATACTTGTCTGTGCTGGACCTTAATGATAAAATCAATGAACCTGTTGTAAAGACATCTAATTCTAGAAACTTTCCAGAACCTGCTTCTGTTGAACCAGAACCTACAGATGAACCTGAAATTTCTAGTCCCACCTTTACTAGATCAACTAGGATTTTATAGAATCATCCTTTAGATGCTGTTGTTGGTAATCTTGATATAGGGACACAGACTAGATCTTCTCTAAGAAATCAGGTTGAACATCAAGCCTTTATTTCACACTTGAACCAAAAAATTTCAATGATGCAATCAATGATGAATTTTGGTTAATGGCTATGCAAGAAGAATTAAATCAATTTGAAAGAAACAAAGTCTGGGAATTAGTTGAAAGACTTAAGGAAACTTTAACCATAGACACTAAATGGGTTTTTAGAAACAAAGTTCATGAGTCTAGAAACATAGTTAGAAACAAAGCAAGGTTAGTTGCACAAGGGTATAGTCAAAAGGAAGGAATATACTATGAGGAAAACTTTTCTCTTGTAGCTAGATTAGAAGCCATTAGGATTCTACTTGCCTATACTACTCATCTGAATTTCAAGTTATATCAAATATATGTTAAAAGTGCTTTTCTAAATGGTTTTATAATTGAAGATGTTTTTGTTAAAAAACCACCTGGATTTACTAATCCTCATTTTCCAAATCGAGTTTTTAAGCTATCTAAAGCTTTATATGGTTTGAAACAAGCTCCACGAGCTTGGTATGATAGACTTAGTATTTTTCTTATTTCAAAAGGTTTTACTAAAGGGATTGTGGACCCAACTCTTTTTATTAAAAGAATTTATAAAGATGTTTTGATAGTACAAATATATGTTGATGATATTATTTTTGGATCTTCTAAACATTCTTTATGTACTGACTTTTCAAAGAGTATTCAAAATTAATTTGAAATGAGTTTAATGGGAGAACTCAAATATTTTCTTGGATTTCAAGTTTTTCAAAATGAAAATGGTATTATTTTGAATCAAAGTAAATATGAAAAGGATATTTTAAAACGTTTTGGTTTGGATAGTATTAAGGAAAGTGATACACCTATGAGTACTGTTTGTAAGTTGGATGCTGATGAAACTGGAAAACCATTTGATCAAACCAATTACAGAGGTATGATTGGAAGTCTAATTTACCTTACTGCTAGTCAACCAGATATTATGTTTAGTGTGTGTATGTGTACAAGATTTCAAGCTAATCCAAAATAATATCATTTACTTATTGTTAAAAGAATTTTTAAATATCTTAAACATACTGGAAATTTAGGTTTGTTTTATCCAAAAGAACAATCTTTTGAATTAATGAGTTATTAAGATGCTGACTTTGCTAGTTGCAAGTTGGATAGAAAAAGAACATCTGGAACATGTCATTTATTGGGAAAATCCTTAGTATCTTGGTGTAGTAAGAAGTAGAATTCTGTTGCATTGTCTACTGCTGAAGCAGAGTATATAGCTGTTGGTAGTTGCTGTGCACAAATTCTGTGGATGAAACACACTCTTTTGGACTACGGATATCAATTTAGACATGTATCTATTAACTACGATAACACTAATGCAATTAACATTTCAAATAACCATGTATCTCACTCTAGGAGCAAACAAATTGATGTAAGGAACCACTTTTTAAAAGTTCATTACCAAAAAGGTGATATTACTCTTGAATTTATAGGTACTGAACATCAATTAACTGACATTTTCACCAAACCTTTAAGTTCGGATAGGCTAAGTTACATTAGACAATAGTTAGGAATGATATATCACTGTTAGAAACCTCACCGGTATGGACCTCACTGTTATACCTCACCATTATGGACCTCACTGATAGATAAACCTCACTGTTAGGAATTCTCACCGGTACATATTATCGATGGGTCACGCTGTTTTCAATGTTTTTAATCTTTAGCCACTAGAATCTGTATCGTTTATACTTTAATTATTATATTATCTATTTTAAAATTCCTAAATGATAAAACACAAGTCTTAACCTATCTCGATCCACCTCTAGCCCCTTACCTTCAAACCTCTCTCAAACCTTAGAACCCTAAGCCTCACAATTCAATGGAAAGAGTAAAGAGACCTTTAATCAGTGGAAAGGAAGATGAAACGAGTTCTAAGAGACTCAAAGGCGAGTCTAGTAGTGGAAGTGAAGTGAAGAAACCCGCAAATCCCTTGTTTAAAGGGAGATAATAGTTGAAAGGGATCTATGCACGGAATGTCTAATGTTAAGTGAATTGTTAGTTCTAGAAGTTCTAGAAGATCAGAAATGGATAGAATGATTCTCGAACAACAATGGTCCCTAATATCTAAAGCTGGTAAAAGATTTCTATGAGTATGTTCGGTTTGAAAAATCAGAAGTTGAGTATAGTATGGTATCTTTTGTGAATGTAAAGGAGATATATTTTTCTTCTATTGAGTGGGATGAATGCCTGAAGGTTCCACACGAAGGTGTTTTTGGATATTTCTCGAAATCAGTACCTCCTACCAGTAATATTTTTAAGTATGAAACTGCTTTGGAAGAGTTAACAGGAGATGACACTCTTAGAAAAGTAGTGGCTGCAGAAATGAATGGAGAGAACCAGCTGCTGTTTAAGTTCATTCAGCATGTTTTAATTCCAAGGAGAGGGGATTTTGAAAATCTTAAATACCAGGATATTTACTTGATGCATCTGTTGAGATATGGTGTTAAGATAAATTTGTGCAGGCTGTTAATGGTTAATATTAGGGACATTACCAGGCCAAAGTCAAAAACCAATGCCTTATTCTTTTCTAAGTTGATTTTGGTTATGATTAAAGTAAATAGAGTAGCTGAGTCTCAGGATGAGACAGTGGTGGTAAAGAATAACTTCTATATCACAAGCACAATATGTAAGTACATGAAGATTAATTGGAATCCATTGAAAAGAGAGTGGGTTACTGATGATAAGAAGTTATGTGATAAGTTTAATCCTGTGGATCATCCTTCAAGGCCTAAGGATGTGAGGGATCCATGTCTAGGACCTGATGAGGAGGAGCCACAGTATAGTGATGAATCAGAAGAGGAGGATTCCTATGCAGTAGATGGAGGAGATCCAGACTTGCCTCCTAGAACAACTCCTGAAATTATGTCACAAGAAAAGGAAGTTCAGCAAAGATCAGATTAGGAAGAGGCTGCTCGAGAGAATGAAGAAGAAGTTCATGCAAGTGAAGCATCTGTTTCTATCAGATTGATCCTTAGTCCACTGATTGGACACTCCTTAATTCCTGCTGAGGAATTTGATGAAGTTGATAGAAATGTACCTATTGCTAAGGAGCCTCCTTCTGTTGCAGAATTGAAGATGGTTGTGAAGGATTCTGATGAGGAAGACCAAGCAGCTGAGGGTGCTATCACTATACAAGAGAATTCACCAATTGAGGGGGAGCATCAAACTAGTCTTGGCACTGTTTCAGTGGAAAATGATATTGAAGACTGGGCAGAAGACCTAGGTTTTGGGGTTTGTGGATTAGATTACCCTGATTCAGATAATGAGGCATCCCTTCAGAGACCAAAAGTCAATTATGACATTTTGTCTGAGTTATTACCTGAATATGTGGTAAGAAAACATGATCTGGATAAGTTAAAGTCTGATCTTAAAGCCAGTTTTGTGGAAGAAGGAGAATGGAAGCTTCACTGGTGTCATCTATTCATACTGTGAATGACTCTATAGACATTATAGTATCTAAAAGAGCTCCTATTGTTGTTCCTACTAATATAATCACCAGGTATGATTTAGAATCTTTTAAGGCAGAAATGAAATAATTTTTAAATGCTTCTGTTTTTGAGATAAAGAATTGTTTTGTTGAGGAGCTGAGCATCTTGGAAAGATTTTTTGAACTCTCTCTTGGGTGTTGTGTGTCAACCTTTGTGGCTGAGATGGTGGATGGAATCACAACTTTCCAGAATTAGATGTCTAGCTTGGGAGAGGATGTTGAATTACTAAATAAAGAAGTTGTCTCTCTGGAATCCTATATGAGTTCTAAATCTCAAGCAGATAAGGATTTGGCCTATTTAAAAAGTGTTCTGATCCATATGGTTTCAGTTTTTGAGGGATTTAAGAAGTCAGTGGAGAATCATGTCAGTACTCAGGATTCTCTTGTAAAGAATCTTATCAATGGACTAACTAAGAGTTTCAAGGAAACTGTGGATTTTTCTATTGGTTCTCTTGGTTCCAAACCTTCAATAGATTTGGATAAAATTAGAGCTTTGATTAAGGAGGAGCTTGGTTCAACTTCAACTAATGGCTCTATGGACTCATCTTCCCTAAGTCAAGTTGTGTCTACCACTAGGGATATTGGAAAAATCGTTCAGAGTTTTATAAAGGAGGATACTACTTCTAAAAAGGAAGTCAAGGTCAAAGTGGATTATTATTTCCAAAGGGTTTAAACCAAGCATCATCTCAATAATCATTTCAAGCTTATGTTAGAAAACATGAAGCTACCACCAGTCAATCAAGCCTTCAGGGAACAAGTAATCAAACTCAGGGAGCTAACTACAACCTTGTATAAGTTTTTGGAAAACAAAGATGAATTTTTGTCTGCTATGGAGAGGGGAGGAGGAATCATTATGGATTTCAGAAATCTCTTATTTCCTTTATTTCATGTTGATGCACAACTAGTGATTATACCTCCAGATTTACCTACATCTACCTCTACTAATTATCTTGCTCAGATGACTCCAGCCCAAGCCATCCGCAACCTTACTCCTATGATCACTCAGAAATCTACATAGTACAGGCCAGGAATAGTTTCAGTAGCTTGGCCTCCTCTGATCATTTCTGGTGTTCCTAAGCCTCCACCTGACTCCCCACAGTCTGAGTCTACCTCAGATCCGAAAGGGAAATACCACGTGGACATTCAGAAGGTGTACTGATTGCTGGCTAAGACCTTTGATAGGAATCATTTGTATTTCCTTTGTATTACTTTTTTATTTCACTTGTACTCTTTGACCCACGACATATATCTATGGTCTTTTTTTTATCTATTTCTCATTTCCTCTGATACATTCTGTTCAACCTTCCTTTTTTCTAATCACAAAGGGGGAGAATATATATAAAAGGGAGAATATAAAAGGGAAAAATATGAATATATAAACTTCATGCTATAACTTTATGATACATTATTTTGTATGTTCCTCTAATACCTTTATATTTTATTTTTGATACTTTTAGTCTATAAATCTCTGATACATTATTGATTTTGTTGGTTTATAATACCATGAGTTGTGATTATCAAAATGGGGGAGATTATTGACCTCACCTGTTTTGATAATCCCAATCATGCTTTAATATGTTTTGATAATCTTGATGTGTGCTTATAATTCTATATATATATATATATGATGAATATCAAAATAATCGTTGGAATATTTCAATCAATGCTTATCTATGTTTAATCATACTTTGAGATAATTCTAACTCAATATGGATATGTTATGTATAAAACAGGTAAGTGTTAAGTCACTGATAAGAAAAGGTCACCGATATATAGAGCTACCGGTATGTATAAGTCCACTGGTAATCACATGTCACTGATAGATCTAGTCTACCGATACAGATGAGCTACTAGTATGAAGTCCACCAATACAATATCCACCGATACAGACAGTTACCGATAGAAGCAGAGCTATCGATAGAACAAGTTGACTGGTGTGCATAAGTCCACTGGTATGAACTTAATCACTGGTATAGAATGGAGCTACCGATATGCACAAGCTACCGATACAAAAGTCTACTGATACGAGTTGCCGTTATGCCAGAGCTACCGTTAGAGTAATTCTACCGGTATAATCAAGTCCACTGCTATGAAGTTCACTGATATAAAGAAGCTCACTACAAGTCAAGTATACCAATAGAAGTTTACTGATACAATGAGCCACTGACTGATACAAGGAGATACCGTTACAAGGATTAACAGCCACTGATACAAGCTCACTGTTATAAGGAGCTACTGATTGAAAACCAGTCACTATTTCCAGAAACTATATTTCTATTTTTTTTATTCAGCAACGATCATATTTTATGATTTTAATGCAATTAATGTTATTTAATGATAGTTGTTGGCATGTCAGGGAACCATACCTCGTACCTGTAAAAAGGTAATCATTCCCATTACCGGAGCTGAAAGCTATAAAAGGAAGGAAAAAATCCGTGAAAAATTAGTGCGAAATAAGGGATGAAGAGTGCTGAAAAGTGGTGCATACACATAGAAAATAAAGGCTACATCCATACTAGAAGAACACTGGACATACATGAATCCATTCATTCTAGAAGAGAACACAAGCCGCACCTTAGCCAAGGATAACTACAACGAGATCTTCATACACTCAAGATGATCAAACTGAACTTAAAGAAAATGACCCTTTGTTTTTCATAAAAAAACCAGAGAAGGACTTAGATGCATTCCTGATCAATAAAAAGAGTCCAGAGCTACACTTCAAATAATTATAGAATTCTAAAACTCATATATACTCTCTCAGTGATTCTTTTATTTAAATTTTGAGCAGTGTGCATACTATGTATATTTTATACACACACCGTCTCCTGTACTAAAGTGGAGGATTTCTAAATCCTCACACAAACCTTATATAACTCTCTTATATCCCACTGTGGATATTGGTATAGGTCAAGTAGGACCTGGACAGTCAGTGTGCTGTTGTTTTGTTTTCCCAAGAAGAACTGTGGTAGAGGTCTTAGTACCTAGACAGTCTCTATACTGTTGTTTACCCTAATCTAGGGTATGGATCAAAATTTATATAAATTGTTTGAGAGGAATAAGTCTCGGCTTGAGACTGAACCTCTTGTTTTAAAACTACTGTGCTTACTTATTTTGGTTTTAACCTATATTGAATATTCCACTACTAATTACTTTGAAATATAAAATTGTTTTAAAGTTACTTTGATAGTTAATCTAGAAAGTGTTTGCAACTATTATAAGTCTGTAGATTAGTTTCAAAAGATAATTTAATCTTCTGATTAAATTAACTGAGACCTAATCAATATTTATAGAACCTAATTGAACCCTTACAGTTTTAAAAATTCACTACAGTTTAACTTAGTTTTTAATTGGGGGATTTTAATAGAAATATTTTTAACAGAAATATTTAATTGGAACTCAATTCACCTCCCTCTTGAGTATCCACTCCGACCAACAAATGGTTTGTAAAGGATTTATCAAAGTTGGAATCACCCTTTCCTTCTCTTACTAGGTAGGGGGTTAGGTTCACATGGGATGGGAAATTTTTGGCCTCTTTTAATAATTTGAAATAATTTCTGACATCAGAACCTATTATAATCTTACCTGATCCTGGTAAGGGGTATGTGGTGCACTGTAATGATTCTAGTGCTGGTTTAGGTTGTGTGCTTATACAAGATGATCATGTGGTGGCATATGGATCTCTTTTGGTTTGAATACATGAGAAGAATTACCTTACTCATGATTTGGATCTTTCCAAAGTTATACATGCGCTTAAATGTTGGCAGGATTAGGTCAATGGGGAGAGATTCATAGTCTTTTATGACCACAAGATTTTGAAATATATATTTTTTCAGAAATACTTGAATTTCTGATAGATTCAGTGAGTATACTACCTTCAGAAATTCAATTTCTACATCACCTACACCCCAAATAATGGTAATGTAATTGTGGATTCTCTCAGCTAGAAAGTATCATCATTGACTGTCTTATAATCAAAGGAAGAGTGGAACTTGATTGGTATCTTTGCTTAGTTTCATCTACACACTCAGGATATCTTTTTCGGTATGGTTCTGACCAGTGTTTAGTTATCATCATCTCTCATGGAGTCTATTATGATGGTTCATTAGAAGAATGATGAATTTAGGGTAATTTAAGAAACACTTTATGGCAGGGAGACCATTTTTGGTTGGTATCTCCCTTTATATGGAATTCTCCACATTGGGGATCATTTTGGCATTCAAATATCTATGAGAAGTTTAGTTTTGTTTGACTATCATTATAATTCATGTGCTGTTCATTTTAGAA
This sequence comes from Viscum album, assembly GCA_963277665.1. NCBI lineage: Eukaryota > Viridiplantae > Streptophyta > Magnoliopsida > Santalales > Viscaceae > Viscum > Viscum album. The sequence continues at coordinate 1,826,251,688 of OY728119.1, read as the reverse complement.
CTATGAATATGTATTTTGACATGATATGATGATTATGGTTTCCAGGTATGAAGCATGACATTGAAAATTATGTGTCCCATTGTTACACTTTCTGACAGATAAAGGTAGAACATTTGAAACTTTTTGGTTTGCTCTAACATCTTCCATTGCCAGTTTGAAAATGGGACAAGGTGTCCATGGACATTGTTATTGGATAACTATAGACTCATCAAGGGAAGAATTATATCTGTGTGGTGAATGATTGGTTGATGAAATATGATCATTTCATTCTGATTAGATACACAAAAAAGGTTTAAGATATAAGTAACCTATATGTGCATAAGATTATGAGGTTACATGGGGTTACCTCTGCTATTGTTTCAGATAGGGATCCTAGGTTTACTTACAAATTCTGGAAGAGTCCCCAAGAGATGATGAGGACTCGGGTCAGGTTGAGTACAAATTATTATCCATATAAAAAGGGTCATATGGAGCATGCTATTCTGATTTTGGAGGATATGATTCATGCCTACATCTGGGATTTCAGTTGATCATGGGATATCCATCTAGGATTGGTCAAGTTTGTGTATAACAATAGTTACTATTCATCAATCAAAATGTATCCCTTTGATAATTTGTATGGTCACCCACGCAGATCACCTATTTTTTGTGAAAAGGTGGGAGAAACCTCTCATATAGTATCGAGTATCATTTAGGATAAGTCTATGTGGGTTCATGATATACGTTGGATCCTGGGTACAACATAGAGTCGGAAAAAATCATATGCATATCATCAATGCCATCCTTTATATTTTTCCTTTTCTTGAATGTTTCTTCTTGGTTGGGTTACCATCGGCTCGAGAAACATGGAAAGTTATCTCCAAGATATGTTGGACTATTTGAGATCACTAAGAGACTTGGGTAGGATGCGTATTGATTGGAATTACTGACACATTGATAGGAATCCATGATTTTTTCAATATATCTTAGCTCAATAAGTACCATCCTAATCCCTATCTTGTTTTGAGTTGGGAAGAGATTGAGTTAGATCTAGATGTTTTAGTTATAGAGAATCTAATGGATATCATTGATTCTCAGTTGAAAGTCTTTCTTGGGAATTATATCTCATTGGTTAGAGTATTATGGTGACATAGATTAGATATTCTCACGAGACTTGGGAGCATGAATCTTTACTGAGGGAGCAATGAACTCACCTCTTTTTGGATCACCTTTCTTCCACATGACTTCCTAGGGATAGAAATTACTCTGGTGGGGAGATTGTAACATTTAGGATTTTAAGGTACACTCTTTTAAGTGTTTAAGAGAGTTTTTTTGGGTTCAGAGGGCATAAGGATTATTTTGGGGAGTTTCTAATGGACTTGGGGTTTGGAATGGTTTTCTAGACAATTTTATGTTGTAAGTTTTGGCTTATAGCATAATCCCTTTGTTGGGAACCAGTTGTAAAATAGTTTAGGGAGTAAAATTATTTCAAGACATAAATCCATTTCTTATGCTGTAATTTGATTTTACAATATAAGACCCATTTCTACATCATAAATATGTCCCTCAGGGTAAAAATTAATCCATGTGGATGTGTTTTTCAGTGCGTGTGAGATATGGGGGATTTACGCCATGAATGAGTTGTTTACGCCATAAATCATTTGACCTAGTATGTTTTAATCATACTCAATGTATAATGTTTCTAATATTCATTGTGCAGTCAATATCTCTCAACCCTAGGGTTTCTAAAAATTATTTTGGGTGTATTTGTTCCTTATGAGTTCTCCCGTTCAACGTTCGATCTCCGTGGTGGTTGAATTGCATCTCTCTCAGTGAGTTACCTATCTGATTCTTTGATTCCATTGGTCACAACAGTGGTGCTGGGCTATGTTTAGAGGATCCATTTATCCCATGTTGATTCTCATTTGACTCTTTGAGATCTGTTAAGTGATCATATTACGGGGGCCGTTCCTTTGTTTTTTGTAGTGCGGTGAGTGTGTGTCCTTTGAGGTATGTTATGATCTTTCATCTCTATAGTCTATTTATTTTGTTGAATGTGATGTTGATATTTGGACATTGATTATAGGTCCTCCATTTGTATCTTTTTATTCCTTATGTGTTGGTTGATCCCATTGTGAGCATGTGTAGCCTGAGTTTGAGGTAGGTGGTTTTGTCTCTAGGCTTTGTTGAATGAATAGTGACTGATCCTATTTTTATAAATTGATTTATGAATAAATTGGCATGATTGTTTTGTGTGCGTAAATGGATTTGAAATAAAAGATGAGTTTTACCATGGTTTTGGGTAAATAAAAATTGGTGTTTTCAAAGCATTGAGAAATGGTGTTTCAAAGTAGGTTTGATAAAAGAAAAGGGTTGTTTGAAATTGATTGTTAAAATAATTTGTGAAATTGATTTGGGAAATGAAACACAGGGGAAGCCTTGAGTATATAGGTGGAAGGTGTAGCTTTGGGCCATCATCCATTTTATTATCAGGGGGTTCACTCATGGGGTGTTCCTATGCTCCCTATCCCCATTGTTTTAGAGACTTGATATTGACATCATTGGGGGGGTTTACTCATGAGGTGTTCCTCTTCTTCTTAAGCCTGTGTTCTAAGGACATGATTATGCACTAGTCATTAATTTTGGTACGAGTAATATGCTTTACAAACTTATTGTGATCCCTTTTCCTCTTTACCATTTTTATTTGGATTTGTATTATTCTGAATTTCATATACCTGCTTTGACTTTTATAAATGTTTATGTAAATTATTCTTTTAAACTATTTTTCCTAGCTTGTTTTGGAACTGTGGAAATGGGGGAATATTTACCATGATTTTGATATAAACTTCTTTACTTCTTATCATGCCATGTTTTCTTTAAAATGATCATATTTGGATTGTTTATATAGATACTCCATATAGAACACCTGGTTGGGATCCTACTGAGCCTTTTCATCTCACACCTTGTATATCCCTTTGGTGGTGTATAGACCTGGTTATATCTTTTGATGCAGGAAAAGGAAAGGCATCGTAGTGAGACAATGAGATTTCTTTCATCTCGGTAGGGATAGCTAGCAGTGAGATAGTGGGATGTTTCCCACAGTATCACATGGAGTAGTTAGTTTCTGATTTATTTGTCCTTTGCAGTTGAGCTTGTACTTTGGGTTGGTTTTGACTACTTTGAGTTGTATCACTTATGATATCTTCTTTCAGTTATGACATATATTACTTTTAGTTTCCTTCTACTATTTTCTTTCTGCTATGTATGTATATACCACGTATCTTGTTCATGTTGGGAGAAATCATTCACTATGGTTGTTTTTTGATGAATTATTACTAGTTTCCATCCCATAGGGATCAAGAACTCTCTTCGGGTATGTGGAAAATATGGCCAGTTTCCAGTTTGTGATGGTATCTCGAGTTGGTTCATTACAATACCAATATAAAAATCGGGACCTGTTGACAAAAAAAACTCCCTTCCTTAACATGTCCGTTGGATCTTGGCCTTCCTAGTGCCACCAGTTTCCCCACATACACATGGTCCCCTCCTCTAGATCCACCTATGTGCCCAAACGGGTCATCAGACTAATGAATGTCTCCACAGGGAAATATATTTTCTTTCAAGTGTTCTTTTTCCCCACTCACACACACCCTGAGAAACATCCTAGGAGTTCACCAATCCTAACCACTATTCTAGGACAAACATGATTAACTGTGGAGTTCTAAATAGGTAGGATCCCAAAAAGAAAGGTTTACCATATTAGCATGGGTAGTAACATTGAGTCTTTTAACCCTTTAAATTTTTGGGTTGTTAAATTTTCAACAATTGAAGTTATAGTATCAAGTTCTATCAAGATGGATAAATAATTCCCCAATCCTTATATATATATATATATAAATTAGGGGAGATTACAAACCATAAACAATAAAACCACTAAAGACCCATAGTCGGTCAATCCCCATCCTTACCCAGAAATAATGAAAAACAATCACCATACCTATTTTATAACATTTGAGTGGCTTGAAGACCCAACCAAATGTGGCTTGTAGGTCCTTGAAGGTGTGGCTCTAAGTCCTAAAGGACTATCCTGCATCATGTCATTTCACTAGTCTTATGCCTTACCACCCTTATCAGTAACCATCATACCATGTTACTAGTAAGAAAATAATAGGATAGATAAGTTCCATGTAAAAAGAAATGAGGAAAAATGGAATAAGGGAAAGATATAATTTTCCGCATATAATTGTGGAAAGAAAATATGATATTGTAAGATTACTAAAAATACTAAAAGAGTGGGGGGGGGAGGTGAATTATAGTTTTTAGAAATTTAAACTCACAATTTTCCTAAAACCATTAAGAAAGTATATCCGAAAAATATCAGTATTGATATAATTTATAACTAGAGTAAGAAATAGTTTATAGAAGACAAGATAAAATTTCTATAAAAAATGAAAAGTGGAATATTAAAAATTATAGAAATAGGTATAATAAATTAATACAAAATTTTATAAAAGATGTAAAAAATATTATATAATCATTCCTGATAAATATATTCACTTTAACCTCAAGTGATAATGAAGTCTTTGAACCTGAAGTTAGGTATTCATGATTTAGCCTATCGTATGGTCTGCCTTCCAATACTTAGAAGCCCTCAATCCATCAGATCAGACAAAGCTCTATCCCTATCCCTGATATCCCTCGATTAAACATATTGGACACACTCTGTCTCTCTATCCCTGAGATTCCTCAATCAAATAGAAGGGGAAACCAACAAATATAACAAAAAAACCATAAATAATTCACAATAAAACCTTACAAATTATGCTTTAAAGAGAATCTATAAAAGTTTCAAATGAAGTGTTCTTAGTAAAAAGATGTTACAACACTTAAACTATAAATTTAGATCATCAAGTTGAAAAATATTCTTCTTCCTTGAGGCTACAATCCCCTTTATAGGTTTTCTTCCAATAGTTAGATAATGTACTTCTCTAGATCAGTTACAACGACATCATAATTTTTTTCTTCACTCATTTATTCCAACACAATATCACTCCATCCGATGATAATTAGATGTATCACCATTACAATTATTTATAATATTCCATTTATTAGACTTTGTATACATCTGTTTTATGTGCTTTGCAGATGTATGTTTGATGTACTTGGTATTCATCCATCCGATATACTTGATCAACATCTATCTAATGGTATTCTTATTCTCCTTCTGGTAAAATTGATTACTTTATTATACTAATTTATAAATTTATAAATATAATTATTAATTATAAGGGAATATTTAAATATTGAATTGTGATTTTTATAAGTAAATTTAGAAAAAAGTATTTTGACTCAATAGAAACACCATTGGACTTTCTTAAAGGGAATGGGTGTTTTTGTCAAGTGTAGAGATAAATTCCATTAATAACATGAATGAAAAGGTAAAAGAGAATATAATAATGTATAATATTTCAACATTAAGAGTATGGGTAACTATTAAAACCAATGCCCCAAACATCAAGGAAATTTACCCCAGAAGAGGACAAGGGAGAAAGTTTGAGCTTATGCGATTACTACAATTGAGGTTGAAGTTCTGAATGATGTAATAACAAGTAATTTTATCTTAAACTCAAAGTTAGACAATGATTTATCTGATTTTTAATCTACACACTCTTTTACATATTACATATTTTCTAAGAACATTGAATCATCCCCTATCGCACTGAGAAATGAGTTAACAATCAAGATACCTAGTTTACATATTATTGTAATGAGGATATATCAGGTAGTATTTATTATATGCATAGATATTCCCTAGTGAAAAAATTGATCTTCATACCTATGATTTTCTTTGATGTAATCCTTGGTATGGATTGGCTCTCAAAGTATAATGCAAGAATTTATTACTGAGAGAAGGTGATTAAAATTTTCAAAGTGGGCATAGAATCCATTATTTTTATAGGGGAGACTTCATTATCCAATTCTTGTCTAAATACACCTCTCGTAGCTCACCTTAAAGAAATTATAGTAGAATAGGAAGAGAAAACACAACCTATTTATGGGAAAGAAAACCTAATAATTAAAGATATACCTATTGTGCAAGAATACATTAATGTATTTCTATAATAATTACTTGGACATCCACCTAAGCATGAAGTTGAGTTTTCCATTGAACTCATCTTAGATGTATAACCTATATTTAAGAATCCCTATAGAATGGAACTAATTAAATTGGTAGAGTTTAAGAAATAACTGCAAGAGTTGTGTGATAATGGATTCATACAATCTGGTGTTTCAACTTGGAGAGGCCCCTGTAATACCCCATGTGTACGAAAAAGTTTGAATTTCCAAGGGAAATCTAAGCGTTCGTTTAGTGGATGGTCCAAATTTTAAACCGGACCTCAAAATAAAATCCCAAGAGTTTGAGAACCTAAAATGGGTATTTATAAATGGGGAATTTGGATTAAGAAGTAACTAATAGCTCAAGGGAGTATTGAGGAAGGGTTGAGGTGGATGCTGCAAAATACAGTAGACCACCTACCAACCAGTGGTGTCTAGAAGTTGTAAAATCCACTGCCAGTATCCATCGGCCAGTTAGTGGCCTACACTTCTTCTCCAATGGTCTTTTTAAAGGGGAAAATTACAATATCCCCCCCTGTGTTTTTAGGGGAACCCCCATTTTCCCATTTGTTTGGTGCACATGACCCCCCGACATGCCTCTCATATTCTCCCTTCAACACCTCATGATTTTGGATGTGGTTTTTGGTGTTTCTTTGACATTTTTTGGCAAGTATTCAACTCTAGAAAACTCTATTCCTCTCATTTTTCCTCATTTCTAAATTTATAGTTCTTTATTTAGGTTTTTTGGTACCAATTCGATTGAAGCATGGCAGAATCAACCAAGTATCACGGGGATTTCGATTGGCTTGTATAGGGGACATCTTGAAATGAAATTTGTACATAGTCACATGTCATTTTGATAGTGGTAAGTCACAATTACAATTTTTTAAGGATTTTAATTTAAATTAAATTAATTTGGAATATGTAATGGTGATTCATGTTAGGAATTTACGTAATAATAGTGTCGAGAGTCCATTGGGGACCTCCCGCGGGTGTTTGTTCGAGTTTTTTTTGAGTGGCATGTGCCCGATGAGTAAATCAGAAATAATGCCCTCTTGGAGATAAGTGTTTAATTAATTTTAATTGTTTATAATTGATTTTTTGAGATTTTTTGGTGTGGTTTATGATCCGAAAGTGATAGCGAGGACCAACTAGGCATGTTTGGGGCTTGGAGATCCTAGACGGAAATTTATGGACTATGGAGTTAAATGAGGAAAAATTCCTTGTTGGTAGGTGGTCCCTAAATTTTCCCATAGTCTTACTTTAATTTTTAAGTGAATGTGATAACAGTTTCACCAATTTACCGAGTGATAACCATAGGAATTAATTACCTTTTTTAAATTTTAATCGGTTTTAGTTATCATCCTTATTCATTATTTTATCCTTATGGGAAGGTGGTTCCTAGTGGAATACCTTGGCATTGACCTTGACCTTGTAAAGTGTCTAGTTAAAGGGTGTTTTTCTGGGGAATGGTATTTTTAAAGTGGTACCTAGAAAATAGGGATTATGGAAGTGTAAATTTATTTGGTTTTGAATTGAAAATGTGGAAATTGTATTTTGGTTTGGTATTTTAATGGTAATGTGAGCTTGTAATGATGAAACATGTTTGGTATTTTTAGAAATTTTATTTTTGGGAAATATAATTTGAAATAGAAATTAGAAATGAAACTTGAGATGATATTTCAAAATTGGTAAATTGGATTAGTTTTTGAAATGAAAAAATTGAAATGGTATTGAAGACATGTGTTAGGTATTTTGGTATTGGTATTTGAAAAGGGTATTTGAAATGTTATTTAGAATGGTATTTTATAAGGATAATTGAGAATGGTTTTTGAAATGGTTTTGGGTAATAAGAATTAGAAATTTATTTTGGAACTGAAATATTAAATGATCCATTATGCCTTATATTTGTTCCTTATTATTTTGATAGTTAATCCTAGTGTGAAAATGATACTCAGGTGTATGCAATTTTGATGGTTAAGCTCAGGGTGAACAAAAACCCCAAGTCGATATAGTTGTGATGGTTAAGCCTGGGGGTAATCACAATCCCCAGTTGGATGTAATTGTGATGGTTAAGCCTGGGGTGAACATGACCCCTAGGTAAGATTGGTAATAATTGATGTAATTAGGGTGAACCCGATCCCAAGTGGATTTGTTTGACTGAGGATGGGTATATTATACCTAGAAGGAGATGGGTTGAAACATTCATCATGACGTTCTTAGAGACACCCTAATTCTGTTTGAAGTAGGTATGTACCATTACCGAGGTGAATCTGACTCAAAGTTTGGTGTTTGATTTATAATTTTAATTTTAAATGTTTTAATGGTTGTAATTATAATAGTTAAGCTTGAGGATTATTTCATGAACTTGTATAGACTGGTTTTATTTAGGGACGATATTGGTGGTGGACTACTAAGTTATAATCACACCCTACTCATCCCACCATGGAACTTGGGTACCCGAGCAGACACCATTCTCGTTTATAGGTCTAGGTTATGGGAAATACCCATAGTTGATGATTTTTGTTTGAAATCCTAGGTTGATTTGGATGATAAGACTAGGAAATACTCTAGAACAATTTGGAATGGGTTATTATCCCCAATTTATTTTATTCCTTTTTATACTTCTTGTGTATGATCTAACCATGGTGGATTTGGTTTATTTTGTATGGTATATTCAATTTTTATTTCATGCAATATTTTATTTATTTTATAGTCACTTTCCCTGGTTGTAATGTTCATATGGATTTTTTATATGATTCATCTCACTTAATATTATATTTCACACTATGATAAATAGGGAATAGTCTCCCTACAGTAACCTCTTAGGCCCTAATTGTGAGTTGGAAGCCTTTGGCATATGGTGAGGCATGCCTGAGGTCACGTGGTGGTCCTATCTAGTTACTGTTTAGAGTGATTTAGGCTGAGATGTTACAAAGTGGTATCAGAGAAGTCTTTATCTTTTGTCTTACTATTTGGGTATGGTTGATAGGAGACTAGTATCTTATCAGATATTTGTAATGAGCTCATGCCTATGTGTTGAATCCCCACATTGTAAGGGATCAATTCAAAAATGGTACTATTGAGTTTCTGGTGAAACCATGGTTATGCATTGGATCCTTCCTAATGGAATCACCCTGAGTAATTTTGTTTTGTTTCAAAGGGAAGATTCGTTCGGATTCTTCAACATGTTTTCATTGATGTCATTTTGACATGATAATCACTGTGGACCCTAGGTGAATGGGTCAAGGGATGATAGAGCATGGGTAGGCAGTCCTAAACTTGGAACAATGATCGAGATGATAGGTGGTTGTGCAGCTAAACCTGACTCATAATAGATGTCGATATTGTTGGATGAAATCATTGAGGATGCCTTGAGTTTGATAAAACTGATGTTCTAGGAAGCATGTTCATATGTTTGAATGGGTAATTGAGCCCAGTACTGGTAATTAATGACTCATGGGATCATGATTTAGGTTTGTTAAATTAAAATTAAAAAATGAGTGACCTTAGAGTTTTTATGGGATCGATGTGGAAGACACATGCAGGAGATGCGTGGTGTTTTTTTTGGGTCAAGTGATCATGTGGATTGAGAGTAAGCACATGTTGTTTGTTAGTGAGATCAAGGTGATACACGTTGACTGTGTGTTGTTCCTATTGAGTTTTGGATTAGTAAAATAGTTTTTCTATGTTCTTTTGATAAGTTTTATAGTTTTTGGAGGATCTTGAGTGGGATGATGGTAGTAGTGCTTCTAGGAAAATTAGCTCACCATTGCTTGGAAGAGATTCATGGGGATATGGTGTGTTTTGGTTAATGAGTCCCACTAAAAGCGATGTGACTAGTTTTTTATGGTATTTTTGGGTATGATGACTCATAGATTAGTGATAATGTATAATGTATCTCTTTGGTAGTGGGGATATCAAGGATGACAACAAGGTTGGATTGGGAACCGTAACACGGTCAACCTCGGATGAACCTGGTTAGAGTGTGATAGAGATAACATTATCATCATTTTTAATATGTTTTTAAATGATTTAATCCCTAAAAATTTATCAATCTGATATATTAGCATCAATTTGGGATTTATAGTGTGTTTTGGGCTAAAATGTGAAAATTGATTAATTCTGGAAATTAAGAAATATTTTAATCACTTTGGTAATTCAAGTACAACTTTCATAATATCGATCCAATTTATTTGATTATTTTTTAGGATCCCTTGATTTATGTGATTCAACTTTGGCCTATAGACTAGGAGCTAATCTAGCCATCTAAGGGCCCTAAAAAATCAACCAAGTTGGAAAACCATTCTCAATGACCGTGTGGACCCCACCTCAGTAAATTAAGCATAAACCGGTCTACACGAATCCAATTAAGGTTATTCCACATGGAATTGAAAGATAATTCAAATTTGTGTTTTAATGTTGAATATCACAGAGATTTGACTTGTAGTTATTGGATTCCAAAATTTGGAGTAAGATTTAGGAAATTCAAAGATTCTATCTTTGATCAGAGTGAAAAACATGAAAGAGACCATTGATCCCTTCTTTATAAATATATCATTATCACTCAGTAGTTTATAATGTTAATAATTTCTAGGATCTTTGGAAATGGTAGCTTCAAAATAGTGGATCTGTTTTCACTGGACGTTTGGGATCCATTCGAGGGGATCCTGGACTCGGTGAGGAATTTCCTCCCGCCGATCGTGAGCAAGGTGTCGATGATGGTGGACACAAGGATTGATTGTAAGGAGACACAAGAGGTGAATGGATTCAAGCCATAACTTTTGGGGTTGAAGGAGGAGGTTAAGGTAGAGGTTGAATAGGGTAGGATCCTACAGATCAGTGGGGAGAGGATCCGTGAGAAGGACGAGAAGAATGAAAAGTGGTGCAGGGTGGAGCGGAGCACGGGGAGGTTCCTTTGGCAGTTTAGGATACCGAATAATGAGAAGGAGGGGGATGTAAAGGTATTGATGGAGAATGGGGTTCTAATGATTACAGGGCTGAAGGCGGAGGTGAATAATTGGGATGTGAAGGTCATTGAAATATCCCACTAATATAACTAGTTTTGTCTTATTCGTATATGATTATCTGGTATATTTATGCGTGATTTGTTCATCCATGTGAAGTGGACTATGTGCCTACATTTTCTACCTTATCTCTTTGTTCATATTAGTTTGAATATAATCTATTATTGTATGAAAAAATAAAGAATATGATGATTATTGCAAATATTCTTCCTAGATAGAAATTTTTTTGGAATTAATGGGCCATATCTTTTACTACACAAGGCAGATCAAACTGAAATTTTGGGGTGAAATGTAAAAGATATTTTTGAACAACTTTAAAATAAAAAACTTCCCAAAATTAGGTCATTAAATTGGCCTAACATGATCAAAATTTCAGTGGAAAGAATCTACATGAGATCTTAAAGTGATATTTGGAAGGTCTTGAATTTGAAGACCAAAGGATGACACCCCTTGGCCTATAAAAGGAGGAGTTAACCCATGATTATGAGATAATTATACACCCCCAGTATATTGGAGGAAAATGAACATTCTGAAAATTTAGGATTTCATTCTTATTTTCTTTTTTATTTTCAATTCCCTTTGTCATGTAACACATATGCATATTTTTAATTCAAGTGTTTCCACATTATTCCATATCTATTTATATTCCATACCTAATCTAATTTTTCTTTATTCTGTATTCTAATATGATCTCTTTTCACTTTTCAATGTCATGTGGATAACCCTAGGCTTGGCCCTAGGGGAGGTTTCTTAGCATTTTTTATTATTGTTCTTCAATTCAATATGTTTTTAATCTATTTGTGGTGGATGCGAGAATATTGCATGGGTGTGACGGTTTTCCACCACGACACTATTTAAAAATATATTTATTTCCTTTGATTCATTATTTTTACCTATTTTATCTCCTGAAAACCTTTTATATGGTGGATTTGGGGTTGCCTTAAGGGATGAAACGACATATGGTGGAGTCAGGTCTTTTAGGAATAAAATTCTCGATTGTGGTGTTATCCTATTTGACTATTAGAGGAGGTGTGGTTTAGTGCAACACATACATGATAAAATTAAACACTCAATAAATTAAAGGAGATTAATTCATTAATTAGGTTTCATAAAATTAATTTTAAAATTGAATTTAAATAAAAAATAAATAATGAATAAACCCACGTTATCCAAACCTAGGACCAAGTTATTTCTTACCTAATTTAATTCTATATGCATCTTATTATTTATTTAGATTTAAAATTTTCATTGAATTATTTTAATTCTATATTTAAAAAAACCAAAACCATTTTTTTCAATAAATAATAAAAAAACAAAAAAGATTTAGATTAGTTGAATTAGAAATTAGTGATTGAACCAACTACGATGATCCTCAAGTGAGACAACCCTAGTCATCCTCTATGCTTCATTAGAAAATTAATTTTTTTCCACACCCTACAACAAGAATGCATCAAATCTAACGCCATTTTCAAGGAGATAAATAGTTATTTCTATTACTTTTTCTAAATTCACAATTTTTATAAATATTTTTATTTGTTTTATTTATCTAAAAAAACTAAAAAAAAAATATTTCCATAATGTATTAAAATTTAGATTATTATGCATGGTTAGATTACTCACAAGTGAAATAGAAGCAACAAAAACAATAAGAAGAAGAAGATCATAATAGAGCTCTTGTGTAAGAACTTATAGAAAGAATAAAAAAATTGATGAGAAAATCTGAAAGAGCGTTTGAATATGTTCATGCATTAATGGAGAAACCCGAACATGAGCCAGAGAAATAACCCGAGGTAGTGGTGAAAGAAGTTCCGCCACTAATATTTGAAATTGAAGAACTTGAGGGTGTAAAAGTGGATGTTATATAAGATCACTTACACCTATCTCAACCATTCCTAGAGGAGATAAAAGAAAGATCATTTTTTTTGATTTACAAGAGGGTGATCATGTGAATTTGGATAAATTTTGGATTAAATGGGTATAAATTGGAATGAAACATGATTTCCTCATTCCTGAAAAAGTAGAAGAGCCACCACCATTAAAAATCTCTCTATCCTTAAAAGAAGAAGAACCCACCCAAGTGGTGGAATTTGAAGAAATACTAGAGGATCCTAACTACCTACCTCTATCCATTGAATATAGACTCTAAGAGGCACTTTAAATTGAAGATGAGATTCAAGTCAAACCAATTTTGGGAGTTGAACCTTTTATGAACTCTTTATCTTCCAATTTCATTGAAATTGATTTGAGTATCACTCCCCACTATTTTGATTTTATGGATTTTGATGACTCACATTTTTTCCATGGAGGAAGATGGTGAAATAAACATGCACCTGTTGAGAAACATATAGAGCTCCCTGACTTTTTTGAAAATGAATTTGAGGAGGCTGATAAGGAAGTCCATATAGATAAGCTCGAGGAAACCAAGATAGATGATTTTCACACTGAAAATGGGAATTATAATTTATATTCTTCATGTTTAAATTCTGTCGAATTAAAAATACATTCTAACCCTACTCTTGAAATTTCAATTCATGCAGTCCCTATTAATCCATCACTAGAAAAAGAATCCATCACACAAGTAGAAACTGAAAAATATGATTATTCTTACTTAATACTACCCCTCCATTAAAGATATACTTAACTATGAAGGGTATTGTTCTGGTATACTCTATCCATGGATCATTACTCACCCGAAATGAAGAAATAGAAGTTGGTAAAATCCACATGTGGTGGTTCTAATATATGAAGATCCACCCACCATCAAACTATAGATAATAACTGATACTACCCTCTAGAGTCAGTAAAAATTTAGGGCCCACTTGTGGTATTATTCCACAATTTATCTTTAAATACTTTTTATTAATTTAGATTTCAATTTACCTTTTTAAATTAGTCCAACATGCAGCTCACTCCCTCCTATATTTTTTGAGCTTAAACGACATGATCCTTGTGATTTATTAAGTAATTATATTTTTTAGGTTTCTTATGGAAGAATGAAGCCTCAAATATCTAAGTATAAATAAGGAATAATCTTTATTTCAAAAGGTATTTCACTTTTATAGTTTGTCTTTAAAACTCTCTACATTTTTGTCCCAATGTTTTTTAAGCCTTAAACTGAAAATGTATGCCCACACTTGAATTAATGCTTTACTTGACTAATCTAGGAGAGATGAGTTTCTAAGGAATCATGTGATTCTATATTTTATATTACAATGTCAATAAAATTGAATGATTAAAATGGAGAATTGGATAATTAAAGTGAAGCATGGATATTAAAATGAAGTCTCATGATTTGAGGAAATTAGTTGATTCATGTAAATGAAATTTCCCCATCATTTTTCATGATTTCAATTTCTAAAATTTATGTCAATTGATTTTTTATTATTAATCATTGTTTTTTTGATTGTCCCAAATAATATTACCATTCCCAAGAGGTTTTTTAGACCAAGTAAATTCTATTTATTCTTGAGAACAATTCTTGAGTGATATTGGGATATATCACTAACCAGAAATTGTATTTGAACTTTTCAAAGCTATGAATATGCAAAAAAATATTTAAAATTATTGAGGAAAACTTTGGTAAACAACTTATACTTAAAAGACCATCTTTACATAAATCCTACCCCATAGAAACCATGGATTACCTTCTTAGGGATGAGCCATGTTTTAATCCATTTTTATCCATTACTACCCTCCTATTATTATTTGTATGATATTTTAAAGTTTAAGTGTGGGGGTGAAGGGAGTTATGGTGGAAGGTATGATTTACTTTATAAGCAAAAAGTGTGGGGGTGCTTATTGTAGGAACTTATGGTTGTTTATTCTTTCATGATACTTCATTATCTGTCCCTCTTGAATTAGAAAAATGGAAAATTAAAAGAAGAACCAAAAAAATGAGAAAAATGGGTTGTGATTTGGGAAAACCAAAAATCACCATTATTAAACCTATGGTTTTTATCATACGTGGTTAGGTGGTGGATATGAGGTTTATTATAATCATAATTTAAGAAAAAAATTAAAAAAATAAAATAAAAATTTTCTTTCAAAAAAAAAAGAAAAAATATAAAAGTTGATAAAAATTAAAGAAGGTGCGAATCATTTATTATGAATTAATTATTCATGACCTTTCCTTTGAGTTTTGGGGAAATGAGAGTTGCTAATTTGAAAGGGAGAATTTTATTACAATTTTGTTTTTTATATCATGTATTGTAATTAAGAGATAAACCTTCTCCTTGAGACTTAGTTTTCAAACATCAAATCCTACCAACCTTAAGTATTAGAGTCATTTGAACCTTTATTGTAAGTCCCCATGATTTTATGTTCCTTTTGTCTTTACAAAGTGGAGAAAGTATTTCCATTAGAAAAATATGGATAAGGATCATTTATCAGGATATGATAATATCTATACATAAAATATATCATGAGTAATGAGATAAAAGATTAAAAAATGAGGTAGATCATGATTTAGCATGTTTAATAATAATAATTTGAGGAGCATGAATGGATAAAATGGGAAGTTCCGTCATTTTTCAAAAAGGAAAAGTAAAATACATGAATTTAATATTTATTTGAAATATGGTAAATTGAATTTATATTTTATGTGATGTTTAATAATTTGATTTTACATTGAAAATTGTTTGATTTTATTGCTTTTAAATTTGAATATTGGTAACATTGGTGTCCTCTAATTTTCAATGTTGAGATTTTATTCTTGAGGATAAGAATAGTTTAAGTGTGTGGGAATTGATAAAATTTAATATTATAATAATTTTTAACATTTTTTTAAATTATTCAATCCCCAAAAATTTATCAATTTGAGTTATTTGTATCAATTTTGGATTTATAGTGTGTTTGGGGATAAAATGTGAAAATTGCTTAATTTTGAAAATTTAGACAGATTTTAATCACTTTGGTAATTCGAGCAT
Organism: Viscum album; assembly: GCA_963277665.1. NCBI lineage: Eukaryota > Viridiplantae > Streptophyta > Magnoliopsida > Santalales > Viscaceae > Viscum > Viscum album. Next base: position 1,826,235,640 of record OY728119.1, on the reverse strand, counting down.
AACTTTTATCATACCAGTCAAATTGATTTTATTATTTTTTTAGAATTACTTGATTTATGGGATTCAACTTTGGATTCTGGACCGAAAGTTAATTTGACCATATAAGGGCCCAAAAAAGTCAATCAAGTTGGAAAATCATTATGGATGACTACATTGACCCCACCTCACTAAATTAAGTATAAATAGGTATAAATGACTAAAATTAAGGTGATTCCTCTTGGAATTAAAATATAATTAAAATAAGTGTTTTAATGTTGAATATAATGTATATTTGACTTCATTAATGTAGTTATTGGATGCTCAACTCTGGAGGAATATTTAGGAAACTCAAAGATTCTGCCTTTCCAGAATAAAGTTTCAGAATTAATGGGAAATATATTTTACTAAACAAGGAGGATAAAGCTGAAATTTTTTGTATGAAACGTAAAATATATTTTTAACAACTTTAAAGTAGAAAAATTCCCAAAATTTGGTCATTAAATTGTCCTACCATGATCAAATGTTTGGTGGATATAATTTGTAGGAGATCTTAAAGGAAGATTTGGAAGATCTTGAATTTTAATAGTGAAGGGTGACACCCCCTTGGACTACATAAGGAGGCGTTCACCCATGATGAAGATATAATTACACACCCTAAATAGATTATAGGCCAATGGACATGCTGTAACTTTAGGATTTCAATTTTCTTTTCCTTTTATTTTCAATTCCTTTTGTTATGTAACACATATGAATATTTGTAATTCAAGTGTTTCCATATTATTTAATATCTCTTTATCTTCCATCCCTAATCTATTTTTTCTCTATTCTATCTTCCTCCATGATCTATTTTCACTTTTAAATGGAAAGTGACTAACTCGAGGCTTGTCCTTAGTGGGGGTTTCACAATGTTCTTTATTATTTTTCTTTAATTCAACATGTTTTTAATCTATTTGCGGTGGATGTGAGAAGAATGCACAAGTGTGGTAGTTATCCACCATGGAACTATTTCCAAATTCATTCATTTACTTTTATTCAATATTTTTTCCTTCCCCTATCTTAGGAAAACCCTTCATACAGTGGAGTTGGGGTTACCTTAAGGGATGAAACGACATACGATGGAGCTGATTATTTTAGGAATAACATTTTTGGTTGAGGTGTTATCCTATTTGACTATTGGAGGAGGTGTGTCTGGTGCACCAAAGGCATGCTAAAATCACACACTTAATAAATATAATTAAATTAATTCATTAATTATATTTTATAAAATGAATTATCAAATTGAATTTAAACAACAAATAAATAATGAATGAACCCACGTTATGCAAGCCTATGACCAAATTCTTTCTTCCCTAATTTCATTCTATTTGTATCTATATCTAAATGTCGATTTAAAGTTTTCATTTCATTATTTTAATTCCACATTTAAAAAAAACAAAAACATTGTTTTAAATAAATAATAAGAAACACAAAAAGAGTTAGATTAGAAAAATTATACATTAGTGATTGAACCGACTATGATGATCTTCAAATGAGATGATCCTGGTCAGCCTATATACTGTATTAGGAAAATAAATTTCTTTTGTCACGCCCTATAATAGGTACACAATAGAGTTTCATGTGTTAGTATAGTGTGTTGAGAATGGTTTGGGATGAGTGACTTGTATAGGATTAAGATAGATCTTGTTAGCTTTTTCTCGACCAACAATATAAGTGAAGGTATATAGTGGGGAGTTCACCACCAACCATCAGAGGAAAATCCCTTATTATAGATTGAATATCAGTGAATGTCATGGGTTCCATTCTCAAAAGGTTTGAATGGGTGGTTGATGTTGTTTTTACTACCACTCAAGTGAGAGTGGGATGACCATGTCCAATATTTGAGTTTAGCAATGAATGGAGTATGGGTCGAAGCAGTTGGTAGTTACTCACGTGAAGTGACGATAATGAAACTCCTATGATGGGAGTGATATATCGATCATGAGAATGAGAAACTTATATTGGAAGGTTCGTGAGTGTGTGGAATTGATTGTGGAGCAGTTGTAGTAGAGTTGAGATTCTAGTGTGTAGAAAATTAGATACGTTACTAGATTCCTCAATAAATTTAAAATAGGAAATTAGATGTGACGATGAATCAAGATCAGGCATTATCTTCAGACTTGAGGAGAAATTAAAGTGATCTGAGGGTGCTTGAATTGGGGGTATATCAGTGTGTGCGATATGACATGATGATGGTTTTGGAAAGTTAAGGATCCAACTATGGAACCTCATCAGGAGTTGGGTGTGGACACTCCAGCGAGCATTTTCAAGTGCTAATAGGATTCCTATGGGCATAAATACATCATAATCAGGTAAGTTGGGAGGACATTGACAATTGGGGATGAGTATTTTCAAGAAAAGTTGGTTGGGGATAGATCTATTTTCATTACCATATGGAATTAGATGTGGTAATTTGTAAACCACATTCATAATTTCATTTAGGATATGGTGGATGTGATTTGGGAAATTAACCATGCTTTTTAAGGAAAAGATATTAAATTTATTTCTTATCATGGAACACACATATGTGTTCATACCATTTTTAAATTTAGTAATGAGGATATTTAATAAAGTTTAAACAAAATTATCATGTATGTTTATGTGTGGGGAGTTGGAAATTAGACCAAGCGCATCAACAAGATGTAGGAGTAGTGTTTCAATAAGAAATTCTGACATCAGAGGCTCCAAACCATCAAAATGGGTGGTTGTAAGCTAAATATTATGGCAGGGATCACTATAAGCATGTTGGGTGTTTAAATTATAATACCATTGGGTTTTTAGGGAATATGGGATCAGGTAAGTTCCATCTCAGTGTTTTAGTTTTGATAGTAGGTGTTGGGTTGGGATTTAGTAGTCTGGGAACCTTAAATTAGAGGTTGTTCCTTGGGCGTACTTTAATAATTTATGAATGGAATGAGGAATTATTTATTTTTTGGTGATCAAAATAGGTTGGGAGATATGTATTAAATACCACCAAGACTTCTCAAGGATGATAAGTGTTATGGTGAGGGATTTTGTAATACCTTATGTGTACAAATGAGTTTGAATTTCTTAAGGAAATATGATATTTTATTTAGTGGTTGGGATGGATTTTGAATCAGACCTCATAATGAAATTATAAGAGTTACATAACCTCAAATTGGTGTTTTTGTATGGTTAATAGGGATCAGGATGTATCCTAGAGCTTAAGGTAATGTTGAGGAAGGTCCAGGGTGGCTTTTGCAAAATAAAGAAAACCATTGGCCAACTGATGGGAACCACCAGCTTACTGGTGGGATTTTTAAAGAAGGTAAATCAAAATATTTCTCCCTTAGGGTTTTTAGAGGTAAACCCCCCTCTTTCCCTTTTGTTTGGTAAACTTGACCCCAACAACCATCTCCCCTTCTCCCTTCAACACCCCATGATTTTGGGTGTGTTTTTTTCGTGTTTCTTCAACATTTTGAGGTATGGATTCAACTACATCAACCTCCATTCCTCTCTTTCTTCCTCCTCTATAAATTTATATTTATTCATTTAGAATTTTTGGAACCGATTCCACCAAATCATGGTGGAATACACCAATTATCATGCGGCTTCTGCTTGGTCTGCTTAGGGGAAATCTCGAGAAGACATCTTCATATCTTCACACACTATTTTATAGAGGTTAGTCACACTTCAAAATTTATTAAGAATTTTAATTTAAATTAAATTAATCTGGTGTATGTAATTGTGATTCATATTAGGGATTTACCTAAGAATTATGTTAGGATTCTACTGGGTACCTCTTGCAGGTGGTTGTTTGTGGTTTTATTGAGAAATGTGTTCCTAGTGAGTTAATAAATAATTATTAACTCTTGTATATAAGTGTTAAATTAATTATATTTTTTTATAATTAATTTTTTGAGATTATGTGGTGTGGGTTAGGATCCAGATGTGCAGATGAGGACTGGTTGGGCTTGTTTGGGGCTTAGAGTTCATAGGAGGAAATTTCTATCCTATGGAATAATATGCAAAAATCTTCCTTATGATAAGATAGTACTTAAATTTTCTCATAATCTTACTTCATTTTCTAAGTTCATGTGATAGAAGTTTCATTGGTTTATTGAGTGATTACCATAGAAATCAATTAAGTGTTTTAAATTGGAATTGGTTTTATTTATCATCCTATGTCATTCTTTGAGCCTTATGGGAAGGTGGTTCTTAGTGGAACACCTTGGCATTGAACATGATGTTGAAAAGTGTCATATTAAATGGTGTTTTTCTTAGAAATGGTATTTTGAAATTAATACCTATAAAATGGTGATTTTAAAATGTCAAATTCATTTGGTTTCAAAATAAAAATATGAAAACAATATTTTTATTTGGTTTTGAAACAGAAATTTGAACTTATATTGATGAAACACGTTTGGTATTGTTGAAAATGGTATTTTTGGGAAAATGGATTTCAAAATGGAAATTATAAATGGTACTTGAAAAAATATTTCATAATTGGTAAATTGGATTGGTTTTTGAAATGAAAAAGATGAAATGGTATTGAAGAAATGTGTTGGGTATTTTGGAATTGGTATTTGAAAAATTTATTTGAGATTTTATTTGTATAATTATTTTAGAAATGGATTTTGTAATGGGTTTTGAAATGGTTTTGTGTAATGGGAATTGGAAATTCATAACTGAACTATTAAATGATTCATCATGCCTTGTATTTGTTCCTTATGGTTTTGATAGTTAATCCTAAGGTGAACATGGACTCTGTGTGGACACATTTTTAATGGTTAATCCCATGGAGAACATGGACCCTAGGTGTATGTGATTGTGATGGTTAATCCTAGGGCGAACATGAACTCTGGGTGGAAGCAATTGTGATAGTTAAGACAAGGGTGAACACGACACCTGGGTGGACTTGGTTGTGATTGGTGGAATCAGGGTGAACCTGACCCCCTTGAGTGGATTTTTTATATAGGTATGGGTATATTACCCCTGATAGGATATGGGTTAGCAAAATCATCACAACATCCTCAAAGAAACCTCGACACTGGCCGTGAGGTTAATCACCCAGATTCAGTGTTTGTTTTATGATTTTAATTTTAAATGTTTTAATAGTTGTAATTATAACTGTTTAGATTGATAACTACTGAATGAACTTTTATATATTTGTTTTATTTAGGGATTCCATTATTGTTGGACTATTGAGTTATACTCACCCCCTTTTTGGTCCATCATGAAACTTGGTACCCGATAAGACACCATTCTTGGTTGCATATCTAGGTTCAGGGAAAGGTCTATTGTTAATGATTGTTGTTTTTATTCCTAGGATGAGTCAGATGATGGAAGTGTGATTGAATTGGGACTAGTCAGGAATGGTTCTTCTAGCCTCTATTTATTTTATTCCTTTTTGTACTTCTTGTGTATGATCTTCCCATAGGGGATCTAATTTTTTATGTATGGAGCATTCATATGTTATCACATGTGATGTTGTACTTATTTTGTTGGCACTTTACCAGGTTGTAATTTCTATATAGATTTTTTATTTTATTTATATTAATTAATATTATATTTTATACTCTGAGAATAAGGGAATAATATCCCCATGGTAACCTCTCAAGACCTCACTGCTTGTCGAAAAACTTTAGTGTATGGGTAGGCGTGCCTGAGGTCATGTGATAGTCCTATATGGTTACTATTTAGAGTGAGATGAGTCGATACGCTACACCCTTATTCTATTTTTTTTTTTAAAAAGTATGGTTCTATAAGGATGTTTATATATTATAGGTAAATAAATTCCATTACAATAAAAAATAAGTATCATTCTCCACACATGGATGAATTATTTGATCAACTTCAAGGGGATCGATTATTTTCAAAGATCAATCTTTATTTTAGTTATCATAAATTAAGTGTGATGAAGGTTAATATACCAAATGTGTAATTTCATACATGATATATATATTATGAGTTTATAGTAATACCCATTCACTACACCAAAATCATATTTTAATGATAGTTTTTTTTGCAGCGATTTAGAAAAAAGCTGCTAAATAAAATTTGAACATTTTAATGATGATTTTTTAAAAAACACTAATAAACATTTTATGAAATTTAAAAAATGATCTTATCCACCCCCTAAATTATTTTCCCCCAATCCAACCCCTCTACCCCTTTCTCCCCCACCTCAATCTGTCTCTCGAGCTCCCACCACCCTCGATCCCTCTCCATCGAGCCCTCACCACCGCTACTCTGACCCTTGACCTTGAACTTATGGTCACAATAGCTCCTCATTATCCCTCCACATCCCTCATCCCCTCCTTTTATATAACAACCCTGCTTTTTATTACAACTTAAACATGCTTTATTACATAAAACTTCACTTGATACAACAAAGAAGATCGAGAGGTTTAGTGTCTTTGGGGCTTAGGATCATTACATAAAAACTTTAAACTTGAAATACAATATCCTTATTGAAAACTTCCTTTACATGACCACTACATTCCTTCGTACTTAGCATTGCATGGGATAACCTGAGGACATGCATAAGAAAAGGGTGAGCTATAAAGCCCAGTAAGGGAGTACATAATGAATAACATGAGGAGTACAATACATGTTAGGCAATAGGCATATCAATAGAGCATAAGAGAGACATGAACATAAAGGCATGATAAAGCATGATAATCATAACATGGAAATGTGGCAACAACACTTAACATTGAATTAGCATGAGCCAAGGCTCATTGCACATGGAGCATGAGTAAACCCTCATTGCACTTGAAGCACGAGTAAACCCTCGTTGCACTTGAATTAGAATGATTCAACACTCATTGCACATGACGTATCATGATACTATACTTTACCCAATGCATTGGAGCGCTATAAAGGGCGCATCCTTCTTAAACATTTCATTTCATGCATAAGTGTGCCACATGGATCATAAAACATGGATTCATAAAACATAATCATTTATTCCACGATAAAGGAATGTGGAATTCATACATGAAACTTTACAATCAATAAGTAAATGTGCATAAAGGTGAATACCCTTGATGGAGAAATGGGCATGGTATTCACTACACAATGATATTGGCTTAGAAAATCGGTGTGATTTCGGCAGCGTAACGGCGTGACATAAGAATTCATAAAAAGGGCTGATGAGAGAGAAAGGGGTTCCTCATCATATTTACATGTAATGGACAGTAAGAAGGTCATATAGATACATGTCCCAACAATTGAAAAGGAATTTATATTCATGATACAAAAGTATTTCTTGAATATAAAAGAGGAGAAAAAGGTTCCTTTCGGAATTTTGGCATAGTAACGGGTGTACATGGGAGGCATTTAATGAGAGAGAAAGGGGTATCCCATCATTCAAACAATAAGAGGGCAGTATGGGAGAGGTGAGAAACCATACCCCAACATTCATAAATGAAATTAAAAGGGAAATAAAACTTAAAGAAAATTGACAAAAATGAGAAAGGAAGAAAAACCCTTACTTGGAAGTGTGCTTCCAAAGGCTAGAGAGAGGCTTGTGAGAGGCTTCTTGGGAGCTTGGGGCACCTTGAGAGGATTCTAGAGAGAGTAGGGCAGAGGTTGGACGAACTTCAAGGGCTTTGAGTGAGGAGGAAGTGGGAGCTTGGGTGGGTTTATATAGGAAAGGTGAGAGAATTCTTTATTATTTAGGTTTGGGACCCCTTATATTAAAATAATCCAACCCACAAACCATCCCATGGTATTTTCCCATGGTTTCTGGAAAAGGAAAGAGGAAAACAATATTTTACAAGGCAAAGGTCCGAACTTATTAAAAAATTAGGGTTGCTTATGTGGAGGTGAGTCACACTCCCATGGAAATTAATTTAAAAAGGCAAAGTGTTGAATAAGTCTTGAGGGCTCCATTAATGCTTTGAAAAGTGAGTCAAACAAACCCAAAACCTCATTATTTTAATGATAAAACACATATTGGCCGAACATAAGGATTATGGTATTTTATTACATCACCATTGGGTCATTATGATGTCATAAAACACATTATATATTTAAATGGTATTTAATTTTTACCCAAAAATTTTACTGTCTCAGAAAATTATGAAAAATTCACCGTTGGATAATTTCGACGTCCTGATTCCAAAAATAATATTTATTTTATCTAAATAATTTTCTAAATATGTGAATTTTCACTTTAAAAAAAAACCGACATTTATAAAAAAATTCACGGGTTTTGACAGAAATGGCTTTCAAACCTTAATAAAAATTTTAATTGCATTCATAAAATTATAAGATCATTTATATTTAATAAAAATTAATTTAATATTAATAATAATATTTTATTAAAATATTATTTAATTCAAAAATCCTTTAATTTAATAAAATATAATTCTTAATTAAATAATAACTAAAAACATCATTTGTACTTTAAAAACTAATTACAATGCATCAAAAATGACTAGAAATTATATTCATTATTATATACAAAAAATAATGTACATGAACATGGTGCTACTTATTTGTTACATAACCCCTTAAAATAGCCGCATAAGACCTAAGGGTAAGGTGTGCGATGGTGACAGACTCTTGGGGTTGCTCGGATAACATTGCTCGAGTGGTAATCTCTATAAACTTCCATTTTTCCCGTAGAAGATCACGCTCGAGCTTGACTTGATGAAGCTCAGCTTGGGCTTGGTCAAGGGAAAAGCCCAAAGACGCCACCTCCTTTCTGAGCTCCGACAAATGGGCTTCGTAAGGGGCAATTCTACTGGATGAGGCCATCGCTTCCTTTGTCTGAGTAGAAAATTGGTTCGTTAAAGCCTTATATTTAAACTACCCAGATGATCACTGTTCAACGGATATAAAAGTAACGGTCACAAATCTTAACGTTAAACTAAAGAAGTTTACATCTTATAAAAACATAAAGAAACATTTAACTGGATCAAGAGGGATTTTCCATTAATGAAATTTTGGGTCGTTACAACATTCCCCCCTTAAGAAATTTCGCCCTCGAAATTTTCCTTTTCCCACACTAAAACAAATGTGGGTAACTTAGCTTCATCATATCCTCCGACTCCCATGTTTCTTCTTCAAACTTGTGGTTTCTCCACAACACCTTGACGAGGGGCATTGTCTTATTTCGTAGAACTTTTTCTCTACGATCTAAGATCTTCACTGGTTGCTCCTCATAAGAAAGATCGTCTTCTAATTGTACCACCTCAGAAGAGAGTACATGTGAAGGGTCTGGTATGTACTTCCTTAAGAGGGATACATGGAAGACATCATGCACCTTGGCCATAGTAGGTGGAAGTGCTAGTCGATAGGCCACAGCCCCAACACGATCAAGAATCTCGAAGGGGCCGATGTACCTTGGACTTAACTTCCCTTTCTTTCCAAACCTCATGACCTTCTTCCACGGAGATATGCGTAAAAACACCATGTCTCCGACTTTAAACTCAAGGTCTCGTCGACGATTATCTGCATAACTCTTCTGTCGACTTTGGGCTGCCTTGATATGCTGCTGAATGGTTTTCACCTTCTCCACCATTTCTTCGACCATTTCTGGTCCAAACAGCTTACGTTCACCGACCTCATCCCAACATGCCGGTGTTCTGCTCCTTTTCCCGTATAGGGCTTCATATGGTGCCATTTGGATGCTCGAGTGGAAACTATTATTATAAGAGAACTCAACTAGAGGAAGATGTTGATACCATCCTCCTTTAAAGTCCATTGAGCACGCTCTCAACATATCCTCAAGTGTTTGGATAGTCCGCTCGGATTGGCCATCAGTTTGAGGATGATAGGCCGTACTGAAGTTCAGTTCAGTATTCAGAGCATGTTGAAGACTCTTCCAAAACATAGAGGTAAATCTTGGATCTCGGTCCGACACAATAGATAGTGGTACTCCATGCAACCGTACCACTTCCCTGATATATATCTGTGCCAGTTGATCCAAAGAGAAATCCTCTCGAATAGAAATGAAGTGTGCAGTCTTTGTAAGACGATCCACAATAACCCAGATTGCATTGTTGCTTTTGGATGTCCTTGGAAGTCCAGTGACGAAGTCCATGGTGATTTTTTCCCATTTCCATTCTGGTATGGGCAATGGTTGCATCATCCCCTTAGACTTCTGCCTCTCTGCCTTCACTTGCTGACACACCAGGCACTTTGATGTATATTCGGCGATCTCCTTCTTCATATTATCCCACCAAAAGTTTTCTCGGAGATCTCGATACATCTTTGTGCTCCCTGGGTGAATAGAGAAATTTGAACTATGTGCATCATCCAAAAGTTCCTTCTTCAGCTCCGAACTTGATGGGACACATAGTCTTTTCCCAAAGCGAACAATTCCTTCTTCATTAACATTAAACTCTGAGGATTTTACCTTTTTGATAGCTTCCACTTTTTCTTGGATTCTCGCATCATCCTTTTGAGCATCCTTTAACCTTTCCAAAAGAGATGGTTGAGCAATAATTTGTGAAAGGATTGATGATGTTCCCTTCTTTATGATTCCCACGTCCATATTCATCAAGTCTAAGAAGATTGGATCCTTCTCAATTCTCATCATTGATAGAATTGCTGGATCCTTTCTACTTAGGGCATCCGCCACCTTGTTCGCCTTCCCAGGGTGGTAATGTATTGAACAGTCATAATCCTTTATGAGCTCTATCCATCTTCTCTGGCGCATATTAAGCTCTTTCTGCGTGAATATATATTTAATACTCTTGTGGTCAGTATATATCTCACATTTCTCTCTATAGAGATAATGCCGCCAGATTTTCAAGGCAAAGATCACCGCCGCCAACTCCAGATCATGCGTTGGATAGTTTCGCTCATGGATTTTCAACTTCCTTGAGGCATAGGATATCACTTTATCATTATGCATCAGCACACATCCTAAGCCCTTCTTCGAAGCATCACTGAATACCACAAAAAGCTCCCCACTTGTGGGTAAAGTGAGCACAGGTGCAGTGATAAGCCTCCTTTTCAACTCCTTGAAGCTTTCTTCGCATTCATCACTCCAAGAAAACTTTACTCCCTTTCGAGTTAGCTTGGTAAGAGGGTTGGAAAATCGTGAGAAGTTTCTCACAAATCGTCGATAATATCCAGCTAACCCCAAGAAGCTACGAATATCAGTTACCGATGTTGGCCTCGGCCATCCCTCAATTGCATCTGTTTTGGAGGGGTCCACAGATATCCCATTTCTTGTGATGATATGGCCTAAGAATGAGACCTCCTTCAACCAGAACTCACACTTTCTGTACTTGGCATAGAGCTTCTCCTTGCGCAAAGTCTCCAGTACAGTTCTTAAATGCTCCTCATAGTCCTCCTTGGTTTTGGAGTATATTAGAATATCATCTATAAAGACTACCACAAATTTATCTAGGTAATCTCTAAAGACTCTATTCATCAAGTCCATGAATATTGCTGGAGCATTGGTGAGTCCAAAAGGCATTACTATGAATTCATAGTGCCCGTACCTTGTACGAAAAGCAGTCTTGGGGATATCTTCCTTCTTCACCCTTACTTGATAATATCCCGACCGCAAGTCGACCTTGGAGAAGTATTGTGCTCCACGCAGCTGATCAAACAAGTCATCGATTCTTGGGAGAGGATACTTGTTCTTTATCGTGATTTTGTTAAGTTCACGATAATCAATGCAAAGCCGCATTGACCCATCCTTCTTCTTGACGAAGAGGACTGTTGCACCCCATGGTGATGCACTTGGGCGTATAAACCCTTTATCCAGATTCTCCTGTAGTTGTTTCTTCAGTTCTTCAAGCTCAAACACAGCCATTCTATATGGAGTCTTAGATATTGGTAGCGCCCCAGGTATAAGTTCAATTGAGAACTCAACATCTCTTCTTGGAGGAAGACCAGGAAGTTCCTCGGGAAATACTTCAGCGAATTCCCTCACAATAGGCATTTCTTCAAGGGTGGTTTCTTCCTTGGACTCAATCATCTGATCCAGATATGCGTTCTCATAAGGCAGTAATATCCATGCTTGAGATGATGGAGCTAAAGGAGATTCATCTTCCTCCTGACACTTGTAAAGAATCGGGGGTCGATTATCCATATGGAGTGTGATTTCCCTCTCCCGACAATTTATGTTGGCTCTATATAAGGAAAGCCAATCCATGCCAAGAATTGCATCAAATTCCACCAAAGGGAGTATGACGAGGTTCACCGGGAAATTCAATCCACATATTATAATAGGGGAGGACTTATACTCATGGGATGCAATGATTGCCCCATTTTCCGTACTCACCGACATCTTTACTTCCATGATTTGTGGTGGTGCATGGATTGTTCTACTAAACTTTTGAGATATAAAAGAATGCGTAGAACCTGAATCAAAAAGTACGTTCGCTATTATTGAATGAATAACTAGCGTACCTGTCACCACTTCGTTGTCGGGGTTCACTTCGGCAGAAGTGATGGCAAAAGCTCTTCCTTGCTGTCTTGGAGGTTGTTGATTGCCTCCGATAACCCTTGGATTAGGGCACTGATTCGCAAAATGACCCGGTTCTTTGCATTTGAAGCATTGAACAACGCGTTGAGGTTCAAACGGAGCGTTCCTCCCCTCCGTCGCAGCCGCGGGTCCTTCTTGCTGACAGTTAACAGCTAGGTGCCCTTCTCTTCCACACTTGAAGCATTTTCTTGTCCCCCTAAGGCAACTTCCAGGGTGCTTCTTTCCACACTTTTGGCAAGTGGGGTGCTGGAATTTCTTAGCGCCGTTGGATTTATCCATCGGACCACCAGCATTGAAGTCCACCTTCCGCTTCTTGTCCCCATGATACCCCTGTGATTCTCCGATCTCCATTTCAACCTTGAGGGCACATCGGACAATTTCCTCATAGTTGTCGAAGTCACGGATCGCTAATGCTTTCCGCAAGCTAGGCTTCAGCCCACCAAAGAAGCGGTCAACCTTGCATTCGGGGGTAACGACAAAGCCGGAAGCGTATCGTGCAAGCCTTGTGAAGTTTGCCTCGTACGCTCCCACAGATTCCTCATCTTTCTACTTGAGGGAAAGGAAGTCCCTTTCCATCTTAAGACGGAGGGTGCGTGGAAAATATTTATCGAAAAACATCTTCTGGAATACCTTCCATTCCAAAGCCTCGATCTCCTCCTCAGGCTTCGTATTTTTGATCAATGTCCACCATTGATCAGCTTCACCCTCCATACGATAAGCCGCCAGGAGAACCTTCTCTTTTTCAGAGCATTGGAGGATGGAGAATATCTTTTCAATGGAGTTGATCCATTGTTCAGCAATCGTGGGATCGGATGATCCACTAAAAGTAGGAGGCCTTTGTCTCATGAAGCTTTCAACAGCGACTTGTTCTTTCTTAGGGGGGGTTGAACGTTCCTCTTGACCACTGTTTCTATTCAAAACTTGAGTTAGCTGAGAGAGAAGCGTGACAAAGTTCGCGATTCCCGCTCCCATCGGATTGGGCATCTCATTAGTACAATCATCACACTGATCTTTACAACGGTTGTTAGCCCGAGTTCTCCTATTACCGGCCATTGGCTGGAATAAAAGAAAGTTAGGGGTAAAACATAAAGGTTAATCCAAAGACAAAAGTTGATGACTTATAAATAAACTTTAATCTCTTTAACTCATGAGTCTATAGGATTCAATCCAGGCTTTTCATGATCATCCTTCTAAAATATATTCTTAGGGGCATTTTTCCCTTAATAAGGGTTCATACTAAGATTGTGAATTTATCAAAACATATCCCCCGGGAGTGTCGTAACCAAGAGTGCAGCAAGGCCCGTTGTCGTGCACCAGTTCCCGTTCGAGTCTAGCTCAAAGCGGTGTTTTCGGGTTTTACCCCTAGGATACATCTGTGCCAGAGCCGCCTCTACCTGCTCGTATCCAGACAGGGATGTATTTGTTTGATAAACCACTTACTTAGTATTTACCAAAACTTAGGGATGTTTTTATTATGCTTAGTCTTGTATCTAAGGCTTTACTAGGGTTTCCTAATCCCAAAAATAACTAAACCTATCCTCTGATACCAACTATAACAACCCTGCTTTTTATTACAACTTAAACATGCTTTATTACATAAAACTTCACTTGATACAATAAAGAAGATCGAGAGGTTTAGTGTCTTTGGGGCTTAGGATCATTACATAAAAACTTTAAACTTGAAATACAACATCCTTATTGAAAACTTCCTTTACATGACCACTACATTCCTTCGTACTTAGCATTGCATGGGATTACCTGAGGACATGCATAAGAAAAGGGTGAGCTATAAAGCCCAGTAAGGGAGTACATAATGAATAACATGAGGAGTACAATACATGTTAGCCAATAGGCATATCAATAGAGTATAAGAGAGACATGAACATAAAGGCATGATAAAGCATGATAATCATAACATGGAAATGTGGCAACAACACTTAACATTGAATTAGCATGAGCCAAGGCTCATTGCACATGGAGCATGAGTAAACCCTCATTGCACTTGAAGCACGAGTAAAACCTCGTTGCACTTGAATTAGCATGAGTCAACACTCATTGCACATGACGTATCATGATACTATACTTTACCCAATGCATTGGAGCGCTATAAAGGGCGCACCCTTCTTAAACATTTCATTTCATGCATAAGTGTGCCACATGGATCATAAAACATGGATTCATAAAACATAATCATTTATTCCACGATAAAGGAATGTGGAATTCATACATGAAACTTTACAATCAATAAGTAAATGTGCATAAAGGTGAATATCCTTGATGGAGAAATGGGCATGGTATTCACTACACAATGATATTGGCTTAGAAAATCGGTGTGATTTCGGCAGCGTAACGGCGTGACATAAGAATTCATAAAAAGGGATGATGAGAGAGAAAGGGGTTCCTCATCATATTTACATGTAATGTACAGTAAGAAGGTCATATAGATACATGTCCCAACAATTTAAAAGGAATTTATATTCATGATACAAAAGTATTTCTTGAATATAAAAGAGGAGAAAAAGGTTCCTTTCGGAATTTCGGCATAGTAACAGGTGTACATGGGAGGCATTTAATGAGAGAGAAAGGGGTATCCCATCATTCAAACAATAAGAGGGAAGTATGGGAGAGGTGAGAAACCATACCCCAACATTCATAAATGAAATTAAAAGGGAAATACAACTTAAAGAAAATTGACAAAAATGAGAAAGGAAGAAAAACCCTTACTTGGAAGTGTGCTTCCAAAGGCTAGAGAGAGGCTTGTGAGAGGCTTCTTGGGAGCTTGGGGAACCTTGAGAGGATTCTAGAGAGAGTAGGGCAGAGGTTGGACGAACTTCAAGGGCTTTGAGTGAGGAGGAAGTGGGAGCTTGGGTGGGTTTATATAGGAAAGGTGAGAGAATTCTTTATTATTTAGGTTTGGGACCCCTTATATTAAAATAATCCAACCCACAAACCATCCCATGGTATTTGCCCATGGTTTCTGGAAAAGGAAAGAGGAAAACAATATTTTACAAGGCAAAGGTCCGAACTTATTAAAAAATTAGGGTTGCTTATGTGGAGGTGAGTCACACTCCCATGGAAATTAATTTAAAAAGGCAAAGTGTTGAATAAGTCTTGAGGGCTCCATTAATGCTTTGAAAAGTGAGTCAAACAAACCCAAAACCTCATTATTTTAATGATAAAACACA
The DNA here is from genome assembly GCA_963277665.1 of Viscum album. Classification (NCBI taxonomy): domain Eukaryota; kingdom Viridiplantae; phylum Streptophyta; class Magnoliopsida; order Santalales; family Viscaceae; genus Viscum; species Viscum album. Next base: position 1,826,220,019 of record OY728119.1, on the reverse strand, counting down.
TATTGGCCGAACATAAGGATTATGGTATTTTATTACATCACCATTGGTTCATTATGATGTCATAAAACACATTATATATTTAAATGGTATTTAATTTTTACCCAAAAATTTGACTGTCTCAGAAAATTATGAAAAATTCACCGTTGGATAATTTAGACGTCCTGATTCCAAAAATAATATTTATTTTATCTAAATAATTTTCTAAATATGTGAATTTTCACTTTTAAAATAAAAACCGACATTTATAAAAAAATTCACGGGTTTTGACAGAAATGGCTTTCAAACCTTAATAAAAATTTTAATTGCATTCATAAAATTATAAGATCATTTATATTTAATAAAAATTAATTTAATATTAATAATAATATTTTATTAAAATATTATTTAATTCAAAAATCCTTTAATTTAATAAAATATAATTCTTAATTAAATAATAACTAAAAACATCATTTTTACTTTAAAAACTAATTACAATGCATCAAAAATGACTAGAAATTATATTCATTATTATATACAAAAAATAATGTACATGAACATGGTGCTACTTATTTGTTGCATAACCCCTTAAAATAGCCGCATAAGACCTAAGGGTAAGGTGTGCGATGGTGACAGACTCTTGGGGTTGCTCGGATAACATTGCTCGAGTGGTAATCTCTATCAACTTCCATTTTTCCCGTAGACGATCACGCTCGAGCTTGACTTGATGAAGCTCAGCTTGGGCTTGGTCAAGGGCAAAGCCCAAAGACGCCACCTTCTTTCCGAGCTCCGACAAATGGGCTTCGTAAGGGGCAATTCTACTGGATGAGGCCATCGCTTCCTTTGTCTGAGTAGAAAATTGGTTCGTTAAAGCCTTATATTTAAACTACCCAGATGATCACTGTTCAACAGATATAAAAGTAACGGTCACAAATCTTAACGTTAAACTAAAGAAGTTTACATCTTATAAAAACATAAAGAAACATTTAACTGGATCAAGAGGGATTTTCCATTAATGAAATTTTGGGTCGTTACATTTTACGCCACTCAATAACCCCCTTTCCCATTTTAACCGCATCAATTAGGGGTTATTTTCATAATCTTTGTATCTGAGATTAATATTTTTTACTTTCAAAGTGTTTTTTTACTTATTCTCTAATTTTGATCCCTTCTTGAAATACTATCATGATGGGATATTCCATTCATTGTTGATATTATGGAATAATTCATAAAAATTGATAGTAGGTTTTATCCAACACTTTCTTGATTTTATAATTACACATTGTTTTAATTTTTTTATGATTTTATAAGAAATTTTTTTTCTTTAATAATAGAAAAAAGTGGATTGAAACATTCAAAAAATAGATGTTTGGAACATTCAAAATCACAAAAACTCATATTTATCTCACTAGGTATTATGAAAACTGTATAAAATTGAGGCTCAAAACATTCAAAAAATGGACCCCAAAAAAACACTTGAGTATGGATTATAATATTATTGAATTATTTGATAATTTTTTATGTCACACTATCATTACCAGTTTTAATTTTCAAATCATTAAACATGCTTGTATCCAAAATGTAATTTTGTGATGTATTATCTAAATTTGAATTAAAATCTAAGAAAAATGTTGATATTAAAAACACAATCAAATTAATCAGTATAAAGCATTAAATTGTTTAAATATCACATAAAAAATAATGACTTCAAATTTATAAAATAGTAATAAATGATTAAAAAGATAATTGAAAATAAAATAAAATAATTGTATATGGTTTTATGTCTAAGATATATATGAATTAAAAATTTATAAATTTACTTTATTAAAAAATTAGGATTTATGTTTAGGTAAAATAAAAATTCTAGAAAAATGGAAGAAGCTTTCTAGACAAGCACGAACAACAAAAGATTAAACATGGTTCTTTCTAATAGTATTGAATGAATTTTATTTTCTCATTTTTTTCTAAATAAAACCTAAATGACATTTATCACATTTTTCAATATAGGTATCTATATTAATTTTTAAAATTTTTTATATGATGAGATGAAATTATAATTAAGTAAATGTGATGGAATTGAATTATATTGAATTATAAATGAAGACAGTTTATGTTTTAGAAAATTTTACCTTAGAGAACATGTTAGATGAAACTTTCCATAAATATTTCATGATTATGGCATTATAAGATAAGGTATATGAGTCGACAACATTCATTTCCCACTCAATAGGTATTTCTTGAAGATTAATATAGAAGTAATAATTACATTGAAAATATAATTAGTTCCATTTTAAGTAGTTTTAGGAGATCCATGGGCTTCATGATCATTGATTCCTAGGAGGAAAAACATATAGGTGATTCTCATATGGCATAAGAATCCAATGATCGAGGGTCTACAACATCGATAAAAATTTGAGATGGAATTTCTATTAACACAAATTGTTGATGAAAATCATATGAAAATAACACCAAACACATTGAAACATCCTTAAATTCATAAAAAACATACATATATGATCAAACATAAAACAACCATGGATTTATTATTCCATAACTATGAAAATGTATAAATCCCATGCGGATATACAACAGTGTATCAAACACTCACCCTAATGAATAAAATTACTAATTATGATGATAATATGTCTGATGATATAGGTAAGATAAAAATATATTTCATTACCAATAGAGTTATATAGAAAATGAGGCTATGATAAAAGAGTTGTTGATGGTGTTCTCTTGATGAGGCCCCCATATAATTCTATATTTATTTCTCTTTCTGTCATGAATTTTGGAAGTTTTATAACAAATTTTTATGTTATGATCTTGTTTATGCCTATGAAAAAGGTGGATAAGTAATTTGTTAGAATTTATTTTCATCTTTAACACTAAAATAATGAGAATTTTTTATATTATTTATTTTGAATAAATTAGTAATTGTTATTTGAATGACACAATATTTATTTTGTTTTTTAATTTTATTTAATGAAGTTTAGGAACTTTGTGATATATGGATAAAATATGGATGACATTATATAGGAACACAACTTAGTATTCTAAGGACCTGGAGGGGTGTTTAGAGTTTTCAATTTCAAATTTATCCATTTATGGGACAATATGATGTTCATGCCCTAAATTTAAGCTTAGAAGATGGTTGAAGGGACACGAAGTTTATGGAAACTTTATATTTAAGCAATTACTTATTTAATATGTGTGTTGTATTTGACATGGAGAATCATACATTACAGAAAGTTTGATCATTGATGTTTGTCAATAGAATGATCTCTCAACTTCATCGACAATGGAAAATGAAATTTAGATCCTTATAAATGATGCTTTTGACATTGTGGGGAAACATAATCAATATAAAAACATATCAATACAACTAATTGAGGGTGATAAAAATATTAACTTTAAAAATGATGTTTTTGGAACTATAGGCCAACCAGATCATGATTGTAATATATTAGTAAATCCTCCTACTGATACTATAGAGACTAATTTAATAGAAAAAATTAATGAGCAGAAAAATGCATTTAATGATTTAGTTGATGATGGAAATCAGGATCTTGTTTGAAATATTATAACTTTAGTGAATACTAAATTTGTACCATATCAAATGTCTATACAGAATAAAAAATAAGGTGATATCCATGACATTTGAATTATTACATGATTCATTTTATGAAGCTAAGATCTATGAGTATTTCTATGATATGAAAAATATTGTTAACCATCTAGTTCTAAATTATACAAAAATACATGCTTGTCCCAATGATTGTATGCTTCATTGGGAAGAGGATTGAAGTAGATATGAGTGAAAAAATGTTCATATTCTATATGTAATTCAATGGTTAATGTTATAAGTCTAAATAAATATAATATGAAGAAGAAGAATAAGAAAAAGAATACACTTGCAAAGGTTTTTCATTACTTCCATTTAAAACCTCGATTGAAAATAATATTCATGCCATCAAAAACTGCTAAGAACATAAAGTGGCATGCTATAGATAATAAAAATGATGGTTTAATGAGGAATTCAAGTGATTCAAAACCATAGAAAACATTTGATTCATTGCTTCTATATTTATAATCCAATCCTAGGAATATTCTATTGGGATTGGTTGCTGATTGATTTAACCCATTCAAGGATCTGAGTACCAATTATAACATTTGGAAGGTTGTTTTGATACCTTATAATCTACCTTTATGGATGCATATGAAACAAACATACTTTATAATTTTGATGATTATTCTTGGAATAAAAATTATTGGAAATGATATTGATGTATACTTGTATCCTCTAATTGAAGAATTATATGAGTTATGGAGTAACAGTGTTGAGACAAATGATGAAGCTTCTAGAACAATGATCAAAATGCACGCTGTTCAAATTTGGACCATTAATAAATTCCTTATACTTGGTAAATAATCTAGTTAGAAAAAATATGTGGTTTTGGATTGTCCTGTATGTAACTTTGATTTTATGCCTGAATGAAGAACTCACAGTAAAAAATGGTTCCTCTTGTGTCATTGTAGATTTATAAATGCATCTCATATATTTTGGCTGAAAAAGTAAAAATACAATGGGTCCATTGATTATATATCACCTTTGAAGTTGTTGGAAGGTTCTGGAATATTGGAACAACTAATAAATTTTGAAGGATAATTTGGGAAGGCATTTCATTTTAATGATAATGGGAAATGATTTCAAAGTGCAACATTAATTGAAATTAGTACAAAACAATGGAGGAAAAATTATATTCTTTAAACTTTTGTATTGAGAATTTAATTTTTTGCATCATATTATTGATGTTATGCATATTGAGAAGAATGTTTGTGACATTTTGATCTTCACATTACTTGATGAACATAAAAAATAAAAGGAATATCTCAATGCACAGAAGGACTTAGGAAGAATGTATATAAATCATAATCTGGGGCCTGATGAGAATGGAAAGTATGATCTAACAATTTTTGCAGTGAAAACTAAGAAGAAAGATATGTTAATTCGAATTTTAAAACAAGTGAAAGTATATTATGGGTGTTCAAGTAACATGTCAAGGTGTGTCTAATCAAAGCATCATAGTTTACATGGATTAAAAAGTCATGATTCATATATTATATTAAAATAGTTACTACCATTGGCATTTTGTACATTATTATCTAAAAAGGTTAATATTTTTGGACTTCAATTATTAGTATTCTTCAGAAAAATATGTGAGAAAACTCTACAAATATATGGTCTTGAAAAGATTGAGGATAGATTTGTACTAACACTATGTGTAATAGAGATGATATTTCCTTTGTCATTTTTTGCTTTCATGATGCATTAAACTATATATTTGGCTAAAGAAACTAAATTAAGATGTCCCATACATTATTTATAGATGTATCCAATTAATAGGTAATTTATTTATATGTTTTTCATATTAAGTAAACAATTATTGAAACTCCATTATATGCATAACTATTTTTTATTAATTATATTTTACAAATACCTCAGTCATTTGAAATCATACATGAAAAAGAAATCTCAACCTGAAGGCTCTATTTCTAAATGTTATTTAAAAGAGTAGTGTCATACAATTTTTTCTAGATACTTATATGATATTGAGACAAGATTCAATAAAGTTTGATGTATTGACAATATATCGAATCAATATCAACTATATGGGGAATAAAAAATATTTCATACTATTGGATGACTTGTTAAGAGAATCTCAAATATTACAATGATAGACATGAGATTATTACAAGAACATAGATATGCGATAATGAATAGTTTAATTATAGATTAATTTATTTAAGAGATCAAGATAAAAATAGACTCATGAGAATTTGAACATGAAATAGGAAAGACATTACAAAATCTATTAATAAAGAGAATGTATAATGGTTTTCACTTCGGGTAAGTTCATAAATACCACAACCAACACATATATTAGATTGAAATATATATTTTATAAATATAATAATGTATATTAATTTTTATAGATCATGAATACAGATACTTGGGTTGAGTTTTCAAAAGATTTGAAGTTTTTGGCCTGAGGTCCTCTAAATAAGGCTATAAAGTTCAATGCTTACAATGTGAATGAATCCAAATTTCATATAGTCATCTGGGAAGAGGGTTTAAAAAAATAATGTTATATTTATAGTTTATGAAGTGTAATACTATGGAAAGTTTGATTATATTGTCAAATTAAACTACCACAATCATTTTTAGTTGTTTTATTCAAATATAAGTGGGTCAATATTTTCAGGGTTATTAAAATACATTCCTTGAAATTTAATTTTGTGAACTTCTCTCGCTTGATGGATGTTGGTGACTGTGAAGTACATGATCTGTATATCTTCTCAAAATAAGAAAAAATGGTATATTATATAGAATATTCCATAGATGAAGGGTGTAGTGTAGTTTTTTCACATAAATCAAAGATACTTGTATGATATGGGAGATGAATTGAAATATTTTACCTCTTAAATTGAATCCCATGAACAATAAGACATTGAATTATTTTTCCATCATGATATTGAAAATATTAGTCTTACAAGGTTGGATGAAGTAGAAGTAATGATGGAGCCGAATAATGACACGATTGAAGGGAAAAATGATTTTATGTGAATTTATATATTAACTTATCAACTACCTATGTTCTATGTCATTCATTTCCAGTATTATGGATATTTTATCATATTTAAATTTATTTTTATGAATGTGTTTCATAATTTTGAAAAATTAAATGTTATATTTGTTTTTATGGGAATTCATTCATTAACATACCTATGCATATTATTTTTATTATTATGGTGTATCTATTATCATTTCTAAATTTATTTTTCTGCATGAATCTTTAAAAATATATATTCTAAAGTTTTTTTACTTGTTTAAATGATAAGAATTATAATGAAAAAGCGATTCACTGATTGTAGTCAGCTTCTAGTTGATGTTACCCCATCCACGCAAAATTCATTACTGTTTCCTAATAATTCCTTGAGCTCCCTTCCTATAGAATATGGTACACCCTCTATCTACCTACCATCATATTCTTTCATTCCATCTATCTTTCTACCATTAGAATCTAACACACTACCTCCTATTTCAATAGGTTCAACACATGATGTCCTTATAGTGAGGGAACAAGTGGTTACTCCTATTTCTTTATAAGGATATTGGAGGGTCATGATTATAGGTACAAATTTTAACGTGAATAAAGTTATTAAACCTTTTTTATACTAATAACTCTTTTTTTCATAAAATATGGAAGAAATTTTATAAACAAAAACATAAAAATGTAGAAGATATTTAATTTCAATTTTTTTATAATTTATTATCTTCCTTTGAATAAATTTTCTTCTATGTCAATAATATTTAATGTTATACTCCTTTAATATTTCGTATGTTTCACTAGGGATATATATTCATGGTTCCATGCACTTTCATTCTTTAGATGATTTATTTTTATTCATTTTGAAAATTATTATGTAACTCATTTTATTTTCACAAGTTAATTATGTTCTTAATTTTGATATATTTATGATTATTTTCATATCTAAGTGGCATAGAAAATAAAGATATATTTATATAATTGGAAGATGTGGACTTATATATCCCTCCCATGCATTTGGTGAAAAATTATTTCTCATGAGATTATATTTTTTACAGGGTTTGGGAAGTGAATCCAATCCAAAAATTCACAACCCACCCCAACATAGAACCCCTATTAGCTCGATAGTGAATATGAGTGTGACCCTTGAAGCCCACCTCCAAGTAGTCTCGGGTTAGAGACTAACACCAGGTGTATAAAACACACAAATGGGAGGCATAACCCTCCTAAATACCATGAATAAAGTTAAATGACCAATCAAATCCATATAATATTGAATAAATCCAATCCACAATTCCTATAAATGTCACATGTAAATGAGTTCTACAAATTAAAATATAAAAATAAAACTCCTACAGTAGTGACATTGATAGAAACTCTAAGACTAGATCTAGAAATGTCCATCTTGGTCACCAAATCCCTCCTAAAAACCATAAAAACATATTTATATATATAGAGGTGTGCATAAAAATATACTCAATATAATACTCCTCAAGACCTCTCATGAAAGTGTGATATAAGCTTACCATTGCATCAGTGAATAAACAGTATATTTAGCTCACACCCATATTAATTCATCCATCACCCAAAATCACTAATGATTAGTCACCCAATATTACATCCATGTATAATAATATAGAATCAAAAAAATATATGTTAAAAAGGTACCCTGTATCTACTTCCCCACTTATATGGTTCCTCTAAAACCCTAAAAACAAATGTTTTGTGATTCAATCCCTTATATATCCACATATCCACATAAATAAATACCATATAATATCCAAAACCACATATACACAACCACATACCACATAATAGCCACAACCACAACTACATATCACATACTTATCATAATAAGGTATAATAAACATGAAGAACATCAACCACCTATGATCCTCCTATTATGCACAATCCTCACCATGTAACCATGTCACAACCACAAAATCAAGTAAAATAGCATATACATACTCCAACCACTAGTTATCATAAATCAAAAATATATAACTACCTTGATCCATTATAGCATATACTATATCTAAAGGGAGATCATAATTTTGTAATCTGTTCCTTCCATAAACAGAATATCAAGGAAAACACTAGGAAAACGTGTCATCTTTTGGGTATTAATCATGATACCTAACTCAAGTGTTGGTGTGTAAAAAATAACAAGAAAATACCATGTGTATTAGTTACACACATTACACACCTAATGGTTCATACCAAACCAACACCACTACTACCCACAAAAACCACCATATCATCACCACCAATTATAAACAACCACTACAATTACTATACTAAAAACTGGACCTATTTATTCACCTAAGGAAACCATAACAATCAATTATGATTTTTATTTCATTACATGATTCATTAAATTATATATTTACCATTTACTAGCATCATTCCATTCATTATTTCATTCATTAAGAATATTTAATGTCAAACCATTCTATGAACTTCTTTTTGAACAAATTTTCCCATTAATTATTAATAATATTTATTTTAGTAATAATTATTTACCATTAAAAAAACTCTAAAATAAAATTTTATCCCATTATTTTCCAATTCCAATCCACTACCCATTACTATCTTTATAAATTTCCAATCACTTTCCATGTTTTTGGGAAACTATAAAAAAACTCATAATAAAAAAACCCATCAATGTGTAAATTTCCCCAAAATACATTCAAACAACCACCATTACTACCACCTATTTTCCATATTACTATCCATGATAATATAATTCAAAAACACTCAACAACCTATCCACCACCACTGCATCAAACCAAACCAGACCCTCTAAATCATCCTCAATAACAAACCAACTTTCCCTTTAACATAGAAATGAAAAAACTGAACTATATCCAAAAAATAGCACACAAAGTAAAATCCCACATTAAAAAACTTTCTGTTATTTTTTTATATTAAATTATAATTTCTTATTAAAAAATTAACACCGTATCTCTAGATTTCCTATAGAACTGATTCATTATCAACTATAAGTGATTCATCCAATTATGAAGGTGAAGTTTATATAAATGATAGTATTCAAAGAAAAATATATCAATAAATCATATCTTTAACATCAAAGAGAAAGAAAAATAGTAGTGAACCAAATCACACATCCTTTATTAGGCATCCTTTCATATTTATTTATCCTTTTATACATAAATAATAACATCATCAATTCCAAATTTCCACCATCTCTATTTTGTGACCGTCATTAAATGATCAACCCATTATGGAATTAAATTAAATCATGTCATCCAAAAAAAACATGTTTTCCATAGAACTAACATCAAATAAGGGGTATCAACACATAATAAATAACATGGAAATAAGAAAATCATATGAAAATTTACCCTCTTCCATTCAATTTTCTTTAGTCCGATTCATTATCATATATGTTAATCCATATCATACATAAAAATAAAACAAAATTTTAGTAATTATAAATTTATACATAATTAAATAAATATCATCCTTGAATCTCCTTCCTCAACAAGATATTCATTAATCACTATACAAGAACAAAGATATGGAGATGATTATGATGTCAATAACATATATAGAAAGCCTAAAAAAACTATAAAATAAAAACCTTCATTAATAAATTTATCCAACATCATCTAAAAAAATAAACAATATTTTCATAAAGTACACAAGAAAAAAAAGATAATGAAGAAGTTTAGGAAATTAAATCACCTTGGATATCAAGAAAATTGACCCCTTAAAGTTTAGGGGAAAAATTTACTAAAAGGGGGATCAAATATATACAAAGATACACCTATGATTGGATAGGGTTCAAGAAAAGTCAGGGAAAATTTAATTAATTCTATATACACATCAAATTTATAATAAAAACTAGAAAACATTGTGCCATAACATGATAGGGGTTACTATTCTATAATGAAACCTTGGTTTGAAAACCATGGTGCATTACCTCCCCAAATATATGAATAAAATTACATTAAAACTAATAAATTTAACAAGGGTTATGATGAAACCAAGGATACCACACCAAAACACTATTACTCCAAAAAATAAAGGTTCCATCCTTGATATTATCCTTTAAACCTGATAAACCCCATACCAAACCAAGGAGCAATATAAGGCACTATGTTATAATAAAACTTAAACAAATAGATCTAAGAAATTGAGTACCCAGGAATATATGACATAATGGGTATAAAAATGATATAATTTCCACTCATGTGAGATTAACTAGGAGCTCACATAAGATAAAACTCAAAGACCCAATGAAACAATCATATTATATAAGATTAATTCATAACACCCCAAGATAACCATGTTGTAACACTACCTATTGTGTCACAACCATGCTCATGTAGGATCAAAATAAGGGGCCTGACATTAGAATAAACATGATACCCCCATGTAAGAATTACTCCAAACTTATAAATATTCCCTACTTCATTGAATGAAACCCCATTCAACAACCAATAAAGCATAGACAGATAGGATAACACAAAACTCCCAAGGCTCACACTTTTCATCATGACATGAGTTATCATACTGTGATCTTATCCATCCTAGTGCAATACCCACACCGTATAAAAACCCCATACTCTAGCCAATTCTACATGGATTAACACTTGAGGTCATGCTGACATGACTCTATTCAACTAAAATTTATGTTAAAACTCTACCTTCCTCCCTCTAACCTTCATATAACACCTCAAACACCACAAAGATACCAAGTAACAGTCTATGAATGTCTGGGTCAATACATTAGATTCCACTCAAAATATTATTATCTCATATAATTGAAAAAAACCTATAAGGAAAATAAAATTCAATTAATTTTAACACCCCATTGAGTTACCACCCAAACATGGTTTTTTCACTACAAAAAAGAAGACTTTTCTCAAAGAATTAACACCTTAATTATAACATCATAGAATTAAACATTTAAATATCAAAATGATCAAGGGAGAAAACCTCTTAAAACATAAAATCTAAAATAGATACCTCTAAAAAATGACAGACACCATCCCAAGAAACTACCACCTAAACCCAAGAAGGCGTGAGCTACTCACGGATCCATCTTAAAATTTTAAGGGTTTAATACACTCAAGGGAAAATATATTCTATAAACATATTATCCTCAACTGAAGAACTATACCGCAACACAAAACTTACTTCAATATAAAATTTCCTAAAACCAAACAACCATATATGATAAATCTCAAATAGAAGTTCTTCCATCAAAAGGGAATTAACATGACCCAAAATGAAATAGGATAACATAAATAAATTCCACTCAAAATTCCACCCACTTAATAACTATTAATCCTAACATAATTTCAATAAAAGTTCATAAAATTATGTTTTTTAAAACCATTAATTTTAATAAACATGGATTTTAACTTCTAAAAGTATTTATACATTTACAAAACCATATAAGTCTCTAAAGTAAACAAAAAAATATTTTATTTTATTTTAACTCATCCATTATTAAATAAGATCCCTTTTTAATATAATATAAGTTTGAATTTTTAAAACCCATTAAAGGGAAATAAAGTGATAATATGATAAAACAATTTTAAACCCGATTTCTAAAGATTATTTAAAATAGATATATATGAAAGTAATAAGGTCAAAAACTCAAAAAAACCACTTTCAAATTCTAAAATCCATACTCCACCATAACAGACTACTAACCGAAATCCAATTACACTGCCCAAAAAAACACTTCAATATAAATAAGGAAAACCATGAACCATGGGGAACTCAAACTCTCATTGTACCACCACTTCATAATGAATACACACTGACTTAACCAATAATATAAACCTTGTGAAACTCAATAACAAATTTCTTAGTCACTCATGGACTTTAAAATACCACCTCTCTCTATAGAGTTTCTTATAAAAAGAATGATAACTCAAGGAATCATCCCTATATTTCACAAAAATCCTAGGAAAATGATCCCTTAATCATCTCATAATGATTCCTCACTCCTAACAGAGACATAAACCACAAACTCACAACTCACTGTTGAATCAAAAGTCTCATAGAAAACTAAAAACATTGTGTTTGTATGTATTCATCTACTAAGAAGTAAAAAAATTGTATAGTACACACAAAATCATGAATCCAGATATCCCACTCAATGAAATAACATTACTGGATCACCAAGAGTGAATTTAAACATTCATTCCACTTCACCAAGGTGAGAAACTAATTTTTGACTAATACAAGAAAATATCACCAAGAAAAATCTTCCAAAAAATCATGACTTATCTTCCACCACACTTGATCCACCCCTTTAAGCTAACCTAATATCAAGGAATATCATAATTGATCTAGCGTCATTGTAAATTTAAAGGAAACCTCAACCTAATCTAGACACTACTCAACCTAGAGACCCAACAACCCACAAAATAACTTCAACACTTATTGAAATTAAAATATAGACAAAACCTTATCCCATGACTACTTCTTCCATATACTGAGCACAACACCCTAAATATTATCTAACAATATTCCATCAACCAAAATATCAAAATCTATAAGGTTAACTAAAATAATTAAATCAAAAAAATAGTAGAGAAAATAGAAACACACTACATTAATCACATTTAATCCACCACCGAACCACTAGAATATCTCATAACACATGAAAAAAATCCTATCTTCCTTCTAAATCAACACTATACTTTCCTCCAACAACACAACTTCCTCATATCTCCCACAACACTACCTATGAAACCATCGAGTAATCAAACAACACCTTTCTTTTCCCCACCAATAAATTCTACCCCAAAACATACAAAATAATATTAATTAATGAAAGGACCTAAATAATACCCTATAAGAAAAAACAATTCACTTTGTATAAATTTCATCGCTTTAAATAATTATTGAAATAATCCTAAAAAAAAATATTATTTCAAAACATGAATACATCCATTAAATCCCACACAGTTAAAACTTTTCAAATAAACCAAATGTTTTCCCCAAAAACATTATTTTTCTAAATACCATTTAAATGTAAATATATTAATAATTTTTTAAATAAGGTATTAATAAAACCATTTATAAAATATACCCCAAAACCATTTTAATGGATAAAAATTAAAATTTAAAAAAACCATTTTCAAAAAGGAAATATACCATTTATTTAAGAAAAAATATTACTAAAAAGAACATCATTGAATAATAAATTCATATAAAAATATCAAACAACACTAAAAACATTATTACATAGAATGGGAAGTTTTCTCAAAATCAACATACTCAAATATAAAACAAATTTCTAGAAACATTTCATTACCAAGTAAACAGACTCAATTAATTAATAAATTATCCAATTTAACGTATCATGTATAATAGGATATTAAAAGTTCATAAATTTATGAATTAAAACATTAAAATGATTTCCATTAATTCAACTAACAAACCAAATAAATTTAAGATATACTATACATGATGACTAACATACCATATTAAACATGTATTTCTTAAAAACTCACTTATTTAAAAATATAAATAATTACATAAATTTATCATTTTTTTGTTATAATCATATAATCCTATAATATTCTTTATCTAATCAATATAAACTTTTTTAAATTTAAAAATAATAAATATAGAGTAATTCATATCATGTGTTATAAAAATATATTAAAATATGAAGCTGAAATAATTCATCTTATTAAAATTAAAATTTTCTTAAGTTATTAACATATTAAGAATTGTCAAGAATGGACCTAGGTAAACACTAAAATTATAGATTAAAAAAGCATAAAGATTGTTTCAACATGATCAAGGTTTCACTTTTTCAATTAATTATTTACTTTAAGTAAAATTCATTGCTTCTTAGAGTATCAATTTTATATGAGATATACAATTCTTTTTAACAATACAAGAACATAAAATCAAAAACATATATGCACAAAAAAGTTATTATATATGAAAATACATGTAGAAAATAATTAAATCACAATATAGAGAAAAACTAAACCAAAAACATCTCAAGATAGAAAAATAAATATAAATGAGAATTCCAATAACCCCCTTCAAATCCCTAAAATATTTACATAGGTCACTAGTATGAAATGAATCTATAATATGAGAACATGTAACTTTAGTCAAGATTATTTATTTATCTTTATTTTCATTCCACAAAATCACCCGAATTCAAATATAGGAATAAAAAAACACAATACATATAATACACATAGGTCTCAACCCTTCATCAACATCATCTTTCCAACTATGTTCAATGAGATTATGGTTCTTGCATCAGATCATTGGGGACCCTAAATTCTAGTGTCCAAGGTGACCCCCCCAACCACATCACATGCTAAGATTGAATAGTATTATTTTACAATCACCGATGGAATGCCACAACATCTAATTATGATCTATATAATATCTCTAATACCACTGTATCCCAAACTATCCCCCCTAAGAACCCCTTATGGGTAGGTAGTGAACAAGGATGTAATATCTAGATCCCACTTCTAAAAGACCATAGTTAAATGACTAAAACAAGGGTATAAAACCAAAAAATAGAAAGAATAACATTCATATATCCCATTAATAAATATAAAATACTAATAAAAACCATATAATATTGAATAAATCTAATCCAAAATACATGTAAATGGTATACATAAATGAGATCTATAAATTAAAATACAAAAAAACTCACATGACACCGACTTTGATATAAAATCCAATACTTGATATAGTGAGGCCTAGATCAATCACAAAACACCTCCTAAAAACCTCTAGAAATATATATATATATATAGGTGAGCATACAATTATACATAACAAGATTCTTCTCAAGTCCTCTCACGAAACTATGGAAAAAGCATACTAATGCCTTATTAAATAAATAATAGAACTTACTCACATCGATATTAGGTCATCTATCACCCAACATCACCAAGGCCCACTCACCTAATATAACATCCAAGTATAGTAATATAGTATTTAAAGAATATATTTTAAGAATGTACCCTACATCCACTTTCCCATTTATCTGGTCATTCTCACACCCCAACATCTTGTTCCTTGTCATTTAATACCTTTTATATTCACATATTAACATAACCATATAGAACATAACAAAAAAAACCAAAAATATATAGCCACATATCCCATAACTATCATAATCATAATCACATATCATATCCTCATCACAATAGGGTATCATGAACATGAAGAAAAGCAAGCCCATTCCCTAACCTACCATGCATTAACCCCACCATGTAACAATTTCACAACCAATAAATAATGTTATCCATTATAATTATTCTCAAGACACTAAAAATAATAACACACACACACACATATATATACCCAACTTGGGATGTCACAAACTGTACTACTTTTGAAGGGATAGAGGGGAAGAGAGAGTAGTTAGTCATCCATTCTTGGAACAATATGGGTGTTGAGGAAAACACCCAAAACCCATGTACTCATATGGACATAGATCTATATAATTGACTCAAGTACTTTTCATAATAAATAAAAAAGAAAATATCATGTATAATTGTCACTAAAAATAACTACTTAAGTGATCATGATAAACCAACACCACTACTATAAAAAACTTCCACCGTATCATCACTATAAATTACTAAAAACCACTACCATTACCATACCACAAACTAGACCCATATATTCACCCAATTAATCCATAAATAATAATTTTTATTTTCCATTTGATCATATTATTAATTAAATTCTTGATTTACCATTTACCAACATTGTTAAATTCACTATTCTATTCATTATACATATTTCATATCAAACCATTTGTTAAACTATTTTCCACTTCAATCTATTCATTAATCATTAATCGAATTTATTCTAACCATAATCATTTACCATTTAATATCCTCCATAAATAAATTGAATCATATCATATTCCAATTCCATCCCCTTACCCATTATATATATTTTTTTAAATTTTCAATCACATTCCATAACACTTTGGAACTATAACACAACCATAAAACAAACCAACCCATCATAATAGAGACCACCCCACAAAACATTCCCAAAACCACCATTTATTCCATAAAATATCCTCCTTTCCATATAAACAACCATTCCACCACAAAAAAAACTAATAAACATCTTATCCACCACTACCACATCAAAACACACCACATCCTACCAATATTACACAATAATGAACCTAAACCCCTTTCAAAAATACATGGGACACCTACAGTAGAAACAAGAGTAAACATAATAGAAATTCATATTGAATAACATATCCTTAATCATTTTATTATATTAAATCATAATTTTTCATTCAAAAACCGACACTATATTTTTAGATTTACCACATAACCAATTAATTAAAAACTTTATGTGATTTATCCAATTATGAAGGTGAAAAGTATATAAAAGATAGTATCTAAAGTATAATATATCAATAAACCATATTTATAATAGTAAACAACAAAAACACACACTAGTAAAACACATTGAATAACAATTTTTAAATTTCCTATCATACATAGTCATACTTTTATGTGTAAACGTGAACATTGTTAATTCAAAATTTGTAGCATTACTATTTTATTACCATATTAAAATGACCAGCATGTAATTCAAACATTTCATTTGCAATAAAAAATGTTTTGATAGAAATAACATTAAATTAGAAGTATCAAAACATAATAAATAATATATAATTAATTAAAGCATATAAGATTTCACATTATTACTTTCAATTTTCATTAGTAAAATTCATTTTCTTATTTAGGTTAATCCATATCTGTTAGGTCCACTAGGCGAGATACCTTGAGAGGGGGGGGGGTGAATCAGGGTATGACAGATTAAAACAACTGCCCCTTTTTGATCTTGTTTTTCTATTAGACAAAACCCTATTATCTCTACTTCCCGATGCAGAGTATGAATAAACCTTAAAGCATGCAGAGGACACAACGATTTTTAATTGGTTCACCCTCATTGGGCTACATATAAGGAGCATACACTGACAATATGCTGATGTACCAAGCACACTGCTGTTTACATGTTCTGAGCGGACTCACTGTCCCTCCTATTTTACAACCACTCACAATATTAAAGCTCACTGCTCTCTCAACTGAAGTGTAATCACTGCTTATTCAGAAGATCCACTCACAGTTTATAGACCTGTAGGTCTCTTCATTATCTCTAATGAAATATGCATCCTTAACTGTTGATAGATGCTCTGTTGACGTCCAACTTTCACCTATAGATGAATCTCACTTTGCACTGGATGTACCAGACAACTATAATTTTTACGTGCAACCCTTACTGAACCTTGCATGTAATTCTATGCCTTTTCGAAAAATTCACTTTTCGCGCAACACCCCTTTTACGCGCAACACCCCTTTTACGCACAACAAATTATTTTACGCGCAACCACTTTTACATGAAACCTCTAAACTAACTTGTGTGGAATTTTATATTCTTGAGAGAAATTAACTTTCCGTGAAACAATTCCTTTTATGCACAATGTCCTGCTTTTACACACAACCTCTACTTTTCACGCCAAAGTCTTCTTTTTGCACAACCTCTGCTTTGTACACAAACAGTTCTTTCACGCGCAAACTTGTTGTTTTCGCACAACACTCTTGTACGCTCCAATTTTTCACGCCAGAGGTCAGATACTCTCTAAGTCTTGAGGTTATTCGAATGAGGAGGGTCACATAATATTTATAGGCAAAATCGACCCTGCGTGAAAAACCCTCCTTGAGCGCGTAATTCACTTCGAGTGCGAAAAACACATCCTCCGCTCAACATCATTTTTCGCGCACTGCTCCAATTTTTTTCACACCTCATGCCTTTTCCAATTTTCTAGCTTCTAATATCGAAACA
The DNA here is from genome assembly GCA_963277665.1 of Viscum album. Taxonomy (NCBI): domain Eukaryota; kingdom Viridiplantae; phylum Streptophyta; class Magnoliopsida; order Santalales; family Viscaceae; genus Viscum; species Viscum album. The sequence goes on along the minus strand of OY728119.1, from coordinate 1,826,201,570 downwards.
AATCTTGTGCAAAAATTACCAATCCTCTATTTCTCGCCATGCCAATTTTTCACGCACCATTTTTTTTTCGCGCACCACGTTAATTTTTCACGCACTGCGATAATTTTTTGTGTGCCATTATATTTTTCGAGAACCATGCTTATTTTTCGCACCACACTAAATTTTCTGTGCACCTCATTACTTTTCCGTGCACCTCCCTTCTCCAAAAACACATCTCTCTATTTTCCGATTTTGAGGCCCAAAAATTTGGAAAACACTGGAAAATGACGCCACCTTATATCTGATCTTTTTCGTACCGCCTTCGGATCATCCATTAATTTTTTGAGGTTCTTCAATCAATCATGGATTGTTGAAAGCATCCCCTGAACCCAAAAAATCACCATGTAAACCCCCTTTGTCAACACACTCATACACCATGGTCTGCTTTGTCAACAAACACAACATGGAGGCCCACTTTGTCAACAAATATAGTCACCTCAAAAATGCTTCAATGATGCCTTAAGGGATTTTTTCCCAACAATACCATTCACCAAAGAATTAAAATAATGTAAATTACATAGTTTCACATATAAAAAAAGAGATATCTTAAATTTCATACCTTAATTGGAGTTTCAATAATAACTCAGCATGAACAAGGAGAGGGAGATGATCATGAGTCAAATAACATGTAAGGAAAGCCTAAACAACCTATAACATAGTAATATTCATCAATCACTTGATCCAACATCACACAAACCAAACCAACACTATTACCCTATACTCCCCAAAAATGATGAACATGTAAGAATTAATTCGAAAAGGAAAGGTAGTCACCTTGGATTTCAAGGTGATTTATCCCTTAAAGCCAAGGGATATAAGATAATGAGGGGGGGGGGGTGTCAAAGATAACCAAAGATCCCCTATAACCACATAGTTTTCTGGAGAATTAAGTTAAAATATAATTAATTTTATAGACACTGCAAATTTATAATAAAATCTGGAAAACATAGTATCATGGCATGATAGGTGTCACCACACCATAATGAAACTATGATCCAAAAAACCATGACACCGTACCACAAAAAATATCATAGTAAAATCACATTAAAACCAAAAAAGTTAAATAGTGTTTACGGTGTAATTTAGATACCACTTCATAACACTCATACTCCATATAATCATTGCATGATCTTCATACACCTCCATTTAGCCTGATATAATTCAAATTTAACAACAGTGTAATGTAAGGCATCATGACATAAAATACCTCAAATAAGAAGAGATAAGAAATCAAATACACATGTATTTATTCCACAATATATATAACCATGATAATTACTACTCATGTGATATTAACAATAATATCATGTGTGATAAACCTCTAATAATCTATACAAAAACTGATGAACATAGGATTAATTCAAAACTCCCAAAGTACACCATGACACAGAATGTCACATCCATGACTTATTTTAAAGGTATTTTTAAATTAATTTCCATTATTACTTTGTTTTTGGGGTTTCCCATGTATTTTAGTGGAAATGGTGGGTTTTCAAAATTTGGGCCAAACCGTGAGCCCATTTCCAGATTTAAAAATATATTTTTCTTTATTTTATAACTCCTTATAGTTTTAAAATTTACACCCATTCCACTTACCAATTTGAATCCCCTAGTATATTAAAACCACCATATCAATTTTTACCTCATAATAATCCATAATAATGATGGATTTGTGCTTTTATTAAGGTGTTAGGCCAGCCCGAAATCCCATTTCCTGCTTTAATTTTTTTAATTCTTTAATATCTCATTCAATGTTTAAGGGTTTTTAGTGATTCAAACTCTAATCCAAGCCCACTTACCCAAGGCGCACTACCATAATCTCCACCCCCTATTTGGATCTCATATTCATCATGAATTATGGTAAAACCTCTCTGGATTTCTCAAATCATCCAAATTTGAAGAGGTAAATTGTTTCTTTCATAACACCTTAAATTTTTAATCTTTTCCCTACATTTTAGTTCTCACATGATCTAATCAGACTTATTAGAACCTCACTTTAATTTTTGGTTGTTTGGAAATTCATATATTGGTGTATTTGGGGCGTTTTATTCAAGATCTCTCAACTAATTCTTGATTTCACTTCCCTATGGTGCGGTAGTGGTGTGATTGATGTTTCGTACAATGGTTTGGAGTTTTTGGCACAAATGGTAAGTGGTTACATGTGTAAGAATAGTAATATGAGTTATATTTTCTTCATTTATATTTTTATCATGTTATTATTACATTATTTTTGGTGCGAGAACCATTTTTGGTAGTATTGATTAAGTGTTTAGTTTTAAAGTTTCATATTTGTATGAAAATGTGTGTTTTTCATGTGTATCTTTTGTAGTATTACTCGAGGTAATTTCATAACACTTGAGAGTGGTTTAATAATTGTTTATAGGGATGAAAATTCTATTTTGAATTGGTATTTGTGTGATTTTTTCCTCGAAAGAGGGGTTTTAAATGTGTTTTGGGTGCAAAACATTGTTATACCCCTTGGGATTGTTTTATGAAAACTGTAAATGATTTATTGAGTTAAACAAAGTCATAAAAGGATGTACATGTAATGTTTTGGTTAGTGTGTTCACCTAATATTGGTTTTTGAAAGGGAAAATAGAGATTTAAGATGTCAAACATTTTTAAATTTTTTTATAAATTGCTTAAATGTTTTATCAAATCGCAAGAAAGGTGCGGAACACGTTTGTGGGCTGTTTTGTGTGAGTATGATGTGAAAAATGAATTTTGTTTGAAAAAGGAGTATTATGTGACATTTTTGTGGGATGTTTGGTGGGTGTGTGATGTGTAATTGGAATTTTCATGTGGAAATTATATTTCATGTCTTGTTGAACTTGTTTAAGAACAAGAGGGAAACCTGGGTATCTAGGTGGGTGGACGTATACTAGTATGCTAGTGATCCCATGGGGTTTGGCCCCAATTTCACATAGAAAGTTTAAAAATGACGACACTAAATAAACTATGATGATGTTTATGATGATGATTTTGGTGAACCACTAGGTTATGGGTATGCTCCCTCCTAGTGGCTCATGTGCATGAGAACATACATTGTGATGGATACTTTCACAGAGATACGAGGTACCTGGGACCCACAACGAGCTAGTTCCTAGGGGTTATTTTTCCGTTTCTTGTACTCATTAGATACTTTATGCTTAATTTTGTCATAGGGTATGTTTTTATAGAAAATTAAGTAGCTTTGGAATTCTATTTAAAAGTGTTGATTCCTTAAAGTAGCCCACTTGAAATTTTTTTTATTTAAAGTTGAATCTCTTTAAAATTCTTATTAGCATTTCATGTTTATGAAAACTTGAAAGTTTTTTGTCTTCGAATGTTTATCAAATGTAGTATTTTAGTGGTTCTATCCTACTAGGCTTTGGATCAAACCCTACTTACACCTTTGGGTGTAAGTATACTTGGTTATTTTGTTGCAGGTTTGGGTAAAGCTTTTAGTGCCAGTGGTTCAGAAATATATTAGTCCTTCTTGGTGTAGTGTCATGGAGATGGCTTGAGGGCGGTACAAATTTCCATGAGGAGGTTCTTGGGCTGTATATTTTGTGTTTCTTAATCTGTTATAGTCTTTGAGAATTGTTTTAAATTATGTAATTCAATTTTTATTTTTTGTAAAAGATGGTTTGTTTTGAAAAATCCAGATTTTTTATGTTGGATTTTTTGTTGTTTTATGTTTATAAAATTGGGTAAATAATTCTAAAATTACATTTTGTGATACCCAAGAACTTTTTCTAGCATATGGGGGATCAGGAACACCCTTCGGGCCATGCCACGGGCCGAGTCGGGTGTTGGTTTTGATGGAGTCCAGATTCGGTTTGTGATAAACTGGTATCAAAGGAGGTTAGGTTCACTCTCTTTGGGTTATGTTAACTGGGGAAGAGTCGGGATAGTCTGGAACTAGGATTATTGGGACTTGAAATTCCAATTATGGGTAGTTTTCCTAACCAACACACCTCATGATGGGATTTTAGTCACTAGGGGAAGTTGAGATTTATCTGAGTCCTTTGGTTTTCTTTGTTTGATGACGATTAAGGGAAATGAAAATAGAGTTGGGTTAATGGTCTTAGTGAGCTCGTAGGGCCTATAAATCCATGTGGAGCCGGTGATATTTCTCTAGAACACTCTCTGTGATGGTGAAGTGATTGGAATATGGCCGTCAACCATATGTCCAAGTCACCCACCGAAACTAGTTTTCCTATGCATTGTCTCGTGTCTTTTAGTTTTGGAATATTGGAAGTTTGGTTTTAAATAAAAAATGACATGGTTTTAAGAAGAGAAAAGTTTTTATGAAATTATTTTCTAATAAATAGGGAATGGTTTGATTTGTGAAATGGTGGAACTGAATTTTCAAAATTGTTTTGAAATTGAAAATGGTGTGGTTACACCTATTTTGAAAGCAGGAAATTATGTTAAAGTTGGTTTTGAAAAAGTGTTTCCAATAGAGTTTTCTAAGCTATTAAAAGGTTTTTTAATTGGATGAAATGTTTTGGAGGTCATGTGTAGAGTTTGGAAATGTATTTTGATTTGGTAACTGGAGGTCATTTGAAAAGTTTTATGAAATTTTGGAATCTTATTTTAAAATGAGAAGAGTTGAGTTCTCAATTTATTAGGGATTTATAAAATGGAGTTTTTTATGAAATTAGAAGTGTTTTGAAACGGGATAAAATGTTTTTAAATTAATGTACATGAATTGAAGGTGAGTTTTTATTGAATGATTGGTGATATTTTGAAAAGTTTTATGAATCATTGGCACTTTGTTTTAAATTATAAGAGATGAGTTTTTCAATGAATGGGTGCTGATCAAATGGTGTTTGTCATAAAACCAGAAGTGTTTTGAAATGGGATGAGATGTTTTGAAATTGATGTGAATAACTTGAAAGTGAGTTTTAATTTTAATGAATGTTCCTTTCTAAATTTTTTTAAGCTGTGAATTGGGATTTTGATTTCGTGGTTAGCGGTCTTGAGAAAAAAAAGTAAGTATTAGTTGACTGTTTGGGTTTTGAAAATTGGAAAGAATTTTTGTTTTAACATTTGGTATTTCCATGAGAGGCCACATGAATGAAGTTATATGGGATGATGGGTTGTTAATGGAATTACTATATGAGTTCCAAGATGGATATGAGGAGGGTGCCTAGTGTGGCACGAAAACATGCATGTGTGATGCCCATGGGGTACCATTGGTGGATACGCTAACCGCTGAACTGTTTATTTTCAAAGATATGATTTTAAAGGAAAACTTGATGTCTTGATGACTGGTTTGGGATGGTGTGTCATATGAATTTTTGGAAATATTGTCATTGTGGGATGTTTTGAGTCCAAGAACCCCTCTTGTTTTAACGGTGTTTTGGGTTTGTGTTTCTTTGTAAGCCGTTTTGAAGGGATGGTTAGTGGTCCCCTTATGAAAAATGTTTCAGGATGCCTTTATGGTGGTTCCCTTCATGTGTTTGGATCTGGTTTGTGACACTTTTTGACCAATGTACTAGCTTGTCTGAGTCCTTGGGTTCTCTCGTTGGGTAATGTACACCCCCACTAAGAGTTAATGCCCGACTAAAGTGTAGCCTAGATTGTTTCACCATTGGAAGATCCTCCAGTTGATCAATATAAGGAATATTTTGCTCGATCTTTGTAGATTGAGTCTATAACCTTTCCCTTCTTGGTTTTTTGTATCCTCTTGTAGCGGGAGAGTTCTCGTGGAAGGTTGAAAGAGACCTTATTTTATTAAGTTACCTGATTCATTGAAAGTGGAAGTGATCTGGGGTTTTTAGTGTGGATGTTGTTTAAGAGGGCCTCTGGGTCCTTCGTAGTCTCTTCGAAGTCGGTGTTCATGTTAATCCACTAGTGTGGGAAATCTGGTCATGAGAGGTTATGATGGACACTTTCTAGAATTTTGCGATTTTTGGGAACGTTGCATAAGGTCCCTCTCCATGTAATGCTTCTATCAGTCGTAATGGTCATGTTTGGTGACACCTTGTGATGTCATGTGCTCATTTGATTGTAAAGGTGAATTTGTATAATATTTTGTGAGTATTTAATCTGTGAAAAGTGTGTCTCCTTTCAAGAAATATCAACAACCTTTGTTTAGAGGAAGGTGGATCTATATATCTTTTTCTCCTTCCATTTCTCATCCAAAGAAAACAAAGGGTGATGTGTATGCATCTTCTAAGACCTTATTTCATAAAAATGTTAGGTTTTGGTAGAGTGAGTTTTAGAGTGTGTTATATATTGGTGTACTCATCTGGGATTGAGGTGTAGTTGTTTGTAGAACCGGAAGAAGAATTTCCATTTAGGGGTTTCTAAAGCCTAACTGCAAAGCCGAAAATTCTTCAATCCTTCAAGCTCCATCCATAGGTCCCAGAGAGAAGCTGGCACGTAGTCAGGGGAAATACCAGGGTCGTTAAAACCCTTGTACAAAGTCCTATCACCATTATAAAATATGGAAGTATTTTAAACCTCTAGTTTCATTATCTTTCTTTTGTATTTCCCATTCGATGGAAAGAGGTGGGAGGACCTCATGTCCATGTTATCACCCAATGTCATTCCTTCCCCCTTTGGAAGTTTTTTGAGAAAGGTTTGAAATTTGGCTAGACAGGTTGAGAGAATAGTTAGTAGTAACCGTGCCCTATAAAACCATGCAGATAGAAGGACCCCCACGGTTAGCGCATGGTTTCCCAAACCGTGCGCACAAACCGTACGACTATCCAAAATCTTTAAATTTGGGGTCTTTCTGTGTCGTCCCATGCTGGTCGGTTAAGATGGTTGGTTCTTATGGTGGGGAGACCCAATATGATCCTCATGTAAGTTCATTTTGGAAATTTAAAATGGAAGTCTACCCTTTGTATCAGGGAGTCCGTTCGGGCCTCCCCCTGCTAGTGTCTTGATTCTGTCTTGGGAAAATTTAAGTTGTCTCTTATGGCGGGGAGCCCATTTGTGTCTCCTTGTACTAGTAACTCATATTTTTCCTTAGTCTAGGCTTGGAGGTAGGTATTCTTGTTTGGAGCTATCTAACTACCAAAATCTTCCATGGGTAAACATTGAGATAGGATAGTGCCCAATGGTTTAGTTATAGCAAGGTAAGTGTAACCTTGTTCGTTGTTATTGTTCATTTGGGTAAATTTCTTGAGTCTTGTTCAGATAGTATTTGAGGAGTTTTCTTTTGGGATAAAGTCTGAATGTGATTGATAGTTTCAGGAATGTGGTGTAAGTTTTTGTTTTTGAGAGTATTTCTTCCTTAATTGATCACTAGAGGTGTTTTGGCCTTTCGAGGGTGGGAGAAACATGACAAAGGAGTCTATTTCGGCCTTTTGGTTGGGTTTGGTTTTTGCTTTTGGCCTTGCTGTGGATTTCTGAGGGAGGAAAGTTTTATGTTAAGAATAATTGTTAAATCCATGGCTTATTTTAAAGGTATTTTTCATTCAATTTATATTATTTATTTGTTTTGGGGGTTTCCCATGCATTTTGGTGGAAATGGTGAGTTTTTAAAATTTGGGCCAAACCGTGAGCCCATTTCCAGATTTAAAAATAAAATTTTGTTTCTTTTATAACTCCTTCATTTTTCAACATTTTACACCCATTACACTTCCCAATTGGCATCCCATGGTATATTAAAACCACAATATCAATTTGGACCCCATAAGAATCCATAATAATGATGGATTTGGGTTTTTTATTAAGGTGTTAGGCCATCCCGAAAACCCATTTTATGCTTTAATTTTGTATTAATTATTTAATATCTCTTTAAAATTTTAAGGTTTTTCAGTGATTCTAACTCTCTCCTGAGACCACTTACCCAAACCGTGCTCCCATAATCTGTAACCCCTATTTGGAGAACATATTCATAGAAAATCAGGGTAAAACCTCTTTGGATTTCTCAAATCATCCATATTTGAAGAGGTAAATTGTTTTCTTCATAACTCCTTAAATTTCTAGTCTTTTCCCTCCATTTTAGTTCTCACATAACCTAATCAGACTTATTAGAACCTCAATTTAATTTTTTGATGTTTTTAAATTCATATAATAGTGTATTTGGGGCGTTTTATTCAAGATCTATCAATTAAGTCTTGATTTCACTTCCTTGTGGTGCGGTAGTGGTGCGATTAATGTTTTACACAACGGTTTAGAGTTTTTGGAACAAATGGTAGATGGTTCCATGTGTAAGAATCCTAAGATGAGTTATATTTTCTTAATTTATATTTTTATCATGGTATTCTTACATTATGTTTGGTGAGGGAACCATTTTTGGTAGTATTGATTAAGCATTTAGTTTCAAAGTTTCATACTTGTTTAAAAATGTGTTTTTTATGTGTATCTTTTGTGTTATTTTTCGTGGTAATTTTATAACACTTGAGAGTGGTTTAATAAATGTTTATAGGGCTTCCAATTATGTTTTTGATTGGTATTAGTGCGATTTTGGCCTGGAAATAGGGTTTTGAAATGGGTTTTGTGTGCAAAACTTGGTTATACCCCTTGGGATTGTTTTATAAAAATTGTAAATGATGTATTGAGTTAAAAAAAGTAGAAAAAGGATGTACATGTACTGTTTTGGTGAGTGTGTCCACATAATATGGGGTTTTTAAAGATAAAGTGGTGATTTAAGATGTCAAACATTTTTAGAATGTTTTATAAATTTCTGAAATGTTTTATCAAATTTCAAGAAAGGTGTGAAACATATTTATGGGCCTTTTGTGTGAGTATGATGTGAAAAATGAATTTTGTTTGATAAAGGATTATTATGTGACATGCGTGTGGTCTATTTGGTGGGTGTGTGAATTGGAAGTGATATTTTCATGTGAAAATTTTATTTCATGGCTTGTTTAACTTGTTTGAGCACAAGCGGGAAACTTGGGTATCAAGGTGGGTGGACGTGTACTAGTATGATAGTGATCCTGTGGGGTTTGGCCCCAGTTTCACGTAGCAAGTTTGATGATTAAAACACTAACTAAACTATGATGATGTTGGGAAACCACTAGGTTATGGGTATGCTCCCCACTAGTGGCTCGTGTACACAAGAACAAATATTGTAATGGTTACTTTCACAGAGATACGAGGTACCTGGGACCCACAGTGAGCTAGTGCCTAGGGATTATTTTCCCGTTTCTTGTGGTCATTAGATAATTTATGATTACCATCATCATACGGTATGTTTGGATGGAAAATTAATCATAGTTATCATTCTATTTAAAAGTGTTGATTCCTTAAAGTATCCCACTTGAAAACTGTTTTTATTTAAAGTTGAATCTCTTTAAAATTATTATTATCATTTCATGTTTATGAAAACTTTCAAGATTTTCATCTTTGAATGTTTATCACATGAAATATTTTAGTGGTGGAATCCTAATGTGATATTTATCACACCCTACTTACACCTTTGTGTGTAAGTAGACTTGGTTATTTTTTCACAGGTTTGGGTAAATCTTTTAGTGCCAATGGTTCAGGTTTTTATCAGCCCTTCTTGGTGAAGTGTCATGGAGATGGATTGAGGGCAGTGCCTCTTTCCATGATAAGGTTCTTGGGATGTCCATTTTGAGTTTCTTCATTTGTTATTGTCTTTGAAAATTCTTTTAAATTATGCAATTCAATTCTGATTTTTTTTTGTAAAAGATGGTTTGTTTTTGAAAAATCCAGATTTGTTATGTTAGAGTGTTTTGTTGTTTTATGTTTATAAACTTAGGTAAATCATTCCCAAATTCCATTTTGTGATACCCAAGAACTTTTTCCGGCCTATGGGGATTGGTATTTCCCTTCGGGCCATGAAACGGGCCGAGTCAGGTGTCGGTTTTGATGGCGACCAGATTCGGTTCGTGACACAACACTACCCCTCAATGTACAACCAAACCTATATATGATTAACTCATGTGGATTCACTTCATAATAAACCATTGTTTCCTCTACATATTAATAACTCCAAATGTCTTAATAATCCCTATACCATGGAATAACACCCCAAAAAGCAACCAATATGGCCCATCCAAACTTGTTAGCACCAGACACTCATGGATCACACCCCACACCACACCACACATCATTATGCTAAAATCCCATCCACCATAGAACAACACAATAATCCATATAAAAAACCCTTCATAGAGTAAACTAATTAAATTACAACACATGAGTCTATTCCTCAACTCCCTCCTTTAAATAAAATTTATACTCCAACTCTACCTTAATTCTTCTGACTATCTACTATCACCTATAACACTCAAAAGACTCAAATAAATGACGTGATAAAGACAAATACATCACACATAATTTTTATGTGATGGGTGGAGTGAACTCAGTCTATTACTTTATGATGACTATGGTGATTATAGTTGAATTATGACATCATATGATTATTTTTTCGCCAAATCCTTATGTTGTGATTCATTTTTATGTTTATATTATTCATATTCCATTGGTTTTGATTTCCTTGGGAATTTTTTATATACTCCAATTATATTATCATACTTATATTTTCATTTTATTTTAACTCCTTTATTATCTTCATTATGAACACATATGTTTCTCCAACTGGTAAATCATATGTTTTACCTTGTACGAAGTGTCCGAGATTTCCCTTTATTTATGTTTCCCATTATTCTAGGTAATGAAAAATATTATTATGTATGACATATTAAAAAAAATTGTGAATAATTTTATGGATGATATAAATAATTTTTTTTGAGATAATATTTATTTTGTAACTAATTTACAAAGTTACTAAACTTTTGGATTTCGGGAGTATGTTTTAATTGTGAAGTGAAATATAAAATCTTGAAAAATGTTGTAATGTATATGAATGACATGTATAGTCCATATTAGAATTACCACCATTGGATTTATAAAAAAACCATTGATGTTGTATAATTATAACCATTTATGACTTATTTAGTAGGATGTAAATGTTGAATGTAAATTAGAACGAGAACTGTAAACATGAAAAAAATTATATTTGGTATTATAAAAATGGAAATAAGTAGTTCCACATATATATTAGAAAAGGTAATACATATTCCTTTAAAAAATAGTGGAAGAAATGTGATGAAGAGAAGTGAATTTTTTGGATAGATATATCCCTATATTAGTGGAGATCCATGTCTTCCATTAATCCCCCTTTCCTAGCTATCCATATCTTGGATCTCTATAATAATAAAAAAATTATTTACAGACAAAAAATCTTAACCCATACACTTTCCTCTTGAATAACCACATAATATCATGCACTAGTAGATGGAGAAAAATTTATAAACATATACCCACAAATAACAACCTTTATTTGTGACCATCCACCATACCCCATTCTATAGTAGAATATGATTGATTTATAGATGGTGACCAATTTATATATTTAAACCCATAATTCCCACCCTTTATTTATTCCTAAAAACCATACCCTATACTCTGTTAGACCACTATAAATAGAGATATATAATCCTTATCCCTGATCCACATTGAGTTTGATTAAGAATAATAATATAATGGATGAGTTCATTAATTGGGGGATGATTGGATAATCCATGGGGAACAGAAGTGGCGATCAAGTGATTTTTTAAGGCCATTATGAATTAGTTGTGGGGGAATTTTTTTTTCAAGTTGCAGGGTTCTGTATTTTATCATGCACATAATTTTTCATCCATACATAACATATAAATTAAACCCAAACCCATTTTCAATTAATATTTAATTTAATTTCTCCCTTTACATTAAATATAACCCCTTGTATAAAGTATATCCTTAAAGTTACCTTACAAACACTCCATCCCTATGAGTCTCTTATCTCTTTGAACATGACACTAGAAGGTGGTGGAATCCCATCCATAATTACTTGATGAGCCTAAGGATACTTCTTAATGTCCCTTAAATGGTAAAACATAGACATGCTAGAATTTGTGCTGGTGATAGTAATTTTCTTATTGAACACCAAAATACAGTAATAATATTATTATCTATAATTATATTATAACCTTCATATAAAAAATAAAAAATAAAAAATTTATTTTTCATTATTTAAATACATGAATGAACCTATGAATGATCTTAAAAAAATCTTACCTCTAGGTGGTCTACCTTCAATTCCTTAAATCATTTTGAACTTTATTCTTATCAAAATTTATATTAATGACTTTTTAGAGGGTAAAACTGACTATTTATTAAAAAATTGATCTAAATAGGGGTTTAGAACACAAAAATGAAAATTCTCATAACCTAATGAAACATAATACCCTAATAAATATTATTATATTAAAATTTCAATATATGGTATAGTTTGTTAGATATTCATTTTTTTCCATTGAGGTAACTTGTTTGTCAAAAAATAATAATTATTTTACTTAATTAAATTTGTTAACCAACATTATCTTTAATAATTTAAAACATTTTTTAGATGTCAAAATTCACTCATACTATTACCAAGGTAAAAATATACTCTCAATCACATTAAAAAAAATCAAGAAACCATCTAACAAACTTGGATTAGTGCATTATCCCCACCTTTAATGATTTTTATCCAAAATAAAAAAATCCCAACCTTTATAGTGAAGATACAAATATAACATCTATATTTAATATATATAAATGTTTTAATGAATCTTTTAATGACTATAAATGACAAGAATGATGAAATAAGTTGACCTTGGAGAAGTATTTTCATGATAGTACTCAATAGCTATGATCCTCTTAAAGAATAATCATTTCAATTTCAAAATTTATCTATTGTATTCCATTAACATGGGAATTATTGCATAAATACATAATAAGCTACATCACATGGAAGATATTATGCATTTGATCCATAATCAGTTTCAATGAAAGATTGTACTAACTCTCTTTAATACTTCTCAAACATGAATTTTCCTAGAGATCTATTAGAAAAAATCATTTTATTAACCCTAGCCTATCTATTCATTACACGGGACACCCTATAGTCTAGAAAAAATTTCTTTATAATGAAATATATGATATTATTGAATATCAATTAGAATATAAATAGTCTATTTCATTTTTTCATCCACTTAAATTTGGAATATTATGCTCCAATTTAGCTGAGTTTCTAAAACCATTTTGTGGATCTAGCATTTCCAATCATGTAACTGAGACATGAAGTAATAATCTATATAAAATTTGATAATCATTAACATCAAATTTAATAACATGATCTCATATATATATAGTTACACCATACTATTTGTATAAATCCACTTCTGTATATAATTGAATGATAAAATTAAATCATTTAACCTATAATTACCCAAATTGTTTAATGAACCTTTAGAAAACATGAATTATTTATCTTGAAGTTAATAAATGAATCATCCCACTTTCATTGTGTAAATTTTAATAGTATGATCAAATTTGAGGAATATGATGATAATCCATTACATTTTATAGATAAAGTACTTAGATACTGACTCATGATAATTATTTTTTCACATGGACATTATTACAACCATCTAAGATCCTATATCATCCTCACAATATCTAGATGAATCACTAATTAAGTAAGTGTAAAACTTCCAAAAAACCATCTCTATAGCCTTAGTTGTATCAATATAAGTCTCTAAAAGATAAATTTTTTCTCTATACCTTTGGAAAATATTTTAATTGAATAACATAAGAATTTTTATTAATCCCATAAATTCAAATACATCTCTCCTAGTTGAGAATACTTTTCTCAATGAATATTTGAGAGAGTAATTTACAATAATATTAACATTCAACGTCTCCATAATCTACCATATTTAATCACATACATTACAACCACTCCATTATCCACTTAGAATATATAAAATATCTATCCCAAGAATATCCTAATGTTTTCATATAAAATTATAATCATAGGGATAATTCAAAAAACTAGGAATTTTACTACAGAAACATATATCACAACTATATCAATGTTATAGTTAAGTCATTATTATTGCATAAAAAAGTTCATGACCAACTACCATTCAATAAAAAAAATGTCAAAATACCATAAATCCTAATTTTAAATGATAACATTCATTTTGGTCGACCACACTCACTTGTGTTCAGGATTTGGGGATATCTAAAAGTTATTTTACTGTTCTATGAATGGTGGTAAACATCAAAGTTAATGATTTACTACAAGTTTTATCACCATAATGACTTCACTTTATTCACTTTTATATCACTAACTTGTAATCTATAAAAACATATAATGCCTCTCTACCATTTTTTTTAATTTTTATATGAGATATATAATAATGGATAATAATTTAAATGTTTTATTAATTTTTTAGAAGTTTATACTCTATAAATAAAATATATCCCATCAGGAACCCATAAATCCATATCTAAATTGATTTTTTTAAAGCGATATATAGACAATATTTGACTTCCTCAAACCCAAAAATAATATGTCTAATAAAATAACTGTGAATTTGAATTAGATATATCATACAACCTTTAGTATCCATTATCACCAAATTATAATCATTGGTTTTATAGTACATTAAAATATAGTATGAAATTATCATAAATAATGATTTTTTTACCTTACTAGAGCCTCATTTAACATTTCATTTACTCATAAATAGTAACAAAAAATATGAATTCATGTCACTCAATTTAAAGTGAAATATCCTTTCCCTAGAAAAATTTACCTCACTGACACATATACCATTTCTACTAGTTATCATTCATAGGAGTCTTCAACCATGTATCTTAGTCTATGATCTCTAATAAAATTTTGAATTATATTCAATCAATCATTAATAAAACTGAATGCATGTGATACTCATCTCCCTAAAATATATGATCTAGTAAGAAATAAAAAAAATATATTTTTCAAACCATGTATTAATTTTTAAAATATAGGTTATCTATGATGTAAAATTGACATCCACTATGATCTCAAATTTAGATCCATCAACCCGTGTACTACCTCTAAGCATATATTCCATCATATTTATCCCCAAATTTCACCAATTTTTTTTGGTTATTTTTTTCATTATCTTTAATATTCATGTCTTATAAACATAAATAAATATTAGTCTTCTATAAGAGGATCAATAAAAATATTTGAGTATAATAGAGCCTAATGTCTCATCCATGAAAATATATGTTTATAGTTTTATTACAACCCTCTACTATACTAAGATGCTCTCCACCCTGATCAATCATCCAAAAAACTCAGGGTAAGTTAATAGGTATAGAGAAAATTTTTATAATATAAACATATTTTCATAATCTACACTCAAACAATTTATCCCTCATAATCTAATCACTCATCATATCACAAATATCCTCAAATCAAGATGTTCACTATATAATTTCTAAAAAACTCATTAAAAACTCCATCGATCTAAAAATTATCTTCCACCAAATTTAGAAAACTAAACTCTAATTGAATAAAGAAACTCTTGAAAACTCTATATCACCGTTACTCTTCTCTTGAGTCAAAATACCATTATCCATTACATTATAAATCCATAACGAAACAAAATCATCATTAAAAACACCCCCATAGATACATGTGTCATCACTAGATAAGACATTATTTTGATTTCACCCAACCATAGTCCCGCCACCTAGTACCACGATCACCTTAAAACATGGGTGGAATCTTATTATATTAATTATGAAATAATAGATTCACACAATCATAAACCAATCCAAATATAATAATTGTGGAAACATAATTATTCTCTAAAAATGATTTATATAGTCAAGTCTATTAAAAAATGATTATAATCCTTCGGTTGAAATGAATCAACCACCACACCCTATTTATGGTTTCCTTTTTATGATACACTGAACTCAAATTCCTTAAAAATTATTTCATTAATCCCCAAAACTAAACCTCAATTCTGAATACTCTAACCTATGGTACTGATTAAAAAATAATTTAATACCAATCTAACATGACCCAACCCATTGGGGTCCTACTCAGGTCTATGAAAAGTATACCATTCCAGACAAATACTACCTCATATCGACCATGGGTTGGTGGCTTGCATCAAGATATAGGACACACATGATGGGAGACATTCACCCATGAAACAAGTAATAATGCATCCCTAATACACAGTATAAGAGATAAAAATTTAACACAATAAGTTAAATGAAACTATATGAAAGGAAATGAATGTATACATGTAATGTCACATTATGTAAAATCATTTACCATGATGCACATCTTGGTTAATATGTACGAATAAACTATAAATGAAAACCTATGGTAAAAAATTAAGAAAATGAATGAAGTGTAACAACCCATACTTCTATTAATATAATTTCCCTTATTATAATTATATTATATAGTATAAAACACATACATAGTATAGAGATCCCAATAAAAACATTATTTTCATTAATTGAGAATGAACTAAATGGTATTCATAGAAATTAAGGAACCAATATCGATGTAATAGTAACTTGACCTTTGGAATAGTAATGTGACCATTAGGAATAGTAATCCTGACAATAAATTAGTAACCTCATCTATGAAAGTATAAATAAAATATATCCATCTTATAAATGAATATAAGATATAATTATATCATATTATAAGTATGTAAATGTTTTAAAAATGATAAATTAAGTGTTGGTATTTTTATAAAATATAAATATTTATTTAAAATTTTATAATTAATATAATGATTTAAAAAAAATTATTTTCATAAAATATATTCATAAATTAATATTTTGTTTTCTTATTAATATAATATAATTTTATGTGACCATAATGAATTTTTAAAAGTTTCATACAAGCACTTCTAATTTTAAAATCAGTATTTTTTGAATAAATGAAGATATTAATTAAAAATTAAAATTATCATATTTAGAATATTATTTTCATAAAATGGAGTTTATTTTTGAATTCTAAACATTCAAAAATTTTTAGGGTGAATTTTTGAGATTTTTCTAAACTAGTTGATTTTTTAGTGAATAATGAAATACGATAATTTATGGAATTTAATAAATACATGAATTATTGAGTCATATATGATGTATGGATGATGTAAGACCATAATATATAATTATCATTTATTATTTAATATATTTAGTGATAAGGTTCAAACTATTCATATTCTTGATCCAAAATAATAAACTAATGTATAAAGTAATCAAAAAACACCCCTCTCCTCCCTTATAAATTCCACCCCTCACCACCTCTTCTCCTCACACCTCCAAAGCATTGAAGATTATCAAAAATCTACCCAGAACTCTTACTAATATTATCCCTTTGTACAAGATACCTTTTTATAAACAAAATACCAAACCAAATTTCCCTAAGGAGGTTATCAAGGATAATATTTTAATAGGTAAAATCCTCTTTCATTTTCTTTTAAATTATTTTAAATTTATTTTCTTTTCTTATTATTTCCTAAAATACGCTTATACAAGTGTAATGATAACTATAATACCTTATATATACTTTAATTTTATTATTTTAATTGAATAATCTATCATCAAACCTCTTCTCCTCTCCCTTTTATTCTAAAAATAAAAACATCATCTGTGAGGTGTTGATTTACTGCCTTTGAGGATGAAAAGTTTTCATTTTCCTTTATTGCATTCAAGGATGGTCAGAAAATCATTATAATGGTTGAAAATGACTATAAAATTTATTTTATGACCTTTTTTATGTTTTGGAACTAACATATATAAATAATACTAAATAATAAAACAAAACTAGTTTATGATAATCACAAAACCTCCAAATAAATTAAAACAATTATCACTATCGTTTTATTTAATGAATCATCCTCATTTATGAAAAAATAATATATACAAACATTTAAACTTATGTAAGTTCCTTATTAACATATAATTTAAATTTAGGATAATTATTCTCATTTTACATGATCCTTCATATATATATATACAAGTGAACCGATCATGAATACCAAGAAAAAACACTCATGAACGATGAAATTGAACTCTATAACTCATTAAAATGGCCATAAACGAACTTAATAAAATTATAATTAATAAAATAAATGTAAAATAGGTTCTAGATTTAGTAATTAATGAATCTAATTTTATTATCTAGGATATTAAAGTTAATAAATAATTTCAACATAAGTTAAGGGGATTCTCAAATCCAATTTCCTTTCTTTGAGTTATTCCTCTTTAATGCCAAATTTTAGTGTGGATGTTCTTTTAATATTCCTAAAATATAATTTATTTGTTCTTAAATTTTCATTTCTCAGATATACATGATTTCAATTTGGTTTTATGACCAATAAAAATATTTTCCAAAAGAAATCTTCTTCCCAAAACACATCTTGACTCCTCTTGAGATTATTTATTCTTCACTAAAGTGTGATGATTCTTATACAAAATATGTTTTTTCTTTTTGGGAATCCAAAAGTTTATTCATTAGTGTATGATTTATGAAATGAAACCCATTCCTTTCCTTGGATCATTTTATGTCAATGATTGATATAGTTTCAATGTGGAAAGCAAGATTATGTAAATGTTATGATGTGATGGGTGTGCCGGGAATTATATAGTGCTCAAATGCACTGGGTAATGTGATGTATATTAGGAGATAATGTGTAATATCCCTAAAAACAATTATATATTTTTTCAAAATGATGATGATGATATGGTTATTCACATATGTTATGTTTGAACATGATTATAGATTTGTTCACAACTATGTGTGGTGTTTGACCAATAAGACATGATGTTTCATTTTAATACATTTCCACATTCTTTGAATTTATCTAATGATTCATCTCATGATTATGATGACGATACCATGCTTATGTTATGATGATGATGATTATTCTCACCCATTCTATATTGATTCATCCTCTTACTGGGATTTTATCTCACCCATTTCTTTGATGTATATCCTCAGGCGATTACTTATACTAAGGAGTAAATGAGGGATAATAACAAGCTAGATAATAAGTAATTAAATAATGTCTGTGTTTTATTATCTAAATGTTTTATATGTTCCTAATTTTCTCAAGACACTAAACCTTTGGATCTCGTTTTTGTAATACTATTATGTTGTTTATATTTAAAATTATGTAATAGTTATGTAAGAAAAGGTAGGGTTGCTATGGTTGGTATCCAAGAAAGGTTTAGTTAATTTGGGAATTAGGATTAGAGAACATTAGTGAAAACCCTTCGTATGAGACTAAGTAAATATAAGCATCGAAGAATATTTTTTTAGAAAAATTCTAAACATAGGTATCCCACAATATATGAATTTAGAGTGTATTTAACAAAGGAATAAATTATTTATTCAGGAAAATTTGACTTATGTTTTCTTCAAACCTTTTATATTTTAGAAAATGGTGGGAACCGGGAGAAAGCTGGCCAACAACCCATGTGATGGAAAATGCATCAAATGCCCGAACAACATCCCCAATGTCTTGGGAGGAGGAGATAAATATTTCATGGTGATTCTAACCAATATATCTCAGGATATTAACAATAACTTGAATAATGTGGAATGTCATACTTCACCTAATAGGGAGAAACTGGATTTCAAATCTTTCATGCGACAACGATCATTGATATTTAGTGGATCTTTTAATCCATTTGTCAAAAAACAGTGGGTCAACTCAATCGAGAAGATCTTTTATATGATTCACTATTTCGATAAGGATAAGGTGAATCTACACTTATATCATTTATATAGAGAGGATGGTTAATGGTGGTTATTGATTAAGAACACTAAGAAAAAGGATAAAATTAAACATATGGAGTGGGAATACTTTAATAAAATATTTCTTAATAAGTATTTCCCTTGAACTATTCATATAAATATGGAGATATAATTCATAGAGTTAAAAAAATGAAGGTGAAAATATCATATCTTACAAAGAAAATTTCACAAGGATTTCAAGGTATTCCTATGGTTTTATTATCAATAATGATAAAAAAATAGATATATTATTTATTGGTTTAAAACCACACCTTCAAAAAGATCTAGCTATTTGAGAATTTGAGAGTTATGAAGAAGGTGTTTTATGTAAGCTCAAAGTAGGGATAAAGTTTAGAGAATGGTACCATGGATATAGAGATAAGAAATTAAAGATGGAGTTTTAATCTAGAGGATATAATGATAATGGTTGAAAGAAAACTCAACCAATCACATGTAAAAAATTTGGGAAGAAGAATCATGGGAATTTTATCAAAGGGATGGGGAAATACTTTAATTATGGGAGAAAAGTCCACCAAGATCATGAATGTTGAAGAGACATGTGGAAGCTGGAAAATGTGGTGGAGGAAAGGAGATCACCACTTATGGGTCAATGATTCAATTGTAGGGATCAAGGGAACTATGCAAGCCAGTGAACTAAACCTCAAGTCCTTGAGGGTAATCTGCGTCAGCATCCATCAATGCAAAAGGATCAAGGGAAAGATTATACCATCACTACTACTGAAATAGATCTTTAAAATGATGTGGTGACTTGTATTCTGGTTATTAATTCAATAATATATAACATAATATTTTATTTTGTTACTATTAATTCTTTCATATCATGAAAGTTTAGTAGAACAATTCAAACACCACCTCAAAATATGGAGGATGAGTTATCTGTGAAAACATAAAATGGGAAAATTATTGCATCAAAAGTATATAACTCCTCCCCAGATATTTTTTGTAGACCGAACCTCCAAAAAATATGATTTTACTTCCTTTGGTGGAGTTTGATGCTATTTTGGGCATGGATTGACTATCTTTATACAAAGCCAACATCAACTGTCAGGAAAGGGTGATCAATCTTCAAATCCCGAGGCATCCACCAATTTTGTAAAATTGTAAGGAGGATGATGAATATTAGTTGTATTTATCATCTCTATTTTTTGATATTATCTCCTTATGAGAAATTATATCTATCTCAAATGATTTAGGAAAAAGAGAGAATAATGCTTGAAGACATATCCATTATGAGGAACTACATTGATGTGTTCCCAAAAGAATTGCCTAGTATTACTACTGAATGAGAGTTTGAGTTATCAATTTAACTTATTTCTAGATATCTACATATATCAACAAATCATTATATAATGGCCACCATTGAGTTGGAATAATTGGAGAAGTAGTTACAAGAGAATCTGGAAAAGGGTTTCATACGCCCGAGTTCTTCACCATGGGGTGCTCCGGTTATCTTTATAAAAAAAGAATGAATCAATGCACCTCTACATTTATTATCATTATATCAACAAGATTATGATAAATAACAACTATCCCCTTCCATATATAGATAACTTGTTTGATCAGCTACATGAGGATAATTTTTTCTCTGAGGTGGATCTTTGGTTGGGATATCACTAATTAAAGGTGAGGAAGGAAGATATTACCAAGTCTACCTTTTGAATGAGGTATAGAAACTATGAGTTCATAGTGATGCCTTTAAGAATCACTAATTATCCAAAAATATTCATGGACTTAATAAATATAGTCTTTATAGATTACCTCAACAAATTTGTGGTATTATTTATTGAAGATATTATGATATACTCCAAGAGAAAGGAGGAACATGAGGATCATTTTAATATTGTGATAAAGACCTTGTGAAGGGAGAATCTATATGCCAAGTACAGTAAATGTGAGTTCTAAATGGAAGAAGCATCATTATTGGGGCATGTTATCACAAAAAAAAGAATATCTTTGGACCCTTCCAATACAAAGGTAATCGAAGAGTGGCCCATTACAACATCAGTAATGGAGATATATAGTTTCCTTGGTCTATAAAGGTATTACCGATGATTTTTAAAGAATTTTCTATGATTGTAAATACCACTAACCAAGTTGAATCAGAATAGAGTAAAGTTTTTCTAGAAAATTGAATGTGAATACTTCTTCAAAGAGTTGAAAAAGAGGCTTATCACTACACTAATACTCACACTACTAACAAGCAAGGAACTATTTGTGGTAAACAATGATTCTTAAAATAAGTTCTTAGGCTGTGTACTGGTGAAAAATGATAAAGTGATAGCCCACACCTCAAGGAAGTTGAAAGTAAATGATCTAGAGTTGGGGATTGTTATATTCATGTTGAAAATCTAGCATAATCTCTATGGGAAGAAGTGCGAGATATATACCGATCACAAGAGCCTCCAATATACAGTCACACAGAAGGATATTAATATAAACCACTGAATATAGTTATATATCATCAAGGATTACAATTTATCAATACACTACCATCCTAGTAAGGAAAATAAAGTGGCGGATGCTCTAAGAAGAAAGAATCCTGCCACATTATCAATTATGAGAATTTAGAAGGATATAATCTTATTAGATTTTAATAGGATGGACATGGGATCCTTAAGAAAGGAAAATCATCAATCATTTCTCAAATTATTTATCAACCATACCTCATGAAGAAAGTAAAGTATGCTCAAAGAAATGATGTAGAAATTCAGTAGAAGGTGGAAGCTACTAGAAAGGATAAATAGTTAGAGTTAAAAATAGATAAAGAAGGAGTTATAATATTTGGGTCATGACTATGTGTACCATATAATATAAAGATAAAGAAAGATATTTTTAATGATACATATATCCAAACCTTCTGAATTCACCCAGGGAGTGAAAAGATCTATCAATATCTCTGAGATAACTATTGGTGAGATAATAAAAAGAATTATATCAATGAATATACATCAAAGTTACTGGTATGTCAGCAAGTGAAGGATGAAAGAAAAAAGTCAAAGGGGATGATGCAACCATTAACCATACCAAAATGGAAATGGGAAAGCATCACCATGTACATTTTCACCATAATTATGAAGAAATCTAGAGGAAATAATGATATATGGGTTTTTGTGGATATTCTTACAAAAAAAACTCACTTTATCACAATTCAAGATGACTTCTCACTAGATCAAGTTGCATGGATATACATTAGAGAAGTGGTAAGGATTCAAGGAGTACCACTATCTATTATATCTGATCTAGATATGTGATTTATCTCTATGTTTTAGAAAAGTCTCTAGTACGCTCTAAACACTGAGTTGAATTTCAGTACGACTTATCATCCTCAAACTGATGTCCAATCTGAGTAGACAATTGAGACACTGGAAGAAATGTTGAGAGCATGTTATATGGACTTCAAAGGAGTATGGGACTAATATATACCTTTGGTTGAGTTCTCTTACAACAATATTTTCTACTCGAGAATCTAAATGGATCCATATGAAGACCTTTATAGGAAAAGATGAAGAATACTGACATGATGGGATAAATTTGGTGAACTTAATCTACTAGGACTTGAAATGGTCAAAGAAATGATATAGAAGGTAAAAACCCTTCAGCATCACATCAAGGTAGCCCAAATTCGACAAAAGATGTATGCATACATTCTTCCATGTGACCTGGAGTTTAAGGTCAGATACATGATATTCCTATGCATATCTCTATGGAAGAGGGTCATGAGATTTGGGAAGAAAGGAAAGCTAAGTCCTAGGTACTTTAGCCTCTTTGAGATTATTGATCATTTCAGAGTTGTGGCCTATCAAATAGAACTTAGAAAAACCATGTCTCAATTACAAGATATATTCCACATATCCCTCTTGAGAAAATATATACCAGATCCCTCATATGTACTGAATTCAGAGGTGGTATAGTTGGAAAATGATCTCTCTTACGAGGAGAAACCAGTGAAGATCTTGGACCATAGAGATAAGGTTCTATGAAAAAATACTACTCATCTTGTCAAAGTACTATGGAGGAACCATAAGTATGAAGAGGAAACAAGATAGCTGGAGGAATAAATGAAGAAGAAGTACCCTCACCTGTTCTCATCTTAGTATGTAAAATGGAATTTCAAGGGAAAAATTTAAAAAGGGGAGAAGAATGTAACAATAAAAACTTTTATCAATAGAATTTCACTTCTTATAATTATATTATATAGTATAAAACACATACATATCATATATATCCCAATAAAAACATTATTTTCATTAATTGAGAATCAAATAAGTGGTATTCCTAGAAATTAAGGAACCAATATTGATGGAATACTAACTTGACCACTGTAATAGTAATATGACCATTAGGAATATTAATTCATCCAATAGAATAGTAATCTCACCTATGAAATTATAAATAAAATATATCTATATTATAAATTAAAATATGATATATTTATACCATATTATAAGTAAATAAATGTTGTAAAAATGATAAATTAAGTGTTGGTATTTTTATAAAACATAAATATTTATTTAAAATTTTATATTTAATATAAATATTTAAAAGAAAATTTATTTTCATAAAATAGATTCATAAATTAATATTTTTTTCTTATGAATATAACATAATTTTATGATACCTTAATGATTTTTTCTATGTTTTATAAAATCAGTTATAATTTTGAAATTAGTATTTTTTGAATAAATGATGATTTTAATTAAAAATTAAAATTCACATATTTAGAAATTTATTTTCATAAAATAGAGTTCATTTTTTAATTTTACATATTTATAGATGGTTAGGGTAATTTTTTTGGTATTTTTCTATAATAGTTGAATTTTTGGGGAATAGTGAAATACGACAATTTCCTGTAACAAATACATGAATTATTGAGTCATATATGTTGTATGGATGATGTAGGTTCATAATATAGAATTATCTTTCATTATTTAATATATTTAATGATAAGGATAAAACTATTCATAGTCATGAACCAAAATAATAAACTAATGAATAAAATAATCAATAAATACCCCTCTCCTCCCCTATATATACCACCCTCACCACCTCTTATCCTCACACCTCCAAATATTTTAAGCTTGTCTAAATTATGACCAACAATATTCCCAATCATATACCCCATTTACAAGAGCCTCTGGTCTCAAAAATATACAAAACCAAATTTCTCTAAGGTGGTTCTCAAGGAGAATAATTCAAGAGGTAAAATCCTCTTTCATTTTCTTTTAAATTGTTTTCAATTTACTTTATTTTCTTATTATCTCATCAACTCCCATTATACAAGTAGAATAATAACTACATTATATTATATATATTTTAATGTTATTTTTAATGGAATAATCTATCATCAAACCTCTTCTCCTCTCCCTTTTATTGTAAAAATGAAAACATCATATGTGAGGGGTTGATTTATCATCTTCGAGGATGAAAAGTTTTCATTTTCATTTACTGAATTCAAGAATGGTCATAAAACCATTATAATGGTTTAAAAATATTGTAAAATTTATTTATAACCTTTTTTATTTTATGGAACTAAATTATATACATATACTAAATAATAAAACAAAACTAGTTTATGATGATTGAAAAACCACCAAATTAATCTAAATGATTATCACTAACATTTTATATAATAAATCATCCTCATATATGAAAAAAATAATATATAAGGCCATTTAAACTTATTAAAGTTCATTAATAACATATAATTTCAATTTTGGATAATTATTTTAATTTTACACGATCCTCTATACATATATACAAGTGAAATGATAATGAAAACCAAGAAAATGAACACTCCTGAATGATAAAATTGAACTCTATAACTCATTAAAATGGCCATAAATGAACTTAATAAAATTATAATGAATAAAATAAATGTAAAATATGTTCTTTATTTTGTAATTAATGAATATAATTTTATTATCTAGGATATTAAAGTGAAGAAATCATTCAAACATAAGGTAAGGGGAATCTCAAACCCAATTTCCTTTCTTTGGGTTATTCCTATTTCATGCCAAATTCCAGTGTGGATGTTCTTTTAATATTCCTAAAATACAATTTTTTTTATTCTTACCTTCTCATTTATGGGATATTCATATTTATAATATGGTTTTATTATGAATAAAAATATTTTCCCAAATAACTCTTCTTCCCAAAACACATCTTTACTCCTCTTGAGATTGTTTCTTCTTCAATCAAGTGTGATGGTTATTATAGAAAATATGTTTTACCCTTCTGGTAATCCAAAATTTTATTCATGAACGTATTATTTATGAAATAAAACTCATTAAATTCCATGGGTTATTTTATGTCCATGATTGATATACGTTCTATGGGGCATGCATGATTATGTAAATGTTATGATGTGACGGGTGCACCTAGAATTATATAACACTCTAATGAATTGGGTAATGTGATGTATCTCATGATATAATGTGATATATATGTGAAATGATGATTTTTTTTGAAAATGATGATTATGCACATATGCTATGCTTGAACATGATTCTATCTTTGTTCACACTATGTGTGGTGTTTGACCACTAAGACATGATGTTTCATTTTTATGCATTTACACATTCAATTCATTTATATAATTCTTCCAATCATTATTATAACGATGATTCAATTATTATGTTATGATGATGATGATTAAGATCACCCATGTTATATTGATTGATGTTATTATATATCCTCTTACTGGGATTTTATATCACCCCTTTCTTAGATGTATATTCTCAGGTGATTGATTATACTAGGGAGTAAATGAGGGCCACTAAGAAGATAGATAATAAGGAATTAAATAATTTTCATGTTTTATTATGTAAATGTTATGTATGGACCTAATTTTCCTAAGACACTAAACCTTTGGATCCTGGTTTTGTAACACTATTATGTTTTTTATATTTAAAATGATGTAATATTTATGTAAGAAAAAGTAGGGTCTCTATATGAATAATCCTCTAAAATGACACCACAAATGATCTCCAAAAAATAAAATCTATAGATTGGTACCACCCACTCTATGAATACTGTATTCTCATGAAATATGTTAGAATATGGGAAGAAAACAAGTACATCACTGTAAATGTCACCAGAAAGGGGTAGCTATAATTAAATAATAAGATACCCAAGTGTTAAACAAAACTAAATCTAAACTCATGTATTCATAATATAAAAATAATAAAATCATAATAAACAACCATGAACATACTTCTCAATATCATGAAAGAGTCTCATAATTCAAACATTTAACTGAGATACTTCCACATTCTAATAATCTAAAATCCATTATATAGAATTTAACTTCATTCATGTAATATATTCCTAATGTAAAAGCAAAAATTTCTTCCTCAATAAGAATGGTTTTAAAGTTATAAATTCCAAAAAAAGTCCTAAATAACCATTCCCCTGGACATCGAAAACATCATTGTAAAATATGGGGATCATGAACCTTTTAGTAGGGTATCAGAAGATTTTATGTTATAATCCCATCATGGAGGATCACATAGTACATAAAATAATTTCATTCATATGTATATTCTAAATCCATGTGTTAAAAGATTCATGTTCTCTAAATGATGAGTGTAATGATGGTAGAGGAATATATAAACTCTATAACAATAAAGTATTTATAGATAAACATTATAAATGTCATACTAGTGGTAGGGTATCACTAAGAATAACACTAGGCAGTGGTTCACTATAGTAATATAATTTAAATTAAATGAAATCATTAAGGATCACACATCAACCTACTCATAAATTCAACACCATAAGATAATATATATATCATTATATACATGTATCAATAGTATTTATCGTTGAATAATTTTTCACCAATAATTTAATATTGAGGAGTTTAATCCAATAGTATCATATCTTAATATTTTTAGTCTAGTCAAAAGAATGATGCACCGAATCAATAACATTCATAAATTAGATATCCTATCAAAATCAATAAAATGACTATCAGAGAAATCCAACCTAGAAAAAATTCATGCTTTGTTAATTTACCCACCTAAAATGAAAATGAAAATAATCATATCATAAAACTATCATACCAATTTAAATCATTCAAATCAAACTATGTTCATATACATTTCATAGATCAAAGTTCCTATTGGAAGATCTTAATATGCTATATTTATTAATATCTATCATTGAACCTTGATCATACATATCCATGTATAAAATATTATTTAAGGTAAATCATAATTTTAGGATCTCTATGTGATCCATTGGAAGATAATTTTGTGTTCTACTTGATAAAACTCACAAAATGACTTCTTAAAAATGTTTTCAGTATGATACATTGTCAAGCAAGCATCCAAGTCCCTAAAATGCCCAAAATAATCCTCAAATAATCTAGTTTTTATTTAATAATATCACCATCATGATATTCATGAAAATTAATGTGAAATTGAATATTCATGGGACTCAAATAGACACCAAGAGTTTTTAGATATGTTTAATAATTTTTAGTAGTAAGAGTGGGCTACATTGTGAGCTGTGGTTCCTACCAAATGTCCTAGAAAGCATGAGGGATGACACCCTATGTGCATACATGGGTATTTGAACCTAAGACCAGTGAAATTCATGTTTTAAGGACTAAAATAGGTTCCTATCACTTCAAAACCTCATTTAAAATATTCTTATAGCCACAACCAAAATCCTAAAATAGTGTGTCACACACACACACACTAAATGTAAATTTAAAAGACCCATATTTATTGATGTTAACCTGATACCTTTACCTATTTGAAACATTTATCCCTTACCAAAACTCTTTCCAAATTATTTATTTTCCCCTTAACATATAATATATTGTTTATTATATGTTCATGCATGCATGCATGCATCCGTGCATGCATGCATCCATCCATCCATCCATCCATCCATCCATCCATCCATGCATCCATCCATGTATGTATGTATGTATGCATCCATACATAAATACATACATAAATACATACATAAATACATACATACATACATACATACATACATACATACATACATACATACATACATACATACATACATACATACATACATACATACATACATACATACATACATACATACATACATACATACATACATACATACATACATACATACATACATACATACATACATACATACATACATACATACATACATACATACATACATACATACATACATACATACATACATACATACATACATACATACATACATACATACATACATACATACATACATACATACATACATACATACATACATACATACATACATACATACATACATACATACATACATACATACATACATACATACATACATACATACATACATACATACATACATACATACATACATACATACATACATACATACATACATACATACATACATACATACATACATACATACATACATACATACATACATACATACATACATACATACATACATACATACATACATACATACATACATACATACATACATACATACATACATACATACATACATACATACATACATACATACATACATACATACATACATACATACATACATACATACATACATACATACATACATACATACATACATACATACATACATACATACATACATACATACATACATACATACATACATACATACATACATACATACATACATACATACATACATACATACATACATACATACATACATACATACATACATACATACATACATACATACATACATACATACATACATACATACATACATACATACATACATACATACATACATACATACATACATACATACATACATACATACATACATACATACATACATACATACATACATACATACATACATACATACATACATACATACATACATACATACATACATACATACATACATACATACATACATACATACATACATACATACATACATACATACATACATACATATATTTATGGGTCAACACGTTAAAGGGTGAATGGAATTTGTTCCATAGAAGTGAAACTAAATTTTGTATAGAAAATATTCCTCTATCCATTTATAATAACCCATATATATTTATTTATATGTATTAATATTCATGCATGAATATATAAACACTTTATTGGGTGAAGTTAAACTAAATATTATGAAGAAATATTTTTAATAGGGAATCCGGACCCCACCACCTTTTATTATATTTCAACACAAAACTAGAGGGATAACATTTTTACATTATTTTAAATATGAATAATAGTTAAATTTAGTTTGAATTCATTTAAATTAAATTAATTAAAATGTAAATAAAAAATATTAGGAATTTATTTCTCACCAAACTAGAAACTTACATTGATCGTAGAACCTTAATTCTCACCAACTGAACTAGAATTCAATGATACCACCATTGGATTATTCTCATCATCTTAATTATATATATATCATATTTATTCATCACAAACCTTCACTATTATGTAAATATGATCATTTAAAGTTTCTAATTAAAAAATATACCCCTTGATTATCATATCTCTTCATCTATAACCACCAAGAAGTGGTGGAAATTATTCTGAGACAACTTGATGAGCCTAGGGATGTGATGTTGGGACACTAGTGTCACTGGACTTGGACACACTAGTGTTTTCACTGGGGGTGTTTTGTATATCTCCAAATAATTAAACATAATAATAATAATAAAATTATTATAATAATATTATTAAATTTATATTAAAACTTGTATAATAAATTTAACTTTTTATTATTAATATATGTAAATTAAAAGAAAAAAGAGGTTCTAAAATCCTATCTTAGGGTATCTTACCTTAACATACATCAATCCCTTAGATTTTTATTCTTTGAAATATTCATATTTATAATTTTTTAGAGTGTAAGATAGATTATTTATAGAAAAATCAGGCCCACTAGGGATCTGGAATATAAAAACACCAAACTTAAGCACATTATGAACTACACTATCCCAAGAAATACTATATTGATGTATTTTAGAATTGAGTTATAGTTTCTGAGATATTTTTTCTTTCCCACAAGGGTACCTTATTTTAAAAAGTAATAAATCTTTTATTTAAATATTTTTAATTTATAGTTTCCACATTAGTTTTATAAAACATTTATTGAACATCAATAAGAACCCATACCATCCCTGAGGTAAAAATATAATATCAATCAAATTAATAGAATTAAGTATTTGAGAAATATTTATCTCTATAAGATATCTTAACTCAATTAATTTTATAAAATATTTTAACCATTACATTTTTAAATACATGAATAAAATCATCACATATTATTAAAATTATATGAATATATAAAATTTTATCAAACCAAATTTCCATATTTTTAACATTTCAAATCTTAAACTATATTTATAAAAACATGACACCCAGAATCATTTACATTATTATCATAAATATTATTTAACCACATAATCTTATTTTTTCATATAATTTACTATATACAAAATCATTTTATTCTCAATCCCATAAAAAATAACCTATCATCCAAAAATATGTAACTGAAAATGAAAGAGGGCCTAACCAAGTAAATGAGAAATCATAGAGGTCATAACCATAAGAAAAATAATAAAAATACAAGAGGCCTCAATTACAAAAATAATAATCATCTTTTAAATAGGTTTCATCCAAATAAATGGGTCAATAAAAGAGGTCTATAACATAAGAAAAAAATAAATATCATAGTCCAAAAGAAAAAAATAAACCCCAATTTATTTATCTAAAACAAACAACTTTCTAATTTTATACTACTTACAATTTAATTAATATCTTTCATGTTTTTCAATAAAATATATTTTTATATTTTTGGAATATTTAAATCATTATGTTTCAAAATTCTTAGTTAGAATAATTAAAATCCCCACCATTTCATAAAATATATGTATATTACTTAATATATTCATTAAATAAATGATATACATACTCTTATAACATGGAATTTTTCTCCATCAGTTTCACTATTCCTCCTATTTTACAATTCTTCCATCTATTTCACTGTTAATCCATCTATTTTTATCTTTCTTCATCTTTTTTACTATTCATCCATCTATTTTAATGTTCATCAATTTTGTACAACAATAACTTCAACTTTGTTACTTGAAATTTTTATATCATGTAACAAAAACTTTTTTACTTGAACTTTGTTATGCTTCCAATATGAAATTTTCACATCTTATAAGTTTAACTTTTTAACATGAACTGTAACGTCCTGACCCAGCTTACCCTCAAACCAGTAGCCAGACTAGTCCCTACATGACTTCAAGAGAATCTCCCCGTATGCTAGAGGCTTCCGACTAGTGGTGAGGGTCTATGGGTAGTCAGTGGGGAGACTATACCCTCATATTCAGAGTACACAGTGGAAATAGATAATAATATCAGAAAATAGTGGAAGAATATAAAAAAATATTCAACTGGATAATGAAAATAACCAACGCTTGTTTATCCAATGCATGCATGTCATGGTGATACATATCGAAAAACATTAAACAAAATAACATGCTTTACATAACAATACTAAAATAAAGAAAGGAATTAACTCCGAAGGGAGATCTCTATGAGCATCCCAAACTCCCGCTTGGTCCTTTAATCCTAACTCCCAAGTACATTAACATCCACAAGCAAAGGTACACATTCCTACAAACAAGAAAGTTTAATCAGGTACCCCAGTGTAATGGCAGCCCAAATAGGGTGTGAGATTTACATCTTAGTAGGATGGGACCACTGGTTTTCTAGATCAATATATACAATGAAATATAACAAATGATGTGCGTATATAACAAGGTAATAACATAACTGAATAAATAACCAACAACCCATCTAGGTTCCAAAGGGACACCTGACGGTAATACCTGTATCGGCCTGCATCTGGAATAAGAGTATGCATAAGAATCATACAAGCATATTTATCAATAATGAATACCTTTCAACACATTACCAATTATTCTCTATTTAATCATTTATTATCACCAAGGTTCCCATGGTATCCCGTACCTCAATACAAAATTTAGCTCATGCTGGAATTCTAATCATACTCAATCTTTATTTATTTAATCACATTCAACTCGAGCATGATTCATATATCTCATTAATTTTATAATTCATCCATATAATATACTATTGGTGTATAATTCCATGTTTAGCACCTAAAAACCATGTTCATATATTTATACTATTGGTGTTAGAATGCCATGTCTAACACCTTTTTGTCATTTGCTGTAGATCGCCATGTCTAACACCCTTACATCTAAGCGCTTAGATAACTATCGGGGATGAACACCATGTCCAAGTCCCAACTTCTACATTGGTCTAGGATTCCATACCTAGCACCATATTATCATTCAATTACATCATTTGATAACTATTGGGGAGGAATGCTATGTCGAAGTCCCAACTTCTACATTGTTCTAGGATTCTATACCTAGCACCACAAAATCTCATCCATTTAATCATTCTTTAAATCATAAAATTTTCCACATTATTCATTTACTAATCCAACGATTAGTTAAATATTTCAAAGGCCATTAGTTAATTCAACAAATAACTAAGCATATAACCCATTAATTAATTCATAAATTAATTAATCAATAAACAAAATTCTCATTTGATAATTAATTATTCATAATTAATTATACAAAACATTACTGCAAGAGCATATAATTAATACACCATTAATTATCTCATTTTATTCAAAACATCAAATCACAATTAATCCACCGATTAATTTTCTTAATTATCCAATTAAATATCTTATAACTAATCCTCTGATTAATTATCTATATTTCAAGTTCAAGCACATAATTAATTCACAAATAATTATTACATTCTAAATCTCATTTTCCATAATTAATTCTTCATAATTAATTATCCAAATCAAATATTAACTTATCATAATTAATTCTCACAATTAATTATCTTTAATAAACATCACGTAACATAATTAATTCACCATTAATTATATTACATAGCCAAACAACATCTCATAATTAATTTCCACCATTTAACCAATTCAATATCTCAATTAAAATTCTATAGGTTCACATTTAATTCACAAATTAATTATCTTAACTTATCTAATTAAAATATCATAATTAATTCCCCAATTAATTAGCTCAACTTATCTCGCCCAATACTCATAAATTCTACTTAACCCAAGTGCATCAACAAAAAAGGGTAGAAATAGTAATTTATATGACTACAATCTAAAAGAACATGTCACTTGAAACATTATGTTTTTAGATTGAAGGCAGCGAACCTCCGTTGGAGGGGTTTTATTACAAAACATTATTTTTTAATCTAACAAATAGTTTTATACTAGTAAGAAATTTTCTCCAATATTTCAGTGAACTTTATCAAAAGTATTAGATTAATAAAAACTTTATTTTTCCAAATAAAATCAATGTTGAGGACCCAACCTCAAGGAATTGTCTGAATCAATGCTTTCTAATTTAAAATATGAACTTATCACGCACACGCACCTCCAAAAAAGCATGCACACACTTGGAATTCATCGTTACACCCAAATTTGATGGCGGTGAACCAAATCAAGACAAACCACTATGTCTTTGGCAGCAGTTTTTGAAATATGGACCAACAGGTCCCGAGACATCATCCGCACCACCTAGAATCAGAAGAAGAAAAGAAACCAAATTAACCTAGGGCCTTAGGTTTTCGGCCTAATGAAGATAGGGATAAGAAGGGCCTAAATGACTGATGAAAATAATGAAACATACAAAGAAGTAATTACCTCAGTAATATGGAAAACTTTTGTGAAGGAACCACCGTGATCTGACGCGTAGAGAGGGAGTCGAGTTTGGGGAGTGGTGCACCTCACCATGTGAGAATGAGGGGAGGGGGGTTTCACCTCACCTTGTTGTGTGCCTCCCTCTTATAACCCTAATTAGTTTTTTAATAATTAATACAATAATAATAATAATAACAACAACAACCATATTATTATTATTATCATTTTAATTAAAACACTCCTTTGATAAACCCCATAAATCTCCCATTACACCTCATTTAATTAAATTCTTATCCAATGAATTTAATTAAATAAAAATTCCCCTGTACCTCATTTAATTAAATTCCCTTCAACAAATTTAATTCAAACTACTCCAAATCATCGTTATTTAATCAAATTATTCCAACTAAAAATTTAATTAAATCATTTCCCCCCACTTTTCATTAAATCATTAAATTCACCATATCCATGAATTTAATTAGGTAAAACCCCAACTCCACATTTATTCCTCATTTAATTAAATTCCATTAACCTAGATTTAATTAAATAAAACTTCAACTCATTATCATTTAATTAAATTATCTCAACATTAATTTAATTAAATGAAATACTTTTTTTTGCATCAATTAATCAAATTCCTTTTTAACCATGAATTTAATCAATTAAAAAACCCCAAATCATGACATTTAATTAAATCCCTTATAGCCAGGAATTTAATTAAATAAATTAACCCGAAAACGAAAACTAGGTAAGCCACACGGTTGGTCTTGCACGGTCTGGAAAACCATGCGCCAACAATGCAAAACCTTATGTATAAGGAACCTACCTCAATCGGTTTTTCCTACACAGTTTGGATAACCATGCACAGACCGTGCAAGAGCATCTGTCTCACCTTTAGAAAGCTGCACGATTTTACCCACACAGTTTGACCAACCGTGCTTAGCACGTGCGAACGCCACTGCCATGTTTGGTGCTCCCGAAACTCATTAATCCACTCGTAAAACATCTCAAACCTTGACACAATCCTGTTATTAACACTTTTAAATATTCCAAACTCATGAAAAATCAAATCGAATCTTGGTTTTAAGACCGACTAATCCAACTAACAAAAAAGTTCAAAAACTTTCATATTTTAACCTGATTCAAAAACACGAGACTTACAATTTACCCACCTTAAAAAATACTCATCCCTGAGAAGATAACGGGAACCACTATAGCATTAACCAACCCACCAAGGTCATAAAGTCTCATTTGAACAAATACATTGTGTTTCTAAACAGCAAATGTAACCAAATCACAATACCAACTACTTAAACCTTTTAAACCCGATCCAAAGCTCCGAATCCAACCAAAAACATCAAAACAACACATAACCAGGATCACACTACAAGATAAATGATCTCATCATTGTCTCCTCAATTGATATTTCCAACCCAAAAACATACAGTCACCATTAACTTGGCGACGTGCCTTTAAAACGATTCTATCACCAACCACAAGTAACCAAAGTACTCACTCAACTTTCCATAACCTCTTCAAGTCAAACCATCTCAGGGATTCCTTAAAACTATTGTTTCCCAGCATGAATAAATGTTTAACCCAAAGAACCACACATCCCATGTACAACCCAATTAACAACCACTTATTTTGTCCCACAACTTATAACAAATTATCACAACATATGACCGACGCTATATCAGTGCCTCCAGGATGAGGTCAAGATAGGGGACATGCTTGTATCATTCAAAAGTGAACACTAAGAGTAAACCCAAGTCACCAAAAGATCAGTAAAACTATCCCCGATCTAATATTTATAAAAAGGCTTGTCCTCTCCTACCGACGCGTCATCAACCAAACATTGATGCTTGCATCCCCCAAGGCATCCTTGTTCCTTAAAATCTTACCACTAAAACTCTTTAAAAAACTAGCCTATGTGACATTAACCACCTTAGGAGTTTCCATGTCATATAAGAAAAGATAATTCGCTTAGAAGCGCACTATTTTAGAAAAATCTTAAATGCACGTGTGATGTTACACAAACCACGATCACCACATCAACATATCGTATGAAAGCCACAACTTAAACCTATAAGCGTGTCAAAACACCTGAGTCCCAAAATTTATAGTAAGGGAAACCAAACTATAACAACACCAACATCAAAAGCTCATAGAGGAACAAAGAATCTCAATCTCTGAGGGTACTACCTACCACAGGCTAGTCCTTTACGAAGAATATGCATCAACCCTATCTCTCGGTTACACAAAACATAAATCACTAGGCTCAAAATCCCCTGCTTCATTTTAGTCATTTCATTGAATTTATTTCAACTTATAAACTATTGAAATAATTTTAAAAAATCTAAAAGTAATATTCCACAATAAGGAACTTGGTCTTTAAACAATGATCCTTGGCCAAAATAGGCAAGCTATAACAAACATCCTCTTAACCATTCAAAATTTAGTGTCATTTCATTTTTAAACAGAAAATTTAGCATTTAAATTCCTTTTAATCAAAAGGAGACCTCCAAGGGTCCCATTTAATTCAAAACATATAGGTTCTTCAAAAATAAACCCTATAATAGTTAATTTCAATAAAAAATCAATAGTTTTACATTTATAACCATTTTCAAACACACTATGGTTATTCTAGGCTCAGTCACATGGGTGGCCATCTACCAATCGATAAGGCGTCCATACACCTTACCGCTGGAATATGGATCCCATTTATCACAATT
This sequence comes from Viscum album, assembly GCA_963277665.1. Classification (NCBI taxonomy): domain Eukaryota; kingdom Viridiplantae; phylum Streptophyta; class Magnoliopsida; order Santalales; family Viscaceae; genus Viscum; species Viscum album. Next base: position 1,826,164,388 of record OY728119.1, on the reverse strand, counting down.
AATTTCCATTTAAAATTTTTTTAGCAGCCATTTTTTCAATCGTCTTAATACACGAGTTACCTTTTCCCAGTTACAAGGTGCCCATACACGTTACCATTAAAATTGGATCCCATTGAAGATGTAATAAATCAAAATGTTTTTACACTCATACAACCATTTACACATCAAAACTACTGTATCATGTTATAACACAACAACATGTTATAACATAAAATCATGTTTAACATCAAAACATGATAATAACAGAGGTAACATGTCTTTTAAACACCCAAACATGTTATATCTATCACCGAAACATGCTATCTAATGGGGAATTCTAAAGAAAATAAAAACATGGAATTCTACCCAAGGAACATAATCAAAATTAGCTATCACCCTACTAATGAAACTACATAGAATGAGATATGCATGGCATGTAAATCTCTAAGTGCATAAGATGATTCATGTAATGAAATTTATTTTCCATATCAGGTGAAATATTTTTTTTAAAATTCTCAAAATCAATAAGCAGCATAAAATACACCAGTCACTCATGGTGAAATCATATCAACTGTAACCTCAAATAGTATAAACATCAATTCCCATCCCTGGCCACTTGGTCAATTCTCATACATGGGGTGATCAGTCCCAAGTATGACTATTAACTGAGCATTGACACTTTACTAGTCTCTTGTCTACCAACCCAAAACAAAAAGACAAAGGAAAAAGAAATAAAACCTGAACCTTTGATACCACTTTGTAACATCCCGACCCGGATTACCCTCGAACTGGTAGCCGGACCAGTCACCAGATGACCTCAAGCGCATCTCCATATACGCCAAAGGCTTCCAACTAGTAGCGAGGGTCTATGGATAGTCAGTGGAGAGACTATACCCTCTTATTCAGAGTGCACATCAGAAATAGATAATAATATCAGAAAACATCAGAAGCATATAAAATAATATTAAACTGGATAATGAAAATGGACAATGAAAGTTTATACAATGCATTCATGTCATGGTGATACATATCATAAAGTAGTAAATAAAACAACATGATTTACATTACAATACAGAAATAAAGAAAGGAGTAAATCCCCGAGGGCAATCTCCATGAGCATCCCGAACCCCCGCTCAGTCCTTTCCTCTTAAATAACAAGTACACATAACATCCAAAGGAAAATGTCCACAGTCCTACAAACAAACAATTATACTCAGGTACCCCAGGGCAATGGCGGCCCAAATAGGGTGTGATATTTACATCTAAGTAGGATGGGACCACCGATTTTCTAGATAAATCTAGACAATGAAATATAACAAATGATGTGCAGATATAACAAGGTAATAACATAAATGAATAAATAACCAACAACTCGTCGAGGTTCCAAAGAGACACCTGACAGGAATACCTACTTTGTCCCATAGCCAGAATAAGATTCTATATAAGAATCATACATGCATATTTATCAAGAATGAATACCTTTCAACACTTTACCAATTATTCTCTATTTAATCATTTATTATCACCAAGGTTCCCATGGTATCTCGTACCTCAATAACAACTTTATCTTGTGCAGGAATTCTAATCATTTTAAATCTTTCTTTATTTAATCACATTTAACTCGAGCATGATTTATATCTCTCATGAATTACATAATTCAACCATATAATATACTATTGGTGTATAACGCCTTGTCAAGCACCTAAAAACCATGTTCATATATTTATACTATTGGTTTTAGAATGCCATGTTTAACACCTATTTCTATTTCGGTGTAGGTTACCATGTCTAACATCCTTACATATATGTTCTCAGATAACTATTGGGGAGGAACACCATGTCCAAGTACCAACTTCTACATTGGTCTAGGATTCCATACCTAGCACCACGTTCTCATTCATTTACATCATTTGATAACTATTGGGGAGGAACTCCATGTCCAAGTCCCAACTTTTACATTAGTCTTGGATTCCATACTTAAAACCACAAAATCTCAACCATTTAATCATTCTTTAAGTCATAATAATTTTACACATCATTCATTTACTAATCCAATGATTAGTTAAACATTTCAAAGGCCATTAGTTAATTCAACAATTAACTAAGCATATAAACAATTAATTAATTCATCAATTAATTAATCAATCAACACAATTATCATTCAATAATTAATTCTTCATAATTAATTATTCGAAACATTACTGCAAGAGCATATAATTAATACACCATTAATTATCTCATTTTATTCAAAGCATCAAATCACAATTAATCCACCGATTAATTATCTCAATTATCCAATTCAAAATTTTATAATTAATCCCCTGATTATTTATTTATATTTCAAGGTCAAGCACATAATTAATTCACAAATAATTATTCTATTATAAATCTTATCTTTCCATAATTAATTCTTCACAATTAATTATCCAAATAAAATATCAACTTATCATAATCAATTATCATAATTAATTATCTTTAATCAACATCATGACACATAATTAATTCACCACTAATTATCTTACATAGCCAAACATCATATCATAATAAATTTCCACCAATTAACCAATTTAGTATCTCAATTAAAATTCTATAGGTTCACAATTAATTCAAAAATTAATTATCTTAACTTGTCCAATTAAAATCACATAATTAATTCCCTGATTAATTATCTCAACCTATCCATCCCAATAATCGTAAATTCTAATAAACCCAAGTGTGTCAACAAAAAAGGACATAAATAGTAATTCACATGAATTTAAGTTAAACAAACATGTCACTTTAAACATTATTTTTTTAGCTTGAAGGCAGTGCACTTCCATTTGAGGGGTTTCGTTACAAAACGTGATTTTTTAATCTAAAAAATAGTTTTATACCAATAAGAAATTTTCTTTAAAACTACAGTCAACTTAATCAAAATTATTAGATTAACAAAAACTATATTTTTTCAAATAAAATCAATATTGAGGACTCTACCTCAAGGAATTGGCTGAACCAATGCTTTCTAACTTAAACTGAAAACTTCTCATGCACACTCACCTCCACAAAAGCGTGCACACACTCAGAATTCATCATTTCACACAAATATGAATGAGGTGAACCAAATAGAGACAAACTGCCATGCCTTTAATGGTGGTTTTCTAAATATGGACCAACGGGTCCTGAGACATCATCCACACCACCTAGAATCGGAAGATGGAAAGAAACCAAATTAACCGAGGGGCTTAGGTTTTCGGCCTAATGGAGACCATGAAAAGAAAGTCCGAACTGGTTGATGCAAAGAATGAAACTTGCAGAGAAGGACTTACCTCGGCGAGGTGGAAAACTTCCATGAAGGTACCACCATGATTCGGCACGCGGAGAGGGAGCCGAGTTTGGGGAGTGGTACGCCTCATTATGGGAGAACGAGGGGAGGGGGGTCGTGCCTCACCCTGTTGTGCGCCTCCCTCTTATAACCCTAATTAGTTTTATAATAATTAATAAAATAATTATAATAATAACAACCATATTATTATTATTATCATTTTAATTTAAATTCTTCTTTGATAAACCCTATAACTCCCCCATTACACCTCATTTAGTTAAATTCCTATGAAAAGAAATTAATTAAATAAAAATTACTCTTTACCTAATTTAATTAAATTCCCTTCAATGAATTTAGTTAATACTACTCCAACTCATCGTTATTTAATTAATCTCTTCCAACCTAAAATTTAATTAAATCATTTTCCCTACTTTTCATTAAATAATTAAATTCATCATTACCATGAATTTAATTAGGTAAAACCCCAACTCCACATTTATTATTCATTTAATTAAATTCCATTAACCTATATATAATTAAATAAAACTCCAACTCATTATCATTTAATTAAATTCTCTCAACATTAATTTAATTAATTAAAACCCCTTTTTATATCAATTAATTAAATTCATTTTTAACCATGAATTTAATCAATTAAAAAACATAAAATCACGACATTTAATTAAATTACCTGTAGCCAGAAATTTAATTAAATAAATTAACCCAAAACCCAAAACTGGGTTGTCCACACGGTTTGTCTCACACTGTCTGGAAAATTGTGCACCAACCGTGCAAGATCTTCTGTCTAAGGAACATACTTCGCACGGTTTTCCCCATGGTTTGGATAACCATGCGTAGATCATGAGAGCACCTATATCTCACCTTTAGCTAGCTACAAGGTTTGACCCGCATGGTTTGACCCACCATGATTAGCCTGTGCGAATTCCACTGCCAGGTTTGGTGCTCCCGAAACTCATTAAGTCACCCGTAAAACTTCTCGAACCTTGAACCAATCCTGTTCTCAACACTTTTAAACAGTCCAAACTCACGAAACATCAACTCGAAGCTTGGTTTTAAGAAAGAATGATCCAAAAAATGAAAAAGTTAATAAACTTTAGTATTTTAACCTTGTTAAAAAACACGGGACTTTACATGAACTTTTTACGACTTGAAACATAAACTTTGTAACATAAAATTTATATAGTATTCATAATTTAAAATCTATACAAACTTTATATTAACTCCAACCATTTTCACTATCCATCCATCCATTTTACTTTTCCTCTATCCATTATACTATTCATCCACCCGTTTTGGTATTAATCCATTTTTTATACCATTCATCCATACATTTTTGTCTTTATCTATCCATTGTAGTATTCATCCATCCATTTTTCACTTCCTGCACTAGTTTTTACTATTTATCCATCCATTTTTCACTTTATCCATCTGTTTGTGATGTCCATACATCCATTTTTCTCTTTATTTCTTTCTTTGTACTGTTTATCCACTTTATAAAATATAAAAATTTTATTACAGAACTTTGACTTCACACATTTTGTACAAAAATTTAATAGTAAAAATTTAAATAAAAAATCCATCAAGAAATTTTGGTCCAAAAAAGTGTGTATAATAAAAAATTCTCCAATTTAGTAATTTTTTCTTTAAACCCCTATAATAACTCTATTTGGTGACACTTCTTCAAACTTCTCAAAAATATTTTTTGAGAATATATAGTCTGGTGGACTTTTTTTGCTGTATTAAAGTACATCTATTAATTTATAAAAAACATTGGATCAAAATATTTTCATGAAGTTAGGAAATTTTGGATCAGCATAACATTGTATGAATTTTTTGTAAATTTTCTTAGAAAACTTCCACTTTCCTCTAGAAAATTTATAAAAAAACCTTCTTAACAAAATTTCTTAAGAAACATTCAACATATTTCTTTCACATGTTAAAAAAACATACTTAACAAGATATGTTATAAAAAATACAATTTTTTTTTATAAAAACATCACAAAGGATTTTCAATCACCCATTTGGATTTTTTTGAAAACATTTGTGAATTTTTTTACTACTCATCATTTCTCAACACTCAAAAATTTTCACAACTCATTTTTTGAAAACCACTCAAATTTTTCAACTTTTATCAAACCAAAACCTTTATCATAGAGAAGTTCCTAACACCACACTACTATATAAAGTAATATTTTTGAATTAATTCCAACACTTGGTGATAAGAATTTTTTTGGCCATGTTTAGATAAAATCCCCTCACCTTTTTATGTTTTCCATTTTTCTCTCAAATTTTCACTTTCCACCATTTTATGATAACCAAAACTTCAGATTCATTTTTGAAATAATTTTAATCATTGTCCCTTTTTTAGGAAAAATTTTACTCTCCCACTTTAGGAAAAAGTTGTACATATTCTCCACTGTTATAAACATAATTGAAATCATGGTGGGGGACCTCCTTACAAACTTTACAAATTCTTCGATGGAGGCTGAACATGAAGTTTCACCCTCATGTCCATAAATATATTTTTTTCAATGATTTGGTGAAAACATTAGAAATTTTATATTCTATATAAATTTACTCAAGAATGAATTCTCCATCATCAAATTTATCTTTTATGAAATAATACATAATATCAATGTTCTTTAATCTTTAATATTGAACACATTTTTTGGAAATATCAATGGAACTTTTATGATCACAGACTCTTTTATTTTGTTATTCTCATTGGAAGTATTTAAATTATCTTCCTCAAAATTCTCAAAAAAATTTGTTAAGAGGTTTTATTTTTATTAGATTTCACATCATAAGAATCCACCAAATTTTTTAAAAATTTGTTCTAACATTTATAACTTATTTTGTAGGATGAATATCTCATGAAAATCCCTTCTTAATCTTTTTCATCAAATTTTACAAAATCCAAATTTTTTATTTTATGTAATTAGAGACTCCCAAAAACCATGAAATACTTCACCTATTGTTTTTTGTTAAATTAAATTTTATAGTGAGTCATTATTGTTTCTATCCAAAAAAAACTTCTGTTCTATGCATGTATAATAATACTAATAGCTTCTGTCTAGAAAAACAAAAAAAATTTATTCTCATCCAGCATAATTATTCCCATTTATACAAAAAAATTATTTTTCTGTTATAACACTCCATTTTGTTAAGGATTATATGGAGCAATGTATTGTTGTTTTATTCCATATTTCTTTAGATAGGACTTTAAATCATTACTTGTGTATTTTTTTTCATTACCAGTTATTAACGTTAGTATATAAACACCCATTTCCCTATAAATATCCCTTATGAAATATCTGAATATCTTAGTAGCCTCTAATTTATGCTTCATATGGTTTACAAAATTTCACCCTAAAATATTCCAAGAGTGGGTGGTGATAGCATATTCTTCTTCTACTATGCTCAAAGTAATTGAAGTCTGTTTCTTTCTATGCCAACTCACACCTTTTTTTACTCTCTTATTTTTTTCTATAGAACCATGTATGAACTTTTAAATTCCTGAGAGAAGGAAAGAATATATATTCTTAAATAAATAATTTATTAATCAAATGTATCTAAGTCCACATATTCCATGATCTTTGTAGAAAATAAGGGTGATTAACTCATGCATTAAAGTTTTCCATGAAGTTTTTCAAAGTGAATAAAACTTTTAAACCACCTTTTTTGAGGAAAAATCATCTAAATTTCATTCAAAAAACTTTCCACAAGGATGAAATAAACCTTAAATTTTCTTCATCATCTAGTTTTTTGTATCTGGTGTTGGAAAATTTTGGTTGACTGGAATAATTTTTTATAACAATTTATAATGAATCTAGAATAACATGCTTCATCTTAACCTTAGGGATCCCCCTGAATATCATCAACTTCCACTCCATTTTTCATGGAGGGTTATCATAACAAATTTTGGAACAAGGGTGATATTTTATATCTTTTTTAGGAGGTATAATGGGGATAAGAAAGTTTTACCAACATAGAGGCTCTTTTTCTTTAGATTTCTTTAAGACTTCTCCCTTGTTTTTTCCAACATCGATCATTACAGGTTGCATAGGTTTATTCTATTTAACTTTTCTTAAAAAATTGTGTTGTGGAGTTTTATAAACTTCAAATATAAAGTAACATTTATTTTTATTATTTTATTTTACTTCCAATCTATTTTATTCATCTAACTGGTTTTTCTATACATCCATAAAAACCGTTGGAATATTTTCAGCTTTCTTCTTGTACTCAAATTTTTTTACAGCACCACTTTTTCCATTCAAGGATTTTATAATATTATTTAAAAAATTATTCTAACATGGTATCCATTCATTTTCAAGAGTGTGTTATTACAACTTACATCTTCCACATATATTCTTATCTATTGATAGTTTACTCTTCAAAGGTAACTTTCGGTGAACTTCAACTTCTTCATCAGAGACATATTCCACCATTCCAACCATATTATGTCTTTTTAAAATTGATTGCATTTTTATTTTGAGATTCCTTACATTATATTTATCATTCATGGAAAGTTTAAAACAAACCATGAAGTGTCCATTTATTCCATAGAAGTAAGATCTCTTTTTGGGTATAACATCTTCTGAGACTTTTTTCCTAGGTGTAAGATATTTATTTACATATTTTTGTTTACACTCTAAGGTACAATTATTTTATATCTTCCTTACATTTTATTTCATATTTTTTGTAATCTTTACATTAAAAAAACCTATGTTGATATTGGTAGAATTAAACCAACACTTTTCTTTACCATTTCCATTTCTTCCACAATCACCAAAAAAGTCATCAATGTATCCAAATCTATCCTATGTATTGTAACGACCCGAGTCTGGAGCTGCATAACTGGTGCCCCATACCTGGTTCGCCACCTGACCTCAAGCGCGTTTCCCTAAATGCCAGAGGCTTCCGACTAGCAGCGAGGGCCTTGGTGAGTCAGTGGGGAAACTATGCCCTCATTTAATAAATAATGCAACGGAAGAATAAGCATAAACAATAGCGGAAGCAGTGAATATCATACAACAACTGAACTGAAAGTAAAAGCAATGTATGATATAATAATGATGCAGAATGGTACATGTATCTATGGAAAGTAGTAAACAAAACAATGTGATGAAATACAACTGAAGCCAAAGTACTAAATGTAAATAGAAACTCCAGCAGCATCGCGGGCCAAGGCCCAGTCCCATGCTCTCCAGCTCCGACCAGTAATCAAGTACCTGAGGTAGAAGGGCCACAATCCCTACCTATACCTGCCACCATATAATCTGTTTGGGCTGAAAGAAGGACCCAAACAGGGTGTGAGACTAATCCCAGTAGGCAACCACCACAAGATTTGTGCCCTACTGTCAGTGAGTGATATAGCAAAAGTAAAGGTAAATAAATGCAGTAAAAAATTCTACCAATTACCATTCACATTCATTTAACTACACAACCAGGGAAAACCAGCAAACTTTTCTATTCCATGATAAGCAAGTAACACAACATGTATCTAAAAAGACTACCTAAACACAAGAAGTATAAAACCCAAGCTTGTTCTTTGTCTTGGTGGACTCGTCACAAACAACCATCAAAATTCACACTGACTCTATGGGTGGATTAAACTAGCAGACCCCTATAGTCCAGTAATCAAACAAGGCACAAACACTATAGGAAGATCTCATGTCAATTCCCCTATGGTCTTGAAATGATAGCTACATACTCTCTGAGGAAGCACTTACATATAATTCCTCCCGTGGTCTCGATGCATGGGTAACTAAGAACACTATTGGGAAGCACAAAGTCATATTCTCATAGGTTCTGCGTATGAAACTAAAACAAACAGACCCTCTAGGGAACCACTTAATCGTCTATTCCCTCTTTGATCTCCCGAACCAGGTTCTCACAGCCCTGAGCAGTCTATTCGTGCGTAATCGACTATAAGCATCCCTAAGTAAGTTAAAAAACTACTTGGATAATGTCTACCATACTTCAAAAAGCATTCCAATAGCAGGAAACAAATGAAATCAGTAATAACAAGCAACTAACAATTGCAATAGGGTTGACTCACGACAACGGTGCCAAACGGCGATAAACAACCGAACAGGAGAGGTAAACACCCATGGGGTGATCCTCAAACATGCAACCAAGCATAAATTAGTAGTAATTCATCATAAGATAACAAGAAATCTAGGGAAGATAAACAATAGGATCAAAATCCTAAACCCGGGATACCCGACACATGGGTATCCGAAACTTTTGCAACCAAAACTAAAAGAACTTCAACGTAGGGAAACAAACCACCTACCTCGATCCTCGGAGATTGATATAATTGAACCTCGGCCCGTGAATCGGCCTAGAATGGAGTAGATCTGCAAAAACTTCTAAAACATTCAAACTCAGATAACTTACACGAGAGGAAGAATCAGGAAACGAGGCTACAGAAGAACCAAGAACTCATTGCTGTGATTCTTCTACAACTGACAGAGTTTGATTTGGACAACCAGTGACAGATTGGTGGCTAAGAGAAGAATCGGCCTTCTTGGACGTTCTGGACGGGATTAGGTGGAGAAGAAGACATTTACAGTCATTAGGCGTGACCCCGGGTCGATTAATGAAATAAAAAAAGTACACGACATGTACTCTTAAAGTACATGGCGTGTAGTGGGTTTTTCCGTACTCCACCAGAATCGGCCTCCACGTCACCCCTACACACAGTGTGTGTGGCCCAGTCTCGACCAACACACAGATTTGAGTGGCTGAGGAGTACACAGAGTGTACTCATAAAGTACACAGCGTGTACTCTGAAAATTTACAGATTATCCATTTTTCCTTAAAAAGCCCGTAAAAGAGATCCGTACCTGAAACCGAAGCTCCAGGTTCTTACAAACTTCCCCCCTTAAAGAAATTCATCCCCGAATTTCCCTAGAAAGGCGTAGAAGAAGAAACCTTGAACAACTCTGGCCACTGTGATCGCATATCAGCCTCTCTCTCCCAAGTCTCGTCCTGTATACGACCGTGCTGCCATAACACCCGTACAAGAGGAACAGACCGACCACAGAGTACTTTTGCACTAAGATCAACAATCCTGATAGGATGATCCTCGAAAGATGCATACTACTCCAACTCAACCTCCTCGGGTTGAAAAACATGATACGGGTATGAGAAATACCGTCGAAGATGAGAAATATGAAAGACGTCGTGCATAGCCTGGTACCTATGAGGTAACTGCAACCTATAAGCAACCAGACCGACTCTCTCCAGAACCTCAAACAACCCGACGTATCTCGGTGAAAGCTTACCCTGTCTCCGAATCGTCTTGTGTCCCAACCTCGGTGTGACGTGCATGAAAACCTGATCCCCGACCTTGAACTCCAGAGGTCGTCTCCGCTGATCAACATAAGACTTCTGCCGAGACTGTGCTTTCGCCATCCTCTTCCGAATCAACTCTATCTGTTATGAGGTCTCCTGAACAAGATGAGGTCCCATAAAATCTGCCTCTCCTGCCTCTATCCAGTATAAAGGTGATCGGCATGGCCTAACGTACAAAGCCTCGTAAGGTTCCATATGAATAGTCGCCTGAAAACTATTGTTGTAGGCGAAATCCACCAGAGGAATATGCTTCTCCCAAGAACCGCAAAAGTCTATAATGAAAGCTCGGAGCATATCCTCAAGCACCTGGATTGTACGGTCGGACTTGCCATCAGTCTGAGGATGGTTTGCTGTACTCAAAAGTACCTGTGTACCCAACACCCACTGTAGCCCCTGCCAGAAGTGCGAAGTAAAATGCGCATCCCTGTCTGAAACAATGGAGTGTGGAACTCCATGCATACGTACAATCTCTCGGATGTACAACCATCCCAGATCATCAACACTGAAGGTCTCCTTGATCAGCAAGAAGTGTGCAACCTTCGTGATCCTGTCCACTATAACACAAACTGCATCATTTACTCAAGGCGATCTCGGTAAACCTGTCACAAAGTCCATCGTGACATCATTCCATTTCAACTCAGGGATGGGTAACTGCTGCAAAAGCCCTGCTGGTCACTGATTCTCTACCTTCACCTGTTGACAGGTGGAACACCGCATAACAAAACCAGCCACATCCTTCTTCATACCTGGACACCAATACTGACGGTTCAAGTCTCGGTACATTTTGGTGACACCAGGATGAACTGCCCAAGCTGAAGCATGGAACTCCTGCATCAGCTCATCCCATATGTCCGCTGAAACCCATATGCGGCCATGAAAACGTAGCACCTCGTCATCACCCACTGTCTACCCCAGAGTAGGGTCTCCATCTAACACACCCTCCTATAGGACTAGGCCTTCAGGGTCTGATATCTGCCTCATTCGAACTCGATCAAAAAGGGTATAGGTAACAACTACAGAAGAAAGAACTATTTGACCCTGTCTGTCGTGCACCTCCAGATGCATCTCAGTGAACAGAGCCATGAGCTGCCACTCACTGCTGGCCTCTTGAACAACCTGCAACTGATTCTTCCTGATCAGTGTGTCTGCCACAGTATTACCTTTCCCAAGCCAATAAGCAAGATCGAAGTTGAAAGATTGTAGGTACTCGACCCACCTATGCTATCTCAGATTCAAGTCATGCTACGTGAAGATGTACTTGAGGCTCTTTTGGTCAGTATATACCACGAAATTCTCTCCCATGAGATAGTGCCACCAAAAACGCAAAGCATGAACAACAGAAGCCAACTCCAGGTCGTGCGTAGGATAGTTCTTCTCATGTGGCCTCAACTGCCAAGATCCGTACGCAACAACACGATCTTCCTGCATAAGCACTGCTCCAAGCCTGATTCCAGATGCATCACAGAAAACAGTATAACTCTTGCCCGACTTTGGAAGAACTAGAATCGGTGCTGAAGTCAATCTCTCCTTCAGCTCCTGGAAGGATGAGTCACAGGCTTCTGACCAAAAAAACTTCACCCCCTTCTTAGTCAAGCCCATCAATGGTGCTTCTAGGTGTGAGAAGTCCTGTATAAACCACCTGTAGTAACCAGCCATCCCCAAGAAGCTCTGTACCTCGAAGATGTTCTTTGGCTGCTCCCAGGTAACTACTGCTCTCACCTTCTCTGGGTCTACTGATACTCATGTATCTAAGATGACATGACCCAAGAAGTAAATATCGTCCATCCAAAAGTGTCACTTTGAGTGTTTAGCATAAAGATGATGCTCCCTCAGTGTACTCAAAACGATCTCAAGATGGGTTGCATGGTCGTGTCGAGTGTGAGAGTACACCAAGATATCGTCCATGAAGACCACGACAAAGGAATCCATGTAAGGATGGAACAATCAGTTCATCAGTGCCATGAAAACTGCTGGCACGTTCGTAAGGCCGAACGGCATAACCGTTTACTCATAGAGGCCATACCTGCTCCTGAAGGCTGTCAAAGGTATATCTGAAGGCCTAACACGCAACTGATGATAAACGGACCTCAAATCGATCTTTGAGAACACCCGAGCTCCTCGAAGATGATCAAAGAGATAATCAATCCTCGGCAAGGGTTAATGGTTATTGACCGTCAAATAGTTCAACTTCCAATAATCCACGCAAAGCCTAAGGGATCCATCTGCCTTCTTCGCGAACAGGACATGAGAACCCCAAGGAGAAGTACTGGGTCGGATGAAAGCCTTTGTCTGAAACTCCTCCAACTACTTCTTGAGCTCCTGCAACTTAGGTGTAGCCATCCTATAAGGAAGAATGGACACCAGTGCTACTCCTGGCACGAGATCAATCGAGAAGTCTACCTCACGCTTCAGAGGAAAACCTGAAAAGTCTTCTAGAAAGACATCTGGAAAGTGATCAACCACTGGAGGAAAATGTAACTATGAAGTCCCCTAGTCATCCAGATAAAGACTAGCAATCTGGGATGTAACTCCTCCTAGCCCATGATGCTCGAGTCCGGATCGGCTCACCTGAACATCCCACTCACCCTTATGAAGGAAAGATTCACCCTATGGTGATACAAAACTCACCCTACGGCGATAACAATCGACGACTGCCTGGAAGGGAACCAACCAGTCTATACTGAGAATGACGTCATAGCCCGTCATCTCCAGGAAATAGAGGTCCCAAAGGAAACGATACCCTGCATCCTCAAGAGGGCACTCCTTGCACTGACATACGCTAGATGTCCTCGTTCCCAAGGGTGTGTTGAGAGTCAACATGTCAGCAGACGAAAAGACACAGAGCTCAAGACCTTCCATGACAGCAATAAAGATAAAGCTATGTGAAGCACCAGTATCGAAAATGGATGAAGATAAAACTGAGGCTACTAAGATCATACCTAGAACTGTGGAAGGTCCAGGATCCTGCTCCCGATGGATCTGCTCTACTGCAAACGTCTGAACAGTACCGCGACCCTGTGTAGCAGCCTGATATCCCTGAGCTGATATCCCTTGAGCCTGACTACCACATCCACGACCTCTACCTTGGCCTACACGACCCAAAGAACTCCAGACCCCAGTCTGCTGCGGGACTGGTAATCCTGCTCCTGAACGAGGGGTAGAAATAGATCCTCCTTCACTAGCCGCTGGAAGAAGAACCCTGCAAAAACGTTGCAAATGACCCATCTTGCCACAAGCTCGGCACTCCAATGGATCTCTCGGGCACTGAGGATTCTTATGATATCTCTTTCCGCACTGATAGCACACCAACGAGTTGCCAGAAGGAAGATCCTATCTACCAAAAGACATACCTCGCTTCCTCAAGTCACCTCGAGTAGACTCTCGGTGGCGCTTCCTGCTGTCAGTATGAAATGAATAAGCCTTGGATGCTGAACCACCCTGGTCAACAGCTTCAGTCTCCCTCATATTTCTTTCAGTGATCAGAACCTGGTTGACTATCAGAGTAATAGAAGTCAACTGGAAAACGTTCACCTGTAATCTGATCTCTGGTTTGAGCCGTTCCTCAAACTTCCTTGCCAAAAACAGCTCGTCATTTCCCAGAACGGGAGAGAAATGCTGTAACTCAGTGAAGCGGGAGGAATACTACATAACCGAAAGATTAACCTGCTGTAGGTTCATGAACTCCCTTGCCCTATCGGCCCTCAGAATCACTGGATAGAAGAAGTCGTAGAACGTACGCTAGAATTCATCCCAAGCCATAGTCCGCTGGCGCCCTGCCTGTGAGACTACATCCCACCATCTCTTGGCAGAATCTCACAGCATGTAAGTCGCGAGATTCACCCTTCTGTCTGGGGGTGTCTCCAGATGCTCAAAGATGGAAAGCATGGTTTCTAGCAATGAATCTACAACCTGAGGTCCTCCATCCCCTGTGAAAGTGGGATGCTGCTGCTGCTGGAAGACTCGTGTCAGCTCTGCCATAGACGGGGCAGGATGCTGAGCTCCCTAGAAGGTCTGCATGAACCTCATGAAACCCTCTCTGAACTGATCATCCACACTAGTGTCCGGAATCACTACAGGTTCCATATCCAAAACAATCGGCAGAACTAATGGTAGTCCCTGGTTTGCCGTATCAGGCGTACGATCACAGCCTGGTTCCTAACGTGCAACGGGAGGACATCTTGGTGCCATAGACCTGAAAGATCAAAAGCACTCCTTCGATTTAGGATCAAAAAGGACAAAAAACACAAGAGTACGAAATGGGAATAGGAGAGAGAAACACTTAAATTTGAAAAACTGAACTACACGGTGTGTATTTAAACTACACGACGTGTTTGTTAAATCCTTTTACATGGGCGAGTAACGTTCCAGACTACACAACGTGTTTTCCCAAAACACGGTATGTACTTGAACTCCACTCCCCTTCCCAAGTCTCTTTGCAGGGATAACCTACACGGTCCTACTAATTATAAACTACACGGCGTGTGCACTAAGGACACGGCGTGTACAAGCCAGGCTTCGGTGGCCCGTGTAGCAGTTTACACGGCCGACCACATGGATAACCCCTTACACAGAGTGTTCCGAACAAACACGGCGTGTATCAGAGAAGATAACACTGACCCATGTTGTTCGTGAAATGGCCGGGTACCTAGAAGAAACTACACGACATGTTATTATAACACACGGTGTGTACTACATGAGTTTCCACGGCCAGTGTTGTTAGTGACACGGCCGAGTACACGGTTGACTACTCCACGACGTGTACTTATGGTACACGACGTGTCCCCGAAGATTTTCCGCCACCCCGTGTTTTTGTTCACACAGATAACAACATGGTTTAAAAACTACACAACATGTATGAATAAAGTACACACCGTGTATTCTGGGTTTTTCAAGGTAGTAGCTCTGAAACTGCTTCGAATGCCAGAAACACTGAAAACAACCAGCTATGTGCAAAATTCCGATCCGTGGGGGCCCATACTCCCCGCGAATCAAATCTTGGCATCATAAAAATGCATACAACAAGTAAAAAACATAACAAACAATGATCCGCCAAATTCTGATCCTCAAGGGCCCAAAACACCTCCAAGACCATAGCTTGTCGCCCATGCTAAACAGGATGTAAAAGAAGTGATACTCTATCAGCGCAACAATTATTTCTATCACAGGAACTACCACAAAAACATGCATAATCTATCACGACATCTATCACAACATCATGAAATTCTAATGCACCCTAGATGGCATGGTAAAATGCACGACAAGTGATTTCCTACCCAGTGCCTATATGATGCATGAGATGGCACACCCTCATCTCATCGGGTTGCAACCAAATAGAACCATAATCATATAAACTGTAACAACACAAAACATGTGCATCACCCAATGGTGAAATATAATAAACTGTAACACTTGAAAAAACTGAAAATTTCAATTATGAGGTAATATATATTTTCCCTGTACATGGGTTAATTACTCCCAGGCACAATTAAGTACTAACTACCCATTTCTTCATATCCTTAGCTATTGTCGCAAAACAGTAAGAAATAGTAAAGAAAGAAAACTCCTTTGATACCACTTTGTAAAAACTCGAGTCTGTAGCCGCATAACTGGTGCCTCGTACCCGGTTGGCCACATGACCTCAAGCGCGTTTCCCCAAATGACAGAGGCTACCGACTAGCAGCGAGGGCCTTGGTGAGTCCTTGGGGAAACTATTCCATCATTTGGTAAAGAATGCAGTAGAAGAATAAGCATAAACAATAGTAGAAACAGTGAATAGCATGCAACAACTCAACTGAAATTAAACGCAATGTATGATATAATAATGATGCAGAATGGTACATGTATCTATGGAAAACAGTAAGAAAAACAACGTGCAGAAATACAACTGAAGCTAAAGTACTAAATGTAAACAGAAACTCCAGCAGCATTACGGGCCAAGGCCCGATCCCATTCTCTCCAGCTCTGACCAGCAATCAAGTACCTGAGGTAGAAGGGCCACAATACCTACCTATACCTGCAACCATATAATCTATTTGGGCCAAAAGTAGGACCCAAATAGGGTGTGAGACTAATCCTAGTAGGAAACCACCACAAGATTTGTGCCCTACTGTCAGTGAGTGATATAGAAAAAGTAAAGGTAAATAAATGTAGTAAACAATTCAACCAATTACCATTCACATTCATTTAACTACACAACTAGGGAAAACCAGTAAATTTTTCTATTCCATGATAATCAAGTAACACAACAGGTATCTAAAAAGACTACCTAAATACAAGCAGTACAAAACCCAAGCTTGTTCTTTGGCTTGGCAGACTCTTCACAACCAACCATAAAAATTCACACTGACTCTATGGGTGGATTAAACAAGCAGACCCCTATAGTCCAGTAATCAAACAAGGCACATAAACTATGGGAAGATCTCACGTCAATTCCACTATGGTCTTGCAACGATAGCTATATACTCTCTGAGGAAGCACTTACGTCTAATTACTCCTGTGGTCTCGATGCGTGGGTAACTAAGAACACTCTTGGGAAGCACAAAGTCCTATTCCCGTAGGTCCTGCGTACGAAACTAAAACCAACAGACCCTCTAGGGAAGCAATTAATCATATATTCCCTCTTTGATCTCCCGCACCAGGTTCTCACAGCCCTGAGCAGTCCAGTCGTGCGTAATCGACTGTTAGAAACCCTAAGTAAGTTAAAAAACTACATGGCTAATAGCTACCATACTTCAAAAATCATTCCAACAGCAGGCAACACATGAAATCAGTGATAATAAGCAACTAACAATTGCAATAGGGTTGCCTCACAGCAACGGTGCCAAACGGCGATAAACAGCTGAACGGGAGAGGTAAATACCCATGGGGTGATCCTCAAACATGCAACCAAGCATAAATTAGTAGAAATTCATCATAAGCTAACAATAAATCTAGGGTAGATAAACAATAGGATCAAAATCCTAAACCGGGATACCCGATACATGGGTATCTGACACTTTTGCAACCAAAACTCAAAGAACTTCAATGTAGGGCAACAGACCACCTACCTCGATCCTTGGAGATCGATATACTTGAACCTCAGCCTGTGAATCAGCCTAGAACATATTATATATGCAAAGACATCTAAAATGTTCAACCTTAGATAACTTACACGAGAGGAAGAATCAGGAAACGAGGATAAAGAAGAACCAAGAACTCACCGCTGTGATTCTTCTACAACCGACAGAGTTTGATTTGGACAACTGGTGATGGATCAGTGGCTCGGAGAAGAATCGGCCTTCTTGGATGTTCTGGACAGGATTAGGTGGAGAAGAAGACATTTACGGTCATTAGGCGCGACCCCGGGTCGATTAATGAAATAAAAAAAGTACACGGCGTGTACTCTTAAAGTACACGACGTGTAGTGGGTTTTTCCATACTCTGCCAAAATCGGCCTCCACGTCACCCCTACACACCATGTGTGTGGCCCGGTCTTGGCCAAAACACGACTTCGAGTGGCTGAGGAGTACACGGCGTGTACTCATAAAGTACACGGCGTGTACTCTGAAAATTTCCAGATTCTCCATTTTTCCTTAAAAAGCCCGTAAAAGAGATCCGTACCTGAAACTGAATCTCCGGGTTCTTACATGTATACTAATATTTTCTTTTTTACGATGGTTGGATAAAATTTTCTGATTTTATTTTTATTTAAACTTTTATCCCTCTTAATGTTGGATTTTTTTTATTCTTTATGCCTTGGAAAATTATTCCAACATTAAAAAACCATGTGTTTGAACTCTCTACAACACTAACAATAACCAAAATACCTATAATTATTTAATTGTGTTGTATTTTGGATAGTGGAAACATATTTAGAAACTTATTTCTTTTACATGTTAACTATTTTCATCAAGAAATATATGGTGAAACCCATTATATTTTATTTTATAACCTACACCTTCTCAGAAGAGGTAGGTTTCTCAACTTTATTTACCCATTTTTCTGGAAATATAACCCACACTTGTATTGCGAGAGTTAGTGTAAACAGATTCATCAGAGAGTAGGGTTATATTTTTCTTCATCTTATCATAAGTAGGTACATCCAATGTATTTACATTATTAATGCAGTTGGATTGAGTCTTTCCAGAGATAATCTATTACTTATAAACTTTGGTAGATATTCTTATCTCAACATTATGTGAAGATTTATCTTTAGTATCTTTCATACCTATTTCTCAAGACACTTTATCTTTAAAGTGTTATTTTGATTTTCAAGACTCATCACATTTTATTCACATTAAACTTTTAACTTTTATATATTTTCTTATTCTTTTTTACTCACATATTTCAATGAAGGATGAATTTTTATTACTTGATTTTCCTTGATCTCTAATTGAGAATTTTAAATCTCAAAAATTACTTTGTGAGTATCTTCTAGTGAATAGATATTTTTATTGAAATATTTTTTCAACCCATATTCTTTAAATAAAATCCTTAGTATTGATTCTTTTATAAGAGAGAATTTTTTCTTCATAGGATATTTCTGATTCATCCTTGGGTTGATTGAGTTTAGTGTGGGAATCACATGTGTGTTCCTTATGAAAATTTCATTCATGTATTTTACTCTCCTTCTAAAGTAATATTTCTAACAATACAATTTTTATAGATTTTTATTTTGACTAAGAGTTATTATTTTTATCAAAAGTTTCTAATGAATGACATATTTCTATAAGTACCTCCTTCACAATGAAATTATCATAAATTTTTTATAAAAAACTTCTTCTGCAAGGTTGAACATTCCTTGAGACTATAAAATAATTTTTGTATTTCCTTCAATACGTTTAGTGAGAGTTATATATTATAAGATCTTATTTCCTAGTTCTTGTTCTGAGTCATAGAGTTTCAATTTCAATAGTGATATATCCTCCTGCCATACCCTGATATGTGAAAGTATATATGTAGTAACTTTAGTAGGAAAATTTTTCATGTAATATTTGATTTCAGAATAAAAATCTAAAATAGTTACTATAGAATCATACTCCTTATAGCTTGAACAAGAAATTTTTATAGGATCAAGTTTTTATGATTAAAAATATTTCTTACCTGACACCAAAAATTTGGGCAGTGGTGCATCCCAGTTCATTTAGGTTTTAGAGGATAGATTCCTTTTCTTCTTTGATTATTTCTTCTTATGATTTTCATTATCTTTACTAAAACACCATGTTTTTAAAATAAAATATAACTTTTTTATTCTTTATCTCATGTTGTGATTTCTTAACCTATGAAGATAAACATTCTTTAAATTCTATAAAGATACACTTTATATCAAACTGTTAAACATAATTGGGAAAAAAACTTGCAGATCCAAACATAGGATAACTTCCCTTTGATAAAAATTGATATTACTAAGTAGATTATGCATTCACCCCAGGGGGGGGGGGTGAATTAGGGGTGATTTTTTTACTAATTAAAATCAACACAAACTATTTATTTATTAAGTTGATCAAACCTCTATTATATATTAGGATGTATGGATCACTACAAAATCATCCTCACTGGTTTACCTTTATGATATTTAGATGATATAAGTAAAATAACACACAAGTATTTTTATAAGGTTTAACCTCAGTGTAAGAACCTATATCCTTTCCATGATAACACCCATCGGTCCATGAAAATTTAATATTATTAAATAACTGAATATAAATTTAATCTAACTCCCATTATACTACTTATATCTCTTGATAAGAATGATTATATTGACTCCCATGAATTTACAAAGTTTTTACTAAAAATTGATCAAAAAAAATGTAACTTTGTAAAAATTTCTCTATAAAAGTTCATCTAAAAGTCCATTTAATTTTTTTTCAGCTGGTAGATGTCCATCCGATGCACCCTATCCCAGTCTAGTGAATTTATTTCTGGTGTGCCTCAATGAAACTACACCTATTTCTAATTTTATTTTTTTCCTTTTAAAATGTAACAACTCAAATCTTTGACCAAGGTACGGATTGTTAGTTTTAATTTTTGAGTGTCTTAAATAGTCCTAATAGAGTAAACTAATCAAGCTAAGGAGGTTAGTAGAGAATCCATGGATTTTGGGAGCCTGAAACTCGGAAAAATGGAAAGAAGAATCAGTTACATGGTTTATCTGCAACAGTGTGACCCAGGCACATGGTCATGAAGCTAGTTACAGAGGGGTTTCAGAGCCCATCTACATAGTCTATACAGAGTTAGTGAAACCATACGCAGAGGATGTGCAACGTGCCCAGTAAGGTGGTGAAGTATTCTCGGTGTGCGTACGATTTCCCTAACTATGCTCATAAACCATGTACGCCTATTTTCAAGGAAAAAATGACTAGAATACCCCTCCTTCCACTTAAATCCTTCTTCCTTTTCTCATTTTATTGTGTGAATATAAGCCCTATATTCCTCCCCTTGAGATCTCAAAGCTCCTCCTCCTTCAACCCCTTGCTACTTCTCCGTTCGATGTTCGATCTTCAATCTATCGGTGGTGTTGGATACCTTGAGGTAAGGATAACCGTGTGTACCCATTATTCCTCACTTAATCTTGACATAATTTTTTCTATTTAGATGTAGGATCATTTGCCCCATTTTCAAGAAATTGGACAAAAAATCATATCTACTCCAACCTACTCTAAATCTGAGGCTGATACTCAGTGAGGAATCATCTACAAACCTAAGGTAGGTGGTCACATAGTTTTCCATTTGAGTTTTGGATATTTCACATTTAATCTCATTGTACTGCAATCCAGACATTGCCGATCACCATTATTTTATTGATTTATTCATGTAAAATTGACCCTAGTGTGATAACATAGGTTAAATGACTCATTTTTAGGGGTTTTGTTATCATCCTTGCACTATATGGACACACAAGGGGTGATCCACCTAAATTGGACATTTTAGGCCAATTTCTCAAAATTGGGAATTAAGGTTTAAGGTTCCTAGAAGGTTTTTAATTAAAATGACCCTTATTACATGTGTATTTGACTTATATAAATGTTCCTCAATGATGTTTTTGATCCTTTGAATTGGAATTGGAAAATTGAACAAATGGGTATTTGACCTTGATCCTTTAACCTTGACACCTTGCCTTGGAATGAATTTCCATGTTAGGAAACTAGGATGGTTAGATCGAGTGGGTCGGCTAGGATGAGATATCTTGGACCTTTAAAATGAAATTCCTTAAATGAATGTTTTCAGGGGATGGAATGGCCATGCCCATACTTTGGGTTTCATATTAAAAAAATTACAAATTTTGTTTTCTTTTTTAACTTGAGACAGTGTAAGATAGGGTTTCATACATTATATAACTTGTGAATTCCTATATCATTTCTATGCTTGTGGGTTCATATACATGTGGGTGGTAATTATATTTACCCCATGCCATTATTTCCACGTGGCCGATAGGTATATTTACCGCATGCCATTATTTCCATGTGGGTGGTAGGTATATTTAACCTATGCCATTAGTTTTATGCAAGCTATAGGTATATTTACACCATGATATTATTCTCATCTGGGTGGTAAGTATATTTTACCCATGCCATTATTTCCATGTGGGTGGTAGGTATATTTACCCCGTACCATTATTTACATGCGGGTAGGAGGCGTTATTACCCCTTCCTTTATTTCCTCTAGGTTGGAGGAATTCATACCGCACACCAACTATATATATACACACAATATCATATTCAGACATTCCATATTTGAGATAAAGTAGGTAGACCCACCAGGTGTCCTATTGGAACCTGAGTAGGAGGGTAATTGTTTATTTTTCATTGATTTACTTTATTTCTATTAGATGTACATGGTTTTCTTACGACCACCACTCAGATTACATGTATACACCATTCATGGTGGCCTACTGAGATTTATCTCACACCCTATTTGGGCCGCCTATGGAACTTGTGAAGATTGTTTTTCTACAGGAATTTATAGGGGAAAGCATCAATTTTTTGGATGTTGATTCTTTTTCTTAGATGGATCTCAGGAGCAGAGAACCAGGATTAGGCTTGAGATTCTATGGAGTAGTTTTTTGGATTTTATTTACTTTTGTACCTTGTATATTTATACCTGATCCCAGTTTTCCTGTTCCCATTTTTTATTAGCATGCCATGCATGCATATCTATATTAAACACTGCCTATGAGTCCTTTTTTTATATTATCAGTCTTACATTGTATCTGTTATTCTTACACTATTTACCTTATCTGTCAGTTTATTTATGATTCTGCTATTGTATGTTATTGTTACATATGCTGTGTACTCTGACATGGGGGTAAAGTCTCCCCATTGATTTTACCATTACACCCCTACTGCTAAGTAGGAAACCCCTAGCTTATGGGGAGATGTTTCAGGGGTAATGTGGCCAACTGGGCTTGGGGTATGGGTTACGTGGAAGCTAGGTCTGGGATGTCACAATGTGGTATCAAATGATATTTTTCATTTCTTTCTTTACTATTTGGAAACAATTGATTAGAGATTGGGAACACTTAGGACTTGGTCACAAGCTGTGCCTAGGCGTCACGAACCCATTTACGGGGTAAAAACAAAGTTTCCTTACTTATTGCTTTTTTTGATTCTACTATTACTCTTGATATCATTTCACCATTAGATGATTCACATGTTTTTTGATGTCTTTTATATTAAATACATTGTAATTGTGTTTTCATTTCTCAACCTGATGAGATGAGGGTTAAGTGTTAGAACATGCATCACAATAGGAACAATATGAACATGCCTTGAATTTTTCCATGTCATGTTTAGATTTTCAGTGAGCATTTCTTGTTTCATATTGATGTTCCTTGTTGTTTATATACAATTGTGTTGACAACTTTTTGCAGGTTTTAGATCGTTCTATGGTGTGAGTTTAGTGGGTACCACTATTTGATTCATAATGTGTATGGATCGCTATAGATCGGAAAATGGAATTACAACCAGCTCAACTATTTGAGTAATGTTATAATCATATATATAAGCACAATTTAAAATAAAAATGACATTCAAGTGAGTGTCATCTTCTGAATCATAAGGTGTATTGAACCTTATGGTCCAAAAAAATGAAATATCATTAGATTCAACTGTTTAAAATTATTGGTAACTTGAGAACAACCTTTTTACACATGCCTAACTTAGAAACTCGACCCAAACCTGACCTTAGTAGTGGGTAGGGGGTGTTCTTCATTCTTAGGGCCTATTTCAGTTTGTTCTAATGTATATTCCTAGCTTTAGAACCAGGAATATAGGCATGTTCATTCATATATGAAGGCTTTCATACCTATCCTATTTTTTTAAATGTAGTCCTATAAAGTGTTAAATCCATTTTGAGATGTTCATTTGGAATTGTATCATTATGACACCATGACTTCCTCTAGTCGAGCACCCTAAAGGCAGCGACAATTATGTTCTTGAGGTGGTGGGCCTTGAGCTTCCAATTGGTCTTCTAGTCGAACCACCTATGGTTCCTCCTCCTATACAAGAATTGGGTGATAAAATCCAATTTCAAGAGGGTTTCTTATATATGATGCAGAATATAAAGGGTGGAGTACGACCTACCCTGAGTATGGAAGAGTTGACTCGCAAGTTTCAACAGTTGCATCCTCAGACTTTCTCAGGGGATGGAGGACCTTTAGCTATAGAGTCTTGGATTGAGACAATCCATTCTATCTTTGAGAACCTAGAGATGCCTCTAGAGTGTAGGGTCAAGATAACTGCTTACATGCTACATGAATTAGCCAAGAGGTGATGGGATGTCATCACCCAGGTAGGACAACATCAAGAGATGGTTTGGGATAACTTATAGACTGTCTTCTACGACTACTTTTTTACCCATACTATGAGGGCTGACAGATCTAGAGAGTTCATGAATTTACAGCTAGTATCCATTTCATTTATTGATTAATCATCATGTTTCACTGATCTGAAACATTTCATTCCTTCTCTAGACACTGATATCCTTATGGCTACTAGGTGATTTGAGGATGGGTTGTGTTTTTCCATCTATTTGTAGGTTAATGTTTTCAGGATGACAACTATTTCAGAAATTGTCAACCAGGCCCTAATTACCGATAAAAATCTAAGTGATGCTAAGGGTGAAATCTAAGGCTGTTTAGAACTAAAATATTCTAGTGGATCTTCTTCGGAAAAAAGAGATATTTCATATAATCTCACAAGATTGGTGGTGGTGAAGATCCTTCCATGGGTGTTTCTTCTATCTTTCACCAGTGTGGAATTACAGGGCACTATAAGGGTCAATTAATGAGGAATCCATTTGAGTGCAGAGGCTGTGGCGGTATGGGTCACCTCCACCGTTTCTAAAGATTTTTCCCTTTAGTTCCTAGTGAGAAAGGATCTTCATATACTCCTCATCCAGAAGTGGGGTTAGCAGGATCATGACAGTTAGGTAGATGGAATACCACTGGTCAATCAGGCTGAGGTGGTGGTCGAGCCAGAGACAACTGGGCATATGATTCTCAGCGCCAGCAGAGCGAGCCTACTCAGGGTAGTCAGACAGCGACTTAGGTCCATGGTATATGCCAGTTTCATACAGTCCATCCTACACTGTAGGAATAGAGTTCCATACTATCTACTGTATGGGGTACCATTCTAGTAACATCCACTTTAGTGTCTTCTTTGTTCGATATAGGTGCTTCTCACTTGTTCATATCTGAGGCTATCACTAAGTGTCTGGTACTCAACGTTGAGTATTATCACGGTGTTATGATGCAAGATACACCCTTAGGTATCCATTCAGAGGGAGTTGGCCATTGTCATAAGTTTTCCATTGAGATAGGCGGTAAACTTTTTGAATGGAACCTGCAGATTCTTAATATTATGGGTTTTGATTTAATCCTCAAGATGGACTGGTTAGTTCCCTATAGATACCATATTGACTACTATCATTGGAGGGTTACGTTTATATCACTATATAGTGTTACAAATGTGTATAATGGAGAATGGGATGTTTGTGCGACATGAGTAGGTCCCAAGCAACCGAGGCTGGGTAGTGTTACAACACAAGTTTCTTGTATTTATCTTGATGATCAGGGGTTGACACCCTCCATGTTCTCCTGTAGTGGAGAATTTTAGAGATGTTTTTATTGATGACTTATCTGGTCTACCTCTAGTGTGAGAGGTAGAGTTTACTATTGAGATTATTCCAGGAGCAGTACCTAAGACCATTCCTCCATATAGGATGGAACATAAGGAGCTTCTGGAACTCATGAGTTAGATAGAGGATATGGAAGAGAAAGGTTTTATACACCCCATCACTTCTCCCTAGTGTCCACTTTTCCTCTTTTCCAAGAAAGTGGATGGTACCCTTAGGGTTTGCGTCGATTACCATCGGTTGAATGAGCTAACTATCCAGAACCAGTATCATTTTCCTAGAATAGATGGCCTATTTGATCAGATTCAAGGAGAGAAGGTGTTTTAAAAGATAAACATGAGGTCAAGATATAATTATGTGTGTTTCAGGACCTCATACATACCTCACATAGCTTTCCAGAGTAGGTATGGTCTTTACGAGTACCTGATCATGCTGTTTAGAATTAATAATGCAACTGCTGTCTTCATGGAGCTTATGAATTGTGTTTTCCACCCATATATGGATTTATTTTTGGTTGTCTTTTTAGATTATATCTTGGTGTATTCTCACTCAAGACATGACCATGAAACCCATATTTAGATCAAGCTAAATATTCCGAGATAGAATTATCTCTATGATAATATAAGTAAATGACACTTTTGAATTGATAAAGTTCACTTCTCAGGTCATACCATATTGAAGTTAGGAGTTTCAGTTTACCCATAGAAAGTGAGGGATATGGTTTCTTGGGAGCATCCCAAGAATGTATTTGATATCTAAAGTTTCTTGGGGATTTACGAATACCATATATGCTTTATTTAGGATTTATCACACCTTGAAGTGCTTCTTACTGGTTTGATGAAAACAGGTGTGATGTTCGAGTGGTCAGAAGCTCATGAAGCATCCTTTCAGAAGTTGAAGGGAAGAATTACTTCAACACTGGTACTAATTCTACCAGAGCCAGGCATGGATTATACAGTCTATTGTGACACATCAAGTATCAGTCTTAGAGCTGTTTTGATGTAGGATGAGTGAGTCATTGCATATGGTTATCGTTATTTGAGGCCTCATGAGTGGAATTTCTTAATGCACAACCTCAAGATCACTGTATATGTTCATGCCTTATGCTATTAGAGAAACTATTTATTGGGAGAAAATTTTGTGGTGTTTACAGAACACAAGATCCTAAAATACATCTTCATATAGTGGGATCTGAATCTCAATAAGCATAGGTTGGTAGAGTACCTAAAATATTTTGATTTTGAACTTTCCTATACTCCAGGTAAATAGAATTCAGTAGCCGATGATCTGAGCCAAAATAATTAGATATAGGAAGCTCAGGAGTCCAGTGAAGAATGGAAGCTTATGTCCTTGTTCTCAAAGATGAACATTGAGGTTAAAAAGTACAATGGTCAGACTGTACTCTCATCCTTAGTGGTGTCTTCTTCTCTTCTGGATTGAGTAAGATCGAGACAACTATCTGATCCTAAAGGGCTTGTACTGTGGGAAAGTGTTTCAGATGATGAAACATCTTTTGGTTGGATAGTCAATAGGAATTATACTCTTCTGTTCCATGGGAATGTATGGGTCCCAAAATACATGATAAATAAGCTGATGAGGAATTTCCATGCCTCAACATGGGAAGTTCACCTTGGTGTCACCAAAATTTATCAGGATATACGATGTCAATATTAGTGGCCTAACATGAAATGTGAGATAGTCAGTTTCATTACACAATGATCCACCTATCATCAAGTGAAGGCAAAAAATCAACATCTGACAAGGATTATTCATCTGTTGTCCATTACTGAGTGGAAATGGAATGATGTTTCAATGGACTTCATGACTGGTCTACCCAGATCACCTCTTGGAAATGAAACTTTTTGGGTTTTCATTGATCTTTTGATGAATATTACACATTTCTTGCCTCTCTGAGAGACCTTTTCTATAGATGAGCTGGGAAGACTGTACATTAAGAAGGTGGTATGTATTCATGGAGAACCTCGATCTATTTTTTTGATAGAGATTCCCATTACATGTCTCAGTTCTAGAAGGGTTTACAGAAGGCCTTTGGTATGTAGGTACTTTTGAGCACAACCTATCACCCTCAGACCGATGGTTAGACAGAGTGTGCAATTCAGGTGCTTCAGGATATACTTTGTGCATGCATTCTTGACTTTGGGGGTTGTTGGGAGAAACAAATTCCCCTCCTTGAGTTTTCTTATTATAATAGATTCCTGAAAATCGTTGAGATGGATCCCTATGAATCCTTGTATGGTAGGACTTGTCGCTCTCCTAAGTGTTGGCTAGAGTCAAGGGAAGTAGCTATCCTTGGGCCTCACCTTGTGCAAAAGACTTCAGAGTATGTACATCTGATTTAGAATAATATGTTGACAAAAAATTGTAGACAGTAGTCCTATGACAACATACACCAGTGAACTCTTGATTTTGAGGTTAGGGACTGGGTTTTATTGAAAGCCTTTCTGAGGTTGGGGTATAGATGTATTCAGAAGCAGGGTAAACTATCATCAAGATTGGTTGGAACCTTTGAGGTCGTGAAGCGGATCAGACCCATGGCTTACCTGTTGGAACTGACTCATAGATATCGGTCCATGCACAATGTATTTCATGTTTCTCAGCATTACTGGTATTATCCAGACCCATCTCATTTCTTCCATCTCAATGAGGTTGAGCTAGATATGGAGGCTTTCCTTCAAGGATTACGCAGTTCATATTATTGAGCAGAGTGTGAAGAAACTATGAGGTAGGTACGTTACTCTTGTATATGTGCTATGATAGGATGAACGAGTATAGGATGATACATGGGAGTGGGAAGATGATATACGATCTCAGTGGCCGAAACTCTTTGTTGATAGTACCTCTTTACCCTCAGAAAGGAAAATCGGGGATGAGTTACTTTAAGGAGGGGAGGTTATAACGACCTAACTCTTTAACCAAGGTACATATCATTATTTTTTTAGTGTCTCAAATGGTCCTAATGAAGTCACCTAATGATGATAAGGAGGTAATAGGAGAGTCTGAGGATTTTTGGGATCCCAAAACCCCGAAAAAGGGAATGAAGACTGGGCTGTATAGTTTGTCTGCAACCGTACGACCCTGGCACACGACCGTGCGACTAGTTGAAGAGGGGTTACAAATCCCATTTGCACAGTCTATGCATGGTTAGTGAAACCGTTTTTATAGGCCATGTAAAGTGCCTAGCGAGGAAATTAAGTACACATGATGTGTGCACGATTTCCCTAGCATTGAATAGAAACCATGCACGCCTATTTTTAAGGAAAAAATGACCAAAATAACCCTCCTTCCACTTAATCCTTATTTCATTTCTCCTTTTATTTTTTTCACATAGTATCCCTATATCCTACCCCTTGAGCTCTCAAATATCCTCCTCCTTCAATCCATTAATACACCTCTATCTGGTGTCTGATCTTCAGTCCGTCAGTGGCATTGGATCCCTTGAGGTAAGACTAACCTTATGTACCCTTGTTCCTCATTTAATATCGCCATTAGTTTCACTATTTATATGTTGGATCATTCTCCATATTTTCAGGGAATTGTATGGAAAACCAGATCTACTTCAACCCACTCTGAATCTGAGACTAATACTTAGTGGGACATAATCTACGACCCTAAGGTAGGTGGTAAATTATTTTTCCATTTGAGTTTTGGAAATTTCGTATTTAATCTAATTGTGTCACAAGCCAACCTTTACCGAGATCCATTATTGTATTTATTTATTCATGTAAAATTGAACATAGTGTGATGACATAAGTTAAATGAATCATTTTTGGGGGTTTTTTATCACCCTTTAACTATATGGAATCCTAAGGGGTGATCCACCTAAATTAGAAATTTTAGGCCAATTTCTCAAAAGGGGGAATTATGATTTAAGGTTCCTAGAATGGTTTTTAATTGAATTTAACCTTGTACCATGTGTATTTGACTTATATAAAGGTGTTTCAATGATGTTTTGGATCATTTTAATTGGAATTAGAAAATTGACCATATGGGTATTTGACCTTGATCCTTTAGCCTTCACACCTTGACTTGGAATGAATTTCCATGTTAGGAAAATGGTATGGTTAGCTTGAATATGTTGGATAGGTTGAGATAGATTGGACCTTTAAAATTAAATTCATTAAATGAATGTTTTAAAGGGATGGCATGGCCTTGCCCATGCTTTGGGTTTCATATTAAATGCATTACAAATTTGGTTTTCTTGTTTAATTGGAGATAGTGTAAGATGGTTGTCCTTACATTATATAACATGTGAATGCCTATATCATTTATATGCTTGTGGGTTCATATAAATGTGGGAAGTAGCTATATTTACCTCATTCCAATATTTCCATGTGGGTGGTAGGTATATTTACCCCATTCCATTATTTCCATGTGGGCAGTAGGTATATTTACCCTGTGCCATTATTCCCATGTGGGTGGTAGGTATATTTACCCTGTTCCATTATTTTCATGTGGGTGGTAGGTATATTTACCCCGTGCCATTATTTCCATGTAGGCGATAATTATATTTACCCTGTGCCATTATTTCCATGTGGGCGGTAGATATTTACCCCATTCCATTTTTTTCCATGTGGGTGGGAGGCTTCATTACCCCATGCCATTATTTACTTTATGTGGGAGGAATTATTGTCCCATGCTGACTATATATATACATATAGTATCATATTCAGACATTCTAGCTTTAAGTTGAAGTAGGTAGACTCGCCAGGTATCCTATCAGAACCTAAACAAGAGGGTAATTATTTATTTTTCATTGCTTCTCATTACTTCTATTAAATGCACATGGTTTACTTATGAGCACCACTCATATTACACATAGACACCATTGGTGGTGGAATAATGAGATTTATCTTACACTCTATTCGGGCCGCCTCTGGCACCTGAGTAGATTGTTTTCCTGCATAGCATCACTTTTCTGACTTTTAATTCTTTTACTTAGATAGAGCTTAAGGGTAGAGGACCAGGCTTAGGCTCGAGATTATATGGAGCAGTTTTTTGGATTTTGTTTACTTTTGTATCTTATATATGTATGCCCGCTTCCTGTTTTCCTATTCCCATTTTGTATTAGCATTCCATGCATGCATATATGTATTAGGAACTGCCTATGAGTCCTTCTGTTATATTATCATTATTCTATTTTATATGTTATTATTCCTTTGTTTTCCTTATTTGTCTATTTTTTTATATTACCAATATTTTATTTTTTTGTTACATTCATTGTGTACTCTAACATGGGGGTAAATTCTCCTCGCTAATTTTATCATTACACCCTCACTACTAGTCAACATCCCCTTGATTATGGGGAGACACGCAAGGGATCATGTGGCCATACGAGATTAGGGAACATGTTATGTGGAATCTAGGTCCGGGACATCACATAGAAAAACATTTATGTCCCAAAACTCTTCTAAAAAACTATATCATATTTCTTTTTTTAGTTTCTATGAACTGAAACTTTGTCTGATGCTCTAATAAAAAATATATCCAATTTTTCTTCAACCTAAAAGTGATTTAGTTGGAAAATAATTATGATATAAATTCATTAGTGTCTCAGCTTCTTTCAGAAAACAATGTTAAGTATAGCCATACTTTTCATCCCCTATTTATAGGATCTTATGAATTGGAAATGGTGAGAAACCAATTTCATTTTTCTATTCACTAAAATTTAAATCTCAACACTCCTACTAAACTCAATTTCACTATACGATTTTTAAGCCTTCTAAAAAATTCTTGAATATTGTTACAAACTCAGCATCACTAATATTTATTTGAATTTAATTAAACACAACATTGAGGAACTTATTCAATATTTCTTAATCTGGTTATTAAGGAACCTCTTCAAACTTTCTTAACCTTAGCGTTAAGAAAATTATTCAAACTTTCTTAAACTGAGCATTGGGGAACTTCTTAAAAATTTCTTAACATTGACATTGATAATTTTTTTAAACATTATAAAAACTATATTCATAGAATGTATGTCCAATTTATTTTTTATTCCATCTATTAAACTATTCTTCCACTCATTTTACTATTCCTCTATATTTTTTATCGTTCCACTATCTATTGCAGTTTTCCTTCATATTTTTTACTATTTCTTCATCTATTGAACTATTTTCCATCTATTTTTCTATTTATCCATCTTTTGTACTATTAATCCATCTGTTTTACTATTCAAAAACTTTTTATAACTACAACTAAAACTTTATTACTTGAATATTTTTACATTTTTTAACAAAAACTTTGTGACATGAAATTTATAATGCTTCCCACATGAACTTTATACATATTGTAAGTTCAACTCAATAACATCAACTTTTTATAGATTTAAATATCTACTTCATAACATCAAATTTTTACATTATTCATAATTTTAACTCTATAAACACTTTTTTCAAACTCTGTTTGTTTTCACTATTCATCCACCCATTTTACTTTTCCTCCACCTGTTACATTTTTTATCCATTATTTTTGGTCTTCTTCCACCCGTTGTACTATTCACCCATCCATTTTTCTCTTTCTCCATTAGTTTTACTATTCTTCCATACATTTTTTTCTTTCTCCATCAATTTTTACAATTTATCCATCCATTTTTATCTTTCTCTCTCTATTTTTACTATTCATCTACTTTGAAAAATAAGAAAATTTTCTTATAGAAGTTTGAATTCACACATTTTGTAAAAAATCTCATCAATAAAAATTTCATGAAAAACTCTATAAAAAATGTTTGTTTATAAAAGTGTGTATGATAAAAAAGTCTCCATTTTAGTTAATTATGCTTTGAACTTCCTACAACATCTATGTTTGGTGACACTTCTTCAAACTACTCACAAATATTTTTTCCAAAATATTCTATCTGGTGGACTTTTTTAAGTGGTTAAAAGTAGATCTCCCATATTGTATAAAATCTTATATCATAACATTTTCATGATATTAGAAAATTTTGGATCAATATAGAATCATCTGAATCTTCTAGATTGTTTCTTAACAAATATCCATCTTCCTCCAAAAACTTCATAATAAAACTTTCTTAATAATATATCTTAACAAAATTTCAATATATTTATTTAACCTATTAATAAAAACATACTTAACAACATAATTTTTCAAAAAATACAAAAAATTTCAGAAATATCACAAAGGATCTTTAGTAATTTTATAAAGTTCATGAGGTTTTTTATAAAACTAGTACCCAAATCATGTAGTTGTATTACATAATCATTTAATTAAAAATTCACATATATAAGATTATAATTTGTAGTTACTAAAAACATTAGAAAAATGAAATATATAAATATAAAGAAACATAAGAGTTAATAATAATTGATATTGGTCACCTGTTGGGAATCAGACATATAGGTGGAAGATATATGAGAAGGAGACACATGTCCTTAAAGGAATGCTATTATAGATAACAGATTTTTTGAAAATGAGTTGAGACTTAATTTCTTCATATCATTTTCAAAAATTAGTCCTAAAAACAAATATAATCATAGGAAATAAAGTATAATGTCCTAAATTTCAATTAGAAATAATATAAGAAATGGGAAATAGTGGAAAATCTGTTGAATAAATGATACTAGAAGAATATAGATACTTTTTTTCTTTATTGACTTAAATAATCCAATCAAATAATATTTAAAAATATAAATAGTTGAATAATTTTATAGAAGACTATTTTTTGATTTAATGGTGAAAGCATTAAATTGGAAGTGAAAATAGCATGAGACATGAAATAAAATGATGGATTTTATGTACATTTACAATGATTGAGAGTTTTTGACCATATTATAAGCGATTTAAAAAACATGAGGAAAAAACTAAAAAAATAATGAAAAACTATACAAATAAAATATACCAATAGTACTATCAAATTATTCTTCCTCCTACTTTACTGTTAATAAATACAACTCAATATAATATGAAAAATTATAATCAGATGGAATAACTTATTCAAATCTCATTTAATGGAGGGTGGATAGTTCATACTTCCTTTTTGTACCACATAGATGTATTGTACAATATATCACTTTTTAATAAACCATATAAAATCATTAATCCCAATTGTGAGTATCTGAGTCTACAATAGGCTTCCTCAACCTCAATTGCTAAGAATCCCCTGCATAGGGGATCTTAGATGATTCTCTAAGAATACCTTGTGCAATCCATCCTACCCATTGAAGTGCTTTGTCTCCCAGTTTTCTTGGTCTAGCAACATGGGTGGGATCTCTCATGGTGTGATTTACTCCCATAATTATGGTTGATCTGGCCCATTGGGTTGCATGTTGTTGGACATAGTTTTTATCAAACTCTTATAAACATAGTTAGATAAAATCTACATGTATTTAAATTCATACTCAGGAAATATTATTCAGTTCTTGACCAAGTAATATGATTTCCCAAGCCTAATCACAAATTTTTTTCCACTTCATTAAAAACAATATAAAATCTCAATTTTAGTTTTACATCATAACCAAACTATAAAAAGAAGTGAATAAATATTCAAGTCACATAAAATTCATATAAATACTCAAAATAATATTTAATTAGTGTTTAAATATTAGCTCTGAGTCTTCCCATGCTCTCAAACTAGAATCAGACAACAAACTTTTACCATCCAAACCATATACCACTCCGATTTCAAGCACACCATGTGTAGAACGCACTGTAAACCATGCTTGAAAGTCTAAAACCTAAAAAATGAGGACATAAAATCATTCATGATAATCGATTTTGGTAGTGGTAGAGATGATAAATGATTGGTTCCCCACTAAGTTCATAATTATAGTGGGCTTTGAATACACATGGCTACACCACCACACCTATAGGTCCTCGCCCTTCATATCTGGTACTCTCACCTATGGTTTCTGAATAGGTCATGATTTGCACATCATTGATAACATGAACCTCAAGAGAAAAACCCACATGGGGATAAGTTTAATAAATGAAATAAAACCCCCCATATAGGAGAATCTTCTGAAACCGAATGAAAATCAACCTAGGTCAATGGAGTAAGAGTTGGGAGAAAAATAGCATGAGGGATTCAGATATGATTCAAAGGTAATAATATACAGTTAAAACAAAAATAAATTTTATGTGTATAAATTTTCATTAATAATAAATAATTAAATAAATTAAAAAAAACCATCTAAAATGTGGGATGTGTTTCAAGCCAGGGTTCTTGATAAACATGACAATAAAATGATCACCTACCTTAAAAAGCAATGGAATTAAAATATATAGAAGCAACCTTCCATACCTTCATTTGAAGCAGAGTGTGATGGTGGTAGAGCCAAATTCGAGGATAGAAAAAACTCTATATGGATACTCTATGTGTTTGATATGGATACTTTGGTCTCCAATATCAATGAGGATGAATGGAAGATGATTCTTGAGGATGGAAACAAATTTACCAATTTCTTTATCTTTGATTTGGAGGATTATCATAACACATACAAGGATGATAATTTAGTGTCCATGCTTTGAAAAAGGTCATGGATGTGTGGGATCAACATGTAATTCTCTTGGATTTACTATTTTTACATCCCTTTAAAAATTTAACTGAATCATGAAAATAAATTCATTTTTCATTTTTGGAACCATTGGTTTAGAATGAGAATGATAAACAAAGAGTGGTATAAAATAAATAGTCTACATAAAACCCTATAACACCACTTATATCTATCCATGTATCTCAATTGTTTAAGGTTCTCTGAGTTAAGGATGTTTTCTTGGGGATGGAATCTTAACTAGTGAGTTCACACTCATATCCTCTGGAGCTTCAAAAATATTTGAACCGCGAATTATTCAATAGGATACATTTATTATAACTATTCCATTCTTAATTAAATCAATTCATCAGGAAAGGTTTCTAATTATTAAATTCAAGATATTGAGATTGTGTTTAATTCCAGTCTGATGGATTTCAAGCATCAACACAATTTTTAGTGAGGATAAAACTAATTAATTGATTGTAATATATTGTGAGGAAATGATGGTTGTTTCATTATGAAAAAATAATTATTTAATATAAGCATTACTATTGACAATTCCTTATCAGATTGCAAGAAATATTTAAATAATAAAATACATCATATAACCCAAAACAAATAATTTTTAAAATGCACGATCCATGATGTAAATTACTGGTTAATATAAATAAAAAATTTCTAATGATTAAACCCAATTTGTATTGAATTATAATATATAACGCTGCCATAGAATTATTATTTGAAATCCATAAATAAGTAAAATTTATACCTTCATTATCCAAATAATATTATTTATTAAAGGAAAAGTAGTATGAAATCATTGCTCCATACATGACATACTGATTCCTTAAAATTTAAAAAATCATTACAGTAGGAAATACTTATAAATTTCATTGATTAATTCATTCCCAATTTTAGAAGTTTCTATCATCAAATAAGCAAGAAAATCACTAAAGTTTCAAATAAAATTATTAATTAACAGATAAGTTTGTTGGAGAGGGGGAAAAAATAGAAATTCTATAAACCAAAAAATGATCAAAAGGGAAATAGTATAGTGGTAAATGAAAAAAAATTTAGATAATGATTATATTATTGTAAAATATATAGTGCTTATATTTTATTGATACTATAAAAATTCAATATAATAAAATAATTACCAGATAAGAAGGTATAAAATAGTTTATCACAACTTCTGAAAATGCTAAGCATGTTACAGTTTGCATGTTGTGAATATTAGGTATTGGGTATAAGTTAAAATAATTGTCTATTTGGTATTCTATATTTTTCAAATTGTGTTGAATAGAAGAACCTGAAAAAGAGTAACCATATATTGGACCAAAAAAAATTTTAAATGTATATCACATGTGTTTTATTAAAAAAACAAACCAAAATAGGAAATTAATTCTCATTGAGAAATAAGTAAATGAAAAAGGGAACTTATGTTTATAAATTTATATGATGAATAAATAATTATGAATAATAGGTTTGAATTAAAGGGATTAATATTAAATTACAATAATATAAAATCATTGAAAAAAATCAAACTTTCAAGGGAGTAGAGTAGTTATGAAAAATATACTACCAAATATTCTTTTAGTTAATGGTGACCCTTGATGTTACGGATGGTGATTTTTTTTGAAGTATAAAGATATCATTTATTGTACAATATATGACAGAAAGGAATTTTATAGATCAGATAAAATAATATATTATATATATATAAATATACAATAAAAAAATTTCAAATTATAAATATGAATAAGGCTTTATATTATAGCGTCAATACCTACTAATGGTCAAAAATCATCAACTCCTTAGTTTGGAGACACTAATTTTCTAATCAAAGCTCAAAAAACCAATTATTTTCTTATAATAATAGTTTCCATGAAAAAAATAGATAGTGCATAATCAAGAAATGTATAAAAGACAATGGATTCTAAAAAACAGTTGCAAAAATATACATAAAATTCACCATTTAGAATGTTAAAACCTAGGTTTTAGTAGAATCCTTGACATTTTTAAAGGGAAAATAATTTCTGTTGTGATATATGAAAGCATGAAGTCAAACTTATTCAAAATAAAAGGTAGATGAAATCAAATTCAAGAAAAAAATGAAATAAAATGGATTAGAAATATATAAAAAATTTAATATAAAAATATATATGAAAAAGAATAATGATATTAATGATAATATGAACATGCATGATATATACAGATAAGTACTAAAAAAATGAAATAATAAAAAATGAATGACATTGTAAATATGGTAATTGAAATAACATAAAATTCTAATTAATTTTTTCCTTCTTTGAAATAATAAAAAAGATACAGGGCTTTACATCACAAAGGTCATTATGATAAAATAAGAACTATCCTCAATATCTATTGTTCACTTTAAAATATTGATATATCCAATTATAATCATGAAACAAAGCAATAACATACATTTAGTGAACTTATATATAATGTACTAAACTAAATGGAAGTGTCATAAATTATCAAAAATAAAATTGCTGGAAAGTAATTTGTTTTTTCCCATAATGTAAATAAAAATAAAATTAAATTTAAAAAATATAAAACCTTTTATTTATAAAGGAATACCAATATTGAAGAAGTTAGAAACTGAAAAAAGAGATAGAAAAAAATAAGTTTTTTTCTATGTATAGAGACATACCTCTATTGAAATTAAGTTAAACTGTAGAGAAAAATATTAGTTCTAGAAATAATACCTTGCTAAAATACCAAAAAGGATCATTGAAAAAACCATAAAGGGGAAGAGAATTTAATTTTAGGAAACCATATCTAATTTTTAGAGACAAAAAATATAATTTTAAAACAAATATAAAACAATGGTGAAAACTTACTATATTATCTTTGATTTCTAGAGAGTGCATAATCAACTAATTCTTAGAAGAGAAAGGATTCTAAAAAATTAGTTGCAACAATATATATAAAAGTTACCATTTAGAATGTTACAAACTTGGTTTCAATGGTGGACCTGACATTTAAAAAGGGAAAAAAATTCATGTTGTGATCTATGAAAGCACGAAGTCAACTTTAGTAACAAGAAAAAGGTAGATGAAATCAAACACTGGAAAAAATTTAAATAAAATAGATGAAAAAATATGGAAAATTTAATATACAAATATATATATATATATAAATTAATAATGATATGAATTATAATATGAACATGCATGATATATAGGAGAAAATAGTGAAAAAATGCAATAAGAAAAATTGAATGATGTTGTAAAGTTGGACATTGAAATAAGATAAAAGGATAATTATTTTTGTTCATCATTGCAATAATAAAAAAGATATAGGGTTTTACATTATGGATGTCATTGTGATGAAGTAAACACTATCCTCAATATCTATAATCCACTTTACAGTATTGATATATCTAATTGAAATCATGAAATAAAGTTAGAAAATAAATTTAGTGAACATATATATAATTTACTAAACTAAATGGAAGTGTCATAAATTCTCAGTAATAAAATTAATGGAAAGTAGTTTGTATGTTCCTATAATGTAACTCAAAACACAATTAATTTTTAAAATATAAACCTCTTATTTAAAAATAAATACTATCATTGAAGAATTCACAAACTGTAAAAAGAGATAGAAAAGGTAAATAAGTTATTATCTATATGTATAGACATACCTCTCTTGAAATTAAGATAAACCGTAGAGAACATGGTAGTCCCAGAAATAGGCCCTTGATAAATCCCATAGAGGACCAGTAGAAAAAATATAAAGTAAAAGAGTGTTGAATTTAGTGATAAACAAAGAAATTATTAAAAAATATAAAACATTGGTGAAAACATACTGTATTATCTTTGATTTCTAGAGAAGCACTGATGATTGAAGAAGAGGGTCTCTTGAGATGCTAGGGTTTGTGTGATCAGAAATAGAGGTAGGTGGGGAGGGAAATTAGGAGTTGT
The DNA here is from genome assembly GCA_963277665.1 of Viscum album. Classification (NCBI taxonomy): domain Eukaryota; kingdom Viridiplantae; phylum Streptophyta; class Magnoliopsida; order Santalales; family Viscaceae; genus Viscum; species Viscum album. The sequence goes on along the minus strand of OY728119.1, from coordinate 1,826,125,155 downwards.
ATAGATAAGGAAATAGGGAGTTATGTATATATAATGTACCAAACTAAACGTAAGTTTCATAAATTCTCAAAAATAGAATTTATTGAAAGTAATTTTTATGTTCCCATAATGTAACTCAAAATAAAAGATAATTTAAAAATATAAAAACTCTTATTTTTAATATAATACCAACATTGAAGAAGTCCCAAACTAAAAAAAGAGATAGAAAAGGAAAATTAGTTATTATCTATGTATAGATATGAACCTCTCTTGAAATTAAGAAAAACCGTAAAGAACATAGTAGTCCCAGAAATAGGACCTTGCGGAAATACCATAAAGGAGTAGTAGAGAAAACATAATCAGGAAGATCATTGAATTTTAAGAAATCATATCTTCTATGAAGAGATAAATAAAGTAATTCATAAAAAATATAAAACATTAGACATAGTAATTGACATTTAAATAGTTGAATATGAGTTTTCCTACATAATATATTCATGAGTTTCACTTAACATGGTATACTTTTACTACAATAATAAAACATGAAAATTATAATGGAAGTAATGAAACATTTTTTAGTGTAATCATGTTAGCATATTAGACTGGAAACAATCAGAGGGAATCTTGTGCTAATATGAAACGGTGTGTGACAAATTTCAAATGAAATTAGAACAAGTTTCCATATAATATTGTTTCAAGGCAATTCAATAATTTTTTAGTGTTTGAAAAATAGAAAATGATTGTATGACTAATATAAATTAGTGTACGGAAAATAGAAAATGATTGTTTCCATTATATTAGTGTATGGTCAGTAATAAAGAATAAAAGATAGTTCTATAAAGTTATTTAAAATGTATAAGTAAACTATAAAGGAAATAACATAATATATACCATTGGGTAAATAAATTTCATTTTTCTATTCATTTTTTCAATTTTTATTGAACTTGCATATGAACAATGACCCTGTAGGGGAAATAGAAAATAATAAAGTAAATAGAAAATGAGGGTCTTGGCTATGTAAGTGAAATTTAGGGTCTCGACTATCTACTAATGCCCCAAAACCTCTTGTGTGAAACCACCTACTGTGAATCTAAACCCACTAAAGCTAACTATACTTCTTATATCTATATTTTTTTCCAAATACCCGTGTTCTTGAAACCGTATACACTCTTATATTGATGAAAATTAAGCATTGATTTATGCCAGTAATGTCAATGTTCTTAAAAAAAATACTTTTTTGGTATAATGTTAAAATAAATTGGAAATCCATCTAATTAGTAGCCTCATGTGTGTTAAAATAATTATTATGAGAATCTGAAACCACCATAAAAAATGGAACATGAGATAAAAAATTTCATATAGAAAAAATTATTTTAAAACAAAATATTTAACTACTTTAATAAAGCACAAGATAATGAAATTAGACATAATTTTATAATTCTTATAAAATGACTTTGAGTATTTGGATGACAATTTAACATTACTTTATGATTACTTTTGTTTCCTTCTCATGTTGAACAAAAAAATCAATGAATGTTTTAACCGTCACAAACTAAAGAAGAAATGATTAGAGAATAAAACAATAAATTTAACATATAATTATGTACACCTGATAATTCATTACAAATACCTTGTCATTTAATTGAAAAAAAGCATTAAGATTTAATACATCATATAAAGATATTATAAAATACATGTACCTTTTACATTAAATCAATATAGAACTACAATGTATAATAGAGTTCAAACACCATTTAATGTAGCAAAAACACTTGTAAATCAATGTAGTACAGACACATGTCAATAAATGTTTATCGTTTCCCATCAAAAGTATCTACAAAAATATGAAGATTCCATAAAAAATGGAACATTAGATACAAAATTTCATAGAGATAGAACCAGATTAATCAATCATCAGGATGGAGTCAAATATTGTGAAATAGAGATGAGGAAGGTGTCACTAATCAATGAAATTAGAACCAGATTGAAAGAAATTCAGTTTGGATGTGTCTATGGTACCTTGAAAATCCAATAGTCTTTTCACAATTCCTATGAATTCTAGAGGTATTTCTATGATGAATTTGAGAATAGATTCTTTAGATGATTCATATCGATGATAGAGTGATTTTGTGAAGGAATCAGGTTATTAGGCCTTGTTTTACAAGGAAATGGAACTAGTTTTAGAAAACAAAATTGACCATACCTTGGAAAATTAGCAGTCTTATGATGATGACTTGGAAATCCAGTGGTCGTTAGATGATTCCTTGAAAATCCAGTGATTTTTCGATGATTCCATGGAGAATATATTTGTTAGATGGTTCATTACAATGATAGAGAGCATATATTTTGGACATGGGTTTGTAGGAAATGTTCGATGAGGATCCATGACTAGTATTAGGGATGAAGAATGAATAAAAAGAGTCTAGTAATGAGATAAAATAGGTAATTTTAGGTAATGGATGAAAGGAGATATAAATTTGAGGAAGGAGATGAGATTTTAGGAGAGTGATATGAGATTGAAGAATCAGTTTTCAAAGAGCCACAACTGGTTGGATGGGAGGTCCTCGATTTTGAGGAATCGTGGGTTTCAAATGCGGGGAATAGTAGGTTATAATTTGTGTGGGTATATAAATATGAAATAAGGTGGCCACGGTAGGATAATAAAGGTTGTGTTATAGATAATGGATATCACCCATCCTCATTCTTGGATAGTTTCACGAGTTGTAAGGGGATCCCCCATCTATTCTTATTCTCCACCTTTATTATTTATTACATTGTATGGCTCTAAAATTCTCATATGGGAATGGATCAAATAACTATTGGTTTCTAAAATGTTCTCTCATAATGTGTAAATTAATATATCCTTTTATGGATTTTTTTCTCTTCTCTTGATGTTTCATTGCTATAAATCCCTAATTTATCGATTTTTATTGAATTATATTTATTATCAATTAAGGATAATTATGGGGAAGATATATTAGGGTTTGCCTATTATTAGTACATGGTAGGTGGTCCTTAATTACTACTAACATCAAATTTTTATTAGGGATGTAAATAAATAGATAAGGATAAGGAGGATAGAAGTAATGAAGAATGATATAATTGACCATAATAAAAAGTTTACAAGAGTTATGGATGGAAATCCAACCAAAAAAATGTCATGGTCTCTTTAATGTTCCTTCTATGGGTATCCATGAAATCGATGAGATGGTTACTTTATCTAATTTTTTTAAGAAACGTGATATAAGGAAAACATAATGAGTGGCACTATTAAAAAAATATAATATGGAATAAGGTGAGATGCTAGGATCCTTAAGGATCAAATTAATCAAAATTAAATCCCATTTTATTATAAATAAGAAAATGCCTTCAATGGTGTAGATGGTGAGCGATAGTTGGAGAGCCTCAAAATCATCAGTTTGATAAGATCCTTGATAAGAGGTCACAATACAACTAAGTATGAGATCACCTTCATGGTTGTAGACAGCTCCACAACCGAACATGATTTCATTTTTACATAAACCATTCGAGTTGAGTTTGAGTCTAAAAACCATGTGAGACAAGTGGATCCACTTTCTGTGATGAACCCTCCTTCAAGAAATCTAAATCTACATATATCTCAATCTTAACCCCATGAACACAAATATTTGTTCATCATACTGATGGGATGAAACAATCTTCCTACATTGTCTCATATAATACATCAAAAATAAGGCTAAAGGAGACTGATAGAGGTTGAAAGTACACCAAATAAATGTATTCAAGATATTTAGAAAATAGAACTAAGTTGGATAATTATAAGATGAATTTTCATGGAATTCATATTAATAGGTGGTTCCTTTTTTATTATACAATAATTTATGCATTTTTTTAGGAAATGGTATATAAGAAAGGTTTTCTGAATTGGGGATTCATAAAAATGGATTAAGGGGATTTATATTTGTGTGATATGATGGGTAAATCATATTAGTATTGAGAAAAGTGTTCCATACACAAGAGATAAATTTTAAGTTCACTTGTTATCCATGTTTATTTGTTATTCATGGATTAGTTGTGTGTTTTATACACCAAATGGGAGTTTAGTCATGAGATAAATGATGAGGGACTTAGTACTATCTATTGGGAATAAGTTAGAGATCCAAGAAAGTAGAGGTTCTATGGTTAATGGATTTGTGATTGGTTTTCCTAATTAGTAAATATTGTTAAATAGAAATTATGAATAGTCCAAGGATATTGGGTTTTGAATTTTAGTTAAATAGAGGGAAGAACATGGGTTTGATCATGAGAGGCCACATGAGACTGAGTGAGGTTAAAAAGAACAGTTCATATGGATATTAATAATGTGTTAACCTTTTGATGAATGGTTATAAAACAGGGAGTGGTTCCATGTAATTAAGTGCGGTCACTGACAAGGGAAGGCTAGTTAGTTGACTATGTAACAAAATTCAACTTGACAGTTATAATGTGGAAGGGAAGTGTAAGGGATAAGTATCCTTAGAACCATTTGAGAGATGATATTTGTGAGTTGTGAATTGTGTCTGGGATAACTAAAATATAAGAATATCTTTCAAGGATATGTGATGTATGGGATGCAATACCCATTTTCAGACAACTAGGTTTAATATATTAGGATGTATGACCATTATTATTTTTCTATAATATGATGTGATGTAGTATATATATCAATAACTATTCATATAAGTCTGGCTAAAATTCATGGGGATTTACATATATTCCATGGTACCCTGTGGTCTAAATTACTTTTAATTATTAAGATATTAGATACCAAGTTTCATGTTAATAAATTACATGGTGTGTATTCTTCTCATATATTTAGATACTTGGTAGGTAAATTCCTGTTGATACTCCCTTGGCGTGGATAATTTTTAATGACTATTCAAATGATAGGGGTTCATCCAAAATACCATGTAACCCTATGGTTGGATTTTTTTACTAAAGAAACCGGGTTATGTTAATCCATTCCTATGAGTTGATTCACGTATTGATTGATATAGTTTCTATAGGGATGAATATGTTCTATGAAACATCATACCGTAGATTATGTCTTGTATGTTTTACAAACATTAGTTGAATCAAGTAGGGTCAGGCATTTTGGTGGACTATTAATCACATGATGAATTGACTTAGTTTATTATTTTAATAGTGTTATGAATTTTCATAATTTATTTTATAAGAACTCACAGACACACACACACACAAATTTTTTGATATATTTTAGAGGCCTCATTGGTGGTGTCGTATTGAGGTTTTATACTCACACTAGGAATGTGTACCTAAAGGGATGTGAGAAAATAATATTTGATGCACAAGTTGAGAAAAGGGACCAAAAATATATGATTGAGTAGGAGTTTCCTAGAAGTATGATGATATGGTTCTGAGAAGAGTCCAATTAAATTTTGGTGATGAATTAGACTATTTTTATTTTCTTTATTTTTACATTCTATCGTACATATGATTTTACCATGTTAGAAAATATTTGTATGTGTGATTTTATGACATGTTATTAATTTTTCTATTATTAGATGGCATATGTTTTTATTATTGTTAGCTTCTCAATGTGATTATTGATGTTTATTTTGATGTTTTAATTTTTTGATCTTATTTTTTTTATTATATGGTTATGAAATCAAGGGTATAGTCCCCCCAATGATGAATATCAAACCTTTATGCTAGTGTTTAGTGTATAGTATACAGTGTGGAATACCAATGTTCATAAATCATGTCATGATAAGATACATATAGATGGGTTTTGACCCAATGTATATTAAATAATGGAATCAGACCACTTAATTTCGATGATTTACTCTTTGGGGATAGGTAGATAGATATTGTAACACCCTTACCATGGCCATCAAGTCCAATATGGAATACCACATGACCTCATGCATGCCTCCCTCCCTATATTCAAGTGGTTACTGAATAGTAGTGAGGTCCAAGAGGGACATCATGGGGAGACTATTCCCCCAGTATCATATAATCATTTTAGTATATAATGGAAGTGGTAATAATAAAATCAATAATAAATTATAAATAAATAAATCACCAGAGTAACAAGATACACATAAAGTACCAACCCATGTAATAAAAATATGGAATGATAGATCATGCAACCTAAAACAAAGAAAAGGATCCCCAATGGTGGTGGGTCAACATATGAGATATAGAAACAAAGAAAAATGGGTACTAGAAATACAAATTTAAGTCTATCCTACCATGCTAGCATCCTCCTACTAAACTTGATCAATCTCGCACCAAATGACCATTTACCTCCACTGAATCCCTATTATTGATATCTACATGATTTCTAATATTCTTGAGTTGGGTGTGAGTATGAAAATTAGTATGACACCATAAAATATCCCTTAACATATGTGCTTAAGATATATTTGTAAATTCCATGAAATTTAACATAATTCAGATAAGGAGAAAATATATTACGCAATCATAATATATCTATTGAGTCCTTAGAGACTAACTCCACCTACCACGTATTCTTACTAGAAGGAAATAAACCAGCTTCTAGAAACACCCCCTCAATGGTATAGTCCAAAAACATGTCTGACACATCCCCCTTGAAGGGATAACCCATGTACATGTTGACCAAGTGTCTAAAATATCCCCATTGGGAGATATTTCATATCTCTCAACCTAAACTCACAATCATAGAAGATAGAGGAACATCACATGAAATAAAATATACAAATGAAATATTAAACATCATTTCATGTCAAGACAGAGTCATAACCATCAAAATACACATGCATCCAAATATCAAGCACATGTATCATAGGGATACACATGTAAACCTCTTGTGATCAATCATTAAACATAGGTCTCATGAGGCTACACACTCATATATCATGTAATAAAGCATAAAACATAGTTATTATGGGGATACACATGCCCACCTCTCGAAATCAATAATCAAACATAAGTATCATAAAGCTACACATGCACACCAATAATCATACCAAGAAACCATATAAACATGTTCTAATGATAATGAATTCATACCTTTGGTCCAACAACATTTCAATGTCAAGGGTAAAAGTCCAAGTCCAATTGTACCACACCAAAAACATATAATAATACCTAATATTATACAATTAGAATTATAGGATTAATATTGAGGATAATGCACACCAAAAATGTTGGAAAATATCACACATAAGTGAGAATATCCACTGCCGACAACGGTTCAGGTCCAAATGATTCAAAAATTCCGATTATCTAAATATGGGTATTGATTCTATCAATGAGAAATAATTACCTTGTTATTCCATGATAAAATATTTAGACATGATAAAAAAACAAGAATATAATTTATTTTAAAAAATTAAAAGGAGAGATGATTGATCTAGACCAAGATAGAACTTATCGTATTGGAGCGCATGATCACATTGATGTATGGGTATCAAAGGGATGAGACATAATGTCATGATAGAGGCCAAAATTTCTAGGTTGTAGCCTATGGTTTGAAGTAGTATTAAGTAAGTTACTGATAAAATAAATGAGTGATGGATGCACATGATCCTCAACCTGGTTTGTGAGGACTCTTCAAGTGCATCCATAAGACCCAATTTTAAATTCGAGTGGAGCCATATTTTTGGGTTACTATATAAGTATTGTAGTGGGAACTTTAGCATTTACTATATAAGCTACTGTTCGGTACTGTAGTATCCAAAACTGTTCACCTTTGGGACACCAGTTTGGGTTTGGAGTCCTTAATGCCTTTGAGATACCCAAGGACTTCGTGCCAGTTAAGGATTTTAGGCCACCTAAAGTCCTTCAGGACACCTCAAGGCCTTTGGTCCACCTCATTCAGATCATTTAGTGCAGATTAAACTAGACAGACCAAAGGAACTATCTCTAGATGAGGACTCAGAGTAGGTTGTTTTACCAGAATAAAGCTATCTGTATTTGGAAGAATGATAGGGTATGTAAATTTTCATCGGGACTAGGCCTATACACCTATGAAAAGGTATTACTATCCAAAAAAGCAATGCGAAGGTGGAAAGATGACTTCACGATCTAGACATTGGGGAGGGGAATTTCCAAGTAGTCATGTTTGGGATGAATTCCTATAAGACCTTCAATTCATGTAAACTACCAAGACTAAGGGCCTTTTAAGGGTTCCCCCTCAACCCTTGAAATGGGGATTATCAAAAATAAATAAAAATAAATCCTCCGGGCTATTCAAGAAAATTAGTGATGAATTATTTAATCTCATAGAAATGACTCTATTCACGATGTGAATTCTAGAATCCCATCATGAATTGTTGGGATGTTCTATATGCCAAAAATCACCTCACCTTATCTTAAAATCCGAAAAAATATGTTCATATCATGAATATAATTTCATTTTCTGAATGAAAAATCATGGATTCTACCTAGAATCTCTTCACGTCCTGAATATCCAATCACGACATACACCAGATATTGTAGCTAGTTTTGTCTTTTGAATCACTTCACTCTTTGAACACCCCTAACGTGACTCAAATAATTTAATTACACCATTTAATATATGAAAAAACATTAAGTGAGTCATACATTGAAATTGAAGATGTTATAAATCACCCCCTCTAACGACTTCTCATCCTCGAGAAGTATTTACAGAGGTCATCTTGCATAACCCGGGCCACAATGCCTGAATGTATGTCTCCCACTCCCATGTCTCTTATGAAATATGCATGTGATGGTACTAAACAAAAAAAGAGGAATATTATTACATCATAGCACCTTTTCACTTTGTTCAACAATCTGAATGGGCCACTCTACAAAAGATTCATCTGACAATATCTCAACATCCTCACAGTTTCTAATAGGTGAAGGATCAGGCTTGTACCTCCAGACTTGAGACACACGGAACACATTATTCATACCTTGACACTGTAGAAGAATTTCCAACCAAAATTTTACCATCCTAATGCATTTGAAGATCTCAAATAGACCAATATAACATGGTTCCAACCTCCATTACGTCATTAAATAACCATTCCATAACCAAGGGGGAACCTATGAGAAAACTATGTTGTCCACGGGGAACTCCAAGGCTTGTATCCTATGGTCAACATATAACCACTATCTATTATAATCCATAACTAGTCACTTTCAAATAAAATACACCCACTTTGAGGTCTCCTGCACCATACTAGGCCCAAAAACTAAAGATTCACTTACCATAATCTAGTATAGTTCTGAACGATATATCCATCCATAGAAAGCCTTAAACATATCCATATGAATCAAAGACTATAATTTTTTTGTTTTAGTTGAACTCTATATGAGCCAAGTGATCATCCCAATCTCTTTTTAAAACTATATCACACACCCGTAGAATATTCTCTATTGCCTGGATTGTTCTATTTGAATGTACATCATTCTGAAGATGAAAAGCCTTACTCAGCTTCAACTGAGTACCCATTGCCTTACGACTGACTGAAAATTACCATTTTTATTGATATGAAAACACAAACCACAACCAAAAAACCACGATATGGTGGTTTAAAGTACTGCAAGCCCAACACATCATTGACAACAAATCTCAACCCCTCTCTTGGAAAGGAACCCAAGTCAGAGAAAGAAAATATACTTCGATCTAGAGTTTCCATAGATGCCAAAAAAATCAGAAACCATATTACCCTCTCTCTATGTGTGAGAGACCTCCATGTGACCCCCCATTAACAGATTGAACCACCTAACATTGTAAGTAATAGCCCACAGAATCCTTCCCTTTCCCTGTAGTGCATTGTAAAACACCTTGGATTCTATCTCCGCCCGACCCAGGTGAAACTGCCTGAGCATGCACATATGAAAACTACCAGTGAAGGCCAAGAATTATTCCTGTAGCGTGTCTCCTCTCCCGATCCACCCTATGAATGCAACAATAATAGACCCTGACTGGTCGTGGATGACACCCCCACCACACATCTCCCAATGGATCACCGACCCATCCGTGTTGAGCTTAAGCCCCATGCTCGGAGGACTCCAGCGAACCCAACAACCCTGCCTTGAAGAGCCATCCCGAAACACAATAGGGAGGTTGGAGGTGATGACGTGCACAAATGGCATATCACAACACTTGGGACATATCCTAATCAAGTATTCTTCATCCTGAATAGAATGCTGACCAGCGATCCAGAGGATTTGCTGTGACGTCTCTCATTCCTAGCTTTCCATATTGTCCAGCACCCTACAAGTAAAATGATAGTCCTGGATTTTCTTTTAGCTCCATGATTCCAAGCTCCCCTAAAACAAGCATTGAAAAAATCACCATTCTTCCCATCAAAACCGCTCTACCCGAAGAAGGACCCCAAAGTTTGCCAAACTCTCCTAGCCCAATAACTATCATAAAAGAGATGCCCCACTGACTCCTGATTGGAGGACCTGCAACACCAGCACCTTGAGGCCATGTTAACTCCCATTCGTTGTAGGTTCTCATCTATAGGTAAGTCCCTATACCTAATTCTCCATAATAGAAAGTTAAATTTGGAAGGTATTTCCTTGCACCACAAAACCTCCCCCCAAAGATCATTACCCGAGGTGAACCTTTCCAAAAACATAATGCGAACTGAGAATCTTTGTTAGACATAATTCTCAAAGGCACTCCATACATCTAAAAAATCTCTTAAATTTATATATTTCCTATATTATCTACTAAGTTAGTCTCCCAGATCACCAAGAAGTGAGACACCATGGTCAATCTATGCACAAAAACCCAAATAATATACCAACCTCTAAAGATACTATTAAAACCTATTAAAAATCTAATAGTTACCTCATTTCAATTTCACACTAGCTATATAAGTGGTTAGATAAACCTTCTAGGTATTTGATGCCCGTCCTTGATCCTATATAAAGTCAGACAATGAGATAAAAAACTTGAAATGTATCTTTTCTTTTTGGGCCACCAGAATTGGTGTCTGATATCATGATACATTTTGCTCAATCCTTAGTGAAAATCCCACTAAGAGTCATGATAGGATATTATCAACTATTTTCTCATAGAAAAAGGAACCAACACTCTTCCATGAACTAAAATCACACCATGTTCATATAAGATCCATCCTACAATGGAACCATTTTCTTACCACCTCTTATGAATTATGATACACTCTTGATCAATATTCTAACTAGCCTTCACTCATTCTACCAAAAAGGATGTGATCAATAAGGTTTCACATGCCACTATTACCGATCCTCAGCTACACCCACCTTGTAGTCTACCATTAATTCCATTAACTTCTAAATTTTTTCTAACACCCACTAACCAACTTCCTTTGACTTCATGATAAGAGAATTTACAAAATTATTCCCTTTCCTAATATCATACTTTATATCAAATTTGAACATCTACAATTATTCTACCCAATGTATCTGATAAAGATTTAGATCCATCTGGGAGGAAATATACCACAGACTCTTGTGGTTCGTTTATATAAAAAATCTCTCACTCAATAGGTAGTTTCACCAAAATTTCAATGCATAAACCACATTTTCCAACTCTAAGTCATGATTAGGGTAGTTTTTCTCATGCATTTTTAGATAAAGATACCAATAAAAAACTACCATATCACCCTGCAACATAAAATATCCTAATCCAATTGCATATTCATCAAAATACACTGTATAGACAACTCTGAGATAAGGAATAATAAAAATAAGAGATGAAATCAACCACTTATTTAACTATAAGAATATATCCTCACATGGGTCTATCCATTCATACTTGGCCCTTTTTTGGTAAGCATGGCCATAGGTGTTTCAAGTGAAGAAAAGTTCTAAATTAATATCTTATAGTATCTGACCAAACCAAGGAAACTTTTAATCTCAAACACATTCCTCAGCTATGCCTAAGACATAACAAAATCTACATTTTATGGATAAAAAAATATTCCTTATTTAGAAAATACATTCCTAATAAAGTATACATCTTTTATATAATTGTGACACTTTAATAACTTGGCATAAATATGATGTTCTTGAAGTACATTCAATATAATATCATGGTGTCTTTCATACTATCCCAACATCTTGGAATATATTAGGATTTCATAAATGAACTTAATGATGAAGGAGACCAATTATGGGTGAAATATATTGTTCATGATACCCATGAACACCTATAGAGATTTTTTTAGTAAAAATTCATAATAAGATACTCATGCAAACCATATCTTCTCCTAAATGTTTTATTTAATATTTATTCATCTCTGACCCAAAGATAATGGTATCCAGAGCATAAATTAATATTTAAAAATCACTAGGATCCCTTTAATTGATAAGAAAAGTCATAAATCTTTGAAAATGGGCACCTATTTTTCATATTTATCAGGTTCAATTTTTTGTAGTTCACACAAATCTAAAAAATACCATCCACATTCTTAGTAAACAATATCGCAGCAACCCAAGGGGAATTTCTAGGTCTGATGAAGGATTTGAATTCATGATCATGAAGATTTAACTTGAGATATTTTAACTCAACTTATACTATGTGATAGAGTGGAATTGATATAGGTTGTGCATCAAGATTGAGCTTGATATCAAACCCAACTCCCCTGATTAGAGGTAACTATGAGAAATATTTTGGAAAAACATATATTTACAGGTATACAAAAGTCAGAAAAGAGAAGGGAGTCACTAACTGATCCACTACAATGATCATACTATCCACCTATACTGAAAATAATTCTCTATGATGAGGATCTAGTCCTACTCTTCCTACCTCAACATACCACCCACCAGACAACCCAAACTTCTTCCCCTTAGGTTATGTAAAAGTTTATCATCTCCAATAACAATCAACATGAACATGGTATCTAGTAAAAAAGTCTATTCCAAGGATAAAATCAAAACATGAAATATATAGAATTATAAATCTCAAAAAATGCTCAAAGACAACAATAACTATTGGTAATTATGGAAAGATAGGAAGATGATTCACTTTCCTTCCCTAGGGTGTATCGATAGAAAATAACTTTGTAAAGAACTTAATCGGTAAGTCTAACCCAATGACCACATGAACAGATATGAAAAAAATGAGATGCTCTTGTATCAAAAAAGGAAAGAGATATTATATAATAAATTAGGATCGTACCTACAACTATTTATGATCCTTCTTCACTATCATTTGAAGCCTAATAAATGTAATATACACTTCCAGAAACTGATCCATGACACCCTAGAGGCTCATGAGTCACTTAATTCATCAATACTTGTCAGTTCTATTCCTAGTACTAAGTTGTTCCAACCAAACCATATCCTAATATTTATATTTTCATCCATTAAGAATTATAATGGAACTAATTTAAATGAAAATTATTACCACAACAGTGAAAATTCTTGAGAGAAATATTATAGTCCTTGAGATAGTGTCCTTTCTGCTCATAGTTATAGCACCTAGTCGAGTCATTTAATATAAAGGGAGTTGAAAAAACTCTTCTATAATTTTTCTATTGATTATTACAATAAAATACATCCTCTAACTTAATTTTCTTATTCCTAGAAAAATAAACTAGAATTGTGCTGGAGAAAGCACCTGTCTCTCAACTGGAAGCTAGAATAAGACCTAAAACTCCATCTTATTTGATACCCTTCTCTATCTTCAGAGCCTTATGAATAACTACAACAGAGGTTTTCATATTAATAATTCTAAACTGGAATTTCAAATATAGATGAAGACCAATTTTGAATTTCCTAGATTTATGCACCTCATTCTCATCCATAAGAGAAACAAAGTCAATCAACTTGGTGAATTTCTCTAAATAGGTAGACACTAACATAGTCCCCTACTGTATCTCCTTTAACTTCTAAGAACGGTACATATTCAATGCATCAAGGAATAAATCCTTAAATAAGAGGTCTTTGAAGGTCACCAATGTCAACCTTTCACATCTATTACCCTAAAGCATAACATCCAACCATCATCCAGTTACTCTATGAATCATGAAGGTCACAAGCTTCACCTTATGATCCCATGAGGTCTCCCCGAGGTCAAATATCCTCTCAATGACTCATATAAAATCCACTAAATCATGGGGTATCCAATGCCTTGGATGGTTTGGGGATGATAAATTTGGAAGTCATATTTATAGTTGACTATCATTAGTCCACCCTTGTGGGATCCTCCACCAAAAATAAGTACTGTCTAGAAGAGTCCTGGATGGATCAACTCTATATATTGTGCTACTATAGTAACTATGGGATCATGCTTAGCTATAACCCCCTGTACAATAGATGGTTCAACTAGGACGTCCTCCCATATGGAAGCATTCTGATTAGATATCCTAACCAGCTGTGCAAGATGTCTATGAGGCATTATTCCTTAAAATGCTAGAACAAACATAGATAATTATAACAACTAAATGAAGAATACCTAAATAGATCAAATCCACATAGAAGGGTTTAAAATGAGGTTCAACCTAAGAGTTTACCCATAAGAACAAGGCATAACCCCATAAGTACTAATTATGACCCAAGATAAGCCTATGGTATTGGTGTATTAGTGAAAACCATATATATACACTAAATCATAAAATAATCAAGATAAGATTAAGAATGAAATAAATAATTCTATAAAAGAACATATCATAATTTCAATTGGAATTTTAATTATCTGGGCTCTATCTAATTAATGTTTCACGAATATGACAAGTGATCCAATGTACCGAAACATGATGCATGAATTCACACCAAATGCATTAAATCAGTATACCAACATCATGTGTATCATTCAATGTGAATTAAATCAAAGGTAACATCAAGGGAAAAGATCATAAAATACCTCTTTATGGAAACTCATATATTCACTTTATAGTGTTGGCCAAGCAATGGAATAATTCCCATGCCCAAGTTCCAACCATCCTATTTCCAGTCTACCTATCTCAAATTAAGGTAAATAATGGAAAAATATTAATGAACCCGATAATCTAATACCATTTAGAAACAATTCAAGACGAACCACTAGGTCCAATCTGGAATTACACATGACCTCGTACATGCCTCCCCATACACAATAGGTTATTGAATAACAACGAGGGTTAAGAGTAACATAGTGGGGAGACTATTCCTCAATATTAGATAATCATCAAAGCATATAATGGAAGTGATAATAGTCGAATCAATAATAAAGTATAAATAAATATATAATAAGAGTTCCAACATACACAAAAAGTAAAAATACATTAAATAATAGTATGGAATATCATATAACACTCCCTAAAATAAAGAAAAGTACCCCCACATGCGGTGGGTCAATGTACCAGATATAGTAACTATGAAAAGTGGCAGCAGACTTCTAGCCTAAAGTCCATCCTTTAATGCCTACATCCTTCTACTAAACCTGCTTAACCGACCACCATGGGGCCCTTTCCCTTCATCAGATCCATGGACATAAAATCTACACATACACTGCGATTATTGAATAGGTTGTGAGTAAAAAACTCAGTAGGAAACAAACAATGACCCCTTAACATAAGTGAATAAGATATACTGGTGAAATCCATGAAAGTTAACAGAACATAGATAAGAAACAAGTATATCACACAAGTACGACATATATGTCAGTTCCGTAGAGACCAGTTACACTTGCTTTTACAGATAATAGAAGTAAATAAACCATCCAACTAATATAAACCCCTTAATGAGATAGTCCAAAAACATCTCCTATACATCCCTCTCGAATGGATAACCCATGTAAATTTTGACCAAGCATCTAACACACCCCCTTCAAGGGATAGTCTTTATGGATTAAGCTGCATGACAAACTATAGAATATAAAGGAATAACACATGAAATTAAAGATACAAATGATAAATCAAACATCACTTCATGTTAAGAAAGATTCATAACAATCATAATCCATATGTGAGAAAAACATAAAGTATAGGTCTCATAAGGCTGCACACACACACACACCCTTCTCATGTGATCAAGAATCAAACATTGGTCTCATGGGGAAACAAATACAAACATCATATAATAAATCATCAAACATAGGTCTCATGGGGATATACATACATTCTAAAAATATTTCCAAATGTAACACATTGAGATTATAGAAACAATACTATGTTTGATAGCATATACGACACACAATACCGAGCCTAAATAAACCATGAAATGTTATTATTTAAATTTGACCATTATATCTAATCCATTAAATTGATGGGTATGGATAATATTAACATAATTTTTTACTATATATAAATTTCCAACTCAATATAAATGTATTGATAAATTTTTAGTAAACAATCACACAAATTTTATTAAAATAATTTTATTTTTTGAAAATATGTTTTCTTTGAAAATGATTTTTATTACTTTTTATGATAAAATATTACAATTAATTTCAGGAACATTTAAAATTTATTTTATAAAATGAAATTCATTTCTAAAATTATAATATCAATATTAACTTAAGGTGTAATTTTTGGATTTTTTTTAAAATTATTGATTTTTCAGTGAATAGTTAAAATTATCGTTTTTTTAAATACTGTCATTTATATTCATAAAATAAAGTAATTTAAAATTCTCATTATATTTAATATTTTTGTCTTAAAGTGAAATATTAACCATTTTATTTATAATAATCTAATTAATTTCATTTGAATCATCAATTTTCTTAGTTTTGGTATAAATTTATTTTATACTTAAAACACAGTTTTCTGAAAACTGATTTTCAGTGCATAAATTTTATACATTTTAATTAATTAAAATAAAACATAATAAATAAAATTTAAAATATATATATATATAATATTATTTCATATGAATATAAATTCATATATTAATGATTTTTATTCATAGATTAAATATAAGATCATATATTTCTTGAAAATTCATTTTGGAAAAAAACTACTTTTTATCACGCTTTGCAGGATTATTATAAAATTAATTTCTAAAACTTATAGAGATTGAATTTTGTAAACTTTATTCCATTTTTATAATTATAAAAATTAATATTATTTAATATGGTTAATTTTTTTGGGTGTGGATGATGATAGATCCTTTGTATCGATGAAAGAGGTTTTAGTTCAAAAAATCATCAAGAAAGGGTATATAAAAAATGTTTCTATGAATTTGATGGAAATTGTGAAAAAATAAAGTCTTTCAAGAACATAATAATTACATGGGTTATTTTACTAAAGGTTATGAGGTCGTGGGTGTTCAATGATATCTCAAAAATAATTCCTTCGATCAGGGTTTCTCTAATTGGAGGAAGACTTCGATAGGTCATGGTTTATTTCACATGATCTTCCCATATGAAGATCTTAAAAGAAGATAATGGTACATCAAGTTGGTTATTCTGAATCTAGGTACACTTTCAATCCAATAGTGTGATTCTTCATTCAATCCTTTGGAGGCCCAAAATACTATGGCTCATGTTTGGGTTAGAATTTTTGGACTCTGCTAGTTGTACTAGAATCTAGTAATCCTAAGAGATATTGCTTCATACATTGGAGTTACAATCAAAATGTATAGTTAAACATTTAATCCTAGATTTTTATATTGAATTTGGATGTTCTCTCAGGTTGATTTATCATCAATTCTCATTAATCAAGGGGTTTTATATACCGATGATCATAACATAAACTTGAAAGTTGTGTATGGGAGGTATCCTGCATTTTGTAACACCTAAAAAACTATCCGGCTTGATGTTAAGTTTTTTCAATGGAATAGTTTGGTCATGTGTAAATTTCAAAATTTTCATGGTTATCAAGAGATGGATTGTATAAATTAATTGAGGATCTAAAAAATAAAGGTAAGAAAGTGATTGAAACTATTGGTGATAGGGATCATTACCTGAGTTTGGATAAAAATAATTTTGATGGGAGGAATGAGACTGGGCCTTCCAAAGAATATAATTTAGAGATCTCCAATGAATTTCACACTCAGAATGAGAAGTGAAATATGGATTCTTTTTCTGGTCTAAAAACATAAAGGGAGCCTGAAAATCAAGATATACCAGTAATAAATCAGATGGACATTTATATGGACCCAAATGATGGGGATATATAAAAGGATCAACCAGAAGGTATAGAAACCCTATCCTTTTACACATATCATTACACAATGTTAAGCATAAATAAACATCAAATTACAAGCCAAGGATCGTTAATTCTAGTGTATTTGGAATATTATGTACATAATTAAACATCATGAAAAAATATTTTATTTAATCTCCATAATGAGTTTCTAACTTACGTTGAGATCCTATAACTGGAAAAGATAACCTGGTAAATACATGAAAAAAAGGTATGCGCTAAAAATACCATTAAGGAAATAATCATAGGAATAATACATAACACATTGGTTAGAAGGAAAACATGATATAATAAATGGCATGGAACATGAATATACACAAGGAATAATAAAATGCATAACATGGGAGAATATAATCATGGTATCGTATAAATTTGGCAACAATATATAACATGACATAAATAAGACTCAAGGATAACTACTAAGACTATATCACATGGTGGAAAAAGTCCCACAAAGGAATCATGTTCAATTATTGTCCCAACATGACATCTCATGAGACTAAACATTAACCGATGCATTGAAGTGCTATTTGGGTGCACCCAACATAACATGTTAATTAATACATGTTCCACATGGAGAATCATACATAAGGAATCAAAATTAAACATAAGGGTTACCCATGGAAAGAATTTGGTATCATAACCATGTCAAAAGGCATAAAAAAGGAATATCATAATTGTGTCCATGAAAAAATGTATTTAAATCACACATGGGAATTCATAAGGTAAATAAAAATATATCATGATAAGTGATGTCAAAATGGAGTGAAAAAATGTAATGTAGGATCGAAATAACATTGTAGATGCTCAATATACAAGAGGGGGGGGGGTGAATTGTACACTTCTAAAAATTTCCTTAAACAAGGAAAGATCTAAGTTTAACAAATTTAAACTAAGAAAATTCACAACACCTTTAACACCAATTGAAATATTGGGACAAAGTATGAAGTTACAAACTTCTAGTTCTATACACTTGCTTAAATCTGGAAAGTGATTCCAAAAAACAGATTCTAGAAATATGGATCCAGAAAATGAAACTTAACCAATGTTTACAATATGAGATTCTACTATAAATCATATAGAATCTAAATTAATCAGCGTACAAGTGTAAGGAAATATAAGAAGATTATACTTTCCTTACAATACACAATGCAGTGGGAAAACAAGTAGTAAAACTACAAGTAACAAGATATAAATCTTTTAACCCAAAGAGAAGGGTATCCAACAACCTTGGATAAAGGTCCCTCGATTTATACTTTCAAGTAAGTCTGTCTTACCCACACTAGGGTAAGACCTCGATACGAAGATCAGAGTCTCTATCTTGCTATCCACGCAAGCCCTCAACTTCAAGGTAGTTGGAACCTCTGTCATCCTCAGCAAGGAAGCCCTCGAACTTCAAGGAAGTTATCACCTCTATTTTCCTATCCCTGGAAGCCCTCGATTGTAATCACCAACAACCGGAGTCGCAAGAAGCAAGTGTACACAAGGAAAATTTTGAACAAGATGTTCAAAATTTCTGCAAAAATCTTGAGAGTTAATAAGAGCCTCTCTATCTAGAAATCACTTCAACAGCATGTATGCACAGATGTCAAAGATCAGTATTGAGCTCGTTCAAATGAGCTCCTATTTATAGGCACGGTTGGAATGGTCGGATCCCTCCTCTAACATTCATATTTTTCTTAAATTTCAGAGGGATCTGTATACGTGTCACTTAACCAACAGTTAGTTAGAAACAGAATGGACGACATGATTTTATAACAAAACATGTGTAACTGAAAGCACACCATTGTTTTATAATGAAACAAATGTAAGAATAAGAAAAACTGAAGTTCGGAATGTAAGAAAATAAAAGTTCAGAGTGTAACCAAAATGGAATTAGGAGTCTATAATAAAGAGATATTTGGATTCTTTTTTATAGGAATTCGCAACCTGAATTATATGGAAATCCAGTGTATGAATTTCTACGGAAATTTAGTTTCTGGTTTCACTAGAATTCAGAATCTGAACTTACAGAATTCGGAGTCGAACTTGTAGAAGTTCGGAGTCAAACTAGTAAAAGTTCGAAGTCGAACTAGTAAAAGTTAGGAGTCTAACTCATAGAAGTTCGGAGTCAAACTCATAAAAGTTAGAAGTCCAGAATTCAGAGTGGAACTATATGAGAGTTCATATCCAGAATTCGGAGTCAAACTGTATGAGAGTTCGTATCCAGAATTCGGAATGGAACTTCATTAGAGTTCATATTCAGAATTTGGAATGGAACTTTATTAGAGTTTGTATCCTGAATTCAGAGTGTAACTTCATTATAGTACATATCTAGAATTCAGAGTGTAACTTTATTACAGTTCATATCCATAATTCGGAGTGGAACTTTATTACAGTTCATATCCAGAATTCGGAGTGGAACTTCATTACAGTTCATTTCCAGAATTCAGATCCTAAAATAGAATGCTTCATATCTAAGTATTATATGATTCTGAGGTTTTTGATATGAATCCAATTTTTATACATAAGAAAAGTATTGGTATGTATAAGGAAATCTAGGTTAGGGTAAATTTCCTTAAGGAAGGAAATTTTCCTTAGAGAAGTAAAATATCAATTATTTAAGTATAAGGTGTTTGTGATTTTCAAAACAAGAAGGAATGGAAAAGTCATAAGGAAAACCTTATTGAATCAACAATATCCCCCTTTTTGGAAAGCACAAACAACCTTTCGAAAAAGAATATAAGGACTTTGAGAAATTTCATTAGACTCTGAAATTAAAACTTATCTCCCTTTGTTCATGAATGATAGTGAATACAACTAACTCCCCCTTAGGCATTGAAACTCTAAGGATTGTATTCTGAATTTCTGGAGTGGAGTTTTCATTATCATGGGAATGAAAAACTTTGTAATGAGAAACTCCCCCTTAATTTAAGGATATATTCACTTAGAATTTTTTTCTTCTCCCCTTTTAAGTCGTTATTTTTCCTTCTCCCCCTTTGTGATTTTCAAAAAGAATTTAAGGGAATGGAAAAGAAATAAGGTACTTGAAACATTAGTATATAACGATACAAGACACAACAAACCAAAAATTTTATTAGAGTTGATTTTTTTTACAAGGAAATACAAATGAAACAAAAGATTGGATTGATTCTATTTTTCTTCCTTTTCCATCGGGATTAGCTTCTTCAACAAGGTTTTCAGATTCTTCAAGTCTTTTTGATCCTCCTCAGCTTTCTTCTCCAAAGCTATGATCCTTTCTTGTTGAGCTTTCAAGACTTTTTCCTGAGCCTTCATGGACTCTTCTTGCATCTTCAAAAACTCATCTTTCTTTACAAGCTTTTCTTCGAGATCAATCCGGATATCTCGATCCCTTTTAAAATTTTGAGCAAGAGAGTTAACCTTCCCATTAAAATCCATAACTTGTTAATTCTGAGAACTCTTCTCAATAATCAGCTCATCCTGAAGATTTTTAATCTTGGCATCCACAGTGTTAAAGGAATCTTTAGCATCATTCTAAAAATGATCAAACACAGCCATGTCCTCTTCAACTTTCTTAGACCACAAAGTGATTTTTCTGCATTATTTCCTGTGTAGATAATAATTGGTAAGTAAATTTCTATGGTCGACCTCAATCTTCACACACTTATCCATCACCATGGATAAGGATTTCGATTTCTGGTTTAGACTATGTTGCATCATTTGGCATCTGGAGTCAATAGTGGGAAAAATCGGAATGGTGTCCACTAAATTTTTCAAAGACTCGACAAAAAAGTCATGACCGTGTGCTGATGACTCCGAATCTGATAACTTACTTGGGGATAGTTCTTCGATTTTCACCAACTTAATTTTATAAGAACCACCAAATTCTTTCTTCCTGATGATATCTTTTTTTGGTGTATCCATGAGCACTTGCTTTCCTTTATCAATTTTCGGAATGGGTTCCTCATTAGGTGATTCTTCCTTGGATTCAGATAATTGAACAATCTTATCTTCATCTGGTTTCTCCTTCTCTGTTCCTTCTTCAAGATAATGCTTCTCATAACTTACATCCTCATCAGATAAATCATTATCTTTCTATTCTTCCTCAACTTCATCTCTCTGACCTTCTTTCTCAACTCCCTTTCCCAAAGTGGCTAATTTTTCGGATTTAGCCTTTTTCTGATAATCTTCTACTTGTTTGATCAAGTCATCCAGATCATCACGTCCTTCTTATACTTATTCTTCAACAACCTCTTCCTCTACTTCTTCACCATCTTTTTTCTCTACTTATTCAACAATCTCTTTTCTTTTGGACATTTTCAGAGTAGAATATTTCTTCCCAGAAGTCTCTGGTCATGGTTGGACATCAAAGGTTTCTGGAATGGGAATCTTATCAGAGGGTATTTCAGTATCTCTCAACAGAGATTGTACAAGATCAGCTTCAGACATCTTTTTCTTCATATTTTTCTATTTTTCTTGTTTTTCTAACTCATTCGCAGCTTTTTCTCTTAAGGCCTTAGCCTTAGCAGGGTCCAATCCGAACTGTGGATCCCTTTATTTCCTCTTCTCCTTGTCTATAATCCATTTAGTAGCTACCTCATCTGGATATGCTTTCTGTTTTTTCAGCTTGGGAGGTGCAGACTCAGTTTCCTTAGCTTTGGGGGTTTTGTCTTCAGCAACCACTTCCTTAAGTTTCCTCTTCTTAGTAACTTTCTTTATTGGTTCATCCTTCTCCACATTTTCCGGAATGATTTCAGCCTCTTCTTCTGGAAAAATATAAAACTCTTCTGTTTCCTTAGAAAAATCCATATTTATTCTTTTCAGCATATCATCACTGACAAGCATAAGAATACAATTCCGAACTTTAGACTTACATGAAACCTTGAAAGAATCTAAGCACCAGACTATCAGTTTTGATAGTAATGTAGGGTACATGATGATTTGAGCTCCCAAGTTTCCTTCCTTGATATTCTTGATCGTCACAAGGACATGCCTCATCAGATTTATTTTTCTTATATTTACCAAGAAGTCTAAGAAATATATGTGACTTTTCTTCAGGGTATCTTTATCACCCTTTCTCGGAACCATGAAACCTTATACCCAAAGCTAAAGAATCCTATTATTAGGAGATAGGTGAGAAATATTTTCTATCTTGACATCAGAATGTCCAAGACATTGTAAGGCCTTAACCTTAACAAAACTACCTTGAGCATCCGAGAGTTTGTGTGAGTAGAATTCGGCTTCTCTATCATAAGAGAGTCCCACCAAGCTTGCTGCCTTGGTGTAAGTAAGCTTGTATGTCTTTCCATAATACTTGAAAGAAAATTTTCTATTTCATCTTCCTCATAAAAACTTGATAATTCATATAATTCTACAAGTAACTCCAGATAGACAACATCTTGATCACTTTTCTTGGATACACATACATCTTCCCAACGATTCATCCTGATATTCTTGGAGATGATAGAATCGTACATGTAAAAGTTCGGATGGACTAGTCTCTCTCTGTACACTTGCCGTTTTGAAATTGGCTTCGAGGTAGACATATCTTGGGAAGTAGCTTCAACAGACATTCTAAATGGAATGTTCTGGATGATTTGGAACAGGCTTAACAAAGATCGGAATGACCTTAAGTAGAGAGGCATAGCTTCGAGACGCGAGAGCCTAAAATCGATGTGGGAAAACCATCGGGGGTTCCCTTTATATAGGTGATGGAGTTGACCTTTGAACTTCCAAAAAACATCTAATGGTTGAAAAAAACTTTGATCTGATCTGAAGGTTGAAAACATATCCCCAAGGAAATATTGAATCTGATCTTTTGAGGTTTTAAGAAAAACAATCAGATTTAAGAAAAATGGAATCTGTAAAATTTTAAAACACATAAGAAAACACCAGCAAGTAAAATATGATTAAAAAAACTTGAGTAAAGAAATAATACCTTTCTGATTGGCCAGGAAGTTTATTTGTAATAGGTGATATTCTTCTTGAATAAAAATTTGACTATGAAAAAATAACTAAGAAAAACTTAAAGTTGAAAAGACTTTGAGTACCAAAACTCTAGTACGAAAAGTATCATTACAAAAGTTTCAGTTCTGAAAATTTCATTACAAAAATTTGATTCAAAAAATTTCCATTACGAAAATTTCAGTTCCAAAAACTTCATTACGAAAATTTCCAATACGAAAACTTCATTACGAAAGTTCCAGTATGAAAACTTCATTACGAAAGTTCCAGTACGAAAATTTCATTACGAAAGTTCCAGTACAATAATTTCATTCCATAAGTTTCAGTACGAAAATTTTGAAAGGCTCATAATGATTTTTTTTGAAAAACTCACAATCAAATGTACTCCCCCTATGAAAAGGAGTTTATTACTGTAAATAGATTGTTTTTAAAAAAAGTAAATAAAGGAAGATTACCTTACGGTTATCATTACTAAATTCTGTTTAATGTATTAAAATCTATAGGAGGGTAAATATTTTGTGAAAATTTCAGCAAGTTGATCTTGCATTCCGATAAACTGAAGAATGATATCTCATTTAAGTGTGTGATCCCTAAGAAAGTGATGCCTAATATCTATGTGTTTTGCACAAGAGTGATGTGCATAATTTTTACTAAGGGAATTGAAACTTGTGTTATCACACAATATTTGAGTCTTAGTAAAGCTCAAGCCATAATCTATGAGTGTGTGTTGCATCCACAACACTTGAGCACAACAACTTCCAGCTGCTACATATTCAGCTTCAACAGTGGAGAGAGCTACTGAGTGCTGCTTCTTGCAGGACCAAGAAACTAATGAATCTCCTAAGAAATGACAAGTTCCATATGTACTTTTTCTATCCATTCTACATCCACTAAAGTCAGCATCCAAAAAACTCTTTAAAACAAAATCATTTCTAGAAGTATAAAATAGTCCTAGATCCATGGTTCCCTTTAAGTAGCAAAAAATTATTTTCACTGCCTTTAAATGAGATTCCTTAGGATTGGATTGATATCTTGCACATAAGCATACTGAAAACATCAAGTCTAGTCGACTAGCTTTCAAGTAAAGTAGAATTCCTATCATAACTCTAAAATATGTTTGATCCACTGGTTTCCCATCTTCCTCAAGATCATGTGTGTTTAAGGAACCAATAGAAGTACTTATAATCTTAGTGTTGTCATAACCATACTTTTTAAGAAGATATTTAGTATACTTATGTTGGGATATGTAGATTCCTTCTGGTTTTTGAGAAATTTGAAAACCAAGGAAAAATGTTAACTCACATATCATACTCATTTCAAACTCATATTTCATTAGATCTGCAAAGGAATCAGTTAAATATTGCTGAGTTGAACCAAATATAATGTCATCAACATAAATTTGAACAATCAAAACATTTTTCTTATTTTTCTTTATAAAAAGGGTTGGATCTGCATTTCCCTTAACATAGTTATTTTGAAGAAAAAATCCTATAAGTCTATCATACCAAGCTCGCGGGGCTTGTTTACGGCCATACAAAGCTTTTATAAGTCTAAAAACATGATCAAGATGTTTTGTATCTTCAAAGCCAGGAGGTTGTTCAACAAAAACTTCCTCTTAAACATAACCATTAATAAAATCACATTTCACATCCATTTGAAAAAGTCTAAAATTGAAGAATGATGCAAAGGCTAGTAGGATACGAATAGATTCAAGTCTAGCTACTGGAGCATAGGTTTCTTCATAGTTTATTCCATCTTGATGATTATAGCCTTCAGTAACTAGTATAGCTTTATTTATTACAATGAATCCATTTTCATCACACTTATTTATGAAGACCCACTTTACTCCAATAACATAAGTTTCCTTAGGTCTTTCAACCAAGGTCCAGACTTTATTCCTTTCAAATTCATTTAGCTCATCTTTCATGGTTTTTATCCAATCATCATCACCTAAAGCTTCATCAGTGCTTTTTGGTTCCAATTGGGAAAGGAATGATAGATATTCTACTTCATTTCTTAAGGAACTTATAGTCCTTACAGGTTTATTGACATCACCAATGATACTATCACTAGGATGATTCTTTAGAAACACCTGGCTCGAGTTTTGTAAAACCTGTTCATCAACATAGGGTAGAAAGTCTTCTGGGGTAAATGTTTCTGAAGCATGTTCTTGAACATTTTCCTTATCATAAGGATCTTCTAATAAAGGTTGATAAGCAGTTTTTGAAAACAAATCCGAGTATGTAGGTTGGTATGGTTTAAAAACAAAAGGATCAGACTCATCAAATTTGACATGTACTGTTTCCTCAACAGTACAAGTGTTTTTGTTAAAAACTCTGTAGGCCTTAGAAGTTGTGGAGTAACCTAAGAAAATTCTTTCATAATATTTTTGTGCAAATTTATGTAGATTATCATTAGTATTCAGGATGAATACCTTGAAACCAAAAACCTTAAATTAGTAAAGTCTAGCTTTTCTACCATTCCATAACTTGTAAGGAGTTTTATTAAGAAAAGGGCTAATAAAAACTCTATTCGTAGTATACCAAGAAGTACTTACAACTTTAGCCCAGAAATGTCTAGATATAGAATATTCACTCAACATGGATCTAGTTATATCTTGAAGAATTATATTTCTTCTTTCAACTACACCATTTTGTTGAGGAGTTATAGGTGCTGATAAGTTGTGAGTAATACCTTTTCTACTACAAAAAGTTTCAAAATCAGAATTTTGAAATTCTCCTCCATGATCACTATGAATAGTTTTCAGTGGAAGGTATTTCTCATTTTTAAACTGGGATCTAAAACTTTTGAAATAAGAAAAATCTTCAGACTTCTTTGCTAGAAAATAGACCCATTTAAATCTAGTGTAATCATCAACTAGAACAAACACATAGTATTTTCCCCCAATGCTTCCAGTTTGTGTTGGAACAAAAAGATCCATGTGCACCAACTGTAATGCATCAGTTGTTGAGACTTCACAGATTGATTTAAAACTATATTTATGTTTCTTACCATATTGAAAAGGATCACAAACTTTAGAAGAATCAAATATAAGATCCGGTAGATCCTTAACTAGTTTCTTCTTAGAGAGTTTACATAAGTTTCTAAGGTTACAGTGACCTAGTCTTCTATGCCATAACCAAGAATGATCTTCCATTGCACTAAGGCAAGGTAATTCTTGGCTCTTAAGGTCTTCTAAATTCAATGTGTAAACATTCTCTTTCCTATTGGCAGAGAGAATAAACTCTTCCTTTGAATTGTGTACTAAGAACTTATCATTCCTAAAATTCACAAGGTATCCTTCATCACATAATTAACCTATGCTAATTAGGTTGTTCTTAAGACCCTTTACAAAAAAAAAAACATTTGAAATCAATGTTTTAACAAGAAGAACAATATTACCTATACCAATAATTTGTCCCTGAGCATTATCTCCAAAAGTTACTTTTCCTCATTTCATCTTGATAATCTTTTGAAAATAGTTTTTGTTACCAGTCATGTGATGGGAACATCCACTATCCATTTACCAAGTATTGTTGTTGATACTTCCTTTATCTTCCTGAAAATAAGAAAAGAATTAGAATTTTGGAATCCAAACTTGTTTGGATCCGATATTTTCAGATAATAAAATTTTGGATGTCCACATTTGTTTAGAGAAATATTCTTTATGAAACCCAAGAGATTGAAATCTATTTAAAGAATAGTTTTTCTTCCAATTCCCACAACTTCGACACTTAGTTCAAAAAGGGGATCTAGAAGGAATAAAATAGTTGTTTTTGAAAACTGGTTTTTGGTGAGTATAACCCACTCTAGTAGTGTTTCCTTGAGGTTTAATTTGAGAATACATCTTGTCAAAATTTTCCTTCCCAGAGGTAAATTTTTGCAAGAAGTTTCTTAAGAGAAAATATTTCAGATTTCAGTCTGATGACTAAATTCCTATCCTCAGGAATCATTTCCTTAGAGTTAGATTTTTCCTCAAAAACTTTCATCTTTAAAATAGCATTATTAAGATCTTTAGAAATTTCTTCTTTATCAGAATTTTCTTTCTCAAGGTCTTTAGAAAGTTTTTCTAAAAGCTCTTCTTTATCTTTAAGATCAGAAGAAAGATCTGAAATCTCTTTTGTAATAATTTCTTCCCTAGTATTTTCCTTGTCTAATTTCTTAGAAATTTTACAATTTTTTGCTTCATGAAACGTGTAAAATCTCGATAATTGTTCATATGAAGGTTCTTCATTTTCTGAGGATGAAGTATCTTCATTAGAAGTACTATTTTCGGAATAGTAATTGTTATCAAGAGATAAATTTGTTAAATCCTCGGTAGAGCGTACCTTGGCCATAAAACATGTATGTGGAAAATAAGTATTAGCAATGAATCCCATATTCTTATGAAATGATGAGTCATATTTAGAATATTTGCTTTCTGAAGAGTCTCCATATCTAGCACTCCAAGTAGTATTAGCTTTCAGACTTTTCTTAGCTTTAGCTTTGTAAAACTTCTTCCTATTCCTTTCAGAATGCCTCTCTTTCCTTTATTTCTTTTTAAGCATAGGGAAATCAGGTCGTATGTGTCCACTTCACTTGCATTCATAGCATGTGACCTCTGAATCTTTCTTATCTTTCCTTTCCTTCTTCTTATACTTAGATTGGAAATTTCTTTGACCAGCCATCTTGTTCATTATTTGAGAAATATTAGCTAACTCATTTTCTGAGAATTCACTCTCCCTAGATTCGGATTGGATAGTAACCTTGTTATACTTGGATCTAGTTACTCTCTCAGGAGTCTTTTCTTTCATGTGATTTGATGTAGTAGTAAAATTAATAATACCATTCCCATTCTTCTTTTTGATGTTGTCAGTATCTCTCTTCATCCTTGTTTCATGTTGGATAAGAGTTCCAAACAACTCATCTAAGGAAATTTGAGTGACCTTCCTATTCTCATCAATAGATGTTCTCTTTGATTACCACTCATTAGGCATAATATCTATAATCTTATCTACAAGAGTTTCATCATCCAGACCTTTTTCTCCCATAGATTGTAGACTGTTCACGATAGTCATAAATCTTTGTTGCACCTTAAAAATGGGTTCTCCATAAGGAAAATTAAAACCATGACACTCATCTCTCAACATAGCTCTTTTGGTCTCAATCACTTTGGATGTACCAAAATGAGTGACTTCAAGTTTCTTCCATATACAGTTAGCTGTTTCACAAGAAGAAATTTGGCTATATATGTTCCTAGTCATTGAACATAGTAGGGTATTGAGTACCTTATAGTTTAATTGATAATCATGTTTCTCTTGGTTTGTGAAAGCACTAACTTCCTTATCAGGAATTTTATAACTTCCAGTAAGCATAACAAAGTTATCTACCCCAGTATTGATAACTAAATTCTTCATTTGATCTCTCCAATACTCAAGATAATTTCCATCAAAAATTGGTGGTCTTGTAGGATTTAGGTTTTCGATGGAACCAACATTTAAACCTGTCATCAAAAAAATCTTTATACACAAAAAATTGTTAATAACAAAAGTTCAGATTCAAGGAAAATATTCCTAAGCAAGGAAAATATTCCTAAGTAAGGAAAATATAGAACAATGAAAAACTGAGCAAGGAAAAACTTATATGTGAGTATAAGTATTTCCGAGACCTCCTCTGATACCAATTGTAGGATCGAAATAACGATATAGATGCTCAATATACAAGAGGTGGGGGGGTGAATTGTACACTTTAAAAATTTCCTTAAACAAGGAAAGATATAAGTTTAAAAAAGTTAAACTAAGAAAATTCACAACACCTCTAACACCAATTGAAATATTGGGACAAAGTATGAAGTTACAAACTTCTAGTTCTATACACTTCCTTAAATCTGGAAAGTGATTCCGAAAAATAGATTCCGGAAATATGGATCTCGAAAATGAAACTTAACCAAAGTTTACAATATGAGATTCTACCTTAAAGCATATAGAATCTAAATTAATCGGAGTACAAGTGTAAGGAAATATAAGAAGATTATACTTTCCTTACAATACACAATGCAGTGGGAAAACAAGTAGTAAAACTAAAAGTAACAAGATATAAATCTTTTAACATAAATAGAAGGGTATCTAACAACCTTGGATAAAGGTCCCTTGATTTATACTTTCAAGAAAGTATGTCTTACCCACAGCAGGGTAATCCCTTAATATGAATATCAGAGTCTCTGTCTTGCTATCCCCGCAAGCCCTCAACTTCAAGGTAGTTGGAACCTCTGTCTTACTCATCAAGGAAGCCCTCAAACTTCAAAGAAGTCGGCACCTCTGTCTTCCTATCCCCAGAATCCCTCGATTGTAATCACCAACAATCGGAGTCGCACGAAGCAAGTCTACACAAGGAAAAGTTTGAACAAGATGTTCAAACTTTATGCATGAATCTTGAGAGTTAATAAGAGCCTCTCTCTCTAGAAATCACTTCAACAGCATGTATGCACAGATGTCAAAGATCAGTATTGAGCTCGTTCAAATGAGCTCCTCTTTATTGGCCCGGTTGGAATGGTTGGCTCCCTCCTCCAATGGTAATATTTTCCTTAAATTTCGGAGGGACCTGTATACGTGTCACTTAACCAACGGTTAGTTAGAAATATAATGGATGAAATTGTTTTATAGCAAAACATGTGTAACTGAAAGCACGACATTGTTTTATAATGAAACGAATGTAAGCATAAGAAAAACTATAGTTCAGAATGTAATCAAATAAAAGTTTAGAGTGTAACCAAAATGGAATTCGGAGTCTATAATAAAGAGATATTCAGATTCTGTTTTATAGGAATTCAGAACCTAAATTCTATGGATATCCGGAGTCTGAATTTATAAGGAAATTCGGATTCTGATTTCACTAGAATTCAGAATCTGAACTTACAGAATTCAGAGTCGAACTTGTAGAAGTTCAGAGTCAAACTAGTAAAAGTTCGGAGTCGAACTCATAGAAGTTTGGATTCAAACTCATAGAAGTTCGGAGTCGAACTCATATAAGTTCGAAGTCCAAAATTCGGAGTGGAACTATATGAGAGTTCGTATCCAGAATTCGGAGTCAAACTGTATGAGAGTTCGTATCCAGAATTCGGAATGGAACTTCATTAGAGTTCGTATTCAGAATTTGGAATGGAACTTTATTAGAGTTCGTATCCTGAATTTGGAGTGGAACTTCATTACAGTCCATATCCAAAATTTGGAGTGGAACTTCATTACAGTTCATATCCAGAATTCGGAGTGGAACTTCATTACAGTTTATATCCAGAATTTGGAGTGGAACTTCATTAGAGTTCATATGTAGAATTTGGATCCTAAAACAGAATGCTTCATATCTAAGTATTATATGATTCCAGGGTTTTTGATATGAATCCGATTTTTATACTTAAGAAAAGTATTGGTATGTATAAGGAAATCTAGGTTAGGGTAAATTTCTTTAAGGAATGAAATTTTCCTTAGAGAAGTAAAATATCAATTTGCTTAAGTATAAGGTGTTTGTGATTTTTAAAAAAATAAGGAATGGAAAATTTATAAGGAAAACCTTATTGAATCAACATGTAAAAGAGTGTTTAAGAAAATTTAGGAATAAAACATTTTAGTGCGGTTTAAGGAAAATACTAAAGAGTATTTATATAGGAAAATACATAATCTTTTATAAAAAACCAGAATTGAATCAAGATAGTTTTTTCATGATAAAATAGGGATTTTATAAAAATAATGGTGGATTAAAATAGATCATGGAGAGCATTTGAAAATGGGTATGAAATTAGGAAGTTCCCTTGAATCGGTATTTCTTATTCGGAAGAATTGAAAAGGGAACATTTATAAAACATGTATTACCCCATAAAATAGGGATAATCTAATATATACATTTGATATAGGAAAATAGAAAGAGAACTTATTAGAATTATATTAAAATAAATAAGGATTAAATTGTATTAATGAGATATAAATAATAACCCAATGAAAAAATAGAGGTTTGGGTAGAATCCCTTATCTTATGTCCAAAATCATTCTTCACTTGATCTTAATATCATAAATAATCAAATTAGATTAATTAATTAACAAGTCCATTTTTTTTCTAAATTTAATTTATTTAGTATAATTTTATTAAGTTAATTTATAGCCTTTTGGATAAGTTATATTGATCAATTTCATTATTCGGGAGTGCTCATTTTCTTTGTTTTCATGATCAGTTTGCTTGTATAATAGTATTGGAAGTTAATGTATAATGGAAATGAAAATAAATAATTGAAGTTATAATTTATTAATGAACATACATAAGGTTAAATGATCATATAATTAATTTGGTTATTTTGTTTGAGGATGAATCATCAGATAAGATGTGTGTGATAATCGTTTGGATTATTTTGGGTGTTTTTTGCTCATAGTGAACCTGTTTGTTTTTTATTAAACATCATGTGTATATAATGATTCAGAAAAATTAAATAGTATGTAATATATTTATTATAATTTTTTAACCATAAAAATGGTTTTATGTCTATCCTTGTAGGAATTAATTGAAAATGAATTTTTTTCCTTGAAAATGATAAATTAACACCTCAAAAATGATGTTTTAATTTTTAAAATAAAATAGAGAGGAGAGGGGTTTAATGATGGATTATTACATTAGAATAATAAAATTATAGTATATGTGAGGTATCATAGTTATCATACCATTTGTGTAATGCCCCGACCCCAGAGGCTCGGAGCCGACACATTATTTTATTATATTTACATGATTATAAGAAATCAAATCCCAAAGGACTGTTCAGTTTAATAGTATTGGAAAGCCATATTACATACATGATACCCATAATACATTAGGAAATAAAATTTAAATAAATGATACTTAATAAAATGAAATAAACTACATCCTAGAATGCTTATTCAAAGATTTATTCTTCATAACTTGGGGAAATAAAACATAATAAGGATGAGCTCAAATTCTCAGTAAGGGTAAGTAAATGGAAGCAATAATGAATAAATAGGAATAAATTAACATTAAAAGGTAAATAAATGATAAAAAATTATATTAAAATAACTATATAAGAAAATATAAATACAATAAGGTAAAAAACTGAAACCCATTCCTTCTAAATTAATAAAATGATAATAAGATGTATCCATAGATATGTCAATGCAAAATCTCATGGATAAATAATAACTGGATCTAAATGTGGGAAATTCTTAATTATTGGACTCCATGTTTCCTAGGTACATGGAACCTTTAATTTAATACCTTTAACAGTATGTTTTACAACATATAGTTTAAAAATCTTTCTAATTTGGCCAAATTATTTCTCTCATGAGACTACTGATACATCGAGGGGCTATCAATAACTGTGCACCACCTGCGTCACACCAGTCCAAATCATTACTCATATTCATGAAAACTTTTCCTTACAAAAATATTCGTATTGAATAAAGGATGTGGATTTATCAATAGTTCCCTAGTAGAGGATAAGTAACAACAAGGGTTGTTGACATTAATGAATGTAAATAACATTGAAATATCATAATTATTTTTGAGGAAAATGACATTTTAAACATTATAATATGTCCCATACCACATTGAAGTATTTAAATCATATAATACATGAATAAATAATATTAAATTAAACTTATATTATCATAATAGGTAGGATATTCATGATATAAAATTTTAAATTTTAGTAAATACACCAAATAAAATTGAATTGGTGAAAAATAACAAAAAAGTCTCAATGGATTGTAAATTGAGATGAAATCCCTTACCTTAACCTTAAATTTTCTGTATAGTCCATATCCTCCTATATAGTGGTTTAAAATACTTTACTAACTTATAAAATAACCATAATCATGTTTATAATATCAAATATTAACTTATTACAATATTTTATAACCCTTTTGTTAATATTCGTTCATTATTTCAACTATTTCGGGTGTTAATTGATTAGTTTTCCCAAGTATGTTTTGACTTGTTAATTGTTGTTCCTATTACTTATATCCTGATTTAATAATATCTAGAATGTAAACCATGACTTAATTATCTTATATATTTAGTATATATTTATTTATAATTGTCCATAAATTTTGGAGATAATTAATAAATGAAATTCACCATTCATGGAGATGGAAGACCGTACGTACGCATGAATGCTACATTCATTACTTTTTTATATTAAAATAATGAAAAATAAATTATAAATATTTATATTATAACTAAAATATCATATATATGTTATTTTTTTCCATAGTTTTATTAAAATCATCGTCAATATGTTCCATTTATAGCACAGATGAATAATATCGCTTCGAGGGGGCGGTAGTCCACACTTCCTCAAACGATGTTATCATATTAATGAAAAATGGGAAGTATTAAAGGTATGTATTATAAAAGTATTAAAGAATAATAAATATGTAAAAATATCATATATATCATATATAAATAGAGTTTCATTATAATGGACACTATGAGAGGTAGTAATAAAAAATGAATAATTATCGTTTTGTGAGGCAGTAGCTCTCTGTACACAGAAAGAATATGTTTGTTACCCATTAGATGGAAGTGTGTGTAATTTTGGGTTAAAAATATATAATAAAAAAGTACTACTTTATTTAGGATACTGGTGTTATTATAAATTCATAAAATAATATGGTTTGAGGGATTGGAGAATGGAAATAAAACTGAAAATCTTAAGGAGGTTTGTTACCACTTAATTGGGTAACTACTTTTGGTTCATACCAAAAGGCTTCCTCGGAAGGAGTTCTAAACAAATATTGGCTTAAAAGTTGAGGGAAGAGATGTTGGGAAGCTATTTGGGTAGTTATTGGATGATCCTAATTATCTTTAGAGGTGTTAGTAAGGGTTAGACTGCTTGAATTTTTATAGTGGAGGGGGAGTGAAACTCCTGTAAATAGAAAAAGGTATTAATTAATTAGAGGTCCAACTTACCTAAAGTGCCTAAAAAATGGAAAAATAATGGATTAAATAGGAATAATGGTCTATTAAAACCTTTACCACACAAAAATATGTGCATTTTAATAATTTGGTTCCTTAACATCTAAGATTCCCAAATTTTATCATTTTTATTTTTATTAAAGCATCTAGTTTTTCAACCTAAGTAATTTAACCATTAAGACTAAAATATAGTGATATTTATTAGAAAATATAGATCCAATTAATTATTAATATGATATATAATCTATAAAATAAAAATCTCATGTGTTTTGGAAATTAGTTTTAAAACAAGCGCACGTGACGCGCTAAAAGACCGCTTAAACCTAGACCGTGTTAACAACGTTTTTACAATATATGGGTCAATATGTTAATTATTAAAAGATAAATTATCCCATTAACAGACCATATTTAATATTTATTATTAATAAAAAAATAAATTGGTATAATATTGTATTTTTATTAATTTTAAATCATTTAATAAAATATCATTTCTTGTAAAATAATAATAATGTCAATTTTGACATTATTTATTTAATTTTAATTTTAAAAAATCAATAGAATATTGGAATTCAAATATATTAGGTTTAAATATGTGAAACATGGTATATTCATCTAAAAAAATAAATAAAGACAACAATTCAATAAATTCACTTCAATTTTAATATTTATATTATCATTTATTTTAGTCAATTATTAACTTAATAATCATTACGTTGGTGTTTCATAAGAATTTAAGGTAATTAAACCATATATAAAAACTATTGATAAATTATTATGATAAAAATAAACTATTTATATTTCAAAAGTATATGTATAACCTAAA
Source organism: Viscum album (assembly GCA_963277665.1). Taxonomy (NCBI): domain Eukaryota; kingdom Viridiplantae; phylum Streptophyta; class Magnoliopsida; order Santalales; family Viscaceae; genus Viscum; species Viscum album. The sequence continues at coordinate 1,826,089,416 of OY728119.1, read as the reverse complement.
ATATTTTTTTTAAATATATCAATGTTTTATAAATGTTAAAGTTAATGAAAGTTCTCCTTTTGTCTTTTTCCTTAATTAAACTTTTATATAGGGAACTTCCATTTAATAATATAAAAATAACCCATAAAATTATAACCAATTTGTCATTTGGTTGAATTATTGGTAGCCAATGTATTTTGGACAAGTTTCTAGGTAATTTTGGTCCTTAATATTAAGGTTTAGTCCCTTATTAAGCTTAATCTTACCTTAATCACTATACTTAATTTTAATTAATTTCACTAATATTTTTGGTAAAAAATAATTTGATCTTATTAGAAAAAAAATATTGTACTTATTACAACCATGTATGTATGTATTTCAAAATTCAAATCACATAAGTGAGATAATTAAGATTAATTCTATTCTTGCAGACTTGGTGAGAAAGCAGGGTTTTAAAGTAGAAACATTAAAAATTTTAATAAGTTTTTATATAAAAGTTCAATATAAAAATGATAAAAATGACTTAAATTGGATTAATATACTAATAATTTATATTTTAACTTTAAAAACCAATTTAAAAAATAATTTAACATTAATAATTATTTAAATGAAAATTTCATTTTTAATTCAATTGTTGTAATTTTCATTATTTATCAAAAATGAAACATCTCAGAAAAATACCAAAAATTTACCCTAAGCTAATTTTGACATTAAAAATTAGAAAATAAATTTTATTTTTACACATAAAATTTAATTTTAAAATATGTACGCCATTAAAATGCGGTAAAACCGAGTCTTGTGTGTATCATAAGCTAACACAATGTGGTGTGTAGAGTAATCTTAAAATGATTTTTCATATAAAGAGAGAAAAAATAATATTTATAATAACATGAAAATACGGTAATGTCTTGGGGTGTTACAATTTGGATGAGGGTAGGTGAGGAGAGAATATGAAAAAAACTTGAAAATAAATTAAAAGAAAAGGAAAGAGGAATTTACCTCTTAATTTTATCCTCCTTGAAAACATATTTCCTTCCTAAAGGGAATATCTAGGAGTGGAAAATTTGTATCCAGGTAACGAGTTATAGGTTTGACCTTGCACCACCTACATGCCACATTTCCCTAGCGAGGCCCTAGGTGGCCAAACTTGGACTTGGGCCAGTTCCCAATAGGGTAGAGGGTCCATGAGTAATTATTAAAGTCATATTAGGAATTTACTTGTGAGGAATTGGACCTATAACCTCAAGTTTAGGGCACAAAATCCCTAACCACTCCACTACTACCCATGGGAAAAATGTGTATTCAGGTAACGAGGTATAAGTACGACCTTGCACCACCTACGCGCCACACATCCCCAGTGAGGTCCAAGGTGGAAAAACTTTGGATTGGGATAGTTCCCAATGAGGTAGAGGGTACAAGAGTAATTATTAAAGGAATATCAAGAATCTCCTTGTGAGGACCCGAACTCGGATCCTCAGAGTTAGGGCGCCACAGCCGGAACCACTCCCCCATGCCCCCATTGGCACTCCTCCTTGAAAACCTCAAGAAATATATTTTGGTATTTTGATGAGACAAAGAGCTCATGGATTTAGGGGAGGGGTTTGGGAAGAGTATTGGGAATAATTTGTACAAGGATCAAATCTTGTAAGGTGTGAGGAGAAGAGGTGGTGAGGGGCGGTATTTATAGTGGAGGAGATGAGTGTTTTCTCATCATTTAATTCATTAGATCATTATCTTGGTGCAAGAGTATGAGTAGTTTGACCATTATCACTAAATATATTAAAATAATGAAGGTTAGTTTGAGACTTTGGGCTCACATCATCCATACATCATCTGTGAACCCATGATTCATTTATTTAGTATTTATCGTAAATTATTGTATTTTACTATTCATAAAAAATTCAAGTATTTTAGAAAAATCCAAAAAATTCACCCAAATCATTTTTTGACGTGTAGAATTAAAAAATGAAATCCTTTTTATGAAAATAATTTTATAAATAGGAGAAATTTAATTTTTAATTAAAATCATCATTTACTAAAAAAATACATATTTTATAATTATAAATAATTTTATAACACTTTGAAAAATTAACTAAGGTCTCATAAAAGTATCTCATAATCATGAAACTAAAAAATATTAATTTTTGAATAATTTTTTTTTGAAAATAAATTTTCTTTTAAATTGTTAAGTTAATCATAAAATTGTAATTAAATATTTATGACTTTAAAAAATACCAACACTTAATTAATAATTTTTTAAATATTTATTTGCTTATGATATCATATAATTATATCATATTTTCACTTAAATTATGGATAAATTTTATTTATAATTTCATTAATTTTTTGGTTTACTATTCATAAGGGTCACATTAGTATTCTAAACTTCAAGTTACTATTTCATTAGTATAGGTTCTTTAACTTATATAAATACTTCTTATTTCATTCATTATTCATTTATAAATTTTATAATGTGTTCTCAAGGTGAATTTATTTGGTTTATACTAAATGAAATAATTAAAATAAGGGAGTTTCTAATGATAAAATTTTGGGTCATTACATTCTTCCCCCATTATGAAATTTCATCCTCAATTTTTTTTACATACTATGGTGAAAAAAAGTGTGGGTACTTCTCCTTTATCGCCTCCTCCAGTTCCCATGTTTCCTCTTCATACTTATGGTCCTGCTATAGTACTTTGACCAAATGAGTAGTCTTGTAGCATATAACTTTATCTCAAAAATCCAAAATCTTCACTGGATGATCCTCGTATGAGAGATCATTTTCCAACTATACCACCTCTGAATTAAGTAAATGTGAAAGATCCGGTATGTTCTTTCTCAAGAGGGATACGTGGAATATATTTTTTACTTGAGAAATGGTTGGTGGAAGTGCTAGTCGATAGGCCACAACTCCAACACAATCATGAATATCAAAGGGGCCAATGTACCTGAGAATTAGCTTTCCTTTCTTCCCAAATATCATGATCATATTCCATGGAGATATGCAGAGAAATACCATGTCTCCAACTTTAAACTCAAGGTCTCATCGTTGATTGCATGCATAGATATTTTTTCACACTTTGGTATACCTTGATGTTCTCCTGAATGGTTTTCACCTTTTCCACCATTTCTTCTAACATTTTAGGTCCTAGTAGCTTACATTCACCAAATTCATCCCATCATGCCGGTGTTTTACATCTTTTCCCATAAAGAGATTCATATGGACCCATTTGGATGCTAGATAGGAAACTATTGTTGTAAAATAATTCAAACAGAGGAATATGTTGGTCCCATCCTCCCTTAAAGTCCATAGAATAGGCTTTCAACATGTCTTCTAGTTTATGAATAGACCTATTAGATTGGAAATTAGTTTGAGGATTATAGGTGGTACTAAAGATCACCTTAGTGCTTATATCATGTTGGAGACCTTTCTAGAACATTAAGGTGAATCTCGAATATCTATTAGAGACAATCGATAGTGGTACTACATGCAGACTTAAAACTTCTCTCATATATATATGTGCAATTTTATCTAGTGAGAAATCCTCTCGAATTATGATAAAATGAGCTATCATTATAAGACGTTTCACAAACACCCATATAACATTGTTTCCTCTAAATGTATTCAGAATTCTAATGACAAAGTCCATGGTAATGTTCTCCCATTCTCATGTTGGTATAGGTAGTGGTTTCATCATCCCCTTATACTTTTTCCATCATTCCTTCACTTTCTAACATACTAGGTGCTTTGATGTATATTCATCAATCTTCTTTTTCATATTGTCCCACCAATAGTTCTCTCAAAGATCTCGATATATCTTTTTTCTCCCTGGATGAATAGAGAAGGTTGAACTATGTGCATCTGTTAGAAGATTCTTATTTATCTCTTGTTTGTATGGTTCACATAGTCATGACCAAAATCTCATGACTCCTTCCTCATATATTTTTAACTATGAGGATTTTTCTTTTACCATGGCTTCCACCTTCTTCTAAATTTCCACATCATTTATTTGGGAAACCTTTATTTTCTCTATAAGGGATTGTTGATCAATCATTTGAGAAAGTATTGATGATGTTCCTTTCTTAATGATTCCCATGTACATCCTTTCAAGGTATATGAAGATTGGATCCTTCTTAATTCCCATCATTGATAAAGATGTCAGATCCTTTCTACTTAGAGAATCCACTACCTTATTTTTCTTACTAGGATGGTAGTGAATTTAGTAGTCATATTACTTGATGAGATATAACCATATTAGATGGTTCATGTTAAGATCCTTCTATGTGAATATATATTTGAGACTCTTGTGATCAGTATATATATCACACTTCTCCCCATAGAGATAATGACACCAGATTTTCAATGCAAAGATCACAACTGCCAACTCCATATCATGCATGAGATAATTTTTCTCATGTATTTTCAATTTACTTGAGGTATAGGCTATAAATTTATCATTTTTCATCAGAACACAACCTAATCCATTCTTTGAGGAACCACTATACACCATAAAGAGTTCCCCACTTGTTGGTAGTATGAGCATTTGTGTAGTGATAAGCCTCATTTTCAACTCTTTAAAGTAGTCTTTATATTCACTGATCTAGAAAAAATTCTCTCCCTTCTAAGTCATATTGGTTAGTGGGTTCAATAATCATGATAAGTTCTTCACAAGTCACTGGTAATACCCATCTAGACCAAGTAAACTATAGATCTCCATTATAGATGTTGGCCTGAGCCACTCATCGATTTCCTTTGTATTATAAGGGTCCCTAGATATCCCTTTTCTATCTATTACATTCCCCAAGAATGACACTTCCTCAATCCATATCTCAAATTTATTTAACTTTGTATAAATTTTCTCCCTTCTCAAAAGTCTTTAGAACATTATTAAAAAGCTCCTCATGTTCCTCCTTTCTCTTAGAGTATATTAGAATATCGTTAATGAAGACTACCAAAAATTTGTCAAGGTAGTCTCTAAAGACTCTATTAATTAATTCCATGAAAATTTATGGAGGATTAGGGTGTTTTAGGGGAATCACTATGAACTCATAATGTACATATCTTGTTTGAAAGGAAATATTGGTAATATCATCCTTCCTCACATTTAATTGATGATATCCCGACTAAAGGTCTACATTAGAGAAATAACTGGCCCCACATAGCTGAAAAAAAATTCATCTATCCCTGTTAGTGGATACTTTTTCTTTATTGTGATTTTTTAGAGATCACGATAATCAATGAAAAGGTGAATTGATCCATCATTCTTATTGATGAAGTGGACTGGTGCACCCTATGGTGATGCACTTAGGAATATAAAAACCTTATCAATATTCTCCTGTAACTACTTATTTAGTTCTTCCATCTCATCGATGGCCATTCTATAAAGTTTCTTTTATAGAGGAAAAGATCCAAGAATAAGTTAAATTAAGAACTCAACATATCAATCAGGAAAAATACTAGAAAATTATTTAGGGAATAAATCAGTGTAATCCCTCACAATGGTCATTTATTTGAGAAATATTATCTACTTTGTCTCAATAATTTGAGCTATATATTCTTGATAATAAAAAAAATCCAAAATTGTGATGATGATTCTGAAGGAGATTCAACTTCCCTTATACAGTTGTATAGAATAGAGGATTCTTAGGATGTGAAGAGTGATCTACCTTTCTTGACATTTGATGTTGGATTTATATAAATATATCCAATCCATGCCCAATATATCACCAAACTCTACCAAAGGGAGTATGAAAATATTTTCTAGAAGTTTCAATACAAAAACATTTACTAGGGAGGACTTATCAACTTTGGATTAAATAATTTCCCTATTTTCTATACTCACATATAACTCAACCTCCAAATTTTGAGGTGGTGATTGAATTTTTCTACTAAAATTGAACGATGTGAAAGAATGTGTAGAACTAGAATCAAACAGTATGTTCACTATTCTTGAATTAATAACCAGTGTACCTATCACCACATCATTTTCAGGATCCACCTCAATAGTAGCATAATATCTTCCTTGCTACCTTGGAGGTTATTTTCATTGATTTCCTCCAAAAACCCTTGGCTTAGGTCAATGGTTTTAATAATTACCATGTTACTTGCAGTTAAAACACCAAACTATAGGCTGATTGTTGATCTAAAAATTTCTTTATTATTAAAAATTAGTTGGATTCCTTATATCCCTTTGGTAATTATTAGCCATATTCCCTTATCTTCTATATTTGAAGCATATATATGTTCTCTTTAAGTAGTTTCCAGGATGCTTTTTCCCACTCTTTTGACACAATATTTATAGGTTCTTATTTCTATCATGGGATTTATCACCCATATTAAACTATATTTTTATATTTTTTTCACAAAGACCATGAGACCACTAAGAGTCTCTGATTTCCATTTCAACCTTGAAGGCACAACATATAATCTCCTCATAACTGTAAAAGTCTCTAATCACTAATGATTTTCATAGACTCGAATTTAGTCGGCTAAATAAGCAACCCACCTTACTTTCTATGTTCACGAAAAAGTTGGAGGTGTATCTTGCAAGCCTTGTGAAGTTTTCTTCATATTCTCTGATAGAATAATATTCCTTTTACTTTAGTACAAGGAATTCCCTTTCCATCCTGATACATAGGTTTTGGGGAAAATATTTTTTTAAAAATATTTTCTTGAAATCTTCTTATTAAATGGAATCAATTTCCTCCTTTAAATTTGTGTTCCTAATCAATTTCCACCACTGATCAGCTTCCCCATAAAAATGATAGATCACCAATAAAAATTTCTCTTCTTTTGAGCACTAGACGATAGATAATATATTCTCAATGGAGTTAATTTATTGTTTTGTATGGAGGGGATCAGAATATCCACTAAATTTGGGAGGCCTTTTCCACATGAAGGATTTGATGATAAATTTATTTTTCTTTAGGGAAGGAGGGAATTACACATGATTCAAGTTATTATTCATAACTTGAGCCAATTAAACAAGTACTACGATAAAGTTTTGAGCACAATTCTCATCATATTGGGTATATAATTAGGGAAATAATCATATTAACTATCACATTGATTGTTGGAACATGTTCTTCAATTTAAAACTATTTTATAAGAAAAAAAAGTAAAATTAGGGGGATTGAATACTTATCTAATAGGAAAATAAAAAGAAAACATTGAACATAGAAGGATAAACTTGTAAATGAAAAGTATATCTTAACTTTTGATTCCCTAGGTTTCAATATAGGTTATCCACAATCTGTTTCCTAACATATTTTCTTATGGAATTTTTTTGTTCCCTTATAAATGGTTCATAATGAGATTATGAATTTACCAAATCATTTCCCCAGGGAGTGTCAAACTAGGTGTATAGTAAGGATCATTTTCATGTACAATGGTACCCTGAGTCAGACCTGAAATACCTTGTCGGAGTTGTTACTCCTATATACATCTATTCCAGAACCATGTCCACTTGTAGTATCTAGACACTGATGTATTTTTTTGATAAACTACTGACTCTATACTAACCTAAATTTTGGGATGTTCTATTATACTTAGTTTTATCTATAAGGATTTCACTAGAGTTTTATAATCTTAATCCCCAAAATAACTAGACTTTCTTATGATACCAACTATCAACCCTAACCTTTTACACATATCATTACATGATTTTAAGCATAAATAAATATCAAATTACAAGATATGTATCGTTAATTTATTGTGTATTTGAAAGATTAGGTACATAAATAAACATCATCAAAACATATTTTATTTAATCTCCATAATGAACTCCTAAATTCCATTGATATCATATAACTTCATAGGATAATCTAGGGATTAAATGAACAAAAGGGATGATCTAAAATCCCAACAGAGAAATAAGAATTTGAATAAAACATAACACATTGGTTAGAAGGAAAAACATGATGGCATAAGTGGCATGGAACATGAATATATATAAGGAATAATAACATGTATAACATGGTATCATATAATCATGGTATAATAAGAATGTGGAAAAAACATCTAACATGACATAAACATGAGTCAAGTCTAACCACCAATAATATATCACATGGTGGACAATGTCCCATAAAGTAATGAGGTTAACTCCCTGTCCCAACATAATGTCTTAGGAGACTAAAAATTACCCAATTATTTGGAGCAATATATGGGTTCACCCATAAAAAATTTTCATGAATATTTTTTCCACATGATTAGTGATACATATGGAATCAAACATAAACATAAGGGTTACCCATGGAAAGAATTGGGTATCATAACCATATCAAAAGGCATAAAAAATGGAATATCATAATTATATCCATGAAAGAATGGATTTAAATCATACATGTAAATTAATAAGGTAAATAGGTATAGATCATTATAAGGTATGTCAAGTTGAAGTGAAAACATGTAAAAAGAGTGTTTAATAAACTTTATAAATAAAACATTTTAGTGCGGTTTAAGGAAAATATTAAAGAGTATTTAAAGAGGAAAAAGAATAATATTTTATATAAAACCAGAATTGAACCAATATAGTTTTTAATGATAAAAATATGGATTTTATAAAAATAATAGGGTCTTAAATCATATTATTTATATCACTTGAAAATGGGTATGAAATTGGGAATTTCCCTTGAATTAGGCTTGCTTATCAGGAAGAATTGAAAACAGAACCTTTCTAAAACACGTATTAACCCATAAAAGAGGGATGATCTGATATGGATACTTGAGTTTTGGACATATAAATATAATTTAGAAGAAATATATAAAATTAAAGAATTAATAAATTATAGTAAGAATAGAGAAAGAGTAACCCAAAGGAAAAATGGTGGTTTGGGTAGAATCCCGTACCTTATGTACGAAACAGTTATGCACTTGATCTTAATGTACTGAATAATAAAATTATATTCATTAATTAATAATTCAAGAACTTATTTATACATTTAATTTATTTATTATAATTTTATTTAGTTCATTTATGGCCTTTTTTATGAGTTATAGTGTTCAATTTCATCATTCGGTAGTTCTTATTTTCTTTGTTTTCATGAATTATTTGCTTGTATAAGAGTATGGAAGTTCATGTAAAATGGAAATAGAAATCCACAATTGAAGTTATAATTTATAAATAAAATTCATAGGTTTAAATGATAATATAATTCATTTTTTCGGTGAGGATGAATCATTAGATAAGATGTTAGTGATAGTCGTTTGGATTATTTTGGGCGGTTTCTGCTCACAATGAACATGTTTGTTTTATTATATATAATACTATATATATCATGATTACAGAACATTAAATAGGATGTAATACATATATTATAATATTTTTTAACCATAAAAATGGTTTTATTACCGGACTTGTAGGCATTAATGGAAAATGAAAATTTTTCATCCTTGAACGCCATACACTTACCACACAAATGACGTTTTATTTTTTAGAATAAAAGGGATAGAAGAGGTGTTTAAGGATGGATTATTCCATTATCATAATAATATTTCAGTATATATGAGGTACTATAGTTATCATACCATTTTATGAGGGTAGGTGAGGAGATAATAAGAATAAATCTTGAAAAGAAATTAAATGAAAAGGAAAGAGGAATTTACATCTAGAATTTATCCTCCTTTAAAACTTCTTTAGGGAAGAGGTTTTTGTCTTTTGATGAGACCAATAGATCATGGATGTGGGGTAGGGTATTGAGAATATTATTTGAAAGAATTTTAAAAAGGATAAAATCTTGGAAGGTGTGAGGAGAAGAGGTGGTGAGGGGTGGTATTTATAGTTGAGGATAGGGGTGTTTTCTCATTATTTAATACATTAGTTTATTATTTTGGCTCAATAATTTGAATAGATTGATAATTATCACTAAATATAGTAAAATAATTATGGATAGTTCTATATTTTGGGCTTAAATCAGCTATACATCATCTTTTAATCTATAATTCATATATTTAGAATTTATCATAAATTATCGCATTTTACTATTCACAAAAATTCAAGTATATTACAAAAATCCATAAAATTCTACCTAACCATTTTTAAACATGTAGAACTAAAAAATGAACTATATTTTATGATTTTTTTTCTAAATACGAGAAATTTAATTTTTAATTAAAATCATAATTTACTCAGAAAATAAATATTTTAAAATTATTATAGATTTTATAACACTTTGAAAAATTAAATAAGGTCTCATAAAATTATCTCACAATTATGAGACAAAAAATATTAATTTATGAATATATTTTATGAAAACAAATTTTCTTTTTAAATTATTAAATAAATCATAAAATTATAATTATATATTTATAACTTACAAAAATACCAACACTTAATTAATAATTAATAAAATAGTTATTTACTTATACTATGATATAATTATATAATATTTTCACTTATAAGATAAATAAATTTTATTTTTACTTTCATTGGAAATGTTACTATTCAATTGTATGGTTTTTTATTCATAAGGGTCACATTACTATTCCAAAGGTCAAGTTACTATTTTATCAGTATAGATTATTTAACTTCTATAAATACTTCTTATTTCATTCATTATTTATTTATAAAGTTTGTATTGTGTTCTAAAAGTGATTTTATGAGATTTATACTATATAAAAAAATTATAAGAAGGGAGTTTCCACTGATAAAATTTTGGGTTATTACATTTCCCCCCTTTCTGAAATTTCACCCTCGAAATTTTATTATACATACTACGATTAAAACAAGTGAGTGTAATTATCCTTCATCTCCTACTTGGGTTCCCATATTTCATCTTCATACTTATGGTTCTGATATAGCACTTTGACCTGGTGAGTAGTCTTAATGTGTATAACTTTATCTCTACAATCCAAGATATTCACTGGTTGCTCCTCTTATGAGAGATCATTTTCCAACTGTACCACCTCAAAATTCATTACATGTGAAGGATCCAGTGTGTAATTATTTAAGAAAGATATATGGAATACATACTTTATTTGAGACATGGTTGGTGGAAGTTCTAGTTGATATGCCACATCTCCGACACGATCAAGAATATTGAAGGGGACAATGTACCTGTGAATTAGATTTCCTTTCTTCCGAAATCTCATGATCCTATTTGATAGAGATATATGAAGGAATACCATGTCTCCAACCTTAAACTCAAGGTCTTTTCGACAATTGTCTGTATAGCCCTTTTGTCGAATTTGGGCAGCCTTGATGTGTTATTGAATGGTTTTCATCTTCTCCACTATTTCTTCGACCATTTCAAGTCCTATCATCTTATGTTCACTTATTTCATCCCATAATTCCAGTGTTTTACATATTTCCCCATAATGGGATTTATATGGAGCCATTTGGATGCCCAAGTGGAAAATATTATTGTAAGAGAATTCGATCAGAGGAAGATATTGGTACCATTCTCCCTTTAAGTCCATAGCACATGATCTTAACATGTCTTCCAATGTCTAAATATTTCTCTTAGATTGGCCCTAAGTTTGAGGATGATAGGTCATACTGAAGATCAAATCAGTTCTTAGAGCATGTTGGATACTTTTCCAGAACTTCGAGGTGAATCTTGGATCTTAATCAGATATAATAGATAGTGGTACTCTATATAGACTTACCACTTCTTTGATATATATAAGTGCAATTTTATCTAGTGAGAAACCCTCTAGAATTGTGATAAAGTGAGCTATATTTGTAAGATGATCCACAACCACCCATATAACATTGTTTCCTCTGGATGTCTTCAGAAGTCCATTAATAAATTCCATGGTAATGTTCTCATACTTCCATGTTGGTATGGGAAGTGGTTGAATCATCCCCTTATACTATTTTCCTTTTATACTTCACTTGCTAACATACCAGGCACTTTGATGCATATTCAACAATCTTCTTTTTCATATTGTTCCACCAATAGTTCTCTCAGAGATCACAATACATCTTTGAGATCCCTAGGTGAATAGATAAGGTTGATCTATGTGCGTCTTTTAGATTATCCTTCGTTTTCTCTAGATTTTATGTTATACATAGTCGTGACCCAAATATCACAAATCCTTCCCCATCCATTTTAAACTCCAAGGATTTTCTTTTTCTCATGGATTATACCTTCTTATTAATTTCCACACCATTTATTTGAGCATCCTTTATTTTTTCCATAATGAATGGTTGAGAAATCATTGGAGGAAGGATTAATAATGTTCCATATTTAATGATTCCCATGTCTATCCTTTGAAGGTATATGAATACTAGATCCTTCTTAATTATTATTGATAAATATTCAACATCCTTTTTACTTAGAGAATCCACTACCTTATTTTCCTTACTAGGATGGTAGTGGATTGAGTAGTCATAATCATTGACGAGATCTAACCACATTCAATGATGCATATTAAGCTCCTTCTATATGAATATATATTTGAGACTCTTGTGATCAATATATATCACACACTTCTCCCCATAGATATAATGCTGCCATAATTTCAATGAAAAGATCACAGCTTCCTACTCTAGATCATACATGGGATAGTTTTGCTAATAGATTTTCAACTACCTTGAGGAATAGGATATAAATTTATAACTTTGAATCATCACACAACCTAATCCCTTTTTAAGGAATTTTTTTACACCACAAAGAGTTCCCCACTTGTTGGTAGTGTGAGCAATGGTGCAGTGATAAGCATCTTTATCAACTCTTTAAAGAAGTCTTCACATTCAGTGGTCCATACAAAATTTTCTTCCTACCGAATCCGCTTGGTTAGTTGGTTCAAAAATAGTGATAAGTTATTCACAAATCACCAGTAATACCTAGCTAGACCAAGGAAACTAAGGATCTTCATTACAGATATTGCCCTGGGCCACTCATCGATTACCGTTTTCTTGGAATAGTCTACAAATATATCATTTCTAGTGATTAAATTCCCAAATAATGATACTTCCTCCATATAGAATTCAAATTTATTGTACTTTGTATAAATTTTCACCATCCAATTTTTTTATCATAGTATACAAATTCTCCTCATGTTCCTCCTTACTCTTGAAGTATATCAGAATAGCATAAATAAAGACTACCATAAATTTGTCAAGGTAATATCTAAATAATATATTAATTAAGTCTATAAAAATTTATGGAGGATTAGTGAGTTTAAAGGGAATAACTATGAAATAATAGTGGTCATACCTTGTTCGAAAGGTAGTCTTGAGAATATCTTCCTTTTCCCCCTTTAATTAGTGATATCCCGACCGGAGGTCCACCTTAGAGAAATAACTAGACCTTTGTAGATGATCAAAAAATTCATCTATCCATGATAGGGGATAATTTTTCTTTGTCACAATTATGTTGATATCATGATAATAAATTCATAAGAACATTGATCCATCATTCTTCTTGATGAAGAGGACTGAAGCACCGCATGGTGAAGTAATCAAGCATATAAAAACCTTACCCAAATTATCCTGTAACTTCTTATTTAGTTCTTACATATCATAGGTAGTCATTCTATAAGGTGTATTTGATATAGGAAAATATCCAAGAATAATTTAAATTGATAACTCAACCTCTCAATCAAGAGGAAGACTAGAAATTGTTTTAGGGAATACATTTGTATAATTCGTCACTATGGGCATGTCTTCGAGTAAGATTCTCTCCTTTTTCTCAAGAATTTTAGCTCGATATTCTTGATTATAAGGAAATGATATCCAAAATTAAGATGATTATTATAAATGATATTCAACTTCCTCCTTACACTTTAACAAAATTTGAAGATTCTTTGGGATGTGAAGAGTAATCTCCATTTTCTGGTAGTTGATGTTGGATTTATATAAAGATAGAAAATCTATGACCAATATTGAATTAAACTCTAATAAAGGGATTATGAAATGATTTTATATGAGGGATAGTCCAAAAACAATAACTGATGAGGAGTTATTAACTTTGGATGCAATAATTTCCCCATTTTCTGTACTCAGAGATAACTCAACCTTCAAATTTTGAGGTGGTGATTGAATTGTTCTACCAAATTTAAAAGATATAAAAGAATGTGTAGATATAGAATCAAATAGTACATTCACTATTTTTTAATAAATAACCAATGTACCTATCACCAAATCATTTTCGGGATCCACCTTAGTAGTAGTGATATCATATTCTCTTCCATCATACCTTGGAGGTTGTTGTCACTGATTTCCTCCAAAAAACCTTGGATTAGGGAAATGGATTCTATAATGCTCATGTTCCTTGAAGTTAAAACATTTCACTACTAGCTAAGTGCTGATATGGACCTTATTTTCTTCTTCTGAATTAATGGGACTCATCATATACCTCTGATAATTATTATCCATATTCCCTTATCTTCTACATTTGAAGCACTGTTGGTTCCCTTTAATAATTTTCCAGGATGCTTCTTCCCACACTTTTGACACGTGGGATGTAGGGTTTTTTTTCCATTATGGGATTTATAACCCATATTAAACTCTATTTTTCTCTTTTTTTCATCAGGCTATGAGACCACTGAGAGTCTCTGATCTCCATTTCAAGCTTAAACGCACAAACAAAAATCTCCTCATAAATATCAAAGTATCGAATCACCAAATATTTTCATAGAGTTGGATTTAGCCTGATAAAGATGAAATCCACATTGCTTTTGGTGTTTATGATAAATCCAGAGACATATATTACATGCCTTGTGAAGTTTTCTTCATACAACCTGATAAAATTATCTTCCTTTTTCTTTAGTATGAGAAATTACCCTTCTATCTTGAGATGTAGGGTTCGAGGAAAATATTTATTGAAAAAGATTTTCTTAAAACCTTCCCATTATGTGAAATCAATTTACTCCTTTGAATTTTTATTATTTATTAGTTCCCACCATTGATCTGCTTCCCTATCCAAATGTTAGACCACCAGTATAACTTTCTCTTCTTATAAGCACTGAAGGATAGATAATATCTTCTCAATGGAGTTAAACCATTTTTCTACAAGGAGTGGATCATAAGATCCGCTAAATAGGATATGACTTTTCTATATGAAGGATTTGAAGAAAACTTTAATTTCTTTGGAGAAGAAGGAAGTTCCACATGATTCATGTTATTATTCACAACTTGGGCTAGTTGAGAAAGTACTATCATAAAGTTTTGAGCACCCATTCCCATCATATTTGGAATATAATTAGGGAAATCGTAACATTTCCTATCACAATGATTATTGGAAGAGGTTATTTTATTTCCATCCATTAACTAAGGAAGAAATTTCAATTAGGGGTAAAGCAGATAGGTTAGAATAACATCTGATTGGAGTGTGATTCCATTATTATAGTTCATTCTATCAGAACATGATATGATCATATTATTTGGAGGCTTATCAACTGGTCGATCAGTTTCTTGAGATTCTTATCTTATATTGATCACATTTTCAGTCATGTTTATAGGGATTCCAATGCTATGGAATATGGTCTTTCCAACAAAGGTAAGTATGGTAAAAATATCATTTGGTCTAAGTTTATCTCCTTATATTTGATCTCTTCTTTTCAAAGAGATAAATTTAAGGTTCTTTATTTTATACTTCTTTTGATCTGAAATTTATTTCATTAATAAATGATTCATGATTTTCAAGTTAGGTTCTCATTATATCACAAAAAAAGTACAATTAAGGTGAATGAATACTCATCTAATAAGAATATAAAAATAAAACATTTAATATAATGATATAATTTTAAATTAAAATTATATCCTAACGTATGATTCCCTAGGTTTCAATCTAGGTTATCCATGATATATTTCCTAACATATATTCTTATAGGATTTTTTATTCCCTTAATAATGGACTGTAATGATCTTATAAATTTAACAAAGAATATCCCATGGGAGTGTCAAACCAAGTTCATATTAAGTCCTGTTGTCATGTACTAGGTTACCCTAAGTCAGGCCTAGAACACCTTGTCATATTTGTTACTCCTGGGTACATCTATTCCAAAACCACATCCACTTGTAGTATATATACAGAGGTGTATTTTCTTGATAAACCACTTAATCCATACTAACCAAAATTTAGGGATGTTTTCTTATACTAAGTCTTATCCCTAAATATTTCACTATAGGTTTCTAATACTAATCCCAAAAATAACTAGACCTTCCATTTATACCAAATGTAGAAACCCTAGCCTTTTACACATACCATTACATGATTTTAAGTATAAATAAACATCAAAATACAAGATAAGGATTGTAAAGTATAATATCTTTGGAAGATAAGGTCAATAATTAAGCATCATGAAAACATATTTTATAAAATCTCCATAATGAGATCCTAACTTCTATTGAGCTCATATAACTGCATAGTATAACCTAGGTAATAAATAAACAAAAAGGACAAGCTAAAAATCCTAATAAAGAAATAATCATAGGAATAAAACATAACATATTGGTTAGAATAAAAAACATGGTGGCCTAAAAGTCATGGAATATGAATATAAATAAAGAAGAATAACATGTATAACTTGGGAAGATATAATTATGGTATCTTTGGAATGTGGAAACAAAATATAACATGAAATAAACTTGATTTAAGGATAACCACCAAGACTATATCACATGGTGTAAAAAGTCCCATAAAGGAATTAGGTTCACTCCATATACCAAAATGACATATCATGAGACTAAATATTACCCAATGTATTGGAGAGTTATCTGGGAACACCCATAATAACATTTTCATGATTATTTTTTCCACATGATTAATCATACATAATGAATCAAACATAAACATAAGGATTTCCTGTGGAAATAATTAGGTATCATAACCATATCACAAGGCATAAAAAAAATGAATGTCATAATTATGTCCATGAAATAATGGATTTCAATCATACATGTAAATTAATAAGGTAAATATAAATATATCATGATATGTGATGTTAAACTGGAGTGAAAAGATGTAAAAGTCATGTTTAAGAAACCTTAGGAATTAAACATTTTAGTGTGGTTTAAATAAAATATTAAAGAGTATTTAAAGAGGAAAAGGAATAATATTTTATATAAAACAAGAATTAAACCAAGATAGTTTTTCATGATAAAATTATGGATTATAAGAAAATAATGGTGGCTTAAAATAGATTATGGAGAGACCTTGGTCTTCATCATTTTAGGCCCCCTTAGGCCTTCCTTATTTATTGTCTTCCCTGATTTGTCTCCCTTCTTCTTCAATAAATAAAGAATTATGATGATGATTATGGAGAGCACTTGAAAATGGGTATGAAATCAGGAAGTTCCCTTGAATCACACTTTCTTATCGGGAATAATTGAAAAGGGAACCATTCTAAAATACATATTACCCCATAAAAGAAGGATGATATGATCTATATACTTTAGTTTGGAACATATAAAAAGAATTTATAAGAATTATATAAAAATAAAGAATAATTATATTGCATTAAAGAGAGATAAAGAGTAACTTGAAGGAAAAAATGGAGGTTCGGGTACAATCCCTTACCTTATGTCCGAAACAGTTTTGAAATTGATCTTAATGTTCAGAAATATAAAATTATATTAATAAATTAAAGATTAATTTTTTTATAAATTTAATTTTTTTTATTATAATTTTATTAAGTTAATTTATGGCCTTTTTGATGAGTTACAGTGTTCAATTTCATTGTTCGGAAGTGCTTGTTTTCTTAGTTTTATGATTGGTTCTCTTGTATAAGAGTACAAAAGTTCATGTAAAATGGAAATAGAAATATTGAATTGAAGTTATAATTTATTAATGAACATACAAAAGGTTAAATGATCATATAATTCATTTTGTTATTTTGGGTGAGGATAAATCATTAGATAAGATGTTAGTGATAATTGTTTGGATTATTTTGGGAGGTTTTCACTCACAACAAACTTGTTTGTTTTATCATTTAACATCATGTGTATATAATGATTCAAGAACATTAAATAATATTTAATACATATATTATAATTTATTTTAACCATATTTTTTATGACCAGCCTTGTAGGCGTTAATAGAAAATGAAAATTTCTTATCCTTGAAGGTGATAAATTAACACCTCATGAACAATGTTTTCATTTTTAGGAAAAAAGGCAAATGAGAGAGGTTTAATGATAAATTATTCCATTATAATAATATAATTACAGTATATGTGAGGTAATGGAGTTATCATACCATTTGGATGAGGGTATGCGAGGAGATAATAAGAAAATAACTTGAAAAGTAATTGAAAGACAATTAAAGAGGAATTTACCTCTTGAATTTATCCTCATTGAAAGCCTCTTTAGGGAAAAGGTTTTGGTCTTATGATGAGACCAAGAGCACATAAAAATGGAGTATGGTCTTGGGATGAGTATTGGTCAGAATTTTTAAAAGTCTCAAAGCTCGGAAGGTGTGAGGAGAAGAGGTGGTGAGGGGTGATATTTATGGTGGAGGAGAAGGGTGTTTTCTCATTATTTAATTCATTAGTTTATTATTTTGGCCCAAGAATATTAATATTTTAAAAATTATCAAAAAATATATTAAAATAATTACATATAATTTGATATTTTGGTCTTACATCATCCATACATCATCTATGACTCCCTAATTCATGTATTTTGTTTTTATCATAAATTATCATATTTTACCATTCGCTAATATTCAAGTATTTTAGAAAAACCCCAAAAATTCACCCTAACCATTTTTTGACATTTATAATTCAAAAATTAACTCCATTTTATAAAAATATTTTTCTAATTATGAGAAATTTAATTTTTAATTAAAATCATAATTTACTATAAAAATACAGATTTTAAAATTACAACTGATTTGGTAACACTATGAAAAATTAACTATGATCTCATAAAATTATATCATAATAATGAGATAAGAAAATATTAATTTATGAATAATTTTTTTGAAAATAAATTTTCTTTTATATAATTGTATTAATCATAAAAATGTTATTTAATATTTATAGCTTACAAAAATACCAACACTTAATTAATAAATTTTAAAATATTTATTTACTTATACAATGATATAATTATATAAAATTATAAATTATGACATGGATAAATTTTATTTATAAATTCATCCTTGAGATTACTATTCAATTGTTCGGTTTACTATTCATAAGAGTCACATTCCTATTCCAAAGGTCAAGTTACTATTTCATTGGTATAGGTTCCATAACATCTAGAAATACTTATTATTTCATTAATTACTAATTTATAATGTTTTTATTGTGTTATAAAATTGATTTTATGTGGTTTATAATATATGAAATAATTATAAGAAGAGAGGTTCCAATGATAAAAGTTTGGGTCATTATTGAATGACCCTACAATGTTGGCGGGAATAAAAAATAATGATAAACACCATGAAGCTTCTATGAATATTGAAAACCACCCTTGTAGTATGGGTGCTCTGTTTGAGCAATATTATGAGTCCAAATGCCACGTTGACTAGTAATTTGGAGATATTAAAGAATATTGTATGGATTTGGAAGATATTTTCTTCCTCTCAAGTAATTTTAAAGGAAAAAACATACAAGATGTTGGTGAAGAATAACCTTTTATGTCTAAGAGGTAAAGAAAATACTATTTAAATTTTTAGAAAACTATGGTCACAAGATCCCCAAAATAAGGATATAGGCTATTTCCAAAGATCTCTCAGGAAGAAGAAATATAAAAAATGAAAGGATCCTTGCTCCTTGAGGCTTAGATAAATGATGATTTTAGTAATTTTTTTTATGACAAAGATAGGAAAACACTCAAGAAATATGAGTATATCTTGATTAGAATTGATATATATCTTGATACATGAAACCAAATGATATAAAATATTAATAATGATTTTATAAGTAACCTGAACATGGATTATAAGACCCTCACTTGGGAATGACTTTCTTCTGGTGCTGCTTGGTTTAGTCTTCCTGGGATCCCCTGGACGAATTCTTGTTTTTTCACTTCCTTTTTTAGATGGTTTCTACATAGTAAAAAAATTTATTATGTTTGTAAATTTTACTTTGATGCGTGTAGGTTTTAACCTTTCATGTTATGTAGGGGCACAATCATCAGACTATTTTGGGCATTACATTGGATGCTCTTTTGGATGGGCATTATGGTGTTAATTTGAATATACTACTCAACTATTACATTAGGTGGAATATTT
The DNA here is from genome assembly GCA_963277665.1 of Viscum album. Lineage (NCBI taxonomy): Eukaryota > Viridiplantae > Streptophyta > Magnoliopsida > Santalales > Viscaceae > Viscum > Viscum album. The sequence goes on along the minus strand of OY728119.1, from coordinate 1,826,069,307 downwards.
GGATACATTATCATATAGTTATAGCCAATGATATTGATTTTTTTAGGAGTGGACACCTTGCCACTGGAAGTGTACTACTCAATTATAGGATGAGATATAATGATTTAAATACTACTTGGGTAATGCTGATAGTTGTTTCTTGGCTTTTGGATTTATTCTATTTATGTTTTGGGATTTTTCCATGTAATACCTAACTTTGTACTTGTTTTTTAATTAATTTATTTGGATCATGTATTTGGTTTTTAAATCCATGGTTCAAATTTTCTAGTAAAAAAGAAAAAATGTCACCCACTTTATTTTAAATATCTCTTGCATGTTCACATTGGGAAAAAAGAAAGTTGCGAATGAATATTAATTTTTATTTTGAGAATAATGGATTTATTTTTATTATGGTAATTTATTTATAAATTTTAGTAATTATATAATTAATGAAAATTATTATTTAATTTTGAATCAATATTTATCCAATTAATAGAAAAATAAAATAAAATATTCAAAAAATATTAAAAGAAATTGAAATTGAATGAATTATTATGTCCCATGATTTTTTATATAAATATAAAATTTCATATATGTTTGAAATGATTATATTTGAAATATATATTTTTCTTTATGTTTTTAAATTGAAATTAAATGAATAGTATCAAAATTATAATAATTATTATTTTATAATTAATAATATTTTATTAAATGATTTAAAATTCCTAAAAATACTATCTTCATCCAAGTGGTTGGTATATGTTTGAAAATATCAACTATGTTACATTCATTGACCAATTTTTCTTTTATAGTAAATATACTGACCCCTAAATAGTAGTTTTTTACGATGTAAATTTTAAATTAGGGTTATCTCAGGTTTAAACAAAAATATAAGGGTGAAAACATCACCTAAAATTGTCCAATTTTTATTAGATGAGAGGGTTACGACTCAAACTCATATTATATTTTAATATTATAAATTTGGATCTATGTGAATACTAAAATTAATTTATATTAATTTATTACTTTAATAAATTCCATGAGTGACCCTCCCCTCACTTATAAAAGGGAACCACCTCTCCTCTTCCTTCACACATCAAAAGCCTTTTGGTTCGGCCAAGACCTACACAAATACCTTACTTACACCCTCTTCCATGTCCCAGAGGTCTTAGTTTAATCATAAAACTATAATAAGAAATATTTTGGTGTAAAACCTAATAGATTTTTTGAATAAGCATTATACTTCTTAATCAAGCGTTTTCATTTTATTTCTTATTCAACCTCCTTTAATCTTTCTTCAAACATGATGAAATAAAAACACTAGTATCTTCCATAAACCCAAAGAGGGTTGTAATGACATATTTAATGCATATATATGATATTATGTAAATATTTATTATTCTTATAAGATAATATATCATTTAATTTCTTAAATTTCCATTCAGTAAAAAATGATAATGTTGTTCATGCGTACGTGTGGACTACCGCCTCCCCAAAGCGATGTAATTCATTTTTCTTAATCACATTTAATGGATGATATATATAAGTATATATTAAAGAAATAATATGGTATTTATGATATTATTATCATTTTGTAAATATAAAATAATACTTACCTTCTTTCTATAAGGAACATTGTAAAATAGAAACTCCACTCATGCATACGTATGACCTACTATCTACATAATTATAACATGGTACATTTTTCATGACCATATTTCATGATTGTTTTTAAAAGTATAATTTATGTATAAAAATGATATTTTTTTCATTATTATTATTATTTATAATATTTGATAATGTCCACTTTGACCATAGTCAACCAACCAAAGTCATTTTTTATATATGTGCCGAATATCATCAAAACATATTATGTGAAATAATTTAATTATTTAAATATATGAAAATTTTTAATAATTGAAATTAAATTAATAATGAACTTGAAAAAGGTACTTAATAAATCAAATAATTAATATATTCTTATTAATGAGGATAAGGAATACACGTGATATGTTGGGAACAAGGTAAGTGACTTGATTTTAAAAATCCCCTTTGAAAGATTCCCTTCCAAATATTTTCTTCCATGTCCATGTTCATATAAAATTTTCTATAAAATTTTTATTTATGATTCAACGGATAATAAATATTATTTTTAACATATTTAACTTTCTTTAAAATATTTTTAAAAAGGAATATTTTTAAGGTTTTACATGAGGGACACTTTAGTTAAAAAACCTATTTTTAAAGGTTTTAAAGATTTATTTCCAAAATATTTATATTATATGTATATATTTTCCGTCATATGTTTTTAATAATGTTTTTAATTTTATTTAAGGATTTATTAAATAAATTTTTACCCATTTTTTAGTTTTTACCAAATTGTTTAAAATGATTCTTTCTGTCATTTTATGAATGAGGTGCATTTTAATATTTTTACAAAACTATGAGAAGAATGTTTTATTTTAACTTATACAAAATAATGGAAATTTTCTAACATCATGAATGATAAATAATTTTAATATTACTTTGAAAGTTTCCACGGTTCTTTTAAATTTTTTTTTCTAAAGTACTTAGGAAATTTTTATATTTTAAATTATTGATTTCAAAGTGAAAATTTTATTTTCCTCAAGAAATATTCCATGTGATCTTGTAAAGAAATTTTTATAAAATATAATAATATTTTATATTATTTATTGATTCTAAATTCTATATATATGTCTCTTACATATATACCATGCTCATTACTCCTTCCTCTGATGGGTTAATATAGTCTTTAAATTAATTTAACAAATGTATTCTTTATGAATTCTCCTTTTATTATGACATGAGTAAAGATTAAACAACCCATTTATTTCCATGGGAAATTATTATGTTTATTCCCTATGATTGATTTACTTTTTTGGCACACATAATAATGATAATGTCATGTTGGTTTCACCAAGATAAAACTCCAATGGAATGAGTAAAGATTTTGTATCATGATATGTTATGTATGGATTATGAAGTAAACCTAATCCACTATGGGACTTTTTCCAACATGTGATATTGTCTTAGAAATTATCCTTGACTTATTCATATATCATGTTTTATTTTTTTTCCACATTTCCTATGCTTTCATGATCTTATGATAACATGTTATTTATGTTATTCTCCCATGTGATTATTCCTGAGATTATGTTTAAAGTAAAGTAAAATCCACTTCAGAAGGGTGAAATGTATATATATATTTTTAAAAAATTTCATATGATTTTCATGTTTGAAAATGAACCTTTATATGTTTTATTTTTAGGTTATGATTTCTTATCATTTTTTTTGAAAATATTTAGTTAGAATTTTTTATTTATTAGGTAATAAAATTTTAATTTTGAGCCCAAATTTTAATCTTGAAAAAGAAAAAATATTTTATAAGTATTAATGAACTAACAAGTTTATTATTTTATTTTTATATGACCATTACTAAGATTTCTGTTCTCATCCCACATTTTAAATTTGTTTTCATAGTTTTTAAGGATGATTTGGTATGAGGATGAGGTCAAGATTAATATATTGATGATATTTGATGAAAATAAAACTTGTATTATCATAAAAGTTTCGTTTTGTGGAAAAAATGGAATCTAAGTAGAAGTGTCATCATTGTGATAAAATATTTATTTATATAAGGTTGGTGGCCTAATTATATTAAATTATAAACCCTAAAGATACTAAAATATATGAAAATCAATTCTTGAATTAAATATCAATATTATATAATGTTTATGGTGAGGTCCTTATAGTTAATATCCGAGGACAACCTAGTTATTTTTTTAGATTAGGATTAGATACTTTTAGTAAAAAAACCATGGGGATAAGTTTAATTATAGGATAACATTATAATGTTTGGGAAAAGAAGAGATTACATGGTCCTACTAGAAATAAATCACTATATAGATACTAAAAGTGGATTTAGTTTTGGAATAGATGAATTTAGGGGTAATAACCCTAAAAGGATTTGGTTGAGTATATCTCAACCATCATTCTGACTCATGAAGAGTGTTCCCTCATAGTGCACATGATTTGAAACTCACATGTGATATGATTAGGTTAATTAACATTTTATTTATAAACAATAATGCGGGATTTAAATAGACCATAATCATGGATGACCTAGGTTAAACCTAATGTATTATAGATTGAAAATAAGGTGTCATGATGTAGACATCGCCTATATTATTTTTAAATAATTATGATTATTGTTAATCTCACCTTGGTTTTTTGTCTTAGTTAATGGATAGAACCATGAAGAATGATGTTAATGATAAATGTGATGGAATATGAAGTGATTTTGTGAAACGAAATTGGTTGATGACTAAAGTGAAAGATATTATGATTATTCCTAATTATTTATCACGATATATGATTAATAACCTATACATTTACCAACTCTCAGACTCAATAAAGAAGAGAAGGATGGAGTCCTCTAAAATCCTAAGTGGAGGAGACCATAGAGGAAATAATGATAAATTTATTCCATGTTATAAATGTGGGAAGGTTTCCCAAGATAATGTCTCAAAGGAGTTTGAAAATGTTTTAAGAGTGGAAAATAATGGCATATAGTAGTAGATTACCAAAGAAAAATTAGAAGTTAAATGGAGAGAAATGAATTTGATCCTATAGATCCATTTATAGTTAATTATCTTAAATGTGGGGAAGCTAGGAATTATCCAATTTAATTATATATTATAAATTTTTACTCATATACCAAAGAAGAATCTATATTATACCAATCATTGGGGTCAAAGTATTTACATATTGGGATTCAAGAATTATATTATATAATAATTTTTATCAATGGTGTATCAGTTATAAGAATCAAGAAACATATAAGTACTATATTAATTTTTGGAAGAATATATGACTTTAATGTGTATTTATATTGATTTAGATCATTTTTATAAGCATATATTAGAGATTATATAACTTTGGAATATATATTGTGGGTATGAGAATTTAAGAGTGATTAATGTTATTTGGAATTAAATATTAAATTTATCTTGGATGAATATGTGATCAAATCAATAAAATATTTGGGTTACAACCTTATTCTAAAATATTTTTAAGAATCATGAGGTTATTTATTTATAAAATGATATAAGTTGAACTTTGGGTGTTATTGTTGAGCCTTTAGAGATCGATGTTTTATTTTTTCATATGAAGGTTTTTTTTTATTTTGGGAATTATATTACCTTATGCTAACCATTTTGGATTTGGTTAATGTCTAATGATAAGTGGAATATATGTTTACCATTTTTTATAATTATATAATATTTTAGAAGTTTTATTTAGTGCTTCAGAAATAAAAAAATTTCATCTTGAGTACACATCATTTGAAGCAAGAGATGAGACTGTGGTAGAAATTGATTAAAGGATTAAATTCTACTTGTCAAGTAAGTATATATTCGTTATTTTATTAGTATAAATGGTAAAGAATTATAAAAATATAGGAAAAGGATATTAAAATTAATTTTTTTCTATTATAATCATTTTTGATGAATTGATGCTTTTTTTCACATCTCTTGGGTTTATGGTTTTCTATTCATTAACTTTCTCACGACCATTTAGTTGCTCATGATCAATGATCTCTATCACTCTCCATAATTGTTTAAACACTATTATTTTCATAAATATCCATATTTTCAATTCCCACTAATATTTTACTACTTGTAAATGTAGTTATGTGTTATTTTGGATGACCTTCATACTTCCCTTTCTCTTATATCTGGATGAGGATTTAGTAACCCTTTAAAAAGATGCGAGATTTCAAAAAAAAGTTAGATGAAAAAACTTTGATTACCAAGATTAAATTCAAATTATGATGGTGTAATTTATTAATTAGGGTGAGAATATAACACCCTGAGATTTTAAAATAAAAACTATGTTCAATAGCATATATGACATGCAAAACTAAGCCTAAACAATCCAGGAAAAATTATTTTTTTAAATATGATCGTTATAATATAGATGTTAAATTTGTGGGTATGAATAGGATTAAATTATTTATTAAATATATATTAAGTTCATAATAAATATAAATTTATTAACAAATTCTTAATAAATAATCACTCAAATTTTAGTAAATTCATTTTATTCTTCACAAATATATTTTCTTTAAAAATAATTTATATATATTTTTCTGAGAAAATAGTTTAAATAATTTTTGAAAATTTAGAAAATTTATTTGATAAAATGAAATAAAATTCTGAAATTATCATATAAAAAATAACTTAGGGTTAAATTTTGGGTTGTTTTTATTTTTTTGATTTTTCAATAAATAGTTATAATCACCGATTTTTCAAATAGTGTAATTTATTTTCATTAAATAAACAAATTTAAAAGTAAGATTATATTTTGGATTTGGTTTTAAAGTGAAATATGTACCATTTTATTTATAATAATATAATGAATTTCATTTAAATCAGTAATTTTCATGATTTTGGTATAAGTTTATTTTATGTTTAAAAACATGGTTCTCTAAAAACAGTTTTTAAGTGCACAAAGTTTATCCATTTAATTAATTAAAATAAAACCTAATGAATAAATATTTAAATAAAATTTATATATTATATATTTATTCATACGAATTTAAATTCATATAAATATGATTTCTAGTCATAAAGTTAATATAATATTATCCATTGCTTAAAAATGAATTTTTCTAAAAAGCCACTTCTCTTCACGCTTTGCAAGATTATTATAAAATTTATTTCTACCACTTATAGAGATTGAATTTGGTAAAATAGATTAAATATTTTTAATCATAAAAATTAATATTATTTAACATGTTTAAATTATTTTTTGGTCATAATGAATAGTAAGACCATAAAAATTCATCAACTTGGTGAAAGGATAAATCATGTTAAATTAGGTTAAAAATAAGTGTTAAGGCCATAATATTTCATCTTCAATATTATTAGATGGAGTTATTTCTACCCTTATCATGTTAAACTCAATATTTATTTGTTTTTGAGATACTTTTCCATAAAGTGACCTATATAATAATTTTGGTATAGAAAAAGACAAAATGTAAACCTCTAACTTTTAAATATCTATTTTGTGTTTACATAAGGAAAAATAGTTTTTAATTAATCTTAATAGTTATATTGAGAATAATTAAGTTATTTTAATTATGGTATTTAATTAATAATATTTATTAATTATATAATTATCATAAATTCTTATGCAACACTCACACAATATTTATTCAATTAATAAAAAAAATAAAATAAACAATTTTAAATTTATTAAAATTAATATAAATTTAATGAATTATTTTATTCCATGATTTTTTAGATAAATATAAAATTTTATGTAGTTTTGAAAAAATATATTTGAATTCCATCTTTTTCTTGATGTTTTTAAAGTAAAATTAAATGAATCATTTCAAAATTGAAATCAATTTTATTTTATAATAAACAATATATTATTAAATGATTTGAAAATACTAAAATCCCTTTATTTAGATAATTGATTGTTATATGTTTTAAAATGTAATATATGGTCTATTAATGGACCAATTTTCCTTTTTTAGTAACTATATTGACCCCTAAAGAGTAAAAACATTGTTACTGCGATAATTGTTAAAAAGAGATAACACGGGTTAAAACAAATAGATATGGGTGAAAACATCAGTAATATTATCCAATTTTTATTGGATGATATTATTTTGACTCAAAATAAACTTATATTAGTATCTTATAAATTTGGATCAATTTAATATAAAAACTAATTTATATTAATTTAATACTTTACGAAATTCTAAGAGTGCCCCTCCTCTCACTTATAAAAGGGATCCCCTCTCCTTTTTTCTTCACACTTAAAAAGCATTTTGGTTCATCAAATACCTACCTAAATCCATAAATTAAGTTCTCTACCACTTCATATAGGTCTTTTTTGTTATTATAAAACCATCCTAGGAAAGATTTTGGTGTAAACCCTAAGAGGTTTTCCGAAGAAGAGGTATAGTTCTTAATCTAGAGTTTCCATTTTATTTGTTCTTATACATTATTAAATCCTTATTAAAGAATTGTGAAATAATAATACCAGTATATTAAATATACTTATTTTTTTTATATTTATTTTTTTACCTATAACCATCCCCTTTTCTATTAATTGGGAAACAAAACTATCATTTGTGTGTACACTACCGCCTCATGAACCAATGTAATTCATTTTCCATTACCTACTAATATAGATGATTATAATGATGAATTTTATTTATATATATGATATTAATTACTTGTTTATAATTATTTAAATATAATATATCATTTAATTTTTTACATTTCCATTCACTGAAAAATGATAAACTTCGTTGGTGTATACGTGTGGACTGCCACCTCCATGAAGCGATGTGGTTCGTTTTTCATCACCACATCACATTAATGATATATATAAGAATATTAAAATAAATAAGATGTCATTTATTATATTATTCTAATTATACAAATATAAAATAATAATTTCCTTCTTTCCATAATGGAATTTTAAAAATGGAATCGTTACTCATGTGTATGTAAGACCTACCATCTTCATGATTATAACACAATTCATTTTTCATAAAAATATTTCATGATTAGTTTTAAAAGTATAATTAATTTATAATTATTATAATTATTTAATTATTATTATTATTCAAGATATGATATAATAATGACCACTTTGACCACATTCAACCCGCCTAAGTCATTTTTGACATATGAGACAAATATCATCAAGAAATCTGAAGTAAACTTAATTAATTAAGTAATTATATATAAATTGGTAATAAGTGAAAGATAAGGAATAATAAACATAAAAATTTTCTTAAAAAGAAAATGATTAATATAATTTTATTATTCAGGAAGATAAGGACTGAATGTGACGAGTGAGGAAAACAGTAAGGGACTTTATTTTTAAAATCCACTTTAAAAGTTTCCCTTCCAAATATTTTATTCCATGTCCAAGTTATTCTAAAATTTTCAAGAAAATTTTTATTTATGATTTTGTAAACACTAATACAAAATTTTGACTATATTTTACTTTTAAAATATTTTAAAAAAGGAATTTTTTTAATGTTTTACATGATGGACACTTTACTTCAAAAAAATATTTTTAAATGTTTTAAATATTTATTTCCTAAATATTTATCTTTTATGTCTATATATTCCTTAACATGTTTTAGAGAATGTATTTACTATTCACTAAGGATTTATTGAAGAAATTTTTACCCATGTTAGAATTTTTACCAAATGGGTTTAGAGGATTCTTTTAGTCATTTTATGAATGAGGTACATTTTAATTTTATTACAAAATTTTTAAAGGAATGTTTTATTTTAAATTATATGGTATGAATAAAATTTTACACTATCATGGAGACTCAATTATTTGAAAATTACTTTACAATTTTCTATGGTTGTTTTTGAATAAAATGTTTTCTATAATACTTTTGGAATTTTTTTATTTTAAAGTAGTGATTTAAATGTGAAAAGGTCTTTTTCCTCAGGAAATATTACATGTGATGTTTTTAATAAATTTTTACCAATGAAGAAAAACATTGATGCTATGGATTCATTTTAATATTTTTTATATGTCTCTTAAATATATACCTATCTCATTATTCCTTCCTTTGATGGGGTAATACATTCCTTAAGTTCATTTAAAAAATTTATTCTTTATTCGATATCCTTTTATTATGACATGATTCAAGATTATCCAACCCATTTATTTTCATGGATAATTATTATGTTTATGCATTATGATTGATTTCCCTTTCATGGAACACATAATCAAGGGCATGTTATGATGGGTGTTCCCATATAGTTCTCCAATTCATTGGGGAAATCTTTTGTCTCATGAGATGTTTTGTATGGATTAGGGAGTAAATATAATCCAATACAGGACTCTGTCCACTATGTAATATTTTCTTGAATGTTAGAATTGAATTATTATTATGTCATATTCTATGTTTCTACCACATTGAACATATTTTAATTATTTTATGATAGCATGTTATTTATTTTATTATTTTATGTGATTACTCATGAGATTTTTTTAATGGAAATTATATTCCCCTCATAAGCGTGAAATGAATATTTTTTTAAAATGTTTTCATAATATTTTCATGATTTAGAATATACATTTTTAAGTTTTATTTTTTTTTCCTTTAAGATTTATTATAATTTTTTATGAAAATATTTGAGTAGAAAATTTGACTTTTTAGGTAATAAATTTTTTATTTTGAGACCTAGAAAACACTAAATTTTGAATAATTATTTATTTATTTCTTTTTATATTCTCCTTACTGAGCTTTTTTTAGTCATCTCAAACTTTAAAATGTTTTTCACAGGCTTTTAAGGATTAGTCTAGATAAGAATGAGTTCAAGATGAAAATTGTAAAGATATTTCATTGAAGTAAAACTTGTTACTTCATAAGTTTTGTTTTGTGTAAAAAATGGATACTAAGTAGAAGTTTCCACTTTTTTATGTAATATTTATTTATATAAGGGTGATGGATTAATTATCTGAAAAAATAAAATTTAAAGATTCTAAAATGTTGTGAAATTAATTATTTTGTTAAATATCTAGATTATGTAATCTTTAAGCACATTTACTTATACCAAGAACCCATATAAACATGAGATAATGATACGGACTTCCTACCTTAGGTGCAAAAAAGTTTTAATGATAAGGGTCATTATTTGAGTCCAATTTAACTACACTAGAAACCTATAACCCTCCTTGATCCACTAGAAATATAATTATAAGATCATCATTGAGGATAAACCAAACCCAAAAGGTATTAAAATATCACAACTACCTAAGAATATCCAATTTTTACTACAATTTAGATCCAAGCAATGGACATATTCCAATGCTGTATATTTGAGTCCTAATTCTATGAATGACCAAAAATTAGCCTATTAGACCATGAAAAAAACATTATATCGCATTAATACATCAAGAATATAATTGGTTTTGACCAAGTATTGGGAGACATGATTGACCAAGATGAATATAGAAATTAATAGATTGGAGCGTAGTATCAAACTGATGTCAAAGTATTGAAGGAAGGAGATAGAAGGGAAGGTGTGATCCCAAAATCAATAAGGGTTTGGAATTGGAGGAAGTAGGATAATGAAAAAATAAATGATCCGTGGATCATTTAATATCTTATAATGTACTCTATTCATTGATTGAATTTGGGATTTACATTGTTAAATCTTGGGATGGTTGATATAGAAAAAATAACGTCACCTTGGCTTAAAATTATAAGAAACCCATTCACATCATAAATATAATTTCACTTCATGAAAAAAATTTCATTTCCTAAAATAAAAATTTCCAATTCTTCCCAAAATATATTCACATAGTGAATATTTATTCATTGTGTGAAATGGATATTGTAGCCAGTTTTCATATTTTGAGTGATTTATTTCTTAAAACAAACCTAACATGAATCAAATCACTTAATTTCACCCTTTAAGATGAAAAAACTTAAAATGAGGCTTACATTGAAATTAACAATGTTATAGGTATAGGTTGGATAAAAACTTTGAATATAATGTATACTTATGCCTATATAGCACCTATATGGTAGAGAACCTAGTTTTCCAGTAGTTAGGAATGATGTTATTTATTTCTATTATTGTAGTTTTGTAATTTTAAGATAGTATTATGTTTTTAATTTATGTTTTATTTAATTAATATTATCCAAAAATAGAAATTTTTCATGAGTTTATGCATAGTTATTGGAATATAGGTTCACATGAGAAGTGCATGACTATTTGTGTATGAAAATAAATGATATTATTTTTTAAAATAAATCTAAATACGGTTTTTGATAAATGGAAACATTATTAATAAATTATTCTGTGTTTTTTAAAATAACTTATTAGGGGTGCATTAATTGGCTAAAACTAGATGTTAAGATTTTATGGGTGTTAACAAAATTGATTGTGATTAAAGGGTTATTAGAAACATGTGGACTCATGAAAACCCTAAAATAGAAGTTATTGGAATTGGAAAAATTAGGTGTAGATTAGTGTATTTATTATATTCTATGGTGGATTATAAAATATAGAGTTAGAAAAGTGATAATACGTGATTTTTTATTGTAGGAATTTTTATTTCCTTAAAAAGTATGAGAACAAAAGAAAAAATAATTTTTCATAAGGTGTGCTAATTTATGTAAAATTTATAATAAGTTACATGCCTAACATGATTTATTAGGTGTATGATCCTATTGTTTCTGATATTTTGCTTCTAAACGCATTAATTGGATTAAGGAGTAGGGTAGTGAGGGAGTGTATACCCAGTTATATGTGAGTTTTGATAGATTGAAAATTTTTATGGTTAAATTATTCTATCATTCCATAGAGGAAAGAGAGAGAGAGAGAGAGTGTGTTCATGTTATTTTTGATCCCAAAGGATTATTTTGAATTGTTCTAAGTATTGAAATTATAAATTCACTCTTTCTATAGAGGTGAGTGTGTGTGTGATATGTCATTATATAAGGTATGATATGATCTTGATCATGAGATGGCATGCTTAGTGATTTTCATATGGAAATGACCAGAGGGATGGACTATATAAGGTATATAGATCAGAAAGTGTAAATGTATTGGAAAGATGGGTTGTGTAGTGAAATATTGTGAATGCTTTTGATATAAATTAAGTGAATTTTGGAAGTGAGTAATGGGATGATAATTATATATTGAACATGTTAAAAATACTATAAAGAGAGATATAATATTAATTAATTAAATAGGACTTAAATGATTACTCTGTAATGAGGGTGATCATGATCGTAATATGTTTTGATAATGAATATATATCCTTTACCACAAGATGTGTGGTATTCTATGGATAATGTTTTGGGTAAAAATAATATTTTGGCTATAATTTTTTAGAGAAAACTTTAATATATTTTGGGATTGTGTATATGGGTGTAATGCCCTGACCCCAGAAGCCCGAAGCCGGTGCATTATTTTAATTCATTGGCATGATTTCAAGGAATCAAGTTCCGAAGGACCGATCTGTTTAACAGTCCTGTAAAATTGATTGCATACATGAATATTACATTACAATTTATAACATAAATCACATCATAAATAATCCTTTTATAATTCCATTATTTCCCTAGCTTAACCCTACATATAAAAAGTAATACACTTCTTGGAATCTTGGGAAAATAAAACATAAGAAATGGGTGAACTCAGATGCTTAGTAAGGGTAAATAATTCGGTAGAAGCTATAAATTTTTAAGGAAAGATGCATAATAAAAACACTAGCCTTTTAAACATAAACTTGAACATAATATGAAAAAAATAAATCAAACATTACTATATAAACATGCACATGGATATTCTACTAATTGAATAATCACATGTAATAACTAATTTCATAATGAGAGAATGCATAATGCCGGACATAATAACTAATACATCAAGTCCTTGTGCCAAGACCATTCACAAATATTATGCCAATTCCTTGTTACAAGACACTAGTCTGTATTATGATACCTACTGATACATCAAGGGGATATAATGGGCCCTGCTCATCATTTACTAATTCTAATGCATTCCACATATGAAATTGGTGAAACATAACATAAACAATCGTATTAAAACTAGCATACGAAATGTTAATAATTTAACCATAAACCATGAATGGTATAAAATTTGAAAATCTACATTCAAACAAATCATAACTCATTCAATACAATATAGAAGATTGTATTATAATAAATCAACCTCAATCAAGAATAATATCCAGTAAAGAATGTTGACATAGTTAAAAATGATCAGTAAAAACCTTTGAGAGAAATATCACTTTTCATGAAATAATTTAAAATTCACACAATTGATAAAAGAAGTAATTAGAAAATATTTTTGAATCAAAGTGTCCCATACCACTTCGAATTTTTTTGAAAGGAATCAACATTTTAAAACAATCATGTCCATATAAATAAATCCTTAAAATCAACTAGAAAACATGGACATTAATTAAAAAGATTTAGAAAAATAAATCTTTAAAACATTTAAAATGATGATCTAGTTAAAGAGTCACTTTAATAAAAAATTAAAATATTACCTTTGAATTTTTTTATGAAACATGTACATGTATTATGAATATTTCCAAGTAAAAACTTACAAATAACCAATCTTAGATAATAATAAGATCAAGGAATTAACCCTTACCTTAGATCTGATACTCTCTGTGTGTATCCTAAAATTCTATATAATATTTTTAAAAATATTATTAACATATATTATAATCATAATAATATTTATGATATCTTATATGATTCTTTTAATACTTTATATTACACATTTATTAACAATTCCAGGTTATGGAAACATTTCGGGTAATATCGCTTTGTTTTATCGTACGTGTTTTGACTTGTTATTATTGATCATATTACTTATATCATGATTTAATTACTTTCAGAATATATAATATGATTTATATAATATAAATATATATAATATATAGATATATAAAATGGAATACACTATTCATGGAGACGATAGGCCGTACGTACGCATGAACGCTGGTTTTATTTTCTTATCATATTGAATGGAATTAAGTGAATGAAATATATGTATATATATATATATATATCATTCAAGTAGACTTATTAGGTCATATATTTAATAATTATGAATAATATATATTTTCTTATAATTGTTCTTGGATGATGAACATGGAAGATGAGTCTCATCGCATCGTGGAGACTGTAAGCCGTACGTACACACGAGTTATGGTATCATTTTATTAATGGTTAAATGGTATGAAATTGGATGGAATATTAATTTTAAATAAACAATATAATGTTATATTTATAATTTAAATCGATTATATTCAGCATTATACCCATATAAATAAAGTGTACATGAAAAACAATTTACACCACGGTGTGGAGGCGGTAAGCCGTACGTACGTACGCACGCATGGTGGTATTGTTTTTCATAGGATGTGTAAAAAGAGGAATATGGTTTTACTATAATATTAAAAAAATATCATCATATATTATATGCTAGATTTATTATTTTAGTATGGTAACAAATTAGTAAAAGTAATTAGAAGAAGAAATGAACTTTGAAAGAAGGGATAAAATGATTACCTTTTCTTCGGGTGTCTCCTTTTGATTTGCACAAAAAGACTCCTTAAGTTGGATTTTTGCACACATTTTTGCCTCTAGAATGAATTGAGGGAAGTTGGGAGGATATTTGGTCTGGGTTTGTTCTATACAAAGGGCTCTAGAGGTGTGAAATAAAGAGAAATGGAGGATCCCTTTTATAAGAGAGGTGATGGGAACTTTAAGAAAAGCTTGAAATATTAATTTATTAGAAAATTATTTTAGATTTATAATTGATAAAAAATTATTTATTTCATGGATAAGATGAGGATGGGTCAAAATAATCTAAACCAATATGTTTTGGACATTTTTAGGTCATAAAATTATCCTTATCTTTTGGGATTAACCCTCAGTTAAACAGTTTAACTATTACCATGTCCTCTTGTATTTTTATACTACATGGTTAATATAATTAATATAAAATTCCTAGAGAGTCCAAATTGGATCATTTATGACATTTATATCACTATAAAAGTCATTTGGCCAAAATTTAGATTTTTAGTATTTTTATATCATTTAATAAAATAGTATTTGTTTTAAAAACTCATTTATGACAATTTTGACACTATTTAATAATTGTTTTTTGTTAAAGTCCTAATAAATTGATTCCTTCAGAAAAAAAGGAATTAAATCATACCTACTATGTCAATTTCATCAATAAAATTCTATTATGACATAAAAATGTTCAAATTACATTTATTTTAATATATTTAAATTCATTTATTTGAATCTTTCATTAATGAGGCAATTACTACATCATAATTGTGTCAAAAAAATTTATTTATTTTATGTATAAAAATTATTAATAAAATATCATGATGTAGGAAATATTTTTATATTTATAATGACTATTTATAGTTGAATATATCAATTATATCACCCCATATAAATTTTTTTAGTGAAAGATACATGTTTATGTTATATTTTTCTATACTTTAAATTAATTCTTATAAAATGTCACTTTCACACCCAAGTGGCTCCATGGGGTCCAAAAATAGACCCAAGGAAGACCAAGGTAGGAAATATATCATCTAATAGGATTATGAAACGTTATATGGTAGTTTTATATTATTATAATATTATTTGTTTACCATTATTTACCTGATTTACCTTTAAACCATGGTAAATAAAAATAATTACTAAAGTTACTATTCATGATGTCCAAAAATAAAAGGTACATATTTAAAAAATTTGGAACTTCTGATTCCAAATATGGAATTAGTTTTTTCAAATTAAAAACACAGAATTGGAAGAAAATAATTTAAAATTAATTCCCGTTGTCAAAATAAGAAAGCAGGTTTTTAAGAAGTACAAACTATAAAAAGATTGACGTGTGTTTATGTCCAATTTAAATGTGAAATTAATTAAAATGACCTAAATTATATTAAAAGATAAAAATATAATCTATTTATACTTTAAAACCACTCATATATATAATTTAACAGTATAAATTACTTTTATTTAAAAAAATATTTTGATTAAAATTTAGTATTTTTCATTATTCATCAAAATATAAAAGTTATCACAAAAATAACAAAAATTTATCCAAAATAAATTTTTATGTCATGATTATAAATAAGAAACTAATTTCATAAAATTTAATATATTAAAGTTTCAAATATTGGATTTAAAAAGGGTTCGCCATTAAACGGCAGAAAAACTGCTTTTTTTGAAGAATACTTATTTTATCTAAAAAACTGAATTTTCCCTTATATTATGTCTAAGAAACAAAAAATATGAATTTTATATTATATGAGATGTATATAAAATTAAAAATTTTGTTAATAATATTCATAACCACTTTTTAAATGGCCAATTTTATAGGTCGTGGTGCGCTTGAACTCGGTGTTGCGTACATTGTATGCTATTAAATTATTTTAAAATGAATAGTACCTTGGAAGCTTGGGGTGTAACATTATCCCCTCCTTCAATAAATTGCATCATAAAAATTTAAACTCAGGATTGAAAACTAGGTGTTTGAAATTTTAAAATATCTTAGTTGAAATCCCGCATCAAAAAATAGATTAATGAGGCCTCTATTTTAAAATAAAGAAAGGTAAGTATAAAGGTTACCAGAAATACCACATACTAGGGTTACATATATGACAACATGGATATGTAAGAGAATAAAACAATCATGTTTTGATGGAGAGTGATAGAGAATATTATTAGGAGAAAGTTAGCAGTAAAAATCTATAAATCTGTGATGATCTAAGGGACCGGTTGATTCATT
Organism: Viscum album; assembly: GCA_963277665.1. Lineage (NCBI taxonomy): Eukaryota > Viridiplantae > Streptophyta > Magnoliopsida > Santalales > Viscaceae > Viscum > Viscum album. Next base: position 1,826,051,941 of record OY728119.1, on the reverse strand, counting down.
ACAAAAGAAAGCACTAGGATTTTTTTTAGTTTTATTATAATTTACCTATTATTATAGAATAAATTTCACTAATAGTTTAAAAACACAAGGAATCATACTTTATTTACATGTAGAGTTCCATCCTTTAACTAATTCCTTCCAAAAACTCATCTTTCTCTTCAAAAGACAAAACTCAAAAATATTTTATATATCTCAATCCTATAAGGTTCCAAATATAAATATATATCATTTAATTGAAGAAAAATATTTTATAATAACAAGGTACTTCCTATAGGCTATTGGTAGGAAACAAAGACTTGACACACATCGGTTGTGGGTTCGATTCCTACAGCTTTGTCCGATGCGACGAGTTATCACCCGACCTGCAGGTTGTCATTTTTCTAAAAATAAAGTATTATAACATTCCAAAAATAATCTTAAGAAATGTTTTAACCTTAAAAAATACTATCCAAAGTTCAACTTAATCCAACCCAACCATTAGAGTTATCCAAAATACTTCTATCCAATCTCTGTCTAAAAGGTCTCTAAATTTCCAAAAATCAACTGTAACATCAAATTCCCCAGACAACGTAATGTTTCTCTTATTGTCAGATAATGAATATATGATTACCTTCATTATATTAAAACCTTAATGAAAAAAGTACTGCAGTACAATCCTTATATATATAACAATCTTCTTATAACCAGAATATAATTCTTGAATCCAAAAACATAGATACATTAATTATTCCACTTTGATTGTAGTTACAACATATGCTTGACATTGATCTATTTTATTTTTATGAGCTATATTTCCTTGATGATTTGGAAAATAATTTTCATAATGTCCCATATCTGTAAAATTATAACATTACACAACTTCTTTATTTCCCTTACAATCCTGAGCCTAGTGACCTTTTTCTCCACATTTGTTATAAAATCCCATTCCTTTTAGTGAATTCCCAGGGTGTTTCTTCCCCCAATTATCACATAAGTGAAAATATTTCTTTCTCTTTTTCCCTTTATTTATCTCTTGATCCACCACTCTCTTATTCTCTTGATTTAATTTAATGTCATAAGACTTAGAGAATTATTTTTATGTATTGATAACACATGATACTATATCTTCGTATGATGAGAAATATTGTGAGACCAATGCCCATTAAAGGTAAGTTTTTAACCCATAAAAGAATCGATCAATCTTACTTATTGGGTTACGTATGTTTTCTGTATCATACCTTGCTAACCTTGTGAAGTTATCCTCATACTTTTCAATATTCTCATCCTCCTTTTACCTCAGGCTTAGAAATTTCCTTTCCATATCAGCTCGTTGTCCACAAGGAAAGTATTTCTCTATGACAAGTTCTTTAAACTCCCTACATTCCATATTTTCTACTTATTCATCCTCCTTCATGTTTTGAATTAAAAACCACCATTGATCTGCATCTCCAGAGAAATGATAAAATGCCATGACTACCTTTTCATTTTCATTACTTCCCAAAGGAAGAAATATTTTCTCTAACTTATCCACTACTCATCTATAAAAGGATTTGTAGTCCCATTGAATACTGGAGGTTGTTGTCTCATGAAACGGTCTAACATTGATCCTCTATATTGTGGATCGACTTGTTTCATATGGGTAAAGTTATTATTTATAACTTGATTAAGTTGTACTAGTATGGTTATAAGTTGTTCAATACCAGTTTTTTCACCGGCTCCACTGTCATTATCTTTCATAGGAGGAAAATCCCTTCATGGATTATATGCGTTGATACGATTTCCATTTCTTCATCTAGGAACAATTTCTAAACAATGTCATATATCATATTAGGTTATAAATCATAATGCATAATTCCAAACGTGTAAAATACTTAATATAAATAGAAAAATTTATTCATATCTAATCCATAATCATAAATATAGTTCCCTTGAGGACATATTTACTCATAAATCCTTCATAATAGTTTGTAAAGAAAATATGAATTATCCTAAGCATATCCCCTGAGAGTGTCAAACCAAGTGTAGAGTGAGGCTCGTTGTCATGTACCAGGTTACCCTAAGTCAAGCTCAGAACACCTTGCTGAAGTTTTCACCCCATGGTATATCTGTTCCAGAACCACGTTCACATGAAGTATCTATATAGGGATGTACTTCTTGGAATATCCACATAACCCATACTTTACCAAAATTCTAGGAGGTTATTCTATACTTATCGTCAAATTCTATCTTAGGGTTATAATCCATAATATTGGTTTTATAAATCTATTTCAAAGGTTGTTTATAAACTTCATTTCATACCAACTATAACACCCCGACCCTAAAAGACTGGAGCTGGTGCATTATTTCAAGTCCCGAAGGACTGATCAATTTAACAGTCTTGGAAAATAGATTACATACATGAATATTACATTACAATTTGTAACATAAAACACATCATAAATAATCCTTTGAGAATGAAATTATTCCCCAATATTAAACTTGACTATCAAAAGTAATACACTTCTTGGCATTCTGGTAAAATAAAATATAATAAAGGGGTCATCTCAGATGATTAGTAAGGGAAAATAATTCAGTGGAAGCTATAAAATTTTAAGGCAATATGTATAATAAAAATAATATCCTTTTAAAAATAAACTTGAACATAATATGGAAAAAATAAATCAAAAATTACCATATAAACATGCTCATAAATATTCTACTAGTCTAAAAATCACATGTAATAACTAATTGCATAAAGAGGGAATGCACAATGCTGGATAAAATAACTACCATGTCAAGGCCTTGTGCTAAGACCATTTACAAATATTCTATCAATGAATTATTCCAAGACAATAATTTATCTCATGAGACCTAACGATGAATTGAGGGGCTATAGCAGGCCCTGCCCATCACTTACTAAGTCCAATGTATTCCTCATATGAAAAAGGTAAAACATAACATAAACATTCATATTAAAACTAGCATACAAAATGTTAATACTTTAACCATAAACCATGAATGGTATAAAAATACAACATACATAGTGAGACATATCATAACTCATTCAATACAATATGGAAGATTTTATTAGAATAAATCAACCTCAATCATGAATAATATCCAGTAAAGGATGTTGACATAGTTGAAAATATTCAGTAAAACCCTTTGATAGAAATATCCCTTTTCATGAAATCATTTAAAATTCACAAAATTTATAAAGGAATTCGTTAAAATAGATTTTTGAATCAAATTGTCTCATACCACTTCGAAACTTTTTGAAAGGAATTAACATTTTAAAACAATCATGTCCATATAAATAAATCCTTAAAATAAATTTGAAAACATGGACATTAATAAAAAATATTTAGAAAAATAAATCTTTAAAACATTTAAAATGATGATCTAGTTAGATATACCCTTCAAGAAACCTTAAAATATTACTTTTGAAAACATTTTTATGAAATTTGTACGTGGATGATAAATATGTACCAGTAAAAGCTTACACATAACCAATCTTAGATAATAATGAGATTGAGGAATTAAAACTTACCTTAGATCCGATACTCTCTGTACGTGTCTGAAAATCCTATATAATGTTTTTAACATATTATTAACTTATATTAGAATCATAATAATATTTATGATATCATTTATGATTCTTTTATTACTTTATATTACCCATTTATTAATAATTCCATGTTATTGAAACATTTCGGGTAATATCGTTTTATTTTATCATACGCGTTTTAACTTGTTATTCTTGATCATATTACTTAGATCATGATTTATTTACTTCCAGAATATATAATATGATTTATATAATATAAATATATATAATATATAGATATATAAAATGGAATACACTGTTCATGAAGATGGTAGTCCGTACGTACGCATGAACGCTGGTTCTGTTTTCTTATCGTATTGAATGGAAGTATGTGAATGAAATATATGCACCCACACACACACACACATATAATTAAATTAGACTTATTATTCCATATATTTCATAATTATGAATAATATATATTTCTTATAATCATTCTTGGACGATGAACATGGAAGACAAGTCTCATAGCATCGTGGAGACGGTAAGCCCTACGTACACACAAGTGATGATATCATTTAATTAATGTTTAAATGGTATGGAATTTTCTAGAATATGAATTTTAAAGAAACGATATCATGTAATATTTATTATTTAAATCAATTATATTCAGCATTATACCCATAGAAATAAATTTTACATGAAAAACATTTTACACCAAGGCTTGGAGACGGTAAGACATATGTACACACACATGATGATATTATTTTTAATAGGATGGGTAAAAAGAGGAATATGGTTATCCAATAATCTTAAAAAAATATCAGCATATATTAGATGCTGTATTTATTATTTTATTATGGTAACAACTTAGTAAGAGGAAGTAGAAGAAGAAATGAACTTTAAAATAATGGATAAAACAATTACCTTTTTCTTTGAGTGTCTCCTTTTGATTTACACAAAATAACTTCTTAAGTTGTCTTTCTGACAAAAATTTGGCCTGTAGGATGATTTTAGGTAAGTTGGGAGGATATTTTGGTAGGGTTTGGCTAATCTAAAGGGATTTCGAGGGGTGAAATAAATAGAAAGGGAGTAAACCTTTTATAAGAGAGGTGAGGGGCACTTTTGGAAAATCTGGAAATATTAATTTATTATAAATTTATTTTCGGTTTCGAATAGCTCCAAATTAATTTATTTAGAGTATAAGATGTGTATGGGTATAAATACTCTCAAATAATAGGTTTTAGACATGTTTAGGTCATAAATGTATCCTTATCTTTTGGGATTAACCCTCAGTTAAATAGTTTAACTCTTACCATGTCCTCTTGTATTTTTATACTACATATATCATTACTATAAAATGAGAATAGATCATAAAGTGGATAATTTATGACATTTTTATCACTATGAAAGTTACTTTTATGAAAGTTATATTTTTAGTATTTTAATATCATTTAACAAAATATTATTTGTTTTAAAAATTCATTTATGTCAATTTTGACACTATTTAGTATTTAATTTTTATCAAAGTCCTAACAACTTTATTCCTTATAAAAAGAAATTAAATCATCCCTAATATGTCAATTTAATCCATATAATTCCTGTATTTCATAAAAATGTTCAAATTAATTTTATTTTATTATTTATAAATTCATTTATTTGAATCTTTTATTAATGAGGTAATCACTACATCATAATTGTGTCATAATTAAATTTATTTATTTTATTTCTAAAAATTATAAATAAAATATAATGATGTAGGAAATATTTTTATCTTTCTAATTACTATTTATAGTGTAATATATCAATTATATAACCCCATATAAATATTATTTTAGTAAAAGATACATGTTTATGTTATATTTTTCTATACTTTAAATAAATTCTTATAAAATGACACTTTCACACCGAAGTTCCTCCATGGGGTCCCAAAACCGACCTAGGTAAGCCCATGGTCAGACATATATAATCCAATAGGATTATGAAACGTTTTAGTGTAGTTTTATATTATTATAATATTATTTTTACCCATATTTACCTGATTTACTCTTTAACCCTGGTAAATAAAAATAATTACTGAAGCTACTATTCATAATGTCCAAAAATAAAAGGTAGCTATTTAAAAAATGTTAACTTATGATTCCAAATATTGAATCAATTTTTTCAATTTCAAAACATTTAATTGGCAAAAATTAATTCCCATTGTCAAAATAAAAAAGTGAGTTTTTAAGGAGTAAAAACTATCAAAAGATTGACGTGTGTTTATGTCCAATTTAAATGTGAAATTACTTAAAATGATAAAATTTATATTAAATGAAAAAAATATAGTATAATTATACTTTAAAACCACTCAGATATATAATTGAGTACTATAAATTGTTTTTATTAAAAAAGTTATTTTCTATTAAAATTTAGTATTTTTCACTATTCATCAAAATATGAAATTTATCAAAGATGTACCAAAATTATTTCCAAACTAAATTTTTATATTAATCTTATAAATAAGAATTTAATTTCATCAAATTGAATTTATAAAAGTGTCAAATATTGTATTTAAAAAGGGTTCTCCATTAAAATGCGGAAAACCTTCATTTTTTGAAAAATACTTCCTTTATCTGAAAAATTGAATTTTCCCTTATATTATGTCTAAAAAAAATATGAATTTTAAAATTATATGGGATATATATAAAATTCAAAATTTGGGTTAATACTATTCATAACCATTTTTTTAAACGACCAGTTTGATAGGTCGTGGTGCGTTTGAACTCGATGTTATGTACTTCACACGCTATTGAATTATTTAAAAGGAAGAGTAACTTGGAATATTGGGGTGTTACAATATTATTATTAACCATTTGGTCATGAGATAGTGAGATGCACTTGGATTTCAAATATTTTTTTAAGAAATATGACTTATAGATCATTATAAAATGAGCATTGGATGAGTGACCTCATGTTACAACCAAGTTTTTCATTATATAAAAGGGAAAAAGGGTTATGATTGATTATTGTGAAATATAGGAATGTAAAAGGTTAGATTAGTTTCAATGGTAATGGGATTTAAGTTGTAGAAGTATTTATATGTATCCCAATTAAGGGAATAAAAAATGTACATAATTCCAGGTCACAATTTATATCTATGTGATAAATCATGACACTGAAACTTGAGAAACAAGTATTTTAATTTTAGGAAAAAAATAAGACATAAATTTAATTTAAATCCATATGAGTAGTGTGTAAAAATAATACATGTGAAAAAGTATTATAAATTCATGTAGTGTAAAAAAACATTCCTTTCGGTTTTGATTCATGTTAAAAGGATTACATGCCATGATGTTTATGATCATGTGGTAAAGACTGATTATATAAAAATTTAGATCATACAATGGGGAAACCATCATATAGATCAAGGTAATGTGAATTAAAATATATGTTATTAAATTTAAGTTTATTTTGGCATGTAGAAAATGCCTTTTATTTTATGTTCATAAGACTAAGACTAGATGTATTTTAATTTAAGGTAATATGATCATGAAAAAATTTAGGACTTATAAAAGGGCTTCCAATTTTTCTAGGACTATAGAAAAACATGGTAAAGGTATATGACCTTTTTTAAGGAAACATAGAATAATGATAGAAATATTAACTCTATGAAAAACACCCCAAGAAAAGGGAAAAATTATGATATTAATGGAATTGTGAAAGTGAAAATAAGGTTGTACTTAGTCATAAGTGTCCCATGGTCCCCAAAACTTATGTGAGTGGGAATCATTGTGATAAATTAAGGATTTTTAACAAATTGGGAATTTTCATAGAATATGGATGTTTTTTAATCTATGGGAGTTTTGCACTTGTGTGGAAACCATGATTGATTATCAATACACAAGAGGGAATAAAAACTTATATAGTTTGGGGATACAGTTTGAAACTACATAAATATTTATATATACATATATTAATGTACTAAAAACATACATAGTTCCTGGTCATAGTTTGAAGCTATGTGAATTTTTTTGGCACTCCTCCCTGATAAATGAGACTTTCACTTTTAATCTATTTAAGATAGTATAACATGTAGTTTAAATCCATGTGATTCAGTTGTGAAAATCTTCCTTGAAAATGATTCTTAAAGTTTTAATCCATTCAAGATGGAATTACATTTAGTATTTATAGTGTGGTAAGATAATATGGAATATAGTTTAATCCCATATTGAAAGGAATAATATAACATGGTTTTAGTTTATATGGAATGACTTCTTAATAGTTTAAAATTATGCGAGGTGAAACATATTACATAAAGTTTAAGTTTTTACAAAAAGGATAAATATAATAGAGTTTAAGGTCATATGGATATGAAAAAATGTATTTTATTTTAATTCTTTTTGATTGGGACCAAATGTATTATAGATCAATGTTTAAAGGACCATATATAAAATTGTAAATAATAAAATAACTCCATGAAGGTAACTCAGAACTCACCATAATCTATGGTAAATGGATAAGGATAAAAAGTGGAAACCCCTATATGAGACACTGAGAAAGGTATCACTGTATTAAGGGAATGAAACAAAATTTTGGTAGGTGGGACTTATTCACAAGTGACCATTGGTCACCAATACTTACATTAGTGGGAATCAATATAAGCAATGATTTATTTTTTAAAAATGTAATTTTTCATAGAATTTTGAGGTCTTTTTTTCAAGGGGATATGTGTGCATGCTGGTAAAATATCAATAGGTATCATTATATTTTATGAATTAAACTGAAAATTTTCAAATTATATCTTCCTTGATGAAATGATTATTTTATATTAAATCCACACATGTATGAAATTTTAAATTATACAAGGAGGATTTGAGTGGAAGTACCAAGTTTAGTACGTGTGTGAGGAACATAATTTAAATGAAAATTTTTCTATTTTGATTAATAAATTCACATAAGGTAATTGGATTCTTTTATTAAATTTACAAAAATTTATATATGAATATTTTTTTTTAATTTTTTTATTCATAGGTGTTTCCATTCAGGTCTCTTTGTATGTCCCCTAAAATTCTATGCTAACATGCCCATTTATAGTAAAATTTATATCCCACATAAAGTAATTAATTATATGGAACCTATGGAACTATTATCGTGGAATTGTTGTGTCTAGTCATTAAAATATAGGGATTTGTACAAATCATGTAAATGAATATTTTAAACACCGTCTCTTTTTATTATAAATATAATTAAACATTTTTTTTCTATATTCATGTTAGAGTGTTAAAAAATTTCTCAAAGACTATAGTTAGTTAACTAGTTTCATTTGTTTTCATAGGTTAGTTATATGTGACATATCCATGTAGTTTTGGTTACAGTGATGGATGGTAATGTGATAATGAGATTCATGTGTGTTAGTTTTATTAGTTCAATGATATGGTTAGTCAAGTGGTAAGGATTACCATATTTTTTTCTTGGTGGTATGACCTCGATATTGGGTAGAATATATCAAATGTTAAGTATTGAGTGTTTAGTGAACTCATATAGTGGTAATTTTTTTCATTTTTATCGAAATAAAGGTATTTGAGTTATATATGGTTCTTAAGAAAATAATAGGTTCTGGAATTGGATTATGGAATTCTAGTAGAGGTGGTGCATGTGATAAATAATAGGGAATAAATCACGATAAATAGTCTAGAAGTGACTAATGATGGATTATATCATGACTCATGAGGAGAGTGTAGTGATGGACATACTAAATTAAAGAAGTAGGTAGTATACCCAATTTTGATAAGAATACTATAGATTCGAAAAGTATAATTTTCAAAAATTTGAATGCATATTAGAGTTGGTCTTGGTATTTTGTTGATAAGAGCTATCAACCATTAGATAACAATGCCATCAATTGGGTTTTACCAGAGTGGATGCATAACAGAAATATGGAGCATTGGTGATTAGCGATATACTTCATGGGGCCATCAAATTCTGAGTATATTGATGAATTAGAGAAATAATTTATACTTTTCATCCATTTTTATTTATAATGAGATGGAAGTTAATTTTAAGGCATTGTTCTATATATTATTGGTGCATAATTATATTAAGGAAACATATATTTTGGATGAAGATTAGTTTCCTTAGTTTATATGTAGTTACAAAATGAATATAACCCACAGTGACCTTGAAACTATAGGTGTGAATCAAGTCTTAATTGTCATAGCATGTCACTAGATATTCACAATGTTTCTTATAGTGGGTGAGAATTATTATATTGGGGAGTTTGAACTACATTTATGATTGAGTATTGGTGAATCCAAAGAAATATTGTATCAAAGTTTGTTGAGATCATGGTTAATTTGAATTCCTGAGTTAACATATATAGAAGAAATTTTGAATGTATTTGAAATGTTTAGAAGAAAATTTTGAAGCATTAAATATTAGTTTATTAGATCAAAAGTGAAGTTTTTGGTATGTATTAAACATGAAAGTTTTAATGGGATGTAAAAACAAGCTAATGGAACCCCAATAATAGTCTATTAATGTTTAAGTGGATTACGATATAATACATAACCACTGAACCATCACTAAATGCCTACTGGTAGGCCTCGAGAGCACTGGGATTCTATTATAGTTTTTTAGACTTTTTATAGAAGCCCCCAAACCCTATATTTAAATGGGATAATTTTGATACATTCGATAAGGATATTTATAAAATATCTCCTCTCCTCCTTATTTTCCATCTACATGAGAATAATGGAATCCTTTCACTTTTCTTATTCATCCCCTTATTCTTTATGGATTTGGTTGGATAATGGGTTCTCATCTAGAATCATATTAAATAAATATTAGTCAAAATAATAGAAATTATGGCTTTAACATAAAAAATATGATGTCGGTTTATAATAAACCGATGAAAATTTTTTTTCAAAGAATTTTTGAATTGGTTTTAGACAAAACTAATGCCAGAAAAGAGATATGTTGGTGCGTCATTTTTTTTAAAAATTGATGCCATTTTTTTTAAAAAATTTGGCATTAGTTTATTTAAAAACCGACACAAATATTAAAAAGTTTTGGTGTCAATTTCTGTAAAAATTGATGCTAAAAATATTTTAAAAAAACTCATGTATTGTGAAACCCTAATTTTTTAGATATGTGAAACCTTATTCTCTCAACTCATGATGACACCGATGACTATCTAAGGATCCACAACACCAATTTTTCTTCAGTTTCTTCAGTTTTAATCATCATTTCACAATAATTGGAACTCATTATTTTTTACTATATCTTTATTTTACCATCCATGCAAATATTTGTTCTTTGAAAACCGTTTTTCTCATTTTTTTGATTTTTTCTTTGTTATTTTTCGTTTCTAAATGCACTTTTGTTAAATCTTGTAGTGTTTTTTTCCTACAATGAATTTGAGGGAGAAAATTCAGATTTTGGATCAAATTTTCTTATTGAAATATGAATTTAGTAAGTTATTCTTTTAATTTTAAAGACAAATTATTTATTATTTAGTTATAATTTTTAGTTATTAATTCATTTGTTTGTATGCAATTGATTATTAATTATAATTTTTTTTGTTAAAGTTTGTTTATTTTGATAAATTTTGTATTTGATGAAATTATCAAATTATTTTTCCCAAAAATTATATATACATATTTATATGTGTTTGTATATATATGTTCTTGTATATATGTATATATATATATCAGTTCAAATTAGTATACCTATGATATTTTTCATTTTTTATTCTAACAAAATTATGTACTTTTAGATTACATGACACACATAATGAAAAATAAATACATTCAATATATTATTTTTTATTTTATTCCTAATCATCATTGATATTTCTTATTAGATTACCAATCCTTTTTACTATATGTGTTTATGTTCAAATTTTTTCAGTTTATATATATATATTCAATTGTTTATATGTTTTAATATATTCACAAATTATATTATAATCTCAGGTATTGAATGGATCGTAATTGGATAAATTTATGAAGAACAACTAGTGAATATGAAAAAGGATTTGATGATTTTTTGAAATTTTCTAAATGAAATATTCATAACATAGATTTGATTTTATGTCTATGTGTGAAGTGTTTAAATATGAGAAAGTTAAATTCTAAAAAAATCAAGGATCATCTCATTTTCTATGGGTTTAGCCTTAATTATACACATTGGATCTGGCATGGTGAAATAACTGAAAATTCAATATCTAATGTTAATGAAAATATTCATAACGAGGAAGATGACCGTATTGAATAATTAATTCATGATTTAGGTGTTAAATCCATCTAAAAAACAGAAAATGTTGAACAACTGTATAGAGATTTTGATAAACTATTATTCCTAGGTTTTAGTAAATATATAATTTTATGATCAGTTTTGAGATTAGTTAACTTGAAATCATTAAATGGGTGGAGTGATAAAAGTTTCTCTCACTTACTTGAGCGTTTAAATAGGATACTTTCAGAAGAAAATGAAATTCCAAATTCCATAAGAGAAAAATATTATAACCAATGAGAATAGGGTATAAAAACACATTCTTATACCAATTAATGTGTGTTGTATAGGAAGGAATATGAATATTTATCAAAATTTACTATATGAGAAATATCACATTATAAGATTGATGAAAAAGTCAACTCAGATTCATTCTCAGGTTCTGACATCTAACCTCATGATAAATAAAATAATTTCTTCTAATATTCCCTTTATAAAATTTTAGTAAATCAACTCTGATTCATTATCAGGTACCGGAACAAAGATCCTAATAAAGAAATTTTGTACCTTCCAATAATTCCTCATTTTAAGTGTCTATTTTCAAATTCAATCGAGTGAGAAAGGTTAAGATGAAATTCAGATGATCACATCTATGATGGTAATTTACGTCACCCTACCGATTCATCACAAGGGAAAATATTTGATAAACAATTTCTTGATTTTGGAAGTGAAGATAGAAATCTCAAAATGAGAGTGTTTATAGATGGAATGAATCTATATCAGAGCCTAACTAGCCAATATAGTTCCTAATATATTTTGTTGTGAGTTTACAACTTGTCCCCACATATATGTATGAAAAAAATAAGTTATGAAGAACTTAATGATTTCTAAACCAAAACATATAGGAAATGATATTGATGTGCATCTTTCAACATTGATTGATGATTTGAAGCTTATATGTGAGATTAGTGTTAATGTTTTCTACGCATACAAGAAAGAGTATTTTATTTTGCGTGGTATGATAATTTTTAGTATAAATGACTTTTCTACATATGGAAACTTATCTAGATATAGTGTTAAGGGAAATAAATCACTTAAAATTTGTGAAGAATAGACTTCATATTATCAATTTCATATTGGGAGAAAGATAACGTAGATGGGACATCAAAGATTTTTGTGAATTTATTATCCTTATCAAATATTGAACAAAAAATTTAATAGTTTAAAAGAATAAAATATCCCCCCAAACCATTTTCAGTTGATGAATATTACAAAAGGGTGAAAAATATTGATTTGACATTTATAAAGAAAAGAATTTCTAGTCTACAAAAAAATATCTGGAAGAAACAGTCTGTCTTTTTAAACTACCATATTGGATATTTCTAGAGTGAAACCATAACATCAATGTGATGCGTGTTGAGAAAAACATGTGTGACTATTTGATTGGAACTTTATTAGACATAAAAGGAAAGAAAAAAAGATATATTCAATGATATATTGAACTAAATATCAATGATAATACGTTTGGAGTTAGATCCCATTATTAAAGGAAACAGAACATATTTACCTCCGCCTTGTCACACATTAAGTAAGACTAAGAGGATGATTTTTTAGTGTCTTCATGGTATTAAAGTACCAAGTAAAAATTCATTAAATGTGAATAATTTTGTGTCATTAAAGGATTGTAAATTAATAGGTATAAAATCTCAATACTATCATGTATTGATGCAACAACTTCTAACATTTACAATTCATGGTATATTTTTAACAACTATTTGAAATATGTTAATTAGGTTATATAATTTTTAAAAATCCATTTTTTTTGAAAATTCATTAATCCAAATATATTAGATGTGTTGGAGAATGAAGATAATCTTATATTTTTTCAACTATAAATGTATTTACCACCTATGTTTTTTGATATAATGGTTCATATTATGATTCATTTTGTGTGTGAGATAAGAATATGTGGATCTGTTTATTTACTATGGATGTATCCTTTTGAAAGATATATGAAAATTTTTAGGGGATATGCTGAAAATAATTATCGATCAGAGGCCTCTATTATTCAAAAATATGTATCAAAAGTGGTGATTGAGTTATGTATTAATTATTTGTATGAAGTTGAGCTTATTGGTCTCCCTATATCTTGAAATATGATACTTGATAGTGTTGAGCAATGTATTGTTTTTAAACAAATCAAAATAACACAAATACCCTTAATTATTTACTAATTATTTCGTTAAGTATTTTGCAGGAATTTATTTTATATAACGAGATTTTATACTTCATTTATTCCGAGATCAATTTTAGCGTATTCTGGAATCACTGTAGCGCGAGATCAATTTTAGCGCGTACTGGAATCACTGTTCATACCCTACGTTGATGAACGTAACGTATGGATGAAAAGTTTACTTTTTATGTTATTTTGAAACGTATGGTTAATGAACCTTACGTTGTTGAAAAGTATGGAAGAAGAACATTACGTTTGGAAGGAACCTTACGTTTTCGTTGTTGAAAAGTATGGAAGAGAAACCGTACGTTAGTTTTCAGTGTTGAGTTTGTTTCTCAAAAGTATGGATCATCAACCTTACTTTTATAATCAACCGTACGTTCTTTGGAGAGTTGAAGCAAGACAAAGTATGGATGATCAACCCTACGTTTGAATGCTGAAGAGAAAGTATGTATGTTCAACCTTACGTTCTGAACCTTACGTTCTGAACCTTACGTTTGTGAACCCTACGTTTGGAGCCACGTCATCAACCCTACGTTTGGCGTCGGGATATTTTTGACAGACGATATTTCCTTTTGAATTAGTCAATCAAGCAGATTATTAGGCGGATTTCGAGCTGATTCTTAAAAACGACTTTGACTGAATCAGAGACGGTTTACAACGGATTAATGATTGATTTAAACGGAGCTTTTTATGCCGATTCTTCAAGGGAGTTACAACGGCTCTGTTATTTCATTTAATATCGCGAATCTAAAGGAGATTTTCATGGATCTATTTATACGGAAGATTTTCTCATATTTGAATTTATATGTTCTATCTTGGAAACTTCGGATATATATATGCACAGGAAAGTGTGTGATACAGATTGATCTTTTGACGAGCAAGAAAACAGAGGCTGTGTGAAAGCGTTCTTTTCTGGTGATCGAGAAGAAGCGTAAGACCTTTATTACTGAAAGAAGATCTTGATAGCAGATTCACGTGTTCTACATCGACTACCTGTTGTGAATCTACTGCTGCTGAAGTTGTGAAGTTTCTGGTAATATCTATTGCAACTGGATCAACTCAGAACTGTTTTGATTACAGATATTTATTTTCTGAAGACGACGATCTATCTACTGTCAATTGCATTCTGTTGCAATTGTGAAGAACAACTGGAGAAGTGTTTCTTTATCGAAACCCTTTTTTTTTTGAGTGATCAGCTTCTCGTTCTAAGCTGTGTGGGTTCGTGTTTGAACCAGGAAGGCTGTGTTTGCCTGAATCTTGTAAAGGTGTCAACTGCCTGTACTCAGTTGTGGACGGGTCTGTGGAAACGAGGACCAGATAGTGAAAATCGCCAAGCTCGTGGATTTGAGCGTTGGTGGAGTGGATTAGGGGCCTTCTGTTCCCCGAACCACTATACATCCGTGTGTTCATGCTTTTACTTTTTCCGCTGCATATTTAATCGTGCAAAAGCATAGTGAACAGAATTTGTCTAAATTGAAGAGATTGTAATAATTTGAAAAAGACACAATTCACCCCCCCTCTTGTGTATAATCCGTAGATTCAGATCCAACAATTGGTATCAAAGGAGGAGCTTCTTATTTCTAAAGTCCTATCAAGCTAGAAGTATTTAAAGATTATACATAGTGTATCATGGCTGATATGAGAGAGGGAATGTCAATGGTCAGAGCACCTTACTTTAATGGAGATAATTATGGCTGCTGGAAATCACGTATGATTATTTATCTGAAAAATCTTGGTTACAGAGTCTATTCAAAGATTCTGACTCCCTATGAAATTCCTGAAAATCCCGATACATGGAGTGCTGCTACAGAGGCTGAGTATGACATAAATTCAAAAGCTATGAATGCAATCATCTGTGGTCTAGGACCAGACGAATTTAACAGAGTATCTCAATGCCCGACTGCATATGAAATGTGGCAAACAATAGCTGTTGCTTATGAAGGAACAGATAATGTAAGACAGATGAGATATGCAACTGCTAAGTTAAAATTCCATACTTTCAGAATGATTGAAGGAGAGAGCATCACTCAGATGAATGGAAGATTGACAGAAATTGTCAATAATATAACAGCTCTAGGAGAACCAATCAAGCAGGCTGATCAAGCGTTGAAGGTACTGAGAGTACTTCCTACTCGATGGAATGGAATCTCTGCAGCAATCAGACAATCAACTTCTGTTAAAGATCTAACTATGAGAGAACTGATTGGTACACTGATGATGTACGAAGCTGAAATGCAAGATGAGGTAAATGAGCATAAAGTCTACATAAAAAGGGAAAATACTGCTTTGAAAGTGACTTCTCAACAAAAGGATAGAAAGATGAAGAACAAAGAAGTGAGTGCTAAATCAGAAAGCTCTGATTCTTCAAATTCGGATGAAGAACTGGCACAGCTAGCCAGAAAATTCAGAAAGTTTTATAGTAAGAAGAAAGACTTCAAGAAATCCTTTAAAAAGGATAGCAAGGAAGTGAGATGTTATGAATGCAAAAAGATGGGACATATCAGACCAGATTGCCCAAAATTGAAAGATGCAAAGAAGAAGAAATTCTTCAAAAGAGATGATTATGAGCAGAAAGACAAGAAAGCTATGAAAGCTACTTGGAGTGTTTCTGAAGACTCAAGTAATTCTTCTGAATCATGCTCAGAGAAGGAGGAAGCCAATTTAAAAGCAAATATGTGTTTCATGGCTGAAACTGATGAGGTACACTCATACTATTCCTCTGACTCAAATAATGAATCAAACTCTGAAACAAGCCTCTCAAATAAAAAACTTGCAGCTTACTGCAATATGCTTGAAGAAAGGTATGACTCATTATTTAATAAATATAAATCTATAAAGAACTTGTACAAAGCTATTTCAGATGAGAGAAATACTTTGTTAAAACAACATAAGGAATTAATTGACAAATACAATTCTGCTGAATCAAATAAAATTAATTTTGAATCAAAAATAAAAACTCTACAGGATGAAGTAGAATCTTATAAAACGGCTGCATTAATTTTTACAAAAGGAGAAAACACCTTAAATGAGATACTTGGAAAAACTGTAATTAAAAAGGAAAGGTTTGGAATTGGAAGTAAAGGAGAAAAACCTAAGTTATACAAAAATTATTTTGTTCCTAGCACTAAACAGGTTATTTGTAACTACTGTGGAACAAGAGGTCATATAGCTAAAAACTGTTTTCTAAGACAACCTCAGATATGTGGAATTAAGAAAGCTTATATTTCCAACGATCTATATGATTCAATCAATTTTAAGAAAACAAAGCAAATCTGGATACCCAGATCACTGCTTGCTAACACTCCTGGACCCAACAAAATATGGGTACCAAAGCAATTTGTTTGAATGTCTTTGCAGGTAGCAGGTCACCAAAGAAAGAAAGAAATATGGTATATGGACAGTGGCTGCTCAAGACACATGAGTGGAACTTCAGCTAATTTCTCTTCTCTTACTCGAAAGGAAGGAGGACTTGTCACCTTTAGTGACAATGCCAAAGGAAAGATAATTGGTATTGGAACAGTTGGAGATCCAGAGACAGTCTCAATCAACAAAGTACTTTATGTACAAGGGTTAAAAAACAATCTGATAAGTATCTCTCAACTCTGTGATGATGGATACACTGTTGATTTTACTAACAATAGTTGTACTGTTTCTAAAGATAAACTGTTTAAGTTTAGAGCACCCAGAACTGATAATGTTTATACTTTGGATTTGTATTCCTTGTGTAAACAACAAGTAAACTGCTTAACTGCTAATATAAGTGAATCCTGGATCTGGCATAGAAGACTTGGTCATTGCAATATATATGCTTTACATAAATTATCTAAGAAACATTTAGTTTCTGATTTGCCTAGTCTCAAATTTGAAAATGACAGATTCTGTGATGCATGTCAGCTAGGCAAGCAACACAAATCATCATTCAAATCTGTTAATAAAGTTGCTACAACTAAACCTCTAGAACTTATCCATATGGATTTGTTTGGACCCTCAAGAGTAGCAAGTTTAGCTGGTAAATTATATGTTTATGTATTAGTTGATGATTACTCTAGATTTACTTGGATTTTATTTTTGAAATTTAAAAGTGAAGCTTTTAGTTTATTTGAAGGTTTTTGTAAATCTATTCAAAATGAAAAAGGTTTTAATATAATCTCATTGAGAAGTGATCATGGTGGAGAATTTGAGAACCAGGAATTTAATTCCTTTTGCTCAAACATGGGTATTAAACACACCTTCTCTGCTCCAAGAACACCTCAACAGAATGGGATTGTAGAAAGAAGAAATAGAACTATTCAAGAAATGGCTAGAACTATGTTAAATGAATATAGCCTACCTATATATTTCTGGGCAGAAGCTGTTAATACAGCTTGTTATATAATGAATAGAATTTTAATAAGACCTATTTTGAAAAAGACACCCTATGAACTATGGAATAACAGAAAACCTAAAGTAAATTACTTTAAAGTTTTTGGATGCAAGGTTTACATCTTGAATACCAAAGATAATCTTGGTAAATTTGATCCAAAATCTGATAAAGGTATTTTCTTAGGATATTCTGCAACCTCCAAAGCTTATAGAGTCTATAATAAAAAGTCAAGGATTGTTGAAGAATCAGTTCATGTGAAATTTGATGAATCTGATCCTTTTGAGAAAAGGATAGAACAAATAGATGAACCTGATTCTAATGAAAACATGAGACCTGAGAAGTTAAAGAATGATTTTGAAAATGATATAAAAGAAATTCAGTCCAGTTCAGAAGAACATGATACTGAAGAGCCTTTGAATGTAATGCCTAGACAGTCTAGAACCTCAAAGAATCACCCTTTAGAATCTGTGATAGGTGACTTAGAGACTGGTATTCAAACTAGAAGAAACTTTGGAAACATAGTTGAATTCTCTGCTTTCCTATCCCAACAAGAACCTAAGACCATAGAAGAAGCCTTAGATGATGAGAGCTGGGTAATAGCAATGCAAGATGAATTGAACCAGTTTAAGAGAAATAAGGTTTGGGAATTAGTTGAAAGACCTCATGATTATCCAGTAATAGGAACTAAATGGGTCTTTAGGAATAAACAGGATGATCAAGGGATAATAACTAGAAATAAAGCAAGATTAGTAGCTAAAGGATATAATCAAGAAGAAGGAATAGATTATGATGAGACCTTTGCACCTGTAGCCAGGTTAGAAGCCATTAGAATCCTTTTAGCCTATGCATCTTATATGAATTTTAAATTATTTCAGATGGATGTTAAATCTGCCTTTTTAAATGGTTATTTAATGGAGGAAGTTTATGTTGAGCAACCTCCTGGTTTTGAAAATTCTCAAAAACCAGATTCTGTTTTCAAACTTACTAAAGCTCTTTATGGCCTTAAACAAGCACCTAGAGCTTGGTATGAAAGACTAAGTTCTTTTCTTTTGAAAAATGATTTTACTGTTGGACTAGCAGATCCAACACTCTTTAAGAAAACTGTGAAAAATAATGTTTTGTTGGTTCAAATTTATGTTGATGATGTAATTTTTGGATCGACCAATAAAATTCTTTGTCATGAATTTTCAGAATTAATGCAAAAAGAATTTGAAATGAGTATGATGGGAGAATTAAATTTCTTTTTGGGTCTTCAAATATTTCAAAAAGATTTTGGAAATGTTTTAAATCAATGCAAATACATTACTGATTTACTTAAGAAATTTGGGCTTGAAAACAGCAAGAAATTTACAACTCCTATGTGTACTAATATAAAACTTGATTTGGATGAAACTGGAAAATCAGTGGACAACAAGTTATATAGAGGTATGATTGGTAGTTTGTTATATCTTACTGCTAGTAGACCAGATATAATGTATTCAGTATGTCTTTGTGCTCGATTTCAATCAAATCCCAAAGAATCTCATTTAACTGCTGTTAAACGAATTTTTAGATATTTAAAAGGTACTATTTATCAATCTCTGATTTATCCAAAAACCTCTGATTTTAATTTAATTTCATATTCAGATGCAGACTTTGGAAGCTGTAGATTAGATAGGAAGAGTACTTCAGGAACATGTCACTTTTTAGGAAAGTCTTTAGTATCATGGTCTAGTAAGAAACAACACTCAGTTGCCCTGTCAACAGCCGAGGCAGAATATGTGTCTGCAGGTAGTTGCTGTGCACAGGTGTTGTGGATGAAAAACACTCTTATGGACTTTGGATTAAATTTCAATAATACACCTATTTTATGTGATAATACTAGTGCAATTAATATTTCAAAAAATCCTATTAGTCATTCTAGAACTAAGCACATTGATATAAGACATCACTTTTTAAGAGATCATGTGTTAAAAAAGGATATATTTTTAGAATTTGTAAATACAGAAAATCAATTAGCAGATATTTTTACTAAACCACTTCCCACGGCAAGGTTTGAATTTATTAAGGGGGAGTTAGGTTTATTTAATTTTAAATAGTTTCTTTTTAATCTTATTCTGTTTTCGAATTCTACTTAATTTCTGTTTCTCGCTATAAGTTATTTTATTTTGTTTTAAATAAAAGTAATGATTAGTGATTACACGGGAATCAAGGCTGTCAGAACCGTTTCACCTTCTAACCTGTTTTCACCTTTTTCGGAAACCCTTTCGAAAACCTAAAACCGCACATCTGCTCCAAAACCCTTTTCTGAATCTTCAAACCCTAAACTTACGAACCTTCAGAAATCGTTGTTGAAATGGCAAAGACTAAGCGTCCAGATGAAGCCGAGAGCAGTGCTGCAAAGAAATCTAAAGTAGTTGGTCGGAAGATACTACAAGGTAAAGTCATCGATTTAGAATGGCTGTTTGAAACTAATTTGCTGTTGAAGCAAGCGCTATCGTTTCAAAGCCTTGAGCAAGCTTTTAATAGTGAAAACTCTGAGTTTCTATATGAGGCAGAAATGAGACATTTCTTTAGAACTGTTCAGTTTAGCCTTGGAGATACGGAGGATAGTTTATTGGCTCAAATAGAGGATAAGGACTTTTCCATATCATCTGTAGAGATAAGTCAAATTCTTAACTGCCCTCATGAAGGAGTTTTTCATTTTGATTTACGGAATATTGGAGATTCTGTACATAAGTCTGAAGACATTATGTCTTTTCTGTTTGGAACCAAAGTGATAAAGAAGATGTTTATTAAAGATTTGGAGCCTGATCAGAAAATCTTAGTAAAGTTTGTTCAGACTGGTTTAGCACCAAGGATGGCTGAGATGGAGAAAATTCTGTACCCTGACATGTATATAATGTATCTTTTGATGAGTGATATTAAGTTTAATTTTCCTCGATTTATGATAAGATATCTGAGATACTGTTGTCAGAGTGAAGCAAGAATGACCTTTTTCCCTTATGGAAGGTTCATTTCTTTGTTGTTGTTTAAAAGAGGAATGATCAGATTGGTCGATGCTGGGGTGAAATGTCACCACAGTAATGTTTTTAATGCTGGAACTTTGAGGAAAGTGGGATATTTCTGGAGCACAATTAAAGGAAAACTCTTACCTGTTGGAGCTGAGGAAGACTCGGAGAGTGCTCAGGCTCAACCTGCTAAGTCCAAAGAGGGACAAGCAGAATCAAGGGTTAGTACAGTGGCAAGGAGAATTCGCTTTGAGATGGAGGAAGTTGAGGAAGAGAGAAGTCAGGAAGGACTTCAATCTAGAAGGAAGAGGTTAATTGATGAAGAAATTATCTCTCCTGTCTTGAAATCTTCTGAACCTGTAATTTCTTATTCATTTGTGAGAGAAGCTGTTGTGGAGAGGACTGCACCGATAGAGGAACCAGTAGCTCAACCGGAAATTCAGCTAGAACCTCAAACTGCTGCTGTGGCTGTTGAAGAAGCAATTCCACAAGAACAACTTATGGAGGCAGTGCCTGGTGAAGAAGTGGCCCGACCTCAAGAAGTTCATGAAAATATTGTTCTTGATCATTCAGTAGAAGTCAGAGAGACTACTGTTCGTGATGAACACACTTCTGAAGTTAATACAGAGGTACTTCAGGAAGATTTTTCAGTGGAAGAGTTTCAGGCTTCAAAGAATAGTTCAGTGGATCAACCTTTTCAGGACAAAGAACAATCAGATGCAGATTCTTTACCCCTTGTCCTGCTTCGTCAATCTGATTCTGGACATAAGAATCAAGCACAGGGTGCCCCTGATTCGAGAAAAGAAGAAGTTGTTGAGTTATACAAGCGTATTTCTCAGTTAGAATCTGAGAATGTTAGTCTCAGAAGTTCTCTGAACTTGGAGCAGTTAAAGTTTCAGAAGCTGAAAGAATCTACTGTTTCAAGACAGGAAGTAGATTTGTTTAAGACTGATATGTTTCATGCTGTTGATCAGTTGAAATCAGAGATGGTAACGAAAGATGATTTGTCTGAGATGAAAATTTACATGGAGAATAAATTTGAATCTGTTGCAAATAGTGCTGTGAGTGGATCAGGTTCTTCACCTGATTTGATTCGAAGATTTCAAGCAATTACTGGAGCACTGAGCAATATGAGTGACAGATTACACGATCTTCAGTGTAATAGTGCCCCTTTGTCAGTTTTGCTGGATAATCAGAAATTTTTGGTAGATCAGTTGACATCTGGAGAGCAACCGATTAGGATTCTTTTGAATCAGTTATCAGAAAAGCTGGCTCTTTTTGTTGAAAAAGAAGAAAGAATGCATGAGTTTTTCAGAGTTAATTTGATTGAAGATATTCATATGACTCAAGAGAACAGAGATCTTATCATCAAGTTAGGAGATGTGATGATGAAGAGGCTTCGAGAACAGTTTACAGAGATCAAGACCGCAATTCAAAGGAGATAGACACCTTTTTCCCTGTCTTATCCCTAAACCTTGATTCCTCTGTATATCACTGTCGTAGCTTGTGAATGAAAATTCTTTTCTTATTTTTTTTTGTTTTGTTATTTATTGATTTATGATTAAGTTAGCCAGTATACAAAATTCACTTATTCATACACAGTTAATTATAGCATTTACTTATAGTTCAGTGCAATATTGAATGTGTTCAAATCCGTAATTTTTCATTCTTTTTGATATCACAAAAAGGGGGAGAATTTGGATAAACACAACATTTAAATTCATTCGTTTCCTATGAAGAAATTTGGATATATAGGAGCATTTGGATATATACGACATTTATCTTTTATCTATTTGAAAATTTATTTTTATGGGAGAGTTATGGGGGAGAAATTTTATAGTTAAATATTGTTTTAATCCTTTCAAAATTCTAAAATTTTATAAAACTTTTTTTTTCAATCAAGATTGCAATTAAATTAGTTCTATTATTTTATGGGTTTTGTGATCATCAAAAAGGGGGAGATTGTTGAGCAATGTATTGTTTTTAAACAAATCAAAATAATGTTTTTTAAAGGGGGAGATTATTTTAAATAATACTCTGTCTCTTTATGATGATTTTGATGCTCACAAATACCCTTAATTATTTACTAATTATTTCGTTAAGTATTTTGCAGGAATTTATTTTATATAACGAGATTTTATACTTCATTTATTTCGAGATCAATTTTAGCGTATTCTGGAATCACTGTAGCGCGAGATCAATTTTAGCGCGTACTGGAATCACTGTTCATACCCTACGTTGATGAACGTAACGTATGGATGAAAAGTTTACTTTTTATGTTATTTTGAAACGTATGGTTAATGAACCTTACGTTGTTGAAAAGTATGGAAGAAGAACATTACGTTTGGAAGGAACCTTACGTTTTCGTTGTTGAAAAGTATGGAAGAGAAACCGTACGTTAGTTTTCAGTGTTGAGTTTGTTTCTCAAAAGTATGGATCATCAACCTTACTTTTATAATCAACTGTACGTTCTTTGGAGAGTTGAAGCAAGACAAAGTATGGATGATCAACCCTACGTTTGAATGCTGAAGAGAAAGTATGTATGTTCAACCTTACGTTCTGAACCTTACGTTCTGAACCTTACGTTTGTGAACCCTACGTTTGGAGCCACGTCATCAACCCTACGTTTGGCGTCGGGATATTTTTGACAGACGATATTTCCTTTTGAATTAGTCAATCAAGCAAATTATTAGGCGGATTTCGAGCTGATTCTTAAATACGACTTTGACTGAATCAGAGACGGTTTACAACGGATTAATGATTGATTTAAACGGAGCTTTTTATGCCGATTCTTCAGGGGAGTTACAACGGCTCTGTTATTTCATTTAATATCGCGAATCTAAAGGAGATTTTCATGGATCTATTTATACGGAAGATTTTCTCATATTTGAATTTATATGTTCTATCTTGGAAACTTCGGATATATATATGCACAGGAAAGTGTGTGATACAGATTGATCTTTTGACGAGCAAGAAAACAGAGGCTGTGTGAAAGCGTTCTTTTCTGGTGATCGAGAAGAAGCGTAAGACCTTTATTACTGAAAGAAGATCTTGATAGCAGATTCACGTGTTCTACATCGACTACCTGTTGTGAATCTACTGCTGCTGAAGTTGTGAAGTTTCTGGTAATATCTATTGCAACTGGATCGACTCAGAACTGTTTTGATTACAGATCTTTATTTTCTGAAGACGACGATCTATCTACTGTCAATTGCATTCTGTTGCAATTGTGAAGAACAACTGGAGAAGTGTTTCTTTATCGAAACCCTTTTTTTTGAGTGATCAGCTTCTCGTTCTAAGCTGTGTGGGTTCGTGTTTGAACCAGGAAGGCTGTGTTTGCCTGAATCTTGTAAAGGTGTCAACTGCCTGTACTCAGTTGTGGACGGGTCTGTGGAAACGAGGACCAGATAGTGAAAATCGCCAAGCTCGTGGATTTGAGCGTTGGTGGAGTGGACTAGGGGCCTTCTGTTCCCCGAACCACTATACATCCGTGTGTTCATGCTTTTACTTTTTCCGCTGCATATTTAATCGTGCAAAAGCATAGTGAACAGAATTTGTCTAAATTGAAGAGATTGTAATAATTTGAAAAAGACACAATTCACCCCCCCTCTTGTGTATAATCCGTAGATTCAGATCCAACAGATAGTCATGGTTGAGGGATTAGAGGCTTAAAGGTAAACTTCATTCAATGTGATGAAGTGATGTATTAAAATTTATATATTTTGAATGACACAGATGAGGTTAAATCATATATATCATCACATAATAATAAATTAAAGTTAATATATCTAAAAATAAATGAAAATTGGATGATTATTGAGTATAAAAAGACATTTTTTTATGGTTTAATGATAAATTCATCACATATATATCTGCACCAGAAACACTAAAATGGTAGGCAGGGTGACCATATCTTAATGCAGTCACATGGTTTAGTTTTTATATTAATGGGTACACATTTTACACAAAAAATCTGGATAAAAAGAGTACCGTTCAAAATAGTAGTGTAATAGTCATCACTGAAGCACTACATTCTTCAAGTAAAAAACATAAAAACCCAATTTCTACACCAACAACATATTTTTGAGTTCTTGAATACATATGGTAAATTGATTATACTAAATTTTAATTCATATTGTTTAGTGTAATTGGGTTTCTAGTAACAATGGAATGAAACATAATGAATATAGGTTTAAACTAGTTGATTTGAAAACATTTAGTTGCAATGATGAACCATTTATCACAGAAACACATGAAAAGAAAATAGTTTATTTCATTGATTAATCAAATGATCAGTCGTCCATAGTTTTCCAAGGTAAAATAATACATTTTGGTGATGAGTATGATGATTATGTTTTTGATTTATATGAGGATTCTTCATCTATTAAATGATTTGAAGATAACAATGAATATAATACAGACATAGTTCATGTATTATTAATTGATCATGATAAAGGGATATGGGAAGAAACTAAATTACCATCCTAATACATATGGTAAATATTTACATTATATTTATTTTTTGAAATTTACATGTGTAAAAAATGTATTTTTAAATAACTATTGGATGTTTAATTATAAATATTTGATTATTTATATGTTTTTTTTGTTTTAAATTTTATGATTAATGGCTACAGTTGAAAATGTTTTCATTAAAATACTCAATATACATTATTATATTTTTTTTAAATTTACACATATGAAAATAATTTTTAAAAATTTTATATTTAGATTTATAAATGTTTTTATTATTATAAAAGTAATTTTTATATTTAGTAGTCAACCTTGAATATTTATTTGTTAAAAAACTTAACATTATTATATTTTTTTAAAACATACACATGCGTGCCACTTTTTTTAATTACATATTTTTGTTTTCTTATTTTTTAATTATTTAGTTTACCAATAATATGTAGGTACATGAGAATTTCATTACACTTGTCTGTTTCAATGATAGATATAGATACAGAGACATAAAAATATGTACCATGGTATATTTATTTTTTCATATTATTAAATATTCAATAATATAATTATTTAATTAAAGAAAACTTTTAATTTAAAAATAATAATTATAGTACTACTGATGAAACTTTAGTGGAGGAGTCTTCAAATTTTAATATATGAAAATTGACTTATCAAGTTGGTCAATGTGTCATTACACGTTTACCAAAACTGTCACTTTGTCGTAGCGATGAGCGGTTGTATATTAGTTTTTATGAAAATAATAACGCAACTGGCCCAAATGCAACATAGTTTATCGTATATATCTCTATGTAGAGTCATTGAAGGATTAGTATTTTGTATCCTGATTGGATGTTCGTTGATAATACGGTGATAAATCATCTTTGGGAGACTATAATGGTAAAATATTTCAATTGATTTATTTTATCTCAGTTTTCAAATTATATTTATTTGAAATAACTCATATTTAATTTATTAAATTATATATAACATTTAATTTTGATGAAATGAAATCCATTAAGAAAAATGTCTTTTTTTAGTGGTAGTTTGATGGAGATATTTCAAAACAAAATTGAATTTTTTTAGGAAATAGACAAAATTTAAACCCATACGTTAACTATCAATTTTTAGATGAATATACGTGGAAAAAATTTGTTTCAATTAGAGACGATGAATCATTTCTCATATAATAAATATTTTATATTATAAAATTTATTACATATTTACCTATTAATTCATTAGTTAATTTTTATATAATAGTTCTATATGAAATCTCATCAAGAGATCTATTCGCAAAATGTATACCTACATACTTTATCATGTGGAGGGTATAATTTCTTGGAGAAAAAAATGATTTAAGATAAGTTTGATGAATTAAGATCTAATACTACAAGTGGTTCAGATGAGGTGTAGTTTGGCTCTCCATCTCCTCCCACCTGCCATGAAAAATGGAAAAGAGAAAGAATAAAAAAAAATAAAAAGTATCTGACAGAGTAATAAAAATAAGTAGCTAAAATAATTTTAAGTAAATATTTTTTTATTTTTCATAATTATTTGTATTTTATAGATTAAATAAACTAATATACCATTTTCATTTTTCATTTCAGGATAACCTTTAGGAGAAATCATCTTAGAAAAATTTTATCCTCGAGGGTTGGATTGACATCTTGGCCACTGCATTAAGAAATCCAGAACACCCCGACCGCATAAGAGGATATAAGGAAGGTGTTAGTATTCAGAATGTTTTTAGTCATTAAAGTAAGAAATCAAGAAACCTAGAAATTGAATCCTTTAAATATGAGCTGAAAGATATGGAATAGTCCTTGGGAGATCATATTAAATCTGATGTGCAGGATATGTTAGAATAATCGACAAGGCAGTCACCATCTGCATAGACTTCTAAGCCTGTCCAGCCTTCCTAGTGAGCTGTGTAACCTGTACAGCCTGACCAACCACACTAGGCTGCCCAACCTGCCTACTCAGATTCTCCATCTCCTCACTTAGACCCTAACTTATACTGTGAGTTTTATATTGGATATCCTCTTGTAAGTATTGAAGCGTACAAAGTCACACATATTTTTGGTTATTATGTAAATTACCAGCCTAAGAAGATGGGTCAGGTCATAGTATCAGTACATGATATTATTGATCCTAATGATATACTACCATTTTCTATTGAGGAGGTTACCAGTTTTGGGGTGTAACGCCCCGAACCTAATTACCTAGAGTCGGTGCATTATTACATAACATTGGCATGATCACGAGAAAGATCAAGTCTCGAAAGACCGATTAGTTTAGTAGCCTTGTAATAACTAGATACATCCATAAATTTTACATTACATCATAAAAAAACATCTTGTCTTCATATCCCCTCATACTATCCCTGCAGGTCATTCATAAATTACTTCTTCATAATCCTAGGAAAAAATAAAACATTGAAAGGGGTGAGCTCAGATGCTCAGTAAGGATAACATTATAGCAGAAGCTTTCATAAATAAGCATAAACACTTAAGGAAATTTATAACTAAAACAAAAGCCTTTTAAACTTGAACTTCAGCATAAAATGGCAAAGGTAAAATGAAATAATTCCATTTACTTACTCACATGGATATTCTACTAGTCTAATGATCACATGCAATATCAATAACCACTTTCATAATGATGGAATGCATAATGCCAGACTATCATAACCACATAGCCAAGGCCTCGTGCCAAGACTACAAATAAGATTTTTCCAAGGCCTTGTGCCAAGACACTAGTTTGTCTCATGAGACCTACCGATGCATCGAGGAGCTATAGCGGGCTCCACCCGTCACTTATTAAGTCCAATGCATTCCTTATATTAATAGGTTTAAACATAAAATAAACATTCTTATTAAAACTATCACACGAAATGTCAATACTTTAACCACAAACCATGAATGGTAGAAAAATAGAACATCCACAGTCAAACATAACTCATTTGATACAATATGGAATATTTTATTGTATCACATTAACCTCAATCATGAATAATGAAGGATTTTGACATTGATGAAAATAATCATCAAAACTATTTGAGGGAAATATCCCCCTTTTCTTGAAATCATTTAAAAGTCACACTATTTGTCAAGAAGCCATTTAAAAATAGATTTTTTGAATCAAAGTGTCCCATACCACTTTGAAACTTTTAAAAGGAGTTTTAATTTTAAAACTTTAATGTTCATATAAATAAATCCTTAAAACCATTTTTAAAACATGGACATTAATGAGCAAGATATATAAGAATAAGTCTTTAAAACATTTTAAAATGGTATTTTGGTTAGAGATTCTAACCAAAAGAGAGACACTTGAATACAAATATTTGAGGTAATAAAAAATTTGTAATATCATGAGAATAAAGGGATTCATGATATACTATGTCAAAGTACATTATATACACCACATAAAAGTGATTTGGTGTATATCAACAAAGAAGCCTCAGTTGAATGTAAATTGAGATGAAATCTATCATAAAGGCCATATCCTTAGGTTAAGGATAAATCAACGACATAATTATGTGTGAAAAAAATATAAATACACTAAATATGATTGAATATTCAGTGTAAAACAATCAAAGGATATTCACACATATTCTTGTAGAAACAACACCAACGAATTGGATGTTTAACTCAACAAATGGTGAAAGAGTTAAAATTACTCTTATCAAATTGATATTAATGACTTGAGAATTATCAATGGAGTAATTATGTGTATAAAACGTATATCCACAGGAAGGGGAGTGGAAATTATGACATAATCAAATGAATAGTGATTCCACACATAATCTTGGAGTAACATAATCAATGAAATATGCGTAAAGTCGAATGAGTGGAAATTGAAATCTCAAATTCCTTTATCGATTTGGTAACTTACGAAACAAACAACCATGAAATAAGGATCATACCATGACTATGTAAATACCCATAAATTAAAGTATATTACACAATGAATACAATCATGGGCAGTACACATACACCACATGTAATAATTAAGTGGTGAACAATGGAATTCTCACGAAATTAAGAGCGAGATAAGAAACTCCTTACCACGTTAATCAAATGATTCGTATGGCCAAAAGTTAATAACCACCAAATGATTTACATAATAACATGAATATAAAGATAATAATGATAATATATATCAAATGGTAGTACACAATACACCACTTTCAATAATTTAGTGGCGAACAATGGAAATCTCACGGAATTGAAAGTGAGATAAGAAAATCCCTAACTTGTACTTTTTCCTTGGTCGATGGTAGGTTTACCTCCTGTATAATGGTGAAATAATTTTTATTTAATAATAAAAGAATCATTTACTTTAATATGATATCATATATGATCTTTTAACATTGATTTGTTAATAATATCTTAGAATTATCGTTATTTCGGGTGTTAACGGGTTCATTTTACTTTATATTATTTGTTATGTGAGCAATATTCTTTATTAATGGGATGTATATTATTCATATCCAGAATGATATCAAGTCCTTAGATACTATTTTTAAATCATCAAATTATAATTATACTTGAATGGATATGATGGACAGTGAATCTCATCGCGTTCGTGGAGACGGTAGTCCGTACATACGCACGAGCGACAATATCATTCTTTTGATATTAAAATAATATATAATTGGATTTTCTATCATATATACAGAATAATTATCATGTTATATTTATTATTTACATGAGTTACACATCATTATTATACCCATCCAAATAATAATATATTGAATAACAATTACACCACGACGTGGAGACGGTAAGCCGTACGTACGCACGTATGGTGACATGTTATTCAAAGGACGGATAGAATACTGAATATGGTTGTACCATATTTATAATAACATCACAGTATATATATGATACTGGAGTTATTATTTTATAATGGTAATAACAAAGAAATAGGAAGTGGAAGAAGAAAGGAACTTAAAAAGGGGTGGTGAAAACATTACCTCTTCTTCGGGTTCTTCCTTTTGATTTGATCAAAAGGGCTCCTTAGGTTGTCTTTCTGATCAAAATAAGGCCTCTAGGTTGTATTGAGGTAATTTGGGAGAGTATTTGTGCAGAGTTTGGCCGAATCAAAAGGCTTTGAAGGTGTGAAGAAATGAGAAGGAGGAGTGCCTTTTTATAAGAGGGGTGAGGGGCACCTTTGGAAAAGCTAGAAATATTAATTTATAATAAATTCATATTCAGTTTCTAATGTCTCCAAAGTTGACTATTCAAAGGTTAAGGTGGGTATAGGTTGAAAACCACTCAACCAATAGAATTTAGATAGGTTTGGGTACTTATATTAACCTTATCTTTAAGTATTAACTCTAAGTTAATTAGTTTCACTTTTACAATGTCTCTTTGTATTTTTATATATATGGTTAATAAACTTACTATATACATCCAAGAGACCCCCAAGTGGTCCATTAATGATGAACCTATCATGATATAAGTCTCTTGGCCGAACCTTAGATTTTTAAGAATTTAATATCAATTAATAATATAATATTTGTTTTAAGAACTCTTTTATGTCAATTTTGACACTATTCAATAGTTGATTTTTGTGAAACTCATAACAGATTGATTACTTCGAAAAAATTAAATTAAATAAATCCTAAAATATCATATTATCCTATAAAATTAGTTTAATTCATTAAAAGTTTCATATTATATTTATTTGGGTATTTATAATATCAATTATTTTAATTTTTCACTATTATAGTAATTACTGCATCATCATTGTGTCATAAATAAAATAAATTATTTAATGTCTAAAAATTATAAATAAAATATAATTATGTAGGAAATCGTTTTATCTTTCTGATGAATATTTATAATCTAAACTCCAACATATATAACCCTATGTAAAAATTGTTTTTCTAAAAGATATATGCTTGTGTCATTTTTGTATTCATTTTAACTTAATTAAAATAAAGTGTCATTATCACTTACAAGTGGATCCATGGAGTCCCAAAATCGACCCAAATATGCCCATGGTCGACCATGTATCAACCAATAGGGTTAAGACATGTTTTAGGGTAATTTAGTATTATTATAATATTATTTTTTAACCCTTATTTACCGGATTTACCCTTAACCATGGTAAATAAAATATTTACCGCAGTAATTATTCAAAATGTCTAAAAATAAAAGTTACCTATTTACACAATTTGAACATCCTGATTCTAAATATGGAATCCATTTTCCTAAATTCAAAACACATAAGTGGCAGAAATTAATTTAAAATTAATTCCCGCTGTCAAAACAAAAAGCGTGTTTTTAAGAGATAATAACTATCAAAAGATTGACACTTGTTTATGTTCGGTTTAATTGTAAAATTATGTCCAATGACCAAAATTATATTAAATGGTAAAAATATATTCTAAATATACTTTAAAACTACTAAAATTCATAATTTATCACTATTAAATATTTTGATTAAAAAAGTTGTTTTTAATTAAAATTTAGTAATTTTCACTATTCATCAAAATATGAAAGTTATCCGAAAAGTACCAAAATTTCACCTTAGAATAAATTAGATATTTTGAATCCAAAAATGAAGTCCATTTTGAAATATAAAATATATATAATTTTAAAAAGTAGGTATTACTATTCATAACGGCTAGTTTGATCGGTTGTGGTGTGTGTTAAAACTCGAAGTTGCGTACAACACACGCTACTGTTTTATTCAAAGGAAAGCATACCGTGGAAGCTTGGGATGTTTCATTTTAAATTTTTTTGATGTCTCCATTTAGTCAAAAATTTTAAAATATTGTATTTAAAAAGTTTTCACTATTAAAAGTTGATAAAAGTGCAATACTGAAAATGAATCTGTTCTTGCATTATGACTAAGAAACTCATAATATGGATTCTAAAATTATAAGGATTATATAAAGTTTAAAATTTAGTTAATACTATTCATGACCTCTTTTAATGGCTTTTTTTAAGTCAAGGTGTGATTGAACTCGGTGTTGCGTGTAGTGCAAGTTATTGAATTATTTTGAAGAAATATCACACTATGAAATCTTGGGGTGTTACATTCTCCCCTCCTTCAATAAATTGCGTCCTCGCAATTTGAAATTGTTCTTCGAAAATAAAATGTTGAAAATAGAAAATATATTTATGGGAAAACCCACATCGGAAATTGGGTTACTAAAATTTATTCTTAATATGAGGAAAAGAGAAATGAAAGGGTCACCATCGAATTATGATCTCTATTAGGAGAACATTGGTGGTAATTATAGACATATAATTGGAGGAAAAACGTAAATATTTATAGGTAGTGATTGAGGTCATCAATCACAAACAAGTATAAAATTTAGGTCCTTAAACTCATCAATCTATGATGATTTGAAATACCATCGGTCCAACAAAACATAGGGTATTGGGATAACACATTTTTGATGTTTCAAAATATCTTAGTTGAAATCCCACATCGAAAAATGAATTAATGAGGCCTCTATTTAAAATAAAGAATGGAAAGTATGAAGATTACCGAAAATAACACATACTAGGGTTCCATGTAGGAAAATATGGATATGGAAGAGAAATCTAACCATCAATTATCTGATGGAGAGTGGTAGAGAACATGGCTATGAAAAGGTCAACAATCCCAAAGCCATAAATTAGTGATGATTTAAGGTACCATCTAGGACAACATTTTTTTTAAAGTTACATTACATAAGGAAGAGGAATTCATTTATGATATTGACTAAGAACATTATGAGATATACTTACATTTTAAGTATATTTTCATTCTTTAATAAATTTCCACCACTAACTAATTTTTTTTAAACGATAAGTATTCAAGAAGACTTGGTCACACTGGAAGAGATAGAATAAACTTCTATAGAATCACATGATCCATGCAGGATAAACCATATATTTACATTGTATTTGAAGATTAATCAAAACCAAAATGGTTAGTGAATTATCTAATGATCCCCCAAAAGGATATTCATTGAGATAAATATGTACTAATCTTAATTACTAAAATTAAACCAACAATACCCCAAAGTTAAATAGATACCATTCAATAACCAGTTGTCCTTAAAATCCTTTAATATAATCCAAACTAATATTGAAACCCAAAACATAGAAGAATTTGATTATGTAGTCTCCCATGTTACATTGTATCTCCAAATTACATCAAATACTCTTAAAGTCACATACTTAAAAGTAATTAACATCATCACATATTCTCTGTTATAGGTTAATCATTTCCATAAATAACCCAAATCACTATAAATCAACAATAAAAACGTAGATAAAAATCCACCATTACTCTACAAATGAAACCTCATTGTATTCTATTTTCCTTGGGCATATAGTGTTCCTAACAAAACGAACATCTTCCAAAATAACCTTTATCAATTAATCACCAAATCATTTTCCTATACCAATGGTATTCATTTGATAAGACATAAGAACCCAAATCATCTTATTATTGATCAATAAAATCATTTAACAAAAAAAAAGTCACACTAACCAGGGACTTCACGTAGTCAAGTGGTAGGCGATAAATCCCAATCACACTTTGGTTGTGGGTTCGATTCCCACAGCTTTGTCCGACGCGACGAGTTGTCACACGGTCTACGTGTTGTCCTTTTTCAAAAACTATATTTTATAATATTACCAAAATGAGATAAATTCCTCAAAATAACATAATTTAACCACAAATGTTATATCATACTTTGCATTTTCATCCCAAATTATAATAACTTATCATTTTCTCAAACCCCAATGATCATATAAAACCAAATGGTTATTTATACCTATATCCACAAGAGAAGAGACAATTATTCCTCAAATATCATTCTCACATGGAAAACAGCGGGGTTACAAATACAAGAGAAAATTATTCCAAAGGAAACCCATCAACAAGGAGTGCTAATACTTTTTAAATTTATCTCCAACCATTTATTTCCACATAGCTTCTTCTTTGACCAAGAAAATATTCTATAGAATAGGACATTCATTCGGGTAATGGCCAGGTCCCCTACATTTACGGCAAATGACTGTAAATGGACTCTTGGGACCATTTTTATCTTATTCCATAGTACTCTTCATTTTTCTTCGGCAATTCTTCACTTTATGTCCTTCCTTCCCGCACGTAAAACATTTCGTTGTCCCATTGAGACACTTTCCTCGGTGTCTCTTTCCACATTTCCTGCATGATGAAAATTGAGGTTTCTTTTCTCCATGGTCTCCATTGCTGGAGATCTTATTATTTATCACCTTTCTCTTCCTTGTTGAGTCTGGGAGTTGGTTAATATATATGTTGTTGATCATATTTTTGGAAAACTGATTTGGCATAAAGACGATATCTTTTAAGCCTATCAACATTCCATTTTGTTGCTCATTTCCACCACCGTTCCCACCTTGTACATCATTCTCAAAGTCACTATGACTTCCTTGGAATCCAGCCATTGACTAAAACCAGAAAGCATTGTGTGAGTAATAGTAGTCATAAAATCATTTAGAGATTAAAATGTCACCATATTCTCAATTTGAAACATATTAGGATTAACCAAGGTCATTTACTCTCATCTTATGTATATATTACTTAAATCAGTTTGTAAAGAAAATGTAAATTATCCTAAGCATATCCCCCGGGAGTGTCGTAACCAAGAGTGCAGCAAGGCCCGTTGTCATGCACCAGTTCCCGTTCGAGTCTAGCTCAAAGCGGTGTTTTCGAGTTTTACCCCTAGGTACATCTGTGCCAGAGCCGCCTCTACCTGCTCGTATCCAGACAGGGATGTATTTCTCGGAAAACTCACAAAATCTCCACAATACCAAAATTCTAGGAAGTTCTTTTATACTAATCCTCAAAGTTCATCTTAGGTCTACGTGCTCTAATCAGAGTTTATCTAAATCTAGCTACTAAGGTTTGTACTAAAATTCCTCTGATACCAACTGTAACGCTCCGACCCTAATTACCTAGAGTCGGTGCATTATTACATAACATTGGCATGATCACGAGAAAGATCAAGTCTCGAAAGACCGATTAGTTTAATAGCCTTGGAATAACTAGATACATTCATAAATTTTACATTACATCATAAAAAAAACATCTTGTCTTCATATCCCCTCATACTATCCCTGCAGGTCATTCATAAATTACTTCTTCATAATCCTGGGAAAAAATAAAACATTGAAAGGGGTGAGCTCAGATGCTCAGTAAGGATAACATTATAGCAGAAGCTTTCATAAATAAGCATAAACACTTAAGGCAATTTATAACTAAAACAAAAGCCTTTTAAACTTGAACTTCAGCATAAAATGGCAAAGGTAAAATGAAATAATTCCATTTACTTACTCACATGGATATGCTACTAGTCGAATGATCACATGAAATATCAATAACCACTTTCATAATGATGGAATGCATAATGCCAGACTATCATAACCACATAGCCAAGGCCTCGTGCCAAGACTACAAATAAAATTTTGCCAAGGCCTTGTGCCAAGACACTAGTTTGTCTCATGAGACCTACCGATGCATCGAGGAGCTATAGCGGGCTCCACCCGTCACTTATTAAGTCCAATGTATTCCTTATATGAATAGGTTTAAACATAAAATAAAAATTCGTATTAAAACTAGCACATGAAATGTCAATACTTTAACCACAAACCATGAATGGTATAAAAATAGAACATCCACAGTCAAACATAACTCATTTGATACAATATGGAAGATTGTATTGTATCACATTAACCTCAATCATGAATAATGAAGGATGTTGACATAGATGAAAATAATCATCAAAACTATTTGAGGGAAATATCCCCCTTTTCTTGAAATCATTTAAAAGTCACACTATTTGTCAAGAAGCCATTTAAAAATAGATTTTTTGAATCAAAGTGTCCCATACCACTTTGAAACTTTTAAAAGGAGTTTTAATTTTAAAACTTTAATGTCCATATAAATAAATCCTTAAAACCATTTTTAAAACATGGACATTAATGAGCAAGATATAGAAGAATAAGTCTTTAAAACATTTTAAAATGGTATTTTGGTTAGAGATTCTAACCAAAAGAGAGACACTTGAATACAAATATTTGAGGTAATAAAAAATTTGTAATATCATGAGAATAAAGGGATTCATGATATACTTTGTCAAAGTACATTATATACACCACATAAAAGTGATTTGGTGTATATGAACAAAGAAGTCTCAGTTGAATGTAAAATGAGATGAAATATCTCATAAAGGCCGTATCCTTAGGTTAAGGATAAATCAACGACATAATTATGTGTGAAAAAATATAAATACACTAAATATGACTGAATATTCAGTGTAAAACAATCAAAGGATATTCACACATATTCTTGTAGAAACAACACCAACGAATTGGATGTTTAACTCAACAAATGGTGAAAGAGTTAAAATTACTCTTATCAAATTCATATTAATGACTTGAGAATTATCAATGGAGTGATTATGTGTATCAAAAGTATATCCACAGGAAGGGGAGTGGAAATTATGACATAATCAAATGAATAGTGATTCCACACATAATCTTGGAGTAACATAATCAATGAAATATGCGTAAAGCCGAATGAGTGGAAATTGAAATCTCAAATTCCCTTATCGATTTGGTAACTTACGAAACAAACAACCATGAAATAAGGATCATACCATGACTATGTAAATACCCATAAATTAAAGTATATTACACAATGAATACAATCATGGGCAGTACACATACACCACATGTAATAATTAAGTGGTGAACAATGGAATTCTCACAAAATTAAGAGCGAGATAAGAAACTCCTTACCACGTTAATCAACTGAGTCGTATGGCCAAAAGTTAATAACCACCAAATGATTTAAAGAATAACATGAATATAAAGATAATCATTATAATATATATCAAATGGCAGTACACAATACACCACTTTCAATAATTTAGTGGCGAACAATGGAAATCTCACGGAATTGAAAGTGAGATAAGAAAATCCCTTACTTGTACTTTTTCCTTGGTAGATGGTAGGTTTACCTCCTGTATAATGGTGAAATAATTGTTATTGAATAATACAAGAATCATTTACTTTAATATGATATCATATATGATCTTTTAACATTGATATGTTAATAATATCTTAGAATTATCGTTATTTCGGGTGTTAACGGGTTCATTTTACTTTATATTCTTTGTTATGTGAGCCATATTTGTTATTAATGGGATGTATATTATTCATATCCAGAATGATATCAAGTCCTTAGATACTATTTTTAAATCATCAAATTATAATTATGCTTGAATGGATATGATGGACAATGAATCTCATCGCGTTCGTGGAGACGGTAGTCCGTACATACGCACGAGCGACAATATCATTATTTTGATATTAAAATAATATATAATTGGATTTTATATCATATATACAGAATCATTATCATGTTATATTTATTATTTACATGAGTTACACATCATTATTATACCCATCCAAATAATAATATATTGAATAACAATTACACCACGACGTGGAGACGGTAAGCCATACGTACGCACGTATGGTGACATGTTATTCAAAGGATGGATAGAATACTGAATATGGTTGTACCATATTTATAATAAAATCACAGTATATATATGATACTGGAGTTATTATTTTATAATGGCAATAACAAAGAAAGAGGAAGTGGAAGAAGAAAGGAACTTAAAAAGGGGTGGTGAAAACATTACCTCTTCTTCGGGTTCTTCCTTTTTATTTGATCAAAAGGGATCCTTAGGTTGGCTTTATGATCAAACTAAGGCCTCTAGGTTGTAGTGAGGGAAGTTGGGAGAGTATTTGGGCAGAGTTTGGCCGAACCAAAAGGCTTTGAGGGTGTGAAGAAATGAGAAGGAGGAGTGCCTTTTTATAAGAGGGGTGAGGGGAACCTTTGGAAAAGCTAGAAATATTAATTTATAATAAATTCATATTCAGTTTCTAATGTCTCCAAAGTTTAATATTCAAATTTTAAGGTGGGTATAGGTCTAAAACCACTCAACCAATAGAATTTAGACAGGTTTGGGTACTTATATTAACCTTATCTGTAAGTATTAACTCTAAGTTAATTAGTTTCACTTTTACAATGTCTCTTTGTATTTTTATATATATGGTTAATAAACATACTATATACATCCAAGAGACCCCCAAGTGGTCCATTAATGATGAACCTATCATGATATAAGTCTCTTGGATGAACCTTAGATTTTTAGGAATTTAATATCAATTAATAATATAATATTTGTTTTAAGAACTCTTTTATGTCAATTTTGAAACTATTCAATAGTTGATTTTTGTGAAACTCATAACAGATTGATTACTTCGAACAAAGTCAATTAAATAAATCCTAAAATATCATATTATCCTAGAAAATTAGTTTAATTCATTAAAAGTTTCATATTATATTTATTTGGGTATTTATAATATCAATTCTTTTAATTTTTCACTATTATAGTAATTACTGCATCATCATTGTGTCATAAATAAATAAATTATTTAATGTCTAAAAATTATAAATAAACTATCATTATGTAGGAAATCTTTTTATCTTTCTAATGAATATTTATAATCGAATATCCAACATATATAACCCTATGTAAATTTTTTTTTTCTAAAAGATATATGCTTGTGTCATTTTTGTATTCATTTTAACTTAATTAAAATAAAGTGTCATTATCACTTACAAGTGGATCCATGGGGTCCCAAAATCGACACAAAGATGACCATGGTCGACCATGTATCAACCAATAGGGTTAAGACACGTTTTAGGGTAATTTAGTATTATTATAATATTATTTTTTAACCCTTATTTACCGGATTTACCCTTAACCATGGTAAATAAAATATTTACCGCAGTAATTATTCAAAATGTATAAAAATAAAAGTTACCTATTTACACAATTTGAACATCCTGATTCCAAATATGGAATCCATTTTCCTAAATTCAAAACACAGAAGTGGCAGAAATTAATTTAAAATTAATTCCCGCTGTCAAAACAAAAAGCGTGTTTTTAAGAGATAATAACTATCAAAAGATTGACACTTGTTTATGTTCGGTTTAATTGTAAAATTATGTCCAATGACCAACATTATATTAAATGGTAAAAATATATACTAAATATACTTTAAAACTACTAAAATTCATAATTTATCACTATTAATTATTTTGATTAAAAAAGTTGTTTTTAATTAAAATTTAGTAATTTTCACTATTCATCAAAATATGAAAGTTATCCGAAAAGTACCAAAATTTCACCTTAGGATAAATTAGATATTCCGAATCCAAAAATGAAGTCCATTTTAAAATATAAAATATATATAATTTTAAAAAGTAGGTATTACTATTCATAACGGCTAGTTAGATCGGTTGTGGTGTGTGTTAAAACTCGAAGTTGCGTACAACACACACTACTATTTTATTCAAAGGAAAGCATACCGTGGAAGTTTGGGATGTTTCATTTTAAATTTTTTTGATGTCTCCATTTAGTCAAAAAATTTAAAATATTGTATTTAAAAAGTTTTCACTATTAAAAGTTGATAAAAGTGCAATACTGAAAATGAATCTGTTCTTGCATTATGACTAAGAAACACATAATATGGATTCTAAAATTATAAGGATTATATAAAGTTTAAAATTTAGTTAATACTATTCATGACCTCTTTTAATGGCTTTTTTTTGTAAGTCAAGGTGTGATTGGACTCGGTGTTGCGTGTAGTGCAAGTTATTGAATTATTTTGAAGAAATAACACACTATGAAATCTTGGGGTGTTACATTCTCCCCTCCTTCAATAAATTGCGTCCTCGCAATTTGAAATTGTTCTTTGAAAATAAAAGGTTGAAAATAGAAAATATATTTGTGGGAAAACCCATATCGGAAATTGGGTTACTATAATTTAGTCTTAATATGAGGAAAAGAGAAATGAAAGGGTCACCATCGAATTATGAACTCGATTAGGAGAACATTGGTGGTAATTAGAGACATATAATTGGAGGAAAAACGTAAATATTTATAGGTAGTGATTGAGGTCATGAATCACAAACAAGTATAAAATTGAGGTCCTTAAACTCATCAATCTATGATGATTTGAAATACCATCGGTCCAACAAAACATAGGGTATTGGGATAACACATTTTTGATGTTTCAAAATATCTTAGTTGAAATCCCACATCGAAAAATGAATTAATGAGGCCTCTATTTAAAATAAAGAGTGGAAACTATGAAGATTACCGAAAATAACACATACTAGGGTTCCATGTAGGAAAATATGGATATGGAAGAGAAATCTAACCATCAATTATCTGATGGAGAGTGGTAGAGAAAATGGCTATGAAAAGGCCAACAATCCCAAAGCCATAAATTAGTGATGATTTAAGGTACAATCTAGGATAACATTTTTTTTAAAGTTACATTTCATAAGGAAGAGGAATTCATTTATGATATTGACTAAGAACATTATGAGATATACTTACATTTTAAGTATATTTTCATTCTTTAATAAATTTCCACCACTAACTCAATTTTTTTTAAACGATAAGTATTCAAGAAGACTTGGTCACACTGGAAGAGCTAGAATAAACTTCTATAGAATCACATGATCCATGCAGGATAAACCATATATTTACATTGTCTTTGAAGATTAATCAAAACCAAAATGGTTAGTGAATGATCTAATGATCCCCCAAAAGGATATTCATTGAGATAAATATGTACTAATCTTAATTACTAAAATTAAACAAACAATACCCCAAAGTTAAATAGATACCATTCAATAACCAATTGTCCTTAAAATCCTTTAATATAATCCAAACTAATATTTAAACCCAAAACATAGAAGAATTTGATTATGTAGTCTCCCATGTTACATTGTATCTCCAAATGACATCAAATACTCTTAAAGTCACATACTTAAAAGTAATTAACATCATCACATATTCTCTGTTATAGGTTAATCATTTCCATAAATAACCCAAATCACTATAAATCAACAATAAAAACGTAGATAGAAATCCACCATTACTCTACAAATGAAACCTCATTGTATTCTATTTTCCTTGGGCATATAGTGTTCCTAACAAAACGAACATCTTCCAAAATAACATTTATCACTTAATCACCAAATCATTTTCCTATACCAAGGGTATTCATTTGATAAGACATAAGAACCCAAATCATCTTATTATTGATCAATAAAATCATTTAAAAAAAAAATAGTCACACTAACCAGGGACTTCATGTAGTCCAGTGGTAGGCGATAAATCCCAATCGCACTTTGGTTGGGGTTCGATTCCCACAGCTTTGTCCGACGCGACGGGTTGTCACACGGTCTACGTGTTGTCCTTTTTCAAAAACTATATTTTATAATATTACCAAAATGAGATAAATTCCTCAAAATAACATAATTTAAACACAAATGTTATATCATACTTTGCATTTTGATCCCAAATTATAATAACTTATCATTTTCTCAAACCCCAATGATCATATAAAACCAAATGGTTATTTATACCTATATCCACAAGAGAAGAGACAATTCTTCCTCAAATATCATTCTCACATGGAAAACAGCGGGGTTACAAATACAAGAGAAAATTATTCCAAAGTAAACCCATCAACAAGGAGTGCTAATACTTTTTAAATTTTTCTCCAACCATTTATTTCCACATAGCTTCTTCTTTGACCAAGAAAATATTCTATAGAATAGGACATTCATTCGGGTAATGGCCAGGTCCCCTACATTTATGGAAAATGACTGTAAATGGACTCTTGGGACCATTTTTATCTTCTTCCATAGTACTCTTCATTTTTCTTCGGCAATTCTTCACTTTATGTCCTTCCTTCCCGCACGTAAAACATTTCGTTGTCCCCTTGAGACACTTTCCTGGGTGTTTCTTTCCACATTTCCTGCATGATGAAAATTGAGGTTTCTTTTCTCCATGGTCTCCATTGCTGGAGATCTTATCATTTATCACCTTTCTCTTCCTTGTTGAGTCTGGGAGTTGGTTAATATATATGTTGTTGATCATATTTTTGGAAAACTGATTTGGCATAAAGACGATATCTTTTACGCCTATCAACATTCCATTTTTTTGCTCATTGCCACCACCGTTCCCACCTTGTATATCATTCTCATAGTCACTATGACTTCCTTGGAATCCAGCCATTGACTAAAACCAGAAAGCATTGTGTGAGTAATAGTAGTCGTAAAATCATTTAGAGATTAAAATGTCTCCATATTCTCAATTTGAAACATATTAGGATTAACCAAGGTCATTTACTCTCATATTATGTATATATTACTTAAATCGGTTTGTAAAGAAAATGTAAATTATCCTAATCATATCCCCCGGGAGTGTCGTAACCAAGAGTGCAGCAAGGCCCGTTGTCGTGCACCAGTTCCCGTTCGAGTCTAGCTCAAAGCGGTGTTTTCGGGTTTTACCCCTAGGTACATCTGTGCCAGAGCCGCCTCTACCTGCTTGTATCCAGACAGGGATGTATTGCTCGGAAAACTCACAAAATCTCCACAAAACCAAAATTCTAGGAAGTTCTTTTATACTAATCCTCAAATTTCATCTTAGGTCTACGTGCTCTAATCAAAGTTTATCTAAATCTAGCTACCAAGGTTTGTACTAAACTTCCTCTGATACCAACTGTAACGCCCCAACCCTAATTACCTAGAGTCGGTGCATTATTACATAACATTGGCATGATCACGAGAAAGATCAAG
Source organism: Viscum album (assembly GCA_963277665.1). NCBI lineage: Eukaryota > Viridiplantae > Streptophyta > Magnoliopsida > Santalales > Viscaceae > Viscum > Viscum album. The sequence goes on along the minus strand of OY728119.1, from coordinate 1,826,008,430 downwards.
TCTCGAAAGACCGATTAGTTTAATAGCCTTGGAATAACTAGATACATCCATAAATTTTACATTACATCATAAAAAAACATCCTGTCTTCATATCCCCTCATACTATCCCTGCAGGTCATTCATAAATTACTTCTTCATAATCCTGGGAAAAAATAAAACATTGAAAGGGGTGAGCTCAGATGCTCAGTAAGGATAACATTATAGCAGAATCTTTCATAAATAAGTATAAACACTTAAGGCAATTTATAACTAAAACAAAAGCCTTTTAAACTTGAACTTCAGCATAAAATGGAAAAGGTAAAATGAAATAATGCCATTTACTTACTCACATGGATATTCTACTAGTCTAATGATCACATGCAATATCAATAACCACTTTCATAATGATGGAATGCATAATGCCAGACTATCATAACCACATGGCCAAGGCCTCGTGCCAAGACTACAAATAAGATTTTTCCAAGGCCTTGTGCCAAGACACTAGTTTGTCTCATGAGACCTACCGATGCATCGTGGAGATATAGCGGGCTCCACCCGTCACTTATTAAGTCCAATGCATTCCTTATATGAATAGGTTTAAACATAAAATAAACATTCGTATTAAAACTAGCACACGAAATGTCAATACTTTAACCACAAACCATGAATGGTATAAAAATAGAACATCCACAGTCAAACATAACTCATTTGATAAAATATGGAAGATTGTATTGTATCACATTAACCTCAATCATGAATAATGAAGGATGTTGACATAGATGAAAATAATCATCAAAACTATTTGAGGGAAATATCCCCCTTTTCTTGAAATCATTTAAAAGTCACACTATTTGTCAAGAAGCCATTTAAAAATAGATTTTTTGAATCAAAGTGTCCCATACCACTTTGAAACTTTTAAAAGGAGTTTTAATTTTAAAACTTTAATGTCCATATAAATAAATCCTTAAAACCATTTTTAAAAGATGGACATTAGTGAGCAAGATATAGAAGAATAAGTCTTTAAAACATTTTAAAATGGTATTTTGGTTAGAGATTCTAACCAAAAGAGAGACACTTGAATACAAATATTTGAGGTAATAAAAAATTTGTAATATCATGAGAATAAAGGGATTCATGATATACTATGTCAAAGTACATTATATACACCACATAAAAGTGATTTGGTGTATATCAACAAAGAAGTCTCAATTGAATGTAAATTGAGATGAAATCTCTCATAAAGGCCGTATCCTTAGGTTAAGGATAAATCAACGACATAATTATGTGTGAAAAAAATATAAATACACTAAATATGATTGAATATTCAGTGTAAAACAATCAATGGATATTCACACATATTCTTGTAGAAACAACACCAACGAATTGGATGTTTAACTCAACAAATGGTGAAAGAGTTAAAATTACTCTTATCAAATTCATATTAATGACTTGAGAATTATCAATGGAGGGATTATGTGTATCAAAATTATATCCACAGGAAGGGGAGTGGAAATTATGACATAATCAAATGAATAGTGATTCCACACATAATCTTTGAGTAACATAATCAATGAAATATGCGTAAAGCCGAATGAGTGGAAATTGAAATCTCAAATTCCCTTATCGATTTGGTAACTTATGAAAAAAACAACCATGAAATAAGGATCATACCATGAATATGTAAATACCCATAAATTAAAGTATATTACACAATGAATACAATCATGGGCAGTACACATACACCACATGTAATAATTAAGTGGTGAACAATGGAATTCTCACGAAATTAAGAGCGAGATAAGAAACTCCTTACCACGTTAATCAACTGAGTCGTATGGCCAAAAGTTAATAACCACCAAATGATTTACAGAATAACATGAATATAAAGATAATCATGATAATATATATCAAATGGCAGTACACAATACACCACTTTCAATAATTTAGTGGCGAACAATGGAAATCTCACGGAATTGAAAGTGAGATAAGAAAATCCCTTACTTGTACTTTTTCCTTGGTCGATGGTAGGTTTACCTCCTTTATAATGGTGAAATAATTGTTATTTAATAATACAAGAATCATTTACTTTAATATGATATCATATATGATCTCTTAACATTGATTTGTTAATAATATCTTAGAATTATCGTTATTTCGGGTGTTAACGGGTTTATTTTACTTTATATTCTTTGTTATGTGATCCATATTCGTTATTAATGGGATGTATATTATTCATATCCAGAATTATATAAAGTCCTTAGATACTATTTTTAAATCATCAAATTATAATTATACTTGAATGGATATGATGGACAATGAATCTCATCGCGTTCGTGGAGACGGTAGTCCGTACATACGCACGAGCGACAATATCATTCTTTTGATATTAAAATAATATATAATTGGATTTTATATCATATATACAGAATAATTATCATGTTATATTTATTATTTACATGAGTTACACATCATTATTATACCCATCCAAATAATAATATATTGAATAACAATTACACCACGACGTGGAGACGGTAAGCCGTACGTACGCACGTATGGTGACATGTTATTCAAAGGATGGATAGAATACTGAATATGGTTGTACCATATTTATAATAACATCACAGTATATATATTATACTGGAGTTATTATTTTATAATGGTAATAACAAAGAAAGAGGAAGTGGAAGAAGAAAGGAACTTAAAAAGGGGTGGTGAAAACATTACCTCTTCTTCGGGTTCTTCCTTTTGATTTGATCAAAAGGGCTCCTTAGGTTGGCTTTCTGATCCAACTAAGGCCTATAGGTTGTAGTGAGGGAAGTTGGGAGAGTATTTGGGTAGAGTTTGGCCGAACCAAAAGGCTTTTAAGGTGTGAAGAAATGAGAAGTAGGAGTGCCTTTTTATAAGAGGGGTGAGGGGCACCTTTGGAAAAGCTAGAAATATTAATTTATAATAAATTCATATTCAGTTTCTAATGGCTCCAAAGTTGACTATTCAAAGGTTAAGGTTGGGATAGGTCGAAAACCACTCAACCAATATAATTTAGACATGTTTGGGTACTTATATTAACCTTATCTTTAAGTATTAACTCTAAGTTAATTAGTTTCACTTTTACAATGTCTCTTTGTATTTTTATATAATATGGTTAATAAACTTACTATATACATCCAATCGACCCCCAAGTGGTCCTTTAATTATGAACCTATCATGATATAAGTCTCTTGGCCGAACCTTAGATTTTTAGGAATTTAATATCAATTAATAATATAATATTTGTTTTAAGAACTCTTTTATGTCAATTTTGACACTATTCAATAGTTGATTTTTGTGAAACTCATAACAGATTGATTACTTCGAAAAAAGTCAATTAAATCAATCCTAAAATATCATATTATCCTAGAAAATTAGTTTAATTCATTAAAAGTTTCATATTATATTTATTTGGGTATTTATAATATCAATTCTTTTAAATTTTCACTATTATAGTAATTACTGCATCATCATTGTGTCATAAATAAAATAAATTATTTAATGTCTAAAAATTATAAATAAACTATAATTATGTAGTAAATCTTTTTATCTTTCTAATGAATATTTATAATCGAAAATCCAACATATATAACCCTATGTAAAAATTGTTTGTCTAAAAGATATATGCTTGTGTCATTTTTGTATTCATTTTAACTTAATTAAAATAAAGTGTCATTATCACTTACAAGTGGATCCATGGGGTCCCAAAATAGACCCAAAGATGCCCATGGTCGACCATGTATCAACAAATAGGGTTAATACACGTTTTAGGGTAATTTAGTATTATTATAATATTATTTTTTAACCCTTATTGACCGGATTTACCCTTAACCATGGTAAATAAAATATTTACCGCAGTAATTATTCAAAATGTCTAAAAATAAAAGTTACCTATTTAAAAAATTTGAACATCATGATTCCAAATATGGAATCCATTTTCCTAAATTCAAAACACAGAAGAGGCAGAAATTAATTTAAAATTAATTCCCGCTGTCAAAACAAAAAGCGTGTTTTTAAGAGATAATAACTATCAAAAGATTGACACTTGTTTATGTTCGGTTTAATTGTAAAATTATGTCCAATGACCAACATTATATTAAACGGTAAAAATATATTCTAAATTTACTTTAAAACTACTAAAATTCATAATTTATCACTATTAATTATTTTGATTAAAAAAGTTGTTTTTAATTAAAATTTAGTAATTTTCACTATTCATCAAAATATGAAAGTTATCCGAAAAGTACCAAAATTTCACCTTAGGCTAAATTAGATATTCCGAATCCAAAAATGAATTCCATTTTTAAATATAAAATATATATAATTTTAAAAAGTAGGTATTAATATTCATAACGGCTAGTTTGATCGGTTGTGGTGTGTGTTAAAACTCGAAGTTGCGTACAACACACGCTACTGTTTTATTCAAAGGAAAGCATACCATGGAAGCTTGGGATGTTTCATTTTAAATTTATTTGATGTCTCCATTTAGTCAAAAAGTTTAAAATATTGTATTTAAAAAGTTTTCACTATTAAAAGGTGATAAAAGTGCAATACTGAAAATGAATCTGTTCTTGCATTATGACTAAGAAACTCATAATATGGATTCTAAAATTATAAGGATTATATAAAGTTTAAAATTTAGTTAATACTATTCATGACCTCTTTTAATGGATTTTTTTGTAAGTCAAGGTGTGATTGAACTCGGTGTTGCGTGTAGTGCAAGTTATTGAATTATTTTGAAGAAATAACACACTGTGAAATCTTGGGGTGTTACATGGGGATTGTATGCATCACTTTTTACTATGGCCATCTAACCTTCATCATTATCTTTTATATGAGCTATGTGTTTTTTAAATATTAATTAAATATTATTGAAAATTACTTATAATTTTTTTTTATATTTAATTTATATAGGATTATCTAAAATAAAAATAAATGGCCCAAAGGAAGCATAAGGTTTAGTAACAAAGAACCATAGATAATTATGGTATTTTTGATGGGATAAAAATATTATATCAGGCTTCTTCTTACTTGGATAATTTTAATGACTTTTAGATGACGTCTAATACATGTGGAATAAAATATACATTGAGAATATTCAGCAAGGATATCATGGATCTGATTGTTTTTTAAGAGCTCAATGTGCCAGTGTTGCAGTTGTTTTCCATGTTAGTAAATTGATGTTTATTTTTTTATTTGTTTAATTATTGATGGTTTTAATTTACTTACTATATTACTTATTTAATTATGTATCTACACATGCTACTTATTCAAAATGAGACCACTATAATTTATGTCTTTATATATCTATAGTTCATTTCAACACCTATAAAATATTTAAAGGCTACTAATAGAGTTAAAAATATATGTGAGAGATTATCGAAGAAAGAGATTAGGTGTTGGTTTTCTCTGTTTTTTGATGGGTAAGAATACTAAGATGATTATGAACTAATATTCATTATAATTTCATTAGTTTGGAAATTTTATAATTATAGGGGGAATTGGATGTTTGGTCTATTCTTCTCAAGTGAATGTACATTATATTGGTTTTTCTTTTTATTAGGCAGTGTTCATAAACTATTTATAACATTGTTAGATAAAAAAGTTTTATTCTATTTTATAAGTTTATTATATTTAATTATTATTTTTTATACATGTTTTATTAGTTAATATATATGAAAATGCAGGTCATGGAATTTTTTTAACAAATATCACTTGTCAACAATGAACCCAAATGAAATTAAATATGCAGAAGTGACATTAATTTGTTTTTATATTAGATATTGTTCATATTTTTGATATATATATATATATTGGTTTTTATTATCATGTTAATGTTTTATAACCATAGTTTCATCATCAACAAGGAAGTGTGGAATGTGGTTATTATGTTCTCAGATTCATATATGAGATAATCACAACTAGGTTGGCGACTGAATTGGATAAGGTTAGTTATATTAATTATTTTATATTTTATGTCATAGTATTCTGTATTTTAGTATTATAAAATTTAATGTTAATATAGACATTAAATGATGCCGAGTCATATAAAAATGATGGAATTAACCATCTTTGAACTTTTTTTTGCAAACTATTTGTTATGTATGATTGAGATTCAAATTATCTAGTATATATCTTTAAATTCTAATGATTAATCTTACATTTTACAAATAAAAAGAGTTCAAAACCTAATTATTTGGTTATAATAGGTGTTTAAACATAATGATCTCAAAAGAGTGCTTCAAAAATTATTGTGAATGAATATTTTATAATTTATCAGGTATGTGTTTTGTAATTATATTTTTAAAAATAATCATGTAGATAATGATTTTTTGACTAAGTTGATAAATTATGTTTATTTTTATAGATTTTTATTTTGTGAGACCTTCTATTTGATTATTGTATATAGTGTTTTCTATTACAAGAATAATGATACTTTTGGGAATGTATTATTTCCATTTCTTGAAAACAATTATTGGATTTTGGTGTCATTTTTAAATAAAAATGACATCAAAATCATTTAAAATAATTATAATAGATCTCCGGTGTTAGTTTCTATTAGAAACCGATGTTGAAAATAAACCCAAGGTTATTTTCAATCTTAGTTTCTATAGGAAACTGATGAAAAAAATAAATAGGATTTTATTTTTTACATTGGTTTCCTATGGAAACCAATGTCGAAAACTTGACCAAAAAATGAAACGCTATTTTTTGGCATCATTTTTTTAAAAAAAATGCTGAAAACCTTATTTTTTATGTGTCCTTTGTAGATGTCAGTTAAAAAAAATGTTAAAATGATAAAAAACCGATATTAAAACCTATTTTTTCACTATTGTAACTTCAATGTTCTCTTACTAAGCATAAGGTAAAAAATATATTTATACATGGTTTCCAACAAAGTTTCAACTTGTATTTATCTAAATATCTAATTTGTAACTTTTTTATAGGAATTATGACTTCCATTAATTAAGGATGAATATGGAGATTATATTGAAGGGGTTTTCTCTTATTGGTACAAGGTAGGTGGTTCCTAATTTATTGTAAAATTATTTATATTTTTTGTATGTGATATTGCATGTGATTGGAATTTCATGCTTGGGATACCTAAGAAAGTATTAGGAGAGTTTATATTTGATTGATGAGGTAGGTTGAGATTATTAGAATTGGGATATATGTCATGTATGTGAGAGATCAGGTTTAGGGTCCCCATATAATGTTGTTTCCTTTTGATATAAGGGTTATTTATGTTTTTTAAACCTTAAATGGGTGTCTAAATATAATATAAATTACAAGCGACCTAGAGTAGTCTGATATGAATGTGTTGGTTGATCTGAAAAATAGAATACATGTGGTTGATGGATCAATGATGGGTTGGAATTATGATTGGAGATTAGTAATGTTAATTAGGCATGGTTGAGGGATCTTATATTTTAATTTAGAGTTTAATGGAGAGTATAAAATGGATTAAATCATAAGAAGCTGCATGGGGATGAGTGAGGAAAAGAGTAGTAATTTAATGGGAGAGGACTAGTGTTTTAACCACCAGGTGAATAGTTCACCTAAAGAGATTAACATATGAAAGGTAAAAGTATGAAGTATAATAGTTGTTCAATCACATTTGAAAAGGATGGTTAAATGGTAAAATATTAGGAGTGTTTCTATGTGATTGAGTGAGCTATCCCAAAATTCTAGGATGGTTAGTTAACTATGCAATGAAATCTAACTTGAGAGTTAGAATTTTGGAAGGATGCATAAGGACCAAGTCACATTGCTATCATTTGGGAAATGATCTATAAATTTAATGAGTTATAATCAGTATGAACATACTCTAATTATATTGATATTTGTAATATATGGGGTGTGAAATTTATTAATCGATGGTTGATATTGAATATCATGAATATGTTATTCATGTAATGAACTTGTGTATATGAAAGGGATATGTTGTTGGGATGAGAGAAACAACTTCATTATTATTGTTTTTTATGACTATGATGTGATACAACATGTATTTTATTGACTATTTATTAGGGACTAAATCTAATTCCATGTGGATTAAACATGTTCTATGGTTCCCTAGGGTGTTAATTCATCATGATTATTTGAGATATAGGGAGGTGGATTCATTTTAATATGTCTTATGGTGTGTATTATTATAAATTATTTAGTTACTAAGGGAACATTCAGGATGAGATGTCTGATGGTATGGATTATTTATAATGACTATTCAAATACTAAGGGATCAAACCATGTATCATGAAACCCCAAATTATGGTTCTTTCCCCTTAGTAATAATTATTCTAATCAATTATCATGATTCATATGCACTTATTGATTGATTTGGGTATGAAGAGGAAATTAATGTTATTTTGAACCCTTTGGTATGGATTATGTTTCGAATGGTTTATCTGTAGGTGATAAAGAAGGTTGGGTTAATCATTATGGTGTCCTATTAAGAAAATACGAATCAAATTAGCTTCATGTATGATGGATGTTATGGATTTTTATACAATATTTTACATGCAATCATAAATTTTTTATATGTTTTAGGGGACCCTTTGGTGGTTTCCTATTGAGTGTTATAACCACACCCTACACATGAACCTACATGTATGTAAGTACCTCATGGTTTATATACATGATAAGGAAAGGTCCTGAAGATATTTTATTGATTTGGAGAAGATTAGTAGGAATATAGATATGTTTTTGAGGAAAGGAAAAATATATTTTGGTGATGAAATTTCTATGTTTTTATTTTCATTATTTTTATATCCTTCTATATATATTATTGACTCACTAAGGAAAATACTTGTATGTGTGATTGTATAACATGACATGTGTTATTTTATTATATCAAGGTATATATAATTATTATGTTTGGATTTATATTTTTATTCCATATGTGTATTATTATGTCCATAATTATATATGTTATGTTATTTATAGTTATTTTATAGTTATTATATCAAGGTTATTATCTCCCTAATAATGATCATAGACCCTATTTTCATGTTGATAATCTTTGTAATAAGGGGATGAATGGCTTAGGTCACATAGAATGTCTCAGGATAGGTTGTACATATAGGTCTCATGTCAAGGTATGTTATAGAACTAAGACTCACACACATCTCTCGGTCACCCGAGGTTTAAAAAAATACAAGGGGCTAATCTATAACTATAATACTATAATTTTTCCTCAATACCAACTCAAATATTCAGGTATGAATTATTGAATTTTTTTTTAAAATTAAGTATATGTAATTCATATATACCCAAATATTTCTATATTAGAAAACATCCATTCATATAATTATTATTAAAAATCACATGATCCCCAATATTATAATTCTTTTAGTTATTAATAGGGAGAACATATAACTCAAATATTAATCATGATATTTATTATTCTAATATATCTCATACAAATGAAAAACATACATTCCCTAAAACATATTATTTTAATCATAAAAGATGAATACAATAACAAAAAAAATCTAATATAATGATTAAAATATTATAATAAAATGAATTATAAATGAATAGTGGACATCAAATACATCCACATTCTTTCCTAAGAATCATCCCACCCACTAAATATAATATAGTAATGTATCTAAGAATTATAATGTCAATAATTTTTTCATGTGTATCAGGATGTGTAAGTAGAGTGTGATCAAGAACTATCTATTAATAAGTCATTGACAATATTTGAACCTATATTGTAATGGCCCGGGTTTTTGGGTCTATTACTTTGTGAAAATCTCGTGTTGGGTTTTCTGGTCTGGTAATCACGGTGGTGTAGGCCTACCGGTAGCCTTAGCCTACCGGTAGCAGGCCTACTGGTAGCTCGGTCTATCGGTACCCGCAACCTACCGGTAGCTCTGTCTACCGGTAGCTCGGTATATCAGTAGCTGCAGCTACCGGTGGCTCTATCTACCGGTAGCTCAGTCTACCAGTAGCTCGGTCTATCGGTAGCTGCGGTCTACCGGTAGCTGCGGCCTACCGGTAGCTCAACCTACCGGTAGCTGCAGCTTACCGGTAGCTGCAGCGGCCTACCGGTAGCTCAACCTACCAGTAGATGCACCCTACCAGTAGATCGGTCTACCGGTAGCTACAGCCTACCGGTAGCTCGGTCTACCGCTAGCGGCAGCCTACCGGTAGATCGACCTATCGATGGCTGCAGCCTACTGGTAGCTTGGTCTACCAGTGGCTGCAGCCTACCGGTGGATCGACCTACCTGTAGCTGCATCCTGCCAGTTGCTCAGCTACCGGTGGCCGTCACCCACCGGTAGCCCTCAGCCACCGGTGGCTCTGGCCTACCACGCGGGTTCTTTCCAGTGGGGTTCCTTCTTGCACAATTAGGGTTTTAACCCAATTTTGACTTCTTTAAGTGTGTTTTAAAGCCCAGTAATGCGCGTGACTGTTTTAATTAATTAATTAATTAATTAATTAATGCGTCGGTTTAAACCACCCGGCCCCTTTAATGACGTGTGGGGCAGCGTGGCCAACCCATGACCCCGCGCCTCACTCGGTTTCGCGTTCTTATCTCAACCATCTGGGACCCTTATAAACTAAAGGTTTAGGCCTGGTTTCTTCTTTTCTCGATCACGGATTTTCACGAATAGCTTTTGGTGCATCAGGTGAGCCGCATCGTTATCCGTAAAGTTCTGCGCCCGGCCTAAGCGTTGATCTTCTATCAACAAGTTAGGAATTTTCTCCTTCGTCTCTCTCTCTTTTGTGTATCATGCTGGGTGGGCGTGCTTTTGTTTCCGTAGAATTGGATAAACCAGACCTAAATAAAGATAATGAACAGATTCTATAAATAAATAATAGGGGATGTGATTGTTGATGCTGCTATATGTTATGATTTTCTTTCTGAATTGTGCGAGGTTACGCCTACTGAAAATCAGGGCCATTGGTGGTCTTTCTCTATGCACTAATGGACCCCTGGGGATGTTTTTAAGTGGTTTGTTTGTGGTTGTGAGCTCCTGCTATAAAAAAGAATTAATCACGTACACCCGGCTAAATAAATTGAAAGCACCAGGATCGATCCTTCTATGATAACCCCCGGTGAAGCACACAGAAATTGAAATCATGGAGCGTGTAAAATCATTTAAATCTGAAAATACAGGCATGGCCCTGCTTTGTGTCAGTGGTAGTGGTTTGGTTGTTTCCTTTTTACGGGCTGATTGCTGGAGATGTGGGAGGGGATGATATCCCGTGTTTTTATACTCTCGATGGTTGTGGAATCGGGGATGGGATCCCCTGTTGTTATGGATTCAGTATTTGTGATTTTTAAGACTGGGTGGTTACCTTGTTTATATCACAAATTGGGGTAGGATCCTCTATTGTTGTGAACCGGGTGTGGGTGTTATGGTTGATGCTTGACTTTTTACTTTCCTGGACTTGTGCCTATGCCTACTAGTTGCCCAGTAGTGCTTAAACTTATTTAAACATTATCACTGAACATGAAACAAGAATGGGACAAATGGGTTTTGTTAGTGAGAGTCTTGACTTGAACTTAGTGTTGTTTGTGCTCTTTAGGAGGGTTGAAGGAAAAAACCTAAACTTTGGGTGAGTGCTTGTTACCTATATCTATATTTTTAGTTTTTTGTTTCTTATTCGAGCCCCACCCAAGTTGAGAACTTAGTGCCGAACACCCCCATTTCATAGGGGATAGTGTTTTTTCCCAACACTATTATTAGTGGCTGGTTATTATCTCCTTTTATGCTCCCTTTCCCGGATAGCCCAAGTATCTTCGGGCAGTCTGTAATGGCTTGAGGTCCATTATTAGCCCAAGAACCTTCGGGAGGGGTAGTGTGGTGGTTGGACAAGTGTGTGCGGCATGTGGTTTCCCACGTGTCTTCGGGATGAGGCCCAGGTGTCTTTGGGCATGGTAGTGGATCTTCTAGCCCAGGTGTCTTCGGGCGTGGTGGTGGTTGTTCTGGCCTAGGTATTTGCAGGCGTGGTTACGTGTGATAGTTGTGGACCAGGTGTGTGCGGGTGGGATTTGGCAGTGGGACTGCATGTGGTTGTGGCCCAGGTGTGTGCGAGCGGGTGTGGCAGTGGGACTGTGGTGAGAATGGAGGGATTGGTTCGATGCGTAGGATGTCTCAATAACCAGTGGGAAAGTGGCGCGGGGTACCCAAACATCGATGTGCTCTTATTATATATATTACTTGACTTTCGTTATTTGGGGAGTGTGCCTTGGTGAGGCTTGGGTGGATAGTTACCTTGATAGGTGTTTGGATCACTCCTTTTCTCACAGGACTTTAGTACGTTCCCCCACTTGTGCACGAGAGTCTTTGGTTTTCCCTACTGAGTGTACTTGTATGATCACCCTACGTATATAAAAACTTCTTTTAGGTTTCCAGGAGGACTTCGGGGATCGCGTAGGGCCATACTAGCTCGGACCTTTGGCGCAGTTGAAGTTTCTGTTTTTCTTCCTTTGGTACTTACCCTCGTAGTCACCTTTTGTACTTTGTGGCTTTTACTTTTGAAACATGCATGTGGGAATGGTTTACTTTTGGCTTTACTTTTCTTTTAGTTTTGGGGTTGTTGGGTTCAATCATCTTATCTCCCGATACTGTAAAACATTAAAAGGGTAATGCCTTCCATTTAGTGTGTGATTCTATACCCTTGGTGTTATTCGACACTCTCGGACCTATTGAAGGCGGGTTTTGGGGGTCATTATCTCTCCTTCAACTTAAAGAACGAAGGGCCTGGCAGTTTGCTGACCCTTCCCTCCTTTTGGTGAAGGTTGGTCATGACATATATCATAATGAAATATTATAAAAAATGTCACTATTGTGAGTGAAAATTGAATACATATCTCAATATACATGAAAATTAATAAAATAAAATTCAAACAAACTAAAACATCATTTAATAATAATAGCATAGATTAAATCACTAAATAATTCTTCAAAAATAATTTTCCCCCATGGGAGAGTGGGGTGGTTGGGGTGGGAGGGGTTTGGGGCATGTGTCGCAGGGTCGATTCGCTGAGTGATTTTTTATTTCCTTGCATGTGTTGTGAAGAAAAAATATTTTAATCCCTCACAAACAACTAGGAGGGTTATATATGCATCGAGTCTCAAATAGATATTATCATGTCTTAGAGAGTATCCTCATGATATTTAATCAGGGAGAAAAGAACATAATTATATTCTTTGAAGGTTATACCACTAGTGGTATCCTTATTTAGAAAGGGGTTATACATGATAAGTATAATAACCAACCAATCCCAAGTCACATAGCATATGGAGTGGTGAACTTATTTCTTCTAATATAATTGGTTAAGTGTCTATTCCCACAAATATTTTTTTATGTTTGTAGAATTCTACCCTAGAAAGGGGACATCTCTAGCTGACTAAAATGGTTAACTTGTCCCATAACCTATAATCCATTGAGTAGTAGACCACTTATTGACTATCATACTGGTTAAGGAATTTCAATTTCTAACAAGATCATAATAATATCGGTATCATTCCCCTAAAAGGGTTGATCATAAATTAACTATTCTGGTTAATGGTCTTAAGAACTATGTCCCCTAGAACATTATGATTAGTTATTACCATCAAACCAAAAAAGGGAACCAACCCAATATCATGATCATACCAAAATATTATAGTCAATATTATATATATTACCAACCATTTTTGGATCTTTATCTCCCAATTGGAAAAATATCCTACATCAAAACCCATTTACTAAATTAATTATTAGACTTATATATTAGTTCATGTGTATATAAAACAATAATGACTAATAACACACCTTATTGGATTACACAAAGGGTGATACACACTTGGGGTGGTGAATCATTGTGTATAATAATTTAAATTTCCATTCCACCCCATTACTTATTCAACACATATCTACAAAGATACCCACTGATACTAAAAGAAAATGAACACAAAATATTTTTTAATGAGGTTTTTCTCCTATAAAGATGACTACATCCCAGGTGTTTCATGGTTATTATCCCATGAAAAAAAATCCTATTTTATTATCTAAAGGAACTCGAGTAAAGGTGAAACATTGAACTTGTAAAACTACTAGATTTTTTTTAAATCTCTCACCAATATAAAAAGAAATCATTTTGATGAAATATCACTAATGAATGAATAATCCCCATATAGATTCCCTAAAAATTGATCTTCTTCCTCTACATTGCATAACAAATCTCTTATAGTTGTTATCAGTTATTATTAATCGATATAGTAGTGAATTGGTTCTACTATATTTTATTTATTAACACATTTTTTTCAATCTCTTGATATTTTTATTCATTGAATATTTGATTAATATTGATTCCATGATATTTATGGAAATCGCTTTGGATCTTGATGAAATTAATTGATTTCTTCAGGCTCATTTAGCTTATAGTTATGGAATATCTTTTAATTTTCCTTAAGATTGGATATTTTTATTCACATTAAAACTCTATTAATCCCACATATAATAATATCTTCATAACTATATGAATAAAAATATCAATATTTGTAGTCATGGATCATTTATTTTAAGCACAAGACTCTCTGCAACCACATCCTTTATTTTGTTCTTGTGATGTGGATCCTATTTCTATGACGTGGAATAATTATCTTTAGTGATGATTCACTATAGACTAAACTAAAATATGGTTATGTCATTCCATTTATCTCAAGTGTTTTTCTAGTCCGAAACATCCAGCACTATGATATAGACTTCCTTGGGATTCCATTTTTCAATAAAAAATCTCACAATGGTTTATCCTATGGAATGGTATCATTTATCTTCCCATTTTGAAAATCATAAATAAGTAATTCACCTTTATGTATATAGTTCTTAGTGGAAGATACCTTTACAGATTTTTTTATTACACTTATGTAGTTTATTGAACATTGAGGCCATATTTACATATATGTACATCCTCAAAGTATCTTTATGAAGTATACGATTTCCCTAACACGTCCCTCAAAAATTTCTTACAACCACATGTCAACTTATCTCAAAAATACTTACAGTAAGATGAAACACACCAACACTGACATGATTTTTTATATATTTTTCAAGTTTCTAAGTTCCACATGTACACTGGTGCAATATGAAACTTTTGGTGAATATTAAACACACGTATATAGACCTGAAATGACACATACACTGAAGAAAAAAGACACTTAGGATGGAAATAATTTATTAATACTTTAGAAAAAAATATGCACATCAATTAATCAATCTATAAAATTTTTTAGATCACTTACATGGATTTATAGTACATCAAACACTATCCATGAAACATGATGAAGACATTGAATTCATTGAAAAAACATGTATTTGGATTTGAATGTTTGCACAAAAAATCATCACACTTAAATAGGAATTGCTGAAAATACAACATCAACACCAATGGTTTAATAATATCCCCCATTATATTTATTAACAATACCACTCAGTCCTCTCCCCCTTATTGATAATAAAACTATATTAGTTGTTATGGATAAAATCATACTTATTTAAGTAAAGGAATAATGAATATATCATCTCTAATTCTATGTGATCTAGCTCATTATAGAAAAAAAGAGTGATTAAATCAACCATAAATTATTCGTTTAAGAAAATCTCATCAAAATCCTTAATATTTCCTCAAAAAAATATTCCCACACTATTCTTCTCACACACTAAAGTAATTCATAAATAGAGGAACCAAATTTATCCCCTGTAAATAGAATCTCCTTGAGAAATTAAAAAATAAATAATAAAGGAGGAAACTAAAACAATTATATACCTCAATGAGAGGGAGTGGGATATATTCCCATATATATCCTTATCTTATCAAACTATTAATTTGTGAGAAGATTGGTAAAAATATCAGGAACCTAGTCTTTATTGGAAAAAACACAACCTAAAAATAAACTTTTAAACCTTCTCCTTTAGAAAATGGTACATTATCTAAATGTGTTTTTTCCTGAAGCATTGTATTATATTTTTTGGATAGATTTATCGAACTCTGATTATCATATCCAATAATTAGAGGAAAGTTTTCTTCAATATTCAAGTCTTTCAATAATTTATTTTTCAATGACATTCATGTAGCTACTTTTAATATACCCAAATATTCAGATGCAGTAGAGTTGAGGGTCCCAGAAGATTTATTTTTTGAATTCCAGGAAAAAAACTCATTATAATGATGAATACTTCACCAGATGTGGATTTACTAAAATCAATATCCCCTGCCCACTCATTATCAATAAAACCTATTAGATTTAGGTTACCAATATTTTTATACATCATCTCATAATTGATACTATTTAATACGTATATCAAGATCCTCTTTACATCCAAAATAATGTGTCTCCTTTGAATTAAATTGATATCAAGAATAAATATTAACAATATATAAAATGGAATGACTTTATCCTATCAAGTATATAAGACTACCAATCAAAATCATAAATTTCTTGTCATTAATAGTTTTCCCTTCATTACCGTTGTTTGAGTTTATGCTCATTTGGATAGGTGTGGAGATCACTATAGCTTCCTATATGTCAAAAATATTCAATATATATTTTGTATACCTTTATTATAATATAAAATATAACCTTTCACTTGAGTAATTTATATCCCCAAGAAGAATCCAATTTATAAGCATTAACATTTCAAATATATTTTTTCATGTTCCTTGAAAACTACTCAAACAAGATTTTTTCATTACTAGCTTATACTTTAGCATCAACATATAAAATCACAAGGAGTTATGTAGTGTTTATTTTTTACATATAGATTGTTATCAAAATTCACTTTTTTAAATTTCATTCTTTTTAGATAACTATCAAGCTTAAAATACTAGGCTCCTCAGCATACACACCTTGATACTATTTGAATATTGTAAAAAGTCTTTAGTCTATTCCATGTAAACTTCTTCATAAATCTCACCATTTAGAAAAGATGATTTAGCAACCATGTGAAATATTTTAAATCTTCTATGAGTTTCTATAACAAGGAATATTTTTATGGACTCATGTTTGGCTATTGGGGAAATGGTTTCATCAAATTAAATTCCATAAATTTGTGAGTAGCCTTGGAATACCAACCTATTTTTTTCTATACACTTAACCTATAATATATGCCCCCTCTTCATTGGATTGATAAGTGATGAGTGTGTTACTAGGCCTTAAGTGATATCCCTAAGACACCAAATGCTATAAATAAATGAAAAGGGCCTAAAGAAAATTTAGGGGATGATTTTCCCATTTAAATATAGAATATTAAAACTATATAAATAATAACCAACCAAACATGTATATGATGAATGAGTAAAAAATAAAAATCAAAACATAAGCAAACCAATAAAACATATTAGAGTACAAGAAGAAACCATAAAACATACTCAAAGATATTCAAATGACTATAAAACTCCAAACTCCCAAGTGACATCAATCCACAAAACCCAGGTTTTTCTAAGCTCCAATTAAACATTCCAACCCCATGGTATAAAAAAATAACTAAAGAACTGAGATACATTTCCTTTTTCCATGTCTTGATAGATGAAATCTGTAAACTCACAACAATTCCTAAGAAAGGGGAGAGTCTAAATTAAGTATGATTTACCCAATGACTTTACAACTTGTGTTACTAAGACAACACTTGTTAGAACCATCTATATAAATAGTTTAAAAGTAGTATAAAAAATTTATAATAAAATATTAAAAAATTATCAAGGAAAAAATTTTGGAGCATAAAACCTTTTTACATTTATTTGGAATATCCATAACCATGTATCCACACACACCATTCATGTCCAGGTGATAGTTCCATACTCATGAGAAGTCTCTCTTCGATCCATCAAGTCATAACAAGGTGACCAATACTAGGTGCCCTGATGGTACATACCCCTTTCATAAGGTCATGTCTAATGAAAATGAACTCACACCCATCATGTAAGCCAAAATCAATGTAAAACAATTCAAAAAAACTTTTTTTCTTTAAATAATTTCCACAAATAATTTATATTTATAAAAAATACATAATTTTACAATTGAAATTTAAAAATTATAACCAAAGGAGTTTCCCTAAATCCAACCAATTTTCCACAATTTTCCAAATACAATACCAAATTGGGATTTACAAAAAGAAGAATATAATGATTTCACCGAAATTTCAATCAATTTTTTTATTTAAACTAATACTTCAAGTTCTAAATCAATTAAAGATAATAGAGAATCCAAATTCCTCCCAAACATTGTCTAAAACAAAGAAAATGATATAAAAATTCAAAATATGATCACAACCCATGTTCCTTTCACTAGATCCAACAATATTTCATCATACAACCATTCATAACAAATATATTTATCTATATTAGACATGAACTATGGTTCCATGAGAGATAATAATCTTGATTATAAGAATAAAGAGGAATAATAGGTACTTACTGGTGAATCCAGTTCTCCAACTCACTTTGAATCACCTAAGGATCACTCCTAGAATGATGTGGGTTATCTCTCAAGCCTTGAGAAAAATGGAAATCATTATCTTATGAGTATATGGTAAAATAGAGGATTAAAGGGGTTAAATTATATTATTTACACATTTTAAGGAGGGGTAACTATACACTTCATAGTTAGGTCACACGGTTTGGAAAACCTTGCACCAACCATTTAGTGCTACTATCTTAAGGCCATACATCACACAATTGGATTACATGGGTAGAAAAATTATGTGCCAACCAAGATTTTACCTCTATTTGAAGAAGAATGGTCTCTCTAGGGAACTCGCATGGTTTGACCAAAATGTGTTCTAACCATTCACCTTTCTAGTTCCCACATTATTCCCTTATTTGGTTTCTTAGAGATAGTTCATAGCTTCTACTAACAATGTAGATATCGTGTACCTTTATAAATGTCTCCAAAACATGCCAAAACCCCTCAAAACCCTTTCAAACTAAGCATGATTATATCTTCAATAAAAAATAAATGATTAAATGGGTCATGTAACTAAAAATAGGGGTGCTACACTCTCCCTACCATTAAAATTTCCATCATCAAAAAGTGGGAAACCCTCGTTTCCCTGGAAGAGTTTGGGACACTTCTCTATCATTTCCTTTCCATGATCCCATGTTTCTTACTAAATCCGACCATGTTTCCATAATACCCACACTATACTAAATATTATCCCATGAAATATAATCTATTTACTATCCATAATCCATACCGACACATGAATCAGTATATCATATTGGTCCAGTTCATTGTGATCCTGTTGAATCAAATGGTCATGATCAGGTTGGTACATTAATATTGTGAAGGTTGAATTGGATTCTATTGTACTGGTTGGAATTTTCAATTGAAAGGAAAACTATTAAAGATAACTAATATATCCCATTAGGAAATATAGGATGTTCATTAACCAGGGCATTGGTGTCAAGCACACATATAGTAAAGGGAATTGTGATATGGATTCATTGGCAAGAAAAGGGATGCCATGTGAGAGAATCATAATTTTTACTTGTATGAGGTAATTACCAGATGACTACAAGATCATTGTAAGGATTGATTCACTTGGTATTCATTATTCCATTCCCCCATAAAAAGGGGGTTGTATCTGTTCAATAATAATAAAAAGTGAATTTTCAGGATCAAGTTGGTACTTAGTGAACTGTAATAGATGAAACACAATATGCATTGAACTGAACTATAGTGGAAAAGCCAACAAAAGTGCTACCTCTATAACATGTTAATGTATCTCAAAAGAACCTATGTATTGAAAATAAAACATCAACTATTACCAAAATAATGATTAATAGTCCTTGGAGAGATTCTAAAAAACACATGATTATAGAACTCAAAGGAAAACAACTGTCAACAATGATCCGCATATGATTTCTAATGAATCTGATCCATCTCTATCCTCTTTTTATCAACTGAATATTATATATTATCTCTTGGAAAATGATGGTCTCAATTATTTAAGTCTAACTTGTTTCCACCAAAAAAAATAGTAGAATTAAAAGGAATCTCATACAATGCTTCAAAAGGATACATATGTATTGATGCCTAATAGTTACTATTATATTATAACTCCACTAAAGGTATATGATGTTCCCATTATCACCCAAAATATATCACAAAATCCCTAAGCATGTACTCCAATGTTTGAATTGACCATTAATATTATCCATCCATTTGAGGATGATAATATGTACTCATAGAAAACTTTTTTCTACGAGAATACTGTAAGGATTTCCAAAAATGAGATGTAAACCTGGTGTCTCAGTTGGATAAAATCGAGACTGAAACACCGTTCATATTTAAAATTTATCAAATGTATATTTTTGAAAAGTATTCCACCATATTTGCTTCATTAATCAGGATGAATTGAGATGGAGTTTTGAGTCACTCCACATTCACCCTTATGGATTTTTTTTCTAACAATCCTTGGTAGACCAATTACAAAATCCAAGTTTATCTACTCCCATATCCATATGGGAATCGGTAAAGACTGCAACATCCTAGATGGTTATTGATGCTCTTCATCAATATGATAATAGGTGTGGAATATTGAGACATACACTACTATATATTTTTTCATGCCAATCCACTAAAACTTTTCTTTCAACACTTTATGCATTTTTTGAATCCCAGGGTGAAAAACCCATCACTAATGGTGGTAGGTACTAAATTTTTTTTATTGAAAAGGTAAAGGTTTGACCATCAGATCTCTAAACCAAAACCCTAAATTCCTATCCTACTTGCATCTCTTAATGGTCTCCCGACCATTAATTTTTACCATCATAGTAACATATTCATAATTAGATGTCTGAGAAATTTTGACATGCTCAACCAAATCAAGAACAAACGAAATTAGAAATAAAAATACAACACCACCTTGATCCAGGAATTCTAGATTCATATCCTCTATGACTGACATTGGTTTACATTAGTTAAAATCCTATTTATCCAACTAATAATATTAATTCATACTCAATTAATCCTTCATAGGGTTCCATTTACCCAGTGTATACATCAAGTTGAAGTAAAAAATATATAGATACTCCATCCATCTGCGATGCCTTAAATTCAAATCTATTTATGAGAAAATGTGTTCAAAATCTTTTGATCCATAGACACCACGAATTTTTCACAAAATATATAATGACACAAAGTATTCAAAGCATGAACCAAAATAGTTAATTCCAAATCATGTGCTGGGTAGTTCATGTCATGAAATAATACAACCATGACCCATAAGAAACTACATGATCTCCCAATATGAGAACACAACCCAAACCAGAACCTAATATATCAAAATACATTACATATCCCTACTCATACTCTAGAAACATATGAATGAGATCTGATGTAAGCATAACCTTAAGGTATTGAAAGGATTTATAACATTCCTCATTACATTGGAAAGTAATTCCTTTCCACATCAAAGCTGTCATTGGTGATTCCAAACGTGATAAATCATATGAAAAATTTCTATAGTATCTCACTAAATCAAGGAAACTATGTATCTAAAATATTTATTCAAAATGGGACTATGAACCATGGGATTTTAGGATATGGGGTGTATGCAAGGTGGGGGTAGGGTTAATTTTTTTTTATTAAGATAACATGTTAATGTGGGTTGAGCCATGTAGGTGATGTACAAAGCGGGTTGAGCCTGTGCAGGTGCGAGATTTCTTGTAAGTCTAATTAAAAAAAAATATTTTTTTTACAATATATGCTTTAACATTTTATCTTTTTTAATAAAAAATCATGATCAAACCATGAAATTTTATTTCTCACCATAGTCATACTAATTCACTATTCATTCATATTTGAATTTTAAATAGTTATATATTTATTAGTTTAATATGGTATTATAATATTTATGTAGAAATTATTTACTATATTCACATGTTGTTTCATCCCACCTCTCAAAAAATGGAACTCATCTACCTTTTACATGCTTACAATTCTAAAGGGGCTGTTATAATCATAATATTTTTGGGTTGATTTATTATTGTTATTATATAATTTTATTTTCTATTAATTAAATAGGAAAGGACCTCATGGAAACCCTAGTCGTATCCTATGAAACCAGTCATTACCTAGAGATTTATCATTTATTAAATGGTCCAGTCATTCACCTCACCACACAACCATCATCATCATTCATCACCCTCACAAATCACTCACCTACTTGGCATCATAATAGGTCTCCACCACATAGGTGTTGCTGCATGCCACCATTAATCCATCAAAAAATGTTCCATAATATCCCTTAAAACTCTTTCTATTTTTAATCTATAATTCTACACACAAATAAAATTAATAATGGGAAAAATACATTATTTAAATGATTATGAATATTATATTTTTTTAAAATGTTGGCAAGACTGCAGGATACATGCGGGATTATACAGGACAGGAAAGGATTAAATTGTTTTTGTCACACATTATATCCTGGATTTTGCGGACAAACCCATGTGGAATCAATCCTATGTGGGATTAGACCTTCCCTCCCCAGTATGCCTATTTCACATTATTAAATTTTAAGACATTATTCAGTAGATTCCTAGAGATATAAGATTATATACTTTTAGGATCCATGAAAACACATTTTTTATAAATTTTATGTCTAGAGAAAAAGTCATCTTGTATCTAGAAATCACACTTTGATAACCTGTAATAAAAAAGATTCTCCCGCATGATACCCAACATTAGATCCCAATGTTGTTCATGATCCACTTTTGTCCTAAAATACACTAGTATATCATAAATAAACACCACCATAAAAGAATATATATACATTTTAAACATTCCATTCATAAATTCTATAAATATGGATGATGTATTAATAAGACTAAAAGGTATAACCACATACTCAAAATGGTCATATCTAATTCTGAAAGTCGTTTTAAGAATATCCTATTATCGAAATCTCACTTTATTATACCCCAAACATAAATCAATTTTATAAAACCACTGGGATCCCCTAAATTGATCAATAAAATAAAAAACACATAGAAGAGGATGCCTATTATTTATCGTAAATTGATTTATCTTACTATAATCCATGGAATGTCTAAGAGTTCCATCTGCCTTCTTCACAGACAAAACTAGTGATACCATGGATACATTCTTGGTGGAATTAAAACTTGTTATTCCAAATCATTCAACTGAATTTTAAATTACCTCAATTATATTGGTTCTATTTGATAAGATGAGAGTGAAATAGGACTGGTCTTTAACAGAAGATCAATTGTAAACTACACTTCTCTTTTTGGTGGAAACCTTGACAAATTATCGGGGAAAACCTCAGAAAACTGATCAAAAGTAGTTGGAAAATATCCATTCCCAATATCATCCACATATACCAAGGTAAGAACTACCAAATGATTAGAGATATTTCTAAACACTAGTACCAAAAGTCCTTCTCTACTTGAATTTACATCCCAATATCCTCTAAATAGATGTTTGATTCCTTCCAGAGATGTGAAACTAAACTTTTGGGAATAACAGTCGATATGGGACTTGAATGATGTCAACCAAACCATACCCAAAATCAAGACATGTACATACATATCAAATATATAGAAATACTAAAGTAACATAGCCCCATATATAGTTATAGAATAATATTTACACATAAAGTCTCAACATTCTCTTTGGCCAATAGAAGTTTGAAGTTTCAACACAGAAGGAATAATCTCAACATAAAAATCCATATTAGCAACAATATGATAAGAAATAAATGAGTGGATACACCCATATCAAAAAAATATATCATAAGTGTATAATTAAAGAAAATCTTACGTCTCAACATCAAAGGACCAAATTGATCATCAAAAATAACTTTCTTATCTCCATAAAACTACTTACTCGCTACACTTTACTATTTGTTACCATGTTGAAATTGAACTAGTTTAGGAGACATGGTGTTCCAAGAATCACCTTGTATAGATATATTTTAATAGTGGGAGTTATTATATTTTACTCATGTAATGTACTGACCCAATAGCTTCTAAAACAGTTCCTTGAGCCAGTGAGTTACATGGACTAAATCACATCTCTCCATATGCCAGAGGCTACAAAATAGTAGGGAGGGTCCAATGTGCTATGATGGGGATACTATTCCCTCATTTAAGAGTGTCACAATAGTAATAATAGATCAATATAAATACCATAATCATAATATAACAAATGGAATAGTGGAAACAAATGTAATAATCAACTGTAGAAGGATAAACAACCAATAAATTGTAATAGTAATAAAAATCCATAGGCTGATTCATATACATGATAATTTCATGGAATGCTGATAAAAAAAAGAGAAACATGGGATATAAGGCACATTCATATACAACATGCTATATAAAAATACCGAAAGACCAAAATACAACTCCACTATAATCACAATCATATGAACAATCCTCTACTCCCATACTCTATTCTAAAAGTAAAAAAAATCAAGCATCTGTGATAGGGACCTTTCCCTTATCCACACCTTAAGTCACAAAGTCTATTCAGGTACCAAAGGTAGCCTGATTTGGGCATGAGATAAACTCATCATGCCACCACCAACGATATCTAGAGATAATCCTGTTAGTTTGTATAACATAGCAAAATGAAAGTATAATTAATAATAAAAAATTCTCAAAATTAAATACCAGTAGGCTTAATTTCCAATAAGACAACTAGCATACTCTACCTGCTTCAGCATAGGATGGAATTTGTTTGATCACTATAACATATTTTTAGCAAACATATATATACACTGTTTATGTATGAGAATATAGAGGCATATACATGGATATTAGTTTTTCGCTAGATCTGGGGTGTAACTTAGGCATCCATAACTATTCTAACAAGCCATAGGTATTAGAAAAGGTTAAAATAACAAAATCTCAGATGAATTCAAGACATTATTCTCATCACTTGAGATGGTGGGATTATTTTTCATTCCCAAAACATTATATAAGGGAAATTGGAACATCATAACCATCATCCAAATAAAAGAAACTATGTGAGATGTCATGCACATCACCAAATGTAAAGGAGCATGAAATTACATACTCAAAGAAACCCTTAACCATTGTTCACTAACCATTATCCATGATCTAGTACTAATAATAATAATCATGATGGATTATATTTAAGGAATTATAATCATTTTACACACTTTAACCAAGGGTAAACAATTCATATAATCTATAGTTATAAATAAAAAATATATTTTTTCCTTTCCACCCACTTCCATTTAATTAAATCAATACATTTAATTAAAAAATCAAGGAAATTATCATTT
The DNA here is from genome assembly GCA_963277665.1 of Viscum album. Lineage (NCBI taxonomy): Eukaryota > Viridiplantae > Streptophyta > Magnoliopsida > Santalales > Viscaceae > Viscum > Viscum album. The sequence continues at coordinate 1,825,983,143 of OY728119.1, read as the reverse complement.
TTAAAGTCTAGATGAACCACTTAGGATGTGGTTGGTCCATTAAGAATTTACATATCAAGGGAAATTAATTTAATACAACCAAAGGGGTGGTATCCAAGAGGTATGAAACCTATAAAAATTTAGTATTAGTCTAAGGGAGTGACATAACATGGTATAATTAATTTTATAGGTATACCCCACTTTAAGGAAATACGTGGAAATGTAAAAAATGTGGCACAATGGCAGAAATATTATAAAAGATTTAACATTTAGGGAAAATTACTATACCACCTACCTTAGGTCGTGGAACTCTTCTCATCCAGTGTTGGACTTTAAATTGAGCTAGAATGGAAGAAGTTATAAGAATGTACTAATTCCATGAAAATAGGTTATATGATCTCACACTAATATAGAATATGATATGGGAATATAAATGAATAATATAGGAATGAGGATTATAGAGGTTATCATTGTGGATCCAACATGACTGATGGAAATGAAAATAGAGTTCATATATGAGAGTTATCAAAATACCTAGCAAGGAGGAGGGAGATATCCATGAGAGAGGAATGTTTGTCTACTGGAGTAAAAATGAGTGAGGAAGATGAAATTTGAGTAAAAAACATTTTAAGGGAAAATCATAAATTTACCCTTAAAAATTGGGTCGCACGGTTTGAAGACACAGTTGGACAAACCATGCACCAACCATGATTATACCACTATCCAAGAACCCCCCTAACATGGGCTAGGTGAACAGTTTATCTAACCATGTATGTCCTATGAAAAAATCCACTATCTCATGTCACATACATTTCACATGGCCATGCGGCCTAGCTTTTATGGTTACAGAAAAACCATGTAGCCTCTTATATGCATGGAGTGACTTGCATGGTTGAGTCACATGGTCAGAACTAACTATGCGCTAACCATGTGTCCCACTCTGTTTTTACAATTTCTAGATCTTTGGGATCCGAACAATCTCCAAACGTTTTTGAGACCTTACTTAGGCCTCATGGAACATTTACCAAGATTAAAAAATCAATCCATAAAACAACAATATGTACCTTCATGAAAAGATAGGTCGTTGCAACCTCCCCTCCATAAAGAAACTTGTCCCAAATTTGGCCTTCTGGGGGAAATAAATAATCATCTAAGAAAAGCTTTGTACACTATGCATGTACATCCTCTTTTTGCTCCTAGGTCTCATTCTATACTTGGTTGTGAATCCACAACACCCATACTAAAGTAACTAATCTACCTCGATGAGTATTCACACTCCGATACACAATACACACTAGGTACTCTGCAATGGAAGAATACAAATCTAACTCAAACTCATCAGGTTGAAAATCTTGCGATGGGTATAGATAATACCAACAGAGTTGAGAAACAAGAAAAAAATCATTCAAATACTAATATCTATGAGGAAGTTCTATCTAGTAAGACACCAGTCTGATTCATTCCAAAACATAAAAGGGTTCAATAAATCGAGTATAAAACTTAACCTGCCTTCGAATATGCTGATGGTTCATCCTGGTAAAAACTCACAAGAACACCTGATACCTAACCTCAAAATCAAGAGGTTATCAATGGTAGTTGGGATATTAATTAAATTTGGAATAAACTTATATTGGGTCCTAAAATTTCTACATATGAGAAGAATATAATTCTATCAAACTTGGAAAAGGGTGGAAATAAAACCACAAGAAGATTGAAGATAAATGGTCAAGGGAGAAGCCACAAAGGATGGATTGATCGCACAAAGTATAAATAATTTTATGGACAAATGTTATGCATGGAATTCCTCCACTTCATGAAGTGATTGGTGAAATAAATAGTTCATGGGATGAGGCATTACTTCTAGGTCCCTGTAAACAAAAACAAATTTGTTTATAGGGATGGAAAGTGATTTATGCCCCACAAACGACCGCACCCCATAACGAAATAGTTAATGGGATAGGATGATACCTTCAGTGCCTGCATACAAAAAGAAATACCTTTTTTAGGGATGGATAGTTATTTACACCCCCATAAAAAACTTCCCCACAAAAAAATCATTCATGGTCCAGGGTGTCCTCCTTGGCTCCTGCAAAATAAGCCTCGCTACCCACCATAGATGACCAACCATGCCGATATCTAGTCACTCTGTTATTCTATAAAAATACCTCGAGGGAGACCAAAAAAAGGACCGAAGACCTGATAGATGAAGGAGATTAGGGATGAGGTAACACAAAAAGTGGAGCCTCTGAGATGAATCAAGAGAGATCCGTTGATTCCTACTAGATAAACCTACCACATAGAATCAAGGAGTAAATAAAAATCATCCATCCATCCATGAACTTAAATACCTTAAGTAGATACCCTTGCACGAGGTACAAATAGATTCCCATTTTGTGTCCCATCAACACTCATATTAAAACACTATGTAGGAAGAACCCTACCCCACATAGCCAAACTTTACATGGGAGGAACCCATCCCCAAAAAAATTCTATGTAGGATAAACTCAGCCTTGCATATCAAATCGCTATGTGGAAATAATCTAGTCTCACATAGTGACACACTACATGGGAAGACCCCTAGTCCATGTACACCAAGATACAAAACTATACCCTCACCCACATGGAAACATTCTATGCAAAGGGAACCCCACCCCGTATAAGTACATGCTACACAGAATGGGGAATCCTAGGGTGTTCCATGCTCCAAATCAAATCACTACCTTTGGTCATGTCATTAGGCACTATATTGAATCCTCGATGAACCAGTATAATGGAATCAGGTCAAGGCCACTTCCAAATCCACCTAACATGTATGATTGGATCATCGAGCATATTATCATGTGCTCTTGAGTCTATATACCCATGGTAAGCAGAGTCACATGTGTAAATCCCCTAAGATGAGGACCCTCATAATGTCTTCGTGTTTACATTCCCATGGAAATGAGGGTTCCGACCTAAGGGTTCTCACCTGAACCTCCCCATTCTAGGGATCAGGGGGAACCACTATACTTTCCCTTCGACGAGGACTGATTCCAATCATTCCTCTCTTCCACAGGGACTAGTAGGGTATCCCTAAAGTATGCCCCTAGCCTTTCTTACCGAAGGTGGTACCCTTTATCCTATTTTACTCATCCATGGGACATAACTAGATATTTACTCATATGTGACTATCTAGGATATCAAAATAAAAGAGTAAATGAGCACACTCATAGCTCTGTCCCTCTACCTTTGGGCTTCAACATCCATCCACCAGTGGACAAAGTGGATTGTGAAATATTTATATATACTACTACTTATTCTTTATCACACTAATCATGAGTCACATGGGATTATGGGTTAGTGTAAATAATGACATATACACAATCCCAAACCTTAAAATAGTCTAATTACATGTTTAATACCCAGTCACATGCTCCATAGGACTTATCTATATATTTCATACCCAACCTCTATTCAAATGTTCCATTTTCATAGGAAATCCTCAACCATATGCTCCATGGGCCTTCTCCATAGATGTAAGACCCAACACATGACTCGTACTCCAAGGGGACATATTCCCAATAAAGAAACACCTTATGGGAATCCTCATATGTGTAATCCCCAATCATGTCCCCTAAAATGGGAATCATAAAAGATGTTAGCCCCAACTTACCAAAAAATGTGATCTTTGACTCTCAACTAAAAAGTATATGTAGGTAGCCTCACTGAGGTCCAAACCCAATTCCCAAATTCACCTTAATGTTATCTTAACCATATTTCTGGTAGGGTCATATCTACATGGGAGACCAAATCTATTCCTGGTCCCTTGGGTCACCTCGACGTATTTCTCACACCAAACATTAACTAGGAACCTTTAGCCTAGACATCATTGCCACATGATGTTAAAACAAATGGTTTGGTCCTAATCATATGACATTAAAAGGTTATATGTCCTATTAGGTAGAACCAAACTACATGCCGATTCCTCCCATGAGAATATGTAGGAAGCCCATTTTATGGGTTCGATCCTAACATCAAAAAAACTTCCATCTCCTTGGATGATAGAAAACTCCAGAGTGCCTCAACACATGGCTTAAAACAAACATCATCCCAATAAATGAAAAATGAATCACTTATCTATCTATAAAGTGTACCAATGATGGATAACTTTAGATACATATAGATCCCACCATCGATGGAGAACCTAAAATACATACAGATGATTTCAAACCCATGATTATTCCTAATAGATAATTAATTCAGGGTGATCCATGTATACATACTTGGGAATGAACAAATAATTCATGAACATATCTTAAATCTATAAGAGAGTCTCATAATAAGAAATAATTCCCCCCCAAAGGGTGTGATGAGCCCAACTTCCCATCCTATTGACCAATGTGAGTTATTAAGTGTCGTTGTCCAAAATCCTCAATGAACATCTTCATTTGGAAAGTAGTTCCATGATTCATCATAGATATAATAACTGTCAGGTGTTTATGACTCCATGAAAGAAACACGTTGGAGACTATTCAAAGACATTGTACTTGGCATCAGTAATTTCGCACATTTCAACACCTTAAAATCAATCATCAATCAAAAATGATTTTCCTCATAAACAAAATTGTGAACCCAATTTGAATCATTATCCAAGGTGGTAGTGTTACCCTACATTAGTCCTATTTGACATCCAAAACGAAATAGATCCAAACAAGAACATAAATTATGCATGTGGTCATGAGATGAAAAATGTAGGGGTTTTTTGTCTATATTTTACACACACATTACAAGCAATATTCACAAGAAATATTTTCAATGAAATGGAATCTCATAAGTTTTCACAAACATGTGCATTAGCCACTGAAAAGGTTGGGTCCTAGACCAAACAGAGGATTCCATCACCCACCCAGCATCTTCAAATATAGGTTTCAAATGAATTTTTTTGGGAGTACCACTAGAATGGTACTCTCCCCACCATGGAGGTAGTATGATAGGACCTCCGTTCCATTAAGCCCCACTATCTATCCACCTAGTGATGGTCGGTGGTCCAAGACTAGGTGACCTCTATAGCTATCTTAGACTTTTTCTGGATCCTATCCTTATAACGTGATCAATAGTTCCTACCTTATCTTAGGGAGGATGATTAAGTGGTTACCAATGACTTCATCACATAAAAAAAAGAGTCCAACGCAAGGTCCCTTTCAATTAATTATCATTTTCAACACCTTATGGCCCAATATCCTCACCATGTTGAGGATACCAGTTCGCAGGCCCTAGTTGAAGTAAAATGGACCAAGGTCTCTAGGTTAACTCATGGAGGGGGACATTCAAACAATCAAGAATAGAACATCATCCTAATTTTTATTAAAGAACCCCTCTAAGTAAATACATTGGTAACTATAGGAATTCACATATTCCTACTTGATCTTATGAATCATGCTTGTCAAATATGGTGGAAAACTATCAGGAGATACAAATTCCCACTGATTCACATGAAGCCCCTCAGTCAAATACAACAAAAAATGATTAGAAAAAAATATTTTCTAACAAATACGAATCCATATATTAAAATAAGGTGTCAAACAAATATAATTAGATGAAAATTCCTACTACTGCACATGACTCCCGTCAGTCAAATATAATAGAAAATGAGAATACACAAATCCTTACTCACAAATATGAAGCACGCTATGAAAATATAGTGGAGAAGAAATACAAGAAGATAAAAATTATTAATAATTCATATCAATCCCTTAAATCAAACATGGATACAATTGGAGAAATAATCTATCATATCCCAACTATAAATTAGGGGTAGATTCATATCTCTTCCACTGCACAGGAGGGATGTTAGTAACCACTGATTGGAAATGGAGGACCAGAGTACGCACATATTCCTACTTCGACACTAGAATGGGTGTATATTCCCATTCCCACCAAGGATGTTTCTCAACACATATTAGAAATTATGGAAAATCAAATATCAACACTTGATAATATTCTATAGAATTTTAAATATGTAATCATGTCCATGACAATAACAAGGAGTTGGTCCCACAAACCCACCACCTCAAGTGGGGAGACTCATCCAGACAATGGGGTGGTCACTCAGGAGTAGGCATGCATCCCTGATCCTACCAATTTGGGTCATCAACAATATCCCATGATAAATTTACAAACATATTGGGAAGAAATACTCATTCCAACTGGGGGGAACCAGTCCACTTCTATGGCCACTCCAGAGCATACATATATCCATGTCGAAATTCCAAAGGCTTATTAGAATATCCTAGTAGCACCACAGGATCTACACAAATAATAAATCGTATATGAAGGTCATAACCTATAGAGTGTAGCCCCAATTTCCCTCAAGAGAGTTCCTAAAAAGAAATATTTCCAAAGGAAACTGGAAAATGAAGAACATAATCATAAACCTACTCTGCTGGATGCTAGAGTTCTTGAGGCCATAAAATTTCTATCACTATTGGATCTTGTTCATATTGATCCATTACTAAATTATGAAAGTGGTAGTATCAATTATAAAAATTCTCTCCACAACATTCTTACTAGTAGCTATAATGGTCCTCCCTAGAGTATCTACCATGAAGGCTTCCTTTGTGAACAAAAACTGATCGATCATGAGATCCTATCTCTTAATAGGCATCATAGTATCCCTCCTCATTGACCAAAGGTCAAACATTAAGAAGATATTACCCTTTATTTTTCTCACCTTTATGTTCCTCCATAGGGTATACACTGTAGAAATTATCCTTGCAGTCAGACATCAAGATGTGATGGTAGTCCTCACCATGATGGCATTCACTACAAAGGTCCTCCCTATAGTGAAACCTTATTTTAGCAAGAAGGTCCTCACCTTGACTTTGTATTCCCTAAAGGTCCTCCCCAGGGTGTATGTTATTGAAATTCTTCTTGAATTTGAATATTAAGCTATGATGGTAGTCCTCTCCTTGATAGAACTATCTAGGAAGCTCATCTCCATAGTAACATTTCATGTCAGCAAGAAGGTCCTTCCCTTGATGAGCCAAATACATGAATACACTCATATTCTAAGTCACTTTAAAATATGGGTCCATACATGATAGAGAACCTATCAATTACAAGTGACATTGTTTCTCAACTAGAAGATGGACCAAGTTAATGTTCATCCTCCGATCCACCCCTGGACCATTCTCATAACAAAAAGACCTCTGCTAGCCCTGCTATTATCGAAAAAACCACCAATAAGTGACCATGTTGGTTTGATTAGGTATAGGATTACCTTATAGAATAAAAAATGTTATGTGTCTTGTGAGAATACAATTGTATATGGATTACATACATATTATTTTTTACCCCGCTTCCACTTTTCAGTTCAATATTCCAGAGGCATTGTTAGAAGAATGCATACACAACACCCATATGAATTTATGGACAACTATATACCACATGAAATAAAAATTCTTTTCTTACAATGGGTATAAAGATCATGTTAATATATTGGGATATATTCATCATCAAATCTAATTATAATACCTTCCATCTATTTGAAAACCATGATCAGAGAAGCAGTAAAAATATCTTCAATTAGCATGCCTCAATGCCTCAATTCATTGCATAAGTTGTGTCATATAATCTTAGATTCCATGCCTTGTGTTCATATATGGGGATGGATAGATCATGTATATTTTAATTTCAACTCACGACCCATTCAGCATAACCCATTGGAAATGAAATCCTGCGATTTAATTATTTCAAGGTAGCTATCAAGAAGAACCCTTTCCTAAGAATGGAAATACTCTCAGCAAGAATTGACCTTGAATAAATCTCAAAAGCATCTAGAATGATTATATAAATCCATAAAAAATATCCTAAACAAGGAAATTGATAACATTTAGTAGACTTATATCTTAAGGGAATTCAATCATCAAGCAATGCTAATGTACTTTGAAACAAGAAGCTTTCATATATACTCAACATTATATATGACTCACAATCAAACAAGGATATGTGAGATCAAGAGAGAGACAATGAAAAAAAAGTTGTTGTAGTATGGGATTAGCCCCAACCCATAGGGATGGGGTAATTTTTATAAAAAATTCCCCTGTAAGATAGTCAAATTTATATCAAGGAACAATAATAAGAGAATGGGTGCTACCCCAACCCACAAGGATGTGGGATTTTTTACCTCAACCACCCCTCAACAGAAATCATTTTTTCCCATTTAGGTAGGATAAAAAGTAGTAAGGTCTCCTAGTTCTCCCTATCTCACAACACATTTACCATAGAAGGGAGTCATACAACTAGGATTTATAGAGGTTTCCTCTAAGTTACTATTCACTAATAAGCTGAGAGAGGATACCAGAAAGAAAGGGAGAGGTCTAGAAAAGGGTGAAAACAACCCTATTATCTTCCCGTATCCTATATGATGCCTATAATGCATTAAAAATATGTGAAATTCATGGATTTAAATCATAAAACTGCAAAAAAAATAATTAAATTGAAGAATAACAAGAAGAGTATGGTTCTTTCCGGGATGCGGTTCACACCGAGAATGAAGGTGTGTGTAACAAAAACCAGAAAATCACCCTAAATTTGGTTGATCCATTGATCAATACCATACTCCCCATTAATGAATATATAATAACAATAAAGGAAAGGTATTATATGACCCTCCTCCTTCTCTAAATGAGGAAAATCTCCCTACATTTTAAGAAATGTTTATCAACAGGAGGAATAAATGAAAGAGTTGAGGTAAGTCAATGCTAAGCTACTATGAGGCTGCATTCTTATCAAATATGCTCACCGGGAAGAGCCTCAATATAAAATTACAATAAGTGTAACTCATCCAAAATGATTCATCCTAGTGATTTAAGGAAGGCCGGGACATCCTCCTAACTCATTTCTCAGACTATAAATTCACCTAGACATGATTATGGATTGATATCATGATTTCTCTCCATTAAGGAGACAAACAGAGTGGGTTTAAGAGAACCCTCAAAAGATGTCCCCGGTCGGATATCTACCTCAAATAATGGAAGAACCAACATACCATATCCTTCCAGTTGCTAATCCAATCCAAGATCCTATTCAACTGAACACTCATCAAGGGATTATCAACACCATCGAGTCATTGTCATCTTAGTTGGAAGATTTTGAGGAGCAGCATGCACTAGTGTAGCTGGAATGGAAACCTTACCCTGACTAGGTGAGAGACACCCCACCACCTCCATACTTTGGGAGTCCTACATTTTTGATATTTAATGGATTGGGAGACCTGTAATAACATTTGATGCACTATACATTCCATTGTGATCCCATGATGGTAACTCCAAAGTAGTAAGAAGTAGTGAAACTCAGATTCTTTTTGAAAACCCTGAATGGGTCATCCTTCATATGGTATACTAGTTTTCTAGCTCAGTTAATAGTGGGATGGGAGGATATTCATAAAAAATTTCTCTTTTAGTTCAGCTCAATGATGAAAAATACAATAATAAGTTAACTCTAAAACTAAAAACAATAAGAATATGAGAGAATCTCAGATTTCATTACTAGATAGAAAGGAATGACCTACTCCCTAAACTAACCACTTTCCTAGGAGGATATGTTCTCCCTCTTCATTGATAAACTTCATGATGAGCTATGAACTCCACTCATCCCAGTGAAACACAAAAGTGGGTTCTAGGATTTCTACACCATTTCTCAATGAATGGAAGACTCCATACAAAAAACTAAGATCAAGTCTTATACAACTACACCAGTCATGGGGAAAAGTGTAGGAAAGACAGAGGGGAATATTTCACACTTAAACTAACCTTAGTGAATGATCTAGGTCTGAAACCCACACCATATCATTCAACACCCCCTGAGAGTCAATAAGAACCCCTGACTCGTCAGGATGAGCGGGGGGGGGGGACCTATGAGAAATCAATTAGAGGAGAAAAGGAATAAATATAACCCATTCCAATATGATCATGTCCATAGTTATTTTATTAATTCTATGGGAAGTAATTTAATCTTCATTCAAGAACCTAAGAGGCCTAACCAAGAAGTCCTTGAAAACTGGCTGAATTATTTCTCCTTTCACTGGATACTCGACACACCATTCAAAAATTCTTCATCTTCAAATACATCCTACAAAAATGGTATATTTCGAAAAAGAAAAGTTGAGAAGGACACTAACACAAGCAAAATATGTTTCAATTACTACCCCAAAGGAAGAAGGTGAGTGGGATGAAGTTTTTAGTAGGAGGGCACATAAGCTTTATAGTTGGATTACTTGGAATAAAATTAACCAAACACATGTTATTCTCTATGAATAGTTTAAATAAACAACTATATGCCCAACCTCTTCCGTTAAAACAAAACCGAATTCATCATACCCATAAAACATGAAAGGAAAACCTTTCAAAAATAGGCCTAAATAGAAAGGAAAGGAGTAAGGGTAGGAGGATAAACCTACATATAGGCCAAATTTGGATTTGAACCTATCAGATTTTATGCCCTCATATTAAAAACAATGGGCAACGACCCACTAAAAAAACCTCCAGAGATGGCCAGTCAGAAAAAGTCATCATCCAAGGAGGAGTTAATCGTTGACTCCATCAATGTCATCGATTTTATGGATATCTTATCTGATGATGAGTATGATTATGAACCCAAGTTCCCTGAATCCAATTGGGGAACTAGAGGAAGAGGACACAAGAGATAAAGACACTAGGGAAGATTTATCCATGGAAGAATCCAGAATTCTAGCTGCACCCCTTTTAGGGTTGTCAATGTTGCAAAAACTCAGAGAAGAGAACTTTAGTGAGTTATGTAGGGATAGTAAAATACCACTAAAAAATAAAAATTCCAACTTAACACAATCACTCTAGAATACAAATCAAAATAGGAACAAGTGTTAGATCACCCTTGGAAGGAAAACAGAACTGCCTGACCTAACCCACCAAGGACATGAGGGCCTATAAATCTAGTCTTGAGGTCCAATCCATCTACATAAAATACTCAATATCCTAAAGAGTCCATGGAAGAAATTAAACATCTAGAAAAGCACATGATTTTAGACCATATGTATGAAATACTAAAACAATTAGACCTATTACCAGCCAAGCTATGTATCCTGGATTCCCTGATCTTGTCAAAAGACCATAAGGAAGCACTCATAGAGGATTTTATAAAACCCCAAGAGTTTGAAGTTGAGGTTTCAAATGATGAGGTATATCAGATAGAGAGTAATTATAAAAAATTACGTGCTATCATCTCCTTAATAGATCAAGATGAAGATGACTTTATACAGGGACACATTACACCATTGTATTTTTCTAGTAGGATAAACAGTGTCAATATCTAGAAAGTTTTCATTGATAACAGATCTAGAGTTAACCTCATTACAATATGAACACTTTTCCAGTTTTGGTGCAATTAGGATACCTAGATCATTTCATCATAACATTGCAGGGCTATGAAAAAATTTATGAGAATCCGTTAGGACAAATCATGCTCATAGATCAGTTCATAGACCTCATATCTGAATCAAAATTTCTGGTGGTTCGACATAACATGACCTTCAACATATTATTAGGGAGTCCCTAGTTACATCAACAAGTGGAAATCCCCTAATCATACCATCAATTCATAAAATATTGAATTAATGGATAAATTGGTATTTTTCTCACAAATAAGGCCCTGTTTGAATCCTACAAGCCACATTATATAGATTCAGAATTCTATCAAGGGAAAGGGAAACAACCCTTAGTTGATGGTATTGCTTGGGTCACTGCCCTGAAAAATTTGGAAATGATCTTGATCAACCCCTTAAAAAATCTTGGTAAATATTATGTCTTTATCATCAATCAGGTTATGTATATGATCCCAAATATAGTCACATATTCATCAATCTTTATGATCTCAGTCATGACCACCGATTCCAGTAGTGTTGAAAAGTTTACTGACTCCCTAGAAATTTGTGAAATCTTGGATGAAAGTAACTTCATTCCATACCTAGAGATCCTAGAAATTTCAAACTCACTAGATGAGGTAGAAGAGTTTGCATCATCATCCAAAGAAGATAAAGACACTCCTTATCCATCAATTAATATATTCCTTCTAGAGTTTCAAGGAAATCTCATGTTGTTAGCTGGATCAGAGGAATTCGCTTCATCTTCAGAATGTAAATTTGATGGATCCTCCCCCAACTATGGGAAACTTACCCCATTAATTACTGCTCATATGGAACATGATAAATAATATTAAGAGGATGAAGAAGAAGATTAGTTGGACCTTATGGATTCCCCTCCAACATATGAGGAGTGCATCTCTACCACCATCAATGAACTCATAGAAATAAATCTAGGCACATAATAAGATGTGTGACCCACCTTGATTAGTGTGGCCATGTATTATGAAAAAAATATGTATATAACTCATTAATAAAGAATAATTATGATGTATTCTCTTGGAAGTACATATAAATGATGAGCCTTGATCCCAAGGAGGCCACTCACCACCTAGGCCCACTAGAGGAACACCGGGGCTATAAACAAACAGCTAGAAGGATACATCCGACACATGTAACCAAAATTGAGGCTGAAGTTGAAATGATCATGAAATAAAACTTCATTTGGGATGTCCAATATCCTAAATGGATGAACAATATTTCCCTCATCAAGAAGAATAACGGGATGATCAGAGTTTGCACCAATTTTAGGGAACTTAACTGACCCTAACTGAAGGATGATTTCCTAGCCCCGATCATAGAACTAGTGATCTATTAAATAGTCATATATCAAGATCTCTCCTTCATGGATGAATATTTGGGATATAATAAAATAAAAATGTCTATAGAATATGAATAATCCACTTCCTTCAGGCCCTAAGGGAGTATTTTTCTATTGGGTAATGCCCTTTGGATTGAAGAATTTCAGCACTACATACCAACGTGCCATGAAACACATCTTCAAACCCTTACTAGGAATGTTTATTGAATGATATGTTGATGAACTGGTGGTTAAATCTCGACAACTCTCTGACTACCCATTAGAACTTAAAACCATCTTCAAAAAATTACAACAACACATCCAGAAAATGAACACCTTAGAATTTTATCTCGGCGTTACCTCAGGGAAATTATTTAGCCTTTTCATATACCATCATGGCATAGAAGTCGAACTCGAGAAGACAAAGAATATCCTTATAATTTCTCTTCCTCGTAACCTCACAGAGTTGAGAGTACTTCAAAGACACTTATACTACATATGAATCTTCACAGACAATGTTGCGGGAAAATGTCATCCCTTCACCAGGTTGATGAAAAAGGGGGTTACATATCAATGGATTAATGATTATTAGGAATAATTTTATAGTCTCAAAAAATAACTATTGAGACTACCAGTGATGATGCCACTTGTCGAAGCAATTCCACTTATTTTTTATGTAACAGCCTTAAAAGAGATCATTGGGTTCCTTCCTCACACAAAATAATGACACCGGTAGTGAAAAAAATCCTTCATTACCTCATCCGAACCATGATCAATGATGAAACATGATATTAAGATATCGAGAAGAGATTAGTAGTGATAATATATCCAGTACAAAACTAAGACACTTTTTTGTAGAATCATGAGGCCCGTTTTGCCTCTAATGGTAACCAACTCAAACACATTCTTAGTTATCTGATGGTTATTGGATGCATGTCATAGTGGGAAGTCATCCTGCGGTAGTTTGATATATAGTTCGTGCCTCAGAAATAAATCAGAGGCTAAGAGTTTTCATATTTTTTGGTATAGAACCCCTTGGTAGAAATGACTTCATTGGATACCAAACTACCCATTGAAGAGGTTTTATCTGTTCAAGAGGGCCCCCAAAAATGGGATATGTATTTTTAAGGTGCATCTAAAGACTAATAGGAAAGAGGATGGGGGACCCAAAGCTCAAACAAGTGGTGTTGGGAGTCATGATCATATCTCCAGTAAAGTAAGTACTTCCTTACCTATTTTATTTGTCAGAGGGGTGCACATACAATGAATCAGAGTATCAGGCTCTCATTGTAGGGATAGGGTTGGCACTTCCGGTACAAGTAAATAACTTGAGGATAAAAGGTGATTCATAAATAATAATTAAGTAGGTTAATGAGGATTATTCTACTTAAAAGGAAGAGTTAATCCCCATGATCAACCAAATTTGGGGACTAATGGTGAAATTACATTTAGATTCGACATAGGTTCATATCCCACGATCACAAAACACCAAAGATGATGCACTGGTGAATGAAGCCATAACTCTATCCAATATAGATAGGGAATAAACAGTCATAATAATTGTGGATCACCGGATGGTATCAAAATTATTTCAAACCAATGTGGAAAAAATCCATGAGGTTAGTCCCATTCCAGAACCATACGGTCCTACTAATGGCTGGATGACACCCATTATAGACTACCTTCTAAAGAGAGAGCTCCCACCAGGTAGGGAAAGGAGAGAGAAAATCTGAATTTGAGCAATTATCATTGTTCTATATGATGACAAAAATCATCAATAGTTCCTCTATAAATAGATCCTTGATGGGTTCCTTATTCGGTGCATTGATAGAGAAGAGACTAATGATATCATGAATGAAGTTCATGATGGAGCCTACAGTTCTCACTAGTCATGAATCATGCTTTCCCACCATATTAGAAGTACTGGGATCTACTGGTGCACTATAACACATCACTTCACCCAATTCACCAAAATGTTATATTCCTTCCAGGTTTATGAAAATATCATTTACCAACCCCTAGAGTTTTTTCACACAACCAAGTACTCATGGCTATTTTTCATATGGGGGAATAAATGTCATGGTACCATATCCTCCTGCTATGGACAAGTAGTTCAAGTATGTTCTCACATAAAGTGAATTCTTCTCCAAGTGGGACAAATCCACACCCCTCAAAGAAGTTGGGAAAATGAACATTTCTAGATTCATGAGAACCTAAATCTTCACCAAATCAAGTGTACCACATAAAATATTGACAGACAATGACACTAATTTATATTCTACTAAATTGTAAAAAATATAGCAGGAGTATGACATCATGTCCAACTGTTTATCCTTGTACCATGAAGTGACTAATAGAAATATAGAGGCCTTTAATGGAATTGTATCAAATATACTCTAGAAGATGGTAGATAAGGATAAAATGTCATAGGAAAAAAATCTCATACATGCCTTGTGGGGTTACTAGACTATGACCCGCACTACCACACAAGAGACCCCATACTCATTAGTATAAGGGACAAAGATAGTCTTTCACATAAAATTTAAATTTACCTCACTTTGCATTTCCATCTGTGACCAGTTATCCATGGATGAGAAATCCCAGAAATGATGTTCTGAACTAGATAAATTGGAAGAGAAAATATTACATACCTTTTATAATTTGTATATATACAAAAAATAGATCATGAGAGAAGTTTACAAGAAGGTTCACCTATGGTCTTTACTCAAAGGATAGATGGTGTTGGTCCTCAAGAATCTTATGATACCTAGAAAGAAACTTCCAAAATTGGTACCAAAATGGTAGGTTCCTTATGCTATAAATAAAGTCTAATCTAATGGAGATTATTATCTGATTTCAATGGATGGAAAGATCACCACGACTACCACTAATGAAAGGTTCCTAAATAAGTACTTCATGTAATCAAAAACAAAATTGTCTTTACCACAATACATTTAACTATAGGTACAACTTCTTTACTGCATTAAGTTAAACTACAGGGTACATCTTCATAGATTCGTGAAGATAAACTATGTATAACCAGTGGTCCTCTTTATATGGCCTTAAAAGTCACATACCAACATCCCATCCGCACGATGATAAACTGTGTGTCCATGTCTTGGGTATACAATGTTATAATTTTGCCCTTGGTCTAAACTAAACGACCATAAAATTGAAACCCAAGTTCAACCATCACGACATAAAACTATATACAATACTAATTTGGAATTAATATGTGGTGTGCGAGACTCATTTACCCACATTCACGTCAGGTTTTTTATGCCACCACATTATGCATATCCATTTTTCGAGTGCTCACCCCTTTGTCTGAACTCTAAGACCTTAAACTTGGAGTTATTGTCCCGATAACATTATGTTAAACTATATGGTACATCATCCTGATCGCATGACATTAAACTGCATGATAAATTTTCCCAACTTCATGACATTGAAATGTGTAGTTGGTCTTTGTTGCAAGACCTTAAAAAGTAGTACATCATTTTCTAGACCACATGAAAATAAACTACACTACATCAACATCCTCACCACATAACGTTAAACTGCATGAGAATCATCATTTTAATCAATGATTCACCGCACACAAGCTTGATCTACATGGGATAAAGGAAAAATACTCCTATCCCAACATCTATGTAGGGAGTATCTTTCTCAAGAACTATGTTTGGATTGATTCATATCATCATAGGATATATAGTGACTCCCAAACATCATTTTCTGGTACCATCCATACAAAATGGAAAAAATACCCCCTCTACATATGGGCCAAACCAATGTAGAGGGAGTTACCATCCATAACTACATGTGGCTTGATTTCATCCCTTAAAGGATATGTAAAGATTCTTAAACCACTCGTATTAGGCCCAACCAAAAATTTCTCCCCATTCATAAGATGATTTTCTTACTAGCCTATGGCCTCAAGGACTCTTTTCATGTAAAGAATATGTTTCATTCTATTCGACAGAATCATCCTTCCCATACCTACAAGACACAATCATCCTAATTGAATAATGTTAAACTACATGGTATATCATCTACATCACAAGACAATTAATTGCATGACACCAATGTCCTGGCGATATGATATTAAAATGCGCTACACTATAATGTTCTCACTTGAGAGGAAATTTCCCCTAGAATTGATCATATACCATGCCATATTCAAGAACTATGTAAGTCTTGATTCCTATCCACATAGGATATGTAGCAATGTCTGGATTTTACATCTTGAACCAGCCATCTCAAAAGTAAAAAAAGGAAAACAATGACCCCTCCCTACGTATGAACTAGACCAATGCATGGAGATTTCCAAAAAGAACTACATGTGGATTGATTCCCACCCTTTCATGATACACAGTGAAGATCGAATCTCTATTCAGGGTCCCAGCCTCTAAATATAAGAAATTTTCCCTCCCTTGTATATAAACCAAATAAATGAAGGTGTAAGAGCCCATATCTTCATTTTAGGTATGGATCTTTATTTCGAGTGTTTTTTAGGAAACATGAAGAATTTTGAAATTTTCAAAGTACATGCCATGTGCTCTTGAGTACATTTCGTCTACTCGATTTCCGTGGGTAGCCATGTACTGGCTGTCTAACAGCCGAGTACATGGCTGTGTAGACCGCCTAAAGCGGGGGTTGGTTGAGGCTAGTACATGGTGTGTACAAAAAATTAACACTCCATTTTTTTATTTTTTTAATCAAACTGGGGTCGCATATCATCTCCAAAACACATCTCTTATTACTGTGTTTCATAGAGGAGAGCGGCACGATGACCGAGAACTTTGAACCCCTACCGTTCCTCCATCCGAGCTCCGATCGAGATGCCACCAGGTGCGTTTTATTCCCACTGGTGAGTTTTATCCTTCCCAAGAGCCTCACTTCCTAATTTATCTTCTCTATTGAGTTATTAAAGGTTTAAATTTTTTGACCTTTTGTAGATCTATGACATTATAGGCCGATTCAAGGGCAAACATTCAACAGTGATCATCATACAACATCTAGTTAGGTTTTTTGTGACTTTCCTTGTTTGTATTTGAATTTTATATGCTAAAAGTTCTGAATACCCTTGTTTAGGGTATTGCGTGTCCTTTGGAATTTAACCCTGTTTGTTGCCTACAATGGTTATTTTTCGAGAAATGGTTATTAATTATGAATAAGGTTTATTACCTCGATTATGGAGGTGTTACCCATGTTGTTTTTGGTTATGGCTGTTGGGTCTAGAAAACATGTTAGGCTAATTTGTTTTCTATGCCTAGTGTTGTTAGGATAGAGTTTCTATTTATATGAGATGCATGTGTTTCACATTATGAAGGTATGACCAAGGGGAATTGACTGTGAGAGCTTCCCGAAGTAGGGTATTTAAATTTTGTATTGTTATTATGATTTAACAGAGGCATTAACTGTGAGAGTTGCCATGGGTCATTGAACAGAGGGGTTAGACTGTGAGAGCTACCCAGAGGGTCATTATTAAATAAATGTTGGACCACATGGAATTGAATGCAAGAGCTTCCAGGGGTCATTATAATGTAGACCAAGGGGGTATTGACCGTGAGAGCTACTTGGGTGGTCATTTGTATTTGATTAGTTCTATGAGGGACCAAAAGGGTTAGACTGTGTGAGATTTCCCATAGGGCCATTATTATTATTGAATGCGTGATATGTGAAACCACAGGGTATTAGACTATAAGGAATTTCCCATAGGGTTTCTTGTGAATGTTTGAATTGTTGTGATGAGTCTTCCAACCCAAAGCACAAGCTTAGAATCTGTCTTACTTGATTTTTAGATGATCTTTTGAGATGTCTATTTATTATTTTATACAGGGGGATACAAAGCTTAGGCTAGATCCCGAGGTTACATTATTCAATGGATTGAAAAATTTATAAATGAAAATGAATGTAATTGAAAACTATAGTATTGTTTACTTTTGAGTACTTCATAGTTTATTGTTTAATTTCTACGTTTTACCTTATATATATATTCAATGACACTTAGGAACAAATTTTTTTGTGGTTACCTATTGGGATTCGTCTCAAACCCTGTTTGGGTCATGATTTTGGACCCAACAAAATTATATGGTTGTAGGTATAGATAAGGGAAAGTGACCTTCTACATCAGGTACTTGATTGCAGTTGGAGCTGGAGAGAATGGGAGCAAGTTGAGGCTTGTGATGCTATTAGAGTTTACTATTTTCTGTAATTTGGTTTTAGTATTATATTTATAACATTTTGACTTGTTTTTATTCTTTCCAAGATACAAAGTTACATGTATTATTTATTTATATATATGCTACAGTTTTTTATACTATCAGTATTATGTTGTTTACTTCTGTTGTATAGTATTAATTATTCTACTAATATTTACTATTTGTTTCTACTGTGTTACTCTTCCAATGCTATAATAGTTTTCCCACTATCACACCTAAGACCCTCACTTCTAGTCGGAAGCCTATGGCGTTTGGGGAAATGTTCTTGAGGCCATGTGACTAATCGGGTACATGGCACCTTTGGGCGGCACCCGGAATCAGGACGTTACAAAGTGGAATTAGAGGGGTTTCTTTTTGATTTGTCTTACTATTTGGAGACTATAGATAGGGATATGAAGGAATAGGTAGTTGGTAATAGTATATTCCTAGGAGTATCTAACCCGTGTATAGGGAAAATCCAAGTTACCTCGAATATTGCTATTTTGTTTTTATGGTTTTTCAATGGTTACAGTTGACTTGATTTCACCATTGGGTGACACACTTGTTTTGTGATGTTATTATTGATATTATTATGGTTATATTTCTATTTTAACACAATTATATGAGGGTATTCCATCTCATGGATCATATAGGAACTTGTTAGAGATAACATGCCATGCATTATTATCATTCCATTTAGGATGCATTACTAATTGCATGCTGTTGTGATAGATGTTGTGATAGATATACATAAAGTTGTGATAGATATCTTGATAGAATACCTACCATTTTTATATGTTATTAGTATATGTAATATTTTATTTAGATGGATGCAAAACTTTTGTCCCTGAGGTGTTATGGGCCCTCTTGGATAGGAATTTGGTGAATCGTGTATGAAATTTAATTGAATTTTGTCAAGTTATGATGTTAATAAGGATTAAAAACTTTTATTCATGAGAGTATGGGTTTCTACAGGTCATAATTTGTTATTAATTAGAAAAAATTCTATGTTTTTAGGGGTTTCAAAGAAGTTTTAGAGTCTTACTGTCCAGAAACCCAGACAACACGACGTGTGGTGTTATGAACACATGTCTTGTGTTCTTCTGTTATGGAAGAAACAACTTTTCTTAAGCACAGACAGTGTACTGTATATACACTCCATGTAGTTTTTAACTGTGTGACTAACTATGAGAGAATAGACATAGGGTTAGGAAACTTTGGTAGAATACGCCGTGTACTAGTAGTACACGCCGTGCCATAAGGACCATGTTTCCAACCATGTGACTAACGACATGAGTGGATAAATTTTAGATGGTACACATTGTTTCCATATTGAACACTCCATGTGACAATTGATCATGTGTTCGGTCGTGTGAATAATGACATAGGTGGTTAGAACTTAATTAGTACACACCGTGTCTAGGGTGAACATGCCATGTAGTGTTACATGAGAGAGAACCGTGTTGTTCTAGCTATGTATAAGAACTCGGGCATGAGAGAAAATTCAAGTACATGCTATGTCCTAGGAGGAACACTCCATGTGTATGGGTGTTACAAGACCAGTTTTGGAAGAGGTACATTCCATGTTAAAAGCTTAAGGTAATATGTCGTATATAGGTTATACATGCCGTGTATCCATGTTTTGAAAAACATGAATATTTTATTTCTTATGTTACTTATTACACTTTTAAGTTGTTGTCCTTGATAATTTTTAACTAAGGTGTGTTCTTGAATTTGCATAGTAATGTTCCTGAGACATCCTCTGATTGTTCGCTAGGTGTAGGGCGATGACCATACACCGGAAAGTATAGATCAGGGACTACCAATAGATCCTACCATCATGCTCTTCTTGGAACCAACTGTTATACCAAACACAGGTGCTGATACATAGTCCCGTGAAGGCTTTTTGAGGATTTTACAGACTTTCCAGGGAGCTCCACATTCTACCCCTTATATGGAAGAGTTGACGAGGGTGTTCCAACAGCAGCATCCTCCCACTTTTTCAAAAGATGGAGGACCATAGGCTGCCGAGTCATGGTTGGAGGCCATGCTATCTATCTTTGAGCATCTAGATATTTCTACAGATAGTAGGGTGAAGATTGCTACGTACATGCTACGTGATTCCACCAAGAGATGGTGGGATGTTATCTAAAAGGTGGGATGTCATAAAGATATGTCTTGGGAAGAGTTCTAGAGGACCTTCTATGATTACTTCTACTTAGAGACATTGAGGGACGATCGATCCTGAGAGTTCATGCATCTAGAGCAGGGTGATCTTTCTATGATGGAGTAATATTCTTGTTTAATAGAGATATAATGATTCACGCCTATTCTGGGAGGGGAAGAGTTATATCTAGCTCGGTGTTTTGAGGATGGTCTCGTGTATGACATCCAATCGTAGGTGAATGTCTTCAGTCTGACTTTAGTGATGACTATAATGAACCAGATGCGGATTACCGAGTGTAATATGAGGGAGTTTGGAGTTGTGATCTAAGTAGGTTCGATATCCAGGGCTAGTAATCCTTCAACAGATAGCAGGAAGCGCCTTAGGGAGCCTCCACATGACATTTATTCAGGTATCTAGGTGGTATGCTACCAGTGTATAAAGATTGGGCATATGATACCTAAGTGATCAAGAGAACCAGTTGAGTGATGAGCTTGTGGAAAGATGGGTCATCTGCAACATTTTTTATGGTTTTTCTCACCAGAAGCTAGTGATAGAGGTTCTATTATGTCTCCACATTCCGGAGAAGGACCACCAGTTTCACATTAGTCATAAAATATAGTTCTTATGGTCATTCAGGTCAAGGAGGAGGTCGTGGCCATGGTAGCTAGATGGCGGGCTTTTAGTGTCATCAGGGCGAATCAACTCAAGGTAGTCAGGTAGGTTCATAACGCCATGGTACAAGCCGGAATTTTTAAGTGGAGCAGACCTAGTCGGAGTAGGATCCTAGAATCTCTACAGTTAGCGGTACGATTCTTATTTCCTCAGTTTTAGGTTCTACTATATTCGATATTGGGGATTCCCATAGTTTTATATCTATTTCTATTGTGGAGAGCCTTAGGATCTGTATATTTATTTATGAGGAGTTATGATGCTAGAAACTCTATTGGGGATTAAGATGACTAGTGTACACCAGTGCAAGGAGTTCCCTCTTGAGGTTGGTGGGTGTCACTTCTTATGGGACCTCTATGTCTTAGAGAAGACATGATTCTATGTAATTCTTAGAATGGACTGGTTAGTATATTTCTAGGATTTTTTTTACTGCTATAACCACAGGGTGAGTTTCACATCACCATAGGGTAGATCATTTCTATATAAGGAATTATGGGATGTCTAGGCGAGTAGAGCTGGACCCGAGAATCTTGGGCTCGGAGGAATTATATCCTAGATTTCTAGTTTATATCTAGATGACTAGGGGAATTCACATATAGACTTTCCTCCAGTGGTGGATCATTTCAGGGATGTCTTTCCATATGACTTTTTAGGTTTACCTTTATAGTGTGAGGTGGATTTATCTATTGATCTTTTGCAAGGAGCGGCATCGATGCCCATTCCTCTTTATAGGATGGATACACTAGAGTTACAAGAGATCAAGAAGTATTTAGAGGAGTTGAAGGAAAAGGGTCTCATCCGACCCAGTACTTCTCCTTGGGGTTCGCCTGTCCTTTTTGTGAAGAAGGTGGATCTTACCCTCAGACTTTGTGTGAATTATCAGAAGCTGAACCAGTTGACGGTCAATAACAGATATGCATTTCCAAAGATTGATGATCTCTTTGATCAGCTTTGTGGAGCCCAAGTGTTATCTATAATTTAATTGGGATCTTGTTATCATAAATTGCACGTTAGACTATCATATATACCTCTTACAACCTTTTAGAGAAGTTAAGGTCTATACGAGTATGTGGTTATACCGTTCGGTCTCACAAATGCACCAATAGTTTTCATGGAACTGATGAACCGAGTGTTCCATCCTTACATGGATTATTTTGTGGTAGTCTTCATGGATGATATCTTGGTGTACTACCACACTTGACACGACCCTTCCACATATCTTGAGATCATCTTGACTACACTGAGAGAGCATCAATTATATGCCAAGCTCTAAAAATGCCACTTTTGGATGGACCAGATTCCCTTCTAGAGTCATGTTATCTCAGATATAGGAGTATTAGTAGACTTATAGAAAGCGAGAGAAGTAGTTTCCTAAGATAATACAAAGAAAATATTTGAGGTAAAGAGTTTTCTGGGGCTGGATGGTTATTACAAATGATTTATACAGTACATTTCATGCTTAGCAGCACCCCTGACGGGCCTGACTAAGAAGGGTGAAAAGTACCTGTGGGCAGATTCCTATGATTCAGCCTTTCAGGAGATAAAATGGAGATTGACTTCAGCACCGATACTGATTTTTCTAGAGATGGGAAATATTTACACCATTTACTATGATGCATCAGGTATCGGGCTGGGAGCAGTGCTTATTCAGGGGGGAGGAGTCGTTGTGTACGAGTCTCAGCAGCTGAGGCCACGTGAGAGAAATTACCCGACACATGATCTTGAGTTAGCTGCAGTGGTGCATGATTTACGCTGTTGGAGACATTATATTTTGGGAGAGAACCTTGTGGTATTCATTGATCACTAAAGTCTCAAGTATATCTTTACTCAACATGATATTAATTTGAGACGACGATGGTGGGTTAGTACCATCATTACTTTGACTTTGAGCTTACCTACATGCCTGGGAAAGACAATGCAGTGGCTGATGCATTGAGTAGGAGGACTCAGATATAGGAAGTCAGGGATGCCAAAAGTGAGTGTAAGCTAATGGCTATATTCATTGAGATGCATTTTTAGATGCACAATAGATAGGGGTAGATGTTTCTTTCTTCTATATCCGTTACCTCTACTATTCTCGAACAAGTGTGAATAAGGCGGCTATCAGATTTCGAAGGCCTAGTCTTATAAGAGAGTGTGTCAGGAGAGGACCCTACTCATGGATGGACCGTAGAAGAGGATGAGATATTTCATTTTCATGGGTGTGTATGGGTTTCATTAGACATATTCAAGGAGATATTGTAAGATTTTCATTCCTCAGTTTGGGAAATTCATCTTGCTATCACCAAGATGTATTGAGATATACATCGCCAGTATTGGTGGCTAGGTATAAAAAGAGATTTTTCTGGTTTTGTTATGAGATATTCCACATACCAGTAGGTGAAGGTGGATTATCAGAGACCATCTGATCTTTTACCATAGTAACCCATTCCCAAGTGGAAGTTGAATTATGTCATGATGGATTTTGTGACGGGTTTACTGATATCATAATGAGTAAATGATGTAGTTTGTTTTGTTTTTGATAGACTCATGAAGCTTTCACATTTATGGATGATCAAGGAAACATTTAGTGTTGATGATCTTGGAAGGTTGTACATCCGAGAGATTTTACATTTGAATGGGGTTCCTCAATTTATTATTTAAGAAAGGGATACTCGGTTTACCTATCGTGTCTGGTAGGGACTACATAGGGATTTGGGTACATAGGTACTTTTATGTATAACTTACCATCCCCAGATAGATGGCCAGTCCGAGCACACAATTCAGGTTCTGGAGGACATTCTACAAGTAGGAATCCTGGATTTCAGGAGTTCTTGGGAGAGACACATACCCCTAGTGGAGTTTTTCTACAATAACAACATTCGGGTGATGATTCATATAGAACCTTATAAGGATTTTTATAGTAGAACATGAAGATCACCCCAATGTTAGATGGAGGTAAGAGAGATAGCTATGATGGGAACTCACCTTGTCTAGGAGACCACTGAGAAAGTGGAGTTGATTAGGAAAAGGATGGCTACTGCACAATCTCTCTAGAAATATTATGATGATCGGTAGAGATGACATATAGAGTTCGAGGTCATAGATCAGGTTTTATTACATGTCAAACTGAGGTTAGGACACAGGAGGATTTGGAGATAGGGAAAGCATTCACTGATATATGTTGGGCTGTTTGAGGTTTTGGTGAGAGTCGGGCTGGTTTGCCTATCGGTTGCAGTTACCTCAGAGATACTGGGCTATTCACAATATCTTCCATGTTTCTCTACTACAATGTTACTTTTCAGACCCATATCACATTTTTCAACCTAAGGAGGTTGATTCGGAGGTAGATGCATCCTTCTAGGATCACCCTATTTGTATTGTGGATCACAACATGAAGGTTATCCATGGCCAGTCTATTCCTCTGGTCTAGGTGCTATGGTAGCATGAGCGATTATAGGAAAAGACTTGGGTGAGGGAGGCCGATGTACAGTCCTAGTGGTCATATTTGTTTGAAGTTTCTTCTTCTCCACCCTTGGAAGGGCTATTTGAGGATGAATTAATTTAAGGAGGGAAGTTTTTAAGAACCCACATATTCCTTTTAGGTATGGATCTTTATTTTTGGTGTTTTTGAGGAAAAAGGAAGAATTTTGAAATTTTATAAGTAAACACTGTGTACTTGGATTCCATAGGTATCAATGTACTGGAAGTGTAACAGAAGAGTACATGGCCGTGTGGACCACCTAAAGAGGGGGATGGTTGAGGCTACTACACGACATGTACATTAAATGAACACTCGGTGTTTTTTTATTTTTATTTGTTTAATCAGACTGGGGTCACATATAATCTCTAGAACACATCTCCTCTTCCCGTGTTTGGTATAGGAGAGCGATGAGATGACCGAGAACTTTGAACCCCTACCATTCCTCCATCCAAGCTCTGATCAAGACACCAACAGGTGCGTTGGATTCCCACCGGTGACTTCTCTCTTTCCCAAGGTCCACACTTTATGATTTCTCCTCTCTCTTGAGTTATTCAAGGTTGAACTATTTTGAAATGTTGTCATCTCTATGATTTTCTAGGATGATTAAAGGTTTGACGTTCAAAAGTGATCATCGTACAACATCAAGGTAGGTGGTTTGTTCCTTTCCTTGTTTGTATTTGAATTTTATATGCTAAAAGTTATGAATACCCTTGCTTATGGCATTGTGTGTTTTTTTGGAATTCAACCCTATTTAATGCCTGATATGGTTGTTTGTTGAGAAAGGGTTATTTATTATGAATAATTTTTATTACATTGATTATGTAGGTGTTACCCATTTTTGTTTTGGTTATGGTCGTTGAGTCTACAAATCATGTTAGGATGCTTTTTTTCCATGCCTAGTGAGGTTAGGATGGAGTTTTTGTTTATATGAGTTGCATGTGTTTCAGATTATGAAAGTATAACCAAGGG
Organism: Viscum album; assembly: GCA_963277665.1. Classification (NCBI taxonomy): domain Eukaryota; kingdom Viridiplantae; phylum Streptophyta; class Magnoliopsida; order Santalales; family Viscaceae; genus Viscum; species Viscum album. The sequence continues at coordinate 1,825,956,959 of OY728119.1, read as the reverse complement.
TAATTGATTGTGAGGGCTTCCCTAAGTAGGGTCTTTTAATTATGTATTGTTATTATGATTGACCAGAGGCATTGAATGTGAGAGATGCCATGGGTCATTGACCAGAGGGGTTAGAATATGAGAGCTACCTAGAGGTTTGTTATTAAATAAATGTTAGAACACATAGAATTGACTGTGAGAGCTTCCAGGGGGTCATTATAATGCATACCAAGGGGGTGTTGATCGTGAGAGCTACCTGGGTGGTTGTTTGTATTTGATTAGTGCTATGATGGACCAAAGGGGTTAGACTATGTGAGATTTCCCAGAGGGTCATTATTATTATTGAATGGGTGATATGTGAAACCATAGGGGATTATACTGTGAGGAATTTCCCATAGGGTTTATTGTGAATGTTTGAATGATTGTGATGAGTATTCCAAGACAAATCATAAGCTTGGACTTTATTCTTACTTTATTGTTAGATGGTCTTTTGAGACATTTGTTTTTTATTGTATATAGGTGGATACCAAGATTAGGCTAGATACCGAGGTAAAATTATTCAAAGGATTGAATAATTTATAAATAAAAATGAAGGTAATTGAAAACTGTAGGATTGTATACTTTTTAGTACTTCCTAGTTTATTACTTCATTTCTAGATTTTACCTGATATATATATATATATATATTCACTGACAGTTAGGCACATATCTTTTGGGGGTTTCCTATTGGGATTCATCTCACACCATGTTTGGGTCATGATTTTGGACCCAAACAGATTTTATGGTTGTAGGTATAGATAAGGTAAAGCACCCTTCTACATGAGGTACTTGATTGATGTTGGAGTTGGAGAGCATGGGACCAAGCTATGTCTTGCGATGCTGTTGGAGTTTACTATTTTCTATACTTTGGTTTTAGTATTTTATTTTCAGAATTTTGACTTGTTTGGCTATTTTTATAGATAAAAAGTGACCTGAATAATTTTTTTATATATGTACTGCAGTGGTTTATACTATCAAACTTCCACTTTTTTACTTTTGTTTTATGGTATTACTGCTTCTGCTAAAATTTACTATTTGTTTCTGCTGTGTTACTCTGCCAATGAGGGCATAATTTTCCCACTATCACACCTAAGACCCTCACTACTAGTCGGAAGAATCTAGAATTTGGGGAAATACGCTGGAGGCCATGTGACCAACCGGGTATGGGGAACCTTTGGGTAGAACCTGGAATCAGGATGTTATAACAAGGGACTCTAAAGCATTTCCTATTTAGAAGTCAATTTCAAGCAAAGTGACCTCTCCTTTTACATGAGTTGGATATGTGTAAGGAAGAACATCAAGAAATATATGTGGATTGATTCTCATTCAAATGGGATTCATAGTGACATCCATAACCTACATCCTAGACCCAACTATGAAATATGAGAATAATTCTACCCTCTCTGTATAGATCATATCTTCATAGAGTGTTCCCATTAAGAACTATGTGTGGCTTGATTCCTATCATCACATGATACATAGTAATGCCCAGATCTCTAATCACAAGTCCATCTGCAATGAAGGATAAACAAATTCCCTTATCTCATTTTACAGGTTATACTTGTGCATTGAATCTTCTTAGAACTACATATGCCTTGATTCCTACCATCACATGATCTGTAGTGACACCTGGATTTCTAAATCCAGGTCTAGCCAAAAAATTCTTACTATTGAACATCAATTCACCTTCATCCTTACCCCATGAAGTTAAATTTCATGGGGTATCATAACCATGAGTGTCTTGATTCCCACTATAATGTGATACATAGTGACTCTAAATTCTACTCCTTGGTCTATCCACCACAAATTAAAAATTCCCATATCCTTTATTTTATATCTCATGTATGGAGAAAAAACATTTCCACCCCTTTTTTTATCATACTGATCATAACTCACATGTGATTTGGAGTTTTGGAAGGGGATTCCTTGCATGAACAAAGCATAACAATCCACATCAGGGTTTCCATGGTACCAGTAGTAAGACCTTAAAAGGAACACCAATTTTCCTTTCCACATGACATAAAACTGCATGGATACACAACATACAACTTCATTCATGTTAGTTGAAATACATCCTTACCATAATATGTTAAATTTCATGGCTAATGTACATACCACTTGAAATTAAACCGAACATGTTTTCAAGAACTACACATGTCTTGATTATCATTTTGAAGAGATACATAGTGACACCTAAACCTCATGTCCCAATCTAATCCATGGGTAATGAAATAGAAAAATTCCCCCATATCCTATATAAAATCAAATATCTTTTCCGGAGGTCTCAAGTTTGGGTTCTTCATTCAGGGATAAATCAAGGAAACATAAATAAACCCCATATATATGAGTCATATCTATGTAGGGAATTTCAAAATCCATCACTAATAATGGTATAAATGTTTTTTATTTACCGAAACACATTACTTCCATTCATCATACTTTGTTACCTGTGAAATTTTGGATCTTCACAGTCTTTCTATGGCCATCATAAATAAAGAGTCAGTGTAATAAGGACACCTTTGTTTGAGTATTCACAATATTTCCCAATTGGATCTAAATCAGTTTCCCATACAAAATTACTGTAAACTAAAGATGATTTCATCTTCAGAAGAGGACTTTCCTATCTTCTGAAGACAAATGAAATTTATGCCCCATATCATTTATCCTAATTTGAGAATCACTAGAATATTGGTTTCCACTTTCTTTCCCCCTTATTTATGATTCATTTCAAAACATATCGTCCTGATGATCCTACTGATACTCATTGTGTTCATGAATTATGGTCTAAGCCATATGAACTAAAATTGAAATTCCCCATCCCATACTCACCGCACAACATTAAAATTGCACATCTGATGACATATTTTCATGAAACTAAACTACATGATATTTAGGACTACGTGTGGAATTATTATTTCCATTGTATGATACATAGTGACACCTGAATGTTCAATCTTGGTTCCATCCACAAGAAAAGTTATAAATTCACCTTCCATATGAATGGGTCAGACCTGCACAGGGAACCCTATGAAAACTATTTTTAGTCTAATTCTCTCTTTAACAGGACACATTACAACACCTGAATGTTATAACCCTATATGACCACAACAAAAAATTACCCCATTATCTTATACTTGGACTATATCTATATAAATAGGGGTGGGTGGGGTGTGGTTTCCAATATTTTCCTCACCCTATTCTCAAGATTGTATTCAAAAGAAAAAAATCCTCTTTCCCATGCAAGAGTTTAATCATTGTGTGTGTGTGTGTGGGGGGGGATTACTAGAACTATATATGGATTTATTATCATTTTGAAAAGATATGTAGTGATTCTCGAACATTATATATCGGGCCCAACCATAATAATAATAATAAAAAAATAATTTCTTTGTATGGGTAAGACATGTGTAAGGGAAAAACATATACCCATTCTCGATAAATTTTGACATGAAATGATCCTTTTATATTTAGGTAAATTCTTTTAAAGAACCTAAATCTATGTATGAGAAAGTCCAAATCCCCATAAACCTCCCTGGCCATCAAAAATGGAGGGTTAGTGTCATAAAGACACCTTTGTTTGACCATACATAATATGCCCCAATTGGCTCTACAAAACATACTGACAAAAAGCCCTATCAACCAAAGATAAATTCATCTTCAGGATAATATTTTCGTACCTCTGTACACCCAAAGAAATTTTCATCCCACATCACTCCTTAAATTCAGCAACCCCCATATTATAGTTTACAACCTTTCCCCTTTATGTCTGAAGATAATGGAACATTATTGGATATATTACCATGGAAAGGGAAAATAAATTATCTTTCAGTCAAAGATAAGTTACCTTAAAACTTATACCTCAAATTTCCTCAGCATAAGACATTAAACTACTTGGTCCTTTTCCTAGATTCACGATGTCAAAATTCACAACACTCTAGCCCTCCTTTACACAAGAAAAATTCATGTTGTATTTGTTTCTCATTCATATACAGTGCCTATACAAATACCCTTGTCATTTTCAGACTTCATTACCATGAAAATACACCCTTCATGGTCTTGAGAAATCTAAATTTTCAAAAAGTACCTGGCCATCAGAAATGGAGGGCCAGTGTTATGAGAGACCCTTTCTTGACTACGCAAAATATTCCTTAATTGGATCTACACAAGTCAGTTAACAAAAATGCATTCCAACCAAATTAAAATTCATCCTTAGGATAGGATTTTACTCCCTCTGTATTCCCCAACAACATCATATTCGAAACCATTCTTATGGTTACTCCTAGTGTACTTTCCCCATATCATGTTGCAGATTCAAAAATCACAAAACTAGGGTTAAGAAAAATCTCCAATTCATGTTTGAAAAATAATGAGACATTCTCATCCAATAAACCTTATTAGATACCTCACCCTTTAATTCATATTCAGAGCTATTTTATCTAAGAAATTAGTGTAATTAGTTTTGTTTTCAAGACTCTAAACTTCCCAAAAAAAGAGACACAAAACTCTCTAGGTGAAAAACCCAAAAAATGACACCTGGGAAAAATATGAGTTCCAGTTCCCTAAACCTATGATTTTAATGGTTTAGGAAGTAATACATCAATATAAAAATTAAAAAGTCACAAAACTTTTTAGTTCGAAAAATCATAAAGGGGAACCTAAGAAAAGTTGAGTTACACCCGCTAAGCCTAAATTATGGTGGAATTAGGTAAAAACTAAGGTGGTAATAAAAAAGACATAAAGTTCACTAGGTTTTCCATGTAACCCTAACAATAGTCAAAACTATACTGGTTGAGTCCCTCAGCTCAGGTAAAAAATAGAACATTATATGAATGTGCCAATTTGGTTATCATAGGTTGCAATTTCAATTGATATCCAATTGAGGTTATCTTTCAAAATGTTACCATTTATGATTTGTTGGCATTGAAGAAAAAGATAAATGATAAACATTGGAAGAAAAATAAGTTTTCATTTTATTAAATGAGAAAAGATGATCTTCCACTGCCTAGAGTCTCTCTATATGTATAGGATATTATGATTATAGAGCCTGTTCAACAGATTAAAAAATTTGATGTAGTGCTTGTTCTAAATCCTCTATGTATTAGAAGATCTTAGAAAAGGTTGCAGTCTAAACATTATCACCAACCTATAATGCTTCCACCCTATTAGTTTAATAAAATCCTATATTTTCCTCACACTCCACTAATCATTTACATTTTTCAACCACTTATTCAGTGTGAGATAATTCTTACTTAAGCTACTCTAGCTCTGGACCAAGCCTCCCCACCTCTTAGAGATGTCACTCTGCTGAGGTCCTCTGCTTGGAAATTTCTCCCTATCACATTGTGGCCATCTCAACACGCTCAACAGTTCCATTAAAAAGGATCTTCCTAGATGCAGAAAGGTAGGCCCTGAACACTACATTTTAAAGACAAGAGTAGATCATGCTATTTCTCTCTCATACATCAATAAACTATTTCACTATGTCATGGATGGAATGATAATCAAATCCCTCATACCCAAGAAATAAAGATAGGTGACGTAAATTGGAAACTTTCATCAGCATTTTTGTGATGGGGTATGAGAAATAAGATTCCATATATCTTTCCATATTTTTTGATGGGAAAAGTGAAGGTCCCATAGAAACTCTAGGTATTCGTTGAAATCACTCTCAGATGGAGGAATATATTCAAGAATAAGCACCACTTGAGAGGGTCTTGACTCAACAACCTTAGTATGGATCAATTTTGTAGTATCTATCTCCCTTTCAATATAAGTAAGAAGAAGGTATGAGGAACCAATAACAACCAAATAGGATTTGGGATATAATTATAGAATCAGAATATTGAAAAAATTAATTCCTAAACCACAAAAGAAAAGGGAATGGTGGGAAATGTGGAGAAATCACCTCCACTTTCTGGGAAATCAGTATCCATAAACACCATTATTTCATCATCACCTATAAAAATGGTTGCTAAATCCTCCATATTTATATTGACTTTAGGTTCTTCCAGAGACAACTAGGGAAGATGATCATGCTTGGTCAGGTTAGTGGTCTTCAAAATACCACTCATGGAAACTATTATTGCGAAAATAACCATCATTGAACTAGGGAAAATAGCTAATTCCGATTCTCCTTGAGCATGAATCACTCCATATTCTATGTATGTGATCCTCGAAGGGGAAGGATAAATATGTTTAGTAGGTACATTGACCCCTGAAGACACCCGCTCTATTGGGGAATAATTCACTTGATCAATTAGGTTTGAACCCCATAGGGTTTGTGATCTTCCTGATGGCCTCAATTGGCTCATACTCCCTATCTAGTTTAGGTACAATCACTAGAAGTATCACCGATGTCTCCAAAGAAATAGGATCTATGGGGACCTAAGATATTGTTACTTGATTACTCACCGAACCAACGAAAATTCATGGGAAAGATAATTAGCATCACATGAAGAAACATAAATAAAGAAATGAAATAGTAACCTATTATCCCCCACTTTAGATATATCATTAGCTGGGATTCCATCCAACACATTGTGGTGTGCCACAGGGATGATCCCCTGGAAAGAATAGTGGGCAGGGTTGGGGGTAGAAATACTGATGTAGGGTCCACAAGAACAACCTCAATATGCTCCATTCCCCAGGGGATCCCTCTTTGGAAACTACCACATCTGAAGGGATGTTATCCCCAGAAATGGTGCCCTTTGGGGTGTACTCCAAGGAATAAATAGTTTTCTAAATCTCCCCAGGCTCCTATAAGTACTACTATTAGGGGTTCAAGGTCTTGACAGTAAGAATAATAAAATTTGGTACAAACAACAATATTACCTCTTCACCGTTGTCATCTTTCCCTATCACTATCACCTCCATATTCTCTACTTGCTCAGTCCAATAAGGTATTAACTTGTATGAGTGGATTCAAGTTTCCATTTCTTCCAAATATATATCCACTTCAGGAGGATCTTCTCAAGTAGAGATCCATATAGAAGAAGTGATCAATCCAAATCCTAAAAGTTTAAGGGGATTTTCTTGGAGAATTTTCCAAATATGTTCTAAAAATGTTCTTTAAATTAGGGTATCCCACACTCTTCAATACTTTGGGAAGGCTGAAATGATTTGAATAGATAACACTAGGAGGTCCACTATGGGAAGTGAGGTAGGTTCCAGCCACCATAATTTCTTTCTGGGAACTATTTCAACCCTATAACCCTATAGGGATGAATTCCTATGAGACCTCGAATGGGAATAAGTAATTTACATGGTCCTTGTTGTAATAGGAGGATTGATTTAATCAAAACCCATAGATAAAATACTATCATCCTCTTCATCCTCATTGACTTCAGACCTTACCGTCACTAGAACTCACTGATAATATTTATGCTGGTTCTGTTGGAAATGGAATGAGTCATAAAACTCTCTAAGATAGGTGTCTTCCCTATCATGTTAATCATCATTAGAGATAGTGGAAGGAATAGAAACAGAGTTATATTGGATCAATGAAACCTTATTATTCTATAGAAAGAGCCAAATAGCGTGAGATAAATGAGCACTCCTCAAAGAATCCCATTATCTATAGTATAAGAGGAAGGTTCCATTGAAAGGGATGAATTATTTACCCTGAGAGGCAACACCAACAACATGATAGGTTGAACCCCATTCCTTAAACATCATCCTTGGTGTATCAAAAACCATTTAAGTTTTTGGATACTTCCCAATCCTATAATTCCGGACTATTCTCCCTTGTTTTCCTCCAGTCTCAGGATCATTTTGGGACTCAACAACAGTAACTAGGACATCTAGTTGATATTTAGGGTATGAATTATTCCAGACAGCAGCATAGGATCTGGTAAGTGCAGGATCAAAAAGCGACAGATGGGGGAATACCAATATGGAATCATATATCCTCTCGAGTCAACATCAACTAGATCTTCCAAGATTTCATTAAGTGTTTCTCCCAGCATGCACTGTTGATGGTCAAATGATACCTCATTTGGAAATAGTTGAATTAACCTACCACTCTATAGGGTGCATACCCTTCAAATATAATCTCTCCATCAATCTTGGAAACCAAGATGAATTCTATTAAATAGATAATATATACCTTTCTATCAAGGTCCCCAAGTCTATCATTTACCAAAGTACCGGAATGGGGAATGAAAGGATCATAGGTAAAAAAAACCATGATAGTTAAGATGTTCCATTATTTCCTGCTCACTATAGTATGATGGAATTACCCCACTTATGATTTGAAGGTATGGTTGGATGGTATATTTCATTATTTTTTGAGTATATATATTTCTATATCCTTCTATATGGGATACTACCCACCCCCATATAGTCTATAAGGGACCCACCAACCAGTATGATGGCCTCCCCTCACTGATCCGTCCAAAAAATGGTAAATATTTACCATACCTGGTATGGAAAGGTTAATTCACCTACCAGTGGCCTATTGAGCCACCATCATGAATGTCACAACTCTGAACTCGGTGCTAGAATCATGCACTAACAGTATCCATCCCTTAGAAACATGTCCAAAAAGGCTTCCAGTCAAGATAGCCGGTCATCCTTCTGAATGATCTTTCTTCCCCAATAATTGATTCGACCCTCTTAAATCATTGTATAGTAGGAACTAATATTCCTTCAAGTCTAAAAATTCTATAAATTCCTTAGACTTCATGAAAAGGTTCCTAACCGCTTTTTATATAAAATGAATTTTTTCTAATAATAAAATGGGATTTCCTGCTTCAGACAATGGTCACACTTAAAAATATCCTTTTCCTTGTCAATAAGTTTCTTAGAAAGAGGGGAAGTCCTATATTTATCATCCCAGGACAATGGGGGTGGCTGAAACTCATCATACATATAACCTATTATGGGAACCCATGAAATCAACTGGACATCCTAGAGACTGATACCGAACCCATGCACTAAGTGGAAGGTGTTAGTGTCCAGGCTCTACCTGTTAAATAGCCACATGATAAGTTTTTGGATTTGGTGGGAGTATTTCTGTGATATCTAGGCCACCTCATAAATACCCATACCCCTCAAATTAGTCTTAAATTCCTCAAAATTCTAGAAGACCCAAAAAGGCCACTCTCAGTCTAATCTGAATGATCACCTAAGGAGAAAGTCCCATTTAGATAGCAACCCCAATTTCTCATTTCCTGTTTCCTTCCACACAATGATATGATAAAAATGGATTTTCTCATCCAATGCCTACATTGTTTCTTCCAGTGACCGACAAGCATAGTTCAAAAGAGACTCGACAACGTGGGTTTTCAGGATGAATTTCCCCATCATGTAGATTTTGGCTTGGAAAATGTTTCTATTTTCAATTATCTAGGACGTAGGTTTATTTGTGGTGTGTGGTGCTGGAATGGAAACATAGGATGGTATCTAAAATCCATAAAGGGGTAGATTTTATGATATTATATTCCCACATTAAATAGAGCTAAGAAGTCCCACCAGAAGCTGATGGAGTTGGTTGATGTTTATTTTAGCATTAATTTCTATATATTTGACCATAATGAACCTACTTTCATCAATAACAGAGAGAGGAGCAGCAATAGTGGTAGAAACATCCTGTGAAGGGTACATATACATCAAAAAGTGGAAGTAAAAGTGTTAGTCTCCATAAAATGGAAAATTATAAAGCCCCTTGAACCATCAGTTCATGAAAAACCAGTTCTTAAAGCATCCATTTGTGAACCATTGGACCTCGAAGTGCTTACCTGAGAAGAATTAGCAAGGTAATAATTACCCATAAGGCTTTTAGTATATGTGATGTTTCATCCATGAAGCATCTAGCTACTATGTGGGTCATAAAAATTACCATTCGCAAGAGGAGGAGTTCAATTTTCAGTAAGGCCACGATAAAATGAAATTATATGTAGAATAAATAAGTGATCAGAGGGTCTACAAAGTGATCAGTTTTCCAAGAAATATGGTAGAAGAAAAATTAGCTATGCACCCCATTTTTAGGCATGTTCCCATATAATGATTCCACTTATATATCATAAATTGATTAAAAATAGGATCAATTTCTATATCAGAATAGCATCCTCTTAATCCCAATCAGAACACATTATGACGGTGGAAATTTTTTGGGTCATAAAATTTCCACAAACAAGAATAAGAGAATTATATCAAACATGAAAAAGGGTGGAAATAAAACCAGAAGAATATTGAAGAAATATTTTCAAGGTTTATACTGTGAAGGAAGGATTTATCCTGCAAAGTACAAATCGCTCCATGGATTATCACTCCATATGACATTCCTCCACTTTGTGAAGATCCCCACGAACGAAATAGTTCATGAGAGGATGCGGTAATACTGAAACCCCACAAATGAAACCACATTTTTTGAGGTACTGGGCGACAATTTCCTCCCCGCGAATGAATTTCCCCCATAAAAAAATATTTTATAGGATAGGGTGGTACCACTGATTCCCACATACAAAATGAAATAATTTGTGAGGATAAATGATTATTTTCCCCCCACAAATTCCTTCCCCAACAAATGGAATCATTCATGGTCCAAAGATTCCACCTAGGATCCCACAAAAGAAGCCCCATGGCCCACCGTGGATGACTGACCATGCTGATATTAGGTCCCTTCATTATTCTATAAGAAGACACTAAGGGGGGGACCAAAAAGATGACTGAATAATAGAGAGACGAAGGAGATTAAGGATAAGGAAATAAAAAATTAGAGTGTCTGACAAGAATCAAGAGATATTATTCCATTCTGAGCTGATAAACCTACCTCATAGCATCACGAAGAAAATAAAAATAATGCAGACATATGTGAACATAAATCCCTTAAGAAGATACCTTTCCACAAGGCCCAAAATTATGCCCCCATTGTGGACCACTACCTCACATAACGAAACACAATGCGGGTGGAACCCTACCTCATGTATCCAAATGCTACATGGAAGGAACTCGACCCCATGTAGAAAAACAACACCTAGTAGGAACTCAGGCTCATGTATAAAATTGCTACATGGGAAGAATCTTGTCCTGCATAGAGACACACAAAGTAGGTAGACCCTTGGTCTATGAAGCACCATGATATGTGGATGGTATCCTCTACCAAAAAATAGAATTTTAAGTAGAGGGAACCCCATATCGCATAATAGCATGATATATGGAATGGGGAATCCTAGGGTGTTATGTACACCAACTCCAATCACTCTCTTTAGTCATGTCATCATTGGCCCCTCTACAAACCAGTCTAATGGTATCAGGACAAGGCCTCTTCAAAAGCCACCCGACATGTATGATCAGATCATTGGGAACATCATCATGTCTTATTGAGTATATATACCCATGGTAAGAGGATTCATGTATGTAACCTCCCCAATAGGATGGGAACTCATAATGTCTACATCTCTATATTCTCGTGGTAATAAGGGTTATAAATTTAGGTTAATCATGTGAACCTCACTATTGTACGGATCGAGGAGAACCACTATCCTTCCCAATTATGAGGGATATTTCCAATCATTTCACTCTTCCCCAGGGACTAGAAGGGAATCCATCCTAGAGTAAGCCCATATCCTTTCTTTTAGGAAGGGTCACTCTTGTTCCTCTTCGCCTCATCCTTGGGATGTAGCCAGATAGATCTCCATATGTGACTATCCCAATTACCATAATAGAAGAGGATATGATCACAGTCAAATATCTCTACCTCTACCTTTGGGATTCATCATCCATCCACAAGGAGAAAAAGTGGATCATATGATCTTATAATATACTAATTCCTCTTGTTTCTCACACTGATCATAACTCATGTAGTATTAGTGGTTAGTGGAGATCATGACATCCACATTATCCCAAAACTTTAAATGGTATACTTCCATATGTAATCCCCAATCACATTCTCTATGAGAATTTATAGATATAAAACCCAACCTCTATTCAAATGGTCCACTTCCATGTGTAATCCACAACCATATGTTCCATGGACCTTCATCCTAGATGTAAGAACCAACCCATTCCTTAATCGTCAATGGTTTATATTCTTAAATAAGTGTAAAATTTGGGAATACTTGTAGGTGTAAACCCCAATCATGTCCCCTCAAATGGGCATCCTCACAGGTGCATGTCCCAACTTACCAAACCATGAGAGCTTTTATTCCCAACTAAATGGGATACATAAGAAGCCTTACTGAGGTCCAAATCCAATTCCAAAATTCAACCAAATGTTATATAGGACACATTATTAGTAGGTTAATATCCACAAAGGAGACCAAATATCTTCTAGGTCCCTTAGGATTCCTCGATGTTTTTCCTACACTAAACATTGACTAGGTAAATTCCTCCTGGATTTCCTTACCACATGATGTTAAACCACATGGTTTGGTCCTCTACACATAACCTTAAAAGGTGAAATGTCCATTTTAGTGGAACCTAACTATATGTTTTCTGATTCCTCTCATAAGGATATGTAGAAATATCATCTTATCTGTTAAATCTCTACATCAAAACAACTTATGTCTCCCAAGATGATATCAAAATCCAGATCACCTAACCATGTGGTTTAAAACAAGCATCATCCTAATAAATGACCAATGAATAACTTATATTTTTTTTAAAAGGGTACCATTTATGGAGAACCTAATATACATACAGATCTATCCATTTATGGAGAACCTCATATATATACAGATGATTTTAAAACCATGATTATTCTTAATAGATCATTAATTCAAAGTGACCCACGTATACATACTTGGGAATGAACAAAGTATTCAAGAACATATCTTAAATCTATAATAGAGTCCCATAATAAGAAATAACCCCCCCCCAAATGACTTGATGATCCCGAATTTCCATATTCTCGATAAATATGAGTTCTTAAGTGTTGTTGGAAAAGTTCTCCAACGAATGTCTGCATTTAGAAATTTGATGCATGAGTTATCACGAATATAAGAAATGGTGGGATTTTATGGATCCATAAACAAAACTTGTTGGATACTATTTTAATACCTTGTACCTGACATCTATGATTTCAAATGATTCAACCACTTGTAATCAATTTTCAGGTGAAAATGGTTTTCATTTGAAACAACTGTCAACACGTTCTTCTTAATCAGCTGGACTTTCTCTAAAGTATACTGAAGAAGATTTTTCCAAGAAAAGCTTCCTCCCCTACCTATAAATAGATAATAGGTGATTATAATGACCTAACATATAATTACTTATAAGGATACTTCTATATGGTAGCCTTAAAGATGTTATTTTATGCGAACTCAACTAGGGGGATGTGTTTTTCCCAAGAACCACCAAATTTAAGGACACTTGAATGAAGAATGTCCTCTAACACCTAAATCATGTTCTCTATCTATCCATTGGTCTGAGTGTAATAATCCATGCTCAGAATCACCTATGTACCCAAGGCCTTCTGCAATCCATATAAAAATCTAGATGTGAAAGTGGTATTCCCGGTCATATATGATAAAACATACAACTCCATGAATATGTATGACCTTATTGATCTATAGAATCCCTAGATAATATATTGATAAGGTATCTTGAATAGGTAAGAAGTGTGAAACCATATTAAATTGATTGAAAACTACCCAAAATTTATCATTAACATGAGGATATTTAGTAAATGTTTTCACAAAATCTATAGACACATCGTTCCATTTATACTCAGTAATGTAAAATGACTGAAGAAGTCCTACTGATCACTGATCTTAATCCTTCACCTATTGATAGGTGTAACATTGAGTGATAAATACAGTAATATCCCATTGCATAATAGTCTACCAATACTAGTGATGTAATACTCAATATATCTTGGCGACATTGGGATGTACCACCCATACTGAGGCATGGAATTCTCATATCATCTTCTCTCAGTTGTTTTCTAGGAACCATAAAATACTATATATGCATAAATTATCATCCTCATCCATCATCCAACTAGGAGATTAATCCTCATATGATATTATTTCTCTAAGTACTAGGTCCTTAGGATTATAAATTTTCATCATTATTACGTGTTCCAAAACGGTAGATGTCACTATTAAAGTTGAGAGGATTGTCCTCCCATGATCCTCTTGAACATCAACATGCATCTATAAAAAAAATTTCATGAGCTACCACTCACCAATGGACTCCCTAGCCATATATATATGAGTATTCTGGCTCAGATCATTGGATAATATATTTCCTTTACCTTGCATTTAGGAAACCTCAATGTCAAATTATTGTAGGTATTGAAACCATCTATACAACCTACTATTCAGAACATGCTATTTAAAGATATACTTGAGGATTTTTTGATTACTTAATATCACAAAATGATCCCCAATCAAATAATTCATCCAAAAACATAAATCATGGACAACTATAGCTAGGTCAATATTCTACATTGGGTAATTCTACTTGTGGGGCCTCAACTGACGAAACTTGTATGCCATGACTCACTTATCCTACATCCTAAAATATCCCATCTTGATAATTTATGTGTCAAAATAAAATATATAGCTTCTTAATGGATCTACAAGAATTATGATTAGCACTAAAGTCTACCCACCCTTAAACTCCTTAAATTCCATTTCACAAGCTTCTCACCATACCAATTTCACACAATTCTTAGTCAAACCTATAAGAGGTAATTATTGGAATGATATTTCTTGGATGATGAACCTGAAATACCTAGATATCCCAAACAAACTCTATATATTAAATATGTTCTTGGAATGATCCACAGAAACTACAACTCTCTCATTCTTTGGGTCTACTAATACTCCCTAATCCAAGATTATATTACCCAAAAGTGGACTTTCTCGATCCAAAAGTGGAATTTGATGAGATTTGTATAAATGTGGTTCCCTCATTGTGTATTCAGAATGATATCAAGATAGTTTTCATTTTCATTTCAAGAATGAGAATACACTAAGTTTCCATCCACAAAGACATCCATGAATGAATACAAATACTAGTGGAAAACCTAATTCCTTAAATCCTTGACAATAACTAGAGATTATTTGACACCTAATGACATTACCAAGTACTTATAAAGACTATAACTTATTCAAAAATCTATATGAGGTATGTGTGATGTATTTAAATGAAAATGATGATAGCTTGATCTCAAATCAATCATTGAAGACACCCTCAATCCTTAGATCTGATCAAAGATGACATCTTATCGAGGAAATGGATATCGATTCTTAACTGTAAGTTGGTTCAACCATCAGTAATCAACATAGATCTTGATGGTACCATCCTCCTTCTTGAAAAAAAGGATAGGTGAGCCCCATGTCAAGGTACTAGGTTGGATGAAACACTTAGTCTCTAGGTATTCCAACCAATTCTTGAGCCCTAGAGGCTCTGTAGGTAATATCCTATTAGGCGAAATAGACATTGGTGCCACTCTTGGATCTATATCAATGGTGAATATGTATATCTCACTGAAGGTATCCAAAAAAAAATTCATAAGGGAAGAAGTCATTAAAATGATCCACCACAGGAGGGAAAACAACAGGTCATATCCCCTGATCATCCAAGAAGAGACTCATGATCTGGGTTGTCACTCCACTCATCCCTTGATGCTTAGGTTCAACTCATGATGCATGGACATCCCATTATCCATTGTTAACATGTATAATTTCATATGGGGATGTGATTATTATAGTTCAATGATAATATTAAATATGATCTTAATGGGGAACCGACCAGTCCATCCAAAAAATTACATTGAACCCTATCATGTCAAGGATGAAATGATTCCACATAAAAATGTTACCACATATCTCAAGGAGAAATTACTTACATAAGTGAACACTCTCTGATTAGATATCGAATGAGGTATCATGTGTTATGATGCCACATAAGTATTCTATATCAAGTCCAAGAATCTCCAAAATTTCCAAATATATAAAATAATGTGACACACCTATGTGAATTAAAGAAGAAAATAATGTAGAGGATACTAGAATAGTACCTCAAATATTATAAGGATCGGTTCCCTTCTGCTCTGAAATAAGTTTTACTACACATTAATGGATCATTCCAAGAATCTGAGTCACAACCTAACTTCCTCCAACTAGTACACTCTCCTGGAGATGTAATTCATAAGTTTGATTCCCTCTACCTTGACCACTTCCTTAGCCTGATTGGCCAGTTTTATTCCTGTTGCCTTCTCGGAGAGATACTATTGGCCTCTCTCTAGAGCATGGAGTAGGTGTAGATCCCATCTCACTAGGCTTTGGTGGAAAGGTCATGTAGAAGCACTAGATATTTCCTATCTATATGTAGCCTCTATACTAAATTAGATCCTGAACACACTGGGGTTTCATGTGTCCCAGTTTTCCACATTGGTGAAATATAACAAAGCTATAAATATTAGTTTCTTGAGTTATACTACCCTAGTGAGAAACCTCTAAATGTCACTTCCTTCCACTAGAAGATCCACCATAAGGTCTGAGTGATAAAATTCAATGGATCTCACCATCAGATTTATTCAAATTCTTCTCAATAATAAGTTTATGATTGACTATCTTAGAAGTAATACTCATATAGAAGACATTATGTAATGATCATATGACGTATACCCGTCAATCTTAAAATTTCCTCGCAACCATAATCTCATCACCAAATAATATCAGTGGAAATCACTAAATCTTAGTAAAATGTGAAGAATACTCCATGAAATATATGAATACCTACTAATGGTTCATAAATTATCTAGCTCGGTCATATCTCAATGTCCATGGAGAGTAGTAATCATAGAAGACCATCTAGAAGTCCCTCTATAACATATCTCGATGTCGGTCATCCTGGGTAATGACATCCCACCATCACTTGGTAGAAACTCATACCATATATGCAAAAAATTTGACCCTCCTCTCTAGAAGGGTGTCCAGGTGATCGAATATAGAAATCATGGCCTCCAACCATGAATTTGCAGCATAAGGTCCACTATCCCCCCAAAAGGTGGGAGGATAATTCTACTGGAACTCCTGAGTCAACTCTACTATAGTCAGGGTTTGTCGAGAAACTCCTTGCATAGATAAAATCATATATAGAAAGCCCTATTGAAACTGGGCATCAATTCCCATATCATGAATAGTAGGTGATGCCTCAGGTGTCACTATGGGAGGTAATACCGGTGGTTCAGGCCTCACCTCCTCCGATGCATGGTCTTCATCTCCTTCTTAGTGTACAAATTGAGGCTTTCACAGTGGGATGATTCTAAAATTTAAAACACATTCCAAAAAATAGAATTTAAGATTTGAAAATATTATATATAGATAATAGGACAAGTATGTAGCCTTCCTATTGAAAAATGTCACACCTCTATACCTACTCTAAATGATAGGTTTAGGTGATAAACAAAGACCATAACAGGGCATATGAACCATAAGAGACATCCCCAATTACCCACTACTAAGGATGGGTTTGGGTTTATGTCTCATATCATGCATCAGGAGTTCTGATATATGGATTTTCAATTTCAAGGTATAGAGGAAAATTACATTTAATTTTCAATTTAAATCCCCATTTAGTGGAATAAATTTCATTTAAAAGATTTAATTTTATTTAAGTTCATAATATTATATATATATATGACATGGTCCAATTAGAAACATCACCATTTAAAATTTATATAAGTCATACTCCTTATAAATTGAAATCAGAACATCATTTAATTGTAACCTAGTTTTTACATTTGGTTTTTTAGGATGTAATAGTTCATATAAAACGATTTGATTACATGAATCACCATTAAAGATTTATAGAATTACATTCTTTTTAAATCACAATTAAAATTCAAGTAATCGAATCAACTAACATTTTTTTGGTCCATGGAACTATTAGATCCAGAACCCACAACATGGAATAATTGTCCAATTAAGGCTTCATCATCAATATATGTGGAAAATTCTATTTAGATTGATGTAGTAACTTTAATTAATCTAATTATTCACCCCTAAAATAAACTTTGACACATTTACATATATAATTATCAAGGCACTAACTATATGTAGTAGGCAATGAATGTATAAAGTAAACGTGGCATGAAAAAATGGATTGCTTATAAGTCCTAAAGAACCTATGATGATTCATGAAATGATAACTCCATTCCTTATCAGGAGAAGGAAAAGGGAAATCCATATAGTAATATTATCAATACTAATAACATCACAAAACATGCGTGTCACCCAAGAGTGAAATCAAATCAACTGTAGCATGTGTAATCCAATAACAAAAATACCCATCCCGGGTAATTTGGGTTTCACATATACGTGGGTTACCCAATCCCATGAAAAAAATCATTACTAAATTATATTACATCAATTTCTTCTGTCTAATACCCAAATAGTAATACAAAATGAAAAATAACCTCTAATTCCACTTTGTAATATACAGACTCAAGAGCTAATAAAACAGTGCCTTGAGCCGGTGGGACACATTTTTTAAGCGTCCCTCCCTGTATGCTAGAGGATAATGACTAACAATGAGGGTCAAAGGTGGTATAATGGGGAGAATATACCCATATATCAGAGTTTCACAGTGGTAATAATAAATAAATAGAATTTTCAGAAGCATAATATAACATATGGAACAATATAAACAAGTATAATAATCAACTACGGAAGTATAAACAACCATGAAACTGTATTAGTAATCAAAATCCATAGGCCGAGCCATATACCAAATGATTTCATGGAATGATGATAAAATAAGGGGAAATAAGGGATACATGGAAGAAGTGTATACAATATGATTTAAAAAATATAGAAAAACCAAAATACTTTCCCACCAGCATCATAAACATACGATCAATCCTCTACTTCCAGATCCCTGTTAAAATGAAACAGATCAAGAATATATGACAGGGATCTTGGCCTTATCCACACCTTCAGTCATGAAGTATACTTAAGTACCAAAGGAGTCTTGAGTAGGGTGTGAGATAAATTCATTAGGCCACCACCAATGGTTTCTAAAAATATTCCATCCAATATGCATAACATCTCTATAAGGAACAAACCTTAAACATTACATGATCTAGTTAATTCAACTATATTAAACGTTTTTCATTCCCAAAAATATTTTTAGTATATATTTTTAGATAATTAGGATAAAATTCATATATATAAACCCAAAATTATAAAAATTTGGTAATACTAAAATAATATCCATTTCTTCCATAATAAAAAAGTTTTAAATAATACATTAATTATTTTCATGAAAAATATTCACAACATTTAGCTTAGATTCTTCTTTTCTCATACCCATCCTTAAAAATAGTGAAAAATAGTTTAAAACTAGTGATTAGAAATAAATCTCAGTACAAAACATAAAAATAATGAAAGAAACTGTTATTCCATGAATTCTTATAAATATATGAAATCATTTTCACTAAGTCATACTTCTCACCCATAATGTATCACCAAGTTACTTTGTGAAAATTAGATATTTCCATAAAATATAAAAAAAATAAAACCATAAAGGTAACTTGGGGAATTAATTACTTATTATTATAACCCTTGTAGATACCATATGATTTGTAACCCTTATAGCTACCTTACAATGCATCCCTCCCAACTACCTTATGATGTAACCCTCATGACTACCTTATGATGTAACCATCACAGTTACGGTTGGAGTAATCATATGGTAGTATTACAACATAAACATACCCAATAAATTGGAGGGATATATAGGTCCCAAAAATTATCATAAACAATTCCCAAGAACCATAAAACAATCATAAAACATTAAAATTTTTATTATAAACATTCCTTTTGAATTTTGTAAAAGTATAAAATTTTAAGAAGATTTTTATTGAAAAGTACCTTACCTCAGGTTCATCTTACTTCAAACATGTTCTAAACTACAACATAATGTTGTAAATAGTGTTATTAATATCTTAAAGAACTATATTAATTTTTATAATATCTAATATAAACATTTTATACACATTTCCACCCATTTATTAATAATATTTTGTTATTTTCATTGTTTAAGTGTATTTATTTCATGGTTTACATGGTTGGTTCATTATGGATTTTCTTATAAAATGGAAGAAAAACTCTAGAAGTGGAATTAAAAGGAATAATGTGTTTCTATAATTTTAAATGATACTATATATCATTTTGGTTTTTGATATGTGGACGATTCATTAGATAAAACGTTAATGAAAATGATTTAATTTATTTTGGTGGTTTTTACGACCATCACAAACTTATATAATTTTATTTAATATCATGTTTAAATATTGGATAAATAACCTTATATAACTTTTAATATATATAATAAAATCTTATTTAAACATAATAATGGTTTTATTAATAGCCTTTTAGGTGGTAATATAAAATGAAAGTGTATCCTCCATGATGATGGTAAATCAACACATCACTGGTGATGTTCTCATTTTTAGAATAAATGGGAGTGGAGAAGGAGTTTGATGGTGAAGTTTTTCATCAACATGATATCATTACAGTATATATAATATAATGGAGTTTTAATTCCACTTGTATAAGGGGATGTAAAGGGAAAATAAAAAATAAAAATAAATTAAATGAAAAATAAAAGAAAATGAAAGAGGGTTATACCTATGGAATTCTTCTCATTAAGAACCTCCTTAAGGAAATTTTTTTGGCCTTTTTGGGGTACTATAAGGTCTTGGACACGGGGAAGAGTATTGGGGAGGGAATTTGATAGAAATTAAACAAGATACAAGGATCTGAGGGGTGAGGAGAATAGGTGGTGGCGGGAGGGGGGGGGGATTTATAGAGGATAGAGGGGTGCCCTATAATTATTTTATTCATTATTTTATTATTTTAGATCAAGAATAAAAATAGTTATAGAATTATCACTAAATATATTAAAAATAATAATGAAATATTGCGATTATACTGATTACATCAATAATGACTCAAGGAATAGTGTATTTAACTTATAATGTATATATACTGTCAATTATCATATTTTAATATTCAAAAAGATTTATGTATTATAGGAAAATCCCAAATATTCACCCTAACAATTCTTAAACTTGTAAAATTAAAAAATGAACTCCATTGTATGATTTTTTTAAATATGAGAAATATAATTTTTAATTAAAATCACTATTTAATAAAAAAATACCGATTTTAAAATTATAACTGACTTTAGGACACTTTAAAGAGTTAATTAAGGTTTCATAAAATTATATTATAATCATAAGATAACAAAATATTAATTTATGAATCTATTTTATGAAAATAAATATTATTATAAATCATTAAATTAATTATAAAATTGATAACAAATATTTATGTTTCAAAAAAAATACCAACACTTAATTTATCATTTATTGGTCACACGAGGCATGCACCCTGGGTTATGTAGTTCTAGAAAACCACACATCCTAGTCAACCATCAACATTTTTTATGTTACAACTTCAAAGGATCCCTGGATGCACTCGAGTTCTCCTTTATCCACAAATATAATTGTTTTGAAGGATCATTTTATTGTATTAAACTAAAAAAATTAAACTGCCCGCACCTTGGATGAAGCTGGGATGTTACAATTTTAAAAACATTTATTTACTTATCCATTATATAAATATATCATATTTTTACTTATAAGAGATATAAATTTAATTTATACTTTTATAGGTGAGGTTCTTATTCTATTAGTATATATTTATTAATTTCTATAAATATAACTTATTTTATTATGAATTTATAATGAATTTAATTATTTAATTCTAGAATGAAAATAATTTATTTTATAAGTACCTGGGTTGTTACATTCTCCCCACCTTCTATAAATTTCATCCTTACAATTTTTATTCACTTATTAAAAAAGTGAGGATATCTTTCTCTCATAGATTTTTCATATTCCCATGTTTCATCTTTAACCATGTAGTTTCTTTACAGAACCTTAACCCAGTGAATTAAATTATTCAACAATACTTGCTCTCTATGATTGAGAATCTGAATAGGTTTCTCTTCATAATAAAGGTTTTATTCTAGCTAAACTACATCTAGGATCAAAACATGATATGAATCTAGAACATACTTTCTCAATATCAAAACATGAAAAAAATTGTTTACTTGAGATAAACTTAGAGGCAAAGCTACTTGGTAGGAAACTAGTCCAACTTTATCCATGATTTAAAAAGGTCCAATGAATCATGGACTTAGGTTTTTGTTCTCAAAAAAATTCATAACACTTTTCCAAGGATATATTTTAAGAAAAACATGATCACATACCTCTAAAGAAAGGTCTTTCCTCCCATTATCTGTATAACTTTTATTCCTACTCCGATCTATTATTATGTGTTACTGGATCATCTTCACTTTCTATGCCACCTCCTATATTAGTTATGGTCCCATAAAATTTCTTTCCCAGACTTCATCCCAAAATTATGTAGTTTGAAATCACTTCCCATATAATTATTCAAAAGGTGTCATATGTAAACTGGAATGAAAACTGTTATTATAAGAAAAATAATCTAAAGAAATATGCTAATCCCAACTTACTTGTTAATCCATTTTACAAGATCTAGGCATATCCTCCAATTTCAGAATTGTTCATTTTGATTTTCTATCTGATTGGAGATGAATGTTTGTGTTGAAATTTAATTTAGTTCCCAATGAATTTTTAAGGTCTTTCCAAAATTTATAGGTGAAAATAGGATCACAGTTAAATATTGTGGAGAGAGGAACTCCATGTAACCTAAAAATATATTTGAGGTGTAGTAAAGAAAGATGATTTAGCGAAAGGGTATCACAAATAGGAAGAAAATGAGCATATTTAGTCAGTCGTTCAACAACTACCAAAACCAAATTATTACCCCAATAAGTCTTTCTTAGTCCCACCATAAAGTCCATGGATATATTTTCCCACTTCCACTATGGAAATAGAAAAGACTGAAGTAGCCACTTTGTTAATTTTCACCCTAATTTAACATGTTTATAAGTCAAACATTTCATTGTAAAACTAGATATATCTATTTTTGTTACATCTCACCAATAATACTCATGAAGGTCTCTATAAATCTAAGTGATTCTATGATGAATTGAAAACAAAGAACTATAAGCTTCACACAATAACTCTTTCTTCAGCTGGAAATCAAAAACCACACATAATCTCTTCCAAAATCTCAAAACAAAATCTTTATCAATGTTAAATTCAGAAAAATTTCCCATTTTAACCAATTATACATTTTTATATAACTCATGATCTTCCTTATACACTTTCTTAATTCTGTTTGATAGTGATGACTACACTGACACCTAAAAAAAAATAGAGTAATTTACATCACCAATAATTTCCAAGATTAAATTCTTCAAATCATTAATCATGGGGTCATGTTCTAAATGTAACATGATTAATGTAACATGATGTTTTTAAATCAAGGCATTTATCACTTTTTTTTTCTTTTCCATGTTGGTAATTGATATTGGAATCATAATCCTTTATCAGTTCATGTCTTATTCTCTGTCACATGTTCAATTACTTATGAGTAAATATATTTTTCAAAATTTTATGGTAAGTATATATTTCACATTTAGATGTATATAAATGATGTCTCCAAATTTTTAAATATAAACCCATAGATGCTAATTCCAAATCATGTGTGTGATAATTTAATTCATGAGGTTTCAATGGTCATGAATAATAAGAAACTACCAAATCATTTCGCACCAGAACACAGACAAATAAATTCAATGAAACTCAATTGTAGATGAAAAAAATAACCATTTATAGAAGGTAGGGATAAAATTGGATCACTCAGTAATATTCTTTAAAGTTCCTATAAAAACATCACATACTTCTGTTTAAATAAATTTAACCCCTTTTCATGTTAACTTAGTCACCGGGATAGATAATCATGCAAAGTTTTTAACAAACCGTCGGTAATAGTATACTAATCCAAGAAAATTAAAAATATCATTAACATCTTTAGGTATTGGACATTCATCGACCACTTTGGTTTTGGTTGGATCAAGTGTTATACCGTCCTTATTTACAATGTTCCCAATTAAATAAATCTGTTACAACCAAAAATCACATTTTATAAATTTTCAGTATAACTTATTTTCTTTGGTAGTATGCAGGACAATACTTAAATGTTTTTATTGATCCTAATAGTTTTTTGAATAAACATAAATTTCATCAATAAATTCAATAGCAAACTTATCTAAATAATCATGAAATATTATCTTCATAAGATCCATGAATATGGTAGGGGTATTTTTTGAACCAAAGGGCATAACAAAAAACTCATAATTCCCATATCTAGTACAAAAAGCTATTTTCAGGATGTCATCGTCCTTAACCTTAATCTGATGGTACCTGGATCTCCGGTCAATATTATAAAAATAATGAGCTCCTTAGAGCTGATCAAAAAAGGTATCAACATGAGGTAATGAATAGTTATTCTAAACAACAATGTTATTCAAAGCTCTATAATCAACAAAAAGCCTCATGGAACCATATTTAATTTTAGCAAAAAAAATAGGGGCACCCAATAGTGAAGTTCTAGGACTAATTAAACCTTTATCAAGTAACTCCTTTAATATATTTTTCAATTCAATACGTTCCACTTGATCAATTCGATATGTGGGTTTTGAAATTTTCTTAGAATTAATAACTAATTCAATAGTAAATTCAACTTCTTGATAGGTATGAAACCAAGAAATTCATAAAAAATATATCCAGGTATTCATTCACCACTATCACATCATTAATCTGAATAATTCCCTTATTTTAAAAAATATGTGAAAAATAACTTCCATTTACATCTTTTAACAGTTTCTTAGATTTCAAATATTATATCAATGGAAGAGGTTAAATATTGTATATAACATAGAACTATTTCTAAAAGACAAATTATTTAGCTCTATAACAAATCTTAGCAAGATAAAAATAAATCCATTTCATACCCAGAATAAAATCAAAATCTAATAAGTTAAGAACAACAAGGTTTGAAGGTAATGTATTTCCATTTATAATAATAGAAAGATTCTTATAATTTCATATTTCATTAATATTTTCACCTTGTGTTTTTACCATAATCTTTTATTTCATTTCTTGTGGTGAAAGTTCTAATTTCCCAAAATATTTCTAAAAAATGAAGGAATGTGCAAACCCTATATCAAACAAGACATTAGAAAAATATGAGTATACAGATAAATTACATGATACCATTTAATTATATGGACCTAAAATTTCCAAAGTAGTCATAAAATATTTCACTACACCTTTATGCTTATAATCTGGCTGCTTCCCATCATTTATATCTTTCATTGAGAATGTATTTTCATAATGACCCATCTCACCACATTTAAAAAACTTTATAGTTTTCTTATCAGAACTAAAGATACCATCACTAAGATCTTTTTCATTATAATATAGGACTATATTTCCAAAATTACTACATTATAAACCCTTCCCAGATTTGTTAAGTCATTCCCCATGGTGCTTTTTACCACACTTCCAACAAAATAGAAACTATAATTTCTTACCTTCAGAATTATTTGATTAATTGTTACCCATTTATTTCCCTTTGGAACTCTTATTTTTCTTATTGTCAAAGTACACGTGATCATCATCATACTCCATTTTGACCTTCTTAGCACATCATATTTTTTTTTCATAACTTTTGAATTAACAGGATGGAAATTACCTTTCATATATTGGATTAAATCCTGAGTAAAGATGATTGATTTTACTATCAAGGTATTGAATATGATTTGGAGCATACCTTCCCATAAAGTGGAATTTTGCCTCAAACACGTCCACTGAATCTTTCTCATTTTGTTTCAATTCATGTAATTAATTTTCCATCCTAATTTAAACCACATTAGAAAAATATTTTTAAAGAACATATTCTTAAATTCATCCCATTCTAAGGCATCAATCACATAACCATCCATTCTAGGGTCGACTTGCTCGGACCCTAGATCTTCCTGGTAATCGGTTCCAATTACCACCATTCCAAGTTATAGATTAGAAAATATATGATCCCCTCAGCGTCTTCCTATTTCAGATGCCCTTTTTCTTTGGTGGAAAACCATTTACAATAGATTTATCTTAGATGAAGCAATATGTAAATATTTAAATTATATATCATTTCAACATAACAATTTAGTAAAAATCATTTATGTTATTAAATTTACCTAATCCTAACCCCTAAAATTATCTAACAATTTTCTGATTCTAACTATAAGGACCCTACCTTAAACATTACTTAATCAAGTTAATTCAACTTGAATACACATATCACATTCCCAAAGATATTTTTGTTTTAGAGTTTTAGATAATTAGAAAATAATTAATATATATCCATCAAGAAGAAGATAATGTGGTTATTACTAAAACAATATCCATTAATTCTATTATATAAATGTTTTCAATAAGACATTCATTATTTTCATGAAAAATATTCACAACATTCATCTTGGATTATTATTTTATCTTAGTCATCCTTAAAGCGTGTGATTTTTTTTAAAACATGGGATGAGAAAAAAAAGATCAGTATAGAACATAAAAATATTGCAGTAAAACATTATTCCATTAATTATTATAAATAAATTAAATCATTTTCACAAATACATACTTCTCACCCATAAACTATCATAAAGTTACTTTGTGAAAACAAGACATTTCCATAAAATATAGAAAAAATAAATAAAATCATAAAGGTAACTTGGTGCATTAATTACGTAATATTGTAACCCTTGTGGGTACCATTTTTTTAACCCTCACTAATACCTTACAATTTAACCCTCATGTATACCTTATGTTGTAACCCACACAACTATCTTACGGTGTTACAATCATAGTTACACTTGGAGGAACCATATGGTCAAACTTCAACATAAACATTCCCAATGAATTAGAGGGAGATATAGGTCCCACCATTAATCATAAAAAATTACCAAGAACTATAACATAATCATAAAACATGAAAACTTTCATCATAATTTTTTATTTTGAATTTTGTAAAAGTATAAATTTAAAAGAGCATTTTAAAGAAAAGTCCCTTACCTCGGGTTCGCCTTACTTAAAATAAGTTCAAACCTATAGCATAATAGATTAAAGAGTGTTATTAATATATTAAATAAATATAAAAATATTTATAGCGCCTTATATAATAATTTTATAACATCTTTCCAGCCATTTATTGGTAATATTTTGGTATTTTCATTATTTCAGGTGTATTTATTTCCTGGTTTCCATGGTTGGTTCATTATGGATTTTCTTACCAAATAGAAGAAAAAATATAGAAGTGGAATGAAATGATATTAATATGTTTACATAATTTTAAATGATACCATATATAATTTTTTTATATGAGTATGATTCATCATATAAAACATTAATGAAAATGATCTAATTTATTTTGGCGGTTTTTATGACCATAAAAAACATATATCATTTTATTTAACATAATGTTTATATATTTGTTACAAAACCTTATATAAGTTATAATATGTATAATAAAATATTATTTTACTATAATAATGGTTTTATGACCATCCTTGAAGGTGGTAATGGAAAATTAAAGTGTATCATCCATGATAGAGGTAAGTCGACACATCACATTTGATATTCTCATTTTTAGAATAAAAGGGAGACAAGAAAGAGTTTGAAGATGAATTTTTCCAAAAATATAATATAATTACAGTATATATAAGTTAATATATTTTTCATTCCACTTATATAATGGTTTTTTAATATAAAATAATGAAATAAAAGAAATTAAAATTAAAATAAAAGAAAATGAAATATGATTTTACCACTTGAATTTTTCTCATTGAGAACCTCCTTAACACCTTTGGTTTTGGAAATACTAGAATGTATTGGTTACGGGGAAGACTCTTGGGAAGGTAATTGGATATAAATTAAACAAGATAAAAGGATTTTAGGTGTGAGGAGAGGAGTTGTGTGTGGGGGGGGGGGGTATTTATAGCAGAGGAGAGGGGTGTTTTCTCATTATTTTATTCATTAGTTTAATATTTTGGAACAAGACATTGAATAGTTATAGAATTCAAAATAAATATATTTAAATAATTAAAGAAAGTTATAAATTATGGTTATTACATCCTAAATGAATCAAGTAATAGTGTATTTAACTTATAATGTATATATACCGTAAATTGCCGTATTTAACTATTCACAAAAATTCATGTATTTTAGAAAAATAAAAAAAATCATCTTAACCATTTTTAAATATTTAGAATTAAAAAAAGAACTAAATCTTATGAAAATAATTTTCCAAATATGATAAATTTAATTTTTAATTAAAATCATTATTTATTCAAAAAATACTAATTTTAAAATTATAACTGATTTTAGGATACATTGAAAAAATAATTAAGGTCTTATAAAATTATCTTGTAATCATAGGAGATTAAAATATTAATTTATGAATGTATTTTATGAAAATAATTTTTCAAAAATTATTATATTAATTATAAAATATTGAATAAATATATACGTTTCACAAAAATAATAACATTTAATTTATCATTTAAAAAACATTTGTTTACTTATTCCATGATATAAATATATAATATTTTAACTTATAAGATACATAAATTTAATTTATACTTTCATAGGTGAGGTTACAATTATATTAGTATAGATTTTTTAATTTCTATAAATATCACTTATATCATTATAAATTTATAATGAATTAAACTATTTAATTACAGAATGAAAAAAATTATTTTATAAGTACTTGGGTTGTTACAATTGTAGTGTGTAGGTATAACGAATAATAAAAAATGTTGGAAAGTAAATACTAGCCAAGCTAGGTTTCAACAGGACACATGGCACACTCTACCTGCTTCGGTATAGGTCGAAGTGTTTTTGATCAGTTTACTATATATATATATATATAGTAAACACACAGACAAACACACATATATAATATGTATAAATTTATATACACTCTATATGTACGGACATATAGAGGCTTATACATGGATACTAGGTGAAAGATGGACCCATGCATAACTTTGGTGTCCATAACTAGTCTAACGATCCATAATCTAGAAAAGTGTACAAGCCCTAAATCTAAAATTAACAAGAGACATCATTCCGATCACTTCAGATGATGGGGTGGGTTTTCATTCCCAACACCCAATACAAAGGAATGTGGAAAATCATACCCATTTTCCAAATTAGGGAAATGGTGTGAGACTTCATTCCCACCACCCAATATAAGGGACCATGAAACCCAATTCTCAACAAAACTCTTAACTGTTGTTCACCTACCATTATCCATGTTCTAATAATAATAATAATCATGAGGGAATACCTTTCAGGCATTATAATCATTTTACACACTTTAACCAAGGGTTCACAATTCATATAATCCATGTTTATAAATAAAACATATGGTGTGGCCTTTCCACCCACATCGATTTAAGTAAATCAATCCATTTAATTAACAAAGTAAGGAAATTCAAAATTTTCAATCAATCCAAACCAATTATGAGGTGATAGGTCCATTAATAATTTACATATGGAGGGAAATTAATTTAATACACCAAAATATTGATATCAAAGAGGTAAGAAACCTATAACAATTTAGTATGAGTCTAAGAGAGTTCCATTACATGGTA
Source organism: Viscum album (assembly GCA_963277665.1). Taxonomy (NCBI): domain Eukaryota; kingdom Viridiplantae; phylum Streptophyta; class Magnoliopsida; order Santalales; family Viscaceae; genus Viscum; species Viscum album. The sequence goes on along the minus strand of OY728119.1, from coordinate 1,825,927,334 downwards.
TAATTAATTTAAGAGGTAAATCTAAATTTAAGGAAATGCATGGAAATCTCCAGCGTACTGTAGAATGATGAAATTTTTATAAACATATAAAATTTTAGGGAAAATTTCTAGACCACCTACCTTAGGATTGTAACACTCTCCTCATCCACTGTTATCATGTGAATCAATCTATAATGGGAGAAATTGGATGAATGGACCAATGACCCGAAAATAGGGCATATTATATCTCACCAAAATAACACAAGATATGGAAAGATAAATGAAGAAAAAAAGAAATAAGATTTGATATATTACTGTTAAGGATCCAAAAAAATCGATAATGATGAAAATAGAGTTCATATATGGGAGTTATCAAAATAACTAGCAAGGAGGAGGGATAGATCCATGGGAGACCAATGGAAGTCCCCTGAAGGATAAATTAGAGAGGAAGTGTAATTTTGAGTTAAAAACATGTCAAGTGAAAAATAATAAATTCACCCTTAAAAAATGAGTCAAATGGTTTGGAATCACAGTTGGCCAAACCGTGCACCAACCGTTCACCAACCATGCTTAGTACACTATCTAAGAACCCCGCTTGTATGAGTTAGGTGAATGATTTATCTAACTATGTTTAGATTTTTTGGAAAAGACACTATCTCATGTCTAATACATTTTTCATGGCTGTGCAGTCTGGCTTGTACAGTTACAAACAAACTGTGTGAACATTACTATGTACTGAGTGCCCCAAATGATTGAGTCATATGGTTGCCGCTAACCGTGAACTAACCATACAACCCAGTCTATTTTTATAATTTCCAGATCCATGGGATCTAAACAAGTTCTGAACACTCTTAAGACCTTCCCTAGACTGTCGGTAATTATTACCAAGAAAAAAAGAATTAACCTAGAAAATAATGATCTATATCTTCATGAATATACAAATCATTACAACTCATATTGTTAAAGCATAAGATACCCAAGATGTTGGTTTTGGGTACAAGAAAAGTGTGTGGTGGTGGGAGATATATTAAAAATTATTTTTATATTTGTATTCCAGAAACCAGGAGTATGGATCTTGCACATAAAACTTATAATTAATTTATTTTGATTAGAAGAATGTAATTACCTTGTCTTGGGTTTCTTTATTTGATGTCAATGTTAATAATCTATAATGACTCTTTCATATTTTTTTATTGTTCTTTTGAGGATATAAGGATAGAATCCCTTTAATGGTGATCCAAATGTGATTCTATGATCTCTGAGTAATGTTAAACAATCTCTGGGTGCTATCACAGGGAATCCAAATTACTAATTTTTTTTCTTGCTCAGTTATTATTAATCATTGAATAAATATCTCAATAATTTCTCATTATTGAGATAGAGAGAGATAAAGAGGATTCGAAAGTGAATTTTTTGTGCCCAACAATTATCTATCTTTGATTACCTCCACAATAGCCATAATGATCTATTTATAGAGGAAAGGTTTAGGTTAGAATATTTTTTTATTGCATGGGGTCCTTAAAAAATATTAAAACCCTTTAACAAAAACCCATTCCACATAATAATACTAACATTATTATTTTGTGGCGTGTTCCAACTTATGAAATAATAAATATTATTTATCTAGATTGTTAATTAATATATTTCACTATACATGATCTTGGCCCATTTGAACTCCTCTTGAATTTATTAAACACCTAAATAAATATTAAATTTAAATATTTCATTCATAAATAAATAATTTTTATCGATCAAATGTGAATAAAATTATTCCTCTGTCTTGAGAATAATATTTATTTAATTAATTAAATTCAAATATAATTTAATCAAGATCATCATAAACACTTAGTGTGTGACCCTCTAGTATTCTTTATCATTGTCATTATACATGCTTTCTTAAAGTATAAAATTACTATATAGCAATGGGTCAAGGTACCCATGAGAAAGAACGTAATATTGAAACTATAAAAACCACATATAAATTATCACTATGTAATATAATCCCATTATTGAAAAATCTCATCAATCATGTTTCACATATGTGTCACCAATCTATATTCTCAATATGTATTTTGTTGTTTTTATAAAATAAACATATCGTTATACCACAGAAATGTAATTTAAGGTGATGGTTCCATTCCAATAAAAGGGATGATATATCAACTTCCATAAATATATAAGGGAAAAATCCTACATCAAATTATTCATTAATGACATGTCACTCGTGATGCACCAAATGTATCCAACTTCTCCAATTTTTTTTATCATCATGGTTTATGAAATACATCTAATTAAACAAGTAAAAATAGAATTAATAATAATATTAAAGTCTATAGACCATGACACATGCTCATATGTAGAAATATTATATGAAACCAAAATATAAAAAATTATTACTGGGGATTCTATTTTCACAGTCTACCATTTGAAGATTACTGTGTATGAAATTCATGAGAATAATCCTCATCTTCTTATTATTACGCACACCTGACAATGTATGTACATGTGTCCCAATATAGTATGTTATCAAACTATAGAACATTATTTAAAAATATCATCATAGTACTTCAAGGTTCTCATCATAGTAGGGAACTTCTATGACCTTATCAATGCAACATATACTCTAGGACATTATTACATTGGAGTTTTTTTAGAACAATGAAAAATATGAAATAATAAGTTTTATTAATATTCAATACATCAGATATAAATGTAATAAATGTAAAAATAGTTGGTACTAGGACACTAAATATAAAAGACACCTACTTAGACTAGAGCCAACTACCTATGAATTATAGTCCCCTAGAACTCACATGATAATTATATTTTTACTGAGTCAAGGGTTTAGTAAAGGGGTCTGCCACATTGTCTTCCATGGTAATACTACTCACTACAACCTCACCTATCTAAGAAAATTCACTCAAGAGATGATACCTCCAAAATATGTGATTCGTCTATTGATGTGACCATTGATCGTTTACGAGATCCACTGCTGTAGTATTATCATAATAGAGAATGACATGATATTTTCTGATATGTACTATGTAAAGATATTAGATGAGTTTTTGTATCCATACTACTTATTTTTCTACCTCATAAATCACAATATATTTGGACTATGCTATAGAATTGGTGACCATAAACTTATTTGAGATCCTCAAGCTCACATAACTTCTATTCATAGTGAAGATGTATCCCATACATGACTTCATTTCATCTTTATCAGTTTAAAAACTATCATCTATATATCCTCTAATGATTATATCCGTATCTCTTCCATAAACTATAAGCATATCATTAGAACACCTTTGATACTTAAGTATAGTTTTGAATTCCATCCAATGGTGATCAAATAGGTCATCTGGATATCTTCATATCATACTTAATGTGTAGGTTAAATCTATCCTAGTATATAAAATAACATAAATGAATGAACCAATTTATAATTCATATGTAATCCTTGCTATCATTTTTTTTCTTCATGTCTTTGATGAAACATTTTCCTTGAAAGATGAATTCCATGTGATCCTGGAAACAATCCCCTATTGGATTGTTCAATACTGAATATATACAATATATTATCAATGTATGTAATTTAACTTAGGCTAAGTAACATCTTGGATATATCATTATGGATCTTGATCCCCAGAATATAGGATGCCTAACCGAAGACCTTCATAGAGAAAAATTTATTCAACCAAGCCTTAACATAGCATAAGACTGATATTATGTTTAAAATGAGTAATATGGATTGTACATATAATATCATTAAAATGACTACACTACCACTAAATAATTTGTAGACAGAAGAACCATAATCATTCATTATGAAAAAAAATTTCGTTATGGATTCATCAAAACTAATGTTCCATGGACTATATGCTTGTTTTAATGTATAAATGGATTTTTCTATTTTTATATCTTATTGGAATCTTTTGGAGCCAAAAATACTTAGATACATTCCATATAGAAATATTCATGAATCTTACTATTAAGGAAGGATATTTTGATACCCATTTTACAAATTTAATATTTATGGTAAGTTGCAATGGTAAGTAGAATTATGATGGATTTCAACATTGAAACTGGTGAAAAGGATTCATTGTAGTTAATGGCTTGATGCTATTTATACCATTTTCAACCAAACATTACTTATAGGTACTAACTTGGAAATTAATTTTCAATTTCTTATCAAATACCCATTTTTAACCAAAAATATTTACATCCACTGGGGGTCTACCAAAATCCAGATTTGGTTTTCATTCTTGGAATCCATTTTAGAATTCATGGATTATTTCATATTAGAAACATTTGTGCCAATTAATAAATCCTTGTTGGTTATAAGATCAATATTATCTACTAATAATGAGTTACCATCATTGGTGACTAGAAAACCATAGAATTCTGGTTATCTAACCTATATAATACTCCTACATAGTATTTATGTCTCTAGAAAACTTTTTTTCCACATGGATTTGTAGAATTTTTTCTTATGAAAAATCTTATGTATCTTGATCCAAGAATTCATCAAATTGTATCTCACTACCACTATATATTTTATAGATAATATACTTCTCAATTAATGTGGGATGTCTGTCGATGATCACCTTTTTATTTGAAGGATTTAACAGGTAATATACTTTCTTTTCATTGGGACACCCTATAAAGATACAATTTGTGCCTTGGGGAGCAAGATTATTACTTGAAGAGTCCTTAACAAATGATTTGAAACACCACACATGTAAGTATGAAAATAAATGTTTATTAAAATTACAAAATTGGTATGGTATACCATTTGACACTTTAGTTATCACTTAGTTTAGTACACATGATGTTGTTTGTAATGCATATCCTCCAATGGATAGTGGAAGACTCACATGACTTATCACTGATATCACCATGTCAAATAAGGTGTTGTTACTCCTTTCACTTACAACATTCCAGAAATTTGTATAAAGAGGGGTGAGTTTTGATAAAATACCAAATTCCTATAGGTAATCAATTATTTATTGATTAAGATATCCCCCACCATGGTTTGAGAGGAGTTTCTTAATCTTATTACCAAGTGGGTTCTCATATTATTTCTTATATTCCTTAAACCTGTAAAAAGAATCAAAATTATACCTCATTAAGTAGATATATCCATATATATTAAAACCATCATTAAAATTTATGAAGTATGAGTAACCACCCCTTGCCTCAATAGGAAATGGTCCACACACATTGGTATCAACTAATTCTAGAAGATATTTAACCCTTTCACATTTTTCACTAAATATGTCTTTGGTAATTTTTCCTTATAAACAATCATGACACACACTAAGTAGTTTTAGTTAAAAATTATCTAAATATTCATCTTTTTATAATATAGTAAAACAATTTTCATTTACATGACCTAGTAGGTGATACTAAAGTTGGGTGTGGCATGAGTCATGCGAAGACATTTCATTATCAAATTTTATTACTTGGTTTGCATGGTCCAACACATAGTAAGTATTATTTAATTGTTCCTTACCATAAAAAATTATATATTTATAAAATTAGAATCATTTATTTCCAAAATTGAAAATAAAACCATCCATATCTCGACTGGATATTGAAATAATGTTTTTGGTAACTAGAGGAACATAATAACAACCCTTTAAAACAAAGATCATTCCTATTGGAAACATGAGGTGGTAGTTCCTGATAGCTACAATTTTTTTTATTTTATAATCATATATCTACCTCCCCTTAGTCAATTCTTATGAATCTACTTAGTTCCTTTATCTGAATACATATTAAGAACCACAAGCTTTATCTAATACCCATTTTTTAGAAATTGATAAATTAAACTCGATAAAAAACATAAAAGAAGATTACTCTTACAAATTCTAGGTATATTTTACATTCTAGTGGCCTTTATTGTTGCATGAGAAACATGAAAAATCTTGTTTCCTTACTTTCCCCTTGATCCTCTTATTCTTAGAAGGGAATTTCAAAGAAACATTATCCTTGAGGCTTTTCAATTTTCCTTTTCAATTATTCAGCATTAGGATTAAAGGATTTTTAGGCATCATCTCATTATTCTCTTGGATAATAAGAGTGAGAATATCTAGAAGATACTTCTTAATGTTTTTCATATTAAAATTCACAACAAAACAAGATAATATCCAAGGGAGTGATGGTAGAATGAGATCAATTCCTAGTTCTTTTGGGGAGTTTAAACTCTAGAATCTATAGACAGTCAATGTAGCCATGAGTTTAACTACACGAGGCATAGATGTGGTACTATCTAAAATATTTCTTTGAAATATCACCTTGTAAATCTCAAACCTATTCTATCTATATGTCTCATAATATAGGACACAAATATGGTTAAACATGCTATAAACCTCCATGTTTTCATGAGATTTCATGAGATAATTATACATAGATGAAAACACAAAATATTGAATATAAACCACATAGTTCATATGTTTCTCACAGACTAATAACTCTTCATAACCTTCCTCCTTAGCTGGAGGATCATAAAGTAAGGATTTTAGCACGTATGATTTCCATTCATGGTGTAAAACAACCTAAATGTTTCTGTACCATTCCTAGAAATTACTAATAGTTAGGAGGTAATATTTTCCAATATTAAACATATTGATAGTGTGTATGGTGAGATTTAAATTTTATTTTAAAATTAAATTATTATAATATTATTACTTTTATTGATTATAAATTACATGAGAAATAATATTTTAATTGATTTTTTAATTCTCTTCACTATTTAATTAAGTCCCAATACAACACATCATTGAACATGTAATATATAAATTATATGAAATTACAGTGGCAAGGATCCCCAATATTTTTTTAATTATATATATTTTGTCCATGAAAACCAAAAGAAAGCAATTATGCAGGCGGTATTTCCAACTACGGGCTTTCAACTCCTTGATCAGTTGAGTGGATTCCCTTTCCCTAAAATCGAGACTTGGATTTCCTCAACACTTTCTTAAAAATTTGTATTGAAAATATTTTTTCCATTAAACTCAATAAGAGTATATTCAAGTCAACCTAAAATCCTCATGAGAGTCCCTAAAAAAAGCAATTGTCTAGACTTTGGCCATATACCATACATAGTTCTATAGTTTCAATCCTAATCTAGTAAAGTTAGTCTTAGTCTAAATTAATTTTTAATTGAGGTATTTTAATTTATTATGTGTAAATTTTATCTTTTTTTATCATTTAATTGTATTGTAAATATTTAAGTGGATTTTACATAATTAATTTACCATGTTAGATGAAACATTTATTCATAATCCATTTATTTAAATTCCATATTTTTACATTAATTCATTTTTTATGTGATTGAGTTCATGAATACATAAAATAAATAATTCATAGATAGTAATAAATAAATAAAGTAAATGAACTAATCATGAGATTATCTAAAAGTGTATTTAATGATCATAAATTAAATCATCTTATAACATATAGGAATAAATCCATTTCCTAGTCATGGCATGAGTTATAATATTCCATATGTACACCTATGTATCACCTATATTGGAATCAAAATGGTTTCATCTTGAAACACCTCCATGCACCTTGAGATACTCCATTAATTACATGTATTTATTACTCACATTTAGGTGAGGTGAATCAAATGATTATTTTTAAGGGGAATATATAAATAACCATGGACACATAGATATACAAAATAATGAAGGGGGGGGGGAGATGACACACATACATCATTTTAATTTAAAATAATCACAAAACCATGAAATAAATTAAATTAAATTAATTATAGAACATACATAGTTCCTGGTAAAAATAATGATTAGTCATACATGCAACAAATACACAAAACGTAACTAGATAACATTCATTCATTAATTATTTATTTATTATCATAGTTTTGAATTTTTTTTAAAGAGAAGGGTATTTTTTGGATATCCAAAAGTATTTCTTATAAGGGTTTAAAATATATTTTCAATGTTTTTATAATTTTTTTATGCATGATACTTGAGAATTATATATGAGAAATATGTGATCCTGATACAAATTATATGAAGGGTTGAGCCCCATTATAGATCATAGGTGAACCCAATATAACTTATATGAAGGGTGATCCCCATTATAGCTCTCCAGAGGATTGAGGATGTTTTAAGTTGACCAGGATAGTTATTCTAAGTGTAACCATGATAGTTACTACATGTATAATACTGATGGTTATTTCAAGAATAACCACGTGGGTTATTCCTTTTTTAATCATGAGGGTCACTCTAATTGTAGTTTTTATGGTCTCTCCATGTATAAGTATAATAAGAAAGTGATGCCACAAGTTACTCATATAATTTATTTATTCTTTTTTTTCTTCAAGGTTTCAGTTGAGAAAAATGTGTATGTGATTCCCATGTGTAAATGTTTTATTATTCTCAAATAACATTGATGATAAAGGTAAAAATTACATGGGTTTTCATGTTTCTCAATTGAATAATTATTTTCATTTTTTTTATGTCCCTTACTAAGTTTTATTTCTCAACCCACATTTTAAATTTTTTTTCACAGGGTTTAAGGATGGGTAAGAAAAAAGAAGAAGTTAAGTTGAAATTTGTAATGAATTTTCATGAAAAGAAATCATTTTTAATTTGAAAGACTTTTATTTTATGAAAAAAATGGACACTGATATGAATAATACACTTTGTATTGTATGGTTTTTCTATGTATGAGTTATGAAAAAATTCTCTAAAACTATAAATTAAAAACTTCACTAGGAATTTAAGAAAGTGAATTCTAGCTCAAAGTCACCAGAATATGTAATGATTATGGTCGAGTCCTTTGAAATATGACAACCAAATTGGCATTCATGTTTATAATACATGACATGAGTAAGCGAAATCACCATAGAGTGGGTGAGTATATACAAGACCAATATGATACCCCAAAACAAAAAGGATAAATAAAAATGTAAGTGAGATGAATACCACAATGAAAAGGATAATTGAGACACAATTTAAAGGTTGATAACTTAAAATATAGAAGTGTTCCACACTCATCACTTCCCAGAAATAGAATAATCATCCTTAATATACTCTTTAATAATTTGAACTACCAAACTATGTAACCTAGAACATCAATCAGAACCCATAGTAGAATATAAGATCCTCATTAAAGTTAAATGTTAGTTGAGGGAGTAACTAACACTGGAGAGGGACCAATTACTCATCGATTAAATAATGTAAGGAAATGGATAAACTTACTCTTTGGATAGATGGCCCTCACTCTATGAGTAGAGGATTACCTGACTCTATCAGTCATTTAGGGGACTCACACCTTATTCGTGACAAGGGATTACCGAGTACATCTCGATATTGGAGATCCATTCCATAAGTGCTAGAGGTATATAAAAATTATAGATACAATATAGGGAGAACATCCCCTTTCATCATCCCATTTCTAAAAGAGTTCCTAACTCTGTGTCGAATCTGATCATCACTCTAGAACCTATTCATCGTATCTACAGAGATATAGAAATTTAAACTACAAAATTCAATATTTCATTACCTCTTATACTATAGAAGTACATACCATCATGTTCTATATAGAAAAAAACTTAGTATAGATTCCTCCTATGATCACATCAAATTTTTAGGAATAAAGTTTCAAAAAAAACTTATAATGGAGAAATGAATGAAATGTACTTTTGAGGGGAATGATGTGTTTCCCTAGTGTAGTAGTCAGTTTATGTACTATAATGTTTTTATCATGTAGGGGTTTAACTGCATGAAGTTTCCAATAATGGGTACATGGTGTATAAGACCAAGATATTTATTGGTAATGTACTCTTAGTACATACTAAGCTTGGTTATCCCAATGTAAATGGAATATTCTTAGTAGTACATCATGTATGGGATGATTGGGGCTAGTTGTTTTGAACCCAAAAAATAATTGAGTCATGTTACCAATACCATATATAATATATACTCCAACTGATATAGTTTTTGTTGCTAGGTATCAAGATAGGCATGTATTCCAATACACACTAATGAAACCAAAGCATTTTATAAATTCATATTACATTATTTTACCTGAATACTCATTTAATATCATAATGAATCACAACCCATTACTAAAAGGTTTAGTGTATTTGTATATTAGTTAAAAAAATCATATTTTGAATATTTCACCATAATTTCACCATAATATATATCCTTATTAACTTTTACAAGACTATACTCATTTTCATAACTTGTGGAATAAAAAAACATTTCATAGGTATGAGATTAAATTCTTATTAAAGAAAAAACATATCAAAATTTCATTAAGGGTTAAATTATAAACATGTTAGAAAATGTGAGAATGGGAGAAATATCTTATTAAATTAAACATTGAATAATAAGGGTTATAAATAAAGAATAATATGAAAACATGTAATCTCAAATTATTAAACATATACAATGGTTTAAGAGTGTGAAATTCTTAGAAAATAATCATGATAAATGGATCATAACATAGATATAAAACAATGAAATGTGGAATAATCATAAGCATTGGAAATCATAACATTATGAACATAGATTTCTATTTCATGAATGTACTTAGTCTTGTGAACATAGATAACCACATTATGTCCATATTGAATCTTGTTAACATAGATAACTACATCATGTATATTCACAATCATATGAACATCACTAAATATATCATTTACATGATGAACATCATTATTTCATAAGATATAAAACCTTAACAAATGCATTATAGGGAAATATAAGACCCCACCCATCTCATAATTATAATCCATACACATGTGTGATAAAAACAATACATCATATATTCTATCATGAAGAATGTATGGAAATAAAATGGTTCTCATAACATCTACAAATGATATCATATAATACAAGCTCAAGTGTTAGATTAGTTGACAACAAAATTTCAATCACCTAAAAGAAGTATTTCACAAGGGAATTTCAAGTGTTTTTCTACAAAAAACAACTAAAGGAGATGGTTATTTTTGATATAAATAGGAAAATGATAATGAAATCATAAAAATAGATTTCATAAAACAATATTTCTATAAAATGGTGAAATTGCATGTCACATTCAAAATCTGTTTTGATAAGGTGACATGAATTTTTTTCAAACACTATTTGAAAACAAATCTCAATTAATGATCCATAAAAACTAATAACAAATTATCAGATGAAATGTAGAGTGAAATATAAAAAATATGGTCATGAAAGGAATAAACTTGTATGTTTTAAAATACCTTTGTCGGAAACCACATCATAAAAGAGTAATGAAACTTATTTTTTAAAATTGGTTTATAAAAACATGAAATTAAAATGAATGAACACATGTTCGGATTTCAAAATTAGAAATGAGAACATTGGATATAATAAAAAATATAGATATTAAAGAGAAATATCTCATTGGAGTAGATGTTATTATTCTTAAAAATGTTATACTTTTATAAGAAAGAAATTAATAAATTAAGAGTATTATAATTAAAAATGGAAATTTCCCTAAGGAGAAAGTGAAATTAGTATAAAATAAAATCTGTTAGTTTAAGGAACTAATATTGAAGAAATTAGTTCAGAAAAAAATATTATAGCTGAAAGAAAGAATATGTGAGTTAACAAAAATGTTATGTACCCTGATCCCATACTATCACTTGGCCAAATTGGGTTGGTTATAATAACACAAGAATACTACCCATATGCCAATGGATGTTTACTAGCAGTGGGGGTGTGATGAATATAGTAGAGAGACTATACCCATAGTTCATAGTTTCAATACAACAAAATAATTAAATAATAATAAATACCAGTGTAACAAAAAAAGTTGAAACATAAAAATCATACAACTAAGAAGTAAAAGGAGGAACCAATAAACCAAAAACAATGAATCATATAATTACAAGATGAATGTATCTAAGTGCTAAAATAAAAAAAAATACAATAAAAAATCATCTAACCCAAAATAATCTCAAAATATCCAAGTCCCAAACCAAATATCATTACTGTCTCCAAACTTATCACATCCATCACGAAACAATTAGTGGTAAGGTCCCTTTCCCTTATCCAAACCTGCATTATGTAATTTTCTCAATTACCAAATGGTGGACCGAATAGGTCATGAGTAAAACTCAGTAGTTCAACACCAACATGTCTAAGAAAAACTAGTCTGATAATAAGTGCATGTAATAATGTGGTAAAAAGGTGTACTAATTAATAAATTAATAAAATATATAAATCAACATACTTTGGAACCTTCCCAAAATGTATTTGAGCTTGTAACACAACCATGCCAACCATAACCATATACCCATGGAATAATCAAACATTGGGAAAATCCCTCTATATAAATATTTAATCCTTCAGGAAAATCCCTATATATAATAATTTCAGTATGTATCACCAAGAATATCCCTATATATAATAATTTTAGCATGTAAAACTGGGCCAAGCCCATTATATAAGAATTTCAGCCTCTTAGAAGAGTCTTATATATTAGCATTTCAACATCAAACTCTAGGCATATTTCTCTATATAACCATTACAACATCAATATTTAGGAAAAACTCACAATATAATAATTACAACATATAACTCAACAAGTCACAACAACAAAGATGTCACAATATCACATCATAATCCTCAATAGTTAATAATGAAAATTATCATTTTTATTTCATTTACACTTTCATTTAAATATCAAATTATCAACAATCATTATAAATAGATCATAATCTATTAATAACGTTATTCTATGTCAAACAATCACTTGTGATATCATGTCATGCTAAAAAAACTTTTTTCCATTATATAATACATAATTAATCAAGGGTCCTCTCACATAATAGATAGCCAAAATCCAGATCACAATAAAAATTGAATCCAAAGGGATCTAATGAATAATCCAGTTCTTAATTCACCATTATTCAACCAATAAATTAATTAAATCTCATATTACGTTGGATCAATGGAAATATTTCACATACTTGAAAATTTTCAAACCATAGGGTTAAGGTTAAGACCCACTATCTTTAACCAAAAAACAAACAATGCTTCCAATAGATAACACCAATAAGAATGAAGAAGATTACCGGAAGGAACCTAGATCACACAACCATGGGATAAAAACCTTAAGCAACCATGGCCAACAGATTTACATCACAATGATGGATATAAATATGGAAAGAATAATAAGAACAAATCCTAGGGACTTACCATGGTCCAAATACCAATATTTGACATCAGTATGTGATGAAATAACTCTAGAATCAATGGTAGTCGATTATTCCTCGAGAGGAGGGGTTTTACAGAAGTAATGAATGAGAAATAGATGTACGATACTACATAAAACCACTTCTCATGAGAATTACAAAACATGTAATCCAATTACATGTTGTGTATTCCCCTATAATGGGATATTCCGAAAAAAGGATCTCTTTGGGTTAATTTTTCCTCGTCTCAAACATTACATGATGTGAATTAGGTTCATGATGTGTAACCACTTCAAATCATGTACTAGTTCATGACATGTTCTTGGTGGAAGCTAGACAATGTGTAACTAGTACACGATGTTTAAATTTCATGTAAACATATTTAAGATCTATTTCCATAGAAAATGTTTATATTATCTAAAAATCCTTATGAAATCATATGAAACACACCAAATCCCAAATAACATGTTTATACCTATAATACATTAATTAAAAAAAAACATATATCCAAAAAATTTAGGTTATTTTCCCCAATAAAGTATCTCCATCTTCAAATGATACTCAAACAACATGGTTTAAAGACAATGAAAACCCAAAGAAAATATTTAACACAAAACTCAAATAGGGACATACATAAAAAAATATGGGATCTTATATCCTCCCCACCATATAATAGCTTGTCCTCGATCTGCTCTAAGCATCACATTGGGGTCTCGAAATAAAGTCTATCCACTATTCTCGCATATAAGACTCCCTATCCAAGGTCTCCTCCTGAATACGCCCATGCTACCACTACACTCAAACTAGAGGTATAATCCTACCTCAGTTATACTTATTACAATGCTCCACAATCTGTATCAGATTATCATCAATGGAAACATTAATACAAAGATCAATGTCTTTGATGTATACCACATGAGAAGGGTCAGGATGATATCTTCAGAGTTATGACACGTGAAACATTTCATGCATGGAAATGTAGCACTGGGGAAGGGATAATTAGTGCACCACTAGACTGAGGCAATCCACTATCTGAAATAGCCTAAAAAATCTGGGAGATAAATTTTCCTATTTCTTGATATGGAATTACCCCAACATAGGTAGAACCTAAAGAAAAATACGATAACCAACCTCAAACTCTAGAAGTCATCTTTTATGATAAATGAATTATTTTTTCCTACTATTCATGTTCCTAAACCACCTCTTGATCAAATGAACCTACTCATACATCTTTTTCATGAGGCTATTCCTAACAAGCACTGACTCACCTCCCTCTAACCAACAAAGAGGAAAATGGTACGACCTAAAATATAAAGCCTCGAATGGTTCTATTTGGATTGATTCATAGATGTTTTTATTATATGAAACACCATGCAGTCAAACTATATTTCACACATAGAGACTACCTATATCATCAACCAGGAATGTCTCCATAATACAAATGAAGTGGGATACCATTATTAGTTGATCCACAATCACCCATAATACATCATTCTTACAGGTTGTACTAGGTAATCCTATTAAAAAATCCATAGTGACATCATCCCATTTCCAATTAGGAATGGGAAGAGGTTTCGGAACACAACATGACCTGGATGCAAGGATTTCACCTATAGACAAGTGAAACATATTTCCACAAAGTTTTCTACCTCCTTATTCATTCCTGATCACCAATATTATCTAATAATATATTGATACATATTTTTCAAACCATGATGTACCATCCATTTAGTATAATTAAACTCTCTCACAAACTCCCCGCACAAGACCATAGGATCCCATACTCATCCATAGAATAAAATTCAATTTCCACAGCCAAGAGTCTATCCTACTGGTGGCTCCCCACCATATAAACGATCTCTCAGAAATAGGTCCTTTGGATCAAATAACTTCTTTGTCTTAATCCAATCAAGAAGCATAAGTATGATAGATGTTGATGTCATAGATATTCATCGATGATACTCTTGAATATATAAATTCATGTCTTCAAATAATTCTATCATCTTCCACACATTTCAAGACTCCCAAACTACCTCTATCTATATATTATATATCAAATCATCAGCAAAAATGTTTCCATTTCCCAGTGTATAAAAAATCTCTAAGTAGAATGACTATAAATACTTGACCACACTCTTCTATCAAAGGTTTAGGTCCCACTATGAAATGATGAACTTGAGGCACTTGTAGTATATGTACACCACAATCCTATCACCAAAAATATAATTTCTCAAGCACCTTAGGGAATTTATCACCATAAATAACTCTAAATCACGAGTATGATAATTCATCTCATGGTGTCTAATCTATCAGGAGTCATAAGAAAAAAATCTACCCGCCTACATTAGATCCATTTTGAGTTAAATATTGGATGTATAATAGTACATGCAATATTCTTTAGTTGGAACAGGTAATGCTAGCATAGGTGATAAGGTATTATATCCTTTTAGCTCATGAAATGACCTCTCATAACCATCTGAACAAAAAAAAATTCACCCCTGTCTAGTTCATCCAGAGGAATTTGTTATTCTTTATGGGATGATTCCTAGATAAATAACTGATAATAACAATCTAAACCTATAAATATTCGAATATTGAAGACATTATTAGGCCTCTCCTAAGATACCACATCTACAAACCTCTATAGGTCCACAAAAAATCTTTCTTCTGAGGTAAAATGTCCCAAGAAGTGTACTTTATCATTCTATAAATTATATTTGGTTAGGTTGGAGTAAATTAGATTCTCTGTAAATGTAATAAAGAAAATGTCAAGATGTTTGGAATGATCATCTATTGACCAATATTACACTAAGATTCCTAAAAAAACCACCAAAAACTAATCCAGAAAACATGAAATATCTAATTAATCAAGCCCTTAAATATCACTGGTGTGGTCATCAAGATGAACAACTTCAGTAAGAACTCATACAAGACATACATAATCCTAAAGGAAGTCTAAGTTACATCTGAATGACTCACCATAAAATGGTGATATCTATATCTCAAATCTATATTGGAGAAGATCTTATCACATCTCAAATGATCGAAGAGATCATCAATGTGTAGAAGGGGATACCAGTTTTGACCATTATTTGGTTCAATTTCTAATAATCCACACATAAGAATAATGTCCCATCATCCTTCTTGGAGAAAAGATATGTAGAAACCCATGGAGATGTAATAGTCTGTATGAAACCCTTGGATTATAGATCTTCCAAATGAAATTTCAAATCAAAAATTTCTTTTGGTTTCATCCTATAAGGAGGGATAGAAACTAGATTTTCTCTCGATACTAACTCGATTGTGAAATCGATCTCCCACTTGTGTTGTATGCCATTGAACATTTTAAAAAATAAATACTGAGAAAAATATACCAATAGAGAAAAAATATCCTATGAAATCCCTAAATCATCCATAATTTTTCATTCTATCTAAGTCGTACGACAATCCAATCTTCTCTAAACTAGTCTTGCATGACTGACCTGAAGATCCGACTCATCCTAGGGAGAATAACTACCTCCTTTTAAAGATAAAAAGGTTGCTATCCTTTGATAACATCTGGTATGATCCTAGTAGAGAACTAACCAATCCATTCCAAGAATCAAATATAAACCTTTCATTTCAAACACAAAAACTTTCTAAAGAAAACCTTAAATATCTAGAGAACATGCCTTATAACCTTTGATATTATCCGAATGCACTCCAAATGGTGTATCGATGATCAAAAAATAATCCAAGATTTTCAAAAAAATATCAAAACATTTTCAAAAAGCGTAGATAAAAATAATGCGATTCTCATATATATAAAGCACAAGTAACGATAGATTATACAAGAATTGTACCTGTAATGGTAGAAGGTCCTGCATCCACAATATCCAGAGTAGTCTATATAGCATGCTGACTTTCCCCTCTACACTAGGATCTAGTTTTATTTCTATGATCTATTACCTGAACCTGGTACTAAAAATCCTTCACTAACTTACCACATCCCCTTACTCATCTTAAAAATCCAGGGGAACTCTAGCCACATGTCTACTAAGGTGTAGTTGAGTCCATCCTAGACCATTATAAATTTCTTAATCCACATCCATAGCTATAATATTGCAATCCCCTATAAAACATATATAAGTTATGAATCTATCCAAAATCATGTCACTAAAATATAGGTAATAGACACTGATGTTTCTTGTGGCCCAAATTTCCACACTAATAGAACTGTAATGGAACACAGTCCTAAGATGGATTCCCATTACCCTGACTGCTCTGCCCACTGTTTTCCTAGAAAAAACTACCATAGAAGTGCTCCTAATCACTAGATGAATAACTCTCAGTTCACCCTAATAAATCATATAGGTCATTGCTTGGGGCCTCTCTCAGATTCCCTTCTGCGATGAGTTCCTAATTCATTACTTCTAAAAAGCTACTCAGATTAAAACCATTCACTTGCAACCTGATCTCATAGAAAATCCCATCTAGAAAACTTCTCACCCTAGAGATATCATTAGCTACTAAAGATGATGAAAATAACTCCATGTATGTGAAACAACCAACATAGTCCATCACTAACATTCGCTCATATATCATTCACACGAACTCTTGGTCCTTATTATCCTTCAATGTATTGGGATATAAGTGTCTTAGGAACTTCATCTCGAATTCCTTCCAAGATAATCATATTTATACCCATATTTCTCTAAAATATCCCACCAACACTTGGTAGGTACAAAAACAATATACAAAATAAGATTAAACATCCTATTTTTAGGTGTCTTGAGGTGTTTGAAGATCTTATGGACTGACTCAATCCAGAACTCGACTGCCTAGGGGCCTCCCTACCTAGTGATTGTAGGTGGAAATGCAATTGAGAATATCTCGTGAGATTATAAATTGAAGTAATTTTGCGAACAATATCCATTTCAATGGATCACATAACCCTCAGGACTTGACGTGAAGCTAAAATTCCATATGACCCTTAGGAGCTACATGATGCTCTTGTTCAACTACGTTAAGAGCATGTTTATTTAAAATCTCTTAATGTTCAACCTGAAGATGATTAGGATTCATTTTATATACAATACAAAGACACTCCTAGAACAATAGATAGAAACAATTTCAACCTCAATAGGTGAAAATAATAGATAACCACTTACTCTTGGTCTCTCTAAACATGGATTACAAGTGTTTTATCATGACATAATAGTTCTTTTCACCCTATTTATCAGATATAAAATACATCTCATATCATAGTTTATATAAGAAAATATATCACATGAAATAAATACATCCCTATAATAAAAAATGAATGTAATGATATAACCCTATGTTCCTATCATGATATATGCATATTGATCTCATGACATACTGAGAAACGAGTATAAATCTCAACAGATAATATCATCATGAAGTAAAAAATCACATAACATGTTAATCACCCATGCTGAAATAACATAAAATTTAACAAGATAACAACATGAACAACAATTCCAACCTTGGGCACTCAGATATTTCCTATACAAGGGTTATCTAGTCTCACAAAAAAACTCATTACCAAGTCTAGAAACATACTGGCCTCATTTCTACATTTTCCTAAATATTAAAAAAAAAACCTTCTTCATATGATACCACTTCATAACATCCCTTGATCTGGTACCCTCTCATGTGGGCAAATAAAGTTGGTTATGAGACCTCAAATGAACCTACCTATACACAATAGGCTTACGACTAACAATGGAGGTGTGATGAATATAGTGGGGAGACTATACCCCATGGTTTAGAGTTATAATACATAATAATAATCATATAATAATAAATATAATAGTAACAGAAATAGTAGAAACAAAACAATCATAAAACTTGGAAATAAAATGGGTAACTAATAAACCAATAATAATGAAACATATAATGATAGGTTGAATGTATCTAAGTGTGAAAATGAAATAAATAAAATAAAAGAACTAACTGACAAAAAATAATCCCAAAACACCTTGATCCCAACCCCCATATTGGTCTCATATCCAAACTCCAACCCATCCAACAAGCAAAAATCTGTATCAAGATACCTTTCCCTTTTCCAAACCTACATCCATGTAATCTTCTCGGGTACCAAATGGAGTCCTCAATATGGTGGGAGTAAAACTAAGTAAGTCGACACCACTATGTCTAGATAAAAAAAGTCTGATAATAAGTGCATGAAATAATGTGGTAAAAATGTGTATTAATTAATGAAGTAATACAATATATAAATCAACCTACTTCGATACCATGTTGGAATGTATCTGAGCATGTAACATAACCATTCCAACCATAACCATATACCCATGCAATAATCAAACAAATTGGAAAATCCCT
This sequence comes from Viscum album, assembly GCA_963277665.1. NCBI lineage: Eukaryota > Viridiplantae > Streptophyta > Magnoliopsida > Santalales > Viscaceae > Viscum > Viscum album. The sequence continues at coordinate 1,825,907,797 of OY728119.1, read as the reverse complement.
CTATATAAGCATTTTATCCTCAAATAAAAGCCCTATATATAATCATTTTATAATATATTACTAGGAATATCCCTATATACAATCATTTATACATGTAACACTGGTCCCAGATCACTATATAAGCATTTTAGCCTCTATAAAAATACTTATATATAATCATTTCAACATCAAAATATAGGAATATCCCACTATATAATCATTACATCATCAATATCTGGGAATATACCGCTATATAACCATTACAAAATCAAACTCAACAAGTAACACCAATAAGGATATCACAATATTACGTCATAAGCCTCATTGGTTAACTATTAAAATTAAAATTTTCATTCATTTACACTTTAATTTATATATCAAATTGTAAACAATCATTATCAACATCCCATAGGCTATTACCAAATTGATTTTATGAAGACCAATCACTATAAATCTCATGTCATGTAAACACACTTTTAAGAAATTATCCAATTCATAATTAATCAGTGGTTCTCTTACCCAATATGTAGCCAAAATTTGGGTTACAGTCAATTGAATCCAAAGGGATCTAAGGAATAATCCAGTTCATAATTTACCATTATGAAATCAATCAATTAATTATAGTTCATATTATATTGGAAAAATCAGAATATTGCATATATTTTACAATTATCAAACCATAGGGTTAATGTTTTGAACCCTACCTTTAGCTGGTGATCAAAAAACACTTCCAATAGATAATTCCAACAAGAACGATGGCACATAAGATCACATGAAGAAAAATCAATCACACAACCCTAAGATAAAAAACTAGAAAAAACACAGTCAATATATTTACACCAAAAAAGAGGGGAGAAATGAGGAATGGATAAGAATAAAAAAGCATTGAGAATTACCAGGTATCAAACACCAATCTGTGACATTAAAAGGTGATAAAATCGCTTCAGAATTGGTAGGAGTCATGCAGGGATCAATATGAGGGGTTTTACAAGAGAAATTAATGAGGAATGAGTGTATAATGCCACTTAAAACCAAAAATATTAATAATTAAATGGCCTTTAATCCATTTACACATTGTTCATTTCTTTATAATAGGTTATATATAAAAAACCATCACCTTGGGTTAATTTGAACCCTTCTTGAACATTACACGACATGAATTATGTTCATGATGTGTAACAATTTCACATCATAAATCAGTTCATGAAATGAGTCTATAAGTAGTTGCACATCGTTTAATGAAAACATGATATATAAATTCTATGTAGACATCTATATGAACTATTTTCACATAAAATTCATAAATCACCTCTAAAGCCTTCTGAAATCATGGGAAGTCCTCGTAATCCCATTTAACACATTTATACCTAGAATCCATTAATTCAAAAAACATAAATGCTCTAAATAGAGGCCATTTTTTCCAAAAAAATATTATATAAATATGAATTATACTCAACCAATATGGTTTAATGATAAGGAAAAAAAGTTATTTAATGTAAAACTCAAAGAGGGACGTACCTGAAAAAATATGGGATCATAGAAAAATAATTTACAGCTTAGTTACGTTTTAAATCAAAAAGTAATTAAAAGTGATAAATTTAAATATCTTTCTAAACCCCTTGAATTTATTGAATCGGATGATAAAATTCATTAATAGGTCATTATATACAGTACTCAAGATAAAATAAAAGGTGAATATGTAATATGACTCATAGATTGAAAATTTAGTGCATAGAAACACTTACCTTAAATCCCAGCTTCCAAGAAAGAAATTTAAACTTCTGTATAATAAACATAACCTTTTTTTAACCTATTTTAAAACCTTATTAATATCTATTATCCTATATATTGTTCAACTATAATCATTTTGTAAACATTTATTAGTTAATTATAGTTTATTTTCATCCTCGGATGAAAACATTTTTGATTATTCCATTCATGTTTTAAAATGTTGATGTATATAATTATTTAATCCCAAGTTCATCATTAATATAATATCCATGTTAATTAAATATATTCTTTATAATGATTTAACAATTTATAATTTTATTTAATGAGTGTTTTAGTCATGATTCGTGAATATGGAATCAATAAAGAGCTTACTTTGGTGATTTTTAAGAACTAATGCTGTTATATTAATAAGTTATTAAATATTAATTTAAACTTTCCATAATATTAATCATGTGATAAAAAACATTTTATTTAATTATATAAATTCTTAAAATCATCCAATTATAGTAGTGATGAAAAATAAAACATGTTTTTCATGGAGGCGGTAGTCTGCACATACGTATGGATAACATATTAATTTTTATAAGGAGAAGGGACGAAAGTAAATAATTATAGATACATTAACATAAAAAACATCAGTATAATAATGATAATGATTTTATCATTTTATGGTGGTATAATATACATTGAGGGTGCTAAAAATGAAATGAAAAGAAGTGATTTGGGAATATTTACCATACTCCCTTGAACAAATCATTTGTAAATTGGATGAATCCTTTGATGGGTGATATTTTGAGGTGGAATAAACCCGTATAATATTTCTATAAGTTTTAGGGAGGTATTTGGGTATATTTCTATTTAATTAGGTGTCTTTTAGTGTGATGAAAGTTTGGGTTGTAAAGGATCATTTTATAAGACATAGAAGTGTCTTTTTGTAATAACTAGTTAACTATTCATGGAAAGTGGCTCCAAAATTGGAAAATAATCAAGTATAAATTATTTAAGGTCAATAAATACCTCAAAAATCATTTAAATACAAGGTTTTATGATTTTTTAGGTCTTTTACTAATTATATTTTAATCCTTTTACGTTTTATACTTTTATGGTGGTAGCTAATATTTACAAAAGTAATTTATTTTTATGTTTAAAACTAAAATGTAAATTATTACATAAATTTGAAATTATGTTTCAAAATATAAAACCTATTATATTTAATAATGTTTTTAAAATTCATAAAAATTAATTTTGAAATAATAAATTTACAACTAATTATAAACAGATTTAGAGAAAAATTTAACTTAAGTTATAAAATGTCAAATATTGGTTCGTAAATTACTATTAATATTTTTGAATTTATAATTTTACTTATAAATTTTTTTCTAGAAAAATGTTTCATAAATTTTAATTTATACTTATATAATAATTATGACATAATATTTATGGTATTTTAAAAATTTTTATCTTACACTATTCAACTAAAAAACAAATTTTCTATAAAAAACCAAAAAATTCATCCTATGGTAATATTGTTATAATAAATTCAAAAATTAAGCTCATTTTAAAAAATAAAAATTTAAAAGTTTGTAATATAAAGTTTAAATGTAGTCATAAAATATAACAAAAACTATTTTTATAGGAAGACGAATTCTTCAAATATTAACTTTTATTGTTCTCATTTCATTCTATTTTTTAAATTAAAATAGTGTAAATATATTATTGATATCAAAAATATATTTTATTATCATTTAAACATAATATAATTAGTTCTATAAAATAAAAAATTCAAAGAAAATAATAAATAAAATTTTACAAAAAATACATTTTTAGGCATAAAATGATCTTATAAGTCATTTAGATATACTAATTGAATTTTATCAGTGCATTAGTTTTAGAAGTGAACTTTTTTAATTAAAAGTTTTAATGTGAAATTTATAAAAGATATATGATATATTAAATTAATAAATACATGTTTATATCATGCTAAACTTTATTTATATAATACCTCAATATCTATATACATGATATAAGGATAAGATAAAATATGGTTTCAATAATGGGAGATAGTTCAAATAGCCTGGATCTTGTGAAAATTCCAACTAGTGTGAAATTATATCACAAAAAATTTCACTCAAACTATAATTCTTGGAGTTTATCATCAAATTGGTTTGGGGAAAAACCTAGTGAAGCTACTTCTATTTAAATCTTAAACAAATAAGCTTCATAAAAATCACTTTAACTATCCAATTATATTTCTTTCCTCTTTATACATAGATTTCATAATGTGGTAACTTATATTTACACATGTTAATTTAATGGATATATTATAATAGTCAAATTTAATAATTTTATTTTAAATTATTATGGTTCATCTGAGTTTGGTATTTTATGTGAAAAATTTATTTGGAATAATATTCATTAATTGGGAAATTAATATTAAAATCTTAGGGTGTTACATTCACCCCTTCAATAAATTTCATCCTGTCAATATTGGTCATCACTCACCAATGAAAATTTATTAGGATATCTATAAGATATAAATTACTCAATAAAAAATTTATAGAGAGATATCAACCTTATAAATATAGAAAAAATATCATTTTCCTCAAAATATAATTATATATAATATTTAGTTTTTCTCTAATAATTCGAGCTAAACATTCCCCATGATTGGGTATTATGAATTCTATAATATAAATTGTTTTCCTAATGAGTTTATAGTCAGAAATTATTTAATTTAATATTATAGGATGGTTTTAAATTTGAAATGTTATTTCCATATTTGGTAACTAATATAGTCTATGTGAAGATAGACAACCCATTTCTAAAATCATATAAAATTTACCTAAAGAAAGAATTAATAAGATTTAAATGAATCTTATTCAAATAAAATTTATTATTAGAGAGAATAATCATACAACTAGATGTTTTCTTCAATAATAAAATAATCAATGTGGTAATTTAATTCTATTAAAAAACTTCTTAGATATACTTGAATTCCTAGAACCAAACTCCAAAAAGATATCCATATATTTGAAGTGGTGGATAATTATTCCTTACTTATCATAATCCATGTTAGTGATTGTCATCACATAGACCCTTACTTGTTCCCTTGTTCTAAGAGTTTTCTAAATTATTATTTTCTTTATTTGACCTTGGACTATGGGATTGACTAGGATAATACCAAAGTTACCCACATTTAATACATTAAACTATTAGTTTTACATCCAGATGGATGGTATTTCACTCTATTATTTTAACCAAACTCTTCATTTTTTACTTAGAAACTAATTTCTATTCGTACTCATTTTACACACATAAAACATCTTATTTTTAATTTTATTCATTTCCATTGGTGATTCTTCCTATATTTTTGACATGTAAGAAATCAAATATTTACTCCACTATGGTCTTTTTCCCCAAAATGTACATGAAACTCATTAATTATCTTATTTATTTTATTTGTAAATTAAAATAGTTTCATGTTGTTAAAAATAATTCATGATAGATAACTAGGCATAACTATAGGACTTTATACTCTATATATTATTTAATTAAAATTTTAATTGGGATAATCATTTAATTGTCCATTAAACTGATTGTTAAATTCATTCCAAATATTTCCATCCATTTACTAAAGTAGAGTAAATTTAAGGATAATAATTTTTTATTCAATTTACTTATAAAAGGGAAAACTATTAACATAAAAGAAATAAAACATATAAGATATATGTAGCCCAAATTATAATTTTATAGGTTTCATTCTAGGATATTTATTATCTATTTCCTATTATGTTCTCTAACCATACCATAAAAATGTTCTCAAATCCTTTTACGATGGTTTGTAAATAACATGTGAATCACCAAACCCTTACCCATGGTAGTGTCAAACCAAGTGTCTTGTCATGCATCCTTGTCGTGCATCGAGTGAAGATATAGTTAATACCCAAATAGCCTTTTCAATTTTATAACCACTAGTTGAATCTATAATAAATATTTCTTCCACTTTTTTATATCTGGATAGGAATCTCAACTCTAAGAAACCACAGAATCTCCATTTTATCAAAATTTATGAATGTTATAATATACATAGACTTATCTTAGGATTTTCACTCATCATAATTCTAAAATAACACATAACTAATCCACTAAAATAACTAAACTATTAACTAAAAATAACATAAACTTTATTAGATACCAACTATGGTGAACAAATTTTTTTATACATTTATGTTACATTATTTTATATGAATAACCATTCTATTTGACAATTAATCACACCCCAAACCCAAATGATTAGTGTCATTAAATATTACCTATATAAAAATCTTTTTGCTAAAATTTCTATATAATATCACTATACTAGATCACATTGTAGAAATATTCTAGATTATAACCATCTTCATAACATGGGGAATGATAAACATAATAAAGGGGTGAGATCAAAATCTTAGTACATGAAATACTTATCCACATTTCCTCAAGGGTTAGATCATAAGAATGAGAGAAAACCTGATCATTAGATAAATATTACATTAAAAAGAACACAAAACAATAATATTTTATCTATAATTTATTATAAAAGTACATGTAATATCAAATGATCAAACATATACCATGTCCCAAGAGTACGGAATCATGGGAAAATTATCATGAACCATGGATCAAAACATAGAAATATAACATAGAAATGTTTAATAAGCATAAGTGTTTTAAATTATAATGTTATGACCATATCTGGCTGCATCATGTCCATGATTAGTCTTCTGAACACATCTAACCACATTGTATCCACACTCAATCTTATGAACATAGCTAACCACATCATTTCTATGCTCAATAACGTGAACATAGATAATCACATTTTGTCCACACTAAACCCCTTTATCTAATGAGATATAAAACTTTAATCAGTTAATTGAAGGAAGTTATAGGATCCCAAACATCTTTTAATGATAATTCATATGCATGTGTGTCACCCAAAATCCAATATATATCCTATCATTAAGAACAAATGGAAAAAATGGGTTTCAATTTTTTTTTTCAAATGGTATGACATAAAATGACCTCAAGACATATTTCACCCAAAAGGATTATTTCACAAGGGAATTTAAAGGGTTATTAATTAAATATTACTCGAAACGAGATTGATAGTTTAGATATAAAGACAAAAATGGCACTGAAATAATAAAAATATATTTAAAAAAAATTATTATAAAAAGGAGAAGTTACTCATCACTTTCAGATGTTATTTTTGATATGTTGACTTGATTTTTTAAATAATATTTGTAAAGGAATATAAATAATAGATATTTAAAAAATAAACAAGTTTTTTCCAGAGGAAATGTGGAATGGATAATAAAACATATTATTATGATATGACAAACCTTTTATATTTTAAAATACCTTTGTTGAAACCCATATTGAAAAAAGAGTAATAAACATTATTTTAAAAAATAGGAAAAGAAAAATTGATAGATAAAATGAAAGAGTACATATTTTTATTTCAAAATAAGAAAAGGGAAAATTGGATGGAATAAAGAATATGAACATGGGAGAGAAAGAGCTCCTTAGAGAGGATGAGAATCATTCTTAACAACGTTATACTTTTATGAGAACAAAATTATTCTAGGAAGAGTCTTGGCATTAAAAGTGTAAATATCCCTAGAAAAAATGTAAAATTAGTATATAATAAAATATAATGTTGGAGGAAATCAATATATAATAAATAATTTAAAGAAGAAACGTTATAATTCAAATGGATAATATTGGATATAACCAAATCATTTAAAACATTGTTATCTTTTGAATCAAATTTACATTTAAAGAGATAATATGAAATTGATTTGTAAAAACCATTAATTTAATTATAGGTATGATAAAATAAATCCATAAGGTAGTATATACACCACAACAAATTAAACAAGTGGTGAATATGAAATTTGTCTCAAATAATTACAATTGAGATTAGAAAAACCATTACTGTAAATATTGAATTCAATGAAAGAACATTAATTTTCTATTTAATAAACATAAAAATATTAATAAAATATTTAAAAACCATATTAATATATATTACCCTATATAATATTTATATATAATAATTTATTATACATTTATTAGGTAATTATAATTTATTTTCATCATCATATGTTAGCACTTTTGATTATTTAACACTTTCTTTAAAATAATTATATCGATTAATGTTATTTTATAACATGTTAATAATTTATATATTATCAATGGTACTATAATATATGATATATAATGGTTTATAAAAATATAATTTAATTCCATGAGAGTTTTAGTCATGATTTCTGAAGATGAAATTAGTGATGGTTTTTTATGTAATTTTGGACAAAGGTTAATATCTTTAAAATGAGTTAAATATTAATATACCATTCAAATAGTCTTAATAAATTCAAAAAAATATTTTTTATTCATTATATAAATTCTTAGAATAATCCATGTATGGTATTAGTGAAATATATAACACGTCATTCATAGAGGCAGTGGTCTGAAGGTAGACATGGACGACATATTCATTTTTCTAAGGAGAAGGGAGGAATGTAGATAATTATTTTTACATAAATATAATAAAAATTATACAAAATAATTATACATATGCTATTATTTTATGATGGTATAATATAATTTTAGGTTTAATAATAAGACTTAAACAAATAAAAATGAAATTTATTGAATTGGGATTTTTTACCTTACTCTTTGGTATAACTCCTTTGAAAATTAGATTAAGAATTTGAGGGTTGGTATTTAAAGGATACTAAAACACCTATGACAAGTATTTAAATTATTTAGATAATTTTAAGAATATTTTGTTTGAAAAATAGTGTTGTGGTATGAAGAGAAGTGGGATGGGGAATTTATCCTTTTATAAGTGAGAAGAATGACATTATTATAATCAAAGGTGCACTATTCAAGGAAATTATATTCAAAAGTAACAAATAATGAAGAGGAGATTATTTATATTCTATAAAACACCCAAACAATAATTTTAAAACATTTTTAAATTTTTTATATCTTTTACCCCTTAAATTTAACCCCTTTACTATTTTGACTTTTACCGTGGCAACTTATTTTTACCTAATAAATTTATTTTTTATGACTATAAAAGGATATTATTTCATAATTTGGAATATATTATTAGAAATATGAAACCCATTTTTTAAATAAAATTTCTAAAAGTGTTAAAAATTAATACTTAAATAATTATTTTATCACATATTAAAAACTATTTTATAGAAATATTTAACTTAAGTTATAAAATGTCAAATATAGGGTTTTAAATTAAAATCAATATTTTTGAATGTACCATTTTAATTATAAAATTCATATTTATGTTGGAAAATGGTTTCCTAAATTTTTATTCATTCTTATATTCTAATGATGTCATAAAAATCAAGTTCTTTGTAAAAATAGTTTTTTTCACTATTCATTTAAAAATTAATCTTTTCAAAACAAAAAATGCATCCCACACAAATATTTTCATGATGAATCTAAAAATATCAATCCTTATTTAAGACTAAAATTATGAAATTTAGGAATTTAAATTTTAAATGGAAACATAAAATATAAAAAAACTTTTTTTTTCAATAGAAAATGACTTTTTCAAATATTAATTTTTAATAATATTATATATATATATATATATTTTAATTAAATTACTATTGATATATTATTAATGTAAAAAATATATGTTATTATCTTTTAAACATAATATAATTTGTTTCTTAAAATACATTCAAAGTGCATAAAATTCCAATTTTAGAAAAAATAGATTCTTATGCATGAAATGATCTTATTAATTTTTTATCTATAGTAATTAAATTTCCCCAGTTCACTGAAATTAAAAATAAACCACACTTTTCTTGAAAATTTTAAAAGCAAAAATGTATAAAATACATGTGATATATTACATTAATAATTACAAGTTTATATAATCCTAAATTATACTTTAAAACCTCTTAAAGATATCTATGTAAGACCTATGTATACGATATAAACTTATGGAAGTCATAGTTGTTTGTTTAGTAAGCATGGGTCTCATGGAAATTTCAATGAGCCTGAGTTTCTTTGGAAAATAATTTTTCTAAAACTATAATTTGTGGAGTTCGGTTTGGTATTGGTTATAACGTCCTGATATTCTTGATTATATTTCTATTTAATTAATTTGATGTGTTTGATACCTTGAAATAATCAAAAAAAAATCATGAGTGAATAATCAAATAAATTATGGTATAACTAAATGAAGTTAATAAAATAAATGACTTTATAAAGGGGTAAAATTCACTTTGTAAATTTACTTTGAGTCTGGTTTAAAACATTTTTTTTGAGCTACGTATTTTGTTAAAATTTGTGATTTTTTAGGAATGATATAAATGATATTTATTTATTAAATTAAATTAACAAATAATAGAATCATTTAATGACATCCAAGGAATAGTTATGTAATGTCTAGAAATATTAGTATACTAATTCTTGGCTAAACAAAAATGTTTTGTTTATAAATATTGTGTTATTTATATATCTCTATTTAAAAGATAATTTCATTTATTTATGTTATTAAACAAATGGAATAGTAATTTTTATACAAGAATAAAAATTAATGATCATTCATACATTGATTATAAAATGGTTAAAATGAAGTGAAAATCACCTTAAGTTAGACATGATATTTTTCAGAAAACTATTTATATGCGTGAGATGTGTTTTAATCATAGTAAAATAAATTAATCACTGTCTATGAAATATTTTAAATAAATTTCTAGATAATATATTAAATAAAATAAATTAACATTAATTTATTAGTTTTTACTATAAATGGAAAGGGAATAAAATAATTTTTATTCCCAATATTTTTTTTCTAAAAGTGGATTTTATATGTTTTATTCTGGGATATTAGAATTAATTTATTATTTCTATAGGAATTTAACCTTCTAAAATAAATTATAAATTTTGAATTAGTATAATTAATATTTGGTAAAAATTTCATCCTATTTTTTATTATAATGACTAGTTACCATGGTAAAAATCTTGTTACCTCTGTAAGGGTCAAGAGGGTTGGGGAGTTAACCATGGAGATAAGGAAAAAAAATCTCTAAAACATGTCTACGTTTGGTTAGTATAGTTTATTTCGACCATACCTTATCATATGTATTGTAACCTTCTTATTTTAATGCTCAGAAATCATGATTATTATGTTTATAATAAAGCTAATGTTTTATGATAGTATATATTTTTATAAACAAATTTATCTATGTATAGATATACTGTTAGTTATAAAGATATATCGATAGATAAATTTGATATACTAGTGAATTACATCTACTTTGAAACTTGTGCTACAACTAGACCTGTGCTACCACCAGACCTATGTTACTACCAGATATTCTACCACTAGATATGCTACCACGGTCTTGTGCTAACACTGGAGCTAATCTACCATTTAAAGATCTACTGGGGGACTGTTCCACAATTATTATAATCTATTTTTGGTTCATACTACCATCAGAGATGATCTACCATCAATATGCTACCATTTCTACTCTGACTCTCTTTTAAATTTAATTCCTCTAATGAATAGTTTAAATAATTAAATTTATATTATACCATGTGAACTTTCTAATCATTATTTCTAAACCACTCCATAGATTCATTGAATAAAAATTCAGAGGTTTCCTGATTTAGTACTAAGTACCAGGATCCATGATATCTTTATTATTATTCTTGAATGGGTAATTGGACCCGGAGAGCTATATATTCAAAATAAAATCCTTATACACATATGTAAAGCTTTGGGAGAGAGCCTTACATGTGGAAAGATCATGTGTAATTGTTTGTAAAAAAAATATATCCAAGAATAACACTGACTGACTAAAAAAAGAAGATTTTTTGAACATCCATGACAACTTGTTTTCCTATACATTACGAGAAACTTATTTGAGATCCTTCTAATGAAAAAACTAAGGACTCAAAACAACTAATGAATCTTGGATCAATCTGTATAATATTTTCATTCCATCAACTTGTTTCTCTTTCTTCTTTATGAATAGATTTCATTTAGTGTGATATTTTACTCTATTTATATCTAGACATTGACTCCTATGATTAAACTATAGACTAATCAATATTCTCTCAATATCTTTTATTTTTATTCCCAATAATGTGGTATAGGTTGTTTGTGAACTTTTTATTATTTCCTTCCCATGTATAACTATGGAAGAGGATTATATCTAGGGGAAAATGTGTACTATTGTTTGTAAATACCAATCTAGGTTTGGGATATTATTATTATTATAATATTATTATTAAAAAAGGTGATTTATAAGTTGAGGGGAATATGTCTCAGCTAGAGACTAAAACCTCTTATTTTACTCAGCTATCTATTTTAGTATTGTTTTTCTATATTTCAAAGTTAAATATGAATATGTTTTAATGTATGAAACAAAAAATTACTTTTATAGCCATTATTTGTCCATTCTTATATAAATGATTTTTTAAGGAATTTAGTTTCAAAAGTTAATATAATTTCAAATATTTTTTTAATGATCCTTAATCCATCTTTGAGAAACTTTATGAAATATCAAACTTATATAATTCTAATATTTTGATTAACTGGGCATTATTAATTAAGTTTACAGATTTAGATTGAAATTGTTTAAAAAAAATTATTGGGAACTCAATTAAACCCCTGTTGAGTTACACTATGAACAATAATTGGTATCAAGGGATTTTTATATATCTTTTCAACTAAGATTTTGTTACCTTTTAAGATCATAATTTTTTATTATTTAAAAATTTAATTCTTTATGGATAACAATATATAAGAGTTATTTTCTAAAAATTGGCCTCCTTATTGTAATTTTACAAACTATGGTTAGTGGAAAATTAAATGAATATGCATTTTGAAATCACGGGATTTGAAATCTGAACTATCATTGAGGAAAAATATGAATTACCCAAAACTACTAGAGAAATATTGAGTGATCCTACTATAGAATCATTTAATAATAACTATAAATAAATTAATTCATTATACTATGATATAAGAGATGAAAAATATAATATAATTTCTACATGTACTACTGCATTTGAAATTTGAGATACTTTATTTGTTTTTCATGAATGAATATTTAATGTTAAATAAATGAGCCTAATACTTATACTATTAAATATAAAAATTTTATGTTGAAACTTGATGAATCTATTTATGATATGTATCTTAGGTTTAATTAGATAATGAACATAATGTATTCTTTGGGGAAACGTGTTTCTGACAATGGTCAAGTGATGTACCTGCTAAGGTGTTTACTAGATAGATATATAGGAACTTTAATTTCAATTTGAGAGTAATGTTATGTAATGAAGTTACATATTAATGAGATGATAGGGAAAATTATGATGTATGAGGAGGAAATAAAAGTAAATAAATATGAAGAGGATGAATAAAAAAAGAAATCTGAATCCTTCAAAACCACTAATTCAAAACAAAAGGAAAAAATCTAAGTTAATAGTTCAAGGGATAACGAGTCATATGATGATAGTGATGAATAAATGAACCACTTTGTCAGAAGATTAATTTTTTTATAGGAATAATATTTTATTTATGAATCCTATTTTTTATGGAAAATATATAAATAGAAGTAATTGTATATAGTATTGGAATTAGTATGATATTATAAATGATATTGTTCATGATGAATGAAATATACATGTTCATGTAAATGTTGAATGTCCTATGTTAAAATTCAAGAAGAAATGTGATTATAGGGATAAGAGATATAAGAAATACATTAAAGTATGTTTTTTTTTTGTGATTTGTAAGGCAACTCGAGTAATTCAGAATCAAAATAAGAGAATAAGAATTATAGATCCAATATTTGTTTTAGGAAAAACACATATGAGGTATGTAATTTTTTTACTATACCACCTGATCATATTTATAATATATATAGAGATGAAAAAAATGATGATTTTTTTTGAAAAAATGTATAATTAAGATATTCTTGAATAATAAATTATTTTTTAGGATTATTTTAATGAACCCAAAGCTAAATAAAATATTTTAAAGAAGCAACATGCCTTGACTGCCAAATATACTACCGAGATAGGATATTAACCTGGACAAAGAAGGATCATTAAAAAACATTTATTTATAGATCCAGTTCTTATGTGACTAATTTTTATTCTTATAGACCTAAAACAATTATTATTTCTAAATGCTTAAAGTCTTCTTATATGAAACCTGTTAACTAATTACGGGTTCCTAAATCATTGATTATTAACATTACCGAACCCAAGAAAATGTTAGTAACTAATTCATTTTTTAGCATTATTTATAGGAAACATTATTGAAAATCTCTTTTAAGAAATTATTGTATCATTAATGTGGATATTCTAGACATGTGACTAAATATTATTCATGTTTTAAGAACCTGATCAAGGTGGATAGTAGAAATATCACTTTTAGTGAAAATTTCAAAAAGAAAAAAATATCAGGCTTGCTAAAATCAGCAACCCTTACACTATTTTAGTTTCTGAAGATTTATTTATAGATGAATTAAAGTTTAATTTTAGTATCATATTATAGATATGTGATTATTATTTTCATGTTAACTTTGAAAACAATTCATGGAATGTTTTTGATTCTAAAAATTCCTAAGTTTTTACTTTTCAATGAAATGAAAAATGCGTGTGCTATTAATTTAGTATTTTCTTAGAATATTTACTTTCTGAGGAAAATTAACAAATAATATTAGATTTAGAATAAGATACTAGGAAATTATAATATTCTTTCACTTATAAATCTCACTAGGAAAGGGTTAGTTAAAGGTCTTCCTAAACTATAATTCCTAAATGATAAAGCCTGCAACCCATGTCAAAAATAGAAACAACACAAAATCTCATTCAAATACAAGAAATAAGTTTCAACTTATCAACTTCAAGAGTTGGTTCACATGGACTTTTTTGTACCTTCTAGATTTTCTAGCTTAAATGGAAATCATTATTTTTATTTTCTAGTAGATGACTTTTCTAGGAATACTTGGGTATTATTTATATCTCACAAAAGTGAATCTTTTTATTATTTTATCATGTATTATAACTCTATATAAAATATCCGTGGAATTAGAATTAAGACAATATGAATATATCATGGATGTAAGTTTTAAAATAAAGATTATGAATCACTTTTCTCATACAATGGCTATAAACATAACAGTTCTACTCCTAGGACCCCACAATAGAATGAAGTCATAGAAAAGAGAAGTAGAACCCTTCAATAAATTTCTCGGACCATGATCAAAGAGTATTATATAAATATTTGTTTTTGGATAGAAGTTGTAAATAAAACATGTTATATAATCAATAGAGTTTTAGTTATACATCCCTTAAAGAAAACATCTTATGAATTATGCAATGTTATAAAAGAAAATGTTAATTAATTTAGAGTTTTTAGTTGCAAGGTTTTTATTCTTAACACAAAGTATAATATTGAGAAATTTTCTTCCAAGAGCGATGAAGGAATTTTCCTTGGATATTCAACTTTTATAAAATCATATAGGGTGTTTAATATGAGATTAAAGATTTTAGAATAATCAATTTATGCATAATTTGATAAAATATATCCACATGAGTTTAATACCTCTTTAATTTTTATTAAGATAATATGTCAAATCTGAATATCAATGCTAAGACTTTGGCCAATTCTTTGAAACAATAAAAAAATAATAATACAGTTTTGAGGAATAACTTTAATAGAAAGCTATAAAAGCCAATCAAATAACTATCACTTATTTTCCTACACCCATTAAGACTCATACATACCATACTTTATATGCTATATTTATAAACCTTGATAGAGACACAAAAACTATAGTTTATCTTAGAAATTTGGTTGAAAATCAATAATTCTTGTCACAACATGAACCTATTAACATCAATGATGCAATTAATGATGAATTTTGGGTGGTGGGAATTCAAGAAGAACATAATAAATTTGAATGAAAGAGTTTGTTAACTATTATTTAGACCTAAAGGAACTTTGAATATTGTCACTAAGTGGGTTTTTAGAAATAAAGTTGATGAATTAGGCACTATAGTCAGAAATAAAGAAATATTGGTTGCACAAAGATATAGTTGTGAAGGGGGTATTGACTATAAGGAAACCTTTGCACCAATGCCTATACATGAATACATTAAAATGTTTATTGCATATGAAGCACATTCAGATTTAAAACTATATCAAATGGATTTCAAGAGTTCATTATTTAATGGTAATATAGTTGGGGATGTTTTTTAACAACCCATTGTATTTCAAATCCTCATTTTTCAAATCATTTTTTTTCAATTCAATAAATCTTTATATGGTTTAAAACAAGTTCCATGAGTTTTTATGATGTGATCAAATATTTTCTGATTTATAAAGGTTTTACTAAAGGCATATTTGATCCTACACTTTTTATAAAAAATAATTTCAATAAATATTTTATTAGTTAAAATTTTCTTTGATGATATTATTTTTTAGATCTTCTATAAATTCTTTATGTAATGATTTTTCAAGGATGATACAAAGATAATTTGAAATGAGTTTCATTGGATAACTTAAATTCATTATTGGTTTTTAAATATTTCAAAATAAATATTTATTTATTTTGAATAAAATTAGGTACACTAAATACCACCCAAAACATTTTGGTTTGGATAGCACAAAAATTAGTGACACCCCCATGAGTACCACCTGTGACATAGATCTTTATTATTCTAGAAATACAATAGATTAAACCAATTTTAGAGGTATGATTTGATTTTTTATATACTTAACTGATATCCAACTGGATATTATATTTAGTGTGTGTATATGTGCTCATTTTTAATAAAATCATAAAGAATCAAATTTACTTGATGTTAAAAGAATTTTCAAATAACTAAAATATATATCCAATTTAGAAACATTCTAACATATAGTACATGAATTTGATTTTGTGAGCTATTAAGATGCAGAAATTGGTGGTTCTAAGTTATATAGAAAAAGAACCTATAGAACATGAAACCTTTTGGTAAAGTCACTAGTATATTTGTCTAATAAATTTTTTTTGTTTCACTGTTTACTACTGAGGCTGAATACATAGTTGCAGGAAGATATTGTACACATATTCTGTGGATGAAATATACACTGTAAGATTATGGATATCATATTATACATGTACCTATAAATTGTTACAATACAAGTGTGATAAATATTTCCAAGAATTTTGTATCTCATTCTATGATGAATCATATTGATATAACACATCAATTTTTGAGAGATCATTCCCAAAAGGTGATATAACTCTTGAATTCATAGGAACTTAAAATCATATTTCTAATATTTTTACAAATGCCTTAAATTTTGAGAGATTAAACTATATCAAACAAGATATAGGAATGATAAATTTTGGTTAATCCTTAATCTTCAGTTCCATCATTGATTAATAAACAATTGGTTATACATCATTGGATAATCCATAACTGGGTGATCCACTATTGGGTGATCCAATATTCAGTGATCCACTGTTGGGTGATCCCCTAGTGGGTGATCCACCATTAGGTGATCCACTATAGATGATCCACCATTGGTGATCCTCCATTGGAGATCCATCATTCTGGGATATACCAGTCAAGTATCTTCCTTTATCTTCTATTAGTTCTATTATCAATGATTAAATTCTAAATTTGATTTATAAATTTATTTTTTATTGAATTTTAATTTTCAAATAACTAAATGATAAAATCAATCTTAAATACGAATTTGGAACACTCTCTATTTCACCAACCCTTCAAACCTTTTGAATTACTTTCTTTCCCAACCTTCAGCCTTCCACATGCTCTAAATTAACCTTTAAGTTCAGTATAATAGTGAGAGTTAAGCACCCTTCAGTGTTGTCTCTAGAAATATCATATTATACAAAGAGATCTAACAGAGAATCGATCCACACTGTAGTCTAACAAAAAAAGTCTCTATATTATGACTTGAGTTGTTATTCCAGAGTAATAAATAGATGAAAAATAATTGTTTTCAAGAAAGTCATTCGTGCTCAAGGTGATTTAGGGCTCGAGATAGTTTTAGTATTTTTCAAATAATGGTTAACCATTTTATCCTTGGTTGGTTCATTAGTTTTAACATTTTACAGAGTATATCTTTGGTAATAATAAATATGTCACTCATTGTATGATTGATGGCAAGAGATTACTTTTTCATCAAATTAATGGGATAAGTGCATACATGTACCTCACAGAGGTGTCTCTGATGACTATAAAGGTTCATATACTAAGTGACTTATAGATGTTTGTGTATGAGGATACACTATTGGAACTAATAAGAAATGATATAGTGATAATTCCTACTAATAAAGAATTCGATGGTGAGTATAGAACCCTATAAAAATTTATTCAGAATATTCCCTATCCAAAGAAAGGGGGTTTTAAAAAAATGAGATATTGGGATGTCTTTATGTTATTACTTATGAAAAGTATAGGTAAAATTAATATGTATAGATATCTTATGGTGCATATTATAGAGATGTGAAAGTTATATTCTGTATAAAATTATTAGATCCATCCTAAGATGATCTTAGATATAATGTAAGACAGGGAATATTTTGATGATAATGGAGAAGTGAAAGTAAAATGTAGTGAATTTTTTAATAAAATTTACCTTTAAAATAATAAAATTCATATAGAATCCATGGATGAGGAAACGGGTTGAGGATAATGAAAATATTTTTGAGTATTTTCATCCTATATAATACCCTACAAGACCAAATAATGTTGTGAACTCTAGATTAGAGTTAGATGGGGTTGTTTTTTATTCTGATGAGGAAGTATAAGATATATCTGATGCTGAAGAGGAAGTTTCTGTTTCTATTAAATAGGGAAGTGATCATGATATTTTCTAGAGACCAAGTATTTATTTTGGAACTACAAGTAAACCTATTTCCCTTCATTCAAAAGAAAGTATCTTAAGATATGAAGATGAAAGTGAGGAGACTAAAGCCTCGAATGATAAAGATATTTAAGAATATTATTCTTCTAGATCAAATAAGTTAGTTGTTTTTTCTGATGATGAAAATGGTGAAAATGGTGATAATTTTCATAATGATGAGATTTAGTATGAGAATGGTACTTCTGATATAGAAGTGAACAGACCTAGTCCTATTCAATAAGGTTCTAAAAACCAATATTTTTCTCATAGTGATGAAAAAACAATTATATAATGCAAAGATTTTGTAAGTCATAAAGATGAACTTGAAGCTCCTATTGTTAAGAATCATGGTAATGGTGAAGACCCAATAACTTCTAGTGGGGATTAGTCCCTAGGATGTGTACATATTTGAATTTATTATTTTGATTCAAATGCAGATTGAGGAAGTGAGGATGATCATATTAGTCCACAAGATCATGGTTGACATTCAATATTGGTTATTGAAATAGATCCCAAGGGATCTTGGATTGAAAGGATTTATGAAGAAGGGATTTTTCAAGACTTCATCTCTATTGTTCTTTCGGTTAAAGCTGACCATGAATAATCTGGTCATTCTATCACCGAGAAGATTCCTTCTCTAGTTACTACTCCTTTTGTACCTTTAGGGTATGTGTTTAAAGAAGATTGGGAAGATTTCAGAGTTCTATTTCTCTCTGATTTTAGTAAATTTATGTGGTCTCAAACTTCTAGAGTTACTCAGATCAGTGATTTAGATACCAATAACATCTTTGATTTAGTCTTCTTCCACATTTATCCCATGATTATTTTGAAGATTCAAGAAGTTGAGATTAAAGATAGATGATTAGCTAGTGAGATGGAGGCTGTGAAGTATATTATGAAGGAGGTGAGAGCCAATTTATTTTATAATAATTCATCTCTTTTTAGTAGGTTGGAAACATTACAACCTTCTATAGCATCAAATTCCACTATTCCACCTCCTACATCTTCTATGGATGCCGAGGTGATTAAATATATTGTCAAAGGGGAGTTCATGCCATCATGGGTGATAAAACTTCATCATACAAAGAGGATCTTTGAAAAATCATAAATCATGGTGATTTTATATATAAATTAGTAAGGGGGTGTTCGAATGAATTTAAAAGTGATAGAGAAACTATCACTATGGGTATCAAGTACTACATTTCCAGAATTTATATGAAGCATGAGTTGAATTCGTGATTTAATTTTCTTTCTGAGAACTTTAGGATGCCAACTATTACTCTGTAATTAAAGTAACAAGTGAAACAACTTAAATTATTATCCCATATTCTCATACTATTTATATAAGAGAAGAAATACATAATCAACACGATGGAGAGAATATAAAACACCATAATGGATTTTTTGAAACCGATGAACCTTTTTGTATGTTTTTGGGATAGTAGTAGTGGCACACACATCCATTCCCATTTCATATTTAACTTATTCACCCACCTATGCACATCTACCTCCTCAGTTTCATCTATTTAGCTTGTCCCTTATTGAATAAATTTATCAACTTAGGTAAGTGGTGATCTGTGAGCTTACCTAGACTACCTTTGCACCCTCAGCCTCTACATTAGTGCCCACTATATCCAGAAAAGGTAAATATCCAGTTGATCCTTCATCCCATTGAGCTAAAAGTGATTCTTACTTGTATTAGTTTTTTATAGGGATTTTTTTCCCTTGACTTTCTTTTTAGGATGTAATATTTTTAGTAATATGTTAATTCCATCTTATCTTTTACTTCTTCCTATGTTTTCATGAATTTTATTTTATTATCCTTTTGATAATACCAAAAGGGGGAGAATATTTTTGATTTTATTTATGTTTTTAATTTAATTATATTTAAAAATTTAAATTTAAACTCAAAATTACACATTATCAATTTTAAATGTTAAGAAAATAATTAGTTTTCCAATTATCTTATTTATGTTATTTTTATATACATGGTTATAAAATTCCATGATTTGTGACAATCAAAAATGGGGAGATTGTGGGAACCTTTTTATTTTAATACTAAGAAATCATGATTATTATTTTTATAATAAGAATAATGTTTTATGGTAGAATATTATTTTATAAAGAAATTTAGAAAAGTATATATCTACCATCAGTTATAAAGATCTTATGTTAGTTCAAAATGTTCAACCAGTGGATTAAATCTAATACTAGTCCTGTGCTACTATTAGACCTATGCTACTGCCAGATACGCTACCATCAGATATTCTACCGCTATATATTCTACCACCTGATGTGGTACCAATATCTTGTGCTACAACTGGAGTTAATATACCATTGAAAAATATACCAATGGGATATTCTACCATTATTATAATCTACCATTAGTCTATTCTACCTTTAGAGATGATCTACTGTTTGTATACTACCATTTCTGTTCTCAATCTATTTCAAATTTAATTCCTATAATGGATATTTTAAGTTGTTTATTATTGACAGTTACACATGGATTTGTTAATCATTATTTCTAAACAAATCCACATATGAATTGAAGACAAATTCATAGGTTTTATCATTTATTACTTAGTATAAGGATCTTAGATATCTTTAGAATTATTCAGCAATGGATAATGGGACCTAGAGAGCTATATATTCAAAATAACTCCCTCCTCTAATTGTGATATGTTTTGGGAGATACCCTTATATATGGATGTATTGTGTGGAATTTTCTGTGTGAAAATAGAGCCAATATTTAAATTGACATTATAAAAATAGTAGAATGTTTTTGGACTTCCATGAATCTCTATTTTCCTGCACATTCTAAGAAACTTGTTTAATCTCTATATAAAGACAAACCTAATGAATCAAAATTACTAAAGAATCTTGGATTGAGATATATCCAATTCTATTTCCATCAACCTCTTGTTCATTCTATTTTGTTCTTTAATTTTGAGAATTGTGATATTGTACTATACTTATCTGTAAAAACTGACTCATATGATTAAACTAGAGAATACTTGATATTCTCTCAATCTCTTTTATTTTTATTCCCATGAATAATAATAGAAGAGATTGTGTGTGACCTATTTACTATTTTAATACTATGTATAACTATGGTAGAGGCTTAGAGCCTAGATATTATATGTGATTTTGTTTGTAAAACCTAATTAAATTTTTGGATGTGATTATCATTATAATAATTAGCTTGAAAGTAGGTGATTTCCAAGTGGGCGGGATTAAGTTTTGGCTTCATACTGAATCCCATAATTTACTCTAATGTGTGTTTTAGTTTTTTTTATAAATTTCAAAGTTAAATTTGAATATTTTTTTTTAAAGTTTGAAACAAAAAATTTCTTTGATATTTAGTATTAACCTATGTTTATATAAAGTATTTGATTAAGTAACTTATTTTAAAAAGTTAAATTAACTTAAAGTATTATTTTTACTAATCCCTAATTAGAATTTATGAAATTTTATGAATGATAAAACTTAAGTAATTATACTATTTTAATTAACTATATATTCTTAATTTACTTTGGGGATTTAGTTTAAAATTGTTTTTAACAGAAATTTTAATTGGGAACTCAATTCTGTAACATCCTAGTTCCAGGTGCCACCCAAAGGTGACCAATACCCAGTTGGTCACATGACCTCAAGAACATTTCACCAAATTTCAGAGGCTTCCAACTAATATCAAGGGACTTGAGTATGATAGTGGTGAAACTATTCCCTCATTGACAGAGTATGCACAGCAGAATAAAAAGTAACAAACAGTAAACAACATCGGAAGTAGTGATACCATACTACCAAAGTAAATAGCAGAAGACTGAACATATAAACAATTGAAACATATATATATATATATATATATATAATTTTTCATGTCACAAGTGTCTATGAAATAAGACAAGAAGATCACAATTTTAGAAATACAATACTAAAAACCAAAGTAATGAAAATAGTAAATAACTCCAATAGTATCACAATCCTCAGCTTGGTCCCATGCTTTCCAGCTCCAACCGAAATCAAGTACCTGATGTAGAAGGGATATTTCCCTTATCTATACCAGTAACCATATAATCTGTTTGGGACCAAAAGCATGACCCAAACAGGGTCTGAGACAAATATTACTAAGCACCCACCACAAGATCTATGCCTAACTATCAGTGAGTATATATAGCAGGTAAAAATGGAAATGCAGTAAAGAAACTGGGAGTACACAAAAGTAAACAAATCCTATAGTTTCTATTTACATTCATTATCGTTTAATGTTCAACATTTAATCAAGTATGTATCACTACACGTATCTCATAAGACTACATAATAGGACCAAGTCCAAGCTTGTTATTTGTCTTGGAAGATGAATCATAAATATTCAATCATTACGTTAACCCTCTAGGTAGATCACACAGTCTACCTCCTCTGTCTATGTAATACAATAAAATGGAAAAGAAACTCTGAAGAAGAACTCACCATCAATTCCCCCTATGATCTTTCCAAAATAACTATAGACACTCTATAGAGAAACCAACATCAATTCTTCCTATGGTATGCTAACGTAATCAATAGACACTCTAAGGGATCACTCACTATCAATCCCCCCTGTGGTCTTTTAGAGTGAAATATAACAGACACTCTGAGGAAGCACTCACTGTCAATTCCCCCTGTGTTCTAACTACACCAGGTTCTTATAGGCCTATTCAATTTAATCATATATAAATGATATCAAGAAGTCTAAAGCAATCTCAAATACTACATATGTAAAAAATTCCAATTTATATCATTATCATTTAACAAGAAGAAAAAGTCAAACTGTTCCATCCTATCAAGAAAGGTATGGATTCTAGGTCTACCTCATAGGAAACCTTGACCAAATGACCCTAAAAATTAAAACAAGGAAAACTAACCCATAGGGGTTCTTTAAACATTAAATTTCACATAATTCTACCACAAGAACCCTTAGTCCAACAACAAATATAAGGCAGAAGAAAGGGTTTAATTTCCTTAACCCAAAGTACCCAAACATGGGTAATCGAGACTTTGGCATATTAAAATCAAGGAAAATCAACAAAAGGCAACAAACCACCTACCTTGAAGTTGTATAATTTATATAGTTGAACCTCATCCTTTAAATAAAACTAGAACGTCGTAGATCTAAAAAAACGTCAAAAATGTTCAACCTTGGATAACTCAAGAGAGAGAATAAATTAGGAAGAGAGGTTCAAGAAGAAGGAAATAATCACTGAGGAAATTTCAATTCACCTACTATAGTTCAGATTCTACCTTGTATAGATAAGCAGAGGCTCAGATAAGATTCATCACTCTCGGTCGCTCCTGCATGAACCAATGATAAAAGAAGATTAATCTAGTGATTAGACACGAAGTCTATCTGATTAATCAAATAAAAAAGTACACAATGTGTACTATTAATGAACATGCTGTGTATTTTCCTCAACCGACCCTGACATTAGTGGTCGTCCATGTCACCCCACATAGCCATATATCGGCCATTACATGCCCAAGATGCGGCTGTAGGCGGTAACAAGGTACACAAAGTGTAATCCTCAGTAGACGACGTGTAGTTATAAAATCTCCAATTTCCCACCTTTTTCTAAAAAACACCCAATATAAAGATCCATATCTGAAATGAAGATCTGAGTTCTTACAAATTTACCACATTAAAGAAATTTGTCCTTGAATTTCCCTAACAATGTGGTGAAGAAGAATCCTCAAACAGCTCCAGCCATTGCGATCACAAATCAGTATCCCTCTCCCAATTCTCATCCTACACTCAGATGTACTTCCATAATAATCGTACTATAGGAACATACTAGCCACAAAAAACCTTTTCATTGTGATAAAAAATTCAGATAAGATTCTCCTCGAATGATTCTTCCACCTCCAACTCAACCTCCTCGAGTTGAAAAACATGAGACAGGTATGAGAAGTAATTCCATAGCTGCGAAACATGGAAGACATCGTGCATATACCGATATCTCAGAGGTAACTACAACCAATAGAAAACTAGCCCGACTCTCTCTAAAACATCAAACAACCCAACATATCTCAGTGAAAGCTTCCCTTCTCTCATAATCATATTGTATCCCAATAACAGTGTGATACATAAAAAAAACATGATCTCTATCCTTGAACTCCATAGGTCATCTCCGTCGATCAACATAAGACTTATTCCTTGACTGTGTAGTATCCATCCTCTTCTGAATAATCTCCACCTGCTCTGTGATCTCATAGACAAGATGAGGTCCTAGCATAGCTTCCTCTCCTGCCTCCAGCCAATAAGGGGTGATTGACGTGACCTACCATACAAAGCGTTATAAGGTGTAATCTAAATAGTTTCTTGAAAAATATTATTGTATGAATAATCTACCAAGGGTATGCGATTCTCCTAAGAACCCCCAAAATCTAGGACACATGCTCAAATCATGTTCTCCAACACCTGAATCATATTATTTGAATAGACATCTACCTGGGGATGATAAGTTGTACTCAGAGGTACCTGTGTACCCAAATCCCTCTATAGTCCCTTCCAGACCTGAGAAGTAAAGAGACCATCCCTATCTGAAATGATAGAGCATGAAACCCCATGAAAACGTAAAATCTATAAGATGTACAAACTTCCAAGATCATAAACACTAAAGGTCTCTTTGATCAATAAGAAGTGTTCAACCTTCGTGAGTCTGTTAATGAAAACCCATTATTAACCTGTCATTCCCTTAAGGCGACCTTATTAAACCTGTCATGAAATCCATTTCAAAATCATCCCACTTCAACTCATGAATTAGTAACTACTATAAAAGCCCTGCTGGTCATTGATTCTCTACCATCACCTACAGACAGGTGGAACACCTCATCACAAAACCAAAAAAATCTCTCTTCATACCAGGCCACCAATACAGACGGTTTAGATCTCAATACATCTTGGTGACACTAGGATGAACTGCCGAAGATGAGGTATGAAATTCTTGCATCATCTCTTCACATATGTCTGTTGATAGCCATATGTGCCCATGAAATAACAATATCTCACACTCACCTACATTCCACTCATGAGTAGGGTCCTCTCTTGACATACTCCCCCGTAGGACTAGGCCTTCAGAATCTAATAGCTGTCTCATTTGAACTTGATCCAGAAGAGTAGAGGTAAAAGATAAAGAAGAAATAAAAGTCTACCCCTGTCTGTTGCGCACCTCAAAATTCATCATAGAGAATATAGCCATAATGTTCCACTCACTGCTAGCATCTTAAACAACATGTATCTAATTCCTACTGCTCAACGCATTAGCCACCGTGTTGCCTTTCCAAAGCGTATAGTCAATCTCAATGTCGAAATACTAATGTCACTCAACCCACCTTCACTGTCTCAAATTTAGATCGTACTGAGTAATGATATACTTGACACTTTTTTGGTCAGTGAACACCAAAAAATGCTCTCCTATAAGGTAATGTCTCCCACAATTCAAGGCGTGAATAACTGTAGAAAAATTGACATAATGCATCTGGTAATTCCACTCATGTGGCCTCAACTGCCGATAACCATATGCAACGACTCCCTCCCCCCTATATAAGCACTTCTCCAAGACAAATACCAAATGAATCACAATAATCTGTGTAACTCTTGCCCGAATCTAAAAAAACTAGTATCAGTACTGAATTTAACCTCCCTTTCAGCTCTTGAAAGGTTGACTCACATGATTCAGTCTTCAATTACTTTTCCCCTTATTAGTTAGGCACATCAGTGGAACTGATAAGCGTGAAAATTCCTACATATAGTGCCAATATTAACCATATAGCCTCTGAAAACTTCGTACCTCAAAGACGTTCTTCAGCTGCTCCCTGGGAACTACTGCTCTCACTTTCTATGGGTCAACTGATACTTATGTATCTAAAATAACATGACCCAAGAAGTGAATTTGGTCTATGCAAAAGTGTCATTTTGAGATCTTAGCATAGAACAGATTCTCTCTCAGTGTACTCAAAACAATCTCAAGATGTGTGGCATGGTCATGTTAAGTGTGAGAGTACACCAAGATATCATCCACATAAACTACCAAAAAATAGTCCAAGTAAGGATAAGAAACATAGTTCATCAGCTCCATGAAAACCTTTGGTGCATTCTTGAGACCAAACAACATAACCACATACTCATATAGACCATAGATGCTATGAAAGGATGTAAGAGGTATATATGATGGACTAATGCACAACTGATGATAACCATATCTCAATTAAATATTTGAGAACACTCAGGCTCCTCAAATATGATCAAATAGATCACCATTATTCAGTAATGGATATCAGTTCTTAACATTCAACTGGTTCAGCTTATGATAATCCACACAAAGTCTGAGGGTACCATCCACCTTCTTTGCAAACATGACAGACGAACCCCAATGATAAGTACTAGGTTGGATGAAACCCTTTGCCTATAACTCCTCTAACTGATTCTTGATATCCTGTAACTCTTCTGTATCCATCCTCTAAAGAGGAATGGACATTGATTATTCCCTTGGAACAAGTTCATTTGAAAAGTATACCTCTCGCTCGATAGGCAAACCCGAAAAGTCATCTGGAAAGAAATCCCAGAAACGATCAAATAATAGAGGAAAGTCCATCTATGAAGTACCCTAGTTGTCCAGATACAGTCTAGAAATATGGGCTGTAACACCTCTCAACCCGTGATTCTTTGGTCCAGCTCTACTCTCTTAGAAATACCATTATCCCTTATGTAGAAAAAATACACCTTCTGGTGACGTGAAACCCACCCTTCAACGATAGTAACCGAAAACAACCTGGAAGGGAACTACCCTGTCCATTCCAAAAATGATGTCATAGCCCATCATATCTAAGATATAGAGGTCCCATAAGAAGTTACACCCACCAACCTCAAGAGGTAACTCCTTGCACTGACGTACACTAGCCGCTATTGTCCCCAACAGAGTGTCTATTGTCACAATGTTAGAAAAAGTAAAGATACAGAGCCCAAGGATCTCCACAATAGTCACATATATAAAGTTATGGTAAGCCCCTATATCAAAAAGAACATAAGCTAAAACTGAGTCAACCAAAATTGTACCTCTAACCGTAGAGGGTCTGGGATCTTACACTTGTTGGATCACCTTCAGCGCAAAATCCTGACCGGTGCTGCAGCCCTATAAAGCTGTGTGAGATCCTTGAGTTGATCCACCCTGTGGGTGTAAAAGACCCCATGTCTAACCACTGTATACATGAACAAAACCTCATCCTAAATGTCCTGAAGAAATCCATCACTTAGTATGATGTGAGACTAGTGGTCCTACATCAGTATGAGGTGTCAAAAAAGATCCTCTCTCACTAGCATCTAGAAAGAGGGAATTGAAGAAACACTAAAGATGTACCATATTTCCTCAAGATCAGAACTCAACTGGGTCTCTAGGTCACTGAGGTTTCTTATTTCCACCCTTTCTGCACTCGTAGCACACAACCTAGATACCTGAAGGAAAATCCCGCCTACTTGGATCTCCATGTGTAGACTTTATGTGGTGCTTCCTGTTACTAGTCGGAAGGGTACCAACCTTGGATGCTAAACTACTCTGGCCCACCTCTCTAGAATCTCTCAATTTTCACTTGGTGATCAATGCTTGGTTGACTGTAGAAGATATCAAAGTCAACCCTAGTATGTTCACATGAGATTAGATGTCATGTCAGATACTATCCTCAAACTTCATGGCTAGAAATAACTCATCACACCCCAAAATGGGTGTCAAGTGCGATAAATATATGAAACAAGAATAATAATCCAAGACTGAGAGTGTAACCTTCTCTAAACACATGAACTCTCAGGCTCAGTTAACCCTCAAGGTCTCTGGGTAAAAGAACTCATAGAAGGTGCACTGGATCTAATCCCATGGAACAACTCACTAGTGTCCCACCTGTGATATCACATCCTACCATCTCTTGGATGAAATATTAAATAATATATGTAGATAGATTCAGCCTCCTCTCCGGAGGCGTCTGGAGGTGATCGAATATAGATAGCGTGACTTATAACCATGAATCTGCCGCCTGAGGTCCTCCATCCCTTGATAATGTGGAAGGATTATTCTACTGAAAAAACCCGCATAAAATCTTCCATAGATGGGGAAGGATGCGGTGATCCCTAGAAAGTCTGAATCATCCTCATGAAGCCTTCTTGGATCTATGAATCAACAACTATATCCAGAATGACGGCTGGTACCATGAGGGGCATGACAGGAGGATCTGATGGGAGTCCTTGGTCTACCATTTTTGGTGTCTTATGATCACCCCAAACCTGGCGTACAACCGGAAGACGTCTTGGTGGCTTGACTCTGCAAGGTCAAGCCCAAACCTCAGTTCAAGATTATTAAGGACTAAAAAATATAAGTACAAGAAAGGAATAGGAGAAATAAAACATTCAAGTTTTAAAAAACATGGTTACATGGTGCGTATACCCTCTACCCAACATGTTACCTTAGGTTTCAACATGAGTGTGTACTTCTACCAAAACTGGTCATCTAACAACCCTACACATGTGTACTAGAGGGAGTTTTACCAAATCATTTCATTGGTCACACAGCTGGAGACACGGTCGAATTCTTCAAAATGTTTTCACGCTTGACACGACATGTACTACCCGAAGTTCATCCACCTATGTCGTTAGTCACATGGCTGGATACATGGTCTCTGCAACACGACGTGTACTCCTAGTACATGGCGTGTTCCACCAAACATCTCCTTACCCCATTTATCTTCCCACATAGTTAGTCACACTGTGAAAGACTACATGATGTGTAGAATAAGTACACAGATTTTATTTAAGAAAAACATTTTCTTCCCAAACAGAAGGATACATGGCATATATTCATCATCACAAACCGTGTATTATGGGTTTTTTCGAATATTAAGCCTCACAAACTACTCTAGAACCCCATAAAAACACTAAAACAAGAAATAAAGTTCCAAATTCTGATCCTTGGGGACCATACACCCTGAGAATTAATGCTTGACATCATTTTTTTGTGTATCATAACACAATTTAGGTAAAGTTAAATATGATCCACCAAATTCTGATCCAAGAGGGCCCAAAACACCTTAGGGACCAAATTTTGGCATCCATCCAAAAAAAACATTTCATATTAAAATACCCTATAAAAATAGAAGGTATTATATCAAGGAATCTATCACAACAACATGTATATCTAGCACAACATATATCACAACAGTATGAAATCAGTAATGCACCCTAAATGGCATGACAAGAATACATGACATGTGACCCCTATCAAGTTCCTATAAGATGCATGAGATGACATACCCTCATCTAATCAGGTTTAAAAAGAAATAGAACCTCAATAATATCAATGATAACAACAAAAAACAAGTGAGTCACCCAACAGTGAAATCAAATTAACTATAAGAATTGAAAAACAATAAAAAATTTCAATATTTGTGGTAACTTGGTTTTTCCCTGTACACGGGTTAACTACTCTCGGGCACAACTTATTAGCAACTACCTATTCCTTAATATCCCTATCTATAGGCTCTAAATAGTACGTGAAAGAAGAAAAGAGTTCCTCTGATAGCACCTTTTAACACCCCGGTTCCAGGTGCCTCCCAAAGGTGCACAATACTTGGTTGGTCACATGGCATCAACCACATTTCTCCAAAAGTCAGAGGCTGCCGACTAGCAGTGAGGGCCTTGGGAGTGATAGTGGAGAAACAATTCCCTCATTGGCAGAGTATGCACAATGGAATAACAAGTAACCAATAGTAAAAAATAACGGAATAAGTAATACCACAAAATAGAAGTAAACAGTAGAAGACTAATAGTCTAAACAACTGCAACACACACACACACACATATATATATATAAAAATAATTTTGCATGTCACAAGTATCCAGGAAAGCATCCAAACAAGTCACAATGCTATAAATACAATACTAAAAACCAAAGTACTGAAAATAGTAAATAAATTCAATAGCATCGCAAGCCTCAGATTGGTCCAATTCTCTCCAACTCCAGCAGAAATCAAGTACTTGATATAGAAGAGAGCTTTCCCTTATCTATACCTACAACCATATAATCTGTTTGGGTCTAAAAGCATGACCCGAATAGGGTGTGTGATGAATCCCAGTAGGCAACCACCAAAATATCTGTGCCTAATTATCAGTGAGTATATATAGAATATAATAATGGAAATTCATCAAAGAAACTAGGAGTACATAAAAGTAACCAAATCATACAGTTTCCATTTATATTCATTAGCATTTAATGATCAACATTTAATCAAGTAAGTATCACAACATGTATCTCAAAAGAATACCTAAAAGGAAAAAATCCAGGCTTGTTCTTTGGTTTTATAGACACGTTATTAACATTAAATATTTAAGTTAACCCCCGGGTAGCTCACATAGTATAACCCCTCTATCCAAGTAATACGATAAAATGGAAAAGACACTATGAGGAAGCACCCACTGTCAATTCTCCCTCTGGTCTTTCAAAAATAACTACCAACACTATGGGGAAGAACTCAATGTCAATTCCTCATATGGTCTCCTAACGTAATATATAGACACACTGAGGGAGTACACCCTATAAATCTTCCTTGTGGTCTCGTAGCGTGAAATATAACAAACACTATGAGGAAGCACTCACCATCAATTCCCCCTACGGTCAGACTACACCAGGTTCTCACAGCCCTATGCAATTCAATTGTACATAAACGATATCAAACATCCCAAAGTAATATCAACTACTACATGACTAAAAAATTCCAATGCATATTACGAGCATTTAACAAGAAACATAAGTCAAATTGTTTCATCCTATCATGTAAGGCAAGGATATAAGGTCTGCCTCATAGGTAACCTGGACAAAATGACCCTAAACATTCAAACAAGGAAGAAAACCCTCAGCGGTTCCTTAAACATGAAATTTCACATAATTACCCAACAACAACCCTTTATACAATAATCAATATAAGGTTGATAAAATATGGTTTAATTTCCTTTACCCAAAATACCTGAAACATGGTTAATTGGAACTTTGTAATATAAAACTCAAGGAAAATTACTAAAAGGAAAAAAACAACCTACCTTAATATTGTATGATCGATAGAGTTGAAACTAAACCTTTTAATTGACCTAGAATGTTGCAGATCTACAAAAAACATCAAAAACATTCAACCTTTGATAACTCGAGAGAGAGAAGAAATTAAAAATAGAGGTTTAAGAAGAAGGAAGAACTCACCAAGGTGATTCCAATGCAACTTCTAGAGTTCGAATCAGACCTCAGATGGAGAAATAGTGGATCAGAGAAGATTCTTCATTCTTGGATGCTCTTGGACGAACCAAGTCTAGAAAAGGATTAATCTGGCGATTAGACGCGACCCCAGTTTGATTAGTCAAATAAAAAGAAAAGTACACTACATGTACTGTTAATGAAAACGCCATGTATTTACCTCAACTGGACCCAACCTTATAAGTCTTCCACATCACCCCACACGACCTGGTACACTGTGTGTAACATGGTACACTGTGTGTAATCTTAAGTACACGACCTGTACTTATAAAAATTCAAATTCCCCCCATTTTCCTAAAAAACATCCGAAATCAAGATCCATACCTGAAATGAATATCCAGGTTCTTAAAAATTCACCACCTCCTTGGTTACTCACTCTGACCAACACTATATTTAAAACTTTTCCCATTGTGAGTCACTTTCAATGAGAAAGACACCTATTATATTGAAATGTTCGTAATATTTACAAGGGTTATAGTCCCCAAACTTATGAAAGGGAACCTTATATTTTCTCATATCCACAACACTAGATCCCATTATATTGAAAAATAAAAAAATATACCTTCCATACATAATTATCTATGACCTATATGTTATGTTCACACTAACCAAGGAAGGCTTAGGGTGTAAGACAAAAGAAGACACCCAATGAAGAAGTAATCATTTTAACCAAGATCTTTCATGATTATTTATTTTTCCTACTCATAAAAAAATAATATAACCATATTAACATAATTAAATTAGTATATTTAATAAATATATATTTTTATGTGAATCATAAAACCATTTTTTATTTTCTGACCTTGTAATGGAAAATGGAAACAATTCCCATTCTTACATACATACTGCCGTCACCATGAAGTGATGCATTTTATTTTTCATCACCACCGCACACAGATGGTTATAAAGATTAATTTAATGGATAAATATATTTTTTTATGAAAAAAATTATTTTTTTAAATGTAAATTATTATTAACCTTCTTAACCTCCAATATGTTGGAAAATGATAGCATCGCTTGTGTGTACATGTGAACTTCTATCTCTAAAAAGTGATGTGATTCATTTTTCATTTCATTTTTAAATGGAGGGTAATAAGGATGAATTTGACGAATAAATTTATTGTTTTTAATATAAAAATTATTTTAGAAATATACATTAATTTTTACTATAATTTCTTTTTATCTATTTGGAAAATAGAAACATCACTCATGCATATATATAAAATGTTGTCTCTACAAAGTGATGTAATTTATTTTTCATCACATCCTTAAAATGATAGATATAAAAGTGTATAAAATTGATAAATATGATATTTATGACATGATTATTATTCTAGAGATAATGAATCCATGTACAAGGTTCAATGACTAGTATCTCCGAACCAAAATAAACATGTAAAACAAAACTACTAAAACTTGAATACTGATTTTTTTGCAGAATTATTAATAAATGAGAAATTTGAAATTTATAAAGGAATTATATATAGAATTATAAGTATTATTATTTTAATTTTATATATTTTTAATATTTCTAAATTTATTATACATATGGTTAGAGTTCTTGTGAAGTCTGGTCTTTATGTATGAGTTTCATATTAAATTCCCTTCTTCAATCTATTTTTATATTATGTGAAATATTTATTAATAAGGTGTATATAATTCCATATGTATGTTTTCATTGTAATTTCAAGAAATTAAATGTATTTAAAAATCCATATCAAGTTATTTATATCATGAGATTTTATTTCAAGAGATACCAATTTTGTAAGGGTTTCCTCATCTCAATTTCACTACATTGAAATATGATCTATATTCACCACATTATTTATTTTTTATGGTGTATATAATACCAATGAGTATATTTTTTGATAATTTTATCAATTGGTTTACAAATCCATCTATGTTTCTAGATTTCATGTATTTTTAATTCAAATGTTACCCTATTGTAAGGGTTTAGGTTACAATATCACATTTCTAAATATTGTTTATGTTTTAATTTATATAATAGGAAATTTCATATTATATTTCTCTTACAACAATATATTTTCTTATAATGTGGATATTTATAGGGGTTTCAAGTATTATTTATATTATCACCTCTTTTTTCACTCATAAAAGATGGTGAAATGGTTTTAAAAGTAGTAGGCCTTATTTTTTCTTTTTTGTCAAAAATATTTTTTGGCGATGTACAAATTCTTCAAAATGTTTTAGGAATGTTATTTTCTATGATTTATTTATTTTCAAAGTTCATTTTAAACTATATTTTAATTTCTTTTTAATGTTATTAAAAATAATTATTTCATGTTTTCTCTTCATGAATAACATTATATATTTCACAAATGGATGAAGGAAACATTTTTATTAAATATATACGATATGATTTTTTTCCCAGTGTCATTTTATTTATTAATCATTTAAATTCCTTTAGAATATTCCATGTTAAAAAAAATCAATTTCTTATTAATTTTGGAATTTTTAGTTTTCAATTGTTAAAAAAATAAAAGGATATATTTTATTTTCTTTCAATGTTTATTTCAAATAATTTTATAAAATTATTGTTTACACCTTTTTTCTCTAGATGGACAATAATGATGCATTATTAAAGTTCACCTTAAAACCATTTCTTTTTAATGGTTTAATTAAGTAATTATGGAAAGTTAAATTTTATATTATTATTGTACATGTATGTATGGTTTTTCATTTATGGAATGGGGATTTGTTATGGCCCTCAAATACATTGGGTAAAGGTATTATATCTCATGAAATAACTTAGAGATTCTAGTAATAATTATTGATCTAATATAAAAAGGGATACTGATAATAATTATGGATCCAATAAACTAAGTGATTCTAGTAATAACATCCAATCCATTATTCTAATGGATTCTGGTGATGATGACTCATACATTATGAGATGGATACTAGTGATTATTAAAAGTAACCATCCACAAACAATACATAATCTGTAGTTTTTTGCTAATAATTTATTCTAATTTCTTTTAGGATTGTTATGGTTTAGAATTTTAGATAATTAGTCTATCACTCTTAAATAAATGAAGATTATATAAAAAAGAGGGCACTTCTACTTTGTATCCATTTCTCCCACAAAAAAACTTTTAAGATGTAAAAGTTCTTATTTTCATGAAAAAAATTCAAAATTTTCATCTTGACCTTATCCTTGTCTTTATTCATCCTTAATACCTAGTGAAAAATTATTTTAAAACATAGTGTGAAAACAAAAATATAAGAGAGAGATATCACCAAAAAAAGAAACTATTAATGCATTAATAATTATAAAATTTTCCTTTATCAAAATAAATATTGGGTTCAAAATGAAATTTTTATTACCTAAGAAATCAACTTATCTACCCAATTATTTTCATAAAACAATTAAGAATAAATATTAATGGGAAAAATAAAACTATTAAAGGTTTCTTTACAACCATGAACATCTCAAGAAAACTATAATGTCCCAAACCCAGATTCTAGTGAATGGTTCCCCAAGCCCAGTTGGCCATATAGAATCAAACACATCTCCCCAAATACCAGAGGATTCTGACTTGTAGTGTAGGAATAGGGTGTGTCTATGGGGATACTATTCCCTCTTGTCAGAGTATAACATAGTATAATATCATAACAGTCAAATAGATTAAGCATGATAATAATTAATAAGCAATAGAGATATATACTAACACATCTGGACCAGTAACCCACCATAGAAGAAGCACAATAACGACCTATCAAAAGAACAACATCCAAAATATAGATGTAGAAAAAAATTAAAGGAGTAACCAAAGATATATAAAATGATCATGTCATGTTGCTATAAAGCAGCCAAAATAGGTATAAAGATAATTAGTATAATAAATGTACCAAAATAATGAAAATACCAAAAAGAAACTATCCCATCTAGCATCACGATCCTTAGATTTGTCTCATACTCCCCTTACCCTAAGCATAACACAAAGTGAAGAATCAAACTATGGAAACTTGCCTGAGTCCCTAACTTCATCCATATAGTTTTCCTAGGTACCCGATGACATATCAAACATGTTGAGAGATAACACTCACTTGGACACCATCAACAATGTCTATAAAAAATACAGGCTATACAATAAAAGATAAATAAGTGTGTATTATATAATAGATATGAAAATAAAAAAGGTAAAGTGAGCATGTCAAGTATTAATGTCCAGCATACCAATATCCCTATATTAAATAGTTATCTCCAATAACAAAGAAACTATAAAATAAAAAAAGAAGTCACCCTATCCATTATAACAATTGAAATTTGATACCAATACCTGAGATATCTATAGAACATGTCAAAAGATACACCATATCTATATCGTGCAACCAAGAAAACTTTTACGAAAGACACATCATATAATCATAAGTGTTAACCCCCTTAGTTCCAAATATAAGGTATAGAATATGAAGACATTATCATCAAGTCCCTTGAGCATATTTTGACAAACTCGGTAAGACAAGGATGTAGTCCAAAGAGAATATCAATAAAAAATGTTCAATATAAGTATAAGAAAGCTAGATTCAAGGGGTATCAAGGCCTAAGGCATCCAATAGAATTAATACCCAATGATAAATTTCATCCAAGACATCCAATACCATTATCATGATATATAAAAGTAATTTTCCTAGATTCTAATGGAATTAGGATCCAATGTATACCAACTAGGGTATCCAATACTATTTAAATTCATCACATTAATTCTTAAATTCATATTCCATAACATTCCATCTAATCATCCAACTCATATATCCATTCACATTTAAATTTTTAAATAATTTACATAATGTATAACATGAAAAAGGAGGAAAAAAATCTTCTAGTCAACTCAATCAATTCAATTCAATTCATTAAGGGATTACCTTAACAAGTAAATCAAATATATACCCCATGAGTGGTATGAAAAAGGGAATAATAGAATGCACACACAAAGGGTGGCCTAGTTTTGGGAAAAAACTCCAAAAAACATTTATGTGTTAGTATGAATTCCTAAAAAGTCACAAAACATTTAATCCTATCATTAAATTAATTAAAGGGGAACCTACAAAAAGTATGATGTGTGGTATAACAACTACTATGCTTATAAAACAACAAACCCTAAGGGAAAGGTGTAGACCACCTACTATAGGTCTGTAGAAAATAAGTCATCCAGTATTGAGTTCTGATTTGGTCTAGATCAAGAGAAAAATGAAGAATGGATGAAAAGTCTGAAAATAGGGCATATTAACAAGCACCGAAATATCATAACTGAAACCAAAGAGATCAAGGAATGAGAAAAGAGGAATAAATAACTTACCAGAATGGATCCAATGAGTCTAAAGATGGAAGAAACATAGTTTAGATTTCAAATAAACACAAAATCCTAGATTTAGACTCAAAAGGGAACCTCTCGGTCGAACATCATATGTATTAGTGAAAAGAAATGCAGGAGGGGGGTCTTTTTTCTAAAATAAGAGGCCCTAAATCTATTTTAAAAATTGACCTCCAGAATTTACATATAATTTAAATTCTATACACTTCATGTAAATCTTGAGGTATACCCCTTGAAATAACCCTTTACACATCGTGAATTGTCCTACACTATCCATTACACGTCATTTAATGTTTACACTTCATGTATTCCAATTACATAGCATGTAATTGGCCTAAAACCAACCCACATCCCCTCTTACCCTTCCCTTATAAAAAATTCAAACCATAACTTGGTCCTAACTTTAGGGTCTAATCCAAAAAGAGAACACAAATAAGAGTTTGACTAGAAACAAAAGGATCCATTCCTTGTCTAAAAACCTGAGATCTTACAATCTTCCCCACCTTAACAAAATTAATCCCTGAATTTACCTGTCAAGGATGGTAAATATTAGTATGTTAACAAGTATATCCACTAATCATGTATGTTATCCTCCCACTCCCAAGTCTCATCTTATAGACATTCAAGCTTCCATAGCATATATATTGGAGGAACTGACCATCCCCGAAGAAACTTCATTCTCCTATCAACGATATGAATAAGATGTTCCTCAAAGGATACATCAACCTATATCTCCATCTCCTCTGGATATAGAGTGTGATATGGGTCTTAGTGATAACGACAAAGCTAAGATACTTGGAAGATGTCATGCATGGCCTAATACCTCTCAGGTAACTGTAACTGATAGGATATCGTCTCGAATCTCTCCAACATATTGAAAAACCCTACATATCAAAGTGAAAGCTTACCTTGTCCCCTGATATGCCCCTTTCCTAGACTTGGTGAGATATGAAAAAATACCCAATCCCTGAACTCAAACTCCAGGGACCATCGACAGTGCTCGAAGTAAGATTTATGTAAATACCTTGTAGTATCCATCAACTTTATGATCAACTGGACCTGCTCAGATGTATCCTAAATGAGACGTGGTCCTAGTAAAGCTGCCTCACCTACCTCTAACTAGTACAGGGTTTTCGACCTGGCCTACCATACAAATCGTTATAAGGTTTCATATGTATCATCACCTGATAGCTATTATTGTAGGAGATATCAACTATGGGTATATACCTATCCCAGGAGCCCCTAAAATCTAGGAGTAATTCTTATAGCAAGTCCTATAACACCTAAATCATACGCTCTGACTGTACATCAGTCGTACAGTGGTATGATAAGCTCATAAGCACCTATGAAACCAATGCCCTTTGTAAAATCTGACAAAAATGAAATGTAAATTGGGAATACCAATTTGATACCATAGTCTAAGGAACCATGTGAATTTTTACTATCTCATAGATATAAAAACTCTCAAGATCATACACTGATAAGGTCTACCTGATCGATAGGAAATGAGAAACCCTAATAATCCTATTTGTAATAACCCAAACTGTATCACTGCCTCGATGAAATGAGAGAAAACTGGTCATAAAATCCATCGGGACATCACCTCACTTTCACTCAAGAATAAAAAAATATTATAATAGCCCAGCTGGTCATTGATGTTTCATCTAGACATGTTGATATGTGGAACAACTCATAAAAAACCCAACTAAAACATGTTTTATCCTCAACCACCAATATTGGTGATGTAAGTCATGATATATCTTGGTAACATTGGGATGAACTACCCAAACTAAGGTGTGAAACTCCTATATCCTCTCATTGCGTATGACCACTAGAACCCAAACACGACCATGAATACACAAGATCTTATCCTCACCCACAGCCCAACCAGGAGGTGGGTTCTCACCTTCCAAACTCTCCCATAGGATTAGTCCCTTAGAATCTAATAGCTGCCTCATCCTCACTCCATAGAAAAAGATAGAGGTTGCAACTAAGGAAGAATGAAAAGTCTTGAAACAAATGTACTTGACCTCCAGGTGGATCTTTAAGAAAAAATACACAATCTTCCACTCTCTATTTACCTCCTGAACTGCTTGTATCTAAGTCTTCCTGCTCAGTTCATCAGAAAATTTATTTCCCATTCTAAGCATATAGGCAAGGTCAAAGTCAAAAGACTTTAAGTACTCAACCCACCTTTTCTACCTAAAATTCAATTCACACTATGTAAATGTATACATGAGTCTTTTTTGGCCCATGTACACCATAAAATTATCTCCTTGTAAATAGTTTCCCCAATCACGCAACACATGAAACATTTTAGCCAAATCGAGATTGTGCATTCGGTAGTTCCTGTCGTGTGGACTCCACTGAAGAGACCAGTACAACATGAATCTATACCAATAAATTAGAATTATCCTAGGCTAATACTTGATGATTCATAATACACACTATAACACCTATCTGGCTCTAATATAATTAGGAATGACATTGAAGTCAGTCACCCTTTCATCTCCTCAAAGGCAGTTTCATAGGTATCAGGCTATAAAAATTTCACAACCTTATTATTCAAGCCTATCAAAAATTATTGTACACATTATAAGTCATATATTGAACACATATAATATCCATATATCCCTAAAAACTATATATTAAAATTAAGTTCTTAAGTTTCTCCTAGGAATCTAGAACTCTCACCTTCTCTGGGTCAACCAATACTCTCGTGTTCAAGATAATTTTACCAAGGATGTGATTCTTATCTATATAGAAGTGGAACTTTTTGAGATTAGCATATAAATTATTTTCTCCCAGTGTATCCAAAAATATCACAATATTTTTTGTAATGGTTGTGTTTATTGTGAGAATAAACCAAGAAATCATCCATAGAAACCACCACAAATGAAACTAGATAAGGATGGAAAACTCAGTTCATTAGTGCTGTAAAAACTACTACCATAGTTGTGAGAAAAAATGACATAACAAGATACTCATGTAGACCATACCTATATGGAAAAGATATAAAATACATGTCTCTAAGTAGAACACACACACTTAAAGATAACACAATCTCAAATAAATATTATTGAGATCCCAATGTCCTCATAGCTGATGAAAAATCCATCTCTCTACATTACATTATACTAGTTCTTAACCATCATTGGGTTCAATTTATGGTAATACACACACATACTAAGGGTATGATCTTCCTTTTTTTTTGAAAAAGGACCACTAAACTTGATGAATAAGTACTAGGTCATATAAACACATTTTTCTCTAAATCCTATAGATTCATCTTGATCTAGTACAAATCCATAATTTCTATCCTATAAGGGGGGATGGATACTGGTGTAGCACCTAGCACTAGATCGATAGAGAAATCCACCTCTCTCTTTGGAGGTAAGCTAAAAAATCATCTAGGAAAATATCCCTGGAATGATCCACCCCTATAGGGATAGCTACTTAACATGATCCCTAATTATATAGATAAAAAATAGAAATTTGGAATATCATTCCACCGATCCCATGATGCTTTGATATATATATAACTTCCTGTACATCCCATTCACCCTTTTGAATAAAAATTACACCCTCTGGTTATGTGAATGTCACCCTATGGTGATAGAAATTGACATAGGCAGGATTAAAAACTAGCTATTCCATCCCGAGTATGATGTCAAACCCTATAATCTTTAAGGAAAAAAGATTCCACATAATGTGACACCTACCAACCTCAAGGGGGAACTCCCCGTATCAGCTCACACTCTCTGATATAATTACCAATTATGTATTGAGTGTCATGACACCCTTAGAAAACTGAACAGAAAGACTAAGGATTTCTACCATAGGTACTGATATGAGATAATGTGACGAACCTATATAAAAAAATTATAGATTCAATATTATAGTCTACTAATATTATAACTCTCACTGTAGATGGCCCAATTATATACTCCTCAGGTGTAGATTGTGTATAATATATATGGAATGAACCACGACCTTGTGAAACAAACTAACTACCCAGAGTAGGCCCAATAAATAGTTTAGAAAAAATTGGTGCCTGGATTCCTTTTTCATGACCACCACCTTGACTTGAATGTATAATACTACACCATCTCCCAGCTTGATGTGGAGCTATGAAACCCACTCCTGAACTAGGAGTTAGATATTAGCTCCTTGCACTAACTTTTGAGGGTAAGTTCATACAAAAATGTTGTACATGGACTATCCTGCTAAAATCTCAGTACTCGACTCAATCTCGATGACACTAATTTTTCACATGTCACTATCTTCCACACCGATGAAAGAAAAATTCACTACCATTATGAACTTACTATCTTGTACTAAACTCATATGAAGCCTCAAAACGTCACTTCCTACCATTGGGAGTTGAAACACACAGTTGAGAGAATGTAATTTCCTACTCTGCGCCCCCATCTTCTCTTAGGTTCCACTTTTTAAGCATCACACGATTCACTATCTTAGTAATATTTTTTAACATAAACACATTTAATTGATATTGAACGACATGTCTGAGACTGTCATCGAAGCATATCTCCTTCGATAGCTCATCCAAAAGGTATATCAGGGAAATATTCTACATCTTTATAAATCTTATAGAATATTCCACAATCGTTATTGTACCCTACTCTAGACACATTAACTCAGTGACCTGCTCTGCTTTTAAATTCTCAGGAGAGAAGCAGTTATAAAACCTAGTTTGGAAATCACCCCAAACCAAACCTCACAGTCTATCAACATGGTTCAAAACATCCCACCAACACTTTGCTTCTCCCCAAAGCATATAAGTAGTGAGTTTCACTATTCCCTCAAGAGGTTTCTCCAGATGATCTAATATAGAAAAATTAATCTCAATCCATATATAAGAATACCATGGACCTCTGTCCACTGAAAACATGGGAGGATGTTGCTTATCGAACAGACACATAAGCTCATCCCTAGATAAGGAAGGTCTTGGTGATCCATTAAATTTTTTCATAAAGTGTGTAAAAATATCGAGGAACTCTTCCTCAACACATGTGTTTAGAAAAAATACTGGTGCCTCAGCTAAAACTATAAGGGAATACACTGGTATCCCATAACACACCACCTCTAAATCATGTCTGTCACCACCCTTCTAGCATACAACTGAAGGTAATCATGGTAGCATGTATCAACAATGATAAACACATGCCTCATAAAATATTGATAAGAAAACCATCATTGTTAAAAAATTATGACATGTCAAAACCTTCCAAAAACTAGGTCACACCCCACTACATTATCATAAATTTGGGGCTGGTTAAAAACAATCAGTCTTAAATAGTCCTAGAGATACTACCTACTGCCCACTCTAAAGCCGAGTCTAGGTCAAGTTCTCTGTTTCACCAATTTACATTCCATATAATTTACATTTACACAAAAAATATCTTTAATGATTATGAAAAATGGTTCACCACATCAGATCCACAAGGGACCATACACCTCATAAAATAAAATATAGCATTCACTTAATCCAAACCATAACACGTTCCAGTACAAGCAGAAAATGGTATATGACTCAACATGCCATAGTTGACTACTCAGGGTGTATGCAGTTGTTTAATAAGAAAAAAATATTTAATTTATGAAAAAATATATAATCACCAACCATAGTTCTCAATATCATACACAAACCATTTATCAAATAGCATGTTTATCACACAATTCCATATGAAAAAGTCATTTAGTTAAGCAATGCACCCTATATGGAATTGAATAATGCATGTCTTGTGACCTCTAACAGATTCATAAAACGATGAATGCGATGAATACCCTTATCTCATTGGTAAATGGAAAAATAGAACCCTCAATCGTATCAATAATAACATCGCTATCCAAGTGCGTCACCTAACAGTGGAATCAAATCATCTGTAATATCCCAAAATATAGAAAACAACAATTTTCGTTCATGTCCATTTTTACTTTCTCTATACATGGGTTAAATACTCCCATTTATAGCTAATTAATAAATTCAAATCCATCATAATCCAATTTATATTGTCTCAAAATAGTAAATACAGAAATGTAACAACTCTTATACCAATTTGTAATGTCCTGGACCTGAATGCCACTGAATGGTGCCCTGATCCCAGTTGGCCACATGGCCTCAGACACATCTCCCCAAAAACCAAAGGCTATCAAATAGCAGTGAGAGACTAGCATGTGTATTTATGGTGAATATTTTCTATTTTTTAAATGTAACATAGTG
The DNA here is from genome assembly GCA_963277665.1 of Viscum album. Taxonomy (NCBI): domain Eukaryota; kingdom Viridiplantae; phylum Streptophyta; class Magnoliopsida; order Santalales; family Viscaceae; genus Viscum; species Viscum album. The sequence continues at coordinate 1,825,864,207 of OY728119.1, read as the reverse complement.
TAATATCATATCAGTCAAATAATAGAAGCATGCTAACAATGATTAAGAAGCAGAGATAGGTACTAATACATCTGGACTAGTAACCCTCCATAGAGGAAAATTAACATGTGAAAAAAATCCAGATGAAAAGAGATATACAACAATGTTATAGGTATCATCATATACATATGATGACCATTCCATGTATTTATAAAATATAGAAAATAGGTATACAAATAACTAGTGAAATACATTTATCAAAATACCAAAAAGGCCATAATAAAACTGTCCCAACTAGAATATCAAAACTCATTTTGGAACTAAGGTCCCATGATCCTAATCATAGTAATAATTAAATCACAAAACTATGGTTTGTTTCCCTGATTCCTACTTTCATCCATATAGAATATTTGGGTACCTAACGACAGCCCGAACATGGTGTGAGATAACACTCAAAAGGTCACCACCAATGATGTCTATAAAAAATCTATGATGTTCAATAGAATCTACAAAAGTGTGAAGTATATAATTGATATTACAATATTTAAATTAAAGTGAACAAATCAAGTGGTACAGTCGAGACAACAAAGGCTCCCTGCACTCAATAGTCAGCTCCTATAACAAGGTAACTATAAATATAAATAAACATGTCACCCCAAAAGTCTAAAAACTGAAATTTGATACCCATCCCTGATATATCTATAAAACATGTAAAACTATCCACCATTTCCATGCCTTATAACCAAGAAATCATTTACCATATCCACTCCATATAATCATATGCGTCAGAACTCGTAGGTTTAGATCCAATGTATAAAATATAAAGACATCCTCATCGAGTCCCATAAGGATCTTGATGGAAACTTGATAAGACTTGGGTGGAATCCAAGGATAATGTCAACTACACATGTACAATGCAGGTCCAAGAAACATGAATCCAAGGGGTTGAAAGATCCAAGGAATCTAATAGAATCAAGACCCCAAGATAAATCTCATCCAAGGAATCTACTCTCATTATCAATATCCATGGAAGTAATGTCCATGGAATCTTATAGAATTTGGATTCAAGGTATGCCATCTAGGGATTCCACTACCATTTAAATTCATCAAATTCATTCATCAATTCACATTCCATAACATTACAAGATATCATCCAACTCATATAACCATACACATTTAAATAGTTAAACAATTCACTTCATATATAACATAAAAAGGAGGAAAACCATCTTCTAGTCATATCAAACAATTCAATTCAATTCATTAATTTAGTCCTCTAACCAAAAAACACACATGTACCCCATTGGTGTTATAAAAAAAGGTTTAATTGAAGGTGCACCCCATGGGTGACCTAGGTTGGGGAAAAACCTTTAACAAACTCAAATGTGCTAGTGGGAATCCATAATAGGTCATAAACCATTTAATGCAATAATTTAATTAATTAAAGGGGTACTAAAAAACATTCTGGCGCACAACATAATGATTATTATGGTTATAAAATATCAAACCCCAAGGGAAAGGTATAGACCACATTCTATAGGACTATAAAAGATCAATCGTCTAGTATCAAGCTACGATTTAGTCCAAATTGAAATAAAAAACAAATAATGGATGAAAATATAGAAAATAGGGCATTTTAGCTCAAACTAAAATAATAAATCCCATTCCAAGTAGAACAAAGAACAACACAAGAGGAATAAAGAGCTTACCATAGAAGATCTAACAAGACTACCAATGGATTAAATAGATTATAGATAATGAAGAAATAATAAATCCAAGATTTAGGATCAAATGGGAACCTATTTGGAAAACCAATTATGTGTGAGGGAAAAGAAGGGAAGAAGGCTTCCTTCTTTAACAAATAAGAGGCCCTTCCCCTATTTTTAAAATTTTTCTTGAGAATTTACAAGGAATTTAAATTCTTTACAAATAATGTAACCCTTAGGGTATTCTCTCTAGAAAAAACCTTTAAAAAACATGATTTGGACTTCCTAGGACATTACACATCATGTAATGAGTAAAAAACATGTATTCCGGTTAAACTGTAAATACTTCGACCCCATTTTCTAAGAGGTAGTTCCTTATTTTATTAATTTTATAAAATAGAAAAGGAAGTCACATACTGAATGACAAAATAGTTTTTTTGTTTTGGAAAACCAAATACAAACATCCGTTTTTTATTACAACTTGAAAGGAAAAATAACATAGTAACTCCACTAGAAATATCCATAAATCCTATATTATATGCACAATTCACTCATAATATACATCTTCGCATCCTGGGGAAAAATAAAACCTAAGAACTATGTGAGATCAAATGCTCAGTAAGGGTTAGTAAAATAGAAGAAGATAATATAAACAATATGGTATGGAGAATGACTTAAAAAATCAATTATACCTTAATCTTAAGCAAGATTTGGCATGAATAAAATCTGAATAAATAATTCCATATTAATAGTCACATGAATATTTACCATTGATATTATAATAAAATGATTTATAAATTAATAATCTTATAATGAGGGAATTGATATGATAGAAATCATAAAAATAATATCAAGTCCTTGTCCAAGACACCTGAAAATAAATGGTTAAGGCCTCAGCCAAAATACATTTTAGTTTTGCCTCATGATACCTATCGATCCATCGAGGGTCTTTAGCAATCCCCACCCATCACTGACCAAGTACAATGCATTCCTCATAGGTCTAAAAAAATATCTTTAAATTAAAGTGTACCATACAACTTTGAAATATTTTAATCATAATCATAGATGAAAATACTCTGATAATATCAATGATAAATTTTTAAGGAAAAGAATCTTTAAACATTTCAAAGTGTCACATACCACATTGAAACATTTAAATCTTAATTCCTATAAAGGAATAACATTAAATAGATATTATAAGAATACTAAGACTCACAATATAAAATATAAAAGGGCAAAATATACACCACATGCATGGAATAATCTACAAACAAGGCATAAATCTCATAGAATTAAAAGTGAGATGAGAAAAAACTTTTTTGACTTTGGATAGAAGAGTTTTTTGAAAAATCATTTTTTATTTGTCATAGAATCAGAGTGTAAAAATGTGTATAAAAAAATGGGAAGGATAATGAAATTATATTTGAGGAATAAATTTTTTCCAAATGAAGTGAAAACATTTAAAAAAAGTTTGTAAGAAACTTTAGAAATGAGTCAATTTAGTGTGGTTTAAGGGAAAATTTTAATGATTCTTTAAAATAGAAAAGGATTAAAAGTTTGTATCAAACCAGAAACGATCCAAGATAGTTTTTCATGATAAAATTATATTTTTTTTATGAAAATAGTGTTTCCTTAAAATATATTATATAGTTCACTCAAAAATGGGTGTGAAATCAGGACGTTCCCTTTAATCGGGTTTGTTTATCAGAAAGAATTGAGAATAGAACCTTGTAAATCATGTATTTCCCCTTAAAAGAAATATAAAATGATATATATATATATATATATATTTATGATTTTGGAATATATAAACATATTTTTTAAGAATTATATAAAAATAATGAATAATTAAATTGGGGTAAATAGAGAGAAATCATAAACAGAATACAAAATGGAAGTTCAAGAAGAAACCCTTTCAACTATGTAATCAGTCGAATTATATGACCAAATAATAATAATAATAAAATGAATCATTGAATAAAATGATTAAAAATAGATTAATGATATTATATATCAAACTCTAGTATACATACCCTATATACAAGAAATAATTGGTGAATACGAGAAATATAACATAAATAAATGTGAGATGAGAAACCCCATACCTTATGTCTAAATGTGTTCCGCACATTAAATCAATGTATTGGATAATCATATTAAATTAATTAATTAATTAATCCATAAAATTTCATACATGTAATCTATTTATTATAATTTTATTATTTTCATTTATGACCTTTTTGATGAGTTATAAGATATATTATTATTGTTCATGGGCGTTCGTTTCCTTGGTTTTCATGATCAATTTACATGTATATATGCATGGAAAATCATATAAAATGATAATTGTTATCTAGAATTGAAATTATATGTTATTAATGAAATTATAGAATATTCAATGGTTATATATTTTATTTTGTTATATGGTATGAGGATGAATCATTAGATAAAATATTAGTGATAATCATTTATTTTGTTTTCGTATTTCTTATCATCACGAACAAGTTTTGTCTTACGAATTATTATTATATATACATACTTATTAAATAATATTAAATAAGTTTTAATAAATATTTTATATTGTGGTTTAATCATAAAAATGGTTTTATTACCATCTTTTAAAGAGAAATTAAAAAATTAAAACATGTCATCTATGAAGGTGGTAAATCGGCACCTCACGAATGATGTTTTCATTTTTAGAATAAATAAAAGTGGATAAGAGTTTTGATGATGTATTTTCAATTAAAATAATAAAATCAAAGTATAAATAAATTAAAATATTTATAATGTTACTTTTTATAGAATAGGTAAATATATAATAATAAAAAAATAAACTAAAAGAAATTTAAAGAGAATGAAACATGATTTACCTCCTTAATTCCTCTGCTTGAGAACCTCCATAAATAAATTGATTTTGGATTTTTATTGAGACTAAGAGCTCATAAAAGTGTGGTATAGGTTTGGGAATAGTATTGGGTATTAATTTTACAAGATTATGGGATTTTTTTGGTGTGAGGTGAAGTGGTGGAGAGGGGTGGTATTTATAGTGGAGGAGAGGGGTGTTTTCATGAATGTTTCATTCATTATTTTATTATTTTGGATAAAAAAATAGAAATGATTCTTGGGAATAAATAAAGAAATTGGTGATTTTTAGTTTGAACCAATGGTACTTACATCATCTATGACTCAGGTAATAGTGTATTTATATTATAATTTATGTATACCATAAATTACCAAATTTTACTATACATAAAAAACCTAGTTTTTCAGAAAAAACCCAAAATATTCACAAAATCAAATTTTAAATGCATAGAATTAAAAAATGAACTCCATTTTATGAAAATAATTTTATAAATTTTATAAATTTAATTTTTAATTAAAACAATCATTTACTACAAAAATACCGATTTTAATAGTATAACTGTTTTTTGTGACACAATGAAAAATTAATTAAGGTCTTATAAAACAATATAATAATCATAATAAATAAAATTATTAATTTTTGAATACATTTTAGGATAATAAACTTTATTTTAAATCATTATATAAATTATAAAAGTGAAAATAAACATTTATGTTTTATATAAATTTTAACACTTAATTTCTCATTTTAAAAATATTTATTTACCTATAATATGATATAATTGTTCCCTACATTCATTTATAAGATGTAAAAATTTTATCTATAATTGTTTTGGTTATGTTACTATTAATTTGGTTGGTTTACAATTTATAATTGTTATATTACTATTTATATGTGAAAGTTATAATTTCATCAGTATATGTTCCTTAACTTCTAGAAATACCTCTCAATTCATTCATTATTCTTCTATAAATTTTTTATTTTGATATCTAAGTGATTTTATGTGATTTATAATATATGAAATAATTATAATAATGAAAATTTCATTGATAGAATTATGAGTCGTTACATTCTCCCAACCTACAAAAATTTCATCCTTGAAATTTATAGAATGTCACCTTATAAAAATATTTGGATAGTTATTAATCATAAATTCATCTAGTTACCACATAAACTCTTAAATTTTATGGTTATTAAAAAGTACATATAAAATAAGAGTCATCTGATTCCTCAACACATGTTCTTTGGTGTCCAGAATATGGATAAGATCTTCACAGTAAGAGAAATTAGGTTCCAAATGTATTACTTCATATGTGAGGAAATTCATTGGGTTTGGAATGTACTTCATTATTAATGATATGTGGAACACATTGTGTACTTTAGAAAGTCTAGTAGGTAACACCAAATGATAAGCCACAACTCTAACTCTCTATAGGATTTCAAAAGGACCAATTTTCCTGGGGCTTAGTTTTCATTTGTTTCCCAATATTATAACACCCTTCCATGGAGATAATTTCAAGAAAAAATGATATCCAAATTGAAATTAAATATCCATTCTTCCATTATCGACATATCTATTTTTTATAATTTGTGATACTTTGTGATACTTTGATATGGGGTTGAATAGTCTTTATCTTTTTCATTGTTTCCTCCACAAGCTCAGGTCTTAAAAGATTCCTTTCGCCAACTTCATCCCAAAATGATGGTGTACAAAATATCTTTCCATACAATGCTTTATATGGTGAAATTTGAAAACTATAATGGGAAATATTATAGTTGGAAAATTCTACCAAAGGTAAATAATGATCCCACATACCTTGAAAGTCTTGTGAGTATTATCTCAACATGTTTTATAATGTTTGAATGGTCTTTTATTCAGTCATACGACCTTTAAATGTTTAATACAAATAAAATGGTTTTCACATATTACCTAATATGATAAATCCAAATTTAATATTAATCAATAATATTATTAAAAAATTCCACATGTAGTTAAACTTAAGACTCATAAAAATGCATCTATCCAAATTCAAAGACAAAAAATTTAGAAGGAATTTCAATAAATTTACAAAATCAACTTAACATATAATTCTCCAAATAATGTAGCTCTTATTGTCACTTAACAAATATATGAATACCTCAATATCCTTTATGCCATTATGAAACCTGGATGATCACATGAGTAGAGTCTTTAAATATAAACATATAATAATTCTAGCATAACATAAACCATAAAATTACTAACCAACTTCCTGGTCAGTAATACTATCCCATAAAAATATATTTATTATTATCTCAACATCAAGAAAATATTATTGTTATCTTTACCAAGTCATGTGATTTCAAGAAGATTAACATACAAAAAAATCACTCCTCTTGATTTATGCTGCTAATCATCACATGCTTCCAATTCTATAATGAAGAAGTAAGGAAGTAAAATCTTTATATATCTCATGATTCTTATAAATAAAATTTTTTTGAAAAAATAATCAAATAACATAATTCTTGAATCCAAAAATTGGAATGACAATAATTACTATTTATATGTGGTAGTATCATAATCTATTCCACAATCTATTATCCCCTTTTGAGATATATTTCTTTGACACTCGAGACATTGATTTTCATAGTGTCCCATGTTCTTGTAGTTGAATTATTTCACATGGGAATACTTTTTTTTACCCTTACAATCACAAGAACAATAACCTTTTTCACTAAACTTATAGAAAACTTACATTCCTTACATTCAAGTACCATGGTGTTTCTCTCCTTAATTATCACATGTAGGAAAATACTTCTTTCAATTATTTCCTTTATCAATAATTTTCTATTTCATCTTCTTCTTATATTACATAATTTTGAAGTAAAAAACATAGAGAATTATTTCTCTTCCTTGACATCACATGATACTATATTTTCATTTGATTATAATGTTTAGGAGACTTATTCCCTTCCAAATACTGTCATATGACCATAAAATATAGGATCATTCTTACACATTAGATCATGTGCATTAGGGATATTCTAATTCCTTCTTCGAGATGACTTTTTTAAAAAATGGAAGGCACTAAATTTGGTTATGAATAATAATACATAATCTCACATGAGAAAAACACATAACATAAATTGAAAATTTATGAATAAGCAATCTCATAATCATAAACATGGTTTCTTTAGGGACAAATTTAATTCTAAATCCTTAATAATGTTTTTTAAAGAAAATGTGAATTATTCTAAGAAAACCCCATAGGAGTTTCAAAATAGGTTAACAGTAAGGCCCGTTATCATGGACCAGGTTACCCCAAGTTTAGCCCAGAACACCTTGTCGGAGTTGTTACCCCTAGGTACATCTGTTCTAGAACTAGACAAACTTATAGTATCCATACATGGATGTATTTCTAAGAAGAACCACATAATATATAACTTACCAAAATTCTTGGATTTTTTACTATACTTATCCTCAAAGTCTATCTTAGGATTATGTTTCTAAATCTTTGTTTTCTAAATTTTGTTTCCAAGGTTTCTACTAAACTTTACCCTAATTCCAAATATAAATACCACGAACTCAGTTTCTCAGAGCCATTTCCTTATTTTATTACTTTGGTTTAATAGATAAGGAATTCACATCCCAAAATACTAAATAGTTATTAGTTTTTGAAAACAATATACAAAAATAATTTTTAAATTATAAATTTAAAGTAAAAACAATATAGTAACTCCATAAGAAACATCCATTACTCCTAGATTATCCCTACAAGTAATTCAAAATATACATCTTCACATACTAGGGAAAAATAAAACATAATAAAGGGGTGATCATAGATAATCATTAAGGTTACACAATAAAATAAAATAAAATATAAACAATAGGTCATGTTTAATGACTAAAAAACATGCCATTAGAACATAATCTTAAGAATAATATAATAAGAATAAAAGCTGAATAAATAACTCCATATAAATAACCACATGAATATTAACCATGAATATTATACTAGTCTAAAAATCACATTATTTATCAATTACTGATATCATAATTAGGGAATTAATATGATGAACATCATAAAAAACCATCGAGGCCTCATCCATGACATTTGAATATAAATGGTTATGCCCTCAGCCAAAATCCATTTCTATTTTGTCTCATGAGACATGTTGATGCATCAAGGGGATATAGTGTCCCCCACCCATCACTTACTAAGTCCAATAAATTAATTATATGTCTAATAAAATCATATATTTAAATAAAATTGTTCCATAAAAATATTTAAATATTTAAATCATATTCATAATTGAAAATATTCTCATAAAATCATTGATAAATTTGTGAAGAAAATAATCATTAAACATTCCAAAGTGTCTCATACCACTTTAAAACATTTAAATATTAATCCCAATGAAGAAATAAAATTAAATGAATATCATAAGAATAATAATTATCATGATTTGATATATGAAATGGTAGTATATACACCCTAGGAATTGAATAAGTAGTGAAAAAGGCATACATCTCACAAAAGTAAAAGTGAGACAAGAAAAACCTTTTTTAATTTGTAAAGAGGAGTTATTTTGGAAAATAATTTCTATTTGTCATAAAATAAGATTGTAAATATGTATATCCTAGAAATGAAAAAGAAAATGATAATTAAATTATATTTTTGCCCTAAATGATTTTCAAATGAAATGAAAACAATTAAAAATAGTTTTTAAGAAACATTGAAATGGGCCACTTCAGTGTGTTTTAATGGAAATTTTTATGATTCTTTAAGAAGGAAAAGGAATAAATGTTTATATAAAAATATAAATGAACCAATATATTTTTTCATTAAAAATTCACTTTTTTCATAAAAATAATTTTTGCGTAAAATTGATTACAGTGTGCACTAAAAAATGGGTGAGAGAATTTGTAATTTCCTTTAATCAGGCTTGTTTATCAGAAATAATTGAGAAGGGAACCTTGTAAAAGATGTTTTTCACCTTAAAATAAATATATACTGATATAGATATATGATTTTGGAATATATACATATAATTTAGAATAAATATATAAAAATAATGAAGAATTAAATTGGGGTAAATAGAGAGAACGCATAACCTGAATGGAAAATGGATGTTCGAGAAAAAACCCTTACCACTTTGTAATCAATCGAATCATATGACCAAAAATTAATAATCATAAAATGATTCATTTAATACCATTAATATAAATATATTCATGATATTATATATCAAATTGAAGTATACAAACACCACATACAAGAACTAAGTGGTGAAAAATGGAAATCTTACAGAAATAAAAGTGAGATTAGAAACCCCTTAGCTTATATCCGAATGTGCTCTGCACTTGATCTTAATGACCATGATAATCATGTTAAATAAATCAAATAATTAATTAATAAATAATTTTTTATACATTTATTTGATTTATTATAATTTTAATAAGTTCATTTATCACTTTTTTGATGAGTTATAAGATATAATTTTATCATTCAGTGGAGTGTGTTTCCTTGGTTTTTATGATATGTTTAAATTTATATATGTATGGAAAATATTGTAAAATGATAATTGATATACCGAATTGAAATTATATTTTATTAATGAAATTAAATAATATTTAAGGGTTATATATTTCATTTAGTTATATCGTATGAGGATGAATCATTAGATAAAACGTTAGTCATGATCGATTAGATTATTTTGGCTTTTTTTCGATCATCACGAACTAGTTTTGTCTTATAATTTTATATTATGTATATATACTAGTTACAAAATATTAAATAAGTTTTTATACATATATTATTTTATTTTTTAACCATACAAATGGTTTTATTATCAGCCTTTAAGGTGTAATTGAAAAATGAAAACAAGTTGTCTATGAAGGTGGTAAATAGGCAACTCATATACGTTTTTTTTTCATTTTTATAAAAAATGGGCGAGGTTAAGGGGTTTGATGATATATTTTACATTAAAAAAATAAAATTTAAGTATAAATAAGATACTATATTTAAAATTTTACTTTTTAAATAATGGTTAAGTATATATTATGTATAAAATAAATTAATGGAAATTGACAGAGAACAAGAAACAATCTACCTCTTGAATTTCTCTCCCTGAGAACCTCCTTAAGGAACTTTATTTTGGTATTTTTTTGAGACCAATGGCTCTTAGAAATAGGGAAGATATTTGGGAAGAGTATTGGGTAAGAATTAGAAAATATTCAAGGCTTAGGTTGTTTGAGGAGAAGAGGTGGTGAGGTGTGGAATTTATAGTGGAGGAGAGGGGTGTTTTTTGAAAATTTTATTCATTACTTTATTAGTATGGATCGAGATAAGAAATAGTGATTATTCTTGTGAATAAATGTAGTAATTGGTTCATGTGAGTTATACTAAATAGTAATTACATCATCCATGACTCAAGAAATAGTGTATTTAACTTAAAATGGGTATATACTATAAATTATTGTATTTTACTATTCACAAAAAATTCATGTATTTCAGAAAAGTCCCAAAAGTTCACCCTACACATTTTTCAATATATAGGATTCAAAAATGAACTCCATTTTATGAAAATAATTTTCTAAATATGTGAAATTAAATTTTAAATTAATATCACCATTTACCTAAAAAATACCGCTTCTAATATTATAACTATTTTTGTGACACTTTGAAAAATTAATTAAGGTCTCATAAAATTATAATATAGTCATTATACAAGAAAGTATTATTTTTTGAATACATTTCAGAAAAATAAATTTTATTTTAAATCATTTTGATAATTATAAAATTCAAAATAAAAATTTATGTTTTATAAAAATACTAACACTTAATTTATCATTTTCAAAATATTTATTTACTTAAACTATGATAAAATTATATCATAAATTCATTTATAATTGGTATAAATTTTATTTATAATATCATGGTTGATGCTACTATTAATTTGGGAAGATTATTTTTTTGTAAGATTCATATTACTATTTCTATGGGAAAGTTACCATTTCATCGGTATAGGTTCCTTAACATTTTGAAATACCTATTAATTAATTCAGTCTTAATTTATAATTTTTTTATTGTGATATATAAGTGATTTTATTCTATTTGTACAACATTAAATAAAAATAATAAGTTAAATTTAATTTATAGAATTCTTGGTCATTACATAAATGGCATGTAATTGGCATGCAACCATCTTAATACCCCTCTACCTCTTACCTTCTAAAAACAAAAAAACTGAACCTCATGATAGACTTCAGGGTCTAAGAAAAAAATATTACCTAAAAAATAGCTTAAATGAAATAAAAGAATGTTTAACTTGTCAAAAAACTCAATATCTTAAAAACTTTTTCTCACAAATTAATACTTTTCACCCTTAAGGAGTAGCAATTACTTTTATTTGAAAATAAGCCCATTAGTTTTCCTTTTGAAATCATAATATTTCAATAAAATCCATAGAATGAATAAATAAATTAGGTAGGTAAATCGATACATCATTTTAATATCACTATTACATATAGAATAACCTTGAATGTTAAAAATTTAATAACCATTACTTTTACCAATGAAATAACCTTCATAGTTATAAATGTAATAACATTAATGGTCAACTTCCAAAATAAATAATACAAAATTAAAATTTGGGATATCATATACCTAATGATCCTTGGTTTATAATGTAACCAATCATAATTTTATTTTATAAAAACCTCACTATATCAAAAAAAATTCTAATAACCACACCATAATCATAACACATTAAATAATTATTTTTTCAACTTTTCACTCATAAATTATTCTTTTCACCTATAAGAAAAAATTTCTAGATATTTAAATATTCATTTTTATTAAATCCAAAATTAAGAGAGTAAATTCCCAGAATAAAGGGAATGAAGGTTTTTATTTGAATAAAAAATCTAATCTTATATAGGAATCCAAAAATAAAATAATGTCTATAGAGGTGGGAAAAACTACTGATGTCGTATACATCAAAATAGAACATTTCTTTTTTTCTTTTTGTGAAAATGTTCCATATAAAACATATAAAAATATTAATTTTGAAAACTATTAATAGAATGTAAAAATTGACATAAAAGTTTTTTGATAATTCATTTAATTACATATAAATATATCTATAAAATAATTTTAAGAATATGGTCATGAAAAAATATATATCCAAAATTAAATCTTTAAAAAAATTAAAATTATGTTTTTATGGTAAAGTGTCCCTCACCCAGAGTCTGAATCATCACGTACATTATTTATCTTCTTGAATTATAAATTTATATAAATTATTAAATTTATTTAGAACCATTTTCATGTTTATTATTCATTTTTATTTTATTTAATACCATGTTATATTCAATTACTTAATCATTTAAATTTATGTCTGGCTTTTTGATAATATTCAGCTAGTATGCCCAAATTGACTTTGGTAGGTTGACTATGGTAAAATAGATCATTATTTAATAATATCAAGAATAATAATAATGAAATAATTATATATTTTATAAATAAATTATACTTTTAAAACCAATCATGAAGGATTATTATGGAAAATGAACAATGTTACAATCAAAGAGACCGTAGGTCGTATGTACCCATGTGTAATGTTTTAACTTTTCAATAATAATGATTTAAATAATGTAAGTATTATTTTAACTTTAAATGACGATAATTATATCACTAATAACATATTTTTTCTTTAAATACACTTATATATATCATCCATGTGATTTGGTGATGAAAAACAAATCACATTGATTCGTAGAGGTGGTAGTCCACACATACACAAGAACGACATTATCATTTGGTAGTGAATGGAAAGGTAAGATAATAGATAATATTAAATTATCAATAATGAAAAATATTTCATGAATATAATATATATATATATTAAATCCATCATTATATATATTCGTGAGAGGTGGTGATGGAAAATGATTTACATTGGTTCAAGATGCAGTAGTCCTCCATACACAGGAATAATGATTTTGTTTCCCATTTAATGAATGAAGGATATGGGTATAAGTCATTAAATAAATATAAAAACATATGAGTATATGGAATATTATTTTTTATTATTTAAACATGTTTTAATAAATTATTAATGAGGTAAAATAATAAATAAAACAAAAACGCTTGATCAAGAACTATAACTCTTATACAGACAACCTCTTAAGGTTTACAAAAAAAGATTTCCTAGGTTGGTTTCTAAGATAAAATAATACCTCTAGGAGTGGGTAGGTATGTAATTAAGGTATTTGGGTAGATATTTTATGAAATAAATGTTATTAAATTGTGAAGAAAAGAAGATATGAGGTTTCCTTTTATAGGAGAGGGGAATGACACTCTTGGAATTTCTTAAAGTATTAAATTTATATAAATTAATTTTTCATATTAAAATAGATCAAAATTCATAATATTAAAATATATATTGGAAATTAGTAAAATTGATCTTATATAATAAAATTTGGACAAGTTTAGATTATATTTTTACCCTTATAGTTATTGTTTTAACTATCCGTTAACCCTTTTGACAATTACAATGATATCAAATATCTTTACCCTTTAAGTGTTAAAATAGTTACTATAAAAGAAAAATTTGAAGATAAATGAATAATAGTTCATATCTTCAACTATATCTCAATAACATGGTTGAATATATGTTTTTATGAATTTTAATACATTTAATAAAATTTCATTTATTATAAAATACAATTAATTCCATTTTTTAACTATTAATTTAATTTGACTTTGAAAATATCATAAAATAGAAGTAATTTGAATATAATCCTTTAATACATAATTAAAATTTTATATTTATCTATATAATTCATATTACATAATAATTAATTTAAAATATATTACTTTTAATATATTTTATATAATATATTTTATTTTCCTTTTTATTAAATAAATACTACGTCATTATTACATTAGCATTTAAGGAAATAATTTCATCTCTGAAAATTAGAAATAAATTTCCATGATAAAAATAATATATATTTCAAATAAATATTTAAAACCTAATATAACTTATTTTTATCCTTATGCAAACAATTTAAAGATAATAAAATAAAGAGAATGACATTTTTTACATTCCTTTACATAAAATATTATAAACGTAAAAATAATTGAGTAAATGAAAAAAGTCATATATTCGAATTTGGGATAGTTATGGACGAAATATAAAGTCAACGAAATTTTTAGGGTTACGTTTTAGTCCTTATCACATTATTTTTAAGTTTAATGAACCCATTTTACCTTTACCATGGTTAAAAAATTTATTATGATTACTATTGTTATGAATAAAAATAAAATATTCATATTTTAAAATTTTAGGAATCCTAATAAAAAATATGATATTTATTTTTAAAAATTAAATCCAAATCATTGGAAGAATTTAATTTATAATTAAATATTCAAAACATGACTAAAAACAGTTTTTTATTCTAAAAAAATTCCTTTTACGTATAGAAATGTTTTTATTCCCAATCAAAGTATAAAATTCATTTAAAATACCATAATTGGATTTTGATTAATATAAATATTATATTTAAATTATAAAAATAATTCAAAAGATAATTTTAATTTATAAATACATGAAAAGAAAAATATATTTTCTAATAAAAATTATTATTTTCACTATTCATTTAAAAATAAAAATTATAAAAAATTCACAAAAAATCATCCAAAAATAATTATGAAATGATGATTTAAATAATAATATAATTTTTATCAAATAAAGTTTTTAAAATTTCCAAAAATTAATTATAATATTTTCTCTCAAAAATTAATAAAATCCATTTTTGAAGAAAATATTTTTTAAATAATAAAATGACTTTTCTAAAATTTGAGTGATTTTTTAATAAGAGTTTATCAATGAATTTATATTTATTTGAAAGTTTATATATAATTAAAAAATTATTTAATCGTATTCATACCTTCCAATCTAATGGCTAGGTTATAAAGGTCATATTTAAATAACAATATTTTATGGTTCATTTAGAGCCATTATTGCATGTCGAATATTCTATGATATATAGTTTTAATTTTTAAAAATCTACAGTGTTACATTATCCCCCCTTAAATAAATTTATTCCTAAAAATTTAAATTAATCTTGGTAATCAAATAATATACATTTGAAATCTCCTTTGTTGAAAACCCACAACATCAAAAGGGTTAATAAAATTTTGTCTTGAAAATAGGGAAAGGGAAATATGAAGGTCATATAGAACAACACAAAACTAGGTTTCCAAATAGGAAAGTATTGGTGGGAATTGAGAATATATACCTAGAAGAAAAAATTAATTTCAAAATAATGATGAAGAGTGATAGAGATATTTGATCATAATAAATTGAATGATCACGAAAAAGTTACTGATCCAAAAACTATAAACCAAAGAGGTGTGAAAAAGACAATAGATTCATTTAAAATGAAGTTAATAATATGAAACTTTCATTTTAGGATCCCTTTCCTAGAGTTGAATAATTCCTTTACATCTAGGCTATGTACATGAGGAAAATATACTTACATTACAAGTAGAATTTCATCATTTAATAAATCTCTACATTAATCTGAATTTTTTGCAAATGATGAGCATTTAAGATGAATTTCTTTATTATTAAATCACTAAACTGAAATTATAATGGATCAAATAATTCCCAAAATGATCAAAAGTCATTTATCATATTTTAGATATTTACAGAAACTAAAATGTTTTGTATAAGTTAAGATAATTACCAAAATTAATAAACCCTCATATGAAGAAATAATGCAATTATTTCAAAAATTCAACAACATCACTAAAGGTACAGTATAGATCATTACATTAATAACTATCCTTTAAATTATAGAAAATATTCCTAATTAATATTGAAACATGAATATTTATAATTATATGATCACATATTCCAATGATATTAATTTAACATTTTTATATAGTCAAAATTAGTCACACATGAAGTCACAAACCAAAAAATCCATATACCCTTATCATATATTCTAAAAACTATGCTAATCATTTTTTTAAATAACCAATATCACCATAAATTCACATTAAAATTATATGTTCTTAAAAAAGATAATTCAAACTATATTCTTAAAAAAATACCATAATATTTTGTTTACCTTATTAATTTATGTTTCTTATAATATTGAAATTATTTTGAAATAACACTAATAACTTAATAAAAAAATCACTTTTCAATCCCATGGTTATTGATAAAACATATTTCCCAAATTATAATAACACATAATTACATAAAATTACAAGATAGTATAAACCCTAAAGGTTATCAATACCTTTATTCTTAAGAAAAAAATGTAAAGGCACTCTACCCACACTAAACATAAGGCTTATATTAAAATATATGTGTCCTAAAATAATCTTAATCATCTTAGACATCCTTGACTTAAAACATCAAAAGGGGCATCTAAGCCTTTGAGTTTCTAAGAAACCATAAAAATATAAACCAATAATGGTATCCATAACTTCTTAGTCAACCTCACCTGAAAACATTATAACCTTTAAATTTATCTAAACCTTTCATGTGATACCAACTATAAGCACCCAACCATAAACATTACATAATCTTGAGTTTAATATAATTATTCATTCTATTACCTTTGATGATCATTATGTTTTAGAGTTATAAGGAATTAGGTCATCACACTTATATAAATATAAATTACCTAAAAAAGTAGACACTTCAACTTTGTATACTTTTTTCCAAAAAAAACAAAAAATTTATGATATAATAAGTTTTCCTTTCATGACAAATCATCAAAATTTTCATATTGACTTTATCTTTATCACTAACAATCATTAAAACCCTATGAAAACCATTTTTAAAAACTTAACGACCACAAAAATATTATTAAAATACATAAACTAATTATAGAAACCATTATACCATTAATACTTTTAAATATTTTCTTTTTTTCCAAATAAAAATTAGGTTCAAAATAAACATTTTATGACCCAAGAAATCAAATTCTATGCCTGAAATATTTTCCTAAAATATTTCATAAGAAATATTAAAGTAAAATTAAAAATCATAAAGGTTTATTTTATAATCATGAAAATATCATGAAAACATTTTCAAAAAATTATACTTTTTACCCTTAGGAAGTATAATTTATTATATTTAAACATAAGCACATTATCATACCTTGCGAAATAATGATATTTTCATAAAAACATATCATGAATGAATAAATCATATATTTAACTTAAGTAATAATTTTCATATCACCCTTACATATGGATAACTTTCATGGATTGTAATGTAATATCCTCCATGATAATAAATGAAATATCCTTTGTAGTTAACCTTAAATATAAATATTGCACAATGCATTAGAGGGTTATCATAGAGCCATCCATCTTTGGTTAATCATGGAACCACCCATTATTGGGTTATAAGAGAACAAAATTTCATCATAAAAAATTCCCAAGAACCATAATATAATCATAACTCAAAATAAAAAACATTTTTAAATTTTACACTCATAAAAATATTGTTTTTACCCATAAGAAAATATTTTTGGATATTAAAATATCAATTTACTTTAAAACCAGATTTTTAAAAATAAAATTTCTAGAATAAAGGTATGAAGTGTTTTTATTTTACAAAAAAATGGATGATTAAAAAGGAAATGAAAAAATAAAACAATGGTTGCAGTGGTTGGAAAACTATTTCCACCATATATGTTAAAATAAAACATTTCTTTTGTATTTTTTTTAAAACGTTATATATAAAACACTTAAAAATATTTCTTTTTAAAAATAATAAATAGAAAGTAAAAAGTAACATAAAATTTATTCGAAAAATAATTTAAGTACATATATATATACATACATAAAATAATTTTAAGAATATGGATATAGAATAAAATATGTTGAAAATAAATCGTTAAAAAATTTAAAATGTGGGTTTTAAAGTAAAGTACCCCTTTCCCTGAGTCTGAATAATCACATACACTATTTATCTTCATGTATAATAAAATTTTATTAATTATATACCTAATTAATAATTTTTTTAATGTTTTTTATTTTTTTTATTTTAATTATTACAATTTTTATATTCAATTACTTAATCATTTAAGTTTTTATGAGATATTTTAATGATATTCGAGTCATGTGTTCAAAATTACATTGATCGATTAACTATGGTAAAATAGGATATTATTACATAATCAAAAGAATAATAATCATGAAATTATTACTATTTTTATACATCAATTATTTTTTTAAAACCAATTATTAATGATGATTACGAAAAATAAACTATGCTACAATCATGGAGATGCCAGGTCATGTGTATGCATGAGTGATGTTTTTTATTCAACGATCATGATGGAAAGAAGGAATGTATTATTTTATATTTATATTTATATAATTATATAATTAATAATATATTTTTTACTTAAATACACTTATATATTTTATCAGTGTGATGTGGTTATGAAAATTAATCACATCCATTCATAGAGGTGGTAGTCCACACGTACGCACGAATAATGTTATAATTTCTAAATGAATGGAAAGGTAAGAAAATAGATGATATATTACTTATCAACAATGATATATATGTCATTAATATCTTATATATACATTAAATCCATAATTATAAACAGTCATGAAAAGTAGTGATGAAAAATGAATTACATCGGTTCATGAGGTAGTAGTCCTCTGAACAAACATACAATGATTTAATTTTTCCTTTTATGGAATAAAGAGAAGGATATAGGTAATTACATAAAAACAAAAACATATAAGTATATGGAATATGCTAGTTTTAATATTTTATCATGTTTAAAGAAAGTTCAAATTAGGTAGAAGAGGAAGTAAAACAATTTTTTTAAAAGGTTGGGGCTGAAGCCTCAATTTATTATTAAAGAAAAGACCTCTTTAGAGGGTAGAGGGAGACCCAATACATAGCCCGAAGGCCCAAGGCCATGTAGACTAAATAAAAGGCTTGAAAGCCCATTTTTTGTCCCAAAAGACCCTCTATGAACAGTACTGCTATAGTACCCCGCACAGCTACAATGCCTGCTACAGTACCCGCCGCCGCTACAGTACCCTGCAACAGTTCCTCCACCGCTACAGTGCTGCCGCCGCTACTGTCCCACCGCTGCTATAGTTTCTACTACAGTGACCTGCTACAGTAACCTGAAAATTCATCCCTGTCCGGATTTGAACTCGGGTCTTTTAGATGCCAAGCAGGAGCCTGTACCACTTGGGTACATGCTTGTTGGCAGAAGTAAACCAAAATTATTTATTAAGAACTATACGTCTTTAGACAACATCTAATAGTTTACAATAAAATCCTTAATAATCTAGTTTTATGATAAAAAGGGGACTCTAAATCGTGGGTAGGTATGTATATAAGGTATTTGAGTAGGTATTGTCAAAAAAATAATATTTTTTTTTTTAATTTTGAAGAAAAGAGGAGGGGGTTCCCTTTTTTAATAGAGGGGATGGACACTCTTGAAATTTCTTAAAGTACTAAATTAATATAAATTAATTTTATATTAAAATATCCCCAAATTGATAATATTATAAGATAATATGATAATGGGTAAAATTAATCTAATTAAATAAAATTTGTACAATTTTAGATTTCATTTTTACACTTCTAGTTTTTACCCCATATTAACCCGTTTGACATTTATGGAGATATCAATTTTTTTTACTCTATTTGGGTTAAAAATAATTAATATAAAAGTTATATTTTCTCATAAATTGACCATGGATTGTATTTCTAACCGTATACCAATAAATTGAATTAAAATAGGATTTTTATAAATTTTAAATCATTTAATAAAATATCATTTATATAAAATATAATTAATACCATTTTTGTAACTATTCATTTAATTAAGATTTGAAAATATCATGAAAAAAGGGATTATAATATAATAATTTAAAACATCCCTAAAATTTTATATTTATCTCTAAAATGAATATAATACAATAATTTTTTCAAATTATATTACATTCAATATTTTTAATATCATTAATTTTTTTTACTTTTAATTAATTAAATGTTACCTAGATGTTGCGTAAGTAGTTAAGGAAATGATTTCATCAATAAAAATTAGAAATAAATTACCATAATAAATAATTTTTTTTTATTCCAAATAAATATTTTAACTAAACAAAACGTCATTTTATTCATATTTTAGAAATTTAAATATAATAAAACAAAGATAATGACATTTTTAACTATTCTTTACATAAAATATTATAAATTTCAAAAACATGAAAAAATGAAAAAAAACCTTCTATGTTATAATTTTATTTGGTTATGCCAGGAATATAATCATAAAAAAAAAATTAATAAAATTTATATGGTTACTTTGTAGTCCTTATCACATTATTTTTAACCTTAATAAACTCATTTTACCTGTACAATGGTAACAAAATTTATTATGATTACTATTCATAATGAATGACAATAAAAGGGAAATATTTAAAAAATTTGGTAATAATAATAAAAAATATGGAATCTATTTTTAAAGAATAAAATAATTTAATTGGTATAATTTTATCTAAACTTAAACCTACAAAATGTGACAAAAATTTGTTTTTTAGAAAAATGTATTTTCATGTACAAAAATGATTTTATAAAAAAATAAAGTATAAATTCATTTAAAATAACATAATTGGATTTTTAATAATTAAAACTATATATTAAAATTTTAAAACTAATAAAAAAATATAAATTGAAAATGTAAATAATTGAAAATAAAAATATAATTTCTAATAAAAATTTTTAGTTTCACTATCATTGAAAAATCAATCATTTTAGAAAATTTTAAAAAAATCAACCTAAGATAATTTTGAAATTATGATTTCAATAATGATATATATTTTTATCATGTAAATTTTATAAAAGTTAAAGAAATTAATTATAATATTTTCTCACAAAAATAAATAAAAACTATTTTATAATAAAACATGTTTTTGAAGAATAAAACAACTTTACTAAAATTGTAGTTATTTTTTGAATAATGATTTATCAATAAATTTATATTGATTAGGTCATATATATATATATTTAATAAACCATTTAGTCATATTCATACTCTCTAATTTAACAACTAGGTTATAATGATCATATTTAAATTATAATGTTTCTCAGTTCGTTTAGACTAGTCATTACATGTCGCATAGGATATCGAATATAACATTATTTTGGAAATATTTTAATGTTAAAATTATTCCCAATACGTTATTTTTTTGGGATTCTAGTAAAGATTAATGTTTCAAAATGTTATTACTTCTTAGGATCGTGGTTATGGTACATTATTATGATATTCCCAATTATTATGTTATATTTTTTATGGCTCTTGATAACTTTTTTGTTTTGATAACCATGATTCATATTATGAATAAGTTTATTCCATAATCCTTATATTGTGAGATATGTTATTCGAGGTATTATTTTATTATGTTATGAACTTTATTTTACTTTCATACCCTTATTATTATCTTATAAACACTTATGATCATTGATTGAAATCTACAATATTTACCCTTAATAAGAATATGATCTCGCCCTTTATTATGTTAACTTTACCTTAGTTATGAAGAGTGGTTTTAATTATAATTTGTATAATAAAGGTATAATTTAATAATAACTGTGTATAACCCATTGACAATCTTTCATCAAATATGTTTATTTTTTATATTTTCTCCAAAAAAACTAAACATTTACGGTTCTTGGGAAGGTATTTCTGGGAAAATTATTTAATATTCATCTAAAATATGAAATATTTTTGTATTTTAAATTCTGGACACATTTTTTGTTATCAAATTACGGTTTAGTTATTTTTAGAGATTAAGTTATGAGGAATGATAGGATGGAACCTATTAAAACCTATGATAATGAAAAGTGATATAATATGAACCTAAAGTGTCATAGGTTGATAAGACGGTTTTATAATTTAGAAAATTTTAGGAATTATTTTCATTATCATATGATGATCACTCTTATTATTGATGATTGAAACAAACACTATGTTTTTTGGTTTTAGTTTTTTTCTTGAACCAGTAGGAAAAAAGTTAAAAATAGATGTAAAGTATAATAAATTTTTTTTAATGAAAAACCAAATGATATATTATTTGGAATGAAAAGTATTTTGGTTATGAATAATTAACAATCTTGAATTATGATTAATAAACCAAACGTAAGTGAGTTTCCGATGTAACACACTGATATTTTATAATATATTACCTCCATAAAAAATTCTTTGTGTTTAATAACTTTTTATGGAAGAATCCAATAACTTAAGTGAATAATTATTATAAATAATAAAATGAAAAAATTATACAATATTTCAATTAAATAAAATTCTAAAAAATAATTTTTAATTCAATTAAGAAATACTATTTATCCTGAAGGATTGTTTTAAAATATTTTGATTAAGAGCAATGTTTTTTTATATATGTTTTACTTAAGAATATACAAAAGTTATTAAAAATATGAAAAATTATTTTTTACACATGTATAAAATGAATTAAATGGTTAGATATGAAAATAAAATCATTTGAAGGTAAGAAGGGATGTTTTTCTGAAAAAAAATTATTTTATTCACACAATATGTTTTTATATTAATAAATTATATTAATAATTATTTATGAATAATTTTAATAAATTTTAATAAAAAATATTTAATTAAATAATTTAATATTCATAAATTTGTTTTCCCTAAGTAATAAAATTTATTAAATTCAGTGTTATGCTTAAAAATGACTTATTCTAAAAAAAGTTTTTATTGTGGTTCTCAAGATTATTGTTAAAATTAATTTATGCCACTCACATAAATTGAATATGGTAAAATTTATTTTATATTTTGAACTATATAGTTAAAATTTGGTATTGATATCAATTTCATTTTTTATCATAATTAATAGTATCTAAGGTAAAAATTTATTATTACGGTATGGGTTGAAATGATTAAATGAGGGGGGGGGGGTAAAGATAGAGATAAGGAATAAAATATCATTAAAATATAGAAAAATGTGATTTTATTAAGGGATATTGAACTAAATTTATATTTTATTTAAATTTGGGTTGCCTTATTGTAACTTGAACTAGATTATGACTTTATTATATTTTAATTTTTTAATTGTTTAAAAGTTTTCCACCCACCTCACTTGTAAAAGGTATCCTCCTATCCTCACTCCTTAACAACTTTTGAACCATCTATCTCAAAATATTATTAACCAAATATCTTATTATGTTCTATCCCCATGTCATATATCTTATGGTGTTACTAAAAGACAAACATTTAATGTCTTAAGTTGTAAGCCAAAGGAGGCTTCCCAATGAAGTGGTAATTATCATTACCGATCTATTTTTTGTTTCATACTTTTTGGACACATATAAATATTTCATAACCATATTAATTTGACATGATTAGTATAATTTACATACTTATATGTTTTTATATTAATGGTATATCCATTTTCTACCTCTATTTCATTGCACAAGAAATGAAAACACATCCGGGCATACATTTGGACTACTACCTCCACAAATCAATGTGCTTTTTATTCATATCCACTATACATGGTTGGTAATATGGATATAATTAGTGAATATAATTATATTTATAACAAAACTATGATTTTGGAGTGGTGATTTTTTATTTTTCTTTTTTTATATCCATTTAAATTTGAAAACATCACCCATAAGTACGTACAATCTACCATTTCCTCAACATGATGTAATTAAATTTTCATCATATCCTTATATAAATGATATTACAAGTTTATATAATTAATAAATATTATAATTAAAATATTATTAATACTTAGGATATTATGGAACCATATCCAAGGTGAAAGGAAAACAACTGTGAAACCAAAACATGCATGTGAAATAAAATAGGTAACACCAAAATATATATTTTAATAAAGAATTGTAGAAATTATATGTAATTTTAAATTTAAAATAAGTATTAATATTTTACTTGAATATATTTATATTAAATCTAAATTTAAAATAGATAAAATTAATATCACGTTTGAATAATGTTATTACCCAAGGAAAGAGTTTATGTCGAAATCTTGTTTTTAATTAGGATTTTTAAACTTCATGTTTTAAGGGAATTATGTTCTCTTTATCAGTTGGACACCATACAATTTATTTTCCAACATTTATTTATATTATTTTTATGTTTTATTTTTAGTCTCTTCTTTTGGTACAAAAAAGACTGAGAAAATGTTTTTATGAAAATTTGACCTTATTTCCCCTTTAGTCATTGAACATTTTCGTTCATGTCTATATTATTTAAAATTGTTTAATTAGTTTTATTTTATATGATATAGTTACTATTTAAATTAAAATTTAACCATATTTTAATCTATTTTAAAATTATTATAAAATTAATTTTTACAATATTTTTCGAATAGGTTATTTATGAATTTCTTCAAAATGTGTGAAATGAATTTTTGTTTTAACGATTACAGTACGAATGAATTTTCACACCATTTTGGATATTATTTTACATCAAGATTTATTTAGAAGTTTACATTTTTATTTTCAAATAAAATAGTTTTCTCAATATATGGATAATTTTATTTAAATTTTTTTCAAAAGATAATGATATTTTTCTCTTGTTTTCATAGAAAGATTAAAATAATATTTTAAAAGAATTTTTGTCTCTATAAATATCCTTTAATGATTATTATGAATCAATAGGGATATTATCTAATGATGGAATAAATTTCCTTTCTATAGATGGATATGACTATGTGATACTAAAGTCAATATGAAACCCATTTCTTTTCCATGATTTATTCATTAATGAATTGATAAATGTATTTGGGATATTTAGTGACACATATATATGATTATCATTATATGATGGGAGAGTGTAATAAATTACTCCAATAAATTGGGTAATGATTAATATCTCATAACATAATATGGATTAGAATAATAGTGAAGCCATTCCATGTATGAAAATAAGTTGGGGATCAAACCCAATCCATTATTAGACATTGTCTACTATGTGATGATGGTCTTGGAAATGATCATTGAATAATGAAATGGTTAAATATGATTATGATTGAAACAAAATTCCAATTAAATTTAATTATCCTTATTATATTATATCATAACTCAAGAACTATTTATGATGATTCCTCAAACATATAACTATTGTCTTTAGAAATGATAAAGCTTTATACTATGACTCGTGATTTATGATATCTAATCGATTGGATAAAAAAATTATATGTTATGATCATTTTATTATACACTTATTCATATCATGTTCATTAATATTACCATCCATTTACTTCTCCCATGTTTACACTTATTGAGCATCTGATCCCACTATTTTTTATGAATCCATTTTCACGAGTTATGAATAATGGTATATGTAGGATATGTTTAAGAAGGATAAATTGATATAAGAACATTATGGGATATGTTAATTATATTTTATGAAAAAATTTGATTATTTTTATAGTCTTTAAATACAAAAAACCTTTACAGTTATAAGATGCTAATTATTGTGAAATATATTAATTTTTATCCCAAAATGATGAAATATGAATGTAAGATTTTCTTAGATATCCTTAGTTGGTATTAGTGCATGGTTGAATTATTTTTAGAGATTAGGTTATAAATAATATAAGGATAGAAATTTAAGAAATACTATGAAGAATATAAAGTTTCATAATGTGATCCAAAATGTGTCAGAGGTTGATAATATTGTGTCATAATTTAGGAAATCTAAAGAATTATTTTCAGGATTATATGATTTATCACTATAATTAATGATGGTTGATATTTATACAATGTTTTAGGTTTTATTAAGGGATCCATGATAAAATGAAGAAGTTGAGGTGGTGAAAATTACTCTTAAATATTGAAATATCTTATTTAATATTATTCATGTAAATTCCTTTATGTCATGAAAATTATATAACAGTGTTAATTCATATACCTAATTATTAATTGTGGAATTATCGAGGAATTCTCATAAATTCATGATGACTACATATCAATTATATATCTCATAACTGATATAAGTTTTTAGTAATGTGATTCCTAAAAATCTTGTGATTCTCCCACTAGTTGAATTTGATGTGATTTTGCGAATTTATTAGATTTATATACATGGTTCCTATATCAATTTTCAAGAAAGAGATGTCAAATTATATATTCTTTATGAACTAATGATTAACTATTTGTGTGAGGAAGAATATAAACTTATAATGGAAACTACTTCCATTATATGGGTATTACTAAATATTAATGAGGTGTATTTATCACAAATGGATGCAGAGAAACTCAAAAAATATAACATAATTATTATGAGAGAATATTAAAATGTATTTCCTAAATATTTTCCAAGTCTTACCATAATTCTTTAAGTTGAATTTTCAATTGAACTCAAACATAATGTTATTCTTATTTCAAATACTCCTCATAGAAGGACACAAATTGAGTTGTAGTAATTAAAAAAGAAATTATAATCAATTGACCTTAAATAATTTTTAAATTGAATATTTAGAAAATAATTCACTTTATTTCATTTTTAGGATATTTTTGGTTTATATTTTTATAGAATTAGGTCAAAACTCTTACATAAGATAACAATAAATTACAAAGTGGATACTTCCACTTAGTATCCATTTATTTCTATAATAAAAAACTTTTATAATGAAACATGTTTTTTATTAATAAAAAATATTAATTAATTTAAATTTAAAATATTAATTTTTTAATCATAAATCATGATAAAGTAATTATTTTGGCTAATTATAAACCTTATATCTTTAGTTAAACACCCATTATATCTATCTTAACCTTAACCGATGTAACAAATTGGTACTATATTTACTATTAATTATGATCAAAAATTAAGTTGGACATAAAAAATTATATTAATTATTATTAATAAAAATATATAATATATTTTATCAAATCAAATTCACAGAAGTGACAGAATTAAATTTAAAATTAAATCCACAAAATGTGACGAAAAACGGTTGTCCATAAAAATACCCTTTTAAGTATAAAAATATTTTCATACCAAATTAAAGAATGATATTTATTCTAATGATATTTATTTTTATTTTATAATCTATGTGAACTAATTAAATTTTAAAATGAATCCAAAATATATTGCGACTTTGTAACTACATGAAAATAAATAACAATTTTCAATAAAAAATCATAATTTTTCACTATTAATTGAAAAATAAGTATTTTTAGAAAAATTAAAAAAATTCACCCTAAGTTAAAATTTTTTATTTATTATTTCCAAAATTATATCCTTTTTATATAATATTTTTTTAAAATTGTATAAATTAATTATTATGTTTTATCATAAAAAAGTAATAAAAACCATTTTTTTGAAGAAAATGTATTTTTGAAGCATAAAAATAATTTACTAAAAATTAAATGATTTATTCATAATAAATAATAAATAAATTTGTTCTGGGTGTGAAATTTATATATATTTCATAATATAGTTATTTCTATTCATGACCACCAATTTAATAAATATATTATTAATATCAAATTTAAATAATAAAATTTCATGGTTCATTTAAGCTTGGTGTTGTGTGTCGTACACACAAAAATGTGTATTCCCTAATCAAATAATCTCCAATATATTATAATAATTTACATAAATCACATAAATACACATAAATTCACCTTAAAATAAAATATTATTCAAAAAGATAATTTTACCTTTATTCCTCAAATAAAAGACCATCTTATCTAATAACAACATGTTTAATTTAATCATATAATATTCCCAACAAATATAGTGATATTATTCCCAAATAAAACCAATAACTTAATCACCAAATCAATTTTCTATCCTATGGTTTTCTATACGATAAAACATATGTTTAAAAATTCTAATAATCCATAATTACCTCAACATCAAAGATCATATAAACTATAGAGGTTATAAATACCTTTAGAATTATATATAGAAAATGTATAGGAATTCCCCTTAAAAAAACATTTACATGTAAAATTAAGGGTTACATATTACTAAAACATATATCAGAACTCAATAAATGTATCCCAAAGTATTCCCATCACATAAAACCATAAAATGGGTATCTATGCCTTTAAACATATGATCAACCATAGACTGATAAACCCATTAAAAAAAAGGTTATCTTATGTCACTATGGATTATTATAGGTTTCCATAGGTTCTATCATATAATTATTCAAAAAATTTCAGAAATAAAATGTGAATTAACTAAATTATTATCCATTAAGAGTTTATTTTTAGGCTTTCAGTCTTAGGCCCACTCATCCTACACTTTTGATAGTCGGGTTAATACCTAATCCACCACTTTTAGAGTTGTTACCCCTAGGTGCATCAATGTCATAGAGGAATCCAATTACTAGTATCAAAACATGTATTTCACTACTGGAAAACCATACAATTTATAATTTATAAAAACTTGATGATATTATCTTTATCTTATATCTATCCCCAATGTTATCCCCAATGTTTTTTAATCCAAATCTTAAAATTCATCTAATCCTTTCATTTGAAAAAACTAAATCCTCCCAAAAATATATATATTTATAAATTGAATCTTTAGAAAATTATTCAATTTATTTCAGTTTAATGGTATTTCCAATATATATTTTTTGATAATTATGTCATAACTATAACATAACAAACCCATATATTACAAAGTTGACACTTCCACTCTGTATCCATTATTTTCCACAATATAAAACTTCTATAATGAAAAATATTTTCTTTTCATGAAAAATAATAATGAATTTTAAAATGAAATATTTTTTGTTCTTACTCATGAAATAGGATAAATCCAGGTGTTTAGGTAATTCTAACCCTTATCTATTTTTGTTTAATTTTCCTAGGAAGCTTATCATTATATTAACCATGATAAAATATTTTACAGATTTCATTCTTAATTAAGATCAAAAAGTATGTTGAAACTTTTAAATTATATTAATTTGATTAATCAAAATATTGAATATATTTTGTTTAATTGAATTTATTTATGTGGTAGAATTTAATTTAAAATAAAATGCACAAAATGTGATGGAAAACCATTGCCTATAAAAATGCATTTCTAAGTATAACAATGTTTTTTTATTCCAAATAAAAGTATAATATTGATTCAAATAAAATTTATTGGATTATTCTTATTATTTAATTAATTAATTATGTTTTAAAACTAATTCCAAAAATAATTTTATTTTTTAAATACTTGAAAAGAAAATAAGGTTTTCAATTCAAATCAATATTTTATACTATTCTATAAGAAATAAATATTTTTAGAAAAATCACAAAAAATCACCCTAAGATAATTTAGATATTTTAATATGAAAAATGATAAATTATTTATAAAATAAAATTTACATTATTAGAATAAATTAATTATAATATTTTCTCAAAAAATGTAATAAAAATCATTTTTGAAGAAAACTTATTTTTGATGCAGTAAATGACTTTACTAAAAATTGAATATTCATTTCTTAATAATTAATAAATACACTTTTATTGAGTAGAAAATTTTTATATATATTTCATAAGGTGGTTATATTAACTTATACCCACTAATTCAACAACTAGGTTATAATAATCATATTTAAATAATAATATTTGATGGTTTGTTGAAGCTCAGTGTTGTGTGTTTTACATGATATCAAACATTATGTTTGTATTTTTAAATAATAGGGGGTTATATTCTCACCAATTTAATAAATCGAGTCCTCAAAATTTTATATTGACCTATATAATCAAGTGTTTAATATATAAAAAAACTTTGTTAAAAACCCAAATCTTAAAAGGGTTAATAAAACTTCTTTTTGAAAAGAGAGAAAGGGATATATGAAGGTCATCTAGAATAACACATATCTAGGATTCCAAATATAAGAAAATTAGTGGGAAGTTAAACTATAGACATATAAAAAAATGTAATTACAAATAATGATGTTAAGTGATAGATAATATTGATTATAATAAAGTGAATGATCATGAGAAAGTCAATGAGCAAAAAACCATAAACCCAAGAGATGAGAAAAATAACATTAATTTATCAAAAATTAATATAATAGGGCATAGTTTTTATTTTAATATCATTTTCATAGAGTTGAGTAATTATTTTACGAGATGAACCTGAGAAAATATACTTTTTTTAATTCCATTATCTAATAAAAATTTTATCCCTTGGTTGTTATTTGATCAATTACCTCTTCAATGACATATCTTATAACAAAAATTACTATTCAATATTAATTTAGGACTAATGCAATAAAATAATCTTCTTTTGGATTATATGATACATAAAAGGACTACAATTTATTCCTCCCATATTTATACATTAACCAAAACCAAAATGGTTAGCTCATGGTACAGTAATTTCCAAAATAAATAAATAATATATTAATAATAAAACCCTCAACAATAATAGCCAATGTTAAACAGTAATTGGACCATAAATAAAATTTTAAAATAATCCAAGTAAAAAAAATTAGAGGGAATAGATTACATATGATTTCAAGATTAATTTAACATTTATCTTGAAAAAAAATTTGGACTAAAAAACCATATAACTAAAAATGTATATTCCATAATTATATAATATCAAAAATATTCTAATAATTTCCATAAATAATTCAAATCACCATAAAGCTATATTAAAATCATATATGTTTCTAAAATATAATTCTAACTTCATTCCTAAAATAAAATCCCATCTTATCTTATAATATTATTTTTACCTTAATAATATATTGTTCCCAAAAAATATTGTGATATTCTTCTAAAATATCATTAACAAATTTATCACCAAATCACTTTTCAATCTCATGGTAATCTATATAATAAAACCTAAATTACCAAATTGTAATAACCTATAATTACCTCAATATACAAGATAATATAAACCATAATGTTTATTAATAACTTTAATCTTCTATCTACAAAATGTAAATGCATTATTCCTTAAATAAAATTTTCACATGTTAAAAAAAATGGTTACATATAGATCAAAAATTTATCAGAATTTAATAAATATATCTCAAAGTATTACCATAACAATAAACCTAAAATGGTGTATCTGTTCCATTAAAATTATGATCAACCTTAGAGTAATAAACCCATGACACTTTAGAGTTATCCTATATCACTATGGATAATCATAGGTTTCCATAGGTTATATTGTATAATTATTCATAATGGTTTATAAAGAGAATTTGAATTAACTAAATAATAATCCCTTGTAAGTTTATGTACTGGTGTCCAGTCTTAGGCACACTCATCGTGCACCAATGATGATTGAGTAAATACCCAATCTTCTCCTTTCAGAGTTGTTATCCCTGGGGGTATCTCTGTCGTAGTTGCACCCAATTTCGAGTATCCAGACAGGGATTTCATTTCTAGGAAACCACATAACCTACAAATTACCAAAAATTGAGGATTTTAACCTTATCCTTGTATAACCCCATGGTTATCACCAATGTTTTCTAATTATAATCTCAAAAGTTACCTAAACCTTTTCTATGATACCAACTATAAGGATCTAGCTTTAAAATATCCGTATATTGAATATTTATAATAGGATTCACTTTATTTAATTTCAAGGATATATTAGGTTTATATTAGTATAGAAATAGGTCATAAATCTTATATAACAAACCTATATATTACAATCTGAACAGTTCCACTCTATATCAATTTCTTAAATAATATTAATCATTTATAATGAAGAGAATTTTTCTCATGAAAAATATTTATGAATTTCAACCCGAATACTTCTTTTTTATTACTCACCCAATAGGATAAAGGCAAGTGTTTATTAAATTCAAACCTTATCACTTTAGTTTAACCCCTATATAATCCTCTTTTAACCTTAATTGTGGTAACCAATTTTCAATATTTTTACTACTAATTACGATCAAATTTTTTTTTTTACTTTTTAAATCATTTAAATTATTATTTTTATAAATATGGAATCCATTTTTTTCAAATCATTTTCATATAAGTGACATAATGTACTTTAAAATTATAACAAAAAAATGCGATGAAAAGATGTTTTCTTGATTAATTCATTTTCATGTATACAAATGTTTTATACCAAATTCAACTATAATATTTATTCCATTGACATTAATTGGAATATTTTTAATCAAAATGGAAAAATTGAATTTTAAAAATAATCCAAAATAGAAAGTGACATTTTAAAAACTTGAAAAGATACGAAAATATTCAATAAAAATCATTATTTACAACTATTCATAGAAAATCAAACATTTCTGAAAAATCAAAAAATTTCACTATAATTTAATTTTGGTTTTTTGATTTAAAAAATGATATCCTTTTTATCAAATAAAATTTATAAAAGTGAAAAAAATTAATTATAATATTTTCTCAGAAAAAATAAAAATCATTTTTGAAGAAAACATATTTTTGAAGTAGAAAACAAATTTTCGAAAAATAAAATTCTTATTTCATAATAATTAATCAATAAATTTATATTGAGTATAAAAGTTATATATATTTAATTATGTGGTAATAACTATTCATACCAATTAACTCAATGTCTATGTTATAAAAGTATATTTAAATAATAATATATCATGGTTCGTTTAAGATCAGTGTTACATATCATATACAATATCAAACATAATATCATTATTTTAAAATCTAAAGTTGTTACAGAAACTCTAGGATAATCTTGATAAAATATTCATTCATCCAATTCCATCACCATGGGGTGCACATATTTTTTTTGAATAAATATGGGTCAACACATCTTCACATTGATTATCAATAACATTTTAAGATTAATATCAATAATAAGTTTCCTCTACCCCATGTTGATGATTTATTTGACTAACTCTGAGAACATAAATAATATTCAAAGATTTATCTATGATCTATATATCATTAGTTGAGGGTAAAAAATAGGACATATCTAAGACAACCTTCCATATGCGATATGTACACTATAAATTTAGAGTGATTCCATTTGTACTTCATAGTTACCCTTCAATATTTATGGACCTAGTGAATAGGTTATTTAATTATTACAATAATTAGTTTGTGTTAGTCTTTATAGATAATATTATTATATATTTCAAGAGTAAAGAAGGATATATTGATCATTTTAGGATTGTGTTTAAGCAATTGATGAATGAGAATATTTTTAAAAAATTTAGTAAATATGAATTATAGCTACCAAAATTATCATTCTTGGGTCATGTAATTACTAGAAAGGCTATATCGATGGATCCCTAAAAGATGAATGTTATTGGACATTATACCATACCAACCACAATGATAAAAATACTTATTTTTTAAGTTGTTTTGATACCATTGACTGATGAGAAATTTTTCTTGCCTACTAAATCCACTAACCAAGCTGATATAGAAGGGATCTAAATTCTTTTTTGACTAATAAATGTGAAAAAATTTCATGGAACCAAAGAGAATGTAGGTTAGTGCACCTATTATCACACTACCCTATAGTAGATAATTGTTTCTGATCTATAGTGATGCATCAAATATGATATTGGGATGTGTTATCCCATAAAATAACATATTTGTACCTTATACTTTACACCAATTGAAGATTCCTGATAAGAATTAATTAAATAATTATTTGGTACTAGAAATGTTATTTTTTTCTTTGAAAATAAGGAATAATTATCATTGTAATGGAGGGTGTTCCATATATATAGATAATAAAACCTTGAATTATATATTCACATAAAAATTGTTGAATATTATCCATAGTAGATTCTTTGAACTTATTAATGATTATAACTACTCAATTTTATACCACCCTAGGATGGTGAATATTTTGGTTGATGATCTAAGTCATATTGACCATGATAGTACATCAATGATAAGGATTGAAAGAGATGTAATACTTGTGGAGCTACAAAATAATGTATGGAATGTTACTGAGTTCAGTCAAATTATTGATAGAATGAAAAGGTTTAGGAATAGAGTATGTGGCCTAATAATACTATAATTTAAGGAGTTGTTAGATGAAGATCTTATTTCATCATTATCTATCCATAATATAAGTATGAAGATGTATATATATCATTATAAATTAAATGAACTTTATTTATTTTATGTGATTTTCTTTCTCGTCTCCACCTTCTTGTTTTGGAGTTGAGTCATGATTGAGTGGAACCTTGGGAGATTTTAGTGGCTTGTGAAATCATAAATGTGCATTTTTGATGTTTTTGTGAAAAAATTATCAAAACCATCGGCATAGTTCTGGTCATCATGGTCCCTCTATTCTCTTTGTGCAAAAAATAAAATGGGAAATGACTTGGCCAAGCTATGGCCCAATCGTGAAGCTTGATAAGTCCTATTGTTTTCCATATCCTGGGTAAACCCACCATACTTGTTTTGGAGGTTTTAGTGATGGTAAAATTTCCTACTAGATTAAAACAAGATTTAGGCACAAGATGTTTTGGGGGAATCTTCAAAGACACTATGATTACGGATATGACAAACTATAGGCTGTGGAGATGGTTGAGCTCATATGTAGTTGATGAAATGCTCTCCTTTCTTCTCATATCTATATTAATTTTCTACATATTGTTATAAATATGTGTATACATTTTATAGGGGAGAAATTAATAACCTTTATTTTTTTTCATAGATTAAATCACTGAATATTCCTTCCCAATAAAAGATTGGAATTTTGGGAGAATTATTGATAGAGGGCCATTTTGGTTCCATGATCTTCATATATGCCATTGTTCCTCACTTGTTTAGATTGATCCCAACTTCCATTTGATCAATATAGTGTATTGATCCATCGTACATTGTGAGTGATTATATTTTAGAGCGTTTTAGTGAAAAAATATGACGATTGATTGTTATATTTGAAAAATTATTTCCTTTAATTTGAAAAATCATAGAATGAGATTTTTCTTAATGGTTCAAACACTTAAAATCCTAAACTCTATTTTCTTATCTCTATCCTTTAGAAAAAAAGTTCTTATTCCTTAAAATGGACTCAGATTCTACTATTTACTGTGGTTTTCTTTGGTTATGTTTTGTTCTACCCACTTGGCTTTTTGATCATTATGTATTTATGTAGAAACCATTTTATTTTATGTGAAACTAGTTCTAGGAGTTCTTGGAAAACATCCTTTTTTAGGTTGGTGACTGAACATGGTTCAGTAGATTACATAATTTACAAACCATGATGTTGACATTAAAAACATTGAGGTAAGGAGTTTATAACCATATAAGCACTTGTATGTGATTCTATAATGTTTTGATTTTTTTATGTTTGATAACTTTTGATAGATGTGAGTTTTAATTTTGTTGAGTGAGTGGTCCCTTAGACTCTTTCTTGGAGTGTGATCATATGTTTTTTGTGTATCCTCTTGAGAACTATTCTTATTATGCCTTATTATTTCTTTTTATGATACATTTTCCTATACATTTTCCTATCCAGTGAATCCCTATTTAAAGTATAAGGATGATAAGGTTTCTCAGTTCCTGTAACAACCCAATATTTTATGAAATATTTCTCTTCATATTTTTTTGATGTCATATGATACATGAAACCCTGAGTATAAATTAAAACTTTTATAGTATAACTTTAAAACCAATACATTAAATTTATTGTATGATTAGGAATAAGTAAATTATAGAAAATTTGTGTATAAAATAAATTAATTGATTATCAATTGATTAGAAATGGAAATAAAAATCATTTTAATGTAAAAGAGATGTTTTTTTGAATACTGTTTTTATACACACAAAATGTTTTTATGATAGTAAATTAAATTAACCAACTATTGGTCAATGATTTAATGAAATTTATATCATATAATTTTTTTTAAATTCATGTACTATTTTTACTATGCATAGGATAAGAATAAATATAATTTAATGCTTAAAAACTGTATTTTTCAAACACTTGTTTCATCATGTTTTGTGAAC
This sequence comes from Viscum album, assembly GCA_963277665.1. NCBI lineage: Eukaryota > Viridiplantae > Streptophyta > Magnoliopsida > Santalales > Viscaceae > Viscum > Viscum album. Next base: position 1,825,827,697 of record OY728119.1, on the reverse strand, counting down.
CTATTTAAAAAATAATTCTTTCCACATATAGGTGTTTAATTTGATAAAATTGATTATATATTTTTATTCATGATCTTGAAATTTGGTAAATAACCCCCCTTTAATTTGAGGCATTATAGATAGTAATAGTGATAAAATTTGTGACGTCAGTAAATGGTAAATCAAGTTAATCTAGGTTAAAACTAAGTGTGGAGGTTATAGTTTCCCATCCAAATTACTATAGGATTATGTTAATTAAAATATTATTTAATTAGGATCTAATTTTAATTTTTTATGGTATCATTTTCTGTGAAAATGGCATATAAAATATTTAAAGCAACGAAAAATAAAAAATGCCACTTTCTTAATTTAAAATATTTTTTGTGTGTATATTGGAAAAAATGAAAGTTATAAATGAATATAAATGTATATTTTTAAAATAAATAATTTATTCATAATTTTTAGTGATTAAATAGTTACCTAAAATACTTATGCAATGCCGAAACATTATTTATTCAATTAATAGAAATATAATAAAAAAATTAAAAAATTTAAAAGTAATATAATTTTAATGATTTATAGTTTTAAATGAATTTTATAGATTATAATTATTTATTAATATTTATTTAAATGATTATATTTTAATTATAACCTTTTATTTATTTGTCTTAATTTTAATTAAATGAATAGTGTCACAATTGACATTAATTATATTTTACAAAAATAATATTTTCTTAAATTATTTAAAAATCACTAAAACATTAAAATAGTAAAATCGATGTAAATTATTGTTTAATATATAATCCCTTATCTATATATGAGTAAATATTCAGCATATAAGTAAAATTATAATCCCTTAAGAGTGAGAAGATGTTACCATTGTTAAGGTTAGAAATTGTTAACTATGATGTGAAACCAAAAGTTAAAATTAAAAATTCCACATAAACCAGTCCATTTTGTTGGTATATGATATTTAAATCATATCCTACCTTATCATTGAATACATATCCCTTTGGAGGAATTTTTCTTGGGAATTAACTATTTATATTTTAATCATTTTTAATAATTCCATGTGTGACCTTTCCATCCCTTATAAAAGGACACCCATTCCTTCACTTATTTACACAAAATTAAGCAACATAGATAAACCAATAACTATCCATTAATCTTATAAAAAACATATAAAAGTTATGGAGGGTTTTTTCTTTGTAAAAGGAAACCTCCAGGTTCCTAAAAAAATATCTAATAGAGGTCTCTAAAATAAGAGGTAGTTGTCTTATATTATCTCTTTCAATTTTATTATTCTTGAAAATATTCTAAATCTGTGTATTTCATTATTAAATAATTGATTAACTATAAAAAATAATTAAAAGTTATTATTTTTATGAACACACCATTATCCATGCTATATTCCATCAAAGGATAAGTGAATGTATAGCATTTGTGTACGTACAACTTACCACCTCCACATAAAAATAATTTTTTTTTATCAAAATAATTTATGGATGGGTATTATGATGGGTTCAATAATTATATATGATATTTATGACATAATTATAATCATGTAATAATAATATAATATCTACCTTCTTACCATCCAATCCATCGAAAAATGATAGCATCGCTCGTGCATATGTGAGGGAAACCACCACCATGAAGCGATGTGATTAATTATTCAATTATGATTTATATGGGTGGAAATTAGGATATATAATGTATATATTTGATATATATTAGATTAAAATAAAATTTTAAGGATTAATTATTATTACCTTTCTTTTTTTTCATATGTCTAAAGGTGAAAACATTGTTCACGCATACGTACGACCTACCATCTTCATTAACGGTGTAATTCATTTTTCTATCTATATATTCTAAAAATTACTCTAAATAAAAATATAATTAATATATATGATATTTAAACCCTTTTATTTAGTTTTTTACTTTCATTTACATCTCTTTAAGGACTCAAAATATCAAACCAATGTTTCTAGAGAAAATAATCCCTGTTTTTCGACTTGAGTGTGTATATTTCTATTCTATATCTATATTTTCCCTAAATTTCCTAAAATAATGTTTTTAATATTCTAAAATGATTTATTAAAAAAACTTATAGCAGTTTTTTAAAAAAAAATTTATCTAAAGGTAATCTTCTTATCATTTTCCAAATTAGGTACTTTTTTAACTTTTTACAAAGTGTGAAAGGAATGTTTTTTTAACTTATACAACATGAATGAAATTTCACAACAACATTATAACATATTAATTTGAGGTATACTTTAAAATATTATAATATTATTTCCAAATAAAACTTTTTCCTTAATATTTGGTAAATTTTCTTGATGTTAAATATGTTTTTTTCAATTTTAGAAAGGGTATATGCATTAACAATATTTTCAGTGATATTTCAAATTTATTTTCAAATATATCAACATAATTTGTTAAATATTATGATTTACCGAGGTTATACTCTTATGATATTGTCCACTATATTTATATGTATAATTTATGATTATCTTTATTGGAGAAAGTATTGATATTCCATAAGATTGTTTCTCTAATACGTATAGTAATGGATTTTATGACAGATTGATTAAGTTATATTATTTATTCATATAATTAATACATTATATTTTTTAAGTGATGTTATAGTATTAGGATTGCATAGCCCCTTGATGTATCAGTAGGTATCATGAGACAAACTAAATTGGGTATTTGGCTACGACCTTTATGACAACCCTGCTTTTATTACAAACTTACACATGATTTATTACATAAAACTTCACTTGATTCAAAAAGAATTTTGAGAGGTTTAGTGTCTTTGGGGCTTAGGATCATTACATAAAAACTTAAAACATGAAATACAACATCTTTATTGAAAACTTCCTTTACATGACCACTACATTCCCTCGTACTTAGCATTGCATGAGATAACCTGAGGACATGCATAAGAAAAGGGTGAGCTATAAAGCCCAGTAAGGGAGTACACATGGAATAAAATGAGGAGTAAAATACATTTTAGACAATATGCATATCAATATAGAATAAAAGAAACATGAACATAAAGGCACGATAAAGCATGATAATCATAACATTGAAATGTGGAAACAACACTTAACATGGAATTAGCATGTGCCAAGGCTCATTGCACATGGAGCATGAGTAAATCCTCATTGCACATAAAGCACGAGTAAACCCTCGTTTCACTTGAATTATAATGATTCAACACTCATTTCACATGAAGTATCATGATACTATACTTTACCCAATGCATTGGAGCGCTTTAAGGGCGCACCCTTCTTAAACATTTCATTTTATGCATAAGTGTGCCACATGGATAATAAAACATGGATTCATAAAAAATAATCATTTATTACACAATAAAGTAATGTAGAATTCATACATGAAACTTGATAATCAATATGTAAATGTGCATAAAGGTGAATACCCTTGATGGAAAAGTGGTCATGGTATTCACTACACAATGACATTGGCTTAGAATATCGGTGCAATTTCGGCAGCGTAACGGTGTGACATAAGAATTCATAAAAAATGGTTAATGAAATAGAAAGGGGTTACTCATCATATTTACATGTAATGGATAGTACGGAGGTCATATAGATACATTTCCCAACAATTGAAATGGAATTTAGATTCATGATACAAAAGTATTGCTTGAATTTAAAAGAGGAGAGAGAAGTTCCTTTCGGAATTTCGGCATAGTAATGGGTGTACATTGGAGGAATTTAATGAGAGAGAAAGGGTCTCCCATAATTAAAACATAATTAGGGAAGTATGAGGGAGGTGCAAAACCATACCCGAACATTCATAATTGAAATTAAAAGGGAAAAACAACTTAAAGAAAATTTGACAAAAATGAGAAAGGAAGAAAAAACCCTTACTTGGAAGTGTGCTTCCAAAGGCTAGAGAGAGGCTTGTGAGAAGCTTATTGGGAGCTTGGAGAACCTTGGGAGGATTCTGGAGAGAGTAGGGAAGAGGTTGGATGAACTCCAAGGGATTTTAGTGAGGAGGAAGTTGGAGCTTGGGTGGGTTTATATAGGAAAGGTGATGGAATTATTTATTATTTAGGTTTGGGTCCCCTTACATTAAATTTATCCAAACCACAAACCATCCCATGGTTTTTGCCCATGGTTTTTGGAAAAAGGAAGAGAAAAACAATATTTTATAAGGCCAAAGTCCTAACTTCTTAAAATAATAAGGTTGATTATGTTGAGGTGAGTCACAGTCGCATGGAAATTAATTTAAAAAGGCAAAGTGTTGAATATGTCTTGAGGGGTCCATTAATGCTTTGAAAAGTAATTCAAACAAACCCAAAATTACATTATTTTAATGGTAAAACATATATTGGTCGAACATAAGGATTATAGTATTTTATTACATCACCATTGGGTCATTTCGATGTCTTAAAACACATTATATATTTAAATAGTATTTAATTTTTACCCAAAAATTTGGCTGTCTCATAAAATTATGAAACATTCACCATTGGATAATTTAGACGTCCTGATTCCAGAAATAAAATTTATTTTATCTAAATAATTTTCTAAATATGTTAATTTTCACTTTTAAAATAAAAATCGATATTTATCAAAAATTCACAGGTTTTGAAAAAAATGGCTTTCAAACCTTAATAAAAATTTTAATTGCATTCATAAAATTATAAGATCATTTATATTTAATAAAAATTAATTTAATAATAATATTATTTTATTAAAATATTATTTAATTCAAAAATCCCTTAATTTAATAAAATAGATTTCTTAATTAAATAATAACTAAAAACACCATTTGAACTTTAAAAACTATTTAAAATGTATCAAAAATGACTAGAAATTATATTCATTATTATATACAAAAAAATGTACATGAACATAGTACTACGTATTTGTTACACAACCCCTTAAAACAGCTGCATAAGACCTAAGGGTAAGGTGTGCGATGGTGAAAAACTATTGGGGTGGCTCGGATAACATCGCTCGAGTGGTAATCTCTATCAACTTACACTTTTCCAGTAGACGGTCCCGTTCGAGCTTGACATGGTGAAGCTCAGCTTGGGCTTGGTCAAGAGTGAAACCCAAGGATGCCAACTATTTTCCTAGCTCTGAAAAATGGGCTTCGTATGGGGAAATTCTACTGGATGAGGCCATCGCTTCTTTTGTCTAAGTAAATTGGATTTGTGAAGGTCCTATATTTATACTAATCATGTGATCACTCTTCAATGACTATATTAACAACGGTCAAAATTTATTAACATAAAACCAAAGAAGTTGATATCTTATAAAAATATTTTTCATAAAGAGACATTTATCTAGATCAAGATGGATTTTCCATTAATGAAACTTTAGGTCGTTAAAATATTTCCTCAAGAAATTTTTCCCTCTAAATTTTCCTTTACCCACACTAAAACAGATGTGGGTAACTCAGTCTCATCTTTTCCTCCGATTCCCAAGTATCTTCTTCAAACTTGTGGTTTCTCCACAACACCTTGACGAGGGGCATTGTCTTATTTCGCAAAACTTTTTTTCTACGATCTAAGATCTTCACTGGTTGCTCCTCATAAGAGAGATCATCTTCCAATTGTACCACCTCAAAAGTGAGTACATGTGAAGGGTACGGTATGTACTTCCTTAAGAGGGATACATGAAAGACATCATGTACTTTGGGCATGGCAGGTAGAAGTGCTATTCGATAGGCCATATCCCCAACACGATCAAGAATATCGAAGGGGCCGATGTACCTTGGACTTAACGTCCCTTTCCTTCCAAACCCCATGACTTTCTTCCACGAAGATATGCGTAGAAACACCATGTCTCCAACTTTAAAATGAAGGTCTCGTCGACGATTATCTGCATAACTCTTCTGTCGACTATGGGCTGCCTTGATATGATGGTGAATGGTTTTCACCTTCTCCACCATTTCTTCGACCATTTCTGGTCCAAGCAGCTTACGTTCACCGACCTCATCCCAACATGCCGGTGTTCTGCACCTTTTCCCATACAAGGCTTCATATGGTGCCATTTGGATGCTCGAGTGGAAACTATTGTTATAAGAGAACTCAACCAGAGGAAGATGTTGATACCATACTCCTTTAAAGTCCATTAAGAAAGCTCTCAACATGTCCTCAAGTGTTTTTACATTCCGCTCGGATTGGCCATCAGTTTGAGGATGATAGGCCGTACTAAAGTTCAGTTCAGTATTCAGAGCATGTTGAAGACTCTTCTAAAACTTAGAGGTGAATCTTGGATCTCGGTCAGACACAATAGATAGTGGTACTCCAGGAAACCTCACCACTTCCCTGATATATATCTTTGCCAGTTGATCCAATGAGAAATCCTTCTGAATAGCTATGAAGTGTGCAGTCTTTTTAAGATGATCCACAACAACCCAGATTGCATTGTTGCCTTTGGATGTCCTTGGAAGTCTGGTGACAAAGTCCATGGTGATGTTCTCCCATTTCCATTCTAGTATGGATAATGGTTGCATCATCCCTTTAGACTTCTGCCTCTCTGCCTTCACTTGATGACACACGAGGCACTTTGTGTATATTCAGCTATCTCCTTCTTCATATTATCCCCCCAAAAGTTTTCTCAGAGATCTCGATACATCTTTGTGCTCCCTGGGTGAATAGAGAAATTTAAACTATGTGCATCATCCAAAAGTTCCTTCTCCAGCTCCAGACTTGATGGAACACATAGTCTTTTCCCAAACCGCACAATTCTTTCTTCATTAACATTAAACTCTGAGGATTTCCCTTTTTTGATAGCTTCCACTTTTTCCTGAATTCCCACATCATCTTTTTGAGCATCCTTTAACCTTTCCAAAAGAGATGATTGAGAAATCATTTGTGAAAGGATTGATTATGTTCCCTTCTTTATGATTACCACGTCCATCTTCATCAAGTCTAAAAATATTGGATCCTTCTTAGTTCTCATCATTGATATAATTGCTAGGTCCTTTCTACTTAGGGAATCTTCCACCTTGTTCGCTTTCCCAGGGTGGTAATGTATTGAACAATCATAATCCTTGATGAGCTCTATCCATCTTCTATGGCGCATATTAATATCTTTCTGTGTGAATATATATTTAAGACTCTTGTGGTCAGTATATATCTCACATTTCTCTCCATAGAGGTAATGCCGCCAGATTTTCAAGGCAAAGATCACCACCACCAACTCCAGATCATGCGTTGGATAGTTTTTCTCATGGATTTTCAACTGCCTTGAGACATAGGATATAACTTTATCATTCTGCATCAGTACACAACCTAAGCCCTTCTTTGAAGAATCACTGAATACCACAAAAAGTTCCCCACTTGTGGGTAAAGTGAGAACGGGCATAGTGATAAGCCTCCTTTTCAACTCCATGAAGATTTCTTCGTATTCATCACTCCAATAATAATTTACTCTCTTTCGAGTTAGCTTGGTAAGAGGGTTGGAAAATCGTTATAAATTCCTCACAAATCATCGATAATATCCAGCTAACCCCAAGAAGCTACGGATATCCGTTACCGATGTTGGCCTCGACCATCCCTAAATTGCATCTGTTTTGGAGCGGTCCACAAATATCCCATTTCTTGTGATGATATGGCCCAAGAATGAGACCTCCTTCATCTATAACTCACACTTGATATACTTTTCATAGAGCTTCTCCTTGCGCAAAGTCTCTAGTACAGTTTTTAAATGCTTCTCATGATCCTCCTTGGTTTTAGAGTATATTAGAATATCATCTATAAAGACTACCACAAATTTGTCAAGGTAATATCTAAAGAATCTATTCATCAAATCCATTAATATTTCTGGAGCATTTGTGAGTCCAAAAGGCATTACTATGAATTCATAGTGCCCGTATCTTGTACAAAAAGAAGTCTTGGGGACATCATCCTTCTTCACCCTTACTTGATAGTATCCCGACAGCAAATCCACCTTGGAGAAGTATTGTGCTCCATGCAGCTGATCAAACAAGTCATCGATTCTTGGGAGAGGATACTTGTTCTTTATCATGATTTTGTTAAGTTCACAAAAATCGATGCAAAGCCGCATTGACCCATCCTTCTTCTTGACGAAGAGGACTGGTGCACCCCATGGTGAAGCACTTGGGTGTATAAACCCTTTATCCAGATTCTCCTATAGTTTTTTTCTTCAGCTCTTCAAGCTCTACAATATCCATTCTATATGGAGTCTTGGATATTGGTAGCGCCCCAGGTATAAGTTCAATTGAGAACTCGACATCTCTTCTTGGAGGAAGACCATGAAGATCCTCAGGAAACACTTCAGCGAATTCCCTCACAATAGGAATTTCTTCAAGGATGGTTTCTTCTTTGGACTCAATCATATGAGCCACATACGTGTGATCATAGGTCAGTAATATCCATGCTTGAGATGATGGAGCTAAAAAAGATCCATCTTCCTCCTGACACTTGTAAAGAATCAGGGGTCGATTCTCCATATGGAGTGTGATTTCCCTCTCCCGACAATTTATGTTGGATCTATATAAGGAAATCCAATCCATGCCAAGAATTGCATCAAATTCCACCAGAGGGAGTATGACGAGGTTCGCCGGGAAATTCAATCCACAGATTATAACAGGGGAGGACTTATATTCATGGGTTGAAATGGTTGCCCCATTTTTCGTACTCACCGACATCTTTACATCCATGATTTGTGGTGGTGCTGGGATTGTTCTACTAAACTTTCGAGATATAAAAGAATGAATAGAACCTGAATCAAAAAGTACGTTCACTATTATTGAATGAATAACTAGCATACCTGTCACCACTTCGTTGTCAGGGTTCACTTCGGCAGAAGTGATGGAAAAAGATCTTCCTTGCTGCCTTGGAGGTTGTTGGTTGTCTCCGAAAACCCTTGGATTAGGGCACTGATTTGAAAAATGACCCGGTTCTTTGAATTTGTAGCATTGAACAATGCGTTGAGGTTCGAACGGAGCATTCTTATCCTCTGTCGCAGCCGTTGGTCTTTCTTGCTGACAATTAATAGCTAGATGCCCCTCCCTTCCACACCTGAAGCATTTCCTCGTCCCATTAAGGAAATTTCCAGGGTGATTCTTTCCGCACTTTTGGCAAGTGGGGTGCTGGATCTTCTTAGCACCATTGGATTTATCCATCGGACCACCAACATTGAAGTCCACCTTACGCTTCTATTCCCCATGATACCCATGTGATTCCTCGATCTCCATTTCGACGTTGAGGGCACATCGAAAAATTTCTTCATAGCTGTCGAAGTCACGGATCGCTAATGCTTTCTGCAAGCTAGGCTTCATCCCACCAAAGAAGCAGTCAACCTTACATTCGGGGGTAACGACAAATCCACAAGCGTATCATGAAATCCTTGTGAAGTTTTCCTTGTACGATCCAACAGATTCTTTTTTTTTGCTTGAGGGAAACGAAGTTCCTTTCCATCTTAAGCTGGAGGGTGTACGGAAAATATTTATCAAAAAACATCTTCCGGAAATCCTTCCATTCCAACGCCTCGATCTCCACCTCAGGCTTTGTATTTTTGATCAACATCCACCATTGATCAGCTTCACCCTCCATACGATAATCCGCCACGAGAACCATCTCTTATTCAGAACATTGAAGGATGGAGAAGATCTTTTCCATGGAGTTGATCTATTGTTCAGCGATCGTGGGATCGGATGATCCACTAAAATTAGGATGACTTTGTCTCATGAAACTCTCAATAGTGACTTGTTCTTTCTTAGGGGGGTTGAACGTTCCTCTTGACCGGTGTTTCTATTAAAAACATGAGTTAGCTAAGAGATAAGAGTGACAAATTTCATGATTCCCGCTCCCATTGGATTGGGTATCTCATTAGTACAGTCATCACACTGATCTTCACAACAGTTGTTAGCCCGAGTCCTCCTATTACCAGCCATTTCCTGGAATAAAAGGAAAGTTAGGGGTAACACATAAAGGGTAATCCAAAGAAAAAAGTTTATGACTTATAAATAAACTTTTATTTCCTTACTCAAGAATCTACAGGCTTCAATATAGGCTTTTCATGATCTACTTTCTAACATATATTCATAGGGGCATTTTTTTAATTTCCTTAATAAGGGTTTATACTAATCTTTTGAATTTAACAAAACATATCCCACAGGAGTGTCGTAACCATGAGTGCAGCAATGCCCGTTGTCGTGCACCAGTTCCGGTTCGAGTCTATCTCAAAGCGGTGTTTTCGGGTTTTACCCCTAGGATACATCTGTGCCAGAGCCGCCTCTACCTGCTCGTATCCAGACAAGGATGTATTTGTTTGATAAACCACTTACTCAGTACTTACCAAAACTTAGGGATGTTTTTATTATACTTAGTCTTGTATTTAAGGCTTTACTAGGGTTTCCTAATCCAAAAAAAACTAAACCTATCCTCTGATACCAACTCTGACAACCCTTCTTTTATTACAAACTTACACATGATTTATTACATAAAACTTCACTTGATACAACAAGAAGATCGAGAGGTTTAGTGTATTTGGGTCTTAGGATAATTACATAAAATCTTAAAACATGAAATATAACATCTTTATTGAAAGCATCCTTTACATGACCACTATATTCCCTCGTACTTAGCATTTCATGGGATAACCTGAGGACATGCATAAGAAAAGGGTGAGCTATAAAGCCCAGTAAGAGAGTACACATGGAATAAAATGAGGAGTACAATACATGTTAGACTATAGGCATATCAATAGAGAATAAAAGAAACATGAACACAATGGCATGATAAAGCATGATAATCATAACATTGAAATGTGGCAACAACACTTAACATGGAATTAGCATGAGCCAAGGCTCATTGCACATGGAGCATGAGTAAATCCTCATTGCACATAAAGCACGAGTAAAACCTCATTGCACTTGAATTAGCATGGGTAAACACTCATTTCACATGACGTATCATGATACTGTACTTTACCCAATGCATTGGAGCGCTATAAGGGCGCACCCTTCTTAAACATTTCATTTCATGCATAAGTGTGCCACATGGATCATAAAACATGAATTCATAAAACATAATCATTTATTACAAAATAAAGTAATGTGGAAATCATACATGAAACTTTATAATAAATATGTAAATTTTCATAAAGGTGAATACCCTTGATGGAGGAATGGACATGGTATTCACTACACAATGACATTGGCTTAGAAAATCGGTGCAATTTCGATAGCGTAACGGCGTGACATAAGAATTCATAAAAAATGGTTGATGAGAGAGAAAGGGGTTCCTCATCATATTTACATGTAATGTACAGTAAGAAGATCATATATATACATGTACCAACAATTGAAATGGAATTTAGATTCATGATACAAAAGTATTGCTTGAATTTAAAAGAGGAGAGAGAAGTTCCTTTCGGAATTTCTGCATAGTAACAGGTGTACATGAGAGGCATTTAATGAGAGAGAAAGGGTCTCCTATCATTCAAACATAAAGAGGGAAGTATAATGGGGGTTCAAAACCATACCCCAACATTCATAATTTAAATTAAAAGTGAAAAACAACTTAAAGAAAATTGGACAAAAATGAGAAAGGAAGAAAAAACCCTTACTTGGAAGTGTGCTTCCAAAGGCTAGAGAGAGGCTTGTGAGAGGATTATTGGGAGCTTGGGGAACCTTGGTAGGATTCTTCAGAGAGTAGGGAAGAGGTTTGATGAACTCCAAGGGATTTTATTGAGGAGGAAGTGGGATCTTGGGTGGGTTTATATAGGAAAGGTGAGGGAATTCATTATTATTTAGGTTTGGGTCCCCTTACATTAAATTAATCCAAACCACAAACCAACCCATGGTTTTTGCCCATGGTTTTTGGCAAAGAGAAGAGGAAAAAAATATTTTATAAGGCCAAATTCCGAACTTCTTAAAATAAAAAGGTTGCTTATGTGGAGGTGAGTCACACTACCATGGAAATTAATTTTAAAAGGAAAAGTGTTGAGTATGTCTTGAGGGGTCCATTAATGCTTTGAAAAGTAAGTCAAACAAACCCAAAATAACATTATTTTAATGGTAAAACATATATTGGCCGAACATAAGGATTATAGTATTTTATTACATCACCATTGGGTCATTTTGTTGTCATAAAACACATTATATATTTAAACGGTATTTAATTTTTACCCAAAAATTTGACTGTCTCAGAAAATTAAGAAAAATTCACCGTTGGATAATTTCGACATCCTGATTCCAGAAATAACATTTATTTTATCTAAATAATTTTCTAAATATGTTAATTTTAACTTTTAAAATAAAAACCGACATTTATCAAAAATTCACGGGTTTTGACAAAAATGGCTTGCAAACCTTAATAAAACTTTTAATTACATTCATAAAATTATAAGATCATTTATATTTAATAAAAATTAATTGAATAATAATATTATTTTATTAAAATATTATTTAATTAAAAAATCCCTTAATTTAATAAAATATATTTCTTAATTAAATAATAACTAAAAACACCATTTGAACTTTAAAAACTATTTACAATGTATCAAAAATGACTAGAAATTATATTCATTATTATATACAAAAATAATGTACATGAACATAGTACTACTTATTTGTTACATAACCCCTTAAAAGAGAAGCATAAGACCTAAGGGTAAGGTGTGCGATGGTGACAGACTCTTGGGGTGGCTCGGATAACATCGTTCGAGTGGTAATCTCTATCAACTTCCACTTTTCCCGTAGAACGTCCTGTTTGAGCTTGACATGGTGAAGCTCTGCTTGGGCTTGGTAAAGAGAGAGACCCAAGGATGCCACCTCTTTTCCAAGCTCCGACAAATGGGCTTCCTATGGAGAAATTCTACTAGATGAGGCCATCGCTTCTTTTTTCTGAGTAAATTGGATTTGTTAAGGTCCTATATTTATACTAATCACGTGATCACTGTTCAATGGCTATATTAACAACGGTAAAAATTCTTAACATAAAACCAAATAAGTTGAAATCTTATAAAAATATTTTGCATAAAGAGACATTTAACTAGATCAAGAGGGAATTTCCATTAATGAAACTTTGGGTCGTTACAGCCTTACCCATTTATATAATATGTCATGACATGATTCATTGAATGTATTATTTAGTTGAATTAGAACGAGGTATCAGTGGTAAGTTTATATGTATAGAATTATGAATTCTATCATTGTTATTTTTTTTGATTATCATGCGTTTATTTGAATATTTTTGATATCCTTGGATAATTTTCAAGATCATTTGATTATTTATGTGGCATTATTTGATCATAATTTATTCCTTCCATATTTTTCATGCCTTATTTTTCATCCAATGTATACATTACCTTACTTAGAATTCGACATCACCCCTTCCTTATGCTTCCTTTACCTAGGATTCCAAGAAATGTTTTATGATTGAAATACATAAATATTATAGAGGGAATAAAGATGATCCCAAATAAAATAATATGTTTTTTGTTTTCAAATGTTATGTGGGATTCAACTATGTATCAATTTTACCAAGAATAAAAAACTATTTATCCCTTTAGGGTGAAATTTCTTATATTTAGTACAGATGTAATAAAGTAACCACTAGATCTGGGATACTGTGGTCAGGGTATTTGTACTTGGTATCAGATACATTTTAGTAGATACCATAGGAAATAGTTTTATGAAATCATAGATTAGGGAACTTAACCCTACGGAAAACATTGCTATTACTCCCAAAGAATCTAAGCCTATGATTTTGAGATTAGTTATAAATAAATTTTTAATTTATGTTAGGTGCTTTTATAGTTTTGAAATTATACATTATGAATCATAATGTTATGATCTAATCTAGTTTTCACCAATATTTAAATATGGTTCCTAGATGAAGGAATTAAAACCATATTAATTCACATAATCCACGTAGGTATCTCCCTCTTGGGTAAGATAATGAATCTCGAGATGAAGAAATAGTTGGATCTTAAAAAATTATAAATATATTGAGGAAACTAACTCTAGTTATGACCAATAACATTGCATGTATGAATAAGCCTACTGATTCACAATACAGTGTAGAAATGTTAGTCCATTTCATATATCAGCAACCTCTATTATTCAATGAGACTAAATATATATTTATATCTAACCAATGGATAAGTTACATAGAGAATATATTTCTCACTTTGTGAAGTAATGAATAGGATAATGTTTCCATATAAGTTTATCATCTATCAGGTGATGTGAATACGTGGTTTTCATTAATTAAAAAACTAAGGATGGTGAGGAAATAAAGATAATGCAATAAAATAAATTTAAGAAACTTTTCTTAGAAAAATATTTTCCTCATGAACAAAGCATATTTTGAGAGACAATTAATAAGTTTAAGACAAAATTAGGAGGAAAATATTTTTGATTAGTCCAAGAACCTCTTTATTTTAATTCTCACAAAACATGTTTTTTTTTGTTTCAATGAATTTATTGTTTTATGATAATAAATTTTATTCCTAATAAATAATGAAAAATTGCCTAAGTTTTTGGATATCGGTAATACATGATACCATTAGTTAAATAAGATATAACTAGTTCAACCCTAAAAATTCCATGATCGACCATCCAAGTGTACTATCATCTAGTGGATCTACCACTTCTTCCAAGTAGAGCTACCACTGAGAATTACTATCATCACATGGTACTTACAACAAACTAATCATCTCTAGACAGATCTACCTCCATTCTGTGATACCATGAATTTCTAATAGAGATACATTCAAATTCTCATACCAATAAGAGATAGTACAATTTGGAAAATCTATCACTAGATGAATCTACACATGGATGATGCTATTCCCAGATGAAGCTACTGTTTAGAAGAGCTACCTATAGTGAAGATACCACTAGAGTGCTACCATAGCTCTCCAGAATCAATGTCCAAATTAATTTTACAATTTATAGTTTACAAATTTAATGAAAAATAGAATAAAATTTATTTAATAATAATAATTATTAAACAGATCCATAGTTGTCTTAAATAAACGATCATACTTTTTCAGATCTCTTACTCAGTACCAAGATCCTTATTTATCTATTTTTAGCCTACAATAGATAACTGGTAATGGAGCACTATAAATTTATATTGACCTTTATCATTCACTTGGGTGATATAGTGGTGACTATGGAACATGAATGAACATACAATAAAAAACACTAAATTCTAGAATGAAAGGAATAATAGAGACATGTGTGTAGAAGATCCCTGCACATTTACAGATTGAGAATAGAAGGCTTTTTCGAGACTTCCATGACCCCCTATTTTACTACATTTTATGTTAAAACTATATCTAATTCAAAAGATAGAATTGAGGAGTTTATAAAATTTTAAACTATTCATATTTATCATCTCATAATTTTTACATATATAAACTCTTATATTTCTTTTTATTATTTACATTTGAGATTTGTTTTTATTTTACTCTGTATATCCACAAAACATTACCTCTTGTGCTAAAATGGATAGATCTTGACACAGAATCTCTATTTTATTAAATTTATTTCGATGTGTAACTTTGGAAGATGCAATGTGACACCTGTATTGGTTTTATCCAAAACATAACATTAGAATAGCATTTGTGTCTTGATATCCTTGTGATATGAGTTTTTTATAAAATATGACCCATGTTGTGGATTAGTATATTTTATAATAAACCTATTGGAAACCAGTTATTTCCAAGTGGAGTGAATTAAGTCCCATCATTACACTTAACCTCTTGTTTAAATTTGTACTATTTTTTATTTGATATACGTTGTCTACTTTTTTTGTTTTCTTAATTTTAAATCCAACCAGTTTCAGTTTTATAAACTTCTAGACAAAACTATACATTCATAGTTAACTTAAATTAGTATATTATATATACTGTTTGATATGAGTAGATTAGTTTCAAAGGATAAAGTATTCTTTAAATTATTTAAATTATGTTATGATGGAGTTTTAGAGAATATTTTAAAAATATTAAATTGTATAACTCCACTATTTTTAACCATGTTTTTTTATCAAATTGGGGATTTTTTAATTATAAATTTTTATTAGGAACTCAATTCAATCACCTCTTGATTTTTTTATTGGAAAAAATGTTTTTAAATATTAAGCTAACATTACTTGGTTAAAATGTCCTGCTTCATACTATGTATGTAATCCAAAAAGTAATATTGAGCATTTCTATGATGGGTCAAAACCAATCCTTTGAAGAGAAGTAGTCTCCTAAACATTATCATCATATGTGGATATAGTATCATTTATTATTAAGATATATAAATAATTCCCCAAGTCTTATTGATTTTAAATAAATAAAGTGAAGAAGAGGAAAATAGAAAAAAAATAGATCAAGGGAAAATTATAAAGAATAATTTTCTAAAATGTGATACTTGTGTAAGGAAACACCATGGTACCTAACAAAAAAGAATAGAAGTTTACTTAAAGTATAGAGAAAAATTTTATCATGATTATGAATGCATGGTTAAGGTAGAATCCATCAAAATAGAGTTATTTAATTATAATGATATGGGGCATTACCCTAAACAATTCCCCAAACATCAAGAGAACACTATATAAAGTAATAAAAGGGGATAAGGTCAAGATTAGGAAATTACTACATCAAATGTGGAGGTTCCTTATGATTTAGTGAAAGTTATACGTCTAATATACTCTATAATTTTAAATTTTTTATCTGATTCTCATTCTACCCACTCTTTCATATCAAAATAATTTTCTATGGTTATCGTATTACCACCCCAATTAATAAATATTGAGTTGATGGTGAACATTGTTAATGGTAGGAGGACCATATCTCAAGTCTATCACACCTCTCCTATAGAAGTGTATGGGTTATTTCATTCTATAGATATTCTTATTCTTACTCTAGTTGAATTTGATGTAATTTTGGGTATGGATTGGACTTCCCAGTATAGTGTCCATGTAAATTTTTTAGGAATTAAATTTACATTTTATATTTCAAAATAGACGTCAATAATCTATCAGTTCAAGGAGGAACTTGAAAACCCAACAGAAATTAATTCTATTATATGGTATTTCTCTACATATTCAGGAGGGATATTTATGTCAAATGGATGGGGAGAAAATAAATATTGAAAATGCACCTATTATTTTGGATTATATTGATGTGTTTTCTAAGGAATTTTCTAGTCTTCCCCCGAATCATGAAGTTTACTTTTTAATCGAACTCATACCTGGTTCTACACCTATTTTAAAGAATCTATATTTAATAAAACTGATTGAGTTTCATGAATTTAAAAAGAAACTCCAAGAGAATCTAGATAAGAGATTCATTCGAACAAGTGCTTCACCATGGGGTGCACCTATTATTTTTCTTAATAAGAAATATGGGTTAATGAATCTTTTTATTTATTATCAATAACAAAAAAATACTATTAAGAAAAAGTAAACTCTTCCTAGTATTGATGATATGTTTGATCAATTATGAGGATCTCTATATTCTTCTAAGAGTGAAATTTGATCATGATATCATCAAATAAGGATCAAGAAGGGGGATATACCCAATACTACCTTCTATAAAAGTAATTGTAATTATGAATTCATATTAATTCCATTTATACTTAATAATTATCCTAATATCTTCACAAATTTAATTAATAGAGTCTTTATAGATTATGTTGATAAATTTTTGGTAGTATTTATTTATGATATTATGATATATTCAAATAGAAAGAAAGATAATAAATATTATTTTATAATTTTTATGAAGACCATGTGGAAGGAAAATTTTCATTATAAATTTACCAAGTGATATTTTTTTCTTTATAAAGTTTCATTCATAGGTCATATAATATCAAACGAGGGTATATCAGTGGACTCTTCAAAGATGAAAGTTATTAATAAGTGGCCTACACAAACCAAACTAACCCAAATCAATATTTTTATTAGTTTGGATGGATATTAGTATTATTTTTGAGAGATTTATCATGATTATCTGACCCACCCACTAATTTGACTCAAAAGTTTGTTATGTTATTTTGTATAGATGAATGTGAAGAAAGTTTCAAATAACTAAAGAGATGTTTGGTTAATGCACCCATTCTTAAACTACCTTATAGTGGATAAGGGATTGTGATCTATAGTAATGCATAAAATATGCAACTAGAATGAATCATCAAGTACATTGATATGGTAATAGATTATGTCTCATTCTAAATGAAGTTTCATGAGTAAAATTACCCAAGTCCATATTTGGAGTTTATAGCGGTAATTTTTGCTATGAAAATATAGTGGTATTATTATTTTGCTAAAAAGTGTGATATATATACTCATAATAAAATCTTGAAGTATATATTATCATATAATGAGATGAATATGAACTAGAGAAGATAGTTAGAGTTAATCAATGATTATGGTTTTTATATACATTACAACCCTCGAAAGATGAACAAGGTGGTTGAAGCTCTGAGTTAGAATGACCATGCAAGTTTTTCCATGATGAGAATAAAAAGTGATCAAATATTTATGGATTTATAGAAGATAGATCTTGAAATAATATATAAAGTGAAAAATATTTTCCTTCTCAAATAAATTCTCAAACATCCACCTACAAGAGGATTAAGAATGAATATAAAGAAGATGAAAAATCATAAAATATAGTGAGGAATGTTCCCATTTTCAACCAGGACCTTTATATAATGATAATGTTTAGGAACCAAGTATGTGTCCCTTTAATAATAGACTTGAAGAATATAGTTTTGGATGAAGATCATAGTTCATTATTATATATTCATCCAAGAATTTAAAATATGTATAGAGATTTAAATAAGTATTTATGGTGGCATAACATGAAGAGTAAATATGTAGAGTATGTATCTTGGTGCCCAATCTGTCTGCATGTTAAGGTTAAGATACTAAACTCTAAGGGTGATGTTACAAAAATTACCTATACCTTAATGTAAATGGGAAAACATGACCACAGATTTTATCATCATACTCCTCGAAACATAAAAATTCCATAATGTTATTTGGGATATGGTCAAGTGACCTAAACTTTTATCACACATCATTCCTATTATATAAGATATCTATCTTATCAACTTTCTAGAATATAAAAGAAGGTGGTAAGGTTGTATGGAGTACCATTGTCTATTGTATCTAATCGGGATCCAAGAATTACCTCAAAGTTATCCCAAAGTATTCATAAATATTGGGATATAGAGTTGATTTTTAGTATATTGTATCATACTCAGATAGATAATCAGTCCGAGAGAACCATTCAAAAACAAGAGGTATTTTGAGATCTTGTTTCGTGGACTTCTATAGTGGTTGGGATCAACACCTTCCTATGATATAGTTTTTTACAAAAATATCTTCCAATCACACATTAAGATAGATCCTTATGAATAAATATTTTGAAAGAAGTTCATAAATCAATCCTTATGGGATAAAGTTCAAGAAAGAAAGAAATTCGAAACTATTATTGTTGAGGAAATAATAGAGAATGTTATAGCCATTAAAAAACATATAAAGGCAGATTAGAGTCGATCAAAAAGTTATGATGACATTTATTGGTGTGATATGGGAATTGATGTTTCTGATAAGGTTTTTCTATAACTTTCTATATAGAATAAGGTTATGATATTTATAAATAAGGGAAAACTGATCCCTATTTATAATGACCTTTTAGTGATTATTGATCAAGAAAGGATGATAACTTATCCCTTGGAACTTCCACCAAGACTATTTAAAGTTCAGAATATGTTTCATGTGTATATCATAAGGAATGACATACCTAATCCATCACATGTACTAAGATCATATGTCATAATGTTAGATCACAATATTTATTATGAATAATTAAAGATTTAAATATTTGACCATAAAGATAAAGTTCTATGGAACCAAACTAATCACCTAGTTAAAGTTATATAGAGATATCAAAATTTTAAAGAATCTAAATAGGAAAATGAGTATGTAATTAGACCAAGATATCATCATTTAATTGTACCAAACTGAAAAAATTTCTATGGTGAAATTCATTTTAAGTTGGTTAGTATGTAACACCTTGATATTTTATGAAATATTTAACTTTAATTTTTTTTCATTTCATGAGATACACACAACTATGAGTCTATATAAACCATAATATAGTATACCATTATAACCTAGACATTAAGTTGGTGGGTATCAATATGAAAAAATAAGTTATAAAAAATTATTTATACAATAAATTCATATATTATCAATTTATTTGAAATGGAAATAAAAAAAACTGAATTTAAAAGAAATGTTTTTTTTCTAAATTTTTTTTGTATTCGCACAACGTATTTTTATCATAATAAATTAAATATATTTCTATTACGGAATTAATTTAATGAATTTATATATTATATATTAAATAAAATTATTCAAAATTAATATAATATTTTTATTATTCATGTTATAATAATAAATCAAGTGTGATGCTTAAAAAATTTATTTTTTAAAAATAGGTTTTCATTGCTTTTTCAAAACTTATTTTAAAATCAATTTATAAAACTTCTATGTATTTAATTTGATAAAATTAATTGTATAATTGGAATCAGGAGGTTCCAATTTTTTAAATAGATCAGATAGAACATATTATTATTTCCTTTCAATAGTACAAATGTTTTGTGCTCAACAATAATATGTATAGATGCACTTGGGTTGAATCCTCAACAATGGTACAAATTTTGGCTTCAATTGTTTTAATTTTTTATTTTGAGTAGTTTTTTTGCAGAGCTTAATTAAATTAATTTATGGATGAATTTTTATTTAAAAACTTGATAATTGTCATGGTTATTTTAGTATTGTGGATTTAAGCTTGTGATATCCTTTTTCTTTTCAAAAGTTTCCTTAAATTAACATTCACTTCGTGAGGTGATTTTGGCCGGAACTCCAAATTGTTTTGGATTTAATACAAGCCTTAACTAGGGTTATAATCATTATAAAATATCATTGGTGTAAGGATAAATATTTCATGAACCCATGGTTATTTTTCGTTCATATAATCCATGGAATCCACATTTCACAAACATGTCATTAATCCAATGCATATTTTATATGACATACACAATATTAATTAATTGAATGTTAAATGAGAGAAAGATATCAATCAATTAACATTAAAAAATTACAACTCACCATAATGATATATTTAATCATCCATTTTAGTGGTTAATAAAATGGATGGATATTTTATGGTGATGAGTTAATAACATAAGAAAAAGAAAGAGGTAAGAAAAGAGCAGTTCTCTGAACACACAAAAAATGCGAGGAGAGGTAAAACCATGATTTTCATTGAATGAGAAAGTAAGAAAAGAGAAGGGTTTTCAACTTTATTTAAATTATTTTACGAACATTAATATTAATTTTTTTATTGGCTTAATATTAGTGAATATTTTCGTCAAACATGCATTAAAATTCAAATTAAATTGAAAAAACATACATGATTACAATTGAAAATAAGGGAAAATAAAAATAAAATAAAAAGAGGAAGAGAGGTGTCTGTTGTTGAAAAAATATTAAGGTAAGTACTCCCAAGACCTTTTTAGGGAATTATTCATGAAAAATATCCTCCTTATGTGATTAAATTTCAATCCTTTACAAGGATAATAGGGAAGTGATTTTATCACCCAAGGCAGTAGACTATTTTTATTCAAAAACAATACCTCCACTTGGATCTCCAATTTAATAATATAGAAATCATAATCTAGAGAAATATTCTTCTCAAAAGTTTATTATATAAAAATATATATTATTAACTCCAAATTTTGAGTCCATTGGACTTCGCTATCCAATGTTATGGCTGTTTTATTAAACAATGTTCTTCTGTCCATTTTTATCTAGAGTTTTTTAAAGGTCAAAATGTGAATGTGTTATTTAATATAAAGATGACATAAAATACAAAAATTTATTCATAAAATTTTGGTGGAAATATCTTTTATTTTTGACCACAAATTATCATCTCAATTTTATGTCTAGATTGGGATAAAAGTAAACGATTTTGTGTTTCTTTTAAATACCAGATAGAATGGTGGGGTAGTCATTAATGGATCAATTGGGACCCTCATTGGTTGAATTGGGCCTTGAAATATCTATCCATGTTGAAATTTATTATCTTTGGAATTCTTGTGGAGAATAAATATTTTTTTACTTCTATATTCATCCCAAAAAAATATAACATCATAGGTGGTTCAGTTTCCTTGATAGATTCTTTGGTCTAAGATATATGACCCTTAACATGGAAAATTTGAACCAAGATACAGTTTAAATGTTTGTATAAAATTGACTTAAGAACCCTACAAAATGATAATCACACAATTTTGTTATGTATATTGAGAGATATGATCATAACATTAAACAACTTTATAATTAAAATAATTCCAAAAATGATCTTTATATATTTTTAAGATAAAAACAAGATAATTTAATGGAGATTAATAATTTTAAGTGACAATTATATAATGGGTGTAATTTAAGATATATATATATATATATATATATTTAATTTTTAATATCAAATCCCCCTCACTTATGATAGTTCATGTAATTGGATACACAAACACCAAAACAAAACAAAATAATTTTCACTCACCCACAAAATTAAAATTTTGTTTTCACCAATCAGGGGGTCTAGAATAGTTCAGTCATCAAAAAATAATTCCACCAAAATTTGTTAAAGTAATTATGTGTTGAAAGAAATTCATTTTTCATGCTCAAGATTAGAAATGGAAAATGTAGAAACTCAAAACTCACTCCTATCAGTATAATAATTTTTTATGGAGCGTTACCAATTCATCAATTAAAACTGATAATTTTAGAGTTTGAAAGAGCTCCCATCTTCCATTATATATTTTAAAGTGAAAAATAATCAAGAGGTATTTTATAGGATATTTAGTGGATGTTTTATAGTAAGAATATAATTTCTAAAAAGATAGGAAAACTGGGTGGTAAAACACCAACATCGAAAAAGAAATGCACAATTATTTTGAAATAAGACATGGAAGGAAATTGAAACACATATTTATAAGGGAATGAATGTTTGAAGGAATAGAATATATGAATAAAATTTTAAGGGGTTTAAATGATGAAATATGTACAAAACAAAAAAATTATCCCAATGACACAATCAAAAATGATCAAGCGTTCTTTTTTTGTTTTTTTTTCAAAGTTGAACTTGAAAAAAATTTCACACTCATCTCTCAACCCTTGTTTTGTTTTGTAATGACAGTAATTGTAATATTTATAATAATATCAAAGGTTTAATAAGAGTGATTTTTTAGCCACTAAAGTCATAAGCCATTATTTTTTTTCAATTTTTTTGAACACTTTTAAATATCATCTGTACAAGTTTTCATAAACATATATACATTTCAAAAACTCACCAAATAAAAACCTATCCTCCAAATTGAAATGGATTCTTTCCCTCAAGCATATGACAACATGATTAAAATCAATTAAATAATTAACTAAATGAAATCAATTCCCCTACACTTAAATCTCATTAAATTATGAAATGATAATCCATATAGATGATGTGCGGGACAATGTTTTTGGCTAGTAATGTGGCTATCCAAAATTTTTTTTCATTAGATTAAAGGGCCTTTCAAAAGTTGGATCATTATAATGGTAATGAGAGCATATTTGGCTATAGTGATTCTCATGTGGTTCAAAAAATGTGGCTATCATATTAATGGACACAAATTTAGGAAATTTAGTTCTAAGGTCAAAAAACTCAAGACTCATAGTCAGGGGTGAAAAAAACTAAAAATACGGTCTTAGGTGACCATGGAATGAAAATTTATGTCATTCCTCATAGTAGGGGAAAAAATTTTCCGAATCAAAACATTGAACATTAAAAATTTAATAATATTGACCCAAAATTATTTATCGAAATTTATGATCAAAATAAAAAATGTTTTAGGTGAAAAACAGTCATTGGACCCCCCAAAAAGGTCGAAAAAATTGTTAAAATTTAATGGTGAGTAAATATGAGTATTTTTTTGTATTTTTTTATAATTTTTTTATTTTTTTTATGTTTTTTATTAAAATAAATACCAAAAAAAATAAAGAGGAAAAATAGGGTCTGATGAATAAAGTGGTTAAAAAATGTGAGAATGAGATAGGAAGAATAAGAAATAGAGAGAGTGATAAAGAGTTAAAGGGAAAGAAGTACAACAAGATTATATTTGGGGGGGGGGGTGGTGGTCATCTCTATCTAGTGG
Organism: Viscum album; assembly: GCA_963277665.1. Taxonomy (NCBI): domain Eukaryota; kingdom Viridiplantae; phylum Streptophyta; class Magnoliopsida; order Santalales; family Viscaceae; genus Viscum; species Viscum album. The sequence goes on along the minus strand of OY728119.1, from coordinate 1,825,803,487 downwards.
TAAGTCTATCATTGTAGTTGAGGATTTTATGGAAGTTGATGTTGTTCCCGAGAGGTGTCCCCTCTAATGGTAATGTTTTAACCAATGAAAATTAACCATGAATTTCTTTTTTAAAGAGGGTTCTTGGACTTTTATTTCACAAAATGGTTAAACATTATTAATAATAAATAGTCATTCCCAATGAGAAATAATCTTAAATTATTTAAGTAAAAATTGAGTGTTTAAGAGAATTACCTAATCACCTTGATGTAATACCTTTCATTGTATGTGTTTTTCATGGGTTAACTTAGACTTTTATTTTTTGAGATTTAAATTCAAATAAGAATCTAGTTGAATATCCTCCAATTCATTAAACTTTAAAAATCTCTATTCACCAAATTTTTTACAATCAAAATTACAAGTTTTGATGTCTTAAAATGACTTATGTCAGATTTAACTGATAAATGATAGGATTTACCAAAATCTATCCTAAAATAAGACATTTCAATGGGTTTTTTATTGGTAGTTAGATAATCCCAAATTGCCTCACTAGTTCTTTCAGGCCAGTGTATTCCAGTGGAATTTACAATTCACTCAAGCACTCTTTTAACTTATATATTATAAAGTTAGTTCAAGCCATTTGTTTTGGGGTGATATGAAGTTGAAGTTTTATATACAACCCCATTGTTTTTAAAAATATATCCCATGGTTAAATTATAGAAATGGTTTCCTAGTTCACTTATTAAGGCACATGATGTTCCAAATTAGTGGAAGATATGGGTTATTAGGAACTCACAAATAGTATGTGAATCATCCTTTCTAGTTGGTTTAGCATTGAACCACCTAGAAACATAGTTTACCACATGAAGAATGTAAGAGAATCCATTTTAATGGGGGGAATTGTCCCACTAAGTCGATGCCTCAAAAATAAAATATCTCATAGAATATTAAAGAATTTTTTGGTATTTTATTTCTTTTAAAAATTGTGACAATATTTTAGAAAGTGGGAGATGTTTGAAAGAACTCATGTGAGTCCTTGAAGAGTGAAGGCTAGAAGAATACTGAGTCAAGAACCTTTCAAGAGGTCCTCTTTGTGGTCCAAAGTTTCCACCACTAGGCATTTAGTGGAATAAGAATAATATTAATGAATTTTCATCTTCATCAATACATCTATTAATTAACATGTTATCCCCTGTTTTCCAAAGTTTGTTATCTTCCCAAAAATAGAATTTTGAATCACTTTTCATCTTCATTTTCTATTCTTTTGAAAAAATTATAGGGAAAACACCAGAAAAAAAGTAATTTATAATTTAATAATTCCATGGTAACTTTGGAGTGAGAGATTATAAGTGTTCATTTGGAAATTCTGGATTCATTATTTCAAAATGAAAAGAATTAGAAATTCCAGTCTAGTGACCTGCAAAAAAGTTTTCATTTCTAAGTATATATTTAATCAAGATGTGCAACTATTGGATCATTAAGATCAATATTATTAGCCTATATTTGGAATAAAGTTTCTTACGTAATAAATCCAAAGATGAATGTTCAATAAAAATGAGTATTTTGGAACCTAAGAGATAAGGCCAAAATTTAACCAAGGAAACCCATAGCTAAAATTTCATTTTTTTTCAGTAAATGTGTAGTGAGATTTAGTTTTATCCAATTTTTTTGAGGAATAATATATTACAATAGGAATATTTTATATTCTTTGACCAATAATGGCCCCAAAGGCCCGATCAGAATCATTACACATCAATTTCAAGGATAAGGACCAGTCTATGTGTAGGATTATTGGGGCGAATGTAAGAACATCTACGAGTTAAATGATGTACCTATTTCAAGCCTCATCTAAATAAAATTTAACATAATTTTTCAGTAGACAATTGCGTGGGAGAGAAATCCTATTAACCTTATAGATTAATAACTAATAGAAATCAATAAGACCAAGGAATGAATGGATGTTTCAAACTGATGTGGGTTTAGGAAATGATTGGATCACTTCAATTTTGGCAGGATCAAATTGAATAACCTCTTATGAAATTATGTTCCCAAGAACAATCCAATTAGTAACTGTTATGTAAAATTCATTACAATTTATCAAGATGTTACATTTGGGAGAGTTTTTTAGAACTAAAGATAGTGAATGGAATTAGAATTCAAATAAATCACTATAAATGGTAAAGTCATTATTTAATACCTCCATGAAATTCTCAATGAATTTATAAAATATACTCATTATACACAAATTGATTGTGGTAGGATAATTGAAAATTCCAAAAATAATTATCCTATATTTGTATGTTCCAAAGGGGGAAGTTAATATTGTATTGTTTGGTCCTAATGTGAAACTAGGATTTGGAAGTACCCGGTGTATCCGTAAATAAATAAATAATATGAATTTTAGGCTAATAGTTCTGGAATTTGATCAGGGAAAGGAAGAGGGTGGTGATATTTTTGTGTTTCGATATTCAATTTTTAATAATCGATGAACACACACCGTTTTTTTCACATAGTTGTGACCACATACCCATTTTAATTTGTGTCAATGGTTATCTCACCCTTCTTAGGTACCACTTGAATTGGACTAACCAAAGCATTATTATAAATTGGGTAGATAGTATCGACATAGAGAATCTTGGTATGATTTTTTCTAACTACCTCAAGTATGAGTGGATTAAGTCTTTTTTGTGGTTGTCTGATTGGTTTGGATGATTCTTCTAGATAGATGTGATGAATGAGAAGGGTAGGTTTAATGCATGATATGTCATATAGGATCCAACCTAAGTCCTTTTTATTTTCCTCTAACACATAAACACGTTTGGACGACTCTGTTTTAGTATGTAAAGAATAGATAATGATGGGATAAGAGTTATCATGGAAAAGGAATGCATATTTCAAGTATTATGAAATAGGGTTCAAATCAGTTTCATTCTTTATTTATGGGATAGAAAACTTAGGAACATAGGAAGCGATTTCAGTTGGTTTTGATTCATTTTTTTAAATACTATCGAATGTGGGATAATATAGATTAGATTTGAGATTGAAATCAAGAGAGTTTTCAAGATCCTTTATATTGATAGAATCTATGAATGAAAGGTAAGGATCAACTTCCCCATTTATGACTTGGTTGATCATAATGAAAATTTTATAATCTAATATCTCATTAGAAAATGATGAACATGATGGAATGAGGCATGAATACACATTAAGAAGTGTTCTTAGAAGAATTAATAGGTAATGAAAAGTGATCCTCTGATGGGTATCACTTAGATTTAACGATATTGAACTTGAATAGTTTGTCCCAAAATTACATGGATAGGATGACCTCAAGAACATCAATATTAGTTCAAGATGTTTGGAGGAATGGTATTCCAAGAATTGGGGGAGATCGAGAATATTTTTTACCACCTTAAATATTAGGACATAGAAATCATCAGAGATGATAAGATCATTAACATGAAAAATGACATCTTCAATTATTCCCTCACGAATGGTTGTAATTTGATTGGATAATTGGATAAAAACACTCATTTGGTGTAGGTTACCTAGATAAATGTTGGAAAAGATGGATTTGGGTATGACATTTATCAAGGATCTTAGGTCTATGAGTGAATAATCAAAGTTCTAACTCAATATATTTTATGTAAAATGAAATTTTCCTAGATCATTTCACTCTATGGGAATGGATTTTTGTGTTGAAACATTTTCAATGGTCCTAAGAATTCTCTTATGGGTGAAAAATTATTTAAGAAACATGGTAAACTTATGAACATGATTGATGAAATCTAACAGGGGAATGTTGAACTTAACACGTCTAAACATGTTGATCATTTCATGATTGGGTTCAACGGAGTTTCTTGCCGTAGAGACAACTTGACGAAAAGGAATTTTTTAGAACAATATAATGAGGTGAGAGAGTGGCTTCATGTTATTTTTATAGATTTTTTTTCATTTCATTTTGGATCTCAACATTCAATGGTTAATTTGAGGGTCCATCATGAGGTATGAAAAATATTTTCCCGATTGAAGTGGGATTGCACTTAAATAAACCATAGGGTTAGAAAACAGATGATATGGGAGTTTGAATGAATTGGATTGTTTTTGATGACTTAGGTGAGATGAAAGTTGGCTAATTTGGGTTTCAATGTTTCTGAGGCAAGAATGGGTGAAGGAGGAAAGATCTTCCACATCACTTTACCATGGAATCTTTGAAGAAGTGGATCATCCCACATAGGGATTAACATGATTTGGGTTTTTAGGGAAGGGCTTGTATTAGGTTGGGAATTGAGAAGGATCATTAAGATTGTTGAATCCAGGATGAGAAAGAGGAGGATTTATCCTTTGATGATGAGGAAGAAAAGGATAAGGTTTTTGGAAACCACCACTACCTTGACCATATTAGAATTGGTTTGGATTTTGAGAGGGAAAATAAGGGGATGATAAAATGGGATTACCATACATCAAGATGATTTATAGGTAGAAGAGAAGGTCTAAGAGTGGGGTAGGTTAGAGTTTCTAATAAACTAACCTGATAGTTGAGGGTTGGTGTTCTGCTGAGCTTATGCCACATTGAGCTTCATTGGTCAAGATAAATATGATAGATCATCTTGAATCTTTAGACCTGTGTCTATTGGATGAGCTGGTGAGCTTCACATTCGATAATTCATGATAGGTCCAAGGAATAATGATTGTGGAGAAGATGAGGTTAGGGCTTTGGAATCCACAACTTGTTTTCACATAAGACCATTACGTTCACCCATCCACTAGGTCATATTGTTAGGCTATATGGAATTATTTCCTTGGACTTATTTAACAAGATCATGTTCTCAAGTATGGAATTTCTGTGTGTTTGCATCCATATAGGTTATGAGATCTCATACAGCCATAGGAGTTTTATTAAAAAGAGTACCTCCACTTGGGAATCAATGAGAGTTTACTATATATCCAATAACCCCACATATAAGTATCATATAATGATTTTTTAAGGATTTCATGGTGTGGGTAGGTTTCAAAAAGATTTTTGAACCTCTCCCAGTACTTTAGGATTGATTCACTATCGAATGGATGGGTACCACTCATTTATTTTCAAATAGAATAAGTTTGGGAAGCATGGGATAATTTATATAAGAAGAGTCTCCTCCTGTAATTCCTTGTGGTTATATAAATAAGAGGCCGATAGTAGATCAACAGCATGGAAGATTCATCTAGGGAGAAAGGGAATACATGATGTTTGATATTTTATTTAGAAACCCCTTAAGGATTCATAGTAGAGCACACCGCATGGAACTATTTAAGGTGAAGATGTCGATCCTCAGTGAATAGCTCGTGGAAATGTGGTAGAAGCAGAATCAAAAATAATTTGAGATCAAAATCCACTTCAATGTTTTGATATTGAATACCAAGGGGTTTCTAATTTATATCAGGGGAATCAAGTTCTTTAAGGGTTTGTTCCCTAGGGTTGTCCTTATATAGTTCAATTGATTGGACAATTAATGGGTCTTGGGTGATTTGACTATCCATAATGTTCCTCCTAAGTTGGTGAATAGTTCGATCAATATTAAGGTCAAAAAAATCTAGCAGATTGTTTGGGAGGGTATAGTGAATTAGGTGATATTTGGAAACGATGAGGAAGGGGGATTTTTATTTTTTTTTTATGTTTTTTAATTTTATGGGATATAATGTTTTTCTTTGTTTTTTTATTGATTTTTTTTTGTTTTTTAATTTTTTTTGTTTAAAAAAAATAAAAAATTATCTACTGCGAGTTTCACCTTCCCTAGAAATAAGACCATTTTATGTGTGACCGATAATCACCTATTGGTCGTTCAAAGGTATGGTTCTATACTATAATGTGTATAACATCACTTTGATCGAGTCCTCGATGATAGTAAAAAATTTTGAGTCAATTATTTTAGTTTTGTCTTTTTTGATGTGGGGTTTTTTTGTCTAGCTTAATTATATAGATTAATGGATGATACTTCATTCAAAAAATTGATAAATATTTGGGTGCATTCAGTTTTTGGGTGTTAATTATGTTATATCCTTGATATTTAAAAATCATTTCATTAAATTAACATCCAATTCAAGAGTTTTTTCAATTATAACTCCCAATTGTTTTGGATTTAATTCAAGACTTAACTAGGGTTCTAGTCATCATAAATTCTCATTGATTGATGGTTCAATATTTAATGAACCCATGTGTTTTTTTCCAATAATTAATAGAATCCACATTTAAAAAATATGTCATTAATCCATAACATATTTTATATCACCTGCACAATATTAATTTAAATAATGGTAAAAGAGAGAATGATCTCAATCACTTAACATCCACAAATTATGACTCAACAAAATGAGAGATTTATTTAGCCATTTGGATAGTTAATAATCTAGTATTATTGTTTATGTTGATGATTTAAAAATAATAATAAAAATAATTGGACAATAAAAGTGAAGTGTGCCAAACACACACATGAAATTTGAGGAGAGGTAAAAATAGGCTTTTGATTGATTGAGAAAGTGGGAAATAGTAAAGATTTTCTAATTTATTTAAAATATTTTAATAACATTAATATTATAAAAAAAGTGTTTGGATGTTAATAAGATAATATTAAGAAAAAAACAACATTAAAATTTAAATGAAATTGAAAACAAGTTATGCGATTATAATTGAAAAGAAGGGAAAATAAACCTAAAATAAAAAGAGGGGGAGAGGTATCTCTTATTGAAACCAGATTAAGGAATGTCCTCGTAGGCAATTATAAAGGCTATAATAATTCCAAATATCTTTATTTTCATCTATTTTTTTTAATTTTGATTATTAATTTAGATAAAGAATTTTGTTTCAAGAAAAATAAATTTTGAATGCTCATTTTCTGATATATAATATGTTTTCTATATCAAGAGGAACAACTTCATCATTCTTTCCAAGGTCACCTACAACCATCTTTTCATTTTGTGTTTTTTTCCATCCTAGACCATGAGTCTTGAGTTTGTGGATGTTCAATATGAATTTACTATATTGGTGTAAATTAATAAGATAAAGGCATTTTCTAAACCACATGAGAGTCAAAATATCTAAATAGAATCCCATTACTCTAATAATGATCCTTCTTTTTAAATCCACTTATAGATTATGAAATCATTTTTCGATAGACACATTACAAGACCAAAACCTTATCCCACCCAACATCTACATGGATTTTCATTTCATAATTTATGGAAAATTAAGTGTGGGGGAATGGATTTGATTTTAGGAATTATTTAATTGATTTTTATCACATCATCATATTCTTTAGAAAAAGTATCCATTTCAATGTGAGGGAGAGGTTTTCATTTGGTGAGTTTTGGAAAATGATAAATTTTTAGGACATCTTGTACAAAGGATATTGAAAAGTGTTCAATTTTTTTTAAAAAGTGGAAAAAATAATGGGTTCTGTCTTGGGTGGTTTAAAAATCCGTTATCATAATGATAAGCATTATAGATTCTACTCAGGTGATCAAGCACATGATTTTCTTTTCCACATCTATATTTAATCACAATGTCAAACACTTGTAAGATTAAGATCCATATTATTAGAATCAGAATAGAATAATTCTTTGATATCCAATTTGATTATTTAGAAAAATTAATATAGATAAATATTCTTCTTAAAAGTTGTATATATGGAGTAGTAAAGTACACCCTCTAAATTTGGAATCTATTGTAATTTTGTAACCAAATTTATGTATGTTTTATTAAAAAAAATTCTTCTATTAATTTTTATTCATAAATCTTCAAAGGTCACAATATGAATGGATTTTTGAGCTTGAATATACCTTCAAATTAGAACCATTTCTTTAAAAAATTTGGTAAATTATATTTTAAATTTCACACCAAAAAATATCAGCTAAATTTTATGTCTAGATTGGGAGAATAGTCAAGTATTGTGTGATTCTTTTAAATCATAGATGGAATAGTGGGATATTTTTTCATGGATCAATTGGGTACGTTATTGGCTGAGTTGGGACCTGGAATTTTTATCCAAGGTGAAATGTATTTCCACTAGAATTCTTGTGGAAAATCAAATAATTTTTACTTCTGAATTAGGCCTGGAAAATATAACCTCACAATTGGTTCAGTTTCTTTGACATATCCTTTAGGGCATCATGTCTGGTCTATATGACCCTTCAAATGACTGAATTGGTCAAATTTTCAATTGAATGATATGCAGGGAGTTTAATTTGGAACCCTAAAGATAAGAATTGTACAATTTAGTTACGCAGGGTGAGATATATGATCAAAACATTAAACTGATGTTTAGTTAAACTAATTAGAACAATATTATCTATATATATTTATGATCCAAAAATGAATATTGAATGTAAATTAATCATTTTTAAGTGAAAATTATATGATGGGAGTAATTTAATATATTTAATGAATATTTAATATTAGGTCACTTTTATTTTTTTTTATTATGAATTGTAATTGTGGTAAAATTTATCACCATGGTATAATGTAAGTTGGGTTAATCTAGGTTAAAACAATGTGTTAAGGACACTATTTTACAACAAAATTATTACTGGACTAAATAAATTATACTCTTATAACCTTATTCTAGAATTTTAATTTTTAAGAAACTCTTTTCCATGAAAATGATCTATATAATATTTACATCAAAGAAAAATACAAAATGTTAGTCTCTTATATTTAAAAATATATTTTTTGTCAATATAAGGAAAAAATGAAGTTATTAATGATTATTAATGTAGATTTTGAGAATAATGAAATTATTTTAATGATATAAACTTATTTTAAATTTCAAGGATTTAAATAATTACCTTAAATTATTATGAAAGAGTGACACAATATTTTTAAATTAATTGAACCATTAAATAAATAATTTTAAGAATATTAAAAGTGATATAATTCTAATGATTTATAGATATCCATGAATTTATAGATTATTATGACATATTATTTTCTATTTAAACTATTATATTCAAACTCCAACTTTTATTTTATGTCTTTTAAGTCAAATTAAATGAATAGTGTCAAAATTTACATTAATGATAATTTATAAAAATAATATTTTATTAAATTATTTAAAGATCATTAAAATATTTAAAGATGAAAAGGGGGATAATATATTATCTAAAATATATTTTTTTTCTATTTATTATCTAATTTTAACCTTATATGATATATTATAACCCCTTAATAGTGAAAGAGTTGTTTCGATAGTTAATGTTAAAATATGTTAAATAATGAGTTAAACTAAAATATAAGGATTAAAATACCACTTAAACCTATCCAAATTTTATGGGTTTATTATATTCCACCATGTAATACCTTATATTGTAATATATGTCCATTTTTAATCACCATTATTATGAAATAGCTTTACTTCAATATTTTTTAATAATTCATAGTGGGTACTTTTCCTCTCTTATAAATGGACACCCCTTATTTCACTTATTTACACCACATTTTGAAATGAAAATCAACCAATATCTACCAAATCCTATTATCAAAAAACATATAAAATATTTATAGTTTTTTTATCCCGAAAAGACCATACCTATGTTCTATAATAAAGGATCTAAAGGAGGTCTCCGGATGGATAAGTGATTTTCTTACCTGATCACTTTTAATTTATTTCTTCTTCAACATACTCTACATTTTGGGAATTTATCACAAAATAATAACTTAAGTTTGAAAAGATACATAAATTTTATTATAATTATTCAACCACAATTATCCACCCTTTTTTCTATCAAATGAGAAGTGAAAGTATCGCTTCTTCGTATGTACAACTTTATGTCTCCACCCAGCGATACAATTGATTTTTAATTTCCATATTTAAGGGATGGGTATAAATACCAGAAAAGCTCAGCCAGAGGTAAATCCTCTAAAAATTTATTAAAAAAGGAAAATGTACACTGAACAAGCACAACAAGAAAGCGAAACCAGTTACATTTCATAAAAGTCATACCCCTCACCACACCCATGATATAAAACTTCCTCCGTAGTAGATGATTCCCATTCAGAGCTATCATAGTGCTTCAGGACCTTCACATATTTCCGTCAGAGATTCAGTTTCTCTAAGGATAATAACTCCTTAGAGGATTGCCTGACAGAGGACCTAGTCGACACCGGCTTTGGCAAGTCATAAACCTTCTTCATTCTTCTTTTAACTGGGTGAGGTTCCTCATTTCCATTATTTTTCTTCCCATCCTTGCCTGGCCAAATCACAAATATTTTCTTTGTCATCGTCCGATAAATCCCCCCATTTTCCAGCAATTACCATATCTTAGCAATCATCAGTCAGGATTCGGTTCTGCTCATATTGCCCATTGATATCAATCATATCCAAACACCATAGAGACTCCAAAAAATCATTAGCAACATCTAGCTCCTTCCTTAAAACATCCTCTTTGACGAATATCATATTGTGACCTTCCTTCAATTAAGGGAACTCATTCAACTCCTCATTACCCAATTCTTGAAAACTGTTGCAAGTATCAACTTTAATTTTCAAACCACAATCAGAATTCGGCTGCAACTGAGAGTCAATAATAGCTGGACAAACATGGGGTGCATCGTGATCATGCCCATCAACTGCACTCATGGCCAACTCTCCCTCCTTCTTCTCAGCATCACCAGCTTTGATCATCCCACTATCAACTGAAATTTTCAAACCAAAAAGAAGAGTTATAATGCAACCGAGAGTCCTTAACAGTTGGACAAACATGAGGTGAAACCAAGCACAATGCCAGCTCCCCCCTTCTGTGCAGCATCACCATCCTTGAACACTTAACTGTCTACTCTTCCTACAACAAATGGACCACCCGGATTGTTACCATGCTGCAACATCTCCCCTGAGGTAACTGGTGCACCCACCATGCCTCCAGGTCCAGTACTAGGGACAGCCTCATCCATACCACATTGATCCACACCATTATGCAGTGACAGATCATGCTTCAGTTTGTCAAATACCATAACAATAGACGGATTGGTGGGAGTCCGTGTCTGCCTTCCCAAAGATGAATCAACCAGTAGAACATGATTACCAGACATTGCTGCATCAGGACGCGACTGTCCGTGATCAGGTACCCCACCATGCCTCTTCGCCAAAGAAACATGCCTCCTGATTCTGGTTCCATGATGACAATGACCAACCAAATGACCCAAACTACAACATGATGAAAACTAATCAACCCAGTTTTCATACAAAATAGATTTCCTCCATCGGAACTCCTTGCCAACAGTAATCCAAATCTAGTCCACAGGTGGCTTCGATGCTTCCACCTCAATACAAAAAACGAGGGTTCACTGGATGACTCACAGAAGAAGTACGAGCAGCTGAGCATAAGAACCGACTGAAAAAATTACCTAGCATACAAATTATCGAAGGATTTTAAAAAGGCAGAGGAAGATGAGGCAGACTTACCCAGGTTGCAACTGAAGGAGGATCCCGGTTCATACAGAGATCAAACGACCATCGAAGAAGAAAAAATTTGCATCCGCTGCAACGACGGGGAGCTCTGGACCAGGTGCTGATTAAAGCTTCCTCTGAGCCAAATCGAATCATCAGATAACGATTATCAAGAAGCCCTACAACTGCTCATTCCATCAAATCCCAGTAACTTAACACGAAACGATCAAACTCATCAACATAAGGTCTTCAATGAGAAAAATGGGAAACCAGGGTCAAATCTAGGTAACATGATGCAGTGCAGAATTTTGAATAAGAAATCGACAAATGAGGGACCCCATGGTGAAGATCCGGAACTTTCAGGATTAGGGAAATCGATAGGAAGTCCGAAATGTAATTAGGGTTTGAAAATGGGACAAAATACGCTCGCGGTTCTGGAGGCAGTGGAGCCAAATAATCTTCCCCCTCCCTCCACCAGGAAGGGGGAGAAATCCATCATCGTGCAACAGCTAGGGTTCATCGTCGGGAAGAGGGAGGAGCTCTCGTCTCCACTCCAAATCACCCAAGTATCGATGGGTATAAATATGGGCTTAATTTTTATATATTATATTTATGAAATAATTATTCTGGTTTAATAATAATATCATATCTACCTTCTTACCATCAAATCCTTTGGAAAATGATATAATAGCTCCTACGTATATGTGAACTACCACCTTCATGAAGCGATGTGATTAACATTTCGTTTCCTATTTAGATATATGTAAATTATGTTGGGTTTAATTAATATATTTGATAAATATGATAAAAAATAATTCATTAAATTTTAATTATTATTTACCGCTTTTTATTCTATCTGTCAAAAGGTGAAAATAGTGTTAATGCATACGTACGACCTACCATCTCCACGAACAATGTAATTCATTTTTCTATCTATATCATTTAAAAATTACAAATAATTAATATGTAATGAATATAAATGATATTTAAATCATATTTATACTTCAATAGATTGTGTAACTATAATAAAACTATAAGGACCACAACTATCATTCCAAGACATAAATGACGAACAAAGGAGTTATCCCTCAGAATTGTGATTTTAAGAAATAATTGTTAATAAATGGATTATAAAATTTCCTACTTAAATAATATATGGTATGTTATATATTATTATTATTCTAGAATATATATATAATAAATAAATATTTTTTATATATGTGGTTCAAATTCATATGAAGGAAGACTAACATGAGGTAAAGATTTATTTTACAATCTCATATTTATTTAGGATTGTTTATTTAAATTAATTTTGGGGAAAAAATTTTATATTTTTATATTAAAAATATATTTTATTATAATATGTTTATTTATAGAAATTTAAATTATTTACTTTCATTTTCCTCTTTTTAATGACTCAAGATACCAAAATTTTTTTTTTAGGAAAATTAACCTTATTTTTGTACTCAGTCAAAAATCATTATCTTCCTCATCCATATTTTACATAAAATGTATAAATTAGTGTTTCTAATAATATAAAATTATTTATTAAATAAATTTATAAACATTTTTTACTTTTTAAAAATGTTTTAAATGGAATATTCTTATCGTTTTCCGAATGAGGTATTATTGAAATTTTTAGAAGGAGTGAATGAATGTGTTTTTAACTTATATTACTTGAGAAGAATTTACTACCACCATTAACACTCATTGGTTTGGTGATTCATTAATATTTTTACCTGATTAATTTCAAGGAAATTGTTTTCCGTAATATTTTTCAATTTTTTATATTTTAAATAAATGTCTTCAAAGCGAAAAGTGTATTTCAATCAAGAAATTATCTTGTGATATTTTAAATGTATTTTCAACATTGTAAATATACTTTGTTAAATATTATTCTTTAATGAGATTATAATATTATGAAAACATACAATATATTTTCTTTGGATGATTGATGATCATCTTGACTAGGGATAGTATTGATATTTCATATGCTAGTTTTTCTAATATGGATAATTATTTTTTTCAAGGAATGTTCATTAAGTGATATTTTTTATTCATATGATGAATTAATTTAAATTATTAAGTGATGGGTGGGACATAGAATTACATAGCCATTTTATTCATTGGTTAGGTATAATGACAAAAATAGGATTTGGTATTTGGCTAAGTCCTTACCAATATATGTAAGGTATCTTGGAATAAAGACTTGAAGGTATGTTTTAGATAACTTAACACAAGCTCTCGATGGTAATTTTAGATGTTATTGAATTATGAATTCCTTCATTATGAAATTAGTTATTTATGAAATTGATTTTGTTTTAATAGTTTATATATACTTGGATAAGTTTCAATCTCATGTGATTATTTATGTGGAATAATTTTATCACAATTTTTCCCACTATATGATTCATGCCTTATTTGGATTTCACTGCATACATTTCCATATTGAGATATGATTTCTTGTATTTAGTACCAATGTAATAAAACAACCACTATCTCAAGGCTATTGGGGTCATGGTTTTTATAGTTTATGTTAGATGGACCTTTGAAGGAGGGGCATGATTACATGATCATGGCTACTGGCTATGGTTTGTTTGATGATATGGGTTGGATCACTTATATGTCTATTGATGTTGGAGTAGAAAATTCAGGGGAATTAAAAATGAATTGGCTATAATATAATACTGGATAATTATATATAGGGGTGATTTGACTATCCATTTATGTGAGACATGTTAGGTAGGAATTTTGATTATATGATGATAATGACCACCATTAGGGTGGTGTGTGTAGTGTTCCTGATAATGACCAGCATCAGGGTGGAGTATGAAACTTTTACTTAATGGAAGAACATGGAAATATGACCTACTGACGTAGGGTGACAACTAAAACTTGGATTTGTGGCATATCTTTTGATGTGATGTGACATGAATCTATATCCATGTTGGAATCATGTCGAAGTAGGTGGGTTCAAGGTTCATGGTGTCTTGGATAGAGTATGCTGAATTGGAACATGTGTGACTATATTTTTATTTGAGTGTTTAATTTTTATCATGAAATAAACTATATATATGTATGCTCATTTATATTTTGGATTCATTGGTGGTGTCCTGTTGGGTTTATTACTCAGAATCTTCCTTTTAATATCAATATATATTAATATTTCATTACTTGGGATCTTGTGAAGGGTAAATGCCATATAGTAGGGAGTTTATGAGACAGAGGATTGGATTCAGATGCGATAATGAGGCATACTTAAGACTATTACTAATTCATTTATTCTCTTTCCATATTGGTTACTTGTATTAAACTACAACATTTGGGGGTCCTTAGTTTATTTTTCCCATATTACATGAGATAACCATTATTTCATTTAGTAAAACACTATTAATTTATTTGGAGTCTTTATTTTTGTTTATTACTTGTGTTTATCTTACAAATATTAAGGTTATAGTCTCCCCACTAATGGCACTCAGACCCTCACTGTATGTAAGAAAAATATTTAAAATGGGGAGGTGTGTATGAGGCAATGTGACACTTTAGGTCGAACCCAATTATTTGGTTTTCAGTGTTATAAATTTTTATTAGAGTAGGTTTTATTCTTCTCTTTTGACTAACCTGGTAAATGGTACAATGAATAAAGGATAATTATGACTCATGTGGGAGGATTTTTCATATTCCTAGCTAGATCATGTGTAATAGACCTCCATTTCACTGTTGGTGGATTGTTGTTACATTTTTTTAGATTTGTGTTGTCTTTAGGCATCATGAGTATTAATGTAAGATCACATGCCATATATATTTGTTTTGTTCTGATGTATAATATTTATTCAATTTAATGCCTTAAATTATGCTATTTATTCAAGATAGACTTTCATTTTTACTAGGAGGATAACCATGACTGATCATGTTCAAAAATATTTGAGTTATGTATTTTTTTCAGAGCTCAAATGTTAGGTTATGGGATTTGACCTGAAAATATATACATATGTGCTTTCCAAGGCCCTAACATTTTAGAAAGGGATAGATGAGGACATGGTAGTAGTATTAGTTTCAATCCATGGAAGACTAGTGAATGAGTCTCTTCTAACAAATATGGGTGCCTCTTCTGGTAGTAGGAAGAAGAAGGATAATTAGGAGCACCAGGATAGAAGGTAGATGGTCTTGAAAAGAACTTCCTCAGTGCTCTATTAGGGAGATAATTCTAGTATATGATTAAATTATAGTAAAATGGGGTATTATATAAATTAATTAAGGAATAATTCAATGGATTTATATCATCATCAAAAGTATGGTCATATCCAATGATTTTTCTTGAAGGATTCTCAGAGGAGTTTTAAGAGATTAGGGAAATTTTTTAGTAGGGGACCTCAGAAGAGGATGAAAAACTCTTTGGATTATATTTATCAAGGAAAATTCCATGGAGCTATGTAAATATAAGTGTATATAGTGTAATAGACTCTAGAGGATAGTGGTGAAGGATAACATACTATTATATGTACGATCTTGATCACTTCTAAACCATATATTACTTGTTTGGTCTCAGTACTTCCCATTCCTTAATATATACCCAAGTTTTTACTATAATTGTCTTACCATTCAAGTTTTATTCTGGGTTAATTTACCTTAATACATCACATGGAACAAAGGTGGACCATATTTAGTGATTCATAATGGATCCTATAGTATTTTTCAATTATATACATATATTATACTTCTTTATTTCTATTAGAAATGTATATAATTTACATAACACATGGGTGATATGTTCTTGAAGATTAGTGAATGAGAGTTGTGAGTAGTTAGAGTGGGTCCATATATGAGAAAGCTTGGGACTATTATGAGATAGATTATAGCCTTATATCATTTGGTAAGATCAATTTTATCCCACTTTCCTTTTCCTCTAGTTTTGGATCTCTATCAAGATGTATTACCAAATTACTTCAAAGGACCTACCACATATAGTATAGTTGAGTTTGAGATAGAAATTTTTCTAGGTTCACATCCTATTTTTATATCCCCTTATTTTATGGTGCTAACTAATTTGAAGGGACTCAAAGTATAGCTCGAGGACTTGGAACATAAAATATTATTCAAGATGAGTACATCACTATGGGGTACAAATGTTTGATTCACCAGGAAGTTGGATGGTAGCCTTAAACTATAAAAAGGTTACTAGAATGTTAACTCAGTGAAGGTGAAGAATAAGTATTATTTCCTAATATTAACAATATCTATGATTAGTTTCGGTGGGTGATGGTTGTTTTCTAAGATATATCTCTTATAAGGATATCACTAGTTAAGATTTACAGATGGGGACATCATGAAGATGACGTTTAGGAGAAGGTATGGTCGACCCAAGTACCTGATCATGACTTTTGGACTGAAAAATGCACCAAAAAAGTTCATGGATCTCATGAACATGATATTACACCCATATCTTGACTCATTCATCATGGAGTACATTAAATGTATCTATACATACTCATCGACCCATGAGTAGCATTCCAGATATCTTGATATAGTCTTGAGTACACTTCAAGCACATGGACATTATGTAAAGATATCAATGTGTAACTTTTGGATACAAGATGTTCAATTTTTGGGGAATATATTTTTGGAGACCAGTATATTTGTTGGCCTAATGAAAGTAAAGGTAGTGATTTCATGGACACATCTGTAAGACATGTTTGGTATCAAGATATTTTTGGGTTTAATGGGATAATATCTCATTTTATATAGAACTTCTCCCATTTATCAATACCCACTACTATGTTTACAAGGAATGGGGTGAAGTTTTAGTAGTTAGACTTGTGTGAAGTGGCATTTTTTGAGTTTAAGAGGAGGTTGATTACATCTAAAACATTGATTATTCCTAATCCTGGCATTGAATATGTTTTTACTATGATGCATCAAAAATTGGATTGGGATTAGTTTTGATGTAGATATATTAGGTAGTATATTATTGGTCCCCATGACCATGGCCACATGAGTGGAACTATCCTACCCATGACTTGGACCTAGAAGTTGGGGTTTATGTTTCTAAGTGTTGGGGAGAATATCTCTTCGATAAGTGGTCTGTTATATACTTGGACAATAAGATCCTCTAATATATCTTTAAACATCATGACATAAATCTAATGTAGAGGAAATAGTCATTGTACCTACATATGTTTGACTTAACAATGGATGATGCACTAGGTAAAGATAACATCATTGTAAATAACCATACATGTAAGAGACAAGTTTCTCACGAGCTTAGTGAATATTATTATGATGAATATTGGTGCCCGATAAAATTGTTAGTTTATTGGATGATGGATGCTTTCAGGGATCAGGGATTAATTAAATTTTATATATTAGTGATCACATATTGTTTGGTATACTAGGAGAACGTTGGTTAGGAATCTAACCCAAAGTGTTTGGTAATATGATAACAGCTTGTAGGTGGTGAACCGATACATGGGTGTTCATTGGATGGTGACGATGTAATGATATGAAGAGATTCTTCCATACCTTTAGGTGTATCGTAAATACTAGGGTGATAAAGATATATTGTGAGTCATGAAGAAATTATAGTTTCCAGCGATGAAGAGGGGCATAGTTAGACTTTTTCCCTGATGAGTTTCCTTCTAGAGGATAATGGCCGAGAACCTGTATCCTAGTTGGTTTCTACACACAATTTCTATAACATGTGTAAGTGGGAATACATATCAATGGACTTTATGATGTGGTTACCTTAGACATCAAGGATATGTGATGTTTTCTTGGGGATTATTGATTTGATAAATAAAATTTCTCATTTCTTACCAATCTGTTAGGATCACTCGGTAGAAGATATGAGAAAGTAGTATGTCTATGAAATTTTATGTTTTCATGGATTTACCTTGATAATTGAATAAAAAAGTGATGTAGTTTTGACATCATAGTTTTGTTAAGGAATACAGACGACATTAGGGATCTAGTTAAGATTGAGCACAATGCACCATCTTTAGACATGTGGACAATCAAAGTGTATCATTCATATATTGGATGATATGTTTCCAACATGCATCTTGGAATTCAGTGGAGAATTTTATGATCACATACAATTGATTGAGTATTCATAAAAACACAGTTACCTACATTAAATTCCAATTTCACCTTATAAGGCTCTCTATTGTACGACATATCGTTCATTGGTTTGTTTCCACATGGATGGTGAGGTTGTGGTTGTGGGTCCGAGTATTATACATGAGACCTCTAAAATAGTGGTTCTATTCTAGAAGAGGTTGATTATAGCTCATAGAAGGTATAGATACTATACAGATGATAAGATAATACCTATAGTTTTTTCAATAGGCGTTCATGTTTTCTTGAGAGTGATTCATCAGTTAGTCCACTAACATATTAGTTAGATAGGAAAGATATCCATAAGTTATGTTGGACCCTTCATGATCATCGAGTAGATTTAGATAGTGGGGTCACATTTGGATCTTCATCCATGTCTTCTGGGTATGAATGATGTGTTCTACGCATATCATATCCAGAGGTACATACTTAAACCCATGCCTATCATCAAATTTGATTATGTTGATATAATTCCTTGTGAATGATACATGGAGAAACAATTGAATATTAAATACTAGAGTGAGAAATTTCTATAAGGGATGAAAATACAATTTATTAGGGATCTATGAAATAATGTAAAGAACCAAGATGATACTTGAGAGTGGGAGGTAGATGTTTATTCTTAGTATCCGGAGTTTTTTGAGCAGTATTCCTAGAGACACTTCTCAGGATTGAAAATTCCTTAGATAGGGAGACTGTATAGTTCCATAACTTTTATTTTATTTTATATGAACCCCTATTTCCCATATACTACTTTTTTTGAAGTTTATCCTTGCTTTGGTAAAACCTTGGGAGGTATTAGTGTCTTGTGAAAGTTTAAATGTGGGTTTTAAATGATTATATCCAAAAATAGTCAACACCATAACTATAGTTCTAGTCTCGGTTGTCCCTGGAATGTCTAGTGAAAAATAGAAAATGGAAATTTTTTGGACAAGGTATGGAGAATATATGGTTCATGATAAGAATAGTTATTATCCATTTAATTAAATACCCTCATGACCATTTTGAAGTGCATGGTGAGGGTGAAATGTCCTATGGGATGAAACCACATCTTGGGAATAATTCATTTTCCAGGGGGGATTAAAGGACATTGTGGCCTTGTCCAAGCTATGGTGTAGGGTGTGACGATGGTAAAGATCCTTTGTAATGGATGATACACTCTCTTTTCTCCTTGAATCTCCATCAATGTTCGATGTATAGTTATAAAACCATGTTAAAGTTTAAGGGGGGATGATTAATATCCTCATCACTCCTTTTCTATCAATTGAATCACTCAAATTTTGTTCCCATTATAAGATTGTAATTTTGGGAGGATTCTTGAAAGAGGCCCACTTTGGTGCTATGATCTTTATCTGAGCCTTTTTTAAAATATTTTTTAGATAGACTATACTTTCACTTTGATTAACCAAAGGCCTCAGTTCATCGTTATTTGTTGGTGATTTTGGTTTGGGTCATTTTGGTGAAGAACTCTGATAAGCCCTTCTTGGTTTGGATGAATCACTTCCTTTCCTTTAATTGATCACGGAAAGAGGCTATTTTCATTTATTCATACTTTTTAGAGCTTTAAATATAATTTCTTGTCACTATCCATGAGAAAAAATTTCTTCTACCTTGAAATGGAATCAGATTATACCATTAATGGAGATTGTATTTGAGTATGTGTTGTTTCACCCCACTAGCTCTCTCATCCTTGTGTAATTCTGTAAAAAATATCTTATTTTATTATATAATGTTTCAATGAGTTATTGGAAAGAGATCTTCTTTCAGATTGTGTGATAACATGGTTTGGGAAATAAGACCCATGAAAAACCTTGAATTTTCAATTTTTAACATTGAGAAAGATAGTTCCTTACCATACATGTCCTTATATTAAATTTTATCATAATTTAACTATTTATTCATGATAACTCAAGATTAATATGTGTTTTCATGTGGGTGAGTGAGTGGTCCTTGTGACCCTTTCTCGAAGTGCGATCATATGATTTGTGTGTATCCTCTTGAGAACTATTGTTGGTATCTATTTTTAATCCATGATATGAAATGTTTTTCCTATGGTTTTTCATATACTATGGTACCTTGCTTCAGGTATTAGGATTATCAAGTTTCTCAGTTCAAGTTAGGAAAGCCCTTGGAGGGTGTGTGATGACATGAAAATAGATACCATTTACGAATCATTTGATGGTATGGTTTAGATCGTAAACATATATGTTGATAAAATAGTAGACCAAGCATTGGAATTGAGAATCTTTTAGCTATAGGATGAAGTGGTATAATCCCTTCAAAGGTTATGTTATTATGTATTCATGTCAAAATGTTTTTGTGAGACATTCCATAAATAGAGGATAATGACCACCATTAATGTGGGGAATGCAGTGTTCTTGATAACAACCATCATTAGGGCGGTGCATGAAGCTTTTACATAAAGGTGTAACTTGTAAAAAAGACTAATATGAATATGTCACCAACCAATTATGGGGCATTTGAAGTGTCTTAGGACATGATTTTATAGAAATTTACATCCTTAACAGCATTGTGTCCATCAGGTGGGGCCAGGGTTGGTGGTGGATTGGTTAGTACATGATGGCTGAACACATGTGTGACAATATATTTATTTGAAAATTTACTTTATATCATGACATAAACTATTAAATATTTATGTGAACTTATGTTTAGGACACATCGATGGTGTCCTTATGGGATTATGACCCACGCCCTTTACAGACATCTCAACGCAGGTGAAGATTTCATGACCAAGGATCTAATAAAGGGAAATGGCCATAGGGTAGAGAGTTGAGGTGATAAAGGCTTGGAGTCATAGGTGATTCCAATACATACTCTAGACCATTATTTCTAAAATTAATATATTTATATATTGGTTACATAGATTTACTTGCCACATTTGGGGGTCCTTTGTTTATTACCCCCTTTATGACATGAGAGACCTAATATTCCATTTATAATGACACTATTAATTAACTCTGCATATTTATTATGTTTTATTATCTATTTTTGTATTAATGATATTTAGGTTATAGTATCCATACTAATAGAACTCAAACCCTCATTTCTAGTAAAAAACCCCTTGTGTTTTAGGATTCATGCATAATTCCATGTGTAACTTCAGGTTGAACCCGATTATTTATACTAGGGTGTTATAATTATAAATTCAATTTCTAGTGAAATAACCTGATGATAAAGATTATAGATTATTTATCATTATACCTTGTATAATATGAAGTTAATAATGAGATATAGAAGTATAATGTATATTATAACAATTACTCATACATAAGTGGAAATGGGAAAACATCACCATGGATTTCATCATGGGACTCCCTATGAAATCTGATGGGCAGAATTGTATTCAGTTTCTAGCTAATAAACTTATGAAATAAATATATTTTATTGATACTAGAGAATATTTCTCTCTTGATCATCCTTCTAGGATATATGTTATACTAGTGGTATGGTTTCATGGAGTACCACTATCAATCATATGTGATCCAGAACTATGGTTTACCTTGAAATTCTAGAGAATTATTTATCAATCATTGAATATGGAGTTGAGATTTCGAACTACATGTCATTGATGCATGATAATTTTTTTGTACATCCCAGTCAATATTTTATTTACCTAATCATGCAATATAGGCACACCCAGGGTCAGGCTCAAAGATACAGTTCACACAACACGAAAATTGTATTGTTAATATTTAAATTATAACAATATAAAACTAAATAATATAGAGAAATGGTTTTGAAAGATGCATTGAATATTGATATATATATATATATATTTATATAAATAAAATGTGAAAAAATAAACTTAAAAATAAATAAGTAATTAATTAACTCTTATGAGATCATAATTATTGATATCATTATACATTAAAATATTATCAATACTCAATTCGATGTTTTGGGGAAGATCTATCACACTAAACACTCTAATTAAAATTGTTATTACCCCAAGAATGAGATATCTACATGTGCAGAAATACTCTTCTTAAACTCAGCATGGAGATATCCTTTCCAGCCATCACTACCCAATCCATACTCCATCATATGTATGACATATATAGTTAAGGGAAGGATAAATGATGATTCATAAGAACTTGAACTCATAGAAAAAGGAGAAATCATACACCATAATCATTTTAACCACAACTGAAATTCTATGAATTAAACAAATAGTTTCAAACTGAAGTGAAATGAAACTCAATCAACCAAAATTCTCTTTGTTTAAAAAATTTCGAGGTTAGTTTTCCATTATTAAGAGTTAGAAGATAATACAATGAGAGAATCACATAAAAGTAAAAATTAATGAATGTGGTATGAAGAAGAAGAATCATATATATTAAAAGTATAAAAGTATAATATTTAATAAAATAACCCATAAACCTACATAAAATTTCCACTACTTTTCCAACCCTCTGAAATGAGGAAGAAACACTTTTTTATAGGGAGTGGGGAGATAAATTTTGGATTGAAATCTGTCAACTAAAATATTTCTGGTTGGCGACACATTTAGTAATGGAATTTGTAAAATAGGTATTGTTTAATGTTTTCATATATATATATTCTTAATCCCAAAAAAGATGAGCTTCATTTTCCAAGTGTGGAGATAGTTACAAAAAATTTACTCAGAATATTTATTCTTCCAAGGCTGACTATTCATATTCCACAAATCCAGTTTCCCATGCATTTATGTACCTAGAAATGAAGGAATCACATGTGGGCATATTAATTAAAGTCTTTAATTAATATATTATCCACCTAAACCTATAAATTTAGATTAATTGGTTTCTTTATATATGAGATATGGTCCAAAAATAAAAAATAAAATGATTTGTGGATAGATTAAGAGGCTTGAATTGTGAGCTGATTTTGAGATTTCAAATGATGGATTTAGATTTGGGAATGAAGAATGAAATAAATCTCATGATGTATTTAATCTTAGAAATAAATAATTCAAAAATTTTGATCAGTATATTAAATTTAAAGTATGAAACATAGAAATTATTGAAAATAATTAAAATCTAAAAATATGCCATTTTTTCAATTAAGCTCAAAATATTTCAAAAAAACCATAAAATGTGACAATTTCCATTAAAATGAAATTGTTTCTAGATTAAAAAAATTGAAACTAAAAGTAACGTAACTGAAAATAACTTCTATATAAATTACCCCACACTTAATCATTTCAGTCCTAATAAATCATCTAATACCATGGTAAAAAAAACACACCCCAAAGAATAAATGAAAACACATCTCAATTATCATATCGAGGAAAATATCTTACCTCCCAAATGGATCAAAATTACCTAAAACCTAAAAATTCATAAAAATAAATTCAATTTCATGTCAGTTATCACGTTCATGTCGTACCTAGCATCCTGGAAAAATATTTCTCTCTTCACTAATGGTTTTTATGTGGTGTTTTTGTCATTATCCATAACATGTGTGATATCTACAGGCTTGATATCCTAATAGTATATCCACTTCAAAAAGTTATAAATGTATTAATAATGAGGTATTTTGGATGGGTTTTGCTGAGGTTGACGGTTGGAGGTTTTTAAATGTAAAAACATATGAGGTAGAATGAGGATGGTTAAGCCCTAAAGTGAAGTAAATTCATGAAAACAATTTTTATGACGAATGATGTTCTCCTCAGTGAACTAAAAAATTAATCACAAATAAACACCTCTTTAATTATTTGGGAAGTTCAAAATGGAATTTAAATATCAATGATAAATGTTTCACTCTTTTATCTAATTGTTACCATTGTTTTATCTTTAATTCAGAAATTGAATTTCTCTTCATAAACTTATTTTTATGGAAAGAAGAGGAAACTTTTGATATTAAAATTTTAGTGAACACCAAACCCATATTTTTAATTAAATTTTTGAAATAAATCCATATTTACATCATAAAATTTCTTCCACCAAATAAGAAATAAACATGATAATCCTATCGATTCACCTCAAATAGATTATTTAGGAAAACAAATATTACTCGTCTTCTCCCCCCACACTTGAGTTCATCAATAATCATGCATTTAACTTCTGGATAAAGTTGTAAAAGAATAAATGGATTATAATTTACTACCTAATAAGGAATTTAATGGATACAAAGGTATTAATAAAGGTTATGAGAAAATGTAGGCTAGAATTATATTTCAATGTAAAAAGGGATTTAAAAGTGGTGCCTCAATCATACTTGACAAATTAAATGAAATTTATTAGATTTTAAAAAGATAAAAATAGAAATTTATAGATCATAAAACATGTATCACCACTATCAACAAAAATATAAATGTACTTAATATTTCAAGAAGGTTTATAAACCACTCGGGTTAGGCAACATTTTTAATTTTGAAAGTAATAGTGCAGATGAGTTTCGCAATCAGTCCAACTTCATCAAATTAAATGATTGAAAATCAAGAAACAAAATCCCTTCAGCTATAATTTAAATCCTTAAATATTGATATCAATATATTTTCCAAAAATATTAATATGGTTTTGATTTTAGAAATTATTTGATTCATCTCAAAAATCCTTGAAACACATCAAAAATAAAAATAAAAAACAATAAAATTAAAAAAAAGACACAAAAAATAAATTGAATGCACAAAAAAATAATAATAACTTATTTAAAAACCCCCACACAATTATTCATTTTAATTTAATATTTATAGTTCAAATATGGTAAAATAAGATTTTATATTGAATTTTAATTGTGCAGTAAATAAAATAAAGATAAAGAGAGACACAACCTGATTTATTTTTTAGTGGAAACCATTAGTTAAGATCCTAGATGCTACCACAATAAAAATATAATTTAAAAAGGATAATAATAATAATAACAACGAAAAAAAAGTGAAATTGGAATTAAAAGGGATAATTCATGGTTTATACCCCCCAAGTTAGTGTTATGGTTTTACTACCCATAGTAAGGAAGTTGTAATGGATTATCCAAAATCAGAATGTGGGTGTAAATTATTTGATATGATCCACCATATGTGAATTTTATTAGTTCCATGAGTTGATATTGATAATTTAGAACCCCAAAGATGATATAAAAATTACCAACCCCCAAGAAAGAAGAAATAAAAAATTTGAGTTCTGTAGTGGGAGGGAAAAGAAGATAGGGGTGCTACCTGTGGACTTCTGTGGTGTCCTCCCCCATATGGTATACAAGTTGTTATAGGGGATCCAGTCACACCACCACTATATTGTACAAATATTCTTCTACAACTACAAATTAGGTAGAAAATTCCTTATCATGAATGTTTTAATCCAATTATGTTATATCAAAAATGTCACAAAAAGAGAAGTTTGAAAGATATTAAACTTGAATAAGATTTAAACATGAAAAATCAATAATATAATATTCCATATAAAGTAATTCAACATGAAAATTGAAGGACCATTGTAAAACCAATAAAAACGGGTGAATATTTATCATTATCTTCCAAAGGAAGAGAGAGGAGAAAATGTGATGGTTTTTAAAAATCATGGAATATTGATATATATACATATATATATTAATTTAATTTTAAGAAAATTATGTTATAAAGAAAGCAGGAATACATTTATTCTAAGGATATCATAATAATTGATATCATTGTTCATTAAAATATTCTCGATACTCAATTCAATGTAGTGATCAAGATCTGTCACACTACACCCTATTATTCAAATTGTTTTACCCCAACATCGATATATCTACATGTAAGGAAATACTCTTATTAAATATGGCTTGGAGATCTCTTTATCAACCATCACTACACAATCCATACTCTATTGTATGCATGGATTTGATAGTGAATGGAATGATGAATTATGAATGAGAAGAAGAACTCAATGATAGAGAAAATGAGTAAATCATGCACCATAATCTATTTAACGACCACCATAATTATTATAATTAAATAAATAGTTTAAAATTGAAGTTTATTGAAACTCGATTAATCACCATTCTCTCCCTCAAACCAATGTCGAATTTAGTTCCATGTTCTCATGGCGTTAGAATAGAATATGGTGAGAGAAAAAAAAAGAAAAAAATTGGGTGAATGAAGTATTAAGAAGAAGAAGAATATATATTAAGAGTATAAAAATATAATATAGAATAATGGAATCTATAAACCTATAGAAAATGACCACTAATTTTCAAACCCTTTTATGTGAATAATAAACACTTTTTTCATTAGGAGAGGGGAGATAAATTTTGGATCCCAATCTATCCACTGAAATATTACAAGTGGTATCTCTATGTTATGATTGAATTTGTAAAAGTGGTATTATTGAAATTTGTTCATATGTATATCTTATGTCAATACAATCAAGTTTACCTTCATGGGCCATGTATGGAGAGATTTATAACCATTTTATATTGAATATTCATTCTGCCTAGTTTGACTATTCATATTCCAAAATTATGGTTCCCAAGAATTTAGATCCATTAATAAGAAGAAATCTCACATAGAAACATTAATATATTTTTTTAAATTATTATCTTATAAACATCCCTGAACCCTGAAGAATTCTAGTTGCATTAGTTATTTTAGTTTTATGATATGGTTCCAATATAATAAATTGAAAAATATATGCACAGATTTCAAGGCTTAACTTGTGAGCTTATTTTCGGCTTAAAATGATTGATTTAGCTTTGGTCCATGAAAAAAAATTAATATAATAATTTATGTGATATTATAAATAAATAATTCCACAATTTGAATCAGTATAGAAAACATTATGTCTGAAATAGAGAAATAAAATAAAATAGTTAAAATCCATAATATGCCTTTTTTAATTAATCTCAAAACACATCAAAAACCATAAAATGTGAAAATTTCCATAAAAATAACTCTTTTATAGGATTAAATAAAATATAAATTTAAATTAAAATAATTGAAAATATTTTCAATATAAATTCCCACACACATAGAAATCACACTCTTGGGAAATCATCCAATACCATGGAAAAACAAATTCCCAAAACATAAATGAAAACAAAAATAAATTACCATTTCAAGGAAAATATAACATGTCATAAATTTATAAAAATTCACTAAATACTCAAAAATAATAAAAATAAATTCAATTTAATTTTTATTATCATGTTTCGGTTTTACCTACCTCCTTATAAAAATATTTCTCTCTTCACTCAAGGTTTCTTTTCATGTGGAGTTTTTATGATTCTCAAGAAAACATGTGACCCCCATACGCTTGATATTATCATACTATATCCACTTAACATAGCCATAAATATGTAACTCATGGGGAATTCTTCATGGGTTATTATGAGGCTAAGGATTGGAAGGTTTTAAATGTAAAAACATCCGAGGCAGAATGGAGCGGGTTAATCTCTAAAGTGAAGTAAATTCATCAAAATAGTTTTTCTCAAGAATAAAATTCTACCCAATCATCTCAAAAATGGATCACCTCCAAAAACCTTTTTCTATATTTGGAAAGTTCAAACATGTAATTTTATTATAAATTATAAATTTCTTCCCTATTTTTTCTTAATTTTTATCATTTTCATTCTGAATTTAGATTTGGATTTCTTTTTAGAATTATATTTTTTATAAAAAGAGAGGAAGATTTTGATATTCAAATATCAGCAAACACCGAAACCATATTTTTAATGAAATTTGTTTCACCCATTGATCTTTACATTACAAAATATATTCCACTCAATTATCAATAAATATGAAAAAACATTCAATTCATCTCAAAAAGATTATCCAGGAAAGAAAAATACAAATCATCTTCTCCTTACCCCACACTCGGGTTCAACAATAATCAAGCATTTAACTTATAGAGTCGATTGTAAAGGGATTATTGGATTGTAATGTGGCTACCTAACAAGGTATTTCAGGGCTACTAAGGTACTAATAAAGGAAAGATGAAAAGATATGCCAAAATTAGAGTTCAATGTAAAATGGAATTTTAATGTGGTGCCTCAATCATACATGACAAACTCAATGAACTCTAATAACTTTGAAGAAGAGAAAAAACACTTTTTGGATCAAAAAACATGTCTCAAAACTATCAAAAAAATAAAAATGTAAATAATATGTCAAAAAACGTTCAGAAAAATCTTGGGTAAGGAAATACATTCAATGGGGACAATAATAGTACTCCTATGTTTCACAATCAATGAAAATTCATCAATTGAAAATATCATAGATCAAGAAACAAATTCCATTCATAAATAATTTAAATCTTAAAATATTTAAATCATTAAATGTTCCAAAAAATATGGTTTGAATTTTACCAATTATTTGATTTAGTTGAATAATCCTTAATACAAATAATTTATAAAAAATAAAGTCATGAAAAATTAAAAAAAATATAAAAACAATATGAAAGCCCAAAAATAACTACAAAAAACTTGTTGAAATCCCTCCACCAAACGTATTCCATTTAATAACTTCTTTTTAAATAAAACATGGTAAATAAATATTTTATACATAATTTTAATTGGGCATTAAATAAAATAAGAATGAAAAAACCTGATTTATTTTTTAGCGGGATCCTTTAGTTAAGCTTCTAGATTCTACCACTTTAAAACGAAAATAGAAAGGGAAAAAATAATAATAAAAAAGAAAAAAAATTAATATTGGGATGAAAATAGATAATGCTTGGTTTATCACCCCAAGTGGGTGGAATGTTTTTTACTTCCCCTATCTAGGAAGCTGCAATAGATTATCCCCAATCCGAAGGTGAGTGTGGTATCTTTGAGAGGAATAATGACATTTAAACTGTACTGGTGTCTATGAGTAGATATTAAAAATTGAGAACCCAAAATTAGATAAGAAAACTCCCAACCTCAAGGAACTAATAAAAAGAAAATTTTAGTTCCATAGCGGAAGGGAAAAGAAGATAGGGGTGCTTCATATTGACTTATATGGTGTCCTCATCCATATGGTATACAAGTTGTTATAGAGGAAGAATTCACAACACCACCATATTGTACATATCTTCTTCTACATCCAAATTTTTGTTGAATCTAGAATCTTTATTATCATCAAAGGCCTACTCCATTTATACAATGTTGTATATATCATAAAAATAAAAGTTAGAAAATAGTTTATATTGAATAATATTTAAACATAACGAATCATAAATAAATATTCTATTTCAAGTAACTCATCTTAGAATTTGATCTCTTATGGAGGAACCATTGGAAACTCATTCTAAATAGGTAAGTATTCATAATTTTTATCCAAATAAATAGAGAGGTGTGTAGGTGATTATTTTTCATTATCAGAAATTGGATGATAATGTTTCTGGTTATCTTCAACAAATATATACCAAGATTCTTCTAAAAGTGTTGATCTCCCATGATTTCATCAGATTGCACTTGTTCTTCAGGGAACTCTTTAAGAAACAATTGAGTATGGTATTATGTTGTCAATTCTTTTAGTATCTACCTTTCACTTGCCTCAAGTTATTTAACATAAAAAATAAATGCTTAAATCTCATCCACCACTCATTTTGGTTCAGGTTTCAACTCTAGTTTTTTATCTTATCATGCATGTATGTATTCAGCTATCCAATCTATTTGGCTCTCCAAATTGTTCATTTAATTACTAATCCAGTGAAAATGACATCCAAGATCCTTTTTAAATTCTTCTTTTACCTGAGATTTTTCATTCTATGCAGATTAATTTGAAATTAAACAAATCAGGAACAAATAGATTTATTTAATTTTTATTATAAATTTGTGTTTTTGATGTTTTTAATGAAAAAATGTGTGTGAATGTGTTGTGCCTCCCTAAAAATAGATCCAAATTTATAAAATAGTTTTTTGGATCCCTGGGCAATATTTTATTTACCTAATCATGCAATATAGTGCACACTTAAGGTCTTTGTCAAGGAGGTAATTCACACAACATAGAAACTCTATTGTCACTATTTAAATTATAATAAATATAAAACTGAATAATATAGCGAAATGGTTTTAAAATATTCATTGAATAAAGTTATATATAAATATAAATTTAATGTGAATAAAATTAATTTATAAAGAAAGATGGAATACATTCTTTATTAGGAGATCATAATGATTGATATCATTGTTCATTAAAATATTATCGATACTTAATTCAATGTTGTGATCACGAACTATGACACTACACCATCTCATTATAATTGTTATTACCTAAATACTGAGATATCTTTATGCATGGAGATAATATTCCCAAATTCATCTTAGTGATCTATTTTCTAGCCATCACTACCCAATATATACTCCATCATATGAATGACTTAGATATTGAAGGGAATGATGGATGATGAATGAGAAGTGAAACTCAGTGGAAGAGAAAATTGGTAAATCCCACATCATAATAAATTTAACCACCACATAAATTATCATAATTAGATAAGGATTTTTAAATTTATGTGTAATTAAACTCAATCAACCACAATTCTATGCCCTAAACAATCATTAAGGTTAGTTCTATACTCTGATGGAGTTACAAGAGAATATAGTTGGTGAAACACATAAAAGATAAAATGAGTTAATGGGTTAGGAATAATAAGTCTAATATATATTATAAGTATACAAATATAATTAAAAAAAGTAACCTCTAAATATTTAAAAAATTTCCACTACATTTCCAACACTTTGAATTAAAGAAGAAACACTTTTTAATTGTAATGTGGGAGATAAATTTTGTTTCAAAATCCTGAGAATAAAATATTATGTGTGTTATCTCATTTTTATGACAAAATTTGGAAATGTTTTATTATTAAAAGATGTTAATTTATCTATATTAGGAGTACCCACAAAATATTATCTTAATTTGAAATGTGTGGAGAGTGTTTGAACCATTTTACTTCAGATATTTCTTCTTCTCATATTGACTTGTTGTATTCCAAAAATCTGGTTTCCGATGAATTTATGTACTTGAATATGAATGAATAATGCATGAATACATTAATTAAAGTTTTCAATAATATTTTATCCATGTACATGTATAATTTTAGGTAAATTGGTTCATTTAGTTATGATATATAAGCCCAACATAAGAAATTGACAGATATGTTCCCATATTTGAAGGCTTGATATGTAAGATGATTTTGGGACTTAAAATTATAGATTTAGATTTGGGTCATGAAAAATGAAATAAATATCATGATTTATGTAATAATGGAAAGAATTAATTTCACAATTTGGATTATTATATAAAATATTACATTCAAAAAACAGAAATAAATTAAAATAGTTAAAATCCAAAATATGCCATTTTTTCAATTAAGCTCAAAATACTTTAAAAACCATAAAATGGGACAATTTAACTTAAAATAAAACTTTTTTTGGTATTAAAAAAATTAAAATTAAAAGGAAAATATAAAAAATATTTTCTCTACCATTCCTATTCAGAAATATATTTTAGTAGAGGGGACCATTTAAAACCTCAAATAAATATTGAGAGCTTACGCTATGAATTTTAAAGGAGGTTGGGATAAATGGCTTCTTTTCATAAAATTTTCATTGAACAATATATTTAAATAAATAATTCATATGGATCCTCATTAATCCCTCTATGGAAGGATTTATTGGATCCCAACTAGTGGCGATAATATTGGGTAATGAAATCTATTGTGATTAGATCTCACATAGGAAATGTTAGAAAAAGTTAAAGTCATTCATTAGTATATCAGAGTAGATCATAATAGAAATAAGATTTATATAGATAAACCTTGTCATGATTTGGAGTTCAAATTTATTTATAAGGTTATCCTATAAATATCTACTTAGATAATATTTATGAAATTTTAAATAATGGGAAGATAACCTCTAAATATATTGGTCCGTATAAGATTATTGATCATTTCATAATGATAGATTATCATTTTTAGTTTTGAAAAAACCTATTCCAAGTTCATGATGTGTTCCATGTATCACTTTTTAGGAAGTACATGTAAGGTTCCATACCCAAGTTTCATTTCCTTTGCGAGTTTAGGGTGTTTAAGGAACCTAATAGAGGATCCAAATATTTCATAGGGTGCATAGAGGGGGGGGGGGGGTTCCACTTACATTTTAAGAAATGTTGTGAGGTATAGACATGGATTGGTCCGTATGTAAATATTTTACAGTATGGTATCCATGTTGAAAAGTATGGGGGATTAAGGGGGATATTTTTAGTTAAATATATTTTTTGGTGGGGGGGGTAGCAACTACATGGTGGTTGGATATGGTGTATACCCTTCTTCCATGCTGAGAACTACAACATAGAGCAAGGGAGATATGACATAGGGGTTTTGGGATGGCTTGTAAAACAAGGGGTGCCTACACTATGAGCTATATTATGTTACATAGTCCCTCCTCCTAGGAAAATATGATTTGATTGGGTCTACATCATTTTCCTTAGACACAAACTTTGACTAAGGGGACTATGAAATGGTCCCTTAGGTTGTGAAGTAGTACACAATGTTTTAGGAGGTTCTACTACATTGTCTTAGGGGCTACAACATGGTCTCATAAAAATAGATTTTCTTATAAATACCCATGAGGCCACCAAACTCACTTTTCTTTAATCTCTTTCACTAAATTACTAGACTTCATATAGTTATTTTCAAGGGACCTAGAATCCCTTTTTGACAGTGATTAATCCCCATATTCTAGAGATCAATCCTTTGAGATCTTAGGTAGGTTATTCCTCTTTTATTTTTATTTATACCCTGTTTGATCTTGATTTTCTCCCATTATTCTTACTATTCATTGTAATTTTATCTCTATCATTCTAATAGAGTTTCATTTTTCTTTTTCCAATGTGTTCATAGTGTGAAGCCCTTGAGAGATCATAGCATACTTATGTGAGAGGTATCATAGATCCACATTATCATTCCATTTCTATTTCAATAATGTCAATAGATTTTGGTAAGATATTTTTTTCTTGTCCTCTTTTTATAAGAAATCGAAAATTTATTAGGTTTTAGTTTCTTTGGTCGGTGGTGTAATTTACACTAATAAATGATAAATCATATAATGAAAATTATTATTTTATAGTTAGCGATCATTTTTGTTTCCATCATGATAACTATTTTACTTATGATTTATTTGATAGTGTGTTATTAATGTTATTATATTCATAATGATTTTTATTATTTGATTATCATGTTCTTCATGACTAAATTGGTAAAAAATGTAAGGGTGGTAATTTTTTTAGATAAATTATTAAAGGGGAATACGTAATGAAATAATTGTTCTTATAATTTTATGTAAATAAAATTGTTTTTTAGTGAATGTAAATTTTAATGATGTTATTCCTTGTATTAGATGAATTTTCTAAATAAAACGAAGCTAAAAATGACTTTATGAGAATAATAATAAAATTAATGTTAAACGAGAATGGTACTTCTCTCAGATTTTTTAAAATAGAATTAATGCTAAGAGAATGATTAAATAATTGTAGTAGCTTTCTATAGCTGATGAATTAGCTTAACTATAAGTGTGACATGCGATAAATGAATTAATAAATTCAATATAAAGTAAAATTTAGTATTTTTATAAGGATGCATGTTTAGTAATGGTAGTACTAAATGTTTATAAAATCTTGATACCTTAAGTTGGGGGTTGTGACAGATTGTTTTCATGTGAAGGATGAATTCCTTTTTAGGGCCAAGTTTCTCTTTTGACTATGTTTATTTCTTGATTCCTTCTATTTGATCTGAATATGATCATTTCTATGTGATCTTATGTGAGACTGGGATCACTAATGAGATATAGGAAGGGAAGCCAAAGGTTGTGGCAGTGGTTGAGACCTATGATGGCGAGATTCGTGGTGATATTCATGAGGGCGTCGAGGATGACCTGATAGATGAAAAAATAGGTTGAAGCTAGGATTACCCATTGATGTGGTTGAAGGTTGGATACATTATAATTGATTTTTTTTGAACGGATAGATGGTCAAGTTTTTTATTTTTCTATATTCTTCTCTCCACTACTTGAGGTAGCTGTATGTGCTTGGTTATCCATATATTGGATGGTAGATTTGGATTTTTTACTAGAGTAACCATAATAATGGATTGTTAATTTTTTTTAAAAAATGTTTTAACCCATTGATTTATTTATGGATTGAATAGTTAAAAGATGTTAAATACTGAGAAACTATGGACTCAGTTGGATTATGTATAGAGGTAATTCACTTCACTTGAGGATACTAATGTGTGGTTTAAATCAATGTTAAATGATGGTTAATAGAATATAATTTGGAATAATGTTTTTAATTATTGGATAATGAATAAGATAAAAAAAATTGAATTAAAAAAAGAATTAATTTAATGTAATTTGTCTTAAATTCTTGCGTGATTATAGGATATCTATTCCCCAACAGTGGCTGCAGGGATTCCTTGTGACGATAGCTATAGTTGATCCAAGGTCTAGGTTATTCCAATAGTGTAATTATGTGGTATATTATATACTATGAATTTTTTTTGACTTTATACGCTCCCCCACCCATGTTGGTAGGGTGACTGACACCCAATAGATTATGAACGTTTTTCCCCCAATACCCCGATGGCAAGGATAGATAGCTGACTACCCACTTTGGCCCCTCTATCTTCTCTTGATAGTTTTATATGATGGTATGAATGGTTTTTAGTTTCCCATATATTTCTGTAGAGGTATGTAGTGGATTTTGGTTATTTCACACATATGTATCTCCAAAAATAGTGTCATGAGGGTCATTATAGGTATTATGTGTATGGGCTGTGATGGCTTGAGGTATACACTCGATGTATGGGATGCGATGGGTTGAGGTATAAAACTGATTTTATGATACACAACCTATGATATATGGAGGCTACCAGAAATTACATGGTTACTGTATGGTGAAATGGAATGGGATGATGTGATAAAAGATATGAATGTTGTGATATAAAACCTAGGTGTTCACGAGATGGATTCTTTTAGAGAGGGATTGCTTTATATATACAATTTTGGGATTTACAGGAAAACTATGGGAAATTGGTAATGGGGTACCCTTGATTGATGTTATATTATAAGTTCTATGTTATTTTATACTTGGAGAGGGATATCCATGGTTAGGATGGGAACTAAGTATACCTATTTAGGTGGTGAATTAGTTTCACTGTTTTTCACTAGGATTTTGTATGAATTACTTATCTTTTTATGATTTTCACTATGGATTATCCTACCTAGTGCACCTATTACTCTCAACCTATATATATAATAATAATAATAATAATTTTCAAGTCATGAGGACTAGGTTGAAGATCAGGATGGATATTACTAGATTGTGGTTTTGTAGAAGGTTTTTGAGATTTATGGTTACTGTCAGGTTTACCTTTTTAGTACTTCTAGTTTCCCTTCATGTTTTTGGTCTTGTGTGAAATTATATGTATGAAATTAGGATATATTTTATGTTTATAAGAAATATTTGAATGATGCGTGAGTCTTATCTCTCTCTTCTGTATGTTCTTTTAGAGGGTAATTCCTCCCATTTGTTTATATGATATACCATCTGTGCTATTGGCCAACCTGGGGCCTACTAGAGGTTGAACTCTTATAGCCATCATCTCCCTTATCTCATTAAAGGCCCGATAGGGGCACATTTTGGGGGAGGGTGTTTTAATAGAGTGGTATCATAGAATTAATTTAATAGATATGATGTAGTTTAAATTTAGTCATAGGTGATGAATACATGGGTTAGTAGGGTAAAAATGTCCAATAAGTTTAATTATATATGTTAACATGGGATTCATACCAAGCCATGGGTATTGAGGCCCCACTATGATTTGATGGAAATATTTTATTACCAAGTCTACTAAATGAAGTGATGCCGGTTGTAGAGTAGAGTCCATAGAAAGGATCATGCATAATTCTTCTCTATGACGATATTTAAAATAGGTAGACTTTGGGATTAATTTAAATCTTTAATAAATAAATAAATAATTTTAAATATTTCATATTAAAGGATTAGAAGTCTAACCATTTTTTCTAGAAAAGGTATGGATGTAGGTTGATGTCCTCATCGGGTTTTTATTGAATATTTTTATAAGGATGTGCTAGAAGATCACCATAGAGTAGAGGTCAATAATGATGAC
Source organism: Viscum album (assembly GCA_963277665.1). Taxonomy (NCBI): domain Eukaryota; kingdom Viridiplantae; phylum Streptophyta; class Magnoliopsida; order Santalales; family Viscaceae; genus Viscum; species Viscum album. The sequence continues at coordinate 1,825,766,892 of OY728119.1, read as the reverse complement.
ACTTGGAGAAGGTCACTTTAAGAGTTTCAAGGTCAGATCCCATATAAGTATAAGGGAACTATTCTAGACCCAGTGATAAAATACTAGAATGAGGAGTTTGATATAGTCTTCAGTTTGATCCTTGACCTAAAGATTAATTTGTTTTTTTTTGGTTGTGATGATACTACGTATAGTAGTGAGGAAGGGGTGAATCTTATTCCTTAGGGATTGCAAGGATTCATATGTCTCACAGGAGATGTTCAAGTACCAGATCTGAGAAGTGTTTTTTCTAATACCATGAAGGTATCTAGTCTCTATGTGCTTATTCCCATTTTATATGGGAATTCAATCATGTTGTAATTAGGTATCCATTTTTGGACCCTTAATAATTATTCATTAGACCTATTTCAAGATGAGTAGGCCATGGTGAAGAATTTCAAGGAGTATTTTCTACCATATATCTGACACCAGGTCACCCCATTAATGCTGAAGATGTATCTCAAAGTTCTAGTGAGTTTGGAGGTAGTTGAGAGGATACTAGATAAAACTAGATCATTATAAGGGGGGTATTAATCATGATTACTCATTAAAAAGATCCATGGTCCATGGTTCCTAGTTTTTTTGTACATAAGAGTTTTTATTCATCCGGGGGTAGGTCCCAACCATCATCATCCTGTTTCTATGGGGTTGGAGGAAATTATTACTATTTTATGGGATCAAATTCATTTTTCTCATGTGGAGGTCGAGTTAATTAGTGTCTAGAGTACATAACCTTTAGGAGAAGTCAGTATGTAGCATGTGTTTCACTTTTGGTTTCTTCATTGTGACAGTTTCATCTAAGGAAGTAGAAACAAGATACTCCATCTTGAGATTAGTAGAGAGGAGATGGTTTGAGATACTCTTCATATTTAGAGTGCAGAGTGAATTAATGGAGGTGTCCATAATTAGTGTTAAAGAGTCCATGTAATATGCTTGACCAGCTGAATCCTATGGTGTTGCGAGTATTGGGTGAGAAATACGTTATCTGAGGTACCATTGTTTTTATAATTATGTTCATTAATTGTCATATTATGGAGATCACCACTCCTTCATATCACCCACCAAGTTCATTATTTAGGATTTTAGGTAGAGAGGCTTCCAATTAATTTTTTGTTGACTACACTAGTTTGAGGATTGATATTACCTGTATGAAGTATCTAGAGAATATGAGCTAGTGATGGGGAAGCATATTTCCTTGAGAGATTTCATATGTTTACAAATATAGCCAGATGATATAATCTTTGGAATGGACTAGCCATATTTGGTGAAGCCTATTATAAATTTATTCTATAGACATGTTATGTTCTATGATGATGATGGAGATCTAGTAGTTTTTTTGGGGATATTGACCCTAAGACAGGATAGAGGCATGATTCATCATTGTATTTTATATTTGATGAGGTAATGATGATTTAGTCAAGGTTTTAACCATCAATGTTGCTCAGGGTCATGGAAGAGTACAATGATGATTTTAATGATGTGTTTGTAGCATTACCCCCTCAACATAGATTGATTTTGGGATCAAGCTACAACTAGGTGTTTAACCTATCCTGATGTCTCCATATAAGATGGTTATTTTTGAGTTGTGAGATCTATGAGTACAACTTGATGATCTGTCTCAGTGGGGATGTCTGTAGTTGAGTGTGTCACCTTGGGGTGAACAATCTTGTTTGTGAAGAAGGTTGATGGTAGTTTTCTATTTGTATTAATTGTCATCACTTTAATTAGGTGATAGTAAAGAACCAATATCCCCTTCCATGGATTGAAAATTTATTCGATCAGTTGAAAGAATAAAGTTGGTTCTCAAAGATTGATCTATGGTCCGGGTATCATCAGATATGGGTTAAGGATGGGAATATCCTAAAGACTCTATCTAATTTCATTATAGGCATTATAATTTCATTGTGATACCTTTTGGTGTGATGAACAGTCCATATTTTATGGGTTTGAAGAACATAGTGTTGATGGAGTTTTTAAAAAACTTCATAGTGGTTTTCATTGACGACATCCTTGTATACTATACATATGAGGAAGATAATAAAATGGATCTACATTCCATTTTGGGAGTTCTTTGTCATATTAAAATATTCAAGAAGTTTTCTAGGTTTGGTTTTAAGGAAAATGAATTTTCTTTATTAGGGAATTTCTCATCCAAACATGGAGTAGATTTGTGCCCTTATAAGATAATTACAATTGTTTTTTGGGTTTCCCACAATATTTCTTCAGATGTGTGAAGTTTCCTTGGTATTATAGGCTATTATAGAAATTTTGTAGTTGATTATTCTTAGTTTGAGACTCCAATAACATCTTGACTATAAATTTTCATGTATTCATGTGATATTACTAGTGCCATGATGCTTTTGAGTACATAAAGGAGATGTTGGTCAATATTCTAGTAGATTGTTTTCTATTAATGGGAGTTTAGTTTGAGGATTTCTATGATGATTCACATATTGGGTTGTGATATATTTTTACGTAGTATATATTGGTTATTTCTAATGGGTCTTGGTAATTATGTCCCCTTGGTATAACTTTTCCCTCATGAACATGAGTTTGAAAAGTTTGTGTTTTCCTTTAAATTTTGGTGAAATTAACTCATCGGTGAGAATTTTGTGATTTTAAAAATAAAATATCCTGATGTATGTATTATCCTATAATTAATTGAAATTATGATAGTTATAGTTGTTGAGTCATTAAGGTTTTCCTTATGACTTTTTCCATTCCTTCATTCATGGGGGAGATTGATAAGTCATCAAGGTTTCCTTATGACTTTACCATTCCTCTTGTTTTAAAAATCACAAACACCTTTTCTTAAGGAAAATTTCATTTTACCCTTGTTTTTCTTCCATAATGAAAATTTCCTTCCCAAAGGAAATTTACCCCTACCTTGTTTTCATTATTCACATCAATATTTTTCTTAAGTGTAAAAATCATATTCATATCTAAAACATCAGAATCATATAATACTTAGACATGAAGCATTCTATTTGAGGATCCAAATTCTGGATACGAGCTCTATTGATGTTCCACTCCGAATTATAGATACGAAATCTTATGAAGTTCCACTCTGAATTCTGGATACGAACTCTCATAAAGTTCCACTCCTAATTCTGGATATGAACTCTAATGAAGTTCCACTCCGAATTCTGGATACGATCTTTCATGAAGTTCCACTCCGAATTCTGGATACGAACTATCATAAAGTTCCACTCCGAATTCTGGATACGAACTCTCATAAAGTTCCACTCCGAATTCTGATTACGAACCTCTATGAGTTCGATTACGCACTTCTATGAGTTCAACTTCGAACTTCTATGAGTTAGACTCCAAACTTCTATGAGATTGACTCTGAACTTATATGACTTTAACTCCAAACTTCTATGAGTTCGACTCCGAACTTCTATGAGTTCGACTTTGAACTTATATGAGTTTGAATCCGAACAATTTAAGTTCAAGTTATGAATTCTTGAGAATCCAGACTCCGAATTTACTTAAAATTCAGACTTCGGAATTCTATAGAATTCAGGTTTCAAATTCTTACAAAATAGAATCCAAATATCTCATTATTATGGACTCTGAAATCTATTTTTAGTTAGACTACAGACTATCATACATTGATTATATTTCTAAATTTTATTTACATTCATTCCAAAATTCAGTTTTACTTATGCTTACACTTGTTCTAATATAAAATGATGTCGTGCTTTCAGTTATCAACTAATAGTTGTTTGAGTAACACGTGTACAGGTCCCTCCGAAATTCAAGGAGAAATATAACCATTGGAGGAGGGAGCTGACCATTGGAGCTTCACCTATAAATAAGAGATTATTTGAAAAGAAGCTACAATTTTTACAACTGTGCTTACATGCTGTTGAAGTGATTTCTAGAGAGAGAGAGGATCTTGTCAACTCTCAAGCTTCGTGCATAAAGCTTGAACAACCTTTTAAAACTTTTCCTTGGGAATATTTTCTTTGTGGGAATCCAATTGTTTCTGTATACAATCGATGGCTTCTAGGGATAGGAAGACAGAGGTTCAAATACCTTGAAATTGAGGGCTTCCTTGCAGAGGAAGACAGAGGTGTCGACTACCTGATAGATGAGGACTTGCGAGGATAGCAAGACAAACTCTGATCTTCATATCGAGGGCTTACCCTAGTTTGGGGAAGACGGACTTTCTTGAAATTATAATTCAAGGGACCTTTATCCAAGGTTGTTGGATACCCTTCTCTTTGGGTTAAAAAACTTATTACTTGTTACATGTTTTTTCGGCTGCATTTTGTATTGTTGAGGAAAGTAAAATTTCGTATACTTCCTCATCTTTGTACTCTGATATAGTTAGATTCCATATGCTTTAGGGTAGAATCTTAATCAATGTATCTTTTGTTAAGTTTCATTTTCAGAATTACTTTTCTGGAATCTAGCAAGTCTTTAGAAATCATAGAGGTCTTTTGAATTTTCTTGTTTAACCTTGTTAAACATAACCATCCTAAATATTTCCAAAGGGAATTTTTAAAAGGTAAAATTCACCCCCCTATTGTATCTGAAAATATCATCATTATTTTGATCCTACATTTGGTATTATAGATTATATCATACTCAGTCACATTCCATCCTAATAATAGTGGATGGAATTATTTAAATATTACAATTTTGAAATTTCATATACACTGGGCAAGGGAAATTATATAGTTGATGCATTGAGTAGGAATTCACACAATAATATCGTGCTTGAATCTCAAGATTCTTGTAGGGTGATAGAAGTTCTCTTAGTGAGGTATCTTGACATGAGAGTGGGTAGAGGAAAAATATTTCTTTTATAGATAACAGTTTACTAATATTTTGTGCCATAGGTGGAGGATTCCCAGTTGGGGGATTCTGAGGTGGAGATAGGGAGAGACCAAGTTGTTTTTTATGATTCCCCAAATGGTTGGGTTAAATATGAGAAAAACTGGGTGTTATTATAGGGTATAATTTTCATCACATTGGTGATGTGAGTGAAGGTTCTATATGAGTTCTATATCTCTCCCATAGCGAAAAATATTAGCATGAAAAAGATTCATCATTCTCTAAGTGGTTAGTCTTCATGGCCTAAGTTGAAGCATTCAGTTTTAGAGTTTGTGTCTCAATGCTTGGTATAATAGAATGTGATGGTCAGGCACTATGTTTCTAGTTTTTCCCTCCATCCATTAGATGTTTCTCAGTGGAAGAGGGAGGAAATCTTGGCAGACTTTGTTACTAGTTTACCTCATGATATTGGAGTCTTTGATTATATGTGAGAGATAATCGATCATTTGATGAAGTCATCTGACTTTATAGTGATCATAGAGTTAAGATCAGTAGATGTATTTTCTAGGTAGTAACTGGTCGAGGTGTTGAGACTACATAATGTTTCTAGGATGATCATATCTGATCGCAATACCCATTTTCCACCAGAGTTTGGAGATGTCTCCATCATGGTTTTAGATCGCAATTATGCCTTTTCACATATTTTTATCCATTGATGGGAGGTCAGATAGAATACACTATCTAGACTTTTGAGAACAAGTTACATTAACATTTCCTAGATTTTGGAGGATTGTTTATGGGGAACCTACCTTTGGTGTAGTTTTTTTTGCAAAAATAGTTTTCACTCAACCACTAGTATGACCCCATTTAAATATTTTAATGGGAAACCTTTCCATTTTCCATTATACTGGACTGGGGTCAGTGTGTCTGCAATTTTATGGTCAAAAATAGTTTAGAACATGTCAAAGATGATTTACGTAATTCATGAAAGGATTAAAGCAACAAAGGATCGTCATAATTACATTTAAGATCATAGGAGGATACCTCTAGAGTATAGCATTGGATATAATTTATTCTTAAAGGTGATTACTCATCATGGGAAGTGATGGTTTGGCTGTCAGAGTAATATTTCTCCCTGGTTTCTCAGTCCTTTAAATGTGTTGGAAAATGTTGGATCTATATAATATCAGATAAAACATACACCATAGATAAAATATATACATAATTTTTCCATGTTTCATATCTCTTCTATTACCTTCATTATAACTCTCACATCACTTATTGGTGTGATATCGAGGCTGATGATGTTGTGACCTTTGAGGCGAAGCCTATGGAGATCCAAAAATACTAGGAGAATGTGTTTCATGGGAGTACTATTCCCATGTTTCATGTATTATGTCGGCATGGTGGTATGAAAGAGAGTATCTAGGAATTTCAATCACTGATACACACTCAGTATCCAATGTTATTTGTGTTTAGATCTTATCCTATAATGTTTATAATTTTGTGGTTTTGAACTTTTTCTATTTTATGAGCTATTTGATCTTGTTTCCTTATTGTGACCTTTCTATCATTTGACAGTTATCTACCCCATATGAGTTTTTAAGATATGGTTGTCACTATTTCATGATTTAGTACTTTTTTTCCTCTATTTTTTGTAGTTTAGAATCAATGTTATCAGGATTCTTGAGAGGTATCTTATGGGGTGGTTGTTCAGACAACCCTTTTAACTTTTCTCTATGGTCATGGTTTTAAATTATCGAGGATGATAATTGTTTTCTAGGTTTATGATGAAAGTTTGTGGAGCCCAGTATCATTTCCTTTGTGAGTTTTTGGTGTTAGCGGCACATGGAGGAGGTTACAAGGGGTTTTAAGGGGAAATATGGAGGGGGAATCTCTATTTTATATAGGGCTGCAGCACAGAGACATGAGTTAGACATTTAGACTTGATTTTATGGAGTGGTCTCCAAGCTACAACATAGGATGACTTAAGGATTATTTTTTGATAAAATTTACATTTTTTGAGGTAGATAATACATGGTGGTTAGCTATAGTGTAGTTCCTTCCCCAGTGCTGAGTGTTGTAGCATAGAGTGAGGAGGATGTGGCATTGGGGTTTTAGGAAATTATTCCAAAGTTGGTGTGGTTGTGCTGTGAGCTATAGGATGCATAATAGTACCTACCCCAGATAAAATATGATATATTTGGAAATATGGTTTCCCTCAAATATATGTTTTAATGATGGGAGATATAACATGGTCCCTTGGGCTTCACCTCAGTACTCCCTGTGTTAGTTGAATCAATGGAATGGTCCTAAGGACCACGCTGTGGGCTCATAATTTGTTTCTTATATATACCCATGATTCCCCCAAACATACTTTTACCCATATCTTCCACTTGAACCCTAGTAACCCAAAAGTGATTTTTAATTACATTAATTCATCTTTAGACCATTATTAATCCTTAGCTTCAAGATATCAATCAATGGAAATTAATTTTAGGTTATACCTATTTTCTTTCAATTTCTCTTGTATTCAATTTTATTTTCCTACCATTATTCAATCAATACTTTTCAATTTGTTCACGATCAATACAATGGTTTTCTATTTTTTATTTAAATTAGTGATTGTTGCGTGAAATACATGGGATATCATGATTTCTTGATGCAGTAGGTGATTAGAGATCTACATTGGAATTCCATTTCAAATTCAATAACATAAAATGTTTTTGGAGGGGGAATAATTTCTTCTAATTAATTCATGTTCAATTTTAAACTGATCATGATTTAGTTTCTTCATTTGGTAAGGTAATTAAAACTAATAATGTATATACTAGATAGTGAAAATATTTGGATTATGGTTATAAATTTTTTGTCCATTTTGATAGTTTTTTCCCTCATGATTTACTTGATAGTGTGATATCTATGTTTTAATATTTAGATTTTTTACCTGGATTATAATTTTGTTCATAATGAAGTTGGTTAAAAATGTATATATGATAATAGGTTATTTGGGTAAATAATTAAAGAGTCATGTGTAATGAAACAATTTTTCTTGTAATATTATATAAATAAAATTTATTATTAGAGAATGTATAATTTAATGTTTTTATTAAATGATTTAATAGAATTGAGTACTAAACATGAACCTAGAAAGTTTATTTATGAAAATAATAATAAAAATAATGTTAATTGAGAATGGTTCTTTTATAAATTTTTTGAAACCAGAATTAATGATAAGATCATGTTTAAATAATTATAATAGATTATTATATATAATGTAATTAGTTACTTATAGGTGTATCATGTTATAAATGAATCAATAAAATTAATGGATAATAAAAACAAATTATTTGATAAAGATCAATGATTGGGGATTAGAGTGACTATTTTTTATAAAGGATAGATACCTTCTATTGGGGGGAATGAGAGCATGTTTACATGTAAAGAATGAGTGCCTTATTTTTAAGGCCAAGTTTTCCATTTGAAAATTTGTTTCTTGCTTACTTTGGTGTGCTCTGAATATGAGGTTTTTTATATGATGTGATGTGAGTTGGGATGGATGATGATATATGGGTAGGGAGGCCCATGGTTTTGGATGTGGCTAGAAACCATGATGGCGAGATGAAAGATGATATGCATGAGGGTGTTTGGGATGGTAACAGAGATAATGTAACATGTTGAAGATGGGATTACCCATTGATGTGCTGAAATATGGTACAATTTCTTATTGAATTTGTTTGAAAGGGATGGATATCTAATTTTATTATTTATCTACTTTCATTTCCCCACAATTATAGGTAGATGGATGTAGTTTTTTATGCATCTATTTGATTATAACTGAGTATATTTTCCTAAAGTAGATGAAATTATGAAATGATAATGATGTGTAATAAATTTTTTGGCACATGGAGATGGTAATATGTTAAATAAAGAAATAGTTTTATATTGTATGAAACTATGGGATCTATTGGATTATTCTTAGAGAAAATGAAATTCACTCGAGGATAATAATGTGTGGTTTAAATAAATGTTAATTGCTGGCTAATGTAATGTAATTTGTAATAATTTTGTTATTTAATGGATAAAGAATTAATTAACATAATGTGAATTTTAAAAAGGAAAGAAGTAATTTAATTAAAAACATATTAAATTCTTGAGAGCTTATAAGATATCTAGTCCCTTATAGTGACTTCTAGTATCTGAGTGATTATAGATTAAGTTGATCCCAAGACCAGGTTATAACCATAGTGTGATTACGAGATATATTATATCCTATATTTTTTGGTATTTCAAAAACTACCCACCCATGCTAGTAGGTAGTCCGACACCCAGTGGACTCAGGGAGGGTGTTTTACCTAGCATCCTTTCAGTGAGTATGGATTGATGACTACCACCTCTAGCACCGTTCTCATATCTTAGTAGTATTATGTGTTGGTCTGCATGGTGGTCAGTTTCCCATATATGTGTGTAGAGGTTTTTAGTGTCTTCTAGTTATTTCACACACATGTATCTCCATATATAGTATCTTAAGGTCTATTATAGGTATGAAGTGTATGTGCTGTGATGGATTTAGGTACATACTTAGTTTATGAGCCAAAATATATTGAGGTATAATACCCATTGTATGATACTTGACATTCATTCTATAATTGATCCTAAAAAATAATTTTTTACTATATATATATATATGTTTCATGGGTTGATTAGATGAATTTATGTACAAGATACATCTTGTGATATGTAGCCCATGTCTTTATGTGTTGGATTCTCATGAAGAGAGATAGATCATGATGTATGATGTTGGGGTAGAGTGTAAATCTTGTGGGGATGTGGTAGTGGGGTAACCTTGTTTCATGTTATATTATAAGATCTATTGTATGTGATACATGGTGAAATATAACCATAGTGAGTCTAGGAACTTAGTAAACCTATATTAGTGGTGAGTTAGTTTCACTTGTTACTAACTGGAAGTTAGTATGATTTCTTTATATTTGTCAGGAGAGTTCCTAGGGTGGATCTTACTAAGGATTACAATTATGATCATCCTATATATATAAAAACAAATTTTTAGGTTAGGAGGATCAAGTTAGAGACCCTAATGCATATTCCTACCTCCATGTTTTACAGGAGATATTTTCGGTATGTTGTCGCAACCAAGTTAATCTTTTGGTACTTGTAGTTTCTTTTCAAATTGTTTTAGTCTTATATGAAATTACATGTATAAACATGGGATATATTTTGTGTTTATGGTTAGTATTTGATTAGTGTATATGTCTTATATCACTCTTCCATATCTTATTTTAGATGGTAATACCTCTCATTTGTATGTATGACATTCCATTAGTTCTAGTCACTAAACTAGAGCCCATTGAAGGCATGACTTAGACGATCACCATCCCCCTTCTATCATTTACATCCAAGGAATGAATTGTTGGGGGGGGGGGGTTGTGATAGTATATACCCAATCCTTCACATATACTGAACTTATTTTTTTTACTACCAAATCATGATCTTTTTTATGAGAATAAAAGATATAAATCATGGATTGTAGAGATAAAGTGCTATGAAATAGGACTAATAAACTAGTTATGGTTCTATAGAGCAATAAAATATTAACATAAATAATTTTGAAACCAGAATGTGTATTGAGGTAGATGTATCCTCAACTGTTTTTATCAAATTTATAGAATTTCATGGGAGAAACTCTTTTAAGGGGGTAAAATGTAACACCCCAAGATTTTAGAATATATTTTTTATTTAATGAATTTAATGTGTTCGGAAGAATTTAAGGAACTAAAACATGACATTTTCTAAATAATTCTTATAAATTATAAAATATATAGCATTATAAGCTATTTAAATGAAATATAATTTTCAATTTTTTTATTTCACTTAATAAATACTATTGATCCTAAAGAAAAGTTTTTTAATATTTTTTATGTGAATTTATTTCTTTCAAAAATGATTAATTGAATAATTTAATCAATGTTAAACATATGAAAAATATTTCTCATACATGTAGAAAATTAATTCATGGTTTATCAATTTCTTATATAGTAAAATAAAAACATTTTACGGAAAAAAATAGTCGTTCAAAAAAACCTCTTTTATGCACGCAATGTGTTTTTTATCTTAAAAAATTAAATTAATATCTATAAATTAATTATTTTAATGAATATAAAGATAATATATTCAACAAATTAATTTAAAATTAATTTAATGGTTTTTTACTTGTCATGGTGTTGGAATAAATTCAACTCTATGCATAAAAATTTTCTTTTTTCAAAAAAACAATTATTTTTATGTTTTTCACACTTATTTTTAAAATAAACTTCTCACATTCATAGAAATTGAATATGGTAAAATAATTTTCATTTTTAGTACCAATATTTTCATCTTTTTTATTTAGTTTAATTTCATTTTCCATCATAATGAGTAGTAATTTAGGTAAAAAAATTTATTATGGTAAGGTTTAGAAGGATTAAAATGGGTTAAAATTAGAGATAAAGAAAAAAATATCTGTAAAACGTGGTTAAATTGGATTATATGAAGGTATTTTACCCAATAATATCGTATCTTTGAATTTAGGTTACCTTTATGCTACTTTTATTTGAATATGACTTCATTATATTTTAAGGTTTTTAGTATTTACAAGTTTCCCACCCACCTCACTTATAAAAGGGAACATTCCCTCCTCACTATTCCACACCGTTTCAGACATATATATCCACCATAAACTACCAAAATGTCTTGATAACTTATATCACCATGTCCTTGACTTATTTTAATACTATAAGTCCTACCTTTTAAGGTTTAATGTGTAATCCAAACAAGGACTTCCAAAGAATAGGTAATTGTCATTACCAATATATTTTGAGTTTCTTTATTCTTCAACCACATATAAATCTATTATAACCATTATAACATGATTAAATAAATATAATTACATTACTTAAATGATTTTATGTTAATTTTACATCCATTTGCATCCAAATTTATTTCTTATGAAAAATAATAACATTGTTTGTGCGTACCTATGGACTGTCACCTCTATAATGTGAAGAGATTAATTTTTCACGTCTTACTTATAATGGTGGTAATATGGATGGATTTAAATAATATATATGATATTAATAATATGAAAAATATTTTTTAAAGGTGAATAAATACTAAATTCCTTTATTTTTTTCAATTCCTTAAAAAGTGAAATCATCTTTCGTGTGTATGTGTGGACCATCACCTCCACAACATGTTGTAATTCACTTTTAATCACCAACTTTTATGAATGGTTATAAAAGTTAATATAATGAGAAATTATAATACTTATAACATGATTAAGATTAAGTATATTTACAAACCTAACCAAGGTATGTGGACTTGAACCACATAACAAAAACTTGCATGCAAAATAGAATAGTTAACACCCAAATGTTGATTTTAATGAGGAAACATTAAAAAAATGGGTAATGTGAAATTATAATTGAATGTTTTACTGAATGATAAGTTTTAATAAATTACTTTCACTATTTTATAGTAAATATGAGTTAATTATATAGGAACTTGATAGCGTGTACAAATAAAATTAGTTCTTAAGGTAATGATTTATCTTGCAATATCATTTTTAATCATGATTATTTATGCTTAATTATAAAATTATAAAATTATATTATATTTATTTATTTAACCCCATATATTTTATTCAATTTGGATATTTCTTTATTTTTTATGTTTTCCTTTCATTCTACTCTCTTTGGTACTTAAAATGATCGATAAAATAATTCTAAAAAAATTTGATCTTATTTCTTATTTGGTCGAAAAACATTTTTTGCATGTCCATGTTCTATAAAATGTTTTCAATAATATTATATTTTATGATCCATGATTTTTTAAAGTTTGTTAAAACCAAACTTTTCTTTATTTTAGAATTATTTAAAAATATTTTTTATAATGTTCTTTAAACAGGTCATTTATTAATTTTTACAAAATTTTGAAATAAATCATTGTTTTAATATTTATCACATGAATAATTTTTACGCTGTATTGAAATTTATTTTATTTGAATCATAAATTATAAGCTTACATATTAATTTTTAAATAAAATATTTGTCTTAATATTATTACAATTTTTAATTTTAATTTTATCAAAAGAAGGGTATATTTTTCTCATGTTTTCAAAGAGATGTTAAAATGTTATTTTAATGGTATTTTTCATATATATCAATATATATTAATGATTACTATGCTTAAATAGAGATATAATATAATGATTCTATCCATGTCCCTTATTTTGATCACTTATTATTATGTGATGTTGAAATCTTTATGAACCCCATTTACTTTCCATGGGTTTTGATATGATGAATTGATTAAACATTTTTGATCTTATAGAATAAATATATATGGTTTTCATTATGTGATGGGTGGGTTTGTTAAATCCCTCCAAAAAATTAGTTAATTATTTATATATCATGAGATAATAGGGAGAAGATGGTGAGTGAACCCATTCCTATAATGAAAATAGTTTTTGGAGTGAATGAAATCCCTTCTGATATTTTTTACAAAATGTGATTATGGTCTTAAAAAAGATCATTAACTAATGAAATGATTTTTTAATCTTATGATTGTTCATAATTATTAGGAAATGATCCTGTTCTTATGATATAATCCCATGGATAATGGTCAATTAATTATGATTCCTGACTCATATAACTCATGTATTTTAAAATGTTAATTTTTTATGTAATTACTCATGATTTATTACATATGATTAATTATGTATTAAATTTATAATTTATGATCATTATCTCATACCCTTATTATTATTTTTTCTTATATATGATGATTAATTGATATCCCTCATGTTTACCATTAATAAAAGTCTACCCTCAATATTTATTACATTTAAATTTCCACAGGTTATGAAAAACGGTTCTAAGTATGATATGTTTAAGGAGGGAACTTTGAGAGAAGACATTTATGAGAAACATTGATTATATATCCTTAAATAAGTTTGTTATATTTCTTATGAAAATATTTATGGTTCCAAGGTGTGGATTATTATTTAATATATTATTTTTATCATCTCAAATGATGAAATATGTATGTTTTTTTAGGTTTCCTCATCAAAACACACTAAATAATAAAAAATAGTGATTCATTGACGTTTATGTGATAAAGAACATGAAGGTAAAAAGAATAAACTTACTAAAAGTCAATAATGTGGGATTAAGGACCTCGATAAATGAATTAATAGAAAATGAATATGTTTCACATGTCATAAAAGAGGGCCTAGATAAATAAACTACTGAGGAACAATGAATAGTTTGAGTTGGAATGAAATTATTTCTAAGATATCAATTGAATTCATTAATGGTTGAGTTTGTGTTCATGATCAAAATCGATTCATTAATAGGAAATATTGACAAGATGATAATGAAAATCACATGAATAAAGGTTTAGCAATGTTATATGCTATTATAGATTAATATAATGAAACCACGAATAACATATATATAGTTTAAATTGGTTTAACAATTCGAATTATGTTTCATATAGTAAAAACGATTTGATTGATATTGATGTATCATAGAACATGATTCATATCTTGATTATAGTAAGTAATTATTAAATAATAATATGAAACAAATTTCAAAAATGTTTATGGTGAATCTTGAGTGAATTAAGTGTTTATATGTAGGGTTTAGAGAGTTTTTATGTAATGATATTTTATTTAAAGGTTTATAAGTTTAAGAATTATCATAAGTTCAATGGTAATGTTACCCTTTTTATTCCTTATATGATCATATTTTAATGTGATCAATTATATTTTGTGAGTTATTTATTGGGTTCTAAAAGATGATTGAGATATATGTAACCCTTAGGATTAACATGTGATTTAAGGAAATATGTTATTATATTTTTTATGACTTAAGATGATCAGAACATATAACCTTTGGAGTTAATACATTTTTTCTGATATTAAGGTAATTAATATTAATAATGATTAATAATTATCATATTTTAGGACCATTAGAGGATTAAGGTGAATAGAATGTTTTTTGGGTAAAATGGAATTTTATTTCAAAGTGATTTACATTATTTAAGCAATAAAGGTTAAGATAAATTTTAGAATATTATATGATTTAACTAAGGTTTTATGGTGATTTTTTTTATTTGGGATATATTTTAATATTTTTTAGAATATATGATTAGGCTATATAAAGTCTTGGTATGAAACTCTATGAGATATCAATATTGTCTGGAGATAAATGTTATGTTGACCGTGGAAGAATATGTGATAAAATTTTTATTTTTTTGGGTTTTGAATTTGTATAGACATTTTTTAAAAATATATTTAAGGATAATTATTTATAGAATTATTTAATTTGAACATTCAGTGTTAGTACTAAGGCTTTAGAAATTAATGTATTATTTTTTCATATAATGGTTTATTCAAATGTTTTGGGTACAATATTAATTTTTAGTAAATACTTTTAGTTTTAGTAAATATATAAGATAGGTGGACTAAAATTTCATCACTTTTTTTGATCTTATAATCCATTTAAATATAATTTTAGTTATTTAGTAATGAAAGTTTGTTCAGGATTATTTATCATTCAGAATATGAGATGAAGCAGGGATCAAAAAATTCTCAAAACCTAACCAATGGATGAAATTATTTTTTGGGAATAAAATGAAATCATGTATGTATATTTCGACATATTCTCCATATTTATGGAAATTTGTTCTAAAAAATAAGGAGGAATATAGATATACCGGATTATATACTGAAAATATCACCTAGCTATCAATGGATTTTTTTTCAAACTCATTCACTAGTACAAGTCTAATAAAGATAAATGTTTGGTTGAATAAAAATTTATGAAATGATAAAATTAATTATACTAACCTATAAATTAACTTAAAATTTCAAATGGAAATGTATTCGACGTGGATTAAAGGGTTTTTATTTGCACTAATACATTTTTATCTTATACTTCACTTTTTTCATTTTTTATATGTTTAATGGTTATATTATTAGGATAATTTTAAAATTAATAGTTTTCAAAGTCCTTTTCCACTCCATTTAATTGATTCTATAAATTCATTAACACTTTACAGAGGTGATAAAAATTTGGGGGATGCAATTTATTATAAGGGGTTAAAATGTAACACCGAAATATATTAGAATATATTTCTATTTAATAAATTAAATGTGTTAAATATCTTGTGATGTAAACAACACTAAACTTGAGTAAATAGTGTGATAAACTATTAAATAGTTAAACGAAATTGGTAAAATAACTAACTTTGTAAAAGGGATCAAATTCACTTGAGAGATTTCCATTGATTATGTTTTAAACTATTTTGTGGAATTATTAATTTTTTTAGAATTAGTTATTATAAGAGATCATATAAATATAAATTATTGATTAAATTAATATAATAAATAATTTAATCATTTAATGATATAAATTGAATGTATAAGTAATGATATGATATATTAGTATAATAATTCTTGGAAAAACAGAAACGTTTTGTTTATAAACATTATTTAATTTATAAGTTTATATTTAAAATATAATTCAGTTTATTTATAGTATAAAATTTTTCAAATAGAAATATTTATATATGAATAAAAAGTAAATATAATCCATAAATTTATTTTAAAGTGGTTATAAATGAAGATAAAATAATTTTAAAATAAAATAATACATTTTAAAGAAAATTGTTCTAATGTGTACAATGTGTTTTAATCTTATTAAACTAAATTAATCACAATTTAGGAATAATTTTAAGGGAAATTATAAATAATTTTTTCCATTAAATGAATTAAAATGTATCTAATGGTTATTACTAGGTATAGAATGGGAGTAAAATTACTCTTATGATAAGAAATACATTTTTTTCTAAAATTGGTTTGTATGAATTTTGTGTGCAGATAATAGAATCAATTTATTAAACATATATGAATTAGATATTTTAAAATGGATTACATATTTTAAATCAATGTAATTAATATTATTAAATAGGGTCAACTTAATTTTTTTATCCATAATGAATATTTACTATGGTAAATATATTCTTTATACAATAAGGGTTAAAAAAGGTTAAAATGTGGGTTAACCTTGGATCGAAGAAAAAAATATAAACTTTATTAAGTTAGATTTGTTGAGTGTATTTTAACCATAAAATATTCTTTATTCAAAAGAAAAAATTCATTTGGAGTGAATTTCCATGAGAAGGATATCTATTATATTTAAATGTTGTTAATATTTACAAGGATGCCACTCCCCTACTTATAAAAGGGAAAATTATATTCTCAATTATCCACAAAACTTGAGTTATTTTTTTAACCAATATCTACCCAAATAATTTACTAAAACCCATATCCATTACCTAGTGATATTTGTTAAACCAAAATACCGACCTAAGAAGGCATAATGTGTGAACTAAAGGAAGATAGTTGAGGAAGAGTTAATTTTCTTAACATAGTTTTTTCATATTTATTTCTTCTTACTCATAAAAATATTTTATAACAATATTAATATAAAAAATTAAGTATATTTAATATAATTAATATATTATATGTTAATGTTACAAACATTTTTTATTTCCTTTCCTTTTAATGGAAAATGAAAACATTACTCATATGTTCATACGAACTACGGTATCCATGTAGTGATGCATTTAATTTCTCATCACCACATCACATATATTGTTTTAAAGATTAATTTAATTAATATATATTATTTTTAGTAAATAATTATCATTTTTAATGGTAAAATTTTATCAACCTCTTTACCCTCCCATCTGATGGAAAATAACACTACTACTTGTTCGTTTGTGTAGACTACCACCTCCATGAAGCGCTGTGATCTATTTTTCAATACCAATTTACATGTAAAATCATTTTGATAATTTTAATGAATATATATTATATATATGATATATTTTTTATTCTTGATAGGCAAACCATTGTTTTCCTTTCATTTTTTCTTTCTATTTGAATAAATAGAATCATCACTAGTGTGTACATACAGACTACCGTCACTATAATGCGATACAAATAATATTTCATTACTATATTAAAAGGATGGTCCTAAAAGTGAATAAATGGATAAATATTATATTTATGATATGATTAATATTTTTTAAATTATTAAACAATGATAAAATGTGAATGTAATTCAATCTCCAAAAAAACATGGGAAAAAACTATTAACACATGAATATTGATTTTAATAAAGAGTTATAAATAAATGGGAAATTCGAAATATAAATAGTAATTATATAAAGTAAAAATAGTATGATTATGGTTCATATATAACTTGATAATATGTCTAAATTTATTATATCGGAGGTTATATTTCATATGATGTAAGTTACCACTTCAGGTTAGGGTATCATCTCAAATTTTCTTTTTTATGAAATATTTTGTATTATGCACCAATTTTTATTTATATAGTGTATATAATTTCATATAGAATTTTTTATCATACTACTATTAAATTAATTGGAATAAAAAACCCATATCTTGTTCTATCTATTTTGGAATTTTATTTCAAGATATACCATTGTTGTAACGGGTTCGTCATCTCAATTTTTCTTCATTCAGATATTTTCTATATTCACCTCATTATTTTTTATGTAGTATATATACTATCCCTGATTTTTTATGCTTATTTTAATTATATATTTAAAAATACATCTAATTCCTCCCATTTTATATTTTTTTAATTCAAAAGTAATCAATATTGTATGAGTTTATGTTAAAATATAATTTTTATCTCGAATGTTTATTTTTAAATTTTTATTAGGGGTAAAATGTATATTTATTATTACTTTAACATCATATATTTTCTTCTCCTACAATAATTATTTAATTTATCATTCTTTTTTTACATTTTTACACATGTTGGTACTAAAAATACTCAATAAGTGCTTTTCTGAAAATACAACCTTATTTATTCATTTAGGATATAAATATTTTTCTTTCATGTCCATATTCATTAAAATGTTCCAGGAATATTTATTCCAATAATAAAATTATTTTTTAAATTCATTTTCAACTATATTTTAATTTTTTTACAATGTTTTTAAAATGAATTTTTTTAGTACATCTAAATTTTGGTTTTTTACAAAAGTTTGAAAAGATTATTTTTCTTAAAGGTATACGACATGAATGTATTTTCCTACCATCAATTAATTTATTCACAATTAAAATTAAATTTAATGTTTCCATGTTTTCTAAAAGAAAATAATATTCCCATTATGTTGAGAATTTTTATATTTCAAAATTTACCAAAAGATAAGGATACCTTTCTTAGTTTTTAAAGCGTATTTAAAACACTTCTATAAAATTATTTTTTATCTATGTTAATATCCTTTAAGGATTATTGTGATTTACTAGTGATGTGATATAATTATATTTTCATCATTCTTTATCTAGTTGTAATTTGAAGATTCATTATGAATGTTCTCATGAATACCATTTATTTTTACAGGTTAACTAAGTGATATTGGAATCACGAATGTCATGTTTCGGTGGTACACACACACACACACACATATATATATATGGTTTATTATTCTATAATTTATTGGTATATTATAACAGTCTGATGCATTGGGTGAAGGTATTATATCTCATTATATTACTATGGTATGCTATTAACAATCCATAATCCAACATACCAAGGGATACTGATAATAATTGTTGATCCAATATACTAAGGGATAATGTAAATGACCCCAGATCAATTATTCTAAGGGATTATGGTGATGACACTACATCCATTATGATATTGAATACTGGTGATGATTTGAAATCTATTATGTTATGGTATTTTAATAGTGATTCATGATCCATAATTTTATCATATCTTATGCTCATGTATGTGTAACATTCTTATTATATTTAAAATTTCTATGTTATGTTTTTCATGGATCTTGATAACTTTTTATTTCAACAACCAAGATTCTTATTATAAATATTTTTATTCCATAAACCTTATTTTGTTCGATATTTTATTCTAGGTATGATTCAATTATTTTATTCAGTTTATGAGTCACTCATACCATTATGTCTATCTTATTCTCACTTATGAACATTGATTGATATCTTACATGTTTATCCTTATTGAGTATCTGAGCTAACCCTGTATTTTGTTCATTTTCATAGATCATGAATAAACATTTTATTTAGGATATTCTTAAGATGGGTATAATGTGATAAACACCATATGAGAGATAATGATGATCTTTAATGAAATAATTTAATTATGTATCTAGTCTACAAAGACACTAAACACTTACGGCTCTCATGTGCGCAATTTTTTGTAAATTTTTTAATATTAATATAGAATATAGAATATATATTTATTTTATTCTAGAGTTTCCTATGTTTTCTATGAAATTTCTAATGAATCCACCACCATTTTAAGTTTAGAAAAATTAGATTAAAAATGTATACATATATTACCTAATTCCATTTTTTTCCATTTTCAATATAGATTTCATAATGTCGTAACATTTCATTATTAGCACTAATTTATATTCTATATTATAATAGACAAATTTAATAATTCTATATTAAATTATCATAGTTTATATTATTATATTATTTTATGTGAAACATGTAATTTGATATATTATTTACATAATTGGAAGATAATATAGAAATATCAGTGTGTTGAACACATAAAGATATGAGAAATTGATTAATAAAGTGTGTGTAAATCAAGTAAAACTTGTGTCATATTTTACATGGAATGAAACCCTAGAGAGAAATAATTTTTTGATACATAGCATTCATCTTAGACACAACCATGATGTGATCATGAATTTGAATTGAAAATCTCATATTTACTATAAAATGTATCTTTACCACCACTTTAACCCCCGACCATTCCCAAATGACCTCTAATAGTGTCCTCTATATTTGTTATAATTTTTAACGTTGATGTATTCATTCATTAAGACCATTAAAACTTCTATGACAAGAAATATTACATGAACCACCAACTTGACACCTAATATTATCACTTCATGTGGGGTCTCATGATTCCTTATCTCTAGAAACAATCCATTGATAAAAATACATATTGTGATGCCTATCGCTCCCCTACCATGAAGACATTTACTTCTTGAAATTATATATATTAATCATTAACTATTCTTAGAAATTTCCATGGAAAATATTTGTGAGGATAGGGAAAATAATTTATTAGATAAAATGGGTAAGTCTCGCAAACCAAGCCAGGCCATCATTCAAATTGGTGTCGAACCTGGTCCATGGAAAGGCCCAAAGGGTGTTCTCAATCCCCACAGGCTGGGAAAAGTGCCGGAGTATTCATATCAACAAGTGGGAACTATTTACCCAAAATTAATAGTGTAAAAAAATTAACAATTTAAGAAAACAAAAACAAATAATAATAACAAAAAAACTCTTTACCAAAAACAAATTTGAGTCACAAGTTTAATGAAAAAGACAAAAAGGGATTCTATAAAATAATGGAATAAAATACCAAAACCACCATAAGGAAGGTGACCAAAAACCAGATCAAAAATCTCTACATGGAAAGAGGACTACACTTCAATACATCTCCACCACACCACCCACAAAATATCGCTAACAACCTAAATCACTATATCAATAAGCTTTACCCTTACTTGTATCAAACATTACCAAATCTACTTATAACCAATGGTGTATGTTTTATGTGAGCCAATTTCTTGTAGTATTCCACCCAAGAAAATATTCCATGGTATATATACCATAAGACAAATATCCTGTATGTTTTCATAAAAAACATGAAATTCTAGAAACAATTTTAAGGAAAGAAACTTTGAATGAGAAACAGTATTTAATTAATCATCTTAATGTATAAAAGAATTTAAAGAAAGTTCAATTGATGATGAAATTTTCATCCAAACATACCGCATTCCGATTGTGATTTCTATATAAATAATGATAACTAGTCATGGGAAACCCCCCAGACACTAGATAAAAATGGGACACTAGCTACATCGTATCTCAGTTAAATGTGGCATAAAAACCATGAAAAACTACATTCTCATGAATGATCCACTAGGAGGGGACAACACAATGGCTTAGTGGTCTCCAAACATCATCACATATTAGTTAGTGTTGTCATCGTCTATGTTTCTAAGTGAAAATAAGCCACAACCACTTCTTATTCATCAACATACTAGTCCTAGTCCACCCACCTAGATACATGGGATTCCCTTTTGGGGTCAATCAAGCTCCACATGTCACATAACATCATATTCACATCCAAGTTCCATTTAAAAATCATACTCACCCAAAATAGTTTGAAAACATGTTTTCACCTTCAATATAATTTAATAAACCATTAAGAAAATTTTAGAAAACAATTAAAAGATGTATCACATGTATTTACACAAAAAAACCACTCAGAATCATTTTTTATGATCAAACACACATAAAAACCCCATAAAAAATAATTAACATCTCATTTATAATTTAATAAACTAGTTGCACAATTTAAAAAACACTACCAAGTGACATAATATGAGTTTTCTCTAAAAACACACCCCATTTCATATAAAATGCTACTTAAAAATCAAATGCATATTACACTCTATCAAAAACTAATTTCTCACCACAAATATTACATAAAGAACATACTAAATTAATTAAGCAAGAAAACTAATTCACCAAATAATGCTTATACATGGAACCACCTAACTTTTGTGTCAAAATCCCTCAATATAGGTGAAAATATTAAAACACACTTCGACCACACCATAAAAAGGAAATTGCACCCTAATTCAAGTGATCAAACAAAAAATGTCATGATCCTAACCTAATCAAAACGGAACCCTAGAGGCAGAGAAACTAAAACCCTAAGGAAAGATGGATGAAGCTAACTCATGGTAGAACACACCTATGGAGATGGAGAGGTGGAGAAGAGATCGGTTCGGAAGGATGGCCTCATGAGGAGGGGGTTTCGGGAGGGGATCCACATTCTAGGGGGGTCGCTGGAAGGTTCTGGATAAGAGGGGGTACAAGGAGAGAAATGATACACGAGGTAGAAAGAGGGGGAGCAGGGCGCCAATATGTGGCTTTGTTGGAAGGAGATATTAACCAAGGGGAAGTAGTGCACATGCATGAGGGAAGATGGGGGTAGGGTGATACATAGGGGTAGGTGGTGCAACAGGTTAGATAAGAAGGGAGGAAAGAAAAAAAGAAAGAAAAGAAAAGGGGGGAAGAACAAAAAAAGAAAAAAAAGAAAAACCTAAAAAACAAATGTAATACTAATAATAAAAATAAAAATAAATGTAATTATATTAATAATTTTATAATAATAATAAAAACAATGACAATAATAATATTCATAATTAAAATAATAATAATAATAATAATAATAATATTCATAAATAATATTATCATTTTTTTATTGTTAAATCAATTCTTAATTCATTTTATTTTGTTTTCACTTTATTATTCATCTTTTTAATTATTTAATTAATAGTAATTTAATATTTTTTTTGAACATTGGATTGACCGCATGATGTCTTAGTCAATCCTTCATAGCTTTTATTGTGCTCTTCTTGTGCACAAGATGCTATCCAGCCCAAATCATTCATTAATCAGAAAAACATTATGAACTAGGACTCGACCCAAAACTCAATAACAATATTAAAATCCAGATAAAATAATAAAATAAAATTAATTCAAGAGTCAGGGTGTGACAATTCTCCACACCATGAAAACTTTCCACCACCATAAAGTCAATTCAAAGAAAGATCAAAGAATAAAAATGGATACTCTTGCTCAACCCATGACTTCCAATCCCAAGTCTCATGAAAATCATTTCTATGATTCCAAAGGATACAGACCAACGAAATAGACTTCCCACAAATAACCTTCTCATGGGAATCTACTAGTTACACTGGCTGTTCACTGATAAATTGGACTCTATCTTTAAGTCTTCCTAATTAAACACATGGGGAAGATCTGGATTATACTTCTTAAATTGGGAGACATGATATACATCCTGAATTATCATCAAATATGAAGGTAAATCTACACTATAAGAAACTTTTGTAATCCTCTTGGTGATTTCAAAAGGTCCTACATACCTCAACATTAGATTTCCCTTCTTTTCCATAAGACGATTACCCAAGAGATGATACACTTATAATAAGACCCAATAAACCATAGAAAACTCAAGATCTTGACCCCTCTAATCAACATAATATTTTTGGAAACTATAAGCTATCTGTAACTACTATCTGATCAACTTGAATTTCTCAGAAGTATTATGTACAAGGCTCGATCCCAAAAGTGAGGTCTCACCAACCTTAGCCCAACATAAAGGAGACAGAAAAGGATGACCATAGAGCACATCAAACACATCCATTAGAATATTGGGTTGGTAAATATTATTATAAAAAATTCCACTAATCCCAAATGGCTATCCCATGATCCTCCAAAATCTAAAACACATACATAGAGTTTGTCCTCCAGAATATGATTTTCCCACTTCGTCTGCCCATCCATTTTAGGAGGGTATGACATTAATATTTTAATATATGACCTCAATTCCATCTAAAGTCATTCTGAAAATCAAGAGGTAAATCAATCGTCTCTTTCAAAAACAATCACTGATGGAACACCTTGAAGTCTGACCACTTCCTAAATGTACAACCGGTCCAGCTCATCCCCATTTTATGAATATCTGACTGGAATGAAGTGGGATGATTTGGTCAGATAATCAATCACCACCCAAATATCATTCCTTTACTGAGGTGTATGAGGTAAGACAACAATAAAATCTATGGAGACCTCATCCCACTTTTATATAGGAATGGGTAACACCTGAAGAAAACCAGAGGGCCTCTGATGCCCGACTTTTACCTAATAACATGTATAGTATCTTGATACAAAGTTAGCTATTTCTCATCTCATACCTTTAAACTAGAACTACCCAAGAACATCATAATACATTTTGGTAGCTCCAGGATGAATGAACCATTGAGATTGGTGGCCATCATGAACCACCACCTTCCTTAGAGACAACAACACCATGAAACTGCCCTTAAATCACAATATTCCCTCAGGAGACAAAGACCAATCATGAGATGTATCCTTACCATGAAGGGACTGCATAGACTACTAGAACAACAAATAACTAGGATTCTCCCACTGAATCAACTCTATAAGATAAGGGGTTAACTGAATGCTCACCAAGAATGAACCTCTACCATGATCCTTGGTCTCAAAGTGCATTTGAGAAAAGAGCCCCATCAAGGTCCATTCATCAATGGAATTCATAAGATAATTTAGTTTCACCTTTCTACTAAATGACTCATCCACCAAATTACCCTTACCCGGGGTGTAGATGATATCAAACTCGAACACCTGTAAATAAGTGATCTAGCGATGCTGCCTCACATTCAAATATTTTTGGGAGAAGATAGAAGATAATATTATATTATTAGAATAGAACACAAATTTCTTCCCAAATTGGTAGTTGTTCCATGTCTTCTGGGAATGAATCCCCACTTCCAATTCCAATTTGTGGGTCAATTAATTCTTCTAATGCGGTCAGAGTTAGAGAGATCTATAAGCCACAACATGATTATCTTGCATGAGAACACACTTGATGCCCATACCTAAAGCATCACAATAAACAACATGGACCTTCACAAACTCTATAAAGATCAACTTAGGTTTGGTAGTCAAATAAAACTTCAAATCCTCAATGGATTCCTAACACTCTAGGATTCATTCAAGATTTAACACTTTCTAGGTGACTATGGTTGTAGAGGAAGAAATCCATGAGAAATCCCGAACAAATCACCTGTAATAAAATACCATAACAAGAAAAATCATGATCTCAAACATATTATTTGGTTGTATCCAAGACATAACTGCACTGATCTTATTAGGGTATACTAAAATCTATTTCTCTAAAATCACATGACCCATAAACTTCACTTCCCTAAACTAGAAGGTACATTTTGAAAGATTCACATAAAAGAGATGATCCCGTAGAATTCCCTATATGACCCAAAATGATTCTTAGGATCTTCCTCAGATCTAGATTAAACTAGGATGACATCTATGAATAGCACAAAAAGGAGTCTAGATACTGGTGGAACACCATATTCAAGAGTTCCATTAAAACAAACGAAGAATTATTCAATCCAAAAATAATGACCAAATACTTGAAGTGGTTTTACCTACTTCAAGAATCTATTTCGGGATGTCTGCCTCTCTCACCCTGACTTAGTGGTAACCCAAACATAGGTATATCTAGGAAACCCATTTTCTACCCCTTTAGCTGATCAACAAAGCGTATTTATGTTTGATGGTTATCTTATTCCTCTACCTATAATCGATGCAATACCATTTAGATCAGTCAGCCTTCTTCACGAAAAGAATATGAATGGCTAAAGGATTGATACTTGTGAAAATAAACCCTTTTTTTTCCAAATTTTCCAAAAATATCTTTAATTGATTTAACTTAGAGGGGACATACAATATGTGGGAAGATATATCGACTGTGTTCCTAGAACCAAATCAATTGATAACTCCACATCCCATTCTAGGGGTAATCAGGAAAAATCAATTAGAAATACCTATGGGAACTCATCCACTATATGAGGTAATCTACCCTAAGGAGGACCACCATCGTCCTCCATCATGATTGATGATAACTGATAATAATGATTTCCCAACTATGCGAGTGTACGTCCCACATGACCCGACCGAGGATCCCATTCCTTAAAAAAATACCCAAGGACTCCCATCAGGTCCCATGATACTCACCCACCACCTTTAGTAATCGATATGAACTTGAAAGTGTAGTAGAAAATCCATGTCGAGGATTAAATCGAAAAGGACCATATCCAAGACTAGGAAATCCCACTTTATCTCAACCCTTAACACAAAGAGTGTTGAAGACAGGAACCCGAGACCTTACTCTTTATTCTTACCCAATAGAGTTACCAAATCCATTGAAAAATACATCAGATCGGTTGGTAATTTCAACAAATTCACAATATGGGTGAGATAAAAGAAACAGATTCACCTATATCAAATAAAATAGCTTCTATAATGTATGAAATTAGGATGGTACCTTGAACTGTCGAAGGTGCTGCATTTGATCCCATTGGTTCCTGATCCACAACATGCAGATTCCTAGTCCCTACCTGGGAATGACCACTCTCCAATTGATCTACCGTGATATGTCTCCAACTGAAAGATGATCCGGTCCTGCCACCATGACCACTAAATCGATATCCCACCATCTAGGTGGGCTCCGATTGAACTGACACTCCCCAGGAAGCCACAAATCCTACTCCACTCTGATATGGGTGTCCCACCTTACAAAAATGTTGCAGATGTCCCATAACTCCACAAAGGTGATAGGGAATGGGAGGAGATGTTACATAATGGTCAGATGTGCCCTTCATTTATGCACTAATGGAACACAACAGACCCTTCCCCAGAAGCCACATATGAAGCATACCTGGAAGGATGGCATGAACATCCACCTCCCTTCTTCCCCTGCTCATCTCGCTTTCCCTTCTTCTCAGATGAACTACTACTATCCAATACTTACATATCCTTAAAGGAACCAGACCTTCTCTTGTTTTCAATGGCCATCATAAAAGTCTGATCAACAACCATAGAATAGGTCTTCACCCTGAACAAGAATACCTACGAGTAGATACTCGATCCAAACCCCTTTCAAACTTCTAAGCCATCATCTTCTTATTTAAGACTATATTTGGTTCATATCAGACTAGCTTGAAAAATTGGTTGGCATACTCCATTACTAACTGGTCACCCTAAACATGATCCATAAACTCCAAGGATCTAATATAATCCAAAACCTAATGATAGTACTAGTTGTTAAAGATTTCCTTGAAGTCCTTCCAACTCATATGCTCATGCTTCTCGTAATAATGAACCGAGACCCACCACCTTCAAATGGGACCCTCTAGAAAAAACAAGGGTCACTTTAATCTGATTTCCTCAGGAGTATCAAGAAAATAAAATATGTTCTCAATATTCTCAAGCCACTCCTTCGCTTCCTAAGGCTTTGTGATACCTCTTAATAAATGGGGGTTGCTAATGAGAAACTCCTAGGATTTTTTCTTCTTAGGACTATATTCATCTTCCCTAACTAGAGTAGGAGAAGGATCAGAATCCAGTCCATGTACTAGAGCCTGAATAACCCATACCACAACTTCTACCAACCTCTTATCAAGCGGTGAGGGAAGGCTCTCTTCGACTTCGTCCTGTGGGTGCATGGGAGCTCTCTAGGAAGGAATGTGTCTACAAAAAATAACTTTCACAAGAAAAATCATTAGTACAACTAGAATAAAAAATCTCAACAGTAACATTAAATATAAATAAATCAAACTTTTCATGATAATGAAATGACCAATCCACTTCACCTTCAACCATTGTCTACATGAAGTCTGTAGCTTACACGTCCCACCTGGAAGAGAAGTCAAACAAAGATCTCAAAAACCCATAGCGACCTAAGGTCTTTCACAAGGTGTGCTAGGTAGGTACCCTTCTCATAACCAAAACCCCGATCCCCAAAAATCCTAGCTCTTTTCTAACTAGACTCATCCCAAATAATATGAATCAAAGGGCTTAACCTCCCTTTGATACCACTTTTTCCTGAACCATACTAGGACATCATCCAAACCGGCACCTGACCCAGTCCATGGCAAGGCCCTAAGGGCATTCTTGATCCCCATGAACTGGAACACGTTCCATGGTATTAATATGAACAAGTGGTAACAATTTACATGAACACACAAGTGTAAAAAATTAACAATTTAAGAAAACAAAACTGAGATTCATAACCAAAGAAGTATCTAACAAAACCATATTTGAGTCACAAGTTTAATTCAAATTCCAAAATGGATACTAGAAAAAGGGACCGAAATCCCAAAACTACATCAAGGATGGGGACAAAAAACCAGGTCAAAACTACCACATTGAAAGAAGACACCACCCTTAAGCCATCACCACAACAGTGCCCATGAATGATCGCTAAAGACCTAAACCATCATCTTAATAAGAATTAACCTTACCTATATCAAACATTACCAAATATACTTACACCCAATGGTGTAAGTAGGGTGTGATCCAATGCCCAATAAGATTCCACACAAGAAAATATTTTATGCAATAAATATTATAAGACAAATATATTACAATTTTTCATAAAAAAATAAATGCTAGTAATAATTTGATGTAAATGTTGAGCCAAAATGTGTTTTGAATTTCCCATTTTTCTTTTTGTTTTAGAAATAAAAAATCACTTCTTGCTTATCATGTTTTTTGTTTTAAAACGTAACCAAAAATGATTTTAACAATTGGAATAACATATATCATAATCACATATTTTGTTTTCCATCCTAATCTCACATACTATCGATCTATATCGTAATCATATACTAATTGTTTTCAATCATAACCACATATATTTTTTTACAATCATAACCACATACATCATAACCAGGTTATGTATTGTATCATAACCATGTGTATTGTAACCAGGATATGTATTGTATCATAACCACATACATCATAACAAGGTTAAGTATTGTATTATAACCATGCATTATAACCGGGTCATATATCATATTCATGTCATGCATCATAAACGTATGAATCATAACGACATGAATCATAACCAGGATATGTATTGTAATAATAATATGCATCATAACCTTATATCGTAACTATGTTAAGTATTTTATTGTAATCATGCATCGTAACCACATGCATCGTAACCACATATATTGTAACCAGGATATAAACCATAATCATATCATGCATTGTAACCATTATATAAAAAATAACCACAGTATGCATCTTTTTCATGTAAAGCATAATAATTTTGTTTTTTATCAAAACCATTATATAAATCATAATCATGACAAGCATTGTGACCATATTATTAATCATACTCATGTAATTTATTGAATTAATGTCTTAAATTTAATACCAATTACATGTTACTCATAATCATTGTTTTATAATTTCATACTTACTATTTTCTAACTAAAACAATGTCTTTGAGTTGGTTATATACCAATCAAAATGAAGTGTTGTATTTTGTTTCTTTTACCGTTGTAATTCTAAATATCCAAGTCCCTCCATGTTTTTTTAGAGAAATACGATCTTTGGAAGAAATATGGCCATTGGAACTTGAGGCCTATAAATAGGAGGTCATTCAAACTAGAATTCATAACTTTGTATCTTTTTCTATCGTCAAGTTCTAGATATAGATAGTGTGACTTATCTCTTTATTTGTGAAAAATCCTTCAAGATATAAGAAGTGAACAGCTTGTTCCAAGTTCTTGTATTTCTATAAGTTCTTTGCTTCTACTTTGTGCGACTGATCTTTGTGATAAATATTGAGTGCTTATGGGGATAGTAATATGTGCTACTGATCATTGTATCGAGGTATTTCAAGATTTTGAAAGGTAGAGGTTCCAATTAATTTCTTAATCGAGGGATTCTGGGGATAGGAAGACAGTCATGCTGATCATCATATCGAGTGATTACCAAGGTGGTGGTAAGACATTCCTTTTATCCTAGGTGAAATGATACCCTACTATATGGGATAAAAGAATTATAATACCTTTAAATTTCCACTTCTATATTTATTAGAAAGGGAATCACCTTGTTTCTTCTTTCTATTTATATTATTTTACTATTGTAATTGTTTCAATTATGATTTATTCATTATATATTGTATTAATAGATTCATACATTGTATGGTATAATCATTTACATTTGTATTACACTGATCATTGTGTTTAATTCAAATACAATTGCCTTTTCATTACATTTGGTATTACATCATATCTTAACCATCAGATCCAAGACCCATATGGTCACTTGTATTGGTTTTATATTATATTAGTTTAAGACCTCTTAAACTAAGTTCTTTATTGAGTGTTTTAAATAAAA
Organism: Viscum album; assembly: GCA_963277665.1. NCBI lineage: Eukaryota > Viridiplantae > Streptophyta > Magnoliopsida > Santalales > Viscaceae > Viscum > Viscum album. The sequence continues at coordinate 1,825,736,084 of OY728119.1, read as the reverse complement.
TGTTTTTAAACCTAAAATTCACCTCCTCTTGTATTGTGCCATCTCATATACATATATATCTATATTACTATAAAACAATTTGTATCCGAGTAGTTTACCACTGTTTTGTATTATATGATTTATTTCTTTCTGTAAGAAAATTATATTTCTATTACAAATCTTTTGTTTATAACTACTTACTACACTAATGTGTGGAGTGGAAAAGTATTTTTTTAAGAGATGGAAGGAATGAATACTAGATCAATTGACAATTTGAATCCAACTAGATCACCAAATTTTAATTGCAATGATTATGAGCATTGTAGAGATCAAATGAAGGCTTTTGTTATTAATACTAGAGTGGGTAACGTTTTCATGCTTACTAGAGATTAAAAAATACCAGACAAGGAAATCAAAAGCTTCAACAACCAAGAAAAATTATAATATCAACTAAATTAAAAGGTACACAATACTTTGTTGTGTTAAATGACCATAAATATATGTTTTCAGATACTTTTCATGTGAAGCAACCAATTTTATTTAGAAGAAATTTTAAGTAACACATTTTCGTACATATAAAGTTATAGAAACAAGAAGAGCCATGCTATGAGCTGAATATCATGGGTTTTTCCCTTATATAGAACCAATGTGAAAGATTAAACAATGATTTATAACAATTTTCAACAACCTTCAATCTCTGGGAGAGAAGGGTCTTGATGATGAAGTTCTTGTGCACAAGATAATGGATATAATGAAAAAAAAGTGGGAATAAAAAAGGGAAACTATTGATTAAAAAAGGAAAGTTACTAAAATCACTCTTGATGAATTATTTTGTTCTCTTTTACAGCACGATACAATAATGAAAATAGATGCTGATTTTAATAAGAATAATAATGGTAATGGATGTGTATCTTTTACTACTATATCTAATGACAAGACACTAGAAAGGGTAACAAGATCCAAAGCCAAGAAAGATATTGTTATACCTTAATACAATGAAAGTGACCACTCAGAGAATGAATCATCTAACCTTGCATGAAGGATGAACAAGATTGTTGGAAAGAAATATTTTTACTATAGATTCAGAAATAAAGATATAAAGGACAAGAAATACTTAGAAGTAACATGTTATGAAAATAAGAGATCATGCCACATTAGACCAGATTTTTTATTGCTAAAAAGAAAAGATATGAAGGATAAACATTATCAAGGAAATAAGAAAAATCATTACAAGTATAATACAAATAATTTATTGAATGAACATGATACTTGGTGTGAAAGTGGTGGTGATTCATCAGATGAATCATCGGAATACGAATCTTCTGGAAAAAAGAATATATGACTCATAGCCTGACTACCTATTTAAATTCATTGTTTCATGGCCAAGGTACACAATGAAGAATCTCTTAAAAATATATCTTTAAATTCCAATTACCCTTATGAGAAGTTTACTTACTCTTATGATGAAGAATATTCCTCAGTAGAGGACAATTTTACTTCTTTTGAGGAAGTATCTAGATTTTCCAAATTACTTTAGAATAAAAATTCCAAACTCTAGAAAATGCTTGATAAAAAAAATTCTAGAATTTATATTCTTACAAAATAATTATCAGATCTTTCAAAATATATTGATAAGAAAACTCTTTATTTTGAAATAATTTTAAAAAAACTTATGGAATTAAATTCTGAGAAGGATAAACTTTCTAATGTAATTGAACAATTTTTTTCAAAGAAAAATGTTAAAAAAAACAATTCTAGAACAATTTTTTGTTAGAATGATAATTTTGTCATTGGACTAAAATTTGAAATATTTTTTCTTAAGAATCTTGTTTTTAAATTTTATACTAGAAGGATATAATTTAACAAAATTTATTCTAAATTACATCATCTAAGGAATAGTTCCAGAGTTGGTTATTATCAGTCAAAACTGATATTTATTCATAACTATTTTGTTCCCCAAAATGATTCATTCTACACCAAATGTCAATGCGGTGGACATTGGGAAATAAATTTTTATCTTAATAGAACTCAATCTATTAGATCTTATAAATCTCATTTTTTAAAAAAATATGGATTCTAAAAATTCTTTTATCAAATTCTTCTGGATCCAAAAATGTTTGGGTTGTGAAAACCTAATTGTTTATTTTTCAGGAAAAATAAAGTGTACCAAAAACAAGGATACTTGGTACATGGATAGTGGTTACTATTGACACACAATGAAAAGGATGGAATTGTTTGAAAAGATCATTGAAATTAAAGTTGGAAGAGTGACCTTCAGAGATAATACTCATAGAAATATCATTGGTATATCTAATATTGCTCTTTTAAGAAATGTTTTAATTTTAAATGTTTCATTTGTTAGAGGTCTTAAGGAAAACCTTATAATCATAAGTCAATTAGGTGATGAAGTTTACGTTGTTAATTTTTGGAATGATAAATGTTTAGTTCACAATTCCAAGTATGAATTTATTCTCTCTACCCATAGGCATGAGAATGCATGCACAATCAACTTAAAAGGCCTTAGGAACCAAGACATACCTTTCTTATGTTTAATTAAAGACTAATCTTGTCTATGGAATATAAGGTTAAGAAATTTTAACCTTAAGAACCTTTGTAAAGTTTTACTGAAATGACTTGTTAAGGATCTACCAGATCATAGGAATGGTTCTTAAAATTTTTGTGACCCTTGTCAATATGGAAAGAAACCTAAAAATAACTTTAAATCAATTAATGAAGTTTCAACGTATAATATATTAAAATTAGTGCACATGGATCTTTTCGGGCCCACACAAACTGGAATTATTGGAGGAAAATACTATATATATTTTTTAGTTTACGACTACACTAGATTTACATGGGTCTACTTTCTAGAAATGAAATTTGAAGCCTTTTTGTATTTCAAAACCATTAAAAACAAAGTTAAAAATGAGAAAATCCGACCAGTAATATCTATTCGTTGTGACCATGGTTGTGAATTTTAAAATTTGGGTTTTGAATATTTTTGTAGTAAGAAAGGTATTACTCACAAATTTTCATCTCCATGAACCCCTATGAAAAATGGTGTTTTTGAAATAAGAAATATTATACTTTAGGAAATGACAAGAAACATGTTGACTGAATACTCAATTGCCAATAATATCTGAACTGAAGCTGTTAATAATACATGTTATATTATAAATCGAGTTTTAACTAGACCTTTTATTAATAAAAAACATTATGAACTGTGGAATGGATGAAAACCTAATGTTTATTACTTCAGATTATTTGGATGCAAAGTATTATTATTGAATAATAAATATAATCTATATAAATTCACACCCAAATCCAATGAATGAATCATTCTAGGTTATTCCACATATTTAATGGCTTATAGAGTTTTTAACAAAATCTATTATACTGTTGAAGAAACTATTCTTTTTAAGTTTGATGAAACTCATTCCTTTGTTTTTAAACAACCCTTACCTACATCAACAAATGTGTTTTCACAAACTGATTATCAACCTATGATTGAAAGCTATTATAAAAAAGAAAATACCCCCCAAAATGTTTTTGAAAAATTTACCCTAGAAGAATTTATATCTTATGTTGATGAACATGTTTTACAAAACCTAATCAATTGGTTTTTTAGAAATCATCCCAGTAATAATATCATAGGTGATGTAAATCAACCCGTAAGGACCATAAATTCCTTGAGAAAACAAATAGAAAATCTTAGATTTATATCTTTATTAGAACCTAAGACTTCTAATGAGGCCTTAGTTGATAAATATTAGATTAAAGCCTCACAAGATGAACTAAATTAATTTTAAAGGAATAAAGTATGAACCTTGGTTGAAAGACCAAAAGAAACAATTTTAATTTGTTTAAAATTGGGTTTTAGAAACAAATGTGATGAAAATGGTGTCATTATTAGAAATAAAGCAGGACTTGTTGTTAAGTACTATAATTAACAGGAGTGAATAAACTATGATGAAACATATTCTTAGGTATATAGACATGAATCTATTCGTATTCTATTAGCCTTTACAACATACTTCAATTTCAAACTTTGTCAAATGGATGTAAAATTTTCTTTTATTAATGGTTTTGTACAAGAATATGTTTTTTTAGAACAACCTCCTAGTTTTATAGATCTAAAAAATCATTATCATGTTTTTAAACATACCAAAACTTTATATGGATCTAAGCAAGCCCCTAGAGCTTGGTATGATAGACTTACATGATTACTCTTACAAAACAATTATACAAAACGTACTACAGATCCAACTTTTTTTTTATAAAAATGGAAATCAAATACATTTTCATTGTTCAAATCTATGTTGATGAAATTATATTTGGATTGCCATAGTAATATCTAAATAAATATTTTTCGAATCTAATGAAATCTGAGTTTGAAATGAGTATGATGGGTGAAGTAATATTCTTTTTAGATTTTCAAATTTTTCAAAAACCAAAAGGAACCTATATATCCCAACAAAAGTATATCAAATACTTACTTAAAAAGTATGGATATGATAATAATAAAAGTATAATCACTCCAATCGGTACTTCAAACACACTTGATCTTGTTGAATTTGGGAAACCAGTAGATCAAACTTCTTTTGGTGGTAGGAAGTTTTTTATACTTAATAGCAAGTCGTCCAGAATTAATGTTTTCAGTATTTTTATGTTCAATATACCAATCTAATCCAAAATAATCTCATTTAAAATTAGTGAAAAGTATTTTTTTCTACTTAAAGGGATCTATAAATTTAGAACTATTCTATTCTTCTAGAAATGATTATGTATTGAATTTTTTTAGATGCTAACTTTGGTGGTTGTAGAATAGATAGGAATAGTAGATCTAGAACATTTCATTTCTTAGGAGATTCATTAGTTTCTTGGTCATGATAAAATCAACACTCAGTAGCACTTTCCACTACTAATGCTGAATATATTGAAACTGGGCGTTGTTCTTCTTAGGTGTTGTGGATGCAACACACACTTATTGATTTTGGCATGAGTTTTTACAAAACTCAAAAACAATGTGATAATAAAAGTTCCATTTTTCTTAATAAAAACCACACACATCACTCACATGAAAGACACATAGATATTGGGCATCCATTTCTTAATGGTCACACACAAAAAGAAGATATTATTTTATAATTCATTAGAATGAAAGAACAACATTCTGATATTTTCACAAAACCACTATCTTTTAATTGATTTGAATATGTTAAACATAAACTATGAATGATTGTTAGAATGTAATATTTCACATCTATTTCTTGTTTAAACCATATCCTTATGTTAATACTTTTCAAAGTGGGATTATACATAATTTTATCGGTTTCACCCATCAGTTTAATTTTTACTGGTTTTACTCCTTTCAGTTTTACATATTTACATGATTCAATTATGAATTTATCAGTTCTACATGAATTTTGGTTTCAATATAATCAATTTTACTATAATCTTTTTCACTATTATCGGTTTCACTATTATCGGTTTCATTATCATCAGTTTCATTATAATTAGTTTCATTATAATCAGTTTACCAATAATCAGTTTCACTATAATCAGTTTCACTATAACCAATTTCATATTTTAATCAGTATCATCTTTATCAGTTTCATGTTTCATTTCATCAGTACTTGATTATCGGTATTTGATTATTCTATCAGTACTAGATTATCAGTACCAGCTTATTTGATTTTATCAGTTTTAGATTTTTATTGTTTTTTCATTTTTTGTTTATATTATGATCATAAGATCAATATAATGAAACCAATATACCAATCCTGATACTCTGACATGTATAATTTCTAAAACCTTATTTTTCATTGTCCCAATAGTTCTCTCATTTATTTCTTTTAAAATTGTAATCATTGTTAGTCTGAATACTATTTTATTTTAAGAAAAACCTCAAGAGTTAAAAATCATTATCAACCATTGGAACTTTTAGATCTAATCCTGCCCATTAATTTCCTTTTACTAGAACCTATCCCACATCGAACTTATATGTTTTTCTCTCAAGTACAGTTGCTCTATAAATAGTCATCATGGTTCCTAATAATTTCTCAACTCAGTTTTCGTAATCAGAGATCTACTCAACTTTCATAACCAAAAAGATATTCAGGGTTTGAGTCTGTCTTTCATGTCTGAGTCATCCGCTTTTTATCCAAAGAAAATTTCTCCTAAGGATTTATTTTCCATGAAAGTTTGAGGTGAAATATTGGTCACTCAAGACATTTACGAGAATTTTGATTCATCTTTGAAAAGAATAATATGTTTCCAAAGTTGGGAATCTATTTGTGTTGAAAGAACAGATTCTGATCTAGATTTTGTGTATCATGATGAGGTGTTACAATGTTATAAATCAGTATAGATAGATTTGTCTCTTAATATTTGTTTTATGATGTATGATAAGAAATATAAAACATCTATAAAAAACGAATCTAAGTTTCTAGGTGTTCCATTTGAGGGCGATGCTCTCTTTCCGTATCATAAATTATTGGAGTCTGATGGCACTATTGATATAGGTAATGTTGAAGAATCAATTTTTGAGATTCACGAGGACAAGAGAAAATTGAGTCATTTTTTGAAGATAATATAATTATTTCCCTCTATATGCAAGGGGTTTTAGTAAATAGAAAAGGTGAAAAAACTTTAAATGTTAAAGATGTGTATGTGTTTGATTATTTGGTGAACATGAAGAAGTTTAACCTTGTGGGATTAATTTTCTTGACAACTAGGAAGCTCAAATCCAATGCTATAAAATCTTAGTTGATCATGCTTTCCACTATTATCAGTAAGTTTCGAAAATAATGATTGATCTTGTGTAATTTTGTAATAATGTCAGATCTGAAATCCTTCAAAGAGATATTATTCAGTAAGGATACAATAAGGAGTCTCAAGTTACGATTCAATCCTGAATTGAACAAGGATCAAAGCGATCCAGATGATGAGAAAAAAATAAGTAGTTAAAGGTAGTAATAAAACTTCTTTTACATCAAAGAAAACATCGAACAAAAAAAATGTAGTTATGGATACAACTACCAAAGCATAAATGAAACAAAAGGCTGTATCTGATGAAGTTGCTGCTAAGTGAAGAAAAAAGAAGAATTAAAGGAAAAAAAGGGGATACTGAGTTTGGTTGTGATCCAGCTAAATCACTAGCTCTAAAAATAAGATTAGAAGAGACTTTTAAATAAGAACAAAAGAAGAAAATAATGAAGAAGATAAAGTCCCAAGAGATTGACATTGATAGTCTTCTCAACAAATATGAGAAAGAAAAAACTGGAATTGTAATAAGAGAGCCACTTGTTCAAACTCAATCAGATCCAACAAGGAATGGAAAAGAAAAACACTCTTGTAAACAATCATCCACTTAGTATCTTATTCCAAAATATAATGAAAAAGAAGAAGAAAAAAAATAACAAGGGAAAGAAGAAAAAGACCAAGAAGAATAAGGGGAAGAAGAACATGGTCAAGAAGAAATAGAAGAGGAATAGAAACAAGATGTAAACAAGAGGTGTCATACTACATAATCCTCATAAGTTCCATCATTTAATTTTCCATCTCCTAATCCTCAGCCTTACAAGAAAGTTTCTTAAAATGTTTCCTCCAAGAAAGTTATTCAGATTTCAGATAAAGAAGAAGAATTAGAGGAAGAATACGATAAGAATCAGGATCAACCCGCTCAATTGATCGGTACTGAAACTCATTTTTGTGATCTCCCTAAGTACACTGAGGATAAATATTATAAAAGAACAATAAATTTGAATGTAATTTAGTATATACAATAAGATTTGAGTTGATTGGATAAGAAGATACTGTTCATTCTAAATATTGAAGCCATGTTATAAATTCTTTCAAATGCTCTTAATGATAGAATAAACTCTCTCAATGTTTTGATGGACTGGTTTCTATGTCTTAAAGCTGATTTCATGATTTTTAAAGAACATGATGCTGATCACAGTAAGGCCTATAATAAGGTTGTGAATTGGTCATACAATGTTGATGATAGTCTCAAGAATCATCTATATAAGAAGGATTAATTGGTACATTGGGTAAATGATCTCAATTATATGTATCAAAATATGGATGCTGATTTAAATGAAAAACATGAAGTTCTTCAAAGACCCATAACCACTCAAGGAATTTCTTATGAAGAGCTTGTTGGTCTAAAGGAAAATTAGAGGAATGAGAGTAATTAGGTTGTTTTAATCTCAAATAGAGTTGTAATCCAAGAGAAGGCCTAAAGACTCAGAATGGATGATATAACTTTTCATGAAGTAAAGATAAAATCTTTGGAAGTAATCAATTAGCTTCTAGAACAAAGGATCTAGAAGCAAAAAATGGTTTTCTGTAAATAGGATATGAAGCTGAAGGCTCAGTAAGAATCTCTTTACTAGATTATGAAGGATAATAAAGAGTTCAATAAAATATATCTTACGATGTTTAATATTTTTTAAATATAAAAGGGGAAAGAATGAAATTCTAGAACACTTGTTGTAAAATAATTTTTATTTCATTTCATGTAAGAACTATTGTTTCTTACCCTGTTTCTCAAACCTTTTGTAGTAAATGAATGTTTTTTCTAATTAATTATACTCATGTAATGTATTGAATTCTTGTATTAACTTCAAAACCTAATACATGTTACTCATACTCATTGTTTAATACTTTTATACTTACTATTTTCAAACTAAAATGATTTTGTTGAGTTGGTTATATACTAATCAAAATGATGTCACATATTTTGTTTGTTTTGACCATTTTAATGCCAGATGTCCAAGTCCTTATGATATTTTTGGAGAAATATGACCGTTGTAGGAAATATGACTATTGGAACCTGTGGCCTATAAATAGGAGGTCATTTGTATAAGGCCCTGGCCATAAACATTACAAAATCTTGAATTAAGTTAATAATTCACATTGAGTATATTTTCAGGTTCAGTGCTTTAGAGAGTTAGTTCATAACATATACATAAAAACTTGAATATTACAAGTAGACACTTCTACTCACTATCAATTTTTTTCATAAAACAAAAAATATTAAATAAGAAACTTGTCTAGTTCCATGTTTTAGACAGTATGAAATTTCCTTGATCCCATCCTTGAACCTAATCATATTTAATTCCTATGAAAAATATTTCAAAACAAGGGATGTGTATAAAAATCTCATTAAGGGATACAAAAAGAATAAAAACCGTTAGTTCTCAAAACAACATGTAAACCATGAATAATTTTACATAAAGTAATACCTTTCACCTAAAAGATGTAGAAAAAACACTTCACTGAATATAATCTCATTGCTTACCCTTCTTTCATAACCAAAAGATTACCATAAAACCCATAGAAACCAACATATAGCATATAAAAGGTAAACATGGGAAATAATAAAACTTAAATGGAATAACCATAGGGTCAACTTCAACAAATCATTATTACAAATGGAATATAAAAACGTCCAACTTCCATACCCAATGCGTTGGAGGTTATAACTTAACTAAGCTTCTTTGGTTTATCATGGAACCAACTGTCATTTAGTTTATCATGTAACCACCCGTAAAATGTCCATATACCCTTATATAATCATCACAAATAAAATATTGAAAATATCAACATTTCAAACATAAAATTTCATTTTAAATTACAAGAAATAATATCAAGATATTGAAAAATTAAATCCACTTTCAGAACCATTTTCAATAACAAAATATATAAAAAGGGTAAATGGTATTTATTTTCCGTTTAATAATATCACCTCTTTTTAATGAAGCCAAATATCAAATAATGATCGCGAGAGCGGAAAGGTTGTTGTCTCCACATACGTAAAAAACATTTATTTTATAGTTTAGAAAAAAAATTTGTTGAAAAACGATTCCCCTTTAGTGAAAGTAATTGTCAATGGAGTTTATTATACACCATGTAAAAGAAAGAGGTATATATTATCAAAATATGCCTCAATGAAAGGAGATTGAGACGAAGTCCCTTACCTTGTGTCTGACTTGACTCATTCATTCTTTAATTTCTTGAATAATAATCTTAAGTTCATTTATAATTTATTCAGAACCTTTTTCAAGTTTATTATTCCTTTTATATAACTTATTTCCATGTTATAATAATTACATAATTATTTAAGTTAATATCAAGCACTTTTCTGATATTAGGTACTTGAGTCGAAAATGATCTTTTAATAATTACAATTTATCAATGTGGTCAAAATTCCATTATGAACGAAATATTATTAATATTTATATATATCATATATATCTATTATATATGTATTTATAATATTCCATAACATTTGGAGATAATAAATGAAATGCACCGTTCATGGAGATGGTAAGCCGTACGTACGCATGAACACTACTTTCATTTCTATTTCATATTTAATGGAATGAAAACTTATTAATACATATATATTATAATTCAAGTATAATTTCATATTTTATATATATTACATAAATTCATTAATTCCATCCTTTATACATTCCATGTATATCATGAAAGAGTCATATCACTTTGAGTGGGCGATAGTCTGTACTTCCTCAAATGAAATACTCGTATATATACTACATGAAAAGAATTAAGATATGTAATAAATGAGTATTAAATATGTATAGAGATACAATAAATATCACAAATATCATATATAGTTATATTTCTATCATAATTTACACCATAATAGGTGTGTAGAATAATATTGAACAATCATTGTTTCGCGAGGCAATAGTTCACCATCCATAGAAAAAATATGTTCTATACCCATTCGATAGAGGTGTGTGTAAGTGTAGTTTTAATCCTTCTCATAGAAAAAACCTATTATATTGAAGATAATTGTTTTATTATAAACTAATTTAATAAATATAGTTTAGTGGGTTGGAGAAGGAAAATAAATGAAATAATCTTGAGAGAAGACATTACCTCAAATTGGGTAACTCCTTTAGATTTAAGCTAAAATGCCTTCTTTAATTGCCTTATTCTCAAGGTAAGGATTCTATGAGGAATATATGGATGTTGGGAGCTTATTTTGGTGGATAATGAATGATACAAGGGGGATTGAGAGGTGTGAGTATGGGTTAGAGGTGGTGTCCTTTTATAAGAGGGAGGAGGGAAACTTTAGGAATGTTTGAAAGTATTATTTTATTATTAATTGATTTTCTATATATAATAACACAAAAGTGATATATTTAGAAGTTGAGATGATAAGGGGTATAAATCCTCTCATAAAATGGGTTTTAGACAATTTTATATCATAAAAGTATCTAAATCTTTTAGCTTAAACCCTTAGTTAACAATTTTAACTTTTACCATATCCTCTAAAATATTCATACTATATGGTTAATATAGTTACTATAAAATGGAAATAGAACCTAAAGTGGTTCATTAATGAAATTTCAAAACCTTATATAAGTCATTTGGATGAAGCTTAGATTTTTAGGACTATTATATTATTTAATAAAATAGATTTTGTTTTAAAAAATCATTTATGTCAATTTATATACTATTTAGATCATGAATTTTAAAAAAATCCATAAAAACTTGGTTCTTTCGAAAAAATTTCATTAATTCGAAGATAAAAAGTAACAATCATCCATAAAATTTTTGTATGACAAAATGTTTCAAATTAAATTTATTTTAATATTTATAATCTCATTGATTTAAATCTTTCATTAATAAGGTAATCACTACATCACCATTGTGTCATAAATAAATTTATTTATTTGAAGTCAAAAAATTAAAAATAAAATACCATGATATTGTAAAAATATTTTGATTTATAATTAATATTTATAGTCAAAGATATCAATTATAAAACCCCACATTAATTTTTTTTAGAAAAACAGTACATGTTTATAATATTTTTTTTACTTTAAATAAAAAAGTTATTAATGTAATTATCTTTCCCAAGTGGCTTCCAAAGGCCAAAGGCTATACCAAATGATTTTATTGGTTGTAAATGACTCATTAAATAAGTTTAGGGCAATTGGTAAGGTAATTTTATATTATTATAATATTATTTTTACCTAGAATCACCCTATTTACCTCGAACCGCTGTAAATAAAATTCAAAAATTACTATTTATCAAAAAACTATTTTCATCCTATTGAACCAAATTTTTCTTACTGATGAAAACCATGTATGTTAGATTTTTGAAATTCAATTCATAGAAGCTGTAAAATTACATTTAAATGAAAGAGTCGGGTTTTATCTACAACACAGTGTTAAATTGATTGTTTTCAGGAAAATAACAAAACATCACCCAAATATAATATTGATATTCCAATTTTAAAAACAATTTCTGTTTTACCAAATTCAAAATTAATAATTTTAAAAAATTAATTTAAAATTAATTCATGTTGTCAAAACCAAAAAGCGTGTTTTTTAGAAATAAAAACTACCAAAAGATTGACACATGTTTATGTGTAATTTCAAAGTGAAATTTCTTCCAATGAACAAAATTTGATTAAATGATAAAAACTTAATATAATTACACATTAAATAAAATTAAAATTAAAATCTAACTATATAAATAAATTATACTAAAAGACAACTTCGAATTAAAATGCAGTATTTTCACTATTCATAAAAAATTAACTTTATCAGAAAAATATCATTATTTCATCCAAAGTAAATTTTGATGTACTGATTATAAAGATTAATTTTATTCTCTGAACTAGAAAATATAAAAGTGACAAAACCTATATTTAAAAAGGGTTCACTATCAAAAGGTGATAAAACTGCATTTTTAGAAAAATACATCTTTTATCCAAAAAAATGAATTTATTATTTCATCATATCTAGAAAACATATAAGATGAATTTAAGAAATCACATTGAATATATATCATGTATTTTTCATTAAAAAAAATCCATAAACAGTGATTTGAAAACACAATTATTCTATTTTAAATAGGTTTTCATGAAAATAGATCTATTATATTCAATTGGTTTTTATTGCAATTTCTAAAAAAATTGGTAATCAATGAATCATAATTTAAAAATGTGTAAACCATATTTAAAAATTCAGTTGATACTATTCATTCCCTCCATCCCAAAAGTTAGGCGTTTACTACCATTTCAAGTAATAATATTATATTATTATTATTTTTCACAGTATGACTTTGCCATGCGTTCAACATAAGAATCGAAGAAACCCATTGTTGCAAATCGGGTATGCTATCAGAAAAAGCACCCCCTTTAACTTAAAATTAATATCTTATTCATAAGTATTAATTAAAATCGAAAATTATTATTCTATAAATAAATAGGCTATTACATCCTTCCCCCTTTTAGAAATTTCATCCTCATAATTTGAAAATTGGGCTTGAAAGCTTCATTAATAGTCCCGCATTAGAAAAAGATTCAATAAAATAATCACTTTAAAAAATGAAAGAGAAGTAAAAAAGGTCACATGAGATTACACATACTTGGATTCCATGAAAAAAGGTTATGGAAGTGAAAACTATCCATCAATTTATGATGGAGAGTGATATAAAACATTATTAGGAGAAAGTTAACCACTAGAAAACCGAAAACTTATGATAGCTTAAACGATCTTTGATTCCCCAGTACGAAAATTAAACAGACAATGATTTTGTTTTATGTTCATTTTCATAATTTTTAGTAATTTATTTATGATCTTGACTAAGAACATAAGGAATATTACTTACTTGTCATGTAGTCTTTAATCAATTACTAAATTTCTACCACAAACTCATCTCTTCTCCAAACGATGAGTATTCAAGATGACTTGGTCACATCAAAATCTCTAGAATAAACTTCTATATAATCACATAATCCCAAAAAAGATGAATTATATAATAACCAAAACCAAGATGGTTAGTAAAATATTAGATAATCCCAAAAAATGATAATCTTTTAAAAAAGGAAATACTAATCATAATGTCCAAAAATGAACAAACAATACCAAAAGATCAAAAAATACTATTCAATACAAAATTTGCTTTAAATTTATTCAAAATAATCCATGATAAGTTTGAAACCCAAAATTTATAAGGATTTGATCACATAGTCGTCCCCAAAAATCATAACATTTATCTCCAAATAACATCGGATACTCTTAAAGTCTCATACTAAAAATTAATTAATGTAATAAAATATTCTCTTTCATAGGTTAATCATTTCAATAAATAACCCAAATTTATATTTGTCTACAATAAATACATATATTCTTCAAAAATAAAATTCAACCATTACTCCCTAATTTAAATCCCAAAGTATTCTATTTTCCTTAGGCATATAGTGTTCCTAAAAAAGATAACATCTTCCAAAATAACCTTTATCACATAATCACCAAATAAATTTTCTATACTAAGGATATCCATTTGATAAATCATAAGAACCAAAATCAACAAATTATTGATCTATAAAATCATTTAACTAAAAAAATCCATACTAACCAAGGACTTCACATAGTCTAGTGGTAGGTGATAAATCCAAATCACACTTGGGTTGTGGGTTTGATTCTCACAGGTTTTTCCAACACGATGGATTGTCACACGGTCTGTATGTTATCCTTTTTTAAAAGCAATATAATTTTAATAACATTAATAAAATGAGAAAAAATCCTTAAAAGTATCCATAACACATTTTAACCTTAATGTTTATTTCACAACTCACATTTTCATCCCAAAAAGTAATAACCTATAATTTCCTCGAATTCAAGGTTCATATAAACCCAAATGGTTCTTTATAAAAATATCCACAAAAGAAAAGATAATTCTTCCTTGAATAAAATATTCACATATCAAACTTTAGAATTACACATACTAGAAAAAGTCTTCCAATGTAATCCTATCATTAATACATTTAAACATATCATCATCCATATATCCAATCATAACTCTTTAATTCCTAAAATGTAGACCTCTTTATCATAAAACATTATTCATGATCCTTTATCCATGTTTTTCCATCTTATTATTTTATACTTATTTACTATAAACAAAATCATTAATGATGTCCTATGATTTCAGTAATGTCAAAGCATGAGATAAGAAATAATCCATACCTTTCATAGGTCATTTTTAGTTTCCTCATTTTCAATTGGAATGACATTAGGAATTTGTAAACATATATTTGTATGATACTATTGATAACATTCCCAAACCTTCTTTACAGGACATATATTTATATAATGAACATGCACACAATATTTAAAAAATTCAACTGATCCTTTGGAAAGAACATATTTCCATTTCCTAGAGTCAACCAGATGCTTCCTTTTTCCATGGTAGGTTATTACTTTATGACCCTCATGGCCACATCTGGAACATCTTCCCATCCCTTTGAAGTATTTTCTTAAGTGTTTCTTTCCACATCCTTGACACATTGGTTTTTTAATATACTTACCTTTGTGATTATTACCTAAAAATCTATTAGGATTTATTTCTCGCATATATGATGCCTTAGAAAAATCACCAATGTTCAAATTGTAAATAATGACTCCGGATAGTTGGTTAAAAATTAATAAAAGATTTCTCATCTTAGCACCCATTTTATTAGGATTCTCATTCAGAAAACCACCATAGTTTCCTTCAAATCTATTGTTACTTTGGTGCCTACTAGATCCAACCATTTACTAAAACCAAAAAGGAAAATGTGATTATATCAGTAAAATAATTATATAATATCTTATGTGGATGGAAAACACTAAGATATACTTTTTAATGTTATTTTAAACTCATTAAATTTATCTAAAATAACTAACTCTTTATAATATGATAACCATTATGGTTAGGTCACTTATTCTTAAATTACACCCTATCCTCTAAAGTTATCTCAACCAACCTCTGATACCAACTACAAAGCCCTGACCTTTAACATTACATAATCTTGAATTATGTTAATAATCAACATTGAGGATCTTTTCATGTTTAGATATTGAGTGAATAAGGTCATAACGTATACATAAAAACTTTAATATTACAAGTAGACACTTCTACTCACTATCCATTTTTTTCATAAAAAAAATTCTTAAAAAACATTTCTAGTTCCATGTTTTTGATAGAATGACATTTCCTTGATCCCATTCTTGACCCTATTCATCTTTATGTCCTATGGAAAACATTTCATAACCTAAGATGAGCATAAAACAATAAGTAATGGATACATTAAGAAGGAAAATTATTAGTTTTTAAAACAACATTTAAAACTATTGGTTTTTAAAACAACATATAATCCATGAATACATTATCATAAAATAATAATTTTCACCTTAAATATGTATCAAAAATACATCACTGAATATAAGCTCATTCCTTACCCTTATTTTGTAACAAAAATATTAGAATAAAACCTATAGAAAGAAACTTATAGTATATAAAAGGTAAACTTGGGACATAATCATACTTAAATGGAATAACTATATGAGAGACTTCCACAAATCATTCTTACAAATGGAATATCCATACGGTCGACTTCTATACCAAATGCATTGGAGGTTATAATGTAACCATCCATCTTTGGTTTATCATAGAACCACTGGTCATTTATTCTATCATGTAACCTCCCGTCAAATGTCCAAGAACCATTATATAATCATCACACATAAAAGATTGCAAATATCAACATTTAAAACATAAAATTTAAATTTAAATAACAAGAAATAATTTCAAGATATTGAAATAGTAAATCCACAACCAAAACCATTTTCAATAAAAAAATATGTAAAAAGGGAATATGGTATTTATTTTCCATTTAAAAACTTCACATCTTGTTAAGGAATCCAAATATCAAATAAATCTCACGGTGGCAGAAAGGAAGTTGTCATCACATTTGTAAAAAAACATTTCTTTTTTCATTTAGTAAAAAAACTCGTTGAAAAAATATTACCTATGAATGAAAGTAAAATTAATGGGGGTATATTATACACCTTGTAAAATAAGGAGGTATATATTATCGAAATATCCCTCAACGAAAGGAGATTTAGATGAAGTCCCATACCTCATCTCCGACTTGACTCATTCATTCTTTAATTTCGTAAATAATAAAATTATGTTAATTTATACTTACTTAAGAACTTTTTTCATGTTTATTATTCTTTTTATATCACTTATTACCAAGTTTTAAAAATTACATTATTATTTATGTTAATATCGGTCATTTTGTCGATACTAGGTACTTGCGTCGAAAATGATCTTTTTATAATTATAATATACCCATGTGGTCAAAATTTAATTATCTCTAGAATATTATTAATATATATTTCATATATATTCATTATATATGTATTTATAATATTCCATAAAATTTAGAGATAAGAAATGAAATTCACCGTTCATGGAGACAGTAAGCTGTACGTACGCATGAACGCTACTTTCATTTATATTTCATATTTAATAGAATTAAAACTTAATGATAAATATGTATATAATAATTCAATTATATTATCATATTTTATATATGTTAAATAATTTCATTAATTACATTATTTATACGTTCCATGAGTAGAATGAATGAGTCATATCACTTTGAGGGGGCAGTAGCATGCACTTACTCAAATGAAATTATCATATATATAAAAATTAAAATCATAAAGGTATGTTATAAATTATATTTATAGAAGTATATAGATAAAATAAATATCATAAATATCATATATAATTACATTTACATCATTGTGTCAAACATAAAAGGTGGTAGAAAAATATTGAACAATCATAGTTTCGTGAGGTCGTAGTTCATCATCCACAGAAAAAGTATGTTTTATACCCATTAGACGGAGGTGTGTATAAGTGTAGTTCGAATAATTCTCATAAAAACAACCTAGTGTATTAAATATACTGGTTTTGTTATTAAATAATTGAATAAAGAGAGTTTATGGGGTTGTAGATGAAAAATAAATGAACGAATCCTATGAGAAGACATTACCTCAAATCAGGTGACTCATTTTTATTTAAGCTAAAAGGAGTTCTCTAATTGCCTTATGCTCATGATAAGGATTCAAGGAGGATGGTAGGGATTTTGGGATCATATTTGGGTATAGGGTGGATGATATATGGGGGATTGAGAGGTTAGAGTAAGGGTTAAAGGCTGTACCCTTTTATACGAGGGAGGAGGGTCACTTTATGAGAGATGGAAGGTATGATTTTATTATTAATTTACTTTTGATTTATAATAACAAAAAAGGGATATATTTAGAATATCAGATGATTATGGGTCTAAAAACTCTCATCCAATGGGTTTTATAGATGTTTAGGTTATAAAATTAACATTATCTTTTACATTTAACCCTTAGTTAACTAATTTAACTTTTACCATATCCTCTTGTATATTAATAATATATGGTTAATATAGTTACTATAAAATGCCAATGGAACCTAAAGTGTTTCATTAATGATATTAAAAACCTTATCTATGTACGTTTTATAAATCTTATATTTTTAGGACTACTATATCATTTCATAAAATTGTATTTGTTTTAAAAACTCATTTATGTCCATTTATATATTATTCATATCATGAATTTTAAAAAAATCCATAAAAACATGATTATTTGAAAAAAAATTGATTAATTAAAATATAACAAATAATAAAAATTCATAAAATTAGTGGATGACATAAAATGTTTCAAAAAAAATTTATTTTTATATTTATAATATCATTTATTTAAATCTTTCATTAATAAGGTAATCACTACATCGACATTGTGTCATAAATAAATTTATTTATTTGAGGTCTAAAAATTATAAATAAAATACCATGATGTAGGAAATATATTTATCTTTGTAATTAATATTTATTGTCAAAGATATCGTTTATATAATCCCACATTAAAATTGTTTTAGTAAAACAATCAATGTTTGTGATATTTTTATTTTTACATTAAATAAAAAACTTATTAGTGTAATTATCTTACCCAAGTGGCTTCCAAAGTCCAAACGTTCTACCCAAAGATTTTATTGGTCATACATTACTCATCCAATAAGGTTAGGAAAAGTTCTAAGGAAATTTTATATTATTATAATATTATTTTTACCTTGAATTACCCTATATACCATTAACTGCGGTAAATAAAATTCAAAAGTTACTATTCACCAAAAATTATTTTCATCCAACTGAACCACATATTACTTACTGATGAAAAACATGTATGTTGTATTTTTAAATTTAAATTCATAGAAGAGGTAAAATTACATTTAAATGAAAGTGTCAGTTTTTATCTACAATGTAGTGTTTTTCACTATTCATCAAAAAATCAAAAGTTCTCAGAAAAATACCACAAATTCACAAAATGATAATTTTGATATTAAAAATTAAAAAATTATTTATATTTAATATAATTTAAAATAAAAAAGTTAAAAAAATTAATTTAAAATTAATTCCCATTATGAAAACCAAAAAGTGTGTTTTTAAGAAGTAAAAATTACCGATAGATTGACATGTGTTTATGTCAAATTTCAAAGTGAAATTACTTCCAATGACCAAAACTGTATTAAATGATAAAACTATAATCTAATTGAACTTTAAAAAAAATTAAAATTACCATATAACTATATAAATAAATTAGATTAAATATAGTTTTGAATTAAAATACAGTATTTTCACTATTCATAAAAAATGAACTTTATCAGAAATTTTCCAAAATTTCATCCAAAGTAAATTTTATTATCCTGATTCTAAAAAATAATTTTATTTCTTTTAATAAAATATATAAAATTAGAAAAAATAATATTTAAAATGAATTCTAAATCAAAAGGCAGTAAAAATACATTTTTGAAAAATATTTATTTTATTCGAAAAAATGAATTTATTCTTTTATCATATATAGAAAACATATAAGATTAATTTTAAACATTAAATTGAATATATATAGAACATATTTTTCATTAAATAAAAATCTATAATGAGTGATATGAAAACACAATTATTCTCTTTAAAATAGGTTTTCATAAAAACACATCCATTATATTCAATTGGTTTTTATTTCCATTTCAAATAAATTTAGTAATCAATCAATCATCATTTAAACATGTGTAAACCATATTTCAAAATTTGTTTTATACTATTCATTCCCACCATTCTAATTATTAGGCGTTAACTACCATTTAAAATAATAATAATATATTATTATTATTTTTCTCAGTATGACTCATCCCTGTGTGCAACATAAGATTTCAAAGAAAACCATTGTTGTGTGTTAGGTATACTATCCGAAAAAGAGTCCTCATTAACTTAAAAATTAATATCATATTCATAAGTATTAATTAAAATAAAAAATTATTATTCTATAAATACCTGGGTCATTATAATTAGAACCAGAATACGTAACTTTACAACTTTTTCTATCATCAAGTTCTAGAGAGAGATAGTGTGAATTCTCTATTGCTTCATGCGATAGCGTTGAAGATACAAGGAGTTGTTCCAATTTCATGTATTTCTATAAGTTATTTTCTTCTACTATAATAAAAAAGCATTGCAATAAAAATCCGGGGATTCTGGGGATAGGAAGATGTGTTGTCGATCATCGTATCGAGGGATTTCAAGTGTTTAAAAGATAGAGGTGTTGATTTATTTCTTAATTGAGGGATTTCAGGGATAAGAAGACAGTCATACCAATCATCATATCGAGGGCTTACCAAGGTGGTTGTAAGAAATACCTTTTATCCTCAGTGAAAGGATACCCTACTATTTGGGATAAAGGAATTGTAATACCTTTACATTTCCTCTTCTATTTATAATAGGAAGGGAATAACTTTGTTTCTTCTTTCTATTAATATTATTATACTATTGTAATTATTTCAATTATTATTCATTCATTACATATCATATTAAGTGATTCTATACGTTTTATGTTAGAATCGTTTACATTTGTATAACTATAATCATTTTATTCAATCAAAATACAATTGTTTTTTCATTATTTTTGGTATCACATCATATCACAACCATCAGATCTAATACCCATATGGTCATTTGTATTGGTTGTGAATTGTAATAGTTTAAGACCTCTTAAACTAAGTTCTCTCATGATTGTTTTAAATACAATGTTTTTAAACCTATAATTCACCCCTCTTGTATTGTGCTATCTCATATAAATATACTTATATATTACGATCCAATAAGAAATAAACATTTAATGAAAAATAGTTTTTAAGAAAGAAACATAAAGAAGAAGAAAAATTTAAAGAAAGAACAATTGATGCTGAAACTACAAACCAAACATACCATATGCCGACAGTAAGTCTTATATAACTAATGAATACTATTCATGGGAAACACCCCTAGACACTAGATAAAAATGGGACAGTTGGTACTTCTTTTCTCAATGATATGTGGCACTGAAACCTTGAATAACCATGTTCTCATGCACGAGCTAGTAGGAGGGGACACCCTAATTGCATAGTGTTCTCCAATCATAATATGAGATTTCACCAAAAACACACCCCATTTCATATAAATATGCTACTTAAAAATAAAACACATATTGAACTCTTTAAAAATGAATTTCTCACCACAAATATTTATCCAAGAGAATACGAAACTAATTAGGAAAGAAAACTAATTCAACTAATAATGTTTATACATGAAACCACTTACCTTTGGTGTCAAAATACCCAAAAATTGGTTTGAATCTTCAACCACACCATGATAACCCCAAAAGCAAGAAAATTGAACCCTAATTTAAGTGATTGAACAAAAATATCAACATCACACCCTAAAAAAATGGAACCCTAGCCATGGAGAAACTGAAACCATAAGGAATAAGGGAATAAGCTTACCTATGGAAGAACGTACCTGTGGAGGAGGGAGAGGAGGAGAAGTGAGGGATCTTAGAGGTTATTCATGTGAGGAGGGGGTTTCTAGATGGGAGCTTCATGCCAGTGGGGCTGATGGAAGGTTCCAGCTGAGAGGGGGGGGGGACATGAGGGAAGCACGAGGTTGTCGGAGGGGGAGTAGGGCACCGATAGGTGGCTTCGATGGAAGAGAGGTAGGACAAGTAGATAAACATCACATAGGAAAGAGGAATGAAGGGGGTAGGGCATGATATAAGGGTAGGGGGTGTGATAGGTTAGAGGATAATGGAGGAAATGAAAAAAAAAACAAAATGAGGGAAATAAAAAAAGGGAAAAAACCTAGAAAAACTAATGTAATCTTAATAATAATAATAATAATAAAATAATAATAATGATATTAATAATTTAATAATAAGAAAATAATAATAATAATGATATTAATAACTTCATAATAGTAATAATAATAATAATCTTAATTAAAATAATAACTATAATAATTATAATAATAATATTCTTAAATAATATTATCAATATTATTATTGTGAATTTTTTTAATATATTTTATTTTTATATTTTATTTTTTTTCCAATTTATTATTCATCTTATTAATTAATTAATAATAATTTAACAATTTTTTTGAACACTAGGAGGCCACACAGTGACCTGGGAGAAGAAGCACAGCTTCGACCATGCTTTGCCCAGGCACTGGATGCTGTTAAGCCCAAAATAGTCATTTATTAACAAAAAGACAAAATTCCCAACTGGGACTCAACCAAAACCTCAAAAAAATCCAATCCAAATAAAATAACAAAATAAAATTACTTCAAGAGTTAGGTAGTTGTAGTAAGGACATGGTTTTACTAGCTAATTTCAAGGTCTAACTGTCATTTATCAAGAACAGATCCATTAGCTACAAAAAAGATAAGGAAAGTCAAGGATTTTTGAAAAACAGAGTAATGCATAATATAGAATAGTACTTTAATTATGAAAATATATAAAAATACAATATTTATCTTAAATCGATATAATAATTGATATGAATAGAGAAAAATTAAAATATTATCACTATATTGATTTAGTATCATTAGTTTATGAATATCAGATCTACAACGAGCTCTGTTATTCATCCCTCCTTGAACATTGAAGCCTTGATATTCTATTATCTTATAATAACTCTCTATAATATTGAATTTGTGGTATATAACTCTATTTGGAGACTTTAATGTGGATTGAGAAGATTCATTTAGGGTTTCCCAGATACATTATTTCTCATTTATTATATTAGATAACACACTTACAATATACCATCATAGGGGCATAGAATACAAACCATATTTAAATTACCCCAAGGGTAATAACCCGATTATATATGTGAAAAAAGTTTCAATTTTTCCATCTATGTATCTGGTTTGAATGAAATTATAATTTCCTACAAAAATTCTTGAGAATAATAAAAAAAATATTTTATTTATTATAATATATTTAACGATCCATGACACTAATCCAATCAAAGAGGATGAACAAATACCTCATAAAATTATATTTATAATATTTTTAGGGGAAAATGTATAAATATTCAGGTCTCCCACCCTTTAAAGATTTACATCCCAAAAATCACAACATAATTGAAAATGCATGGGTAAAAAAAATTCATATAGTTCTCACATTCCCACAATATCTTCTGATGATTCCCATACATCCACATAACAGAAACTAGTGGTATAAACCAACCTTAAAGGGTCCTCTCCCACTGGTATTTAGTCTTCAACATGTTCTATGAGAATTTAGAATCCTAATATATTACCATTTATCAATAAATTATGAGTGATGCTTCATATACATATCTCATCAACTCTGACACATGGAAGACATTATGCACCCAATCCAACTATAGGGGCTATTCTATGTGGTAATCAACCTCACAGACCCTATGTAAGAATTGGAATATCGCGATTAACCATGGAAATAACTTGTTTTCATAACCAAAGGTATATAAACCCCATATGGGTGAAAAATTTTGGAACACATGACACCTCTTAGAACTCCAAAGGCTTATATCACATATCCTTGGAAAACTTCTGGTAGCTCATATCCATATTCATCTACACATGAATAGACTGTACATTTTCCAACATCATCCACACTAACTATTTCCCCTTAATATAAAACTTGTAATTTTTTCTAGTATAGGGTTTACGTAAAATATCTCATATAAAGGGATTAAAATATTTTCTTGTTGACAGTGTAGTTGTTTCTATTGATGTAAATAAACTTCTGTAGTAGTAGGTTATCTCTGTAGATCTGACAGAAATCATGATTTCCAATATCAAAAAAACCCTGAGAATCAGAAGTGTATAATCTGTCTGGCCATACGTAATAGGGTGGAATTTCATAATCAACCATAATTGAGTATCTAAATGACACATTTAGGATCCTAAAGTATGAGACTATAAATATATCATCTTGGTGTGATATGACCATGAAAGGGACTCTATGTCATCATTTGATCTCACCAATATAAAAACATCCCAAAATCTCAATAAAAATTTATTTATTTATAGAATAAAATTCATACGACATGTTTAGTTAGTCGATGAACACCTAAATATTATTATCAATTTTTATTTATAATGAATGATATTGGGAAAAATCACTCAAGGTGATATTCTTTTTATTTTTTGGATGATGGTGTTTGTTGAAAATGATCATTGAAAAAAAGTTTCGATCAATTTTTTAAGAAGGTGTTGTTTCTTAGTGTTTTCCAAAATAATTGGTATGAATTTAAGTGGTAATATAAGTTTTTTTGTTTTCCCTTGAAATGAAAAGGGATTCTTTTTTACATGGTAATGAGGTTATTCATATTTCAGGTGTGAGAAGATGTGCATGAGGTGGGTAGTAACTTAGGATACTACCCAGTGGGAATGTGATCATAGAGGATTCACACAGTTGGTGGTTCTATGATAGGAGTTTGTGTATGTAAGTGTTTTATATTGGTTCAACTATGAAGGAATTTCATAAATGGGAGACCAATTAGGACGTTTTTGTGACCATGTGATTAATTCATGATTATAAGGTGGTATTCTTATGTGGAATACATAGGTGAGAGTGAATAAAGAGGTATTTCATAGGAGTGAATAGTAATTTCATGATTAGATGGTTCTATGAGTTTTTTTACCTACATAAGGAATCCCTAATCAGTTCATTAAGTAGATACAATTTTTCAAGGATTATCATTGTTGGGGGATTATTCAACATTAAAAAAAGTTTCACATGGTAAGTCTGTAGTGAGGGAAGATTTCATGGGTAACATGTGACAAAGGAAGTTCATTATGAGAGTATACTATGAAAAAAGAAGTTTTAGAGGTTAGAACAAAAAGGATGAAGGTCATGTAGGTAATGCATTAGGAATTTCATGGAGGTGGTCTATATATGGGGTTTTTGGAGTATAATCTTTCAATGGATATTCCATCCAAGAGGTACACAAAAAAATCAATCACTATCCATGATGTGCATGGTGTCCAAGTGGTTAGTGTTTAGTGGGATGTTCCTATTAAAAACAATCTCACAAAGGGGTTTTCCATGTATCAAAAGCTATAAGGGAAAGAGGATTTCATTTATTGGGTGAAAACATACCTTTATGAAACATTTACATTTTTTTGAACCGAATATAAACTAAATCAAAAAAATGGAATAACATTTTATAAGAGAAATATGTTTAATTAAAAATAGAGAATAGTGTGATCTCACAGTGATAATAGTTGTAAACTAGTGGGATTGTGATTCTTCAATGAAAATTGAAACACGAGTATTCTATAGTGTATTTGGGTACATTGGGACATCACCTTTTTATGCTCCATTGACTAGACTAGTTATTGTAAACCAAATAAAATTTTGTTTCCTCTTCATACATCAATTAATATATATATATATATTATTGTGAGAATAATAAATAAGATAGTTTTTCAATAGGGAAACGATATTGATGGGGTTGTTTTCTTGATCCATCATACCCTGGTTGAACCCCCTCTCAGGGTACTTAACCTAGAGGGGAAAAGAGTTTATACTAGATAAAGGTCAATGTTAAGTGATATATCTGTTTGAGAAAGCAATGGAAGTATACAACCATAAAAGGATTCTTATATTCTATGGATCCAATTTTCATCTTTGGATGAATCATATGAAACAATATTTTCAATCCTACGGCATATATGTTGTTAGTATTGCGATGCATGGTATTACAATTAGTATGGAAAGTAGGGATTTTTTAGAAGTATATACAGATAATTAGATGAAAATTCTAGTGAAATCAATTATTTTTGAGGATCCTTATCTAAATCAATCTACAAAAAGATAATGTCCAAAAAATACTCACATTCATTATGGGAAAAGATGAGCAATATCTATGATGATGATTCAAAATCACCGAAAGCTAAATTTCATGTATTTTATAACAAGTACATGGACATGATAACACACCTTAAATTATTAATTAATACATTATTTAATTATGTGAATGTTATTATTGAGTACATGCATGGTCTAAAATAAATCCGTTATGAATTTAAGATCATTAAGTATAACATGAGAATATTTCCACCATGTGTCAATATGAAGGTCCCTATAAATGTATATAATGATCTAAAGGAGCTAAAATTTGATAGTTTACACATTAGTAATATCAAATATAATATGATAAATGATTATACCAAAGATGTGGACAGTGGAAAAATTTAAAGAGGTTTCATTAAAGGTAATTAAAAAACTCCCCATGGATAATGACCATGTAGGATAAGAGGTGGAATAATTAATCTTATTCATATCTTCATTTATATAAGGAGTAAAATGAATATATAATAGGAAACTTAAACACATTTGATTTCTACATGGAAATTATAGTCACAGTGCAATAAAGTATCCCAATATGTTCCAAGATAATGATGAGGATGATGAAACTACCACGAATAAGTCGTTGTATAATGTGAAAGGTATGAGGATAATTATATGTAACTTCCTCATGATGAATAACCTTATTTTATAAGAAAATAATTGTTTAAAAAAATATGGGTCATAATAAACTGATGAATTCAATGGTCATAGAGAAATGGATTTGTTGTGTGTTGTGGGAAATTTCCAGATAAGGGAAGAGAGTGATAATGGAAAAGGTGACATGGAAGAAAGAGTTGATCTCTAAGTTAAATTTTAGACTTCTCTTAAAGAAATAGATATTGTGTAATACAAGATAAAGAAATAAAATATAGTTTATTATGATTCAGAAATATATATACTATAGTAATAAGAGTAGATGTCTGATCATAAGGAAGAAATTAAATATATCAAATATATAGGGATATATAATTAGAATATGGTGGTTTAGAACAAGATCAATTTTGAAGAACATACCTGGTTTATCGATGTTTTGACAAAGATAGTGAAACATCCAGTCAAAAAAATATCTATGAACTTGAAGAGGAAGTTATCATCCTCTGACAAAATGTTAAAATTATAAAATAATTTGGTTTCATAGTATTCCATTTTTAAATAAGATCATATGGGTGATAAAAAAGTGAATGTCAATTATGGATGTATAGAAAAATATTCCATGGATAATCATTAGAAGAAAATGTTTTATCAAAATGATAAGGATTATATGTAGCTTTATCATCAGAAAAAATAAGTGATCGTTGATTCCAGAAAAAAGTACTAACTGTGAAGTTGATGTCCAATTTGGTTAAAACCTAGAATCAAAATATTCAGAGAACCCTGGGGAAAACTGGTGAAATTATAGTGGTACATGACAATTCACCTCGTATCAGATGTTACTTTTATATAGTTATGGTTTATACCCAAAATGTTTGTTATATATCAAAAAAATACCAAATGAATTAAGTTTAACAATGGTAGTCAAGTGGAGATAAATATTATAGGAATTATTTTTATGGTAACTATTTCTAGTATGGAGGATTTTGATATATGTATAGATATTTTTCATTTACAAAGAAGAAAAATACTCTAATAAAGAACTGAAGTGATCATATTCCGTAGCTAAAGGAATCATCAAGAAAAGAAAAAATATTAAATTTCTTTAAAACATTGCAAGATGAAGTTGATCCATCATATTCTGAAGAGGACCAAGCCTGGAATTCAATATAGACTGTGAATCCAAATACACGGATCAAAAATAAAACTGTTGAGTAGGCATTGAATACAAAAATTTCCCTGAATTCATCACACTATTCTTGTGCATGGATCCTTAATAGTGGATAAAATTCTCAAATTATGGGAAATAATGATGTTTTCTTAGGCATTAAGAATGATAAAGAAGGTGGTTTTATATTTGGAAATGAAGACGGCTTAAATATTTTTGGCATTGTGGAATAAATATTTGTGGGTAAAGATATGAGACACACAGATGTATTGGTTGTTTATGTTTTTAGTCACAAATTTCTTAGTGCCAGTAAGCTATACACCTTTAGTCATGAAATAGCGTTTACCAAGATAACCTATATAGTAAAGTTGAAGGATAATATATTTTTAATACCGGGGATGCACATGAGTGGAAATCACTACCTTTTTAGTGGATACAAATAAATGTGATTTCTTTTTTATTTAAGAAGAAAACAAGTTGTGGAATAAATGAGATATCCATTTGGGATAACTATCAATGTAATATCTAGTAAAAGTAATAGAGAAAGTGATCTCCCAAAGCTATCATTTGATAATACACACATATGAAATTCCAATCAGAATGGAAATAATAATTGAATTATGTATATGGAGAAAAAGAAAAGGTCAAAAAGAGTACATAAACTTGTATATATTAATGCATGTGGACCCATATCCCTATGATATATTGATGGTAATGGAAACTATTTTTTTACTATTATAATTGGAAGGAATGGGCTATGGTCATCACTCACAAGTATGAGGTGTTTTGTTGCATGAAACAATATTGGAGAGAGGTTGAGCAGATTCTTGGAAAGAAAATTCTGAAATTTAAAATTGATAATTGAAATTTTTTTAACAACATATAGTTGGAGGATTTTCTCAATAATCATGAAATAAGACACCAATTATCTACTGTGATAATTCTCTAGAAAAATGGCATAGATTAAGGGATAAATGAGATTATAAACAACATGAAATGAATGACGATATTTGAAAACTATATAATATAGATATTTGGGAAGAAATTTTTATTGACATCAGTTAACATATATAATAGATATTTTTTTGTGTCTACAAGAATAAAATATTCTGTGTGAGATTTCGTATGGAAAAAATCAAACATCGAAATACTAGCGAATCCTTACAAGTATGTGTTTCATTATAAATAAGTAAAGTCAGAGAAAATTTGAATCCCATGGAGATAAAGGGATGTTCCTGGTCTACTCAAGAAAAAGAAAACCATATAAATTCTTCAATAAGTTTCCAAGAACTATTTTTGAAAGAAATGATATCAATATATTATAGAATGAGAAGACTCTTAGAAAACAAAGTTAGTGGTTTGATGATGAGACTGATAAAAAGGTTTGGAGCTCAAGTGGAGTATAGGTAAAAAAAACTGATTCAGTAGAAGATACTATTGATGGGAAGGATGATGTAAGATCTCAATTTATAAAAAAACGAACGAGACAACATGAAATTGACTAGTATGATATCATTAGAGATCAAACAATGTTGGTTTAAATGAGGAGTCACTAAGAACATATATTTATAATTATAGGTATAGCCATAATGTTTTTAATAATCTTATGGAGACGATAATTAGTTTTAATAAATGAATCATGATGTTGAAAAAATAAATAAGAATAAGATATGAGAGATTATCTTGAAGATGGAAAATATGAATATAATTAGGTCCAAATGGGTTTCTCATAACAAGATGAATGAATATGGCATGGTGATCAAAAAAAAAGAATGACCTGTGTGAAAGGGATACTCCAAGATCGAGGAAATTTATGGTGATGAGACATTTTATGTTATGGAATGAATAGAAAAACATCATCAATTTATAGCCATTAATGTTCAAAATTAGGTCAAGGGTTTCTATATTGAAATTAAATTATAAAATTTATATAGAGTTATAAAGGAATAGGTGTAAATGGAATAAATTAATTGTTTTATTATGCATGAGGTAGAGAACAAGATAAGGAAGATCAAGATAGATTTTTATGGGTGGAAGAAGGAACTAAGATTATCATATTGATGAATTTTCACTACATGAAGAAGATTTGATTCTAGAATTGAAAAAGTGATTAAACTATATATGTTAAAAATGAGTGTAATCAAAGGATGACAGAGGTATTGTATGTGTAAGACATAATTTTAGAGAAGAAAATTAAGAAAAATGAATATATTTTGTAGAATTTATGAAGTATGATTTTAAAAATTTATTATTGGATATGTGATGTTTTTACTTGGCCTGAATGTTACACAAATTATAAATGGTACATTAATTTTTCAATCCAAATAACATATGGAGGTTTTAAGAAGATTTGGAATGGAGGATTCCAGGAGATAAAAACTCCAGTTTATGTTTGGATAAAATCTTCAAGGGATGATTTTGGAAGGGTGGTTAATATCACTAGACACCGAAAGATCATATGGAGCCTTATGTGCTTAATAGGGATACAATTTAATATTTTTTTTGTCAAATACCATGTGTCATGGAATCAATGTAGTCCTATATAATGACACATGCATGTTGTGAAGGGAATACTATGTTATATCACTGGAACTATGGATTTCAGATTTTGTTACAATGAAACATTAGAAAATGAGTTATTTGGATATATAGACACTAATTGGACGGGTTTAGAAAATGAGAAAAACAATATACTTTTTTTCATATTATCATGAAAGATTGTTTATTTACTTTTGAGGAAGAATTAATATTGAATTTCTATGAGCACCAAAAAACCAAAATATTTTATTACTTCTCAAGAAATTAGGAAATTATTATAGATGAAGACAAATATTGAATAAATTGATGTTTATGTAAAGTATTTTATCATAATCCATTGTGATAATTTTAGAGGTACACATAATAGAAAAAATATTGTGAATTCTTTTGGATATAAGAACATTGAAATCAAGTATCACATTATGAGAGTGAAATTGGAACATGGATTTTGAGACTAGAGTATGTGCTAAATAAACATCATTTTACTAACATTTTAATAAAAGCCTCACTGAAAAGTGTTTTTTAAAGGCATTGACTAACACTGGTAGTCCATTCGACTCCCAAAACATTAATAATGTGAATGTTGGCACTCCAATACCCAGGATATGTCTTGAATTTCTCTATATTATTATCTATGTTCTTTTACCTATTGAATAACGCAAAGGATTGACCTTTTGTTTTGTTGAAAAAGGGGAGAATTATTGTTCAAAATAGGTGCAAAGATAATGATAGTGGGAGTGGTATTCCATAATAAATTAGATTAAGAAGTGATACAAGGAGTGTTTTAATTTGGGTAATGATAAACAATCTCATTCAAATATGACAAATCAAGAAAGTGATATTTAGGGTCATAATTAAAGTTCTAATGAAGTGTGTCCTAATAATTGGTCTTTTCAAGTAATACAACCTATACCACAATTTTCATCAATTTTTATTGATCACTAATAACAATCATTATCAAATTTCAAGGATAATTTCTATAAATATTTATTTAAAAAATTATTATAGATAATGAAGTTGTTCCTAATTGTTATTTTCATATTACTCCTATTTCTTATAACTATATTGACCTAAGTGGTCTTAGAGTTAGATTTTAGTAAATATTTGATCATTTTCTAGAGTCTCTTTGTGTGAATGGTGGCTATATAAGTGAGTGAAAATTATTTTTCAATGAGTTGGTATCGAAGGGTTCGATGTAATTATGAAGAATAGGAAACAAACAAAAAGGGGTATATTTTTTGTAAAAAACCATAATGTTATAATTTCATGTTTTTTTGATGAATGTTTTTATAGATAGTGATAATTGACTAAAGTGTGAAAGCATGAGTTTTGAGGGAGGTGTTGTTTCCCAGTGTTTTATAAATTAATGTATATGAATTTCTTGGTAAATATATGGTCCATTATATCCATAAAAATGTAAAAGGTTGGGATTTATCATTGTAACAAGGTAGACCATGTGATAGGTGTGTTAATCCGATTAAGAGTTGGGTGGCCATCCATGATACTGCTAATGGGTATGCGATCATGGAGGAGTTACATTGCTGAATATTCCATGAAGGGATATTGTATAAGGAAGTGTAGGGTAGGTGTCAGATTGTGAAGGAAGTATACATCTAGGAGTATATTGAGGAAGTTATTAGGAAAAACTGTTGATGTCTTATTATAAGGTGGTGTTTCTAGGTAGATTGTGAAGGTGAGAGTGAAAAAAGAGGCATTACAAGGGGATTAATAGTAATTCCATGATTGATGAGGTCTTCAAGTTTCTCTCCTTTATAAGGATCCCCTAATCACATTATTTGATAGTGAAAAAATTTTCATGGAGGATATATTCTAGTGAAATATTCTATGTTATAATGAGGTTTTTTCTGTAACATCATGGAAAAGGAGGGTCATGATGCGATCACCAAGAAAAGGTAGTTGATGATGGAAGTCTAGGGTAAAGGATGATGACTACAAGGTCATGTGTTTAAGTAAGAAGGGTGTGTGAGTATTGTGAGTAGAATCTTATAATGATAGTTTGTTCAGGGAGTTCATGGAGGAGAATTCAGTGTAAGAGATTATTACTAGGTGGTGCATGGAAAAATAAAATCCACCATGGAGGTGCAAGATATCTATGTGGTCAATTTGTGGTGAGTGTTTGTTGGGAAATAAATTTCATAGAGGGTATTCCATGATGAAAAATATATGTGGTAAAATAGATTTTTTATCTCTATGGTGAAAATGGAGCTTTATGACACACACATATATGTATAAACCAAATTTCAACTAACATAGGAATACCAAAGAATCTTCTAAAGTAGATGTGTGTTAACTTTAGTTGATATATTTGTACATTCTCAAAGTGTGAATATTCATATAACAGGGATACAATGAGTCCACATCAAATAGTAGTGACCTATAGTGGATTTGGTATATCAGAACATCACCTTTGTATGATCCTTGGAGTAGCCTAATTAGGGTGAAACAAGTGACATTTAAATGTACCTATCATAGTTTAATTTCTACACACCCACACACATTGATATATATATATATATATATATTTGTGATTAGAATATATAAGAGACTTTTATTTAATGATGAAACAGGGGGTGTATTTTAAAAAATCATACCGTGATTAAACCCCCCAATTAGAGTTCTTAAACTAGTGGGGCCAATATAATCACTATAATAAAATATGTAACATCTCAAACTAGTTAGACTACTCAGACCTAACACAAAACTAAATACTAATTCTACTCAACCTTTGGTGTCGTTCCTAGACCACCAAAGGCTTGATAGGAAACATCCATCACAATAAAATAAGTGTAACTGTGTATAAATAAACACAACTACATGCATAATCCCCATAAATAAAAACCACTATAAAACAAAAAAAGTGGATATAATGTATGAAACAAGAATACAATAGCAATTTTCATACAAATACAACCCCTGAACAATAATTACACCACCACTGATGAATCATCCACTACTAATCTTCACTAACCCACCTTGATATTTGTATCCCAATCAACAATGAAACATCCATGTAACCTATAACTCAAGTAATAAAATATAATCAGGAACAAGTGTTCCCATACTGGGGATGAGTCTTGATCCTGTAATATTTCACTAATGCTCCACTTGGAAAATATATATGTGAAAATACATCCATATTCAATGAGTTTTATAAAACACAACCTCCCCATAAAACATTATAAAATACCTATAAAAGTTAACATAACAACAAAAAATCACATGATATGAAGAAAAATAAATCCAACCAATATAATAAAAAAACACCACGATAAACAAAAAAGAAAATCGTAAATGGAAACAAACACCATGCACAATATTAAAAAATAAAACCACAAGAGATCAATAAGAAAATGTGTAACCAAACAAGAATGGGTAGCACAAACTCTTGATAAGGAAAAATACCACTAAAACTAACCTTGTTATTATTAACAGTGTCCCCAATTGCTAGAGGGAGTTTTCAATACAACATCTTGTACTTTTCAGCAAGTTCTGCACCCCCATGTGTGTGTTTACCATCACTCAAGTCTATTACCACATAAAAAAATCAACTGTAATACTTATAATAGAAACAAAACCCCATTTACATCAATATAAAAATCCTAAAAAACCTATAACTAGTGAAACAAAAATTACAACATAACATATATTTTAATATAACATAAAAATCAATGCACCGAACTCAACCATTATTAAAAAAATAAAAAATACTAGAAACACCATATGATAACATCATTCTATAAAAAAAATTAATAAAAAATTATAATTTCTTTAAATATTTAAATAATAATTCAAAATAGCATGCATCCTAAACTCAATTACCAATCTAGAAATATATTAAATGAATATATCATCACTACATTCCCTATTTTTCATAAAAAACTCACACACTATATAAACAACTGCCTTGTGTTCACCCAAAAACAGGCATGCAAAAAAACCTTATTTTCACATGAGAAAGACTTGAAATATTTATATAATTTAAAGCACACAAACAATTTTAATGAAATATCACAACAAATCCATGTTATTTTGACACGAATAGTGCATAAAAAATCCACTTACCTCAAGACAATGATGAATAAAATATGCATCATGAAACTAAATATCCCAAGCCCATTAAGGCTCCTCATGAACTCAAAATAAAAATACATAATTTTTTTAAAAAAACATATTTAAATGAATGAACATGGTTAGGGTTTTGATAATAGGCTACATAGGATGGGGTTAAAATAGATGACATATCACCATGAATATAATACTTTTTATAAACAATTCATGAAATCCACATGTTAAGGGAATGAATACTCAAAAATCCCCCTAAAATCATTCAAGATCTCCCACTCTTGAGTTGGGGTGAAAATGGTGGTGAAAGGAGGCGTTTTAGGATAAAAATCACCTTTTGGGTAGTTTTTAAAATTACCAGATCACTCTAAATAGACTCCATAAATGTAGTTTAATAGAGAAATACTTATTGCATGAATTACTGGGAGAATAGTCTCAATGAGAATGATTGAACCATGCATGAATCACTAATACCAATAAAAACATCCCACAACTTCTATAAAATAATTTGATTCACATGAAACTTGGTTACTATGGTAATAACCCTTTAAGTATCCAATGGTTTAGTTAGAAATATCTTTTTATGTCATCTAGAAAAATATTTCTCAAAATTAATCATTAACAAGCTATAAAAATTTATCTAAGAATAAATCTTGTATTATATTTCTATAAAACACAATTCTTCATGTCCTGATCATTTGAATACACCTAGAATTACTTGTGAAATTCCATCAATAATAGTCCAATAACATTGAACTGCAATTTTTCCCCTTATATCTCAATACATGGTCTATAAAAAATCTTTCAATATGACACATAACTTCCACCGTGTAACCTCATGGTGTTGAGTCAAACCCACTAGAATATGGATCCATATTTTCCCCACTTATTATGTGAGAAACCATATAATGAATTCAATATTACTTTGATTTATACCAATACATCAATGTTAATGCTTGTGGTCTTTTAACAACTTCACCATAGCTAGATATACCATTGAAGGGGATGTATGGTACGTTCTCAACACCTCCTCAAAATGTATAAGTTGAATTACTATCCATCCATGAATGGAGATGGCATGCACCCCAATTTTAAACAATACATCGAGTTCATCACCTTATAATTTCAAGTAATTTTGTATGTTTCTATCAATGTATCATAATTTTTCCTCCCTCGTGTGTAGAAATAATAGAATTTATACTTCCAAAAAACAAATATAAGTGAAGAATAACCCATCCACTGTGGACATCTGTATCAATATTAATTATTCCGAAGCCTCTTCCATTAAATGATTTTGAGATTTTATACCTAAAGAATTATCCACCACTTTATACATCCTTGGAGTTTGAAAAATCTCAAAGTCATAGTTTTATAAGAAATCCAATAACCTCCTCTGCCTATGTTTGAGAACTCACTAAAAGAAGGTCTACCTGAAGCACTTTTTGTCAGTATAAACTATGGATTTCTTCTGGATTCTATTTTGGAGGCCGTGTGGATCGGGTCTCCAGCGCGTCTCGTTGGTGGATCCGGGGTTTCTTCGGGGTGGAGGTGGTGCGACTTCGACGTCTTTAGCAGATCATTCTTCGGAATTCCGGTTTCGCTCGAGTTGTCTCCGGAGGTCTCATCACCTTGGATCCGGTTGTCTCGCGTGGTCTCGATGGCGTGGATCTGGCTCGGGTTGTCTTTGGTGGTCTCGATAGTGTAGATCTGGTGCCCTGGTGGTATCGACGGCGTGGATTTGGTATGGATCGGCAGTTTCAGCGTGGCTCAAAGACCTCAGCATGCTTACGATGTAGCGGGTGGTCTCGGGCTTTCTCTACTTTGCGACAACATAGATCTACAACTACTCTGGCGTGGAATCCAAGGGTGGCCTGCCGACAGCTTCTGAGTGGCCTGGAGGGGGGAGGTTCTTTTTTCCTGTGGTCTCTTCGCAACTCATACAGGTTGGGAAGGTTGGGTTTCGATGTTCTGTACTTGTGATGAATTTGGTTATATTTAGGGTGTATTTTGTAGCATCACATCATTGGTATCGGTGGAGGCACATATGTCCGTGAAGGTTCCATAGTTCCGTGAAGGTTTTCTGGTGTTTTCAGTGGATGTTGTCTTGTTTGTTTGTTTTGATCCTGGAGGAGTGAAGTTGGTGCAATCAAACTCATTCACTTCGATCAGGACCAGAGGAGGATTCAGAGCTAGCGGTTCAACTTTGTAGTGTTTTTCGGATCTGGTTGTTTGAGAGGGTACGGCATCAGCCATCGGATTGGGCCTGTGTTTTGACACAGGACACTTGCTTTTCGATTAGCCTTGTAACATTGGACTGCTTCAACATAATTTTATGCTAGGGAGGGACTGTTCTGGTTTTCAGTTTGGTTTTCACTCTTTTTTGTCCTTCAGGTGTGATTGTCCTTAGTTTTTGAAGTCCTTGGGTTTCCCCCTTCCTCCCTTAAAATGGGTTTTATCAATAATAAAATATTTAAAGGCTTTCGGGCTGTAGGATAAGGATAGACAATATTGGAGATAACTAAGAAAAATATATAAAAATAACTCACTAAATCATGAATTAATTAAATGTAAAACATGTCCGAGTTTTCTACAATCCATGAACCACATTAATCATTGTTGGTTCCATTATTAATCCACTATCTAATAATAAATATCCCCTAAAGAAGACTCGGGGATCTAGAACATAAATTTATTGATTTATTCATTGAGATAGTTCTCTCAAATAAATTCTAAGAAAATCCTTAGATTCTCAACATGATAATTACATAATTCTGAATCTACTGGGATTTCATTAATGAATACCACCATGAACTGGTGTATGAAAATATGTGAGATCCAGTTCACAGGGACCATGAATATTTCTGAAGAGTTCATCATGTCAAAAGTAATTAACAGTGACTCATAATCACCCTAAAAACACCTAATTTTTTTTATTCAAGATATACTTATATGGAACCCAAATATGATGATAATTGTATATAAGATCAATTATTGAGAAGCAATTTTCTCATTTTATATAGATTAAGAGGCCTTTCATCCTTAGAAGAGGGTATTTTTTCTTTATTTTCATTTTCTTCAAGAGGCGATAGTTAATAAAATGACTCAATATCTAATATTCCCTTTTAACAAATGAAACTATAGTTTCCTAGGGGAAAACACTGGAATTGATGAAACCATTATCCATAAGGTCCTCCAACCTCCCCTTTAGTTCCAAGAGTTTCATTAGGGATATCAAATATTTTTTTTGAAGAAATTGATGTTTTCTATTGGTGTAGATCAATAAAAATTTGTATTTCTCAAATATTTGTAAAATATGGAGCATCCATTGTAAAAAAATCCACATACACCACAAATATAGTAAATTGATCATCTAAACTATCTTTCATGCATAAATCCAAGATAACTATCTTAGGGGTGATCAATTATAGCTTCTTACATATATTCCCCGCTATCTTTTAATGAATGGCCAGCTTACACATGAATGAAAACCTGGATCTATCTACAAAAAAACCACTCTTAAAAAATATTAGTCTATTTCAGAATGGGTTAAGGACATCCAATCCATACCAAGGATAACTTTATAGGGCTTTATCCCATCCATAGTGATGTCTAAAAAAACTCTCTGTAATTCCCCGACCCCAGTTACCCATAGTCGGTGCATTATTTTAATACATTGGCATGATTACAAGGAATCAAGTCCCGAAGGACCGATCAGTTTAGCAGTCTTGGAAAATATATTATATACATGATTGTTACATTACAGTTCTTAACATACAAAACAACAAAAATATTCCTTCATGAACTCCATTATTCCCTTGGCTTAAACCTACATATCAATCACAATACACTTCTTGGAATCCTGGGAAAAATAAAACATAGAAAGGGGTGAGCTCAGATGCTCAGTAAGGATAATAATACAGTGTAAACTTTCATAAATAAGCATAAACATTTAAGGTAATGTATAACTAAAAAATCCTTTTAAACTTGAACTTCAGCATAATATGGCAAAAATAAAATGAAGTAATTCCATTTACATATCCACATGGATATTCTACTAGTCGAATAATCACATGAAGTATCACTAACCACTTTCATAATGATGGAATGCATAATTCTGGAATATCATAACCACATAGTCAAGGCCTCGTGCCAGGACTTCAAATAATATTTTGTCAAGGCCTTGTGCCAAGACACTAGTTTGTCTCATGAGACCTACCGATGCATCGAGGAGCTATAGTGGGCACCAACCGTCACTTACTAAGTCCAATGCATTCCTCATATGAACAGGTTTAAACATAACATAAATATTTGTATTAAAACTAGCATACGAAATGTCAATACTTTATCCATAAACTATGAATGGTATAAAAATCACACATCCACAGTAAAACATATCACAAAACCTTCAATACTATATGGATATTTTGTATCATAATAAATCAACCTCAATCAAAAATAATATCCAGTAAAGGATGCTGACATAGTTGAAAATGATGAGTAATACTTTTTGAGAGAAATAATCTTTTTGTAAAATTATTTAAAAGTCACACAATTATAAAGGAAGTAATTTAAAAGAGATTTTTGAATCAATGTGTCCCATACCACTTTGAAACTTTTGAAAAGAAATATCATTTCAAAACATTCATGTTCATATAAATAAATCCTTAAAATAATTTTTAAATCATGGACATCAATTAAAAAGATTCAGAAAGATAAATCATTAAAACATTTAAAATCCTGATATTGATAAAGAGTACCTTTCAAAAAAATTTAAAATATTTATTTTGAAATCTTTTAAAAGTCACATAATTATAAAATAAAACATTTACATTGAAAATATTCTTATAAGCTTGTAAGGGAAGCTTTGATGATTTTATAATAGGGGAAAATAGCTGCACCCGCTGTATAAGTTAAAAAAGACATTCATTCCTTCATTCTGCTGAAAGGGTTAAAATGGACCTTGTTTGGAAAATGACTAAAAGATTACTTTATAAAAATCTTATAAAAAGTAAAAAAGGTTATAAATGAGTTTAACCCATATTCTATAATATAGTAATAATGATTTGAAATACATTTTTAAGAAACATGGATGTGGATGATAAAGAGGTCCCATTAGATAATTACGTATAAACAACCTCAGATAATGAAGAGATTGGGAAATAAACCCTTACAAATTTGGTAACTTATGAAACATACACCCCATGAATGAGGTATCATATAATGAATATGTATATTCACATAAATTAAAGTGTATTACACAAATAATACAATTATGGGCAGTACATACACCACACAAAAGGTAATAGTGGCAATATGACATGAATTTCATGGGAATAACGAGTGAGATGAAAACCCCTTACCATGAAATTTTTTTAGTCGAGGGTACGTTTAACCTCATTTATAATGGTGAAATAATTTTTATTAAATTATAAAACAATCATATACATTAATATGATATTATATATGATCTTTTATCATTGCTTTGTTAACAATATCTTAGTATTATCGTCGTTTGGGGTGTTAACTTACTCGTTTTATTTGATATGTTTTATTCCATAAGCCTTATTTGTTATGGATAGGTTGTATCTTATTAAAATCTATAATTATATCAAGTCCTTAAAAATTATATTTAATCATCAAATGAGAATTATACTTGAATGGATACGATGGGGAATGAATCTCATCGCGTTCGTGGAGACGGTAGTCCGTACGTACGCACGAGCGACAATATTATTATTTTGATATTAAAATAATATATAATTGGATGTTATATCATATATATAGAATCATTATAATGTTATATTTATTATTTAATTCAATTAAACATCATTATCATACCCATCCAAATAATAATGTTTTGAATAACAATTACACCACGACATGGAGACGGTAAGCCGTACGTACGCACGTATGGTGACATGTCATTCAAAAGATGGATAGAATAATGAATATGGTTGTACCATATTTATAATTACATAATAGTATATATAAGATACTGGATTTATTATTTTATAATGGAAATAACAAAGAAATAAGATGTTGAAGTAGAAAGGAACTTGAAAGAGGGTGGTGAAAACATTACCTCTTCTTCGGTTTCTTCTTTTTGATTTGATCATATGCGCTCCTTAGGTTGGCTTTATGACTAAAGGAACGCCTCTAAGTTTAAGTTAGTTAAGTGTAGAGGATAATTGGGTAGGGGTGGCTGGACCAAAAGGATTTTAAGGTATGAAGAATTGGTTAGAAGTGGTTTCTTTTTATAAGGGGGAGGAGGGGATCTTTAGAAAAAACTTATAGTATTAATTTATAATAAATTCATATTCGCTTTCTAATAGCTACAAAGTGGATTATTCAAAGTCTAAGGTAGGTATGGGTATAAATTCTTTCATACAATAGATTTTAGAGAGGTTTGGGTCACAATATTAACCTTATCATTTATATTTAACTCTTATCTAAATAGTTTAGTTTGACATTTACCATGTCACGTTGTATTTTTATATTATATGGTTAATAAAATTACTATATACTTCCAAGAGACCCCCCAAGTGGTCCATTAATGATACTCCTATCATTATATAAGTCATTTTTCCAAA
This sequence comes from Viscum album, assembly GCA_963277665.1. Taxonomy (NCBI): domain Eukaryota; kingdom Viridiplantae; phylum Streptophyta; class Magnoliopsida; order Santalales; family Viscaceae; genus Viscum; species Viscum album. The sequence goes on along the minus strand of OY728119.1, from coordinate 1,825,694,995 downwards.
AAATAGTTTTTTAGGAGTAAAATATCAATTTATAATATAATATTTGTTTTAAAAACTCATTCACCTCAATTTTGACAATATTTAATAATTGATTTTTGTTAAAGTCTTAAAAAAATTATTAATTCGAATTTTTTTTAATAAATAATAACATGTCATATTAACTAATAAAATTCGTGGGTGGTATCAAAACTTTCAAATTATATTTATTTTAACATTTATAATACTAATTATTTGATTCTTTAATTAATAAAGAAAAATACTGCATCATTATTGTGTCATAAATAAATTTAATTATTCAATGTCTAAAGATTATAAATAAAATAAAATTATTTAGGAAATCATTTTAGATTTATAATGAGTATTTATAGTCTAAAATATAACATATATAACACTATGTAAAAATTGTTTTGTGAAAAGATATATGCTTATGTCATTTTTTTACTTTAACATTATTAATATAAAGTGTCATTATCACTTACAAGTGGATAAATGGGGTCCCAGAATCGACCCAAAGATGCACATGGTCAGATATGTACCAAAATATAGGGTTAGGACACGTTTTAGGTTAATTTATTATAATAATAATATTATTTTTTACCCTTATTTACCGGATTTACCGTTTAACAATGGTAAATAAAATATTTACCGAAGTAATTATTCAAATTGTCTAAAAATAAAAGTTAACTATTTAAAAAATTTGGACCTATTTATTCTAAATATGAAATCAATTTTTCTACATTCAAAACATAGAAGTGGCTGAAATTAATTTAAAATTAATTCCCTTTGTTAAAACAGAAAGCATGTTTTTAAGAGATAATAACTATAAAAAGGTTGGCACTTGCTTATATCCAGTTTAAATGTGAAATTGTGTCCAATGACCAAAATTGGATTAAATAGTAAAAATATAATCTAATTACATTCTAAAATCACTCAAATTCATAATTTATCACTATTAATTATTTCGATTGAAAAAGTTGTTTTTAATTAAAATTTAGTAATTTTCACTATTCATCAAAATAAAAAAGTTATCCGAAAAGTACCAAAAATTCACCCTAAGCTAATTTAGATATTTTTTAATTGAAAAATGAAGTCCATTTTGAAAGATAAAATGTATAAAATTTCAAAAAGTGGGTATTACTATTCATAATGGCGAGTTTGATTGGTTGTGGTGTGTGTTAGAACTCAAAGTTGCGTACAACACACGCTACTGCATTATTCAAAGAGAAGAGTACGATGGAAGATTGGGGTGTCACATTATCGCCTCCTACAATAAATTTCATCTTTGCAATTTTAAATTATTTTTTAAAAATAAAAGGTTGAAAATAGAAAATACTTTTGGGAAAACCCACATCGGAAATTAGGTTAATAAAATTTAGTCTTAATAAGAGGAAAATGAAAATGATAAGGTCACCACCAAATTATGATATCTGTTAGGAGAATTTTTTTGGCAATTAGAGACATATAATTGGAGAAAAAACGTAAATATTTATAGGTAGTGATTGTGGTCATCAATCACAAACAAGTGTAAAATTGAGGGCCTTAAATTCATCAATATATGATAATTTAAAATTACATTGGTTCAACAAAACATATGGTATTAGGATAACACATTTTTGGTTTTAAGATCCCTTCACTAAAGTATAAGAATTAATTTATTCATAGAATAAGAGAAGAAGAAAAATATATACTTGACAAGTAGAGTCCCATTCTTTAACTAATTTCTACCACAAACTCATCTTTGACTCTAAAAGATAATAGAACTTAAAAATAATATGATATTTATCCTATTCATATAGGGTTAAAAAAAATTAATTTATAATTAATCTAGAAGATTTTTTTTAAAAAAGATTATATTATTCAATCCAGGACATCACGTTGGCCATTGGTAGGTGATACACCCTTATCGACCTTCGGTTGCGGGTTCAAGTCTCGCGACCTTTCCGGACGCAACGGGTTGTCGCCCGACCTCCAGGTTTTCCTTTTATGGAAAAATAATCTCAAACTAGAATTATCCAAAATAATTCTGTCTAAACTCATAGTCCAAAATTTATAAGGAAGGTAAACACAATGAAGATACTTTTTTCCACTTAATAACATGTGAACACCTTCAACATGTATTATTTTAAAACACTGCAACATCCTGAATTACGATAAAACCTTATTGATTATATTCATGATCTGTTATTCCATATAGAATAATTTATATACTCCTTCTATCCAAAAATGTTGTACACTCCAACAATTATGGAATATAAAAATCATTAATCAGTTACAAGGTAGTCAAGAATATCCAATATAATTTATCCAAATCAATCATGTGTTATTCCAAAATCATTACCTTGGTATCAAAACCATATTATGGGTTATCTCTCTCTCAACCATATATTTTACAAAAATTTAACCTGCAATTGAGTCACTTTTCATAGATCCACACAATCTTAAGTCCTTAATGAAATAGTACTGCAGTGCAATCCTTATATACTCCATAATTATTATAACCATTACATTGTTGATACAACACTCAAATGACATAATTCTCTAATAAAAACATAATAACTCTAACCATTCCTCCTCATCTATGGTATTATCATAACTTGATTATTATCCAATATCATTTGGGGAATACTCTGATGATTAGGACATTGGTTCGCATAGTGTCCCAACTCCTTAAAGATGAAGCAATGTACATTTGAAACATTTTTCTTACCCTTACAGTCACGTACATGGTGTCCTTTTTTCCACACTTATAACAAACTCCCATTCCCTTCAAGAATGTTCCAGGGTATTTCTTCCCACAGTTATCACATATGGGAAAATTCTTCTTTGCCCTCTTCCCTTTATCCATCTTTCTCTCTTCCATCTGTTTCTTCTCTTGCTTGCCTTCAAATCCATAAGACTCAAAGAATTCTTTACTTACCTTATTAACACATGATAATATTTATTCATAGGTTGAGAAAACATAGAAGAATATTTCCCTTCTAAATATTGGATTAATACCATGAAATATATAATCCTTCTTACTCTTTGGATCATACGTATTTCTAGAGTTCACATTCCTTCTACTGGGAACCATTTATATACAATGGCATAAACTAGGTCAGTTTATGAATTGCAATGAATAATTCCAAACTTTTAAAATACCTAACGTAAATTGAATGGTTTATGGATATAATCCATAATCATAAAGATGTTTTCATTGAGAAGTATATACTGATAAACCCTTCGACATTTATTTGTAAATAAAATGAGAATTATCTTAAGCATATCCCTCGGGAGTTTTTTAACCATGAGTTCAACAAAGCCCGTTTTCATGCACCTGTTCCCCTTTTATTCTAGGTCAAAGCGGTGTTTTCAGGTCTTAACCCTAGGTACATCTATGCTAGAGCCACCTCTACATGCTTGTATCCAGACACAGATTTATTTTCATGGAAAACTCACAAAATCTCTACATTACAAAAATTCTAGGAATTTCTTCTATACTAATCCTCAAAGTCTATATTAGGTATATGTGATCTAATTATAGTTTATCTAAATCTAGATTCCATGGTTATTGCTAAACTTTCTGTGATACCAACTGTATTGCCCCGACCCCAGTTTACCAGATTTGGTGCATTATTTTAATACATTGGCATGATTACAAGGAATCAAGTCCCGAAGGGCCGATTAGTTTAGCAGTCTTGGAAAATAGATTACAAACATGAATGTTACATTATAGTTCTTAACATAAAAAACAACATAAATAATCCTTCACAAACGCCATTATTCCCTCGGCTTAACCATACATATCAATCACAATACACATCTTGGAATCCTAGGAAAAATAAGACATATAAAGGGGTGAGATCAGATTCTCAATAAGGATAAAAATACAGAGGAAACTTTCATAAATACTCATAAACATTTAAGTCAATGTATAACTAAAACAAAATCATTTTAAACTTTAACTTCATCATAATGTGGAAAAAATAAAATGAAGTGATTCCATTTATTTATCCACATGGATATTCTACTAGTCTAATAATCACATGCAATATCACTAACAACATTCATAATGATGTAATGCATAATTCCAGACCATAATAACCACATAGTCAATACCTCGGGCCAAGAATAATAATAATAATTTGTCAAGGCCTTGTGAAAAGACACTAGTTTGTCTCATGAGACCTACCAATGCATCGAGGAGCTATATCGGGTTCCACCCGTCACTTACTAAGTCCAATTCATTCCCCATATGAACAGGTTTAAACATAACATAAACATTCATATTAAAACTATCATATCAAATATCCATAATTTATCCATAAAGCATTCCATGGTATAAAAATAACACATCCACAGTAAAACATATCAAAAAACCTTCAATACTATATGGAAATTTTTTATCATAATAAATCAACCTCAATCAAAAATAATATCCCATAAAGGATGCTGACATAGTTGAAAATGATGAGTAACACTTTTTTAGAGAAATAACCTTTTTGTAAAATTATTTCAAAGTCACACATTTATAAAGGAAGTAATTTAAATGAGATTTTTGAATCAAAGTGTCCCATACCAATTTGAAACTTTTGAAAAGAAATATCATTTCAAAACATTCATGCCCAAATAAATAAATCCTTAAAATCATTTTGAAAACATGGACATTAATTAAAAAGATTTAGAAAGAGAAATATTTAAAACATTTAATATTTTGATCTTGATAAAGAGTACCTTTCACAAATTCTTAAAATATTAATTTTGAAATAATTTAAAAGTCACATAATTATAAAATAAAACATTTACATTGAAAATATTCGTATAATCTTGTAATGGAATTTTGTTGATTTTATAACGGTGGAAAATAGCTGCACCTATCGTTTATGTTAAAAAAGACATTCTTACCTTCATTTGGTGGAAAAGGTTAAAAAGGACATTGTTTGGAAAACGACGAAAAGATTCATTTATAAAAATCTTATAAAAAGTAAAAACGGGTATAAATGACTTTAACCCATAGTCTATAAAATAATAAGAATGAATTGAAATACATTTTTAAGAAACATGGATGTGGATGATACAGAGGTCCCAGTAGATAATTACGTATAAACAACCTCCGATTATGAAGAGATTGTGAAATAAAACCTTAACAATTTGGTAACAAACGAAAAATACACCCCATGAAAGAGGAATCATACAATGAATATGTAAATGCACATAAATTAAAGTGTATTATATAAATAAAACAATTATGGGCAGCACATACACCACACAATAGGTAATAGTGGAAATATGGCATGAATCTCACGGGAATAAGGAGTGAGATGAAAACCCCTTACCTTGAACTTTCCTTTAGTAGAGGGTAAATTTAACCTCCTATATAATGGTGAATTAATTTTTATTAAATTATACAAGAATAATATACATTGAGATGATATCTTATATGATCTTTCAACATTTCTTGGTTAATAATATCTTAGTATTATCGTCGTTTCAGGTGTTAACTTACTCATTTTCTTTTATATGTTTTGTTACATAAGCCTTGTTTGTTATGGATAGGTTGTATATCATTCATATGAAGAATGATATAAACTCCTTGAAACTTATTTTTAATCATCAAATGATAATTATACTTGAATGGATACAATGGGGAATGAATCTCCTCGCGTTCGTGGAGACGGTAGTCCTTACGTACGCACAAGCAACAATATCATTATTTTGATATTAAAATAATATATAATTGGATGTTATATCATATATACAGAATAATTATAATGTTATATTTATTATTTACTTCAATTCCACATCATTATCATACCCATCCAAATAATACTGTTTTGAATAACAATTACACCACGACGTGGAGATGGTAAGCCGTACATACACACGTATGGTGACATGTCATTGAAAGGATGGATATAATACTGAATACGGTTGTACCATATTTATAATAACATCATAGTATATATAAGATACTAGATTTATTATTTTAGAATGGAAATAACAAATAAAGAATAAGTTGAAGAAGAAAGGAACTTGAAAGAGGGTGGTGAAAACATTACTTCTTCTTCGGGTTCTTCCTTTTAATTTAGAAAAAGGGCTCCTTAGGCTGGCTTTATGACTAAAGGAAGGCCTCTAAGTTTAATTGATAGAAGTTTATAGGATAATTGGGCAGGTGTTGGACAAACCAAAAGGCTTTGAAGCTATGAATAATTGGTTAGAAGTGGTGTCTTTTTATAAGCGGGAGGAGGGGCTCTTTAGAAAAAACTTAAAGTATTAATTTATAAGAAATTAATATTCAGTTTATAATGGCTCCAAAGTGGATTATTCAAAGTCTAAGGTGGGTATCGGTAGAAATAGATTTATCCAATAGATTTTAGACATATTTGGGTCACTATAATAATATTATCATTTAAATTTAACTCTTAGGTAAATTGTTTGACATTTACCATGTCACTTTGTATTTTTATATTACATGGTTAATAAACTTACTATATACTTCCAAGAGACCCCCAAGTGGTCCATTAATGATAATAATATCATTATATAAGTCCTTTGGCCGAAACTTATATTTTTAGGAATAGAATATCAATTAATAATATAATATTGGTTTTTAAAACTCATTTATGTCCATTTTGACAATATTTAACAATTGATTTTTGTTAAAGTCTCAAAAACTTTATTAATTCAAAACAAATTCATTTAAGCAATCCTATCATGTCATATTAACCAATAAAATTCGTGGGTGGCATCAAAACTATCAAATTATATTTATTTTATCATTTATAATACTAATTATTTGATTCCTTAATTAATAATGAAAAATAATGCATCATTATGGTGACATAAATAATTTTAATTATTCAATGTATAAAAATTATAAATAAAATACCATTATTTATGAAATAATTTTATCTTACTAATGAATATTTATATTCTAAAATATAACATATATAACTTTATGTAAATTTTTTTTTGCTAAAGGATATATGATTAGGTCATTTTTGTATTTACTTTAACTTTATTAATATAAAGTGTCATTATCACTTACAAGTGGATCCATGGGGTCCCAAAATCGACCCAAATATGCCCATGGTCGGACATGTATCACCCAATATGGTTAGGATACATTTTAGGGTAATTTATTATTATTATAATATTAATTTTTTACCCTTATTTACCAGATTTAACCTTTAACCATGGTAAATAAAATATTTACCGAAGTAATTATTCAAAATGTAGAAAAATAAAAGTTACCTATTTACACAATTTGGACCTCCTGATTCTAAGTATGGAATCCATTTTTCTAAATTCTAAACACAGAAGTGGCAGAAAATAATTTAATGTTAATTCCCATTGTTAAAACAAAAAGAATGTTTTTAAGAGATAATAGCTATCAAAAGATTGGCACTTGCTTATGTCCAGTTTAAATGTGAAATTGTGTCCAATGAACAAAATTAGATTAAATGTTAAAAATATAATCTAATTAGACTCTAAAATCACTCATATTCATAATTTATCACTATTAATTATTTCAATTAAAAAAGTTGTTTTTAATCAAAATTTAGTAATTTTCACTATTAATCAAAATATGAAAGTTATCTGAAAAGTACCAAAAATTAACCCTAAGATAATTTCGATATTAATAATCCAAAAATGAAGTTCATTTTGAAAAATAAAATGTATAAAATTTCCAAAAGTGGGTATTACTATTCATAACAGATAGTTTGATTGGTTGTGGTGTGTGTTAAAACTTGAAGTTGCGTACATCACATGCTACTACATTTTTCAAAGAGAAGCGTACCATGGAATCTTGGGGTGTTACACACTCACTCAAATATTTTTAATATATAATTATCGGTAGATATGGTTGAGTATGATATTATCTCTAGTAGGATTCTCTAGATACCTAGGATGGTATAGGGCCTCTTCTAGGATTCTTAGATCTTGAATAAGAGTTATAGTAACAAAATATTGGATCACTATTGTATTAATGAGTATGGGTGTAAATATAGAAAATATATCTATCATACGTTGAACCATTCCGTTTTCAACATTGTCATAGTCCTTAATTTAATATATCAGATTATATCCCTAGTCACCAACACTTTGAGTCGGTATAGACAACTTAGAGGTGATGGTGGTAGAATTATATTGTATTTCTATCCACCTGATGCTCCTATAGGTGAACCACTAACTATTAAATGGAAATAACTTTCCTAAGGTCCACCTTATCCATCTAGGGAGGCCATTAATTATGATTTCACCTCTCATATTGAGGGTCTTTCAACTATTTCATCCAAATTTTCTCTATTATATGTTATGTTAGGAAATCCAACTCTAGATGGCCTTATCCTCCACATGTGTTGATTTTTTTTTCTCTTGTTTGGATGGATTATTTTTGTGATTACTCTACTACTAACCCTAAGGATTTAGATAGATAATTAACATGCCTTTAGTATCATAACCCTTGAGATTTCTATTGGATTAATTTAGTTAAAGACTCTAATCTTGGATAACCAACATAAGCTTCTTCGAATTTATTTACCTAATCATTTTTTTGGACTACTAAATACCTATCTAAACCTATGGTGTTGTCGTGGTTGTAGGTGAAAAACCCATCTTTGACATATCTATAGAGGTTATGATCAAACTTCTACACACAAAGGAATCCATCTGAAATCATGTCGAGTGAGTACCTTATAAAGCCAGTAAAACCTAAAATATACTCGATAGTATACATTCTACAATATTATAGATCTAACTTCTCTTATAAGATAATTATACTCAAGATAGGTGGGTAATACCCCATGATAAGTATTCCCTCTTTCTATATTCATTGAATAGTCACCTCATCATCATTTTGGAAGATCAAATTCCACTAGGGTATCATTGTATTATAGAGAAGATTGGGGTTTAACATCACTATTTTTTTAGAATGTGACCACACCATATAAAACCCCTAGGTTTATGCCTAAATTTAATCCTACACTATGTAAAGGTTAGACTCACCTTTGAATATATTTGGTCACTAACACTAGAAATCTTAAAGCATGCTCAATATATGTAAAAACATATCCTATTTCACTATAATAATCTGCTACATTATAGGTAGAGGATCATCAACATATACTTTGGGTGAAGTTTCTACACAATATACCATGGGTTGAGTTTCAACTACCTACCCACCGAGTTTGGGAATCTTATTATCTAGTCCCAAGATAAAAGCCTCCTCACTTAGATTTTAAATGACTGCAAGCTTTAATTTCAAAATAGGCATGTCAAGACCCTGCCTTTGGATCCAAGTTGGTAGTTTATATGGAGAGATCCTATAATTGACAAGATGAACCATATTCATTAAATCATATATGGGGCCAAAAATCAAGAATACAATGGAAAATGACGACCAAATCAAAAATGATTCACATACCATAATATCCTTTACCCATAACTCGTGTCTTTGATATAAAAGTCAATAATGTTTTTATCAGAGTCCTTATGGATGAATTCATCAATCCCCACATAAACCCTAGTTTACATAGAATAAATCTAGACTCATGTCCCATTGAAACTTTATCCCAATGTCCCCAAACCAACCTAACAGAAAAACTAACTCCAAAATCGATACCTAAGAAAAATCACTTTCACACCACTATAATATGACTCAACCATCGATACTCCACCAAGGATAATAGTAAATATAGAGTGATTCCCCATACAAACCATCAATAATCCAAGGGGAAGTGACTAGAATCAAGTAATAATATCACATAAGATTAAATACCTAATATTAATGAACTTGTACACCACCATGGTTATCCACATGATATAATAATGAAATGCACATGAATAAACCAATTTTAAGATACAATTCGTATGAAAAAAATTTAATAATCAATAATGAAAAAGAAAATTATAATAATATAAAATAATTTGGGGGAAAAATCCCCAATAATATAAATGAAAACCAACCTATAAATTTTTTAATGATGTTAAATCCTTGACACATACCTATCGAGTCAAACACTGTCTATGCATATCAGCACTAACTACCTCGGAAATCCCACTCCACCAACTTCATGTCCAAAAATGTCACCACAAAACTATTTTTCATCAGCATAATAAATGAAACAAATATAAACATTACTCATGTATGGGTGGGTATATGAAAACCCAGTAAGACACCCCATAACTAAAAAGGTTAAATAGAATGTTCAATAAGCTCAAGACTATTATAACCATTTCCTAAATTGTTTTTTCTAAATAAGGCAATGCAACTGTATTTTTTGAGTACCTATTGATTCTTGGAGAGTTATTACGAATTGAAGATGGAATTGGATGTTAATCTTGATAAATCATCCATGTATTTCTATAATATGTTTTAAGATATTTTATCATTAATGGAATGGTTTTTGATACTATTATTATCAATAAAATAATTGGAGACTTCCAAGACTAAGTGTCATTATATATAATGATTGTTTAAATGTTCTAAAAGTCTAAAACATGTGATAATTTAATTCAAATACAACACTATGTTTAATTCATCATATTATGTGTTTTAATAAAGTATCATCAAGAGTAGTTGAAGATTGATAAATGCAATATCAATGTCATGAAAAATATTTTATTTTTATATGATGAATATTTGATGAGAATAATGTTAAAGAATTTATCTTCCTTTTCACAGTTTATGTAGAGATTCCCCTTTCTATGATCACCTTGAATCGTAACTAGACCATCTCTTACATTGTTTATTCATACATCCTTTTTGAAATTAATATATTATGTCAAGTCACAAAATATTATTATAGGTAGAAAATATTGATTGAGTCCTTAAACACCAATTATTCAGTGAACCTCAAGTATTTTTATCTAATTTTTTTTCTTTTTTAGATCCAATAAACTTTGTTCCTACATAATTTACAAATAAAAAACACCATATTTTCTATATTTTATTCCCATGAAAATATCTTTGTTTTCTATCCATTAAGAAATATAACCAAACTCTATGATTGATCCTTCATCTTGATCCATTTTTATCAAATTAATTTGGTGGACATTTTCATTATCATCCCTTTATTTCTCAGTCATTGTCCATCACCACACCTCATTTTCTAGAGAATACAAATTTCCACATATAGATCCACTAAATCATCATCATATTATAGGGAAAAATTATTACGATTCTTCACCCCACTTAATAAAATTTCAATCTACAATATTATTATTTTCTAGGTCTCCATTAAAAAACTTTATTATACCCTTGATGATAATTTTTTGGATTTGTGTCCATAGCCTTCATAAGAAAAAAATATCCATTAAAAACACATGAATAATATGAATTTACCCTCATATATATTCTTTCTCTCAATCCATATAAATAATTTTCACTATGGAAGATACATTTTACGAATTCCCAATCATTTCAATACATGTACACTAGATTTTTAACATATAAATGTGTATATTTACCACACCTCTTGAGGTCTTTTACATTTTTTGTAAAAACAATTAATATGACTCTAACATTTGGTATTTTTTGGTCTCAAATCAAACACAAAATATTTTTTTGCTTATGATTACAAACCTTAATATGTTTTCAATTATCCTGGATCTGTTTCACTTGAGGAAAAGTTCCCACCTTTTATAATGATCCATTGTGTCCTTATTTATATTCTTTGATAGCCTACCAGATCAAACTACATGATTTTAATTTTGGGTAATATGTATCTCTTGATAATAAATCTTTTATCACATCTTTATTATTGAAATATTGAAATATTTTATTATTTTGCGATAAATTTTCACCAAACATGTTAATTCATCAATAATCTAGACCAGTTTTTCAATTTTGATCTTGAGAAAAATTTATTTCTATGAGTTTCTAGAATTTATAGACATAAGTAGTTCAAAATTATCATTTAACTCTTTTTTTTCTATTTATAACAATTTCACATATAGTTTGGAGTCATCTAGAAATTTATTTTATTTCTTCATTTCAGATTTACGAATTAAAATATCATAAAAATAAGTTTCCAACTCAACATTGAGGTTTACTCATCATTCAAGTTCAACATCTTTATCATTTATGTATTTCAATTTTTTTTATGTTTAGGATAACCACAAGAACTTATTCACTAAGGAGTTTATATTCCTTAACCTATTCAACTTCTATTTCATCTTAGATGACTTTTTCTTTTGAAGATTATTTCTTCTTCTTAACCAATTTCTTTAATGATATCATTATTCCTCCCACATTCAAAAATAGTTTCATTATGGGGTTTTAATCTTCATAATAATATTTGAATTTATTTGAAATGTTTTTAGTGAGATACCAAAATTTTCCACATCAAAATCTTGAATGTGGAATCTTGGATTTCAATTTTTCTCTTCCCTTTTTAAGGTGTGAGGATAAAAAAAATCACCCCATAAACTTCCCTTTCTTTGATATCCACTTATAAGTTGATTTTATAATTTTCCTTGAATAATAATTTCTAATAATTATCCATTATTATTGATTCTATATCCTTTTACCTCATTTCACATTTAATGAGAGTATGGTGAAGACTATCAAATATCACTTTATTTAGATCATTGTCTTTGATCACTAATACCATTTCATTGAAACATGGTGGTTATCTTCTCATGACTCTTTTAATGATTTTTAATTTAATCTATAGTTTCACTAAGTCCATGCATATCATCCATAAAAATGTTACCACAATCAAATAATGTAAAAATGGTATCATTAAGGTGCATAAAAATCCTTTAATTTGATCCATAAAACATGAAATCTAGGTTCATATACCTTGAAATTTAATTTATAAATTCAATAATTTTTCCCCACATAGTGTGTGAGGATTTAAACAGAATAATATATATATATATATCATTGGATTATGATACACTCAATGTTTTGACTCATTTGGTGTCAACATAATGATCTCTTTAGTTTCATTTTGATAATTCTCCACTCTTATTGTTTTAGAAATCTCACGTATGGCATCATTGTATATATCTATTCAAAAGATTGAAAAGAGTGTAATACCCTATTTTTTCATAGTTAAAAGTTATTATGATCTATGATAAGATTCCTAATACTGTTGAGAACTAATTCCATGATTTCAAATAGATAGAACTTATTTAAAAACCATTATATTTGATATGAGTTTTTCCCAAAAAAAGAAAATACACTAAGAGTGGGATGAATTTATATATGTTGATCAATTATTTAAACCCTCAATAATGAAATCGTTATACTATTTTAATATATAATTTATGAAATAAATTTAATATTAAGTGATAATGAGTAAAAAGTGTGGGATATAAAATTTTTACTTAGTTCACACAAACCAAGATAATAAAAGGACCGTACATAGAAAATGTGTCATTGTAGCGAAAAACTAAGAATACTGAATTTTCAATCTGTAGTGTTAACACTAACCCTATAGTTTTACAACCATTATAGGATATATAACCCATTACTCTCAAATATTTTCGTAACTCACTACTCCTTATACAAGATAAAACTCACTTCTACTCTTGAACATTATTTTTTTCTTTGGAAATATTTAACAGATGTTACACCAATTATGATGTATTAATCATATTCAGATATATCCACATGATGAAATTTTATATCCTTCCACTGATATGATCTCCTAGAACACCTTCTTCACTAAAATTTTCAATTCTTGGCTTGTAAATATTTCTAATATGTTTTCTACCACTTTTATGGAAAACCTACTAGTTTTTATATTCATTATACTATCTGAAATATTATTTTCCCCTATTTTTAAAAAATATATTCCACATAAATTTTAAGAAGATATATCTTACAATATTTTATCCAAAATATATCATATTCACTTTTAGTGAATATCATTTTAATATGAGTATATAAATAATATTATTTTTATGATTCACATATATTGTCATCAACTCTAAAAAATATCAGCTCATTTTGTAAATTCATGTTTCATGTAATTACATAAATTCCAGAACAAAATATATTAAATATGCTTTATATATCATATTTTATTCCTCCCCAGATCCCACAATAGATATTCTAATCCATTTTGATTCTTGAACTAGTCATTAAATGTCCATATATGTCTTGGAACGAACATCCACCAATATAGAAGCATTGAAATATTCTTATGAAAATTCATTGAATGATCTTCCTTCATTATAGTGTTCTCACCTTTAATATAGAGGAACATAAATATTCTTTAACCCATCCATGACATTTCCAAAATATCTATGACACTAGTACTTATTTTCCTAGAAATGGTAAAGGATAATTTCTAAAGAACCACTTAAGGATTCTTTTGAAATTGGCTAAAGTTTATTATAATATAGTAAATTTACCATTTTTCAACTCAAAAACCATTACGGTGTGATGAAAATTTCAATGTAACTTCCACCAAACCAATTAAAATCCAAAACCCATTACATGCTCTTATCACCACACAAACCACTCTTATAATCCATCCAGTAAAATATATATCTTATACCTTATCTATATCAGGGAGAAACTAGAGATTCATTGGTGTACATATTATTAATTTTCTATAGATAATTTAATAATTCTTATAATTTACAAATATGTCATGAAAAACAAGATAAGTCTTACAAAATTAGTAGTTTTTTACATTTTATGTTGGTAAACATTAAAACCTTAACATAAAATAGGGTGTCATGAATGTATTTCTGTCTAATTAAAAATCCTTTGAATTTCTTGAATTCCTCCAATCCCATGTCGTCTCCCTATATTATCCTTTAAGAGTATTAAATTATTTTTTCAGTATACTTTAAACACTGTTTTCAATAAAAAAAATCCCTAAAAACAAACCAATGATACCTTTTCTAATAGTTCATAAGGGTAAACAACTTTTCTATAGAACTAACTCTTGTATAAAAGAGGGATAAAAAATCATGGGTGTTGTGGTGAGGAAATTAAAACTAAAACATGATAGGGATAGCTAAATGTTTCTCCACCAAGATAAAAAGTGACCATGGACATCAAGTCCATGACTAGTCTTGCGAAGATGGTACATGAATCATAAAATAACCCAAGGGATATGAGGCAATCCACACATACTTTTATAAAGGTGGGGTGTCAGGTGACCAACACTAGATAAAAAGGGGGAATCTGGTCGAGTGAGGAATAAAACAATGATTATGAGTTTAATTGTTCTAAAAATCTGTTATCTATGATATTTAAGGATGTTTAGTCTGGACTGAGTCCAATTTAGTTTAATATCATGTGAATAAAATATGGAAAATTCATTTTAACAGCATACAATGAGAATGAGGGGGGGGGGGGTTAATGTATTCTATATGGATGTGTAAAGGTGAAACTAAAAGTGAATAATAATAACATAATTAATGTGTTCATGAAATTTAAGTTCAGATGCTTGGATAATAGTTCATATTTTTGGGTAATATAACTTAGACCATGCCCTTGAACAGTATAATCATCTCCACCTCAGACAGTTAATGGTAACCTAGTTGGTAAACCATTCTCTTATATGGAATGGTGGTTATATATAATTTGTAGTTGGGCCCATGATTATATATATTGGTGTAATTAAATATATTTTGATATGGGAATCAATCCACACATTGTTTTTATATATATAATATTTCTATATAGATCCACATCATGTACATGGTAGTGATGTTATTAATATTTTCATGACTTATTATATTCCCTCTTTACTTATTTTATATGAAATGTGCATAATTTTTGTGAAATATTAATGTTTTAATATTAAGTATAATATTTGAGCATTTTTAGAAGTAGTCAAATTGAGTCAGTTTAATGTTTTAATTATAACTATCACTATACTGATCCAAATTGTGTGGTTTTTGTTTTGTAGGATTCTCCTTTCAATATAAAACATTTCATTAGAAGTAACCATGATCCAATTCTGCCATTTGAAGGGTCATATGGTCCTCACAAACAAGACCAAAGAATCTGTGAAGAAACTGGACTATTCATGAAGATTGATTTACTGGGCTCAATCAAGAAGTTCAAAAACCTTAAATCTCCACCATAATTCGGGGGACACTACATTTCATCTTGGATAAAAATTGCATGGCCCAAATCCAAGTACAAGGGGCCCAAATGAATCTTTGAAGTCCAGCCCACCATTCTGGCCGAGAATGAAAATCAGTATAGTATGCATGACATATCTCCTGATGTAATCATCCAAGCGAGCTGAGATTTTTCAGTGTGAAAGAGGGGATGTAGGAGGACGACTTTGTTGAAGAAACAATTCGGATTTGAAGGTATCGTAATATTCAAAAACCCTTTCACATTATGAACTTCAAAAAGACTGGATTGAAATGGACAGTTTAAGTTTGTTTATTCAACCGGACATAACTTTTTATCCGTACGTCCAAATGACTCCAAATTTTGAGAGTAGTCGAAAAACTTTATTGTCTATAACTTTGAAGAAGGAGATATTTGAAGATTCGGCTGTCTGAATTGCCAAATTGGCGATGCAAGTGGAAGGACAGATTGGGAATGCAAACAGTCCACTCCTTGGGCTATAAATACTCTTCCCTTATCTCCTTGAGAGGGGTAGGCATTTCAGAAGAGAGGAGATCATATTGGCACGACCAAAGCTTTGCCAAAGGCTTGGGAGGACCTGCCATACTCAAGTTTACACTTGAGAGACATTTCCTCCTCTCTTTCTTTTCACTTACTTTTGTGTTCTTCATTTTTGTAATCATGTAATTCTCTTTCTTTGTAATTCTCTTTTAATGCAAGTTAATTCTTCAATATCTCTTATTCTCTTCCACCTTCTGTATTTTAATATTAATGTTCTTCAAATAGTTTAAATTCAGTTCAATCCCCTTCCCTTCTTTAGCTTCCTCATTCAATCGAAAGTTCGTTTTTAATTATCATCATTGTTCGTGTGTGTGTGTCGACGTACCACTCTTTTCTTATCCCTTTCTTTTTCTTCTCTTATTAATTTATAATCATAATCATTATAACCAGATTATTAATCACCCAAATGTATGAGTAAATCTCTCATTGGGGTGAGTTATAATTTAGGTATGTTAAGTGATTGAGAGCTTCTGCTCGATGAATATTCTTTGAATTAACATTGTGTATGTTGGACTTAACATGTCATGGATTAATGACTTGTTTTGTTTAACATGTGGTTTCCATGGATTATTGGAACCATAAATACACAACCATAAATAAGATCTGATTGAGATTATAACCTTAAGTTAAGTTAAGTCTTGGTTTAAAGCCTTAACACTTAAGAATTCTAATCAACATCATCTTGTGACATGGGTGTTAATTTAAATGCAATATAAAGCAAAGCTCGAGGATATCACAAGCTTAACTAAGCTAATGATGAACTCACCCCAATCTTTATCAATTTGGTAAATCAAACATCATCCATAAATCATTTCAATTAAGCTCTGCAAACAAACCCCCCTAATCAAAATACAATCAACTAAAAACAAACGACTACTACAAAGTATCATCGCCGAGGATTCGACCCGAGTGCTGCTATACACATTAGCAGAGCACCGGAACCTTGAACGGTAGATAGGCGACAATCGGCCGCACTGTCAAATGGCTCCGTTGCCGGGGATGATGCTTTAAGTAGTCATTAGTTTCTGGTTATTGTAAAAAAAAACCCAAAAAAATACAAAAGTTTAAAAAAATAAAAAAAAACAAAAAGAAAAACCCGTCTTCCTCTTAAAAATCATAAACTGAAAAAAAATACAAAGAAAAACCCGTCTTCCTCTTTCTTCCAAAATCTCCCTGAATGCCCCGTAGCCTTCCAAAAAATCCCTCTGATTTGTTTGACCCTGAAATTGATAGAACTCTTCGTCGAATTAGGAGGACCATTAGGGATAACCAAATCACCCAAGAACCAATCATTGCCCTACCAATTGAATTAGATATGGCCAATCCTAGGGAACAAACATTGAAAGAACTTGCTGCCCCTGATATGAATTACCAACCTCTTGGTATTCAATATCCAAACATAGAGGCTGACTTCGAACTCAAGTCGGGTTTGATTCATCTCCTTCCTCATTTACATGGTCTAGCTGGTGAGGATCCTCATCTTCACCTCAAAGAGTTCCAAGTGGTCTGCTCAACCATGAAACCTCAAGGGGTTTCTGAAGAACAAATCAAGCTTAGAGCTTTCCCCTTTTCCCTAGCGGATTCTGCCAAGTCTTGGCTCTACTACCTCCCACCTGGTTCCATAAACTCATGGGTTGACATGAAGAGACTTTTCCTTGAGAAGTTCTTTCCCACTTCCCGAACAGCTTCTATCCGAAAGGAAATAAGCGGCATCCGTCAATTCCCTAATGAATCACTCCATGAGTATTGGGAGAGGTTCAAAAAGCTTGTGGCAACTTGTCCACACCATCAAATCCCTGACCAACTCCTGATCCAATACTTCTATGAGGGGTTATTGGCTATGGAACGAAATCTCATTGATGCCGCAAGTGGCGGTGCTCTTGTTGACAAAACTCCTGCAGCTGCAAGAGATCTCATAAGTAACATGGCTGCAAACACGCAGCAATTCCATACTCGAGCACATGCTCATGTGAAACAAGCCCAAGAGAATCAATCCATAGAGCCCAACAAGATGACTGAGTGGATGAGTGAACTTACAGGTCTTGTGCGTCAACTAGCGGTGGCTACCAAAGCCCCAACCTCATCTTCTCCACAGTCACTATTCCCTAGACCTATCAAGAATTGTGGAATCTGCAACTCTCCATCTCATCCGACTGACACATGTCCACAAATTCAAGATGATCCATCTGATTCATCTAGTCCAATGGAGCTCAATGCGGCATATGCTCAGCGAAACTTCAACCCTCAACAATCAGGTCAGTTTGTTAGAAACTTCAACCAACCCCACTCTGAGCCCTTCTCTTCTACCTTTAACCCACCTATGAGGTATGGTAATCCCATTTCTCATCCTCCTCAATTCCCTCCTCAAAACCCAAACCAATTCCAATATGGTCAAGGTGGTGGTAACTTCCATCAACCTTATCCTTTTGTTCCTCAACCTCAGAGGAACAATCCCCCTCCTGGATTCCACTATCCTAACGAGCCTTCCCAATTCCCCACCCAATACAATCGCTTTCCCAAGAACCAAAACCAAGGCCAACCCAATTTGAGACAAGCCTCTTCTTCTAAACAACCATGGGAAAGTGCTGTAGAGGATCTTGCTTCCTTCACCCGTTCTAGCCTCAAGAACATTGAAACCCAAATAGGTCAACTTGCATCCCACCTTAGCCAGCAACAACCATCCAATTCATCCCAACTCCCAGCTCAACCATTACCCAACCCTAAGGGTAATGTAAGTGCAATTGCACTTAGATCGGGAAAGTAAATTTCTATGCCCCATGCTGATTGCTCTACCTCCCCTTTCGATGTTGATCTAGAAAATGAAAAGAACAAAAAGCTGGAAAAGGAACTTGAATCCACTCCTTCACCTCCTTCCATTCCTCTAAGGAACCCAATTCCTTTTCCTCAATCCATCTCCAAGCCTAAGAAGTCCTTTGAACCTGATCCTGAAATGCTTGACATGTTTAGACGTGTTGAAGTGAACATCCCCTCTTAGATGCCATCAAAAAAATCCCTATGTATGCCAAGTTTCTTAAGGAATTGTGCACCCATAAGAGGCAACTTAGGAACATTGAAAATGTTTCAACCCAACAGTCCATTCCCATGAAGTACAAAGATCCAGGGACCTTCACGGTTCCATGTCAAATAGGGAGTTCCAACATTGATGATGCACTCATAGACCTTGGAGCCTCAATAAATGTCATGCCCAAATACATTTTCTCCAACCTTGGTCTAGGCCCCTTGCACCCAACGAGTGTTGTCATTCAATTAGCCAATCGAAGCACTACCAGTCCTGAGGGGATAATTGAGGATGTTCTTGTTCGGGTCAATGATCTTATCTTCCCAGCTGATTTCTATGTCCTTGACATGGAAGGTGAGACGACCTCTTCTCGATCTCCCCTAATTCTAGGAAGACCATTCCTCATGACTGCGAGAACCAAGATTGATGTCCATTCAGGCATCTTATCCATGGAATTCGGTGACCAACTGGTCATGTTCAACATTTTCCAAGCCATGCGATACCCATCTGAGGATCACTCTGCATTCTCAATCCATGATTTTGAGGACACTTCTAAGATTCAACCGAACCCCAATCCACCATGTTCTTCATGTTCTAATGATAAAGGATCTTGTGAAATCTGCACCATGATTAACAAATTCATAAATGGTTATGTTGATGTGGACCTCTCATTCATAGACTCTATCCATCTAGAGGAACTTGAAAACTCTCTTGAATCCCACATCAACTCTGATCTCTACTGCTCCACCTTGGACAGTGTTGAGAAAAATGATCCAAACCCATCTGGAATCCCTTATCCTGCTTCTAACTTGTCTAGCTCTCAAATCAAGGCTGAAACTGATCTAAAACCACTTCCTTCACACCTAAAGTATGCATTCCTTTTCCATGATCCCTCCTACCCTGTCATTATCTCTACTTCACTTTCTGAAACTGAGGATTCTCAACTTGTTCAAGTGTTAGAGGAAAACAAAAATGCCTTAGGTTGGACCCTAGAGGATATTCCAGGAATCAACCCTGCCCTTTGTATGCATCACATCCATCTAGAGGAATCATCCAAACCAATTAGGCAACCTCAAAGAAGACTCAATCCACTCATACTTGAGGCAGTTAGGGAAGAGATTACCAAGATTCTTCAAGCTGGTATTATCTACCCAATTTCTGATAGTGAATGGGTTAGTCCAATTCAAGTCGTTCCTAAGAAGGGCGGGATAACAGTTGTCACAAATGTACATGGAGAAGTACTTACAACTCGAGTGAAAAACAAATGGCGTGTGTGCATCGATTATCGCAAATTGAATGCTGAAACACGAAAAGATCACTACCCACTTCCTTTCCTTGACCAAATGCTTGAGAGATTGGCCGGAAAGTCACACTATTGCTTTCTTGATGGTTACACCGGCTACTTCCAAATTCCAATCGCACCTCAAGACCAAGAAAAGACCACATTCACTTGCCCCTTTGGAACCTATGCCTATAGGCGAATGCCTTTTGGCCTTTGTAATGCTCCTGCAACATTCCAGTGGTGTATGATGAGTATATTTTCTGAATTCATTGAGAATTGCATGGAGGTCTTCATGGATGACTTTACCATTTATGGCGAGTCATTTGAATCTTGCTTACATTCACTCTCTTTGGTCCTTCAAAAGTGTGTCAAGTGCAACCTTGTGCTAAATTTTGAAAAATGTCACTTCATGGTTTCAAATGGGATTGTTCTAGGGCACATAATTTATCAAGAGGGTATCCAAGTTGATCCAGCCAAAATTGAGGTGATCCAATCACTTCCTGAACCCAAATCAGTTCGAGACATTCGGTCCTTCCTTGGTCATGCCAGTTTCTATCGGCGATTCATTCAGAACATCAGCAAGATTTCCCTCCCAATCACTCGTTTACTTCAAAATGATGTCACATTCAATTTTGATGAGGCTTTCAAGAGAGCCTTCATTGAACTCAAATCTACTCTCACATCTGCTCCATTAATCCAACCCCCAGATTGGTCCTTACCATTTGAATTAATGTGTGATGCTTCTGATAGGGCCATTGGGGCTGTTCTTGGTCAAAGAAGAGAAAACATTCCTCATGTCATCTTTTATGCCTCAAAAACATTGGATGAAACTCAATCACACTACAGTGTGACTGAAAAAGAACTTTTAGCTGTGGTTTTTGCCTTGGATAAATTCCGGCCCTATCTCTTAGGTTCCAAAATCATCATCTTCACGGACCACTCAGCATTAAAGTTCTTACTTAAGAAAAGTGATTCCAAACCAAGGCTAATAAGATGGATTTTAATGCTCCAAGAGTTTGACCTTGTGATAAAAGATAAACCTGGAAAAGAAAACCCTGTGGCTGACCACCTGAGTAGAATTTCTAATTCTTCTCATTCTGAAATAATTGATCCTGAATTTCCAACTGAACACCTCTCATCTCTCACTCCAAAGTTACCATGGTATGCCCCAATTTTCAATTACTTGGTTTCTGGTGTTTTCCCTGAATAGTTTTCAAAAGAACAAAAAGAAAAGATGAAAAGTGATTCAAAGCATTATTTTTGGGAAGATAATAAACTTTGGAAAACTGGGGCTGACATGGTAATTGGGAGATGTGTTGATGAAACTGAACAATCCTCCATCTTGGAATTCTGCCACTCAATGCCTGGAGGTGGCCACTTTGGACCACAAAGGACTTCTCGAAAGGTCCTAGATTCTGGATTCTTTTGGCCTTCACTCTTCAAGAACTCACACAAGTTCTGTCAATCGTGTCCCACTTGCCAAAAGTTTGGCACAATTTCTAAAAGAAACGAAATGCCTCAAAAGCCATTAATCTTCTGTGAGCTTTTCGATGTTTGGGGCATCAATTTCATGGGACCTTTTCCCCCTTCCAATGGATTATCCTACATTCTCCTTGCCGTTGAATATGTTTCTAGGTGGGTCGAGGCCAAACCCACTAGGAAAGATGATGCTCAAACTGTGAGTGAGTTCCTCAAAACTCATATCTTCCATCGATTCGGAACACCACGTGCTTTGATAAGTGACTTAGGAACTCATTTCTGTAATAGAACCATGGAGTCACTTTTGAAAAAGAATGGGGTTTTACATAAAACATCCACTGCATATCACCCTCAAACAAATGGAATGGCTGAACTTTCTAACAGAGAAGTGAAAAGAGTGCTTGAAAGAATTGTTAAGCCCACAAGAAAAGACTGGCCCGATAGACATGGTGAAGCACTTTGGGCCTATCGAACAGCCTATAAGACACCCATTGGGATGTCTCCATTTAGGCTAGTTTTTGGTAAAGCCTGTCATTTACCAGTTGAAATCCAACATAAGTCATTTTGGGCTGTCAAAACTTGTAATTTTGATTGTGAAAAATCTGGTGAAGAAAGATTGTTGCAGTTGACTGAATTGGAGGAGCTTCAACTCGATTCGTATGAGAACTCCATTATCTACAAAGAAAAGGCAAAGTCACTCCATGACAAGCACATTCTTTGAAAGTTATTTCATGAAGGTGAAAAGGTAATGCTCTTCAATTCTCGATTTCGACTTCACCCAGGTAAGCTGAATTCTCGTTGGGATGGACCTTTTATTATTACTAATGTTTACCCATTTGGTGCAGTGCAAGTCAAAGACCTTTCTTCAAAAAGAACATTCACGGTAAATGGACATTGGTTAATGCATCACCATGAGAGGTCTCACAATCCAGGAACCACGTCGACTTCCATCGAAACCCCAACCACTTCAATAGAACCACCACTGGATGGAGACCCGCCAAATCCAAACCAGGGGGAACCTCTTTCCCTTTAACTCTCTCTCTCCTCAATCTCTCTTCCCTCTCTTCTTCTCTCTATTTCTTCTTCTTCCTCTCTCCCTCTTTTTTTTACAACATTCTTCCACAATTTTTTTTTCTATTTTCTCTTTTGTGTGGATGTGTCATTATAAATAAAAAAAATTTAAAAAAAATTAATTAAAAAAAATGAAAATTAAAAAAACAAAAGGGGTGTCATAATTACTCATCATCCAATATTGAAATTCTGTCCAACCATTTTGGGGAGTCAAAAGGCTTGTTTTAAACTCTAATATATTGAATTTTTATCTCAAACTTGGGTAAACAATTTTGTGTCAATAACAAACATTTTGAATGAACAATTTTTGGTGGAAAATGATTCTCCCCTACCGTGAGGAATAACATTAGCCTTCATTCCAAGGTCATCTATGGCCATATTTTTCATTGTGTGTCTTCACCACTGATTGTGAGTCTTGAGTTTGTAGACCTTCGAGCTGAATTTCCATCTTTTGTGTGCATTAATATGATAGAGGCATTTTCTAAGCCACACGAGAATCAGAATAGCCAAATAGCCTCCCGTTACCCTTACATTGATCCTACTTTTGAAATCCCCTTTGAGCCTATGAAAACCTTTCTTTTGATAGCCACATTACAGGCCTAATACCTTGTCCCACCCAACATCTTCATGGATTTTTCATTGTACAATTTATTGAAATTTAAGTGTGGGGGGAATGGACTTCATTTTTGGGTGTACATTCATTGATTTCCAATGTGTCATCATATGCTTGAGGCCAAGCATCCATTCAAGTGTGGGGGAGAGGTTTTAATTCTGTGAGCTTTGGGGTGTATATGTGTAATTGTCATTTGTACAAAAGTCATTGAAAAGTGTTCAAAAAAAATGAAAAAAATAAAAATAAAAAAATGGAATGGGTTGTGTCTTGGGTGGGTCAAAAATCATTCATCATCAACCTTTGATCGTGTTATAACTACTAAAATTAGTTCCATGAGAAGATCAAACATGGGTTGGTAGATGACTGTGAGACTTGTTTCAAGCACAACTTTCGAAAAAAAAGAGCAAAAAGAGAAAAAAAAGAACACTTGAATCATCTTGTATTGTGTCATTATTGGAAGTCTTCCATGTTGTACATATTCCATCATCTCACCCTATTCCATTTTCTATCTCCCTCACTTTTCATTCATCACACATTCATGCCCTTGTAAATATGTGTTTCTATTTCCTTTCAAATCAAATTTCAAAAAAAAATGTGCATTGATTTTTCCATGTTGGTGTTTTTTAACCCCTCTTTTCCTTTGGACATTATATACCTACCGTCCCATAGCCACTGAAAAACCCCTTAAAATACCTCTTGATTCTTGTACACATTAGATTTGGGAATGGAAGCTGAGAGCTCTTACAAACTCTTGATTTTCACTTTTTGTTGGTGAATGAGTGAACCTCCTAAAATACATTTTTATCATCTTGAGAGGAGTAAGTTTTGAGTGCCTACATTTTCCAATTCAAACCTTGAACATGAAAAAATGAATTGTTTCTGATGCATTATTTTGAACCAAATTTGTGATGGAATTCAATATGGATGAGTGAAATAGTCTAAACCTCCCCTGATTGGAGAAAACAAAATTTTAATATTTGTTGGTGAGTGAAAATGATTTTGTCATGTTTTTATATTTGTTGCAAATGAGGACACACACAAATCTAAGTGTGGGGGAGTTGATGTTATTAATATTTTATTGACTTATTATATTCCCCCTTTACTTATTTTATGTGAAATGTGCATAATTTGTGTGAAATATTAATGTTTTAATATTAAGTATAATATTTGAGCATTTTTAGAAGTAGTCAAATTGAGTCAGTTTAATGTTTTAATTTTAACTATCACTATACTGATCCAAATTGTGTGGTTCTTGTTTTGTAGGATTCTCCTTTCAATATAAAACATTTCCTTAGAAGGAACCATGATCCAATTCTGCCATTTGAAGGGTCATATGGTCCTCACAAACAAGACCAAAGAATCTGTGAAGAAACTAGACTTTTCATGAAGATTGATTTACTGGGATCAATACAGAGGTTCAAAAACCTTAACTCTCCACCATAATTCGGGGGACACTACATGTCATCTTGGATAAAAATTTCATGGCCCAAATCCAAGTACAAGGGGCCCAAATGAATCTTTGAAGTCCAGCCCACCATTCTGGCCGAGAATGAAAATCAGTATAGTATGCATGACATATCACCTGATGTAATCATGCAAGCGAGCTGAGATTTTTCAGTGTGAAATAGGGGATGTAGGCGGCCGACTGTGTTAAAGAAACCATTCGGATTTGAAGGCATCTTAATATTCCAAAACCCTTTCACATTATGGACTTCAAAAAGACTGGATTGAAATGGACAGTTTAAGTTTGTTTATTCATCCGGCCATAACTTTTTATCCTTACGTCCAAATGACTCCAAATTTTCAGAGTAGTCGGAAAGCATTATTGTCTACAACTTTGAAGAAGGAGATATTTGAATATTCGGCTGTCCGAATTGCCAAATTGGAGATGCAAGTGGAAGGACAGATTGGGAATGCAAACAGTTTACTCCTTGGGCTATAAATACTCTTCCCTTCTCTCCTTGAGAGGGGTTGGCATTTCAGAAGATAGGAGATCATATTGGCACGACCAAAGATTTGCCAAAGGCTTGGGAGGACCTGCCATACTCAAGTTTACACTTGAGAGACATTTCCTCCTCTCTTTCTTTTCACTTACTTTTGTGTTCTTCATTTTTGTAATATTGTAATTCTCTTTCTTTGTAATTCTCTTTTAATGCAAGTTACTTCTTCAATATCTCTTATTCTCTTCCACCTTCTGTAAAGTTTAAATTCAGTTCAATCCCCTTCCCTTCTTTATCTTCCTCATTCAATCGAATGTTCGTTTTTAATTATCATCATTGTTCGTGTGTGTGTGTCGACGTACCACTCTTTTCTTATCCCTTTCTTTTTCTTCTCTTATTAATTTATAATCATAATCATTATAACCAGATTATTAATCACCCAAATGGCTGAGTAAATCTCTCATTGGGGTGAGTTATAATTTAGGTATGTTAAGTGATTGATAGATTCTGCTCGATGAATATTCTTTGAATTAACATTGTGTATGTTGGACTTAACATGTCATGGATTAATGACTTGTTTTGTTTAACATGTGGTTTCCATGGATTATTGGAACCATAAATACACAACCATAAATAATATCTGATTGAGATTATAACCTTAAGTTAAGTTAAGTCTTGGTTTAAAGCCTTAACACTTAAGAATTCTAATCAACATCATCTTGTGACATGGGTGTTAATTTAAATGCAATATAAAGCAAAGCTCGAGGATATCACAAGCTTAACTAACCTAATGATGAACTCATCCCAATCTTTATCAATTTGGTAAATCAAACATCATCCATAAATCATTTCAATTAAGCTCTGCAAACAAACCCCCCTAATCAAAATACAATCAACTAAAAACAAACGACTACTACAAAGTATCATCGCCGAGGATTTGACCCGAGTGCTGCTATACACATTAGCAGAGCACCGGAACCTTGAACAGTCGATAGGCGACAATTGGCCGCACTGTCAGGTAGGAAGGGGGAAGTCAACAGATACTCCAATGGTAGTAAAGGGAAAAACCAATGGTAAAATTTTCAACTCCAAACCACTAATGAAAAGAAATAAAATTATGTTCAAAAGTTTCTCACATGTTTCAGAGTGTAGAATGAACTCATTGTACTAAATCTAGGTAAAAAAGGGTGCCCAAAATTAGCAAAAGGAAGATCTTGAGTTCTAGAAAAAGTTGAGGTCGGAACTTACCACTAGGCTTAGAATATTAAACCCAACCAACCTTATGAATCATGTTTAATGAGAATCATGTAATGCATTGTTCTTGATAGGTGGTGGGGTAGGTGACCAACACAACTTATAAAGGGGGAATCCTATTAAGAAATTATTGTATGATGATTTTGTATTTTAAGTTTCATAAAAAAAGGTTTTATCCTTATAACTTATGGGTATAAACTGAGGAGGATAACCAATATTGTTTAAAATCACATGACAAGGACACTGATAATGCAGTTTAACATTTTTGTGAGGATGAAAATCAACTTAGTTTAATTTCATGATGTTGGGAAGATGTGTGGACTCTTATCAATTATCTATTAGTCATATATAGGTATCTATTGTCATGGTAGTTGGAACTCAATGTAAAATAATGCATCTATTTTGTATTCAATGGAGTTAAGGGTATCTAAATTATAAATTTTAGTAATTATAGAATAGTTTTTTATACTATATATTCTTATTATTATCTACTATCTTCTATTGAATTTTATAGATGAGTTTCTAAAATGCATAAATTTCTCAATTCACTAGTGCATGATAGTTGGACATATGGTCATATTGGATGATATATTTGGAATTCAACCTTTTTATTATATAATATCATTTTTTTACAATTTTTTATGAGAATGGTGTGGGGGATTTCAAAAATACAGATGATGTGGGGTTTAACAAAATTTATAATGAAACCAAGCATTACCACCTTGAGGGGACCTACTTCAGTATATTTGAAGAATAAATCAGTCGTAGAAAGGATGAACATAAAATGGTGGGATGCTACTGGTGAGTAGGGACTTGAGGTGACCCGAGCATAACAAACATAAATATTACATCATTTTAGATGAATATTCATTATATTTTATAATTATACACACTAGGAGATATCAAAGGATTATTGTATTAGAAGACTAGATTAATTATTAACCTATTTCATGAAATATTTTCCGCATTTTAATGAAATTTATTCTCCCATAGTTCCCTTTTTATAAATTTATTACTTAATACCTTTATTAATAACCTAGGGAAAATAGAAAGATAATAATGGTTGATATTAGATACTCAATAAGGGTAAAAATGGGAGATATAAATTGATGGTAATATGGAAGAATAATATAAGAATAATTGAATACAAGGATGATTTCAAATAATAATTTTATCTACTAAAATAAAATTATTTAAAACATTTCAATGAATATAGGCATGGAATATTTTTTACCAAATAAGAAATATGGGCGAATTTTATGAAAACATTTTCTAGGTAATTTAATATACCTAATAGAATAAAATTTTACCAATATTTGAAAATTATAGAAATAGATGTAAGAGAAAAAATATACAGATTTTAAAGGATAGATATCATATAATTTATCTCAATGGAAATTTAAGACAAAAATTTATAAAAAGGAATGAGATTGTTAAATAAACCCTTATCCCTAGTCATATTCTTATTTGTACGCGATCCTATGATCAGGTATAATAAAATTTTAATTATTATACATATAAAATAGTAAAATATTAATAATTTTAATAAAAATTAGCATTCCATTATAATTTATAATTACCCATTTGTTAACATTTTTTAATT
The DNA here is from genome assembly GCA_963277665.1 of Viscum album. Lineage (NCBI taxonomy): Eukaryota > Viridiplantae > Streptophyta > Magnoliopsida > Santalales > Viscaceae > Viscum > Viscum album. The sequence goes on along the minus strand of OY728119.1, from coordinate 1,825,666,134 downwards.
AAAATTAGAATTTTAGTAAAAACTGGTCTTTTCCCATGCATGTTTTGGATCGACGGTTATGGTACTAAAATAGTGGTCTATTTTAATCAAATATAAAATATTAATCATGTTATATTGATAATATTTATTTATTATATACACTTTTATAGCCATTCATATAAAGTTGTGATAAAAAATGAATGACATCACTTCGTGGAGAGGATAGTCCACACGTACACATGAATGTCATTACCATTTCACATAGGATATAATATAGGTTTAAAATGGTTTGATAATTAACATAATAAAATTAATTATAGTAATTTTAATCATTTATACATGTTATTATGTTTATATAATATTTTTAGGTGGTATAAGAAGAAATGAACTTAAACAAATTTAGTGAATATGGTTACCACTTCTTTGAGAAATAGCCTTTGGATCTATTATTAGGGATCCTTGCAATAGTACTTCATATTTCCAAAGACTCTATAACATAATTATATAAGTTTATAATATATTTGGTTAAGTCTTCGATGAACTATATTGATCAAAATGTGTAATGAAATGAAGGGAGAAGGTTCCATTTTATTTGTTAGTTCGATAAAAAATGTATAAATAATTAAAGAATTATAATATTTTAATATTATATTCAAGTAAAAGTGAAACAAAATTAAAAAAGGTAAAGTTCTAAATATCATAAAATAATAAAATTTAAATATTTTTACAGGATAATTTTGGCCTTATCTATTAGTCTGACAACCTCATTAATCCTTTATAACATTAACCGAGGTAACAAATTTTTACCATTATTATTATTCACTATGATAAAAGTGAAATTTATATCATTACAAAAATTTTAAATGTTGGTTTCAAATAAAAAAACTGTTTTGTAAAATTAAACTTCTTATATTTGGTATAAATTAATTTTTAAATAACTTCACTAAATATAAAGAAATCCATTTTTAGAAAAATTCATTTTAAGAATAAAATTGAATTTAATCCATTTAATTTTCAAGTAAAACCCATGATATGAATGCAAAAAAACATTATTCAATATATTGAATTGAATTTTATTTAAATTTTCCATCAATAGTTATTAATAAAATTTATTAACATAAAGACACATTGCACACATGAATGATTTTTTAAGAGAAATATCTCTTTTTACCTTTAAATAATTTTATTTTCTTTTATAACCAATTTATAATAAATTTATTAATTTAATTCATGTTTAATTGATAATTTTAATATTTTTAATAATCTAAATTTTAAATAAAACATATATGGTAAAATCAATGTTCATAAAAAAAATATTTTAAAATAATTTGTTATGATCAATAGTTTTACCTAAACAAATTAGAAATTTTTTTTCAACAATTATATACCATAAAATGATCATAATTTTAATATGTATATGAATAAATAAAATAAGTTAATGGTTTCAATTTCTATAAAGTATAAACAATAATAAATTATTATAGATAAAATATAATCTGAAATCTTGGGGTGTTTCATTATTCTCTCCTGTAATATTTTTTATCATTAAATTATTTCACTCAGATATAAGAAAACATACAATACCACAACCTCATTATAGCATCAGGTTCTCATGTAGCTTAATCAAATTACTAACTCCCCTTGAGATCCTTATCTATGTTATTATCCCTATTACATATCACTTTAATTCTATGATTCATTAAATCTACCAGCTTTTTATAATAAAACAGATGATGTTCCAATGGTTTGACTTCTAATATTAGTACATGTGAAAGATATAATATGCATTTATTAAAAGAGATACAAAGAACTCATTTTGAATGTGGAAGAGTTTTGAAGTAAGGTTCAAGTGGTACACTACCATCTTGATACGATCAAGATTCTCATTAGGACCAATATATCTGGGTCTTAACATTATCTTCCTTCTAAATATCATATCATTATTCCAAAGAGATATCTGTAGGATTACAATACCACCTAATTTTAACTCCATATCTTTGTAATGACTATTAATATAAAATTTCTCTTAGATTTAAGTGGCCATAATTTATTTTCGAATGGATTTAAACATATACTCAATTTCATTATCTATTTCAGGTCCTAATTTATTTAATTTTTCAACTTCATCCTAACACATCAAAATTCAGAACGTCCTTCCATATTAGGATTTATAAGGATCCATCAGAATGCTCAAGTGAAAACTATTGTTGTATGAAAAATCAAGCAGAGGAAGGTGTTGATCCAAACAATTATTGAAATTTATATACAATTATTTCACAACATAATCTATTATTTTAATGTACCTTTCAAACTAAACATATATTTGTGGATAACATGAAATACTAAATATTAAATTCATATTTAATTATTCGCGAATAATTATCTATTAATATAAGAAAAAACTCAGATCTCAATTAGATACAATTAAGAATATTATTCCATGAAACCCCACCAAAATCTTAATGTATTACATTTCAGGATGATCAAGGGGGAAAATTTATCTAATAAAAATGAAACATTTTGATTTCATAAGGTGATCGATAAAAATACAAATAGCATTGTTCCCTTTATTTGTATTGGGGAGTACAATGATAAAATACACGGTGATATTTTCCCATTTCAATTTAGGTATAGATAATGTCTGTAACACCATGTTATAATTTTATCTATTAGCCCTAAAATTATGGTATTCCATGCACCAAGACATAAAATATAAATGATGTATCATCATTTTATCCCACCATAAATACTAAATCAATTATCCATATATCTTTTTACCTTTTGGAGGGATAAAGAATGGTGATCTATGAGATTAATCTAACAAAACCTTAATAAATTTTAGTATTGATAAGACTCATACAATTTTTATGAACCTCATCCTTCCATCATGTCAAGGATAAACTCTAAAATAATTCTTACCTTATTTTGTATCTCAAAATCTTTCTTTTGAACCACATTGTTATTAAGATGAATAGATGATTGAAATTTCATCTGAGGAACATAGGATCAATATCTTATTCCTATTATTTGATGGTATATCCCCTTAAAATCCACAAGTATTAAATCTATTTCAATATTCATCAGAAATAAACTAGAAAGTTCATCCTAGGTCATAACATCAAACACCTTTTTCTCCTTACCATGAAGGTAATGTATTGAGTGGTCATAATCATTAATTAGTTTTAACTATCTTCTCTAAATTATATAAAACCCATTCTATGGTAATATATACATTAACATTTTATTAGCTGCATATATGACATAATTTTCAATATAAAGGTAACTCCTCTATATTTTTAAATAAATAATTAATGCTTCTAATTACAAATCGAAATTTGGGTCGTTTTTCTTATAGAGATTGATTTAAGGAGATACATAAGGTACCGTTATGTCATTTTTTTATGATAACACATCCCAATTTATTCTCCAATTCACCTCTATATTCACAAACCATTCGGTACTATAGTGTAGTGTAAGCACATGTGAACTGACCAAGATTCCATTTACTTTCATGGACTTGTCATCACATCAATATATCCATAGGAACTTGGATCCCTTTAATGTTTACATTGTTAACGGGTTTGATAAATTTGATAAATTTCTCACATAGAATAATTTGTTTCTATCTTACCCTAAAAATCCCTAATTTGGGGTCATGATGGTTTTTTGGGACAATTTTTAATAAATTATATATTTTAGGCATCCATCAATATAGGCTCTCTTGTATTTACATGACACTATAATGATTATTTTTGTAGATAGAATTTAAATTTACTAAATTTGGAATATAGATTCCCTTTCTTCAAGGTCTTCAACACAATATTAAAATGATCTTCATGGTATTCCTTGATATTGGAATATATTTAATAATATATTCTACAAATACCACCAAAAAATGATAAAGTTTGTCTCTAAAGGCTCTATTCATTATAACCATGAAGACGGCATAGGCATTTGTAAGTACAAATAGAATCACTATAAATTCATTGTTACTATACCTCATACAAAATGATTTCTTAGATATGTATTATTTTTGAACCCTCAACTGATGATATCTAGATATGTGATAAATATTTTGAAATTATTAAACTCATCGCTCAAAAAAATAATTAATTCATGGTATATAATACATGTTCTTGATATTAATCTTGTTAGATCATATATAATTAAAGAAAAGATGCATTAACCCATATTACTCCATAACAAAAAGAACAGGTGCAACCCATGGTGATGTAATTGGATAAAATAATCCATTTTCAATATTATTCTACGGTTTTTATTCAATTCTTTAAACTCAATCAGCGATATTCAATAAGGATTATTTAAAAATGGTATTACACCATGTTTTAGTTCTATTGAAAACCTTACTTCATTATTTGAGGAAAGACTAAGAAAAACATAAAAAAATATATTATCATATCCCTACACAGTATGTATATATTTAATATTGAGTTTATCCACAACTATTTTATATTTATACCCCCATGATATGTTTATAATACCCATACAATGGTTGTAGTTTTTAGTAGATGTTCATATTCTTCCTCACCCCAATAAATAATCATTAGTTTATTTGGAATGTCATACATGACTTACCTTCCCCAATAATCTATATCCGATATATATATAGAGATTCAATCCTATAAAAAAATTCATAAAATTCAACTAAAGGAATAATCATAATATTTTCACAATGAATATTTCTAAAAACATTTATCAGGGAAGATATATAGACTTGAGTTATGATCATTTTAACATTAAGAGTTTTCACAAATAATTTAACATGGAATCATTGTGGTGGTTATATGATACCCTTAATAAATTCTATATATTAAAAGAGTGGGTAGAATAAATATTATATAGGAATTACTTAGTACAAGAGTGGATGATATGTGTACCTTTCTACACTTCATTCTTATGTCCCACTTCAGAAGTTATGATTGCATGAGATTTACCTTTGAATATTAGCTGAAGTGTTTATTGAATATGATTATCATCATTAACCCTTATATTTGGTAAATTATTGTCATAATGACTATAATACTTCCTATTGTATAATTATATTGTTGGTAGGTCATTCTCCACATTCTTTTCTTTGGCTTACCTCTTTATGTCTCTTCAGTATCCAATCATTCAATAAACTTACTTTCGACACATGAAACATTTACAAGTCCCTTGAAGACAATATCCCCCATGCTTCTATACAATCTTTTGAAATAAAGGATTATTAATATTCATTCCTCTATGGAGTTTAATAATATAATTTCATTAAAAATATATAATTCTCTTTTTACCAGAACCACAATAATAATGGAAATATCCAATTTCCATTTATTCCTTGATTGAAAAAATAATTTATTTATATCTACTATTATACTTTATGTTTAATGCCTTTTAGAGACATGGTTTGAAACCACTGAAGAACTGAATTATTTTTCTTTTAGGATAAATTATAAAACCAAAAGTGTGCCTCACATGTCTGATAAAGTGACCCTCATACGTGATGATATAGCCATCATCCTTATACTTCAACTCAAATAATTCCCTTTCCATATCCATTCAAAGAGTTTTGTGAAAGTACTTATGAAAAAATATCCTCTTAAACTCATCCCATTCTATAGAGTCTATTTCATCCTCTTGCCTCATATTTTTAATAATGTTTCACTATTGGCCTACATCTTCCTCTAAATTATACACCATAAAGAAAAATCTCTCATGATATGAGCACTAAACAATTGAAAATAAATTTTTAGTGGAATATAAATATTTACTAGAAATAAATAGACAAGACATTCCACTAAAAAATGGTTTATTTTTATTCATAAAATATTAAATTGTGCTTGTTTTCCCATTTTTTTGTCATTTGAAAGATCAACATGATCCATTTTTGATGGAGCTTCCTAAGAATAAATATAATAATATTTATTCTAGATCCCATGTAATGTCTCTATTTTTTCCAGGTAAATATTTGAAATAAATATTAAAATATTTTCAAAACTAAACACTAAGATGACATAAGATTCTAATGCCTTGTGATCCCATGATTGATATATTATAAACAATAATTTTATTAATACAATCCTATGCACAATTTTCCTTAACAAAGTTAGACAACATATAGATGGAGTCTAGAATCATAAATATGAGACAATTATTGAGTTCAGTGTATGAGTTTTACCCTAGGTGTGAAATAACCTTGGATCACGTCAGACACCTGAGTTATGAACCATCGTGGATGAATAAATAAATTAATAAATAAATTTAATTTATTTATTTGTAAAAATTTCCACGAATTAAATCCCTCCTCTATACATACCCAGTTATGGGTAAGTGTAAAGTTTATCTTTATAAACCTAGATACCTATCAAGGAGATGTTAGAGATCATTGGCAAAGAATAATAGATTGAAGGATCAAATTGTTATCACATGGATCAATTAGGTCAACTGAGTTTGAAGATCTCACCCACAACTATGATGTAGGATTTTTCATTGTTAGTGACTGATATGAACTCAAGGTAAGACATTTTTATTTTTTTGGATTCATCCCATTTTAATATCCCATGTCTAACATAGATAAATTCCACTAATAAGAATTTATATAATCTTTAATGTTTAATTTATTATATAGATTATTTAATTATTTTTGGTTAATTCATTAGTAATTACAAAAGAAATTGATTAATACCAACCAAAAAAATGTTCTAGGTTAATTTCTCACATGTGTTTCTTGTATTTCTCCCCCATTTTTGTATACATTTATCACATGAAATTTATTTGTCCCACAAGTTCAATGAATACCTAGAATTTGATCATTACATGATCGTTCTTCGGAACAACATATTAATACTAAGGGTGCTATTCAAAATTTAGTGTGTGATCTAGGTGAGATAACTATGGTGCATGATCATAAATGTAGGGATGCGGGATCAGAGGTTCTCATTCTTCCTAGTTTGATTTGTGACATTAAATAAAGTGATATAAGTAGTTTCTAAATAAGATCTGATGGCCAAAATTGGATATGTAGCGATAATAAGGAATAGTTCGATGAGATTTGTGATCTCCAAGGTGGGTTGATGGCATATCCAAAGGTGATGACGATGAGAGTGTAGGAAGAGAAGAACCAAATTTTTATGAAAATATTTCAGTACATGGTGTATAATCCAAGGATGCATGTCATTTGGGACCCCATGTCTATAGTTTTAGGGTTTTAGTGGAAGTTTAATATCACATTCCATTTAACATGTGTCACATGTTGTGTGACACAATGTTATAATCCCAATGTTTACTCTGGGAGTACACGGGAAAAGACATGAAAAGGTACATGGGAATGACCCAAGGTACATAGGCATGACCATGTGTACATGGGAATGGGTTGGTGGCACACTGAGTGTTAGCCCAACCTCTATAAAATGTGTACCCATAAGTGTTGATATTAATATAAGGAGGTTTATATTCCATGTGTTATTACATGATATGAGCAAACTATGGGTCGGATGGAAATGATGTTTACCCCTAGTACACATTGTGTACTCCATATGAGGGTGTTTGAGGCCCTTTGTTTCTTTAGTGTAGACCATGTTTTACTGAGTACGATTATTTGGTCCTTTCCCATAAAGGTAGAGTGTGAAATTATGTCCTCAATATAGGATCGTTATCCCCTATATAGGTTTTTTTATTATATAGAGTTATTTGTTTCCCCCTCACGGGACATTGGTGGAATCCTCTATCATTCCAAGGTGGGGTTTGTAGTATTAGTATGAACCCCATGTGTATGGAACTGATCCCATATCTAGTAGGTTGATCTAGTAGGGTTTTTTGTATCACCCAATGGCCCTGGGTGTGATCCCCTACCCTGATGATGCGATCTTTAGAGATCCAATGATTACTTCTTGGCGAGGAAAGATGAGCCTGACCTCTCAGATGTGTTTAATCAGTGAAAATATGGCTTCAGGAGAGAGCCCTCCCTAATTATATTTACTTAGAGTCCATGGATAGAATCCTATGTATTTAAATTTTTTATTGAGACCAATTTAGACTAGATATTTATTATGAGAATATTTTGCTTTTTTTATTTCGATGTTACTTATCCTATTGACATATATTTTCTTTATATGTATACTATAGATGATTTATGATTAGTTATTTTTTGGGGTCCTACTGGGTATTTTTATACCCCCTTGAAAGGTATTTCCTTAACATTTCATGTCTTATAAAGATAAAATTCCATTTGATAGACTTCTAGGAGGACTATGAGTAGGAAAATAATTATTTGATCTAGATAGTCAATGGCGTTTACCAGACACTATATTTGGAAGCAATATCCTCCTTCTGATTAGGATGGTCTCCTTTTTAGTTTTTTGTTGGGATTTTATTTAGAACATGTATATATTTATGTACTTTTTTCATACTATGACGTGGAATAGATGTTTTGAATGAATGTATGGTATAATTTGTTATAAATTTTACCATTATATGAGTTTGGAGATGTTTGAATGTGTACATGTACATTAGGATAATTCCTACCATGTGTGGGATATTCCCATTCAATGATGGTATTGACCCCAATGGCCTAATAAAGATAGGATTGGGGTAGTCAAAATTAGATTATATCCAGCCAGGTGGGCCCTGGTGGCCTGGGTAATGAAAAATTGGTATCAGGGCATGGTTTTAACTTAGGGAATGAGTGTATATTTATTTCTTAATGCAAGTTTGGTTTGGAATTTAAGATAAAATTATTAAAGAGTTTTGAGTTTGGATTTTACGATAGAGACTCCAATGTTTGTATAGAGGTCAACATATCCATTCACCAGGACTCTGATAACCTTATCATTACCTCATTACATGAAGAAACTGATTGTAAGGAAAATCTTGGTACATGAATCACTTTGAAATGGGTTTTGGTCTCCTTGTATTTTTTGATTTAGCTCCCCAGATATACTCATTGACCATGATGAATCTTTTTTATTTCAGGATGGCTCTTTGAAGCTGTCCAACCATGATTTGACTACGTGATCATGATGATGATCTTCCAAGTGATGAGGTCTTAGTACATGGTCTTGTACAATAGGTGGTACTTCTGGGTGGTTTTCCAGTTATGACACCACTTATTGAGTTGTATATTACACCAATTGTACTAATCGAGGATGCACATACACTGAGTGTGCTACATTATATTTTGAGGAAGTTTCCTTCTAGGTTTTGAGGTGATCTATACCCCAAGGAATCTAAGGACTGTCTAGAGGTAGTCACCTGAGTTTTTTACCTCATGAGGACACCTATTTATTAGATGTGGGTCTTAGTAGGGAGTCTTCTTCAAGGCCCCACTGGACAATAATGGATTTTTTTGACACAATCAAATGAATATAATTCTTTTTCATGTTCATATTTTGTGCATCTCATGAAGGGGGAATTCTATCCAACCATATTGTAATAAGTAAGAATCTAGGTGACTATGCACTTACAAAAGGGTAGTGTGACCATGGTGTAGTATTTGGTGAGATTTAATAACTTCTTATAGAACATTTTCGATATGGAGAGATATGATTTATTCAGTTCATAGACCTTTGACGAGGGATTACATTGATATATCATGGAGTCAATGATATCTATTTTAATTCACACATATGTTGGAGTGATTGAGTGATATTTGGTAGTGGAGATCTTCCCAGTCGAGAAGAAACCAATAAAGGGTAGTGGCGGTGGGCATGCAAGAGCTTAGAACATGATAGTATGTAGATGATGTATGTTATAGTGATATGGGCATGAAAGATGCTTCAAGAGATGATCCTATGACATAAGATACATGGTTAAAGTATCTCAATATGGATCAAGTCATCTTAGGTAGAGGTGGTGCTTCTCATGCAATGATTGTGGACATCTCTCTAGGGATTATCCAACTTGCTGTAAAACGTACATATAGGTGGTATATGGACCACCTAGATATATATAGAGGTAGTAAATTAGAGTTTCATAGGGTGGAAAATTTTGTAGAGTAGTTATAACTATAAGAGGTGGTAGGTAGATTTCCTTATTACACCACCACCCCAAGGTGGCCCAAACCATGATCAAGGAGTTGGTGGTTAGGGGAGGGGAAAACTTTAGGCAGTAGAGGTGTACGACCTCGAGGCTCTATTCATGATTAGAGGCATGATCTATTTATTTTGTAATTTATTTATATTATTCATATACATGTTGTGAGCCACCCTTTTATTTTAACTTATTTTTTTGAATACTTATAGATTCCAGTTGAGTCCTTGGATCGACCCTTGTACTTAGAGTCTTCAACCGGAGGTGACTTAGTAATCACACACTTCTACCAATAGTGAGATCTGGCTCTTATAGGTGATAGCTTCTTATGTGATCTAGTTTAATAGGGATGAGGCCTTATTACATTATCTTTGTTATGGATTAGATATACAGTGTTCATTCCTAGATTTAATATTTAAAAATGAGGATACGATGTGTCCAAAATGATGGTATGAGGCATTACTTCATTTGTGAGAAGGAGAATCAAAAAGAGATATATGAACTCATTCCTATAAAGGTGAAACTGATTACTCCCATGATTTCTAGAATGAATCCTGAGGCAGTGGATTATATGGGCTACCAGTTTCTTGCTGTGGTGGTAGAGTATGAATATGTATTTCCTAAGAACATTATAGATTGTCCTCCCCATTAATATATAGACATCCATGTTAACTTATAACTTGGGACAACCCAAATACCAATTCCAGTATATCAAATGGCTCCCACGAAGCTTTGAGAGATGAGAGTGTAGTTAGAGGACTTGTAGAGGAATGGATTTATGAGACCCAATGTTTCCTCATCCACAACCAAGATGTTATTTTCCAAGAAGGAAGACGAGATCTTGAAATTATATGTGGATTAATGGTGTTTGAACAAGGTAGAGGTGAAGAATAATTATACACTACCAAGGATCAAAGACCTCATTGATCTGTTTATATGGTCGTGATGGTTCTTGAATATTGAACTCAGATAAAGCTATCACCAGCTACGAGTATGACATGAGGATATCCGAAGATGACATTAAGATGTCGCTACAGTCACTATGTGTAATTGGTGATACCTTTAGGAATGATGAATACCACGATGGTATTCACTGGACTCATAAACCATATATTTAAGCCTTTCTTATTCTAGATTATGGTGGTCTTCATTAATGTAATCTTAGTGTACACAGTATTCAAGGAGGAGCATAAGAGACACATGATGATTGTTTTGGACATACTTGGAAAAGATAAACATTATAGGAATATCTCAATGATTAATTTCTAGATTCAAGAGGTTCCCTTTCTGAGACATGTCTTATTTGATGATGGTGTAGCAGTGGATTGAAAAAAGGATGAGGCATTATTCTCTTGGGAGCCACTCAATAGTGTAACCGAGTATAGGAGATTACTTGGGATAGAAGGACACTATATGAGATTAATTATTTTTATCTTCACGTTATCGACACCTTTGACTTCAATAACCCAGAAGTTTGAGCCTTTCATTCAGATTGATAGGTTCATGTATGATTTATTGGAACTAAGGTAAATGTTGATGATCACCCCCATATTGGGATTTCCAGTGGAGGGAATTGAGAAAATTGTGTTTTTGAAGCCTTAGGGACCATAATTGGTTGTGTTCTGATGTATAGGCTATTTTTGATCACATATGGGTCTCAACCGTGGAGACCGCATTAGTAGAACTATGTGACCCATGATATTGAGTTGGTTGTGGTGGTATTCAGCCTAAATATTTTGAGAAAAAACCTTATGGGAAATAATTTAATCATATACTTTGACCACAAGAGTCTCAAGTATATATTATCCCAGAATGATCTTAATTTGAGTGAGAGGTTATGTTAATAGTTATTCCAGTATTATAAATCCCAGATAGTCTATACTCACAGGAAGGGGAATTTTATGGTAGATGCTCTCTATATGAGATATTTTTCTTAGTTTTTGGATGAGGAATCAGAGCAGTTGAACCTAATGCAGTTATCCTTTGTGGATGAGGATGGTTCACCTTATATACAGGGGATGGTATTCAGAACCCCACTTGTACAACAATTTAGGGATAATTAACATAGAGATACTGACTGTGGGACCTTACATGCTCACATATCTACTAGACATAATCCTAAGAGATTTTAGTAATCTTGGGAGTTCTTAACCCTTTTACAAGTATGTATGATTTTACCAATGATGTTGTTAGAGGAGGTTATGAAAGAGTTTCAAACATACCCTTTGACATTACATCTAGGTGTGGAAAGGATGTACTAGAAACTGTAACACAAGTTTTGATTGATATTTTTGAATAATTCATTTGATGATTTTGTCTCTTGATGCCTCACATGTTAGTAGTTAAAGGATAAGCACCAGATTCATGTGGGATTAGATCATCTCATTGAGGTTCCAGAGTATAAGTGGGATAAAATATCTATAGAATTATTGATAACGTTACCAAGGATATCTAAAGAACACGACTCTATCTGGGTGATCATAGAAGAAATCACCAAGTCAGTCCACTTCCTAGCTATATGAGAAAAATTTCATAAGGTAGAATGGCATAAATATACACATAGGATATAGCCTAGCTCCCCATAGTCATATTGATTATTATTTCAGGTCATGATTCCCACTTCATGTCACGGTTATGTAGAGGAATATAAGAGGTCATTGGGACTCAGTTGCACTTGATAATGGAATTTCACCCTCAAATTGATGACTGTATTGAGTAGAATATTCACGTTTTAGAAGACATAATTTTAGATTATATATTATACATGGCTATATTTTTTGGGAACAAACACCATTTTTGGATTTTGTGAACAACAACAAAAACTATTCCACCCTCATTATGGAACCATTAGAGGCCTTTTATGGGAGAAAGTGTAGGTCAAAACTATGCTTAACAAATCTAGGTGACTTAACACTCATGGACATGGAGTTGGTATGAGCTATGATAGATAATATGCAAGTCATCTAGGATAAGAAGATGACTACACAGAGCCAATGAAAGTGTAATGTAGACTAATAATGGAGGCCTTTTGAGTTTGTGGAGGGATACCATGTGATCCTAAAGGTCTCACCATGACGTGTATTGAGGATATTTCTCAAAATTAGAAAGTTTTCTATGAGGTTAATTATACCATTATAAATAATTTTTAGATTTAATGTGGTGTAAAACCACTTGTATCTACCACCATAGTCAGATAGGGAACATGATGTCCTCTACATTTCACAGCTGAGGTGGTACGTGAACTGACCATCACATGTTATCAACTAGGGAAAGCTAAGAATCTAGGATAGGGCTACCTTTGTGATATAACTACTGGATATTGAGTATTGATAGGATATGGTCCACCATGGTTGAGATATTCACTTGGAGCATGTCTGGTGGTAGCATGAGAATCTTCTGGAGAGCACCTGAGAGTGGGATACCCTGTTTTAATCATAATAACCACATTTTATTGAGTAGTATTTTTAAGGGAAAAAATACCTAATCTGGGGAGAATATAATGTCTCAATTTTCCACATGTAGTGATTTTAAATATATCTAGTAATATTCGTAGATCGTAGTGTTTAGATAACATGAGTTTTTGGGGCTCGAAGTTACTAGAATTGATATTTTAAAAATATTAAATATATTAAAATAATGAACATGATTTTTCCTCAAAAAGACTATTACTCCCAAACAGATTCTTAGAACATAAATGTGTGACCAACATTGAGTTCACAGAACATGTATCACCCGAATCAAAACATAATCATGGAGCGTGTTAGATTCTTGGGTTATGCATAGTCTCGAATGGATAAATAAATAAATAAATAAAAATAAAATAGAATAAAGAAATAAATAATTTTTTTTATATTTTAAATGACCTAAATCCCTCCTCTATAAATAAAAATATATGCATAAATATTTGTATTAGATTTATAATTATAGATACCTTGAAAGGATACATTGGAGATCATTTTCAGATGATAATGAAACAAAGGATTAGATCATTAATCTAGGGATTTTCTATGCCAACAGATTTTGTAAATATGGACAATTATTATTATGTAGGATAATTATTATTTAGAGAATGATCCTATATCATGGCTGAACATTTTTGTTTTGTGGATTCATCCCGTTTTGACATCCTATGTTGAAGATGAATCGATTCCCCTAACATGAATAGATTCACACATTAAATGTTTATTTATTGTATGGTTTATTTAATTGATATCGTTAAAATTTTTATTCATTATAATGTAAATGGATTGATTCATAATAAAAAAAGGATGAGGTTTTTTCTTCTATCTTGATTCTTATATTTCAACCTGATTTCATTGCATGTTCATCGCTAGAAATTTATTTGTCCCACTTTTGACGCTGAAAAAAACCCCGTAACTCCCAGAGGAAGTTTTGGAATGACGAAGCGATGTCATATTCGGAATCAGAGGCCTGATAAGTGGTGCGAGAAATAAAGGAGGATCCGCTCGCAAAATTTTTCTGCGCGCGAAGTGCTCCTGGGATTCGCGGAATTGGACCGGTGAGGCGTGCAATAATTGCGCACCCCGGTTCTCTGCGGCGAGATTTTGAGCGCAAGCGGTTCCCGGCGCGGAAAACTTCACGCGCCGCCTGGATTCCGCACTGTAGGTCGCTTATAAATATAAGGTGACCCCAAACGGTTTGGGGGTTGAGGAATCCGAAGAAACTCTCGTGCGCGCAAATCGGATCCCCCTGCGCGAAAGATGACATCCAGGTAATCCCGAATTCCGCGCAACCTTGCCCCGAAGTTCGCCTTTGCGCGCAACTCCACTGGCTTCAGTGAATTTTCCCCTTCCCCCGGTTTCCCCACTTGCGCGCAATCCTTGGTTCGTGCACGCAATACCCTGTCGTGCACGCAAAACCTTGTGTGTAATTCCTTCTTCATGCACAATTCCATTGCTCCAATTGCGCGCCCTCCCGGTGTTTTGCACGCAAATCATCCCTATTGCGTGCAAAGCCCAGGACCCCTCACCTTGAAGCCCCTTGGCTGCCCCCCACACCAGCACCTGATGTCTCCCATGTCGGGCATGCGCGCCATGCGTTGTTTTCCCACACGGCCTTCCAGGCTCGTGCGAAGTAACCTCAAGGTCCCTTGGGATGTGTTTCCCATTGCGTTGCATTTCCTTATGCTTCTCCGCATAGGCACGCTAATGGATATTGCTTCTTCGCATAGCCACGCTAACATGGACCCCCCGGTGGTTCGCCCTGCGGCCCCCCTTCGCCATATCCTTCTCGATTCCTTCCCTTCCACAAGGGGTAGAGGGCGTTGGGCATGTAAGCCCTAGGGGTGTGGAGCGAACCCACCTCGTCCAAGCTACAAGACGTTAAACTGCTAAGAACCTCGTCCTTAACACAAGACGTTAAACTTTGGTTCGACCCCGTGCTTCGCACGCAGGGTCCCCCCAGCTCGGACATTTTTTACGCCCACTCGTCTCCATGGGAATGGACTCTTCCTCGCATGGAATGTGATCCTCCTTGCCAGAGCGGCGTTTGTCCGCGGGGGAAGGGCTGCCTCAGAGTGTAAGCCCCTAGCCTTTCGTACGGATGATTGCACCCGTGCATCTCCCGAGGAGGTCACTGTCGGTTCCCTGAATTTGAGATGGTCCTGGAAACACCCGTGCATCTCAAGGTCTTTGAGATGGTCCTGGCACTGAAGAAATTTGACCACCAGGTCATCTACATAGCACTCCACCAGCGTCCCGAGGATCGGCTTGAATATGCGGTGCACAGCCCGTTGATAGGTGGCACCCGTGTTCTTCAGGCCGAAGGGCATAACCCGATAGCATAAAGTTCCCTGGGGGGCCCTGAAGGCAGTGAACTCTTCATCCTCGGGGGCCATCCGGATCTGGTTATACCCGGAGTACCCATCCATGAAGGAGAGGGCTTGGAACCTTGCCATTGCGTTGATCAATAGTTCTGTCATGGGAAGGGGAAAGTCATCCTTCGGACAGTGGCGATTAAGATCGCCGAAGTCGATGCAGACCCTGATCTGCCCGTTCTTCTTCCTGACGGGCACAACGTTGGCTAGCCACCTGGGGTACTGGACTTCCCTGATGAAGTTGTCCTTAATGAGCTTATCAACTTCGGCCTCAACCATGGCACCATGAATGGGGTTCATTTTTCTGGGAGGTTGCTTGAACCCGCGATGGTTTGCTGGGAGGCCAAGGCGGTGGACAGCTACCTGGGGATCTAGTCCCGGAATCTCGTCATAACTCCAGGAAAAGACATCGCGGTGTTGTCTGAGGAATTATATGTACTGTTTCCGTTCCTTGGGAGGCATAGCGGTGCTGACCAATGTGGGTCTCGGGTCCGCCTCACTACCGAGGTTCACCTGTACGAGCTCGTCGACCGTGGCAGAGACACCCTCCTCAAAGGCAGGAGGAGGATCTTCCATGTCTTGTTCTCCTCTTGTGGAAGGATCGTCCATGGGGGGAGCCGTTTCGGGGTTTCTCGACCCTGATGGGGAGCTAGCACCGGCTTGGGCGGCAGGGGTCGTCACGACGGGAGACTCGTGCACCGCGGAGACCGTAGCGACAAAGGCGGTCGATCCAACCCCATCCGGCCTGCGGCCCAAGCGTCCCGCTTTATGAAATCGAAGTAGTGGTGTCGTGTTGGCCTGAGCCGGTCGATCCCGGCTCGACAAAACATGCACGTATGACGTACCGTCGTTGCCATAAGCCCAACGTCCCGATATCGTACGGGGGTAGGAGGCTCGGGGACCACCTGGGCCTGGTTGGTGTAAGAGTACGAGGTTATTTCCCGCCGTCACTTAGACCCGGAAATATGCATTCCTCTGGTACCCGAGACAACAAAGCACTCTCCCATATTGGGAGTCGTGGCCTCCAACCGATGGATTGGGAAGACATATGCGTCATCCAAACCTGCCCAGGGATCACTCGCGAGAGCGGCAGGCTCAACCTCACCTACCAGGATCTGCTTCTCCTTGCTCTTGTAATAGTCAGCGTCCATGTAACGAGATTCACAAGAGGAAAACAGGGACGCATCTCCTTGTAGTACACCCACTCGACCATTAAGGGAGTATTTGAGGCCACTGATGGTATGATGAGGGAACCACTGCGTGAAGATGGAGCCACGACCTTCCCATCCACATGTTGTAGGCAGTGTCCTGAGAGACAACCATGAATTCAGTATTGGCAATTAAGCCACCGAACTGGGTCCTCAGATGAATCTTGCTGAGTGGAGTCTGCTCGGTCCTGTCATACCCCTGGATTATGAGGTCGGTGGGAATTAAATCATCCTTGGACAACCCCAGTTTTCGCAGTGTCCGAGTTGGGACCAGGTTAATCCGAGAACCCGTGTCGACAGGACAGTGACGGACCTCCATGCCATTGAACTAGCCGGTGATGTACAGCAGGCGGATGTTCCCCTTTATGGGAGGGTCTTCATCTTCACCAGAGAACGTGATAACTGCCTGACATTCGGCGTCCTCAATCACCTCGGTGTGGAAGGCTTCTGCGGCCGCTACCTCCATTTCAAACTGGAGGGGGCTCCTCAGAGCCACGACGAGTGCCTCACGCATCTCAGACGACAGGTGGAGGGCCTCAAGGATGGAATGCATCGCCGGAATGCTGGTCAGATGCTTCAGGACATCATACATTCGCACCAAACGCGAGCTTCTGATTACAGGAGGACGCTCTGCGATTGGGGGCATGACGGGCCCTGCTGGCAGGACCAGTGACTGACTGGTACTAGGCATGTCCCAATGTTCACCAGCTGAAGCCCGGGAGGTGGCTGCCATGCTAGGACCGGAAGGCCTTAGTCAGCCAGTGGCAGGGCTGGGCTGGTTGCGATGCGGGCAAGGTGATTCCGCCCGATCCAGCAACACAAACGGAGGTGGAAGCGAACCTGTTGTCACCGGATGAGGGAGCTTCGATTGCTGATCTCTACACCGGGCCTACTGCCTGGTCTCGGTGGCGTGCACGACCTGACTTGAGGTGACGACCGCCGTGCCCCGGCGATTCACGTAGCCACGGATTTGTCGACGTTGGCGATGGCTGGGGACATTGGGGAGGTTCACCTGGCGCTCCTCGTCGTCGGGAGCCACAAAGGGATTTACCAACTCTACGGTGTTAACCGAAGCGTACCCCGGGCTCTCGGTCGTGGAGTCATCCATTACCGGATGGGGTCTCGGAGGGATCCCCATTCCCGGGGGCATGAAATCACCAAGCGTGCGAGAAGACGACGGCAACGGTAGGGCACATTCTTTCTTCTTGTGCCGCCGCCTGCTCTTCTGGGAAGAAGTAGGCTGGGACAACGGTGCCAAAGCGGCGCTCGTGGATTCCGAGGGCTCTGGCTGGTCTAGGTGGGCACGGATGATGCCATGGGCACAGACGACCGTCCTACAGGCCATCCAGTCGTTATACATCCGGGACCCACGGTCGGAAACCTGTTCCCACCCATCCCCATCGTCACTACTGCCATCTGATCTCACGAAGACACCTTCCACCTGTGCCGGGGCTGGGCCCAACCTGACTATGTTGTTGTCAATCTGGTCTTGGAGCCAGTCCTTGAACACATAGCATTGCTGGATGGTCTGTCCCAGGAACCGGTGATAAGGGCAGTAGTTATGGTGATCTGTGAGACACGCCTCTTCTGGCTTCCGGCACTCAGGAAGTCGCACGATCCTCTGCTCCAAGGTGCTACGGAAAAAACCGGGGACCTGTGCCTCACCAAACGAGTAAGCTCGATCCCTTCTACCTGGAAAGGGGACTCTTGGGGGCTGACCATGGCCAGGGGCCGGTGGAGCAGGCCGAGGAGGCGGAGCCGGATTACCTCACCTAGGCGGTGGCGGGAGGAGTGATCTGGGGTATGAGGTCACCCCCCCTACCGCTGGTCGCGAGCATGGAGCCGTTGTGTTTCCAGTCGCTCAGTCACATGGAGGTCCTCCCCATGTACCTTTCGACATATGTCCTGGTGCTTCTCACACCCTGGCCTTCGGTCCCCTTTGCCCCAGCTCTATTGTGGCCGGGGGACCCCATGACGAAAGTCATCCTTATCCTGAGGAGCTACCCAGGGGCAGGAAGGACGGGCATCGTCACCGTAGGAGGAATGTCAGGGGAGTCCGGACCGGAATCAGACCAGTCCGTTTCTCAGATTCTGAGGTAGAGTACGATTCGACGATAGAACCTCCCCACCAACCTTTCGAGTTGAGGGCAGGGATGGGGATGCGTCACATCAGTCTCGTACTCCCTGAATGCGAGATCCGTATGATTCCCTCCTGCCTTCTAAGGTATATCCAGGAGGACGAGGACTTGGCGTACCGCCAGGGATCAAGCCTGCAGTTGCCGCTAACCTCCTCGGAAGCACCTCCCGCCCTTGTTAGGGAGGATGAGGAACCTTTCTGGGGACCGACGGAAGGATCGCGAGGCGACACACCCTCGGCGAGCACCGATGTTGTGACAGGAGGCCCATCCACCGGCCAATCCCATCGCGATGTGGCGGCCAGGGCACTGCAACCCCGGGAGGATGACCTAGGGATCGGCGGCCAATCGTCTCGTTCGCCGTATTCCCCGCTGGCCAGCCCACCGCCCCGACGGCCTACCTCGGCGCCATTGCCAATTCCCTGACTTTCTTCAGTGGAAGAGTAGGGGCGGCATGTTCCGGACCCCGATCCGGAGCCGTGGAGCTTTTGTACCGTTCTTGCAGCGGGCCACTTCCCTGAGAAGTTTTGGCCGGTCACGGAATCAGGTTTTGATGTGCCAGAGTCACTCACCCCAGGAGAGTTTGAATGCTTCCGCCAGATTCTTCGGGTGACTCACTCCCGCATCCTTCATCAGTTAGCGCCTTATCCCAGGAGCCAGGCACATCTTGAGGAGATTGGTGAGCAGTGCCGCCGGGTTGACCTAGCAGCACTCCCTGCGGTCCAGCACCCCGAGTCGCCGGGCCTCCACAAGGCCCTTCAGCAACAACGCATCCAGAGTTTTCAAGTACTCCGCAGATTTATTGAGGAGGCCACCCCCCATGCGCACGTCCGTGGGTGGGGGCATTACGCTGCTCTCCTCTTCTGTGCGATCCGCCGGCAGACCGATCCACTGGGCGACCCTGATGGAACGTCACCAAGGGTAGTAGTAGTCAACATGGTTGAACCCTCATACGAGGGAAACATTGTGGAGCCCCTCGACGGGGACTCACCCCCCAAGGACAGGCTACTACTAGACCCATATGGGAGGATTACTTGCCAACAGAGGAGCCTCCTAGGTCTTCCTGTACCCACAGAGGCACTGACACACGGCCGAAATATCGGCAAGGGTAAAGAGCCCGTCGGGTCTGTCAAAATTGCTGACCCATCTGCCTCAGTGAAGAAGGCAGAGGAAGATCCCTAGAAGTCCACGCTGCGCCAACCGCTAGCCGAGCAAAAGAGGCTGGTTAATGAGCTCCTGGCCGAGCGCATTGCAGAGCGGCAGCCTTTCTATAACAACCCTAGACCAGGACAGCAGGGGCAGGAGCATCTACCCCTTGCTGAGATCCCCCCGGGCAACCGTGACCGTGTCGTGTTCGCTGAAAGGGGAGACACTGGAGCCCATGGAAAGAGGAAGCGATATGTTTCACCAAACCCTCCCGAGCAGCGAGGCCACCTGGGAGACCCTTCTCGGTTTTCTCCCGCCGCTCCGAGAGTCGCTCCGCCATCTGCCCCCCGAGCCACTGAGTGCGACTATCGTATTGAATAGCCTGGAAATGCACTTCTGGTTAGAGATCCCCGTCAGTATAGGAATCCACATCTGGATGATCTGATGGATGTACTCATCGCTCACTTGGAGGCCCTGGAAACCCGGCAGGTGGTGATCCCACCGGATGGCAAGCCGTACCCCGCATGGGTGGAAGACATGCCAGCCCCGCCGGGATTTGGGAACCCCACTTTTGCCCCCTTTAACGGGACTGGAGACTTTCCACAACATTTGGCCCACTTCAACTCGAGGTGAAGGCCTATGTTAGGGACTCCGGCGTAGCAGGAGGCTGCCAAGCTTCGGTGCTTCATTCAGACACTGGAGGGACCAGCGTTCGTTTGGTACAGCCAGCTCCCTGTTGGATCAGTGACTAGTTGGGAGGAACTTCGTTGGAAATTCCTCTACCAGTTCATTTCCACAACCCGGAAGACGAACATTGCAGACCTCTTCAGGTGCAAGAAAAGGCCCGACGAGTGAGTCGCGGAGTTCGTCGCCCGATGGAAGGGGCTCACGTACTCCCTTGAAATGCCACTAACTCAAGAGAAATTACTGACGATGTGTGTGGGGAACGTCAAGGCGGAGTTTGTTCCTTCCCTGATCACACAGAATTACCCTGGAGGGTTCCAGAACTTCTCGGACAAGGCTCAGCGCCTTGAAGAAGCCCTGCAACAGGCCAGTCAGGCACGCCCACTACCTCCTGTGATCTCTGCAAGGAGATCCGCCAGAGCCGAACCTGCTACTGTGGCACAGATAGAGGCCCCAGACAGCTAGAGTTGCTGCCAGTGAGGCAAGCTCAGCAGGCTCATAAGTGTCCACCCCCATAGCCTCCGACCCAGCAGCGACCGCCACAAAATCGGCGGGCGCCTCCGCGTAACGCACCGCCACCGCCTAGGCGAGGTAATCCGGCTCCGCCTCCCCGGCCTGCTCCACCGGCCCCTGGATATGGTCAGACCCCAAGAGTCCCCTTTCCAGGAAGAAGGGATCAGGCTTACTTGTTTGGCGAGGCACAGGTCCAAGGTTATTTCCGTAGCGCCTTGGAGCAGAGGATCGTGCGACTGCCTGAGTGCCGGAAGCCAGAAGAGGCATGTCTCACGGATCACCCTAACTACTGCCCTTATCACCGGTTCCTGGGACACACCATATAGAAATGCTATGTGTTCAAGGACTGGCTCCAAGACAGATTGACAAAAACATAGTCAGGTTGGGCCCAGCCCCGACACAGGTGGCAGGTGTCTTCGTGGGATCAGATGGCAGTAGTGACGACGAGGATGGGTGGGAACAGGTTTCCGACAGTGGGTCCCAGAAGTATAACGACTAGATGGCCCGCAGGACGGTCACCCATGCCCATGGAATCATCCGTGCCCGCCTGGACCAGCCAGAGCCCTCGGAATCCGCGAGCGCTGATTTGGCACCGTCGTCCCAGCCTACTTCTTCCCAGAAGAGCAGGCGGCGGCGCAAGAAGAAAGAACGCGCCCTACCGTTGCCGACATCTTCTCGCATGCTTGGCGATTTCATGCCCCCGGGAATGGGGATCCCTCCGAGACCCCGTCCGGTAATGGATGACTCCTTGACCGAGATCCCGGGGTACGCTTCGGTTAACACCGTAGAGTTGGTAAATCCCTTTGTGGCTCCCGACGACGAGGAGCGCCAGGTGAACCTCCCCAATGTCCCCAGCCGTCGCCAACGTCAACGGAGCCGTGGCTACGTGAATCACCGGGGCACGGCGGTCGTCACCTCCAGTCAGGCCGTGCATGCCACCGAGACCAGGCAGCATGCCCGATGTAGAGAGCAGCACTCGCGGCTCCCTCATTCGGTGACAACAAGTTCTCTTCTACCCCCGTTTTCCTCTTGTGAAGCTCGTTACTTGGACGCTGACTATTACAAGAGCAAGGACAAGCAGATCCTGGCAGGTGAGGTTGAGCCTGCTGTTGTCGCAAGAGATCCCTGGGCAGGTTTGGATGACACATATTTCTTCCCAATCCATCGGTTGGAGGCCACGACTCCCGATATGGGAGAGTGCTTTGTTTTCTCGGGTACCAGAGGAATGCATATTTCCAGGTCTAAGAGACGGCGGGAAATCACCTCGTACTCTTACACCAACCAGGCCCGGGTGGTCCCTGGGCCTCCTACCCCCGTATGATATCGGGACGTTGGGCTTATGGCAACGACGGTATGTCATACGTGCATGTTTCGCCGAGCTGGGATCGACGGACTCAGGCCAACGCGACACCACTTCTTTGATGTCGTAAAGCAGGGCCCCTTGGGCCGCATGCCGGATGGGGTTGGATCAACCACCTTTGTCGCTACAGTCTCCGCAGTGCACGAGTCTCCCGTCGTGACGACCCCTGCCGCCCAAGCCGGTGGTAGCTCCCCATCAAGGTCGAGCAACCCCGAAACGGCTCCCCCCGTGGATAATCCTTCCACAAGCGGAGAAGAAGACATGGAAGATGCTCCTCCAGCCTTTGAGGAGGGTGTCTCTGCCACGGTCGACGAGCTCGTACAGGTGAACCTCGGTAGTGAGGCAGACCCGAGACCCACATTGGTCAGCACTGTTATGCCTCCCGAGGAACGGCAACAGTACATAGACTTCCTCAGACAGCACTGCGATGTGTTTTCCTGGAGTTATGAAGAGATGACGGGACTAGATCCCCAGGTAGCTGTCCACCGCCTTGGCCTCCCAGCAAACCATCGCGGGTTCAAGCAGCCTCCCAGAAAAATGCACCCTTTTCACGGTGACATGGTTGAGGCCGAAGTTGATAAGCTCATTAAGGCCAACTTCATCAGGGAAGTCCAGTACCCCAGGTGGCTATCCAATGTTGTGCCCGTCAGGAAGAATAACGGGCAGATCAGGGTCTGCATCGACTTCCGCGATCTTAATCGCCACTGTCCGAAGGATGACTTTCCCCTTCCCGTGACAGAACTGTTGATCGACGCAACGGCCGGGTTCCAAGCCATCTCCTTCATGGATGGGTACTCCGGGTATAACCAGATCCGTATGGCCCCCGAGGATGAAGATTTCACTGCCTTCAGGGCCCCCCAGGGCACTTTCTGCTATCGGGTTATGCCCTTCAGCTTGAAGAATGCGGGTGCCACCTATCAACGGGCTATGCACCGCATATTCAAGCCGATCCTCGGGACGCTGGTGGAGTGTTATGTAGATGACCTGGTGGTTAAATCTCGTCAGCTCCAGGACCATCTCAAAGACCATGAGAAAGTGTTCGGTTTTCTCCGTTCTCGTCACTTGAAGATGAACCCGTTGAAGTGTACCTTCGAGGTCACCTTCGGAAAGTTTATTGGCTTCATCGTCAGGTATCGAGGTATCCAGATCGACCCCGAGAAGATCGAGGCCATCAGTCAGATGCCTCCCCCGATTAATATTCGATAGCTTCGAGGCCTCCAAGGCCACTTAGCCTACATACGCCGATTCATTGCGAATCTGGCCAGCAAGTGTAAGCCCTTCTCTCGGCTCATGAAGAAAGGCGCCGCCTATGGGTGGGACGAAGAGTGTCAGACCTCTTTTGAGTATATCAAGTAGTATCTGCTTCAACCTCCGGTCCTGATGCCACCCGTTCCTGGAAGGCCGCTGGTCCTTTACGTGATCGCCCTGGAGTGATCCCTCAGCGCCCTTCTTGCCCAGAAAAACAATGAGGGAACAACGAATAGCCTCTACTACCTCAGCCGCATGCTCCTCGACGCAGAGATTAGATACTATCCCATCGAGAAGAGCTGCCTGGCGCTCGTATTCGCCGTACAAAAATTGTGGCACTACTTGTAGCACCATGAGGTACAGCTGGTCTCTCAGGTAGACCCGTTGAAATAAATCCTGAGCCGGCCTATGTTGACCGGCCGATTGGCACGCTGGGCGGTGATCCTCTAGCAGTTTGATATTAGTTTCATACCTCAGAAGGCCGTCAAAGGACAGGCGTTGGCAGACTTCTTAGCTGCTCATCCAACCTCTGCGGACCAGCCGCAGGATTTGGGCTTTCCTGATGAGGCAATCCTCTCAGTCGATCACGCCACCCCATGCTGGCAGATGCACTTTGACGGCACCTCCTGAAGCCCTACCGGTATAAGGCTCAACGATCCTAGTCTTAACAGAGTGGACCTGGGTATCGTCTTCATCACCCCGGAGCAAGCCATTCTGCCATATTATTTCTTGTTGTCAGATGGCTACACCAACAATGAGGCAGAATATCATTCCCTCATCGTCGGCCTCGAGTTGGCTCTGGAGGTTGACGTACCCCACCTGTATATAAAAGGGGACTCTGAGCTAGTCATCAAGCAGGTTAACAGTGACTACGCTGTCAGGAAGCCGGAACTCGTGTTTTTGCTAGAGTGCACCCTCCATCTAATGGCTAAGTTCCCCTCCCGACCAGATGTCGTTCACGTTCCCCGGTCGCAGAACAGTCGAGCAGATGCTTTGGCCAGCCTAGCCGCATCACTCGCGGAGCCCGAACAGGATGACCTAATCATCCACGTGGCACACCGAAGAGTCATTGCTCCTGTTATCCCGGAGGGTGGTCGAGGCCCGTGAGTGAACCATCTCACCGTTGGTGCCCACGCATCAGGACCCCCCGGGGCTTCAGGCGAGGTGATCGAGACAGTCCCTGACTGGAGGAAAACCTTGGTTGAATATATCTGGCACAACAATCTTCCGATGGACCGAGAAGAGAGAGAACGAATCCGACGCCGCGCGCCGCAGTTCACCCTTCAAAGCGATCCCAGCAGTGAGCAGCTCCTTTACAGGCGCGGGTTTGACGGTGTTCTCCTCCGTTGTCTTCAAGGATTTGAGATCCCGCAGGTCATGAAAGAAGTGCACGCTGGCTCCTATGGCGCCTACCAGGCCGGGTCGAAGTTGTCCCACTAGATTCGGAGAGTGGGATACTTCTGGACCTCCATGATCCACGACTGCATCGAGTACGCCAAGAGGTTCCATGCATGCCATGTTCATGCTAACATTGTGCATCATCCACCGGAGCCTCTCCATACTACTAAGTATTCTTGGCTATTTGCATTCTGGGGGTTGGATGTCATAGGGCCTTACCCACCGGCGACGGCCCGCCAGTGCCAGTTCATATTAACCGCCATAGATTTCTTCTCAAAGTGGGCAGAGGCAGCCCCGCTTAGGGAAGTCAAGGATGGTTCTATCACCGACTTGATGAGTTCCAATATCATTCACCGGTTTGGAATACCTCAATCTATCATCATGGATAATGGAACCAACTTCCGAGCGGCCGAGCTGAAGAGATTGTACGCCAAGTACAACATTCTCTCTAACCACACATCCCTCTATCATGCGCAGGCGAATGGAAAGATTGAGGCGTTTAACAAAACCCTCTCTAACATTCTGCAAAAAATGGTTGGTCAAAACAAGAAGAGTTGGCCGGACAAGCTCCCCAACGCCCTCTGGGCTTATAGGACGACGACTCGCAATTCCACCCAGGTGACCCCGTATTCCCTGGTGTACAGAGCTGAGGCCGTCCTTCCCATCGCGGTCCAACTGCCCTCAATGCGCAAGGCAGTCTACGACCAGCAAGCGCCTGACAGAGTTGCCGAGATCCGTCTAGCCGAATTGGAAGCGCTGGACGAAAGTAGGCTTCATGCTTTACATAACTTGGAAAGGCATCAGAGCAGGATGGCTCGAGCTTTCGATAAGAAGGTTCGCCTCCGCTCCTTCCTGCAAGGTGACCTGGTGTTGGCTCTCAGAGCGTCAATGATTCCCGGCAGGAAACCACCCAAGTTGGAACCCAAGTGGGAGGGACCTTTTCTTGTCCATAAGGTCTATCCCAATGGTGCGTATTCCCTGGTGACTATGGATGGTGAGCATATCACTCCTCCCACCAACGCCAGGTTCCTCAAGAAGTACTTTGCCTAGCCACTACGGTCCAACATGACCTTAAACTGTACGGTCCAGCACGACCTTAAACTGCACGTTGCCCTACATTTGGGATCTACGGTCCAGCATGACCTTAAAATTTACGGTCCAGCATGACCTTAATCTGTACGGTCCAACACGAACTTAAACTGCACTTTTCCCTACATTTGGGCTCTATGGTCCTGCATGACCTTAAACTATATGGTCCAGCACGACCGTAAACTACACCCTGCCCTGCATCTGGGCACCATGGTCCGAGCTCGAAGACCTAAAACTAAGATCCTCTTTTGGTTCTGCCCTTTTCACGGTCCGAGCTCTAAGACCTAAAACTAAGATCCATATTTCGTCCAGCATTACGTTAAACTAGATTTCCAGAACTACATCTAACTTGATTCCCATCCTAATGGGATACGTAGGAACGCCCAGACCTTTCGTCTTTGGGTCCATCTTGAGGTCCTCTGTCATGACTGTTTCGCCTTTGGGACTTTGACCACAGGTTCGCGTGGCGTGGTGTGAGATTATGTCCCCATTCACGTCGGGTTTGCGATAGCTGCACTCCGCACACCCTGTCCTCAGGGTTTAGCCCTCTTCTGTCCAATGGCGTTTAAAGACTCATTTCAAGAACTACGTGTGGCTTGATTCCCATCCTCATGGCATACGTAGGACCGCCTGAACACCTAGATGTCAGGTCCAGCCCCATATCTTAGGAGGTCCCACGATCTATCGGTGCCCAGGGTGTTTGGCATTACGCCCCCTCTTTTGCCAAGGGATCCACCATCTCTTGGCTGCTCTCGGACTGAGCCCTCTGACCCTTTCCAGTGGTCTACTGATGTGCTCAAGGCACTCTGGTCTAGAACATGGAGTGCCAGATTCAACTTAGGCAAGTTCCATCCACTTACCAAGATTCATGTTCCCCTTCATTCGGGCCCCCATCATCTTTCATACCTGGAGGGACCCCAAGAACGGCCTGGATACAACGCCCAAGGGCTCTCCTATCATCATGGGCCAACGCCCCTGAGGGTTTCAGAAAACAAATTGATACAAATCCCGAGTTGCGAACATGGTCAACAGTTGATGCTCATTTGTTTGTCCCCATGGATAACACGACAGGATGCTGTGTTGCGAACATGGTCAACAGTAGTCCTCAGTCGTCACGCCGGTCCCACATGCCCTGAATGTTGGTGGCATGGTTCATGTCATGTTCCGCCCCGCCGTGCCAAGGTGGAATCTCGACACTCATTGTACTAACCATCAGTACACCCCTGCACATCAGACAGACCGAGCTGCGTAACGGTGTCTATCGGGGCTCCCACGATCCGAGTGATAGAGTATGTGCTTGGGTCTCTTCTTTACGAGTTGCGTGCAGCTTGACCTTCATCCCCTTAGGGGAGCGAGGAGTCTCCCAGACATTGCGTTTCAGGCCCAGCCTAGCTGGGAGCTAGCATCTGCTGCCCCTCCCTGATTGTCGAACCCTCGTAGTCACCTTTGCCCGAGGCTCCTCTCTCGGTTGGTCCAAACCATATGACCTTAAACTGTGTTGTTGGTCCAAAACATATGACCTTAAACTGTGCTATTGGTCCAAACCATATGACCTTAAACTATGATGTTGGTCCAAACCATATGACCTTAAACTATGGTGTTGGTCCAAACCATATGACCTTAAACTGTGGTGTTGGTCCAAACCATATGACCTTAAACTATGCTGTTGGTCCAAACCATATGACCTTAAACTGTGTTTTTGGTCCAAACCATATGACCTTAAACTGTGCTGTTGGTCCAAACAATATGACCTTAAACTGTGCTGTTGGTCCAAACCATATGACCTTAAACTGTGCTGTTGGTCCAAACTATATGACCGTAAACTGTGCTGTTGGTCCTAACCATATGACCCTAAACTATGCTGTTGGTCCAAACCATATGACCCTAATCTGTGTTGTTGGTCCAAACCATATGACCCTAAACTTTGTTGTTGGTCAAAACCTTATGACCGTAAACTGTGACATTATCGTCCCGACCGCATGATGAAAAACGGAACTTCATTGTGGTGACCTCGTTGTAGAGGACATCACATTGGGTATTGGTTTTATTCCATGCCATTTGTCAACTCCTATCACGGCTTGATGCTTGTGGTGACACCATGTCCTGCTACTCTAGGTGTGTCGCTTCACAACAAAAAAATCACTCACCTTAAAAGACAAACAAGATTTATCAAATTCTGCTTCTTTTAGTGCAAGGGCCACGCCCGCGCTCCCCTTTTCCCTGGCACTGGTATCTTACCGTGTCACGTTTCAGAACTACGTATGACTTGATTCTCATCCTTATGAGATACATAGGAACGCCTGGGGAACTTCCCCGTGGGTCCAGCCTACCTCCGTGTTTGGTCCCTCGACTCGAGCATTTCCCCGGAGAGCACATGTTAAGTAGGGTTTAGGTCCTCCTTCACGTCGGGTTTTGTTACCGCCCGGCCATGTGTCCGTTTCTCCCCTTCCTTACGGTCCGAGCTCTAAGACCTAAAACTAAGATCCTTATTTCGTCCCGCATGACGTTAAACTGTATTTTCAGAACTACGTGTGGCTTGATTCTCATCCTCATGGGATACGTAGGACCGCCCGGACGTTTCTTCTTGGGTCCAGCCCCAGGGATTAATAATCCCCGTCCTTCCTTATTGTCGGTCATTCAGCCCAACTTCATGGGAAGTGGTGTAATCGGGATATCTACCCCGAGCATGTTCGGGATGCCCTATGGTAATAATGGGAAGCGACAGTTCTCTCACCAAAGAGGTCCTGCCTGGAAATTGGGACGATCCATGATCAGGTTGGTACGTCCGCCTAATGCACCTTCTCCCTTGTGGCACAATATCGAGAGTGTTGGACTCTGTTCGAACAAGCCACCGCTCCACCTGCCGCGCTTTTCATTCCCCCTTGTTCGGACCCTCATTTCCTTTTGTGTTTGACGGGACCCCCTAACAGTATGGATGCTCGACCTATGGTCCACCTACTGTCCTGGGCCAACGTTCCGGAGAACTGGTCATGTTTGGTGGGACCCCCTAATAGTATGGATGCTCGACCTATGGTCCGCCTGCTGTCCTGGGCCAACGTTCCGGAAAACTGACCAACGATATTTGAGTTAGTACCCGTGTTGCAAACATGGTCAGCGGTCATCCTTCATTTATTGTCCTCCCATTCCGAGACAACGTGATATGGATGCTGTGTTTTCGCCATAGTTGACAGTTATCCTCCATGGTTGCGCCCCATTGGGTTCCGAATTTGGGCAGCGTGATGCACCCTTTCTCTCCATCCTCCGGTGTTCGGATGGATTTCAATGCCCCTGGCATTTCCCCGCTCGTGTGTTAAGGAACATTGAGAAGTCGACACATCAATCTTCCCGGGGTCTCTTCAAAAGTCCAGGCCCAATTTTGGACGCCTGAAGCTTGGTCAATGCCCCACAGTTGAACGGAATGATGGTACGAGCATCTCTTGCTTCTTGCGTTGGGCATGTCCCAAAGGAGCCTAGGGGTTAGTTGTTATTTGTTTCGAAACTATGGTTGAGAGCATTAAACCAAAGGTACAAAACAGTGTATTTGGACATATATTGGAATGAGACAATGAGCATTACAAGAAAAAAGTTCATGAGATGGCGAAAACGAAGACCTTAGGGTTTAGCGTGCTGAAGCGATCTTTCCAGCGCTGCTACCCTCTGGCTGGTAGCCTCTAGGGCCGCTTTCTGCTTTTTGAAGACTCTCTCATCATCAGCCGCCACAGAGCGCAGCTCATCAGCCCGAGCTTGTGCCTGCACCCGCTCGCTTCGAAGCACGGTCATCTGGAAACTCTCCTCCACCAGTTGTTCCTGTGCATCAGCCAGCTGGGCGGCCAGTTGCTCCATGAGCTCAGAGCATGTTGCGATGAAGCCCTCTTTATCTGACGCCTGCCCTTCGAGGTGCCAGACTTCCTAATCCGCCCTCAACAGCGCTTGAGCGCTCGCCGATCCTTCCTGGCGCTGGGAAATGTCGGTGCGCCAACTGCTCTTGCATATCTTCTCGGCCATGTAATCACAGACCGTCAGATGAAGGCGCTGAGCATCAGCTCCTCCGGCGCACAGGAAGCGCACCCAGGTCTAATGTGATCCCATCCGCCTCAGCCAATCGGACTGGGGCTGCCTGAGAAAGCGCTGGATACACTTCCACCCCTTGCGCTGTGTCATCCGGCTCTCCTCGGCTGCCTCTGAGTCTGATTCATCAATCTCCTCAGGGTCAGCAGGTCGGTATAGGGGGAAGGCCGCCAACATATCGGTAGCAGGATCCGCCCTAGGGATGTCTTCGTGAGGAATAGAATCCTCGACGTTCGGGCGACCTTCTCTCGCCCCAACAACAATGATGCCTATACCAGCTTCCGACCGCATTTCAAGAACAACGCCGCTGATGTCCGCCGCCCCCCGTTCATCTATTGTCGGGGCCGTCTCAGTTCATAGAGCATGTTCCGAGCGAGGTGGTATGTCTGCCGCTGGTCCGCTCGCGGATGGCCCGGGCTCCACAGCCTGACGTGCCTCCAGTGTTGAGATCACTACGCAGGACATACGCTGGTCAGAACGGATCTTTTGCCACCAAACACCAGTAGTGAAGCGTGAGACTTACAGGAATCCAGAGCGCCGGTCCCCAGTGTTTCGGCCGATGCAGGAGCCGTCATAAGGGGAGAGCCCTCTGCGCTGGTTAATTCAATGATGGGTGTCGGATCCCCATCATTTCCCGCTGGTTCCTCTCCGTCCACCTCTGGTGGGGATGCCCGTCCACCGTTCAGCTGCTCTTGAGTAGGATGGGGAAGTGAGTTAGAATTTGGAA
This sequence comes from Viscum album, assembly GCA_963277665.1. Classification (NCBI taxonomy): domain Eukaryota; kingdom Viridiplantae; phylum Streptophyta; class Magnoliopsida; order Santalales; family Viscaceae; genus Viscum; species Viscum album. Next base: position 1,825,634,717 of record OY728119.1, on the reverse strand, counting down.
AGTAGAATGGATGAATGAGGGAAATGAATGAAGACAGAGACAAACCTCGAGAATCTCGGTTATGTCGAGATCAGAGTTGGCAATCTCGCCGCTCTCTCGGAGACTCCCTTGGTAGGTCTCCCCTTGCGAACCCTCACCTTCGGGTTCCTCTTCTTAGTCTTCTCCCTCGCCTTCGTCCTCTCCGGTTTCCTCCTCCCCCTCCGGCTCTTCATCACTCTTGCCTTCTCCCGGCGGCATTGCTTCCGGATCATGCTCCTGGCCGAGCATCACTTTCACTAGGAAAGTTGGCTCGGCACGCCACCCCATATGGTGTGTGTATGCGTCCATGGCCATCAGATAAGCATGCCGCCGATGGAAGTTCACTTGGTCGGTAATCCGAACGAGCCTGACCTCCGACAGTTGGATTTCGTTCTGCATTATCTTCTGCCAGATGGCTTCGACGCTCAGCGATTGCCGCAGGGTCATCCAGGCCGACCACAGTGCCGGGAGAATTGCGTCTTGGGATGGTTCGAGCAGATATCTTATCTACTTCCCGGGCAGTTCCCTGGCCGCCTCATGTGACCCCGCTGCGGGTAACGAGGACGTGGAAGCACCATGTGATGTTCCCGCTGCCGAAGTCTCGGCCTGCGCAGGCCTCGCTGCCTGACGCGCCCTTGGTTCTCCCATTCCGACGGCACCATGCCTTCTTTCCCGTCGCCCAGTTTCCGCGCGAGTAACCTCGAGTTGCCGGATGCGCTTGCGTAATAGCCCCTCAGGGTACGCAATGGTCCAGTTTTTGGCATATTCGGTTTCTAGGCCGGCGTCGACCCCAGTGGGAGGAAGAGTAACGACATCTCCATAGCCGAAAGTGGTAAACATCAACCACATCTGGCGCAGGACGCATGGATTCTTCTCCTTCCAGACAGTCGTGAATACTTTCTTCGGCATTCGTTGATGGAACCCGAACTGCCTGGCGAATCGGGACGGCACGTAGGGCTCACAGATCACCTTCCCATCAATCCGAACCACGAGCACCCCGCCCCGAATGCTCTGGAAATATTCCTGAAGTTCTAGAGAGCCTCGCCCGTTGTCCACCAGCTGGCCAACCGGGGTGGGGAACAGGATGATGTTGAATTTGGCATGGTTACCAATGAGGATTCTCATGCCCTCCTCATTGAGCGCCAATGGCACCACCCCTGCAATGTTTAGCAAGGACGGTCGTAAGACATTGCCCGGATGACGGACGACGTTTGGGAAAGTATACCCGCCGAGATGAGCCGCTACCCATCCATGGAAGATCTGGAAGGGACCACAGACTCTCCAAGGCGACCCCCCTCATGAGATGCTCCCCAGGATGGTATACAGCTTGGCCAGCACGGGGACGCCTAATTTGAACCATTTGTTGGCAGCCATGGAGCCCGCCATCACCAATGTCGCTGGACGGATGACCATCCTCGCGTCCCGCACCGGCAAGAGCCACCCACTCAGGAAACCAGCAAGGAACCCGGCATACCGGACGTTCGGGTCCCGGGCCTCAACGACGTGGTAGCCCATGATTGGTATTGCCCCACCTCCAGGGTTTTCCAGTATGACCCGTCCTTGCTCCTCTGAGTCACGGTTGGGCACCGTTTGCCCCGTCCCGGCATCTTGACGGCGGGATCCCTCTCAAGGAACAGGCTGAACCATCCCTTGTAGGCGATGTCCTTCAGGAAGTCCTAGACCCCCAACCTCTCCTTGGCTAGCTGCAGCAGGTGCCACATTATCATAGGCATCCGCGACCTGTCTCCCCAGGTGTTCTTTGGAGGAACGAACTCGTCGTATTGGTAACCCTCCAGTGGGATACCTCCGATGCAGTCAACGTCCCAGAGACTGATGCCGAATTCCCCATGATGAAGGTGGAACGTGTTGGTGTCAGGAGACCACCGGGTGAATAGATCCGGTCCGAGTTCAGGCTGGTGGAGGAAATGGAACTGCGATGTCCATACTGCCTCGAACATGACGATATACCGCAGTTCGTCCCTGAACTGGTCACAGGTATGGCGAACCCAGAGCGCCCATGCCCATTCATTGGTGAAGTTACCCCCGGACTGTAGGTCCCAATCCTTCAGCTATCCCTTCGTGTCATCCCTGATGCTCTGACGAAACGTGCTCGTGTAGAGGGCCGGAGAATCCTCCGCCACAAGCTCGTCTCCGGTAATGGTCCTAGTCCTCGGGTTCAGGATATAAACATCCATATGTCTAGTTTCCCTAGTAGGATGGCTGTTGTTGGTGATTTTGTAGCGAGGAAGTTCGTCCTCTCGAGTCACCCAGGACCGCAGTGTGTCCACCTCGAAGCCCGGCAGTGGTACCTCCTCCAGGATGCCAAAATTCAAGAGCAAGAGGTTGTCCGACAAGGGATATGCCTTTTGGGCCGGAGTCAGCAGATTGAACAAGGTAAGATTGTAGGAGACGATCACCTTGGCGCCATAAACCTCCTCGTTTTCTGCCATTTCTGTCCTACGGGCAGCGGCTTCCCCCTCATCAACTCGGTTTGCGGCCATCTCGATTTTTTTGGGAGTTGGGCGAAATCAGGATGCAATGCGCGGAATTGGAGAGTTCGGCGCAAAATCAGGCTGATTTGCACAAAATCCTGGAGATGAGCACGCAATCGGACGTGAAGCGCGGAAAATCCCGGTTTGGCGCGAAATCACGGCCAAATTTCGGAAGGAATTCCATGCTTCCAGAGCGTTATTACGAGTAGCAGTGGAAGCGATTTAGCGCACGAGAGCGAATAGCTTATCGCGTGGAAAAAGCGGATGTACGGAGTTGGGACCCAGCTCCCCTTTTTACAGGCGAGGCTAGGGTTCCGCACCACGTGGAAAGAGGATTCCGTGCGAGTCTGGCATTTTGTGTGCCCCATCGAAATTTTGCGTGCAACTTGTCTAGGAGGCTCCACACTTTGGCTTTTCGGAGTTTCCCTTGGAATCCGATTGTTGCGACCTCTCGCTGATCCAATTCCAAGGGGGGGAATTTGTTGACACCGAAAAAAACCCCATAACTCCTGGAGGATGTTTCGGAATGACGAAGAGAAGTCATATTTGGAATAAGAGGCCCGATCCGGAGGCTCGGGAAGTGGTGCGCGAAATAAAGGAGGATCCGCGCGCAAAATTGTTCTGCGCGTGAAGTGCTCCCGAGATTCGCGGAATTGGACTGGTGAGGCGCGCAATAATTGCGCGCCCCGGTTCTCCGCGACGAGATTTTGCGCGCAAGCAGTTCCCGGCGTGGAAAACTTCGCGTGCCGCATGGATTCCGCGCCGGAGGTCGCCTATAAATATAAGGTGACCCCGAACGGTTTGGGGGTTGAGGAATCCGAAGCGACTCTCGTGCGCGCAATTCGTCTCCCCCCGCGCGAAAGATGACATCCAGGTAATCCCGAATTCCGCGCAACCTTGCCCCGGAGTTCGCCTTTGCGTGCAACTCCACCGGCTTCAGTGAATTTTCCCCTTCCCCCGGTTTCCCCACTTGCGCGCAATCCGTAGTTCGTACGCGCAATACCCTACCGTGCGCGCAAAACCTTGCGCGTAATTCCCTCTTCGCGCGCAATTCCATTGCTCCAATTGCGCGCTATCCCGGTGTTTTGCACGTAAATCATCCCTATTGCGCGCAAAGCCCAGGACCCCTCACCTTGACGCCCCTTGGCTGCCCCCCCGCACCGGCACCTGATGTCTCCCTTGCCGGGCATGTGCGCCATGCGTTGTTTTCCCGCACGTCCTTCCAGGCTCGTGCGAAGTAACCTCAAGGTCCCTTGGGCCGTGTTTCCCGTTGTGTTGCTTTGCCTTATGCTTCTCCGCATAGGAACACTAACGGCTATTTCTTCTTCATATAGCCACGCTAACGTAGACCCCCCCGGTGGTTCGCCCTGCGGCCCCCATTGACATGGCCTTGACGATGCCTTCCCTTCCACAAGAGGTAGAGGGAGTTGGGCATGTAAGCCCTAGGGGATGTGGAGCGAACCCACCTCGTCCAAGCTGTAGGACGTTAAACTACTAAGAACCTCATCCTTAACACAAGACGTTAAACTGTGGTCCGACCCCGCGCTTCGCACGCAGGGTCCCCCCAGCTCGGACATTTTTTACGCCCAATCGTCTCCACAGGAATGGAATCTTCCTCACATGGAATGCGATCCTCCTTGACGGAGCGACGTTTGTCCGCGGGGGAAGGGCTGCCTCAGAGCGTAAGCCCCTAGCCTTTCGTACGGATGATTTCACTCGTGCATCTCAATACTTCCCCCCTGCCAAGGCCAGTGGAGTAATTTCCCACTGCGCTTTGTCGCACCACGGGCCTCCACCCTGGAGTAAGTCCTGACACCAAGGGCTGCTAACCACACGTAAGCCCCTGTTTCCTCTTTGGGCCGCTCAATGCGTAAGCCCCATTCCACTTCTCACGGACGCACCCTTTGCGACGTGATCATCTGGTCCCTGTTGCCTCTTGTTTCCCACACCGAGCATGACTCACGTGGGCTTAGAGTGCGCATCGACCATGACATCCTCCTATGGGCCGCCTCAGAGCGTAAGCCCCATCCCAGCGATCTACGTGGACTTTGATCTATGCTAACGCATGGTACGTAGGAAGCCTCTATGAGGTTCAAGCCCACCACCCGGTCATCCCGACCTCTCCATGTTAGTTCCCTGACCACCTTGGGCCGCCTCAGAGCGTAAGCCCCAAATCTATCATCCCCCATGATGTTAAACTGTATTTCATCCCACACGACGTTAAACTGTATTTCGACCTGCAAGACGTTAAACTGTATTCCATCCCGCACGAGGTTAAACTGTATCGCGTCCCGCATGACGTTAAACTGTATCCCCCCTCTTGGGCCATCTCAGAACGTAAGCCCCATGTTTCACTCCACCATCCATCCTAATCCTTACCCGGTCCGCCACATCCCGGTGAGATCATGCCACCCTTTCCCACTCCATGATATATGGGAAGCCGCCCACGTGCTGGCCCCAACATCAGTGTTCCCCACTAGGGATCCTTCAACCCGATTCGTCTCCACAAGACGTTAACCTCGCGACATTCCCTGTGTTAAACATGGGAAGCTTAGGAAAACCTCAGATGGTACACATTCCCCGCGTTCGATGTGGGATGCCTCGGGCTTCCGCACCCTCGAGAAGCCCTGAGATGAGGGACCAAAGACAGACATGCCGATGATGCCCCAACATGACCATTATCCTCACCGCAGGTTGCTGTCCCAACAAGACCCCTTGGAGCGTCTTGAAGGAAGCAGCGTAATTAACTGGCGTCCATATAGATATCGCACTGGGAATGAGCTTCACGAACCCGTCTTAAATCTATGAGGGAGACCCAAACTAGGTGACGAGCTCCGAGGAGGAATCCACGGAAGGAAGAACCGACATCCCATCATCCCGGTTTCGATCAAGGAGTAGACGTACCTAAACAAGGAACGGATGTCGCCCGCTTTTGGAAAGAGGGAATGCGGGGCAACAAGCGGCGCGCCCTGCCCAACGGAGGGACGCGCGCGCCCCGGCGAAAGCGTCGGAAACACCCACACTTTGATTAATACTAGATATTTGATCATTTCAGGGCCATTATTTAGTTAAACGAATCAATAATATGGATATAGTACATAGTAGAGGGTAAAATTGAGGTGTGATGAAAGTGGTGGGTAATTTTTGGATGAGAGAGACTAAATTTTTGTGTCTTATTTGTGCGATGGTGAAAAAATTATGTCATTGGGTTTCTTATCAAATCTGATGGTTGGAATAGGATCTTCGGTAATGGAAAGGCTCAGTTGGATTAGATCTATGAGATCTAAGTGATATTAGTAGTGGATATAAAGGGAATGGTGGTTCTAGAGTACATAGAGAAGAACCATGGGTTTTTGAAAATCTCATGTCACACGACATTTAATCCAGAGATATATGTCGTGTGGTCCCCCAAGAATTCGGATCTAGGGTTTCTGAGATAGTTAAATATCTCATGTCATGTGATAGAATCCCCATCCCACGTGGACCAACGATAGAATCTCAATGTGTACTCTGGGATTACATGGGAATATTCACTACCAATAATATAGGTATAACCTTAAGTACATTGGAATAACCATGTGTAAAGGGGAGTAGGGTTCATATCATATATAGTTTGGTGTTTCCACCATATGGGACTCAGGTGGAATACTCTATCATTACATGGAATGGTTCATGGTATCAGCATGGAAATCATGAATATGGAAACCATACCCCATTTAATAAAGTATTCTAACATTATTTTTGGTGTAACCCAGTGGCCCTAGGTGCTATCCCCTACATGGATGATGAGATATTCAGAGATCCAGTGAGTAATTTTAAGTAAGGATAAATGAGAAAAACCTATTAGATGAGTGTCATCAGTAAAAACATGAATCGGGGAGGGAACCATTCCAGGCATCCATGAACAAGAATCCTCTAGTAGAATCCTATGTCTAGAAGTATTATTTGTTACCACTAGAGATGGGGTTTCTATTATGATTATATGTGGTGTTTTATTGTTTTTATGTCTCTTATCCTGTTGACATATCTTTTATTGAGTTGAATAATCCTTATGCTTTATTCTTAAGGATTTAGGTGTGTCCTACTGGGTATTAAAATACTCACCCCTACATTGGATTTATTTTCACAAGTTGTTTCTTATACATATGACATTCTATTTGATGGTGTCCTAGGAAAGCCAATAGCTATCAAATATTAGTTTTATCTAGATTGATCGAGGTGTTTACTGGGAATTTTATTTGATACTAGTCCCCTCTTTATTAGTAGAATGGAATAATTTTTAATTTTTTGATGGGATTTCATTTTTCCCTGTTATCACTTTTATTAATTTTTTTGATACTCTGATGTTGAATATATGTTGTTCATGCAATTATGTTATTAGTTTTTTTACATTTTATTAGTGTATAGGCTTGGAGATGTGTGAATTTGTACAAGTACATTATGTTAATGCCTCTCATGTATGGGATATTCCTACTAAACATTGGTCACTATCCCCTAGCCTATTTGAGGTAGTCTTGGGTTTGTCACACTCATATTATCATCATCTTGGTGGCCCCAGTTGGTCAGATCCTGACATCTTGTGCTGTTCGGTTCCTCAAGGGACAATCATTGAATTATCCCCCACATTATTTGTTGACATGATTTATCATGGTTCCATGCATTAAATAAAACAAAAAAAAAACATCATATTTTAACAATAAAACAACAATAATCAATTTGGTAAATCAAATAATCATGAAAATCATTCACGATATGTCCAAAACAATGACAACCTATTATCAACCTATGTCACTTTTAGGTTTACTCTATATAAATTTTTGTTATTCATAAGTTGTACTAAGTTCCATCCTCATATTATTTATAAAATAATCTATAAAAATAACTAAAATAACCCATGATACTAATTTAGGTGACCCAAGAATAACATATATATATATATGTCATCATTTTAGATGAATATTCATTACATGGCTCAATAATAAACCTATAAGGAATATAAAAGTTTATTGTATTTGATTAGTAGATATATAATAAAAATATTTCATGAAATATATTCTACATATCCTGAAAATTTAACCTACAGAAACTTAAATATCAATTTTTACTTAATATCTTTCTTCAAAACCTAAAGAAAATTGAAACATAAGAAAGGGTGAGATCAGATTCTCCATAATGGTAAACATTGTAGATATCAATAAATGATCAAATTAAAGAATAAAATAAATATAAGGGAATTATGTAGGATCATAACATAGTAATTTCATACCAAATATGTCATATATCACAAATAACGAGTCATTACATTTTTTTTCATTTTAAAAATTTTGTGTCATAAGAGTGAGAAATAATGTCTGGTCAATCATGATCTATTAGAGCATATCATAATCATAAGAACATTTCTTAGGAGACATGGAACAATAAGAAACATAAAAAATTATTTCATTACACATTGATCACTACCAAGACTATCATCAAATATAATAAAAAGTCACATAACATATTGGGTTCACTCCCAAAACTCCTTTAATTCTTAGAACGGGATCACTCTTCATCTTCTTTGAAATTATATAATAAGATATCATTAATTAACCAATTCATTGGATATATTTAATTGATCCCCAATCATATAATGGAAATCAAACATATGTGTGACACAAAATCAAAGAAAACAGTCCTTAATTTATTATAGCATAAACCCTGGAAAAGAAATGAGTTTCATAAAAAGTTCTTCATCAAATAATAATAATCCATCCAAAGAAATAACATATGTATGGTATCATGAAGTAAAATCCCCTTTTGAGAAAAATAAAAATATATGGATGTTTATATAGATGAAAAATACCATTAAAAGGCCATTAAAAATTTTATATGAAAATAATGGAAAATATCTTTTTTCCTTCGGTTTCTTTAAAACTAAAATTCTATAGATTATTAAGAAAAAAAAATTCTTTGAAAATTAAAATTTAAAATTGTAAAAAAATATTTAAATAAAGGAACATTCAGGATGGATATAAAATTCATTCATATTGTAAATGTTAAAACAAATACTACTTTCATAGTTTTGGTAAAAAGTGTGAAAGTACATCATTTAAAGAAAAAAATAAAAAATAATATTGAAAAATATAGAATAATTTAAAATTTAGTTTAAATAATAATTTTATCATATACATTAACATTCTTGAAAACATTTTATAGATCATGGACTTGGAAGAAAAATTTTGTAGACAAAAAATAAATAAATAAAGATTTTCTGAACACCTTTTCATTCCCTTTGAGTACCAAATAGACTAAAACGGTAGAGAAACTTGAAAATTACCCACATAAACAGTGTATAAAAATACTATTTTGGGGGATAAAATATATAGATCATATTATTTTCTTCAATGTAAATTTAACATAGAAAATCCCAAAAATAAATGAGATTATAACATGAAACCTTTCTTTTGTTCTTGTATTTATTCATAAATTTCCAAAAGATCCTATATAATAAAATTAGATTTAATATAAATCCATAGAAAAACTACATTCAAACCATTTTTAAAATTTATCATTCTTTTATAATTTCATTTTATCCTGTTTCTATTAATGCTTCATTAAAAACATCATTTAGGTGAAAACTATTCCATTTTCCATGGATATTTTCAATGGAAAGTTCTAGTCCTTACACAATGTTCATAGATTCATCATATCCATAATATTAATAATTTCATAAGTATAATATTTATTAATTATTTACAATTTCATATCCATTAATGTAATGCGGTGAATAAAATTGAATTACATCACTTCATGGAGATAATAGTCTACGTATATATAGGAATGACATTATAATTTATCATTGGATGGAAAGAAGGTGGAAAATGGTTTCAATAGTAACATAATAAAATTTATGAATAGTAATTATACTATTTTCAAAATTTTAATTGTTTATTCAAGATTTGGATGAGGTAGAATAAAAATATATCTGATACTATTCATTGAAGTTGATTGCCAATTCTTTGAGAAACGTCACTTAGATCTCTTCTTAAGGATCTATGGGTTTCTCTTTAAAGAAGACTAGAAAATCTAGAACATCTATATGGAATTTTAGAATGTATTTATTTCAATATTTTCTAAACTATATGGATCAATTTTTTTGAATATGTTATGGGTGAAGGTTCCCTTTTACAAGTGCGGTGGGTGGAAAACTTATTTATACGCAAAAAATTAAAATATAATAATAAAATATTCAAGTGAAAGTGGAAACTAATGAAAAAATGATAGAAAATAAGATATGATACGTTATAAATCACTTCAAATAATTTAATTTAGATAAGTTTAGGTTATATTTTAATCCTTATATTTTATTTTAATTCCAAATTTAACCATTTTTATCATTAACTGAGGGAATATATTTTTATAATAGTTATTATAAATTATTGAAAAGAGGTAAGTGGAATCATTAAAAAATATGGAAATGATGAAAAAATATATATTTTTTAAATATCATTTCAAAAAGTGGAAAAAATTCATTTTTAAATAACCGTGTAAAATGAAATAAAATCCATTTTTAGAAAAATTATATTTTATACATAAAATTGAATTAAATTTAATAAATTTGTAAGAAAAATAAAATTAAATGAATGTTAAATTAATTTGTTGAACATATTAACTTAAAATATAAATAAAATAATTGATCAATTGTTATAAAAAAATTTATTAACATGAAAACACATTGCATGCATAAAAACAATTTTTTCAAGAAACATCTATTTTTTTACCTTCAAATGATTTGTTTTTCATTTATAACCAATTGATACCCAATAATCCAATTTTATTCATGTATTAACAATAATTTTCCATATTTTTAATATTCAAAATTTTAAATATAAAATATATGAAAAAAATTCTCATAGAAAAAAACATAAAAATAGTTTTTTAGGATAAATGGTATTTCCTAAAAAAGTAAAAAATATTATCAATAAATATATACCATACAATGAGATTAATTTTATAATTTATAATAATTATTTACATAATTTAATGGTTTTTTTGTCACAAGCTATTGAACAAATGAAATTTATTCTAGAGAATATATATTCTAATATTTCTTGGTGTTAAATGAACCATGATGTCAACTACCTATAAGGAGAAGTGCATAGAGTACTTTTTATATAGAGAAACATTGGAATCTGTTGCCTGATGTTAGGGTGAACCTATCATGTGTACCAATACTTGTTGAATTCCAGTAGTATCCCAAAAATCATATTCAATTGAATATATTTAATCATTTGTGATGAGCTCCACATTTACTTGTATGAGTATTTTTTAATACCTAAGGAATATCATTTTCTTATATGAAATAGAGAAGTATTCCATTAAATATACTCTTGTAAAGGACTCTATATGAATTGGAAACATCATAGGGGAGGCTATTGTTTTCACAGTATTTAATTATTTACTACTATACTTGACATAATGACAGTGTTACATGGTTAAGTTACTAAATTAAGGGAGTTATCAAATTAGATTTATCTTATTCAACTAGAGAATTTTATGGTCTTGTATGAAAAATGCTTGTGGTGAATTGATTCACTCCTTATACCCTGTCACGATGATCAGAGGATGAAATAACTTTTTCTTATGACATATGGATAAACATGTTATCCAGATCTAGATCAATGTGCGACATGACTAACTTTACTATAGAATTTTATATATCATTATAGAATCATGGTATATGATATAAATTTTTCTCTGAGGGATATTTGGAAATCAGCTCATGGGTGTGATCAAGAAAGGGGGTGAGATCATGTTTCTTAATAGTAAATTCACCATTAATTTTCATGATTTATCTTTTGGAAGCATTATTTACATGTAATCAGGGGCTATGATCTCAAGGTTCAATTTGAGACTGGTAAAGAGAGATTTTTATTCAACCTCATTATTAGTGCACCCCTATGATAAGAAAAATGAATATGACAATAAGGCCTTTATGGGAGTGATAAATTCACCTCTATAACCTACCCTATTGATCATAGGGTTTTTATTATTTTCCATATTTGGATTTATGTGTAACACTCTAATAACATGTTATATAAATGGTTTGTGTCATTTAAGGAGTGGATGAACTCATTGGAATAGCTGACATCCATTAATAATTCTTTAGGGGCTGATGGTCATATAAGGAAATCATGGAGTTTTTATACCTTGATATCATTTTGGGAAAAATCCTAATGTAAAACAACATAAGGAACACTTGAAACCATTTCAACCATTGGGTCAACATGTTTTTTTGATTATATACTTCACCAGGTTAATTTCAGTGTTCTTCTAACGAACAGGATGCATAAAATAATGACACAACTTATGGACCTTAAAGGACATGGAAAAATAGTTCCTTATGATAATATAATAATTGGACTAAGTTTCTAGTACTATGAAATTGAGGTAATATAGACTATTCTATTTCAATCATTATTCTTCTACCCTAAAATAGAATCGAGGGATCTGTCCAGGACATCCACATAGAAGACTAATGGTTTTCTATGGACTATCAACATGTTAACCATGTGTAATAGTAAATACTTCTTGATTTCATAGAACAATCCATGGGATTTCTAATACCACTAGAAAGTGGAACATTTATTCACCAACCTAGTAAAGTACATACACATTTTTATATAGTTGGTGAAAATGATTAAGATATAGGATAAAATCCCTTGAAGGCATCATATATCAAAAATAATGTATAATGTTTTATATTCATAGATGGGTATAATTTTCCATGGGTTGATCTTGATGAATTTTTATGAGATAAAATAGTTTATTAATTTCCTATAGGTATCCCTAAATGTACACTTAAAGAGGTTTATCTTTAGAGTATCTGTATACAGTTTTACAATAGAATTCTCTAAATCCTAGAAATAGTTCATGAATTGGTGACATTAAAACACCAAATAATTCATATTATAGTCAAAATGTTTCTATATTAGGGTATTCATTATGTGATGAATTTAAATCTAAATGGTTTCTCTAATAGTCCTCAAGAAAAGGGGAATCGCTCAGTAGTAGTATCCTTCTTCACTTTCCCGAAATGAAGTGAAAAATTTATCATAAAGTGTTATCTATATTTTATTATATAATGATTATGTATCCATGAATAAGTGGAATTAGACGATCGTGGTTGCATCGAATAGTGAATATTTTATTGGGGTTGTGAGAACACACTTAGGGTACTAGCAGTTGAGATCTCAGAAGTCGATACCAACTCTGGTCAAACCATTTTTCTTTTTATTGAGGAAAATATTGGATAACCACATGGGGTACTGATCTTCCCATAAAAAATTGGTTTTAATCTCCATATCAACTTTTTCCTTGACTATGTAATTTTAATATGGATGCATTCTCATGGGAATCTGCGTATATTCATGGTGTCTAATAGAAAGGTCTAGATCATGGATAATGACCTGGATATCAAGCCTTAACATCTAGGTGTAGTTCCTTGAGAATAAGTTGAGGTTCCACTTTTGGATTGTGATATAATGTTATAGTTATTCAAAATGAATGAAAAAACCAACCAATAAAAATATATAGAAATCCAAGAAATTTAGGTTCACCTTTTTCATCTCAGTAATAGTAGTGGAAAATTCTTATTAAAAGAAAGGAGGATATTCATATAAGTGATCTTCATTAGAAGAATATGTATTTGAGGTAGGATATATCTTCTATGGAATAATTGGTTGAGATGTGGTATCACCATCCTACATGGGGGAATAATATTAAAAAGAAAATTTTTAACCTTTTTATTTTGTGGAATCCATGGTCACATAGGTTGCGGATCTAAGCCCATGTGGCCTTTATTGAAAAAGTCTGAAAACCATGTTAAAGAATCATTCTTCAATAAACAGAAAAATATTTTTCGCTTCTCCCTTGTACCCATTAATGGGGAATCAATTTATCTTTATTTTATGAATGTATCAACAAGCACTGAGAATGAAATTCTACAATATTGGAATCATGTTTCCTTTTACCAAATATAAGTGATCTATGAGCGGCCATTGTTTTTGTATTGATGAAGTGGAGCCTGAGGTCTAGGGATATCTCTTCTAGATAGTTCATATGCATTTGATATTAGATACTAAATTTCCAAAATAGACCTTCAGTTGGATCTTATTATGAAACTTATGTTCTCTCTTGTCATATCCATGAATCAATAGGTAAGATGTGGATACTAATGAGAGGTATAAGGGCGATGTATGGAACTATATGATTATTAAATTATCTTACCTATAGAATAATATGATGGAATAGTAGTCCTTTTACCCATATTCCCTAATATGGTTTACATCAATGATAACCACTTCATTCTAGAACTCCAAAGTGATCATTAGGGCCTTTATGAGGTCCTCCTGCAATGGGTTTGATAGATATATTACATTAATAATTGATGGTCATGATAGGATACTAATGAGGTTCTTGATCATGCAAAAACTTTATAATATGGGAATGTTTCTAATCCCAAGTGGTCATTACCTATGAAAAATGTAGAGGAACCAACTGGTTGGGAAAGAGATAGAGGGTTGGAACCTACAAAACTCTATTATTAATTGGATAGTTGAACCCAGTCGAAATGATAAACCTATATAATAGCACATTGTTCTCCCATGGCAGATTTATTTATATATTTATACATCTGATGATCTTAGATAAATTCTTTTCAATGTTTCTCAATAGTATATAATTCATTTTTGGGGACAAAAACTCAGATTTTGTGCTTTATCAAGGAGTGTTTTCCCTTTTCTCAATAGTGATAGTGAGATAGTTCTTGAGAAGATAACTAGTGTTATTCACCAATGGATTATATATAATTTTAAACTAATATGATGACATTGACAGTGGAAAATTATTACCACTCATCAAATTCATACTCCTCCATAGTCAAACATTTCATGAAACTCACCCCCAATTTGAGGGTCATGATTTCTATAAGGATGCATGATGATTTTAGCACCCATAAGGATAAATCATTATCTTTCAAATTACATCATAAAATACATAGGTATTTAGAGTGTTTCAAGAAAGATATAATTTAATATTTACCTAAATTTTAATGGGAGAGTACTAGGTGATTCACTCATTTATTGATTATCCTATGGGATCTAGTGATCATCAATTAGGCTATGACATCATCAAAATTATTTGATACTTTGACAGAGACTCGAAAATAATCCTTAGAATCATAATCAGCATTAGGGTTTGTATAAATGAAGATGAGATGAGCATGAGGATCACCAAATTTCACTACTAGATGATCTAACATTTTTTTAAGCTAGTCCTTAAGGACAAATAATTCTTGGATGGGTTTTCTAAGGAATATATGGTATGGAAAATAATTAAGATGGTTCTTCAACCCATCTTCTTGTAGATTCATTAATTCTGGAAGTTGTTGTAAGGTATTATTTATAGAATTTATGAATATGAGATGGTTTTTTCATCCTTTATTGATTTTGACTTATTCTTATGATCAATGAAGGGTATCACTGCTAGTCCCAGTCGAGATCCTAGGGTATCTTTTCTAGAAAAAACCTGTTTTTGAAGGGGATTTTTTTGTAAGGATATTTGATGATAGATCAACTGAGGGGTCAGTTTTTTCAGGAAATAATAACTATATACTCTACCAAAAGTTCACTCGAGTGTGGGAGGTGGTAGTATAGAGATTTTTAGAGTTCATAACATGTCTTCCTTGAGAATTTTAGCTCTCTTGGGGGATTCTATAAATCCTCCTTGGTACTTTAGGGAGATTATACTCATACATGATCATACCATATGTTTTCTACACACATCCACAAAAGATACTCATAGAAAATGTATATATTTATTGATTAAATTAAGAATTTATACAATGTAATGAAATTTATGATATGTTCATTCTTACATTTATTTCACTTGGATAGGTCAAGGACACTCATACTATGCATGTTAGACATGAAATTTTGGTGGATTTAACAATATAGATCCTCCCAGCTAGTGATGGATCACGATTCAAAACATTTATACCAGATAAAGGTAGGTACTTCTAGATTATGGAAATGATATAGAGTTATGACCCCTACTACTTCTATATGGTTCCATGATATAGGCCACAATAGGAGAAGAATTGTGTGAGGTGATGATTTGGGTATCTTATACCATTTAAGGTAACGAAGCTATGGTTTCCAAGATTTTCTGGTTGGGGAACAAGGTACAACCACTCTAGGTATGTATTCCACTCAGTATATAAAAAAATTCAAATATTTTATATAGGTTTAAAGTGAATATCAGGGGTACAAATCAATTCATCATTGGGGAATTCCAAACAAGTGTTCCCCATAGACAGTTTATTGAGTCCTGACATAAAATAGATATAGTCCACTTGGGAATAGTCACATTGATATATTACAGGGTGATATATAACGAATTTATGATTATGAATATTGTTAGAAGATGCACATGCATCTACCCTAATTGATTAACTAATGGATATCTATCATTAAAGCTCTATGAGGACTCAGGTGAGGCAATCTTAAGAATCCCCATGTATTGGATGATATGTTAAGGGGATCTCAGTGTTAAGATTATTATAACCTTAATTTTTCTTGAGAATGATATAATTTTGGGTATTACATTCAAATATACCAAAACAATTAGTTATAACCTATGGATTTTATAAACCCTTCACTCTATTGAGGTTTTTGATGATTTTTGGAAATGGAAATTCACGAGTAATTATAAGTCCCATGGCCTATGTATTACAATGATTGTATATACATATGGGGGGATAAAATATCCTTACTAATCCACTCAGGGAAAATCTTCCTCCCCTATAACATAATTTGTGTAACACTCCCTATTTTATATGGGACTTATGGTAAAGAAAATCACTGTGGAAGTGGTCAGTGGTGGAGAGTTTCTAGATACACTGGAAAACAGGAATTGATAATCTCTTATCATCATATAAAAAGTACTATAGAGTTACATAATAGCCCAAATATTTTACTAAAACATGAGGAAATTCTTCTTTACTGATCTGGTGTACATTATGATACTTTTAGTACACTCGTTATGAAATTTACAATGGTATATACCAAATTCAGGATTCTAGAAACTAGAAACACTATGAGTTTGACCTTTTGTTAGAGTCGATTAGGGGATTAGAGGTGTTTAGGAATTCCAAGATATGTTTACTAATATCCTTGATTGCAGTTCGATATAACCCATATATTCTAATTGAAATGTTTGGCATAATTATCAATGAAAACATATAAGGGGGAAAACATGATACTTCTAGTAGTTAGAAAACGACTAGAATGTACTATGTGGACATAGTTTCCAAAAATACCACATCTTACTCATTATATTTTTATAGTTTAAATCATACTATAAAGTGAAGGGTTAGTGGCAAACCATATGATGAAATGATGGTTACCTACTTTTATTCTGATCCCTTGGTGGGAGTTTGGTTATCGAAGATACCATACCCCAGGTGGAGAATTTTTCTATTAAGATGGCTTAGGTGTTGCACCCCTAACTCAATTTTTACTATGAAGTTATTTATTTATTTATCTATTATTATTTCATCAATTTTTATGTAAACTAATTAATTTTATTAAATGAATTATTGTTTAGATATTTTTAAATAGTTTTTCCATAGTGATTGAAAACTATGATGCTTAGCCATGCAAAGACTATTGTTGTCTTATAGGAGTGTGCACTGTTATTGAATTTTTTTTCAATATATATGATTAAAACATGATACACAACACTTATATTCAATTTTAATGTTTAAAATTAGTTTAAATTTTGGTAAACTATATGGATAAATTGGGTGGAGTCCCTTGTCTTGACTAGTGAGGGTTTCATTGTATTTTCATGGTTTGGTAAACCATGTCAAAAAACCATATGGTCTATCTAGATTGATTAAAATTGTTGAATTTCCTCACCAACTCATTCAAATTAAATCATTCATCCGTCATATTTTCATCTCATTTTGGATCCTCAACCCCAGATGCCTCTTCCTCATGATTCCCCTTCCCATAAGGGCTTCACCATGTCTTTTATTCACAACATCATGGTGATTCGTCAAGGTAATATCCTATAGGATTCTTCCTCTTCACTCTTTCTATTCCCCTTTTTATTTATAACCCTATAATGGTCCTAGTGACCTAAAATTATCCTATATTTATTATTTATTCCATGGTTCCTTATTTTTGTGTCCTTATATTCTAGTCCCCCCTTCCTTATTGTTGTTTTTAGTGTTTTTCAATAGGTAAGAATCATGTTTGAGGTAGGTTTATACATTCATGATCCTTTACATTTAAATCCATTGATTTATTTAATTTTTTAACACTTTCAATGACTTATTTTGAAATTATTATAACGTTATCTATATATTTTTACTTAGTGAAGTTTGTTTCCTCACATTTCTAAACTATATTTTTTTTCATATGAATGATACACACATAGTTCTTGTTTTAGACACATGAGAGGCTATTTACATATTTATTTTCATAATTAATATTGAATGCATTTTAAATTTTTTTTTGTTTTTATTTTATTGATTTATTTATTTACATTGATTATGGTTACATAAATTAGTTTTTAAATAATATTTGATAAAATGGTTTCTTGAAGGATGTTTATAAGATCTAATTAGAACTTTTGAAAAGGTTATCTAAAGAGGAATGATCTAATAAAGTGTTCCTCATTCTACATTTGTCTAAAATTGATGTAATTTTCCATGGTATTGGATATGTTTTGTTATATAAATCTTCTTGTGGGAAAATAGGACTTTTATGTACTAGATTTATTGAGGTGAGAGAGATATATAGTTTCTAATTAGTATCATTAATATTTTTCATTTTTTTTATTAACTCCATTTTAAATATCATAGGAGACCATGCATATCTAGATGGAATGCACTAGTTTATCTAATGCAGTCGTGTAATAATTTTTTCAACCTGGGGGGATTTTCACTAAATTATTCTAGGTATAGTAATGAGAAACATTTGGAAGATTTGTTTTCATCAAGGACATTGATATTTTTATTTTTTAGTACCGTCATATATATTTTCAAATCTATTCTATGTTCCAGGGATTATTAGCCCATTATTATGTCATGATGGTTGTGGCACTTCTAATTTTATGATGGTTGTTTTATGATTGAATCTCTATTAAAATTTACATTTTAATGTTTCTTTTAATTGGATTGAAGGTTTTTTTATATTTCAAATGGAAATATTTCCAAAGGATTGGAATCATTTCCTTCTAGGTTGGTATTTTTAAAAGGAATTATTTTTCAAAAGGGTTCTTTCATAGCTATTTCCCTCCATTTAAATGATATAAAAGACAGATTCAATTTGAAATGAATAAATTTAATATTTTAAAGTGATTAGATTTAATTTATGGTCATCCATTATTGGTTTTTTAATAAAAGCTAAAATATCATACTAATAGTCTTATTTAAAGAATATAATTGAACTAATTTATTTATGAATGATGTTAATGGGGTTTGGGGAAGATATATACTATGAAACTTATCTCACACTTATCTTATTATAGGTTTAGAACATGTAACATTTAGATGCGGGGGATAATTTTTGGTTTCAGTTCAGATATTTTGTTGATGAAAAGATAGGATGGCTAAATTTTTACATGAAGATAGGTGTTTACAAGCATTTTTTATTTAGGTTTTATAGATTTCCAGATAAATAATGTCATGTCAAAATTTCTACTTTGGATTTTTTTTTGTTTTGTATTGGATTTTTATTTATGATTATATTTGTTTATGTTTTGTATTATTAGTTTTTCTGGGAGTTTTTTATTTTTTGGTTATGAGATGTGTTTATTTTTTATGCACAATTTGGTTTTGTTCATTTAAGGAACTATTTATATAATATGCATGTAATGCTGACTTATGGGATGAATGAACTATAATTCTAGGTGGAATACTTTTAATTATTAGTATTTTATTGGAAAAAATTATTCCCAAGACAGTATATTTTGATTCCTCACATCAGTTTCCAAATTATGGGGATCGAGAACACCTTTAAGGCCTTTATAGTTGTATTATTGGGTATAAAGAATAAAGGTATCCAAGTATATTTCTTGAAATAATGGTACCAATTCTCGTTTTGAATTTTGAAATTTATGGTTGATAAGAGAAAAGATCATTAGTACTCAGTTGATATTTCAAAAGTTAATAAATGATCACCACTATTTATGAAAATACATGAGTTTATAGGGATATTAAAGATGTGTTTATGTCTCACACTTGATATTTTGTCTATGTTATTCTCAATTTTTTTAACACATTATTAAATAATTTACATTTTCATTTAGAATTCTTGACTTATTTTGAAAAACATCTTGATTTTGTTTAGAAATTTGGAAGATTCATGGGGGATCATTATTACTCTATAAGTTTTGGAAAACCATGTGTACACTATGGAATCCGAATAGTAAGACATTTATTGGAAAAAGAAATGGAAACATAAGGGTTATTAGACCGTAAATATTGTATTGGGTGTATTTTTGTTGAACTCCCATGATTTGTCTATCATTTTCCAGATCATGTATAGTAATACGTTTTTAGAATTTTTATCTTTGATTGGTTGAGGTTTTAATTGTTATCACTATTCATCATTTTTTATTTATAATTAATTGGAGATATTTACTTGGATCATTAGCATTTTTTGGTTGAATAAATATAGAATATTAAATCTAAAACCTTAATTTTTCTTTAAAAATTCAATGGTTGTATTTTATAATTACAAAGATTTTAATCAAATGGTATGAATTATAAAAATTATTTTGTTCTAAATTATGTGTTTAAAATGTTTTAGGGACACTCATGTGGAGTTTTATATAACATATTTCACTTATTTTTAATAATTTTATGTTTTTAATGTTATAAAATTTTGGATTTTGAATATTCTAAATCATAATTGTATGATTTCCTTACATTTTAAATGGTTTGAAAATTATGACATTTTATTTGCTAATTTTTTTTAATATCATTGGAATTCTTTATAAAGGATTTAAAAGGGAAATTAATGTGATTTCCTGTGTTGTTTTGGAGTATTTTCATATGTTTTGATATCATTAATGAATATTGGATGTTTTTTAGAAATTTTTTTAAATGTTTGTTTGTATGGGATGTTACATTTCCTGAAATGTATCAAATTTAAAATAAGGTTTTATAGTTTATTTTTGAGAAGGTTTTGATTAATGTGGGATATTTTCAAATATAAAATATTTTATAGTAAAATTTGGGTAGTATTTTTAAAATAAGAATTATTTTATAAATTATTTGAAATCAAATAGTGGGGATGTGAGAGTTTAACTTATGATAGAAATGAAAAATGAAATTTAATTTTTTTTCCCAATGAGATAAAATATTATCATTGTCCACATTATGTTGTTTTATTTTTTGATTGTTTATTTTTTAAAACTGGAATTTCCCTTCATTTGGTGTTTTGTAAAGTAGTTGATTTTGATGTGGAATTTTGAAAATGTTGTGAAATGAAGGTGGTTTTTATAAGATTTTTGAACTCCTTAGTAGGAATATTGAAATTTTATCTCATAAATGAGATGTAAAATTATATTTTTGACCTACAAGTGTGGTTAAATGTATTCATTAAGTGTATATATTTTTAAAAATGACTTCCTAGACATTTCCTTAAATAAAAATGGTATATAAATATAAATTTATTACTGTGTATTTATTTTTGGTGGACTTATATATTTAGTGTTATCTCATGGTATTAGTTTGAAAAAAATGATTTGAATTGGAAACATAAGTGATTGTATTCTTATTTTGTGTTATTTCACATTGAATGTAAAAAATTATTAATAAATGGTGGAAAATTAGTATCTAAGATGACTTCATCTATTTTATCGATGTGAATCAAAATTGGAAATGGTGTGGAATATTTATTAATTGGTTTATTTTTTACAAGTGAATTGTGGTTAAATATTTTGAGAAAAATTGTTAGGACCATGTGTGTTTTGGTTTCATTTACAATCAATATATAAATACAAGTTCATAGTGAAAGTTAGATAATAAATTTGGAGATGTTTGTAAGAATATAATGTTCCTTAAGGAAGTTTATTAGGAAAGTTACTTATGAAAGATAAAATAACTTCACTTATATAATATATGAAATTTTCTTAAGAAAATTAGATTATGCCAAGATATTCATCAAATATCATAACAACATGATGCTTTTCATGATATAAGAAAATTTTATACATATTTATACAAATTGATAAATTTTCAAAATCGAGTATAAAAAGATAAATTTGAGATTTATTGATGAAGTATTTTTATGATGTTTTCACGAAATTGTCGAATAAAACCAGGCTAAAGAAAACAAATAAACATTTGTGTGAATCTGGTGTTTCTTGTTTTATAATGATAAAATTAAACGTTCATACATAGAATTATTATTTGTAAAAATATTCATAATTAGATCAGTGTTTGTTATAAGTGGATAAAAATCAGAGTTGTAAATAGTTTGTGAATGGTTTGTACAAATTTTTAATTGTGGTTAAAAGTTACAGTTCATTATATATTGGATCCAATTGGTAGAAAAAGTAAACTTGAGTTTCAAGTTTCAATAATGCAGTCAAACATCTTAAAAGGATAATGTTTCTGTAGGTATAGTTATGTATAACGTTTTTAAATAGAAAAACATTTGTTAAAATATTTATGAAGTTTTATGATGAAAATTTATGAAGTGTGTAGTTAGAGTAAGGTAAGTGTATTGAGTCCATCAGATAAAGATCCATCAGATGAAAATACATAGAAAAAATAGTCACGGTGTCATCGAACAAATTTTCTTGACATAGTGATCTACAATGTGAAAAAATGAATAAATTAGGATCTTTCAAATGAACATATATCATATGTAAATTCACAAAACATATTTTTTTTAGAGAAGTTTGTTTTTTAGTAAATTTTAACCTAAGGCTATATGAATGCACTGTGTTATAGAGATGAATAAAAGTTGGGAATTGCTGATTTCAAATGAGGAAAAATGTTACTAAAAAAATCATCAGAAAAACATGAATCCGGAAGGAGGATCTTAAAAAGGATTCATTGGACAAACATATATCAGATAGAGATTTCGTACCTTTACATAAATATTTCTAATAAACATAGAAAATTATAATGATTAATTTGGTAATTCAATTTTTTTCTAACTTGATTTGGAAAAGGATGTGTTATAGAGTTACTAAATACCAAGTGTAAGGAAATTTTGGAAATTTTAGTATCTATGATGTTTTTATGATGTTTAAAGAGTTTTTTTCTAATGATATAGAATTGTTGAGAAATATACAGTGAATTATAAAAGAATGTAAGATATTAAATTCATGTTTCATACGAGCAGGAAAATATAATCGAGTTCCATTCCAAATCCCTAAAAGTACAAAAATATAAATGGATGATATAGTATAGGGAAAATTGGATGTAGAAAGACTTTTCAAATGTGAAAAGTATGGAACAATGAAGTATTTTTGGTTGGATAAGTTTCCAAACTAGTTTACTTTTTTGTTGAAGAAAATGTATAAGACCAAGGTACACTATATAAAGAATATCGATGAGTTTCCAACAATGTTTCGACCAATTTGAAGTAAGTACATCCAAAATAGATCTCATAAATCCAAATAATTGTGAGAATAATTATATTAATATAGAATATATGAAGCCATCAGATATAAGGAAAATTGTACGGATTTAGCAGATGAACATTTTCTGAAGAAGTTCTCAAAAAAACATCATGAATGTTTGGATTAAGGATATCCAGATCTACCAAATATTAGGAGGAAGTTTCAGGTCCAAAAAGCATTTAATATAGTTATTAATGATATTTAAGTTTTTATATAGATGAATTTGAAATAACATTATTGGGGATATAGATAATATATTTCTACAATTCATAAAAAAAGAGGAAGGAAAGAGCTTGTAGCTATAGGTATAACTAGTTTATGAAATTTCTTATTGTTGAGGTGTATAAATAACTACGAAGAATACAAGAATGATATGGAATGTTGGGGGGTATAATCAACTATGTTAAAATAGCTGATTTATGGGTTGTATAACTAGGTATAACTATATTAATTAATAATAGTGTGTATAATAAGTTGATTATTTTTCTATTTTAATACTATGAAGATGGTAAAAGAATCCATGTTGGGGGGAACAACCAATATAGAAAGTTGCAGGACATTGTTTGGATCCTTTTAAATATAATCTTCTACTCTCTCTCAATATATTTTTTTCATATGAAAGGTGAGGTAGAGATTTATATTTGATTGGATCTTAAATCAAACAGGTTTTAAGAGGACAATAATGTTTCCTTATGGAGTAGAGAATCTTTATTATAAAAAAGTGATGACTTTTTTCCATCCATATCAGTTATCCAATAATTGATCTAAGGGAACATGAATTAGGATCAGAGAAAGGATCCATATGAAATATCCAACATCGAGGATATGGAAATATAATTTAGTGATAAACATCTATTTTTATATTTTTAAGGGGATAAAATAATATAGTTATAATAATAGGATGTTATCCCATCTTCTATATCTTATAATTGAAGGTAGATATTCTATAAAATGGAATTTCCTCCAATTAATGAGGTTTTTATGACAGATTCTAATAAGATAAATATGTAATTTTATGGAAAATATTATAATTTCATTATGGAAACTCTCACAAAAAATGTTATACAATTATTATGGGGTTTACAATAGATAAAAAATCTAGGATAAGTTCAGAAGAATTTATGAAGTAAAGTAGAAAGTTAAAGACACTAAGATATAAATCTGGAGGATCATGTCTGAAAATATTAAGATGGACGATGAAGAAATTATTGATGACTAATTTACAAGAGTTAATGATATTTCAAAAAATATAATAGGTTTAGGTGAGGCACTGGAAGATTGTACTATCATTAAGAAATTGATGAGAAAATTTCTAGATATATTTAATGCCAAATTTTATTCATTATAATGTATTTAAGAATCATATATTTATGAAAATAATAATATACATGTGGAATATGAAATGAGAAAACATACAATTTTTAATAAAGATTTATTAAATGAAATGGATTTTGAATATTTGTTAAAGGGTGTGTTTGTAGATAAAGAAAGTAAAGAAGAATAAAGTGACTTAGATGTAGTGGAAAAAGTAGAGTATATAAAAAAATTACTAATCTTTATAAAAAAAATAAAAAAGGGTTATTGGAATGGAAAAGGTAAACATTCTCTTAAATTTTATAATTGTAATTATGTAGGTCATTTTTCATAGAATTATACTAAGAACGAAGATGACAATTCTTGGTCATAAGAAGATGATAAAAAGTCTAAAAAAGTGTACAAAACATAAAATAATTCCTCATACAAGAAGAAGAAACTTAGTTGAGAATAAGGGAGTAAAATGATTCTTCATCCAAAAATGAACCAAATATCTATGTCAACTTATTTACTTGAGTTAAAAGGGAAAATCATAATTATGAAGTGATTATTATGATTAATAGATAACGAAAATTATGTGGATTCTAAAATAAAATTTGTAATCAATACTTGAGGAATATTCACAACTCAAGAAGTAGATGAAGAAGTTTAAGAAATATGTTAATAAAATAACATTTGAGAATAGTGAGAAAATAAAAAATGAGGAGATAAATCTCAAGGTGAATAGATCTCATAAAATTAAAATTGTTGATATTGAGAGAAAAATATAAATTTATGAATAAAATTCAATTGGAAAGGAAAATATCAACATGGAAGAAACTATAATTTTTGAGGAATTTAAGAAAAATATGCTGAATTTAGTTGAACTTTAAAAATGGTGACTATTCTAAAAGAAATATTGGATGAAAAATTATAAGAGTTTTTAGAAACTTAATCAAAATTTCTTAAAACATAAAATGTATTTAGTAAGTTGAGGCATTAATTTACCAAAGATATTTAAGATCAAATATAATCTTTAAAATATGTTCAAATAATGGTTAACTAAAGCATGTTTTTTCTACACCCAAATAATCCCAATGTATATCTTATTCTAATAAAATTGTTGGTCGAAAATTTTAGAGTTTTGATAATTTATCTTACACTAATAAAGTATGGAATTCACCAAAAAAGTATCTTCCAAAACAAAGTACCTCATATTTTATAAAAAATATCAACAACAAACATTAGAGAAGTTTTTTAATAATTCTGAAAGATCAAGATTTATTTGTCACTACTCGTATTTTATCATTTTTGGGCACATAACTTACTCTTTTTATTATAACATATATTTACTAGGGAAAAAGTATAAATCAGGGAGGAGCTTTGATGAGCAGAGATTTTTTTTTTTCATGAGAGTATTGTGAGGAAGAAAAGAATGTTTAGTGGGTGAACAATATGGAATATTCAATAAAAAGTAAAAAAATGAAGATAATTGAAAACTTTATGAAATTTGACCATTATAAGAAAGATGATAAATTAAATGATCTTAAGAATTATGAGAAGGGAAATACATTTTTCTTAGTTATTTGTCTAGAATAAATGACTATTTATTGAAATATAGAGAAACAAAAAATTATATTAATTAAAATAAATAATGTTTTGGAAATTGGGAATTTTTTTGATAAACAATTCCCAAAAGATAGTAGTTTGAAAATTTATATATGTTTAAATACATATGAGCATGATGGGTATGTTAAAAAATGTTTTATTAAAATATTAAAAACCTAAGAAAAAAGAAATAGATTTTTTACAAATATAAGGTAAAAAAGATGCTATGAAAGATGAAGTGAAGATGGTACCTTCATCAAATTAGTTTTTTTATGATAAGATATCAATAAATACATAAATATAGACTGATCATAAAAAACAATTTAAATTAAATGAAAAATTCAAGAAGAAGAGGAAGAAGTTGAGAAACAGAGAATATTCTCAGTTTGAATGTTACTTCTATGGAATATTGAGTTTCCACTTTATTTGAAATTAATTTTTTATTTTCACTAGATTTTATATAATTTAAGGATATAATGTAAAGAAGAACTATTCGAGAAGAATTTGTTTTAAAAAATCCATTAGGAAACATTTTTAGAATCCTGATGCAGAATGAAGTGCTACCATTGAGGGGGATAGCAATTGAAGTTGAGGTATGATCATTGAACATTCCTTAAAAAAAGATGATAATAAAGATGAGATGTTTGGGACATTGTGTATATATACTTGAAATGTTTTAATATTT
This sequence comes from Viscum album, assembly GCA_963277665.1. Lineage (NCBI taxonomy): Eukaryota > Viridiplantae > Streptophyta > Magnoliopsida > Santalales > Viscaceae > Viscum > Viscum album. The sequence continues at coordinate 1,825,607,930 of OY728119.1, read as the reverse complement.
TGGTTAATATGATTGAATGATTTATCATAACAAAATCAATTATATTTTCACTAATATTAAAAATGTTGTACAAATATTGAAGAAACTATTTCATGAAATAAAAGTTATTGAAAACATTGATCCCTTAAATTATACACTCTAGTTTTCTACACTAGTTTCACCAACATAGACTTACTGTTTTTTTGTTAAAGGAACTTTTTTAAATACTCATGTGATGAAATTGTTTTCTTGAGAAAGGATTCCATGTTTCTATGATAAAGGAAGAAATGGTGATATTACCAGTTAATGTTTTAATGTTAATAAGGGGGGGAGTAAAGATGGGGGAGAAAGATAATTCAAACATCACATAGAGAGATAGATTTAAGGAAAAATATTTATGGTGATGATGTTTAATGTTTTATATAGGTGTTGAAAACAAACACAAGGGGATATTGTTAGGACCAACTGTATTTTGGTTTCATTTCTCATCAATATATCTATATGTATTTGGAGTGAAATTTTCCTAGTATTCTTGGTGAAGGTTGTGAGAATATAAATTTCATTAAGAAAGTTTCATTAGAAATATTTTTCACAAATGTTCAAGAACATTTCATCTGAAGTGAAAGAATATTTCTTAAGACAATTAGACGATTACAAGGTGTTCATAAATGTTCCTATCATCAGAGAGTTTTAATGATCCAATAAAAATTTATATAAATTTTTAAAAAGTGAGAGATGTACAAGATGGATTATAAAAAGAAGTGTTTGAAATTTTTAGATGAATATTTTGTAATATGTTTTCACAAAAATTACTAGAATAACCATGGATAAATAAGATTGATGAACATTTTTGTGAAGTAGGTGTTTCTAGTTTCATAATTAGAAAATTTGACAGATTTACTTGGATGAAATATTTTTACAAAGGTTCATAATGATATGGGAGTCGTCTAAACCTGTTACAATCAGAGAAAATAAGTAGAAGTAAATTGTGTGATAAATGTGTGTTTAAATTTTGAGTTGGAGTACAAATTTGAAGTTATATTAGAATATGAATCCAATCAAGATTAAATAGGTTAATTTAGTAACAAAAGTATTTAGAAGTAGAAACAATATATCTAACCATATTAAATAAATTATTTTTTAAATAGATTTTTTATATAAAGTGTTTAAATAGAAAAATATTTGTTACTGACTTCTATATCGAGAAGTTATGAAGTGTGCAGTTTACGGAATTTAAGTGGATCAAGTCTATTATATAAAGATGCATTTGATATAAAAACATAAAAAAATAATGATTTAATTAGATGCAAATTTCTGATAAAGTGATGTTAAAAATAATCAGATAAAAAAAATTATCAATCAGATGAATATCCTTTAGACATACATTTACCTAATGAAATTTCTAGATATGTTTTTTAGAAACTGTTAAGATGAGTGAGGATAACTAGATAGAGTTATCTGGATAAAGAAATGTGGAGAATTTAATTTTTTATACTGGATGAATAGTTTTTGAAGAAGTCACCAAAGAAAATATGGAACAAAGAGAATGGGTTTACAAAGGGTTCATTAGAATAACTTATGTTGGATATAGATTTTGGATATTACATAAATGTTTTAAAAGATCATAGAAAATTAAGATACTAAATTTATTCATTTAAAGATTATAATCTTTCTATGGATAATAAAATTTATTAATGTACCTTGAAAATAAGTGTAAGGAAGTTTGAGAAAGGTTGGAATTGTTAAATATTTCATGAATGTTCAAATTTGTTTGAGAATGTTCTAGAAGAGTTAAGAAGAATCCAATGAATAAAAAATTAATAGAATATTAGAAATTCATGTTTCAGATGAGAAGGAAAATAGAAATGATTTTCTTCTAAAATCCTTGAATGTACACCTATGTAAATGGATTCTATATTATGTGGAAAAGTGGCTATATAAATATTATTAACAAATGAAAAGGCTAAAATGATGATATTATTTTGGAAGGTTTAGTTTCCAAATTAGTTCACTTAAAAGTTGAATAAGATGTTACAAACCAAGGCCCACTAGTTAGAGAATAATCACTATGAGTTTTCAACAGTGTTTCTAATAAGTAAAAGGATGTGAATTATATTGATATCATGTAAAACCATCTAATAAAGAGGATCATCATACGAATACATAATTAATAGATCCATAGTAAAAAGGGAAATCCGATAGAGTCAATTGAAAAAAATTTCTAAAGAACTTTTTAGAAAAAGTTCTAAAAATTACATATTGATAATATCCAGGTTTACCTAATATAAGGAGTAAGTTTCAAGGTTAACATACTCTTAAGAGATTTATTGAAGATCTCGATGTGTGTACATTGGTGAATGTGATCCAAATTTCTTGCAAAATATGAGATGGACTTTCTATAGTGGATCATAAAAGAATAAAGGAAATATCTTGTAGTTGGAGATATATAAAGAGTTGTGAAAAAGGATTTTTTCTAGGGTTTAAAACTAGATATAAATAAATTTTATTTGAGAATAAATGTTTGGGGTAATAACAACTATGGATAAAAAGTCAATTTCTGGGGTATAGATCCATTACTTTTTAGAAGAATGAATTTCAGGGTGTAAAACTATTTAATGGGTTTTCCTTACTAATCTTGTGAATATAGTAAATTAACCCTTGTTAGGGGGAATAACCAAAATGGTAAAGAGTGTTTCTTTGTACCAAATCTTTTAATATTGTGTGATTCTATCTCAATTTATATTTTTTACAAAAAAAATGTGAGGTTGAAATTAATATTTGAGTATATTGTAATCCTAATATTTTTTTAGAGGTTAATAAAGTATCCTTATGATGATGATAAAATTATTTATAAAAGAAAAGTAAAACTCATTCACCCCCTCTCTATGATACAATAAATAATCTATGGTAATTTTTTTGACTGATATATTATTTTTGTGTAACCTAATTTATTCCTTATAAAATATATATTTTTTAATGAATCTTATGCTTCAGTACATGTTGTATCATTTGGTTTTTATGTGGAACTAGACTAGATATAGAGTTATGATTTTGAAGGTTTGTACATGGGTTGTCATGTGTCTGTTTTTTGGGATAATTTGGGTGATATGTACGCCCAGTTTTTTTCTATTGGTTCACCATGATTCAGTGTCATGAAAAGGGGTTCCCCAGTTACTCTTTTTGAAATATTTTATTCAAGGTTAGAGCCAATGCTATTCTTTTTCAAGATTTGTTTAATGATATATCTTACGCAGTGTATTGAATTCTCCCATCATATCTATCTTCACTAATTTATTTTGATGTATTATCTCTATTTATATTTTCTCTATGATGGAATTTTATGTTTTATTTGTATTATTTCTACATTGAGATATCTTTGAGCCATTTGTGGTTGCACTTGTGGAATATTTAAGTGTTGGTAAATTCCATTATTATCCTTCCATCCATTATGGAGTCTTATATTATAGATATATTTTTATATATTTTTTAATTTATTTGTAATATTATTCATCCATTGAGAGTAATTAATTTAGTATAAATTTTTAATTTTTGGGAGACCACCACAGATGATATTTTATATTATTGTTTCCTTAGAAAGGTAGTGGTTTATGAAAATCAGGTGGGGTGCCTGATTTCCCTAACCCAGAACTCCCTATTATTGATTGTTGTATCATATTAATTGATTCATTTTGGTAATCTAATTTTAATTATCTTATATATTTTGTGCATTAGGAATGTTGGATTCTTGTGTAATTCTTAACCTTTATTTTAATGATTGGATATTTGGTCATTGTTTATATTCTTTGTGGTTCTTTGGGAGATTTAAATATTACCATTTGTGTAATTCATGACACTTTGTTCCATGAATTTCATATTGGTAAATTTTATGGTATTCTATAGATTTATCATATTTATTTGTGGTTAAAGAGGTTAAAACTCTTCCATCCTTTGTTATACTAACTCTATTATTAATTTATTGGGATATAAAGTATTATGGTGGGGAGTATTTTCATAACCCAACCCCATTTTCCCTATGATAATATATATATATATGTATATATTTATTGTTATCCTTTTACTTGAGTCTAACGTTTAAATTACATGATTATTTTGAATAAATAGGGTTCAGATCATGTCTCACAGTTTCCTCATGGTTAGAGAATACCATGCTTCTTAACCATGGAAATCCCATTTTTTCAGAGTTAAGTTATCATGGGTTGTACATAGTTTTTTAGACCTTATATAAAATAATGCGGCACACCCCATATATTCTAGTTCCATGGGTGCACGTTTTAGTAACTCATGGGGGATACCATGTAGGGACCCTTGTCTTGACTAATTGGTGTTTCACAATTAGTGCATAGTTCGGTAAACCTTGCATCCAAAATGTGTAGTCAATCCAGATTGATTAAAATTATGAAATTACATTTTTACCCATTAATATTGAAGAATTCCCACCCATTTTCATCTCACTAGAGATCCCTGACAGTTGGTGTCTCTCCCACAAGATCTCTTATTCCTCATGGTCTTATCATGACTTTTCTTCACGATTTCATAGAAATTATACTATGTAATATCCTTTATACCCCTTATTCTCCGATACTTACACATTTTAATCCTTTATTTCTAATCCTATAATGGTTTTAGTGATATAGGGTTTTCATTAATAATTTTTTAATCTGTATATTCCTATTTTTTGGGTTCATTATTGTAGTCCAAGATCCCCTCATACATTTTTGGTGTGTTTTAGTGTTAGTACTTGGGGAAGTAAATTTTTTTAGAAAGTTATTTCCATTATTGAGCCATTAAGTCTATATTCATTGATTTTATTCATGTTTTCAAAATTTGTTTGAGTTCTTTTAAAATTTTATTAAGTGTATGTAATTTTTTTTTCATAAAAAATTTTGTTTTCTAATATTTCAATGCTAAATAAATGTTCATACAAATGGGTAACTTTTGGTGTTTATTACCTAGGAGGATCTTTGAAAATTGATTTAACTATTAAAGTGGTGTGAACTTTTTTTACAAAAAAATTATTTTGTGTTACTTTGATTAATTGATTGATTAATTCAATTTGATGTGGAAAAATTAGTTGGTATTAAGAGATGGTTTTATAGGTTGTTTTCTTAAAGGATGTTTCTAAGTTATAGTTGGAACATTTATTTCAAATGATAAATTAACTCTTGAAGTGCACCCCATATTTTTTTATAAAATATATTTAATTGTACGTATTATAATAAATATTTTGTTATATCTACATTTTTGGAGAAGGTGCCACTTCTGTGAGGTGTATGTAGGGATTAGAGTGTGTCATAGACATTAATTCATATCACTTATATTTTTTGGTTATTTAATGGATCAACACCATCTTATAAATTAGGGGATATCAACCATGGGTATATAGTATATCTAGGTTCACATACTACATAAGTGTATTAGTTTTATCTGCTAGTGGCCCCAAGTAGGAATTTTCTATGATTGGGTTATTTCCCCACATATTAGGATATGCAGAGTAATTTCAATCATTATGGTGACTAATGTTTATCAATTATGCTGATATTATGGTTTTTAGTATTATCCATGATTTCCCCAAAGATTCTAGGTGTTTCAATGATTTTTCTGCTATTGATTATGTCATGATGTCTATGGATATTCTATTTATATGATTCATGGTTTATGACTATTTTTTTATTGATTCTTTTTCCAGTTTCCGTTCTATTCATCTTCTTAAAATGATCTTTGGGTTTTATTTATTTCAAATGGTATGTTTTTTAATGTCTGGTACTCATTTCCTTGTATGAGGGTATTTTTAAAAGGATGTTCTTCTTAAAGTAGTTTTCTTATGGATAGTATTTCCCCCTTTTTAGGGGTTTTAAAACATAGATTAAAATTAAAATTTATAATATAATTATTATAAATTTAATGCTATTAAATTACAATCATATGTTATTGGTTTTTAGGTAAAAGTTGAAAAAATACATTTATATTTTTACTTCAAAACAATAATGAAATGGATTTATTTTTAAGGTATATGAATGTGGTGTGTGGATGATATCTATTGGGAATTTTTATTTATTCTGATCATATTGAATTTTTATAATAGTCCTCATTTGTATGAAGTGGATGGTTTGTGGGTTTTAGTTAGGTTCTGTTGGTGGTGACAAGTGAAGATGATTCAATTATCACATACATATAGGTTGCTAAATTTTCTTTATTTTGGTATTTTGGATATCCAAATATACCGTTACCTATTAAACCTTATTCTATGGCGTTCATTTTGGTTTTAATTAGAGTTATATTAATGATTCTATTTTTTTATGTGGCGACTTCTTTTGTGGTATTATAGAGTTTCATTTGTTTGGTTGTGAAATATATTTATTATTTATGACTCATTTTGTCTTTTTCATTTCATTAATTATTTATTTTATGGTCATATCATCTAATCTTAAGTGATGTTAATGCTATAATTCTAGGTGAAATTCAATTCTTTATTATTAAATTTTCATGAAAAATAATTCCCAATAGAGTATATTTTGATACAAAAACTAGTTTCTAGCCCAAGGGGATCAAAAACAACATTTGGGCCTTTACATAGGTCATATCAGGTACTCAATGTAAGGGTGGTCTAGGTTAGTTCATGAAATAAGTATTTATCATTTTATCTATATAGGATGGGGTGTCTATATACTTATAGTAAGGGGGGGGGGGGAGGTGGGTCGTGCGACACCAGTGGATCTCCTATATGTTATTCCTCATCTAATGGTACTAGGAAAGATTTTACAATTCATCCTAAAATAAATGTAGAGGTGTAGAGAAATAAACTTATAATTGTACGGATTAATTCATGGTAATCCCTATAAATAAGATAATAAATCCTATACAAAATGATACTTTTGAAGAGACCATGGGATTTTGGGTAACTTGTTCTCTGGATTTTGAATCCACTTTTTTCTAGTGATTTGTCCTTTGGGTTGTGTTGTTTGAGGAACATAAATCTATTCTAAATCGTTTTTATTATAAGAATATTAAATACCAAGGGTGTTTAAAAATTGATACCAAATATGTAACTTTTTAATTCTAGTATATAAGATCAATGAGTTTGAGATGGTCAATGTCACACGGAGACATTCCATATATATTTCTATTAATTCCATTAGGTGGACCTCTATGACTAATGGAATCACTAGGGGACCATTTTGATTGATAAAAGTAACTTCCACCTAGGGAGTATCTTTAAAATAATGGAATTATTTGGTAAAAGGAAGACCTATATGATAGTTTCTTCAGGTGGAAGGGGTTGTGAGAGAGGGAATATAATTATTAGTGGATAATTAAAGTATTGATCCCAGTATAAAGAAAATGTGACCCTATACTATGGTAGAGAATATAGGTGTTGTGAAATAATCTACTAGACAAACCCCTCACTAAAAAAAATTGACAACCGATCCTAGGTATTGGCATCATGACATCTAGTCTAGAGTAGAAGAACCACATTGACATACTCAGCATCAATATTGGAAGCCTTACAATAACCGTGACATCGAGATATGGGGTAACTCCTTGATGACTCCCTAGTATAAAATGGGTTTGGAACACCCTATATTCCCCCCATCTGTTTGACATATGGGAATGTGGTGTGTGTAATTTTTCACTAGGGAGAGACACCTAAAGTCTTTTTATAATAAAAGGTTCTTTCCCCATGCCAGATCTCTATTATAGATGATGCAAAAAAATTCTCATTGGTATCAAGACCCTCAAAATAAATCTATCATGTTTTGATAATTCCATCTAATTGATATTAAAGAATGATAGAGTTGTTGACCCCTGTTCTGTGATCTCTATTAGAGAGAGGGGGAGAGGGAAAAATATATCCATGGGTGATGTGATGGTGGACACCTTGGGGTATGTGTGTGTAATACCCATGTATGAGAGTCCGATATTATCAAAACAATCAAGGGAAATCATCCCTCCCCATGTTTGCTAGTGGGGTAAGGGGTTATTTGATGTTATGAACATCAGGTGGTTGATATTATGTAAGTTTTTATTTCCAATAATGAGTACATGTCAGATAATACTGATTCCCACCATGCCTGACATTAATTATACTCTCACTTTTGAAATAAATGAGATCACATTTGATTGAACAATCAGTTTTAAGAATATTTTCACTGAGACCATTTCATCAAATTCACAAGGATGGTATCTATACAGGTCCCACATTCTCACTTTCCAAAGGCAGATATATTGTCATCATAGAGGTGATGAAGATGGAACCTTAATCAGCATAAAAGGATGAGATGTTGTAACATACCTCTAGGTTATTTGTATAGTCTAATAATAACTCATAGATTTAATGAATGATCATTTTTCTTATTATTAACCCCATATCAGTGTAGATAACCGTTATTTAAGTTATATTCATCGTTGGAAATTTAAACACCCTATAGTTATAGTTTTTTAGTCTATCAAGTATATTATGAAATTTAATATTTCCTCATATCCCTTAAGTGGGTCAATCAGGGAATCACATAGTCATCTCATAAGGCACCCTATACTCATAGAGTAGCACATATTTTTCTCATCACACAATGAATTCAAGGCTCATCCCCCAATTCATCCTTTTCAGTTCACATAAGGCATCCCTAGGTTGTCACTTAAGGAATCCCATGATTTTAAAAAGAGGCACACTAGGATTTTAAACTAAGGTATTTCATGATCATCACATGAGTCATACTTGGATCTTTACCCATGGAATATAATTCTCTTCACATGAGGCCTCATATTATATCAAGATAAGTAATATCATGTTTGTCACAAAATCCATCCTAGGTTCATTTTATAACGCATCTTGGGATTATCTTTTATGTCATAATAATATTGTCACCTATGGAATATCATTCTCATTATATAAGGTACTCTCTTATCGTCACATTTGGTAGGATGAGTCTCTAAGGTATCCAAGAGATTTTTATCATATTCTCATCACATAAGGAATTTTATACTCATCACATAAACAATGAATGCCTCTTCTCTTGATCATGAAACATGAGTTGTTAATCCTCTATTTCTCATTATGTAAGAGTGTTTGATCCTCTTATATTCATAAATTAAGGGTGGTCATATGACATATTATTGTGGGTATTATTCCACATATGATACCCAAATTAGAGAATACACTGCTTAATGTCTAATAGGGGCACTAACGATTTAATATCCAATAATTAATGGGTGGAATGCCATCTCTCAAGGGATATATGGAATAGTATTATTATTGGGATGTATGGATTAAACCTTAGAGGAGGTCCCAAACTTATTATATTATAGAAGGCTTCCAAACACACAAAGATTATATGTCATATATTTATGTGATGTGTTTGTTCCAATCCATTTATTGTCATATATAACATAGTTAGGATGTTTAAGTTAGAAAGGGATTAAATCAAGGTATAGAGTGGGGATTATATATTTAGCTTCCTAATTTAACCAAGGTATTATCATAAGTAAAGTAATATTATTTGTGTGTTCCATCCTTACATGAAGAAAAAAAGGATATATGATTCCCATTCAATTCTTAGGAGAAAACAGTATAGATATTTATTGGACCATTCCCATTTCAAAGGGCATATGGGTGAATGTAAATGATACTGGTTTTCATATGGATTTTGAAAGACTAAATCAAGGTATGGTATATGTGGGTCCTAAAATCTAAAAAATGTCATGAAAAATAAATATTATATTTTAGGTAACACATATGGGGTTGATAACGTCATTTCATTAAACTTTTGGGTTGTGGGAAACTGTGACTTGTGTGAGGAACTATGCCTTTATGTGAGTACTGTTATTCACAAAAGTGAGTTGTGTGAGAGTCATATTGAGCCCAAGATAATCTAATTAATTTCATGTTATAGGTATTCCTCAAAATTTATCATTTATAAGAATCTATTTCATTAAATTTGGGTTGCAAAAATCCTAAATGTAAAGTTTGTATTAGACGAGAGATTCAATATCCAAGAAATATAAAGCTCAATCCCTATAAGTGGTGAACTAAGGGTTTAATATAGTAATTTGGATCATTAAAATGGTTGTATTATGAAATGGTTAAATTATAACTCAAAAAATATATTTAATTCCACCTTAAGAATAATTTCATGAAAATATTATGCATCAATAGAACATTGAGGATGCACAGAACCTTGATTTATAGACTCATATAACATAATATGCATGAGAATGTGTCTTTTTCTCTAAAATATCATCCCACTCATATCCATTTCCAACATGGTTTTATGCGAAAATATAGAACCTTCAATATTTATGAAATCCCCTGATAATGTCACTTTAGTTCCCTTTATTTATTTTTAGATTGATGACACAACACAAGATTTACATAATGTGTTACTTCCAACAAATACGATATTTAAAATATTACAACTAATAACCAAGCCAAAAATATTGAATAATATAACATTTTTAATAATGAATATATTAATACAAAACCTAGTTTTTATACCTATACCATACAAATTCAAACACTCATCCCATACCACATGGTGTAATATTTATTATTGTAATATTAAAAATAATAGTCAAAGAAAGTAAAAAAAATTATCCAATGACCTATTCTGATAAGAATTTATTAATTATAATTATTTGAAGGGGGGGGGTTAAATTCATGTTTAGATGATACCCCAAAAATTATATAGATGAATATGTGGAGAAGAATAATTCAGTGAGAAGGTCCAGAAAGAGTTTCCATCCTTCACAACATGGTTATAGAAGCCATCCATGAGTATATTTCCACCCTATATGCACAAGTATCCTAAAATTGAATAATTTATTGACCGGTAAAACATTCCATCCATTCATTAAAGATATTCCATGGAAATTTATTTTTTCAATTTTGGGGAGGAGTAACCACTAACATCAAATAACTTTCAATCCACATATTTCCCCACCCAGATTAATTAATATTACTTATTGCATTAATAATTTCTCAAAGAATAACATAAAATTCTATAATATTGAAAAGAAATTATTGAAATCATCCCTTGATAAAAATACAATCCATTATACAAATGGAACCAAATACTTCACGATCAGACCCAATATAATATACTATATCTATATTAACATTGATACATTATGAGAGAGGAATATTCACTTGACATATTTTAGTATAATATTATTTCAGAGAACACTAAAGATACATCTAATATTAATAATGAAAAATTCATCCATGGTGTTACTCATATATCCAAATTGAATATTGAAAGCTCTTTGAATAACATTGAATATTCCAACATGTAGGTCCCTTAGTTTTGTATTTTTGTCCTAAAACTGAAGGTTATTTATTTCCATCCATATATAATAGATGGAAACAACTACAAAGGAGTTTTGGATATTTTTCACCAATGGTGTACAATCCAAAAAAGTATATTCCCCATGGAATCTTCAAGACTACCTGTATTTGTAAGGGTGTAGTGAAAGGTTAGTTCACCATGATTCTAAATCATCCTAGAAATTTATCATTCCATGAAAAAATTCTAATGTGTTTCATTAACATTTATGTAGAGAGAGAAATAGGAAGGGGACTTTGTTCCATCCACATGAAGCCTATAATATATTAGAATCCAGTTATGTAAGAGTTTCTATATAAATAACTATATGGTAGTGTAAATGAAAGTCCTCCTAGATAATTTCATCCATCAAGTGGTATCATCATCAACATAATAAATAAATCATTAGTGTAGCTTAAGTATAATGATTCTCAATCATAATAGGAACCAAAAAAACATTAATATACACCAGGAATGTGGAAGAGCCAATTTCATTCTCGTTCTCTTATGAAAATATATGGTTAACCTATTAAAAATGAGGAATTTCTTGAAAAATTAGAAGATTATTTAGAGAGGGAGGAGTCAGATAAGATTTAATAATTGGAAAACTATATCAAGGTGTATTTAAGAATTTTATAATGTAATATTTAGAATTGATCCATTGTGTGTGAAACATAATCTAATCATATTGATCTCTAATGGTAGGTCAAATTGAAGATCCTATAATTAATAAATTCCCCTTTGAATACATTTTATAATCCCAGTCCAAGTGAAATCTTTTGAAACCTATATAGAATTAATTAGATCATAAGTTTATGCAGCCAACAAAGTGTGATTAAATATCATAGTAATTTTAATACAAAAACATCCCATATAAATGGGATATACACATTTATTCTAGGATGAAGTTATATGTTTCCTCTCATAAATATAACAAAACCACAAAAAATCCTCTAATTCGAGTGTCCATATGATTGAAAAACAATACTTAGGGTATTTTTAAATATGAAGAATAAAAACACATAGTGATAATAATTACGTTCACAATGCATATTCTGCATACTTGGATATGGACCACACTTTCCAATTAAAGGTATGAGAGGTAATTATTATAGTAATTACTTATATAATAATTGTGCTAAATCTTTCCACGAATAAGTGTATTCACAAGTAGGTAAATTGTAACTAACCTTGTTTAACCTGTAATGGATTAAAAACCCTTTCCTTATTTTATATAATCCCTTCTCGAAGATAAACATGAATTAATAAATTGAAGTAACTTTTCCATACACCTACTTATGGTTAGAGAAAATTCTCTTAATGGTGTTAAGGGAGTAATTATTAGACTCACTAAATATAACAATGACATTAATATAAAAAAATGTATGTTGACACTGTAGTTCCTTATAGACTTTATTGGATATAGTTTTTTTATTTCAATATTGTTGAGAAGGAATTTCCTAAGTTAGTCTTCACACATGACAAAAGGGATGCCAGATAAAGTACTATATTCTCTAACACCAATACATTAACTAATGTAGCCTTCTGGAGATCTATTAAGAATAAAATATATCCCATAGATTAGTAGTAAGTAGTTATTGAAAAATAAAAAATTCTATAGATCATTAAAGATGAAAATCATTTTAGAGTCTCAAAATATATTTATATATACCAATTGATAGAAATCCTCCCCTTAATTTTCTTATGGTATAGGATGTTGATACCCTCTAAGGAAGTATTCACAAAATACTTGAATATCATTCTATCTTTGAAGTGAAACTTTTTTGGTGAAATAATCCCATTATAGATTTATTTAATTCAGATAGAAAAAATTTATAGAATGATATTATGGAAGGTATTCCTAATGAAAATGGGTCTAAAATCATACACCTCTATTGAATGCTAAATTTTTTGTATAAGACTAATGAATTGGTAATTAATACTAGGTGGATGTTACCCCTATGGAAAACCCCCCTAACAACATTGGTTATAATAGGTCTAAAATTATACCCGATTGGAAAAAATAATTTTCTAGTAAATATACCTAGCATTAATGTGTTGTTATCATTGAGTGAGAACATAGTAAATTTAATCTTATACACATATGAGAGGCTTGAAGGTAATTATTATTCTTTTCACTCATAGAGTTACATGTAACATTCTATAGAGGAGGGAAGGTAGGGATATCAAAATATTAATTGGATAACATCCTAAAATGAGAAATCAGAGCATCAGTAATATCATCAACAATTAAAAAAGTGTTTCCATGGATGTTAATAGATTATATATTATATATTATTGACTTTCTATATGAGTGAGTTGAAAAAATATAATGTTTCTATCCAGCTCGTGGATCCAATGAGGCCCAAGCTGTTTTTTCAGAATAAATTCTATCATCATTATATTGGATTCCATAGTATTATCACTATCAATATCCTCATTAGAATGAGTATTCAATCATGAGTTCATAGTCTAATGTTATAGGAGATCATTCTCAATATTGATAATAATAGAGTCCAAAGTGTATAACTTTTAATCTCTCTTGGGATGTGAGGAAAACTTCTTCTTTTTTTAATTTTTTTTAAAACTACTGGAATGAATCCCAAGTCCCATGCGGGGACCATCTGAAGGAAACATAATCTCTTTAGTCTTAATGAGAGAGAAATTCATTATTAAATCTGATGTTAGAGAGGTGTTTATTTTTAGTGCCAATCATATTGAAAAGGATTAGGGAGTGATTAGAATGGAATATTAGGAGAGTACTACAAGAGAGTGGATGTATGGAATTCCCTACAAAAAAATATATCTATCTATTTTACTAGATTTTCTTCTAGAACACTATTTATCAACCACGTATAATAATGCCCCAAAATATTATCCTATAAAGAAGGCATATGTTAATAAATATCTGGAATTTCATATATTCCACTGTCAATAAATTTTTACCAATATTCTCATCCACAATTTAAACATAATTAAAATCTCATATAATGATCTTGTTATCACTATCTTAATAAGAGATGATAAAGATATATTCCCATAAATGTATTATCTTTCGAATTTATAAATTGATAAATATAGAAAGGGTTTTAAAATTCATCCCTAATTGTGATGTAGCACTTAACAATTTTAAATAGAGTGGACTATAAATTCTTCCTCTTAATGACCCATAGTGTTTCCACTTGTGCAATTTTGATGTATTGATCCATCCACATATACCCCATTTTTCTCTAATAAAAAATATTTAAGTAATAATTCCACTTTCTGTTTTCTAAAAATCCAATAATTTATGGTTTATGTTGTGTGATTAAATTTTTGAGGGTTGAAGATGTATCAAAATAATTCAACTATTGATAATTATAGAACATGGTATTCATTTAATGGATGATTTGACCATATTTTGGGGTACAATATTACATTCCACCATATATAATGGACTTTTATCTTTTAATTTGGACATTATTCTATTTTTCATAATATTAGAGTCATCCATAGGACCATCAGGTTCCTTGGATTCCAGACTACCTTATGGACAATCCTACTTAGGGAGATAGGTTTCCTCCTCAAAATCATCTACCTAAAATTAGCCATTGCGGTGAAATTTTGTTAATGATCGACTATATACCTAAAAGAGAAACCACATGAGAGTTAATTCACAAAACATAGTACTAGGAAATATATATGAAGGGTTTCTCGTCCTTATTAGAATTATCCTCAGGTGGGGCACCATATGAGATGTTTAGTTAATTAGTATTCAAGGTGGTAATCCAGGGAGGCCCTATAATGCCTCCATCCAATTTATGAACTATAAGAACAATAACTATTAAGAAAAAATTTGTATATTACAAATCCTGACTAGGACTATTGAAACCTTTTTTTTGGTATAGTCTTGTAGTTCCTTCACCTACATGGATTGAAGCTCACAATCCGGTAGAAAATTATCATCCCTCATTTCATATTCACAAATTATAGGATTAGTCAAGTAATATATCTTAGGCATTATCTTTACTATATTAATATTATGATAATTAATATGATCATAAATTATGGTATATATAGAGGAATTTACTTTCTCAATTTCAATTAGAAAAAATACACCATTCGCCTCACATGAGTCATCTATACTAGGGAAAAAATATAATCTCTAGGCTGAGATAGAGATTTACTATTAGCCTTTTCTTTAGCCATCATCTTTCTAAAAACATCTTTATAGTGTCCTTTTATAGTATAAAAACTACATGGGACATTGGTCCTCCTATATTAACTATCAATATGGACAAGGTATTTTTATTGAACATAGAAGGGTGGTAGTATCTCATTTAAAATCTTAAGATTGATGTTATCCTCAAGAGTTTACAAAATGGATTTATCAATCATGGGGGTGGATAGAACTACCACAAAAATAATTTGATCATATTGAGTATATATATCCATGCTAGTATCACTATCAATCTTGTTAGGAGTACCAACCAGAGTATAATGTTCCACAAGATCCTGGGGTTCTAGTAAAACCAATTAAGACCAAGAACATGAATCCGAACATATTCATGAGTGTTATTTACATTAGTCATATCAAAATTGATATCCCATTCATAAATTGTTTAGAAATAAATGTTTAAGAGAGATTTTTTAAAGGCCTATGATTTCATCTTCATATCATATGAGGGAATGGTAATTTGAAATAACCCATCACATAAAATGACTTATCTCTTATTAGAAAAAAATACATTTCTCAAAAACACACTTAATTATATATAGGAGATTCCATATATCATCTCTTTTTAAAACGACCAATTGATCATTAATGAGAAACAATTTTAAAACATTGACAAAAAAAATTATTCCTTATGTCTATAATGTTTTCAAACATCTCTTAGAAACCAGATAAAAATATAACCAGCTAATATTTATTCCCTCAAATGAAACTTTATTACTAATATATAATGACCCAAAATGATATTTGTATCTATATAGATATATTTTCATTACAAAATATATTAAAATAAATAGTTTTATAAAAAAATAAACTTGAAAGCTTCTCAAAACTCAAGTCCAAAAAATTGCATACGAGAATAGTATGTATTATGAAAATTGATTACTTGAAAATAATTTTTTGAATGATCCTTATTTGGATCATGTTAAAATGTTTCCTTAATATTTTAAATCATATAATTGCTGAAAAAATCATAGTCATCCAAACTGATACAAATATCTTTATATTATGGGAAATATTAATATATTTCATTTATATACATTAATATATAGAATCATTATTATATATATTCATTTGTACAAACTTTAAAAAAAAATTAAATTTTATTTTATATATAATCCTAAAATAGATTCTTATATGAACCATTTTTTCAATTATTAGAGACATACTATTAATTGTGATGTTCATTTAGTTTTTTATCTAAATGTGTAATCAATTTTTTTGTAAAATTAGTGTAATACTTTCATGGTATTGAATTTTTCCCTTGAATAATTGTCAAATAAACTCTATATAACAATGGGGTTTTTGATATGTTTATCCCATAAGTGTAAAATATTTTCATAAAAATCATAAAAAGATATTTAAAATTGATTCACTATATCATAATCAACAATATTAACTAGATACTCATTATAATACTCAATAAACCTATACTTATCTGTGAAGATTAGAGACATTAAAATAATATCCAATTTTTACTAGAGTATCTTTTTCCTCAATAACTCTCGATAAGACATCTAAAACCAAATTATTTATATAATTTTAATTGATTTTTTTTGTATTAATATAGGGGGACATTGTATATAGGGATATTTATGGTAAAATATTCCAAAAGAAATAAAATAGTGATCAATATAAAGGAATTTTAAGTTACAAACAGACATTTGAACATAAAAAACATCAAAAAAACCTAATGTCCTTATTTGGAATCTAAATATTTTATGGTAATGTTTTTTAGGTATTATACTATATAAACATCTTCAAAACTAATGTTCATGAATTTAATTTAATTATCGAATCTCATCATTGTGGATTTTTAATTATATTGAAAATAAATAATAGGGTTTGTGATTTAAAAAGATAATTTATAAGACATTTAAAATTATGAAGATAAATAAACTATCAATGATTTATCATCTAGAGTAAAATTTTATGTCTATTTTATCACTATTATATAACATCAAGTAAAAGGAACAATTTACATGTCCAATAATGAATATACTAACTTTATAAAGAAACAAAAAATAATTAAATGTTGTGATAATCCCTAATTCATAAATAAGAGAACCAGAGACCATAACAAGTTTTTCTCAACAAGATCATCAATGAAAAATGAATATAAAATTTAATAACTAGTTAAATATTGTTCGAAAGAAAAAACAATTAAATCCTTCTTTAAAATGATGATTGATTGAAATTCATTTATGATGAAATGTTAAAGTTAGAAAAAATGGATTGAGATATCCCTAATATCTTATATATTTATAATTCAGATTCACATAACCAATATCTATGTATGAATTAATTTTATTAAAGAAATTAATAGCATTATTTATATCAATATTTGGTAGTCTATTAAATGGGGTAACCTCAATATAAGATATTCTAGGAAAATACTTAAAGTTCCATTAACATTAAATTTTATAAATGAAAAAGGAATGAGTTGGATTAAGAAGATATTAGAGAAGACTATTCTGATCAACCATGAAATTAGATAAATGTGGAAAAAATACCAGAAGAAATTCACTTTCTCCACAACATTATAAAAAAATAGTAATGATTTTAGGGAACCAAATGTCTCAAACTATTATATTTATAGTAAGAAAGTCTTACACATATGTCTGAGAGAGACATTAAATTGGTGTAAAGGTAAACATTATTAATTTAGCTTGACTACCACTAATAAATCCATTTTTCCTATATCTACACAAGTCAAACCCAAATGAATTCTATATTTTTAGGGAATTATTTTAACATTTAATCATCATGTATTAATGTTTATGTTTTAATAGGTTTGATTTGCAATGACACTTTTTTTATGTTTTAACCCTTTGGATATTGAAATTTACATAAATGGTTTATGGGGATATCGTAGTGCGATAGGTGTCACAGGATGCTGGAATTAGTATATTAAAAATATTAAAATTTATTAGTCCATGTGTACTCCTTTTTGGCATAAATGGTTTTCTCATTCATTAGAGTATCAAATGCAAAAACTAAGAACATAGTTGAATTTGAAATGTCGGTTTTACCCTGGGAATGATATAAATTTTATATGAGTCAAGCTTCACGACAACTCACAATTGTGGGAAGATTAAAATGAATAAAATTTATAAATTATTTTATATCTTTTAAATAACTAACTTGATATTGAACCCTATATAACCCCATCATAGAAAATCTATATGCTTACTAGTCTAATCCTAAGAGATTGATATGAGAGGTGAAATCACCAAGGGGACGTACCTTCATTGATTAGAAAAAGAAAAATCAAGGATCTACGTAATGTAATCTTGTGGATTATATAATCAATAATGAATGTAAAATATTCTTGAAAAACACTGATATAGATTTCATGATTTCTAAAAAATCAATTCATTCTTGAGGCATGACTTTTTATTTATGATTTTACACTGAATTATTCATGAATTCTAGAATAGAATATATTATCATATATAAATCAAAGTATTTATATGATTTTATGCCCTGGTCTACTTAAATTTTGTATATAAAATTTTACGATGATTTATCCTCTATTTTTTAGTCTCCACAATGTAAATTGTTGGAAATATCTGTAGTGGACATTGATGTTTCTCACATTCATGTTTGTTTTGTTTTCTCACACCATTATTTATGTTATTAAACATTATCCTTCTTTTGAGTAGTGGTTATACTATTTTTAGACAAATTCAAATAGTGATCGAACACCTAAATATGTGTTGATGTTTTTGTGAATGAATGAGGTGATCATGGTGCTCAGATATTCACGGATCATTGGTGGAAACATGTTCTATAGATGGATAGATCATGGGTTTTTTATGTTTTGGTGTATGATAAAAATAATAGTAAATGTATATTTCTGTTTTAGTTATGTGATGTTATGAAATTAACATCTAATGGTAGTAGATCCATGATTGACATATGTAGAGGAATCTAGGAATTTTTTTTTGGTGGAATCAGTGAGAGTGATATACACTGAAGATCCTAGAGACTAAACATTATTAGTTTTGAAATTCATGAACACACTTCATGTGTTATATAAGAAAACACATCATCTAGCATTTTTTCTATAGTATCTCAACTTTTTAACAGAGTTAAATATCACTCGGTCTAGTGGTGGTCCCACAGGCCATGTGACACTACCAAGCCAACCAAGTAATGTACAAGGAGTAGATGTCTATGAACCCAGGTGGTCCACCATGTAGTGTGTCACCTATCACACACTATGTACGTGAACCTCAATATGCATAGTAGACTAGAAGGATACAGTCATGGATTAACCTGGAATTACACCCGTGTACACGAAGGGACACACCATTTACTTCTCTTAGAGGGTTTTAACACTCATATCTCATTCTTTAGGACTCATATTTAGGCTTATGAGTAATCCATTTTGAGCATAATATTTCACAGGACAATATGTAGGCCATCGTTTCAACCCCTGATACATGATAGTATGTGATGGGAGTGAGAAACATCTTCTAGTGATTTTTGGAAAATGATGGGGCTTGTGAGAGACTATTAGAGTTATGAAAGAGATGTTCCTCCTCTGACATTTG
The DNA here is from genome assembly GCA_963277665.1 of Viscum album. Classification (NCBI taxonomy): domain Eukaryota; kingdom Viridiplantae; phylum Streptophyta; class Magnoliopsida; order Santalales; family Viscaceae; genus Viscum; species Viscum album. The sequence continues at coordinate 1,825,587,843 of OY728119.1, read as the reverse complement.
GGATTTATAGAGTGTGGGTCCCATATATCATATGAAATGGCTGACATTTTACTACTCCACATTATTGGGACACATGACCTATTTAAGTGGAGTCAGTACTCCCCTTCCATTGACAACTATTGTGGAGCTCATTCTCCACAAGTGATGGTATTCCCTCAACTAATAAATCATCTTGTGAGACCGGTTCCTCAATTATATTCTAGTGAGTTTATGTTGGTATAATAGAATTGGAATAATAATAACTCTTATTGTTATGGAAAGAATCAAATATCATAGTTTTCTAGGAATATCGATCTTCATATTTCTTTTATGGGGTATTTTTTATTAGAAAACTTGTATTCGATTTCCTTTCTCTCTTGAATTGTCTATTGAGTTAACTATATTATTTTTACTACACCCTTTATTTAATAATGGGATTTCTACTAGGTATGTATATAATCACCCATGTATAGTTTTTTATATAACATGTTGTGTATTATACATATGATAAAAATCCTAGAAGAGATTTTGGAAGATCTAGAGTAGGTGGTGATTAGTTATACCAGGAGACTGTGACCATATATAGTGTATAATTCTTTAGATCGTGATGTCATATTTTTAATACATCTTAAAATATTTATTCTAGTTTGGTTACTTTATTTTTTTATAGTTTTTTATTTACCCCTCTTTTATAATTAGCTTATTTGTCATACTTAGATATTTACCTCATGTTTTTTATCATTCATTTGTTTTCACCATAGAGGTTCCAACGTTTATTTTTATCCATGTACTAATGTTTGTAGATGTGTGGGTTCATATAGGAAATTTTGGATATTTTATTATATAATGTAAAATATGCCTACTCGGTGCTAGTTTCCATCCATTGGCCTATGGATGGTGGTCATGGGGTGTCAGTATTAGATTGCTTCCATCCCAGTAGGGCCTTGGAAGGATGATTTTTGACAGAGGGGTATCATTTATGTTTTGTACCATAGATGATGTTTTGAGATAGATGTGTTTTATATTTTTTTGGGAACATATGGAAATAGTGTTATTGAGTATTTAGTTTGGATCACAGACTATATAACCTAGTGATTGTGTGATGGTCAATGTATCCATACACCAAGACTTTGAAAACCTTGTCATCAAATTTAAATATTGAGGAAACAATAATAGGGAAACTGATAATATATGAATCATATTGAAATGGATCTTCATATTTCTTTTCCTTCTTGATTAATCTCCCCAAATATGTTTAAATAATAATTTTATGTCTCGATAGCTTTCAGGATACTTCATTTGTAATAACCCGAGAGTTTTTGAATTATTTTGTTTCAAATTAATCCAACCATTGTGATATTTTTCATTTCATGTAATACTAAAAATAGTTTATTTTATATTAAATCACTCTATTTGGATTTCATTATAGGAAAAAACAAATTAATCATGAACTAAAAAAAACATAAATTTTAGCTCGATCTACATGGAACACCGAGGTTATCTTGTGACATGGCATACATTACATGAAACATCGATATGGCGTACAGAGTATGCAACACAAACATGGTCTACATTACATGAAACATTGATTTTTCTAAAAAATTCATCTTTATTGTTATATTTATTTAAATGATATAATTATATTATATCTATTAAACTAAGAAAAATTAATATTGATAAAAAATTTTAAAATATTTTTTATAATGTTTTGAGATAACTAAAATTTATTGGTAATGAAAGAAATAATTTTTGAAAAATTCCTTATATATTTAACAATACTATTTTCTCAAATAAAATACATTTCATGTCCTTATAAGAAAAACCATAAAATTAAATTTAAACACATTTAGAAAATTAATTTTATAAAATATATTTTCTATGAATCAATAATGTTGAAATTTTAATAGGGTGAATATTTTGTAGTTTTTTTGAGAAACTTCCTTTTTTGGATGAATAATAAAAAATGTAGGATTATAATTAAAAATTTTATTTTTGAATAATTAATTTATAAGATTAACTTATATTTTAATTTAGTTTAGAATTTTAATTATATCTAATTTTTATCAGTTAATCCAATTTAGGTTATTGGAATCCATTTCACATTGAAATTGGGTATAAAAACTCTGCCATTATTTGGATGTTTTTACTTTAGAAACTCATAGTGTTGTCCCACTAGCAGGATTAATATTAAATAAAATTCTTCCAATTATGTGATTAAATTTTTAAATAATGGATAAAATATTTTAAATCGTCATAATCTATAGTTTTTAATAATTTTAACTTAGTTTTTGATAGAAAATATTAGTGAAATTGGTTAAAATTAATTACAATGGCTAAGAACAAAATTAGGTTAATAAAGTACTAAAACATAAATTAAAGACCCAAAAAGATATAGAAACAATTAAAACACAAATGTTCATAACATTATTCGTCCATAAAACTGTAATTATTGAATTTGGTTAGTTTTTAGGCCTTTTTAGGTAAAAACATTGGTAAACCTAACTTGTTTTCCAAAATTTAAAGTGTGTTGTTTCCCTTCCATTTAAAAGAACCCCACCTCTCCCTCTTCTTCACAACTCTAAACCTACGTAGAATCACAATAGTTATTACCAATACACTTAAAAAAACTCCCCCTTCCTACTTGATACCTCCATTTTGGAATAAATAAATCCAAAGAAGCCTATTGACATAAACCAAAAGGAGTTACCTGATTAAGAGGTAACACCTCTTCTCAAGCCCCTTTAATTTATTTTCTTTCTCTACCGCACCACTCTATTTATTACATTATTTTATAAATATTAAATTATCATAAATAAATTTTTTTATTGTTATACAAAGGTTTCTACTGACACATACTGACACCTTCCATCTAATTGGAAACAAACATACTATTTTTGAGTATAGCGAACTAATGCCTTTCTAAATGATGATTGTTTATTTTTCCTTTAACACCTCTCATGGAAGACATTATGATTAAAAATTTGTTTATATATGTTATATATTATATTTATTATGTATTTAATCTTATATAATTCTTTCACAACACATGTATTTATACTTTCCATTTTGTGTTAATTGGTTAATTTCATTTGAGGAGGTGTGGACTACCACCCCATCAAAGCAATGTGATTCATTAATAAATTATATTAAATGTTTTAAGTATGAGTTTAAATAATATATATGATATATATGAAATAATAGAGAAGTATTAATAATCTATATACATATATATATATATATACATAAATCTATTTTATATTCTGTCTTTCAACACAACAATTAAATGGAAATAGTGTTCTAGTGTATGTTCAACTTACCATCTCCATGAAAGATGTTTTAAATTTCATACTTATATATTAAAAGTATTATTATAATAAACATATACATAATATAAATTATATTGAAATCATGGTTAAAACTCTATAATTCATGATATAAATATAAGGACCAAATATATAACAAATTATAACACATGTGAATAACAAAAAGGATATTACCTGAAGTGAAAACTTAACATATAATTATTAAAAAGAGGGTAATATATATCCACAATCAACCAATATATGGGATTATAAGTACTAATATGGTTCTTATAGTTTTATAATAAATATATAAATATATTATACATAATTTTTAAATGAGTACAATGAGAGTTAAGACAAAATGTAAAGGAATTTCGCAAAACCTTTTATTACCGATAGATAGATGCCTTACTCACCAATCACTTTTATTATGTAGTTTATAAAATACCCTTTTAAATGTTATAACATGAGTCTTCTTGTATTCATGATATTATACGATTCATGAAATTTTATTTTCTTACATGGTGAGTGTGATTCCATGTTACCATGTGGTAAGTGACTATTGAAACAATGTCACCATTTATCAAGATTGTTTAGGATTATGCTTCAATTGATAAAATATAATTATCCACCTCTTAATAAAACTAATGAATTATATTATCGTAAAGTTTTAAATGATATATCCATGAGTCATGAAAAAAGTTTCTACTCTTTGGTACGTAAGATTACTAAGAATATATTTTAATGAAATCTAACTTTTTTTCTCCTCTCAGTAAGAAAAATTATTTCTTTAAAAACCATGATTTATAAAAATTATTTCAACTTATTTTAATTTATCATATGATTTTAAAGGAACGTATTACCCATGTTTTACCTTTTATGTGTTTTGAAGTAATATTCTTGTTGTTTTCCTATCAAGGAACTTTTCGTAACATTTAATGTTAAAAAAGGAATGTTCGGAACACATAGAATTACCACCATTATGACCTTAATTTACTTGAAGATTACATTTTATTTTTAGAAGTTTGATTTAAAACAAAAATGTTTTCTTAATATTCTGGACATTTATTTCTTGTTATGTTATTTTAAATGAAAAAGATTTTCAAAAATGATTTATCTTTTTCTTCAAAGTTACCTTTAAAAAATTTCATGGCTATTTTCAAAGAAAAATATTTTTAAAAATGTTATATGATTAAAAATTATTTTATTTATATTCATGAATTATTTATCATCTTTCAAAGAAAAAGTCTTCCAAAATTTTTTTATATCATTATTTATAAGTATTAAAATTTCTTTTTGAGGATATAATTTTCAAATGTTTTTATGTTTAAAAAATCAAATTTTCATATAAGAAAGGATATTTTTATCAAGAAGTGTTTTTGAAAGATATTTCTAAATTATTTACCATATAAGATGACATTTTTTGGTGTTACTCATTCCTTTCTAGGGAAATGATTCAATGATTCCTTTAAATTATTTCTATGAATGGTTAATGTTTTGATAGATTGATGTTTCTGAAAACCTTTTCTCTTTCACCAGTTATATGCTTTTTAAACTTGCTTCTTTTCATGGGTGGGGATTATGAGACCTACCTATTTTCCATAGGCAATGATCTGATTAAATGTTCATGATTCTTATCTCATTTCATGGGTTATGATATGATTTTTTATATAATATTTTGGTACTTGTATGTATGATTTTGTTATGTATTAGGTTGGATCTATATATCCCTATAATGAATTGGTCAATGATGGATGACTCATGGGTATATATGTTATTCTTGAACCTAATTTCATGTTCAAAATGTTATGAGTGAACCTGATTACATGTTTAAAATATTATGCATTGACCTAGTTTCATGTCCACAAGTTTATGAATGAACCATGTTCAAAATTTTATGATTTAACCTTTTTAAAAATTAATAATATTATGAAAGGACATAGTCTAATGTCCATAATTTTATGTGTGAACTTTATTACATGATCAAAATGTTATGCATGAACCATATTATATGTTCACAATGTTTTGAATGGGCCTAGTATCATGTCCATAAAGTTATGTGTGAACCTAATTAAATGTTAAAAATATTATGCATGGGATTGGTTTCGTGTCTATAAGTTGATGCGGGGGCTTGGTTTCATGTCCTGAAAATAACGAGTGAACTTGTTTCTACTTATACATGTTCGAAACATTATAAATATATGTGCATGAAACAAATTACATGTTTATATCCAATGTTATGATTTCACGATTTATACTATTAATTCTCTTATGATCAATGCCTTATAATATACCAATCATTATTAAGATCTCTAATATACTGGTTATGACAATCAAATTTTAGTCTCATGTTCTATACACTTTTCTTCTTGTTATTCTTACAAATTTCCTTAATTTACCCTTACTTAATATCTGAGCCCACCCCTTTATTATGTATCATTTCCCCAGGTTATGAATAATGGTTTATAGAGAAGTACTAAAGGTGGATATCTTTGTGGGAGATATTGAAGATCTTTAAACAAGATAGAATATTTTGTTTACATGTTTCTATAGACCCTAAACTATGACTGTCCTAGAGCATTTATTTTTGTAATGTATGAAAAATTCATTTAAAATTATTGATTATCCATTTATGTTAACCATTGGTCTTTATAGTTGGTTTTAAAGGAAACTTTTATTCAAACATTGGAAATTATGATTAGAAAACATTATGAAGATCCCTTGGAATATTTTTAAAGATATGTCTAAGGATGTCTCTAAATATAAGTATAAGGATGAATTAATGTTTAGAAATATTTAATTGAATTTTGGTAAAGGATAGAGTGAGTGGATTCCTCTAAATACATCCATATCTAGATAGTACAAGTAGATGTTTCTTTGGAACAGATGTACCTAGGGGTAAAACCTGATACAAGATGTCCCAGGCCTGAATCAGGGTAATCTTATACATGAAAACGAGCCATGCTACAATCCTAGTTTTACACTCCTAGGATAAGATTATGAAGTTCACAAACACTTCATAAACCATGAAGAAGGATTTAAATATAAGTTGGATATGAATATACTAAGATAAAACTAATGTGAAATTTATTAAAAAGTATGTTTCATGATTTAGACATCCTATAAGTAATTTTTCATTATTATGTGGTTTTCTTCTATGTCATGTTTTTTTCACCCTATTATTTTTGGTTTTAGTAAATGGAGTAAAATATAAGAACATGATTAACATTGAATGTTTCAGATAGGGAAAGTATGGGAGTTTTGAAAATTTATTTCCCAAGTGGAAATCTCTTAAATAGAATTAGGATAATGGTATGAGTATTGGTTATACTTATGAAGATAAAGAGACTTCAAATAACATGTGAAAGGTATCTGATGTTCTTCCAGTAATGATTACTTTAATAATAAGAAGCATAATTTGATTGAGTTTTAGGAACTAGAAGACATGATTCATATTTCTTATTTTAAGAAATAGGTATTAAGTAAAATGTTGATGAAGTTTGGGTAATGGTTTAAGAATAATGTTGGATGAATGAAGTATTTATGTTTTGGAATTCAATGATAATGTTATATGAATCATTAATTATATAATTATTTTTAGTATACATTTTCATTACATATTAAAAAGGACTTGTTTAATGGAGATAAAGATATAGAAATTTGATTCCATGGAAGGGTTATATTTTAATTAAGGTAATAAGACCCTCAATTAATGCATGATGTTGAGATAATGATGTTTGGATAAAGATATTTTGGATATGAATAAGTATATTGGAGGGTACAGATTACTATGGAACTGATTATTGAAAAATGGATTATGTAATCAAGTATAAAGTTTAATACATCTTGGATTTAAATAATATATCCAGTAATCATTTGAATAATGAATCATGTTCGATTTAAATAAGGATTTATAGTAATTTATGTTATTACCATGATTTAAGAGAATATATGATGAGGGTACTCACATGCTTTAATGTGACTATAAAAATATACTTTGTAACCTATGGGGAATAAATGATTTCATGATTTGATGACTTTTTTTTTATTTTCAACTTTTATAAGGGTTATAAGGTAAACTATTCTTGAATAGTTTAAGTTAAACTTCAAAGGAAGTATTTATGAAGTGAGTTTGTATTGAAATCCATTGTGAAAATTTTATTTAGTTATTGACCTTATTTCAAGGATGTCTATATTATTTATTTGGGAAATTATATTAGCATGGTTTTAGAAGATGACAACATTTATGTCGGGTGACAACCAATTATATCTGGTAGGGCCACGGGTCTTGAACTGATGACCGAAGGGCGATAAGGGTTTCAAAACTACTATTAGCTTACATGATGTCCTGGTTAATGTATGATTAATATTGATGAAAAACATTCTTAATGAATCCATAGTGTTAATTTGAATGTATATAGATTAAGGCTTATATATTTTAAATAGAAAAATAGTTATAATTTTCATTCTTTTGATGGCCTTAATATTTGAAAAAAGTGTATTTTATTAATTCATGCATCGATGTTCATTTTTGAACATCCATTTCTTGAAGAAATGGATGAATTATAAATTGATAAAAGCACAAATAAAGAATGAAAATGTTTAAATATATCAAGTAAGAATATTTTCTTATATTCCTGGTCAATAAAATAATTAATCAACATTAGGATAATGATCAATATAAAATGTATTTTCCTAATACATTAATTTTTTAGAAACAAGGAACATTTAAAACATTACAAATTTATGAATTTGAGCCCCTAAAATTTTATTCGATCATTCACTTGTTTGTGTTTTATAACCTCAATCACTTTGTAAGAATATTTAATAGTTTCCTCAAATTGTAGGTTTTAAATACCCAAATATGCTCTCCCGTGTGGGAATCTCATTATTTGTAACACTAGGTAATCATTATGGTTCCAAAATTCTCCTTTAAGGGATGTTTTATTATTTATTTTTATGTTGTGGGTTTCTATGAGTGAAACCTTAATGTATTAAATCATTGATAACCTAGATGAATTTTTAAGGAAATAATTCATTTTAGGGGGGGGGGGGGTAAATGTAACACCCTAAGATTTTTTAAATTATATTTTTTCAAGATAATTCAATGATTATGATATTATTTATTACACGTAACATTGAAAATAGTTTATTTTATATTAAATCACTTTGTTTGGCTTGGGTTATACACAACACCAATTTAATCATGCATTACACAGAAATTTTTTTCTTTCTCTACACAGATCACCAAGGTTAGATTGCGACTTGGAATACATTACATGAAATACCAAATTTTTTTATGCAACACACAAAACCAACTTGTCGTATGTTACATGAAACACTGAGTTTCTGCGAAACATCTTTTCATTGTTATAGCTATTTAAGTGATATAGTTATAATATAATTGTTAAACATAGTAACATGAATAGTGTTTACTAATTTTCAAATATTGTTTATAAGTGTTTTTTATAATTGAGTCATATTTATAACTAATTATACAGTTTTTGGTGAAGTCCTCATATGTTTAAAAATTCAATTTTTTCAAATAAACTACTTTTTTATGTCTTTCTATAAAAAAAATAAAATTAATTTTAGACAAATTTATAAATTTAATTTTATAAAATAAAAATATTTTTTAATTTTATAATATTAAAATTAGATTATGTAAAATGTTTGGTATTTGTCAGAGAAACTTCATTTTTTGATGAATAATGAAAAATACTAGATTTTAATTCAAAATTTTATATTAGTCTAATTCATTTATATGGTTAAAATATATTAAAATATGGTTTAAAGTATAATTATATAATTTTTTTTTCAATTAATCCAATTTAAGTCAATGTAATCAATTTCAATTTGAAATTGGGTTTAAAAAACATAGCCAACATTGCGATGTTTTTACTCTAAAACCCCACAATATTTTCCTGTCTGTGGGATTAATCTTAAATTATTTTCTTACACTTATGTGGATAGGATATAGAAGAATGTATTCCCTATTTGTAATCATAGTATATTATAATTTCAAAAAAAATTAACTTATTTGTTGTCAAAAAATATTTTTGAACGTGATTATAATTAATTACAACGGTTAAGAGAAAAATTAGGTTAATAAAGTTATAAATAATAAATACAAGACCAAAAAAATATAGAAACTTGTTCAAAACCAATTGTATGGAAATTATTCTAACATGAACACATTATTTATTTATTTTGGGTTGGTATGAATTTTTAGGTAAAACATGGCTACACCTAACTTGTTTTAAAAAATGCCATGTCTTTTCTTTTCTGTTCAATTAAAGGCTACCACCTCTCCTTCTTCTTCAAACCTCTAAAACCACTTAAGATCAGAAACTTTATTCCAAATACACTTGAACAAATACCCACTTTACTTATTGAATCATCACATTGTGACAAAATCAATTCAAGGAATCCTTTTGGCACAAACTAGAAAAAGTTATCCGATTAAGAGGTAACATCTTCAATCAAGATCCGTTCATTTATTTCCTTTCTCTAAACCTTCCAATATATTTATTCTATGAATTTATAGAAAAAGGGATCCTAATTATACAAGGATTTTTTATTATATGGATTCTACATACACTTACACACAAAACCATCTAATGGGTAACAAACACTCTATTTACGTGTATGGGAAACTGCCGTCTCACTAAACGATGATTGTTAATTTTTTACTTTATCGCCTCTCCAATGGAAATTATTATGGAAAATATATTTATATATTTTATATATTATAATTTTTTTGTCTTTAATATTATGTAATTATTTTAATACATGTGTAATTATACATTCAATTTTTGGTTAATATGATAATTTGTTTTGAGGAAGTGTGGGATACCGCCCCTCAAAGCGACGTGATTCTTTCATACACTATGTGTAATGTATTGAGGATGGGTTTTAAGAATATATATGATATATATGACATAAAAATTATAATTTAATAATTATATGTATTCATATATATACATATATTTATTTTACTTTCTATCCTTCGACATGACAATTAAACGAAAATAACGTTAATGCTTACATATGACTTATCGTTTCCATGAATGATGTATTAAATTTCATAGATATATACTAAATGGATTATGATAATAAAAATATAATGAATATAAATTATATTTACATAATGATTTAAATTATGGAAATCATTGAATAAGTATAAATACCGATGATATAATAAATTAAGACACATGCGAATAATAAAGAAGATATTACCTGAAAGGAATCCTTAACATCGAATTGTTAAAAAAAATAATATGAAGCCATAATAAAACCATATATGGTATTATAATAAATAATATGTCTCTTTTATATATGTATTATAAATTTATATTTATTATACATAAGATTTGAATGAGTATAATCATATTCATGACACAAGGTAAGGGGATTTCATCTCACCTTTTTTTATCGTGAGATACATGCCTTAATCACCACTCACTTTTATTATGTGTTTTATAAATATATATTTGAAATTATATATCATGTATCCTATTATTTTTATGATATTATAATCTTCATGAAATTTTATTTTCTTACATGGGGAGTATGATTCCATGTTTCCATGTGGTAAGAGTTTATTAAAAATATCTCATAATTTATTAAGATTGATTATAATTGTTATTTAATTGATAAATTATCTTGATATATATCTCAAGAACACCCATGAATTATCTTATCCTATGGGGTTTCATGATATATTCATTTATTAGTACAATTTTTTACACTCTCTGGTTCTTTGGATAAAAAATAAAATGTTTTAATGAAAATACGACTTTATTTACCCTCTCGGTCGAACATACCTGTTATTTCCAAATTATGATTTCTAAAATCAATATCAAAAAATGTTTTAAATTTATCATATGATTTTAAATTATTTTTTTACCCCTATTTTACCTTCTATGGTCTTAGAAGGAACCTTTTTTTTGTTTTCATGTTAAATAACATTTTTGAACTTTAAAGGTAAAAAAAGGAATGTTTGGCACGTAAAAACAAACCACCATTATGAAAATATTTTCCCTGAATCTTAAATTTTATGATTATAAGTTTATTTTAAATGGAAAATTGTTTCTTAATATTTTGGAAATTTATGCTTTTAATGAATTTTTAATAATTTTTTTTCAAATTTTTTTATGGGGGTTTTCAACGATTCCTTAAAAAGTTTTAAAGGCTATTTTGAAATAAATTATATTTAAATTATGCTTTATGTTTAATAAATGTTTTAATAGTTTAAAATAATTAGTTATTAGTTTTTAAATAAAATGATTTCCAAAATGTTTTTAAATCTTTTTTTAGGTTTTTTATGTTTGTTTTAAAGGAGATAATTTTCAAGAGGTTCAATGTTTTAAAGATAAATTATTCAAACAAAAAATGATATTCTCTTTAAGAAGTGTTTTTATAAGATCCTTCCAAATTATTTCATATTTAAGATTAAACCCTTCGATTTTATTGATTCCTGTATATGGAAATGATTCAATAATTACATTCATATTCCTTCTCTGAATGTTTAATGTTTTGATGGCATGATGTTTATAAAACCCATTTCTATTTTAGGAGTAATATGATTTGGAAACCCAATTCTCTTTACATGTGGTTATTATGAGACCTACCTATTTTCCATGGGTAATGATATGATTAAATTTTCATGATTCCAATCACATTTATTCATTTATGATATGACTATTTTTAATAATCTTATGGAACTTGTATATATGATCTTGTTATGTGCATGGATGGATCTATATCTCCCTCTAATGAATTATATAACGATGGATAAATCATGACTATATATTTTATGTGTGAACCTGATTTCTTGTTTATAATATTATGCATGAACCTTATTGTATGTTCAAAATGTTATGCATAGAACTAATTGCATGTTCAAAATGTTATGAGTGAATCTTATTATGTGTTCACAATGTCATTCTTGGACCTAGTTTCATGTCCATAAGTGTATGCATGAAACTTATTACATGTTCACAATATTATGCATAAACCTGATTACATGTTCCAAATGTTATTCATGGACCTGGTTACATATCCATAAGTTTATGTGTGAACCTGATTACATGTTCACAATGTTATGTGTGAACATGATTACATGTTCACAATGATATAACAGGACATGGTTTCATGTCCATAAGGTTATGTGTGAACCTAATTACATGTTCAAAATATTATGTTTTTACCTATTTTCATGTCCATAAGTTGATGTGGTGGATTGAGTTTTTGTCCTTAACTTTATTAGTGAACAGATTTCTACTTATATATGTCCACAATGTTATAAACCAATGTAAAAGATAAAAATTCTATGTCTTATTCCTATATCACTCTTTCATGACTTATGATCTTAATTCATGTATGATACATCTCTTATTAACTAATAATCATCATTATGAACTCTAATATATATGATATGTTCTTCAAATATTATGATCAAGTTCCATACCATTTTGTTCATGTTTTGCTTACACATTTCCTTAATTTACCCTTACTGATCAACTGAGCTCACCCCTTTCTTATGTTTACTTTCCCCATGTTATGAAAATGGTTTTAGGTATAAGTATTAAAGTTCAAGATCTTTATGGGATATGTTGAATATCTTTCACCAGGATATAATATTTTGTTTCTTGTTTCCAAATTTACTAAAATATTATAGTCCTTAGGCTTGTATTTTCTTAATGTACTGAATATTCATTTAAAATGATGTATTTCCAATGTAAATTAACTAGGGGTCACTATATCAGAAATGAAAAAAAATAAGATACTAATATATGGTCATGAAGATAACCTGATTAGTGATGAGGCCATATAACATGGACCTCGGTAATGGGGTTTCCATCAAGATGAGAAGAGAGTAGTGATTACACTTAATAAGTAGTGCAAAAACCTGAATCTAGTTGTCCTTGATTATGTTATTTAATATGACGAGATACAAATTGTTCTACTTAGATAGGGTGATGATGCACATTGGATAAGTGAACTGTATGAGTCTTAGGAATGGTGACAACTCAAGTTTCATAGTGACCTAGACCCTCAGGAAGTATAGGATTGACTTGAGATGGTGGTTCATGTTTTTTGGATTGTGTAAACCCAGACCATTCTTATGTATGTGATTTTAACTAGTCCTTTTCATGTATTGGTGGTATTTTGGTGGAATTGTTTCACCCAAACCCATGATGAGGTGACATTTTAAAAGGAAGAGTTTTAGTGCTTGTTTTGTGAAGAGTATTACCATTCAATCTATCATAATTTTTTAATTTACAAGGATTTGCAGTTTCAATAAGGTTAGAAGACTTTTTTAGAGTAAACATAGAGGTTCATAGAAACTAAAATATAATATATAAATATGGTGTGAGATGTATAGTTCCAGGAGTGAAACTTTGAGAAGGGAATCCAAAGATACATTCGAGATAGTGTAGACCCTCAATGCATTCTCTTATATGTCGGGGTTCCATAGTGGACATTGGTGATAATGATATTTATGACTGAGGAGCATCGGGTAGCTGAAGATGGAAGTTTACATCATGATGAAGAGTCATATACCATTGATAGAAGACATCAAACTTAAGGATCATGACATTGGATGCGTACTTAATATTAGACTCAAACACATGGATCTATGACACGAGAAGTGAATAAGGGTTCCAATCATTCTATAGATGAAATATTCTATGATTTTGATTGATAGAGTCACATGGATCATGATTTAAAACCAAAAAATGTTATATATGGTTTTCATATAGTAGATATATGACTATAAAAGATAGATTTGTGATCATAGATCTCCTAGGGGTGTTTGGAGCAGTCCCCAAGGAAGCTATGTAGATAAAGGGGATGGAGGATCCCCAAGAGGAGGGTTTTTTGTGGATGAATATACTTTATCATAATTCCACCACTCTCCCACGGTGTTCCATTGAAGGCCCAAATTGTATGTGATAGAGGGAGTGGGAATTTATAGTCTATTGAAAAATATGACCAAGATATACATGAGATAATTTGAGGTACGATCTATGTATTCTATAAATTAGTTTCAATATATATATTCTTGTTCACGAGTCATTATTTTATTTCCATATCCATTAAAATACAACTATATATTCTTATAGAGTCATTAGACTTTAATATGTATCTATTGGTTCATATAGGTGGGGTATCTAAAATTTCACACATCTGCCAGTGGGGAAAGTTGGTGATTAGTGGAGAGAGATTATCATGAAATATCTTTTTTATTAGGATGAAAACATATGGTATCATCCATGTTATGGTCTGATTAGTTATGGTACAAACCCATATACACTTTTACCATGAAAGAGTATGGGAACTGTGAGTTCTTGGTGATCCCTTTGGTGTGATGAATGCCCCACATGTTTCATGGAACTTATAAACTGAATTTTCAACTTTTTTTGGACTAGTTCATGGTTTTCATTATTTGTAAAAATTTAATTTTCCATACATCTAAAGAGGATAAAACTTATCATTTATAAATGGATTTCAAATTACTCTTAGAGAACTAGTTATATGATATGTTTCATAAGTGTCAGTTCAGGATTTAGAGGATTAATTTATGGGCTTTATCATATCTAATAATGGTGTAGCTATGGACCTAGAAAAGATAAAGGTAGTACTATCTTGGTAACCATCTATGTGAGTATCTAAGGTATAAAGTTGCTTCTGATTGGTTTGGTAGTATCCCAGGGTTATGATTAAATTTTCTATGATTTCATCCCCATTGGCTATATTGAAACAGAAAGGGAGGTTGTTCAATTGGATCGATCATTATCAAGACTCCTTTTAGGAGTTGAGTAATGGGATGTGCATTTTTTCGATATTGGTACTACTAGAGGAGGGTGTTGAGTATGTATTATTCTTTATTTACCACAAATTTGGGCTCCGGTACTTGTTTATGTAGAGGTATATTGTGATTTATTATAGATATAGGCGGATAAGATCCCAAAATAAGAACTATGTGAACCACAATTTGATGTTGGTAGCTCTCGTCTTTGCCTTAAGATATGTATGAATTATCTTTTGTTGGGTCAACTTGTGGTTTTATCAGACCTCCAATGTCTCACTATATCTCTTATAAAAGAGATATTATCTTAATATATATCCTTTGGTTATATTTTATACAGGACTATTACATTGAGATAGTCTATACTCAAGGGGGGAGAAACATGGTTGCAAATTACCTTAGTTGGAAATATCAGACACACATGGTGGAGGAGTTTTAGAGTAGTTATCCTTATTGCAGCTGAACCTTTTGAGAGATATAGGTAAAACATATATCATCTCAATGGTACTTAATTCACCGCTTCTATAGTGTTTGGTAGAGGCTTAGTCACTAGAAATCAATTGTGATGTTATCTATGACTATATGTATTTATGATATGCACAAAGTAGTTTTTTAATGGTGGATATCATTCTATGAATTTCTAAGATCGGTTAGTTGTCCCAATCACATTACATAAAGCAGTTTTGAGGGATTTTCATACCTCTCACTTCATGATACACTTTATAGTGTATAATATGTATAATAACCTTTAGCGACATTTTATTGGGTGAGTATGAGGAACAGTTTTGCAGAGTTTGTTTCTCAATACCTCACATGTCAATAGGTAATGAAATAACATTAAGTTCTAAAGTTTTTTACTAAATACATTAGGATCCCAAAGTGGATGTTGGATAGAATAAACCAGGATTTCATGTGGGAGATTCCACAAGCTACAAGAGGCCGTGATGCTTTCTGGGTTATTTTTAACCAAAATTTTAAATCAGCTCACTTAATTTCTACCAAGAAGTAGAGTTCATTTGAGAGTTTGAGTCACTTTTACATGAAAGAGATCATATATATTAATTGGTTAACCTTTTAAAACTATTTTTTACTATGATTCTGGGTTCCAATCATTGTTATGGGTTGTGGGAGATGTTTGAAACCTATTTAAGGATGTGAATGACATTTTAGTCCAAGACATATGTATAGAATGAGAAAACCATCCATTTTTTAGAGGATATACTAATATATTATGTGTTGGACTTCATTCGTATTTATGTGGATTATTTAGGATTGATAGGGTCCACTTATAATAATTAATATAACTATATTATCATCATAGAACCATTCAATGTTATGTATGGAAGGACTTGTAGGTCACCCTTGTTCTAGACATAGATAAGTGATTCAATACTTGTTAGACCAAAGGTGGTGCATGAAATGATAGATAATTTTTATGTGAAATGTGAGTAAATGAAGAAAACATAGCGTAGGATGAAATATGAAATATTAAATATGCTGACACTGTAGGTCCCAAAAGTTTAAGAAGGGAGGCCATGTGTTCCTCAAGGTCTTTCCATAATAAGGTTTGTGATGGTTTGACTGAGGTAACAAGATATCCCCAAGGTTCATCGGGTTATTCTAGATACATAGGAAGGTTGGTGAGGTTTCATAACACATGATGTTACCCCCATAGTTAATCCAGGTGCAAGGAATCTTCCGTGATTCACAACTGAGGGTATACGTGTATGACCCATCACATGTTACTGATAGATGTTGGATGAATATCAAATATGGAGTCACCTTTTTAGAGTACTCAATTTCAATTGAGGATTAAATGTTTATGATCTTTTATGGGAAACCTATCTAGATAGTGTTATTTCCATTGAATTATATGAAACTCTAGGATAGCTCATAGTAGCATGAGATTCAGATGCACACTATGTATCCGAACCATTTTAGTAGATTTTACATTTTTGGGTAGAAAATAATTGAATATGGGTGGAATGTAATGGCTTTGGTTTTGATATTTAATCCATTTGGATATTTCAATTTATATATTTTGGAATTTCATAGTATTTTCCATGGTGTTAATGGTATCCCAGGACCCCATTATTGATATATTAATAATATTAAAATATATTAATCCATGTACACACACCTTTTATGAAATAAATTGTTTTCTTGTTGTTCATAGTATATATTATGAAAACAGAAATGGTGGTCGTACCTAAAATGTGTATTTTACCCTAGGTGTGATATAAGTTTCATGTTAATTTGGATTCAAGAGGAGACACATTCATGGGTTAGTTAAAATGATTAATATTAAATAATTAATATTATTATTTTTAAATGTTTTTCCTAGACTCAACTTCTATATAATCCCCATTATAGATAATATCCAAGGTTAAATTCCTAACCATATGGGTTTAATAAGTATAGGTGACATAACCATGAGGAAAAAACTTTGATGATTGAACGAAGGAGAAATAAAGGATCGATGTTATGTTATTACGGGGATTGTGGAAAAAATGATGAATGCAGGAGATCCCCCCTAACATCTCTAGCTAATGTGTGCTTATGGAATGATTAATTAATTATTATAAAAGGTCATGTTATTACATATTTCTTATAAATTATTCTTTAATTCTAATATAGATAAATTTATCTACTATAAATGTTCATATTTTCTAATTTTTGTATGGCCTAGTAAATTTAGTGCTTGAATTTAAATTATTATTATTGTACCACCTATATTTTTTAGTTTATATAATAGAAATTGTTGTACCCATGGTTTTTGGGTTGGCACATCCGGTTACCTTGATAAAGTATGTTTTCCAACTTTTCTAAGTCCCCTTTTGATTAATAATCCTTAAAAGTAGATTTCTAGGGTTTACTATAGGTTTCAGGTCATGTACCTAAAGTAAAAACCATGTACCTGAAGTACACACCATGTATTTGGGGAGGATTCATGTCATGAAGCGGGGGTCACACCATGAGCTTGTACACATCATGTACCTAAGGAACATGTCATGTAATTTTTAAATTTTGTTTTTTAACGTGAGGTGATTTGTTTTTCCGCATACTTATCTAGTGTGGCCTTCACGTCGTGACCATGGGGTGCATGTCATGAGCCAGCCCACACCAACCATAAAGTCACACATTTGGTAGTTCCACTCATTCTATTATTTCGTTAATTCCTTTCTATCGATCCTAGGCTCTCTAAAGGTGATTTTCATAGGCACTCCTTCTGAATGGATTCGATCGTCTTTGGATCTTCGTTGCATATGCGGTATGCCTCTACAAGTAAGTGTTATCTTAGATCTAATTATCTTATCCCCTTAGTTCAAATATATATGCCTGTAATGGGTAGATCTAGGTCTTTGTTTTCGAGATGTGTTGAGATTTGGATTTTTTGTTGATATGAGAAGGTATATAAGGATATTTATTTGAAGAATCAACCCCATTTTGGTGAGAGTTCTTCACCATTTGTTTGGTTTCCTCAAAACCATCAAGGTAGGAGGCTTCACTCTCAATTCCTCTTAGTATAACTGATTTCCATTATTTCAAATTAAATTTATTGTGTGGAATTGATTGTGATTTGGTAGCTTATCACTTTTTGGATACCTTATTGAGTGGAGATTGTGAATTCTGGAAAATTAGAGATTTTGAATGAGTCCTTTGCTTTGTGGTTTTAAAATATGGAATTTAAAAAAGGGTATTTTTTGGACTCTATTCACATGATTTGGATGCTATTTTTTCAATTAAAGGGTATATTTTATTTAAATTAAAAGTTTCTTTGAAATTAGTTGTGGTTTGGCTTTCAAAAAAATTTTAGTTTCATTAATGTGGTTTATTTTGGAAATGGAAATATTTGGAATAAATGGTTTTGGTGTGAGTTCATTATTAATGATCCCTAAGTAAGGGATGAGTAACATTGGGGTACAAGGTTTGTGGCCCATGATTGGGGCAATTTGTCATTGGGACACAAGGTAATGGGATAAGAGACCACTCATGAGTATGGAACTGTCGAATGAAGCATGCTTGTGTGGGTGTGTTGTGAACTATGGAATGGGTATGAAAAAATAATAATTATAATTCATTTATAATATTTTATTAGTTATTTTCTAGAGAATATCTTTCTAAAAATTGGTTTCATTTACTTTTTTCCATCTTTTTATAATTTATTTCTGAATGTGATTATATTTGGTTATAAATTTTTTTGGTAAATTTATTTATATAAATTGTTTTATATAAACTATTTTTTATAATTTGATTATAATTATATCCTATTTTTGTGATTAGGGAAGTCATTGGAAAAAATCTACTGAGTTTTATACTAACCCCTACATTTTCACTTTGGTGCTTTTGATGATGCAATCTTCTGGGACATGGGAAAAGGTATAATTCAACATGTTTTTAGATCTACCTTGCAAGACATGGGATGTTTGGTGATTATGGATCCTAGAGCATGTAGAGCATGGAGTCTTGTGGTCTATTGAGAGTGTTTAGTTGTTTATTCGTTGTTTACTTTGATACTTGTTTCTTCTTCCACTGTTGCACACTTCTACATGGTTTTGATATACATGAAGTTGTTGGGTTTTCTTTCTTTTGTTCATGCATCATTTAGTGATGGGTTTTTTGGTTTATTGGTTTATTTATTCAAGGGTAAATCATCCACCACTTGTATTTGAAACCCTTCTACATTTATTTCCAGCCCTTGTCACATTAACGATGTCACATAAGTCCCAATAAGGACTCCTTGTACTCTCATGTCTATGAGAATTAGAGGGTCATCTAAAATGGTATCATCTTTTTCAGTCCTTGCCGAACAAGTTGTCAGTAGTGTTATTTGTCTTGGAGATGAAATTATTTCTTATATATTCCTTGGGTTTGAATCTTAAAATGAGTAGTATTATTAGAACATGAAATGTATAGCATAAAAGGACATATCTAACCCCTTTATGATGAACTTCATGTTACCAGGGAGTTGGGTACATAAGTTTTTGGAGACACTTCTATGATTTTGAAACATCATTTTCATGGGTTTAGCTAATGAGAAAAGCATGAAACACATTGTAGATGAATAACTTCCCACTAAAAGTGCAAACATCATTTCGAGTAATTATTTGGGTTGTGTATAAAGTGTTGATTTTTGAAAAAGTATGAAACTATTTTCAAATGAATGATTTTGAAAAATATTT
Organism: Viscum album; assembly: GCA_963277665.1. Taxonomy (NCBI): domain Eukaryota; kingdom Viridiplantae; phylum Streptophyta; class Magnoliopsida; order Santalales; family Viscaceae; genus Viscum; species Viscum album. The sequence continues at coordinate 1,825,567,561 of OY728119.1, read as the reverse complement.
TTGATAGATTTTCAAAAATGGTATGATTTTTAAAAATCATGTTGAAAGATTCAAAACTGGTTGAAAATGGAAAAAGGTTGTTTTTGGAAAGCAATGTTGTGATAGTTGATGTGATAGAATTTGAAATACTAAGTTATCAGTTGCTAGAGAGTGAGATAGAAGGAGTTTGTTATTAGTTTAGAAAATGGAACCCAGTATGCATCATCAAAGCCAACCAGAATAAGCTACGAAAAATGTGGTTGCACATAAACCATGGGTGAACAAAGATCTGGTTTGGAGTATTGTCCAATATTTTCATGCTCTGGATATGGGGAACTATAGGAATGAGAAAAGGTATGTGGATCATACCATCCAATTCATCAAGAAAAATCCACCTAACTTCGAGGGTGATTCTGATCCTAAGAAGGCGGAGTTGTGACTTAGTAGGATTAGTCATATCTTTATGTTCATCAGCACACCAGTGGAGCTAAAGGTTAATATTTTTACTTATATGCTTGAGGATCTAGAATTCTAGTGGGTGGATTTTGTGGAACATGCTAATGTGGATTAAGGCCTTACATGGGAAGATTGTTAGGAATTTTTTAACAGAAAATTATATCCACCCATGTTCAAGATCCAGAAAATAATAGACTTCTTCAACCGGAAAAGAGAGAGTCTCTCTGTCACAATGAATGTAGCTAAATTTATGAATTTAGTGATATTTTCACCAGAATTTGGGGCAAGTGAATCCTTGAAGGAACACATCTTCTAATTGGGGCTATGATAGGATATTCGATCTAAAATTGTGGTGCTATATATTATGGATTATATAGAGATAGTGAACAGAGTGAATGTGGATGAATATGATATCTCAGGATATATGGGAGGATGTATAATGATTCTTACTGGAAATGGTGGGAGCTCAAATGCTGGGAGCAAGCGGAAAAGTTACACCTATTTCCAAGGTGGAAGTGGAAATCAGAATCAGATGGCTAGATCAATGAACCTTCCTCCACAACCCAAGATAAAAGTATGTTGTTATCAATATAGTTCATTTGACCACATAAAGAGAGAGTGTACAACACAACCTATAGTATGTCATAACTTTAAGAAGATGGGACATCTTAAATTCTATTGTCATAGTGCTCCAAGGTCTGGTTCTCAAGACACTTCTCTTGCATGGCAAGAATCATATGATTCAACATGAATAGGATATAAGAATCAGTCTCATCAGTAGAGTAGAGATAACCATGATAATTCTATAAATACCATGGCTCCTAAACTAGGGAAATATCTAAAAGGAAACAATGAGGATAATGCATTGATGAAGGAATTATATGGAGATGAGCAGATGATTGTCGATGATCAGGATGGACCATCTACGATGAGAGGTACAGATCTTTTTAATTAAACCATTGTACATGTTCTCTTAAATACTGGTACATCACATTCTTTCATTTCTTCTTGTGCTATTGATTTTCAATGTTTAAAGTTGGTAATAATTTCTACTATTTTTATACTTCTAAGTCCTCTAAGTGAAAGAGAATGTCAAGCCTTTATGTGTAGAGAATGTGCTATAACTGTTGATCGAGTTAAGCTGAAATGTGAATTCTTAGTGTTTGACATGGATGTCTATGAAATTATCCTATGTAGGGATTGGTTGACTACATTCAAGGGTCACATAAACTATTATAGGATAATAGTTATTTTCATGACTGAGGACGACATCAAACATATCTTTAGAAGAGATAGGACATAAAAGAAATGTGAAAAGTTCTTGTTGGCATAGATTTTCGGAACAATATCTTACCAGTTGGCGACACTGACTTAGGAATAAATGGAGTAAATTTCAGAAAATAATTTTCCATCAGTTGTTAATAAATTTCTAGATTTCTTTCCCAACAACTTATCAGGGTTATCACCTCTAAGGGAAGTGGACTTTATGATGGATGTCATTCTAGTTTGTAGTCATATGTCTCTACCATCTTAGAGGAAGGAACTAACAGAGTTACCAAAATTGAAAATGTAGTTCGAGGAAGCAGAAAGAAAGGGACTCCTTCATCCAAGTACTTATCTTTGGGGATTACTTTTCTAGTTCGTGAAGATAGAAAATGTAACTCTTCATCTGTGTGTCAATTATCGTAAGATTAACAAGTTACAAAAAAGAACAAGTACCCACTTCCACACATTGATGATATATTCGATCAATTAAGGGGAGATCAATGGTTATCCAAGATTAACTTGCGATCAGGATATCACCAATTGTGAGTTCAGATGGTTGATATTCCAAAAATATCTTTTAGATGCAGATATGGCCAATACAAATATGTAGTTAGGAATTTAGGTCTGAAAAATACATGAGAGGTATTAATGGATTTGATGAATAATATATTTTAGTTATATCTGGATTCTTTTTTTGTGGTGTTTGTTGATGACATCTTGGTTTATTCAAAGATAATGGTTGATTGTGATTAACACCTAACAATAGTGTTAAATATGCTATGAGATCACTGTTTTTATGCCAAATTATCAATGTTTGATTTTTGGATACATGATATACATTTTCATTTCCATTTCATTTCGGATAAAAGCATTTTTGTTGATCCTGAAAAGATTGAAGTTGTTATCTCATGGAAACCACTGAAGAATGTCTCCGAGATATGAAGTTTTCTTGGTCTATCTAGATACTATCGACACTTTGTTCATAATTTCTCATGACTGGCTTTGCCAATGATTTCTCTGACAAAGAAGAACAATCCATTCCAATGGACAGAGAAATTCACGAAGTATTTACAATAGCTGAATGGTCATCTTACATCAGCACCTCTCTTGATTATTCCAAAATTAGGACAAGTGTAGTTTGTGTATTGTGATGCTTTAGGATTAGGGTTTGGATGTGTTCTCATTCAAGGAGACCATGTGGTTTCTTATGGTTCAAGGAAGTTTAGGGTGCATGAGAAGAATTACCCAACACATGATTTAGAGTTAGCAGCAGTCATCCATGCTTTGAAAATAAGGAGACACTATCTCTTTGGTGAAAAATTCACTGTGTTTATAGATCATAAAATCTGGATACATATTTTCTCACTAATAAATTTGAATATAAGGAAAAGGATATGAATGGAGTTTCTCCAGATGTTTGACATAGAAATGAATCATACACTAGGAAAAGGAAATTCGGTGGATGAAATATTGAGTAGAAATTCAAATGCTCTGTTGGTGAAATAAGCTTTAGATAAATGGCAGTTGATGTCGATCCTAGCTGGTATGCATGTGGAATGTGAAGAAAGAGGTGATGTTGCAACTTTTTTTAGATATTCTTGTTCCTAATTTTGTAAAAATGGTCAAATAGGAATAAACATCTGATGTATAATGTCAGGGTACGAGTTGAAGACACAATGGTAGGGAGACCATTGGGGGCATGAAACTTAATGGGAGTTCAGTTTTTTTCTTTATAGATCAGATCGTGCTACCTATTAATTTTCACGAACAACTCCTTCATGCTTACCACATTTGATATAGGATATACATCTAGGAACATAAAATATTTATAAGGAAATGGAAGTTCATTTTTGGTGGAGCAGAATGAAAAGGAAGGTGAAGGAGTTTGTCTTGAAGTGCTTAACATGTCAGCAGTTTAAAGTAGATCATCAGAAACCTATAGGTATATTGCAATATTTTCCTATTCTAATGTAGAAATGGGATCAGATATCAATTTATTTTGTCTCAATTCTTCCAATAATGGTTCAAAAACAAGCTTCTATATGGGTGATAGTGGATTATCATACTAAGTCGGCCCATTTCATCCCTATTTGAGAAACTCATACAGTGTTAGTTCTGTCCCAAATTTAAATCCAAGAAGTAGTAAAGAGACATGGCATACCAGTTTCAATCATGTTAGATGGTGATCCAAGGTTTACATCTCATTTTTTGAAATCATTACAAAAATCCCTTGGGACTCTATTGACTATGTGCATGATATATAATCCTCAGAGAGATGGAAAGTTTGAGAGTATGATACATAAATTGTAAGAAATGTTGAGATCATGTGTTATTGATTTTTTTGGGTCATGGGAAGAGAATATACCCTTGGTGGAGTTCTCATAGAGTGACAACTATTAGGCCTAGATACACATGGATCCGTTCGAAGCACTGTATGGGTATCCTTGTGCTAGATGGAAACAGGTGAGACTTCACTAGATGGTCATAACATTTTCCAACAGACATCATAGAATATCCATTTTATTATAAAGAGCATGGAGATGACTTTGAGTCATCATAAATCCTATGTAGACCACTATCGAAGACCATTTTCATTCGATGTGGGTGATCATTTATTCTTGAGGATATTTCCAAGGATTGGATATCGTCATTTTGGGATGTAGGGGAAGTTATCTCCTTAATACAAAGTCCCTTATGTGATATTGGAATGGGTCAGGGAGGTGGCATATTTCCTGGAATTACAACCATGTTTCTGTTAAATGCATAATGTGTTCCATGTATCATAGTTAAAAAAGTATCAGCATGATCCAAACCATGTGATCAGATGGGATCACATTGACCTAGAGATGGATGCTTCATTGATACAAATCCCAATATAGATTGTGTAATAGGAAACAAAAAGTTTGGTGTGGAAAAATAATCAGTCTGGTATGGGTTTTATAGAAGCATGGTCGTATCCAGGAAGAGACTTGGAAATGTGAGAAGGAAATGAAAATGAAATGGCGGAAACTCTATCAGGAAAGCTAGAGTCTTCTACATTCTAAGGTTGGAATGACCAATGGTGAGAAGAATGTAGTACCCTTAGTTTCTAGGTTGTGAGATCATTTTATTTCGATCAAGTATTTTCCCACATTTTCTAAGTCCCCTTTTGATTGAGAATCCTTAAAAGTGGTTTTCTAGTATTTACTACATGTTTCATGTCGTGTACCTGAAGTACACGCCTTGTACCTAAAGTACACGTCGTGTACATGGGGACAGATTCATTTTGTGAAGTAGGGGTCACACCATGAGTTGGTTCATGTCATGTAACTTAGGTACTCATCACATAATGTTTAAATTTTGTTTTTTATTGTTAAATGACGTGTCTTTCGGTGTACTTATCCAGCATGGCCTTCATGTCATGACTTGGGGGTACACATCATGAGACGGACCACACCCAACATAAAGTCTTGCATTTTGATGTTCCAATTGGTCTATTATTTCTGGAACTCCTTAATCTCAACCCTAGACTCTCCCTAAGTGATTTTCAGAGTCACTCCTTCTTCCAAATCAATCCGATCGGCTTTGGATATTCTTTTCATCTATAGTATGTCTATCCGAGTAAGTGTTCTATTATATCTAATTATCCTCTCTAATTGGTTATAATAAATATGTCCTTTATGGGTATATCTAGGTTTTTGTTTTATATATAAGTTGAATTTTTCAGTTTTTGTTGATTGTAGAAGGGATATAAGGCAATTTCTTTGAAGAATCATCCTTGTTTTGTGAGAATTCTTAATTCATTATTGGGTTTCATCAAAGCATATGAGGTAGGAGGATTCAATATCAAATCCTCTTAGTATAACTGATTGTAATGCTTTCAAATTGAATGTTTTGTGTTGAATTTATTACGATTTGGTTTTTTATCACTTTTTGGAAACTCTCTTGAGTGGCAGTTGTGAAATCTAGAAAATTGTGGACACTGAATGAATGCTTTGGTTTGTGGTTTTAAAATATGGATTTTAAAAAGGATATTTTCTAGATTGTTGTAACATGAATTGGATTAGATTTTTTCAATAAAAAGGAATGTTTTATTGAAATTAAACATTTCATTGAATTTGGTTATGCTTTGGGTTTCAATAAAAGTTTAGTTTTATGGAAATTGTTTATTTTGGTAATGGAAATATTTCGCATAAATGGTGTCGGTGTGAGTCCATGATTAATGGGATCTTAGTAAGGGATGAGTACTATTGGGGTACAAGCTGCATGACCATGGGTTGGGGGAGTGTGTCATTGGGACACAAGGTAATGGTACAAGAGACCGCTCATGAGTATGGAACTATCGGAAAAAGCATGCATGTGTGGGTGTGAGGTGAAATATGGAATGGTTATTCCAAAATAATAACAAGAATTTGTTTATAATATTTTATAATTTATTTTCTAGAAAATAACTTACAAAAAATTTATTTCTATTACTTTTTTTTTCACTTGGTTATAATTGATTTTCAAATGTGATTATATTTGGTTTCAAACTATTTTGGTAAATTGGTTTATATAAATTATTTTATATAAACAATTTTTTATAATGTGCTAACAGTAACTTCCTAGTGGCATGAGTATGGATGTCATTGGGGGAAACATACTGAGTTTTATACTCAACCATTTTTTTTAGAATTCGTGCTTCTGTAGATTCTATCTTCTGGGACATGGGAAAAGGTAACATTCCACACGTTTTTAGCACTACCTCATGAGACTTGGGCTCTTTGGTGATTGTGGAGCTTAGAGCACGTGGAGCATAAAGTCTTGTGGTCTGTTTATTGTCATTATTTATTTATCTTCTATTTACTTTGATACTTTTTCCTTCTTCCACTATTTCACACTTTGATGTGGTTTTGAAATACATGATGTTTTTGAGTTGTCTTTATTTAGTTCATGCATCACTTAGTGATTGGTTTTTTGGTTTATTTCTTCTTGGGTAAATCTTCCCCAACTTTTATTCTAAACCCTTTGGATTTTATTTTCAGCCTTTGGTGCCTTCAGATGTCTCTAAAGGCCCAATAATGACTCATTGTACTCTTAGTAAAATGATAATTAGAGGGTCATTACGGAAATCATTGTATCGAATTGTAATGACCAATGATGTTTTTAGTATTGATGTCTCTTTGGTTTCTCGGACAATTATTTGTGTTATTCACCATCTCCCCTATTCTGTGGCGTGGTTTGACTATTTTTATCCAAGTTAAAATCACTATCAAACACACTCTTTTTTTCTTGATGATTATGAAAACTGATGTAATGATTATGGTTAATGAAGATTGAAGTAACTTTGGGGGAAACAAGATCGACAGTTTCATCAACCTTAGATTTCCATTATTTAGGAATATGGGAATGGTAGTCCTCAAAAAATATTTCTATTTTAGATAAGTGAAAGGTGTAAATATTATTCCAATGGAGGTATATCCATGATTGATGCATATAGAGGTATATACAGTTAGAGTCACATCCAAATTGGTGATAATTGGAGACTCGCGAAGTTCTAATAGACTGAACATTATTTAATATAAAATTTATAACTACACACCATGTGTTATTAAATAACACATTTAGTGCATTATGATTTCTATGGATGATAGGATTTTTATCCTAGTTAACTATCACATGTCCATGTGGTAGACCTAGGTGCTATGTAACCCTACCTGATCAGTCAATTCTTGTATTGGGATTACACACCGAGGACCCCGAGTAGTCCCACACACAATGTGGTGACTATGACACACAATTTATGTGAAAATACACATTAAAAGAAGATAATGAAGACACATTCAGGGTTGGATCTACAATTAAACCACTTTTAAACTAAGGGAAATGTCATGTAATTATCTTAGAATGTTCTACTTCCCGTATCTTCTTCCCTGTGGCACAAAATTGGGCCTGTTATTAGTCAATTTTGAGTAGAATTCTTTGTAGGAAATGATGGTTTAATATTTTCAACACATGAGATATGATATGAGGACATGTGATTAGGATTATTCTTACAATTATGCTCGACTAATGATGTGGCTCAGGAGAGATCTTTAGATAGATTCTACAGTTGGTACTCCCCCATTGGATGAGTTTTCTAGGGTGTGGGTCACCCATATCACATGTATTAGTAGAGTTGATACTCCCCCACATTACTAGGGAACAAATATTCTATATATAGAGTTGGTACTCCCCTACTATTGATCCTCAAAATGAAGCAAGGCCTCTGATAGAGTCAGTACTTCAATAACCGATGAATGTATTATCAAGGCACTAGTCGTCCATTATATTCTGGGGAGGTTATGTTGGGCTACTGACATCAAGAAACACTAGCTCAGGTGGCTATGGACATAATCATCTATCTTATATAGATATGAAGATTGAGACTCCTCTCTCATCTATTAGGTATTCTTCATTATAAGTTTTTATTTATGTTCCTTTTCCATTCACTCTTGAATTTTGGGTCGATCTAAATGTCTTCTTATAATCCCTCTCTTTATATTTTTTATTGAATCCTACTATGTATGTTTAAACTCGCCCCTATATGGGTTGTTCCTTCATGTTTTACTTCATATAAAGAGGAAAAGTATCTTGTTGTAGGATTTTATGGACCTAGATTAGGTGGATCTTTTAGTTCTTCTCACTATCATTCAATTTAATGATCACAAACCTCTTTAAAATTAATAATGATTTCATTTTAGGTGAATAGAATTGAGACATAATTAAATATTATTTGAATATTTTATTAACCATGTGGTATCCTTGAATTTCCTCAATAGTTGTATTGAATGAATGGATAAATTACAGAAGATCCATATAAGACCATTGATGAAAGTGGAAGATCCACTTGTTGGAGCTCAAGGTAGTAAGCATCACCAACCAGTCTGTGTAGTGCCACCTGCTAGTCAGTAGAATGACCAGTAGCTTCCAAAATAGCATATTTTACCTGACTATTGGGTGGTGGATCATAGGCTAGCCAGTGAAAATGGATAGTAACACCTCTCAAAAAAAAATTGTGATTGGCCATCTAGTGGGAGCTCCCCGGTTGCCCAGTGGGTTCAACATGATTCTAGATTGTAGTAATAACCAAACCAGCAACTCAATGGAGGCTATCAGGTAACACATGATGATGGGGTAACAGGTTCAAGAATACATTTAATGATTGTAAAATATCATTATTTTCATTCTTCAAAGGATTTATTATAGCCAATGAATTATATCAGGTTTAAAAATAATTTTGTGGCTACAAATATACCTCTTGATTGCGTTGGAAGCTGACCTTATTGTCTAATCTAATACAAATGTGTTATGATCAACAATTACCTCTTAATTGATATCATTTCATAAATCTTTTCTTCTCTAATTTATAGTGTGTACTTATTTTAATATCATCACACTCTAATTGTTTTTTTAATTTCTTTTAGTCATTATCTATATTATTTTGATAGAATTTAGACTATAGTAAAAAATGATTGCTTCTAAGAATTCATCCCTTCTTCCTTTAGCGTACATTATTAGTCACCACTAACATTAAATTTAGGGACTCATGTTTTCTTTATATAACCATTAAAAGGTATGGAACTATTATCTTTGAGTATTCTGGTTATACCAATTGAAAAGTTAGTTTATATTGTAATACATATTCATTCTATAACCTAGAAACGAAACGGTGTTTTTGTATCTTTTAAACCATTAAATACAAGGAACTAATACATTAAATCCTAAATCCTTTGAGCTGGTAATGACTGGGGATATTTTTGAGATATTTTCAAACTGCCATACCAAATTGTGTGCATTTTTTACATTCCATATTTTTATTTATTAATCACACTTATTAGTTCAATCAATCAATAGTTTTATCCGTCAATTCACTTAATCATTTAAATAATGAACCAATCATCCATTATTTATTTATATTTCATATATATATATATATATTATATCAATTCCCCATTAAATTTGAATATTTTTTATTCTATTTTATGTTTCAATATATTTTTAAAATATTCAATCTTTTAAAAATATATTTTTAGTCATTACGATTTTAGTTATTTAAATTTAATTTTTAAAGGTAAATAAAAACCCAATTTCCATTTTTCTATATTCTAACCTAAATTTGGTGTCATATTGGTCTTTAATTTATTTACTTAATTTTTTTAAAATTAACACATGGGTTATTTCATTTTAAAAATCTATAACTGATTTTTTAGAAGAAATTATTTCTTCTAAATGAATTTTTAAACACGAATGGTTCTTTCGAAGGAAACTATATGGGGAGTATCCCATTTCTTGATGGTGACAATTATTGTTTTTTGAAAACAAACATGTCTACTTTTCTTATATCTATTTTTTATCCCATATGGAAATTTTTTATTCATGACTATTTCACTACAATTGATAAAGTATATAAATAGAGTTCTAATGATAGTTTTTCTTTTTAATTAGAGGTGATTCTCTTGGTCTTCATTTCTTTTACCCTCCATGATTTACAAAAGATCATTTTTATGATTTTTTGACTCTTTAACAAAATTAATTATCAAGGATGTTTAAAAAAATAATATTTGTAATGAGATAAATGATCTTGGTTATTCTTTTCCTACAAAACATTTGTAAATATTATCCATTAGGTTTCACTATGAAATTAGAAACCCAAAGTCACTTATTACCATGAATATAAAGATATAATGAATATGAAAATTTACTTTTTCATGAATTCACTATTGCCATATGAGATAACTAGGAAAAGAAAACCCAAAAAGGAGGTAAATAATGTCAAATAGACTAGAATGTTAATCTATTTCAAGATAATAAAAAAGTAATCATATGAATGTGAATTTTTGACTACTCATATTTCCAAAAGGGTTAACAAGTACATGAATAAGAAAATATAGAATCAATTGTTAAAAATAAATAAATAAAAGTTACCAGTTTCAGTTTGAAAAATTAAGGCCATATAAAGCTAGATTATTCTTTCAAAAAAATATAAATGACAAGAAGAAAGGTAAGAAAAATTTATAAGTTTCAACATGAAGTGAAGTCAAGGACCCACTTTCAGTGTACAAATCAAGCGATGAAATCCATAAGTGAGTCCTAGCTAATATCTATTAAAAGGGTCCCATGATAAAACCCTAAGAAACTATCTGGTTTATGGATAGTGGGTTCTTGAGGCATATGTGTGGTAATCCATCTGAATTAAATCATCTAAAAATCATTAACAGAGGACATGTAACATTTAGAGATAAATAAAATGGTAAAATTAATGGTATAGGAATTATTTTTTATCCAAATATAATCTAATTAAAGTCATTTTATTTTTCGAGACTTGAATAATAATTTACTAAATATTTTTCAATTATGTGATTGGAGTATGAAAATTACTTATAGAAATTATTTTTGTAATGTTTTTAATTATAGAGGAAATATTTTATTTAAGGAATTTATTTTTTAAAAATATATGTATTATAGATTTAAAATCTCTTTAAAGTTATGAATTTTTTTAAGTGTATAAGATATTTAATATTCGATTTAGAATTGGTTCTTAGGTCTGTATAAAATTTAATCTCTTATCAACATCAACCGTAAATAGCTATTTTATGATTCACCAAAATTTTATTTCAAAGATATATTAGTTTTTGAACCTTTCAAACTTAGAATGGGACAAAAAGCTTATTTAAAATATAAAAAACTTATTTATTCTTTTAAAATCCTTGAACCAGTCTCCATTACATTTTTGGAATAACTCAATATACGTTTATTGAAAGTAAATCATACCACTTTATAATTATGAATGACTATACTATATTCACATGTGTTTTCATCTTTTATTGGACAAATATGGACAATAATATCTTTTTAATCATTTCACGGAAAGTAAAAATTGAAAATTATACGAAAATATGTTCCATCAGATGTGACCATGGAATATATTTTTTCAATAAATTACATTGATGAGTTTTATCCTTGTTTATTCTATCATCATGTTTTCTCCCCACATAGAAACCTCAATAATATGGTGTTTTATAAGATTAAATAGGGACATAAAATACATATATATGAATCTATTTAATATGTATAACCTTTATAAATTATTTTTAGATAAGGTAGTTAATACTGCTTGGTATATCCGTAACATTGTTATCATAAGATTAGTATTATGAAACCCCCCTGTGATCTTTGAAAAAAAATTCTAAAGATGGGTTCTTTAATTTTTTTTGGTTATCAATTATTTATCCTTAATACCAAGGATAATCATTGAAATTATGGACCTAAATTCGATGAAGGTATCTTTATTAGGAACTCTAACTCAAGTAAAGACTTACATGTCTTCAATAAGAGGATGAAAACCATTGATGAGTCAATTCACATGAAATTTGTTTAGAATCATCCAATATCACATCCTAAAATTGATGATGTTGTTGACCAAGATATATTGTAGTTACCTAAACTAGAATATTATATTTTAATTTAATATGTTCAAGAATACCCTTCTACTCTGTCACCCAAGACCTCGATTTAATCCAAAGCCTATGCCTTGAAAATTTCATTGGTGAATTAAAATTTGGATATCACATTGAAAAGTTGATTTTAAATGAGTTTGAACATCAATATTTTATCTCTCAACATGAAACTCATTTGACTGTAGATTCTATTAATGTTGAAAATTTGATATATACCATGCTATAATATTTGAACAAATTACCAAGTAAAAACGCTCTGACTGTCTTGGAATAACTAGTGATCGTCCATTATTGGCCTTAAGTGGGTTATTTAAAATATATTTGATAATTAGGGAGTCATCATTCATAATAAATATTTACTTTTTACAAAATGATATAACCAAAAAGAATGTATTGATTATTTTGAAACATTTTCACCAATCACATGACTAGAATCAATTATAATATTGTTAGAATATACAGATCATTTTAATTTTATTGATTTTCAAATGGATGTCAAAAGATGATTTTATAAATGGTATTATTGATAAAAATGTATTTTTGGATCAACCTAACTATTATAAAAGACCGAAATTTTTGTATCATTTTCTCATGTTAACAAAATATATTTATAATTTAAAATAATCCCCCATGCTTGGTAGCATAGATTAGTAAATTTTATATTATCAATTTATTTCAATGTGAGAAATACCAATGCCCATATTTTTATCAAAAACATTTTCAATTGATTTTCTAATTGTTCAAGTTTATATTTATGATTTTTTTTCATTTTATCTAAAAAAAGTCGTTGTAATTAATTTTATGATTCAATGAATAAAGATTTTGAAAATGGTTTTATAGGATAAATAAATTATTCCTTGGTTTTAAAATTTCTAAAAAATCCAATAAAAAATTTTATAATCCAATGTAAATACACTATTTAAATTCTAATGAATATTATAATGGATCATGATAAGGAAATTACAATGAAAATGTGTAAAATATATAAGAAATAAATGGATGAATCTAGTTAATCTACCTATAAAAATATTCATAGAAGTAGATTGGGAGTCTACTTTATCTTACTACTAAATGACAAAAAAAACATTTTTAATATTTTCCTTTTTTCTTTTTTTTTCTGTCAAATCCAATGGGATATTATTTTAAAGCTCAAAAAATAATTTTTAGGTATTTTAAATGAACTAAAAAACATTGTTTTTTTTATTCCAAGAGAAACTTCTTCTAAACATACTTATTTTTCTAGTGTTAATTTTAGAGGATGAAAATTAGAGAGAAATATTAGTACTAGGAATTTTCACCTAAAAGGAAATTTCTTTATTTCATGGAGTAGTAAAAATGAATAATATACTTATCCTTATTTATCCAAAGTGGAATACATCGCTTTTGGGAGAGGTTTCCCTTCAATCATATAGATGTATTATACTCTCTTAAATTTTTTAATAACATATGATAAAATCCCTATCAATTGTGGAAAAATATTATTATTAGTTTCTATAATATCATATCCAATGCTCAAATTCTATGAAAATTTAGTAGAGATACCATTTTCTATGTGATAACTTTCAAAATGGTGATATTATACTAGGAAATTATATCAATAACCATCAACTTACTAATATATTATATAATAATATTTATATTTATCACTATGAATATATTAAATGTGATTTATCTATGATTATATTTTGATCATTATATATTAAACTTTATAATATTGACAATTTTTCAATTTTATTTCTATTTTTCATAATTGTTTTCAAAATAAAATATGTATTTAATTTTTGAAAAAATAATTCAAACATTTCATGCTTTTGGAATATATAAGAGAGTGTAATAATCCAAGAAAAACATTCATATCTGGATACAATTAAATTTTTTTGGTTCTATAGAATATTATGTTAGTGGTTTTAACATAAAAATGGATATTTGTATTTTTAATCAGATCCTTATCCCGATCATGAGTAGTGGGCCATTATTGGACACATTATTGGATAATCATAAGATATTTTCTATGTATTGTTAACATAATCACTGATAAAAATTAAGGATTTCATGATTTTTAAAATATATTATAATTTGTTATTTCATTATTTATATTTTGTATTGACTATGATCTCATTATCTCATATTATGAATTATTTAATGGGATCTAATATTGTTACTAGCAAAATGTTCATATAATAGACATACTTTTTCCAAATCAATTTTATAAACTATTTGAAATCATTAGATTATTTGAAAAAATATTTCAATGTTTAATTTATCCCTTGGGATATAATTGAAATTGATTTTTTTATTTCATATTTAAATTTATTAAAGATATCTCATTCTAAAATTTTATTTTTTGAGATTTTGAAAATATTGTTTTATAATCTGCCAATATTTCATTAATTATGATCATCATAGTTTAAACTTTTTAACATATCTTTAACTATAACCCCATATATGACTTTTTTTTATAATCCCAATGAGGGACAATTTTTATGATAAAGTGTAGAAATGTTTTGATAAGAAGGGATATTTTTTTCAAAGGGGGAAAAATATTAGTTAACTATAAAAATATAATATTTCAATTCTTTTTTGGGGAAAAATCTTATTTCTATAATATTGGGGGAAAAATATTAATGAAAAATCACGTGTTATATTAGTTTGTTAGGAAAAATATTTTTAGTTCTTCTCTTGTTATATTCTTGTTATATTAAATTACTATAGAGGTGTTTTTGATTATATTAAAGGGTTATATTGTTTTGGTTTTCATCGTTATTATTTTAATAATCATAGTCACTCTTTGAGGTGTTTAATTTTTTAATTTAATTGATCGGAAGTGAGACTTGATGACATATTTTTAGAGTCTCATAGGAACTTGGAGGATCCCCAAAGAGTCCTAATTCATGTAATAAAACCTTGTATGAAGGATGAAATATCCGTTGAAGTCCATTGAAGCAATTGGGGGGGGGGCACTTTTTTAAGATCCAAACATTAGGAATCACTACCCTACCATTGTAGTGAAACCCCCTATCTAGTGAAATGACAAATATATTTACAAACAGTAGATTTAAATAAATTTTTTTTTGTCAAAGCACATATTGATTGTGAAAATAGATGTTATCACAACTACGAGAAAATTCTTGTTGACCATCATGTGGGAACACACTAGTTTATTGATGGGATCCTCTAGATTTTGTATAGTAGTAGTAGTCACACCAGCTACTATATGGGGGATACCAGACAACTGTTCGTGTTATGATAGTGGGTTTGATCCCACATTTGATGTTGGTTAATGTCATTAGTTTCACTCTTCAATCGATTTAATACCCTATAAGAATTCCAAATTATTTTCAATGAATTTTATGCATATACATAGACATATTTGTGGATTTGGAAACTTACCTTATAATCAATTCTCAAATGAATACATGATATGATTTTTCGATATATCGTAACTAATATCAAGTTCTAAATCCAATCTTCAATAATATAAATTATATCATTACTGTAATAACTTCGCTCTGACATATTTATATCATTCTCTCCTAGTTATTCTTCATATTCTTTTGATATAATTGAAAGTATACTAAAAAAATGATTACTTATAATAAATCATCTATTATTGTAATATATTAAATTATTAGTTCTTAATATATTTAATGTGCGAGACTTGAGTTTTCTTACCAAAACATTTAATAGTCAAGAGACTGTTTTATTTGAGTTTTCTAGCTATACCCAATAAAAATCTAGTATCGATTGAAACCTAGTTTCTTACTAAAGCCTAAAAATAATGGTTTTTTTCTATCTTGGACACAATTAAGTCCAATGGACTAATACATTAAATCCTCAATCCATTGTGGACATAGGAAGAGGGGGTATTCGTGATCTATATTTGAATTCCCTGACCAAATTGAATGTTATATTTACTTTCCACATTTTTATTTTTTAATTACACCATTAATTCAATTAATAAATTGTTTAATACATTAATTATAATATTAATTTAAATTTATAAAGACCCTTTTTTATTCTCCATCTTTTATATAGATATATAAAATTATATTGGTAATATTTAACAATTGATTCATTTTTTATCTATTTTAAGTCTCAAAAAGTGTTTAATTATCTTCCATAATTCAAAAATAGTTTTTAAGTATTAAAGAATATATTTACATCCATTTATTTTCTTAAAGTGAAATTCAACCCCTCTCTTCATTTTACCCCACTTCAAATAATATAGATTTGTTCTACTAAGAGACCATGACTGCGTACGGTGTTAGTTCCCAAGTTAATGAGTAGGGCTTCTCAGTTCATCCTAAAATGTTTATTTAGGTTAGGTAAACTTAATTATTATTTTTAATGTACATGTACACACTATTATGCATGGATTTTTTTATATACCCTATTTCTTAGCTATAGGTTTTTGTATCCCATTTTTTAGACCATAGTGGTTTCAAAATTTATTTTTATCCCCACACTATTATTTAGATACGTTTTTTTCTGTTTAATAGTATTTAAGAATAATTAATCCCATCATGTGAGATATAACTACATGAAAATAGTATGCATCCCCTATACTATTATATTTGGTCTTGGGGTATCACTCTCATATTTTTACCAGCCCATGTGGGGCCACATTTGGTTAGGTTGAGACTTAAATTTTCACATGGTTTTAATGTTCCAAACAACCTTCACTAGATTTTATTTTTTTGATCTATACATAAAAATTAGGGAATAAATATTATCCATGTGTCATCTATCCTTATAGTTTGTTGATAGGTTGAATTAGTTTTTATGTATTAATTTTCCATAGTCCTTATAAAATATATTTTTTGAATAAATTATCAAACATCTAGGAATTTTCATATATTTTGTAATGTATCTATAGAATTATAATTGTTATGGTAGAAAACCATTTTTATAAATAGATAAAAAGTTAAATATTCTCCATCATAATTTTTTATGATATTAATTACATATCTTTGATTTTATTTTTATCTCCTAAAATAAATAATCTGGTAATAATTAAGCTGAAATATAAACATTTCAATAGGAACTAGGCTAATGATATTAAAATTTTCATTAATTTTTGGTTATGTCTCATGATATCTTACTTATTACTAAAATTAGAGTCCAGGTTTTCTATTCTGTTTATGTTTCATTCTTTATTCTTTCATGTTAATTCCATTTTTTATGGATTTGGGGTTGTTGTCAAGGAATGATCAGTTCATTAGTGGTTTTTACAGATATATCTTAAACAAATTTATAGGTTTGGAGGGTATATATTCATATATTGGGCATGTTTGGTTGTTTTGTTATATATAAGGGAGTTTCCATACAAACGGATTGTATACTGTGTCACATCTATTAATTCATTATCTAGTTATGGATTTTTAGGTTATATTTCTAGAAATATGGTGTCATGTTTAAATCTGATGAATGTGGAGATACACCAACCAAAATTTCTAGATTATTATCATGATAATATCTAGTGTCCCTTATTTAGTAATGGTGTCTAACATCGAGTATGTTGTGAATCGGTTCTCATATTCTTGTTTTTCTTTTTGATCATGAAATTTAATTCCTTGGAGTTTTTTGGATACATGTTTTGAGGAACTCTTTGATCGATATGATTTCAATTGATTATATACTAATGTTTTGGTTTATGGGAGTAGATAATAAGAATCTACATAGTTTTTTTGTGTATTTAGAAGGAATTTCATATTATCTTGGATTTTGTTTTGATATAGATAAAGTTCTGGTTACTAAT
Organism: Viscum album; assembly: GCA_963277665.1. Classification (NCBI taxonomy): domain Eukaryota; kingdom Viridiplantae; phylum Streptophyta; class Magnoliopsida; order Santalales; family Viscaceae; genus Viscum; species Viscum album. Next base: position 1,825,549,645 of record OY728119.1, on the reverse strand, counting down.
TTCATATAGTGAAATTTTTTATTTTATTTCAAAGAGGTATCTAACAAATCATGGGGAATACTATAAAAATATAGGTATTTACAACTGTATTTTTCAAAGTGTCTACTAATATAATTGATTATATAAAAAAATTTGAAATAAAAAACCAATACTACTATGATAATCCAAAAATTCAATCCATTTCAGTGACACGTCCATGATTCATCCTAATACATTATCATGATACTATAAGCCTTAAACATTGAGTTTACTTAATTATTATGTTTAAAAAATTCATACTTCCTTCCGAAATAAATAGTTGTGATGAACCTTTACAGAGTAAATTTATGTTTCCTTATCTATCCATTGATTTTTTATATGCAGCCAAAATATATCTAATTTATTTTATGAATAATACTTCACATATCATTACTCCATAACAACATCTGGTTTCTCCAATTTTATTTATATTTAATAATTTTAATTCAAAAGTTATAATTTATAATTTTCCTTTCCCTAGTTTATTAAATAACAAACACTTTCTTAGAACTATATTTACTAACTTTATATTTTCCAAATGTTTTATTATGTTTTTGTATAAAACATATTTTTATACAACATAGAAACTATTCAAATATAAAATGAATATAAAACTATTATTTTTAATTAAAATCCAATGGAATGAAGGTGCATCTGGTACATCAAATAAACTACTTTTCTGATTATTAGTTATACTTATGTCATGTTTATCAAAATAAAAATATCATTACCATTAAAATGATAATAATATAAATACATCATCCTATCCATTGTTTATTTTAACATATTTAAAAACAATAGTGAATTCCATAGGAATTCCAAATTTTTTTTATCAGAGTGATTAGAATTATATCTATTAGAACAAATCTATAATAACATTGTAATTGTACTAAATTAAAATGATGTTGGTTAAATTAAGTACAATTGATTCTATGTTTTCCAAATCATGATCCGGATTATTATTCAATTTCAATGTCAGGTATTTGAAAGTTCATTGCGACCAAAATAAAAATTTCACCAGTGGAGGAATTCTTATAAATAAGAGCTCATTTGAAGAGATGAAAGATGGTTTATTTTCAAATCAACACATCTGATGATCTCTCTGCATAAACAACTCATTCATAATATCTGTAATCTTTCATAGAGTTTTAGTTATAAGGAATCCAAGAGAGGAATGTGAATTCTATAAAACACATTTCAATTTTATTATCTTTGTCCCATAAAGGATAGATATATGGATTCAAGGTTTAGGAAGATAGTAAAATATGAGCCATCATATTTTTGGGATTTCAGGGCTAGGGAGAAAGAGACAGATCGTTATATCGATGACCTATAGAGGATTAGAATACAGAGTCACACTGATCATAATACCAAGGTATTTCCTGGAAAGGAAATATAGATCTTTACCATAGGTATTGAAACTCTTGAAATCTTACGTCATGATTTATAACATGCTTAACTATTATGGTTCATGATTAAATTTATTTTATGAATCTTGTACGTAAGTATTACTATTATATACATTATTATTTTTTATTTATAATTTTTTTACATTATAATGTGAATATTCTGTAAAAGTTAGTTTTTACTTATCTTTATTATATATTTTTTATCAGACTGTAATTGAGATATATGAAAACTAAGATATATATCAGATGATTTATGGATCTGATTTAAACACACTGATCATCATATGATATCTTAGTCCAATCTTGTTGACTTAAGAGGATTTCAGTTTTGACATTGTTTAATTTTTGAAACTATAATTTACCCCTGTTATCCTTTATAAACTATAATGATCTATCAATTGTTATTAGAGGAGGTTATACTAATATAATTTCTATGTTTTTTCTTTATTTATATAATATATGTTATTTAGTTTTGTTATAAATTGTTTGTTATATAATTTATTACATTAATGTTATAGATTCAAGATATTTTACTTCTAATACTTTGAAATATTTCTTTATATATTTCTAGATCCAAGGGATGAGACAACGTGAAATTACGAAGATTGGTGTGCTCAAAATTAATTTTATTAAAATAGTTAAAATATTTTATATCACATGCACACATTTTCTTAAATAAAAAAGGATAAGTCTTAAATGGAATTTCAAATCATAAATTTAAGACAATAGTTGAGTCCCGAATGCCTTTTTTACCCTAGGCATGACTTAAAATAGTTTGACACAATGCTTTCAGATGTTCCAACCATTTTCTAGTTCATTTTATATTTAATTGATTAATTGAATTTTTTTTTTAATTTATGATGGACAAAGTTGATTTTATATAAATTTATTATTAAGGAAAATTCTCAAGGGGAATACTTATAACCAAAGAATTGGAAACTTTTGTTCTTTCTCTCATTCCGTTAGTGAATTGACATTCGAGGATTATGAAACTCTGGATCCAAAAATATTGGGATGAAATTATGGAAATGAATTCTTCAATCATTTACAAAAGCATTAATCAATAAATAATAGTCAAATCTATAAGTTAGAATCATCATTTTTGGAATATACACATTTTTATTAAATTGATTTACCAGATCAATCCTGTACTTTTATTTGCACCAAATTTAATCTTTTTATGCACCCAAATAACACATTAATTGATTAATAAATTGTTTTCTACTCCAAAATATCAATATTCCCGATATTTAGTGAATAAATAAGGTAAAACATTTCTAAATTATTTATTGTGCCTTCCTCCCCTAATTTGTTCACCCTCATCAAAATTTGTACCATGTAGTCCCTGTTTGACATTATCAGGCATTATCAAACCTAATCAGACCCTCAAAATCCCACTGAATCTATGTTTAAGCGACTGATTAAAAAACCAAGGATTATTGAATATAATTTTCATGTTGTGGGATAATTTTTCAATGATTAAAATTTGAATCATCAATAGTGGAGGAATTCGAGTCGTACGGGTCAGGAAATGAACCACCGTGGTGATGAATGCTAATTTTTGGACACCAAATGACAATAAAATACCAAATAAAACAATATCCCCCTTTTCTAAGTTAAGAAGAAGTTGGATATAAGGGATTAAGACCATATATTTCTTGTGTATATAATAACTATGATTATGAAAATATCCCAACGACACACCATGTAGTTTAATGAACACTCGACTTGTCGGGCCCTGGCTATGGTGGCTAGGGTTTCAGTGGATTATAAGTATCTCATTCCCTGTGTGACCCCCAAATTCAATGTGATGTCAATCTGTTGAACTCAACATGTACTCCAGAAGTACATGAGAACTGGCATGGCAAGGAACAAAATGTACCAAAGTACACAGACACGACTTGAGTACACAGACAATGGTTGGATGTGTAGACATGACCTAAAACACAGGCAGAACCCCAAGTGGCATGCCTGTGCCATGTAGTCACCCTAGACTCTATGTATCCCTACATGGTTGGTGAGATATGTACTTTCAGGGACATGACCATATAGTGAATTAGGAAAACATGCCATGTGGTCCCCCACAAGCCACTTTCCATGTCGGTCCCCCACATGCCATGTTCCCATTGGTCCCATTTATGGAAAAATTAGTTTTCTATATCTAATATGTTTAGACTAGGATTTTGGCATGTTAGTAGATTATAATGAGTGAATTCCAATGTAGAAAATGATGTTACCTTCCATTTTGGATTTTGGGATACGATGAGAAATGTTTTTGGAATGGAGATTATTTAAGCGATGGATGATGACAACAGTGATCACTGAATATCATTAGGGGAATTTCTACTAGAACCCTCAAGTTGGATTGGGATTGGGTCCTTAATGAAATTAGTGGAACACTCCATTTAGGATGGGTATGGGTCCCCTAATGGGTCATAGAGTGGAACCCTCTAGCTATTCTGGGAATGGGTCCTTTACTATTAGAGAAGAACACTCAAATTGGACAGGTCATGGTTCATCTATCGAATTCTAGAGTGGAACCCTCTAGCTAGTCTAGGCATGTGTCTTGTACTATTACAGTGTAACACATATTTTGGATAGGGAATGGATACTCTATCAAATCCAAGAGTGGAACCCTCAAGCTGGTCTAGGCATGATTCCTCTACCATTAGAGTGGAACCCTCTACCTTGGTAGGGAATGGGTCCCCTATCAACTATTAGAGTGGAACCATCCTTTTGGAATAGTGTATGGGTCATCTATCTATCCCTAGAGAGGAGCCCTTCTGTTGTATAATGGTATGATTCTTATACATAGATATTATGGACCATCGACTGTAAATCACATTGACAAGGAGTGGAATTACATGGATGGTTTCTACTAGGAATACATGTGGGATACTTGGCATTATTGTTATACTTTTAGAACCCATGAAGATTTTTTTTCCTATGAAGAGATATGATTTAAATAACCCCTTACTCTCTCATTTGATATTCTGTTTTTGAGAACACACACAAAAAAACATATATAAAAATATATTTATAACTATAAATTTGGTTACTATCATTCCATGGGATGTGAAGAAGCATCAGGAATGCCACATGATTTATGTGTTGAAATTATTTTGGTTGTATTAGATTACTCTCTAGCTATGGGTGGAAAAGACTTGATGTGTTGTCCATCTACACTCTTTGTTGATCCCCTTATGCTTGGACCAAGTTTTCCATTCTCTTTATTTGGGTTGAGTTACATCTTTTGTACTATCTACTATATTAATATTCTTATTTTATATCTTAATGCTCTCCATTCATCTTTTGGGGTTTCCTATAGGGTATTCACATACTCATGCTTTCATGGGATCTTCCACACATGTGCCCTATCTTTTGAAGATGTTAAACAGGTCGACAATGAATATAGAGGATCTTATGGATACCTGGTACATTGAACTATATACGATGGTCACGACATAGAGATCATGATCAAGGATCTCACACCATTTTACTTTCAAATGTTTTCAAGTCGGGACTTATTTCTGGTTGGGAGCATATTTTTCCCCATTACTTTTTAATTTTCACATCTGTACTCTTGTAATATATAAGGGTTTTACAAGTATGGTAACTCCCCTAGTAATTTTCATGTTTTTTACTTATTATCCATCAATAAATATGAATAAATATGGTTTTTTGTGGGATTAAAGATACTTAAGAAAAGGCATCCCTATGTTAGTTATTCCATCGGTGCTGATGACCAGTCTCTGGCCTCTAGAGATGGGCATAGGGTCATTGTGGCTTGATCCCCAGTTGGGGCCGGGTCATGAGTGATTGACATCTGAGGTGGTTAAATCCTTGGGATGGTATTTGGATTAGTACAATCATACATATTTGGTTGGGATCCAAAAATTAGTTCCTAGTGTTTCTTGAGTGTGGCTCTCTAGCCCAAGAATCTAGTGATGGTATGAGTGGTCGACATGTCCATTCAATAGGTCCTCAACCACATAATTTTTGACTCATCATACTAAGCCATTGATTATAGGGATTAATGGTATATGAATCATAAATGATTTATTATTTGAGTTTCCTTCTTCAATTAGATCCATTTTATTGTTTATATATATATATATATTCTCATTTGATTATTGTATGTCTTGATTAAATTTCAGGATGCCTCCGCAATGCTAGCCAACCAAGATAATAGTTTCAAATCATGACAACAATATAATGAGTGAATATGGCTCAGTTCAGGATCCATTAATTAAGCATTTTCCTCTAAGTGGGATGGTATCATCACTTCCTCTAATTTACCAGTAGATCATCTTATTAGTGGAGGATAAGGGTGTGCACAGGATTTGCACACTCCATGAGTTCTAGTGCCATAGGCTACTGAGGTTTCTAGTAAGCATTGGCTAGAGTCATTGGTCTATGTCTTTTGGCATATTCATATCCTAACAGATCAGATGGTTTCACCGGTAGATGTCATTTTCCATGAATCAATTATGGATTTGTGGAGTCCTGTTAACAAAATGCATGAAGAGTTGACACTCTCATTTCCTGGCTTCCTGTAGTAGTTCTATGAGGAGTAATACCCCTCATTTTTACACTCAGTTCATATTTAAGAGATACTAGAGATAAAGAATGAGGTATGTCTGTGGCTGAGTAAAAAGAGAGGTTTACAGACCCCACCCGATACTCCCTTCACATGATCGAATATGGCTACATCTGAGAATAGAAGTTTTATAACGGAATTCATAGAGAGATTTGTGCCTATGTGGTGTCATTAAGCATTCCCACCTATGATGGGGCTCTATAAAGGTACGAGTGATTTATATATTTATGTCACAGTGGATAATAAAGATATAATTCTTAGTGGACATCTCATAGATAGGTTTTCTATCCAGTATTTTAGATAGCAGTTGACATGTTGTCAGTGTAAAAGATCCAATCGTGATCAGAATTAGACGTAAGGTCGTATGGTGTAGGGGCATAACAGATGACCAAGGAATCCTAGAGAGGGATGTGATTTTATTGTGTTGAGTGAGGCAACATAGAACATGACGTCCATTCTAGACAAACATAGGAGCATAGGATAAATGATGACAGAAAGAAATGGAAGAGATATTGCCTTGATCAAGGATCACTTAGGAGAGGGAAATGAGTACCTTAGGGAGCCATAACTGATATAGGATGAGGAAATTCTATAGTTTTTTTATAATGCTGTGATATCTTTCCACCATATCCACTAAGAGTCTCATGTTAGTCAGGGAGATTGTGGTTGGGGCTGTGGATAGATGTAGGCTTTAGAGGCTTATGACCCAGCAGTTGACGAGTTGATCAGAGGTATAATCTATGTGTTTTATATTCTTTATGTATTTTTAGTAGAAATATTTTCTCTTAAATCTTCATCTTTAAAATCCTACTATGAGAGAAATATCTCCTAGTTGAGTCTCTATCCCATCATAGTTTTCGTTAGGTAAATATGTAGATAACTTCTTCTATATATTTTATCTTCCAGTAGTGTGAGGTATCCCACATGAGCCTCAGCCCAGTTGGTGAGGTATCCTTAAGTGCATCCACAAGACCCACGTTTAAAACCAGACAGAGGCATATTTCCGGGTCATTGTAGCAGTACTATGGTAGTTACATTAGTAGGTACTTTTTGGTACTGTAGCATCTAGAACTATTCACCTTGGGCTACCGGTTTGGGGTTGGAGTCATTAAGGCCTATGGGCCACCCAGGATTTCAGGCCAGTAGGGATTTCATGCCACCATTAAGGCCATCGGGAATCCTAAAGGCCATTGGGACACATGTAGTTTCCCCAAACAGACTCTACAAAAAAGGAGCACCACTAGGTGAGGATTCAGAGCAGGAGCAATCACCAGAGAAAAATTAATGGATTTGGAAGAATGATAGGGTATGGATACACCATTTGAACCAGCTCGTGGTTGCCCGATAAGCTTTTCAAGATGTCCATGAGAAGGTGGAGAGCTTCCATCATGATACAAATGCTGTGTAGGGTCATCTCTTTATAGTTATAGTCTGTTTGAATTCCCTAAGACCTCCGAGTCTTGTAATTCCTCTTAAGAATATGGGCTATGTAATCACTCAACCTATGGGCCTTTTCAGGGTTCCCCCACATCCCTTGGGATGGGGGATATTAAAAAATCAATATAAATGAAGGCCTTCGGGCCATTAGTGTCAGTAGTGAGAGGTATCTTGTGGTAGAGAGAGGTTATTATTGATAATTTTGGTTGTCATAATGAAACACTATGATTTTATCCTTGGAAGGGATTGGTTTTCCATGGTCTGAGCCCAGATTGAATATCACCACAGATGAGTTAGATGCTTTCACACTAATGGGATGAGATTCAACTTTATGGTTGATATATATCTCATGAAGGGGAAAGTGAGTGATGTGAGAAGTAAGATGTATCCCATCACCCAAAATTTAGAAATTATTTCCATAGTTTCAGTAGTCTATTTATCAATCTATATTCCCTCAGCTGTGGAGGATTATATGGATGTATTCCTCGAGGACGTTTCAGGACTACCTCTAAAGTTAGAGTTGGAGTTTTGTATCTATTTTCATCTTGGGGATGCATCAATATCTTATGCAGCATATCAGATGGACCCTAATAAGCTCTAGGAGTATCAAATATATTTGGAGGAAATTCCAGATAAGGGTTTCATCAAGAGAATTTTTTCCATGGGGTAGCACAATTGTTTTTCCTAGAAATGTTTGATGGGGTATTATGGATTTTCATTTTTTATCCTCGCCTATACCAAGACATAAAAAATAAAAAGTACCACTTGTATAGGATTGATGAAATCATTGACCAATTTTGAGGTGTGAGATGGTTCTTTAACATCGAACTCCAGTCTGGATACCACCAATTGAGGGTCTGTGAGAATGGTATTAGAAAGATGTCATTCCGATGTCGCTATAGAGAAAATGAGTTCCTAGAAATGAACTTTGGTGTGATTAATTCTACGCTATATATATGGATTTGAAAAAACAGATCATATATCCATAATTGTACTATTTTTTGGTCATATTTATTGATGACATACTCAATTAATATTCATTTGAGGAGGAGTTGGAATAGAACTTGATTATGGTTCAAGATTTTCATTGGGTGCACTAACTTTATGGGAAGCTCTCAATATCCTAGTTTTGGATTCATGAGAGTCAATTTATGGGGAATATCATTTGTAATAATGGTTTATATATATACCTAATGAGTATTTATATATTAATTTCATGTGATACGACCAGGTGTGTGTCAGAGGTGTGCAGTTTTCTTAGTATAGTGGTGTACTATAGAAGGTTAGTGGAAAAATTATTCAGGATTTCCGCCCCTTTGACCACCCTTCCATGGAAAATCAACCTTTTACCTAGACTGATCAGTAAAAGAGGTACCTCACGGCTTTGAGGCCGAGGATGATGGGTCCTACAATGTTAAGGAAACTAGAGGAATACATGGATGTTCGTAATGTATTGTGATGCCTCAGTAGATGGTCTCAACTCTATATTAATGTAGTGGTGAGCAGTTATCTTATATGGGTAAATTCTTTTGAGACCCCATGAGAGAAACTACGTGACTAATGACCTTGATTTTTCAACAGTAGTATTCACCCTAAGTATGTAGATTCACTTCTTTTTGGGGGAATTCCTAGTGGTTTACTCAGCCCATGAAGGTCTCTGGTAGTTTTCACATAGAGAGACTTAAACCCAAGAAAATGGCACTAGTTGGAATTTCTATAGGAATATGAATTTGAGATGGTCTATAATCCAATGAAGAGAAACATAGTATCACATTACTTAATATGATGTCTAAGTCTCACTTTGTGCAGGATTCTTTTGAGTAGTTCCCTTCCTTGTAGCTGACCCTAGTGAAGCAAGAGGGTACATTTTATTTTCTAGTTGATGGTGTTGACTCCCCATATTCTTAAGCGTGTGAGAGAGTCCCAGTTGGGCTAAATCATCTGTGAGGTCTTTTGTGACTAGATATCATTGGGTAATAACCATATGGTTATTTGGAAAGTGGGAACCACACTATCCTTTTCTAGTGGTGGATGATGTTCCCAGTCTTGATGTGGGAGGAGGTGATGCGAGAGCTCCACACTTCTCACCTATTTTTACATCCCAGTGTGGTGAAGATTTATATAGAACATTAGAAGTAGTTTTTTGGTATGACATGAGACCAAGAATTTCCATTTTTGTCTCTTGATACCTCACCTTTCAGCAGGAAAAGGCTGAGCACCATGTTCAAATTTCTTATTATATCCCCATGATATCCCAAAGTGGAAGTGGGGTGGAATATTCATGGATATTATGAATATTCATCCACAAATAGAGAATGGACAAGACAATAATGGGGTGATATTTGGATGAATAATATAGTCAACACTATTTCTTACTATATGGGAGGATATTTCAATGGAGAGTTTGTAGGAATTTGTATATATAGGACATTTTTCTCCTTTATGGGGTGCCCTTGGTGACTGTCTCTGATCTAGAAACACAGTTTACACCACAATTTTGGAGAGACCTATAGGTGGAATTTGGGGACTACATAAGGATGAATAGAACCATTTACCTCAAGAATGATGGGTAGACTGAATGCACAATCCAGGTGTTAAAGGATATGTTTAGGGCTTGTGTGTGAGACATTGGAAAGAGTTAGGAGGATCACATACCCTTGGTAGATTTCTCATAGAACAAAATCTACCACTATACCATAGTCATAAAACCTTTTGAATCCTTTTACGGAATACTATAAAGGTCACCCATGTGTTGGAAAGAGATTGGCGAGACATCTCTTGTGGGTCCAATGTTGGTGAAGGTCACAACAGAGAAGGTCTAGGTTATTTGTGAGAGGATGATGATGGATCAGTGTAAGAGAAAATATAATAATGATATATATTATAGGACATTGGAGTTTGAGTAGGGAGACTCCATTTTCCTAAGAGTATCCCCATAGTGAGGATTGCAGAGGTTTGTCCAGGGAGAAAAGATATCTATGAGATTCATCGAACCATCCGAGATCTTTGCAGAGGGTTGGTGAGTTTTCTTTCCACTTCTCCCTACCCCAAATGTTAGTGTGGGTACACGACATCATCCACGTATCATAGCTAAGGATATATATGCATGAACCAACTCACATCATCGGTTGGGAGGAATAAGACATCGAGGATGAGTCAATCTTTGTGGAGAACTTGGTGGCAATGAAGGATCGATATTAGAGGATCCTGTGTGGATGGACCATACCATTGGTTCACATGTTCTGCCAATAGGATAATGGAAAGAAGGGATCCTGGGAGTGGGAGATCTAGATGTGGCCTCAGTTTTCTAAGTTGTTTGTTTAGTTTTTCATTTAAAATATGAAAAAATTAGAGGGAATGATGTAGAGACCCAATTATTTCTTTGTAAGACTTTAAAATATTTCAACATATATTTCCAAACCCATAAACTGAGATGGAGTGAGATTATGAGGCCTGTTGTTCCCTAAAATAAATTTATAAAAATATTAAATAAATTTTATATTAGGTACATGTATTTTTTTAATGAAAATCGGATAAATCATAAACAGAATCATGGATTAGAAATATGATTCCACAGTTGAATTTGGAATGTGATTTTTTTACCAAGGCACAACATAAAATAGGTTGGCATGGGAAAAATAGATATTTTGACAATTAGTGGGTGAATTTTAATCCAAATTAATTAATTACTTTAATAGTTTATTTTAAGAAGACCTAAGAATATTTTATAAAAATTTCCCACTATGGCGATTTCCCATGGTTAGACTCATAATCTTGGAATCTCCATGTGATGTTATTTCATCATTTAATTATCAAATTAACCTATGAAGATGATGAAACTATAGATCAAGGAAGATCAGGATACAAGGAACGTAACGACTTCTATAAATAATTGGAAGGCATGTTATTTGATGATGAATTATCTAATCACTAGGTAAGACCTATAAATTTTGGCACTACACCCATTTGATTAAATTTATTATGTAGATTAATCCACCCTTTTACCTATGCCAATTTTTCACTTTTCATTCACCCATATACCTGTTTGATTTTTTATTCTTTTTTATTCTAACCTAAAATTTTCTCCTTCTTTATTATTAGCCAAAAAATCTTGTAAATTAATGTAAAACTTTTATTCCTTTTCTTTCCTCCAACAATTTCTTCACGTTCTTCATTGGATGGACCTTGTAGTCTTGATTCGACATTGTCGGGCGGTAAAAATCCCGATCATACCCCTTGAATTATGATAAATCCAAATTAAATGTAAGGATCCAAAAACCACGTATGGTTTTGGATATTTTGTGGGTTAAGGGAGATTATTTCAATATTTAGAATCTCAAATCATCAATGGTGGAGGAACCCGAGGTGTAAGGGTCAAGCAATGGACCACTGTTGCGATGAATATTGATTTTTTGCCACCAAATAACTGAAAAATGACTAATGAAAACAAGATCCAATTTTTCTAATAAAATATAAAGTTTGATCTAAGGGTAGATGACCAGATCTGGTGCACAATGAGTGGATATGATATTCTTTAAAAAATACTGCGTACACACTATGTAGTTCAAAGAACACATGGCTTGTTAGGGCCTCACAACATGGCTAGGTTTTCAGTTGATTATAATTATCACACACCATGTAGCACCACCAGAAGCCATGTAATATCGTGTTGGTGGAATTAGTGTATAATCCAAGAGTATACAAGCATAGTAAAGACAAGGCATGCTTTGTACCAATGTACATAGACCTGACTTGAGTACACATACATGAGGTGGATATACAGACACAACCAAACATAAGGGACGAACCTCTTGTTCCATGGGAATGACATGTAGTCACCATACATATTGTGCATCCCTACACTGCTGGAGAGAACTATACCTCTAGGGACATGAACATGTGGTCAAGTAGGGACACACACCGTGTGGGTCCCCTTTAAGAAGTGTACCACTTTGTCCCTTTTGAGGAAACATGAATCTACAATATCTCTAATGTTTGAACTCAAATTTATGGCATATAAGTATCCTATTCTATAATATTTTCTACATTGAACATGATGGTTTAATATGTTGTTTATTCGAAGATACAATGAGAAATTTTCTAGTCATAACACTTATTTAGGAAATGCTCGATGATAATAGTGATCACACATATTCACCAGAGGCATTCCGAGTGGAACCTTCTAACTGGGTTGGGCATGGGTGCTCAATGACTATAGTGGAATCCTCCAACTAGGCTGGGTATGGGTTCTCTACAAGCTCATAGAGTAGAACCCTATAACTAAGCTAGACATGGTTCCTCTACATTTAGAGTGGAACCTTCATGCTAGACATGTCAAGGGTCCTCTATCGACTTCTGGAGTTGAACCCTCCCTCTAGGTTTTGAATGGATCCTCTAATATTAAATTTGAACCCTCCTATTGGATAGGTAATCGGTCCTCTATTAACATACAGAGTAAAACCCTCCAGTTGGGATGGTCATGGGTCCTCTACCATCAGAGTTTAACCCTCCTACAGGTCAGGGCATGAGTTCTCTATCAACTATTAGATTGGAACCCTCTAATTCAAATAAGGTTTGAGTTCTCTATATATCCACTAAATGGAACCCTATTATTATACCAAGTAATGGTTCATCTACCATGAGATTGTGTCCCATTTAATATTAATCACAGCGATGTGGAATATCTTGACTTGGATATTTTATGGTGGGCAGACGTGTGAGATTCTGTGCGTCATTTATGGATTATGGGAACTGATATCAAATCTTTTCTTGGGATGATCTGTGATATAGAGATACATTTACTTCTTAATTTGGTATTTTTATCATATATAAATATATATGTATCCATACCTTATAATTTTTTTACTCTCCTACCATTGGTTGTGAAGATGCACAGGGTATTCCATGTTTATTCTGTTTTTAGCTTCTCATGGTGGGATGAGGTTACTATCCTTCTATTTGTCTAAAATACCCAATGTGTAGTCTATGTAAACACCATGTTGATCCCCTTATTTTTGGAAGATGTTAATATTTCTCTTGATTATGGTTAAGTTTCATCTTGTTTATTATCTACTGTCCTTATATTCCAATTGTATCTCTTACTGCCCCTTCATATTATTGGGTGTCCTACTAGGAAAGTAATTACTCTACCCTGTGTGGACTTTTCCCGCACATGTTGTATATTATAAAGAATAAGGAAAGGTAAGAAGTGACTACTTAGGAGCATTTTTATTCAGGGTACATTGGACCATGTATGATGGTTCCGACTTGGATATCAGGAGCAAGGATATCTCACTGTTCAACTATCCAGTTTTTCTGGTTGGACATATTTGTGCTTAGCCATGTGTTTTTCCCTATTAATTTTCATTTTTCAATATCATAATCTTGTACTATATAGAGGTTTTACATTCATGTTTTTTCTCCTAGTATTTTTCATCTTTTTTTACTTCTTATCCCTCTTTACTTCTTCATTGACGAGTGTTGTCGCACATGCTTTCAAAAATGTTTATGATTGAATTATGTACAGTACAGTGGTTGACTATGGTCATTATCTCAAGGAAGAAGTGAATTAAACAAACCTTAATAGGAATGAATAAAACAAAAAGGAAATAAATGAAAAAAAATTAAACACGAGATGGGGGGGGTTGGTTTTGTGACTTTCAAATAATACACAAAATAAGCGAATGTGATGGAAAAATCAAAGATGGAATTTCATTAAAAACACTTATATGAGAAGATGTAGTCGATCTAATCTTCCCCTTAATCATGAATTTATACTTATTTTATATTATTAGAATTCATTCAATTTTAATCCCCGGACCTTGTCTACCACCAAACCCTGTGGAAATTAACATGACCAAAAATATTGAAAAATGAGCCTTCTGTCAACTTCTGGACTTCCAACCACAGAACCCGGATTTGATTGTGATCCAAAAGGAAACATAAAGAGAATTGTAAATTAAGTGAGAATATCCTCCCATGATTTGATAATTAATTTTTTTTATGTATGATACTTGAACCATACCATTCTATCCCAATTTGATTAGATTTTGCGATTGCGGTTTCACTCACACGCTTTACCAATGCCCGACCACACTGTCAAGTGCAAGTCGATCAAGTAACATATAAATTAAAACTCAATTAATTGATCACAATTTTTAAATTATAGTATGTTTATGGATTCAAAATATAAAAATTAAGGGAGTAGGGATTAGATCAACTAAGAAATAAATCACTCTTCCGTGGGTGGAGTTGTCATCATAGAGACGTTTTTCATACCCAATGGATTGATTAGGGAAAACAAAATATCATATTAACCATTATATACCAGACCATGAAAGAAATATAATTATTAAAAGAGAATAATATAGAATATTTATTGATTAAAACTAACTTTACAAGCATAAAAACTAATAAAAACAAAGTAGAGGTGGGAGAGGATATCCTTCTTGGAAGAGATCTTTGCACAAGACCTTACCTCTTCCAAGGGGTTTTAGGTGTTTCCAAGAGACACCATTTCTGAAAGACCTTCCCAAATCCACAAAACCCCCCAAAGTGTACATACCCCCTTTAAATAGTGTTTGAGAGGGATAGGGTTACCTAACTTCTTTATGTGTAAAATGAAAATTTGGCCAAGCATTTTATTCCCAATTACACTGTATAGTTGACCTCCAAAAAGCACAAATTGGATGGCCTTATAGAAGGATGATTTGTGAGTAATAATATACCCGAGATTTCCAAAATATTTGGGCCCAATCCAAGCCCGTATGAATAATATATAGACCAATAACTGAAGTGATATCCAATCTGGTGAATCTAGTATAGCTTTAAATTTATGGCCCATTTGGACGACTCAAATGCATGATCCAACTCCCATGTCCTAAATAGAATTTGTGGATTATTACGTCAGTAATACATTTAAAAAATTTTAAGGCGTAATAAATTACAGAAAAATATTTATGTTTGATAAACTATAAAAAATATTAAAAGGGTAAAACTAGAATTTTCATAAATTTGCAAATGAATTATCTAATCCCTAATATTCCATAATTGAACATATTTAACACAATGTGAGGAAATTATATCATTTATTATCAATAAAATATTCAGTAAAAATCTGTTTTACCCATTCCCCCACATTTAACATTTTTCACTCATGGTCAAAATCTCATATCATTTATTTGAGAAAATTATCACAATATTTGCATGTTCATATTTCTCAATCAATAGTGGAAATTTAGGAAAAGTAAGAATCCCATCAAGAGTTAATATAAATAAATTTTAAATTCATTGTCTCATATATTGTGTCAGAACAAAATCCAGTGGGATTCATAAAACTAATCACATCGAAACAAGTCTTGGGTCTACCATGCCACTAATTCTCCACATGTGTGTGCCAACTATACCAAGCTCATAAATACTCCATTTATTCAGTATATTCAGGTCTTGTAAAACAATTATTCTTAAATAGTTTAATTCACAGAACATGTTTTTCATTTTATTTCAATTGAATTTGAAGACCCACTCACTTAAGCATTCCTGAATGTCAAACCGTAAGCTCCCAACCTAGATATCTCAATATGTTGTAAATTTCATCACTCCCATCATTTTTTAATATTGTACGTGGAAAAAATCTCACACTCAACTCTCAGCCCGTATTTTATCTCCTCATGAAAGTAATTGTAACAGTTATAAAAATATCAAAGGTTGAGGAAAAGTGGGTTTTCACCTATCCCAAACACAACCCATTTTTTTGAGGGCATACAACAGTCGGATAACAGGTACACATGCATAGGTCAATTTGGTATAGTATTGAAACTGATCAAAAGAGAAACGAATGTATGGATAAAGCAATAATTTTTCAACCTAACTTGAATATACCCTCAATTGAGTAGGATAAATTTCACAGGTCATGGTTTGGTGAAAATTTGTGTGGAGAAATCATTGACACAATTTACCATGAACAAATATCACAAATAATGATGGAAAAATCTAAAATGTTTTTTAATGACACAACCATTCATCTCATCGATGACATTAATTTTTTAAAAAATAAACCCTTGATGATATAATATTACTAATTATTATAATTATAGTAATGAATTTTTAAAACATGAGTTTTCCATATATTCCATATCAAAAAGAGCATGTTACATGACATGTTTTTTAAAATTTATAACAAAAAACATATTATAAAATACACACAAAAACATAAATGAAAAACCTAAATATAAACCCCAAAATGTTACGCCATCCACCAAACTTAAAATATTGCATTATCATCAATATTAACCTATGATATGATATGTGCACATGGAAAGATGAATTATAAATATGACAAATAATATAAAATTAAAAGGGTTAGGAATATCTTGATATGCTCAAGTGATGATGGGGTCATGCAATGTGATGAAATCAACTAAATTAGTTGGAAGTCCCTCAATGTATTTCTTCAAATGTTTCTCATTGAATTTAAATCTTTTTCCAGTGTCCTTTTATTCTATATCCCCTGCACCATAATGAAAAACATTATATACAATATAAGGACCTGACCATCTCGATCAAAACATACCTAGCATCAGCTTTAGCCGTGAACTGTAGATAATGAATTTCTCTCCAACATGAAACTCCTTTTTTTGGATCATTCGATCATGATATTTTTTTTATATTTCCTTACAGATCCCTGAGTTCCCATATGAATACCTTCAAATCTCATCAACCACTTGAATTTGTAGCTTCCTTTGGATTCTAGCTTGGAAAAAATCCATGTTGTTTTTATTTATAGCCTAATAAGCTTGATGCTCAACTTCTATAGGGAAATGATAGGATTTTTCAAATACAATCCAAAATGGGGGCATATCGATTGCAGTTTTGTATGTCGTCCTATAAACCCAAAGAGCAACATCTAAGTGCTTACTCCCATCTTTCCTATTTGGATGGACAGTTTTTTCCAAAATTTGTTTCAACTCCCTATTTGAATCCTCATCCTAGCCATTTGTTCGGGGGTGGAATGATGTTGATGTTTTGTGTGTCACCCCATACTTTTGAATGAGGGAAGCCAAATTTGGATTGCAAAAGTTTTCCCATGGTCACTGATGATGGCCTCAGGTGCTCCAAACCTGCAAAAAATTTGTTCTTTGACAAAGTATACTACAACATGAGAATCATGAGTCCTAGTGGCCTTATCCTCTACCCATTTTCTCACATAATCAATAACAACCAAAATATATAGGAAACCAAATGAACTAGGAAAATGACCTTTCAAATCAATGTCCCATACATCAAAAGTTTCACAGAATAATATATGTTGTTGAGGCATATCATATCTCCAAGAAATGTTTCCATTGTGTTGACAACGTGATCAAGACTTGAAAAACACATGAGCATCATGGAAGAAGATATACCAAAATACTCTTGAGTCTAAAACATTTTTAGATGTCTGTTGGGGTCCAATGTTTCCACTATAATCATGTGTACGACATAACTGAAGAACATACCCAAAATCCTAACTGGAAACACACATCCTGATAACATGGTCACTACGCAGGTGTTGGAGGTAGGGATTATCCCCCAAATAATACTGAGGCTCACTTTTTAATTTTTGGACTTGATGTTTCATTAAATTTTCAGGGATTTCAGATGAAACAAGGTAGTTCAATAAATCAGCATACAAAAGATGTGTACCTAAGAAGGAATAAAGATACTCATCAGGGAAAGTGTCCCAAAGTGGTACTTGGTCCAAGGTGTCATCCTATAGTGTGTGAGTAAGCCTACACATGTTTTCCACCACTAGGTTTTCTGAACCATTCTTATCCTTTATCTCAATATAAAATTCTTGAAGAAGGAGCATCCATTAGATTAGCCTAAGATTTGTATCTGGCTTCTTCAAGATTTATCTCAGAGATGCATGGTCATAAAAAACTACTTTATAGCCAACTAAATATTAGCAGAATTTATTTAAAGTAAATATGATGAAAAAAATCTCTTTTTAGTGGCTGTATAGCTTGATTAGGCTGAATACAATGTCCTCGATGCATAAAAAATCACATATGGTCATCCCTCCACCCTCTGTGATAAGACATATCCAACTAAAAACGTTTTATGCATCACACATAATCTCAAAAGTAAAATCCCAATTTGGGTATTGTATGATTGGTGGGGTGGTAAGACACTTCTTCAGCTCATCAAATGCTACCGTGCATGAATAATCAAACACAAATTAGAATCCTTTTTAAGTAATCATGACAAAGGAATGGAAATATTACTAAAATATTTGATTAAGCATCGATAAAATCCATCATTCCCTAGGAAAGATCTAATATCACACACACATGAAGGATAAGGTAAAGATGAAAAAATTTATATCTTAAATCTATCGTACTCTATGCCATATTTTGACACTACATTCCCTAAGACAATTCCATGATCTACCATGAAATGACCCTTTTCAATGTACAAGACCAGATTCTTCTCAATACTATGATTCAACACCTTTCACAAACTATTTTAAAATTCATAAAATGAGGATCCATACTATAAAAACTCATTCATAAATACCTCCATGTAGTTCCCAATAAAATCAGGAAAAATACGCACCATGCCTCTTTTGAAGGTACCCGGGGAATTGCAAAGTCCAAATGGCATCCTCCAGTAGGGAAATGAGATGAATGTACAAGTGAATATTCTATTTTATGTATCATTAGAATCTATAAGAACCTAATAATATCCATAAAATCCAACCAAGAAAATATAATGTGTCTTCACAGGTAGTCTCTCAAGATTCTGATTAATAAATTGGAGGGGAAACGGTCCTTGCGGGTAGATTAATTTAGTTTATTATAATCAACACACCCACCAACTATTTTTACCCTCATTAAAACCAAATCAGCTTTATCATTTTTTATAACTATAATACCACTTTTAATAGGCACTACCTAAAGAGGAATTACCCACTTTGAATTTGAGATTGGATAAATTATACCTGCCTCGAGAAAATTTTCAACTTCTTTTTTGACATCTTTTTGAATTGTTGGATTCAGTCTCTATTGTGGATACCTCACTGGTTTAGCCCCATCCTCTAAAAGAATCCTATGAATAAAAATGGAGGAGCAAATGCCTGATATGTCACCCAAGGTCAACCTGAATGATTTGATGTTCTCACTCAAAATATTCAAAATATTTGAATCATGTTCAAAAGTGAGATTATTAACAATGATAACAAGTAAACTCTCATCACTCAACAAGTATGAGTATTTGAGATTTGGTGGAAATGTCTTGGCATACAATAATGGGGGGGGGGGGGGCGGAGGGTGATGTATGTATGTACACATTGAAGGAACTGAAATATGTGAACAAATAATATTAGTATCAGAATAAAAATCATCAAAATTATAGCATAATTCATCAAATCCATCAGCATACTCAATAGGCAGGTCAAAATCAGATTGATCATGATAAAAATCAGAATATGAAGCCATTTCAAAACAAAATCTTTGAGAGTATTGTGCATTAGAAACAAGTGCGGATGTACTCTTAGATATCAAACTAGAACCAACACTCATAGTCTCCCTAAGCATAGGTTAATCAAAATCCATCTGGGTTTTACTTGGTGGTTCAAAATGGGAGATAACAATATCAGAATGGTCTTATAGGGGTACTTCACAATATCCATAATATTAAATATCACCACTTCATCCCCAAACTCCTTGGAATGTGTACCCTAATGGCCATTTATGTTTGTTTTTTCAGTTTTGAGGAAGGGCCTATCTAAGATAATTGGAGCACGTGAACTTACTCAATCATCCTCCATTTTAAGAACATACAATCTACTATAAATATCATTTATCTTACCCATACAATTACTTTTTCAAGTACTCCCATTGGATATGTTATAGCTCAGTTTTCCAAAAACACCACTTCTCTTTTTGGCTTATACTCATCAACCTGTAAACAAGAGAATACAGAGTGATGAATCACATTTATGGAAGCTCCCAAATCAAAAAGATCATACAAAAAGTGTAACTCCCCTATATTTCATTGGGATGGTGAATTTCCCCAGATCCATTCCATTTTTTTGGAATTTATAGAGTTGGTGTAATGAGTGCTGGAACATACCTTCAAAGATTGATCCTCTAATATCCCTTGACCTCTATTCGATTGGTGCAAAGTTCTTTTAAAAAATATGGCATACCAAGGGATTTTCATGATGGCTTCAAGTAGAGGGATGTTGATCTCCTCATGCTTTAATGTGTGCAAAACAGCTTTTTTGCATCACCTCCTTATCCATATTCTTGGTTTTTACAAGCTTATTTGGAATGGGAAGGGGTTTTGGAGGTACATCATCAATATTTTGTTACATTTTTATTTCTCTGTGGGATACTCATCATTTGTTCTTGAATGGAGATTCTCGAATGTTGAGGTGAATCTAGGAGGAATGGAATGTATAGAAGCATAAGTTGATTGCTTCCTACTTCTCAATGTGATGGCACTAACATTCCCCATTGGATTTGGAGTAGGATGGGAAGGTAGAATTCCAGAATTCTTACATACCAATTCATGGAGGTCAGTGGAAATCTATCTCATTTGAGTCTTCAACTCTTTCTAGTATTAACCTTGAACCTTCATCCCATTCTGTTGATTAAGAATTTTTTTAGAAGATCATTAGTGTTAGACATTACCTTGGTTGGGGGATTACCTTGTTTTTGGCTTGTTGATGCTTTGGATTAAAATATCCTTTGGGGTTGTTGGAAACTATACTGGTAAGGTGGAGGCTGCTGGATATTTTGTTGAAAAGGGGGTTATTGTTATTTTCCAGATCCATACCTCATGTCTGATTGATCCTTCCACCCATGCTTATATGATTGAGAAAAGGAATTGAACTTATTTTGGGGATGTGGTTGTTGTTTTTTTTGATGATATGGTCTCTTAGGAAATACGGCTGCCCAATCTTCTATTTTTGGTCGTTAGGGGAAATAGTCAGTTGGGTGGCTTGTCTCAGTGAAAATTCCACACGGCCTTGAAAGAGGGGGTTGGGATGTATTTTGTTCCAAAACAATATATCTCACCAAAGTTTTTAATTATTCCAACTTGGTATCAATCAAATTTCTTTCAAAATAAGATGAACTTACTTAATATACTCCTCTAACATGTGGGGTACCTCGATCACCAAATCGTTCAGAGTTTTATGTCATCATAACGATCAATGCATGTGTGGAAACTGGTTTTTTTTCAACCAATGGTCCTATAGCCATGAAATCCACCATGATCCTATCCATAGGTGTGATTCCTTCATAGAAGTACTGTATGAGGAGTTTCTCATTGATTTGGTAATGCAGGACGAATGCAAAAATCTTCTTCAGTCACTCCCAATACTGATACATTGACTCCCCATTTTCTTAGTTGATCCCTGATATCTTATTTTGAATGGAAGTGGTCCTTGATTCTGGAAAAAATCATTACAAAGAAAGATATCTCAAATTATTAGAACATTTTACATAGTTAGGTTTTAAATAATACATCCAATCATTAGCAGTTCCATCATGTGAGAATTGAATTTTTCTATGTTTCATTTGATCTTCAGATACATTTCATGGTTTCATTATTGAGTATACCACATTGAATTATTTTAAATGTTTTTTTGGATCCTCACTATAAAATCCATGAAATTTTGTAATAAGGTTAATTAACATAGATTTTAGTTCAACGTATGATTTGAGAGTTGGATATGCAATTCATGTAGGTTGATAATAAATATCAGGTACAACCAACCCTCGAATAGTCTTATTGAGTTAATTATTGTCATTTTCACCCATATTATTTGTCTTAATATTTGTTTTAGAGGAGTTTCCAATTTAAAAATTCCTAGAGTAGAGGAATTCCCCAGTTGGTTAAATGTCGACACTTCCCATAGAATGATATTTTCTGATTCGATCCCTAAGGTTGTGATCAATATCAGATTCTAGATCAAGGATATCCTCAGGATAGGATCGTGTCACATATCATAAAAAATAGAGAAACAAAAGATGTGGAAACCAATATCATTAAATAAGGATTCAATTGATGGTCCAAAAAAAGTTTCGGGAAGAAATAATTGAAAAGAAAATGCAGGAGAAGAAGAGAAAATAAAAATAACAAATAAGAATAAATAACTTACCTAATTACTTTTTGAATAATACACTTTTCTCCTTGGAAACAACGCCAATTTGATGAGTTTTGCCACACATGATCTCAAAAATGTTTTTGATTGAACTATGTTCAGAACAATGGCTGACATAGGTTGTTCTATCATGGAATAAGTGCATTAAAGAACCATTAATTGGCATGAAAAAGCAAAGGAAATAAGTGAAAACAAATGAAGCAGAAGATGGGGGGTTGGTTTTGTGACTTAGGAAAAAGACACTAAACAAGAGAATGAGATGGAATAGTCAGAGACACAGGTTCTTCAAAAACAATTATACGAGAAAAAATAGTAAATATAATTCTCCACTTCATCATTAATTTATCCTTATACCATATGATTATAATTCATTTAATTGTAATCCCCTATCCTTGTAAACACCCAAACCCTTTTGAAATTAACATGACCAAAAATATTGGGAAAATGAGCCTTCGATCAACATCGAGACTTCCAATCGGAGCACCCTGCTTTGATTGTGATATAAATAACCAACTTATTAATAATGGTAAATTAGTGATGAATATACTCATTATAATTGATAATTAAGCATTCTTAGTGATGAATCCTGAACCCTACAATTCTATCCCAAGTTTAATAGATTTTTCAATTGAGGTTTCAATCACAAAAATTACACAAGCCTGACCATGCGGTGAAGTGCAAGTAGATCGAGTGAAATAGAAAATAAAACTCAATTAATTGATCATAATTGATTAATTAAAGTATGTTTATGGATTAAAAATAAATAAATTAATGGAGTTGGGATTGGATCTAATATTAATGAAATCACTCTTATATGAGCGGAGTTGTCACCATGGAGATGTTTTCCATAAGGAATGGATTGATTGGGGAAAACCAAAAATCATCTCCAATATTAGATTCCAGCCCATAAAAAAATATAAAGATTAAAAGAGAATAATACATAATATTTATTGATGAAAATTAATGTTACAAGAATAAAAACAAAGAAAAACAAAGTGGAGGTGGGAGAGGAGAGCCTTCTTGGAAAAGATATTTGCAGAAGGACTTACCTATTACAAGGGTTGTGAGGTGTTCCTATGAGATACAATTTCAGAAACACATTACCAAATCGTCTAAAAACCCTACGAATAAGTGAAAACCCCTATTAAATAGAGTTTGGGAGGGAAAGGGTTTCATAAATTTTGAAAGTGTGAAATGATAATTTGGCCAAATATTTTATTCCAACTTTCACTAGCTTGTTGACCTCCCAAAAACATTATATTTCTGGACTTATTGAAGGATTATTTTCCAGGAATCACGTTCCTAAGATTTTCTCAAAATTTGGGCCCAATCCAAGCTTGGATAAAGGAGATACAACCCAGACACTAAAGTGTTATCTAATCTGGTAAATCCAGCACATCTTTGACTTCATATCCCATTTAGACCACTCAAATTCATGATCCAGATCCCATGTCCCAAATTTAATTTTTATCTCATTATGTCAGGAACACATTTTCAAATGTTTAAGTCACAATAATTTTTAGAAAAATTTTTATGTTTGAAATAGTACAATGAATTTTAAATTGGAAAAATTGGAATTTTCATCAAATTTTCAAATGAATGATCTAATCCCAAATATTCCATAATTGAACATATTTAGCCTAATGTGTGGAAATTATATCATTTATTATCAATAAAATAGTTCATAAAAATGTGTTTTATCATTCATTGAGATGGATTTGTGCATGCATGCATGTAATTAAGAAAAAGACTCTTCATGTTAGTTATGCCTTCAGTACTGGTGGCACGCCCCAGGTTAATAGAGGAAGCCTTAGGGTTGTTTGATAATTGAGCCCTATTTAGGATTGAGTCTTGAAAAAAATGTTTTTTAGAAAAGATTATATATATTTTATAACATGGAAGGTTTTAATTTTTTTACCTTTGAAAATAATAATCCTGGTCGACCACCTATTTTTTATGGTATTGATTATGGATATTGGAGAGACAAAGTGAAGGCTATTCTTTGTCGATACTGGTGTTGATAATTTTTTTATGTTGATGGGTAAATATATTATTCTTGATATGGAAATTAATACTTTTACAAATCATGAAAATCTAAAATATCAATTTAATTAAAGTGTATGTAATAATCTACTTTGTTCTATGATATGAATTATATGTAATCAAATTTATTCAAGTGAAACAACTAACATAGTATGGAAAAAATTATAAGTTACTCACTTTATAACTTCTTAATATGCTGAAACAAGAAGGGATATAATGAGAGACCATTATATATATTTTGGTTTCTTACTTGGATAATCATTAGCTTAAATTCATCAAAGATTTATGACAATTGTTAATAGTTTACATTCTATTAGAGATAAATATTTAACATATGAGATCATAATTAAGAAAATTAAATTAAATATACCTA
Organism: Viscum album; assembly: GCA_963277665.1. NCBI lineage: Eukaryota > Viridiplantae > Streptophyta > Magnoliopsida > Santalales > Viscaceae > Viscum > Viscum album. The sequence continues at coordinate 1,825,524,611 of OY728119.1, read as the reverse complement.
ATGAATGTTAATATAAATGAAATACCTTGTATGATACATAGAAGATTACAAATCATACTATTTATTATTTTATTAGCACCATTATGAAATATGAACGAATATTGAAAAGGTATTGTAAGGAGATGAAAAAGAAGAATGGATGAGTTACTTTTGTGACTACATCTATTGTTCCTATTTAGGAATAGTCTACTGAAAAGTAATGAAATATTCTAATAATAAGAAATTTATTATTGAATTAGACTCTATATCTTCTAAATATACCGGAAAATTGTTGGAAAATATTAATAGAAGGATGAATAAATTTTTTGTAAGGAAATACTTTCAATACATTTATAAGAAGAGTAATAAGGATAAGAGTGATAACAAAGAGTCTAAAAAAGTGTTATTTTATGAGTTTAGTAATTAATGACACATTATACCAAATTTTACTAAGATAAAAAGAAATTTTAATATGGAAACATATTCAGACATGAATAATCAGAAGTATTATAAGCATAATGACAAGAAGAGATTTAAAGCATTAGACACTTGGAGTGGAAGTTGAGGAGATATTTCTTCTGATAATTCTTCAAACAAGAAAATTTATAAATAAAGAAGTATTGGTTTATTTTCATAAATAAAAATGGTGAATAATTTTCTTAGGGATAAGGTATCTACTACTGATTCTCTTACCAATCTTACTTTAAATAAAAATTACACTAATATTAATGGTGTTAAATTTTCTAAATCATCAGATTGAAAAAATTACTCAACTAAAGAAGATAATACATTACCATGTCTTGAAGAAGTATATAGGTCTGAAAAACTTCTTAAAAATCAAAATTGTAAAGTTTATAAAAGGCATTAATATTCACAATGTAAACATATAAAATCAAATTCAATAATTTATACTTTAACTATATAAATATTATATCTCTCTAAAATAAAACGATATTATTAATTTTAAAAAATATTTTCTTTTAAAATATCTTCAAAAGTTTTCTTTTTTAAATAAGATTTCAAAAAATTATTTTTTAAATATTATTTCAAATACATGTCCTAGAGAGGATAAAAATTTAGTTGTAAAAGTAAAATATAAAATTTAGAGTATAAAAAATATTTTATCTATGTCTTCATAGGGGAAGGAAATAATTGATAAAATTTATAATCAAGCCATACCTCATAGATATAATTATGGAATGGTTTCTACAAATACAAATAAATTTTTAAGTAATATTTTATTTTTTTAAAAAGTGCTTCAATTTTCACTTACTATCAATGTGGTGGAAACCTGATAAATAAATGTTCTTTATATAAAATGAAATTTTTTATTTTTAAAAATATTGTTCTTCAAATTAAATAACATTTTATCTGTATAGAAATTTAGGAAAATATTGATACATAAATTATTATATTATGATAATTTTGTTTCCAAAAATGTTAGGGTTCGAACACACTAATGTTTTTATTTTTAGGAAAATAAAGAACATACCAACAATAAGAATATGTGGAATATGGATAATGGTTTTTCTCGAAATACAATTGGACGAAAATATTTGAATTATAAGATCATAAATATGAAAGGTGGAAAAGTAACTTATGATGATAATGCCTAATGAGATATTATAGGTTAACATATCATTTTAATTATTAGAAAAGAATTAATTTGAAATATTTTATTTACTGTAGGACTTAAGCACAAAATTATAATCATAAGAAAATCATGTGATAAGGGTTATCATTTGAACTTTAGGAATGAATAATTTATTGTTAATTTTTATAAAGATGGAATCATTATTTCCTCCAATCAGTATGATAATATTTACATTTTAAACCTAGAAGGCCTTAGAATCCGGGATCTACCTTGTATCAATGTAGTGGAAGATTGTTATTGGTTATGGTAAATACGATTAGGAAACTATAATATTTTAATTTAATTTAGGTTTTCTATGAATATACTTGTTAATGATCTACTAAAACATAGGTTTGATACTTGAAAATTCTATGATCCTTATCAATTTGGTAGGAAACACCAGTAATGTTTTAAATATTCTAGTTAAGTCTCAACTTTTGATTCATTATAGTTAGTGAAAAACGAATCGTTTATTCCACTAAAAATATATATGTATTGGTGGAAAAAACTATGTATATATTTTATTTGATGATTAGACAATATATACTTGGGTCTATTTTCTTAAAAAAATATAAATCCATTAGTTGTTTTAAAACATTTATAGCCAATGTTTAAATGAAAATAAATTATCTCCTTGATAACTATTTATATTGATCACTGTGGAGAGTTTTTGATTGTTTTTTAGTAAAAAATGTTTAATATATAAAATTGAAATACCTATAACACCACAAAAAATTGGTGTAGTCAAAATAAGAAATAGTTTTCATCAAGAAATTACTAGAACCATGCTGAAAAAAATACTCAGTTGATAATTTTTTTGGGATAATGAAGTTGGTGAAGCCTTTTTTATTATAAATATATATTTAATAAGACAAATTTTAAAATAATTACATATTATTTGTGGATAAAAGAAAACCAAAACTTTCTTACTTCTAAATTTTTGGATACAAACTATTAATTATGAATACTAAAGATAACTTATAAAAGTTTTCTCCAAAATCAGATGCAGTAATGCTTTTTGGTTACTCTAAAACTTTTAAGGAAAATAGAATTTTCAATAAAAATAAATGTACTATTTTAGGAAAAATACAAGATATATTTGAAAAAAATTTTTCCTCTTATTTTCAAACAACCTCAAAAAAAATATTTGGATGCTGTTTCTAAAACATATTTTCAACCTATGATATAAATTTATCCTCATGAAAAAAACTAAAGAATATATTTCTAAATTTATTCAACAAGAATATTTTCATCCTGTTATTGAAGATAAGAGTTATAAAAATACACGAATTAGTTATTTCTCTACAATAAATATAGTGATAATATCATTGGTGATGTAGATCATCGAGTTATAAGTTGAAGTTATTTTGGAAATAAAATTTAAAAACTATAATTCTTATCAAACGTTGAATATTAGAGTCTTGATGATGATATAGGTTATGAGTATTGGATTAACACAATGAAATATGGGATAAATTACTTTAAAAGAAAAAATGTTTTTAATTTTATTTAATGACCAAAATGTTCTTCTATAACTAGATTAAAATAGGCCATTCAGGAAAAAAAAGATTGAAATGGTACAATAGTCATAAATAAATCTAGACTTATCGATAAGGGTTATAAGAAATAAAAGGAAATAAACTATGAAGAAACTTATTCCCTAGTATCTAAACTTGAATATATCCATATACTTATATCTTATATAGAAATATTAAATTATAAACTATTTAAAATGTATATGAGGTTTTCCTTTCACAATGGATATGTTGAAAATGAATTTTCTATAGATCAACCCCTGATTTTGAAAATAAAATACATCCATACAATATTTTTAAACATAATAGTTCACTTAATGGACTCAAACAAGTCCCTAGAACCTGATATGATATGATAAATGGATTTTTTTTACCAAAATAATTGTGAAGGGGGATGCAGATCCAAATAATTATTTTAAATAAGTTATTAAAATAAATTATTAATATACAAATCTATGATGAATAAATTATATTTGGTTCAACTAAAAAGTATTTAACAAATTCCTTTGTGAATCATATGAAATATTAGTATAAAATGAGTATGATGGGTGATTTATCACACTTTCTAGATTTTCAAATTTCAAAAAAACTAGAAGAAACAAATATATCTCAATATAAGTATATAAAATATCTTCTTGTAAAATTCAGTTATGTAAACAATAAAATTTTTAGAACTCTTATAGGTACCTTAAATACTTTTGAAATTTATGAAGTTGGGAAAATAGTTGACCAAAAAATATTTTGAGGTGTGATTGGAATTTTAAATTACTTAATATCTATTCATCCGAATTTAATGTTTTTTCATATGTTTTATACATCAATCCATTCCAAAAGAGTCGCATCTTAAACCTGTTAAATTAAATTTTCATTATCTTATGGGAAATATGGATTTAGGATTATTTTACGCTTATGGAAATCGTTTAAATTTAAAAAGTTCTTAAGATGCTGACCTTGGATGATTTAGAATGGATTGAAAAAGTAATTCTAGTACTTGTAATTTATTAGATGAAGATTTTTTTGTTGTTCTTATAAGAAAAATACCCAGTATCACTTTACACTATTGAAGATGCATATGTTGTATCTGTAAGTTGTTATGCCCAACTATTTTGGATATAACACAAATTTATAATGTAATTATTTTCAATAAAACTCAAATTTTTTGTGATAACATAAGTGCTATTGAAATAAGTAAAAACCCAACACATCACTCACGAGCTAATCACATTGACATAAGACACCATTTACTTTGGGATTAACCCTAAAAAATAGATATCATTTTATAATTCATGATAATTCCATAACAACTTAATGAAATATTTATTAAACCCCTTAGTTCTGATAAATTTTAATATATTAAATATGTGCTAGGAATGATCTATATCAAGTGATTATTCATGTCTAATTCTTGTTTACAAATCTCCATACATTAGGGAAATATTTCTCAAATAGGGAGCCCATATGCTTTTAGTCATTCGAAAACGTCCAATTTTTCTAGAACATTTACTTTTCAGAAAACGATTGAAAATATTTTCAGAATTAAACAATTTATAAGTATTTTCAGAATAAAATCTTTGACAAAGACATTCAGAATCAAAACCTTTATAAATATTATCAGAGTACTAATTTTTATAAAAATTTCTAAATAAAAATCAATATAAATGGTTTTTTAGAATCAAAATTTCTTACAAAAACATTCATGGACAACAGGTTTTTATGAACATTATCATAATAAATTTATATTTCAAAAACTAGTAATAAATGGTTATTCATTACAAGAAAACATTTTTACTCTAAATGGTTCTATTTTAAAATTTTCGTTTTTTTAATCATCAATTAACATAGTTTATCAATGTTGTTTTACATTTTTTTCATATTTTATTTGGTTAAAAATACAAAATCTTTTTGTAATAGTATTTTTGTAACTCTTATGACATGTTCTGTTAGAAACATTAAGAGTTAAAACATTTTTTTAAAATATTATTCAATTAAATATCAATCATCATATGTGAAAATGAAAATTCAATTTGTTCCATTGAAAATTTTAGGAAGATGCACCATCACCACCATTCCTATATAAGGTTGGGTCACTCTTTTGTAAAAAATTGGTTCTTTTGTTTTTTTACTCTTGCTACCAATTTTTGTGTTGAAAACAATTCTTTTTCATTAATCTGATATAAAAAAATATATTCAGTAAGATTACCTTAGTGAAGGAATTTTCTAATAGAAATGAATTTAAAGAAACACTGATTGAATGATCCTATTATGAAGAACATTATTCTGTTTTAAAAATTTTATGAATTTTTATGGATGTGAAAAAATTTGTGTTAAAAAATAATAAGGATTTTGAAAAACATTAAACTAAAATTATAATAGATATTTATACTTCTTTAGATTTTCTTTCAGAATATTATAAGAAATATATTTTTTATAATTTTATTGGAGAATATGAAAAATTATCTTATCTACAAGTTGAAATTCTGGTAGAAGTTACCTTTAAGTGTAAATATTATATCCCTTTTCAAAAGATTCCCAACAAACATGGGAGTTTTTTTAAGATTATTTTAGAAACATATTTATTTATTTATTTTGGGAATGTATGAAAGGATTCAAAACTAACTATAGATGTAAGGGTATTAAATTTATGGATTCAGGTTTATTTTATTCCTATACAGAGTTACATGGATTCCCTAAAAGAAATGGATACATTTTTCTTGGAATTTTATATTAACATGTGACAAATTAATTTTACAATATTTATTTTTCTATCTATAGAGTTGATTAAGATGACTTCATTGAAATCAATGATTATGTTGTTTTTGGGTTACATATATAAGATTCTTGTGAACTGAATGAATGTTTTTCAAATTAAGAATTAGACATATTTTCTATGGTAAAATATTTACCTAATTGGTGAAGGGACTATAAAGAGGATGAAACTTTTTTATTATAGCCAAAAATTCCGAGAGCCAGGTGAAAACCTGCTCCCAATAACATAAAAGAAAAAAGTAAACAGTACATGGAAATTCAGCGAAGGGGGGCCTTAGACAACCTTGTGTACAAAGTGCCAATCCTATCACTGTGAACAAGCTCATTACAGTAATCAGGAAGTAAAAATGACCAGCGTGAACTAGGCTCCATAATTGCCCTTTTTGAGAGGACGTCTGCCACCTGATTTTCCTCTCTATACACATGAGACACCTCCAGAGAAATCGACTCTGCAAGATGCAGAGCACTAACCCATGTAGCAAGCATCTTCCATGGCACATTCCTGGATCGCTCCTTCAAAATTTGTGCTGCAACAGAAGAGTCCAATTCGATCCACAGCCTCCGCCAACCATAATGAGCCGCATATCCAATCGCCTTAATCATTGCCCATAGTTCAACATCAATTGCATTTCCATTGCCTATGTAATGAAGGAAGCATCCTTTGACAAATCCTCGATACGTCCTGAACACACCACCACATCCAGCAGGTCCAGGCACACCGGCGGCTGCCCCGTCCATATTAACCTTTAACCAATCAGTTATAGGTGGTATCCACCTGATATATTTCAGCACTTTGGGCCTCCGCTCCCTGCCACTTACACCTAGGGATCTCAAAAGAAGAAAGTCAGAAATGTCATTATTCATTGAACCAGATTAATTAACTGAGGAAGAGATAATATATCGGTGCATCATCATAGTAACCTCCTTGAATGAGGGCCTTCCATTGTTGAAGCCAATACTATTTCAGTCCTTCCAAATTAATGAAATCATAGCAACAGTAGCAGCAATGAGCAGGGACTTGACCTGCTCACTGCGGACAGCTTGCATGGTCGAGGTAAGCAGTGCACTAACCGATTGGGAGGCTAATTGGAATTGGAAAACTTCATTCAAGTAACTCCATAACCGCACAGCAAAAGGCAGCAAATGAACACATGATTGATAGTCTCATCCACAGCCAAACAGAGGAAACATACCGGTGCAATAGTTAAACCGGTTCGCTGCAAATAAGATTGAAGAGGCAACCTTTTCTTCCAAATGCACCAGATCAGAAGTGCATCAGCCGGAGCAATGTAAGGGGTCCGCACACCCTTCACCCAAGTAGGTATATCATCCACATTTCCACATTGCAGTATGTATTAGTCGCGGCTGGAGAAGCACCCACTAGACGTTGGTTTCCATATAAGGATGTCATAGTCAACATATTCATACCTGGAGATCTCTGTCCGTAAGTGAGTAGGGATGATGGAATAAGCCTCTGGATTCCCCTGCAAATCAGAAATGGAAAGACTCCTTAAATACAAGGGAATGCTGGTGGAGTGATTAATTGGGGAAGACAGCCACTGCGTGCTCCAGCAGTTCATTTGAGAATCAGTACAAACCAGCCATTTAGCCTGTGTCATAATGTAGATGCATGCCTCTCTGAAGGAAGGCCACACAAGGGATTTCATATACACATTTGAGTTATTATGTAACCTTCCAACAAATCTGCTAGACATAAATTCCAGCGAAGGGTCAGTGCCAGATAAAAGTCTCCACGTGAAGTTCTGAATCAAAGCATCATTGAATATACTAACATCTTTCACCCCCATCCCTCCCCTTGACACAGGCCTTATGCAGTCCTTCCATGGAACAATAATAAGTTTCCTTTTTTGTGTCGATCCAGTCCAGATGAAATTTCTGATCATACCACAAAGCTCCCTGAGAAGAGAAACTTTCCATTTATTTAGTGAAAATGAGTAAACAAACATTGAAGTCAAGACAGAATTCACGAGAAAAATCCTACCTGCGTGAGACATGTTCTTTCCTTTCCAACTAGTTAGCTGATTTGTGATCTTAAGAGCAATACCATCTAGGTAAACTCTTTTCACTCTCCCCCAAAACAAAGGCAGCCCAAGGTAGATGAAGGGAAGCACACCTCTTTTAACGCCAAGCCTTCTAGAAATTCTATTTAGCCTCGCTAGTCGAATTCCTTCCCCAAAGACAAAAAAAGATTTCGCCTAGCTTATAACCTGGCCTGCCACTTCCTCATAGTGATTGAAGATAATCTTTATGCAAGATATGGTTTTCCTGTCAGCTTTTGAGAAGAGAAAAATATCATCAGTATAGAAGAGATGTGAAGGGGAAAAGCAACCCCTCCCATATGTCATCCTCTGATAGATCCCAAGATTGGAAAGATCGTGAAGGCATGTGCTTAGATAGTCTTCAGCCAAGGAGAACAATAGCCTAGATAATGGGTCACCTTGCCTGACACCCCGAGAGAATTGAAAATATCCCATGGGTGATCCATTTACTAGAATAGATAACCTAGCACTATCCAGAATACATCTCACCAAACCAATGAATTTACCTGAGAAGCCATGCATACTCAATACTTTGAAAATAAAGTCCCATCTGATGGTGTCAAAGGCTTTTGATATGTCGACCTTTAGGGCCATATTCCCATCCCTCACTTTATTCCTCATAATGTTAACACACTCTGAAGAAGTGAAAAGAAAGTTTTGGATATTCCGGCCAGGAACAAACCCAAACTGGTTAAACAAGATAAGAGATCTTGCTATCTCACCAAGCCGAATTGCCATGATTTTACAAATGAGTTTCGGAGTAGTGTTTCCAATCATGACATGCCTAAAGTCCTTAATATCCAAAGCATTCTCCCTCTTGGGAATCAGAGAAATAAAGTTTGAGTTCATCCCAACTGGTATGTAAGAATGGAGAAAGAATTCCCTTACCGCTTCAACCACTTCCTTATGAAGGATGTCCCAAAAAGACATAAATAACTTGTTGGAGAATCCATCTGGACCAGCGACACTGTCCATGTTCAAGGAGAAAAGAGCATCATGAATTTCTTTGGTGAAGGGGATGTCAGTTAGTCTTTTGTTCTGTGCATCATCCAAGCTAGGCTCAATGCATTTAATGATTTTATCTGAAATTTCCACCCCAGAATCAGAATAAAGCTTTTCAAAATAGCATGTCATAGTTTTGGCAATTTCATTCTCAGAGGTAAACGTACTGTCATAAATTTTTAAATCCTTAAGGTTCCTTGTTACCTTCCTCTCCCTATGCATGCAATGGAAGAACCTGGAGTTCCTATCTCCTTCCTTCAGCCATCTCACATTACACTGATTCCGAGACAGGTTTTCTTTAAGAGACAAGAGACTGTCAAGCCTTGAGGTAGCCTGTATCTCCTCTTCGGATGGCAGATGTTGAAGGGTATTACGTTGTTGGCACTCGGACAAAAGTGAGTCAACCTCTTTAATATCTGGATTCAGGTTAGAGAAAGACGTCTTACTCCACACCCTTAGTCTAGCTTTTACAATTTTCAATTTACAAGTGAGGGAATACAGTGCACTTCCTTGAGCAACCTCTTTCCACAATTCTGCAACATTCTCTCTACACCCTGACACTACCAGCCATGCATTGTTGAATTTAAAGGGTAGTGGATCTGATCTCATACTTCGAAAACAGATATCAATTAATATGGGATGATGATCAGAGTGTAGTCTAGAGAGGGTCATACCAGACACTTCCATTTCCTCACTTTGCTCACCCAACTGCACTAGGCACATGTCAATTTTACTCGCTTTCCTTCCATTAAGGGTGCATCGACTCCAGGTTAAAGCATCACCTGAGATAGGCACTTTAACCATTCTGTATTGGTCAATACATGAGGAAAATTTTCTTGAAGATTCCCTACAGAAATAACTTCCAGTTTTTTCTTTAGGCCTCATAACCGTGTTAAAGTCACCAAGAACCATCCACCTCATGTCATTGTGCTCAGCTCTTTCTTTTAGATTCCTTCACAAGCTTCTTCTTCTTGGATACTAATTGAAAGAATAAGAAAAGGTAGCACAAAATGTGTTAGATTGATAACATCAAATCATGGTGATTGACTGCTGATCACTTTGGGAGGACTCAACTGCTATAGAATTATGCTTTAAAGCCCATAAAGATTCCGAATCATTATCCATTTGATTGGATGCAATGAAAGAAAACCCCAGCGCAGACCAATTAAAACCATCTAGCTAGAAAATTTCATATGGGGTTCAGCAATGCCAATTAACATTGGTTTATTGGTCAAGATAATGTGCTTCAGGGCTTTGACCGTGGGAGAATTCCCAATGCCCTGGCAGTTCCAAAATAGGATATTCATTGATGAGAGGACCGCTGCCTAGTTCAGGGTCCAGCATAGCCTGTTCCAATGAATTTCTCTGATTCTGCCAGGCTATCCCCTTCTGTATCATCTGAAGATCCTCTAGTAGATTCATGAGCATCATCATCAGTGGATATGGAAATGAACATGTTATCCGAAAAGATTGGTCCTGTTAAAGTGGCAGGAAGAATCCTCTTTGCAGTCTTAGAAACTTGTACCTGTGAAAAATCCCCATCCATCGCACTAGCCTCCTTTAGCGTCCTATCACTGAGAATTGAAGTTTTTCCAGGAGTTTCTGGAGCCTCATTCCTCGGCTCCTGCAAACTGGGGAGTCCCTCATTGCCACCAAATAGCTCATTATCATCCTGTCCTTATGGAGGCCCTTGAGGAGTCTCCTGTACTGGATTCTCACTTGCTGAGCCTTATATCACAGCATCATCCTTCTTGGAAATTCCAGAGTCCTGTACAACAGTAAGAGAATTACCCGTCTCATCCTTACCCTGATCTTACTCATCCTTCCTGTCACTGGGTGGATCCAACCCGTAACTGTCACCATGCTCACCAACACCAGCAGCATTCACTAGGTTCTCCGTAGCCTCCGACATGGCATTCATTACCTATATCACAGGCACCTCGTGGGTGATTCCCTGATATTTTTCTTTCCTTCAACAGTGTGAGTCATCATGACCCTTAATGTTACAGATTGAGCAAAATTTTTTCCTATTACATTCTGTAAGGAGGTGTCCAAAAATGTGACAATTGCAACAAAATTTGGGTTTCCTCTCATAACCAATATCATGGTTGATGGTATCATCTCTAGTGGTGAAGACAACTTCCTCAACTAAAGTGTTATCCATGTCAACTTCCACCAATATTCTAGCATAATGCCCAAAATTGGGATTGTCGGTCTGCTTATCCAATATAATAGGATTCCCAATGGAAGAGGCAATATCCCAAAGAATTTGAGGATGCCAATATAACCAACTCAGTTTATGGATACGTATCCATACCTGTGAAATGGAGTTCCTCACATTGCTGGGATCAATGTTCTGATCCCACTCATGAATCCGAAGGAATCCGGGATTAAGGGGAACAGACCCAGACTCCATGCACACCGCATGTATTCATCAGAGGGGAAGACAATGTGATAGAACCCCTTCCCCATGGCCGTCATCTTCCAGTAACTAAATCCCCATATCTCCACCATCCTGTTAGAAAGCTCATGAAATTTCCATGGTCGAACACCTTTTGTGATAATCACCCTTGCAATAATGGAGAATTTACATATCCTGACTCGCTCCTCAACTGCGGCCGGATTCGTAGCTACGTGTGCAATACGCCCTTTCCTGACAGTCCTCCCTGAATTTTCTGCATCACAATCCAAGAAGGAGAAGCCACCATTTTGCTTGGCCACATCAGCGAAGCTTTTCCCCTTAATCAAGTTGTCTTGATTGTCCAATTTCTCCGATTTCCGCTTCACACAGAGGCTGAAGAGATCACGATGCCCTATCATATCTTCATCTTTTAACACAATCTCATCCTTCCCTGTAGTATCAACATCACCCTGCTTGGTTCTAGGGATTTCGCCAGTCGGCTCTTCGGGAGTTTCCATCCTATTCCTTCCTAGTGAGATTATCATTATTACTCTTTAGATTACAAGCAAAACTTTTTTATTATATGTTAAAGAATGATTTGGATAAAATAGATAGATCTCTGTCTGATTCCCATATTTATAATGAGAAAAATGTTTTTAAAAATGATTAAAGATGAATCATCACCACAAAGATCAAAAGATACTAGAAATATGGTCAGTTGATTATTTTAAGTAACTTATGGCTCACACAGCCCAGAAGAAACCTATAGATCTTTATTGTGGATTTGATAAGGATACCTCATTGGCCCTAAATATTCAGACTACTGATGAGTTTAAGGAGGTTTATAAAATAAGGAAACTAAATAAAAGGTTTCTCGAGGAAATAATTGTAGAAAGGATTCTGAAAAGAGTTGAAATAGATTCTAAAAATCCATTTTTATCAGTTTTTCCCTTATCACTTGTACAACCAATTATAGTTTCTCAAAAAATTCCTCATACCAAACAATAAATTATATATGTTGGTATATTATTTAAAGAAACTTCAATAATTCCACAAGTTGCTTGAATAGCTGGTGATAAGGGGAGATACAATGAGATTTTAGACGAAGTTATAAAATTAGTCCCGGATCAAGTTGATAAGATGATTGAAAAGATGATACAAAAATCAGTTAAAAAATATGGAAAGGTGTTCATTGAATCGAGTGGTAGTTAGAATAAAAATGTGAAGAAGAAAATTAAGAGGAATAAAAATAATAAAAAGAAGAAATCGAAGAGGAAAAAAGAAATATAGGAAATGTCAAAGTCTATGGATGAATTAAGTATGTGAGATTCATCTCCAAAATCTACTCCATTACCTTTATAGTCTAATAAAAATCTAGTATTAGATGTTCATAAAAAACTTCATTTATCATAAAATTAAAAAAATAATTCCATCATTCTCACAAGACCATTTTTTAAAAAGTTGGGACATATAAGTATGTGGATATTAGAGAAGTTTTGAAATAGGTGAATGATTAAAAAGAAGAGAAATAGAATGTTGGTCCTTCCATACCACATGTTTTTGTTGATTAATCATATTCATTGGACTCTTAAATGATAGAATATCATAAAGGTTTTGATTATATTTTCCAAAATCTAAAACATTTGACTAATTCAATTCATTTTATACAAAATATTGAGGAAATATGTAAAAATATTCAAAGTCATATGAATAAAAATTCATCAACTATGAACATGTTGAATATTATAGTGATCAAACATAAGGATAATATCAATACATTCAAATTAATGAATAAGTCCCACACAAGGCATTTCTATAAGATGTTAAGATAGTCCAAAGAAGAAAAAAATTATTTTGAGGCTCATTATGACTAAATTTTGGATGTCATGAAAATTTTGTTTTATATTTTTTATTCCATTAAGAAACTATTTTCTGATGTTTTAAATAGTGTAATGTTTATTGAAGAGTTCAAAAATAATATTGACAACTAGGATGAATAAGTAAGCATTATGAAAGAAAAGGATGAGGTGTTAGAAATAGAAAATAGCAGGAATGAATTTTGAAAAGATGAGCTCTTCACTCCAAATTAATATAATAAAAAGATTAGTGAGGAGGTTGAAAGCCTAAGGGAATAGGTTTTTTAAAATACAACCATGGAAGAAATAATTTTGAATCAGGATTCAGTAGTTTTTTTATGATGGAAAGGAAAATGAAAATGTAAAAAAGTTAAACTCCATAATGAAAAATATTTATAATAATGAATGATTTTTTGTTTTAACTTTTGATGTAATTATAACCTTTTTGAATAAATGTTTAATATGAGTTTCTTTTCATCCAAATACTATATGTTTGAATGTCTTCCAATTTTTTGGTTTTATTTTTTATTTAATATATTGGATGAATAGATTATTGACATATAATTTTTTTATGTTATGATTTTATAACATTTTAGGAAGCAATATACTTTCGTTATACATGATCTAAATCACAATGGGTGAGATGTGTTTAAAAGTTTCTTGGGTACAATTTTATGAGAATTTTTAATGGGGAGAGTTTATAAAAAATAAACGAATATTCTCAAAGGTATAATTTGTCTAAAAAGTTAAAATTTTTCTAAGAAATAATTTTTATTAAGGGGGATAATTTTAAGTATGAATTCCTTCCATCATATCAATAATTATAAAGAAATACAAATTATTAACACTGCGGTTATTTAAGATATGATACTGAAAAAATTTCATATGATTTATATCTTGGAAGATCAGAAAACAATAAATGGATTTATGTTATTCAAATTTATTGGTTTTTGTTTCATGTTGTGTGTTTTGTTCTTTAACAAATTGGGATATTATTGAGTCCAAATTTATACTTTTTTACTTTTCTTTTCCATGGATTTGAATACCAAAAAAACATTCATAAAACGATAATTACAAACATTGTATTTCCTATGTTTTTACTATGTTTTTGTAGAAAACATATTTTATAACAGAAATATAAATTGTTCAAATGTAAAAATAATATAAATTTTTCTTATTCAATCTGACCTATCAGTCTGAAGGTGCATCCAAAATATCAGATGAACTACTATTATAATCAATGGTCAGACATATGTCTTATCTATTAGACTATAAAAAACTATTTAACATCATACATAAATTAGTAATGATAAATCAGAATAAAATTAATACTACTTATCATTTAAAAATAATAATAAGTTACACCAGACTATCCAAAGTTTATACATAGAGTGATTAGAATTATTTCTATGAAAAACACATATTATCCTTGTAACGGTGCTAAAAATTGACATTGGACAAATGAAGTACAATTTATTCCTAATTTTCAAAATCACAATTCATATCATTATACACTATCAAAGTGAAATCGTTTTGAGGCCATTGTACCTAAAATCATGAATATGACCATTAGAAGAATTCTTATAAATAAGAATTAATTTGTAGAGTTGGAAGCTGATGCATTTTCAACTCAACATGTCTGAATATAGATCTTTGTTGGAATATTATTTATACTTTTTATAATATTTCATAGAGTTTTTTTTCTAAGTAATCAATGTGAGGATTTTAAATTCATTAGAACAATTTACTTTTGTATTATCTTTGCCTGATCAAGGTTAGATAAAAGGATTTTGAGGAGAGGAACACAGGTGAATCTAATCCCTCAAATCAAGGGTATCTTGTGCTAGGAATAACGACAACGATCATAGTATTATGGGATTATAGGGGATTTAGAGGTATGTTAATATCGATCATTATATCAAGGAATTTCATAGCATGAAAATATAAAACTTTGTAATAGGTATTGACACTGTGGTTATCTTAAATCTGGATTTCTAACTTACTTAACTCTTAGGACCAAAGAGTAAATTTCATATATAAATATTTTATGTCATTGTTAATATTATAATATTTCATATTTCTTGGTTATACATTGTTTCTTCCCACTATTTATATTATTTTCAATATTAGTTTTTACTTATTATTAAAATATTAGTTTTATATGACTATCACAGAGACCGATAACAACTCTAATATATATCAAATTATTTCTGGATCTGATCAAAACACAACGATCATTAGATTCTATCATAGTCTAATCTTTATGAATTTAGATTATTTTTGTTTCATATTAGTTTATTTTTTAAAAGTAAAATTCTCCCCATCTTTTAGGAACCATAAACACTATTGATCTAAAAAATCAATCTACCACGTGAATATAGAAGGGTAGTATAGTTGAACCATTATATTTCTTATTATTTCATTTTATTCCAATTTAATTAGATATATATATGTTCAAATTCATAATTTTTTAATATATAATATAAAAATATCAGTATCTTTAATGACTGAAATCAAACAAACCAATATATATATTAAAATTCTACCTCTATTAAATCATTATTAATATATAATTTATACCACTAGAAAGTATATAATTTCCATAAACAAAATGATTTTTCCGCTGGGTATGTATCTTATAATTCAAGAATCTCTCAATCACACCCTTGACATAGAGAGACACAATTTGATGAAGTTAAAAGACAATTAATATAATATTCTATAGTTATTTTTCATTAATTAAATCTTAAAATATAGATTATCATTAATTTATTCTTTATTTGAGAAAGATAAGAAATTTTATTATATAGGGTAACTATATTTATTTAGAAAATATTTGGTAGATTAAATTTGATCATAAATTTTATAAATAATAACAAACATAATAGGAATAATCCATTGTTTTAAAAGACATATACTCTAAATAGTAGAATTAAGTGCCATATTATTAACAATGTTATAAAATAACTTATTATTTGGAGAAGCATAGCTATTCAGTTTCAAGAAAAAGAAGTCTTCAAATATAAAAAATTGATAAGTATTAAAATATTCCTAATAATTTTTGGAAAATGAATAATAGGATATATGAATTATTATCTTATGGTAATTTTTATATTAATAACAATTTCATAATTATGTATATGATTTAATGGATGTACATAACTAAAATTTACACTATAAAATTTTGATGATGAGTTGATGTAATCTATTTTTAACAAATAATAATGATAGAAAGTGAAATAATCTATATAAGAAAAAATATATTCAAATCATCAAACATTACCCAAGATAATCATTCTTACATTTATTTCTTTTATGAATGAAATATATTTTGAATTATTATGAAGAAAGTTGAAAAAAATGATCTTGAAGAGCCTTAATGAGATTTGGATGTTTCTTGATACAGAATCCCACAATACCTTTTTGCATAATATAAATTTATTTATATTGAATATAACAAATTTCCTCTATAGAATGATAAAATACTAGGAAATGTTTTTTTGATAAAATTGGTATTTTTTAGATTACAAAAATTACTCTTGTAATCCATAAATAAATTATTTTTTATAAAAATAATATTAACATAGATAATTAATCCATCCAAAAGTAAATATTTATACATCTAATAAATATAGCGATTATTAATTTTATATAAAATTTTTGAGAAATAAAATTCCATAGACCTTCTATAAAAAAACAACACGTAGTTATATAAAAGGGAAATCTAGTGTTATAATTTGTATGAAATATATCATTATTTCAAGGAAAGATAAATATATTTAAAAATTACATAAAATATTTTGATCAATTAATTATTTTTCATACATATTAATAAATATAAAAGAAATTATTAATAATTTTAAAATTACTTTTACTCCCATGATAAAATAAAATTATGTCATTAGTATAAAAAACCATCATGGGGTAAACATCAAACTTGTTGGTTGAATAATCATGCATGTTTGATAACTTTTCTATGATAAGATGAGTTAAATAAGGTATTATTTAACTATATAAAGGAGTATAACTAAATGTGTATCACTTAGTTACACCTAGATATATCATAAAAAATATCGATCACAATACTAATTAATAAACACTAAAATCCTCATAGATTCAATACATATTTTAACTCAATCAATGATATTATCATAAAAATGAGATCTTCCTATGAGATTAAAAATAAAAATTATTTTCTATATAAAAAAAATGTTCTTACTATCTATTATTAAAAATTCATTACATTAATGGATATTAGTTTTTAATGAAACAACTACATTTAGATGGAACAACAATGAAATCACATGTCTTTATTCCATATATAATACCAAATTAATCATGGGAAAAAATATTATCAATCACTGAAAAAATTCAATAATAATGAATTTTATACAATATTTTAGTGTCATCCAGGGAAATTTTTATAAGAAAAGATATTTTATCTTCAAGTTCAACTTTGGGAAATAATTCCAATAATTGAGTGTCAATTCCCAGTAGAAAAACAACTTTTAATAAATTTAATCAAAAAACATTAAAATATTATTATGTAAAAGATAATAAAACTTTTGAAATAATACATTACAAAATACTTCCCAAACTATAACACTTTTAGGATCTTGGGGAAAACCAATATATTTAATCTACAATACAAAAAAATAGCGAGAACTCTATTTTCACCATTAATAACATATATTTGTACAAAATAATATAATGCAGAACTAGAACTAGAATCATTCTCATTAAATATAGAATTATAATAGTCTATAATATGATCAAATAATTAATATTTTATACAAATAAGTGAGGTATTATGACTTATATGAGATAAATGATTTTTAAAACTTATTATTATTTACAAAGTATTTATGAAATCAGTTTTTTTATCATCATAGTTAATCATTTTAACTCTAATTTTATTTTTAATAACATAATTAAAAACAATTTTAAAAAAATGAATAACTATTTTTTCAAAAATGAATCAAAAAAGTGATTATGAATATGAATATCTTATAATTGTGAAATATATTCTTTTAATAAACCAATATTAATTTCCACACATCCCATATAATAATTTAAAAAAATTATATGATTCATTTTAAAAATTAATAATTTAACACTAAAATCAGAAAAATAACTATAATGGTTAGAATATTACATATGCCTTACCCAATATTCTAGAAATTAGAATTCATTAACCATGAATTATTAATTATAAAATCAAAATAAATTTTAGTTTCATTCTAAGTATGGGTCACCAAAATAATATGATGATCATATTTTAACATCAAGTGATATATAAAACTTATTTTAACCAAAAATTCATAAGGATATTTATTAATTAAATTAGGTCAAGATTACTTTCACCACTTCTATTAACATTCCTTCTAATCCAAATGTACTTATAACTAATAAAAGTATTCTATAATCGATCATTAATCTCAATATCAGTGCTAAAATTTTAATTAAAAATTAAAATTTCATTTTTATCAATTTTGTAATGTATTTCCATGATTGTATTGAGGTTACCAGTTTAGATCATGCGACAATTAGTCAACCTATTTAAAAATTATATTCTTTGACAAATAAATATTCTATATTTATATCTATTAAGATAATAAGTAAAAAAACATATATATTATTACACTCAAATTCAAATTAAAAACAATGATTATTTAAAAAAGAAAATGATAAATTAAAATATTATCCACCATTGAGGATTTCCTAACCTAAAGATTTTCAACTATTAATGATTAAGTAATATGTTAATAATTTTATAACCTAATTTATTTAGATTATCCCATTTCAATGAATTAAAATTAATCATTTGAAATAAAACTTCAATAATAATAAAATTAATCTTCAATATATTATTTTTATGTGTCACAATTATTATCAATATTTTCTATTCCCTGATAATTATTGAGTTTTGTAATTATATTTCTTGCCATTATATTATATTTATTTCTACACGAGTGTTGTGAATTATTTATATTATAATACAATTATATCTAATTTTTACATCCTATTTGGACATCAAAATAGAATATTTTCATTTAATATCATCTGATGATTTAAAGTACCATTCTACATCATCATATTAAACTCTATAAGATTTTTAATTATTCAGTATCCCTGCATTTTTATTGACATTGAAAACATGAATAGATGAGTTATGAATAAATGGAACTTACTTAAGGATTTCATTACAATATTTTTATGTATTTTTTCTTATACAAATACTTATTTATAAGTATTATTAATTGGTCTGTCTCATTAAAAATGGTGCTCACTAAATAAATATTCTTTAACCAATAATATTGTTTTATAGATTCAATTGACCAATAACAGTAATCTCCAATAAATAATTTTTATGCCCACCCAATTCTTCAACAAGAACCAATTTTTTAGTCACATAGTTTTCAAAATTTTCACATTTTAGCTTGAAGATATGATATTTCTATACATATTTATATTGTTAATGTATTTGAATCATTAATTGCAAATTTTTAATAATTCTATTTTCTGAAATTGATTTTCCATCAACCTTATAATAATTAAAAAGTGAGGAATAAATTTTTATTCAATTTTCACGAAAAACATTGAGACATTTACTAATAATGACACTAATTCATGAAAAAGAGACACTATATGAGTATAAACTAAAATTTCATAAAATAAAAAGAATTTTCTCAAGTATATTGCGATCTATATTTATTGGAATTACCATATAATAATCATGATAGTTAAAAAACAATGGCTACATGAAATCCTAGTGATTAATATAAAATTTAATCCAAATTTGATCATTTATATGATTTTTAGTTTATGGGTTATAATTAGTGTTCCACATAGATATTAAAAGAATAATAATATTTTTTGTATTTTTTGTTTTAAAAAAACTTAAAATAAACTTTGAAAATATGAAAATATTATTATAAAATCCTCTTCTAATTATAATTATCTTCATGTCATATTTTTTTGAAATATCTATGAACCTTTGATGCATTTCATTAATCGTTCTTCATCTATGTTTTCAAGAATAATAAAATTTATAAGAGAATATTTATATGGCTCTAATTTTATTAGATATATTCATAATTAAAAAATAATTATATTTTTACATCTATATTCATAGTAATTATTTTTATCTATTTTTATGAGAGTTTTTTTTTCTTGCTTAAAAAACTGATCATTTGATTAAATATTTCCAAAAAATAACACCCATTAACAATGTATTCTAATTTAATTTATCTAATATAATAAGTATATTATAGAAATATACCTTAAATTTTTTTTAAAAACCCCAAATTTTTTTTCTAAAACTAATAAAATCAATATAAATTATAAAATACATGATCTATTTTTATTCTTTATCTTCTCCCACTACTAAAGAACTATATATTACAAAAAATTAATTAGAAAAAATAAATTTTCCTGAAAAAATATTAATAAAAATAAAATAATATATACATTAAGATAAAAGGTTAATTAATCCAAAATTAACTCGATACAAAAACTATATAAATAGTCTTTTAGAAGATTTAGTGATAGGTTGATGCATAATTGATTTTGAATGACCCATTTTAGCAGCCTTGTTAGGAAATTCGAATGTATCATCCTTGTGAACTTTCATCGCATTGGATAGATAATTATAGTCCAAAATTCATATATTTGACTTAGAATATATAGAATATAAAACATTAGTATATTTTCCAAAATTAGTTTTTGATGTATCTTGATAATATTTGAGATCAACAACATGAATGAAATTAATATTATTAACCTTATGCATATTGTTTATAGATAGTATATCTAAATTTAAATAATTAACCTTAGATATATTATCACATGATATAAGTGTAACATTATTCTTAATATCATTCCTTTATTGATTATTAGTACCATTTAATATCACATTGAACATATTGATTAAATTTTTTTTCAGTTTTCTTTCTTTCTTAATCACATTACAAGAAGAAATATACTATCAAATATACATATTTTGAGAGTATAAATTTATAAAATTTTAATAATTCATAGAGAAAAATATTTTGGTTACATCATTTTCTATATTTATTCTCTCTACAAGCTTACATGAGAGGTGAATATCTACCAAAACACTCATAAAATAAATAAAATCATGGTTATTAGAGTTTCCATAAAATCTAATCGGAACACTAATATCATGAACATGATCTGATACAATATTTTGGTTCCCAAGAAAATTAATTGGGATTATAAATTCATATCCTTATATAATAATTTAAAAATTATTATTTATCTAAATTAAATTATAGTAACCATTCTTGTGTTAAAAAAATATATGTTTAAGTTCACTTCCACAAAAATTCTATACATGTGATTCATCCATAGAAAAATGAAAAATAATTTTAAAAAAACCTCATAATAAAAATATTAATTTCCAATAGATAATTTTTAAAGAGAATTACGTTATTATTTTTCCCTTCAAGTTTACAATGAGTGTTACACTTAAAATAAATAATTTATTTTATATAAAATAATAGACATATTTATTTATTTTATTTTGTTGAATCATGATCAATAAGAATTATTATATACTCACAAACATGATAAAATCTATTATTTTCTCTTACTATATCACCTAAATAAGGAATTGGATTGTATTTTTAAGAGTCTCGGGCATTTTATCAAAAGGATTACTGTTATATTCTACATTTAAAACGTTTTTAATATAAAAAATGTGATTTTGAACAATAAAAAATACCACATTTAAAATATAAAAATATATCACACTATTATTTACCATGTTTCCCTTGGAACCTTGAATGATTTAAGAAGACCTTGGAGGATGAAAATTAATTTTTTCACAATTACCATATCAAATAAACCAAAAATATAAAAACCACATTACAATGTGTATATGAAAAAAATAAAGTATATAAAACTCAAGAGGCATGTCATACCTATAGTTAGGGAGAAACAATATGGTGTAATGAGGATATAGTGAAGTATTAATCTTTTTTGGTGTCTCTAAAACTAGGCCTTACCAACTGAGGATAATATCAAGAGGCTTAAAATCCACATAGTATCAAGATGTTCGTGATATAGGAACTAAATAGAGAATAATTCTAAAATCATATTCTGTCAAATGGAGTGGGGGCACTCAATCTGGATCGAGTTTAGGGACCTCTCAGGAATCTCTTGATAACAAGGCCAAGGATATAATTTTCTAGATTTTAGGACATTAGGAGTTGGAACTAAGGGCATGGAAAGGATGACCATAACTATGATTCATTTACTGGGACACTGGAACATCTAGCAGGCATGGGACATATCCCTAATTGAATGTGTTCAATTCTATGAAAAGACTAGAGCTATCCAGACAAAGACAATTATGATCAACCTGACCTACATCGTCAAGAACTAGGATGATTCCCCATCACTCAGACAAATCCTTGCAGGTAGGTATCACATTCCCTCTTACCATCACATTAAGAAGGGGTATTGGGTCAACTGGAAACCTCATATATATGGATTTAAAATCAACACAGATGACATTCATTTCAGGCCCCATTAGGGGAGGTGGTGTGGTGCAAGACTAATGGGGGGGGGGGGGTTGTCACCATAGATTTCATAGTGACTTTTGGATTTGGGGAATTGATTCAAGAAGAGGAAATGTTGATTCTCATAGGACTTCACCCATCCATGCAGGAAAATATCAATTTTATAGATGTTGAAACAAATTGCCTCACCCTACACGATTACCTTCATTGAGCATGTACCATTCATTTGTCAATTTCATATATTATTTGATGGTTTAGGGGTTTATTGTTCAATCATATTAATATACTTCATGCATGGAGGGAGGGAAACAAGGTAGAATATTTATTTACCTCCAAGTTAGGGAACCATGAAAGGGTCTTTGATTTACCCAGTATGAGCACTCTTATGGTGGATTGGGTAAATCATGTGGAGGAAGATGCACTAGGTCTTCATTAATTTTGACAACCCTAGTCATCAGATGTACTCTCTCCATGTGGTGGTTTTTATCTTTTTATTTTTTGGAACTCTTATTAGTGAAAATAGAATATGATGTCAGTATAATAATAATAATAATAATAATAATAAAACTCATATATATATATATATATATCAATACACACAAATAAATACATATTCTTCTCTAAATAATAATGATAAAAGAAAAAGGTACTAAGCATACTGAATCCCAAGATTTTATTAATGTAATGATACAAATATTATGTTTGAGATATTCTTTATAAAGATGAGTCTAAATTTCACGCCTCACATCAGAGACCAATATTGATGGGCACAACGAAAGTATATCAAATGAACACATTGTATATAGTAGCATAATGGATTTTTTTAAAATTCTATTCTCCACATAGTTTTATTCTCTATAGAAATATGTCACAAGTTGGTATTGGTTGTCAATATATCTAAGATACCCAATTCTTCAAGGAAGAATTTTCTTGGGGACATTTCTTGATACGATCCTTAGAATCTCCATATTAATTATTGAATCAAATTCAACTAAAATATATTTCTAATTAATGTAAACTGCCTACATGAAAACATGGATAATAAACCATATTATTCTTTAAATATATATATATTTACCCTACACCAATTGAAGTTTCCCTTTGTAAATCCATGATATGTACAAAACAACTGCACCATAACCCAAGATACTGGGTGCACCTATGGTTTCACATTCAACATTTACCTTAACCCAATCCAAAATCTATGGGATCAATTAGATAAACATATTATGGGGCTCTTTCTACCCCTTCCATGGATATAAAGAGTATTTGGTATAACTAAGCTTGATTCAAGGTTATTTAGTGAACTAGTATGGATTTCAGTTGATGCTTGAGACTTATTTTGAATTATAGTGATTCATACATGTATAGTGGACAATATGTTTTTTAGAAAACCCCATTACATTTACCCAAGATAATCATAATTACTAAAATATTTTCCAAAAAGTAAAATGATTAAATGTTCACCACTATAGACACCCTAATTAATTAAAATCCACCAGTATAGTAGTGTATTTATCCAAATAAAACTGAAACAAAATGCATATTGTATGTAACCCCATATCTTTACCACAACAATACGCTGAAAAAACATATACTGGAAATGTTTTGGCATTTTCATATAGAATGAAAAGAAAAAAATCTACTTCATTCCGTATTTCTGAATTAAGTCATCAAGATGCATATTATTTCAACAAAGACTCTATAATAGAATGTATCGATGCAATGTAATAAGGTTATCCTTAAATTTTTCATTAATTATTAGAGAATGTTTGTTTATATCACAATTTCATATATATATATATATATATATATTTATCACAATGAATTCTAGAAAGAATTGGATTCAAACTAATAATATCTCTAGAAATATAGATACATGTTTTAATTTTCATAACAATGTCTAGGGATAGAATAACCAATATCTCACCATGATTTTGAACAAAATCTCTAATTAACATATGCTTCCAATTTCATGGAATCATTACATGTTATTTTAATGTACTGTCTAGCTATAGTGTATTATGTTAGTTGAGATATATGTCCTTAAATAATGTCTAACTAGATAATTCCATTATTTCATAGTATGAGACTTTTAGTGTGGGATATAAATTTAATGAAATATAAAAGAAATATCCATTTATAAATTTATTAATATATATATCTTTTGGAAAATACAAGGAATTATTATTAGAGGTGAGAAAATACAATTTGAATTTAGCAATCTAAACTTCATTAAATTTCTAGTAGTTCCTTGATGAAAAGTACACCCATATTAGTCGTGTAGTTATATTCCATCCATAAAAGAATACCAACATCATTTAATAGCATGATCTAGTCAAAATTAAATTCATAATAATCTTATGGAGTTATTTGATGGGACTATTAAGCTATCTATAAAGAAAAAAATCATAGGAAAAATAGAAATGATGAAAAATATGAACTGGAAGATTCTCTATACCTAATATAGATTTTTTTCATTTCCATATATCAATTGAGGATATAAATTTTGAAGAGATATTCTCTAAATAGCTACATTTAAACTTCCCCTAAAACAAAAGGGACTCTCAGGTTATCAAATTGCATGAAACCTAACTTCCCCCCAGTATTATGAAAATTGTTTTTTAAATGGACATCAATATCCCAACCCAAATAGGATGAATGATTTTTTAAATGGATATATTCCCAAAACATCTTCATAATGATTAAAAATATCTTTTATGGATTGTATATCCCCATGGAAAATTATCAAAAGAGAATAAAATAATTGAAATAAGAGATATTGGGGATTTTATAATGAGAGAAAAGAGACTAACACTAGAAATTTCATTGTATAACATAATAATTGAAATTTATAATCAATAAATTTTAATGATATCCAAATTAATGCTCTGTTAAACTATGTAAAAAGTCTTAGATAAGAAAATCTTAGAGGTAAAGTTCTCATCATTGGAATTTTTTTAGGAAATTGATATACTCTAAAGCTGAAAAAAGAGAGTACACAATTATCATTATTGGATTAAATAATAATTGGTTTGGAGTAATAAAATATTCAGTGGTCTTACCATGTATCATTATTTGTATTTCTTAATTTCCTTTAAAATAGTGTTTAAAATTGAAGTAAGTCTAAAATCATTTACATTAATTGAGTGCTGCTTCATGGGGAGTTAAGAAATAATATACGACTTAATACCATATGTCATTAACACATAAATAATGAAATATGAAGAAAAATTAGTGATACATACAAGAAATATATATCAATTGAACATTAATAACTTATTTATGAATCTATCAGGATTGACAACACTGTCCATGATCTAGGAAAATAGTCCAGAATTGATTTCATCATCTAAAATTTCAAAAATTAGTTTTCGATTTTGATTCTCTTCAATATTAGTGAGTTATTTTCATTAAACTATAGATTTTTGTCACGTTAAATATTATATAATCGTTGAAAATATTCAAAAATATCATTCAAGATATCAGTTTTAGATGAGTAAAAATGATCATTAATTTAATTGGAGAAAATATTCTTTATGAAAATTTTCTCTTTTTGTAGGAATTGAAATATCCTAGAGTTTATGATCCCTAACATGGGCCATTTTACATTATACTTACTCTTAATCAGTATTTCCCAAAGATGAAGAAGACTCTAAAGCTTTAAATGTAGTCGAAATTCCTCTTGAGAAGGAGTATCATTTTTATAATTATTATTTTAACAGTAAAGTAGATTCATTTAATAACCCTTAATTTCATCATCATGTCTGGAAAGAGAATCCATTATCATTTCACTTTGATTTTATTTAAACCATTTAAGCTTCCCATCCACAATCTGATATTGGTTTCCCTAAAATATAGTCACCTATCTATCATAGAAAATATCACCACATCCTATAATAGTGATTGAAGAAATATTGAAATTTAAAATCCAAGGGATATATCTTTGGATAATTATTTTATGTATTAAAAATAATAGGATTATTATCAAAGTTGAACTTCAAAATGGAAAATATAGATGTCTTAATAGATGGGCTATTATCAACCATGTGATATAGACACCTTTCCTGAATGTTGGTTTACTTTTTATTAATTGTGTACTTTGCTGAAGTACATTCATATCTATAAATACACACACCAACATGATTAAAATTATTAATAAATGAACTGAATTTATTATATAAAATAATTTTTATGTTGGAACTAATCTACTCTTTAGACCTTAAGATGATATTGATGTAACCAAGTAAGATACATCTATAATTAAATAGGTTAGAAAATAACCAGTTTTTTAATAACTCATTGCCTTTATGTAAAAGTTAAATGAATATATAAAATATAATACCATGAAACTTACACTCAAAAAAACTAAAATAGAAATATCTTGATAACTTTCAGAGCATGAGAGAACATGTACACTAGAATTCTTGAGTATCATGTCTGTTTCAACAATATTATTAGAAAAATTACGAGAAATAAGAGAATATACAAGAGAGTCCCAATTTATATCATTAAAATTTTAAAATATCATCATGGGTTAAGTAATTCATACCAATAATGGATTTTTTCATTAAGTAATTTTCTAATGGTTTCAATTATAAGAGAATTTTGTAGAATATGATAGTTCCAAAATAATGAATTCATTTAATATTTTACATGATCATATTAATAGGGATATTTATAATTAATATTCTACCATATTTATGTGAGTCTGGTTATTCATCAGTTGTTGTCTCATTATCCTATATACTTATGGTTCCATCCAAATTAGACCAATCAAAAACAATTTATAAATGGTAATAGTGTCATTACCAACTGGTTTTTGTGAAACAACAATTTTTATAGAGATATTAAAAAATATATCCCAAAATAATATTAATAGACATCAAAATATTTATTCAAATTGGATTCCCATTCATTTTGATGATAGTATTCATGCACAACCATGTCAATATAATTTTGTACTTATTTATTAGTTTTATTATCTGGTAAATCCTGCGATCTATCACCGATCACCAGGTGATCAAGTTGTTTGATGTCATTTTTCTATATGAATGTTTCAACATCAATTTCTATGGTGGTATTAATTATTAAATTATTTGAATCCATTCCATAATGAGTTTAATTATTATGATCTCCCTTCCAATAATTCTCTATATTTTCATCTATGAGTTTTGTTTCTTAAATTTTATCTAGATATTCATAGGACTTCGTCTATTATTTTTTTTTAAATTTATTATTCTTATAATAATTAAGAATATCATGAACAAAAATCTTTTAGAAATAATATATTATTTTTGATATTCTTTAATTCACTACCTTAGGGAAAATCATTTTTTCAGTCACAAAAAACATTAGAAACATCTTATATTCAACTTTGAATGTCTGAATTTCACCCTGATTGATAATTCCACATTTTAAAATTTTTTGTTTGGAATGATTATCTTCGACATGGATCCAAACAATTTTACTTAAAATCCTACTTTAGTATCTTTATCAATCTAGATAAATTTTTCTATAGTAGATTCAATGTCTATTAGAATCATCTAATTATAATAAATCAAACTAAGTCAAAAGATTTTCACCCATACATAGGAAATTAAATTTTAAATTCAATGGGATTTAAATGATGATCTTATTCAAAAAGGTATATGTTTTTAGTTCTAAATTTTTGGGAATCAAATACACATTACCTCTCTTTCAGAGTATCATAAGGGAAAATAATGTGAAATAATCCCATACCAATGTAGAAAAGCTTTCCATATAAGAGAACCCAAATTCATGAAATATTTTTGAAGAAATCTTCCATTTTTGATGTCTTCTAAGACAAAGTAATGAGATCTTTTCCAAAATAAAAATTCTTTCACATGGAAAACCATTTGTTAACAACATATGATTTGGTCAAAAAAGGGAATAAATAATAATAATAATCATCATCATAATCATAATAATCTTTAGTATTTTATAAAAATAAAAATTAAATATTTATTTTTTAAATCCAATTATATTACTTAAAATATTTTTATAGGTAAATAGTAATATTTTCTATGAAATGAATTTAAATGAAATCCTAGAATTTTTTAAGATTAAATAAAAATTTCAATAACAGATTTTAAATTGAAATATAAAATTATAAATATAAATGAAACTATAATTAATTATCCTTTAATATAAAACTAGGGTGTTGCTTTTTATTATACTGTTTTTTCATGGAACTGAATTTTTAGAATAACATTTTGTTTAATATTTTTTATAATGAGGCATAGATTTTAGTGTTAGTGAGATGGGTAGTCGGTCAATTTTTTTATCATTTTGTGGAGGACTGATTTTGAGTTTTTATACTAAGATATAGAAATAAAAGTTTTGATCATCTATTAAATTATTTATGTAGAATTTTGGAAGTTTTAATTTTTTAAAAAAAAGACCAGGATAATTTTCTCGAGTATTGGAGGATGAAATTTTGTAGTAGGTTGAAGAACACATTAGAATATTGTAATTTTTCAACATTATCGGGTGTTATAATAAATTATGTTTTGGGAATTTTGGGGGGGGGGGATGGGGTACATTTTCCTTGGGAGGAATTATTATACGAGTTAACATTCCTAAAATTATTGTTTTTGGGACTGGGGAGGAGTTTGACTAAAATGTGGATATTGAACCATGATTCCCTAAACCTATATGAATGTTTAGTTCTATATTTGTTTAAGGGGCCACATCAAAATAATATATTTACACCATGAAACCATCAACCTTTCCATATTAGGTTAGATATGGGGTTTTTTATAAATATAGTAGGACTTTGTAGCATAGAGATTTTAGTATGCCATAATGAGACACCAAGTATTGGTCATTACTCCATGATGCCTATGGTCACAATATAATGTGTCCATGAATGAGGAGTATTGTACTATGAGACTATGGGTTATGATACAATTGGCCCTTGTGAAGTTTTTTATTGATTCATTTTTTCAGTTATCATAGGTTCTTATATTTGGACCCCCAGGGGTACCATAGATTCATTTGATCAAATGAAGTGGAAAAGCCTCTCTTTGGGTATCCCATTCCTTTCCATTCTCTTCCATCATTCTAGGCAGTTCAGAGAAGTTTTGTTAAATCTAATAAAGTTAATGTATCAATCAATATACCTATTATTCTTCCTCAATGTCATCGTTTTATTTTAGGTTACATGAGTAGGATTACTGATAGACGATTCCACTACTGCATGGATGAATATTTCCACTTCATGGGGATTTTGTGAGTAGATTGTAGAAGTGGTCCTTATGAATGCTTCTATGTCACCATTAATCACCATGATTTATGCATGTTGATTATAAAATTATATTAGTATTTTCAAATAAATTTTGATTAATTTTACATTTATTCAGTGTTTTAAATTGAATATTTTTAATTCTGTAGCTTAAGTGTGATTTGGGAGTGGCTGACATTCTATGATTCATCGTTTAAGTGTCATAGGGATTTTCAATAAATATGGTTTCAATTATACCACCATTTAAATTTCTTTTAAAATGTTTTGTTTGTTAATGTGATAGTGTTTTTATATAGTACATGTGATCATGGTCTCCTTTGTGGTTCGTATGATCATCATTTTGATTTAAGGATAATTGTTTTAAGAAAGTGGACTTTACTATTTTATATCTTTTATTATTTAGGTTTTTTATGTTTTTGTGTTCATCATCATGATTATTACTCATAGGGTTATAAGAAATATTTGATATTGCCTAATAATTTAATAAAGGATCATATTAGAATAATATTCAACAAGGACTGAATACCTTTCTAAAAGGTTTATTGGTGGTTCCTTGGTCAAACCCGAGTCAATAGCTGTCATTCTGGATTTGTTAGTGGAAGAATTTTTTTCTGAAGGAAAATTGATATTTTCATTTTTTGGATACCAAATGGGGGTTTGATGGGAAAATGGATATCTTATAGAAATTATTTAAAATACAATTTCAAGGTGTAATGGTTGATTTCATGGGATGGTTTTGAAATAGAATCTTAAAAAATTTTGGGCTATCCAATGAATGATTCCATTGATATTTATAGAGAATAGAATGTGTATATATATAATTATATGTCTTTTATAAATATTTTATGAAGATAATTTAGAATTATTTTTTAAGGGAATATATAAGGTCTTAGGTTGAAATTTTCTTTGGTCAGTTTGACCTCATATTGGCAAAGTCATGTTTTTAAATTTTATTTAGTTTTATATGTTCTTTATGATTATGATTTGTTAACATTATGTTCCTTTTAAAATATTATTGACTATTCAAATGGATTTTATTACCATGTTATAAAAATTATATGTATAAATATGAAGTTACTTACATGTGGGTGTGTGAGTAGGTTTAGTAATGTATTGATATTGGTATCATTATATATATGTAGGTTCAATTTGAGATAATTTACCCCTTAGAGGTTAGTCGTGGGTAAATGGGTCAGGTTTGGCAAAACATCAACTTGTTTCATGACAATAGGTATGGTTGTTATCTTGGGTAAATTAAACCTAATGTGTGTTGTTTAAGCCCTATTAAACCCTGAGTGACCTAGTGGTTTGAAATATGGGTATAGGTGATGAATCCATTAATATTTAATGATTTGGGTGAAAAATGTAATTGTGTGATTAACCTTGAGTGTTTTATTAGGGTTATCCATAGAGATATCCTTAAGGTGTCTTTATGCACGGGACATTCTGTAGGGATGATGATTGACTCTATACCTTGTTATATTTATTTGATGAATCCATTTTGTAATTATTTATATTTTTTATTAATGTTCTTTACCCCATCCTTAGTGATATGATGATGTCTTTTGATGTGATGGAAGGGTATTGTGGATATTGGGGATTCCCTGAGTGATAAGATAGTCTCAATATGTTTCTCTATTGTATCTCTTCAGTAAGAGGTGATGGTCCAAGATTTTGATTGGTGTCCACCCTTGAGTGAGAGGGGAAGGTTCATGTGTGGGATCCCCTAACTGAGAGGGTATTATCTGAGATATTAATGTGTGTAATCATAGTAAGAACATGTTTTTATGATTATTTTATGTCACCCTAAATGGAATTTGATAATCACTTATACTCATCTAATAATACGGTTTGCATCAGAATATTATTCTTGTGTGATATTTCTCTTAAGAGTAAAATGAATCATGATAAATCCCATTGAATGAATCTAAAATTTGTTATTTATTTTGTTTAGAATGTGTCGATGAGTTTTGATGTGTTGTGTGTTTCGTTAATGATTTCTTATTGTGGATAGTATGATGTGATATTGTGAGGAGATGTGGTTGTTTTTATTCAACGTGGCATGTTATTGAAGGTGGTGTAATGTGGTTATGGTAGTGAAATAATTGTTTTTTGTGGGATTGTTCTAATGAGGTAGAAGAAGATGGTGATTCTGGGGTTTTGTTTAAGATCGTTGTTGTGTGTTGTACTTTTTTCTTGAAAAGTGTTGTAAGTAACACAGTTTGGCTAATTTCTTGTAAATAGTAAATTTAATTTGCTAATAGAAGAATAAATTTTAATGGGCTATGTGTTTTAATTAATGGGATGTTAAATATAAATAAATGGAATGGAAAATGTTTAATGAACTAGTTGTTTTAATTGGATTGGGTTGGAAATGGAAATCATGAAATTGTCATGGATTGTAATGAGAAGATGAAACATGTCTTATCCCTTATGGATTGTGGTGTTATGTGGTGCATAGAGAAGTGGAAGAAAAAGTGATGTGGTTGTGATTTTGTTGTTGTTTTTTATTGAACATATATGTTGGGAAGTGTATGGATTTATTATATATATATATATAAGGTATTTTTTTGTTATTTTGTTTATTTTTCCCACCCAATTCTAGTACTACGTACTGAAAACTAATAGTTTATGGGCGTTATTACCTTTATCCTGGTGGTGAGGGTGGATGGTTATCCACATGCTCTTCCTTGGTTCCTCTTCTACGTGGTGATGACATGAACAATGTGTGATGGATATAAGTTAAAATTTTCCTTATCAATATGTGTTGTGATGGACCTTGTGTCTTTTGAAAGGATATGGTTTTATGGGATTAAATGGATAATGGTGGGGTTCATGCATGATAGAATGAGGGAATGAGGTTGATTTCTTTCATGTTCATGATTCCCTAATTATTTTTTATATGATGATATTTTTTTTGATGACCCAGGTGTCTATGGGTGGTATTTCTTGTGATGTTTTGTGATACAGAATATGTAAAAGTTCCATGAAGTTTTTAATTTGGGAGTGAAAATGAAAAATTTTTAGGAAAAGCTGTGGGTTACCTTTCGTCGATATGCTTCATATTATGTTATTATAAGTGGTTACATTACTTGGTCAGTGAGCCTTGGTTTGGTTCGGCTGGGCTAGATGACATGTTTAAGTGTTTTTGGTTCTACTATTTTTTTATGGTGGAATTAGTATGATCTTTTCACATGTGCATGAGAGAGATTGGTTTTCATATAGAGTACACATATATGCTAGACCCACATATATATAATTTTTTTTAGGTTTCTAGGACAACTTCATAGACCATGTTGAACATCACTAGCTCCAAAATATAGATATTTTTTTGTGTCACTAGAGTATATTTTTTTAGGTACTCTTTTGGAGACATTTATATCTTTATGATTTATTTAAACTGGAATTTTGGGATGATTATTGGGTTTATTTATGTTATATCATTGATTTTCTTATGGTTTATTCATCCTATATTTTGATATTTTTTTCTTATAAAGGGAAATTCTTCCTATGTCAGGATATTTTTATACCCATGGGCTAGTTGAAAACCTGAGGCCTACTGATGGTGGGACTCAGAGGACATTATCTCCATTGCATCATTATCTACCTAGGAGGGGTACTTTTAATGGGAGGTGGTCATGAAAGAGTGATCCCAGAGGTTATGTTTGAGGTGTAGGGTGTAAGTTGGGGTTAGGCACTATAAATATTTAATGGGTTGGTAAGGAAATGCAATCATATGATCTTGGTTCATGACATTGGTTAGGGAATATAGGTAATAATAGTGATTTTATGGCCACCCGTGACACAATTCAAGGAAATTGAGCCCACCAAAGAACCAAGTGATGTGGAACCATTTGTAGGGTAGAGACCTAGGGGAGGAAATACATCACAATGAGTTGTGTTCATATTTAAAATTTTATGGGTTTGAAGAAGTTAAAATGTATTAGCAAATAAGACGAACCATAATTAAATTACATTTTATTGATATTAGGAAATCATTGTTTCCATTTTAGATAATTCTCATGGATTTAATATGCATTTGGATCAGGTAGTAGAGGTTCAATAGCATATTCTAGCTGATCATCAAAGGGTTTATTTGGTTGAGGAGGATGACAAGTGGCATAGGGTATTATGATCCTTTTAATGGAATGCCTTGGAGAATAATGGGTGTTGTGTTTTGTATATGGGGATAGAGAGATGCCTAGAAGAACATGAGATTGCCTTCAGTTTTATCTGATCCCTAGTGGAGTACTCGGTCCCATTGGCAGTTAGTTAGATGCATGGATATATGCATCATTATTGGATGCTGTATCAAAGTGAGCATAAATAGGAATATATTTTTTAGGTTAAATTTTATAAAGTGTTATGGGCTGAGTTTCAATTGTCAACCATAAAGGAGGTGAAGAGGCAAGAGCTTCTCTATCTTTAGTAATGGATCATTTCATTTCAAGTTTAGGAATCTTGTTCTTGGAACATATTCATTTTACATAGATCTTATCCCTAATATGGAGTCTCATGCATGATTTCTAAAAGAGGATATCAATCTTTTGATTCATTATACTGTTACTCAATTTACAAAGCTGACATATTTGGTGGTTCAGAAAAAGGAGAAGGTGATCAAGATTATGTTCTCATGAGGAGATTTTCCATGAGAGGGTATACAATCGGGTCCTTGAGGATAAGGGTTGTTAGTAGTAGGTTCTAATCACTGGGACTATTGAGGCTTCGACCAGTAGTGAGTCAACCTCAATAACATTCCTTTCATCCTTTTTGAGGCATGTGTTTTCTATGATTTACCTAGGGTCCTTGGGCTAGTATGTTTCTTGTATGGAATTTATGGCCATCGTTAGGATCATTTTCTAGTGGATACTCAAGCATATTTTGGTAGATATGGATATATTTAGTTTCATCCTAATTAGATGTTACTAACAAGTCCTTTCTAGTAGTAGCGTTAGTAGAATTATACTCTAACCAGAGCCGATGGGAAGGTAGAGGTCATCCTAAGGATGATCCTTGTTTTTAGAGGCCTCGACATGAGTTTGGACATAGAGGTGGAAAGAAGGTAGAGTTCATCCTAAGTATAGTCCTTATTTTTTTATTGGGATGGTTAGTTTCATGGAGTAGTGGAAGAAGATCCAGAGGGTCCAAAGATTATTATAGGTGTGATCAGTTTATCATATACCCTTGTTTTCTCCTTTTCATTATATATATTCACACTTCATTGTTGTAATATATCAAGTACCGTATTTGAAACAATACATAGAGAGTATTTTCTTTCCTATGTTGTTGACACTTCTAAGAAGAGTACAAATAATCTTGTTTTGTGTGTTTTGAGGATGTAAATTGATGATGGGGTCACATTAGTCATGACAGTATCTTTTCTCAATTGAGATATAGTCTTATGATGTCATCCTTGAAATTGAATCATTGTATTCTGTGCATTCTATAATTGACTAATTTTAGAGTAGATTTGTTTTCCTAGATGTGGATGTCTATAATGCATATTTCATTAGATAATGAAGTCATTAAGAGGGTAGTTGACGTGTGAATCCCTTTCACTCTTTAATATTCGAGCTATTTATGGAATCATCAGAGGATGGGAAGGTGGATGTTCCAAAATTTTGCAGAGTGTTTATAGATTTTTTTCAGAGGAGGATGGGATACTACCCCTCAACATGATGTTGATTTTGAGATATATCTATAGTTCATGATTCTCTAACTTCAACGAATCTTTATCGGATGGAACCCTCTGTGTCATGGGAGTTAAGAATTTAGATAGATAGTTTAATGTAGAAAGGTTTCATTCGACCTATTATATCACCTTTGTGTGATCTAGTGTTATTCACCAATAATGAGGATGATTGTATGAGATTGTTCATAGAATTTCATAGTTCAAACCAGGTTATGATCAAGAATCTCTATCCTCTTTCGAGGATAAAAGATATTTTCCACTTTCATTGAGGGGTGATTTTGTTTTCTATGATCAATATTTGTTTTGAATATCACTAGTTGAGGGTGAAGGAGGATGATATCCTAAATAATTACATCAGCTGTAGGTATGGGAGGTTTTTTCATTATTTATTATGCCAGGATTAGGTTAAGGAGTCAGCTATTCTTAGACTCGATGTGGAAGAAATAAGTATATAAAAATGTTTAGTTTGTTCAAGAGAGGAAGAATACATCACAAGGAAGGAAGAATTGTAATTATGATAATAGGTTGAGGGAACTTATAATTTGAGTTTATAGATAATGTATTCTTGATGATTTCCCCCCAACATGGTTATGATTGGTTCGAAAGTGGTATTAAGCTCTCACCTTGGTTTTTTGGTCCTTTTGAAGCATTGGGGAAATTTGGTGAGGTGACTTTTCATTTTTTAATTCTTCCATGATAGGATAAAATTCATGATTCCTTCCACATATCATAGCTCGGTTGGTATGTACACATTAACTCAAATGTCATTGACTTGGATGAGTTGGATATCAAGGATTATGTGACATTATTAGAGAGTCTAGCGGAGATATAGTATCATAAAGATAAGGTGTTGTGAGGAAAATCCATTCATTTGGTTTTTTTGTGTATTCATGGTGGTCCTAAGGTGAGTACATGAGAGAATGAGATGCAAATACATGCCTAGTACCTAGAGTTTTTTTTCAGTTTTACATTGTTTTGTTTTTCATTCATAATTTTCTCTTTGGACATTACTATTTTATATGATATATACATCTTTCTTGTTGATATTAGGTGTGATTAAATATTAAGTTCATATGAAAAAGGGAAAACCTAATGCCTAATCAAGATTCATTATACCTTGATGTGATTGAAACCATGCATGTGTGTTAGTGTATCCCAAAACACCTAATATCATGAAATTGGGGATAGAATTCCTTGATTTTTGTACCTGATGATATGATGTGTCTTAGTTTTCATAGCTATTGGCTTGGCCCATGTTGAGGCTGAGTTGGAAATGTGGTGGTATTGCGTGGTTATGCGAAAGTTTTAATTTGGTTGGTGAGTTTAGTTAGTGGTAGTGTTTTAGATGTAATAAGATCCACGTGGGGTATCTCACGAGATGGATGTTTGAACCTTTTCCCTCATTCCTTACAGATTGGTTTTGATTCATTAGGGTAAAAATATTTTGAGAGGTATTATATGTAATGTGATAGACCTTCCGACCCATTATTTTGTGAGAAATATGGTGATTGATGTGTCTAGGGGAGGTCCAGAGGTGTTTGGAGGATGGTGGGAGGTGTTTGGAGGTGTTCGGTAGAATAAGGTGTATTTTGGAGGTTGAATGTAGCACAATGGGGATAGCTCCTAACAGTTTCACATCGGTAGTGTCTCTTGATTTTATCACTCTAATGGTAGAACTTCTTAGTAGCACCTCATAGTATAACACATGTGGTAACACCTGATGCTAACACCCTGGAGGTAGCTCATAGTGGTATATCCTGATGGTAGAATATAGATGATACCACCAGATAGTTGAACATGATGGTATCACACTAGTAATAATGCCTAACTGTAGAAACTGGTGGTAGCACTATGAAGTAACAACTATTGGTAGCACGCATGTGGTAAGACCTGATGGTAGCACCGGACGGTATCACGCTGGTGGTAGCACCTAATTGTAGGACGCAGGTGGTATCGCTCTATAGAATCGCCCAAAAATCATGTTCCAGATTTTCTAGAAATTCTAGTTTCCCCTTTTGACATATTTTATGTTGAAAAATGGGTTTAAAGCCTCATTTAATGGAATTAAAATCTATTTTAAAGGAGCATAACTATATATTAAATTTCATAAACTTCCAAATCCTTTTATGTTGTTATATCACATGGATTTTATTATATTCTACTTTAATGGTCAATTAAAAACATGTCGAATAACAATGGTTTCAAATCATTTTATACTAAAACAAAGTTCTTTCCTTCATTCATTTCTATATACTATCTCTTGATAATAAAGGTCCGGAAGCCTATCCCTTAGATTCATGGAGATGTGTTATTGGTTTGTGGTTGAGTTTTTCATGTAGAGGTTCCCCACTTGTGGGTACACCCCCTCTTTGGGTGCAACAAATCATGTGGAGACTCTATCTTCCATGTAGGGGTTCCTTTATTTATCAACTATTGTATCATGAAAGATAGTTTTTTTTCTTATTATATCTTAGGAATATGGTTTTATAAATTTTAATTAATAAAAATGATTTTTGTTAACTAAAATAAAAATTAATGGGAAAGGGGAATGAAATCACATTCCATTACTATATTTATTATTATTGTTGTTATAAACTACTCAATCTAATGCCCTGCTGAGAATAATGGTTATTGGGAGCTTTTTTTTTTTGTGAAGTGGTTGTGATGTTTGGGAGCCCCTATTTTTTACATATTTTTATATCACACTAAATTAAATTTTTCAATAACATATAAACATCTAAATAATTTTTTCCTTAAAAAAACTCAGCTTGTTAGAAATTGTACTTAAATATACTGTATAATGTGATAAATCCCGTTGAATGAATCTAAAAATAGTTATCTATTTTTTGGAGAATGTGTTATGGTATTTTTTGATTTGGTGTGTTTCATGATTGTGTCCTTGTTGTGTAATTTATAATTGGGAGATCATATGATATGTGGTTATTGTGATGGAATGTGGAATATGGTGTAAATTAGTGGAATGTGGATGTTGTGTTGGACAATGGTTGTTGATGTGAAATGGCGGTGTTTTGTGAACTTGTAAGATAATGTTTTAGGATGATGGTGTTATTGAGAATTTGGTTTATTTTTATTATTGTGTTTTGTGATTGTTTCCCGAGTAGTATTAGAATTAACATGGTTTTTTTAAATGGGCTGGAAATAGTAAAATGAATTGGATAAATAAATATTAAATTATAACAGGATATGTAGATTAAATGGTGGGATTATAAATATAAATTAACATGATAGAGATTGTGCAATAAACGAATTTTTTTTATTGAAATGGGTTGGTAATAGAAATGTGTATGTTTGATCTTATTGTAAAGAGAAGATGAAAAGTGGCTTGTTCCTTGTGGAATGTAGTGTTCTGTGGTTCTTGTAGAAGTGGATGCAAAATTGAGGTTGTTATGAGTTGGTTTTTGTTTTTATAGTGAACATATAGGTTGTGAGGTGCATGTATTATATATATATAGACAAACATTATATTATTTTGTGAATTTCATTATGTAACCCACCCTTGTCGAGTACAAAGAACTAATAACAAACAGTTTTGGGGGTGTTTTCCCCATATCCTGGTGGTGAGGGTGAATGAGTGGCCACCCACTCTTCCCTTCTCCTTCCAGGAAATGATAAAGAGTACATGTTATGATGGAAAAAATTAAAAAGTTTAACTGTCATGATGTATTGTGATATGTTGTGATTTCCCATTTGTCTTTGGATATGATATGGTGAGATGGGATGATATGGATTATAGTGGGGGTTGTACATGGTAGGAGGGGTGAATGAGGTTTATGTCCTTTAGGTTCATGATACCCTACTACCCAATCTATATAATGAGATGTGATGTGATAGACCAGGTTTCTATAAGTGGGATGTGATGTGATGTTTTGTGATACAAAAGTGGTGGGAGGACCAAGAAATTTGACGTTGGTGTGTGAGAGTGAATAATCAGTGATAAATTGGTGCATTTTTACCTTTCTTATATACACTTCATATTATGTTATTATACAAGGATGCTTTACTTATTGAGCGGGTCTTGGTGATGTTTGATTTGTCTAGATGACAGGTTTATGTTCATTTAGCTCTACTATTTTCTCATGGGTGTATTCTATGATCTTTCCACATGTGCACAATATACAATTATTTTCAGTCTGATTATACATATATGTTCACCCCACATATATGAAATATTTTGTCTTGATTCTAAGATGAGTACATGGACCGTTCGAAACATTATTATAGTGTATATTTGTATTTTTTCTATATCGCTACCCTATAATTTAAATTTTTTACTTGTTTCTGGATTCATTAATATGTATATATTTAATTTACACAAGAATTTTGTGATGATTTTAGGATTTCTTATATAATATCATGGAGTTTCTTGTAGTTGAGTCATCATATATTCCACTATGTTTTTGATAAAGGGTAATGACTCCCATATCATGACATTTTTATACCTTCAGTGCTAGTCACCAAAACGTGGCCTACTAGTGGGAGGACTTGGGGTCATTATCTCTCTTTCTTCATTGCCAACTTAGGATTGGTACCTATGGAGGTAGGGGGTGTGAAAAAAGTTATAGATTGAATATACTATTTTAGATATATTTTAATTGATGAATCATTTAAAAATTTACTACACTATATTTTGGATTATGGTGGCCCTCCCAGATCACTATTTATTTTATACAGGATTTTGATTTTCCACCACATGGATGGGTCATGCTAAAAAATGTGTAGAAGAAAACATGACCCTTTTCCAATAATTTGAGGGAATACTCACCCCAAGGCTATTTCATGTTTTTTATAGATATTGGTAGCCTTTAAGAAATGGGGAGGCATTCCTATGGTGTAGTAGGTCCCCCTTCTTAAGTTGTATTTGGGATACTTTTTATAGGGAATTAAAAAGTAGTTTGATATCATGTTTCTTGATGAAATCATTTTATTTAGAAGCGAAGATATGTTTTTAAAACTAGAGAGGTAGACCGGGTGCATTCCTAGACATCATGGATTTGGTTGAAGCACATAATCCTATGAAATATCTAGTGGTTTGGATTACACACACAAGGATGAGTGAGTTAAGAATCCAGATAGAAGGTGTTTTATATTCAGGATGAGTCAAGGAGAACCACCAGGAGAAAGTGACCTTGTTTATACATGTAAATAAATGAATGAATATGATATGATTACCAGCCTATGAGAATTTTTGGTTGACATATTACCTCATTAATATACAATATAACATTAATAAAATTATAATCCAATTGATAATTACTTAAAAAAATTATTACAGGTGATAAGATAAATTGGATTCAATGGAATTATTTGACTGATTATTCATTATGACTGATTGTTTATCAATGGAATATTAATTTTTAGTTTTTGGATTAATTTTATAAAACCGATTTTTAAAATTAAAACTTATGTAATGTAATTAAGTGTTCCTAAATAGGTTTTTATAAAGTGGTTTTACTCAAAAATGGAATTTGTATATATTAATGACTAAAATATATTTTTTTTTTAGGTTTTCATAAATATACATATTTGGTTTTTGAAAATTTTATTTCAAACAATGTTTTTAAAACAAGATTCATTTTTAGGGAAAAATAGAATCTAGGATTGGGATTTAACGTTTCAATTTTTCATAAAAACTTCAAGGATGTCAGGGATTTTTTTCAAAATTGGGTGAGTTTTGGGGTGTGTAAAAATATTTTATTTGGTTTTAAAATTAGAAAATAGTACCTATGTAAACCATGTAATTTTAGGTAATGTCTTAAACTAGTGGTGAAATGGATATTTTTGTTGTGTTCTCTTATAACATCTTGTTTAGTTTTGGAATGATTCATGTGAATTTGATTGGTGTTGACTGATTTTGTATATTTTTAGGAAACAAATCTAGTACCTCTATAGATCGTGTCTACATGGTTTTTAATGGATGTATAAGAGTGAACCAAATGGTTTATTATTGGATGTGGTGAATATGTTATTGTTTTTATGAAAAATACTTTTGGTGGTATCAATGGATGGATGTTGATGTTTCCCTCTCGTGGTCAAATGTGGGTCTTGGTGTTTTCATGGATTAAACTACACGATGTATATTGTATTATTTGAATAATTTGTAAGGTAAACCTAATACCCAAAATTGGCTATTATGAGTGGAGTTTTATGGTGGGAAGAACCATTGTTCGGATGTTTAGTCAACTTTTAGTACGTTAGTCTCTTAGTATCGACATGTTCTATTGAGCACTATCTCATTGTTGAGTGATATTCATGAGTAGATTTCTCAAGAAATTGGTTTTGGTATCTATGGGTGTTTATAGTTATAGTTGTGTAAATGGATTCCCATTAAATTATAGTGTTCATGGTTTGATCAATGGATTTATTGGTGATTGGGTACCTGTGCTTATGTTGAATATTATGTGGCAGTGGTTAAAGTCTCATAGTGGAAGTACATTATAAAATAAAAAATAGAATTCATGGATTTATATGTAAAATAATTACCATGTAAGGTCAACATATATCATCAAAGGACTATATCAAATTCATGAGGGTGAAAATCATTATGGTGGGGTGTTTGTATCAAAATATAGATTATAGTATCGATGAGCATGGTGGTGGGTCTATTTTTTCATTATTTAGTGGAAGATTGAATATCAAATTTTAGATTCAGATTAAGAAAAATGATTTTTATCATGTTTTAAATAATATATGGGACATTTAAGGATTTTTATTTTAATGGTAAAACACAAGATGTGAATTAATGGGGGTTAGTGGATAAATTTCAATAGCATGTAGAGGATCTCACCACAACAAATGGGTGTTTTATCATATAAGGGAGATGTGTATGATTATATTTTGGTCCAAGGGGTTTGGTAACACCACTAATATAGGAATTATTAATTCATACCCTAGCTATGTGATTGAGTTTGGAGTTTGGAAAGGGGCCCAAGAATAAGGGGGTGTTTCATTGTGAATACTTATATACTCAGAGGGAAGTTTGGTGTTGGACTCATTATGTTTTAATCATGTTTTAATGATAACAAATATTATTTAATCATATATTAATTATTATAAATATTATTCAATATAGATCATGTGTATTTATATCTAAAGTTTTCTCATACTTTAAGTAGATCCATGCAAGATCTAATTTTCTATATATTCAGTTTACTTACTTTATACTATCATTAATATACTCTCATAATACCTTCTTTAACAAATGCTTAAGTCTAATACTTTATATTATTATCTTTATTTAAGTATTCATATAGTTACTTTGGAAAGTGTAAGACACCTTGAGTCTACCACTAGCTATGCACTTCTGACACCTTGAAGCCCGACACTGTGACCGTGAGACACCCTGAACAAGACACCCTGACCCTGAGACACCACGAACAAGACATCGTGACCCTGAGACACTGTGACCATGAGACGCTGTGTGAAGGGGAAACCGTTTCAATGACTTATTGTGACACCATTTCCTAAACTACATTATTGTTTTCAATTTAATTTATAAAGGTCATATTGGATAATTTTAATGCACTGATATGAATAATGTTTCATTGTAGACATATCATCAGATAGTATGAGGTAAGAGGTGAAAAACACATCCAACCTGTCGGCTCCAACGCATGCATCCCATGTTAAAAGAAAAGTGTTACCAAGAATCAAATAGTGCAATACATAAACAAAAAAGTATAGAAGTGTGGACAAGAACGAAGAACATACTTGGAAAAAGTTTCAGAAGAAAGGCACACTGCTTGCAACTCGATAGAGCGTAGCACATACGAAGCATATTTGAAGCATAAATAACATCTTCACTCAACTGAACCTCACAGAGAACACAAGAAGAATCGCGACACTCTGTTTTCCACATGACTTTCGGAAAAGGACTCAAAGCTTCATCTGCCTCAATCCAAAAGAGTCCAGAACAGCATTGACATCACACAATATCATTCTAAACTCATCTCTATATTATTGATCAACTGTGACCATCCTTTTCTTAACATTATGAGCAGTGTGTTCTTCTCTCTATTTGAACACTCACTGACTCCTAAGATGAACTGGAAAATTTCTAAATCCTCACTCAATATCTCCCTTACACTCTTGTATCCCACTATGGATAGTGGTAGAGGTCTGAGGACCTAATCAACCTATGAGAT
This sequence comes from Viscum album, assembly GCA_963277665.1. Classification (NCBI taxonomy): domain Eukaryota; kingdom Viridiplantae; phylum Streptophyta; class Magnoliopsida; order Santalales; family Viscaceae; genus Viscum; species Viscum album. The sequence goes on along the minus strand of OY728119.1, from coordinate 1,825,480,713 downwards.
GTTGTTATTATTTCTTTACCACGTAGAAATGTGGTAGAGGTCTGAGGACCGGGATAGTCCGAGTATTGTTGTAAACCCCGATCCAGGGTGTGGATCAAATTTTTATATAAACTATTTAAGAGGACTAAGTCTCAGCTTGAGACCGAACCTCTTGGTTAAATCTTCTATGCATGCTTATTTTAGATAAAACTATTTTGAATATTCCGCTTTTAAGTACTTTAAATATTAATCTATTTCAAAGTTAATATGATAGTTAAACTACCAAGTGTTTTCATTTATTGTAAACCAGTAGGTTAGTTTCAAAAGATAATCTAATCTTACGATTAGATTAACTGATAACTAATCAATCTCTTGAGAACCTAACTGAACCTTTATTGTATTTCAAATTAACTACAGTTTATATTATTATTTAAATTGGAGGATTTCAATATAAATTTTAAATTGGAACTAAATTCACCCACCTCTTGAGTATCCACTCTAACCAACATTTGGTTTTAGAGGATTGTTAAATGTATTTAAAAACTATTTGTTTGTGAAAAGTTTTCAACAGTGATATTAGTTGTATCTTATTGATCTTAAATTTTTGTTTTTTCTAAATTTTATCTCTTTAAATATATTTTCTAAAATCTTATTATGGATAGTAGATTAGAAGTTTTAGATACCAACATGCCACCCTTCTTTAATGGTGTAAATTATGCCCAATGGAAAATAAAAATGAAAATTCATTTTGAAAGTATGGAATTTGACATTTGGACTGCTATAAATACTCAGTGTAAGATTCGAGGAACTATTAGAACTACTTGGGATGAACCTACTAATGGTGCTTACAATAATAATTATAAAGAAATGAATGTCGTGTATTGTTCTTTAAGAGGTGAGGAATTTAACCGAATATCTACTTGTAAAACTGCTTTTGAAATTTGGGATACTTTAGCTATTTCCCATGATGGAATGACCAATGTTAAAGAAATGAGACTAAATACATACACTATAATATATGATAACTTTAAATTTAAATCCGATTAATATATTTCCGATATGTATCTCAGGTTTAATGAGATAGTTAATACAATGAGCTCATTGGGAAAAGCTGTTCCAGTAAAGGAACAAATCATTAGAATAATCAGATGCTTGCCAGAAAGATGGAGGGGCACATCAGTTTCAATTAGAGAATCTTGTGACATTGGTGATCTACTTTTCACATAACTCATTGGTATGTTAATTATGTACGAGGAATAATTGAAATTAAACAAAACAGAAGATGATTAACCAAGAAAGAAATCAGAAGCCTTCAAGACCTGTGCTTCAACAATCAAGGACAAATAGAAGATTCAAGATGCAAGTGATAGTTCAATTAGTGAATAATGTCCATCCGATAGTGATGTTGAAATGGATTAGATAGCCAGACGATTTAAGAAGTTCTATAGAAAAAATAAATTTTTCAGAAAATCAAATTACAAGGGGAAGTATGACAATAAAGGTTATTGGAAAAAGGATTGGAAAAGAACTGATAAAAGTGATGATACAGTCTGATACAAATTCAAGAAGAAATGACATGTGAAAGATGACTGTACAAAGTTAAAATACATGAAGAAATATGAGTACAAGGACAACAAATACAAAAAAGCTAGAAAAGAAACCTAGAGTTCTTCAGAAGATAGTTCAAGTGATTCTGATTCCACTCAGGATGAAAAATATGAAAAATCTAATATGTGTTTAATGACAAACACATCTGAGGTTACATTGGATACTCATGTTATAAATTCTTATTATTTTGGAGATGATTCTGATTCTAAAAACATGTCTAGTGAAGAGTTATTTGAAAATTGTAACATGATAGAGGATACCTACAATGAGATGAAAGATAAGTGTAAAACTTTAAATAAACAACATACTTTAACTAGAACTATTAATTCTGCACTTGATGTAGAAAAAAGAAAAGAATGATCAACTACTCAAAGATAATACTGAACTGAAATTGTCTAATGAGAAACATAGGAATGATTTAGAAAAATTTACTAATGGAAGGACACACTTACACAAATTCTAAGAAAACAAGTAGCACAAAAATATACTACTGGTTTAGGATATTAGCCTGGAAAAAGACAGATTGGAAAGAATAGATTTATTCCTAAATATAGACAATATACTTTTAGTTCCAGTTATAAAAATTCCTACATCTCAACTAGCTACTCACATAGTTATAGATCAAATAAAGTTTATCTTTCAGAATCTTTTAAAATTACTGATTATATGAAACCCATTAAAAAAATATGGGTACCAAAATTTCCCTTTTCTAACCAGTCTGGACCCAAGAAAATCTGGGCACCAAAATCATTTTCAATCTAAATTTGTGTTTTAGGAAACCTTCTTAAAAATTTCTTGTAGTAAGACATTGTATTTGGACCATTGATGTTCAAGACACATGACATGATACTTTTCATTCTTCAAAAGCTTAATCAAGGATGATGGTGGATATATCACCTTTGGTGACAACTCAAAAGGAAATATCATCAGCTTAGGCCAGATTGGTAACACTGATTCAATTTTAATTTCCAAGTTTTTTTTGTTGATGGACTAAAGTATAATCTGTTAAAAATTTCATAGTTGTGTGATGATGGATTTAATGTTAAGTTTGAAAATGATTCTTTTAATGTATTTAATTCTAATTTTTTTTAATGTTTTCTACCTTAAGAAATGAAAATGTTTATTCTGTGGATTTAAACTCTTTATCTAAACAAAATATTACATGTTTAAATGCCTTCCATAAAGAATATTGGCTTTGGTATAGAAGATTAGGACACTTCAATATACACTAACATAGAAAACTGACTAGGAAGAACTTATTTAGTTACCTACCTAAACTTGAATTTCCATATGACAAAGTTTGTAATCCCTATCAAAAGGAAAAGCAATATAATGTTTCATTTAAATCAAAGAAAGAAGTTTCAACTTCTCAACCTCTCGAGTTGGTTCCCATGGACTTATTTGGACCTTCTACAGTTTCTAGTTTAAATGGGAAGAACTATGTCTATGTTCTTGTAGATGAATTTTCTAGATATACTTGGTTTAATTTTCTAGATCACAAAAGTGAAGCTAGTTCTTAATTTATTAAATATTCCAAGTCTTTAGAAAACTATAGTGGACTTAGGATCAAGACCTTGAGAAGTGATCATGGTCATGAATTGGAAAAATCAAGAGTTTGAATCTTATTGCTCACATAATGACTACAGTCACAACTTCTCTCCACCTAGAATACCTCAACATAATGGTTTAATAGAAATAAGAAATAGGACTCTTCAAGAGATTGCCCGGACAATGATCAAAGAATATGATTTACCAATTTACTTTTGGGCTGAAGCTGTTAATACAACTATATACATTATCAATAGAGTCTTGATTAAACCAATTCTTAAAGATACCACGTATGAAATTTGGAATAGTAGGAGGCCAAATATTAACTACTTTAGAGTTTTTGGTTTCAAAGTCTGTATCCTTAATATTAAATATAATCTTGACAAATTTTCTTCCAAAAGTGATGATGGAATTTTCCTAGGTTACTCAATATCAACTAAATCCTATAGAGTATTCAATAATAGAACCAAATGTGTGGAAGAATATGTACACATAAAATTTGATGAAATGGATCCATATGAACATAATACTCCTCTTGAAAATATTTATGAAGTTATGTCCATTCTAGACCCTAATAACAAGAATAGTGAAACTGTTGTTAAGACAACAATCTCTAGAAATGTTCTAGAATCTGCTTCTGTTGAACCCGAACCTATAAATGAACTTGAAATCTCTAGCCCTATTTATTCTAGACTAACTAAGACCCCTAAATACCATCCTTTAGATTCTGTAGTAGGAGATTTATAAATTGGGACACAAACTAGAGCATCTCTAAGAAATCAGGTTGAACATCAAGATTTTCTTTCACAGCATGAACCTAAAAGTATCAATGAGGCAATCAATGATGAATTTTGGGTGATTTCTCTACAGGAAGAGTTAAATAAATTTGAATGAAATAATGTCTGGGCATTATTTAACAAACCTAAGGACACTTTAACCATAGCCACTAAATGGGTCTTTAGGAATAAAGTTTGATGAAGCTGGTAATATAGTTAGAAACAAGGCTAGACTTATTGCACAAGGATGTAGTCAAGAAGAAGGAACTGAATTTGAAGAGACCTTTACACCAGTATCCAGACTTGAAGCATTAGGATCGGGTTTTCCTATACTGTACATCTGAATTTCCAACTATATCAAAAGGCTGATAAGAGAGAATTCTTAAATGGGTATATAGCTGAGGATTTTTTTGGTGAACATCCCCCAATATTTACAAACCCTCATTTTTCCAAATCATATTTTTAAACTATCAAAAGTTTTATATGGTCTATAGGAAGCTCCAAGAGCATGGTATGACAGATTAAGTGATTTCCTTATTTATAAAGGATTTAAAAAAGGGATAGCTGATCCCACTCTTTTTATAAAATAAATTTTTAATGATGTTTTAGTTGTTCAAATTTATGTAGATGATATTGTTTTTGGATCTTTGATAAATTATATACGTGTTGATTTTTCTAAAATTATGCAAAAAAAATTGAAATGAGTTTTATGGGAGAACTCAAATATTTTATTGGATTTCAAGATTTAAAAAATGAAAATGGTATTAGTTTAATTGAAATTAAATATACAAAGTATCTTCTAAAACGTTTTGGATTAGATAGAAGTAAAAGTAGTGACACTCCCATGAGCAGCACTTGTAAGTTAGATGTTGATGAAGATGGAAAATATGTTGATCAAACCACTTATAGAGGTATTATTGGAAGTTTACTTTACTTAACACCTAGTCATCTGGACATTATGTTTAGTGTGTGTATGTGTTCTCGTTTTCAAGCAAACCCTAAGGAATCTCATTTAAATGTTGTAAAGAGAATTTTCAAATACCTCAAGCATACACCCAATCTAGGACTCTTTTATCCTAAAGGAAAAAAATTTGAGTTAGTTAGTTATTCTGATGCTGACTTCGGTGGATGTATGTTAGATAGAAAAAGAACCTCTAGAACATGTCACCTTTTAGGCAAGTCACTAGTATCATGGTGTAGTAAGAAATAAAATTTTGTTGCATTATCTACTACAGAAGCTGAATACATAGAATTTGGCAGTTGTTGTGCACAAATTTTGTGGATGAAAAACACATTACTAGATTATGGATATCAATTCAGACATGCACCTATAAATTTTGACAACAAAAGTGCTATTAACATATCAAAGAATCCTGTTTCACATTCTAGGACAAAGCATATTGATGAAAGACATCACATTTTGAGAGATAACTATCAAAAAGATGATATCACTTTAGAATTCATTGGTACTGAACATCAAATTGCTGATATATTCACCAAACCATTAAATTCTGAGAGAACAGACTACATCATACATGAACAAATCATGATAAATCTCAAATAGGGACCTTTCTTGTTACTGTTTCAGGTCTTACTGTGCGATACCTTACTTTGTTATACTTTAATGTTTCATGATTATGGTTTCTAAGTTATTATTTCTCATGTTTACTATCTCACCGTAAAGTTTTATGTTTACGGTATCACCATTATCATTTTGTACTTACGATCTGATGTTTACTATCTCACTGTAACGTGCACTGAAAATATCACTCACAGTCTCACCGTGAAACTCACTCACTGTCTCATCATAATGACCACTCACGGTATCACCGTAAAAAAATTCTTTATATTTTTCTTTAAACCTGTATCATGGTAATTATTATTTCACCTCTTTTATTTTCCTACGCTTTTATTTTAGCGATGTTTGGAATTCATAAATGATAAAACAATGAAAGTATCACTCAATTATTCACTAGATATTTCTTCTACCTACTCTTTTTGAACCCTTATTCATCCTTGTAACCTTTTTCTCACTTGAACCGTCAGTGAATGCCAAGGTTGAAGCGTCCTACAACATCAACACCTGAGAAGCGCAACTCGAAGAAGAAGAATATTTCACCTAAGCTGACACCTGAAGGGCCTTTAAATCCGAATCTGGTAAACCGTAGTGTTGTACCTAAGAAATAAATTTTCCCCAAGTGGATTCTGTCTAGTAGGTCACTAATACTAAAAGTTTTAGAACAACAAGGTTGTTTGGAATGGTTCTCGAAGGAGGATAGACCCATCTTTCCTAGGTTAGTGGCTCAATTTTTATAGCACGTACAATTCTCATTTGATTCTAGTGAATTTTTTTTGTAAAGAGCTGGGTCAATGGCCACAGATGTTCTTTCTCTTCAAGGTTATGGGATGCATTCCTTAGGATACCTCATGAGGGTATTTGTGATGATTATCAAAGAGGACATCCATCATCAACCGATTTCTTTGATTTAGAAGATGCTATGAAAAAACTAAAGGGAAATGGCACCTAGAGAAGAGCCATCACTGATGAATTAGATGGAGAAACAAGGCTTCTATTTAGGTTTATATAGAATTTGGTAAGTCCAAGAAAAGGTGATTTTTCTGTGTTAAAGTATCAGGATGTGTTTTTGATTTCATGACAAATCGACATAAGATCAACCTATTCAAGTATGTCATACACCACATGTGTTGGTTGATCAAAGTCACATCCAAGTCCACCTCTCTGTTCTACTCTCGACTTATATCATCCACGCTTCTTGAAAAAGGTGTGGTTGGACCCAATGAGGAAGTAATTATGGACTATGAGTACTATCTCTTAAAAGATACCATCCAGAGAATAAAGATAAACTGGAATCCTTAGAAAAGGGAATGGGTTAAAGACAATGATAATATTTATGAAGAGTTTAGTCTTGTGGATTTTCCCTCAAGGCCAAAGGACTTTTCTGATCCTGGATTGGAACCAGATGAGCTTGTTGAGTATCTCGAAGAAGAGGAAGAAGAGGCTGTAGTGCCACCTAAGGAGGATGTTGTTGTTGAGAAAGATAAAACTACTTTTTCTCATGCAGTTCTTGAAGAAGAAGTTCATGGTCTTGAAGAAGCTATTAGATTGGAATCTCAACCTGAGGCTATAATAGAATCTGTTTCCAAAGACTCAAAAAATAATACCTTGGATGAGCCTAAAATAGAAGAGATTATAGTGGAAGAGTTACCTATTCTGTAAGAGGCCAATCTTGAGGAACTCATTGTGGAAATATTTGTTCCTAAAATCATACCATTTGATGAAAAAAGGATGGAGAAAACTTTCCAGCTAGCTTGATAGGAAATGGGTGAGGAACACAGAGCTGAGTCTGTGGATTTTGACCAAGCTCCTATGTCTCTCAGTCCTGAGAAGGAGGCACCTATTGAGGGGGAGAAAACCCCAAATCTTGAATCTGCTGAAGCATTACATCCATCTGAGTCAAGTCCTGTAGAATTTCAGTTTAAATTTCCTAGTTTCTATGATATGAGTGAGTCTGAATAGGTTACAGTAACCGGTTTTGATATTTTCTCCCTATTTCAGTTGAAATCAATCACAAAATTTGCACCTTAGAAAGGAACCTGAACCAGATCCTGTACCTGTTCCTACTCCTAAACCCTTATCTGAACATCCATCCTTTGTGAGTAAGACAGATTTGAAGGAATTTGGATATACTCTCTTATCTAGAGTTGAGAAACTCATGAATACCTAACCGCTTCCTGTGACAAATTTAAGTGGTAGATATGCCTCACTATTATTGGAAAAGATTATTTGTAAAATACAACTTAAGATGCTCCATGAGATTCAAGAGCTAAGAGATGAAAATAGACTTCTCAATAATGAAGTTACATCCTTAAGAATTATGGTTGGAGACATATAGAGAGAGCTGTATTCGAGATCTAAATCTTTTTCTCCTCCTGTAGAATATGCTGCTCCTCAAATCCCACAAGTTGGTGTGTCTCACATTCAACCTTATCTTGCATACTTAGATGAAAAGATTGCAGAAAGTAACAATAAAATTGTGAAGTAATTGAATGATCTTTTTGAAAACCTCAATAAAATCCCTAATGAGTACACATGATGTCTTCAAAAGGTACTGAATCAACTAAAATCCCTAAACATAGCTGTCAAAGAATCTATTCAATCCTCTAAACCTTCTTTGGATAGTGATCTACTCAGATCAGTTGTTAAATAAGAGCTTTAGAATGTCTTCAATGGATTTAATGCACCTTCTTTATCTGAAGTAGTCAAAAATAGTGACAATGTTCTTGAATTAGTACAAATACACTCCAAAATTGCAAATGATTCTCAATAAGATATTTCCCAGAAAGTGGATTTTTACTTCAATAGAATTTTCTCCCAGAATGATATGACAAACCATATCAAATACCTTGTATAAAATCTATGGATTCCTCATGTGACTCAAGATTTCAAGAACCAAGTCCAGAAACTAACAGGGTTTACTCATTTGTTGGACAAGTTTATGGAGAAAAAAGATGATTTTGAGAAGGCCATGCAGTATGGTGGAGAGATCATTACACATTTCATCAAACTCCTCTAGTCCTATCTTCACGTTCAGAGTACATCCATTGTTGCTTCAACAGCTGAACCTCTTAGACCAGGGCTGCCAACCTTCACCTCTACCCTAGCCTCAACCACCATGTTTATCGGCCAAGCACTCAGTCAGATCAGGCTTGTGATTCTTGATCAGCAACTTCTGAGATCTTATACTGCTCCTACCTTGGCTACCTCAGTATTTGAAGGCCTTCCTTTACCTTCTTTATCAACCACATATCCACATTCTTCTATCTCATCAACTGTACCTATGGATTCCTCTTCTGCTACTGTAAAAGGTAAAGAGAAGGCCATCCCTTGATAAGGAATGGTGTTTACTCTTTTTTGATATGGATTCTATTGTTTTTGTTTTAATATTGTTGTGTACTATTCATTATTAGCTCTCAATGAACTATGAATGTTTTTTCCCTTTCTTAGTTCATCTTATTTATAATCCCAAAAGAGGAAGAAGTTTCTATATATTATGTTAGAAATTTATCTTTATGGTTGAATATAATATTCACATTAAAAGTATATGATTTTTGACCATCAAAAAGGGGGATATTGTTGGACTCCTCAATTTTTAATCACGTTTTAATGATCAAAAATCTTATTTAATGATATATTAATGATTCTACATCTTATTCAATCTAGAACATGTGTATTTATATCTAATGTTTTTCATACTTTAAGTATAGCCATGCAAGATATAAATTGCTCTATATGTAGTTTACTTACTTTATACTATCTTTAATCTACTCTCAAAATACCTTCTTTAAAAAATTCTTCTGTCTAATAATTTCAATTATTATCTTTATTTAAGTCTTCACATAGTTACTAAGGAAAGTCTAAGACACCGTGAGTCTGCCACTGGCTATGTACTTCTGACACCGCGAAGCTAGACACCGAGACCCTGAGATACCGAAAACAAGACACCGTGACCCTAACATACCGTGAACAAGACACTGTGACCTTGAGACACTAGGAAAAAGACACCGTGACATTGAGACACCGTGACCCTGAGACACCGTGTGAAGGAGACACTGTTTCCATGACTTACTAGGATACCATTTCCTAAAATTATTTGTCATCTTCAATTTAATTTATGATGGTCATATTTGATGAATTTAACGAACTGACATAATTAATGTTTCATTGTATACATGTCATTAGACAGTACGACGTACGAGGTGTAGAACACATGCAACCCGTCAGCTTCAACACGTGCATCCCAAGTTAAAATCGAAGTGTGACCAAGAATCAAATAGCATGATACAGAAACAAAAAACAAAGGAAGTGAGGATAAAAACAAAGAACATACTTAGAGAGTGTTTTAGAAGAAAGTCACACTGCATGAAACTCGATTCGGCTGAGCACATACAAAGCATATTTGAAGCCTAAATAACATTCTCACTTGACTGAACCTAATGTAGAACACAAGCAGAATCACGACACTCTATTTTCCACACAACTTCTAGAAAAGGAATCCAAGCTTAATCTACCTCAATTCAAAGGAGTCAAGAACTGCATTGACATCACACAAGAGAATTCTAAACTCCTATATATATATATTCTTGATCGACTGTGACCATCCTTTTCTTAACATTACGAGCAGTGCTTTCTTCTCTCTATTTGAACACTCACTGACTCTTAAGCTGAACTGGAGAATTTCTAAATCCTCACTCAATCTTTCCCTTACACTCCTGTATCCCACTGTGGATAGTGGTATAGGTCTGGGGACCTGAATAGCCTATGAGCGGTTGTTATTATTTATTTCTTGCATAGAACTGTGGTAGAGGTCTGAGGACCTGGACAGTCTGAGTACTATTATAAACCCCGATCCAGGGTGTGGATAAAAGTTTTATATAAACTGTTAGAGAGGAATAATTCTCATCTTGAGATCGAACCTCTTGGTTAAATAAGTTGTGCATTCTTAATTTAGTTAAAACTATTTTGAATATTTCACTTTTAATTACTTCAAATATAAATATATTTCAAAGTTATTCTGATAGTTAAACTAGCAAGTGTTTGCATTTATTATAAACCAGTAGATTAGTTTCAAAAGCTAATATAATCATCAGATTAGATTAACTGAGAACTAATAAATCTCTTGAGGACCTAACTGAACCTTTACTGTATTTCTAATTCACTAATGTTTAGATTGTTATTAAAATTGGGGGATTTCAATATAAATCTTTTAAACAGAAAATTTTAATTGGAACTCAATTCACCCCCCTCTTGAGTATCCACTTTTACCAACATTTGGTTATAGAATTTTTGTAGGGGTCACATAACCACAACTATGATGTTCCATGACACCCTAGACTACATTGTAATGGGTTATACATAGGTTGTTGGTTCTGTAAAAGATTAGTGTTTTTCATCATGAAGCATTGGTTATGGCACAATAATACCACAAGTCATGTGTGTTGTTCCAGAACTCCTATGTCAATTTAAAAACATATCCCCAAATGTGGGAGTTTCAACATTACAAAAATATTACCAAATATTTTATAATTGAGATGTTTTTCTATAATAGGTTTATTTTGTTAATTCTTTATGGGCCCTATTTTGGAACCCCTGGATCTCTTTGGTATTTTTTCAGTCAGAAGAGAAGGATGATATCCTCTTTGTGACTCCCATTATTCCCCTTAGTCTCTCTTTGAAATGGGTTAATTAGTAAGATTTATTAACATATATTTGAGCTAATATCATTATATTTCACCTTATATTTATATCCCTTTTAACTTTTTGATTTTGTTCCACTCGAATATGGTTTTAAAGAGATTATTACACCATATCATGGGTGAATAATCACATTTAATGGGATTTTTTGTGCATATTGAAGTGGATTTATCAGGTGGAGGTGTTCATGACACCATGAAAAATTTTATTAAGGTACTTTTTTTATAAGATTTAGTTACAGTTTTTAGTGATACTTAGTTTAATTGAAAACTATATCAACATTGTAAATTGAAAGTATTTGTCGCTCATGCATCAGGAGTGGGATGATTCACATAAATCATGGTTTTAGTGCCAAAAAACCACCTAGTGAGTTTGGTGTCAGTTATAACATCAAAGTAATTTTTAAAATGGGTTTTTATTAATTTAATAGTTTTATAGATTTGGTATGTGCTTGTGGGATCTTTTTTGGATAATTAATGATTTGGATTAATTTATGAAATACTATTTGATGTAGGTGGACTTTACATCACAAAGTCTCTTAGTTAAGTTTAATTTTTTTGTTTATGTATTCATAATAATGATTATTTCTATAATAATTTCATGAATTATATGATATTTTCACATAATTTATGTTAGGATCATGCCAACAAAATATATAACAAGTACAGTGTAGTTTTCTAAATGAAATTTTAGTTGCCCCTTTTCAAAAAGTATTTATAATGACATTATTTTAGGATTTTTTAGTGGAATGACATAAAATATCAAGATAAAATGTATTTTTTATTTCCAAATTGGAATTTTAAAAAGTGATTTTGATAAATAATTCATTTATAAAGGAAATTATTTTTAATGGAATTTCAAGGTGGAATGTGTGATTTCAATTAATGGTATTAAAATGGGATATAAATAATATATGGGGTTCTAAAAAAGAAAATTACATAATTAAATTTTATAAGGGAATTACATGAGTCAATAAAGTATGATATATATTTTCTAAATTTTTTATAAAATTTACTTACATATGTTTTTAGGGGAAATTCACAAGGTTCTGTGTTGAAATTTTGTTTTGGTTCTTATGTCCACATGTAGATATTTTATAGTTTTCTAAACCAAGATTTCATTTATATGTGATTATATATTATTATATTATAGTATTTAGTTCATATTTCATGAATAAATAGGACTTCCTTACTATGTTATGAAATTTATACCCCACTATATGGCTGAAAATTCATATGGGTGTTTGAGTTGGCCCTAATTTTTTTGTTTTGATATCAAAGTGTCTGGATCTGTCAAAATAAAAGTAATCAATCCCTTATAGGGTATTTATTGGTATAAGGTTTCACATATAGTGAATATTCTATTTATTTCATGGATATATCTAGTCATGAACAATTAGATAAATTGGGACACAATTGGTCATTTTGAGCATGGTTAGGGATTATGAGACGTAGTGGTTTGTCATATGGGATTAGGTGATGAATCCATAAATTAGGAATCTAATTGGTGAAATAACAATATTAATGTGAGTCACCCAAAGGGGTTGAATTTGGAGATGATGATGAGATATATTTGTGGTGATTTTTTTCTTGGTGTGTTTCATTGTACCAATGATTGAACCTCTTACATTTTATATTTATTTCATGGTCTCTACATATGTTTTTTTATAATTTAGATAAATGGGTGTGAACCTATCATGAGTAAGTGATTGGTGGGTTATAATGTGATGGTACAAAATCATGTATTTTAGAACTATTAGGAATGAAAATTTTGTACTTGAGATATTTCATGTGTTCGGCCTTGAGTGAGTGAAGATTTTCTGAGATGTTGATGTGTAACCTCAACTATCTAAGAGGGGAAGGTATGATAGGTTAATTTGGGTCCCCGATTAACTAAGAGATGATGGTTTATTATGTTGTTTTATACGCTACTCTGAGTGAGATGGGATGGAATATGACCTGATTTGTGAACAAACATGAGTAAAAGGGTATGGTTGGGGTCTTTATGTTTAACATGATGTGTTTTCTCCCTTTGATGAGAGGGGGTGAACCGAGACATGATATGAGACCTCACCCTGAGTGAGATGATGGATATGAGTGATGTGAGGTAATACATCATCCCATATAAGAGGGTGGGGGTATAATAATGGAAATAGGATCAGAAAATTGAATTAGACCCACCCTAAGTGATAGATAAAGGGTCATGATGTTGTTATAGCTTCATTCACTAAGAAATGGGGCATGGGTGGGGGTGGGGTTTGTGATATGCCTCTTTCCACATTTATTGGTTATGAAAGGTGGGGGTGAGGTGTTATGTTTAACACACATTGAAATGATATATTTTCTTGAATTTTAATATTATGTTATGTTTTTTTGTGGTTGTATTATTATAGAACATGTTTTATTTTTTATGTTTTTCATGAACACCTACATGATCATATAATCACTTATTATCTTATGGTGTGAGGGGGAATCATTATTGGTTGTTAGAAAAAATCCTTACATATTAACACAACCTGTGTTTTCTATATATGGGTATACGATAATGTTTCATTCCATGTATTTTTATTTCAAGGTGTTATACATGTAGATACTATCCCAAAGGTTTTCAAGTTGATGCTTAAGTTTGATGGTTATTTGTGTTGGGTAGGGGGACACATTTTATTACTTTTTGGTTTATATTATGAACATGTACTAGTATATTTTTCATTGTTATATATGTATTATTTTTCATTTTATAATTTTTGTAATACATTGCTTATTTATTATATTTAATCCATCATATATACCATTTTATACAATATATTCATGACTATAGGGGCCCTCTGGTCTCCCATTTTATTATATAAGGATATTGGGCTTCCCACCACACAATCGAGTCATGCATAAATTTTGTTAGAGGAGAAAATAAACATGATACCCCTATTTGAATATCATTGTGTCCTTGTGTATTTTATAATTCCTTGATGATAGTTGACCAGCTATGGAATATGTGGAGGTGAACTTGAAGTCGAGTAGATCCCCCATATCTGGGTCTTTTGGGCGATTTGGGATGAGGAATTAAAGTATGATATAACTTTACATATATATATCTACTAGAAATATGATACTACTTTTTAATCCTCAAATTCCTATATAGTGGTTTCGATATTATATTAAGGATCCTATTGATAACTATAAAAGTATGATAAATCTAGAATAATGATACAAATTAATGTAATATATGGAACAAAAATTTATTAAATAAATCCTAAAATACAATTGGGTAAAAGAACAAGAAGCACTAGAATAATGAAATTATTAATACAATAAATTAAAATATATTTATCATTATTAAGAGAAAAACCAAAGTAAAATAAATAAAAATATAATTTATTGAATAATATTAGAAAAAAATATCAAAGAAACTCCTGAAAAATATTTAATACATAGAGTTTTTATTATATGTAATCACTTATGATAATATATTTATAACCGATAGTTACCCTTTATATTACTTTTTGACATACTTTTAGTGAATCTTTTTTTTATAAAAACCCCCATTATTCCAAAATTAATCACAGATGTTGTATAAATATTTTGTTGTTCTAAATATTATACATATATTTAGAGGAAACTAAAACATATAAATTAACAAAAATATATTAAAATATATGGTTAAAAAAATTTAATAAATTAATTATTTTATGAAAATTTTCAATATTAAAGAATATTAAATTTTTTTTTTCTTTTTCATATAGTATCCATTAGTAATGATTATAATTTGGAAGAGGTATGACCATCAATATTTTACCTCCTTAAATATTTCCCCCCTTTTCATTTAGATATGAAACATTGGAATATAATATTTTTACACCAAATCATAAGTTTTCATATTAAAAAAATATAATTTTCTAGGTAAAAATAAAGAAATTATGGTTAAGTGTTAGAGTCATTTTTTATTTTATGAGGGACAAAATATGTTTTTTGTTAATTTATAGGGTTCTGATTCAAAAAAACTTTTATGAAGTGTGTATTTTTTGGAGGGAAATGTCACGATATATTATTAGTTTATAATTAAAGGTGGATAAGTTGAATCAAGATAGAATTTATATTAAATTTATAATATTTTTATACAACCTAGAATACTAGAACATATTCTACCTATGAGGTTGAGTTTTTTTCCTTATTTCCCATATTACATAGTAGAACTAGTATTAAAATAAAATATTAATATCATAAATAAATTACTTTTTTCATACAGATAAGCCCACAATATGAGTGACTATATTCATAGGGTAATAAGTATCGTATATATCACATTTTAACACTATTATCATCAAGAAATGAAAATAGAGGAGGTTTTACACTTAACCCCTTACGAAGTCACCTAATTTTTTATCTACCTCCCATTAAATATTCCATTATAATGTATAATTTAATGATTCTTTTTTCCTAGTAATAATCATATAATTATTATCATAAATATATAACAGAAAAAAATATAATGATAAAGTATTTATGGGGTCAAAATCATTTTCAACTATCTAAATTTACTTTAAATTATGTAGGCTAATTCTTCAGTATTATGGAAGTAGAAAAATGGAATTCAAAAGCCTCATGAATATTCATATATGTTATTTACTCTTTTGGTTCACCCCTGGAAATAATTACTCAACATTCTCAAAGATGGATCCCTTATTTCTTATTCATTTTTATACCCATACATCTTTTGTTTTTTTTCAATTGATAACATATCTTTATAATACAACAAATCAAAAATATATTTAGATTAAAATTACCTGAACCAAATAAACTATTTTTTTTAAATAATCAATGCATATATACTTTTCATAGTGGTTTATTATATTTTTTCAATTAAATATTTTTTTCTTGGATTAGTGTTATAATATCCCAAATATAGTAAAAAAGTATAATATTTCAATTAAAAATATTGATTTTCAGGGGAAAAATTGTCTATAAAATATGATAATTATTTCATTTTTATAATTTATCCATATCAAATAATATTTTTGAGGGAAAATAATCAAAATAACCATGAAATAATCCATAAATTTTTTATTTTGAATTTTTATAAAAAATAAATCAAAATTTTGGTCAAAAACATTTTAGTGTATATGTATCAATATTTTTTTTATTATATTTCATCTCATAAATTCAATAATTTTTTTTTATTATTTTAAAAATATAGTTGTATTACAAAAAAGTATAGTATAAACCATATTGTTTATTCAGTAACCCATATTTCATTTAATCAAACAAAACATTCCTTATTTTTTAACAAACACAGTATTTTTCTATATTTCATTAGTTGTATCAATTCGAATTTTACACAATTATTTCATTACATAGATGTTTCAAATATAATTTTTGAGTAATATTTCAGATACTTTTAATATTTTTTACTAAACTCAATACATTTTTTATTTTTCACATATTTTATCAAGTGGAAATGTAAATAAATAAACCTGATAAAAATATGACATATTTCATATATATTATTAATGTTTATTAGGCCATAATATGTATATATTTAATTTTGTAATATCTTTAAAAAAATTTATTTTTTTCATCTTCCATATTCGAGGCATGTTTGATGAAACTGTATTTGTGTGGTCAAAACCATATCTATTAAATGTAACTCACTTAGTTTGTAGTTTATATGTTTTTATATATAATTTTATATGTCATGTAAAATTTTATTTTTACTAAACATAACTCCATGATTTTATAATTTTTATATTCAGTCATGAATAACCTTATACTATATCTACTTGACACGTATCATATTATCCATTCTCTATAACATTTTTTATTACTCATTTGGAATCTTCATGACTAATTTAGACTCCTTCCATCATTCTCTAATAAAATATAAACATAATTGAATTAACATATAAATATAAACATAACTGTAAATTATTTTTATCAGACAAAAAAATTATCACCCAATAGTAAGGCTTATTCAAGAAATATTTTTAATTTAAATTCAACACTTTAGAATTCCATTTTCATTCACGCATGATAAAGAAAACAAGAAATTTTTTTGGGCTATATTTATTTAGAAATTTATAAAACTAACTTTTAAATGAGTCATATTGAAATTAAAAAATCCTTATAAAGAGATATATAAATATTGAATGAAGCTATTGGTGTTTGGGTGTAAAAACTAAAAATGTTATCCAGGTTAGTTTTTTAGAGAGTCCCAAATATTTTAAAAATACTAAAATTATAAAAAAATTGGTTTTTTTAATGGATATAATTTTGTAAAACTTATATATAAAATTATCCAATATTATTTCATGGTGTACAACTTTGTGTGAAGAGTATATTATATTTTTTATGTTTTATAGAATAAGGAAAAATATTTCATACCATGGTTCAAAATCTGTTTTTGGATTTATGAAAATTTTGGGATGATATAATCAAACCACATCATTGAATTATTCCTATGTTATGTGTGATGATTTTAAAATGATTTTTTTCCAAATAGGAATAATATTTGATGAATCGTGTGATGGTTTTCATGGTTATACTGTTAAAGGAGATCTATGGATAATGTTTGGGGACAAAATCATTGTAAGGGAATACCACATTATTGATTATATTATATATTAATAATAAAATATATAAAAAACAATAAATAAATAGGGGAGATATTATAGCCCTAGTTGGGGGGGGGGTCATATTTTGACTGAATAAAACATGTTTTAGTGTAATAGATCACACCATGAATATTAAAGATGTTAAAGAATGATAAATTTTATTTTTTTGATAATTACATTGAATAAATTATCCAATATATTGTCAATAATTTATTATTTAATATATTTCAATTAGATATCATTCTATTTTTAATATATTCTATGCCCTAAATTCAAAGGTGTGTTCTTCTTGGAAGGAGAAAATGTTTTGTGAAAAAATGATATTATTTTACAATGAAAGGAAAAATATAGGAGTCCAAAAGAAATTATAAATGTTCAAATTTATTTTAAAAGAGGGTTATTAAATTTTCTATAACAACATCAATGTTTTGAATCATATATTTTCTTTTAGTAGCTATTTTTAATATATCCACATGCAATTTGTAGTGCATTAGAACATATGTGGAGAGAAATATGGTTTTAATAGTGAAAATTATAAATACTAATAGATAATGAGTCCACTCAAATAATTAAATAATCCAACTTATTAATTTTTGTACACTGGTACATCAATTAGTGTTAGTTTTTAGATGTAAACCATATCTTGTCAACCATGTAAAAATTGTGGTTTTTTTGTTTTTTATTTGTTGTCTACAAATAGGAAGATAGAAGTGTTCCAAATAATTATATGAACTAGATAATTAAAAATGGAAGGTTTTTATTAACATATCCCAACTTATTCCCACTCATGATATATTTACTAGTGGGTCTTTAAAAGTTGTATGATAGTTTATGGTTCTTTTGAAAAATATATTTTTTATCTCTTTAGTTGTATGGGATGTGATTTTCAGTAATAATGGAGCTTCTAACATTGATTAGTATAATTTGAAACTATGAAATAATCAGATAAAAAACTATTTATGATCAAATATAGTGTTTTTGTACTCTTTTGGGATATATGTGATTTATATAAATATGGAAGGTATATCCCTCATAGAGAAATATTTCAAAGAGATGGATACCCATGATAAAGGAACCAATACCCAAGGGGGACAATTTCTTTAAAATATTTATATAAATGTAATTTTAGGGAAGTCCCAAAGCCTAAATGAAAAAACGACTTAATATCTATGAAGGATATTCAATGATAAATTATTCAATTATTCATGTTATATAAAGAAATATATAGATTTGAGGATATCATGAATGTAAATATGAATTTATTCTCTAATAGGTTGAAGGAATTTTAGAAGAAAAATGTAAATTTGGATATTCTCTAGATGATATGAGAATTGAAAATTGGATCTTATGAAAGATAAATCCTCTATTTAATTTTAAGGATTTGGTGATTGTGTCATGTAAACCTAATATATTATACATAGATTCAATTCATTGAATTTTTATTGTATACATGATCAAGATGAATGAGTATTATCATATAGTTATTGAACCATTAATAGAAATAAAATTAAATCTATATAATATATTTATATATAAAATTATATAAAATATGAGGAGGTTTTTGAGACAATGTCATTCAATTCACTAAATCTAAAAAAGAGAAATTAATATTTCAAGGGGAGGATTTCTTTTAATATCATCGACTATTGAAATGTTTAGAATATTAATAAAAATGTCTAGAAAAGATTTGAGATGAAGTAGAAGATGATGTTAATAAAAAAAACATGGATACCCCTAAAATATATAATGATAAAAGTAAACAAACGTAAATTTTATTCCAGATTAATTTTTCCCACAATAAGACAATGTATTGCAACATATCAAAACATAATAAATAAATTACTAAGATGACTTTAATTAATATGTATTAGTATTTATAATTAAAAATTCAAATATTTATAAGGATGGTGATCAATAATAATTTTAATATATCGAAGTGGAGTTGGAGGCCTCTCTTGAATAAATGAATGTATAAAGTGAAGGGACTGATAAGGAAAAATCAATGGTAAATTACATTAAATTATATATTAATTACCAATATAAAGAAAAAGAAAAGTTGAATTATAGGTTTAAAAATACTAAATCTGATAATTCTGAGAAATTAACGTGTTTAAATCCCTTAAACAATGTAAAATTACAAAAAATATCAAATGACTAAAAAATTAAATATAAATTTTATGAATAATAGAGTTCATGGTGGTGATGTTGTTTATATGTAGATTTTTTTGGCTTTCAACAAAAAATCATTGACACCCAACATTACATTGGGTATGTTATGTATGTTATTGACGATGTAGATGAAAGAAAATATTAGAGAATCATTGAGTATGATTCATGAACTCCAAAAATAATAGAATCAAAATTTTGAAGGAAAAAAGGATTTTGGTTTAATGCTATGTATACTTAAATCAGAGTTTATACAAAATAAAAAAATTTGTACTCTAAGAAGAATGGATTATTTCGTTAAAATAAAAAATTTTATTGTATATATAATGACGTCTCAACATTCAACACCTCAAATTGTCTATTTTTTAATAATATTAAATTTTTAGAATATCCACTACACATTAAAAAAGAAAATTTAAGGATTATGATCATAGAAAATGAGGAATAATAATTGAAAATTATTACTATATAATATATAGATACTATTTTTGATAAAAAATATTTCCAAAAATATACATATCAATCCTTATGTAAAAAATACATTCACCTAAGAAAAGAATTATTTTTGTTAAACCACAGACTAAAGAGACATCGTTCTAGATATAAATATAAAATATATTTTTTTTCTTTAACAGGTATGTAATATCCTTCATTTTTTGAAGAAAATACTAGCACACATGAATGTTAAACTATTAGTACGGATTAATAATAATTGGATCAAGAAGCTTTTAATGGATGAAAATTTATTAAATTAATATTATTATACTGAATATCAGGTTCAGGATAGTTGATGAAATTCTATTATTAAGTGAAATAAAATATATTGAATAATAAAAAGAATGAAAGTGAAGACCTCATTTGTTTTTGAAATAATAATTCCTTGAAAGTTATTGGATTAGGGAAATACACCAAATATGGGGAGGACACGAGTAAGATGGATGTTTTCATAGAAGATGGGCTATACCCAAATTTATATCATGTAAGAAACATTTGTGACATAGGTCATTCAATTTAATTTACCAAGAATGTATTTGTGGTCAATTTTTATGAGAAAATAATAATTATAAAAGTAAAATGAATAAAGAGTAATATCTAGTGTATATGTAGAGAAAAAAACACAGTATAAATATATCTACAGTTCTCATACTTCCATGTAGGTTTGTTCTAAATTATTATAAGTGGACCTAGGATTACTTGTGAGATAATGGGAGAAACTTTTCACCATGAGGAGGGTCATGATAGTTATAAACATGTTTCCTCCAACTAATAAGATGATTATCCCTAGAAAATGGGTGTGCTCGAACCCCCTAATAGAATAGTCAATATAAACATTGACGACTCTTGCTTGTTGAGGTTCATTAGAGGGAGAGGGGTGGTATGTGGCTTCAATGGTTCAGTCCTGCTAGCCTTCATTATATTCTATGTTTATGGGGATTCACTCCTTACTAAATCTATCACAATTCTCAATGGGCTGGAGATCATTCTCATATCCAGAGTCAATCTCTATTCCATTTAAACTAACTCATAAGTGATTCATGACTCTTTCAATGGTAATTCTAGCATCCCCTGGAATACTAATTATCACATTCATAGGTACAATTTTCTCATATAAAATGACATTGGTTTTCTTTAAAAAACCTGAAAGTGGAGTAATGCAATGGAATTTCTTGCTTATAAGGGCTCTCATAACAACTCAATAATGGTTTTCTATATAAATATATCTATTCCCCATTATTAAATGAATATTTTCTAGGATTGAAACCTTAGACTGAACTCTTTTAAGACTCATTGAGCTTGTTGTCACTATTTTTATTATATTTATTCTTTGATTAAGTGAATATTACATTTCATTAAATTATCTTATGTTATAAAAAAGATTTAGTAAATCTTGTAGGTTCCTAAGATTTTCCCATATTTCCAAGATACTGAGATCATATTTGTGGGGTTTTCCATGAAAAAAAATCATTAAGAAAAACTAAATGCTAAATTAAATTAAATTTTTAACATTTATTTAATTGGTTTATATCAATGTGTTTATTTTTTCATGCTAAGAGATATTAATTGAAGAAGAAACTAGATACTCTATATTTGTGTGTATAAAATGATGACATGTATAATGATAATCATTTAAAAAATCGATGAACTTAACATTATCAAATTATATCATATGATGGTCAAAAAAATGGTTTAAAAACATTCTCAATGATTTGACCAATAATGGGAATCAAACCACTAACAGACATGTTAATGAATATAGTATTAATAAATAGATAATATTTAATGTCTTAATTGTGATAATTTTTTTAAAAAATGTAATTTTGAACTAGAGAGGATAAAAAACTAAAAACATAGATTAATATATATTAATTGAATAATTCAAATTAAATTTCTTAGATAAATGTGGTATTGATAGTCATAAACCTCACTAATAGGGAGTTTTTTGTGTTAAATATTTAAATACTATATACAATATATAGTTCAAAAAAATTGAAAGACTTATGAATCCCTGGAGGTAAATTTTTTATTCTCAATAATGAGAAGACCCACATGGAATTTTAATTATGGGTAATAAAGATATATTTTAGATTCATACTTCTAAAAGTAAATCCTATAAATGTAGTCATAATATAGTTAAAAAACATTGAAATCCATGATATTGGTACTATAAATAATGAGAAAATGTTTTCTGCAATATGTAATAGTTTCATCAATTAAATATTTTATGGATTGAGAAATTATAGGGGAAACCAAAGAAAAATTAAAAATCATAGGAAAAAATTGAGGATTATTATGTTATTTTTGTTTTATTATTTTCTACAAAATAAAATATATGGGTTATAATTAATAATAAAAAATATATGGAGATAAAATATCAATTATATATATTATAAGGAGGAATTATAAATACTAAATAAAACTTTTATTTTGTCAAAATACAATGCAAATTTAAGAGGATGGTCAATCTAAAATTTGGGTAAAATATATGAATTTGAAACTACACCAAATATATGAGAATCGAAGTTGGGATATTATTCATTAGAATGAACATTTTTTATAGAAAAAAGTGTTTTTGTAATAATAATAATAAGCATTAAATGGTTATATGGAACTAATAATAAGTTGTCTATAAAGGATTCTTCTATATTTACGTTATTGAAGATTAAAAAAATTCACTCTAATAAAAGGGTTGGGTAATATTCAGTTATTTTGGAAAATAGAAGTCAAATGAAATATCATGGAACTTGAAAAGGATATGAATTTATAATTTCTTAATGTAGTAAATGAAGTGTAATAATATATCATTTAATAATATATATTTCTCATTAATAATTATTATAACATGGTTTATAGATTGAAAAATGTGTTGTATTGGTTTAAATAAGCATCATGGTCATAGTTCTCAAGGAAAAAACACTTCTAAAAGGCTATTTGATTTAAAAGATATAGTTTTGATTAAAAACAATACATGAATAAGGATTTTGATTATTAGTTTATAATATATAAATACATGTTTTAAATAATCTTTAGAGGCTTAAAGAAAACATTATAAAATGAATTCATGGCATGGAAAAAGAGAGAGGTTAAGATATCAATGATTGGTGTGTTCAATTTTTTCATTGTTTGGGTAATTACTGAACGAATTCATATAAAATTTAACTTCTAAATATAAATATGGAGGGAATGTGATGAAAATATTCTATATAGAGGATATAAAGTAAATAAAAAACCCATTAAATCCTTTATAAAATTTTCAAATTAGATCACTGTAAAGTCGATTAATATTTATATATATATCTAAAATAATAAGAACATATTATATTTAAAATTGAAAAAATTCTACAGAGTTCTATATCATTCAAAGAATTATGTAGTCAATATAATATTAGGAAAAGTCACTTATTATAAATTAATTGTATAATAATATTTTAACGTGTATTTGTCACACTATTATAATCGGGACATATATTTTTTATATTCCAATAAGTACTCAATTTATTTGTTTTGATGTTTTATTTTAAGTATTGTAGTTTGAGTCAAAACATAATTCTAAATTGTTTCTCAATAATGATATTTTGTGTGGTATGTTGTTTAAACCCATATTAGAACTTTATGATTCAATCATAGGAAACTTATTTAATGAATCTATTGAAACATCTAAAGATTATTTTTCATAATAAATTCATATTTAATTTATAAAAAATTACATTGAATGTGGTAATTGTTATTAGTCAATTTCAATGCCTCTCTTTTAATTTCATCATTGTAGTAGAAAATAAAAAAGTGGATAACACTAGTTATATCCACATGTTCTCCGCAAATATCCAACAACATTACTATTATTATATAGTAATTTTAAAAAGAACAAATAGATTTATGTTGTTCGTGGTTGAATAAAATAAGGGATTTTTTATTCTCTCTTTTTCCTAAGAGGGAGGGAGGGGGTTTTCACTCTTGGGCGTGAGATTTTTTTGGAATTTATCCACTGTGTTCCACAACTCTGCTCTCTAAAATTATATATTCTTGAATAAATACATAGGCTTGAAATGTTATAGTTATCAAATGATACTTTTCTAAATATTCATTCTTTGTTATTACCCATGTCCAATAATGATAATAAAATTATTATTATTTCAATTAAAGATGTAAATTTAAATATAATTTATCAAATAAATAAATATTTTTTATTCAAATTATACTAAATAAAATATATTTTTTAATTTGGTCCCTTAACTTGGTCTGCCATCAACCCCCAAAACTTATTGAACCTTTTGTAATAAAATATTTCTTCTAGAAATTAATTTTCATTCGGAAAAATAAATATATATTATATTCACTAAAATCAGGGATATATATTTATTTTAATATTCATTTAAGTAAAAAAATAATTACAACCTTGTTAAAAATAATCAAGAGATAAAATTCAACTCACATATTCCAAACATGATTTTTTTGGTGATTGAATTTTTAAGATCCAATTCACTGGAATGAAAACTATTCTAGAATCCAAAGATATTATATATTCATAATATCTAATTTAATATAATTTTATGAGATTATCGATATAGATAGTGTGTTACCCTCTAGGACTATTTCTTAATAACATTAAGAGAACATATCTAATGTTCAGAATTGGCATGATGATACAAATTAATTCACTTACAGAGAAATATGTTAATGTTGTAATTAAAAAACCCTCTTAAAAAGTTCTACCACATAATATAATCTCTTTGTTTAGATATCCACATCACAAAGGATGAATACACGTTCCATAATCTTATATAGTTTAATTTTTTCATTTAAATTCAGAAATCTACTTAGAAATAAATTACCATGTTGATGGATTTAATTAGATAGTTCCATTTTAGTAAAGGTGCCAAATATATATTCATCCGATAAATTATACCAGAAAATTTCTTTATTGAATCATTAAATTATCTTCAAAAAACTTATGAAACACCAAACATATGTTACCCATATTACATAATAGATTTCATATATAAATCAAAGTACAGGATTGAAGATATACATTAATAATAATATGTTATCTAAGTGTCGATACATGTTCAATGATCACAATAAAAAATGACACATAAACATGTAGAATTACTATTAGTTGGGTTTTCCACATAAACTATCTTCTTTGAGATTATCATGTGAATAATTCCTAGAAATAAAATCAAATACTTATGAGAATCCCATGTTTTTTTAAACATCATCTATATAATTTCACACCAATGTTATCTAGATCATATGAAATAGTTTTAAGAATATTTTCATTTCAATTTTAGGGTATTGTAGTGAATCTCGTTTTTTATTTTTTATTTGAATATTTTCATGTATATATATGGATTATTCATAAGAGTTAGCATGGTATTTGGGTGCCTCGAGACCCAGAGATTAATATATTTTTATAGCCAATGCACGTGTGCACATTTTTTCATTGGAAACGACTTTTCCCACATTTTTTGAGATCTTGGAAGGGAAATAAAAGATCATGATTGAATCAAGAATATGGGGTTTACCCTAGGAACAAACCATGGTTGGTCAACACCAGGCATTTAGCTGGAGAGTCCATTGGTGGGGCATTTAATTAAATTTATTTAAATTATTTTAAATACATGTGACCAAAATTTCTATTTTTGTATAAAGTCATAAAAATAATTATTGGTTTTCACATAAACATGGAAGGATTTGTGTTGAGGTATTGGATGTACTTTATTGGTGGATCAATAAGGGATAAGTATGAATAATCAAATTGAGGTGTATAGAGATGGATCCAAAACAATGGATCCTCATCATCACTAGAAAAAAAATTCTTCAGCAATGATTGATCCTAATTCATTTTAGAACAGAATTTTTTTTATTTAAGTATTTTTTTTGATAAAGGATGGATGGATCTACAATATAATTTGATTTATGGTGGTTTTCAATCAATACATGAGTCTAGAAATCTCTTAGATAATATTTGATATGATTTAATCCCTTTTATCATCAATCTCACCCTCATAATATCAATATTATTTAATAGTAGTCCTAGAAAACTTTATTGATGTTGGATTCACCTTGATTACATGATTGATCATCTTTGTTCTTCATGTTGTTCAATGTTAACCCATGGGCTTCGGTTCTAAATTTACAGGGTGTGTTTGACCGTGATAGAATCCCCAGATTCATGGGGATTTCATGAATGATGATGGGATTGGAAATTCTCAGTTGGATTAGGAGGAGTTATGGGTTGTTGATGAGGCCTTCGTAGTTTAGAGATCCAAAGAATCAACCTGAGTTTTCAACGAGTGATGAGAGGTGAATAAGACACATGGTGGATCATCAGCTTCTATTTTTATCCACAGGAGGTTGGAAAATGATGAATAGAGGGGAACCCATTTGATTTCGGTTGGTCAAATAGTGGAATTAATGTTAGATAATATTGTCATGGAAGAAACATGAGGAATCTATGTATTATGAAAAAAATGTGAAAACACACTTTATAACATGGAAGAACATAAAGAATGTTATTTGGATTTCACATCGGCTATGATTTTCATCCATGTTATATACCAAACACCATGTGTCTAATACAAATCACAGTGTGAACCTACCAGGTAAGGCAAGCCATGTGCCATCTACACACACCACAGATCTCATGTGGTATGAAATGTTGTAAATTCAGGTAGTATACATACATGCCTAGAGGTACATTGTAATGACTAGATTTACCCAAGAAGTCCCTATGTGTATAAGACAGGCTTTGTACCACCGATAATGCCATATAGTGTGAAATATATTCCCAATACATATCTATAAGATAAGGAATAAGTGATGGGGTGGGGTCACATGTCGTGTTTACCCCCATACATGCCATGTATTCCCTCAAAAACATATTTCTCTCATATCCCCTCCCTATGAACTCCGATTTTAGTCCACGAGTATCCTTTTATGCATGATTTTTGGCATAGAACATGGTGTTGGAATTTTTTTGTGGAATAAAAGATATGACGCACAATGTTCCAAGAATTATTATTATTTAGGCGAAGTTTGATAATAGTGATGATACTGTGGGATCATATGAGAGATGCTGGGGTTGGAAACCACCTTGTCGCACATTGGTTTGGGTCCCCCATATTCCTCTTTATCTACCGAGTGGAACCACCGTAACAAATTAGTGTATGAGTACTTCATTCCTTGAGTGGACCCCCCCCCGATGGACCAAGGTGTATGATCTTTATACGTCTATCTACTGAGTGAAACCCTATATTATTTCCTCCATTCATTTAGTGGCACTCCCATAACGCACCAGGGTCCTCTATCAACTGAGAGGAACCCCCTATCACACTAGGGAATGATTCTTATATCTATTGGGTGAATACTAATAAAATTATGAAGGTGTGGGTGTTTTATTAAATATTTTTCCCCACAGGTCGTGGTGTAGTGTTGAGGTGTGGGTCCTCTACATGGTTTTCTTGGATAGACACAAAAGATTCTTGGCATCCGAGACAAACCTTTATGGCTACATTAAGACTCATCATCCCAAGCTAGTATATGAGATGAACATACAATTTCTCTCTCTAATATTAATAGTTTTGAAGATATATGTATATATCTATGATGGTATTAATTTCCCTCCTATTATGGGTTCAGATGACCTTTGGTTCATCTTTCTACTACTCGTTTTTTTGGTTTTAGGGAATCCAATTAGGTATGTATATACTGACCCATTAATGGGAGTTTCCCACTTGTTTCATATATTATAATGAAAATTGAAATTTCAACAGTGACATCAGTGGAGCATAGTGATTCTTGGGTGTATATTCCCCATACGGTGGTCGGGCTTAGAGATCATGAGTTTTGATCTATTAGAATACTTTTGTTCAACTTTTTGATAGGTTGGGACTTTATTTCTAGTTGGTCATGTATTTTTCCAATTTATACTTTTGTTTAATTAAATCATTATATGATGTATTAAATAGTGGTTATTATATCCATGGTTTATTCTAGATTTCATTGCCTTTTATTTTTCTTTTTCACATTTTTAATGAGACAAATGGGTGAGTGTGTATAAGTAAATTAGCAAAAGGCCTCCCATGTTCTGTTTTTCAATCTTGAAACTTGATTGAAGCCCCTGGATTATTATTGGTAGGCTATAAGTTATGATGGATCAAACTTCCATAATTTAGGAGAGACCCAATGGTATAGGTCAACATAGAGTGGTGTCAGAGTAGTTTATTACTTGGAATGGTTTTTGGAGTTTTCCCCTTAGGGGGTATTGGTTGGGACATAGGGTGTATGATATTGTGTTTTCTTAAGACTTACGATTCCATTTAATTTTAATTTAGATGAACTTTTATATCCTAATGTGAATACAATTTGATGTTATTGGGGGTATTTGGGGTGTTCATGGATTTTTCAGATCATAGAACCCAACATTTTGAGAGAATATGGTAGGAAGCATGGTTATTACAAACCATGTTGGATAAGAATCACAAATAATACTAATCACGTTAGACCTGAATAGAGGTAAAGAGGATCCCACATGGGTTTTTAAACCATGTGGATAGAGGCATACACCCATTCAATGGCCTCTGATGATTTTGATAGGGTGATAATAAACGATTTTTGCACGGTTAAGAAAATCGTGTCCACTAACCTTGGGAGGTTCCCATCCATACATTGAAGGTATCATGGTTGGAGAATTGGTTGTATAATCTTGCTTCCATGATGTGAGGCCCAAATGTTTTTAGAGAAATTTTTATTTTACATTAAAAATGTTATAACCCTAATTCTATTTCACTTCTCTCCTGATGGAAAAACCCTTCACACAATGATATTTTTTCTAAATTAAAAATATATGATTTAATCTTACTTCTCTAATATATCTTGGAATCATATACTGTCGGTATCATTGGTTTCATTCCATTGAGTACTACATTCCTTTTGATTCATTTTTTAGGCTTATTAGTATTGATGGAGTTCTTTATGTGCAAGATAATATTATCTATTTCTAAGATCTTAACCCATTCTTCTTTTTTATCAAGACCTGATTCTAATTAGAATATTATACTAGATGAGTACTCCACTATAGAGCTATGATAGGGTTTATATACTTTTTATTAGTGATTTTATAGTTTATAATTATAGTTTTCATTGTTTCACCCACTAGTATCTTCAAAAACTCCCAAAAAATATTAATTGAATAATTGGATTAAATTAAATTTAATATGTTAAGGATGACCTTTAGTTCCATTGAGATTATTTGTAGCTTGTTTCCGAACCGAGGCCTCCCATGGGGTTTTCCATTTTAATTTCCTTTTCCTTTTCTTTGGTTAAAACACCCATGGGGCGAGATAGTGATTTACTAGTTAGAGTAATCCTGTTAACAAATTAATTGAACTGAATTGGTTCAATTGAAGATATATTTCATCCATTTCCATATTTTAATATTATTTTGTTTGATTGAATTGTTTTTAGGTAAATTTTTATATGAGTGGGTAAAATCATTGAATGGAATTGAAGGTGGATGATGATATGAGTGGGTATACTAATTGAATGTGTATTTTTTAAATGAGAACTGATTTGAATATTTAATGATTACATAGGAATCCATGAGTTTACACCATGGTTCTTGGAAACATTAGTGGATTCCATATCGATATATTGATCATTGGTTCTAGATTTTGTGGGCTTCCAAATTCCGTTCTACCCCTTGGATAATGTTTTCATGGTCTTGTAGAGGACATTGTCTGTTTAAATATTCCTTGGACCCCAATATAATCCTAACCGAGTTTCCGTCATGATGCTCCTAGAACTCAATGAGAATGATTTGGTTCCCTGCACCATGGATATTTCTCTGAGGGGTATTAAATTTATGATTATATGGAACAACAATGTTAAAGGTGACATGATTGCTTATGAATATCGACCGTGGTAAATGTGAAACTTATGGTTATATGGCATGGTTGTGGTAGATTTCATATACAGATTATATGCAAAGGCCTTGGGTGATATGATATGATGTGTATACAGGATGGTTGTGGTGTTCAATTATATTTTCATACTAATTTCTTATTATATAATCTTAAAACTTATTGGTAGGAAGACACTTATGGTTTGAAAGTATCCATTTATATCATTACTTTTTTCCATGGGAATTACACTTGAATTACTATCATATATGTTATGTACCTTTCACATTGCTTTAGATTATATTGTAAAGACATGATTTATATAGACACATTGGGGGGTGAAATATTGGTATTGTATATGAAAACCTATCTGGGTTGACGTTTGTACCCCAAAAGACATTATAGATGAACGTAGGGATGGGGGAAAGAACCCATAGTTTGATGCTTTACTCTATTTCATAACTAGAAGTTAGGGAACACAAAACCAAGATATGACTCACGATGCTATTAAGAGATTGAGTTTTTTTGGTATTTTTGTTATTTTTATTCATTTATCGTACTATTAAGATGTATACCTATATTGGATACTTTATAGACACATGACACGATCATCATTTTATATGAGATTACTTTTAGAATTTGTTGTATATTTCTATCATTTGGATTTTTATCTATTTTATAATTGATTTACTACTTTATCTATTGTTTTTGTAGTTTCTAAAGTTGTGTTACACTTTTATATGAGGGATTTTTCTTCCCAAAGACATTCCATAGACCCTCACTACTGGTCAACAACCTCTGGAATATGGGGAGATGTCGTGGAGGCCATGTGAGTAATCGGGCTCGGGGCACCGTTTAGTGGAATCTGTTCCTAGGACATTATAAAGTTTCACCAGAGTGTTTCATTTTCTAGTTTTATTTATTATTATATAAAAATAGAATGGAAAAATAAGGAATAAGAAAATTTTAATTAGTTGTTCCTAGGTGTAGCTAACCAGTGTATTGGAAAAATCCAAATTACCTCAAATAGAAAGTTTTATTTTATGGATTTTTTCTATTACAGATGATCTGATTCCACTAATTGGTGATGCACATTAATTAAGATGTTTTCATCGATATGATTGTTCTTGATTTTTTGTATAAAATAGACGAGATTATGGTATTCCATATCATTCATCATTTGAGGAACAATATTGGAATCCCATGCCATGCATTATTCCATGCAATTTAGGATGAATTTCTTATTTTCATGGTGTTGTGAGAGGTGTTGTGATTCATATATATGTTTTTTAGAGATATAATATGCATGTAATTGAGAAACATGGCTATTAATTATAGGTATTTTCAATAACCATGTAGTTTTTTCTGATTAGGATACACCAAACACCCTATGAATTCTATTATGGAACCTGGATTCATGGATAATGAGTCAGATAGACTGGAACATGTTATGGTGTCAATTAGGTGGACACCATATTTTAGTTCATTAATTGTATGTCCCCTTGTGGATTGTAATATAGTGAACTATTTGGTTCAGCCATTTTAAATGAAATGTGAAACGGACATTAAATCCATTTGAAATTGGTCTTATAAACAACAAACTCAACATAGACCCAACTTCTAAGTGGGATGTAGTCATTGTCTCTAATAAATTTTACAACTATTTCTTTGTACCAATCTATAATTTAGGAGGCGGTAGAGAAGTAAAAACATTTTATAGTAATTTTTTGACTTGTCTTATTCTTTGAGTTGTGAACACTTCATATCAAATCTTTTTCAGGCATGCATTTGGAATTTTAGATATATTCAACCACAAAGACCTCTAGTCATATGCAAGGATAGTGGTGATGACCATGATACAAAGGTTTCAGTGAATGGGATATAAGTGTATCCTTCTATAGTTATGGTCGATGCACCAACAATTTTAGTGGAAACATGTGTGGAGGAATAGTTCTGTGTGGGGTTTTTCTGATTCCTGAACACTTTTAAGGGAGTACTACAACCAATATTGTCTATGGATGAGTTAACACATTTGTTCCAGTAGCATCATCCTCCCACATTTCAAATGTATGGTGTTCTATGGGATATTGAGTTGTTTAAGGAAACTACATTATCAATCCTTGAGCATTAGGAGACACCTTTTGAGAGGAGAGTAAAGCTTGAGACTTACATGCTTCTGGAGAAGAAAATAATTGGTGGGATGTTCAGAATCATGATGATGCATTGGATGACATGGTGTGGAGGGATATCCAATATTTATTATATGACTAATGTTTTCCAAAGACTTTGAGACCAGATCAAGCTAGTGGGTTCATGTGTATAGGGAATGGCGCTATGATAGTTATCGAGTATTCATAACACATTATAGAGATTCATCATTTTTCAGTTATATATCTTGCGGATGAGTCATCAGAAGAGAAACACTTCGAGGAAGGTCTATGAAATGTTGTTTGATCTCAAGTAAACTTTTTCAAGTTGATTATTATTACAGACATAATAAATCATGAACTGATTAGAGAGAAGAACCCGAGGGAAGGTGGGGGAACGAAGTAGAGTAGTATAGTATCTCAACCCAGTGGTTTGACTTCCAGTAGCAAGAAGCAATGTTTTGAGGCTTCCTAGGATATCAGTATCATCCAGAACACTAGTTATGGTAGTGATATTTTGTATATTTAGTTTGGAATATGGGTCCAAAAAAGGAATCAATGTGATCATTATTAAGTCTAGTGAAGATCTTGTGGTAGAATGGGGCACATATAACACTGTTTCTGGTCCTTCAATACTGCAGTGAATTGTAGGGGGTCTGCTCCAACACCAAGTTCATGAGTGTGTCTCAAAGCTCCACTTTAGGATGGAAGATTGAGTATTATTTTTCATTTATTATGAGGTGGAGGTAGTCTTGGATGAGCCATCTAGACACCAGTTGTACCGAGGAAGTAGAGAAAGCCTACTCTGGGTAGTGAGGTTGTGTCATAGCTTAATGGTTCATGCCAGATCTATTCTGTACAACCTAAAACAGAGGAGAATTAAACCAAACCATATATGGTGAGATGTATGATCTTGGTTGCCTCTAATATTGTATCTTGTCTCTTTCATACAAGTGCATCACACAGTTTTATATCTGTACATGTTTAGGTGAGCCTTGGACTCGAGATGCATTTTTCTGAGGGCATTATGACTCTTGATATTCTGTTTGAGATAAGAACAATGGATGTACATTACTATATGAGGTTCCCCTTGACGTTTGTGGGTGTCACTTCATATCAAACCTTTTTTCCCTCCAGATGACCATGATTGACGTCATACAATGGATGGAATGACTAGTGGATTATCTAGCCCATATTGGTTTATATCACCGGCTGGTGACCTTCACATCACTGGATGGAATAGTTTATACTCAAAATGGTGAGTGGGATGTAAAGGTGAGACAAGATGGAACATAGCTTCATGGGATGGGAATGATGATATTACAAATGTTATTTTTTATCTAGATGATCTGGGAGTACATTAGGCATACATTCCTCTAGTGGAAAATCATTTCAAAGATTTCTTCCTAGATGAATATTTTGGTTTCCATGCTTATAAAGTGGTGGAGGTATCCATCAATCTAGTTCTAGGAGATGCACTTGTATCCATTACTCCTTACAATATAGATAAGATTGACGTTCATGATCTCAAGAGAAAGATAGTGTATTGGAGGAAAATGGGGTTATTAAACCCTATAATTATCCACAGGGGTTTCCAGCCCTTTTTATTTAAAAGGTGGATGACACCCTTAGGCTATTCATGTTTTACCAAAAATTGAACAACTTTATAGTTCCGAACTGGTATCCCTTTCCATGGATAGATGATATTTTTAACATGTTTCAAGAAGATAGGTTGTTATAGAGAATTTATTTGAGATTTAGATATCACTAGGTTCATTTTCAACATGTGGACATACCTTGTACATAATATTTTTGTATGTATGGTCTATATAAGTATCTGGTTATACCACTCGGTCTCATTAATGCACCATCACTTTTCATGCCACTGATGAACTGAGTTTTCCATTCTTATGTGGATTCATTTGTGGTTTTTTATGGAAGATATATTTTTGTATATTCAAAATCATCAGGACCATGAAAAACATATAGAGATCATTTGGATACACAAATAGAAAATCAGTTATATTCTAGGGTCACAATTTACAATGTTTGGATTGAATTAATGAAATTACTAGCTCATATTATCTTAGAGATCGAAGTATCTGTTAACCTAGAGAAGGTGAGAGACTTAATATCCTAGAATCATCCCAAAAATGTATTTTATATATGTATTTTCATGGGGATAGTGGGATATATCAGGAGTTTCGCAGAAGAGTTATAACACGTAGAAACACCACTGATAGGATTGTCTAAGAATGAAATGATGGTTGTATGGAAAGATACCTATAAGGCATCCTTTATGTAGCTAAAAGGGGGATTGAGTATAGTTCTAGTCTTACTTTTTCCAAAGAAGGGGAGAATATACATTGTTTATTTTGATGCATCAGGTATTAATCATGGAGCAGTGCAAATGCAGGGAGATAGAGTCATGTTGTATGGGTCTCAATAGTTGAGGCCACTTGAGAGAAACTACCCAATGCATGATCTAGAGTTAGCTGTAGTTGTTCATGATTTTCACTTTTGGAGACATTTTTTAATGGGAGAGAATTTTTCAATGTGTACAGACCAGAAAACCCACAAGTACATATTTACACTATTTGGTACTAATCTGAGGTTTTGAAGGATTGTTGAGTACCTACTATCTTTTGAATTCGAGATAGAATACACACTGGTAAGGAAAATGTAGTGGTCGATGAACTGAGCCGAAGAACGTAGATACATGCAGTTTAGGTGGCTATATGAAAGTGTAAGCATATATATTTATTATCTAATATGCACTTAGAGGTTCAGGATATCCATGGAAAGAATTTTATTTCATCCTTAGTTGTGTCCTTCACCCTGCTATATATAGTGAGGATAATGAATCTTTTAGATTCAGATGGAATATTCCTATGGAATAGTATGGTAGGTGAGGAACTGCCACATGGTTTGAATATTTGGGAGGACGAGATCCTTCATATCCTTAGTCTTGTTTGGGTTCCATTGTAAATACATGAGGAGATGATGTGGGAGTTCATGGCTGGGTTTGATAAGTTCAACCCGGTGTCACCAAGATGTACTGTGAATTATGCCCATAGTAATGGTGGCTGAGTATGAAATGTGAGGTATCTTATTTGGTCATGAGGTGTTCCACATATTTGTAGGTTAATGTAGATCATTAGAGTCCAACATGACTTTTAAAAATTTTCCTATTCCTGAGTGGATATGGAATGATTTCACGATGGATTTCGTGATTGGTTTTATGAGGTCCCCTTTAGGTAGGGATGTTGTATGAGTTGTTGTTGAAAGTCAAACAAATATTTCTCAGTTCTTACTATTCAATGAGACATTTATTGGGGATGATATTGGGAGTTTTTATATCTATGGGATAATACAACATCATGAGGTCCCCTATACTATCTTTTCAAATAGAGAATCTTAGTGTACATATTGTATCTAGATAAGGTTGGGGAGGGAATTTTTAACATATTTACTTTTGAGCACTGCATACCATCCTCAGAATTATGGATAGTAAGATAGTAAAATACAGGTTCTTGAAGAAATGTTACTAGCATTCACCATGGATTTCATGGTCTCTTGGGAGAGGCATATTCCCCTTCTTGAGTTATCTGATAATAATTGATATCAAAGGACTATACAATTGGTAAATTATGAGGCTTTATATTTTAGGAAATTTGGATGTCACATATGTTGGTTAGTGGCTTGTTAGACATATTTACTTGGACCATATCTCATGTAGGAGACTTATGATAATGTCCAGTTGATCAGAAAGTGGATGGATACTATATTGTCTCGATAGAAATCATAAGTTTTTTCCATAGATTACCTTTAGAGTTTGACATTGGAGATAATGTCTTTTTACTCTTCTCACCGATGATGGGACATATACAGATCAGGATCCAGTGTAACCTTTCACTGTGATATGTCAGTCCTTTAAAGATTCTGTAGAGATTTGGGCAGGTAGTCTATCAGTTGTAATTAAATCAAAGGTATCTGGCCATGCATGAAATATTTCTTGTCTCTCAAATATTACATTATCATTCATAACCATCTCAAATTATTAATTCAGTGGAGGTGGAGTTATAGGTTTATGCATCCTTTGAAGAGAATGTTATTTGTATCATTGATAGGATCACAATGATTCTTTAAGGAATGTCAGTTCCTCTATAATAGGGGCTATGACAATACAACCGTTTATAAGAAAAGACTTGGTGGAAGGGCATACGTGATCAGTGGATGGAGGTATTCTCAGAAAATCATAAACACCATAT
Organism: Viscum album; assembly: GCA_963277665.1. NCBI lineage: Eukaryota > Viridiplantae > Streptophyta > Magnoliopsida > Santalales > Viscaceae > Viscum > Viscum album. Next base: position 1,825,443,941 of record OY728119.1, on the reverse strand, counting down.
ATAAGATAATTTAAGGAAGAATTTCTATAAGGGGAGAAGATTGTAAGATGTCATGTTTTCCTATGAGGCATGAATCCCATTAATATTATATTAATTTCTTTTTTCGACATAATGTGAATACCCATGGTGGTTATGGGGGTATCACGAGATTTCATGAATTGTTTGGAGGCAAAAAAGAATATTTTTAAGAGAGTAAATCATGCCACATTGTTAGTACAGAATTTTCTAGACAAGCCACATAGTTACTACTAACCATGCAATACTGAGGGAATAGGGAATGAAGATCCCAAATGGTTTTTTCAAATAGTGAGGATGGAGACACACTCATATGAAATGGACTCTACAGTTTTTGAGATTGGATTGAGATACAATTTTTTCCTAGTTAGGAAAACTGTGCATAGAAACCATGTATAGTTCCACTCCATACAGTGAAGGACGTATAATTTGCGCAGAGTTTGGCCAACTTTGTATCCATACCATGCTACCCATGAAATCTCGAGGAAATTAAAATTTTTCCTTAAAAGTTTTATAATCCTAAATCTATTTCTCTTATCTCCTACCAGAAATCCTTTTCCCAGGGGGAGATTCATTTTTAATCCAAAACATATTCTTTAATTCATTTTCCCTATCCGATCCTGGAATTGAGCATCATAAGCCTTATTGAATTCACACCGGTGATTGATACATTATTTTTGTACCATTATTATTTATTCTAGGAATCAACAGAGTTATTTTGGTAAAAGATAATAAGATATTTTTTTTGGATTATCATCTGGTGTTCATTTTTCTCTTGATTTAAGTAAAATCAAAAGCTAAAACTCGATGGGCACTCTACTACAAACTAACAGTATGAAGTATATACCTTTTTCAAGTGGTTTGATGCCTAAAGACCAGTTTGATGTTGTGACAACCACCATAATTTTTAGAAACACCTCAAAATTTTTTTTATAATTTAATTAAATGAAATTGAACATGTTTGGTATTCTTTTTAGTTTATTTGAGGCTAGTTGGAGGTTGTTACCCAAAGGAAAGGAAAACAATGGTGTGTGACATGTGAATTTCCTTTTACATTTATTTTTTTAAACAACCCATGTCATGTTTTGGTATATTCCTAGTTTGAGTAATCCTATTAAAAATTAATTGAACTAAATTGGTCGAATAGGAGATGTTTTCCAGCCATGACATGTGTTAACATGATGTTGATTGATAGAATAGATTTTATGGATATTTTTATTAGGGTGATAAAACTTATGGAATGGAATTGAATGTGAATGGTGATATGAGTGGGTTAAATCATCTAATTTATATAGTTTATATGGTAAATGATTTGAATTTTTAATGATCACATAGGATTCCATGAGTGTGTTACACCATGGGTTATGTAAGTGGTAGTGGATGCATTGGACGTGTATTTCTCCTAGTATATTGATTCTGTTGTACGCCTTAGGCCTTGTTACCTCTTGTTTCATGTTTTTTAGGGATCATAGTGGACATGGTTTGTTGAAATGATTTTTTATTCCCAAATTAAAGCCTAACCAATTTTACATTGAGATACACATGTGAATTTCTGAGGATTCCATTGTTCTCAACACCTTGGATTAGGTATTAAGGGGTCCAACATTTCTAATTATATGGAATTTACATAGTAATGGTGTCACGATTGATTATATGGAATGACCATGGTCAATGTTACACATTTGGATATACGACATGGATACGGTTGTTTTGATATAAATATTATATGGAAATTCCATGGGTGATTTGGTATGCTTTATATACATCGCTGAAATGTTGTTTACTTCCTTTTTCTTATTGTTTCCTGGTTATAGTATCTTGAAACTTTTTTTTTCATGGATCCTTTTTTTGGTTGAAAATATCATATTGAAACTTTACTTTTTTATATGGGCATTGCACTTGTATTACTATTATATATATTGTATACCTTGCACTCTGATTTATTTTATATTGCAAAAACATGAATTGTTATCGACACTTTGGGTGGTGACCTGTAGGGATTGTATGTCACACCCTATTTGATCCACTTTTGGGTACCTAGGTAAACATTAAAAATGATAGTAGAAACATTGGAAACACACATAGTTCGACGGATTACATTTCTCTATGTTTAGGAGCAAGGGAGCATAAGACCGAGCCGAGGCTCGTGATGCTATCAGGAGATAGTGTTTTTTTGACTTTCAGGTATTTTATAAATGTATTGTACTAATTACATGGATAAATATTTTGTATTATTTTTATTCACATTACATGATAATCATTGTATATAAGATTACTTTTTCATTTTTCATATATATTTTTCATCTGGATGTTTATCTATTGTCTAATTGATTTACTGCTTCTTCTATTGTTCGCATGATTGCTACTACTATGTTACACTCTGATAAAAGTGAATAGTCTCCCCAAATACACACCCTAGGACCTCACTTATAGTAAAAGGACTCTGGTGTTTGGGAAAATTTGCTTGAGGCCATGTGACCAACCCAGTTTGGGGCACTGTACACTGGCATTTGAGTCTGGGATGTTACATAAGGAAACTGTGTTAGAGTGTCCTGAGATCATATTTCTGGCTAGGGAACACATTGTTGGTTCATCAGCTAATGTATCCACTTACATGGACTCTGACTACCTACTAGTAAACTCTACATATTGAGACATCAATTTCATGGAACCATTTGTACAATTATCATATAGTATTGAGTCCTTTGATTGAACTTATTGAGTTACCTCAATAAATATAATCCTTGACCATGGTATATCTTGATTATTTTCAAGATGCCACTTCTAGGTTACTCAACTAGAATTTTGAGAATGTTTCATAATTATGAATGGTTTAGTGATAAGTTCTCGGTTTAGGGACTTATACATGAAGACTTTCCTCCATGTGAGAATCGAGAAGTGTTATGACCTATTGAGTAGTACATAGACCCTCCGCTAAAGGTCCAGGTAGATGATCATCCTTACGTTGAGAAGTCAATGGATCTAACATGACATGATAATTATCCACAAAGTAATAGATCATTGCATTATTTACATTAATAGATACCATCAAGGTTACATGGGTAAGGAAAACTTTAGATAGTGGATGTTTTAACATAACAATTGATTTCCGTTATATAGCACTCCGACCCCAAATTGATGGACAGTTTTACTCATAATAAGTCCCCATCCTGGTGAATAAATTTCATTTGGTAGTACTGAAATATGAATAACATATATTTATTTCATATTGTGGTTCCTGGAAATTGAAATTTTCCAGGATTCATGTTGGTCAATACTCTCACTTATCATGATGTTGAGGACTGGTATGATCCTGTGGTGTGAATGTACACTCGAAATGGATGCCACATGATGGTTGTTCTTGCATTGATATTTTCATATTGTGATGTTTGAAATCAATAGAGAAATATTTTAGTAATTTTTGAAGTGGATTTCGGAACCCAAGGAAGAGGAACCATCCCCCCATAGAGATGAATTCCTAGGACATGGTACAAAATCGTGTGGTAAATTTGTCCCTTCTAAATGTGGATAGTGTTAACGTATGAATGATGAGTCTCTATATATTGTGAATATGGGGATTTTTGGAATTATATAGTGTCAGAGAAGGAATTGGTTGTTATATACATGTATATAATGTGGATTATGGCCCGAAAATAGAGGCTTAAGACCATGAGGGATTGGGTTTGATTAAGGTACAACCACTGTCTTCCCCACTTTTGATTCAGTTTTAGTTTGTGATATGAATCCACATTCCCATGAAAGTAGCCCCATGTTTGAGGCCTAATGATTATAGTGATTCCTTTTAGATGTAATATTTTAATTTTGAGGCTCATTTAGAGAGGATTAGTGATCACAAGAATATGATGTCATTGTGACCTAACTCTTGAAGGAGAGAGAGACTCACCAAGAATATTTTTGTAGCGGTGGAGAGACATTATGATGTTTTCCTCACTATGTATTTTTTATCTACCACACATGCTCATTTGGTTTCCTCCTATTTGTGTGGAAGTGTTTATAGCTTTTGGGATTGATTTTTACCACATTAATGGGGAGTGAAACCTAGAAGAGTTGGATGGGATCATTATCACAAGGTTATAGCTGATTACTCATGAATTCGATAGTATTTACCTTAGAGTGGTAGATGTCATGAGATATTATCTTTTTTAAAGGGTGAAAGAATAGAGGAATATTTTTATATGTATTGTATATGTTTTACCTCCCCTGAGAGTTAGAATTGTCCCTGAAGTTTCACAAGGGGCAGTTCGATTTTTTGTACCAGTATGTCATACGACCTCGTTAATCTACTAGATCAAGACGTGAAGTTGGAGGATCTTCAATGATTGATAATTGTAAAACCCAGTGTGTCCCCATATGTAGCTCTAGTTTTTTTTAATAAAAAGTTTTAAAAGATCATGAGTATTTTAATTGATTACGTTCACTTGAATGAGATAAAAATGACGAAAAAGTACCCATTTTCAAGGATCTATGGAATATTTTAGTAGTTATGAGGAATAATTTTGTTGTCAATGAATTATTACATGTATGGACTCCACTAGATGAGGCTTCATGGGGATTTTATTCAAAAAATGAAATTTCATTGTCTCTATAGACATTATGAGTTCTTGGTGATGCCTTTCAGTGTGATGAATGACTTTGTAGTGTTTATTTATTTATAGAACATGATATTTCAAGAAAAATTTGACTGATATGTTATTTTATTCATTGATAAAATAATCATTTACTCTACATCATAAGAGGATCATAAAAGGCACTTGATGATAGTTTTATAATTTTTCTAAGAGGACTAACATAAAATTAAGATCATGACATTTCTGTTTTGGATATCTGAGGTTCACTTTATAGGGAATGTCATTTTAGAACATGGTTTCTCTCTGGACCAAGAAAATATTGATATAGTCAATTCATGGGAACCATCCAAGAGTGTGTTATAGGTGAAGTGTTCTCTTGGATTTGTGAGCTAATATAGATGGATCATGAGTAAATATTTTAAATTAGCTTCCCCATTTAACAAAATGACTATGAATGGGTAGTTGTTTATCTTGACCAAGATGTATTAGGGATACACTGAAAATTGAGGATTAGGTTGACCAGTGATCCTATTTTGAGACTAACAATTGTGGGAATAGAGTAAGTAGTGCTTTATGATACCTATGAAGACAAGATCAAATATTTTTTGATGCAAATTCATGAAATGTTAATATATGGGTTGATTTAGTAGATAACTAATAAGATAAAAGTTGTTACTCTTAAACAATAGTTGCTAGTGGTAGTATTAAATATGAATATATAGACGAATTAAATTTGGGCTGAACATTTTATTTTTTAATAATAAAACCAGAACCCCAGATATATCTTCACCTCGAGTGATCTCATCCTAAGATAGAGCCATTGGTTGGAGTTTCTTTAGGTCTATGATTTTTGGATAGACTATAATCCTAGTAATTAAAATGTTTTATCCCTTACAAATAAGTCATGTTCTCACTTGATAGAGGAGGCATCTAAGCAGTTGGCTTCTTTGCAGTTAACCATGGTAGATGAGATGGGTACATATTTCCTTTATTAGATATTAGTGACACCATAAATCTCTAAGAATATGAGAGAGGTATAGTTGGGAGATATTAAAAATGTGTTTCTATAAGACTATATATCTTCAAGATAATCACGTGATCACATTTTTAAAGGATTTTGGCACACCATTTTTTTTGGAGATGGGTGGCAGTTCTAGTCACATAGTTTGAGGAGTTGATGATGAAATTTAAAACTTCCCCCTTGGATGTATATCTCGATGTGTAGAACATGTACATGTACCTTCACATGTAAATCTATTGTGATGGAATGAGCTAGAGTGTCATCGAGATCATTTCTCAATGTCTCACATTTCAGTAGGTGAAGGATGAGCACCATGTTTTTGTAGGTTTGACATAGCCTTTTGAGATTCCTGAGAGGAAATGGGTTGGTATTTTCATGTAATTTGTAATGGGGATTTTTTTGGATAGTGATAGAACATTATTGTATCAGGGTGATATTTTACCAAAAAACGATGTCGTCGCACATCTATACAATCATGGAGTAGATTTCAGTGGAGTGCTTGGGGAAGTTGGAGACGTACAAGGTTATCCTACTCCATGGGACACCATTGAGGATTGTATCCAACTATGATTCCCAATTTAAAACATGCTTTTGTAGATGTTCATAGGATTCCTTCAAGATATATTTTAGGATGAGTGAAATATTTCACCCCTAGGTGGATGGGCTGATCGAGCAGACTATCCGAGTGTTTGTGGATATGTTGAGGGATTGTGTGTTAGGATTCAGTCGGATCTAAGGAGATCACTTTATATTTGTATAGTTTTCTAATAATAATTTATATTATTATAGTATCATAATGAAACTTTTCTAGTCCCTATATGGGGATCCTTATATGCCACACTTGTACTAGACATTGATTTGTTTGAAAAATCTTGTTAGTATGGAGATGGTGCAAGTGAAATTGGAGATGGCTTAAGTGACCCACAAGAGTATGAGGACATAACATAGCAGATAGAAATATTTTGTATATTGGCATTATTTTCCCTCGGATTTCTTTTAGGGAGACCTTGTTTTTAAGAGATTATCCCCATGAATATTTTTATAGATATTTGACTGGAGAGACAAGATATCTCATACATTTATTAGGTCATTAGAGATCATATAGATGGTTTTTGAGGTTGCTAACCATATATACATTCCACTTTAGTTGGACTGGGTGAATGATGTAGTTCATATATCACATTTGAAGAGATATACCCATGATCCTATACAAATTATTGACTAGGGATTGTTTGACATTGAGGATGGATCCACAATTACAGAGTACTGGGTGGAGATAAATGATCATTAAGAGAGCCTACTTTGAGGATGGAAAATTCTCTTAGTTTATCCATTTTGGTAGCCGGAGTGCGTGCATGGGGGATCATGGGAGAATGATATTCATACGTGAACACATTATCCCCAATATTTTTTAGCATTTAATTTTTCCGATTAAAATCCTTGAAGGAGGAGAGAATGTAGTGAATTTTGTTTTGATGGATTTTACAATGAATACTTATATGTATATATTTGTAATTATCGCCAGAGTGGGCACAATGTTTAGGTTGTTTGGGAACCCAGAATTAAAATATTTACAATATTAATATATTTAAACGAGGCATACACATCGTTTTAGTGGAAATAGATTTCCTCATTGCTAGATAAATATAATTGGAAATCTGAGACTACATTTGATTCCCAAACATGAGGTTTAACTTCGTCATTACAATAGGTTCTTCGGTGACAAACATTCATATGTGATGGCTGATGGCTTTTCATTTAGTTAAAATAAGTAATAAAATTAATATATTTTATTTCTAGTGAATATGGGATTACTTACTCTATTTATACCACATTATAATAAATCTGTACTATTATCTAGATAACCCTTGGATAATTTAAGATGAGTTTTTGGATGTTCATTTTTGGAGTGATCGATATCAAAGAATGGTGGGTTGTAACATCCCTAGATATTTTCAATTATTTTTTTGAAATAAAATTATTATTTTTGATATTTTTAATTTCAAATGACACTAAAAAAAAGTTTATTTTACAATAAAACACTATTTATTGAATTCATTATATACAAAAACAAGTTAATTTTTAACTAAACTCAATTATTTTAGTATTCTCTACACAGAACAGTAAGGTTAGCTTATGTTAGACACAAGACAATCTTTCCACAATGATTTTCTTAACATGCATCACCAATTGTTAAAGAATGACAATTAATTTATAAAATATTATTATTTAATATGATATAAAATTTAAATTAAATTGAAGATTATAAGATTAACTAACTTATGAATATATATTGTTACCCTCATTGGTTACCTATTATTTATAAAATTATAATGAAACCAAATGAATATAGAGGGATTGATTTTATATGTATATTTTTATGTGAAAAATGATTTATATTAACATGTTAAATTAATTAGTAATAGTGAAAAATATTATTTAAATTTATATATATTCAAAAAATTGATGATCATCCAATAGATTTTATAAATATAAGACAATAACTATCCCTATTTTTTCATAAAAAATGTAGTTTTACCGCCTTTTAATAGAGAACCCATTTTAAATCCAAATTTTGGAACTTTAATAGATTTAATATGCCAAAATAAAGTTCATCCATGAAATTGAAAAATAAAAAATATGTTATGATAAATTTTTTCTATTCTTCTTTAAGGTTTTTATTTTTTATTGAATAGTTAAAAATTGAATTTAAATTCTAATCATTCTTTTCATCTAATTTGTTTATAAGTTTAAATTTTATATTAAATTGGTTGTAATGTTTAATTAGATAATAAATTTAAAAATTAATCCAGTTTAGTTTATTGTTATTAATTTAAATATGATATTGTGTATAAAAACATAGCAAAACGTTGGACATTTTTACCTAAAAAAGCCCTAGTGTCATACCATTAGTAGGATTATTTTTAAATTATTTTCCCCAATTTTGTGATTAATGTTTTGGAAAATTGATTTCATATTTTTAATCAAAATAACTTATAATTTCTAATATTGTAATATTTGTGTTTTTACCAAAAACATTAGCGAATGTGATTAAAATTAATTACAACGTTTAAGATGAATATTAGGTAACAAAGTAGTAAACCATACATTTAAGACCCAAAACGACCTGGAAACATTTTTAACACCAATATTATGGAAATTAATGAGAAAATAAGATTATATTATTGAGTTTTAAAGGATTTTTATGACATTTTTAAAGTAAAAATGTTTGTACACCTAACCTAATTTAAAAATGACATGTGTGTCATTTCACTTCGCTATAAAAGGCCACCTCATCTCCCTCTTCTTCACACCACTCAAAATAGATTGGTTACGAAAATATCTCCAAAATAAACATACCAATATCTATAACTTAATCTTATAATCTTCCCCATTTACATCGATAAATCCAATAAATCTTTTTGGCACAAACCAAAATGAGTTACACAATTAAGAGGTAATATATTCTCTCAAGCTCTTTTCTTTTATTTTCATTCTCCACCACTACAATGTATTTATTGAATTATTGTATCAAAAAAAATTATATTAAATATAAGATATTTTTTTTATAATATGGGTTCAACCAAAACTTATAAAATCATCCATTTAATGTGTAACCTACAAACTGTTTACATGTACGACAAACTACCATATCACGAAAATATGACTGTTCATTTTTCCTTTACTGCCTCTCATGGTCGAAATTATGATGGAAGCTCTATTTATATATGATTTATATTATATTTATTATTTATTTAAGCTTATTTAATACTTTAAGAAAACATATTTTTATACTTTCCATTTGGTTTAAATATGATAATTTTGTTTGAGGAATTTTGGACTACTGCTCCCACAATGAAATTTGATTCGTTCACACACTACATGGAATATATAACAGTCAAATGTAGTGAAATTATACAATATATTAAAATAAAAATGCTACTATAATTATGATATATATATATATATAAATATATACAATTTTCTTTCTCTCTCTCAATATTATTATAAAAACAAAAACAACATTCTTAAGTATGTACGACTTACCATTTCCCTGAACGGTGTAAGAAATTTAATACTTCTATATTACACAAATTATAATAGTAAAAATATAATGAAAATAATTGATATTTATAACATGGTGTAAATTATGAAAATTATGATATAATAATAAGGACCAATTATATAACAAGTTAATACACATGTGAAGAATAAAGCGAATATTACCCATAGTGAAACCTTAACAAAATATTGTTAACATGTATGTAAAATATGGTCATAATAAAACCATATAACATATTATATAGAATAATATTATTAGGTAAAATATTTATAATAAATTTATATTTATTATTCTTGAATCATGTACAAATACGAAGAGATTCAAGACACAAGGTAATGGGATTTCATATAAATTTTTATTTCTTTGAGATAGATGATTTATTCACCACCCATTACTTTTGTGTGGTGTGTATACTTCCCATGGATGAATTATAATATTATTATAATTAAATTTATGGGTATATAAATATCTAATTTATGATCTTTATATCATGGATTTTATGTTCCAAAAGATACCAAATTGGAAAAATTGTTTTGTCTCAATTTCAATTCTTCGAGACTCATGTTTTATAAAGCAGAAGAATTATTTTTAGATATGTATAATTCTATATTACATGTTATATCATGAATATAATTATTTTAATGATATTTTATTCTTCATTTAATTTCATTTTCTTAAATGGAGTGTATGATCCCAAGTTACTATTGAAACAATCTCATCAATTTTTGAGATTATTAATGATTATACTTATTTTGATAAAATATTAAGATTCATCTCTAAAAAACACTAATAATATTCATTATCATATGTTTATTAAATATATATTAATGTATTAGTTCAATTTTCCACTCATGGTTGGTTAACATTATTAAGATAAGGTTTTTAAAAAAATATGACAGTATTACTCTCTTCCTCCGTAAATCTATTTTATTTAAATAATCATATTTTCAAAAATGTTTTCAAATTAATATTGAAAATATTTTTAAAGGAAAAATTATTTTTCAAAATGTATTATTTTTTTCAACATTTTTTATACGTTTTCAAAGTTTCTTTCAAAGAAAAATGTTTTCAAAAGGTTCTATGTTTTAAAAATATTTTTTCAAATAAGGAAGGAGATTTTACTCAAGAAATGTTTTTAAAATATCTTTCAAAATAATTTCCCTTATAAGATATCATTATTTGGTGTTACTCATACATTTTTGGGGAAATTATTCAATGATTCCATTCATATTCATTCACTGAATAGATTTTGTTTAGAGGGAATTTTTTTTATGAAACCCTTTTCTCTTTAACGATCTATATTCCATTGAAACCCACTCCTTTTAATTGGTCATGTTTTTGATTAAATTATTATGAAGCCTATATTTTTACCCAAGTTATGATATGATAACATGTTTATAATACCAATTCCATCTCATGGGTTATGATAAGATTATTTATGATCTTGTGAAACATGTTTGTATGATTTCACTATGACATGGGTGTAACCTATATCCCCCCTAATGCATTTGTTGAATACCTATATATCATGAGATAGAGATGGATGGAACATGAAATGAAATTGGTTTAGTATTATAGGACTGGAATGAGAAAGGAAATCAATTCAGTAGTACAAGTCTGGAATGAAGAGTGAAATCAGTTCAGTAATACATTGATGGAATGGAATGTGAACCCCGTTCAATATTGTAATTTTTATACTAATATGTCCTTCGTATAAATTCCTTGATTTATATGGGAATAATTATATTTTCTTATATGTCTACCAAAATCCCACGTTTTATTCCTTTGTTATTATTTCATGTATTATGTTATTTATTTCCTCATGATTCATGTCTTATGAACTTACAAGATTTATTCCATGATTCTTGTTTACAATCTCTAATATGTTGGGTATGATATTCTATTTTCATGACCATGTTTTCGTACACTTATTCTCATGATTATACTTATATATCTGCATTTTTTATCCTTACATAAAGTGGACGTGGCTCTAGAATAGATATACCTTGGGGTAAAAACTCTAAAAAGATGTTCTATGCCTGAATTAGAGTAATATGGTATAAAAAATGGGTATTTCAATAGGCCTGGTTTGACACTCCCGAGGGATATGCTTTTAGAATTCACAAACTCTTCACAAAAAATCATTAAGGATTTTAATATATATTGTCTATGAATAACCTAAGAATAACCTATGGTGTCCTAAATTATGTAAGGTGTCCCACTTTAGAAATCCTATAAGAAATTATTTTCAGGACTATTTGTTTTTATGATATGATGAGTAAAGTTCACTATGCTTATGGTTTTTGTCAACGGTGGGAACATGAAAGACCTAGATTATCCTTGAATGTGATGGATGATTTTTTTATGATGAGACAAGTGGGATGATCAATGGAGTGCAATATGTTGTGATCATGAATAATTAGTTTTCACAGAACATGATTAAAAACATGTTATTTATTCAACTCTCAGACACACCAAGGAAGATAAAAAAGGTTTTTTCCTGAGAGTACAAGTAATGGAGACCATGGAAGAAAAAAGATTCAGTTTAATCTATGTATAGAATGTGGAAATATTCACCTAAGTTAATGTATTATAGGAACACAAATATGTCTTCACTATGAAAAATATGGAAACAATAAATGTGACTACAAGGAAAGAATTAATAGTTCAATTAATAAAATGGATGATAATATTACCCTCCATAGGTCATCATCGAATGTCAAGTTTTTTATGTGTGGAATAAATGGTCATTATGGAACTCAATGTCCCAATAGGAAAGTTCCTAAAGAGAATCGACAAGGTGGTGTGAGTAGTCATCATATTACTGATGGTGATGACACTGAAGATGAAATGGGAAAGGAAAGAGGTATTAAGTAATAGGATGAGGTATCATTCTTATAGATTATAGATGAAGTGTAATAATCAATGTTTTTATGTATTTGGGATTCTAGAATTATATAATATTAATGGTGAAGTAAACAAGGATTTACTTGTTTATATTTTTCGATAAGGGCATAAAATATTATGTTGAATGTTTTTGATGGATTGGAAAAGTAATATAATGTTGAGGTGATATTTTGATTACAGTAATATAAACATTAATATGTTCACTATGATATGATAATGTTGTTTCTATATATATATTATGGATACAAATAAGTAAATTGGATGATATTGATTAACTCATAATTGATAATGGATTTTTTTACAAAGCTGTCTATGTTATCATGGTTTATGCTTACAACTTCATGGATTTAAGTAATATATCCAGTTTTCATTGGAATACGGTAGAATGCATGTTTTACCAATGTATTTATTATAATTTAGGATATTACCATGTTTCAAAATAATATATTATTATGGTATTCACATGTTGGAAATGTTACAACCGAGAGCCACTTTTTGATATACGAGGTGATCAATTTTAAGTTAGTTTTCTTAATTTATTTTTATAATTTCTGAATTTTATCTTTCAGAGGTGTTATAAGGATAAAAATTCATTATAATTTTAAGGTAAACATCAGGGGAAGTATTTATGTATTGATATTGTATAGAAATCCTTAGCTAAAATAATATTTAGTGATTAACCTTATTTCAAGGATGTACATCATATTTTTGATATTATATTTGTTTTGTTTTGGAAAAGGAAAGAATGTATGTCTACGGACAACCAATGAAGTCTTCCAATGCCTCCAGTGTTGAACCCCTGACCAAAGGAAGGTAATGGTTCCATGCCTACCACTGGCCTATGTTATGGCCTAGGTAATGTATATTTTTTTATGAATAATTATTTATGATGAAATAGTAGTTTCAATTTTTATGATCATAGATTAATGTATTAACTATATTGAATTTTATAGTTTTTTTAAGAAAAATAGTTATACTTTTCATTCTTTTGAAGGACTTAATATTAGTAAAATTTATATTTTAGTGGTTCGGCCATTGAAATTAATTTTTTGATATCGATTTATTAGAGTAATTGATGAATTTGAAATAGTTTATAGAAAAAACGAAGAATGAAATTTTTTTATTGATATATATCCAGTAATTATATTTCCATATTTTATGGGTCAATAAAGGATTTACTAAAAGATAAGATAATTATCAAAGAAAAGGTCTTCATAATAATTTTTTTGCTAAATCAATGTCCTTTTAAATCATCATAGATTTATGACTTTGTGTCCCAGAGCATTTCATTGACCATTCACTTGATTGTGATTGATGATCTCAATCACTCCAAATGAAAATTTACACTTTTTCACTAGGTTCTTATTTCCAGTTTCCACCTATGTTCTCCTATGTGGAACCTAAAATAAATGATATTTTCAGTAACCAATTTAATTCCAACATACCCTTTTAAAAGAAAATTTTATTATTTATTTTTACGATATGAGTTTCTATGAATAAAATATTCAAGTATTAAACATTTGATAACCAAGATTAATTTCTAGGAGTAAATTAAGTTTTGGAGGGTAGAATGTAACAACCCATGAATTTTTTTTGAATTAATGCTTCTTCCAATCGTTGAATATTTTTTTAATATTTTTCATTTCACGCAATAATGAAAATTGTTTATTTTATATGAAATATTTATTTTTCTTTTGAGTTAAATGAAACAAAAATATAATTATTCACTAAAAAGAATATAAATTGTAGTATTCTCTATATGGAACACTGTGTTTAGCTTATGTGTCATGCTATACTAACATTCCTTGATGGCTTGCATAATAAGAAAACCGTGTGTTACCAAATAGTAATTCATTTTAAAAATATTATTATTTAATAGGATATAGAATTTCCATATAATTGTATATTATAGGATTAAATAACTTATAAATATATATTGTTATATTAATTAATTACTTAACAATTTGAAAATGATACAAAAACCTGTTTAATATAAATGCAATTATTTTATAAAAGTCTATTTATATGTGAAAAAGATGATTTATATTAATATGTAAAATTAGTAACTAACATTGAAAGATATTAATTAAATATATATATATATATATATTCAAAATTGTTTTTTCAAAATTATACAATATATTTGATATTTATAAGTTAATAACAAAACCTAATTTTATTATAAAAAATATATATTTTTATAAATTTCTGTTTACAAACTTTTAATGGGGAACCCATTTTAATTCCAAAATTTTTAACTTTTGTATATTTAATATGTTAAAACAATATTCAACTTTTAAATAGAAACATAAAGTTCAGTTTATGATATTTTTTTGGTATTTTTCTGTATGTTTTTATTTTTAATGAATAGGTAAAATACTAAATTTTAATTAAAAACTACTTTTTGATCTAATTAATTTATAAGATTAAATTATATTTTAAATTAGTAGAAATGTTTAATTAGATAAAAAATCGATAAATTAATCCAATCCAGGTCATTTGAATAAGTTTTAACAAAGTACTAAACCTTAAATTTAGGACTCAAAAAAATTATACACGTGAAAAAACACATTTTCTGAACATTATTAGGATATTAACCTTAAATTATTGATTTTTAATTGGTTTAATATTAATTTTATTGTGGAAACACGGGGGTATACCTATCTTATTTTCCAAAATGCCAAATGTGTCCTTTCCCTTCCTTATAAAAGGCTACAATATGTCCCTCTTCTTCACACCTATAAAACTAATTAATCCTAGAAAAACAATAACCAATATAGTTACCAAAATTCCTACCTTAATTATATAATCCTCCCCTTAAGAATAATGCAATCCTAATAAGACTTTTCTCACAAACAAAAAAGAGTTACCCAATCAAGAGATAAATCGTCTCTCAAACTCTTTTATTTTATTTTCATTCTCCACCACCTTAAATTTCATTATTTCATGATTTTATAAAAACCAAAGTTTCGTAAATATACTAATATATTTTAATTATATAGTTATAAAAAACACATAAATTGACCTCCATCTAAAGGGTAACAAACATACTATTTACATGTATAGTGAACTACCACCTCATGAAACGATTATTGTTCATTTATTCCATTACCTCCTCTCATGGTGGGAATTATGATAGAAACTCTATTTATATATGTAATATATTATATTTATTAGTCCTTTAATATTTTTTAATACTTTTAAAACACATATAATAATAATCTGCATTTGATGTAAATATGATAATTTCGTTTGAGGAAGTGTTGACTACTGCCCTGTCAAAGAGATGTGATTTGTTCACACACTACATGGAATTTATTAAGAAAGGGTTTAGTAAATGTATATGATATATATATGAGATAATAATTCTATTTTAAATATTATATATATATATATGTGTGTGTTTGTGTGTGTAATTTTCTTCCATTCATTCAATATGATAATAAAAATGTAAACAACGTTCATGCGTACATATAGCTTAGCATCTCCCTAAACGGTGTACTCAATTGCATACATCTACATTATATATATTATTATAAAAAAAATATAATGAATATGAATGATATTTATACCAGTGTTTACAATATGAAAATCATGATATATGTATAAGGATGAAAGATATAACAAATTAAGACACATGTGAAGAAAAAAGTGGATATTATCTAAAGTGAAACCTTAACAATGGATTGTTAACAAGATGGTAATATAGGGTCATAATAAAAATATATATGGTATTTAATATAAGAATATTATTCTTTGAAAGTTATTTAATAAACTGAAATTTATTGTACTGAAATCTTGTATGACTACAAAGAGAGTCAGCACATAATGTTTGGGGATTTCATCTCACTTTTTGTTTTCAAGAGATACATGATTTATTCACCATCCATTATATTTGTGTGGTGTGAATACATAAAATGGATGAATTATAGTATTATTATAATTAAATTTATAGGTAATTAAACACACATTTTATGATCTTTATTTCATGGGGTTTATGTTTCAAAAGTTATAAATCGGAAAAACAATTTGTCTCAATTTTCCGTCATTGAGACTATTGTTTTTTACGAAGATAAATTATTTTATGATGTGCATATTCATAAATTTTAAATTATATATCATGAATATAGTTATTTTAATGTTATTCTAAGCTACATGTTCATTCCTTATATTACATGTAGTGTATGATCTATTGTTATCATGTGATAATATTTTATTGAAATAATCTCAATGCTTTTAGAGATTGTTAATGATTATGCTTATATTGATGAAATATTATGATCCATATCTCAAGAACAATTATAATTTTACTTATCCTATTTTTAATCAATATATATCAATGTATTATTAGTATTTTTCTACTCTTTGGTGCTTAAGATAATTAGGAAAAGCTTTTATCAAAAATATGGGAGTATTTCTCTCTTTAGTATGAAATTTTTTTTATTTCAAAAAACATGTTTCAAAAAATTATTTAAAATGATCCATGAAGATAATTTTCAACAAAAATGGTTTTTAATTTTTTTTACTGTTTTCAAATATCCCTTTAAAAACATTCAAAGAATTTCCCTAAATATGGTTTTCAAAAGGTTTTATGTTCAAAAAATAATTTTTCAATAAAGAAACCAAATTTTACTCATGTATTGATTTTAAAAGTAATTTCAAAATTGTTTCCCATAAAAGATAACATTAGTTGGTGTAACTCATGCCTTTTTGGGGAAATTATTCAACGTTTCTAATCATATGCTTTCTCTGAATGGATTATGTTTTGATGGAATGATGTTTATGAACCCCATTTATCTTTCATGGGTTACATGATTCTGAAATATTCTCTATTTAAAAGGTTTTTTTAGGATGAAATGTTTATAAAACATGTGTTTTTTTCCTCAGGTTATGTTATGATTACTTTTTTATAACATGTATTTCATTTCATGTGTTATGATATGACTATATATGATCTTATGGAACATAAATATAGGATTTTACTATGAGTTATATGGGACCTATATCTCCCTCCAATACATTGGGTAAGGATTTATATCCCATTAAATTGACATGCATGGAATGAGTAATGAACTTGGTTCATTATTACAGGGTTTAAATGAGAAAAGCACTCAGTTAAGTAATATAGATCTCAAATGAGGAGTGAAATCGGTTAAGTAAAATAGATCTGGAATAAGGAGTGAACCTGATTTATTAATGGACTTTGTCCACTAAGATTGCCATTGTAGAAATGCCTTTAATACTATGGAAATAATTATATATTCTTATCTGTCTAACATAATTATTTTTTTATTCCTATATAATGATTTTATAGATTGAACTTTTTATTTCCTTGGGATTGATGTCATATGAAGTTCCATTCTTTATACAATAATTCATGTTTACGATCATTGATATGTAGGGTATGATCTTGAATTTTCACGATCATGTTCTCATACCCTTATGATCCTGATTATTCTTATGTATCTCCCTTTTTTACCCTTACAAATAAATATGAAATCACCCCTTTTTATGTTCCTACACCCCAGATTATGAAGATATGTATTATTTTTTATGAGTCTAAGAAATAAGATATTCATGAATAACCTAATGGGAGAAGTTGTAAACCATTTATGTACCAGAATTAATGTTTCCATGTTTCCAATGAAACTATACTAGTACGATATTTGGGAATCTATTTGAATAATGTTATAAGTATTCTGCAAAAGTGATGTAATGTTATTATAGTAAAAGAGATGGTCGCTATATGGGAAATCAAATCAAGGTGGTTCAAGAGGCATTAAATGAAGCCAATCATCCTCAACATGGGTGAACACAATTTTCCCAATGATCGATCCTAAATCAAGTTAGGGAAATTTATTTTTATTTTTATGCTCATTTTTGTTTAATCAAGTCTAAATATCTAGTATGATTGTTTTTTTTGGAGGTTTCCAATCATCGCATGAACCCCACTATTTATTATATAATATTTTATCTGATTCATACCCTTATTTCATTAATTTCACCCCATACATATCTTGATTATATAATTTTTTCCAATAAAACATGGGATATATGGATCCAGAATCCTCAACAGTTTTGGTAGTTTGAAATGTGTAGTGGGAGGCTCACGGTATGAATGGTGCATCAACAAAGAATGATCTAATTCAAGATTATTTCCACCTAAGGTTGGGAAATGACATCAATAGGTAACCCAATTTGATTTATGGTGGTTAAATGGTGAGATTAATAGTGGCGAGTGTGGATGTCGAATATTGGTGATTCATTTGAGGATTCTATGAAAAAAAACTACACATAGTGTATTGTTAAAAAGAACATGACATGTTCTTTGAATTTCATGTATGATATGATTTTTAATGAAGTGTTGATCAAAAACTTTTTGGACAAGTCCATACACATTGTTAGACTACTTAGGAATCCAAGAAATATGCTAGATTCACATGACTTGGATCCCTTGTGGCACGATACACTGTGCAATATGCGATTATATAGTCATGACCAGATGTACACGAGCATGACCATAAGTATACGGGAATGCCCCAAGTGGATGATATCGACCATGTACCCTCTATAAACACTATGTAGTGTCCCATGTATTCCCCATGCATTTATAAAGAATAAAATGGCTAGTTGATGAGGTGGGGTAACATTCCATGTTAACCCCCATAGACGCTGTGTATTCCATCACAATATTCTTCCACCCATATCTCTTTCTTTGTTACTTGGATTTTGGCTCACGAGTAGTCTATACTGAGTGTCATCCAACTAGAATGTTATAGTGGTGTTATTTGTGGAATATGAGATATGATACGAGGTGTTCTGAGTGGGAATATTATTTAGTAAATGATTGATGACAAAAGTGATTTGGAAATTTCATATGATAGATATTAGGGTTGGAAACCCCTAGTCACACTAGGGTCTGGGTAACCTATATTCCTACCTTTTTACTAAGTGTCACCCACGATGAATTAGGGAACATTTCCTCCATTCATCATGTTGAATCATCTTGATAGAACATGGTGTAGGTTCTCAATATATATATTTATATATTAGAACCCACTACCAAACTAGGGAGCATTCCATCCATTCATTGTGTAGAACCCCTAACACACCAGGGCATGTGTCCTCTATATTCTGAGTGGAAACTCCTATCGCATCAGGATGTGGGTCCTCTATCTAATTAGTTTCATCCCTTTAACATAAAATTTTGTAGTTCCTATATTGATGATTATGCCCCTTAGTCTATGGAACAGTTGAGAGTAGTTGTTCCTCCACATTATTTTTAGGGACAAACACTAAATATATTGGGAATTAGAGATTTTACATTAGAGTTGTAAGTGGACTCATCATATTAGGATAGTATATGATATGTATATCCTCTTTTCCACTCATATAGGTTTATTTTGAGCACACACACACACACACATATAATGGGTTTTTTCCCTATTATTATTGGTTGATATAGAATTTTTTGTATCTTTATGTTGCTCCCTTTTTGTTTTTTTTGGCTTCCTACTGGGTGTTTATGTACTCACTGATTCATGGTATTTTTGAATACATGTAATGTATTTTTTAGAAAACATACTATTCACTAGTGATATAAGTAATACATAGTGATACTATTGGAACCGATGTGTTCTTTGCTGAAAAGGAGTATGATTTTTGTTTTTTGTCAATCCTCTCATAGATGATATGGGATATTTCAAGTAAATGGATCATACAGTTCAAGATATAAGCAATTTTGATGTTGATGTCATTTCCGAGTGTCTGCCAAATGTTTTGTTGTCTAATATTTGGGGAATGTCAAGATATATTTTTTTTCTTGAAGGTATCATGAAAATATGGGAAAGGCATGTGTTTCCCAAAGATAGTATTTAAAAATTTTGTTTTGTGAAGACAAAAGTAATGAGATAGTGTGCTCAATTATTACAAGACTTTTTTTGCGAGTGGTTCTTTGTGGTGGTGCTTTGTGGTGGTGCAAAGGGTTTTGACAAAGAGCTCCATGGTTATGATGAGTATTAAAAATGTGGATTTTCCATGGAGATTTGCGAAGATAGGGATGTGTCGTGAATACATTTTTGAAAGATGACAATTTCATGCTTAAATAAGAAGATCTCTGCCTTTGATCGTGCCTATAAATAAGAGGCTACCCCTCTTCATTTCGTATGATTTTGAGAGAGAAAATCTGGGATCACTTTGGCTTCAGGAACTAAGGGGTTATCCACAAATTAGGTTTTTCTATGTGTACTTGAGATTTATAAAGATACTTTAAATATATTGAATGATGACAATACTTCTAAGTCATAAGACATTAGTGAACATGGGGTGTTCCACATTGGCTTAATGAGCTTCACAAAGTTGGTATCACTGCGAGGCAGTGAGCTTTGTGAAGGGTTGTGCTCTATGAGGTAGAGAGATTCACAAAGTAGGTTGTTATACGAGGCAGTGAGATTCATGAAGGCTTGTGCTCTATAAGGAAGAACATTCCATGAAAGGATGTGTTATGCAAAGATGTGATCTTTGCAAAGTGTTGTGCTCTATGAAGGTTTGATATTTTCAAAGTGGTGTTCTCTACAATGGGTTGAGATTTTCAAAGGGGATTGACATAAGGTTGTGTTGAGTATTAGTGTTGAGTAGTTAGGACTTTCCGTGACAATCTACATAGGACTTTGATGCAAGCATTGTATCATTCTAGGAAAAGACAAAGACTCCAATACCTATTTGTTTAAGCGAATTTCAAGTTAATAAACTATGTTAGAAATCTCTCGTAGTAGTGAGCTAGGGGAGTTTACGGATGTGTTCCAAGGGAAGAGGTGAGTCATCCTGGAACTTTCTTAGGGTCAGTGTTCCTAGAACATTGTGATTATGACCAAACTCTTGTACTCTAAAATAGGTGAAGATTGTTGTATTCTTGTATGACCAAAAAACATTCGGTGCATACTCCTTAGACGTGGAACTTTCTGGTGAAGTAAGTAAAAGTGATGTTTTATCTCATTGCTTTCATTCAATTGTCATATTTAATTGGTTACTACCAATGTACGAATATGATCCACAACTATAAAAAGAAAATATTGACACCATGATTCACCTATAGCCTCTCATGGTGTTCTGGGGTACTTTAATTGGTATCAAGGTGAGGTTACAGGTGTTTGATCTGTCTTATACCATAATAGAGAATTCAGCCATTGTCAAGAGAGTCCCCCACTTCTGTGGAAGTAATTTACATATTTGAAATAATAAAATGAGATGTCATCTAAGATATTTTGGAATTGAAGTACTATTTAAAAATTTTCAAGGAATACGAGTTACTGATCCAACATGGCTATATATGACTGATGTAGATGGGATAATTCTTGATAATGATGCTAAAAAAATAATGCTCTCACCACATCCCTTTCTGATCAGATCTATCTAAGAGTAATGAGTTTCACCTCAGAAATGTCAATGTGTGATAAACATGAAAATATTTATGAAGGAGATAGAGAAGTGAATAAGGAGAAACAATAAGTCCTGCACAATAGATTTGAGGTTCTGAAGATGCATACTCATGAGAATGCAGATTTATTCTTCAATTTATTTACTAAAGTGGATGGAGAAATTCAAAGTCTAGGTGAAGAATTCAAAGACATTGATATTGTAAATAAAATATTGAGAATAATTCCACCCCTGTACAACAAAAAGGTGTTATCCCTTGAGAAAATAAAACATTCCAAACATTCTCTGGATGATATGTTGAAGAGCCTTGTGGAATATGAAATGAATCTCATGATAGAAGATGCTATGACTCGAGTGAGTAAGGAAATTACGTTCAAATACATAGAAAAAATGAAAATTTTGGAATATACTAGTGGTGAAGATGATGAGGAAAATGAAAATATTTCTCTCATTTCCAATAGTTTCTAAAAGGTAAATGGTAGATATAATGGGAGGTTACCTCTGGCATTATTTCATTGTGGAAAAGTTTGGAACTTTTCCTTTTAGTGCTCAAGAATGTTCTAAGATAGAGAGAGAAAAGATGAAAACATTGAGAAGCCTCAGAAAAGGTTTTTCAAAAAGGGAGAGTTCAAATATTGAATGAAAGTAAAAAAGAATGGGGTTTCCTATGATGAGGAAGACGAGGATAATGAAATACGTGAAGAAGAAGAACTGTAATTGAAAACTAGAAACCATGCTTCCATGATGGATACCATTGAAAAGTCAAAAACATAAACAAATGAAGATAGAGATAAATAGTTGAAAACAAATTCTGATCCCAAGTTACAACTTAAGAAAGATTTTTTTATTCTTGAGAGTAGTTTTAGAGATGACATAAGTGAAAGAAATGGTGGAAGAATCATTAGAATATGTTGATCAGATTGAATCTGAAATTGAATGACTAGAAGAACTGGTGAAAGTACAGCCATCAATCCTTGAAAATACATATGATGAAGTGGAACTAAATCTTAGAATTGAGGAACATGAAAAGGTCATAAATAACCTTACATTGAGACTAGAAGAGAATTCCAAAACTCTTGGGGGACACAAATAAGAAGTTGTTACTCTTATGAGTATAATCAAATGTAAATCATGTTTAAAGGAAGAAAATATGAAATTACAATTTGGTAGGTTCTCATATGATTAGCTACTAGATAGAGAAAAACGGTGGTCTCATGGAGTTGAAAATATTTTTAGTGATCAAATAACCGCATGCATGGGAAATAATGGAATCAGTTGTGATGCTGAAACATCAATTGCTACAAATAATGTGGACCAGAATAAAGGAAAGATGAAAGTTGATCATGTTGAAAAATCATCAGAATCACTAAAAAATAGATCCTTTAATCAAACTAAAAGGAGACCAGAAGACTATCCTTGATCTTCCAATAATGAAAAGCAATCAAACATTTTCCCCGAAAAAGATAGCATGACGGAAAATATAAGATAGAATATATTTCCTCTCATGAAGTGTCAGTTTTGTGGATATATAGGTCATACTATGTCATATTGAAAACAGGAAATGAGCTATTTGAATGGGGGATATCTAGGAGTTCAAATGATGAGAAGAAATTAATATTATACAACTTACAGAGGAAACAATTTCTATGGATATTGTTTTTTCTCCGTTCTAACTTTGGGTATAAAGACTTTTATTATAGGCAGATAAGTGACATGGAAACCACATACCGATGTCCGAAACATGTCAATGATCTTAAAAAATATAGTGTTTCTATTTCAAATATGTTTGTTCCACGATAAGAAGATTTTCACTTTGAATAAACCCTATACATGGAAGAGAGAATTGAAAGCCGATGAGTTTCTTATTCTCAATCTAATGTTTCAAGGAAGGAAAACAAGAAAATTTTGAAATACAACTTTACATAGGTATCCCTCAAATCTATAAAATCAAAAAAACATAAAATATTGATAGTGTCTGTTCATTTCGTAAGAAAAATAATGCATACTTGTTAATGAATGTCAAGATGAGGGTTGATGGAAATATACGGTTTGGTAAAATTGGATCAATGAAAATCAAAGGTAGTGGATTTAATGAACTAGATAATAGGGAGATAAAGAAAACTAAAGTTAATTATGTGCATGGACTAGGTCTTAATCTCCTCAACATGAGTGAACTCTGTGACTTAAGACTTATAGTTAATTTTAATAAGAATGGATTCAATATCAAGAAAAAGATAATAAATTTACTTATGAAATGTTGGAGAGAAAAAGCAAATTTGTATTAGGTTTATAGTAAAGAAAAATATTTCTACAAGATGGTTGAAGAAGAAAATAACTTTTGGAATTGGAGACTGGGGAAGATAAATCAAAAATACGTGGAGAATATATCAAAACTGAATATTTTCATATATATTCCCTTCCTAGAGCGTGAAGAATAAATGTCATGTGATGCTTGAATTAATGGTAAGCTGGTCCACAGTTTATATCGCCAGATAAAGAAAAGGGCATCTCGTTTTCATGATCTAATTTATGCAGACGTATGTAGCTTGATAAATGTTTCCGGAATCCATGGAGAATGGTACTTCATACTTTTAATTTATGATTACAGTATAATGGAATGTGTAATGGTTATACACAAGATACAACAAGTGCTTGACTACATGAAAAAATATCATCGAATCGCCGATAATGATACTGGATGAACAATCAAAGTTCTATGATCTAGAAATAGAGGGGAATACATGTCTATAGAACATGAAAATTACCTGGAGAAGCATGGGATAATACATGATGTAGCTACTGTGCGAAATCCATATCAAAATGGATTTGTTGAGTGTAGACCTCTAGTGGTGAACAAGATGGCAAGAACTATGCTGATTGAGAGACATATTCCTCAACATTTCTGGGAAGAGGCTGTTGAAGCTGTAGTGTATATTCAAAAATTAATAAAGATTTATATGTGTAAGACGAAGACACCATAGGAATTGTGGCATGGAGGGAAGCCCTCTATGAAATATATTCTTTTTTTTTTGAAGTAAATGCTTCATCAGAAAAAAATAATGAAATCCAAGAAAGTATGGTGAAAATTCAGATGAAGGAAATTTCCTTGGATATTCAATGAACATAAAATCCTACAAGTTTTTCAACAAGTTCTTAAGAAGGATTGTGGAAATAAGAAATGTTAAGATCATTATAGAGAAAACAACATATGCTTCGAGGAATTCATATGACTATGTGATAGAAGATGATCAATAATGTGAACATGGAGAAAATAAAAATACAAAAATAGAGGAAGGCGTACAAAACTCTCAGGAGCCACATCATGATGTTGACTCAAAATAAGAAGCAATGGTTTCAGAGAAATTGGTTTAATATCAAAGGAGGAATTAAAGAGATGGAATTGGCCAACCAATCATTATTGGGGATTGGACTACACCCACAGAGACCAAGAGAATGATGAATAATACACAATCTTTATTTTAATCAGTTATGGAACCATCGTTATTTGAAGAAGCTACAATGTATCAATCAAGGGTGAAATCCAAGAATGAAGAGTTAGATCAGATTGATAAGAATCAGACATGAGATATAGTCAAGAGACCTAAAGGTCACAATGTGATTGGTATTAAGTGGATCTTCAAGAAAACTTTTGACTGACATGGAAATAAGGACAAAAACAAGGCGTGCTTGGTTTGTAAAAGATACTCCCAAATTGAAGGCGTTGATGATGAAGATATGTTCTCTCTAGTAGCAAGACTAGTGTCAATCATGTTATTTCTTGACATGGGAATAAAAAGAGGTAATATATTTTATTAAATGGATGTAAAGATAGAAGTATTAAATAGTGCAATGGAAGAAAATGTTTAAATCAAGAAAACCATGGAGTTCATTCCTAGAAAAGATGAAATGAAGGTTTGAAAATCCAAGAAAGTTCTATTGGGACTAAAACAGGCACCACAAGCATTGTACTATCAGTTGGAATCATATCTAAAGAATGATTGAGTTTAAAAGTGGAGGAGTGGATCAAAATTTACATATGAAGAATTCCCAAAAAGATCAGTTCATGGTATTGGTTTATGTTGATGATATTATTTTCAGTGGAATCAAGCAGCGATCAGTGGATGAATTTTCCAATCACATGAAATCAAAATTTTAAATGTCCATGATTGGCGAACTCCCTTACCTTTTATAGTTTCAGGTGATTCCGAAGAAGGATTACACTTTCATTTCTCAAGAAACATATGCAATAGAGTTGATGAATAAAATAAATATATAGTATTCCAAACCAATGGAGACTACAATTTTGGATGGAACAAAACTCTGAAAGCATTAGGATGGGACATCTATGGTTCCCACAATGTATAATAGAATAATAGGTAACGTACTGTATCTGATAGCGACATGGACAAATATTGTCTTTGTAACATGCTTAGTGGCATGCATTCTGAGTAATCAATAAGATGAACATATGGAGGCAGTGAAAAGAATCATGAGGTACATTAAATGTTCTCATAATTAGGGGTTATAATTTAATGAAAGAAGAGATATTGAACTATTAGTATTTTATGAAGCTGACTGTGCTAGAGATGTAGTTAATAGAAAGTCCACTAGAAGTGGAGCATACTATATTCGGAAGAAATCCATGTGATGAATAAGAAATAAATAGGATATTACATCGCTTAGTCTTGCTAAATCTGAATATATCTCTACTACCAAGGTGTGCACTTAGTTAATTTGGATGAAGAAGCAACTGACTAACATAGGTGATGATCGGAAACAACCAATGTTTATATACTATGATAACAAGAGAAAACATTATTTTACAAATAATAATGTTCATCATTCTCGTATGAAACATATTGAAATCAAATATCACTTTATAATGGTAAATTTTAACAAGGAATGATCAAAATGGACCATGTGGGAACCAATGAGAATGTGGCTGACATTATAACCAATCCATTATCAGTAGCTATGTGTGAGAAATATAGGATGAACGTCGATGTTTAGCCACCATTTGGTGCATGAAAGGCTATAGGTTACCACACTCTCCCAATTGTTTTAACTGTGTTAATTAGTTTTTTATGTGATGCTGGTTTCTGGGGGAGATATGATCTTGGGGAGTATATTTTGAGCTCTGAAATGTTCAAATACCGGTATTTGGTTTTTTGAAAATGGGGGAGAAATGGTTAAATTCAATTTAAAAATTTGGAGGTTGAAATGTTTTTAAGGAAATAAAATGGAGAATTTAAAATGATATAACATTCATTCGAACAGACAGGAACCCGATTCATGTCTTACCTCTTATTCTCTACATTGATCATTGATCATGTAGACTTAGAGTATTGGATTAGTTTATTCTGGCATAACATGTGTTGATAGTGGTTGGTGATCCGTTGAATTTATCTAAATATTTATAACAAACCTAAATGGGAAATTTTTGTAACCAATGCTGTTATTTTCTAAAAAAGAGGCATGTTTTGTGTTTGTTGTCAATCCTCTCTTGGGTGATAAAGGGTATTTCAAGGAAAGGGATCATTCATTTCATGTCGTAAGAATTTGTGAAGGTGATGTTATTTCCCATGGTCTACCAAATTTTTGGGGTCCAAAATTTGGGGAATGGAAAGCTTTGTGAAAAGTGATTTTTCTTGAAGGTCTCGGGAACATATAAGAAAAGCACGAGTTAAAAAAAATGGGGTTAATGAAGTATTTTTCGAAAGGAAATGATGATTGTTATGGAATTCTCCGAAATTATGAGGTTTTATTTTTGTGTGGTCCTTTACGATGACGATTTGCGTTAGTGTGAAGAGGTTTGATAGAGAGATCTGCAATTACAATGTGCATTGTGAAGGGGGATTTTCCATGGAGCTTTTTAAAGAGAGAGATGCACTACGAAGACATTTTTGGCTAATCCAACTTTCTTTCATGAAGAATCAGAGCTCCGCGTTCGACTGTTCCTATAAAAAATTGGACACCCCTCTTCATTTCACATGATTTTGAGAGTGAAAACACGAGTTCACTCTGACTTCGTGATGAAATGGGTGCTCCACAAAGTAGGTTGTTCAATTTGGGATTGAGGTTCTCGAAGAGACTTTTAAAGTCTTGAATGATGACAATTATTCTAATTCATATGAGATTCATGAATATGGGGTGTTCTTCGTTCGCTCAGTGGTATTAGTGAAGTAGTTTTCTCTGTGAGGCAGTGATCTTCATGAATGGGTGTCCTCTACCGGGAAGAAAGCTTAATGATGTAGGTTTATCTATGATGTAGTGATCTTCATGAAGGTTTGTGCTCTGTGAGGTAGCGAGTTCTGTGAATGTTTTTTCTCTACAAATGTGTGAGCTTTGAGAAGTGGTGTGCTCTACAAATGTGTGAGCCTCGCAAAGGTGTTTGATCTATGATGGGTTAATATTTGAGAAGTGATTTTGCGAAGGGTTGTATTGAGTATTAGTTTTTAGTATTCATGTATTTGATGAAATTAGTGTATCATGCTAGGAAAAGACAAAGACTCCACTACCAATCTGTTGAAGTGACCTTCAAGTTGATAAACTATGGTAGACTTCTCTCATAGTAGTGATCTAGGGGGAGTTTATCGAAGTGTTCCAAGTGATGTAGTGAGTCATACCAGAACACTTTTAAGGGTATTGTGCCTGCAACAGATTGACTATGGCCACACTCTTGTACAACACAACTGGTGAAGGTTATTGGATTTAGGTATGACCAACACACTGCTGGAGTATGCTTCTTAGATGTAGACCTTTGTGGTGAACTAAGTAAATGTGTTGTCTCATCTCTTTGCTTTCATTTTACAAACAGATTTAACAGGTTCTTACCAATGTGGGAACAAGATCCAAAACTTTAAAAATAAAAAGTTGACACCCAATTTCACCACTCCTCTATCAGGGTGTTCTGGGGTACTTCAAGTTGTATAAGAGCAAGGTTATTGGTGTTTGATCTCTCTTATATTGTAATGGAAAATTTATACAATTTCAGGGTAGTCTCCCTCTTTAATGGAATTAATTTTTATATTTTGAAGAACAAAATGATATGTCCACTAAGAACTCTTAGAAATGAAGTCCTATTTACTATTATGCAAGGAATACAAGTTACTAATCCAACAGGGCTTGAAATGACTGATGCAGATAGGAAAACTCTTGATGTTGATGCTAAAATATATAATTCTCTCACCACAGACCTTTATGATCATATCTATCTAAAGGTGGTGAGTTTCACCTCAGAAAATTCCATGTGGGATAAACATGAAAATATTAATGAAGGACATAGAAAAGTGGTGTAGGTGAAACTAAAACTCATGAACAGTAGGATTTATGATCTTAAGATCCATCCTAATGATAATGAACACACCTAAAGTAAAATTACTAATGTGGTTGGAGGAATTCGACGTATAGGAAAAGAAATAAAATACATTGAAGTAGTAAATAAAATACTGATAAGACATATACGCTTTTAAAATGAATTTTTTTAATCCCATGAGAAATAAATCTTCCCAAACATTTTATAGATGATCGGCTGAGCATATTGGTGGCATATTAAATGAGATTCAAGCTAAGAGATGCTAAAAATTGAGTGAGAAAGGAAATGGTGTTCAAAGACATGGTAAAAGTGAAAATTTCATAAGATAGTAACGGTGAAGATGATGAGGAAAAATAAATTCTTTCTCTCATTTACTATATTTTCTTGAAGGGAAAAGGTAAATTAAAGGGAACTTACCTCTGGCCTTTTTTCTTTGTGGAAATGTTGGGAACAATGCCACTATGTGCTCAAGAAAGTTTGAAGATGAAGAAAGAGAAGTTGGACAGATTGAGAAGACTCAAAAATTATTTTCAAAAAGGGAGACTTCAAATATAGAAATAAAGTAGAGAAAAATATTTTTGCCTCTAAATAGGAAGATGAATATAATGAATTATATGAAGAAGAAGAACTCTAATTTAAAACATGAAACTGTGCTTCCATGACGGATACCATTGAAAAGTTAGAACCATCAACATAAAAAGTAAGAGATAACCATTTAACAACTAATCCTGATCCCAAGTTAAAAATTAATGATTATTTTGGTATGTTTTATAGTAAGTGTAAGATATTAAGTGATTAGAAAGAAACTATGGAGGAATCATCTAAATATTTTTATCTTCATGAAGCTGAAATTGAATGACTAGAAGAACTAGTGAATGTAAAGTCATCATTTCATCAAAGGAAAAATGATTTAGTGGAACTAAAGCTCAGAATCTAAGAATAGGAAAAGGTCATTAATGACCTCACCTCGAGACTGGAGGAGATGTCAAAAACTATTGGGGGACTCATGGAAAAAGTTTTTACTATTAGGATTATGCTAAAAAGTGAATCACGTTCAGAAGAAGTAATGAATAAAACAAAATTTGACATGTTCTTGAATGTTGAGCTACTGGAGAGAAAGAAATGAAGGTTTCATGGAGTTGGATAGATTTTGATTGATCAAATACCCACACGCATAGGAAAAAGTGGAATCTGTTGTGATGTTGAAACATCAAATGATGCAAATAAAGAGGAATATAATAAAGGGAAGATGATAGTTGATCATGATGAAAAATCTTATGAATCACTAAAAAAGATACCCTTAAATAAAAATGAATAGAGAACATAAGACAAACCTCGAGCTTCCATGAATTATAAGAACTCAATCATTTTTTTTCAAGGAAGAAGGCATGTGGATAATTAGAAGTGAGACAAAATTTCCTCTCATTAAATGTCAGTTTTGTGGATATCTCGGTCATACTATGTCATATTGTAAAGAGGAAATGAGCTATCTAAATGGGACAGAGTTTGGAGTTCAATATAGGTGAACAAATTCATATCCTTCTACTAACAGTAGAAATAATTTCCATTGTTATTTCTTTCATTGGTCTAACTATTGACATAAATCCATTTATTTTAGGTAGATAAGTGACATGGAAACCTCTTACCAATGTCCGAGACAAGTCTAAGATATTCAAAAATATATTATTTCTCTTTAAAATAGGTTTTCTCCTATAGAATAAATAGTTTACTATAAAGAACCCATTTACATGGGAGAGAGAATCATAAGTCCATGAGTGTCCTACAATCAATCCAGTGTCTCGGGGGAATAAAAGGAGAAAATTGAGAAATCCAACTTGAATATGTAGATCTCAAAGATTTAAAAAAGAAACAACACATGGATTATTAATATTGGTTGTTCCTCGCATATGATAGGTAATGCAGAATTGTAAACTAATGTCAAGAGGAGGGTTGATGGAACTATATGGTTTGGTAATGATGGGGCTCTAAAAATCAAAGGCACTGGAAGAGCTGAACTAGAAAATAGAGATCTAAAAAAATTGGAGTCCTTTATGTGGATGGCCTACGTTATAATCTCATCAGCGTGAATCCACTCCGTGACTTAGGAATTATAGTTGATTTTAATCAGAAAGGATGCACTGTCCAGGGAAAGACAGAGAATTTTATTATGAAAGGATACAAAATAAAAGGAAACAAATATCAGGTAGATTGTAAATAAAAAATTTATACATGACTATTGAATGAAAAATAACTTGTGGCCTCAGCGATTGGGTCACATCAATCAACAAGACATGGAGAAGATATCTAAACTGAGGATTGTCATAGATATTCCCAATCTGAAGCGTGATTGTGAAAAGTCTAGGGATTCTTACATTAGTGGGAAGTTGGTCTATAGTTCATATCATCTGAAGAAGAAAATGGAACATCATCTTCTTCATCTCAATCATACAGACGTATGTTCCCTGATAAATGTTGCTGAAACACATTGATAAAAGTACTTCATCATTTTCAAAGATTATTATTGTATAATGGAATGTGTAATGGTTATACACAGGAAATGACATGTGCTTGACTGGATGATAACATATCGTGGAATCGCTAAGAATGATATTAGACAAAAAAATCAAAATGATACAATATGAAAATGGAGGGGAATAAATTTCCATTGAATTTGAAAATTACTAGGATAATCATGGGATACAACATGAGGTAGATGCTATGAGAACTCCAAAAAAAATGTATTTGTTGACTGAAGGAATTGACATGTGAACAACATGGAAAGAACTATTCTGATTGAGAGTCTTATTACTCATCATTATAGGAAAGATACAATTCAAGAAGTATTGTATATTCAAAATAGAACATAGATTTATATTGGAAAGACGAAGACACAATATGAATTGTGGCATGGAAGGAATTATTCTTTTAAATACTTATGTGTTTTTTAGAAGTAAATGTCTCACCACATATAATGAATGAAGTCAAAGGAAGAATCGTGAAAATGCAGATGAAGGAACATTCCTTGGATACTCAATGGAATACAATGTACACCAGTGTTTTAATTTGTTCTTGAGAATGATTTTGGAATGAAATGATGTTAAGATCATTGAAGATAAAAATGAAAGTGATTCGAGGAATTCTTATTCTTTTGTGATAGTAGATGTGGAATAAAGTTAGCTTAGAGAAAATTAAAATACCTAAATATAAGAAGGTGTATAAAAATCTCAGAATCCACATCCTGATTTTGACTCCAAAAAATAATATGAAGAGTAAACCATAGTCGGAGAGAGTTCAATTGAATCTCAAAGGAGGAATCGAAGAGTAGAAATTGATCAATCCATAATTATTTGGGATTGGAATGCACCCACACAAATGATGATAATAATAAATGATAAAAAATCTGCATTCCTATCAGTTATAGGACCATCCTCACTTAGAGAAGTTGTAAAGGATGAATCATGGGTAAAATCCATGAATGAAGAGTTTGATCAAACTGACAAGAATCAGACGTGGAACATAGTCTAAAGACCCGAATGAAAAAAATTGTGATTAGTACAATGTGGATCTTCAAGAACATGTTTGAAGAGATTGGAGATGTGGTCATAAATAAAGAATGCTTTATTTGAAAAGGACACTCACAATTTTAAGGTGTTGATATTGATGATACATTTTCTGTAGTACGAATACTTGAGTAAATCAGGTTATTTGTTTCCATGGAAATCCAAAGAGGTTATAAATTTTATAAAATGGATGTCAAGATATAATTTTTAAATGGAGTATTATAAGAATAAGTCTTCATCAAAAAACCCATGGGGTTTTTTCTTAGAAACGTTTAACTGACGGTTTTCAAATTAAAGAAAGATCTCTATGACCTGAAACAGGCACCAAGGGAGAGGTACACTTGGTTGGACTCTTATCTGAGAAATAATGAGTTTAAAAGAGGAGTGGATCACAATATCTAAGTAATGAATTCTCAAAAAGATCATTTCCTGGTGTTAGTATACGAGGATGATATTATTTTCAGTGTAAGATTTTAGGGATCATTGGATCATTTTTCCAATCATATGATATAATAATTTGAAATGACCATGATTGGTGAACTCACATAAATTTTATGGTTGTATGTGATTCAGAAGAAAAATTAAACTTCCTTTTCTCAGGATCAGTATGTAGAAAACTTCTGAATAATTCAGTATGAAAGATTCAAATGTAATGGAGACTCTAATTGTAGTTA
Source organism: Viscum album (assembly GCA_963277665.1). Lineage (NCBI taxonomy): Eukaryota > Viridiplantae > Streptophyta > Magnoliopsida > Santalales > Viscaceae > Viscum > Viscum album. The sequence goes on along the minus strand of OY728119.1, from coordinate 1,825,410,362 downwards.
GAAGAAAACTTTTAAGGCATGATTATGGGAAATCTGTGGACCCCACAATGTATAAGAGAATCATAGGTAGCATACTACACTAGATAGCGACATGGAAAAATATTGTCTTCGCAACATGCTTAGCAACCCACTTTCAAAGTAATCTAAAGGAAGAGCACATGGAGGAAGTGAAAATAATAATGAGGTACATTAATGGTCCTCATAATTATGGTTTATACATTGATGCATGAATAGATAGTGAACAATCAGCATTTTCTGATGCTGATTGGGATGGATATGTAGTGGAAAGAAAGTCCACTAATGGTGAAGCATTCTATATTGGGAAGAAATGTGTGGGATGGTTAATTAAGATATAGTAATGTACATCACTTACTACTACTAAAGATGAATATATATCTTCTACCATGGTGTGTACATAGTTAATTTTTATGAAGCAACAACTGACTGACATAGGTGATAAGGTTAAAAAACCAATGGATATTTACTATGATAACAAGAGTGAAATTGATCTTATGAAGAAGCATGATTAGCATTCTAATTATAGAAATATTGAAATCAGATATCACATCATCAAGGAAAATTTTGAGCAAGGTGTGATCAAAATGGACCGTGTGGGAACTGATGGGAAAGTGGCTGACATTATGTCTAAGCCACTGTCAGAAGCCGTGTTTTAGAAACATTAGTTGAACCAAGATGTTTAGCCACCTCCTAGATCATGAGAAGGATACAAGTTCCCCCTTCTCCCCAGTTTTTTTAACTATGTTAATCAATTTGTGGAAGTGATGTAGGATTATGGGGGGGACACAATCTAGGGGGATTATATTATGAGCTCTACAATGTTCAAATATCGGCCTTTTGGTTTATTTCCAATGGAGGAGAAATGGATAAATTCAATGTAAAAATATGGAGGTTGAAATGATTTTTATAGAGAATGAAATGGAGAATTTCAAATGATATAGCTTTCATTCAAACTTATGAGAAACTAATTGATGTCTTACATCATGTTTTCTACATCAAGCATATCTCACATAGGCTTAGAGTGTTGAATGAGTTAATTATCTTGTAATAGGTGTTGATAGTGGCTGGTGCTCTATTGAATCTATCTGATGATTTAAAACAAAACCAAATGGGAAAATTGGGGGAACCAAGGCTGCTATTTTCTAAAAGAGGAGTATGGTTTTTGCTTTTCATTAATCCTATCATGGATATTGTAAGGAAACAGATCATACAGTTCATGTTGTAAGTAGTTTGGAATGTGAAGTCATTTCCCAGTGGTTTCCAAATTTATGGGTTCCAAAATTTGGGGAATGGAAATCTTTGTGAAAAGTGGGTTTCCTTGAAGGTCTCATGAAAATATGGAAAATTCATCAGTTTCATAAATATAGGCTTCATGAAGTGTGTTTCACAAAGTCATAAAGATGTGAGGGTGTGCTCTGCAATTAAGAGACATGTTTTTCAAGTGGATCTTTGTGGTGGTGTTTTTCGGTGGTGTGAAGGGGTTTGACTGAGAGATCCATGTTTAAGACAAGATTTGTAAAGGTGGATTTTCTAAATATTTTTGAAAAGAGAGAGATGCGTCATGAGGTATTTTTTGGCCAATCCATATTTTTTTCCTTAAGAAGTGGAGATTCATGTTCGACTATGCCTATAAATAATGGTCCACCCCTCTTTATTTCGAACGATTTTGAGAGAGAAAATTCGAGATCACATTGACTTCCTAAATAAAGGGGTCTTCCATGAAGGAGGTTGTTGTATGTGATTTTGAGCTTCATGAAGTGAAATTAAATGTCTTTAATGATGATAATTCTTTTATTCCATATGAGATTCGACAATATGGGGTGTTCCATGTTGGATCAGTGAGCTTCATGGAGTAGGTTACTCTATGAGGTAGTGAGCTTCATGAAGGGTTGTACTCTGCGAGGTAGTGAGCTTTGAGAAGTAGGTTTCTCTATAAGGAAGTGAACTTCGTGAAGGGTTGTGCATTATAAGGAAGCATGTTCTGCAAAGGGTTGTGCTATGCGAAGGTGTGAGCTTTGCGAAGTGGGGTTCTCTATGAAGTTCTGAGCTTTTCAATGTGGTGTTCTCTGAGAAGGGTTGAACTTTGTGAAGGAGATTTGCAAAGTGTTGTATTGAGAATCTGTGTGGGGGTAGTCAGGGATTCCAGTGAGCATATACTTAGGTCTTTGAGGCAAGCAGTGTATTGTGCAGAACATAGTCAAAGAATCCAATGCCTATATTTTTAAGTGACCTTCATGATGATAAACTGAGTTAGAATTCTCTCACGGAAGTGAGCTAGGGGGAGTTTACAGAAGTGTTCCATGGGAAGAAGTTAGTCATCCCAAAAAATTTGTAAGGGAACTGTTCTTTTCATAGAGTTACTGTGACCAAAATATTGTACTCCTCAACTGGTGAAGATTTGTGAATTTATGTACGTTCGACACACTGTCAGCATATGATTTTTGGATGTAGCTCTTTGCGCTGAACCAAGTAAAAGTGCTATGTCATCTCCATGCATTCATTTGACTGACAGATTTAAAAGGTTCCTACCAATGTGGGAATACAATCTAAAAATTTAAAAATAAAAACTTGTCACCTTGATTCACCCCTCCACTATTAGGGTGTTCTTGGGTACTTCAAAAAATTGGGTGTATTGGCCGCATATGGTGTCTAGGATTAGACATTAGGATATTTGATCACTTATCATTATTTTATTCCACTTGTTGTTAGGATGGGACTCGATTTTCATTTTAGGCTAATATTATTCCCTTTTCAATTTAGTTTTATTCCACTGTACTAGAATATATTCCATTGAGGTATTGCATTCAATGTTTATTAAATATGTTGGAATCTCTTAATTACTATATAATTTTTGATAGAGATATATGGGTTGATTCAAATAGGTACACTGGGAAGAGGACACCCTTCATGTTATTCCTTCTTAGTTCTTTATGCAAGCCCTTGGACTAATGTATTTGTTCTTAGGGTTGTGATGGATTATCCTTCCAATAGCCAAGTGGGACCTAATGGGTTGGGTCATAATAGAAATTGAAAATATCAGTTGGTTATATGTAATTAACTCCCTTATAAACCCACATTGACTAGATCTAACTAATAAATAAAATATTATAGGATATAAATTGATTATTATACTTATTTTAAGATACATGTATAGCTTCCAGTTCTACCGTATTATTTTGTGGGTATTATTTTTATTACAACTTCAATACATTGAAAAATCCAATAGGAAGTGATATTAATTAATAAATAACATTTTTATTTTTTTTAAAAAATTTCAACTTGGATAATACCATAGATATAATATTATCATAATATAAATTGAAAATACATAAATGTCTTGGTAAATATTCAAAAATCTTGACCAAATCATTCCATAATCTATTAATAAAGCTATATTAATAGTTTCAATGTACAATGTATTTATTGATATGGATACACTTTATTTAATGCAATTCTATTTCTTATTTAACTATTATTACCATGATAGTAGGAGAAATTAATTTCCAAGAATACTAGTCTTATTTCCCCAGCATAACTATTATTATCAATTCTCTATGTAAACTGAAATTATATCTTTGAGTTTCTCATGTATTATTGTACAGTTCTAACTATTACCCCATGAAATTTTTTATTTTTAATATTTTACAAAATATTTTATGGATAAAAAATGTAAAACATAATTATATATCTCAACACATGTGAAATATTAACAACATATAAGAATATGAAATTCTATTCACATGAATCTTCTTTTATTCTGTAACACAGAAAAATGGAGGGATTTCACACATGTTACATGAGAAACAATTCCTTATTTAATTCTTTCATTTTATATTTTCAATAAATTGTTAATGTATACACTATGAGTTCATCTAATTAAAACCATCTATTTAATTTTAAATATCATATTCCTTATTATTGGATGATTACTTTAACTCATTATTAGTGAAATAATATTATATTAGTCTTAAAAAATTATATTTCATAACATCTATTTTCCACATGTTGTAAATATAATTGACATGGAAAACTATAATGATCCCCAAAATACCATTTAAAGAAATTGATCACATTTTTCTTCATAAATCAAAATTTCCTTATTAATTTTCCAAAAAAAATTATTCCTTGATTACAATTATTTATTTAAGCTATAAATGGATCTATATAACATGTATTACATATCATTATTCTTTGGTGTGTTTTTATACATATGAATCTTCTATAAGGTTTCAATTACAAAAATTGGTCATGAAATCCATTTTAAAAATATATAATTCATGGTAATTTTTTTTAATTTATATTTATAATGATATTTATCATAGTGACTAATGAAATTGTTTATCATAATTTTGGACTTGAAGTTCCATAATCCTTTTCAAAACTATTCAGGATTTATATATACTAAAATTACTATCCATGTCATGATTATTAATGAATACACATTTTGACCAAACATTATTTACATAAACATGAGGATATACCAAAACCCATACATTGTACTAGTATAAGGAATCCATTTCAAAATTCTACAATTATTTACATTTTTTAACTTCTCTGCTATTTACTCTTTCCCTTTGTGTCATGTTTTCATTCTTTTCATCTAATAATATTTCATCTTCATTAGTAACTAGTAAACCGTAACCCTTCTGTTCTATAAGATATATGATGATACTATAAAATACATGTGTCTCTAAAAAAATTACATTAACTAGGTTATGTGGAGTTATTTATTGTTCCAAATCTTATGTATCTTTCTCCATGACTTCTTTGAAGATGATATTACATCCACTATCTCCTTTGAAAAATTGATCTATATCTAGAAACATGGAGTATCATTCAAATATAAATTTTTCAATTGAACTATCGTATAAAAAATATCCATGTATTTTTAGGAATATCCCATAAAAATAACCTTAATTTAGATTTATGTTTTTATGGAATTATACATAACAAATGATTCAGATCCCCAGATACGTAAAGGTGACATAAACAATTTTTTCCCATACCAAAACTCATATGTGCTTCCTCTTGTAAATTTATTACGCACTTGATTCCGTGTATGAGATAATGAATGTAATTTATATCCTCAAAATTATTATGAAAGACTTCAATGACTCATCATCAATCTGACCACGTTTATAATGTTCATTTACTAAATTCAATGGATACATTACACTAGGGTGTATAAAGAGGTGTTATTAGAGATAGAATCCTTAAATCTGTCAGAAAATTGATAAATTCTTGTATAAGATACTCCCCACAAAAATTTAAGTGGAGTTTATTTATCTTTATACCATATCAATTCACTACATCATTAATATATTCCTTAAATTTTATAATGGAAACGTAAATATACTTTATTAAGTAAATATATTCAAATTTATTGAAATCTACAGTGAAATTTATTCTATAAGACTATGAATCTAAATCTACTACTAGAAACGTCCCATAAAAAATATTTATTAATTATATAACTCTTTTTTTATTTAAAATTCTATAATAAATGTATCCTTAGTTGTGATTTATAATAAAAAATAAAAAATTATTGTCTCAAAAGAATATAAATACTGTTATTTGTAATATTTTTTCAAACACTTCTCATTTTCTTGACCAATTAGGTGATTCTAGAAATAGGTGATGTAGGCGTCATGGGAACATGGTTTGTTATAATTTTCCAAGATTTTTTTTCATAATTTATTATGAAAGCAACATTATTCAAATATTTAACCCCATAACATATACTATATTTATAAAATTGGTCATTTTTTGAATATGAAATTAGAACCATCCATATCTAATCTTGTTTTTGAAATAATGATTTTAGGTACATTATCAACATGATAAAAATGCATTTATAATAAAAATCAATCTACTTAGAAATTTGAAATCAGTGGCCAATATCCTATGCAAATAGTCATGCTCCATTGGTAGCTTTAAAATCCACCTTATCTCTCGTAATAATCCAAAATCCACATGGTCACTATATTTGGATATGAATGTGAGAAATACAGGCTATATCTAGCTCACAATTTGTAAAAATATAAATACTAAACTCAATAATAAAATTAGATTAATGTTCTCTTAGAATCCTTAATGATTCATAGTTCCTCTTCTATTGTATTTTTCGATAAAATGGAAAACACAAAAAATCTAGATATTTATTAACTTTATGGATCATTCTCATTTTAGAGGATTTTTTTACATGTTCCATATATATAGTTTTTATTTTAGAAATTATCGACCCTCCTTTACTCTTATTCAATATAATAAAATAATATTTTTTTCATATATAATTTACTTATATTCATGGCCATTTAGATTCAAGATATCAGTGAAAATTTTCAATATATCGTTCTTGTTAAAATTTATGATAAAACTAGGGATGCTCAGAGGATTTGAGGAATGTTTGTGGCTTCAATAGAATCCATATGCATCATGAATCCAAAATTTTCTAAAAATAAAATTTATCTAATATTATTAACATGAGATCCATATATAAATCATTCTCCATGATATAATGTTATTGAGTGCCTTGGGAATTTAATACCTCTCTTGTCTATATTTCTCCTAATAGAGATAATTGATATATGAATGTATTGTTCATTCGCCAATTTCCTTTAGAATATTTCAAGGACAAGTAGTCAGGTATGATAACCCCAGGAATTATACATCCATGTCATCATCCACGTGTCTATATAAAATGTTTAGTACTTCTTTACTTTCTTACTTAGAGGGCTTAATTGGAACTAGGTACTACAGTTCAGAAAACATTAACCACGTCCAAAGTAAACATCATAACCACATATACCATTCCTTGAAGTTAGCACTGATCAAGTGAATATATTTCAATGAGATTGATTAAAGGTATAGTGATGTGGTCCAATTAATTTAAATATTACACAATAAATAAAATTTTATATTTTAGCATTTTAACATAATTAATGGGTATAACATTTAAATAAATTATATTTTCTCCCAGTAATTTTTTAAAACACAACATTCCTTAAAATATGATTTTATAATATCCATCACATAGATATTCTATTGGAAATGATTCACATTTCCCTTAAAATAGCCTATATTAAGGGAATAAAATGTAATCTGAATGTGTTTCATTAGTATTTACACACCAAATTTATTTACTTGAAACTCCTTGATCTATTCAATGGCCTCTATAATCATGAAATCTTATTCATGGAATTCCTCAACACTTTAAATAAAATTGAAACATATCATTTTGGGGAAACTAATCATGATACTAACTTCATCAATTCAAACTAATACCTTTGTTAGTACTCCTTGATAAATAAAATTATCCTTAAAATTTATAAACCTAATCTTCGATCAATGCAATTATTCTAAATCATGTAATGGAAGGTGTTTAATATTTTATTATTTGATTTTTTTGATTTTCCTGAAATTATTAAAAAATATTATTTAGTTTATTCATCATGTTGTTCACATTTTTTTTGATTTTACAAATTAATTAACCATGTATGATAAAATAATTTATTAAAAATAATTTAATTTTGTTTCATATTAGCATGTTTGTTATTTTATTTACATTATGTTATCATGTTTAATCATTCAACTGCACAATGCATCTCATAAATTAATAAAAAATCATGAAATAAAAAATAAAATAAATATGTGATATGATGATGTTGTTTTACCTAATTGGTGTATTATCACGTTATGATAAACCATCCACGACCCGTGAAAAAAACTCATGGAGATAATTCCTAAGTCTAGTTTAAACACTCCTCAATTTATAAATGAATCTTCTTGGTTGGGTTCACTTTGAAATGGATCATAAATTGTTTCCACCTACTATGAGCTTCATCATTGTCAAATTCTTACTGAATCATAGGTGAGGGTAGTAGGGTTTTTGGAATTTATAAAATAATCAAAGGACATTCATTCCTATAAAAAATAAAATATAGAGGAATAATGTCACATAACGACCCATTGGGCCCATCCTAGACTGATAATAAGTCATGAGTCACAACCCAAACCAATATCCCATACTACAGGGAATGAAAAATTGAATTACATTTACATATTAAACATATGGGGGTCTTAGAAAAAGTTATATGTACACAAACATACCTCAACCACCACTAAGAACCATAAAAAGAATCAGAGTAAAGAGAAATGAAATCAACTATTGTATGTAAATGGATGAAAAAATATTTAGGAATACATAAATGTAAAATAATAGAGACTAGGATAAAAAAGGGAAAAACACACCAAATATTATAAATTATTCCCATCACAAAACCGCTGAATATGGTAAAATAATGTGAGGGTCCTGCTCACAATATCATGCAACCAACTAATTAATGTGGTCATTGCTACTAGGCACTGCTATTCTCTATCAATATCAGATCCACGAATCCCACAATATATCAGTCTGTCATATTGATAAGACCCTAAATGTGTGGGTAAATTCCATTTATGGGTGATTATATACATACATAGTAGGGATCTCAGAACAACATAAAGAAATAATAAAATTAATTGAAAACTAAACCCATGCGATATATGTGATAATATAACTAAATAGGAATATATTATCAAAGAAACCCTAATTGGGTAGAGGTAAGGGAACCCTATTTTGGTAGCTAGTGCCAAAATAATGTCAACATGTTACTCCTTGTGTCTATGTTTCTCTTCTACTTGTATCCCAACATAATCCTCACTCGATCAATATAAGATCCATGCAATTCTGATGGAGAATAATGGTGTTGGTGTGATAACCCTGTAAGTGTGGTAGATCCATGCCTCTCATAGAGCTAAAAATGAGGGGGTACCAATCCATATATATTAGACACATGGTTCAGGGTTTGTATGAAAGGGTTCAATCCAATATGTACAAATAAATGGGGGACATAATACCTAACCCCTATCTATCATTAGAGGTTGGAAAACCATATTGTCTATCTAGAGATAACATTCGAGTCTCGAACTAATCTATTAGACAAGAAATATGTGAATTTATTATTCCACCTCACTTTATATCTATTTTTCTTAATAATAGGCCACTATTTCATCGTATATGGTAATCTATTTAGATTGGACAACTCATGGGTCCAAAATCAATTCCCATACTAAGAGATATATGAGGTTGATGTCCATATAAAAATTACACTGTATGTGTTACCAACCATTCTTTATGGTGTGTACCTCATAATACTAGGTTTCACGATATGTGTAGGGTATATAGTATATGGGAGATATACACATTTTTAGTCCACATAGACTTCTTAGGTATATACTATTGATACATTTGATGACATTTGAACCAAGGTCATATGGTGTGTGGGTCCCACACATGAAAGTTGATATATATAATGGGGAAGAACCCTATCCTCTATAAGATTTGAAATATATCAAATGTGTAGTTTCAATCTAAACGTTGTGTAGATCAAAATTTTATAATAGATGTGGCTTCTACCATATTTATAGCTAAATCCATTGATTTCACTACTATTTCGACATGAAGCTCCACCGAAGGTTTCCATATCAAAGGAACCTCCAACCAAAATCGTCTTTTGGTCTTCAAAAGTAGAAAAAATGTACATTCATTGACTCATATGAGATTTCCACACTTTTTGAGGCTACATGGGGGTCCCAATCCTTGAAAATATTATCTTCTAAACACTATAGATCCTCAGTACATAAATTAGTTGTCAATCCTAACATAGTTTGCACAAAAGAATGAATCTATTGGTTATATGATACTCAATTAGGTTAGTAAAATTATAATCATTGAATGTAACAAACCATAATTAAGAACCCTAATTGAATATGAGGGATAGATATAATAAAACATTGGGACCAATATTTTCCATTGTGAACTTAACTAATGATCATAATAACATAAACAAAAGTAGGGTAATATAATGGGATAATGAAAACATATAATCAACATTAACAATGAAAATTAAATAATATGGTTACATGGAAAAAATGATTCAAGGAATTAATAAGATATTTAATACATGTTCAATAACTAAAAATATTAGTGATGAAATCCAAATACTCTTGAACCCTATATCTATAACAGAACAATCATGGATGAAGAAAATGTTTTCTAGAGATCTTTTAGATGTTATTATTGTGTTCATAATTCATATCATGGATTTCATCAAATTTTAATCATGGATTCATGATCTCGAGTTCTCCAATAAATGATGATGAAGTATACCTCCACCTCCACACTAAACTTCTAGGTATATGTAAAATACAATCATGATTTTATATAACTACATATTTATAGAGGGGAGAAAAGGTTAGTGCATTTATTAAATTAATTAAATTAATTATTTGATTTATTTAATTCACTGTTGAACTATAATAAAACAATGGATCATTTGATGATGATAAAAGTTATGTCATGACCAAAGTAAATCAAACATTTTTAAATCAACCACGGTATAAAATTTTCTATCTAAGGTTCAAATCAATAATAAGTCCATTTATTCTGAAATTTTATGTTGGAAAATTATTAAAATAATTAATATTTTTATTACATGTATATCAGGGAATAACAACACCTAAAACACCACACCAAATCATTCACAAATTCCATTATATTTTTAAAAAAATTTCATAGGGTTCTAACATGAAAACATAGGGCATTATAGTATCTCAAACATCTGTATTTTTATCCTAAAATGGAAAACAAACGTGAAAATGTGAGGGTATTATGACCACATATAAATCTCACACTCTAATGTGATTTAATAGATGTTCTCATACCATCAATTTACTCACAACCATTGAATGAATGTACCACAAAGTATCATACCTCATTAATCCTCAAACAACATTAGGTGAACTAAAAATGTGGACCAAATCAAAAAATGCATCATGTCCTAGTGAGTGCAAGTCCGGATGGTGGTCGACCTCACAGACCCCACATTGATTTTGAAAACGCCTGATGATCCTCAAGGATATATTGAAATCCCAAGCAATATTAGGTAAATATTATCATTGAAATACCTTCAAGAATACGTGGTATATATTTTCAACTCTAAGGCCCTAATATATCAGTTTTTATTGGATTTATTCATACTCTGTGGGGTATCTCTCTATTGATTGATTACTTGATCATTATTTTCCATCAAAACACTTTCTTTGCCCCCTTAAATGATAAATCATCCATCTCTACCTAATACAGGGGTGGCCTACATGTTATCCTATATAAGGCATCTAATAGATCCATAAAAATAGTGTAATGAAACATATTTTCTATAAAATATCTCTAATTTTTTTTAACAAATATCCTTCCAAATAAATTAAAAGTCCATCAAAAGACCATACAACTTATATTATGGGACCTCAAGTGGCTGAGTAAAGCTCGCTGGTACCTAGTGCGCTGCCTTCCCCTGATGATCAGTAATTAATCGAGAAACAAACTCAATGATATTCTATTTTATACATATTAATGAAAAATATCAAGGAATATCTTGAAATATCCTCTAAACACTAGGATATACCACTAAAAGGAGGTATGAAACTCAATGATCACCTTCTCACACAACAAACCAGGACCACCATCCATCCTCAAAATAGGATGACATGCTCTCCACCTTCAAAGATAACATATGTCTCATCTTATATGGACAAATGGTTGTTCATAGCATCACATTCAATGTATCGAAAATAGGAATATCTAACCCACTAACGAAATAATGGATTCACCACCATCAAATGAAGAAATATCCTCCACTCTACTCTATGTTTAGCTACCAAAGAGACAATATACACCATTTCCTCCTCCACCAAATGAGAATATTGTTTTTTATAAGGTAATACACAACTATGTTATGCTTTATGGGAGTGTAAACGTTTTGGAAGTCGCAGTCCTCTGAGAATAGTGACCAATTTAACTTCCTCCGCTCTATAAAAATTTACTACCAATTCTCATTCCAACAAATTACATCAAATATTTGTCATTATATATAAGAGTCCATTAAATGAGAGAATATGACCTAAAACCTCTAATTGTTACCATCCTAGTTAGAAAAACTCTATACCTTATACATGTTCATTATGTGGTTCCTAAGGTAAACCTACTTCTATCCTTGAGAGGTCCAAAACTGCTATGTCTTTGAAAATGTCATGACTTGTGAAGTATTCTTCATTAATATAGAATATTAAATTAATGAGATTACTGTATAATTAGGGTGAATAGGGTAAGTCCAAGACCATCATTAGGTGTTCTACATGATCCTCTTCATAACTAGAGTAGATGAGAATGTCATCGATAAAGAATACCATGAATTGAATCAAGATGGGATGGAAGATTTAGTTTAGGGGTCCCATGAAATCAAAAAATGAATATGTTTCATTGAAAGAAATCAATAGAAAATCATAATTCCCATAGAGGGTTCATGATACTATCTTCGGGACATGATCCTCATGAACCTAAAAGTGGTGATATCTAAAATAAAGGTTAAACATTGAGAACCAACCAATGCAATTTGTGTGGTCAATGAGATCATGAATCCTTGTAAGGGGTGTTTCTTTTTTTTTTAATTTCTAACTAAATCATTAATTTATAATGAAACAAATTCTCAACATCTCATCCATTATTTTCTAGAAAAACATTGTAGTTACCCAATTTTATATTATTTGTTTGAACAAACCATTATCAAGAAGGCCCTCCAACTACACCCTCATCTCTCCGAGCTTGGTAGGGCCATTTGAAATGCTGTATAGGATATCAATGCAATCCTTAGGTTAAAATCAACTCAAAATTTTAACCCCCACTCTGGAGGTAGTTGGAAAACATATTTATTAAACATTTTCATGCATACCTCTACCACCACTGGAAATAAGGTTCTTGAATAGTTTCCACACTATGGTCCAAGAAAGACAATTAATGAGGGATTGTCTGTAATTTCTATCCTAGGAGCATTGCAACTCTTGATGAACGTCATTTTTGATTGTGATTAATAGTCTTTTCTCACACATCAATAGGATCCTCTAATTCATGAAGTGATAATATATTTGGGAACAAACTATGTATAACTAGTCAATACCAAGGAATACATTATAATATTTAATAAAACCACTAAATAGATCCATTGGAAACATTATTCTATAAGAAAAAACTATCACTATTGACAGATTTCAGATATAGTGGTATCTTCATTAGTAAGAATATATAGAATCATAGTTTGGGATAATATGTCTAATGGAGTCTCTAATTCATTAAATATGGATAAACAGTTGAGTTAATGACTCAAACATGTGTCCATCGGTACTAGAGCTAAACTAGAGAAGAAAAAAATAATACATGGAATCATATTTGGAATATCCCCGTCGTATGAATCAATATCCTAAAGCTAAAAACCACCTTGATTTCCGACTCTTTCTACCAAGTGTCATCATTCTTGTGTTTTTGGTGGTGGAAGTAACTCAAAATATCTCCATATCATGGATATTAATCCTCTTCTGAATCCTCTATCTCAATTACCAACTCTTTCCCTATGATACTACTTTAACCACCACTATGAGGTCATTAATGGTGGTGGTGTCTCTTACACACTGGTTTATATATTAAAAACCAACCCTAAAAATCACATCATACTGGGTAGTCATGTTCCATGTGACCATTCCCATAACTAGCATAGCGTTGACCATATCCCGGTTGAATGGAACCCTAAAGGGATCCTTGATATTGAGCACGATTTTTACGAGAATATATTCAGCACCAGGTACATAATATTTGGTTTCTACAAATAATATCTAATGGATCATCTCTGTAGTTTACACTATCTTCTTGTGCTACCAAATATACCTATGCTCAGTGCCCCTCCTTCCCCATGGCCCTCTCTAGCACCCCAATGTAAGTGGGAAGGAACATATGGACAACTGTTGGTTGGATGTATTTGTGTAGACCATGCTCAAACTATTATTCTAAGAAGTATATTTCTCACACCATATAAGGGATTACCATATGTGGTTAGTGAAACTTAATTATTACTCAGTAACAGTCATATAGCCCCACTACAGCTCTAAAAGCTCTTTTATCCAAACCAAAAAATGTTATAGGGATGTAATCATTGTGTAATATGAACATGAAATCTATGTAGGTAAGAATATCATCCTCATGAAGCTTTATAAGAAGACTATGCCATCATCTAGTTGATCTATGAAGAGGATACAATATAATTCATTGGGGTCCACACTAATTGATTGTTGAGGAAAAATGAACTCCATAAAATCCCCCTTGTGCTTGAGAATTTTGATATCCATAAAAATGAAGAACTATTTAATTTTATTTTTTTTAATTGTGGGTCTCTTATATGAATCATCATACAGACTTTCTAGAACTATCATCTTCTCAATGTGAATATAGTTGTTGGCCTAGGATATTACAGCTAGTTATAATCGATGCATGATGGAAAAAGGAACTTCTTGTAGCCTGAGAAGAGGATGTTATTGAAGAACAAGAACCTGAATGGAAGAATCATAAATGATCTTATAATCCTTGAAAATACATAAAAGAACTCCCACTCCAAGTAATCATGGCTATATCCCACTTTATTACAAGGTGAACATATTAAATGAGCATATCTACAATAGAAAAATTTAAAATGGGCATTGAATTCATGGACCCATTCCTATATAATGAATATACCATTTATTTCTAAAAACTGATGCCTCAACTTATCGAATCATTAAATAAGTAGTCATATTCTAGGTGTATTGAAATGTTTCCAACTACAACATCATTGTGTTCCCTGATTTTTTTGGAGAAAATCTATACACTTTAACTGTACATAGATAGTTTTCCAAACCAATCCTTATTAAAAATTTAACTCCTAGCATCATACAAAGGAAAGAATATATCTGATACAACTTTATCCCAACCCGGCCATCTAGGGACCCACCTGGACACATAGTATACTAAAGGTGCACCCCAAGACTACCCCCAATATTCTAGGGGTTTGCGAATAGTGACGAATATAAATATCACACATATAAGAGTCCTTATAATATTTTACATGTAAAAAATCTTGTGCGCACAAACACACACACATCACAAAAAACCAATCACATAAGTTGAGTAAATACTTTGAAAATCAACTGGAGTGCATACATTCACGCATCAATCTTAAGAATACATTAGAGTAGAATAATTAGGACCATCAAAACAATGTGGAAAATCACATTATCAAACATAAAAAGGGTTCCAACCAAGAAAATTTTGAAAAAACGGAAAACCAGGAGAGGTACCCACTCATAATACCCAGTAACCAACAACCTAACATTGTCACTACCATAAGGTACTATTATACTTCATCAACACTAGGTGCACTGAATCCATCGTCTATCAACCATTCATCTTCATAATATATGAAACATGAGGAAATCCCAAAAAAGGGTGAGTATATACATACCCTATAGGATTCCCTAAAAAATATAATGAAATAGTAAAATTAATGGTAAGATGAAGCCATGAGAAAAAGGATAGAATATGAATCAAGGGTATATATGATTGAAGAAACCCAATCAATGAGAGGTAGGGATACCCATATTCATATCCAATTCCAAAATAATGTCGATGTAAAAATGCATTTGTTTGAGCCCACCTTGTATCTGGTAGCCCAATATAAACCTCACTATATCTACGGGGGAACTGTGACACATCATGGTGAAGGGGTGTTGACCCCAAAATGGTGGAGGAACCAACACTCTCTAATTGATTAAAGTAGAAGGGGATACTACTCAATATATATGATACCCATGATTCAAGGGGTGTGTTATGGGGCTTCATCCTCTATTTATACAATGAAATGGGTGACCCACAATCTAAAAAATATGAAACTTCAGGGGTGGAGGTCGACGACCTCATGTCATCTATAGATATCACACTCAAGTATTAACATCACCAACATGAGATGGAATAATGGTATTTTTCAAGAAATAATACATCATATCTCTAATTCCAATAACAAGGACACCATTATACATTACATGTATATACTTTTAGAATATACTACTCATGGGTTGAAAACCATGTCCAAAAATGGATATTCATAGGGTTGGAGTAACTCAAAAAACTTAAAGATATGTCTTGTTGAGGCAAACAGAGTGTATAATGAATCCTAAACCAAGACATGTCCTACTAATATACCCGATGTGTAAACACATGGTGTGTCATACAAGTTAAATGATTTGTGGGACCTCCTGGGGTCCTAGGTGGGTACCTTTTTGTACATGGTTTCACTAACAAAGTATGGTAAATATGGTTTGGGTAATATACACAGTGTTTTGGCCACAAAAAATGTGTGGGTGTATAATTTTGGTATATCTTTTGGATGCATTGGAAATGTCACACGATGATTGATATTTATCATCGGTGGAAAACCTAGCTATTTTTATATCCACAATACCCCCAACATGTTATTCAAAACAACACAACATGTAGAATGAAATTTTTTAGTGTTTTCTATTCATTTATATCTAGATAAATCAATTTACCCACCAATATGCACTGAATATTATCTCAAGTATACAATAATGATGTAAAATCCATGTGTTGTGGTTTTCTATTATCTGATTACTGAAAAACTCATTAAAATTCCTTCATGTGGTCCATCACACCACTTATTTCCACAAAGGGGTCCTGACCCTTGAAACTCTAATCTTTATAAACCATATTGAAATGATTCATCTAGAATTTGTTGATCATGATATTGTTCTCAATAATATTTTGAATCTTGAAGTTTAATCCCACTCAAACTAGTTGGACAATGTCTAGTTGTTAACTCCATGAGAAAATTTTCATTAATACAATGAACAGAGAAGGGACATGATCAATAATATGTTGAGATTATCATTTCAATTTTCAGAAAAAAAATTGTAATCATTGAAAAAAATGTTAAACATATTTCCACAATGAAAACACATAATTAGTATTATGAATTTTAATTAAGTATTTTTTTCACAAGAAGAATTTGATTCAAGGAATTATGTAGATACTCAATACATTCTCAATTAAAAACATTATGGTGGGAATTAAAAATCTAACATTCCCTAAATTGGGAATAACTAAATTATAGGTGAAAAAATCTTCATTAATGTAGTTGATGCTCCGATTTAATTATTCAATTTTTCACACTAATCTCCTCAATTGATCGACTTTTATCTACAATACTAATCATATCCACCAACACCAATAAAATATCTCTCCTCCCCCTCTCTAAACACTTAGAGGTATTTCTCTATACCTGTTATTTTTTTTCAAAAACAAATTTATTTATTGGAGGATAGGTTATTGAATTTAATGAATAAAATAAAATATTTATTTAATTCACTCATCAAAAATTGCAGTAAACATAATTTCCCCCATTGACAAAAAATATTTCATGACTTGGATAAACCATTTTTTATGAAATCAACCATCAACCACAACATTAAATTTTCAATACAAGTTTCTAATAAATTTATATTTTATTTATTGTGAAATGCAATGTGATCATAATATAAAAATATTTAAAAAATTTATTACATGGATACTAGAGTCTTAAAATACCCAAAACATCATTTCATCATCTAAATAAATTTTAGGATAATTTATATAAATTTTCAAATGGTTCAAACACAAAAACATGGCCTGTTATAGATAATATGTATTTAATTATATTTAATTTAATAATAATTTTATCACTTATATAAATGTAATTGAATAATATAATTTAATAAACCAAATAATGATACTAGTCTATTAAGATCACAATCAAGCACAACATGCAATGCCTTCAAATTTAAACTCACTATCATTCAAATGAATTCATGGGGATATGACCATCACTATGGTGATGTGACAATTTGATGTTAGTGATAATGGTGAGATGTTAGTATGGAGATGTGATGATGTCAGTTAGGTCTTCGTCGATGGAGGGTTTCTATGTTGGCACACTATTCCCGCGATTACAATATTTGAATATGAACATTAATGTGGATTTTGAGATTAGGTTTGTGGTTTATGTTTTTTAATTTGGGGGACGTTAGAAATTGATATCTGTTTTTTTGAAAGATTCCCACTCAGCCAAAAAGTGGAATTTTGAAAATGAAAAAGGTATTTGGGATAAATTAATCACATAAAATATTCATTAAATATTTTTCTTAATATTCTATCTAAAATGACCATACAAATAATACAAGATACTTATCTTGTATTATTTTAAATAAAATAAATATATTTAAGGTTAATTTAATATAATTTAGAACATAAAATGTGTTAGTGATTCCATACCACATGTACTTTTGGGTATATTATTAAATTCATTACTGAAATCTAATACATTCATGGTGTGTACAATGTACGTGGAATATTGTGTATATTATATATTAGATTTAATCCATTTCTAGAATTTAATTCATATATGGTATGTTATGTCACCCTAAACATGATAGGACGTGCATTAGGTATTTTATTTATTTGGTACAATATATTCACATAACCTATATGTAATCAGATAATCATGTGGAATACATGATACGATGTCATCCATGTCAAGATATATAGTGTGTCTGCTGTTCATAACCACATGAAATGTCAAAGATATATATGGATTATACCCATCACAATTTTGGTAATGTATATATTATAAAATATTGTTATTAAATGTTTTACAATTTCAAATTATATAATGATAATAATTATTAAGTATTTAAATCCACATGACACATTGAAAATAACTCGTAAACTTGGTATGGATGGCCACCTTTCACACAACATGTATAGCGATCAAAAACAATATAGTTTATGTATTTATTTAATTATCCATATATTTACCTACAGATCATTCTTGTAAAATCATGTACCATATATGAGTTATATCCACTTACGAAGAATTTACAACCAGTTACATGCCTTGTAATCTCTATTTTCCATGTATCATGGCCATCATTAAATATACTAGGTGTATTGATATTGCATAATTGATGACATGACATATAATATATTAGGTGGGGTAAAATTTGTGAGGTTACATGGTTTGTATTCTAGATGAAAACCATCTAATACATATCATCTTACATTTGACATTGGTTATCAACACACAATGTGTAATGACATAAAATACCAATCTATAAAGAATTTTTTGAATATCACAACATGTACATTTTATAGCTGACCATCAGTAAATGACTTGTTATTTTCCATTATAGACCTTGTATCTATGTCATGCAGTAACCAACCTTGGATCATTTAGATAATTTTATAGAAATATTTTATTCTCTTGGTATGGTATTAGTCATATATATTTGATTTCACATGTTAACTAAAATTTTCTATTAATAAATGAATTATTGAAATGAAAAAGAAATAAAAAATAGACTAAATGGATTAAAAAATCATATAGTTATTTATAAAATTCCAATTTTACCAACGTCAAACTAGTTGACGGTTTTGGAAAATTGTATAAGAGAAGAACCACATCCTATTTTTGGTTTTTTATCAAAACCAATTAAAAAAATGAACATTTTTTGAAAAAATACCTAAAACTTCATATATCTTATAATAAAAATTTAATTTATAATTAATTTAAAATAGTAAATACCAAAAAATGAACTACTTTTTCTACAAAATTTTGAATATTGATCTTATCATGTAATAATTAATGTGGAGAATCCAAGTGAGGATTCCCCTAGATTTATTGATATATACTTAAGGAATATCTGAACATTATTCTAGTTATAATGAGTGCTAACATGGAAGAACCTAGAGCATTAAATAATTCACCATTTATCATAACAAGGTATTTCACTTGATCATTATTTTTTCATCAGAGGGATCATAGATGGATTTTCTCTCTCATGATTGAGATAAATTTTCTATTGTTTCTTTATTGTAAACTATATCTCTCACTAAATCGAATAAAGTTGAAATATATATATATTTAGTGTTGTTATCTTATAATTATTTAATGTTTATTTATCAAATATTAATTCAATTATATTCCCCATGTATAATAATAATAATATTACTATTATTATTTACAATCCTTGCATTAATTTAAATTAAATATATATATATATATATATATATATATATATATTTTAAATGATATTATATAAAATATATCATTTTAGTTGTCCTCTTAACATAGATAGTCAAACCTACTGTGGAATTTATTAAACCAATTATTGTAAAGTACTTGTCTAAGTAAATATTCATTTTAATGAATAAATTAATTTATATTTACTAACCTAAAAAATACACATTTATACTAACATTCACATAAAAAATAAATTGTTATATTAGTTTATTATCAAAACTAGAGAATAAATAAATAGTTATTAAATATCTTATAAGTAACAAGAAATAGATAATACAAAACCTACATATTCCAAACATCAATATCTATTGATTAAATTTATGTGACTAACATACCTCTATGTCATTTTGTGAACATACCTAATGACTGATATTTTAATCTTAGAACACATCAAGGAACATATAGAGAAAGAAGTTAATGTTGTAATTAAAACAACATTCCAACTAAAAGAAAAATTTAATATAATATCGTTCTCTTGAAATTTATATCAAGAAGGATACCTACTTATATCATAATTCTATATGAATTTTTTATTAATCTTTTATTTTATAAAATTAACTCATCAATAAACTACCATGACTATGGATTTAATCATATAATTCTATTTCAATCAAAGGGAATGATATATCTTATTCTATTGACTCATAAGGGAAAAATACTTTCATAACTCACTCAATAAACCCCATATAACTTATGATTCTCCAAACATAGAACCTAACCATGATAATATGACATCATGGGTCTCATCCATATACCAATGTATGCGAGTTATAATATAAAAAAATAACATTATCATTTCTAAGGACTAAGAAACTTTTTTTAGACAGGAAAACCCAATGACACCTAAATATTTATAAAACCACTTAACATGTATTTCCTTATAACCTCAATTATAGTATATTTCCATTTAAGAACTTCAATAAAATATGTCTCAATGTCATATGATCCTTGAGAACCTAATATAAAAAAATCACATGTGTGCCTTTACAAAGATATTATATTGACTATATGACATATGATTAAGAATATTTTAATATAAATATTTTATTCCCATTATAATGAAGAACTAATATAAACATTTGATAGAAAAAATAATCTGGATATTATCAAAATAATGTTACGTAGAAGGAAAATCGAAATGTGATAATATATTTTTTAATATTATCATAATTGAATGGACATATTATATAATATTAGAGACACTAATGACATAATATTTTAAATTTTAATATATGAGGTATGAATGTGATCTAAAGAAAAGTTATTTTATCATTGTTAATTAGATAATAACATTTTATTGGGTTTTTGTTACTCTAATTTAATCATAACTTGTATTAGGTTTTTATTCTCGTAAGAACTTTATACATTTTCATACTGTTTTAATTAACAATTGATAGTTTGAGTATATTAATGATTCCAAATATTTTATAAATGATGTTTTTTTAGGGGGATATATTTTTACTGCTCTGGTTTTATCTCAAAGGTTGGGTGACTCTATGGTTTCTTCCAAATATAGCGGTTGAGATTCAATTTTAGATCCTTTTTATTGGGGGTAGATTTATATATTTTTTCCAATTTTTTTGGGATATATTTTTACATATTTCATTATTAAAATGATTTTTTAGTTTTATTCTTATGTAATTTTTTGTTTATGTATCAGTGGTATAATATTTATCCTTGTATGTGGTTATCCATTGTTGTTTATCCTCACCTCCAGCTTCTCTATTTTAATGACCTTTTTTTGTCAACTCCTCTATTGTGTTTTTCCATGATGAGATCATTACAAGTTCTAAAGCCCCATAATATGTTCATTTATTAATTGATGTTCTTAAGTTTATTCAAAACATAAATAAAATTTCAATTTCAAGTGAAAGTATATCTCAATAATGATTATATCATTTGGTCCTTTGTAATTATATTATGTCTGTAAAGATTTTTTCTTACGTATAAAAAATTTTATACCCCTATGTTATTATTGGGTTTCACTCTTTGGTGGTATGACTAATATGATAATATTCTCCAAGAGTTTTTGTGATGGAATAAAAAGTTAGATATGATTTCACTATTCATTATTCTATTCAACCCTAGGTGATTTTGTGTTGTTATTATTATTGGATATGGTGTTAATTATAGTAAATTACTCATGAGTTTTTGTATCACCCTAAACCCCATCATATCAGAGTTGGTTCATACTATCATTAAAATATATTGAGATACATGTAAATCATATCTTGAAGGACCGAGTAGTTTATTAGTCTTGGTAAAATAGGAAAATAAATTACTACTGTATTAAAAATGTATACACAAATTATAAAAAAATTGTTTTTGATAATAAATTTTGTCTATATATAATATCTTTCATAATTACACAGTACACCTCATGGAATTCATTGTAAATGAAAAAAATAAGAGTGAGATCAAATACCAAGTAAGGGTAATGTATAAAAAATAATTAAATAATGAGAATAATCAATATGGAATGGTTAATTACTAAACAGACTTTCCAAGTATTCAAGAAACTAAGAAGGAATGTATAAATAGAATGGAAAGGTAAATAACTAAGAACACATTCCATTTAATAATAAAACTAATAATTAAATTCATCTATATAATTTTCGATTATAAAAATACCCTGGATAATAATAACTGATATAAAAGTAATTACTAATTATCAGATATCAGTTTCCATAGAAAATGATTCTTTTTCCATCAAGATCATCCCTCAAGACAATTTAAAATAATATAGTTAAAACCCTATTTTCAAATTCCAACCAAATTATTAATCCTATGAGACTTAGAGGGGACTGCATTAACTTTCCCTAAACCATGTATTTCATTTCAAAATCATTACTTATATTTATAATAATAAATTTAATTTATAAACAATGTGCCTTCTCAAATATCTGTATTGAATAAAGAGTAAACATTTATAAATAGTTACCAAGATAATCAATAAATAATCCAATTAAACACCATATGTAAAAATGGAGTATGGTTTAAGAAAAAATCACATCATAAATGAAAAATATTGATATTTAGAGAAAATTAAAAGTTCAATGGTAATTGGAAAGTGAATAACTGAAGGGGATGTCAATGAATAAAAAATGAATCATGGAATGAAATTTCAATTCTATAATTGGTCAAAATAATCATAATATATCCAGAAAAATAAAAATGTTGGAATCAATATGACATATATCTATTTGAATAAGAATACACTTTGATTTCATTGATAAAAAATAGAATCTAAAAAATATGTCATGGGGAAAATATTTATTTAACTTTGAAAAACTATTGCGAAAAAACATTTATTGGAAAATAATGTTTTAAAAACATTTTATTAAAAAATATATTCATAAACTTGGAATGTGAGCTTCAAATAAATGACGGTAGGTAATTCTATACAGGTTAAGAAGAACATTCCTTTTTAATTATAAAAGGTTATAAAAGTGAATTGTTCAGAAAGCTATAAAATTTTTCATTTAAAAAAATTGTAAAAGACAAAAGGAGTAAAAATTAATTTAACAAATAAATTTTAAAATGATAAAAAAATTAAGGCATTTCTATAAGACATGGTTTTCTAAGAAAATTGAATTCCGATCCAAGAGAGAAATGATGTCGGGTTTACATAAACACATTATAAATAATCGCCTGAGCACCAAAGAGTGAAAAAACAATAATACTACTTGAAAAACATCATTAATAACCATTTTAGAATAAAATTAAAGGCTTTATTGAACATTGATCAAATAATTTTCTTTAATGGAAATTTGAGAATAAACAATCTCGATTAAAATCAGAATGTAGTATAAACCCTTAAAAATATTATAACATTTAAGTTTGAATTAATCAATGAAGAGAATATGTGTATCATATGTAAACCAAAATAAAATAAAATGAAATAAATTAATATTTATTTAGATTATTTAAACACAAAATAATTGAATATTAATGACAATGAGGAAGTAATAGAACCCGATAAATGAAACTTTGTTACAAATCTCTTTACGACATAGTAAATTTTATGTCAAATACCATTAAATTAAATAATTAAAATTATAAAATTCGATATAAAAAGGGTTAATTATTCATTATATTACATGTAATGGGGGTTTATATACAATATATGGAATAAATTAGATTTATAATAATAAATTATACCTGAATTTAATGAAATTTATACGAAATCAATTACCACATAAGTAAATTTTGAATTATAATCCCCATTAAAGAATACAATCAATTAAGATATTGAATATAATTTAATAATGGATGTATATAATATGACATTTCCTATGGTAGTATAAAAACCACACAAAAATAAATGAGGGTTGAATATTTTATAAGTCTCTTTGAAATAAAAGTGAGACTAGAAATCCGTTTACATTAAGATTCCATTTGTTTGAAAATAATTTATCGAACTATATAATTGTTTTAGGGTAGTTAATTAATTTTTAATGAAATGTATTAATATTAATGATATCATTTAGTATCCTTTTATAATATATTATTACTCATTCATTAATTATCTATCATTATTTTCATAATTTTAGTTGATATATTTCCTTGTATTTCGAGTATGTTTTGACCTATTATTTTTTGTTTCTAGTAATTATATCATGATTTAATAACATACAGAATTTAAAAATGATTTGTGTATCATAAATATTTAGTTCATGTGTTTCTATATTAATCAATAACATTTAGAGAGTGGAAATTAAATACATTGTTGATGAAGATGGTTGGTTGTACGTACACTTGAACATTGTTTCCATTTTCTAGTTGTATTATAATAAATTTAATTAAATGATATACATCAAACACATATTATTATTTAAGTATCATATCTTTTCACATATATCAGATGATTTTATTGAAAACAACCTTAATACATTCTGTATAATGTGCGAATGAATCACATTTCTTTGTGGAGGTAGTAGTCCACACATCCACAAACGATGTTATTGTATTGCCAAAAAATGGAGGTCAAGAAGGTATGTGTTATAAACTAATTAAAGAAGAATAAATAAATTAAAAATTTTATATATATCATATATAAAATATAAAAATTTCATTATTTTTAAGCATTAATGGTGTTAATGGAAGAAAAAATGACATTGGTTCGTGAGGTGGTAGTCTTCTGTACGCACGAATGATGATTGTGTATCCCATTGGATGTATATGTGTTATTTTATGTTGTAAAATTATTTTAAAAACTATAATTACATTTATGATAATAATGTTAATATATAATATGTATATAATAATATTTTAATCTCTTGATATATAAATAAAACAAAATTTATTATTGAAGAACAATATATCTTTTTCAGATCACTATTTTTGGTTTATATAAAAATAAATAATTATTTTGATTTCGGATAAAATTTATGCATATAGTATTAGTGGGGGATATTTGGAGATAGATTTTAGGGATTTTATGATCTAAATGTCTTGATAGTTATGAATATGTGAGGGGTTGAATGCCTTTTTATAGTAGATGAGTTACATTCCAGTAAATATATAAAGGTAAACACTATTATGAGATAATCCAACAAAATATGCATAAAATAATGAAAACCAAATAGATAAAATAGATTATATGGTTTAACTATGTACTAAAAATGTGTTTTTACAAGTTTTTAGGTCATTTGGAACCTTAACATTAATGTTTACCAAATAAGTAAACTCATTTTCACAGTAATCGCTGTAATTAATTTTAATTGATTTCAATAATATTTTTTTGTAAAAAAATAATTTTAGGGTAATAGTTGATATAATTAATTTTTTAAAAAATATTTAAACCATTTTTCTATATTTCTAATTAAAAAATTGGTATAAGTAAAATTAAAATTTATCCTGCAGATGGGGTGAGAACGTGGGTTTTTAAAATGAAAATGTTCAAAAGATTGAAGTGTATTTACATGAAAATTCAATATCAAATTAATCCCAATGAAATAAATTGGATTATTTGGGATATATATATATAAATAAAAATATACAAAAAAATAATTTAACATTATAAATTATTTAAGAGAAATGTTAATTTTCAATTAAAATTTTGTATTTTTTCACTATTCATAAAAAAATAAAGCTTCTCCTAAAAGTAACAAAAAATCATCCAAATAAAATTTTGATATTGAGATTTCAGTAATTAATTTTATTATTTCTAATATAATTTATAAAAGTTTTAATATTTATATTTAAAATAAGTTCAAATTAATATTCAGAAAAATACCTTTAAAAATATATCTTTTATAAATAAAATTGGATTGGTTCTTTTCTGATGCCTATCAAATCTATTGGATGAATGTAAAAAATATTTTACTAAATATATAATATATATTTCATTAATATCATTAGATTATAGTAATTAAATAAATTTATTAATATAAAATTATATTGGATGCATAAAAATAGTTCTGCATAAAAACATGTCATATATATTCAACAAGGTTTTATATTCAAATCTACTTAATTGGTAACCAAGTAATTTAAAATTATAAACTAAAAAAATTAGATAATAATATTCATAACCCCCAATTTAACATATAGTATACATTTTATGATAATAATATTAAAAGTATTTGGTAAAACTCATTTTTACATGTCATACAATACATTGAAGAAAGTCACTATTGCGTGTATTGAAATCTAGCATCGGTGTTTGGTGTAGAGAATGATAAAAATTATGTTTCATGTAAAGAAATATAAAATAGGTATTCTATATAGTGATATATATATATATTTAATATATTTAATTTATTTAAAATTGTGAATATTTAATAATGTCTTGATAAGTGATCTTATTTTATATGCTTTTTGTTGCATGTCATATATGTTATTGAACAAAATGTTATTATATTATAATTTTTGGGGTGTGACTTATTTATTTTACATTTTCGATTTCTTGGTACCCACTTTTGGTCTACCTTTTGATGTAGGCTATTGTTTCCCTTCAATATCTTATTTCTATTATGTATTTATCATGGTTATATCTCTCTTACCATATATTTGGGTTTCAATTAATTAGGATTTATAGAAAAAGTTGTCTCCAATATAGGTTTATTGTAGTTAATGCAACCGTAGCCCATTGAGGTGATTGTACTATATGATGCTACAGTAAGTTTATGTCCTGATATGTATGTTTTGATGGCTATTGATCATGTTGTTGTAGTATTCTGTTTCTACTTTAGTGGAGGATATGATATCTTGGTGTTTTTGGTTTATTGTCATTCAACGGTGTTAGATGTAGTCTTTTTCCTCATATGGGTTTTAGTTTTATAGTATCTTCTTGTGGTGTTCGGGAACCATGGTGGTTCTGGTAATTGTTAGGTGGTATTATTGTGGAAATGTTGGGGTTGTTCAATGAGTTTTTGTTCTCACTAGTGTATAAGTGGAATGATTTTTTTTCTTCATATTGTAGTAAGGATAGAATGGTGTAAGGAATCTCAGAAGACATTACATGTTTTTCATGATATTAGATGGCTTAAATTCTTGAGATACATGATCCATGACATGATAGTTTGTTTTATCCTTATACTGGCCCATTGTATGAACCATTTTTTTTATAACTTATCCTTTTTCACTTGGTCTTCCTGGTTCCCAATTAAAAAATAATTTTAATTTATATAAAATAAAATACATATTAGAAAAAAAAATGGATTCTAAATATATGTAATTTTTGGAATTTTAAGATTTATATTCATTTGAAGGGAATATATTTCCTTCTAGTAAAGATAAAATGTTTAAAAACTATTTTAATAATTATTGAAAATTTAGATAAGTTTAGTATAATATTATAAAATATTTACTAACATAAGTTCTCATATACATAAGAAACTATCAGTCAAAAAATAACTTTCATATGATTATTTTATTATTATATAAATAATGGATTTTTTTAGTTTCTATTATTAAAATAATTCATGAAGAGATAAATATATTATAAATTAATACATTCTTGGTTTTTAAATACAAGTGTTTTGATTACATAGATCAATGATTCCATATGAGGAAGAAACAAAAAGTTTTACTTGAAACATTTAAAAAATTTATAAATTTATCTTATTTGAGTGATTTTTCTATATGTTATTTGTTACTCAACTACTAAATTATATGGTTACACATGAATAAACTTTTATGTAATTACTTTATTTTACATAGATAGTGAATTTCATGCATTATAGAACACCATATCTAGAGTCAAATTTATAGTAGATGAGTGTTAATTTTAATATATTTTATTATAATAAAAGTATTATTTTGATATTTTTATGGATTTTTTTGATATTGAAACATTAAGAATTAATTTTTTTGTGGTTATGATGATTTAGATCAGTTTTTTAATTAATATATTTAATATTAGACCAAGAAATTCTAAAACATTAAAATTACATTACATTAATCTAATCTTCTATAATCAATTATTTTTTAAATATAGTTGTGTAATTTATTATAGAATAATATATATAAATATTTACATATTTTCATTTTCTACACACTTATATGACTAATCATGTTTTTAATAAGGTGGGTATCATTATTGAAGTTAGGACCACGTTGAATGCTATTATAAATAATAACTTCCAAATATTCAACTATAAAGATATATGATTAAAATGGTTTTGAAATTCAACTAAAAAAACATGAAATGGGTTTTTGTGGAGGCTTATTGTGTGATATATTAGTTACCACAAACCTATGAAATTTTTTACCCTATATTATTACATTAAATAATTTATGTTGGTCAAAAAGATATCTAACACAAATGTGAATGTAGAAAAAATAAATAATTTTTAAATACGTTATTTTAATTTCTCAATCCACCAACACCATTAATTTATATTATTATAAAATTTGGACAATATTAGAAATCAGAGGTTAAATTTGAGTTCAAAACCTAGATAATTTCTAATGAATAATTTTTTTTTATATCAAATAGACTATCTTAAATAAGGATTCTCTAGGATTAGAAACTAATTTTTCAATGGATACAATTATATTTGTTTAAATTTTAGAGTAGCTATAAATATTAAGAATTTAAATTTCAATGTCTTTATTAAAATGATTAATATTTTTATATTCCTTCCTATAAACTAAAATTATGAAGTGGTTCAGAATTAGATAAACATGATCTAAATTTGAGATCTATAAATGATATTATTTGGGGAATTAGTCCTAACACATTTAATAAAGGTTGTTTCTATCGTTGAACATATAAAATATAGATTTTTTTTATTTCTTATAAAGCAACAAATATTATTAGGAATATAAGATATAATAATACAAATTTGATGTTTGATACATTTTTAATTCTTGATGTATTGAACATTACTTAGATGAACGAATGTTGAACTTAGATAGTTAATATTATTACTTATTTGGGAACTATAACTCATGATATATATCTAGATTTAAAATATAATTATGAAACAATAATTATTCATTTTAATATTATTAATTTTATATGAAAAATATTATTCTTTACAAATTATAATGGTTTATATATGAAAATTTCAAATGGATATTTTTGTTTTTTTTAAATAGTCGATGTTAAAGAAAATATGTATAAGGAATGATCATCATATTAAAATGTATAATAAAATGGGAGTTGGAATACTAGTATAACTATAAATATTAACAATTTGAGTTTGAATTATTATTTAATTGTCATAAAATATTTTATTGTTCCTCATGCTGAACATGTATTATTATGTGATTTTCATGAAGTTTAAAATTATTTAAATTCAAATGATAAGTGAAATTATATCTAGTATTGTAATTGATGAAATTAATATAATCTGGAAACATTATACTATATAAAATGTGGAAAATAATTGTTTTCATTAAGAAGCTGCTAATAATTTAATGTTTCAATGATAAAATAATATAATGTTCCAGTTTGAAAAAATAATAATTCTTTATCTGAAAATATTAATTTTATTATTTAATTTGAAATGAGATAGTAAATACAGTTTATACTTTGGGAACTATAATTCTTGATCCATATTATTTTTTTAACATCAAAATAGATTTAACTACATGATAAATTGAAATATATATTGAAATTAGATAACATAAACATATTATAGAGCTAAAATGGTATATTTTATTGAAATGTATATGAAATATAAAGTTAAAATTTAATTCTAATTATATGATACCAATATAATCAACATGTAATATTTTTATATTGATGTTACACTAAGCCAATATGAAAATGAAAAGAAAATATTTTTTCATAAATATTTTAATAAAAAAATATTATTTATTATTATGAAGTGCATTATTAGCTTGATGAAGTATTAAAAAATTTATAAAATATAATAAAAAGGATCATAAAACATTTTAATATATGCAAGAAATTATTTGGATGTTTGGTCGATACTAAATGTTTTGAATATAATAATCCAATAAAAATAAATCCAATTTTTTTTTATAAATGGATGATAAGAAAAATGTTTAAAATTATTAGATGATAACCGATAAAATAAAAAAAAATATATAATGATATAAAATATATATGGGTAAATATTAATATTCATGTGATGATTTTAATTCTAAATATAATAAATAATTTTTTTTATTTATTTATTTCTTATAATTTTTTAAAATGAACTAACTTAAAACCGTCACTTATGGTAGAGGGAAAATATTAAATTGATTTTGAACTAAAATAAGGAAATAAGACTCCAAAAATAAAATATTTTTATCATCATCCAAAAAATAAGTTGTTTAATTTTTTATTTGAAATAATATTCTTTGAATATTTCATAAATCATCATGTCAGTTTGGGTTGAAATAATTTACTAGAAAATATTCAATAATTATTATATAACCCATTATAATTGATCAAGGATGATCCAAATAATTTTGTTTAATTTTTTAAGAAGATTAATTTTCTTTTAAAACCATAATAATTGAAAAAATGGATAATTGAATAAAAATTAAATGAAGTATTTTATATCTCAGAGAAAAAAATGAAAATTATTTTTATTAACATATTTATTATAATAATGTTTTTTCATATAATCAATTAATTTAATTCTATATAATTATATAAATTAATATTGAAGTACTAAAAAATATCATAAATAGATTTAAGAATCTATTAATTTTATTAATATAGATAAATATTATAACAACCCTGCTCATTATTACAAACATAAATATTTTATATTACATAAAACATTCACTTGATACCACATATAAAATCGAGAGTTCTAGTGTCTCTGGGGATTAGGAACTTTACATAACTTAAAACATGAAATACAAATCAGTATTGAAAACTTATTTTACATGACCACATACATTCCTTTGTACTTAGCATTGCATGGGATAACCTGAGGACATGCATAAGAAAAGAGTGTGCTATAAATACTAGTTGGAGTGTAAAAAAGGAATAATATGAAAAATAAAATAAGTGATAGGAATTAGGCTTATCAAAGGAGAATAAGAGAAACATAAACATAGAGGCATGATATAACCTAATTATCACAACATGGAAATTTTTTAACAACATTTAATATGATATTATTATGAGACAAGGCTCATTTTAAATGGAATATGAGTACACCCTCATTGCACTTGGATTATCATGATTAAAATATCATTTCACTTGATGTATCATGATACTAATCTTAACCCAATGCATCATAGTGCTATCTGGGAACACCCTTCCTAATCATTTCATTTCATGCATTTGTGTTCCACTTGGATCATATAACATGAATTCATTAAACATCATCATTTATTACATGATAAGAGAATGTTTAAATCATAAATAAAACTCCATAATCAATAAGTAAATTTTCATAAAGGTGAATAACCTTGAAAGTGAAATGGGAATGGTATTCACTACACAGTGACTTTGTCTGAGACAATCATCGTGCAATTTCGACATCCTAAAGGAGTGACATAAGAATTCATAAAAATGGTTGATGATAGAGAAAGGAATGTCTCATCTTATTTACATGAAATTTAATGTAATGGGGGTCACATATATACATGTCACAACATATTTAATGGAATTTAGATTCATAATACAAAAGAACTGTTTAAATGTAAATTAGAAGAGGGAAATTCATTACGGAATTTTGGTATGGTAACAGATGTACATGGGAGGAATTAATGAGATAGAAAGAGGAATATCCTCATTCAAACATATGTATGGAAGTATGGGTGAGGTTTGAAATCATACCCCAATCATTTGTAATTGAAAATAAAAGGGTTTAACAATATAATGAAATTTGGACGAAAATGAGAAAAGAAGAAATCCCTTACATTGAAATGTGATACCAAAGGCTTGGGAGAGGTTTGAGAGAGAATTTTTGGGATATTGGGGCACATTGATAGGATTATAGAGAGAGGAGGGTGGGGTTTTGTGATCTAAAAAGGTTTTTAGTGAACAAAATAGGGACCATGGGTGGGTTTATAGATGAAAAGGGTGGGAATTCTTTATTATTTAAGTTTTGGACACCACACATTAAACAAATCAGAACCATAAACCAATGAATGGTTTTTTCAATGGATTTTTCAAAAGGGGAGTATAAAAAATCATTTTATAAGGTAAATGGAAGAACATATTAAAATATTATGATTAATTGTGTAGAGGTGAATAACACTCTTAAGAAAATCATTTTAAAATGTTAAAAAGTTTAATATGTCTTGAAGGGTCCACTAAAGCTTCGTAAAATAAATAAAAAAAACCTAAAATCACATTATTTAATTTCTAAGGAATATATTGTCCTAAAATCCCATTTATAGTATTTTATTACAACACTATTATTTCATTATAATGTTACAAAACACATTATATATTTAAATGGTATTTAATTTTTACCAAAAAATTTGACTGTCTCATAAAATAATGAAAAATTTACTGTTATATAATTTTAACATCCATAATCCAAAAATTATATTCATTTTATATAGATCATTTTTCAAATATGTGAATTATCTCTTTTAAAAATAAAAATTGATATTTATAAAAAAATCATGGTTTTTGAAAAAAAAATCTTTCAAATCTTACTAAAAATTACAATTGAATTCATAAAAACTATATGATCATTTATATTCAAAAAGTTATTTATTTATAATATTTTATTAAAATATTATTTAATTCAAAAATCCATTAATTCGTGAAATTAGATTTCTTAATTTAAAATTGACTAAAAATACTATCTATGCTTTAGAAACTATTTAGAATGTAATAATAATATAATGAATATATATTATGTATTCTATACAAAAACAAAAACAAATAATAACAGTGACAGAGTTTTGTTATATAACCCATTATAACAACCACATAATACCTAGGGGTAAGATGTAAAATGGTGAAAAACTCTTGGGGTGGCTCAGGTAATATCCCTTGGGTGGTAATCTCTATCATCTTCTAGTTATCTCATAGGCGGATCCATTCAAACTTAACATGTTGAATCTTGGCATGGGCTTGTTCAAGAGAAAATCCCACTGACACTATCTCCTTTCCTTCCTTTAACAAGTGGGATTCGTATAGAGCAATTCTAAGTGATGAGGCCATCACGTCCATTGTCTGAGTAAAATGGATTTGTTAAAGCCCTATATTTATACTAATCATGTGATCATTTTTGAATAGCTATATTAGAAATAGGAAAAATTATTAACCATATTTTAAAATCCTAAAACATAAAACCAAATAAGTTTATAGGCTATATAACCATTTTCCATAATAAGACATTTAATTATATCAGTATGAATTTTCATTTATAAAAGTTTTGGTCATTACAAAGATTATTTATTTAATATGATTTCTGATTTCAAAGGAAATTTATTTGTCATTGTTATCACCACATACCAACAAGATAAAAAAAATTATCTTATGTTTTAGATTAATAGTTTAAAGTTATTAAATTATAATTTTACATAGTTGTATGAAAAACAACAGATGTAACATAGTAGTCTGAGTTAGCCTTGAAACAAAAAGAGAATTGGTATTTTTAGTCCATATCAAAAGTTATATAGGAATCATTTTTCTATTATTATAGTAAAAAGAAAACATTTATTATTATATTTTATTTCAATTCATTAAACCAATTTATTTAGAATGAATTTAAATCTTGATTGATTTGTGGAATATATTTATTTTCTGAAATTTTAAATCATAAAATTTAGGTTGATTATTTTATCAAAACAATGTAAACATTTATTCATAAATAATTTTTTTCTAAAAAAATAAACTTGAAATAATTTATTTACTAGAACATCTGAATTATTGAAACATGTAATGAAAATAATATTTGAAAACATATTTTCAAATTGGTATATAGATATTAGTTATTCAATGAATTTTTGAGGAAATATTTAATTAATATATTTTTCAGATAATGTTTTATGGTACATTGATTTTTTGGAAGAGTTATAAATTAAAAATATTTAGAGTTCCTTATGTTGGAAATCTATAGAATATCCCTATCAATAATGTTTTTATTAAAAAATTAAAGCATGACATAATATGTATTTCTTAAAATTTTAATGATTATTATTTTGTTAATATTTCTCACAATCATTTTACAATTTTTAAAAGATAAAGTTTTATATGTAAAACACATGAGATTAAAATAATTACTATTTATATAATTATTAATTATATAGATATAATTTAAATTATTTTAATATATAAATAAATGAATATTGTATATAGCCTTTAAGACATTGAGAATGTTATGTTTTATATATTATAATTTCAAAAAAAAAACTAATTTGATTTTTTATTTTGATAATCTTTATATTCCAAAAAAATAAACCATGTAAAGCTTGTAAAATAGAACGGTAACATCAATATTATATTAGATTAGTAAATGTGGTTTCTAATTATAGGCCTTTATAACTTCTTCTTATGGATTTATAGGATATTTGATAACAAATATTTTTTAAGGAATGTGTTTTTTTTTGTATTGTTGACTCTCATAGATTTACACAGTTTTTATTTTATATCCTTAAAACTAAAGTATATGATTTATTAAATATTTTTTTATAATTTTTTAAAATTAAAAATATAATAAGACTATTACATTAAGAGGTGAACAAGAAAGATAATTTATAATTCACAGGATGAAATATTTTTTCTCCAACCAAGCTATTAAATATAACGTTAATTCACATAGGGCACCTTAATAAAATGGTATTTTAAAAGGATAAATAAGACATTGGAATATTTTTTTCATAATTCTGTTTTGAGAATATATCATATATAATAATTTTTGGGTTGTGGATATGAATACATATTTTTATGTACTAAAATTATTTTTTACAAAATATTATTAAATAAACACCTTACAACTTATGGAATAGAATGGAATATTTTTTTATATAAAGTAAATTTTTTTAGACAAATTTTTTATTGTCTATATAAAAATATATTCCTGGAAATTTTGATCTAAAATATTTTTAAGGGATGTTCCTTGGTAACTAAGTAATTCTAAATCTTATAGTGTTTTTAAAAAATTCAAGGAATGTTGAAATATTTATTCATATAAAATGTTATGAAATTATTCTTTTTGGGTAAGATAAAGAATAGAGTATTGATATTTATTATTATTTTATATAATGTGACGTGGTTTTACAATAAACAAAAATAAATAATTATAATATATGATTTTAGTATGTATAAATTGTCATTAAAGAGTAAAAATATAGAATAATTGATAGTTTACTACTAAGATAACATAATAACATGATATGACATCACATATATTATGTTGATTTTATATTAATGTATGGTTTTTTGTATATAAGTATTTTGTTAAAAATAAATTATTTATCAACTATTATTTATTAGTTAAAAACTTAAACTATAATGGAATCCTTGGTTTGTAATAAGTAGTTCTTTAATGAAATATTGAATGAATCATTTGGAATTGTAAAGGGAGTAATCCTTTTAGTGAGACCATATAAATATCCTAATATAGGTAAAAAATGGATTTTTAAAAGTAAGCATGATGATTGTCATTTTATCACCAGGAATAATGATATGTTAGTGGCTAGATGATACAATCTAGATAAAAAAATAAATAATTACGAGTCCATTTCACATAATATATTTTATGAATAAATTATGATTGATATTTCTTATATATTATATTATAATTTCATTATTTTATATAAATATGTGAAATATTATTTTCTAAATTTTTTAATGATATAAGTTTTTTTAAAAACAATAACCTCTTTTTTTGAAAATTTATCTTTTATAATTATATTTCTAAATATACAAGTTCATTATATGGTTATAATACAAACATAAAATTTAAAATATAATGTTATGTTTTGTTCATTTACAAAAAATTTATATTGGGGAAGGAATACAGATCTTTGTTTATGATTTTATTTTTCAATAGATTTTATTTTAATTCGGATATGTTTTCATGAAGTGATTTATTATTAAATAATCAAATGGTTATGTAATGTTTTTTATAAAATCATGTAGAATGAAATTGAAATAAAAATGATGTGTGAATTAAATTTATTTCATTGTTTTTATATTTACCAATGAGATTTTGATACAATTTAAAATAAATGAAAATCTATGATGTATCATCGAAAGAGTATTTGAACTTGTAGTAGTAAAATATATGAAACAACTACATGTTATATTGTTAAACTCGATATAGATGACACTGAGAAACCAATTTATTTAATGTCATATAGTGTAATAATTTTGATTTTGTTATACCATACAACTATTACACTAGATATCATTTTTTATGCATCCATATAATATTTTTCCTTTCAAAACAAATTTTATTTGAATTCAACGAAAATAATTTTGATGTACTATAAAGGTATATTTAATCATAAATGGATTTTACAAAATAATTTGATTTAAATGTGATTTTATATTATAATATTAATATAAGAAAATACAGAATTTATATTAAGATAACTATAGAAAATTAATATTCATTAGATAAATAATTAATTTCATTAGAAAGTAAAAAAATTATATTTTGAGATATTTGGGTTTTAATACTCAACATGTTCAAATTAAATGTGATTATAGTTGTAATAACAAAAATTTTTGAAATAAAATAATCTATTATAGATAAAATAAAATAGTTATAAAAAATTTCCAAATATATCTTTCTCAAAGCGGTGATATTTTTCATGAGTTTATTGTTATGAAATATTAGTTAATAATCATTTCCTAGATTCTTTAACATATAATTATTGTGATTATTATAAGATTGAGTTTTTTTGGTTAAATTATATGTTTTTTTAGATTTATTTGTGAATTTGTGAATTTGTTTATATGTTTATGGTTATTAACTTATGTGTGAATTGTTATTTTTGGTTTTGACTTATGTGAAAAGTTAAAAATTACTTTCAATTTTACACAATTTTTAATTAATACGTCAATATCCTTTAAAAATACAATTTAAATGTTATATAATTATTTATGTAATGATGAATTATCCAAATATTTAATTGTGAATTTAAATTTCAAAAGACTATGTAATATTGAAATTCTTTTAGAATACTCTTTATAAGTGTTATTTTAACACCATGTAACTATGTTTTATATTTTTTACATAATACTATTTTGTATTAAAGATATTTATATACACGAGTTTCTATTATTATATCTCCTTCATGAGTGGGATTTATCTTATTCAAGAACAAGAAATACCATCTATATTTAATATTTATATACAGACACTAAAATCATTGTGTTTAATTTGAGTATTTGAAATTATTTATACTCCGAAATATTTATTCCCAAATTGGTAATTTCCCTTATTCAATTCTATGTAAATAAATTTTCATGTTTTGTAACTAACAATAATATAATGAAATATTCTTTTTAATATAATTCACTTATTTATTCAAAGAGTTTATAAATGGTAAGGAATATCCTAATAAGTACGGTATTGGAATTTGACTTCTATAATAACATAAATATATTTTATAATAAATTTTTAAAAACTCATAAATGGTAATTTTTTTAAAGGGTTCAATGATGATATATGTTTAGTGTTAATTTGTATTAAATTTGTTTATCAAATGATAATAATAGGAACTGTTTTTAGTTTTTATAGTTGAAATTAGTGACCTTTTATATATTATTTATGGAGAGATATTTTTTAAATTTACTAAAGCTATAATATATTATTGTGAAATAAAAGAAAATGATATGATTCATTTCATTATTTTTAAAATTGTTATTCCAGGGAGGTTATTGAAGCATTAAATTCCATAAAAATTGGATTTTTAAAATATCATTGAAGTAAAAATTTCACCTAGAATAGGGAAGTTTGAGAAATAATTTCATCTAGAGTTGAGTTTGATATTTTTATTGATAAATTGAAAGACTATTAGTTTTGATCAGTATATATTAAGGGTTATTAAATATTGTATTTGGGGAATGGAATTATTGAACTATGATCGATTTGGTATAATATTGGATTTATTATTAGTAATAAAGTCCCATCATTAAAATAATAGTTTTATTGTAGGTCTGAATAAAATAGGATATACATGGTGAGTATATTTGAATAAGAGATTTTTGGTAGAAAATAATATTAAAGATAAAAAAGATAATTCTCAGATTGGGGGTGATAAATTGTATGAATCTAGAGACAAATTTTAATGACTTCTGGAAAATGTTATTATATATTTGACTAGTGAAGGGCTGAGAAATTACCCGATGATTAAGAAAACTATTAAAGAATATACTAAGGGTATTAATAATTTATATTATGTTAATAAAAATGTTTAAATAGTTAACATTTATGTTTTATGGAAATATTCATTTAATGATAATATAAATGATTTTGAGTAAGAAGAAATTGAATTTTAGACTTGATACCATTACTAATGTTAAAATAATTACGCTTGTGGTTTTTGATGATCCTCTTATATTTCATTTATAACTGGAATTTTTTTTATGTTGAATTAGTTTATGTTGAAACCAAAAGAACGTACAATAATGTTTTATTGACTAAATTGGTAAAACAAATACATGGTATTATTATTATTCATAATTATGGTGATATTGTTTTTATTATTATTCATTATGAGGTTAATGTAGTAATTTATTTGTATTAAATATTTTTTTTTCTAATGATAAATTTGGTAGAGGTGATATTATTTCTAATTGAATTAATTATAGAGTCTAAATTTATTCATAAATTTACTCAGAGAGAGGAATAAATGATGAAGTTTGTAAATTTGAAATTAATATCTGTAATGTATTTGAATATTTTAATGAAAAAGTCACTAAATATCATGATTTTATTAATATTATAAGTGATTATATGGTTCCAAAAATAGATTTTCAAATTAAAAAATATCTAAAAATAACCATGTAAGATTTTGTATATTTAGAAACTCATATTATAAATAAACCATCTTTTTAAGGTTTTTTTAATGTGTTGAAGAATATATTAGATTAGTTATAACAAAAAAATTATAATTTTATTTATCAAAATCTTACATCAAATAAAATTTTGGTAATTAATACTTTATTTTAAATTTTTTTGAATTAGTGTTAAATAAAAATGTAGCGACATTCTTGAAAATATTGATTTTAAATAGATATTAAAATAATTATTTTATAAATTTTTTATAATATTAAAAGGATAAAATACATATAAATTTGTAAAATTGTTGAGATTATATAGGATTAATAAATGTTATTCTTGAAAAATAAAATAATTTTTTTTAAAAAGTGCATTTTTATGTGTTTTTGTGCAGTATTAGAAAAAATATTTTCTATTTTTGTTATTTCTTATCAAACAGTGATTTCGTGTAAAATATAAATGATTGTATATAATATTATATATTTTAATATTTTCTGATATTATTCAATGTTACTATGGAAAATATTGATATGTAGTTGAAAAAAGGGACGTATAATATTTCTACATTTAAAATTAAATCTTCCTTGGATGTTGAATTAGTGATGGATTTTAATTAAATCTCTATTTTATGAGTGTCATTACTACTAGGATGGAATTTTATATAAACAGTTTCATGAATAGTGGAACATGTTAAAAATTATATATTTTTATTTCTTTATACAATTATTTGAATAAAGTTATATATTTTTGTTACATTGGATAAAATTATGGACAACTAGAAAAGAATTATTTATGTTTATTCTCTTAATTTATATAATTAATAATATTGTATAGAGATAAGAAAAATTAAAATAAATTATTATAAAATATGGTTAAAAATATATTAATTATTATTTTAAGTTTGATATTTTAAATGGATTATATTATTGTGTATGTTTTATGAAGGAACTGAGGATAAGAATAGTCAGAGCCATGATTTACCTTCTTATTGTGAAAATTATACAAGGATTATTGAAATAGATACAAAATGTTGAATTAAAAATAAAGTCATATCTGGAATATGATATATAGAATCTTTAAATTTGATACCAATGATATATTCATTTCATGATTGATTGATCCTCTGACACAACTATTTGGGGGGAAATATGTGACGCCTTATCTATAATGAAATGTACATGGTAATGTTTCAATTTTTTATTCATAAAAAAATCAACGAATTTCTATAAGGAGAAGAAATAGAAATCAATTACCATATATTCTATACCATTATAACAATAATCTAATTATAACTGATTATTTATTGGGATATGGTTTTTGTTTTTGTTTTTATTCTGTTGTTTTTTTTGTTTTTACCTTCTATATTTTTTTAATATAATTCACTTACAAATAATATATTTCATTTATTTTATTCTTATAAATATGTTCATAACACTCTACTGAATGATTAATTTTTTAAACTCTATTTGATATCATAAAATTACGAAGAATAATTAGATAAACATAATATATTATTTTATTATTAAAATACCAGTTTAAAAAAACATTAATAGGTTTATGAACATTCAAAAAATACAGTTCTATTATAGGGGTAATTTGTGCCCTATTTTAATACCAATATATATTATTTTTTATTATCACATTTAAATATAGAAGATATTGATGATTATTTATATTTTTGAGGAAATTGTAAATAATTGTTATCAAAATTTTCCCATTTTAATTTATTTTATGAATCATATTGTTTTTAATTCTAAAGAGTTAACATTAAAAAAACTAAATTATAATAATGGTTTATAAAATATTATAGATTTTTTATTGAATCCATCATAATATTTATATTTGAAAGATTTTAATTATTTATAATGTTTTAAATTGTATAAGATCTTGGACTTGTATAATGTTACTCTTAGGTAACTAATTGGTTTTTTGAGTAACTATTAAGAGAAGTAAATTCCACGAGTGGAATGTGATGAAAAATAAATAAATTATTTAGATATGATAATTTAATTTTTTTACATAGGAAAATAGATTATTATTAAACATAAATTAATATAAAGGTACACTGGTATAGATTTACTGATTTTTACTTTTATCTCAAATTAGTTACTTTTAAATTAGTATGTTATTATAGGAAAAATAAATTTTATGGTAACACTAAAGTCACAATATATGAATAAATTTCAATTAAAATATTTTTTCCTACTACAAAGATATTTATTTTATGTAAAATGATGAATCAATTTTATGATAATGATGTTCTTAAATGAGATATTTGACTAGGGTTTTTAAGATAATTTTTTAGGAAGTTAAAACATACATTTAGTGAATTCCATAGATATTATAAATGGCATTTCCCAATATTTTTAAAAGTAATATTGCCCATTATTCTGAGTTGATGAGTATTACTTATCATATGTTTTTTACTTATTAAAAGATAAATATTTGTTGACTTATTTTTATGTTATTTTAAAGGGGACAAATACATGAATATAATTTTAATTAATATATATTACTATACATAAATATCTCAATAAATATATTCATTTATGGAATAATATATGCTATAAAGTTATTATTATACTACCTAAATTTTTTCATTTATTATCAACTAAGTTTTAAACACAATTTTATGCCTTATTAATGAATTTTTCAAATTTATATTTCCCTATTTTCTGTATTTGAATAATTTTTTTACTTAGTATTATGTTATGAATAGGGTAATTATTTTTTAAAATAAATTCATAGTTGAAATATCTTTTAATTCTTATGTTTTAGTTTCTTAGAATCAATTGTAAATATCCTACATTGAAAATAATTGTTAATTAGTCTCTTCAAAACTATATTTATAATATCCTACTTTATTTATTTAAATTTTTTTTTCACAAAATCAATTTTGAAAAAATAGTTAAATAAGTGGGACGGTTTAATTTATAGAGGACATAAATTTTTTCAGTGCCCAGTTCACCCCCTCTTAATATATATAATTTTATAATAGGTTAAATAACTTTTTAATGTTATTGGAATGGTTTAATTTTTATTGATTAATAGATGAATAAAAGACTAGGATTTATTGAGATTCACTTGTGCTGTTTGGGCTGGCTCAATAAATGATAAGAAGTCAACTTATGTTGGTGAATTATTTCCTATATGTATAAGAATTTCATGGATAAGAAATAATTATGACTGTATGACATTGATTATTGTGTAATATAAATATATTCGTACTATTAAAAAATGTATGTTACATATATCGGTGATGAAATAACATGAAGATAGTGGTTAAAGGTTATATTCTCCCAATATAATTATGAGTGATAACATAATTGATATACTTTTCAGTAAAGAACATTGTTAACCTATATATACCAAAGGATATCGATATCAAATATCAATTTTTAATGATAAATTAGGGAAAAGATTCATTAAATTAGTGTTAAACTCTATATAATTCCATGTTGTTGATTTATTAGGAAAGGCACTATCAAAGAAAATAATTGAGAATCATTAGTTTTCTATTTGATTTTAACCATATCCATTCATGTGATGCATTGAATAAAATTCATATCTCCCCT
The DNA here is from genome assembly GCA_963277665.1 of Viscum album. Lineage (NCBI taxonomy): Eukaryota > Viridiplantae > Streptophyta > Magnoliopsida > Santalales > Viscaceae > Viscum > Viscum album. The sequence goes on along the minus strand of OY728119.1, from coordinate 1,825,367,339 downwards.
AATTATTATTTAACATGATGTTCTTAATTAAATCACAAGTTTTATTCTATAAGGGTTATAAGAAAGGATATATCTCTGAGCACATTGTTTTCCCAAAAGGCCAAAAAGATGTAATCTTCTAGTTGGTCTGAAAGGTGGGTGAAATTGGTATTTTTTTAGATGGGGACATAAATAAAAATATTTATATAAATTCATAAGATGGAGTCCCATAGAAATATAAAATCTAAAAAGGGGTGATGATACATGGTGGGATATAAAATAAAAAATAATTTTAGAATACTTTAAACAATGTGTTTAAAGGTGTTCTTAAATCATTAGGTGGTGTATGTTAAATTTGATTATGAGGTATGGTGAGTGGCTATACTGAAGGAATAAAAAATGAACCAGGAAGTAATTTGGATTGACTAATGGATTCACAGGGTTTGTAACACAAACCTAAAGAGAGACATTGTAATAAAAATGAAAGAACATATTTATTGGTTTTATTTATTTAAAATGGTATAAAAATATCTTTAAAGGATTTATAATTATGTTGAAAAATATCTAAATGGTGTTTCATAATGTTCAGGGTAAGGTAGGGATATGTTATAGGAAAAACCAAAATATATATTATAGTTATATTTTAATACTACAGAAATTCCCAATGATTTTTAATAATGAAAAATATATTTTAGTAACATTATTAAGGCACATTGGAGATTTTTAGAATATATAATGTCTTCGATAGCCAATATTCATCTCATAGTTTATAACTTGAAGAGTCTATGGTTTTTTAGAGTCTTGGTCAGTATAGGGAGGATAGGTATTAACTATAATGGTTTATAAGACATTTTATTTTAGGTGAAAAAACGTATAATAATTAAACAAACCATGCCATGGGTGAGTTCCATAGTGTTGTATGATATTTTTTAAAATTTAAATAATTTTTTTTACCTAAAGGTAAAATATTTGAATATATTAATGGCTTCAATGTTAATAGAGATTTACATATGAAGTTAGGATTCTACATCATGGAAATATAATTCCCTATAATGGTTCATATTATATATTATTTTATAATTATTAAATAAGAAAAATATTAATTAAGAATATATTAGAAATATATTACATATATGTAAAAATATATCTAGATAAATCATGTTGTGGTGACATATATTACCTCATGGTTTGGATGGTTACATTTCATATATAAAAATTCGTTTCTTAAACCAAGTTGTTAGTATTGTAAAATTTATAGAATGACTAATGTCAATGTTTTAATTATAATTTGGTTTATACTGAAATATTAATTACCAATGAGTAAAGATATGAATTTTTTTGTATGAATTTGAGATCTCTACTTAATAGAAACATGGATTAAAATTTAAAAGAAATGGTTTTCTATAAAATCAATATAGCTTTTGGAAAATACTAAAATAATATTCCTAGTAGAGGATAAGTACAATTATTTTATCTTAATGGTGATGTTTTTCATTTATTTAAATATCATATTCAACATATTACATAGATATAAATGATGTAATACTATTTTATGACAAGTGATATAAATTTATTAATATTTATTTGGTATTTATTCATATATTATAATGTGAAGTATGATATTTTAATTTTGGGGGTTATAAACATGTATGGATATAGATTTATCTATAAATTATATATCAATGTTATTATCGTTTCCGGTTCAATGATGTATAAATTAGTGTATTCTATTTTTATGTATTCCACCTCATAAATTACAAGTAAAAAATAATTAATCACCGTGTTTTATTTATTTACTATATAGAAAAGAATAGAGAAGTGTTATAACTAACTATAGTAACAAATTCATTAAAAATGTGATGTTTTTAATTGGTATATCCTGATTTATCCTTATCTATGGGTATCTTTGAAAGTGGACCCTAAATTATTCTTCAAGAAATTAATTTATTTTGACTTTAACTACTTATAATTACTTTATTATCCATTAACAATCGTAAATCCATTCACATAACTATTCTGATAAAATATGTATTCACAATATAGGTTTTATATTTATATGTTTAAAATTTTTCATGATTTTTTTGAATTTTAATCTATTTTAGTTGAACACCTAGAGTATATAAATAATTATTACCACTTTCTAATATCCAATAGATAACCACCTCATGTCAAGGTTACTTTATCAATCACTTTTATTAAAAATTCTTTTTCCTAACATAACCCCACATTATAGTAATAAATTAAAATAAATTACTTTATTAATTATTTTCATGATTAACATATCATAAAAATCATGTCCAATCGAAGAAAATCATATGAATAATCTTTCAATAATGAATAGTTAGTTGATAATTTTATTTTATTTTTCATAAAATTTTCTATAGAATTTTCAGTAGCTCGTATAAAAAAATATGGTATATATATGATAAATCCATGTGTATTAGTATCTATTAATCATTTGATACTCTTTTTATCCTAATATCATGATTATTTTTTCTTACCATGACCTAATATGTTATAGTTTTTTTATTAGTGTACTTCATATCTTATTGGTAAATAATATTTTCTACTAGTTTTTCTTTCTTAACGTATCAAATAGTCTTGGGATACTACCAAACTGATAGCTGAACAATCCCACTACTTTACCTAAAGGGAATTTTCAATCCCCATGGGCTAAAAACATGTGTCTATTTATCGAAATAGACAATTGGGAAATATTTATTCCTCATTAAATGATACAAATAAGTAGTAGACTCAAATAAATAAATCAATCAAACATAATAAAAAAAAGTAAACATCTAAATAGAGAGTAAAAAAATATTCATAAATGAATAAATCATAAAAAACATAATCTATAGAATATTAACAAAAGGAATAAGCATTGAAAATATATTTGATACATAACTATCCCTAAATAAAAATAAAACCAAACCTAAACCTCCACCACAATCTCTATGTGACCCAAGATAACTAACCAAATCCCATACCATAAATCATTAGACCAACCTAAACATAAAACATACAAGAAACTATATAGGGGGGACATAAAAGAAAATAAAATAGATCCATACTCCCAATGGTTCATATCAGTTCTATGCAAAAAAATCACTTTTACGGAATCCCCAAGGAGTCTATGTAGTTACTATCATATTACCTTCTATTAAATCTAGTTAGAAATAAAAATAAAGTAGGTTTTTTAAATGGGAGAATATAATTAATACAAATAAGCTAAATCATTTTAAAAAAACAAAGAAATAAACTTTAATAATAAACCAAGAATGTATGGGAAAAATCATATATTAAAACCCACACACTGGTTTAATAATATTCAATAAAAATATTTTAAAAAATATGATGTATCTAGAGTTTTAAAAAATAGATCTTTATTTTATTTCTATTATAAAAAATTTAATAAAACTTTTGGAATATCTCTATTACCATTAAAAGAAACACCCCATTAAATCACATTATTTTTTTTGAAATTTGACCAAAACAATTTAATTTTTCCTTATTTTATAATAATCATGAAAATAAATTTTCAAAACATTTGAATAAAAATGATCAATATAAAAAATATTGAATGTATATATACAGAACTATGGTTTCAACGACATATAGAAAGGAAATAAAAACCATCAAACTATGAATCCATGAAACCACACAATGTTTAGAGTATACGAATATGGAAAAGATATAATATCATAAATTATCATTATTAGAATCCTATAATTATGAGAAACTCACTTGGAATCTTTTAATGCTGTAATGAAACAATAAATGAGAAACACATAATGATACTAAAGAAATATTTGATTCCCTCAGCAGTCTCGTCGAACTATTTATTAACACAACATCCCCTGAGAACACTGCCACCATGAGCCAAAATTTACATAACTACTCATTTAATCCTGACCATTCAATATTACCAAGCCAATGAACAATATAAACAAGGTATTTAACTCATTGATGTGATCTATAAATTCTCTAGCACTCACATTACATCAAATAAGGATGTCGTCAAATAAACAGATAAGATATATAGAATCAGTAAAACTAAAACCATATTGAAATAATCCCTCATATCACATGAAACCCCCACACATGAATAACTAATTTCACATCATTTTTGTCCTCATATATGACAAAACCCCCATATAAAAATGGTTTTTAAAACATTATTGATAATAGAGGGTTTCATAACTCTCATGAATTATATTTTCAAAAGGATCCAAATATGGAATTTTAAAGAATGTTTCCGATTCCCAGAGAATCAATAATATTTAAAATCCCATAATATAAAACTAATGGGCCAGCAATCTAAAAAATTATATTTAAATACATTAAGAAAATTTATAATTTCATTAAAACCACCTTTTAACTTTTCAAATCTATCAACAAGTTTTAAAATATAGTGCACAAGTGTTAACAAACACCTTTGAAATAAAAAAACATTTATAAAATTGAAACAACATAATTTTAATCCTTTGGTATAAAACACTCTTAAAACAATGATCTTGGGTCAACCAATTTAATAAAATATTTAAAATTCTTTTTTAGAGACACTGAGAAATTTACACAAACACTTGGCATGGAACCCATTACATGCCTAAGCTTGATGTCATTATAAAATCATCTTCGGTTACTCATAGAACACACACATATAAATTATTTAAATGGATCCCATTTTAGAATATTAAATATCCCAATTAATATAATATAATGAAGTGATATAGAAAACAATACCTTGGACCAAGGAAAAGCCAATTGAAATTCACCCCCTTCAATAGTGAATTCTCAACCAAGAAAATAAATAACCTTTTAAAACCATAAACACCCAAATCCCCATAGTGAGTTCTATAGTATGACCGTAAAATTCATAACAAGACCTATATTGTTTGGGGGATGAAATAAAGTCAATAAAAATGATGGAAATAAAGAAAAGGAAGAGTAATAAAATAGATTACCTAGAGAAATTCATTTTTATTCATAGAAAAAGGCTAGAAAAATAGTGAGGGGGAAGGGGAATAAGATTCCCAAGAATTTCTTGGTATCCACAAATGACTGTTGGAAAATAATGTGGGAAATAGTGTTAAAATGAGCAAGTAAAACTATAAAATCAAAAAATTAAATACTCGGGTATAAAATTTTTTTCACTCAAATAACATATGAAATGATGGAGTAACCATGTGGACCACATTGGACAACCAAAATATCCTATATGGTCCCTCTGAAGTGGCCACACAGTTTTAATAACCATGTATTTCCCATGGAAAATTACACCACTAAAAATTACTTCATTTTCACTTGGTAACCGCATGGTTAAAATTACATTGCATGATAACTATGAAACTTCTGGAAACCATCAACATTCAAAAATATCCAACAAAAGACTCTTAAATATTTAAAACACATGAATATAATGTAAAATTAAATCCATAGTAATATTAGGGTCATCATAATTCTACCCATCATAACAGTTTATAACCATAGAATGATTCATGTTAATGTTGAGGTTAATATAATATGAATCCTTAAAATGTTTTTGATGACTTCCCAAGTATGGTTTGAAAGTGGGAATGAATAAAAAAATAAAATGAACACTAAAAAATATAAATTCTCACATAATAGTAAAAATAATCCAATGACATCATAAAACCTCAAATAATATTCTATATATAATCAACAAACTATAATATTTTTAAATATCATTTCCTTTCATAGGTATCCCTAAAATATAGATTAGATATATGATTTTGGTAAAATGACATCATATTTTATCTAAATGATCATATAAGCTAGAGAAAACATTATCACAATTATCAAAATGTTTTATTTAATCTATCTGGAAACAACTAACTACAAAAAAACTTAAATCCTCCAAGGAGTCACTATTATAAAAAATCCCAAAGGAACCTTAGACTTTATCACAAAATTACTAATCTTCCAAAGAAAAAACGAGCACAATAATAACAACTATTCCCACAAAGATACAACACATTTCCATACCAAGTGTCATTATACACATATTAGTTTAATGCAGATAACAGGCTCATTAACATCAAACCATGGTAATAAATTTTTTTTTAAAAATTCACATAGACACTCAAAGAGCTACTATAAACATACCACACTCCCAATTACCCATGAATATACCCATGTAATCACCATATCTAAAACAAAACAAAAAACAAAATCCATTAATTCCATTATTATTATGAAACAATTATCACTATAAAGTAATGAGGCCTCAACATCCACCAATTAACCTATGATCATAAAGAGAAAAAAGGAACCTAACGAATACACAAGATAATGATTTTATAAGATCCTTAATTTCTATAATCTCACCAAGAATAAATATCAAAATATTTCATCACCCAAATAATCAGAACCTCAAAAATATAATTAACAAAGAATATAAAGGAAACATCAATTTATTTCCACCACATCAAAATCAAATATCTAAAAGATCATTCAAAACATAATCACAAAATAAAAAATCACATAGATTCATAACTCACATATGAGTCAAAATGAAAAATGACCATCACCAAAGAAAATATCCAAAAAAGGCTCACATGCCTAATACACTGACCTATATGGTCACCAAACAATACAACTAGAGGAAAAAATCCATGAATAATTCTCAGACACACAACTAAAAGTATAAGACAATATAGGCCACTCTATTTGATGTATGTGAATTTTTAAAACTAGAAGGATTATAATCCCCAAAAGATAATCATTCCACCTTTTCCAAATACCTTCACGAGAGGATTGTGCTAAATAATATGTGACATGAAAATAATTCTACCACATCTAATATATCAGCTCAAATGGTTACTAAAATGGAAAGGGTATGATCGAAGTCACAAGATCAGACATACAAAACACTTATAAAACTAATTTAAAAAAAATTAACTTAAAATAATTTGATTTTGAAAGAAATTACAATCCATCTACCTATAAAACACCTAAATAATGTCAAAACCAAAATAGATAAAAAATCATTTTTATAAGTCATCAACTTCCCTTAAAGAAAACTACCTTTTACAATTTACTAATTTCTTATTAAAAATAAATGAAAACCTATTTTAATACTGCTATAAATGTCATGATTTGGAAACCACCCACATCTGTCAAAATTAATGATAAATTGAGGATTATACTTTATTTTTAAAACACCTCATCCATTACTTAATTTACATAAACTATGTATACTTTATTAATAAATCCATTGTCCCAAAAAAACATCATAAATTTCAATTTTTACATCAACACACCTTCAGAAAGATTAAAAACACCCTAAAAATGTACACTTTGAAACCAACACATCCTAAAATACATCACAAAACCATTTATATTTCATTTTATACAAAGACCAATGTGTTTTAAAACCATAAACCTTTAAAATATTATGATAATTGTTTTTACAAAAAATATAACTAATTAACACACATAAAAAAAATATTAGGAAAATACCGTCTTACCAACAAGACCCAGGGCCATGATTCAAAATGAAAATAATTTTTTCTTGAAATTCATTTTTTATAATCAGAAAGTAAATATTTCATAAAAAATACATATAACCCAACATGAAGTAAATATAAATTAAAATCCAATACACTCATATCAACACCACACAAGACCCACACTGTCCCATTTTCCATTTCCCTAACCATAAAATATTATATATACTTCTCAATATAAATATAAAAACATTCTTATCATGGAAACATGGTTTTATTAACTATGTGCTAATTACATGAAAATTCATAAAATTATTCATTTTCAAGTTCTCGATCACTACATAGTCTATGAGGCCGTTCAAGACATCCTTACTCATTGATTCCATTGTCTATCATTATCCCAAAACACCAGTTAGAAGTTTTAAGGATACCAAGGCCTTGAAAATGAGTATCGAAATACTACTATATAAAAAAATACCATAAAATCAACTAAAACAAAAAAAATCCAATCTACCGATAGAAACTCAATAGTCTAAATGATAGTTGGTGATCAGGAACGTACTCATAACCAACCTCTTTATTTCCAGTTAAAATCATAATCTCTAAATTTCTAAAGGACCCAAATAGAAAGATAGTTATTCAATAACAAAGGACTTCTCAACAGACATAGGTTTTAATAAGATTTGTATTGATCCAAATCCCCCCAATATATGATCCTAGTGCTCAGACTCCATGGGTGTCTAGTAATACATTGGTTACCCTCATTGCACACCATAATAAATTACTAATTGAGTTATTTTATCATATTCATGACTATATCTATAGGCCAACGTATGTTCCTTCATTTTTATTTCCCTCACTCACATGCACCGTTAAAAACATCCCTTAAGGTCACCCATGTTGACACTACTCAAGGAAATTCACACTTTACTATGGGGTAATAATTATCAAGGATCCCAAAAAGAAATGTTCAAATTGTTTAAATGGATTGTAATATTTAATCATTTAATTTTCAATTTTTCAATGGTTTTAAACTCTCAACTATTTAATGTACAACTTACTCAATTTGGACCCCTCACTATAAACCCAGGAACTACCACTTCACATCTTGTTGCGTATTGGCTTTGATTCTTTTTGTAATGAGAAAACCCAAGATTCCACCAAACCAAAACCTATACCAACTCACCACTAGATTCAAAGAGAATTTTTGATCACCATGAGATATAAACTAGTGTCATTCTATTAAAAAAACATAATTTGGAATGATTTCATGCATATATAATGATATAAATAAGAAAAATAAAAATAACTAAAATACCCTAACAAAATAAAACAAAGAAACAAAGAAACATAACACAACACTGTATCGATAAAAATAATAACTCATAATCCACATCAATTATAAAAATTAAATAAATGTATAAACATTGTCTAATACTTCCAATACATAACCATCTAAAATTTTAAAAAAATAAATCCTAAACCACCACCACATTATCCATATAAACCATTGTCTCTCACCAAATCCCATACTATTTGTCATTAGAACAACATAGAAATATTCCCATTAAGATACCTGATTATACACACTGAAAAGAATACATTATAGCTACATTCACCCAATAGTGTATTTGGGGTTTTAGATAAACATTATATATAGGATCTTACGTAGGAGTATGCACAATTACTTTTATATGAACATCCATTATTACTAATTATAATTTTAAAACAAATATAATATAGGTTTTTGAAATATAATAATATAATCAATATGAATATGAAATATTTTAATTTTATTCCCCAAAATTAAGATAGATCCATTAAGAATAAACAATGAAAACTAGGTTTGAGATTATAATTTAAAATCCATGAACTATTTTAAATATATTCATTTAATTCTATGTTAATATAAAATGATCTATCTAGATTTTAAAATAAAAAATAATTCATTTCCATTTCTTATTTAACCATTGAAGGCACCATTTTGAAAACAGAATTTCTTATTTAGTGAAACAAAGCAGTCAAACCTGTTCAAAAAATAGTTTGGACATAAACCAAAGCTGTACTTTTTAGGTTTATTAAAATCCTTCTTAATACTAAATTTAAAAAAAATATGAAAATGCGTCAATATAAAAAAGATGAAGTGCATATAGGTTGGCACTATAGTATTAATGATTCATTATATGGAAAGATAAAATATCTAGGAAAATGATCAATTTAATAAAACAATGGTCAGGGAAAATTAACAAGGTAAAATTAGTAAACACATAAAAAATTATATATAGGGTCCAAACATCATTGAAAAATACATTACAGTCCAATAATAAACATCTAAACTATATAAAAATAACCCTGGCTGACACTGAAGATTATATCTATGTCGTTTATAGTCTCATTAATCTATTTTGTGATATAGCCTTTTGGAAGGTCACCGCTAATATAAGAAAGAATCTAACAAAACCCCATTATTTCTAACGAAATTTGTATATATATGAAAAATTTTATAGTTATCACACAATTTTCATTTGGGATTTCAATCATCTAGGTTATCAATAAACTCCCAAGGACTCACGTGACATCAAACCTAGAGGTGAGAAACAATCTAATAAGGAATAGAGAAATAGTAAAATATTGTAATTTCTTTAAAACAATCCATTGTCTCACCTCCAAACCCCTCAAAAAGATTATTTAATTTTTTCATTACTCTGTATCCTCATACATGAGGTAAAACCTTTTTAAAAAAGGATATACAAGAATTAGGGACACTAGTCGGTTTCACAACTCTCATGAGATGTATTTTTCATAATGTTCTAAATAGGAATTTTTAAAGTAATATTGGGATTCTAATATAAGTTACAGTATAATAAATTTTGTCCCAAAAAACCCTTAAGAACACATTATAAACGATCTATTGAATTAAATATGGAAATATATAATTTTTTATAAAGATATATAAAAGTTACAATTTTATCAACATGTTTGATAATATAATTCACAGGCCTCAACATGCCCATTCAAATAAATAAAATAATTTAAAAAACATGAAAAAACATAATTGGAATAAATTAGTGTTTAATTCCCCTAAAACATTGAGATGATATCAAATAATTATTTAAACCATTTATGTACCATTAAAACCCCAATATCTTATTTTCACAGGATCATGGAATAGAACTCATCCCAATATAATTGTTGAAAACATTTTGAAATCATCCTAATTCCCATGTAGAACACATAAAATTTTATAATTTACAAAGAAAACTATTTTAAGAAACTAATAAACCCCATGAAATATAATACAAAAAAATTTAAAAGAGAAATTACCTCAACCAAATTGAAAAAAAAATCCTATGATTCAATTTTAATAAATAATTCTAAAAAAATAATTTCAATGAACTATTCAATACAAAAAAAAACAAATACCCCTGATTAGTTCTATCGCAATATTTAAAATCAACCAAAATGACCTCTAGGGTTTATGATAGTGATTAAAATAAATTAAATGGAATGGAATAAATAAGAAAAAGAGTAATTGAATTGAATAACTAGCGAAGTCTAGTTCGAATCGGGGAATAAGGCAATAGATGTAGAGGAGGAGGAAGGGTAAGAGACTCTCAACATGCACCTGGGTCCACTTGAATGATTAAGGTAAAAGTGAGAAGACATGGGGGTTAAAATAGAGTAAGGTTAAACATGTGAATTCTAGAAATTTAAATCTTGGGAATCTCAAATGGTTAACACATATTTTTTACCAAACCATGAGGTAACCATGTAAATCACACTTAAAAATAGTCACATCACACATGGTTTCCCATAAAGATCCCACATAGTTGATGTATCACTAAACTAAGAACTCCAAATTTCAATGCTAAAAACTATATAACTACTGAAAGGGTACCAAATATTTTACCTAATACTGCTGGTTAACAATGAGACATCTCAAAACAATTATAATTTTAAAACCACCATAAAAAACACTTAAAAACATTACAAAACTCAGAGTAATATAAAAAATCTTGATAGTGACATGGAAGATGTCACAATTCACATTCATTATATCTCATAGATACAATCATTGATGACATTTAATTATCAGAGATACCATAGAATGGTAACCTTTAAATCATGATATTTTATTCAATAAACATATGATCACAGAATATGTGATCTTTTTAATGTCATAGAATAAAATTACATATAATATAAACTTTACTCACTAGTTTCCCCATTGCACATCGAAACCTAAATATATACATTTTTGTTCTTTATCATCTTGAATTAATCAAACCCATCATTATTACACATAATAATTCACATGTAAATAAATATTAAAACAATTATAAAATTTTAATAATCACAAGTAATCAATATCCCCTAATAAATTCTTATAGAAAATCAATAAGAAACCCAATCATTATTAATTTTCTCTCTCCACTATATTTACACATATTCATTTTTCCCTTTATATTTTTACATAGTGTTTTAGGTTTGATTATCTCTCCACCCTTTAATAACATAGTCCATTAAAAAATAAACAGGGGTGATGTTTCTCCCCACTCATATATGTCTATCATTATCCCCACTCAACTCATGATCTAATTCTCAATTAAAATTTCATTCTATACTTCCCCATTTGTAAATATATTTGATAGTATATCAAAATGGTACATTTGAGATCACCTCATAAAAATTATCATAAAAAACTCATGCATGAAAATGTATAGGGAAACGTCTCACACTCACACCTACTATTATTGGAAAAAATCCCCCCTTTTATAATATCATTGGTTTATGAATAAATTTAAATTAGGCTTTAATTTTAATTTTATAAAATTTTATATAAATATTATTAAGAACCAATAAAATATTTATAGGAGAAAACTAAGAAACCAATGAATTTATCATTAATAAAATATTCATAATATTTCATTATAAATAATTTGTTATAGTATTTCATATATATATATAAAGTGATAAGTTATTTTCATCCACAAGACATCAAAAATATTATTACACATTCAAATAATTTCCCATTCTTTATAAATATGGGAAATAATTATTTAATTTTAATTCAAGTTTCAATATTTATCTTGATGGTTGGTATTTTATTTGAATTTTGATATGATATCAAATGAAATTTTCTTTGAGTATAACTATTTAAAAAACTCTGTGGTTTCTTTTCTTAGTACCATTTAACAAATCACCATTCTAAGAAATTTTTCTCCTTTTATTTCAATACATTAATGTAATAATAATATTCCTTGAAAGGGTATCCCAAGAGATCATATATAATAAAATAACTATTGAATTAATAATTCTACACACAACCTATTTTTTTTCTAAAATAGTTAACTAGTTGTCCTCTCTCTTCATTTTAAATAGATAAAACATTATTTTTTTTCATGGAGAATTCTTAAGACTATTTATATCATGAATGTTCTCTATAAAATAATTCACTTTCCTCTTCCTATATTTTTTACTTTTGGGAGTCAACTTGACTTTTAATATATGGAATTTTATTATTCAACTTCTTTTTCTATACCTAATGAATTTTGGTTTTTGTTCTTTTTAGTGTGTCTTACATATTTGAAACGTTCACCATCACCAAGACAGTATTATTATTATTTAAATTTGGAATATCATCGCCACGTTTCTCATAATTCCCAATTTAAATTTTCCCAATGATTTTTTCAATTGATATCTTAACTACAAATACAACTTTTTAGGATTCCAATATTTCATCATTGTTTTTAAAATTCTCATAACATTTAGTTTTTATTTTCTGTGATAGAATATAATTTGGTATACCATTAGCTTTTCATATTATCTATCAAGGGTTCCTTTTAATTATTATATTATCTTTCTTTATTCCCGTTTTTATCCAATATAATATCTATATTTATTTTTTTTTACTTTTTATTCAAAAGATAGAATTATAATAAGATGATTCAATGAATATATGTTTTCTATCTGTAATATCATATCATCCTTGGAATATACTGCCATCAACTATTTGATATTAAACTACTTGGAACCAATGTTGTTTTTTAAAAATATTCCCACACTTTAATATAATTTTGAACTAATTAATTTAATTCATTTATATCTATTTGAAATTATATATTTATTACCAAAAACAAGATAAATATATAGTTTTAGGTATATCATATAGAGTGTTAATTTAGTGTAACCACTTATTGATGTCACCCCTAAAAATTTGATCTAAGTGTCACCCTTTGTCAAAAAGTTTTTTATATTGTGTGGTTACACCATTTTAATGATTAATTTATTCAATAACAATATTCGTATAATGATATAATATTAATAAGATATTATAAAATCAGCTTCTTAATATGTTATTACATCTTTTATTGGTATTTTTTCTTATAAATAATCATATTCCACATCTTTCAGATGAATAATGAATTTTAGAGTCATATATGTTTTCCATGGACTTACTGTATTTAGCATTTGACCTATTTTATTCATTTATTGACTAATTAAATTCATTCTAAATATGAAAACACAAACCATAAACACATATATGAGTTTATATTTTATATTCATAAAAATTAAACTGTTAATCAACTATATGAATCTTTATTTAATAATATTTTATTTTAAAAAAATTCACATATTTATGATTTTTCAAAAACAATTCTTCCTCCACAAAGACCTCATACTTTTCAATATTCTTAATATTTATATTTATTTATGATATTGAGTTCTCCTCAAATCATGATCACATATTTGAAAATGAATAACATAATTTTTTTCATCATAAATAATTTTTTATGCATAAATTGTTTATTTAAACATATCCTTCCTCACACTCATAGATATTCTTTTGTATAATTTTCCAAAGTATTATTTTAAATATATTCCACTTTAAAATAACTCGTTGGATAATTTTTTTTGATATTGTTCTTTCTTTATCATTAGATAAACTCATATTCAAAACATCTCCATTATCGTTAGATCATTCCATTTTATCAACAGATATTTAAACTTTTTTCATGGGATTAAATTAATTATATTATTATAAATAAATGTTTTCGTACATAAAAAAAATATTTTTAGTAGGAACACTGATAAAAAATAAATCAATAAAAACAAAAAAAAACAAAAAAACAGACATACATATATATTATATCATTATCCATAAGGGAGGAAACTTAATAGTATAAAAATATAGCATCATTTTGTAATTAATGTAATAGTATATGTTTAAAAATTAATATTTTTTAAATAACCTTATTTGAATACCTAATATCACTCAAATAAAAATAAATCAAACATAAAAAATTAGTTTCTATAATATAAATGTGAAAATGACGTTAAATATAATAATTATTTAAAATTAATAAAAGTTTCAAATGAATTATTTTAACTATATATATATATAAGAGTAATAAAATTAACATAGATAACATGGTTTTCTCAGACTAATTAATTTGTTTTGATTGGTTTGATTTAAAATAATTTAAAAGGGTAAATCTGTGTACACTTTTTCATCCCTTATAATATATTTTTGAGTTGAAAAAAATTTCAACCTCTTCCACCTATTAGGATGAATTTTCACTCTTATAATTATTACTCAAACTCATCCTCCATGAAAATAAATAAATAATCCATAGAATCAAAAATTGATTTATTCATGGTTATCCTGTAAATATATATGGATATATCAGAGTGTGATTGATATTATACATATCAAATTTAGATACTATTATTCTATAGATAAAATAAAAGATAAGGTATTATTCAAAATAACCTATGAAGAATCCAAATTATTAATGTGAAGATATATTTTATTCCTTAAAATATAAGATATAGAATGAAATAATGGAAAATTATAGAATCTTATTAATTAAATAATATTCATTCAACCATTTTAATGTAGGTGTAATCAATTTTTTTGGAAACAATGAAACTTGTCTTAAAAAATACAAACCATCTCATACCACAATTTCATCTATAAATACACTATGAAAAAATGTCTTGATATCTAAAACACTTAATCTTCCTTAAATGTGGTTGAAATCTTATTCCACTATGAGGTGGTAAATTAATGAAACCCATGTCCCTTTTCATTTTAAGATGTTATTTTACTTTTTTTTGGTTCCCCCCTAGTCTTCCTATATTAAAATTATCATAATTTAACCACTTATTTATAATTTTCATATATACAAAAATATATTTACAAATACTCAATTGATATTATAATTTTATAAACTAATAAATTCAATTCCTATATTACTATAACTCCCAGGAACTATATCAACTATTTTTGGTAAAATAATAAACACAGATAAATTTTTCATTATGATTATTTAGCATAATTTCTTTAATAAATGTTCTCAATGTTGTTCTAAAATATCTAAAATATCTCAAAATTATCACCTTAAACATTATCATTTTTCGGTGAATAAATTATTTTATAAAATATTTAAATATGTTAATTTTTAACATCTAAAAAAAATATAAACAATTTATCATTAATTTGAGATAATATATTTTTTATTATCTTTGAAATATTTATTATAAAGTTCTATGAAATTTAAGACAGAATTATTTTCAAGAAATCTATGTTTCATTACTTTACATAGTATATATCTTAGTGTCACATTAAATAAATCACATATAAAAAGTCCATAGGGTGGATATATTCAGATAATTCAATATGAAAAACCATTAAATTAAATATAGTATGTATCATATAGTGTATTTAGTATAACATGTTTCATTTCATTATATAGAACATTCAAGTATATTCAATGTGCTCATAAAATTTATAAATTTCATTAATTAAATTAAATAGAGCTTTTGTGATAGAGTTTCATTTTATAATTTTTTTAAGTAATCTTATTAAGTACCATATCTAAAATATTTCAAATTATATTTAATGAAGTCATATATTTATAAGTTATTATGTGGAATGTAAAATTGATGATAAATTTTTTATTTAGATTTATAAAATATTCCCACACCTTATCCAAGAGTTATATAACATCAATTTTTTCAAATACATTAGTAATGTTATTTAATTTGATGGATTAGCTATGATTCACTTGTGAAGTATTTAATGAAACATGATATATTTAGTAGAATTTTTTTATCCAACACAATATATTATATTTCCTGGGTATTAATTCAATTTAAAAAAACATAAATCTCTAATTGTTTTTGTTATATCTAGTAAAACCTAATACAATGTTTTATATACATTAATTACTAATTTATATAGAATATAATATTATAATTTGCTATAATATTATCCTTCTCCCATTGTAAATCCCTTTTGATATTCTGAAAATCATTCATACATTGTCGGAAACTAATGAAATCATCATTAAAAGATAAATCATTGATTAATATAACAATAATTATATTATTAAAATCAAATTAATACTAAAATCCATTTTTTAGTTGTTGAAGAAATTTTTTTGTTAGGCATAAACTATTCATGTTTAAATTCTCATTAAACTATAGAGAGGTATATATACATATATTAATAATAAAAAATTAATTCTCACTTTATATGAATTGTAAATTTATTAAATATGTGTTTTGACATTCTGTTGCTTCATTTATTCTTCCAGAACTCTAAAAAAATTTAAAAAGACTGCTGAATCTCAATAAAATGTGAGTTTATTTTTTACTATATCAATGATACATAAACTCTCAATTTCATTATGTATGAATAATATCACATTGAAACACGCACACTCACATAGGATACTCCAAATTCACGATGTTAACAATTCGTCTCATAACCAACATATTATTTTTAATTTATCCAAAAATATTACATGGTTGTTCTCATTTAATTTTATTATTTATTTGAACATTGATATTTCTCTTTAAATATATTATAAAATTTTCATTATCTTTTATAAATAATATTTATATATATGATAAATCAATATTCTTGAACTATTATATTTTTTGGGATTTTTTATTTTCTACTCTTATAAGGATCGGTTTTACCATAACACCATAAGTAATAGTGGGTTTTTTCAAAGAGATTGATTATATTGACACGTGAATATTTTTTTCAATATGATATTTATTTATTAAAAATTATCTGTTACTTGGAGTTAATTTTAAATGGATTTTTATTCAAATATATTCTTCATTTCAATAACATTGTTTTTCCTACTAAAAATTGATGAGATTTTTTAATTTATAAGTGAAAATTATATTGGTGAAAATTAATAGAAAATATGAATGCTTAGTTGAAAAGAGTTTTATGTTAAATTTGATGTAATATGAAATATATAATTACCAAAAAAGACCCATAGTATTTAATATTTTAGAGTAAGGATATAATATAAAATGTTTTAAGGTGAAGGATGTGTAAATAGTTGTTTTAGGTTATAGATGCATAGGTTGTATGATTCCCAAAATCATATAGTAGAGTATGAACAACTATGCTAGAAATATTAAATAAGTATTAGGTTATTATTGTTTATAAACTTATCAAATTTAAAATGAAATTGGTCTTATGAGTTTTAAAATTTATGTTTACTGTATCTAGCCTCATGTTTTCTCCTTACTAAAGTTGAAAGACACATATAGGCCACTCATTAATTTATCTTTAAATATCTTTGTTTTTTATATTTTATTACCTGAATAAAAGGTGCATATATCACCTATCATCTCCATTTTTCTCTCTATTCTTTTTAACTTATTTTAGTGGCTCAAATTCATGAATTCAAAGTGTCACTTTCATTAATGAATTGTGGAATCCACCAAAACGTTTGGTGTTTGGTTAATTATATATATATTAGTTATGTTGGCATTTGTTCATGTATTTGTATTTTATTGACATTACAAAAATCCTTTATGAAAATTTACTAATTTTCATTATTAAAATAATTTTCCGTATATCAATTTTAAATAGAAATTTGTGCATATCACTTATTGTCTTGTTATATGGTTATTACATTGTTTTTAATGAATGGTATTGATTTATAATCGTTATGTGGGGGTAAGTTAAATTTACTCATTTCAGGTCTTTTTATAAATTTTTGATTAATTGTTTTACATTTTGGTTTTAATAATAATAAATAATATTTCATTATTCTACTTATTACTATAGAGTCTTCATAATTTAGATATTGATTCTATATAATTAAAATTAATACTTAATAAAACACGGTAGTCTATTTTATAATATAATAATATCTAAATAATTATATAAAAAATATTGAATAATAATTTATGATGGTGACCAAATTTTTCAAGAATTGTTAATTTATTTTCCTAGTTAGTGATGTAGTTATTTTTAAGACATGGTTTGTAAAAGATCACATATTTTTATTATGGTTATTTGAAAAGTATAATTATATTATAGTAATTGAGATTAAATTTGAACAGAATTTACTATTTAAACAAATTTTTAACTTGAGTGATTAAATAGTAAAAATAACATTAATTTAATTTTCACCAGGATTACCATTTTGAAAGAATAACTGATTTTAAATTTCATTATCCGTGGAGTAAATTATTTTTTAAGGTAAAAGAGTTTTTTTAAATATGTAAGCTACATTATTTTTAAAAAAAATAAATTAAAATTTATTTTTCATTACTTTTCCTTAGATCTGGATTTAGGGTTATGTAAAATGTTTATGGACTAGTTGTGTTTTTGGTTTGGTTTAATTTAAAAGTTTGTTTGATTTTTTTGGGGGTCATTGAAATACTAAAATTATTTTGGAGTGGGTTTTGAGTATTAGTTAGATTTTTAAGATGTTAGTATACTAATTTGATATTTTTATAGGGGATAGTTTTCCATTTGGGTATGTTTAAAGTGATTTTTAAAGCATTCTTTTCACGTGTCGTTAATGTTATGTAACCAAATATATATGGTATTTATTGGTTTGAATTTTTTTATGTATTTTATATGTATTATGTTTCCCAAATTATTCTAGATAATCTATAAAGATTAATTATGGAAACTGGGAACAGAATAAGAGTAACAATGATGAATCATAACATTTTATGATGTTCTTTCATAGTTCAAAAAAAACGAGAAATAAACTTATATTGGGTCTGAAGTTTCTATTTTATTTTATCAATAATATTTAGAAGGGTGATGGGTTCATTTATTATTACCAAATTTTTACTATTTATTATTAAAATTATCCCACATGACTAGTTAATGTTGATCATACCTCTAAAATTATAACTGTTAAACACCTGTATGAAACAAATAAACAAACATAGATGGACCAAATTTATTTTACATGGTTTGGCCCTAATTTGGATGACTATATATTTGTTTTGTTAGGGAATAAATTGAGATTCAAGTGTATAACTAATATCAAGAATTGTTTACAAGTGGTAAGGTATCATCCAAAACTGAATGATTTTCTTCCTAATAATAAATTCTATTGATTGCTATTCAAATAATGTACCATTGGTTTCCAGTTTTATTATTAAAAAAAATGAAAATATATTTAATTAACTAAAGGAAACAATATGAGTGATAAATATAAATGATCTTCATGACATCCAAATATTAATACTAAATTATTTATCCCTCATTATTAAAGAAAAATTGTATCCCAAATGTTTAGTAAGAAGTATCAAATTATTAACCTTACTCAAAATCTCTTCACAGTTTATTTGGTTCAATGTTCCTCTTCTCATAAAACACTAGAAATAATTATTGTAAAATTTTCATTTTAAAATTTGAATATCTCTATAATCTATTGTATTTTAATACTCATTTATTATTGTACAATGATAAATCGGGAAAATGAAGAAGTTGTGGTATTCAGAAAAATATGATAGAATTAAAATTATTTTAATATCTATAAAACCTACTAAAGATGTATCATCAAATACATTCTTTAAATTCATCACTTAAATATAAAAAATCATCCTTGATATCAAATCATGATTAACATGATTGAAAAAAATTATTTCATTCAACTAATTTAATATTATATTATATAAATTTAATATTACATATACTTTGAACATAATAGTTTATTATTAAAATAAACATGAGACTCACAATATTTTGAATCTTAAACATCAGTAATTAGTACCATATTTGAACACAACTGATATGAATATAATCTTCAGATTTAAACACAAATAACTTGAGAAGAAAATTTATATAATCTTATATAACCACTAAAAGGATCTTGTTTATACCTTATTGAAACAAGTTACTCTTATTTATCATAAAACTAAATCTTATATAAGTTATGAAAGAATACATTTAATCTTACGTATCATAATATTGATATTTTATCAAAAAAACTATATACTAATATATCGTCTTAAAATATATATTACACAAATATACCATTATAATTACTCTTATGTATCATAAAGTGATCTAATATTTATTTAAATCAAGGTAAAAACTTTTCTAAATTTTCCCTCCTATGATATGTTTTGAATAAAACACAAATTCAGTGCTACCCTTATGTATCTTAAAACAATTATTTCATTTTTTGAAAAATATAAAAAAAAATCAAAAATACTCAATCAATTTATGTTCATAACATAAAAACTCAAAAAATCATAATGACATGTAAATAAAACTCAAATGATGATAAGAAAAATAAAACAATTATTGAAAAATTTCATATATTCCTTATTGTAAAAATGCATATGCATGGTTTTTAGGTGTTATTATATGGTTTTAAAACTATTATATGAAACCATTCAACAATTTTTTAGGTTGTTTGGATATATAAATACTTTTTAATTGATTTTAATATTTTTTTGAATTATAGGGAGTGTTTTAAAAAATTACTTGGAATGTTCCTTTTTTATTAAGAATCATGTATATTATTGTTTATGATTCAATAATAGGAGCGAGTTATGTTTTTTTATGATTAATTCATGTTATTAATTAATAAAGGTTATTATATACTAGATTTCCAAATTTTATGATAATTTCCCATTCCAAATTATTCGGGCAAATCAAATAGGGTCATGATAGAATTGAAAGTATTGTAAGTCTGGGAAGTAACCCATTGAGGGAGAATGAGTATTTTTAAAGGGATTCCTAGATTTTAAACATTTTAAAGGGAATTTCTATTGAATATATATTTTGTTGTGGAATGTTTAATCTAACATATTTTTCACCTTCTAACATTAATTGGCTATTCCTCAGTAGGGTATTGATAATTTTTCCCTTTTACAGTGTTGCTCATTATGACCCAATACATGAAAATCCCTATAGATAAATTACGAATGTAGGTTAATAGTGAAATATATCAAGGGTTTCATAGAAGTTATTCTCGTATGATCTTTTTGGTTGATCAATTTTTTATTTTTTAGACAGGTTGACTATCATTGATCGCACATTTTTTTCTCAATTTAGTCCATGGTTTCATTTGTTTTGTAGAAAGGAAACCCATGATAGGATCTTTGGAAAGCCATTATATTTTTAAATGAATAAATAAATTATTATTTTATAAATTCGATGGAAAAAATTTAAACCACTATTAAATGAAAATTATTAATTTTCACATTGAAAAAAAATCCCAATAAAGAATTTCTATTCATCCCTCCCATGATTATGTGAGAAATAAAGATTCATGATTTGGTAACTATAACAAACCATATTTCTAAAACAACTTATTTAATATTTAAATGATAAATATCTATATAATACAATACTTTAATATTTATATTCCTAGTTACTTTGGGAAATTATATTCATAAACCATTATAATAAAATAAAATACACCAAATTATTTTAGAACTCCATAATGTGCTACTAGTTTCCATTGAACTTTTAATTATACACAAGACAACTTGGGGACATAAAAAATGATGGAGTGAGGTAAAAAACAAATAAAGAAATAATCCAAGCCAAGAAGGTTGATAAATAAAATATTTTATAAAATAGGGAAATAAATATATCATATAACGGTTAAATCTTACATACCCACAAGGGGGAATAGATATAGAAAATTACATCATAAAGTATTCGTATCATATGAATGTGGTGAAAACATAAAACATGAGATCATAAGTATAAATCGAGTCTAACCACCAATATATAATAACATTATGTTATAAGGATAAAAACATGTTCACCATGCATGGTATCACATTATATTTAAACATTACCAAATGCATTGAAGTGTCATCTGGGTGCACCCTTTATATTTTCTAACATTATTTGTTTCACATCGATCATATCAAATATTTTTTTCATCATTTAAATATCATGAGTAAGGAATATGAGTTTCATACATGGAGTTTCCTTTTCAATGGAAGGTATTTATATATAGGTTATATCTGTTGAATGAAAATAGGGTTTTCTATTCACAACGAAGCGACATGGTATGAAAAATCAATGAATAAAATATTTAGAATAATCTATGTATATCAAATTCTTTGATAGGTATTAATGAGAGATAAGGGTATTATCTGAATAATAAGTAAAAAGTTGCATAGTAATATTTTCATTTTATCATATAATAACATAACCACTGAGAAATAAAAAATCATATAATAGAGAATTTTATTGAATTGAAAATAGAAGAGAGAGATCCCTTGCCTTAAATATCACTCCCTATGTCTGGAGGGATGATTCCTTAATATATTAAGGGTTAACCCAAAGAATTTATGAGTGACTAAGAGTGTGTGGAATAGGATAAATATATTTTAAGTGAATTAAATTGGGTTTATAAATGTGTACATATTTTAAAATGGGGTGAGTTGTATATTAATTCCAAATAATAGTCCTTGGAAATTGAGGTCATTGAAATTGGAAAACCATTTACTTTCACATGGTTTCAGATCTTGGATAAAGAGTTTTATGGAATTATTTTATACATTTAACCATGATATAATATAAATTATATTTTTAATATTTCTATTGGTATAGTATATATGTATTTCAACATTTATTTTTTGAAAATTTGAATAACAGTTTTAGAATTTTGATTGTTATTAATTGGTTTGTAAAATCATATCAATCAAATAAAAGATATTATATAAATATAATAACATATTTTCAATTTAATGTTTTCTAATCTTAATTATTAAATAATTATTACATATTCATGAAGCCATAAAACATATCAAAAACAGAAAAAAAAATATTTTTACTATTCACTAAACCAATGTTTTTTCAAAAAAATCTCAAAATTTTACCCTAACAAAATTTCAATGAGATGGTTTCTAATAAAATGTTTATTCTGTGAAATTCATTCTCATGTATGATAAATAAAATTTTTAAATAAATATTAGATAATTTATATAAAACAATTTTCAATGATTACTTATTATTTATTCACCTTAAAAAAGACTCTTTTTAGTACCATATGTATTGATAAATATGTGTTAAATTTATATAATTCTTATGAAATTGTTTTTAATCTTTTGTTTCATTATTATATTTGATATTATTACTATTCAAATGGCCATATAATGGTCTCATTTCTATGAAAATGTTGTGTTACGATCTCAATGATCATATTACTATTTTTACACTATATATACTTCACCATTATCATTCTTAATCATTCACTAATTCACAAAAAAATATTCCACACTTACCTTGATAAATTTTATCATATTTCTAACACACTTATTTCATTTAATAGTCTTTATTGAGGTAAAAAAAATTAAGGGGGAATTATGGCCTATGCATTTTACATTAGTGTGAGAATTATTTAATTTCATTTATCTCCCTTTAATAATCAACTCTATTATAGGAAATATTATATTATGATGAATATGTTACATATGAAATTTAATTGTGTTTCTATGTTCTTCTATAATAAATTTTTTATTAATAAAAAATATTTAGTTTTTCAAGGAAATAATTTTTGGCCATTTCGTATTATCTTGTGTATGTTTTTACTAAATATTACAAAATTTTTATTTAATGTGTAATTATATATAAAAAAGATTAGTTATTTATATTCTTCTCCCCCTTAATAAATTTCATCAGAAAAATTTCATTTCATATATTGGAACCCTAGAATGCTCGACGATGGCTTCCCCCCTTCCCTGAGGTGGGAGGGGGCGAGGGGGAGGACTTGATTCGGCCTCCTTCGAGATCTCAGAAACCATTTATTCCCTCTTCCAACCCTAATTTTCTCCCGGAATTACCGATGATTTCTCTAAGTCTAATTGTTCTGTAGTCCCTTCTTGGTGGTCCGTAGTTGCCAATTTTGATGGCAGAGTTCTTGGAAGATTCAAGTCATCTAGACCTTACGTTGGGTGTGAGTTTCAATCTTCGAAGACCCTCATTTGACGACTTTGATCGTTTCGTCTTTAGTAAATGGGATTTGAAATAACGGGCGGTTGTTGGTGTGATGGATTGAAGTGACTTCATGGTCTACTTCACCTTGGAAGCCGATCTGATTCGAGCCTAGTCTAGTGCCCCTCGGCGATGTAACGGTTTCATGTTTTCACTCATTAGATGGTCGTTCGACCTTTTAATGAATCGGGATCCAACCTCCAGCATGATTTGTGTAAGCCTTCCTAAGCTTCCTCAACCATTTAAGAATCCTTTAATTCTTCGTATGATTGGAAACATGGTGTGTCGCTATATTTGTTTGGATGTTCGCACTTCCTCTGTATGTCACCCGATTAACCCTCGCATTTGTGTTGAGGTTGATATGTCAAATCCTCCGGTGGAGTGGTTTTGGATTACAGTGGGTTTGGAGTTTAGATGGAAACAAGAAGTAGTGTTTGATTCTTGGGACAACTACTGTTCGAGCTGCTACCATTTGGGGAATTTGGATTATGAATGACATGCGGATTGTTTAAAGGAGATGAAATTTGTTCTGAGGAGGATTCCAGAGGAAGGTCAGAGGAGGAGGACCGATGAAGGATAGATGAATCTGTATGGAACTAATCCTAGAAAGGAATCTGTCCTGGTGAGTAGGGATGCACCGGAAGTGGGTATGGTAGATAAGGCCTCCTTAAATCTGCTGGTTTCTGTAGTTTTTAGGCGGTTGAGGAGTGATCTGCAGGTTGGGGATGGTGGGATGCAGGTTGAGGATAAGTGTGGCTCTCGTGCTAGAGGTGTGAGGGCGTTTAACAGCAGGGTCGAAGGAGTGAAACTTGAGGTAGTGGAGAAAATAGGGCATGCAGTTTATGATGGTCCTACTGTGGAGAATTTGGAAGGACATCAGAATGAGAAATCTGGTCAGAATAATGCTGCTGGATGGATATTGATTATAGTTCATACAAGAAACTGTTCCCAGGACCTAGAACAAGAGGATGCGAAGGTGATTAACTCATTTGTTATTGATGTTGATGCGGAGAATGGTCTTTAGGATGATCCTGTTGGAAATGAAGAAGGTACTATAGTGATATATGAATAGCACAAAATGGTTGAGCAACCTCAATTCCTTGCATTAATTGATACTAATGTTCCATTGCAGCACAACCGGACAACAACCTATCTAAAGGAGGTTTTCCCTAAAGGGGGGGGGATCTCTGAGAGAGGCAAAGAAAATAGTTGTGGATTGACAAGGCTCTCGTATAACAACATTGCATAGGGAGAGGTATGTCTAAGTATGGGTATGGAAGCTCCTGATGGGTGTGGCATCAGTGATTTAGTCCAAGGTGGGGATAGAAATAGGACAGAGGATGGAGGAGTGGCATCTACTACTCCAAAAAGAAGAGGCAAGAAGGATTATTCTTGTTTACCTCATCCATTGTGCACCAGAGCATCCTTTAAGCGTGATCATGGGGTGACCCAGGCCTTTAAAATATGCAGCCTGGCCAAGCAAGATAGACTTGGTTGAATCACTTTGGATGATGTTAGGTGGGACTATAATGAAAATTTCATGAGGCGTTTCAACCCAGCTTCTGAATGGGGAATGTCCACCGTGGAGGACTCCTGTGTTGGTTGTGATGACAGGTATGGAGACTTTGGCTTTTGTTTTTTGTTGGTTGATCTGGGTGTTTGTTTGTTTGGTATATTTTGGATGTGTTTTGCGGGATTGTTTTTATCTTTGGGTTTCTCACTTTTCCTAAAAGTGTTTGGAAGATAATAAAAAAAAGTATTTCTCGAATGTTTTATAAATTCTTCTAGTTCCAATATTTCCTCCTTGAATTTAAGGTTCCACAAAAGAACAGTGATGAGAAGAGTATTCTAGTAGAGAAAATCTTTTTCTATATGGTTCAAAATCATTGCTAGTTTTTAATGACCAAATCTGATCCACCAGGTCTGAATCTGAGTTCTACATGACCTCATGAATGCCTCCAATATATAAGAGGCATCTGACTATCATTTAGTGTCTATTTTTTCTACGAAGTGTCAATTCCATTATAATCATGTTATATATAAATTTATAACAAAAAAATATACAATAAATAATCATAATAGAATGTGAGTACTAAAATATATCATAAATTCCATAAAATAAATAGATATTAGATTCCAAGGTGTTAAGATAGTATATAGTATATGTGTGGTTGAAAAATTAAAATATAAACTATAAAGTCCTCCAGAATATGTCCAAGTTTATCTCCAACTCCATGAACCTATAGTCAATCATCAACCATGAGTCCCTTTCGCTTACTCGAATCTTGAAACAGAAAGTCATCATGAATATCTAAAATGAATATATAGTGTTTGGGTAATAAAAACCTATATGATACCAAAAATGCTTCCTTGAAAAGTTTAATCAAGTATAAAATGTGTATTCCATGATAATAGTAAATATTTAAAAACAATAGTAATCAAACCACACATTTTGAGTGGTCATGCATTAACCAATCCACCAAAAATTTTATGCCATACCTACTTTGGCTCGATGAATTAGGGTAATCTTAGAATTTCATAAGTGAGAAATAAAAAGTCTCTAGGCTCAGAACTTGGCTGGGAGTAGCCTCAAGGAATGACATCTGATCAGGAACCCATAACATCATTTCCATGATCTATCCTGGGTTAATCCTTGAGACCATCATACCAGATTTATGCCTTGGTTTATGCCTCTAGAACATCATTCCCTAAATTAATTGCCCGACCTCCATAATATCATGTCCCTAACCCATTCTCATTTCCATTTTAATCATCATTTCTAGATGTTCACAGTCCCCCTCTAAGGTATTAACATCACACGATGGTCCACTTATCTAAAGTACCAAAAAACCCTCTAAGGAATGGTAAAACACATAACAACATAGAGAATATATGGAAATCATAATATATAATCGAGATAATATATTAAAAACACATAACAACATATTATCATAATAAAAAAAGGATACAAGATCCTCTAAAAATACTGGTGGAATCAAATATCATAATAATGGAATCGAATTTCACAACTAGTCTCAAAGGCTACACACACACCCAAATGTGATCACCATCACTTACCATATACAAGGTATTAAAACACACGAATTATACAAAGAAAAAATGTGAAAAAATATCCCCAAAAGTTAAGATAATACCTATCTCAATGTTTCTGATGTCAGAGTCAATGACTATCATTGAATTATCATTCAAACCACATAATTGTGTTCATAACTTCAATCCACTCACCAAGGATTCATTAATCGGATTCTACTATTTTATTTTGTAAATTTATTAATCACCACATGTGATTATAGATTATGTCTCGTGGATAATTTCATGATTATCAATTTAAACCAAATCTTATGTTAACATAACTTCCTTATAAAAAATTATAAAGCCAAATATGATAATAATTTTCCTCTATCTAGAATAATAATAAAACCACATAACATAATAGTCTCCCTCTCTCAAATAATTAGATAATTATTCTTTTTAAAACATAAAAAATTCCTGTTTATTATCAATCATCAAATATTTAACAAATTACAGAAATATTTAGAAAACCATAATCCACAAAATGTAAAATATAACTCACTTAGAGTTATCCATTCAAAACACAACACCCAAGAACAAGTAGAGAGATGGTTCCGAAGCACCTGAAAATTTGATAAATAATTCATATTTTTTAGAGAACATATAACTATCCTTGATCAAGTGGATTCCTTATATTCTTATACTTAATAGAATACTAAAAAATAGAAAAGAAAAATGTTTCGATATTTTTATGGAGGTAAATCATGTATTGGTCTACAACATTAAGAACCCCAAAATAAATTCACAATTTATTTTTCCTTTTATTAATATATAAATTGAGGAGTTTCTAAATTTTTACTTAGTATGAGTCAGGAGTTTTTCACTAATCAAGTAATTTACTCCCTCAATTTTTGGCCTTTAAAACAACAAAAAAACATGACACATAGTTGAACTAAGGAAGAATAAATGAAAATAGTAAGGAATAGAATGTTTTCTTCAAAAGGGTACTTTGTAAGGGTAACATGATGTTACCCTTACATAAATCATAACTATTTTGTAGTGTTAATGAGTCTTACCCTTACATAGGTCTTGAATACAAAACATATCGTTACACAGCTCTGGTAACCCTTAAACATCCTCTATAAACTAGGAGTTACCCTTAGGTAGTGCATAAGTTACCCTTATATACCCATTAAAATTAGGGGTTACCCTTATGTATTACATTGGTTACCCTTATGTAACATTTAGAAATATAGGGATACCATTAGCTATCTCATTTTTACCCTTACCTAGTGCCTAAGTACCCTTAAACAACTCTAAAGTTTCCCTTATACAACATATAATAATTCCATCTTACCCTTATGCAACACATAGGTAAAGGGATCTACACATACACATCAAATAAAAATTGGGAGTTATCAATATGTGATGATAGAAAATCTCCCCTACTCATAAAAAATATTTTAAAAATTATATTTACCCTTGAGTAAAGCATATGTATTGTGTAATTTAGATAATTATTTGAAAAAATATAATTTTTCTTACCAAATACTTATAAATCATATTAAAAATATGATTTAAGAACATTTAATGATATAAAACATTAATTTCCACCTCAGCTAATGAATAATCATCCATGAGTTATGTCCTTATTGAAATTTCTAAAAGACATAGGATACTAAGAACAAAAATGAAACTCAAACTCTCATATCTCTTCTTAGATCCATCCATGTTAATATATAGTCCAAACAAGTGGAATGCTATTCCACAACAATACCATGTCAGTTTGGTAAATAATCCCAAATAGATGATCCTCATAATTTTATCGGGCTCCAACTTAATTTCTCTAATGATTATAATATGCACAAGATCGGGTATATACATATATAGTTGAGAAACATGGAAAACCTCATTAATTTCACGATTACATGTAATAAGGTCCAAGGAAAACCCATTGTACCCACATATTTTGTGATCTCAATGATTAAAAAAACTATGGTGATAATTTCCCTTACATTCCCAAATGACAAAGCCCTAATGAAGGTAATATTCAAAGGAAAAACTGACCACTAACACAAAAATCGAAAGGCTATCTCTTTTAGTATAAATATGATTTCTACTAACTCTGATCATCCAAATACTTCTTCTTAATCTACTGCATGCTCTTTGAAGTCTCATTCCCAAGGATAGGACTAAAAACAACTACCTCACCCACCTCATGCTAAAATAATGATGACTGAAATGGGTGTCTATAGAGATCCTCATAATGTTCCATATGCACATAATCCAAGAAGATATTTTTGTAAGAATAATATACCTAGGAAATATGATCATACAAATATCTATTTAGGTTCAGGAATAAAGAATAAATCATAATCTCCAGTATGAAAATTGTCTTCTTTGACTATGCATATATCTGAGGATGGCACACTATACTCAATCGCAGTTGAGTACCTAAGAATTTCTGAAATCCCATCACGAAACTTGATGTGAAAAATGAATCCTTAACAAAAATAAATTTAAATTAAACTCCATGTATGTGTAATATAATTTGGACATATATCTTTTTCTAGATCATCAATTTGGTGAGTCTATTAGATGTGTAAATATTTAGTATCCTTATTCAGTCAATTAAAAATCCACCAAAAAATGTCACAACTCATCAAGGTCTTAGGTAACACTATAAATATTTCTATAATGACATCCTCCAACTTCAACATGGTCATTGGATGTGGCTAGAGAAAATCACCTATATGTGTTTTCTCAACATATACCATATTGTCGGTAAGTCATCGAGAAACAAAACCAGTGATATCTCTCTTTATCCCAGGCCACTGAAACTATCATATAAATTGGAAAGATATCTTTTTCACAATAGTATGTTCCAACTATATAGAGGTATCAAATTACCTCATCAGATCATTTTTTATGGATGTAGTGAATTCTACCCTTGCATGTATAAGGATGACATCATCTCCTATTAATGAACACATGGGTATTAGGTTACCTCCAACTATTTGTTCCCGCATTATACCATACTATGGGTTAGTTTCCTACCCACCCTTTACCTAAACTTCTTTGTAAGATGTGAAAACCAATATATCACATTTCATTAATCCATTATTCATTAAATAATCTCTCCTCTTATTGTCTAACATGTTCATCATCCACTACTGCTCCTCTAAATGTTTTTTCACCAAGATCCTATGCTACCTATTTATAATGGATAGTAGTATTTTCAATGATGTTATATTTCATGGATATATAATACATATAAAAGTAAAACTTCTTATGAAAGACCATGAAGTAACTCTACCTCATGTTCATGTCCCACTATGTGAAGATATAATGAAGGATCTATTGGTAAGGGTCGAAAACAAAACACTCTCAGAAGTTATAGTGTTTCCAACATTCTATAGTGTGAAACATCACTACCAAATCTATGTCCAGAGTTGGTTAGTTATACTCCTATGTAAATTACTACAAATATGCATAATCTAGTACCTACTCCCCCAATATATATTATTCTCCCAAACTAATTATTAATTCATTACATTACATGGTGTATACTATCACTAGATTTATATGTATTTGTACTGGGGCTATATTAAATATCTTATTTGTCTTAATAAACACCTTTTTACATTGTTCATACCATGGAATCTTTATTCCCATATTAGTCATCACAATCTTAGGTGTATATATAAGATAAAATAACTATAAAAAATGATAGTAATATACAATGTTTCTTAGAAATATCTTGATCTCAAACATGTTCTTGAGACTTTTCTATAACATCACTGAATCCAAATTCACTACATCTATAGATATACTTTCCTCACACATCACATTCCTAAATAATATCAATTCATTAACCCATTAGTTAATCATTTATATCTAGAAAAAATCTAACATTCTCAAAGCACACATTGGAATATCTCAAATTTTTAGCGTATTTATATGGGGTTGGTGAGTACATTAGGATGTTTTAAAGGAACACCATAATGAATGATTCCAGATGTGCATATAATGTTTCATTAATGAGATCCAATAACACTTCCAGTTCATTTAAAAAAAACATCACTAGATACTCATAAATCACATACCTACTTTGAAAAATCAACATCCAGTTGAACTCTTATCCAAATTGTTGCTAGTGGTTTCCTAATTGATGATAAATCATAGAGAAACATAAGAATCATAATAATTAATCAAAAAGATCATAGATCATAGGGAAATGATATATTTTCTTCCTAATAACCTAGTATAACATCTAGTAATGAACATTGAGTCAAAGACTACTATCTTCCTTCACGGTGAACAACATAGGTTCACCTCATGGTACAATTCTCATTATAATAAATCCCTTGTACAATGGGTCCTCAAGATTCACATAAATATCCTTCAACTCTTCTAGTTCCATATGATACAATGGTATCAAAATGGGCTTCTAACCCATTATGAGATATTTCTCAAAGGTAACTCGTCTATTATGAGTATTTTCGATGAAGTTGTCTTGAAAGACATCCAAAAAGGTATCAATGACTGGAACAAAATATGAGGGATTCTACTGATCTTACCAAAGTAGTCAAGCCATCTATTTATATTGTGATAACATGCAACTAACACAAATCTAAACCAACTCAACCTACTCGTAGTTCCCATTCTCCTGTTATTGCACACATCACCCCCTTCAGTGATACAAATATCACACTTTTCCAATATAAATCAATGTGATATCAGAAACATTCAAGACAATCAAAAATAATATAACGATTAAATATCTTCTTCCCTAGTACCAAAATGTTTTACTAATTTCCTTGACTATAAATTACATCATCACACACTAATTTTAATGTCTTGAACTATTATAAATAAAATTCTCTTATGATTTACTATTTTATTATGTAATATAGTTATAAAAAACAAATGAACTTATTTTGTTTGGTTATATCCAATTGGATTAAAAAACTTTTAAGGATATTTACCATCGATAATATTTCTTTTAAACAATGATCACATGATCGGTATGAATATATGGATTTGACGAATCTAATTAACAAATAAAAAGGAAGTGATGGCCTCATCCTGTAGAATTATTCCATATGAATCCCATTTATCAAAAATTACAAGGGAGATATCATCCCTGGGATTTTTCTTTGACCAAGGCCAAGTTGAGATCTAACTTATTGAACATGAGAGAAACCATTTACCATAGAAGTTCAATCCCATTGAGATCAATACCCTATCTATGTATGCTAAATAATCCCATGAAAGTCTCACCAAAATCACATTAAACATAGGGAATATGCCAGAGTAATAAAGGGGAAATTATCAAGACCTTAATAATATGAATATTTATATTGTATAGAATAATGAATTTATTTTTATTTTTAGGGATACTTTATAAATGATTTTGATTTTGATTCAATTAAACACAAATTACTTTTTCGGGTAATGTTCAAAGTCAGTTAAGGGATTTATTTTGATTAAATAATGGGGTTTTAATTAAAGGTTTTTTAATAATTTTTTGAAATATGTTTTATTAATTATAAATGGTCATATAATTTTTATGAAGTGAGATGTACTTTTATTAAGGTTCAAAATAATGATATTTCCAAAAACCCATTATTTTCAATAAATGTCAGTTATTGTTTTTTAAGTGAAAATTAAAAGATTAAGAATATTATTTAGATAAAATAAATATTATTTTTATAATTAGAACATATAAATTATCCAATGATGAGTTTTTCAAAAAAAATTCGATATAGTCAAATTTTTGAGTAAAAATTAAATTCTATATAAATTTATAGTGTGTTTGGTGAAATCATAATGAAAAAATGGTTTAAAAAATAATATAATGGGTATCCTCGGACAAATATTTTTTCCCCTTAAAATTACTTTATTTTTTATTTATATTATTAATTTTTTAACTCTTTTATGGATCCAAAAAAATATATAATATAGTTTATGATTTTTAATTCATTTCATTAAAATAGTGACACACCTCCACCTAATAAACTTTATTATTTTAATTTTTGTGGAAATTTTCCTAATAAAACAATGAAAGCCTCCCCAATATTTTATAAACCATGGGATAAACCATGGTAGGTTTTATGGTTTTGAATATTTTATTATATAGAGTCTAAAACCAATGTTTGTGAAATATTAAATAATTGACCTCTCATATCCTATAT
The DNA here is from genome assembly GCA_963277665.1 of Viscum album. NCBI lineage: Eukaryota > Viridiplantae > Streptophyta > Magnoliopsida > Santalales > Viscaceae > Viscum > Viscum album. Next base: position 1,825,333,410 of record OY728119.1, on the reverse strand, counting down.
AAACCCACGAAAAATCCCAAATTTATTCAATAAAAATCATTTCATCACATCCATAATCTTACATACCTTCTCTAAAATCTTCCCAGGGAACCCAAACCTCTCAGGAATTCTCTTTTCAATCATTGGGTGCCACAGACTCAAGTAAGGGTTATTTCCTTTCTCATCTTATCTATGTTTCATTATCTTGCTATTCCCTTTTAATTAAAATTAATAAATATGGGGTTTGTTTTTAAACCTCCCTTATAATTCCCTTATCATTTCTATTTTATGAGATACCCCTTTCGCTCTCATTAATCCATCCCTAGTACGCCCATTACCTTGCCGAAATGTCATAATAATCCTTCCATATATATTTTTATTAAAGATTATTTATTAAAATATGACTTCTTGTTCTAATTATATTTGTGGGTACATGACCTTACATGTCACAAATACAATCCTCTTCATTAAAAATTAATTATATACCCATTTATCACTCATCAACACTTTATGTGAATTTTTAAGTCACATTGTTATGCTGCTTAATTTTCACCGCAATTATCCATTCTAAGCAAATTTTTTAGTGGATACCATAGCCATTTCTTATCAAGGGTGTTCAATTCTATTCACATATTAAATTTTAATGGGTACTTACATGTATGTATTACACACACCTTTATCATGTAATGAATTGTGATGATGAGTGAATCTATGTTTTATGATCAATGTGGAACACATAAGTAAGATAATTAAATGAAATTGATGGGTCTTCTTGGAATTATATAGTGCTCCAATACATTGGGTTTTTTAGTATCATGATATGAAAAGTTGGGATAAGGATGTACCTGATTCCTTTATGAGACATTTTCCACCATAATGTATTGGTGGTTAATATTTGACCTGTGTTTATGATGTAGATTTTATGTTATTTCCACATTTCTCATGTTATGATTATCATGATATATCATTCATTATTATTCATGTTTCTTTATAACTCATTTCTATTCCTTTTATATCATTTTTTAAAATCTTCACGTTATTACGTGTTTATTACCATAATGTGATTTATGTTTGAACCATTTCTTATGAATTTCCCATGTTATACAATATAGTTCTTAAAATCATGCATATTAAAGAAGTTTTCAACAAAATATTTTGTAATTAAATTCTAAAGTTATAATGAAATGAAGTAAATTCACTAAGACAATAGACCTATAAATATTTAATGTTATATTAAGTGTAATTTTATATAATTATATCATTTATTAATGTGTAATAAAGATAAGGGTTGTTATAATGGGAATCACTGAAGATGGAACAATTTTGTTCCCAATAGTTTATCAAGGGGAATTATCTTAGAGGATAAATTCACCTATAAATAAATTACAAAAAATATTTTTGTGGATATAATGAAATGGGATGAAATTTAATTTTACAATTTAGTAGATAATTTTGATGTGTTAAAAATTATTACTATAAAAATAGATAGTGACTAACCATAATCTCCTGGAGTTCGATCTACTATGTATGAACGACCTACCACATGTCCATGACATTGTACCTAATATTCATGAATATTAGGATTCTTCATATGTATATATTACTGAGGAAACCAAGAAAATCCCTATTAAATTGACTGATAATTCTTTCCCCTTATTGAATCCATGTCTCAACTATCTGGGGAAAAACAACCAGAGATGGAACATCCTGCTATATTTTTTTGTACTTTTTTAAGGATCTGAGTAGGCTCTACGTCAATGTAAAATATTTTCATAGTGTAATCACTATTGGTTACCTCCATAGGCTACCAAATAAGCTATACTATTCTCCATCTAGAGTCAACTAATCTTATGCGCATCCCTAGACATCCTCTTCCAACTACTAGAAAAGGTACACTCTGCTGTAATAGGAGGCCCAACCTTCAGGGCACTAAAGTGTGGAATAAAACCAACTTCTTAAACATCCTCCAAGAACATCTAAATGGATAAGGAATTATATAAAACATTTGGTTATGATGCTAGGATAATGCTCTATGACTAATTTCTTGATTTCATGAGGAATTTTGATCTTGGGATTCCTTTCCTTTTGAGTATTATTTTGAACCAAAACAGTTTAAATGTTAAGAAGGTATACAAAATTATCAGAGTTGGTGGACAATATAATGGAAGCCTACTATAACTCCATGAACCCCTATTATTAGTCAATATATAGTGATTTAGGAATGAAATTAATAATTAAAATGCACTGGATGACCTCCCAAGTGTGTCCCTCACATTGGGCAGTCTGTCCCATTACACCCCACGAATGGTTGGAGAGTCCCTACAACATGGAAAATTCCATCTTAACCTACTTCCAACTAGTAAATCATTAAGGTCGATGGTACTGAAAACAATACCCCCCTTGTCTTTAACATAATATAGTATAAAATTTCCATAAATATTTAGATTAAACTGATGTTGGAATTCTATTTCATTGTCAAATGTCGACCTTGATGGAAGGACTACTGGGATAGAGTGTGGCCACTTCCTACAACACTGGACTAGTACAAGGAGTGTAATCTATTGCACACTCCTATATAGTATGCAGTAGAATAAGGGCTTCTAAAGAACCCCATCCAACGTCATGTCATTTTCCAATAAATATTATATAAGGTGGAATATTCTATAACATGAAGGTAAGTATTTGAAGAAAAACTATTATATCATAACATGCCTAAGGAATCACCCAATGGTTTCCCTAGTAGTTTACCGATAACAAAATGTATAAACCTAATAGCTCTAACCCAATTCTCATCCCTGCATGAAAATAATAATCATAATATATATCTGTAAACATAAAAACATGCTCATTTAAACTATTTAATTCTAAAATAGATATATTATAATAGTATTAAAAAATAGATAAATTACACAATATATTGGGGGTCATGTATTGGGCATGGTATGCCTCTAATCCTTTAGTTCATGTATTTCAGGTCATGTCAGGACTTGTTCCTTGGTCCTATGGGTCATGTACGGGTTCCCCTTCATCCCTTAAAATATGGATTATCCATAATAAAATAAAAATACGGCATTCGGGCCATTTGGGCAGTTATGATGCAAGAACACAGAAAAAATATTATCAAATTATAATATAAACCCTATAAATGGTAACATTGGGGTCTATTACACATGACTAAATGAGGAAAATGGTAACTCTCCTATATTAGTGTTAAACAACTATATCATTTATGACATGTCTCATATTAGTCCACAAATAAAACTAAAAAACTACTTGAATATCATTTTTAACACCTCGACCGGGACAGCTGGGTCCAAACTCGAGTGCCACCTAACCTCATTCACACCTCCCCATATGTAAGAGGATTTTAACAAGTAGTAACTATACAAGTCCATAATTAGGGAAACTATACCCTAAGTATAACATCATAGAATAAATATTAATAAAATATATATCTAATTATTAGATAAACTTGTGTAATTAAAAGATGCAATACATTTCGTACAATAAATAGGTAATGAATCCCTTGGTGTAAATTCAATATAGATTACAATTGTGTAATATAAAATAAATAAATTAACTATAGAGTCCTATGATGTCTGTCTCATTCCACCACCAGTTCCATACTCCTCTACTCAATGTTCTTATATAGACCCCTAAACCTTAATCTGATCGCTAAATATAAATTCACCACACACATCACAAATTTACATATATGTTGTTAGTAATAAAATATAGTTGGACACCACTAATGAGTCCTTAACAAGTATTATCTAGTATAATTAGTTCATTTTAAGATAATAGAAATAATATTAGATTAATAAAAATAACACCATATGTAACAATAATTTGTGTATTAAATAGGCTTCCATAGACCCTCAACCGTACCTTATTCAGCTTCATATTGGTAGGATAATCATAAGATTTCGTAAGGGAGAAGGAAATAACCACTAGGTTTGTACCATGTCTCCTAGTAATCTCAATAAATTGAGTTATATTATTCACCCTAGAACATCATATCTATGCTCCGTTAGGGTCGAAGAATCTAGACCTTCATACACCATATATGACATGGGTTTGGTCTCCATACCATCATACATAAAACACACATCCTTGGGTGAGACCTACAGATATTCAGGCCACTAACATGTGCTTATGTCCTTCATTTCCATCATCGTAATCTATGTAAACTACCCCTATAAGGGATAAACGTTACATGATGGACCACCTCTCTCAAGTACCAATACTAACCTCTATGTCTTGGTAACATATATATTAGGGTAGAACATACAAGAAAAGAAGAACAAATAGTCATGAAAAATATTATAAACAACTAGAAACATATGAATATAATCAAACATATAAACAAGATACTCTATAAATACAACTAGAATAAATTATCATGACATGTATCACAAGATATACACACCCACCTGTAACCATAATCAAGAACTATAAATAAGGTATTGAAAGACCGTAGTGACACCAAAGAAGCATGTTTAAAAAGGAGAACCAAAAGGATAAGAACTCAATACTTTACGTTCATCCAGGATAAAGATAATGTATATCAAGAAATCATCACTCAAATAATGTACTAATGTTAGTTGGCTATATATGATCACCCATGATATATATAATTGATTCTCTTATTTTATTCTTAAAATAAATAAAATACCACATGTGATGAAAAATTTTATCTCCTGAAAAATTTTCACATTTAGAATTTAATCCAAATCAAATTTTCACCCTTCCTTTCTTAGAGAAAATTATAATTCCACATTTGATAACAAATTTATCCCTCTAGAATAATTATAACACCATATCAGAGAATATTATATCACCCTATAACTTGATGATAATTATTCAATCTAAAACGTAAATAATTCCATATTATATTAATTAAATAGATATTTTTCAAATTCCAAAAATCATTAGAAAATCATAATATGAAAAAATGGAAAACTCAACTAGATTTTTCCCTTAAAAACACATTACCAAATAACAGAGGAGAGAAAAGGTTATGATACACTTAAGAATTATGTGATAAATTCATATTTTGGAACAATATTACAAAAAATGAAAAAAAGGGATTTGTGTGCTGTTCAGACTAAATAGCATATGAAAAAAATAGTTAGGTTTGGATATTTTGAAGGCGGAAAGCCATGTATTGGTTAACAATATTCAGATCCAAAAATTAAATGAACTATATATTTTTTTATTTTAATCATTCCATAATTATTTAGTTTTTAAAGTATCTCTTAATATGAGTCATGGGTTTCAAATTAGTAAAGGAATTAATTTACCCATTTTTTTAATTAAAATAATAGAAAATGTGTTATGGGGTTAATCTATATATGAAGAAGTTAAAATAGGAAGGAAAAATATATTTTTTTCAAAAATTGGGATTTCATTTGAGTAACATGGTTTTACTCTTATGTAACTCAAAGTAGTAATGTAAGGGTAAGGATTATAACCCTTACATTGTTTATGAATCCGAAATTAACATTACACAATTGTTGTTACCATTATGTATGATTTATAAACAATGAGGTACATTTAGAAAATGTATAGATTACCCCTACATATCCTTCAAAAAAATATCTTTCCCTCAAATAACCATTATAAATATAGGAATACCCATAAAAAACACATTTTTACCAATATGTAGTGTGTATTACCCCCTATGAAACGCCTAGGTTACCCTTACACAACATATATGAATTGAATCACACCCTTATGTAGTGTATAGAAAAAGATATCTACCTATACGTAACTTATAGAAATATGAAGTTACCCTTACATTGTGTCTAGAAAACCCCCTTACCCTTATGGATAATTTTTAAAAAGGAGATACACTTAATAAATTCATAGGAGTTGTGTAATGGTCAGAAATACTAGAAATGTTATAATGTTTTTAGAAAAAATACATAGATATAATTTTTAAAAGCAGGTTACAATAACATTTATATATTGATAATTTTATATAGATATTATTTATAAGAGAGATTATTCTTCGACTATACCACCATTTGATTTATTACATGTGAGGGATCTCGATATAAATTTTTCAAAAGAGATACACTGAATGAATAGTGATCATGAGACACATTTAGTGGGAGTCCTAGTCAATATGCCCCCTCTCAACTATTATCATGTATATCAAAAGGGAAAATATACCTAGTATATAGATTCCATTTATTATCATATCTCACGAATCACTTACTAGGATATATACATATGAAAATTTTATATATTACCTTAGGATACAGATCTTATTGTTGGTAATAGGTATATCTCTTTTATTGACTATGCACTGATTTGATATATTGTTAAATGGAAAAGAACTTGTTAGTAAATTTTAATACCATTTTAGGCCCAATAACATCATTTCTAATACATATTATCAAAATATTATATTTCATCATTTCTTTACATAGAGGCATTCATAAAAATCCATATAAAATATTAATAAATCTATTTTTTATAAGAACTTGACCAAAAGAAAATGTTGATCACAAAATCCTTTAATGTTCATTGATAATGATCTTATCAGATCACTAAGAACCCGAATTATACACCCATAATGACCATTATAATGAGGGTGATAGGCCGTACTGATTCTCAACTATATGAATAGAGAATATTGTAGTCTCTTCAAGAATTTTTTTTGTGAACGTCAAATCATGATTGGATACAATTGATAGTGGTGTTCTATATATCTTCACCAGTTCTCCAATGTATATCTTTACATGTTGATCAAGTTTTAAATCTTATAAAATGGAAATGAGATTAGGATATTTTATGTGATTTGTCAACATAAACACTTAAAAAATTACTCCCTTTGGTTGTCTTTATAAAACAATGACAAAATCCTAGGTGATGATTTCCCATTTTCATGAAGGCATGGGTAATAGTTTCATCATACATTACGGTGTTTTACTTTTTTCATTCACTTAACGATATAATTGGATACATGATGTATATTTCAAAATCCATTTGATCATATTATTCCAATAATAGTGCTCATAGATATCTTAGTACATATTTTTTTCCCTCTGGATGAATATATATTGTTGATATGTGAGAATCAATCAATAACGCATTCATTATTTGATGGTATAACAAAACATCACTAATAGAAAAAATAACTATACCAATGGTTTGGGAAGCTGTTTGGTGATTTGGTGTGGGGATAGACATATCCCAGCGGTTTAGGGAAAAATGTTGGGAAAGACCTATCCCAACAGTTGTAAAACATTTGATATAGGTATTTCCCATTGGTTTTTAAACGGTTGGGATAGGTCTTTCCCAACGATTTCTACAAACTGTTCAGATAGGTCTACCCCCATGCCAAATCACCCAATGGTTCCCTCAAACCATTGTATAGGTATATTAAAAAAATTTTACCGTGGAGGTTCAAACCCACAACATTTTGGTTATATATCAATGACTTTACAACTATCCTATAATTACCTTTGTGAATATATTTCGATATATATTTATTTATATAATTTATATATATATTTATTTGACCATATTCAACCAATGAATTCATAAAAAATAAGGTTACATATCCAAATGTTTCTCAAAACCATTTGGATATGACTTTACCAATAGTTTTGAGAACCGTTGGGATAATTACCCACCATTTCCCAATGGTTTGGCCAAAACATTTGAGAAGGGTATGGATTTACCAACAGTTTGGACAAACCGCTGGGAAAAGTGAACTTAAAGGATGATTTTCCCAATGGTTTGGCCAAATTGTAGGGAAATCCATTCCCTTTCCCAACGGTTTGGCCAAACCGTTGGTAAAAGTTCCCTAAAAGTGGGATTTTCCCAATGGATTTGCTGAACCATTAGGGAATGTGACCTATACTAATGTTTTTGGAAAACCGTTGGAATAGATGCACTGTTATAGGTCAGATTTCCAGTAATTCATATAATTATGAACCAAATCATTCAACTCCATTTTCATCAAAATTAAACACCATGTTTTACCAATTATTTATTGAATACAACTTATTATATATCTCTAAATCATTCACTTGGGCATCATTAATCCCCTCTTGAATGGGGGGATGAGAAATCCATTGAGAATAGGATGAGGTTCATTATTTTTGGATTCCCATGTGCTTCCTTTTCATTTATAAAAATATTAGATCCTTCTTAATCCTTATTATAGACATTATTATATGATTCCTTCTACCTATAACATTATCCAATTTATTCACCTTCATAAGATGAAAGTGTATTTAGCATTCGTAGTTTTTAATTCTCTCTAACTGTTTTCTCTGATGCGTACTATTCTTCTTCATTGTGAATATATTATATATGCTATTAAGTTTTGTTTATATGTGATATTTCTCCCTATATTTATGATAATTAAAAATAAAAAATGTGTGTAATACGACATCTAACTCTATATCAATCATTTTATAATTCTACTAATTCACCTTTAACTATGAAGATAGATAAGTTATTAATTTATCAGTCTGTGTGAGGTCACATCCTATTCCCTTCTATAACGCGTCACTATAGATTTCAATCCTTCTAAATAGGTGGGTAGTGTGAGTATAGATGTTGTAATTGGACTCCTATTTCAATAATTCATTCTCTCATCACATTTATCTATCATCCTAAAAATTTACACCCTTCTACGTAAGTTTGGTTAATAGTTTTGAAAATTATGAATGTTTTCTCAAAAATCATCCACAATACCCACCTATTCCAAGGAAACTACAGATCTCTGTTATATATTTTTTATAGTAAATTATTTAGAAACCCTTTCCTTTTAATGGTCCACATATATACAATATATTATAATTACATAACCAAAAAATGATACATCTTATAGTCAAAAGTCGCAATAGGTTAACATGGAATATAATTTATTCCTTCAAAATTTCATTTATACAATACTAAAATTCTTTTTTAGTTCATTATTTATTGTGGAGTATATGATAATATCTTCTATAAATAATACTATGCATTTTAAAGGTAATTTTTTATATTCTATTCAAAATATCTTGGAATATTGTATAATCACTGGTGGTTTTGATGGGAATTACTATAAACTCACTGTGACTATACCTTATAATGAAGTATGTCTGGGAAAAGTCCCCTTTATTAACCCTTAATTGATGATATATTATATGATAGTCCACTTTAGTGAATTAATAGGATCTATAGAGATGATTGAATAATTAATAAATCCCTGATGGGGTATACCTATTATTTAATGTGATTTTTTAGTTGTTGGAAATAAATTTAGAATGACATTGAACCAAAATTCTTCTTTGACAATGAGGATATATGGTCCTAATAGTGAAAAATTTATGAATATGAAATCTTAGTCCCAATTCTCCTAAATTTAGTTCATTAACTCATCTAGTTCAATGGTGCAAATTCATTAATGATTCTCGGTTATCTGTAGATATCCAGATATTAGTTCAATTGGGAAATGAGCCTTACCATTTGGGGGAAGACTAGAAATCACTTTGGGAAATACATCAACATATTCCCTTATAATAGGAATTTTCTCAAGAGTGGTCTGCTACCTGGAATAAGATTTTTCATTTCAATATTCATAATCATTAGGAAATATTATCCATTCATGTATAGATGTACTTAAAGGATATAAGTCCTCTTACTTGCACTTATATATAATAGTAGGATGATTCATGATAAGTAAAATGATTTATTATACTTGTAAATTGATATGGGATATATATATATATAAGGACAAAAAATACATTCCTAGTATAACCTCAAATTATACTATAGGAAGTATATAATGAAATACAGGGAGATTACACCCATATATTTTTATTTGGGATTCGTTATATTCACGAGAAGTAATTATTTAGCTTTTAAAAATTTTCACCAATAAAAAAACCTCTATAATTTTATTTGGTGTTAGGATAGTTGTATTAAACAAGAATAACATAAAAGAATGTGTAGAATGAGAAAAAAAATTTTGAATTAATAAACCACATACTAGTCAACACTTACATATCATAATCCACCAATAAAATAGTGGTAGCATATGCTTATCCTTTATCACTTGGACTTGAAGGTTTTTTTATCAGTTATATTTAATATCCCTCATATTCAAATTTATTTTATAGTTACCATGTTTCTTATAGTTGGATAATTGGAAAATGGGGTGAGGATCGATCAGAATCTTATTTTCCTCTATCATATTAGTGGGTTTTTTCATCTCTTTATGACATTTATTAACATGTCTTTCATCCCTTATACACTTGAAACACTTCATTTTACACATGATAAATTTTATACGATACTTGTTATCACACATAAATAATTTTATAAGATGTATTTGGATTCCATCATAAGGATTTTCTAATGGTTTTGAGTGTTAATATTCATTCCATTATTTCTGTATATAATCCAATGGGACCGTTGAGTGTCATCAATTTCCATATAAAATTTGATGTCACAATATACTATTTCATAAAATCATTCATAATATAAAATAGATAAGTATTTATAAAGAATCCAGTTTAGTGATATAAATAAGTGTTCAAGCTTTATTTCAATATATATAACAAATGTGGAGGTGTATCAGGAAGGCATTATGATTTTTTTCTTTATAATCCCTAATAAATTTTTTTCTCTTTTTCATGATTTCATGAAAATGACTCTTCAATTTTAGATGAATATTCAAGTGATTATATTTAATGAAAAGTATATTTTCTAGTCTTTAACATTTTATGTATTCAATTTCTTCCTTAGGCTCTATTTTATTAATCATCATCCACAACCAATAATCCTCCCCTTAATACGATAAATAGCATGTATGACTTCCTAATGTTCAATGTACCTAAAAATATTCAATATTTTCTCAATGGAGTAAATCCATTAATGTAAAATTAGTGGATTATATGTTATTATGAAATATAGTGGCCTTTATCGCATAAAGGAATCAATTAAAACCTTAACATTATTTAGATAAGAATATAATTCAATGAAATTAATTTTATTACTGATAACATGAGTTAGGTTTTCTATTAATTCCATGATATTCTAGACACACACTTCCTTAAAATTAGGAACTTCATTTGGGTAATCCTTAAATTTACCATCGAATATGTTTTTAACATGATTCCTTCTATTTTTAACGATTTAAAAAATTAATATAAAATCCCAAATGAGGATTTATGTCTCTATATACAAATAAATGTAAAACAACTTAATATAGAAGAATTTTCACATATACCCTATCTTATGAATATACAAGTTTCAATATTTTTAATGGACGACCTATTTATTAATTTTTTTTAAGATTACATTTTATAAAAATAATATATATTGGTTTTTAATGATCATATGAATTATCTAAAGAATATACCCTAGGAGTGTCATGGAGGTGTAATGTTGGGACTCTTTTTCATACACCATGTAATGATCTAGTTAATACCAAATCATACATTTTCAGAGTTATTACTACTAGGTACATCTATGCATGAGCCTATATCCCCTTGTCTGTATCTAGATAGGGATTCCATTACTAAGAAAACTAAACTCCACAAACATAACCATAATTTTGGATATTTTAATTTTTATAAATACCCTTACATATTTAAATGATTTTCTATAACCCTAACACCCAAAAATATATATACATTTCATTAATACAATCTATATAAAACCATATTTCTAATAAATTGTATTTTACCATGTTCAAAATAACAATATATAATAAAATCCAAAAGTATTAAGTGGTATAGTGTATTTTTAAAATTAGATACATAGTACATTAACATAAATTAAAATACAACATCCCCATTTTAATTTTCATAATGCTCTCCACATATCCTTTGATCTCCGAATACAATACAGGATAACTAGGGGACACACAAATGTAAGGGGTGATATATACATTTGAATAAGTGAATAATTAATGTAAATAATGAAGATAAATAAAACATATGAGTCAAGAGGTATATCATGGTTACATAAATATGTCAGAATCATACATTCTCACAAGGTTCATATCTTGAAAAAATGGAATCATAGAATTAGGGTATACTAGGAATTTGGAAATAATATAAAAATAATAATATAAGAATAAGTAATGTATAACCACAAAAAAATGTGTTTCAGGCCAAAAATCCATGAACTATACGTGATATCCCATGAACTATAAACATTAATCAATTAATTAAAGAACTATTAGTGTTCACACGTCATATTTACAAACATTATTTGCTCCACATAATTGATATAATATAATTACATGTTTCATAATTTCCAGACCATGTGTATGGAATGTGGGTTTTATACCCATAGGTTCCAAATAAATGAAGGATGATTACATCTAACTGACAATATTTAAATGAAAATAGTGTTGTTTATTCAAAACATTAAGGAATAACATAGAAAATAAAGGGATAATTTTGGAATCCTAATGGGTGTGAATAAAATCACTAGACGGGATTAATGATTTTGAAAGGTAGTATCTGTATAAAATGAAATTATTTGGATGGTAAGTGATTATTATGATAAAATTTGGAAAATAACAACATAGTAATCAAATTTCTTGTAACAAGTAATGAAATTGAATTGGAAATAGGAGGGAGAGAACCCGTACGTTAAATATCAAATCCTATGATTAGGGATGTGATACCTTGGAAGCATTTAGGATTCTTTAAAGAACATAGTGAGATAATAAAAGAGGGTGGGATGTGATAAAGATCTTGGGAGTTAATGAAAGTGTGTGTAGAGGTGGGATTTTATAGAAAAAATGAGGAGAATTGTTCATTAATTTCTAAAAAAAGCCTTGGTATTCTGGGTTGTTGAAAATTGAAAACCATCGGCTTAACTATGATTTTAACTAATGATGTTGAATTCTTAAGGAATTATTTTCAACTTTTATTTTTCAGTGAAATGAAATTCGATTTCTAATATTATATTGGGCATGGGTGAGTAATATTTCCATTATTTATAATATTAATTTCCATTTTAGATAGTGGAAGGTTATTTATATGTTTGGAAGACTATTTTTATTCATTAAAGTACATTATATTATGAAAATAACCTATTTTTTGGTTATTTATTCCATTATATTAATTTTTACAATATTAATTAAAATTTTAGAATACATAAAAACGATGAAAACACAAATGTTCATTTCGTTAATATTCACCAAAAATATTTATTTTTACAAAAACTATAAAAAAGTCACCCAAATATATTCTCAACTTCATGGTATTTAATATATAGTTTATTTTATTAAAAAATTTACCATATATAATATATATTTATTTTATATAAAAACTACAAATTTTTATAAAATACTTTTATTTAATGAAAAATCAATATTTATTAACATTAAATAAGTCATTTTTTAATAAGATCATGTATAATGATTATAATTTTAAATATTTTATATAATAGATATAATAATTTACTTAAAATGGTATTTGACTATTATATTGGGTATTATAACTATTAAAATGGTCATATAAGGTAGAATTGCAATTGTTAGGTAACTGTCAGATCTTATTGGTTGTATTTCCCATTACACACTATACATAGTCCACCATTCTCATTCCTCATCATTCATTACTTCACTTGTGATGGTTTGGCACTTACCAAGATAATCACTACCATATTCCCCACACTTACATTTCTTTTTTAGTCTCATTAGGTATTCATTTGGAGAGTTTAGTACTATGGGGTTTATATTAGTGTATGAATTATTCGTTTTCATTTATCTCGTTGTTGTAATCTTTTCTATTATGAAATATATCATTTCACGACGTGTAATGCTCTTATGAAATTTAATACTCTTTCCCTGTTCATATTTAACATACTAGTCCTTGGTAATCATGATTTATCTTACTAAGAAAGACTTTTTGAACCATTCCATATTACCTGAAGCATGTGTTTTCCACAATATTAAGAAAAATAATTTAAAAGGGGAATTTTATACTTAAAATTCTGGTTCGTTACATTATCATAGTGTGTTACCAATGTGTAATTACTATGACCCTTAAAAAAATATCTTAAACCATTTTCCTTTATCTCCAACTCTGGTCTTATTTTGAATGAATATTTTTATTATTATTAGAAATTCATAAATGATGGGATTATAAATAGAAGATAAAATTATTATTAATTGTTTTTATATATGTATTCATGTATTATTAAATTAAAACATTATAAATTATTAATAAAAAAAATAAGTTTTATTATATTATATGTTTCCAAAGTGGCAGCTCTACCCCCTACATTAATATTCCTAATCATTCAAAGAATAGGGATGACCCACCTACCTTTCTTATATCCTCTCTATGGTGATTCCCAAATAATTTTACAAAAAAATTATTATTTAATTATATGAAATTTATTATATTGTTCATCCTCTAATTAATTTCATCACTATCCTCATTCAATATAACAATATTTTTAGTTATTATAGATTTTATATTTCGTTTTTATATTTAATTGTGAAAGCACTGATAATAAAGAGGTTTACACTAGTTGTTTTCCTTTTCTGTTGATTCCAGTAAAATTAATTAAGATGTCCAATCCTTTTTTTTATATGGATAATTGGTATGGTTTTTTTACATATTAATAATCTTCACTACTTATTTGAATTTTCCTATTTATACCATTGAGTTTGTTTTATTACATATGAGCCAATTAATAAATATATGGTTGAAATGAATGAGAATTATTTTTTTATCAATTAAGAAATCTTGGGTTCTATCATTTATAGGTTTTTATAAATTATTTTAATGTTTTTTGGAATTTTTTCAAAATATTGTTTAATAGTCTTTTAAAAATATAAAAAATTTGGTAATTTTAAAAATATATTTTTGTATTAAATTATTTTCAATGATGCATTGTTAGTTATAAAATGTTTTTTGAAATGTATTATTTTGGATATAAGTGATTTTCATAAAGATCAGTGTGTGGTTAAACTAAAAGCTTAAATATTTTCATTAAATGGTTTGGAATTATATAATGGGTTTACTGATATTATTATCATTGAGTAAACAATGGGGGCCATGTATGACATGGGAAAATAGTCTTAGTTATCTTAGTATATATCTAGTATGAGAGAAAAAGTAATTACTAATTATTTGAAATATTTTTTATGCTAAATCCATAGCTCGTATAATGGATTTTGGGTAATTACTCAATATATTATGTATAGTGAACTTATGGGTAAGATAGAAGGGTATTATTTCTTAATAAAATTTTTTTAGGGAAAATATATTATTCTCATGTGTTCCCAAATAGTCGGGCTTGGAAAATCATAGGAATATATAACCATGTTAGGATTATTATTTATTGATTATATACATAAAAAAAATCACTTTTTACATTTGTTTATCAATATAAAAATGGATTTTTTTTATACTCTACATTTAAGTTATTGTAATTATTTACTTTTATTATTATTTGTAAAATTTTATATATGTTGGGAATACAATATAATTTAAATTTAAATAAGATTATTTGGGATTCACATGCTTTTAAATTCAATAGAATCGTTTCGGGAAATCCCACTAGGTGTTATGAACACCCATTGAATGAGAGAATTGGCAATAATGAAGCCCTTATCCTTGAGTTTTATGTTCCTAATAAAACATCACTCACACTGTTATTCATCTACATGATATATAATTTTATTAATGCTTTAAAAAATTGGTGATGAAGTAATATAATACCATATCCATTTATTTTATTATCAACGATTTAATTTTTTCTTTCAAGGTGGTTTTTATTTTATTTTTATTTTATTGATCATTGAAATGAGTTTTTTTTCATAATTGAATAATTAATATCTATTTATTTTTATTATATGTCATGCATTATAATTATAATAATATATATAAGTACATATAAAAATGAATTATGGGATTATTATTATATACTCTATAATAATAATTTGGACAATGTTTTTATTTACCAAATAGGTTTTTGTTCATTGATATTTGAATATTAAAGAGACCAAATCATTTCATAGATAAATTACAAATCATTTTTTATCAATATTAAATAAATTACAGAACAATATATTCCCAAGATGACAAAGGATTATTTTCTATCCATACTAGACACATAATCTTCTTATACAATTAATTACCTTCAAAACATCTTACAATGTTATTCTCATGTAGTACAGTTCATAGAAATACCCTATCTAAAAAAATTATTCTTATCCTAGGGATGTGAAAAATATGATATTATGAGATATAATGATAAATAATGGTAAACATTTTATATATCAATTAAGGATCAAAAAGTGTTCATAATATAAGAAAAAGGTTATGATAACATGATTATATCATACGGAAGTCATACTCGATCTATCAATGTTTGTTAATTACGAATCATGGAATTAGGATTTATCATAAAAAAATACATAAATCATAATATGTCATAATAATAAATAATCGATCATGATACATGACAAAATATCATAAGAATAAGGCAGAACTCATTGTAAAAACATAAGAATAAAAAATAATATTGTTTGTTAAGGCTCTCTACCAACATTATAATAATGGATTGTCTTTACTCTTTATTCCTTTATTTCCTTAGTCAAATATCACTCTCATTACCATAATATTGGACTGATTCCCTTACTAAACATGGTTATGTACCCATTACATTATATATTATATCATGTGATTTCAGTCTATACCCAATACATTAGAGGGATATACAGTTATAAGCCCACTCATCACATTATCAAAACCATACATATGTGTGACAAAATATAATTGAAAATTCGTAAATTAATCATATAATAAAACATGAAAAAGGAAAAATATTTATATACATTATATCATTTCACAATATCATAAACTTTAGAAAATACCCAGGTTTCGTAAATATTTAACCATATTTTGAATACAAATGATAAGTAAAATAATTTCATAGAATCATCTGTAAATCAAAATTTTTATAAGATATATAGAGAAATTAAATATATTGTTTAATATTATCATATCCCCTGTAAATTATAACAATACCTAAATGATGTTTCTGTAGATGAAAATACTGTTAAAATATCATTTGAATCTTTCTTTAAAAATATAAAAATACCCTTTACATTATATTCATTTAAAAAATAAACATTCCATGAATGTTTAGAAAATAAATTTCTTTGAGAATATATATGGGAAATTAAAATTTAAACCTAAAATAATAGAATAGTAATGAAGATACAGAAATCTATTCATGACATATACATTAAAAGATTACATTCTTTTCCCAATTTTATAAAAAGTATAAAATTGACCTGTTAAAAAAACATGAGAAAATATATTTAATGATTTGTAAATAAATTAAAATTTATTAAAGGTTGCCTTTATAAAATAATCCATTTATATTTAAAAACATCATATATTTTTTCAACAATATGGATGCATAAGAAAAATCTGATCGACCAAAAAGGAAATAAGGTTGTCCATTATATAAAAACATTTTCTCAATTACTTTATATACCCTAGAAAGAAATATATAATATTAAAATAAATTTTAATTAATAATAGGAGGACAATATAATATGCGGTGTGTTATATAAATTATTTTTATAGTTTCCCTTAATGGAAATTTTGAAAATAAAATCCGGAAAAGAAATAGTTTTTAACATTAAACCTTACTTCAAGTTTCCAATTTGTATGTTTTTGGTATAACCTCTTGTATAATAATAATATTTTTATTATAAATATATTATAGTAAAATATTCCTATATAAAATAATATATAATATTACTTTATAATTTTAGGTTATCCTTTTATAAATAATTTTATCATTAAAATTAATATTTAGGTGAAAACTATTCTATTTTCCAAACATGTTTCGGTTCAATGGTTTTATTAATTGAACCATAATAATTTTTTCATAATCAATAAATAAATAATCATGACCTAAATATAATACCTATTCATTACATATACTTTTATAACTATTCATATAATGTAGTGAGGAAAAATGAATCAAATAACATCATGGAGACAACAATTCGTGCATACACATGATTAATATTGTCATTATTCGAACAATGGTAAAAAAAGTTAAGTAATATTTAATAATTAAAAAAGATTAATTATATAATATATATCAAATATATTCAATAAAGTTTTCCTTTTGATAATCCATATAAATATTAAATGAAAAAGGAATCACATCAATTCAAGGTGGTGGCATTTCACGCGTATGCAGGAGCAATATCATCATTTTCCAATGGATGAGAGGAATATATAAAATGGTTTCAAAATAATAATAACAAAAAATCGATATTTGTTTAATATATATGGATTATTTTAGTGTCTATACCTAATATTTACAGTAAGTATAAGAATATATTAACTTTGAATGAGTCAGGTAAAATGATTACCTCTTCATTAAGAGATCTCATTTACCTTAGACATTATGCATTTTTTGAATGGTATTAGGGAAATACAATGAGATAAATAAATAATTCAATTATTATATTACTATCTTTTTGTGTGGATTTTAAAGTTGGATGTATCAAAATTTGTAAATAAGGTAATATAATTGAACCCCCTTTATATGTTTGGGGAGAAATACACATTGAATTATTTAAAATACATAAATAATGTAAATTTACTTTCATATGGTTCGAAAGACCAGTAAAATTCAAGGGAAATTTTTTTTCTTAATTTTCTTTGGGATTTTACAAGAACGCAGTTTCTGATGGAACATAATTCCGAGGCCCGGTGTGGCCAGAATCTTTTCCTGAATTTTAGCTCAGGTACGTTCAGTGAACGAACGAGTGGGTTTTCTAACATTTTAACCGGTGCTCGGAATCGACTTACGAGGGCACCGATGGAATCGCATCGCCGATAATTGCTTAGAAACACCTTTTCCGGAGTTGCGTTTGCTCGGGTGTGGCTTTTTAAATTTTCGGGTTAAGTAATTGAATAAAATAAAAAGGTGCGACCAATTTATTTTATTTTTTTAACTTAAGTTAAGTGGATGATGTGGGACCCACAATATCCTACCCACTTGGTTGGATATTTGTGAGGTGGGGCCCACACGAGCCCCACCGTTTCTTTTCTTATTATGTAATGCACCCCCCCCCCCCATTTTAATGAAGTTAACTCTTTCGTTTAATCTGGATATTAAATGTCTCATTAATTGGGCGGTTTTAAACTCTTAAATTAATTGATCATTTCTTTTCTTTTTGAATTTCAAAGAGTTGGTTTGAGTGTTAATAAAATAAGACAACACTTATTTTATTTGGGTTGGAACTTGTTGCGTGGAGATGATTTAGAGAAAAGCCTTTTTCTTCGACGAAGAATTAGAAGAACACGAAGAACGCGAAGAACGCACCGATCTCTGAAGAAGAACGCCAAATCCTTAGAGATTGACTATGCGACGCCAACGACGCTTCTTCGACGATGCTTCTTCCGTGACGTTCCTTCTCCGCGACGCGATGATCCACCTTCCGCGATGCCTTCTTCGGTGACGTGCTCTTCCACGAAAAACCTTCGCTCAACGAATTCGACTAGGTAGGGGTTTTGATTCAATTTAATCTATGTGATTTATATCATCGGAATTTGTTTAAAAATTTTTCAGAAGCCTTTTTAAAACGCTAATGCGGTGAGTGCGGACCAACGAACAAGTCCGAACCCACCGTCACTTCGTTCATGGTATGCGGATCGGTGGGTGACGATGATGCAGGCCGCACGGGCATTGTGAGGCCTTCGCTGTGAAGAAACGGTCTCGGGAGGGCCGTTGGCAAAGACGACAGGCAAATCCAACCACCAGAGCTCGTCCGGTGGTCCACGGAGCACTCCGCCTGCGCGCCGCTGGGATGGGCCACTTGTCCCGCGATCGCGCGGGACGGAAGGAGGCAGGACGCGGTGCTCAACCGCATCCGTTGACAAGGAGCGACCCCCCATGGGGCCGCAGTTACGTGCTGGCAGGGGGCAGCGTGCCACCCCGCACCGCTCGGCCGAAACGGTCGAGCCGCCTGACCGGACCGCCAGGCTGGGCTGCGCTCAGGCCGGGCCGGGCTGCGCCAGCTGCGCCCAGGTCGGGTCGGGCTGCGCCAGCCGGGCCGTACCCGGACCCGGGTCGGGTCGACCC
This sequence comes from Viscum album, assembly GCA_963277665.1. Lineage (NCBI taxonomy): Eukaryota > Viridiplantae > Streptophyta > Magnoliopsida > Santalales > Viscaceae > Viscum > Viscum album. Next base: position 1,825,313,328 of record OY728119.1, on the reverse strand, counting down.
GGTTCGGGCCACCCCAGGGGGTACCGGGCCGGGTCGGACCGGGCCTGAACCCCTTAATACCAGACTTTTTCGGTGTGTTGCCAATAACATGGGCTGCTGACCTCCGATCGACACACCGTCAGCTGCGATGCGATCCTTGGATCGAGATGGTCGTTTCGGTATATCACACTAATGGTTTAGGAGGACTTTGGGTTTAGATGGGTTGGTTCGTACACGAAACCAACCGGGCCCTCGGAGCGGAAACGCTTATAACTTGAGCTCCGGACGTCCGATTGACATGTCGTCGACTTTAATGGATTCCTCTAAGTGAGACGGACCTTTTAGCTTACTCTTCTCCAGGTTTAGATGCAGTTGGAGTATGGTCGGGTTGATTTTGACTTAAAAACCAACCGGTCCTCTCGAACGAAAAAACCAATAACTCTCAGACTGGGCTTCCGATTGACGCATCGTCTGTGACGTTGAGTTCATGTTGACGATACATAACTTTTGGATACATCAACTCCTGACTATGTGTCAGTTGATGTATCAGCCCCTCGACTCGTGGAGCGGACCCTACCGAACGTGCTTTCTATGTGCGGAAACCCTAGAGCTTGCTGCGACTGCGACGACGATGATGAATGAGCAGAAATCCTCCGTGGATTCAATGGCAATGACTACATCACTCAGCGATCCTACGTGGATCAGTGCTACCGATCATGTGTGGGTCAGATCCTGTGTGGGTCAGCGCTCAGCGGTTCTGTGTGGGCCAGGGCCTACAGATCCTGTGTGGCTCTGATCCTGTGTGGGTCATTGCTGGGGTTAGTTACCTATGGATATTGTGTTGGTTAGATCCCTTGTGGGACATTCCAGGGGTTAGTACCTATAGATATTTTGTGGGTCCAACGGCTTAGATGAATCAGTGTCTATATCTGATCATCTCTATCGTCAAACGAAGAAGTATACCTGTGTGAGATGCATCTCTACTATCAATCCTTATCTTAAATATGTTTGACATGATATCCTGTGTGGATTACATTATGCTTTCCTGTGTGGATTAGTTTGTGGTTTCCTGTGTGGACTGGGTTGTACTTGAGCTCGGATGTTGGGGCTGAATGAGAGTTGAAGACTTAGGTATATGTATGGGAATATTCCTAAGTAGTTCCGGATGTTACTTCGTGTTTGTATCATACCTTTGTGGATTCTGGGAGACCTTCGAGGGTCTTCGTGTCTCTACTGAGTAGCTTATATTCACCCCTGCATGGGCTATGCCCGTACTATATTGTGTTGGTTGTAGACGACGGACATCGCTGATCGTGGTTGAGGCATGAGGAGCAGGTTGGTACCCTAAGGTGGATCACTGGGCGGGGCATACTCAGAGCAGACGGCTGGACCCGTGGAGCTGTGGAGGCTATCTGTACCCACCCTTCAGGTGGGACTTCCAGTGGACGGCTCGAGGCTGCAGCTTTACTTTCAGTTGTTGTTTTCCCTTTCTAGTTTTACTTTACTTTCAGTTTGGGTTTCTATTCTGGACCACTTATTTTTTCTGCACTTACTGTTGTACCCAGTTTTTACTTAGTGTTTACTTCTTATTTCTTGCTCTATGGTGTTTGTTTACTTTACAAAGGTAATTCCTTCCCTTTTTTATCTGGAATTATGCCTTGGTGATAGTCTCCAGCCCTTGGCCTATGGAAGGCATGCTTAGGGTAGTCACGACACGGGCCCCAAGGACGGGTCGTGACAAATTGGTATCAGATGAGTTCGGTTCTACCACAGAACTTAGGACTCTAATATTTTGCTATGTGAAGCAATAGTGTTAAGAGTATTGAGTGTGGTTATCGGTCCAGGGAGTCTAGTGTTTGTGCGGCGGCCAACATATCCGTACACCAGGACCCTGACTTCTGATTTCTGACTTAATGCACGAAAACATTGACTTCATGTGTGTTACATGTTTTCCTTGTGATTACTTTGTGTCAGCTCACCAGGTATACTGTTAGACTGTGGTTCACATATTTCCTTTTTTAGGATGGCCCCACGACGACAGCCAACTAGGGTTCCGAGCGTTGTATGTGACGATAGCCCACCAAACGATGAGGCCTCGGTACAGGGCCCTTTGACAGCAGAGGCATCAGTGGTACCTCTACCCGCTAAGCCACCGATGCTACCAGCCCCAGCCTCTGACGATGCACGTCACCTTATTGCACTGCACGAGTTTCAGCGCCAGCAACTGGCCAGTTTCCACGGGGAGACGGACCCTCAGGCAGCTGAGGATTGGCTGGAGGCAGTTGTACAGGTTTTCCGGTTAGTGAGGACACCAACAGACCTCATGGTGATTCTCGCAGTGAGCCTCCTGCATGCGGCAGTAGGCAGATGGTGGAGCTTGATGCTACAGCTGCACAATGAGGAATCTCTCATCTGTACGGACATTGAGAGACTCTTCCGCTTGGAGATCGTCCCAGCCACCCTCCGTGCGGTGCGCATCCAGGAGCTTCTACAGCTGCGGCAGGGTAGCTTGACGGTCACCCAGTACTCAGCTAGATTTACCGATCTCTCACGCTACTCGACAGACATGGTACGAGACCCATTCTTCCCGGCCCGGACCATTGAGCAGAGATTGAGGCATGAGATCAGGGAATCAATGATCTCCCTCAGTATTCCGACTCAGGCAGGAGTAATGGAGAGAGCCCTTCTCATCGAGAGCTTCTTTGCTGAGCCTACTTCAGTAGTGAGACGTACCGCAGGACGACACATAACAGAGTCTTCTGCAGTAGGCAGTCGATGAATGACTCATTGGTATAGGAAGATGACCTCAGGACACTGGCTCAGAAGTGCGGGGAACACAGCGCGGAGCCAGTCTTTCGAGAGGCAGACAGTGCTACGCATGCGGGGGGCAGGGCCACATGGCTTGTGACTGCCCGACATGCCGTACCGAGGAGCAGCAGATAGTTGAGGGGCAACCCAGGCAGAGGCAGAGGGTCTACCGTGGTGGTCCGTAGGGATCAGGAGGACGAGGCAGAGGAGCTGTCCAAGCAGAAGGTGGTGGGAGACGCTTTGAGGCTCTACCACCACCACCACCAGGAGGTCCACCCCGACCACAGGGAGCTGGCGGGCAGAGACAAGTACAACTTCAGGCAGCGGATGCCTACGACCATGGTGCGCCCGAGATGATTCGAGGTACTATCTGTGTCTATTCCACCCTTTCTTCAGTTCTTATAGAAATAGGATCAAGTCATTCATTCATATATGCTGCCCTTGTTCGGAGCTCGGAGATTCTGACGGAGCCGTTGGCTCGATCCTTACCGCTAGAGACTCCTACAGGAGCAGACTCAACGATTACGCACTAGTGATAGTAGTGTGAGCTTACTCTAGGAGGATAGAGCTTCGTATGGGATCTTCTTGTAGCGGTTTCAAGGCCTTAAGACATCATCTTGGGCATGGATTGGTTATCTACAGTCCATGCTCAGATTGACTGTATTAGGAACAAGGTGCGGTGTGTACACACCGACGGGAGCAGGTTCACCTTCACCAGTGAGAAGGGAGCCTTCACAGCATAGGATGGACTCTCACAGAGGAGAGGACATCCCATCACTCATCAGTTGGCTAGCCTCATCCTAGGAGAAGTTGATGTGCGAAGTCCTAGTTTTTCTGCAGTGGTGGATCAGTATGCAGACGTTTTCCCCGACGACGTTCCAGGACTACCTCCTCGCAGAGAGGTAGACTTTTATATTGATCTGTACCCCGGGACAGCCCCTATAACTACTCCAGCATATTGGATGGATCCCGCCGAGATTCGAGAGCTACGGGTATAGTTGGAGGACATGCAGGGAAAGGGATTCATCCGACCCAGTGTTTCACTCTGGGCTTCCCTGATATTGGTCTCCAAGAAGGCGGACGGGAGCTTGCGACTTTGTGTCGACTATCGTCTCCAGAACCAGGTGATAGTGAATAAAAAGTATCCTCTACAGAGGATTGATTACCTCTTAGATCAGCTCAAGGGAGCATGGTGGTTCTCGAAGATAGACCTCAGGTCAGGCTATCATCAGCTCAGAGTTCGGGACGATGAAGTGCAGAAGACGGACTTCAGATGTCGGTATGGCCACTATGAGTACTTGGTTATGCCATTTGGCGTAACCAATGCTCCAGCAGTGTTCATGGGCCTCATGAATAGTATCTTTTAGCCATACCTCGATCGATTTGTCGTGGTCTTCATTGACGACATTTTGATATACTCGACGGCTGAGGAGAAGCACGCCTACCACTTGCGGGTTGTACTGGACACACTCCGAGAGCACCCGCATTATGGTAAACTCTCGAAGTGTCAGTTCTGGATACGCGAGGTCCACTTCTTGGGACACATCATCTTTGAGGAGGGAGTTGCGGTGGATCCTGCGAAGATCGAGGCAGTGCTAGCTTGGGAGCCACCTAGGAGCGTGACGGAGGTGCGAAGTTTCTTGGGACTAGCTGGATACTACCGGAGATTTTTTCCATACTTCTTCAGAGTTGCAGCACCACTATAATCTTTGATAAAGAAGGGGAAACCGTTTGTGTGGTCAGACAGATGTCAGCAGAGCTTCCAACAGCTGAGGCAGAGATTGACCAGCGCACCTATCATGATGTTGTCGGAGGAGGGAGCAGGGTACGTAGTCTACTGCGATGCATCAGGGACTGGACATGGATGTGTCCTGATGCAGGATCGGGAAGTGATCACCTATGGAACACGTTAGTTGAGGCCGCATGAGAAGAACTACGCTACCCATGACCTGGAGTTAGCAGTAGTGGTCTTTGCTATGAAGACATGGTGAAACTATCTGATGGGCGAGCGCTTTACAGTCTATTCTGACCATCAGAGTCTCAGGTACATCTTCTCGTAGAATGACCTGAACCTGAGACAGTGGCGATGGCTCGAGTTCCTCCAGGACTATGACTTTGAGATAGCCTATACTCTTGGAAAGGGGAACGTAGTAGCCGATTCACTCAGCAGGAGGACGGGTATTCAGCTACTTGGGGAGGCGACAAAGCATCTAGCCTCTTTACAAATATCCTTTATGGATAGAGATGGAGCATCCTTTCTTCAGTCACTCACAGTCAGTCCTCCACTACTTCATCAGGTCGGAGAGGCACAGCGTGGGGACGCCGACTGTGAGGCGCGGCGTGCACAAATATCCTCAGGACAGGCACCTGATGGATTCTCTGTGGGAGGAGAGCACGATGTCCTTTTTAGAGGACGTACCTTGGTACCAGTTTCTTTTCGAGAGGAGGTGTTGAGAGAGTTTGACACTTCCCCTTTGGTGGTACATCCTAGAGTGGAGAAGATGTACCAGGATCTCAGACGACAACACTAGTGTCCGGGCATGAAGAAGGTTGTGGAAGAGTTCGTTTCTCGATGCCTCACCTGCCAGCAGGTGATGGCAGAGCACCAGGTACCAGAAGGCTTGGTACATCCCTTGGAGGTCCCGGTGTGGAAGTAGGACGGGATATCTGTGGACTTCATGACTGGACTTCCACGCACTTCCAGAGGTCACGACTCCATTGGGGTGATTGTCGTCCGACTCACTAAGTCGTCTCACTTCTTACCCATCAGAGAGCAGGGCTCAGTGGTGAGCTTGAGATGTCTCTACGTTCAGGAGATTGTGCGACATCATGGTGTTCCATCATCTATCGTCTCCGATCGAGATTCTCACATTACTTTCCGACTTTGGAAGGGGTTGTAGGAGTAATTTGGGACACAACTACGTCTAAGTACCGCCTTTCACCCTCAGACAGATAGTCAGACGAAGAGGACCATTCAGACACTCGAGGACATGCTCCACGCATGTGTCCTTGACATTGGTCGCTGCTGGGAGGACCACCTACCTTTGGTGGAGTTCGCGTACAACAACAACTACCACTCCACCATTGGGGTGGCACCATACGAGGCATTGTACAGCCGACAATGCAAATCTCCTATGTGCTGGACAGACCCTAGGGAGTCAGCACTTGTGGGACCGGAGATGGTCCAGGCCACAACAGAGAAGGTCCAGGTCATCTAGGAGTGGATGAGGACAGCTCAGAGCCGGCAGAAGTCTTATGCTGGTAGGAGGTGGAGGCCACTTGAGTTCGAGGATGGCGACCACATCATCTTGTGGGTCTCACCTCGACGTGGATTATAGAGATTTGGCCGAGGCGGAAAGTTGTCTCCACGCTTCATCGGACCATTCCTGGTACTCATCAGGATTGGCGAGGTGGGTTATCACCTGGCTCTACCACCTCAGTTGCACCGGGTGCATGATGTCTTCCACGTATCTCAGCTAAGGAGATACGTTCATGACCCGACGTATATCATTGACCATGGGGAGCTGGACGTTGATGATGGGGAGACTTTTGCGGATGTCCCGATGAAGATTGAGGATCGACAAGAGTGGGTCCAACGTGGACGGTCGATTCCTCTAGTGCACATCAGATGGCAACACAGGAACCTCTAGGAGAGCACTTGGGAGCGGGCGGCTCAGATGCGTGCTCAGTACCGACATTTGTTTCCCTATTTTTTTATATATCCTTACGGGGACGTAAATCCCTGAGGTGGGAGTGATGTAAAGACCCGTAAAATTCAAGGGAAATTTTTTTTCTTAATTTTCTTTTGGATTTTACATGAACGTAGTTTCTAACAACACCTAATTCCGAGGCCTAGTGTGCCTGGAATCTTTTTCCGATATTTAGCTCAAGTACGTTCAGTGAATGAACGAGCTGGTTTTTCTAAATTTTGAACCGGTGCTCGGAATCAAATTCCGAGGGAAATGATGGATTCGAAACACCAGTAATTTCTTAGAAACACCTTTTACGGAGTTGCGTTTTCTCAGGTGTGGTTTTTTAAATTTCCGGTTTAAGTAATTGAATAAACTAAAATGGTGCGACCAATTTAATTTATTTTGCTTAAAATAAGTTATGTGGGTGATGTGGGACCCAAAATATCCTACCCACATGGTAGGATATTTTTGAGGTAGGCCCACACGAGCCCCACCATTTCTTTTCTTCTAAAGTAACGCACCCACACCCCCCCATTTTAATGAAGTCAACTCTTGCGTTTAATCTGGATATTAAACGTCTCATTAATTGGGCAGTTTTAAACTCCTTAATTAATTGATCTTTTCTTTTCTTTTTGAATTTCAAAGAGTTGGTTTGAGTGTTAATAAAATAAGAAAACACTTATTTTATTTGTTTTGGAACTTTTTGCGTGGAGAGGATTTGGAGAAAATCCTTCTTCTTCGACGAAGAACGCGAAGTACGCACCGATCTCCGACGAAGAACACCAAATCCTCGAAGATCGACTATGCAACACCGTGTACCGCGATGCCAACGACGCTTCTTCCGTGACGCTTCATCTGTGACGCTCCTTCTCCACGACGTGACGATCCCCCTTCTGCAACGCCTTCTTCCGCAACGTGATTTTCCACGACGAACCCTCGCTCAACGAATTCGACGAGGTAGGGGTTTTGATTCAATTTAATCTATGTGATTTATATCATTGGCATGTGTTTAAAAATTTTCCGGAAGCCTTTTTAAATCGCTAACGCGGTGGGTGCGGACCAACGAACAAGTCCGAACCCATCGTCAATTCGTTATTGGTATGCGGATCGATGGGCGATGATGAAGAAGGCCGCACGGGCGTTGTGAGGCCTTCACAGTGAAGAACCGGTCCCAGGAGGGCCGTTGGCGAAGATGGAAGGCAAATCTGACCACTAGAGCTCGTCCAGTGGTCCGCGGAGCACTCCGCCGGTGCGCATCGCTGACACGGCGGCAACCCGCTATTCCTGCGACTGCGCGGGACCGAATGTGGTAGGACGTGGCGCTCGGCCACATCCGTTGAAAAGGAGCGGCCCACCATGGGGTCGCGGTTACGTGCTGGCAGGGGGCAGTGTGCCACCCCGCACTGCTCGACCGAAACGGCTGAGCTGCTCGACCGAACCGCCAGGCCGGGCCGCGCCAGTTGGGCCAGGCCATGCCCATGCCAGCCGGACCCGGACCCGGTTCGGGCCGACCCAGGGGGTACCAGGCCGGGTCGGACCGGGCCCGAACCCCCTAATACCGGACTTTTGCGGTCCGTTGCCCATAACATGGGCTACGGATCTCCGATCGACGCACCGTCAGCTGAGATGCAATCCTTGGATCGAGACGGTCATTTTGGTATATCACACTCAAGTTTTCTGAGGACTTTGAGTTCGACCGGGTTGGTTCGTACAAGAAACCAATCGGGCCCTCGGAGCAGAAACACTTATAACTTGAGCTCCAGACGTCCGATTGACGTGCCGTCAACTTTGATTGATTCTTCTAAGTGAGTCGGACCTTTTATCTTACTCCGCTCAAGGATTGGATGCAGTTGGAGTACGGTCGGGTTGGTTTTAACTTAAAAACCAACCGGGCCCCTGAAACGAAAAAGCCAATAACTCTCAGACCGAGAGTCCGATTGACGCGTCGTCTGTGACGTTGAGTTCCTGTTGAAGATACAGAACTTTTCGATACATCAACTCCGGACTATGTGTCAATTGATGTATCAGCCCCTCGGCTCGTGGAGTAGGCAATCCCGAACGAGTTTGCTATGTGCGGGAACCCTATAGCTGGCTACGACTGCGACGATGATGACGACTGTGCAGAAATCCTCCGTGGATTTCTACGGCAACGACTACATCACTCAACAATCCTACATGGATCAGTTCTACCAATCATGTGTGGGTCAGATCCTCTGTGGGTCAGCTCTCAAGGGTCCTGTGTGGGCCAGCTCCTACAGATCCTGTGTGGGTCTGATCCTGTGCCGGTCATTGCCGTGGTTAGTTACCTATCGATCCTGTGGGGGTCATATCCTTTGTGGGTCATTGCGGGGGTTAGTACCTATCGATCATTTTTGGGTCTGACGGCTTAGATGAATCAGTGGCTGTATCTGATAATCTCTGTCTTCATACAAATAAGTATACATGTGTGAGCTGTATCTTGACTTTCAATCCTTATCTTCAATATGTTTGACTTGATTTTCTGTGTGGATTACGTTATGATTTCCTGTGTGGATTGGGTTGTGGTTTCTTGTGTGGACTGGGTTGTACTTGAGCTCAGATGTTGGGGCTGAACGAGAATTGATGACTTAGGTATATGTATGGACATATTCCTATGTAGTGCCGGATGTTACTTCGCGTTTGTATCATTCCATTTTGTATTATGGGAGATCTTCGGGGGACTCGGGGTCCCTACTGAGTAGCTTATACTCACCTCTGCATGGGCTATGCCCGCACTACGTTGTGTTGGTTGCAGACGACGGACACCACTGATCGTGGTTGAGGCACGAGGAGAAGTTCTGTACCTTGAGGTGGATCAATGGGCGGCACGTACTCGGAGTAGACGGCTGGACCCGAGGAGGTGTGGAGGCTATCTGTACCCACCCTTCAGGTGGGACTTCTAGTGGACGGCTCGAGGTTGCGGCTTTACTGTCAGTTGTTGTTTTCCCTTTCCAGGTGTACATTACTTTCAGTTTGGGTTTGTATTTTGGCCCACTTACTTTTTCCGCACTTACTGTTCTACCCAGTTTTTACTTAGTGTTTACTTCTGCTTGCTTACTCCGGGGTGTTTGTTTACTTTACAAAGGCAATGCCTTCCCTTTTTTATCGGAAATTACGCCTTGGTGCTAGCCGCCAGCCCCTGGCCTATGGAAGGCGGGCTTGGGGTAGTCAAGGCACGGGCCCCGAGGATGGGTCGTGACAATGGTAGTGAAACAAAATGGAAATGAAGTAAATGTTAGGATAATATAATGTCTAAATTTCTCCATTCTAAAATGTTTTTGAAAAAATTAACATGCTTTTTTACATTTATCTCTAATTTTAACCCCTTAGTAAACAAATTTTAACCCTTATACTGGTGAATTTTTAATTATGATTAATATTCACTATAACCAAAGATGAATGTGGAACAATAAAAAATTTGGACATGATCATTCCTAATATGGAATCCATTTTATGAAATTATATCATATAAGTCATATAAAAGGATTTTAAAATATGTGTGTAAAACACCTTGAAAACAATTTTATGTAAAATATGGTTTTAATCATAAAATGGATTTATTATTCTTCCATGACATTTAGAAATCATTAAAATAATATTAATTTTTCTAATATATAATCTATAAATTACATTAAAATAATTCATAAATAGTTATTAATTTAATTTATAATGATAAAAAATACATGCATGTAAAATTTCCAATTTTTTATAAAAACACATATTTTTACATTCAAATGATTTAATTTTCTATTCTATCCAATTTATAACCAATGATTTAATTTTTTAAGAGTGTAAAAAATAAGTTTCCATAATTTGGTTTCTCTTATTCATAAAATCCATTCCAACAACTTGGAGATGATTATCAGATTAATTAATAACATTTTAATAGTATTTTGTAGTTCATTTATACATGGTGTTGCATGCAATGAATGCTATTAGAGAAAAAAATATATTTATAGTGAAATATATAATAAATTCACAGGATGTTACATTCAAGCCCATTATAAAAAAGTTTCTTTTAAAATTTCACCACTTTTTATAAATAACTATGGATATTTTTTCATCATCCCATCCTTGAGTTCCCACATGCCTTTATTAAATTTATGGTTTCACTTTAGTATTTTTTTCACATCACTTTCTCTCTACTATAAAGAATCTCTACTAGTTATTCATCATAAAAGGGTTTATGAGATATTTTTAGGACCATTGTGTTCATTACATGTGAAGGATCTGGTATGTACTTTCTAAGTATAGATACATAGAACAAAATGTAATCTTATGTTAGATCCAATTAAAGAACCAAACAATAAGAGACCATATCAATATGATCTATAATTTTAATGGTTTCAATATATCTAATCCTAACAAATAAATTATTTCCAAAACATCAATACTTTTTTGTGGAGATATAAAAAGAAATGACTTATCACTAACTTCAAACTCTATATCTCACTGATTGTTATCTAAAAAACTATTTTATAGACTGTATGATTCCTGGATGTGTTGCTAAAAGTTTTTAATATTATCTTAAAACTCCATTACAAACGTAGGTCTTAATAAATTTCATTATCCAAATTTATCATAGAATATTTAATTTTTCACTTCCTATAATTGAGGGATTTTTAAGGGGCCATCATAAAAATGGACTGAAAGCTATTGTACTAATGGAATTATATAAAGAAAGGTGTAGATCCCATATTCTACTGAAATAAATTTTATTTTATCAAAAACTATCTTCTAGGTGTTTTATGGTCCTTTAAAACTATCAACATATCTAAAGAAGATATATAGTACTAAAGATCAACTATATATTCAAATATTATTAAAAACATCTCCAAATCTTCAAGGTCAACGTGATATCTAGATCAATTAAAATAGATTGTGGTAGTCCATGAATCTTTACAACATTCCTAATGTATAACCTATAAATATGAGTAAGAGATAAATCTTATTTTATTGTAATGAAATTTGTTTAATTCAAAAGATGTTTAACTACAGAACATGTAGAATTATGTCATTTAGATATTTTGGGGAATCTGATGCTGAAATCCCTAAATAATATCCATTTTTTGTTATAATATGTGTAATGGATGTAGAATCCCCTTATAATTCAATTTATTTTCCAATACATAATAACAAATGAAACATCAAGATACAAACTATGAAATATCCCTTTTTATTTTTTATCCCATAGATACTCATTCCAATCATGATATATAATTTTTATTCTAGGATTGATAGATATTGAAAAAATATAAGTAGTATATAACGACTAACACAATTCCTATATTTATGAGACCCATACAATATTCCAAAAACATATCATTCAATAAAAAGTGTTGTTGAAATTAAGAACATTTATTGCCTCCTTTTTAGTTTTTTATATTCCCTATATGCCTCTTTAATACTCACATTAATGGATGGGAGAAAATTTATTTCAGAAAAATATAATTTTTTCCCATTCATCATTATTTTAAGACCTATCATTTTAAAATCCATAAATAATGGATCTATTCTAATCCTTATTAAGGAAAATGTAGTATTCTACTTAGAACTCAATGCATCAACCACCTTCTTTTCCTCCCAAGGGTGGTACTGTATTGAGATGACATAATATTTAGTCAATTCTAAAAATCTAATTTGGCACATATTCGACAATAACTATGTTAAAATATACGTCAAAATTTTATGATCAGTATATATATCAATTATTTCAAAATAAAAATAATTCCTCTTAATTTCCAATGAAAATAATAATTCTTTCCACACGAATGCATGAGATGGTTATGTTTTCTAATGAACTTTCAATGGTAATGAGTTATTATGTATCACTATGTAATTCTATAGGATGAAAACTCATAGTATCTTTTTTGATTCATCATTATAAATCAAAACTAATTTCTCAAAATAACGTAGTGTGAGCAGAGGTGAAATGAATAACCTTCTCTTTAGTTCCTTTAAATATTCTTCACACTCATCTATCTAAAGGAATAAGGATCTTGTATGATTCAGAATTTTTATTGTGTTGGATAACTGTGATAAATATCAAAAATAAAATCTATAGTTACAATCCAATTAAAGAAAACTATTGATCTCATCCCAAATTGTTTTTATTGTCAAATTTTTATTAAATATTTTCTTTACTGTATCTTCCAATATACCCTCAGATGAGATTATGTGAGTTAAGAATGATACTTTTCTAATCAGTATTCACACAATATAAATTTTTTATAGAAATTATCCTTCCATAGTTTCATTAATATAATATCTAAATGATCTTAATTCTCTTCCATTATCATTTAGTATATAAAAATATCATCAATAATGAATTAAAAAAAGTATTCAGGTTTATTTCTAAAGCCTCTATTCATTTGACCCATGATGATATAAGGGTAATTGGTAAATACAAATGGAATTACTATAAATTAATAATGATCATACTAAATATGGAATAATATTCTAGATATACCATCAACCATGAACATCAATTTATTATATTCATAGTAAAGGTTCATCATGAAAATGTATCATGTTCTATATAGTGGATAAAAAATCATCAGCACAGGGTATATGATACATTTGTTTGATATATATCACGTTAAGTTCTTGATAATTAATGAGAATATGAATTGAATAAAATTTCATATCAGTAAAATGAATAGGTGTACACTATGGATATGAAGTAGGATTTATAATTACCTCTTTAATATTATTCTAATGTTTCTTCTTCAATTCCTGCAACCCAGTCAAGGAAATTATATATGGGGTCTTTGAAATATGTATAGTACATAGTATGTGTTATATTGAAAACTAAAATTCATTATTTGGGGGAAGACTATAAATTTACTTGAGAAACAAAAAATTATATTCTCTAAAAATATGTATATCTTTAATGTTGAATTTTTACAAAACCATTTGATATAAATGTACCTCATAAATATATAGTAAGACCAATAAAACAAAATTAATTTCCATTTGGTGTTAATATTCATCATCAGACCGAAATATAATCATAGGTGGATTTTAATTATAAAATTTCATTTCCTATAGAATTATAATTTTTATCTATATAAATAAATCCAATGCATTAAAAAATAACACCTATTGAAACTATAGGGAGAATCACAATATTTACCAGAAACACTTTCCTAAAAAACATCTATCGGAGAGAAGATATAGGCATGAGATACAATCAATTAAACAATTAAGATTTTTTACAATTCACTAGACAAATAATCCTTGAGGTGGTTATGCAATACCCTTAGAATATTAATTTGATATAATTGAGTGGTAAGAAAAATTAACAAATACCATCTTTCAAATATATTGTCGATAGAAAGTGTAACATTAACCACTTCATTCTCCTAAACCACATTATTAGTTGTGATCAAAAAATAATTCCAATAATTTCATATATTATTAGGTCACTAACACTAATTTTCAACAAAAACCTTCATATTCATCAACTAATTGGCCTAATATCCAAACTCTATAAAATTTTATCATTAGAATGTTGGTGGAACATTAGGTTATTATTTCTAACTGTTCTTTTCATAGAATGTCCTCTTCATATCACATTAACATTATTTATCTTGATGAAACTATTTTATACATATAAAACATTTTCCCAACCGCATAAAAATATTGTTTATTATTTCATCAATTCATCCTAAAAAAGGAAAATTAATTTTTGTTCCTCTGTGGGTTTTATTATTATAATTTCTTAAAAATTATTTATTTGTTTTCTTGTTCCCAAAACAATGAGAATAAAAGAAGTATACCATCTCCTTTTCTATCATAAGAGAACATTTAGATATTTAAAATTACTATAAACATATCTTTTCTCTAATGTATTTCGTAAAATTATTCCCAATCAATAAAATAATTTAACAATTTTTTAGGTTATTTTGTTAAACCATAATCATTCACGGATAGTCTTTTGATAATTTCCACATAAGTACTGATGGATTCATCACTTTTTTGTTTGTGTTCTAAGGGTTTGATGAAATTATTTATTTAAAAATACTTAATAAACTATTCCCATTATATTTATTTAATTCTCATCCCATACTTTATATTCACGATAAGAGTCCAGAAATGATATTATTTTCCTTCCAAATGATTCATCACCAGGATAAAATTTTCAATTTTAAAACACTGAAGAAAAAAATATAGTATCTGTAGTTTTAATCCATTTTACAAACAGTAATGAATCAAATGATCCACTAAAATTAGGTTAATTTTACCTCATTAAGACTCAATGGTGCATTGGTTTCTCCTTTTATCATTTGGATGCTCAGTAAGATTCATGGCTTGAGAGAGTAGTGTGTCCATAGAAACAAATTTTTTTTATCCAAGCTTCTATTCCATTCACTATATAATTGAAATATCCAAAAAAATAAAAATTATTTATATTCCTTATGGTTACATCCAACTACTAAAACCAAAAATTCTCGTGTGAGGATCAAATATAAATAATCAAATAAACAAATTATGTGAATATGAAAATCATTATTATGACGTCCTAAATTATGAAAAAAAATCTTTTATCCCTTGAAACGTTAAGTTTACATGATATATTTATGAATATTAATACGTTCTCATAGATTCCATCCATTAAATCCTAAAATATTTTCATAATGTTATTGTAAATTAACTAAAGTATATCCCTCAGTAGTATCATCAAAGTGTTAAAACTTGGGACCACTCATCATACATCATTGATGATCAAGATAATAATAAGTATTCCCCTTTCATATTTATTTGGACTAAGAGTATCATTTCCACAATCACATCAACATTAACTTATCTTGATATGGATATATTTTCTAGGAAACCCATTTCGTTTCGTTAACAGAACATATTATATTCTCTTATATGTAGATTTTTTATAAGAGTTATCAATAACAATTTATAATACTAATCTATAAACATTACTAAAATCTAATCTAATATAACCATAGGTTACCAAATAAATTCATATATAAATATTATCCCATTATTATATAAATCTTTAACATATCTCAAAACAACACATGACCCAAAATTGTAATAATCAAATGACATTGGAGACAAGTTATATAATCATTTTATTTCAATGAAAGATATAAAACATATTCTTCATTGTTATTATCATATAATAATCTTCTTAAATATACCATACATAAAACCATTCTATTAAACCAAGAGAAATTATACATAACAAAGGGAGATCATAGATACTCAGTAAGGGTAAACATTAGAGATATCAATCAATGATCATAAGTGACCATAAGATAAGAATAAGGGAATGATAAAATGATTATAACATACAAATTCTATACCCAATTAGACCATGATATTTAATCATAAATCATGGAATCAATATTTTTAATAAAAAAAGGAATATATTATAAGACTTCATATTCATTAATAATCAATGATTATTTATGAGAATATACCATAATCATTAAACATTGGTTTGTGGGATGCATATATGAATAACAAATAATTTTATTAATCAAGGGTACCTACCAAGATATTCATAGTGGATTGTATTAAAACTATTTTAAATTATTTCCTTATTCAAGGTTACCATACAAGATTATAATATTGGATAGAGTCCCTTACTGAATTGGTTTCACCCCCTTCTATGTACATATTATTTCATGATATATCATTATTCAGAAAATACATCACATGGTTATATAATTTTAATACCACATGTTACATATGGAATAAAATATATATGTGTGAATAAATCATAAAATATTCATGAAGACATCATATAATAAACCATTTAAAGGAAACAAGATTCCTATACATTCCATCATTTCATGATTTTCTTACTTTTGGAAATTAAACGTGTTTTACGAATTTTTCGTCCTAATGTAAATAACCTTTGGGAATGAAAAAGATTTCATATAATCTTCATTAAATAATCATCCTCATATGAAATACAGATAATTAAGTGGATTTTATCATAAGATAATGACCCCATAGAATAAAAATAATCCTTCCTAGATGTTCACATAAATAAGAAATTCCTTGATATGAACTTTCATTCATTTCATTGAAAAAAAAGAAAGATACAATTTTCATTAATTATCTTTAAAGAAAAAAAATTCCTTGAATATTGATAAATATATTTTATTTGAAATAAAATATATACATTTATAATATAATCTTCAAATAAAATAATAGTAAAGACTATGGAAAAATTCTTTCATAACATATACATAAAAATAAAAAAATTCTTTAAACACATTTTAAGAATGTCAAAATTTATATGTTTCAATTTTTTAAAAACATATATTTTAAAAAATTGAAAATAAATTCAAATTTAGTGAATGTGAGCTATTTAAAAAATTCTACTTATATTTAAAAACTATAATTAAATGTTTATTTATAAAATTGACATTGGAGTAAATGTTCATTGACCAAAGTGGAAATACAACCTTATTTTATTTATAAACCTTCTATAAATAATTTTATTAACCTATTATAGGAAATTTTACTATAAAATTGAAAATTATAGTAAAGAATATTTTATAAAAAAAGTTATTGTGTTTAAATGATATGGTAAAATTAATTTCCATCAATGTAAATTTAACATAAACATCCATAAAAAGAAATGAGGTTATAACATGAACCCTTTCTTCAAGTTCCATCTTTCTTCATAGGGGTTAAAAACTAAGGTATAATTATAATATATTTGTTATATAATTATTTAAGATCCATATTTATAAATATATTATTATTTATTATTCCTTTATAATTTCTAGTGATCCTTTTTTTAAAATCCTTTTCATTGAAATGAACATTGGGTTGTTATTGGTTTTTTTTAATGCATGTTTTTGTATGGTGGATTTGATAAATGAGCCTTGGTCATAGTTTCATCATCTATAGAACCGTAATCATGAAATAATTATCATTATTATTAATTAAATAATATTTTATAACCATTAATATAAATAAGTGATGTAAATATAATTACATCACTACATGGATATGGTAGTACGTATATACACAGTAGTGATGTTTTCACTTTTTAATCGATGTATGGAAAGAATGGTAAATTATAATTCAAAATTATAGAATAGAATATGAAATAAATATTACATATATTAAATTAATTTATTATTATGTCCATATATTAAGATATTAAATGAAAAACAAATCATATAGCCTTGTGGAGTTGAAAGACCACACAAACACACAAGTTTTGTTTTCATTTTCCAACTGATGGAAATGAGTTAAAAAATGTTTTCCAGATAATAATAATAACATAATAAAATTTTAATTATATTAGATATATTATTTTTGTATGGGTTCGAGATATTTAGAAAATTTAGAATAATAAATAAGCATTGAATGAGTCGGGTAAGATGATTGGATATTAAATGAAAGAACTCATTTGTCTTAAACCATAATCCTTTTTAGTAAGGTATTATGGTAAGAACATAATATTAACATAAAATTAAAGGTATATAATAATTTTTATGTCTAGTTATTGGATAATTTATATGGATCAACTTTTGTTAATTGTGAGAGAGAATAGGTTCCCATTATCAATGAGGGGGGAGGTGGTATGAAAGGAATTACATAAAAGAATTAAGTAATATGAAGTCATTTTCTTATAAAAGTGGAACAAAATAAAAATTAATATACCTTACAATAAGATATATTTATATTACCTTCAATAAATATTACTGACTCAATTTTATGTATTATTTTCCACCTTATCTATTCGTTTAACCCCCACCCCCAATAAACCCATTTTAATCATAACCATGGTCACACATTGGTATTGTTGTTACTATTCATATGTACAGAAATTGAATGTTTCCACATAATTTTTTTTAAATTTGGATTCCAAAAATGAAATCTATTTTATCAAATTCATATGCTATATATGGAAGAAGTTAATTTCAAAATAACCAGAAAATGTATCAAAAACCATTTTTAGAAAAATGTGTTTTATGGATATAACAATATTTATTCATATTCTATTAATGGTAATAAGTATTATATTGTTATTAAAAAACATTATTGCTAATAAAATCTACTAATTTTTTTAAACTCATCCATCATGAGTAACTAATTTAATTTATTAAGTTAAAAAACACATTTTGTACATAATAAAAAAATATCATTTTTCCTTCCAATGCATTTATTTTAGTTTATGAAAAATTGTTAACAAATTAATTAATTTATATATATGTGTAAAAATATGTTTTTATAATTTAATTTATCATCTTCATACCCTCTAATATAACTTCTATGGAATATCTATCACATTAAATACTAATATTTAAATAGTATATCATAGTCTATTTAATCTTAGAGTTTTTTGTAAAGAATGATATTAAATAAATCGTATTATTTTATGTTGAATATTCCATAAAATAATGGGGTGTTATAGTTACAAAATATTTAATTTTCTATAAATCATTGTTATTGGGAGGATGTTTAAAATATTGGGTTGTAATTAGATAATACTATTTCATATGCATGAGAAATAAACACTAAAACTCCTTTGGAATATGATTCAATCATTGATTTATTGAATGGAATATAAAAAATACATAACATCATGAATTTTATTTTGAATGAAAGTGAACATCACATACATCATAAATGGTTGAATTAAATCCATGAGAAAAAGTCAATAAACCTTTTACCTCTATTGATAGTATGTGGGTTTTATGAATATATTTTAACACCTTTTGCAATATTTTCCCACTAACAAAGACCATTTATAAACATAGGTAAAATTTAATGGTAATTAATTAAATATTTGATTAATATTTATATAGTTATTACATTATTGAATTTTAAAACTTGATTTTTAATTCTTGAACTAATTTAAAATTACCACTTAAGGTTGTTTCTTGGAATATCAATTGTTTCATAATATGTCATATATAATTTAATAATGTTCAGTAATTAATTAATAATGATCAATATCCTTATACAACACAATTAATACTTATAATGGTTTAAAAATTTCATGATCCTCTATTTTTAGGGAGTTGGAAGATTCAATAGAGACTTTAGAATAGGTTTGAAGTATAAAAGTAATGCTTTAGAATTATAATGTGAAAATGTGTATTTTGATTTATACTATATAATTATAGATTCCATTGCCTAGTAGTATGTTGGGTAACCAAGATCTTATTTGAGGTTTTGTTATGTCATGTAGTATGTGACTATTTTGATGATGAGTTATTTTATGGTGGGGTTTATTCTCTATATGTTGATATTTTAATAAACATGGCTCGTTGGGGAAATCTATGTATACCACAAGGTAGATATGAAACAAGTGTTTAATAGGTTGTGGATAACTATTTCATGTCTATGAGACCCTATGAAATGATAGATTAATGGAGTACGGGTTGAAAGAGTGATCCTTCATGGATCTATATCATGGTTTTAAGTGATTGAGTCAAACTTTTGGGCTAAAATGGACATATCAAAGCCATTATAATTTTGATTGAAGTAAAATATAATTTTTAATGTGAAATGATTGAATATTAAATTTTGGACATGTACATTATAATGGAAAATAATATGGAATACCATTTGACCAATCTCAATTATGATTCGGTGAAATTGTTACAATTCTATGGAATGATTACTCAAATATTGAAAATAATTTCAGCTGACACTCTAAAATTCTAAATTTTCTTTCTCTTATCTAACACACTAATTGACTGTTGGTGCTCTTCTTGGTGATCAATGGCCTTTGTGATGGTTATGTATGATCAATGTGAATAAACGTTCTTTGCATTCATTCCATGTTGGATGTCATTTGATCATAATTTTATTAATCTTATTGTCATATCATAATAACTAAAGCTTTAATCAAGGATAGTGATTCAAACTGTATACATTAATATTTTTAAAATAAGGATAAATATTTATTTTATTTTATTTTATTGAGAGATATAATCAACCTGAGATGATAATAATGTGGTAAAAACAAAATGAATAAAAATGAATGGTGATTATGTTATTCCTTATTCCTTTCCATTTATTAATGATTCTTGATTTATTTTAATTAATTATTTTTATAAATGAATATTGTTAATATGGTATTATGATTATTTAAAAAGATGAATGAATATTCGTAAGATGATATAATAACTAAAAGATTATATTTTTGTAATGATATTTTTTTCATTTATGGTATTATTTTATTTTAGTTATATATAGATTATAAAAATGGGATTTATTTTGGATATTTCATGTTTTTATATTGAATTTTTTTATTTAAAATGTTATGTGATTATTATTGAGTTTTTTGGACATACTGACAATATTTTTAGGATAAAAGTAGTTTCTTATTCATGATATCCTTAAACAGGTTAAGGATGTAGTGGTTATGTGGTTGTTCTTGACATAGTTTTTTTGAGGTTTCAATAATGTTTTGTGTATTAGTTTCATAGATATGGATTGATGTAAATATCTAGAAAATTAATGAGTTAAAATAACATGCGAATTAGATTAATATGAGAAATAATATCATTATGAATGCTTTGTTGAATTTGAATTAAAATTTATAAAATAATGTGGTTAAAATTAAAGAAATGTGGATTAAAATAAATAGTTTAAATGATTTGTAACATGGTTGGTAAAATAAAATGTCTAATTGGAAAAGAAACAATAAAAAAGGATATGTATTGTTAGTTTTTTTAATATTTTTATGGTTTATTTTTCATGGGAAGTGATTAAGTGGGGATATAGTTATTTATGGGAGGTGGATATAGTGAATTGATTGTTATGTTTTTAAGGTGTTAGGATAGGGATTTGATCATCATGTAATTTTTTTGAGTTTTATGTTTTGAATGTTTTTTGTTACCTTTTTTGAAAACCCCACCCGAGTTGAGTAACACGATAAATTCCCATATAGGGAATTTGGTTCGAGGTGTTCAAAGATATATAGGATATAGTTCATATTAATCATTGAGTTCACCTCGTTCCTTAATATCACTTATAGATGTGGTATAAACTATAATGTATTGTGGTTATTGTATATAGAAAAGTGGTAGTCATGTGATGATGTTGCAGTATATAGTAGATATAACTAATGTGGTCATGGTATAAATTTTTTGGTTATGGTAGTTGTAATCTGGTTATGGTTAAAATATTTTATGTTGACAATGTTATGTGGATATTGATTCTATTGGAGTTCTATAACATCATTCATTAAGGTGTGATGTCAACTACTTTAGTTGGTAAGTGGGTGTGGATTAATTCATATATATAATATTTTTATTATTATGTTATATATTTTGTGTGAGGAATTATTTATATATCATTATTGAGGTTGGATGGAAATTTACATGGTCAATGTATCTAGTTAGTTTATTTATTGTATGGGTTTTAGTATGATTGTTCTACCTTTTCAAGAGAGGGTATATAGAGAAATGTAATTAGTATACTTTTATTCTAACAAAAATATTTGATATACTATTTAATATGTTTTTAATATATAGTTATTGATTAAGATAGACATTACCAATGCATGATGTGGAGTTGGATTTTTTTAATAGAGACACTGTGATTGGAGTTATTTATTGTGGTTATTCATTTTGGTGACCATTTATATGTATGAAATTAAATTCATTGTGGGGTTTTTTATACCATATTTATTTGATTGATTTTATTTATAGTTTTTTCATATTTTTTAGTGATTTGTGAGTATAATTTCTCATATATCTGTATTTTCTATCACTAGTGTTAATCGACAGCCTATAGAATATTAGAGGAAGGAATTTAGGGTAGAAATTGACATTTCTATTAGCTCTATAGGATTCCAGGAGTTTATTAGTCCTAATATAGTGGTATCAAAGATATGGAATGTTGGATAAAATTGTGTTTTGAGTTATTAACTAGAGAATATTTGTATTTGGGTTTGATAGGAAAGAAGATCATTCAAACGTAACTTATAAATTGAGATAAAGAGACTAGCTATGATGTGGAAGGGATCCTTTGATATCTAACAAGGACAATTTTCAAGAATATATTTCTAAAATCCATTATTCATGTGATGTATTTTTTCATATTATAAAACACAATATGGTTATATCATATGTTTTTTTTGTGATAGCATGTCATAGCCTTTTCCTAATAAGATTGTATGAATGTTCTATATCATATTTCATGAATTTTGGAATATTGTTCACCATGAATCCTATAATCAGTTTGGCATCCAAATGATAAGTGTTATTTTTTTTAATTATTATGAACATTTCATTGGATGAATTACATGAGGTGATTTATTTTTTACAATTATATACCATGAATAAGAAATGAATTAACTCATAAATTATATAATGTACGAGTTAATTTTCTTACAGTTTTTAATATAAAATTGAATACAAAAGAGAGGCACTCATAGTGTGATGGATCTATTTGTGTGTCATTAATATTCCATTAATTCTCCCTATATTGAAGCTATCTTCTTCTACCTCTACATCTAGAGTTATGATTTTAATCAGAGTTTAATATTATTCATTAATTACCTTATATCCTATGATCATACTTGGAATAAAATGAAAATTGTCATCATCTATACCCATTTGATTTCATAATAGTAAATGATTATTCAGATGAAATGTGTTGGAGGATCAATGCATTCATATAATGAATACATGAATAGATGCAGTATGAACTCATGGGTTGTGTTATGCTAGTGTTTATTAACATAATCATAGGAATGTATTGGAAGATATATAAGGAATATTATTCATTTATGATGGTTGTGTTTTATTATTCCAAATACCTACTGAATTTCTATAATTTAAACCCCTCTTTCAATTCATCTTATATCAAAATCCATAGAAACCCATCAGTAGTATCAAAGATTCACCATGCATCACAATTCACACAATTATGTCTTATATTAATGAAATTGTATATCATATTTTTATCATAATACAGACCTTTAGAAACAATATATAATTACTAATGGGATATGTATTGGGATATTTTATATTGTAATTTTCAATATAATCACTTGATATGTTATGTAATAAGGTAATACGAAGAACAAAATAATCCTTTGGGGTTTGGTGCATCGTAGTGTATGACATGGAATTTCATTAAAATGGATAAAACTTATCCATCTATGAAAAACAAAGCATCACATAGAATGTATGATATACTATATATAGTAAGTGGAAATAAGACAATCATTAACTGTTTTACTCATACAAAGTCTATAAAGGATTATGATTAATTCGATGTAATATTAGAACAAATTAATTCTTATAAAACCACTATAACCTATAATAAGATTATTTTATAAATAATATGGTACTATAGATTGTCTTAAAAGTCATTTTATTTACATGGATTATCAAAAATATGTTACAACTTTTAGATATCATTAAATACAATATGGTAGAAAATTTATAATTTTATACATTTCAATTTATAATTATTTTAAATAATTTATAAAATATATATAATTTATAGATAAGGATATATTTATTTATTTATTTTACTTATAAAACACTTATTAATTACTTAATTTTAAATATAATTAAAATTAATTATTTCAATGTTTATGAATAATTTCATAAGTTAATATTCAAAAATTTAAAATATTAATATTAAATATCTTTCAATTTTTATGGAATGTATTATGATTTAGAAATATATTTTTTATATAGAAATTATATGTGTAATTTAATAAATTATTATAAATTAAAAACATCATAAAAATATATGATTCCATTATTAATGTTTTTTGTTTTTCATAATTATTAATTTGAATGGTTCAAATTAAAGAATCCTTTTTTGAAGAGTTATATAAACAATATAAAAATGGGTTGTTTGTTTTTGTTTTGACCACAATTATAATAATTTTCAATGTGTGATATTCTATATGTATATATATATTGTTCCTATATGTTATGTATATATTTTAGATAATATATATTTAATGAAATTTCAACATAAAAAAATATGAAGGTGTTAATAATGAATTAAATAAAAAGTGTATATATTTATTTAATTATGGAATATATATATTTGAATGGAAAATTTATAAACTGTTTAAAATTTATTTATTTATGAATTGTTTATGAATAATTCACCAATTGTTTAAATATAGGAATATGTTTTTAATAAAGTATTATTTACTATATTTCATTATCATAAATTCTTTATTATTAATTATGATATCTTATTTACATTAAAGAGTTAAAATACATCTATAAATTTCCATAGATGCGAATAAAGAGCTAAATTCTAGGTATGATAATTGAATTAGATTTATCCATCCTTAATGATGTCTTGTAAAATTTTATTATATTGATTTATGAAATTGATTACAGTTTATACATACTTGGATTTATAATTATGATGAAATAAAAAACACTCATGAGTATTGTATCCTTGGATATAGGGACACTATGACAAACTAATACTTAGACTAGAGACATATTCCTAGTCTAGAGAAGTGGGGGTTGGATCTCTATCTCCACAATATTTATCTTTTGGGACTTATTAATTTAATTTTTGGATAATAATTTACCTAAAAATGGATTCATATAAATTTTTCAAGAGATTCATTTAGTTGCATTTAAATATTTTTGGATTTTAAATTGGTTTATTAACACAAGCTATGAATTGTGAAATGAGTTTTACATCAATATGGTTTAAAAACATATTTGTAGAGGAGGGGATAAGATTACAAAATAAATCATTTGAACTACGCATAGATTTTAACATAATGAAAAGAGATAAAATGGTGTGACACCAATTAAAATAAGTCATTAACATTATTTCTAGGGAATAAATGTAGGATTTAAAGTAGTTTTTTTAGAGATGGTGTAAATTTAATTTTAACATTATGTTTTCTAAATGATATTTCAATTCTCTATAAAATAACTGAATTTTACAAACCAAAATTATGTGAAAAATTATGTTATTGTTGGTAAAAATTAGTAATTTAAAAGATATTACGTTTTTTTGAATTATTAGAATTAACCGAAATTTATTTTTACTATTAGATATATTTGTTTTTATGGGTCATTCTGTACAAAAAAAATTATTTTACTAATATAAATTTTTAATCAATTTCTATTATTTCTAAAAACATTTTACCTATACATGAATATATTATGAGTAATTATTATCAACAATAAAACTAACATAATTTTTTTATTAAATTATCAAAAAATTGATAGATATATATTAATAATTTAATATAAATTTATTAATTATTTATTTCCAACACATTAATTTTTAATAAAAATATATAAATTTATTTATAGTTAACAAATTTATAAATTAATAATATTAAAATGTATTTATGTAGAGTAAACCTAGGCCCAGTCAGTGGTTTCTCTTGTCCCTATCTCTCTCCTAACACACTAACTCTGCCTCCTAATCAAGTATCCTTGCCAACAACACCTTTCACTCTCTCCTTCATCTCCCCCCATACCTATACAATCTCATTTCCTTATAGAACTCCATACTTTCTCTATAACCATTATACCTCATTCCCAACCAACTGATATCACATGATATCTGAGAATATTTTGCAACACCACATGCCCCCTCTCCCTCATCACCCTCCCCATCGATAGTATCCCCCATATATCTTGTAATCCACCCTTCCACACCTCTTACCATGGATCCCTAGCTCCCTGTCATGATTTCCCACAAATGATGTCTAATACTCCTCCCAATCTTTCCTATATCCTCAACCTTTCATACATATTGACTCTACTCCTTTCCAACACTATCAAATACCAAACCTTGTTAATACTGCTACAACCTCACCACTACAGCCTCACCACTACTGCATACATTCTACCCCACTTTGAAGCATACGTGTTAGAAAATCACCTATAAAATGTATCACGTTTCTGTTAGTTTGATTAAATTTATTCTTCTAATTTAGATAGTAATTTCAATACTACATAGTTGAATTAAAATGTGGTTTTGAAATATATTTTTAGTAAATTTATGTTGCAAACATTTCCTAATTATTACTTAATAGTGATAAGCTCTATGGCCTCAAGTAATGGACTGAAAATATTAATTCATGTTGCAAGGGAGAGAATATTTTTTTGAATGTTTTCTGTATTGATATATTTTTACATCACATTTGATTATAATTCTCATTAAATTTTAAGATTTAATATCATGTTTGGAATTAATATACAATGAAATGGGAAGGATTATGTTAATAAAATGAATCAATTATATTTATCATATCTATTGATTCCCCTACCTATATTTGATCATTATTTAAGGAGGAGGATGATACATTTGGAATAGATTGAAATCCTTGAAAATTGATATATACATTTAAATTTTAACATATTACAATCATACTTTTTTTCTACTAAAAACATAAATTGTTATATGATACTAAAATATTTTCTTAAATTTTATCCCACAGATTTAATATATATTTTTTGTAATAGGATAAAACTTCATTATCATAATGGTTTTTTCTTAATAGTGTATGAACACTACTATCACATGACTATTTTACAAGGGACACCTGATATATTCTCTATTATGGGTTGAATAATGTTTTCTTGAATTTAGGTCCTTATTTTTCTTCCAAGGATAATGTTTGATGGTTTTTATATAATTCCTTCAAGTAAACATTGATTCAAATCGTGTATTTTAGTTACATAAATTTTCACTCATTAAAATAAAATCTATCTTATCCTTGTAGGGACAATATATAGATTATTTGCATAAATAGAATAATATTTTAATTATTTATATATAATTTCATAAATGTTTTTAAATTTTAAATAATTTAATACCAGAATAATATTTTGTATTTGGAAATATAAATTAGAGATTTTCATCATGTTTCATGTGATAATATTTTTCTCATAAGTGTGCTAATTTTATTTAAATAACTAGGCCACATGTAGAAGCCTATTCAATGGTAATCTTGATGTATAGAGTGTTCCATATTTCCATATTTAGTTAATTCATCATAATGGTTTTATGTATCCTTATTTATTATATTTTTTTGTCTTTGATATTATTATATTTTCTTGTGTAAAGGACTCTATGTATGAATTATTATATGAATTTATGTTATTTCGAAGATATAAATAGTATCACCCACTGCTTTCATTTATTGATTCTTGAAATATTGAACCATATTGTGTCATTAATGAAATCACACGAAATTCCAACATTCTTTTCATATTTTTTTTATTTTCTATTAATATTTTTTCTCCCTCTCAAAATAGCAATGAAATATATTAAATATTATGATGTATTTTTATTTTTATTATAATATTTAACATAATAATATTATTTTATTGTTTTTAATCCTAAAATCTTCATGACCACAAGTAACTGAAGTGTTATTATGATTATAAATTACTATAATAACTAATGTATTTTACATGAGAACATGTAACTCATATTTACATGAGTACAAGTAACTCAAATATTTTATTTCTATTTTCATACCTTAACCAAGAAATTTTTGACCATCAAAAGATATGGTTTATTAATAACTATCATTTTTAGATAGTCATCCAACACATTAAAGTTATCTTATTCCTTTCCATGTGTTTTTATGCCATATGGATTTCTTATCCTAGTGTATGGTTATAAAAATAGATCATAATATTGTGTGGAAACACCCTAAAACATCATAATTAGTTAATAATGTCAATGAGACTATAATAATTAAACAACATTGGATTATATTTTGGATTCTACCTTAAATTTCAGGACCCTACTTACTATATTGATCAAACACCAGATGTTTTCACAAAGATTAGTCCACTTTAATGATCATCCTTTTGTTATAGAATTAATTGAAAATATATAACATTATAATTATGAAACATAACAACATATTCATAATGTAGTCTACCCATACACTATATTTTTATGTTCTTATGAATCATTTCAACCAACCATGATATAGATCAATTAGTATGTAAAACTATTATCATTCTAACATAGACAAAATATTTATTACTGATCAATACTAATATTTCGAAAATAGACACATTAATATAAAAAATTATGTCATGATATATTGGTTGAACCAATGTGAAATACCCCCAAACTATGACCCCTTATACCAGTGCCCCGATCCAGGTCATCACATGACCTCAAGCGCACATCCCATATGAAAACTTCTGCTAAGTAGTAGAGAAGGTCTAATAAAACACATGGGGAGACTATGCCCTCTTTACCAGAGCTGATTATAGATGCTAACGATATAAATAGGGTAAATAAGATGTGTTAACCAATAAACATTCGGAAAAAATATCCCAAAAATTTTTACAAACCAAATAATAATCATTAATCATGTCATTTCATTCAAAAATTTCCAAAATGAAGGAAACCAAAGAAAAAAAATATAACTAAATCCCCAAAATAGTCATGACTCAAAGTCTCAATCCACATCCAAGCATATAACAATCCCAACTAAGCATCCTATAGGTGGGAACTTTCCCTTATCCAATCCTACAACAATAAATTCTGATTGATTACCCAATGGTGTCTTAAGTAGGGTGTGAATAAAACTCAGTAGGATACCACCAATGAGTTATAAAAAATATATATACAGTCTAAAAAGATAGTCTATTAAAGTAAAAGTAAATGGTGAGATAAAAACGAACAACACCAGTTCTATTGGATACCATGTACACTTAAACTATTTCTATCATTATTAAAATTTTCATCATTTTTGCCTTATTCATTAGTAAATAACATTTTATCATGTTTTCCATGGGTTAGGAATATATATCATATATACATGGGTCGAAGGCAATCAATCACTACACATAAGTGAATTACTCAAGTCCCTATCTCACTATAGAAATAAATTTCATACAAATACATCACACATACCATGGAGCCTTAGTCCTGGTAATATGTCCAAATCTATCCATTACGGGAATAAAGAAAAATTCCGACTCCAAAACCCTCGCATTCCTTGGTGGGTTTAGAGCATCAGTCCAACCCGATTCGTGGGAGGAGCCTTAGTTTCTTATCCCATCACTAAGCCATGTGCACATGATTATTTTTCCACTCACCACACACATACAATAGCACAACAAAACACAACCAATTAAAATAGAAATAACATTCCATAACCATCATCATGGGAGTTAATACTATATCATAACCCATAAACACATTTTCAATTTACATTTCATAGAACATTATCCCAATTCCCATTATCGTGCTTTAACCCATTCAGTATATTCAACAATTTCCATTCATTAGCCAATATTCATCAATTCCATTACGAAAACCAATTTGCACGTTCTTCAACTCAAAATCCATTCCAAATTTAACATGTTTATAATTTCTTTTATACAAATCCTTTTTCGCATTTCAATAAAATTCATAGGCTATTCATCACAATCTCAATTAACACAACCAACCATTTTTCATGTCATGTCGAACAACCACATATGAAATTATCAAAAACTATGAACAACTATTATTATTCAATTTTCAACTCCACTATTCCTATTCAACAAGTTTAATAGGGAATATACATTATTTCAAGTTAACTCTACACTTATTTATTAAAATTTATATGGTTGGGAAGGACGATGCACCCCCAAGGGATTCCCTAAATCATTATGATTATACTCAATGAATTTTATAGGTACAGAGGGGTCTAAATCATTAATTAGCCAAATGTTTTACTAAATATTATTAAAGGAAACAAATGAACAACAAGAGCGAAACAAGATCTCGATACACATTTACAAATCTATAACAAAACTGTGGGATATGATATGTAAACCACCTACCCTTAATTTGATGATGAAAATACACTTAATCATGGCATTAGATTATAATTGAAACACCCTTTTAATCCCCAAGTTACATTCCACTAGGAAAGAGCTTTTTTGGGATACATAATATGATAGAAGAAACTACAAAACCAAATCCAGAAAAGAGAAGAAAGAGGAGTGTTAGACTTACATAGGGATATAATATGCAACCAAAGTCACTCCAAATGACGAAGAATATAAGGAGAACCACCCTTGGTAAGATTGGTTATATTTGTTTCATCCATAGAGTTTATAGGTGGATAATTTAATGAGAAGTAATGTGGGGATCTAAATATCATGTAATGTAAAAATAATAAATTTTTAACTTTTTTGGAGAACATGATTTGTCCACACAGTTCTTTGAACTATTTGAAATGCAAGAAAATTATATTTTCTAATGGTAAAAGGTCAAATAGTTACCTTAGGAAATCCACATGGTTTGAATAACTGTGTGCCAACCATTCCTAATGACATTATCCAAGGTTTAACAGTTTTCCTAGGATGCCACATGGATTTCTAAACCATGCAGTGACCATGAAACTTCCACAGGTTGGATTGCCTACCAATATGCTTATTTCATAAACCCCCAATACATCCTGAGGCTCCCCTTTGTCTTGAGATACATTTTACTAACCAAAAAATGATATTAAAACCTATATAAGGGCATAACTTCATGATGACCATGATTTTATAAACTCCCCCACATTATAACGGTCCATCCTTGAGATGCATCATCAAGAATCACTGAGCAAAAATAACAAAGAGATTATGACACTATGCTCTATTATCCATTCCCCTTAGTCAAGTTTCTCAATGAGAATTACGATTCTACCACCAAATTTAAACCAGAGGTATGATCTTTCCTGAAATACTTCCCCGTCAAAACCTACAACATGAACCAGATACCCCTCAAGCGACGCATGAAAATAAATCATACATTAACCACTAGAATTTATTAATGAAATGTTCAGAAAAAATTTATAATTAAATGAACTTATAAAATTCACATAAAATATTATACCATCGTGGATGAACCAATCGACACCCCATTGGTCCAGTTTTCTTTGCAACTCATGACCTGAATCACATGGTGTCACTTTAGTTTGTTTTGATAACCCTAACAGTCACAATAACTAGATATCACCCTATATAAAACACATTGTCTTTCCAACCAAATTTACCGTCTTATGTTGATCCACCACTCATGTCCCAAAGTTCCCATTATATAATTCTATATCCAAATGAAACCAAAATTCTTAGGGTACTCAATCGATTAAATGAATACCAACATAATCTATTAGATCCAATTCACCTAATTGGTGATCACATGAGTCCCTCCACCCCAAAAATCCAATCATGTCATCAACCAACCAATTTACCATTATGGTTCTCTTAATAATATTTTGTTTTTTGGAACACCCACTATTGAAGAAAGACCAACATAACCACAACTCTACTTTCATATCATACCTAACATGTTCCCTACTCACTATACCCAAACATACGGATGAACTTTTCTCTGAATAAGTATCCAACCTTTTTGTTGAAACTGTATAGGTCTAAATTCCTACACAATCCAATTGAGTACTATGATCATCTTGACCTCACTCAGGTACAACTTCATTTCCAAAATAGAACATTCCACGAAAACATCTAATCAGAGGTGGGTTACTCTCTAAAAACCCATTCATTTTTACCATCTCTAGTCAGACCACCCTGACTGGCTTCTACTAGAACACCAATCTTCCACTCCAATAACCCTACACGATTTTACCTTCACAATGCGCTTACAGACTTGAAACCAATCACTATAATACAACGTTCTTTCTAAGGTCATCCCTGACCTCTCATATAATTCTACCATTACAGTATCATTTCCTCAAAACCATCATTAGGCTCTACTTCCACCATTGACATTCCTAACATAGGAACTCATACCATCCATACAATAACTTTATGAGTATAGGTTCTCACTTAACCCATTCCAACTTATAAAACATACTTATCACCCAAAAACATCCACCAAAGGTGAGTGAATAATTTCTACATCTGTCCCCCACTGCAAGGTGAGTCATGCTATCCATATCTGACTCATCCTAGAATGTTTAGATTCACTTTTGACATGACAATACATCACACCGACAAGGTTCCATCAAGATTAAATACACTTTAAACCCTCCAAAAAATCTTACCCAAGTCTACTTCCAATTCATTTGGAGCTATAAAACCCAACCTATCCTTCAACAAAGTGTTGTCATGTCTTCCCATCACCCTTGAATGGATTTTACAACAGAATTTAAAATTTGATTTGGAACAAAGCTGAGCCCAAATATACCAATTGGCTCAATAAACCCCAATAATCAAGCCTAAGCCAACCTCTCAAAGAGAGATGATGTGCACCACATAGGTTCTTCATTATCATCCTATTTTCACTACATCTACTCAACATTATCATCTACACATCTAGGAATGACTTATCACTCCCCACCTAAGGAGTGTGGTAACCATTTATCTCCCTAAGGAATTATAACCTAGACAATTTACAGTTGATCATAAGTCAAACCCCAAAATGTATAAATGGTTATCTTTCTCTTCTGAGAATAAGAAAATTAACACCCCACAGTTCTCAGTCCCAGCTTCCGTGAACGACACTCATGATATTTATCGACACCAGGTCCATCCAGAAGACCTCAACTAAAACTTTATATGGTGTATATCCCATAATCTATCTCCACATATACATCCCCATGAGTGAAAACTCTCTGATGTACCTCATCCAATAAAATCCTCATCAAATATCTTAACATAAAACTAGATCTTCTCAATGTACCTGGTATGATGTAAGGATTTTAGGAATGATCGCCACTAGCTTAATCATGCTAAGAAGTTATTGAAGAACACCACCACCAATGTATCCATTTTTATTTCACCTCCCACTATGGGAATCCATGATCTACCAAGGATATCCAGATTCTTTACTGCACACATCTCTTCAGAACATAACAACCACCGCTAAAGAATGATTTACAACCAAGGCTCAGTACTGCTCCATGACCAGCCTCCAAGAATCCGTGAACCATGGTTTTATGTGGAATAACTTATACCACAACCCTAAAGCTCTTTTAATATTCCCCCAATAGTTAAAAACAAAAAAAATGGTCCACCTCACATATAAAACAAATAGTTTCTAATATAACCACAATTTTGACCATGGTTTCATATTGAATGAAATTTTTTATCCAGATTGAAATCAAGCCTTACAAGTGCATTTCCACATTGGGAACTCATTAGAGTCCTCATGGTTTTACACTTTACAGCAAAAAATCTTACTCCGACATTAGTACCCAACATGCCAATGTCACCTTAGTATATCCTAATTTCCTCTGACTCACCCAACCGTGACTCAGGGTTCGTAAGCCTCATCGAATCCATGTAATTCTCAACATCTCACCAAATAGACAAACCATTCAAACAAAAAAGATCAGACCCATAACCACCTACACCAAGGGTGTCACCTTCAAAACAAAATCATCTATCTTTGGTTCATCCACCCTTGTATCTTGTTCTAAAAAACAACATCAATAACATCATTAATTTTCATACAAATAGATTTTTAGGGAATAAATTTATAGTTACTAAAACTATATGATACTAATTGTGCATAAATTACACAATTGAAGAATCTCCCAGGAATCATATTGTAAAGAACCTGTATCAATAGGATATCCTCCCATGAGGGTACCCTTTTTTCATAGATCTATCAACGTGTGACCACAACTCAATTCACATAACTAAACCATCAACCTTCCCACCAATCCCTCTCTAGGTACAAAACACATCTCACAAGGTCTAAAATCACATGGTAACCAAAACTGAGGATATCCTCCCATGAGGAAACCCTTTTTTCTCTAGATCTATCAACGTCTGACCGCAACTCAATTCACATAACCAAACCATCAAACTTCCCACTTTTCTCTCTCTAGGCTCAAAATCACATCTCACAAGGTCCAAAATCACATGGTTACCAAAATTGAGGCCCCAAACTTAAGGTCCAGCATGAACTCTGTACGGTCACGACCCATGAGAGTTTTCACACTAACATTATTGAAAAAATCCTCAAGAACTAAAGCCACAACCCATCCAAGGGTACCATTATCACATATAATATTCTATATCATAACCAAATAGCCCTCACAAACCAAACATAGGGTCTTAAACTATGGAACTCCCACTACCCCATACCACCCATATAAGGGTCAAATTGACAACACAAGGAATACCCACTAACAGGTTCTCCCAAAAGATCCATCACCGAACATACTTTCATAAGTTACTCTTACATCATTGAACAAAAGATTTCAAATTTCAAACTCCTTGTTTTCACAATGATTTGAATTTCCCTAAATTATTCATGAAAAAATTCCAAAATATTTTCTTCATAAAAAACATTGATAAATTATTGATAATAGTTAAACCAAGTATGGAAAATAACTTATACTATCATCATTAAATAACCATATATACATACAATATTCCCACGGTCATAATGAAACTTGGAAAACTACCATCTGATATTCATACCTCAGGTCATCGCCAACATGGGGTAAACCAAATTACATAATCATACGTCCTTCTTCAAACAACATTTAGAACAAATTACTCTTTTTCAACACAAATGATTTCTCTTAAGAACATTCCTCATTTAAAAAATTGTTACAATAATAATTTTAACTCATATAAAACTTTCATTAAACAAAATTATTTATTCAATCATAACATTTCATTCATTTTACCAGTTTGCATCATTCCTGTAAGAAACAATTTTTATTCTTCAATTTTTAGGAAATTAAAATCCATTTTTGGCATCATCTCTCAAACTACCATCCCGTGTGTGCCTATAATGTTGCAAAAAACCAATATCCTTATGTACCTGAAATGATGCATGATTGAAAAACCTCATTCCATTTTGTCCTTGAACATGATATCATAAATCATCCATATCAAACAATATGTGCATAACTCAATGAGGAAATATCATTCTACTATAATAACAAACATCATGAACAATAATTCCCACCCTAGGTGACTTGGGTTTTCCCAAGTACATTGGTAATATAATCCCAAGAATGTGATCATTACCAAGGCTTTACACTAACTAACAACCTCTATAATATCCTAATTAATAATACCCTATAAAAGAAGTACTCTAATACCACTTTGTAGCATCCCAACTCGGGAACTAATAAATCGGTGCCCTGAGCCAGGTTGTCAAAAGACCTCTAAAATTCCACCCCACACACCATAGGTTGATGATTAGTAGATAGGGTCAAATAATACATATGGGGATACTTTACCCTATTTACCGCAGTAGGCCAAAACAGTTAACAATATAAATAGAAGAAACAAAATCTATTAACCAATAATCATGCATAGAAAACCATCTCTTAAAACTGTGTACAAACAATAAATCAATATTAACCATCTCATGTCATGATAATAGTGACAACATTAAAGAAAACAAAAAATAAATACAACCATATAAATCTCCAAAATTGTACTGACTCCAAGTCCATATCCTCATCCCTGAATATTTTATGCCTAAAAAACGTCCTAGAACCGGGAAACATTGATTATCTAAATATGAAGCAACGAAGTATTCCTAGGAACCCAATAGATGCCAGAGCAGGGTGTGAGTAAAAATAAATATTCCACAACCAACAGTGTATACAAAATATCCAATCTAAATAGATATTGGATTCATGTATGAAGTGAGTTGTAAGATAAAAAAAAGGACAACTCATTTTCCATTATTTAACAAAGTAAACATAAACTTTTTCTATCTTTTTTACCATTTTGATCATTTATACCATCTTTATTACTAAATTAATTTTTATCAACTCTTCCATGGGTTAGGAATATACATCATCTATACATGGTTCTAAGGATATCAATCACTTTTCATAAGGGAGTGATTCAAGTCCATCTCTTACTAGATATAAAAATTTCATAATAATAAATAACACTTAATTTGAAGGATTATTCCAAGATATTTCTTCAAATGAAATAATTAGGGGAGTAGAGAATCAGTCTATCTCCTTAACCCATGCATTCCTAGCTGAGGTTAATGCATCCATCTAACTCAACTCATGGATGACCCTCAGTCCTTTATCTCACCACTAAGCCTTGTTCACATGCTTATATATCTATTCACAAAAAAAACATATCACAAAAAAATACATCCAATGTAAATAGAAATAAAAATCCATGACCATAAATATGGGAATTTATACTATTCCATAACCCATTAAAACATTTTCAAATTATATTTCTTTGGTATTTATCCCAATTCCAATTTTCATGCCTTAACCAATTATGTATATTAAAATTTTACCATAAATTATCAAATATTCACCAATTTCCATTTGAAAAAATATTTATATTTTCTTCAATTTATAATCCATTTAAAATTTAACATGTTCATCATTTCATATATACGAAACATTTTAGGATTTCAATACTATTCAAAGTCCAATCAACACAATCTCAATTAACCCAATTAACCCCTTTTCAAGCCATGCCAAACAACACCTTATGACATTATCAAAACATATGAACATCTATACATATTCCCTGTTCAACTCCACTAAACATATTTAACATGTTCAATATGGGATCTACATTATCACATGTCAACTATACACTCAATTTTACTAATTTCTCGGTTCGGGAATGCCATTGTACCCCTTGGTTGGCCCAAAATCATTGTAAACATCCTCTACGAATCCCATGGGTATAATGGGGGTCTAAATCCTTAATTACTGTACCATTTTACTGAATCAAACTCATGTTAACAAATTAAAAACAATTGGGAATAAATATATTAACACACATGCATAAATTGGTAAACCAATATGGGATATAACTAATAGAGAACCTACCTCGAATCCAATGTTGAACACACAACTAATTAGGACCTTAAGTCTGAATTCTAACACCCTTTGAATCCCCAACCTAGATTCAAACAGATAATATGGTTTTAGTGATTCATAATAATATTGGAGAAACTACAAAACCCTAATCCTGAAATAAGAAGCAAGTGGAGCGTTAGAAATACACAGGGCTTCAATTCGCAAAAACGATACCTTGAACATCCAAGAATAGAAGGATAACCACCCATGTTAAAATTGGTTATATTTTTTAATTATTATTTTTTATTGGGTAATAAAATAGGGAGATGTTTTTTGTGGATATAAATATCACAAAATAGAAAACCCTATATGTTTTTCATTATTTATTGGGGAACATAGTTTGTCCACAGGGTTTTACAAATAGTGCAAAAAATTGTGTTCCCACTACTATCTAAATGGAAAGGACACATAGCTACTTGGGAGCTGAGTATAGAATGAATAATTGTGTGGTGATGATTTATAGTCCCATTATCTAAGGATTCACAATTTTACTAGGTTGTCCGCATTATTTACTTAACCGTGCACTGACCATGCGTCTTGCATTGGTTGTCCTGGTTTCCCCTCTTCTTGTGTGATGAAGTCCCAACACTCTCTGAGGCATTGATAATTCCAATGAAATATTTTACCTATATAAATGAGATATTAAAATGAAACTTTAAATAATGTAATACCTTCAATATGATCAGTATCTTATACAATGGTTTTCATAGCTATAAATCTATTATATGTTGTGTTTGTGGTCATTCCCCACTAGGTTTATCAAAGAGTTTTAAGACTAAGTGATATTATGGTGAATTTGGATTTACTCTATAAGGTGGAATCATTTCCCAGTTTTTTCCAATATTTTTAGGGTTTAGAATCTAGAGGAATGGCCATGTTTTTTGGAAGATGGATTTCCAAGATTACATCATAAAAATATGGTAAAGTAAAAGAATTCAAGAAACATTGGTCTTGTGATGCTTCAGAGATTCGTGATAAAATCTTTCATGAAATATGTATGAGGTTTGAAGGAAATATAGTATGTTACATGATTATGGGATGATTCACAAAAAATATATATTTTTGAAATGATTCATGAATGAAATGAGTTTTGCTAACCTAAATGGAGAGTTTCATGAAATGGTTTTTGTGAGCATGATGTTTTTTGAATTGGAGGAAATTTCAATTAACTGGGGGTGACTCATTACATCAGGATATAAAATGTTTTAGATAATGTATGATATCTCCAATTTTGGAAGGTTTTAAATGAACATAATTATTACTAGACTCATGAACATTATGTGAAAACATGTTTTGTGAAAGTAATGGTTGAGAACGAATTTATAATAAGGACTTTCATTGAATTAGTTTCCTAAACATTGGATGTTTTGTGATTTTTATGATATTTTTTAATGTTGGGTTTTTATGATTGATTATATTTTCATAAAAGTTGTTAATTCAACAATATTGTGTAGTTTTATTAAAGATAATAGTTCTTTAAATCAAAAACGAGTTTTCATGAAAAAAATGTTTTGTGAAAGATACTTACTCAATATACATGATATTAGGAAAATATTGTGGAAAATATTGAATAATAATACGTGGACCTACATGATGAAAATAACCACATGCATTTTCTATGATATGGAAGTGACCTTAAAGCTAATAAATTGAAAAAAGATTCTCCCAGGGTATTGAGTAAAAAGTATTTGACGGAAGCAATCTTAGGGAGGTAGTGCGATATCTATAAAATTCATGTAATGGATTTTTTTATAGCATGTAGTGAGCATTATTGATCAATTTTAATAAAAACATATCATTTTAATCTTAGTTTATTATGGTAATATGTACACAATATCAGTGTATGATCCTTAGACTATCCCTTAGTTGTGAAACAAGTATAATTGTTCTCTTGTGTTTCAATTTTTGAATATGGGTGTTTTAGAATTGTAGAATACCATCAAAAGGTTTTATCAGGTTATTACCCACATTGGGACAAGATCCATCACATTCAAAGATAATATTGACACCATGATTCACCCCAACCCTCTTAGGGTGATACAGAGTATTAGAATTGGTATAAATGCATGATTGTAGGTGTTAAATCTCTAAAATTGTTTCTCATGGAAAATTCTATGAATGTCATTGTAATTTAACATTTAAATGAAAGATAATTAAGATTTTTATTAATGGAAGGAGATCTCAAATGTGATATTTTGGGATGGAATTCATTTTTTCCACAGTTCAATGGAGTTATTTTAGTGATATCTAAGGACATTCTTTGATTGAAAGAGTTTGGAAAATGATTAATATTGATACTAAAGATCAAAATGTTCTTAATGGAGCACTATGTTATAAAATCTATGTGAAGGTGACTAGTATCACTACATCCATGTCCATGAAAGGTAAATTATAAAATATATACAATGGTGATAAAAAAGTAAAGGAGGCCACACTTTATGATTTTTTCAAAACCATTTCAATAATCTGAAAATGCATCTATAAAAAATTCTGACAATTTCTTTAATAAAATTATTGAGGTTCATATATATATTCATGAAATTGGGAAAGAAATTAAAAATATTGACTTTATGAAGAAATACATGATAAGGATTCTACAACTTTATAATCCAAAATTATCATCCCCATCAGAAAGGAATTTGCCTAATATTTATCTTGATAA
Source organism: Viscum album (assembly GCA_963277665.1). Taxonomy (NCBI): domain Eukaryota; kingdom Viridiplantae; phylum Streptophyta; class Magnoliopsida; order Santalales; family Viscaceae; genus Viscum; species Viscum album. Next base: position 1,825,273,409 of record OY728119.1, on the reverse strand, counting down.
TACACTAAGAAGATTAATTTCTTAATAAAAGAGAGTAAAACCATAATATACAATAATTTTTAAAATAAAGTAAATTTAATTCATAACCATTGATAAACATGGAATTTCAATTGATAGTGATGATATAGATACATTTGGTGATGAACTTATTTCTAGTTTTTATATAAAATTAGTGATAGGAAAATGGATATTTGAAGGCAAGATTTCATTGGATATTTTTCATCATAGTAAATTTGGGCACATTGCATCTTAGTGATCAAGGAAATTCAATGATGTAGATTATGAATAAGAAATAATGTATATTCCTTATAGGAGGTTCCTTTAAAAATGATAATTTTAATCAAGAAAGAATTTATAAATGAAGATATTCACGTTCAATGAGGAATATAATGATGAATACTTTTTGGATAATGTAGAATCTGGGTTTAAATATTATATTGATGATTCAATGAGGGATATAGTTGAAAAGGTAAAACCTAAGAAGGAGGAAGACAATTTTTCATATGGTTTTTTCAACATCAAGGTGAATCATTAGGGTGATCTTAATGAGATTTAAATTCATAAAAAAATATGATGATTTGATCTTTGTTGAATGTGTCAGTAGATACATGGATTAGCTTGAATTAGAAATTGATCATATATATGGAGAGGCTGAAGAATGTTTAAAAATCATGAAATATCTAAAGAGTTTATGGTTTTTAAAATAATGATTGAGGATAAGTGAAAAAGTTAACAATGACCTTACATTGATATTGGAAGAATGGTATATAATAGTTGAGGCAGATAAAGTGGAAGTCATTTCATTGAGGAATAAATTAGAATGTAAATTAAAATTGAGGGAAACAGATGAGAAATTATAGTTTGGAAGAGTTTTATATGCAGAGCTTTTGGAAAGAGTAAAACATGGTTATAAATGAGTAGAGAAATCCTTGAATGATCATCAATTAATTTTTTTTATAAAAACTATAATTGTATTTCATACAAAAACATAGAATGTTTAAAATAAGATGAGCCAAAATAGGAATATATAATGTTGAAAATTTTAAAAAGCCACATGGTGTCATAAGATAGACATCTTCTTACCAAATAGAGAAGTTAGATAAAAATAATACTCAATTATCCAAAGATGACCACTGATCGATTTTCTATACAAAATAAGGGCACATATGAAGGAATAGATCAGAGAAGATATTTCCTCTTATGAAATTTCAATATTGTGGATTTTTTGGATATTCCATGTCATAGTGGGACTATAAATGAATCTATCTGAATACGGAACCCACTAGAAATAAAAAAAAAGGAGAATGATACCATATCATTAATCATATAGAGGTAATAATTTTTATAGATATCATTTTAAATATTCTAAAAATGGGTATAAATCTTTTTATTATAAGAATATGAAATTTGGAAACCATTACCACATACCTCTATAAAAAGAAAATAGTAGATAATAAAGAATAATTTCCCTTAAAATAAGTAATATCCTCTATAAGAAAAATATGATTATAACTCAACCATGAATTTTAAAAATAGATTGGAGATAAAATATTATGCATCCAATCAATTAGAAATCTCATGTAAGGAAAATAAGAATATTGAGAAAGCTAACATGGAAGATATTACTCTAACAGATCAAAATAATAGAAAAACCTAGATTCATGATTATGGATTCCCATCCCAGAAGTTATGAAATAATTTTTTTAGAAAGGGTTTATGTAAAAGTGATAATTTATAGTGATTATGTATTAATGGGAAAATTTAGTTTAATTATCAAATTTAGATAAGTACTATCTAATGAAAATAAAAGTTCTTTACATGGAAGTATTGTATCATAATATCTTAAGTGTGATTCAACTCTATGTCATAGGATTGGTAGAAACATTTAATCAGAAAGGGTGAACCATCAAAGGAAACATAAGAAATTATATAATTAAAGGCTGCATGAAAATTTTTAATACATAATAAGTATAATGTAATGAAAACATATGTTTCCTAACAAATGGGGAGGAAGAAAACTTGGGAAACTGATTATTGTGTCACATTAATCAACAAACCATGGAAAAACTATCCAAGATAAAATTCATTTTAGACATTACCAATTGGAATCATGATTATGAAAAGATATGAGATGCTATTATGTGAGTAAATATGTACTATAAATCTTATCAGATGAGGGGAAAATGGCATTGAATCTGTATGATATAGTCAACATAGATGTGTATAGAAAAATGAATGTGGATGGAAATCATAGATATAGTTACATAATTATTTTTAATTATGATTACAGTATAATTTCATGATAGATGTTTATCAAGATTAGATGATAAGTTATTTAATACATAAAGAGATATATATATGTAAATTTGAGAATCAAACTGGTTGGATATTTAATATATTAAATATAACAATAGAATAGAATACACATCCCTTAAATTTGAAAATTACCTTGAAAAACATGGGATCAAAAATGAGTTTCTTTTTTCATAACATCTCAAAAAAATGGGTTTTCTATGTAATGAAATTTACAGGTGAATAATATGGAAAAAAATATTCTGATTGAATTTTTTGTTTGTATTCATTACTCAAAAGTGGACATTCAAGATCTGTTGTGCACTTGAAATTGAACAAAGAAGATTCTAGTAGAGTAAATGAAACTCTATGTGATATTGAATGGAAGAAATCCTTAAACAAATAAATTTCATGTATTTTGAGAGAAATGTTTCATTGGAAATATTCTTGGTAATCAGGGAAAGTATAGTGATGTTATAGATGATGGATTATTCCTTAGATACTCAATTAGAAGTAAATCATATAAATTCTACAATAATTATCTAAGATATATTATTGGCAGAAATGATTTCATGATAATTAAGGATAAAACTATATATGACATATGGATCTCATATGTTGATATGAATAAAGATAAAGAAGAAAGTGGAATAGGGGCATGTTCGTATAATAAAATTATATAAGGATTCAAAAATTTTCAGTTCACTAAAAATGATACTAATTTAGATATAGAATCAGGATATGTAACCATTTCTGAATAAAAACTCTCTCAATAAGTGAAAATAGAAATATAAGATTGTAAGTTGATAAATCCAACATCAATGCATATTGGATAGGTCTTATTTAGAAAAGGATAATGATGAATGATTTATATTCAGAACATCTATCAATCGTCGAACCAACCACATTTTAAGATGAAGTGAATGCTGAATCATGGATTTAGACCACGAATGAATAACTATATCAAATTGAAAAAACTATACTTGGGATATTACTAAGAGAACAAAATATCAAAATTTTATTACAGCGATGTGGAACTTAAAATATAAATTTGATGATCTAGGAAATGTGATCAGAAATAAGGCACACATGGTGTGCAAAGTCTATTCATAGATTTAATGAGTTTATGTTGAGGAAATATTTCTTTAATTATCTTTATGGGATTCAATTAAGATCATCCTAGCTAAAGATATTACAATAAGGTACAATGTTTATTATATGGATGAAAAAATAATAACCATATTAATAATTATTGATGAAGAAGTCTACATTGATCAAATAATGGAATTTATGATTGTAAATAATGAGACAATGTTTTTTATATTAATAAAGGATACTTATGGTATAAGGTAAGAACCATGATAATGATATTCTCTACTAGATAATTATCTGAATAAGATACATTCTAAAAGTAGAGTTGTCCACCATAATATATATGTAAATAATTATAATGGATATCAATTTAATTTTTTTTGTGAATGTGTATGGTTTTATATTTTTTGGAAGCAATCATGCTTAAAAGGAATAATTTTCTAATCACATGAACTCATAATTTGAAATATCCATGCTTGGGGAAACCTTCTAAATTTTAGGGGTTCATGTTTTTTAAAATATGGAAAAAAACAACATTTTTAATGAAATGTAATCAAGAGAGATTAAAAATAAATTTATCATAGGTGAATCCAAACTAATGTCATCTCTGATTGATGTCAGGAAAAAACATGGAAATCATGAGGGTTGGAAATATATACATCCCACCATGTATAGGATGATCATTAGAATATTAATATGCTTAAATAATATATGTTTATATATCATCTTTGTAACATATTATATGGATAAATTACAATGTTAATTGAAGGAAGATCATTTTGTAGTAGTTAAAATAATCATGAGTTAATTCCACGTCACTCGCAACTTTGGGTTATACATTGAATTTAGATGGGATAAAAAATTATCATCATTTTATGATAACGACTCAGCTAGAGATATGGTGGATGGAATGACCAAAAGTGGGAATGCATTCTTCATTGGAAACGAATGTGTGGGCTGGTTAAGAAAGAAACAATAAGAAACATTACTTAGAACATATGAATATGATTATATCTCTATGAAAAATGAATTCACTCCCGTATTATGGATGAAGAAAAAACAAACTAATATTGATAGTGAGGTGAAACATTTGATAGTGATATATTGTTAAAAAAAAGAGAATGATCAATATCATAAAAAATATGTCCCTATACTCTTGTAGAAATCATATTTATATAAGATATCACTTCGTCAAATAAAAATTTGAATAAGGTGAGATTAAAATTGAGAAATTTGGAACTAATGATATAGTGGATAATATCATGAACAATCATTTGGAAGCACCAATGATATCGAAATATTTTTTAAACCTCAGTGTTCAACAACCTCCTATTACATGAGGGGGTTACGATTTAACCCATAAACCCTTTTCTTGTTAACTATATTAATCTATATTTATATGTGATATAGGTCTATGGGGGATATATGATCTTGGTGGTGAATTTTTTGAGCACATAGGTACAAATATAGTTTCATTGGGTTTATTTCCAAAGGGTAAGTATGGGTTGAATTTAATATATTGTATGATAATTATACATGATAGATAAGTGGTCACTCAAGGAATGAAATTACATCTTGAAACTCTTGTTTTTTGAACTAATATTTTAGAACCTAGACATAAAGTTAAAGATGAGTTATTTATTTCCTATCAGGATTTTATTTGGGGCTGGTGCTTTATGGAATATCACTACAGATTTCCAACAAACCCAATGGGGGATATTGTTGGAACCAATAATCACCATTGATATAAATGGATTTTATTTTTTGTTTTTTTCCATCCACACTAGGTTAGACAAGGATATTTCATGCCAATTGATCATATGGTATATGGTTATTTAGTGCTCAATGTGGCGTCGTTTATTCGTGTTTACTCAATTATTGGGGTAGAAAATCTAGAGTAAGAGAAAAGTTCTTTGAATGTTGGATTTCTAGGACTGCTTCACTGAAATATAGAAAATTCATGGAATTAAAAAATGGTATTAGAGAGGTTTGGATATTCATTAAGTAATGTTTCACAAAATATGGATGAGTAGTGAATGATTTATGGTAAGTTACACGACGATGAGAAGCTTCTCAAAAAAAATTTGAATAGTTTCAAACAAAAATGGGTGATCCGTGAGAATGCATAAATAGTTTTAAAAATATATGGTGGTGATCATATAATATTTGAGAAGGGGATAATTTTTTTATAAATTTGTTGTCACTCATCAAATGTGGATCGATAATATTGTGGATAATGGTGGATAGTTCTGATATCATTTAGGTATTACAATAACATAATTGTTACTCGAATCAATAACATTTTGTGAATAGTGGTTTATTAAAAATAATGGGTGAGGAATAATTGATTATAAGTAACTTCATTACAGAAGATTCATGAAATATTATATTTTATTTTGATTTTTATACGCTTTGTGAATGTTGGTAGTTTCATGAATTCTTGGAGTTTCACAAAAGTTGGAAGTGTCACAAAAGGGTGTTTCATGAAAGATAAATATGTGATAATACTTGATGAAATATCCTAATTTTTTGTATATTTCTTTGAGTTTTTTATAGGTACTCTTTAGATTAGTTTTAGTACGTTTTATTTGGGTTCTATATTATGGTGTGTTTGGGTGAAAAATTGAAAATTTAAGACAAGAGTTGGAAACTACACGGTGGCATACAGTTTTGAAAAACAATCTTTCCCAACCCAAAAAATGAAAACCAAGGTAGAGGGGAATAAAAAATTTAGAACATTTCTTATAAAAATATTAACCCTTTAAAGATAAAGCATGCATACCCACCAATAATAGGCACATAGTTAAGGTGAAAAGGTTCACAAACTATGTGCCCCTACCCAGCAAACCATGTGTGTGGTTTTAATTAAATCTACTATTAGATTTTCAAATAATAGAACCTCTATATTAACCCATAATAAATCCCTACACACAACCTAACAATTTTATCAATTTTGGAGGCCTTCAGATGGATTACTATGGTTCTTGAACTGTGTTCATGGAAATTTAATGCTTGGATCGAAGATATTCACCCACCATGGTAATCAAATCTCTTCCTGATTGGTTTTCTGGTCACATTCATATTATTATACAATTTTTTATTTATGTCTATCCACTTTTTATTCTTGATAAAGATCTAGGTTTGTTAGATCTTGATTTTTTTTATCACAAATCATGGTTTCAGATCTATATTGTGCTCTTCATCGTGTCCTTTATTAATTCACTTCAAATTAGTGATTCTTCCATTAGTGAATATTGTTAAAAAATCATGTAGGTGTTATATAATTTAAATACAATAGTCATTATTTTAATTACATTTATGTAATTATTCAGTTTCTAGGGTTTTTTAGAAATTTAATTTTCTAATTGAATAGATTAATTTTGTTGAATTAATCCATTAAGTTTTTTTGGAATTAGGGATAATTAATTATTGAATTAGTCATTGGATATTGAAGTTATGGTATTTGGGGAATAATTCATCATTGAATTAATTATGGCACATTGATATTGTGAATATCAATAATTAATTTCTGAAATACTAATGGGATATTCAGATTGGTTATATGAGTAATTAATTGTTGAATTAATTAAGGATATTAGGATTATGAAATTGGATAAATTTTTGTTGAATTAATTATGGTATATTGAGATGGTGAATATGAATAACTAATTATTGAGTTAATTTTGGGATATTAAGATCATGAAATTGGATAATTAACAATTTAATTAATTATGGGAAATTGATATTTTGAACTAGGATAATTAATTGTTAAATTAATTATTCGATGTTGAGATGGTTACATGATTAATTAATTATTGAATTAATAAATAGACTTAATGTTACTAAATAATTTTTGAATTAACTACTGGAATGATATGTTTGTGTAATTTTTGATTTGGATTAATTAACTGGATAATTAATTAATGGGAAAATCATGTGTGAGAAATGGTCTGCTACATAAAATGACAATAGTGTGATAAGAAATGATGAAAGGTAACAATGGAATTCACATATGATAATTTTGAGTTAGAACTTGTCTATTTTATCACATTTCTATAGTGTGATCATAATTTTTGAATGTTTACAAGGTCATTTATATATGATAATCATGTGTGGGACATCATATACTGTATTAAAATCCAATAGTGTGAATTAAAATTATGAAAGGTAAAAATGGAATTTATATGTGATAATCATGTGTGGGAAAAGGTCTCTTGTATCAAATTTTCATATTGTGAATTGAAATGATGATTTGTAACAAAAACATTCGCGTTTGATAATTGTGTGTGAATGAGGTTTTATGTATCAAAATCCCATAACGTGGACTGAAATGATGAATGATAACAATAATATATTAAAATATTATATCCATTTGGGATAGTTCAAGAACTATCATGGTCTGAAGAAGATATTGAGAGTTCTAGTTTCATTTAGAACCCAAGTGTTCTATGGTTAAATAAAATGTAATTGAATAAGTGTAAATGGTTTAATATGTTTCTTTTATGTAGTTTTTCTACAACTGACTATAGTTTTTACTGACTAGATATTCTCATAGACACTATTGGTGGTGGCCTACTGAGTTTTACTCACATCTAACTTAGGCTACCTTCCCAGAACATAAATTGATATCAGTTTTTTTTTGGTTTGGATATGGGAAAATGACCTAATTTATATGGAAGATTTATAATGGATTTGGGATGAGAGAAAAATATGTGGTTTGAGACTTATGTAGGAGTTTTCAATTTCAATTACTTGGGGTTTTTATTATAACACATGGAACATATTATAGTTTGGCATATCTATTTTTGATTTTAATATTTTATTTCCTATTTTCTCTTGTGAAATATTATTGGTTATATTTTATTTTATTATTTTTTATCATTTTATACTTGTGTATTACTATGATAAAAGAGCTTATTGTCTCCCAATGATTTATATTATACCTTCGTTTCTAGTCAGCAACCTATGGTGTCTGGGGAGGCATGATTGAGGTCATGTGGCCGACCGACTCGAGGCACCGGTGCGTGGATCCCAGGCCGGGATGTTAAAAAGTGGTATCAATGGTAGTTTTATTTTCCTTTCAAATTTACTAATATTTGGGAAAGGTAGAAATGAGAATAGAAATATTTGGTCCCTATTTATGATTTCATTCATTGGAGTAGCTAACTCATGTATCGAGGAGAACCCAAGTTCCCCGAGATGGTTAATTGTTACGGGTTTTTGTATTATCGTTGAATGTTATTTCAGCTTGGTTGATGCACTTTTGGTGTGATTTGAATTTTTTTTTCTATATTTAGTAAGATTTGGATCGTGGCCAGTTAAAGAAGTATAGATGAGTAAGCATGAATCACTATAGGAACTCAAGGTTCTTCTGGACATTTATAATTTTTACGGACACATAGGATAACAGGTTTTGGGTAAGTTATTGAAAAGGAACTATTTCTACATTATTGAAAAATTGAAAACAAAAAGTTATTACTATATAATTGAGAATTTTGATGGGATTTAAGATTATAATTAATGGGTGTCTAATGAAAAAAAAATATGAGAATGAATTTACCCTTTGTTAATTATGAACTAAAAATATGATGGTCAAGGGTAGTGATAGTACCTCAGTTTTGACCATGTGTGATGTTTTTGGGGAAGTGATACCCAGGGTGAGGGGTGGCCACTTTATTGGGATTATTGTGAAATAGGATATAAATAATTATTTAAAATCTTGTTGTACTTATAGACGTGAGACAATCATGCCCTATACATTGATATCATCGTTGGTACACTGAGAGAAGATTCATTACACACCATGCTACATTAGGATTTTTCTTGTGGGATAAGGGGCCTTATTAATGATTTTCACTTTGTATAAAGATAAAGGTGAAGCCTTAATGATTATTATGAACCATTATTCATACCCATGTGAGGATTTTAAAGAGGTTTTGTGTTAACAAATTCTCAGAGTGTCGTTTGCAAAATCTATGAATGGGTGATGGTTAATGATTTGAATTTGATGATATATTGAATAAAACCAATAAAACTTCCATTTATCTTAAGGATAGGGGTGGGAGATGTATTATATGGTAATTTACTCATGAATTCTAATAAAACAAGACACCTAAGGTGGGGAGCTATGTGTCAGTAATAGGTGCTTCTTTTGGAGAGCATCCAATATGGGTGTTGAATCATAGTGAGAAAGTCTTTTGGGGAGTTATTGTGATAATAGACTTTGTATTGTAAAAACATGTACTTAGTATATAGAAAAAATGGGAGAGAAAAATTTATATTAGGGGTTAGTGGAAAAACATTTTGACTTGAAATCAAAGATATTCATTGGAGTACAACATGATGATGATATGTTATAATGTGGAAAGAATGTAAGATTCTACCTTCTTTTAAAGGTGTCTCTAGATTCACTTGATGTACTATTTTTTTAGTTTTATTTCCATTTATTTGGGTTGTACTTTGGGGGTTTTTGGGTGAAAATTGAAAACATTGGGTGAAAGTGGGAACGTTCATAGTTGGTGCACGGTTTTCCCAAACTGCAAGCCCCACCACAGCAGAACATGATAACCCAAGGAGAGGGGATTCACTAGGCTATCACATATTTTTTCAAACCATCTTCTTTATAATGAAAAAATGCACCCCTACCACTAGATGAGGTTCATGGTTACGATACACGGTTTGGAAAACTGTGAACTCCTGCCAAGAAAACCATGTGTGTGGTTTTAAATAAACCAAAAATTTGATTTCTAAAATACTAGAAAGCATATATTAACCTAAGATGACCCCCATATATCCCCTAATGATTAATATTTATTTTTTAGGCTCTTATAAGTATTCATAAGGCTCCATAGCTCATTTCTTAGTGACTATATGTCAACATCGACGATCTGAAACTTCCCCAATAAGAGAATATCACCCCAATGGGCTTTACCATATCATTCCCATTAATATTATATCATTGGAAGGATGATTATGTAATTTTGTTTCTAGATATATATATATATAGGTTTTCATATATATAATCATTTTATAACGGATCTAGGTTTTAGATCTAGATCATGTTCTTCGCCGCACCCATGATTAGTCTGCTTAAAATTGGGAATTCTTTAATTGGCGGGAGCTGTCAACAAATCGAGGTAGGTGGACTATAATTCCAATCCTATAGTAAAGATTTATATTATTATTATATAATTGTATAATTTATAATGTGTTTCAAAATATTAATTTCCTAATTTAATTGATCAATTCTGTAAACTAATTTATTAAGGGATTATGGAATTGTGGATTATTAATTATTTAATTAGTTATCAGATTTTGAAATTGTGGGATTTTGGGAATAATTAATCCTTGAATTAACTATGGGATATCAAGATTGTGAATATTAATAATTAATTTTTGAATAAATTATGGGATATTGAGATTATATAGATTAATAATTAATTGTTTAATTAATTATGGATATTGAGATTCTGAAATTGAATAAGGGATTGTTTTATTATTTATGGAATATTGAGATAGTGAATATTATTAATTAATTATATATTCTGTTATAAGATATTTAGATCAAGAAATTGAATAACTAATTATCGAAAGAGTTATGGGAAATTGATATTGTGAATTAGAATAATTAATTTTTGAATTAATTATAGGATTTCGAGATTTTTAATTGATTAATTAATAGTTGAATAAATTATTGGACCTAATGTGATTAATTAGGTGTTGAATTAATTAATGAAATGATTAGTATGTGAAATTTTGGAATGGTTTTAATTCATTAGACAATTAATTTCTTTTATAATCAAGTGTGGGACATGATCATCTGTATCAAAATCCCATTGGGTGATAAGAAACCTTAAATGGTAAAAATCGAATTCACTTGTGATAATAGTGTGTGGTACATGATCTATTTCATCAAACTCCCATAGCATGATAAGAAATGATGAATGGTGACAATGGAATTCATATGCGGTAATTGTGTATGAGATAGGGTCTGGTGTATCAAAAGACCGCAGTGTGAATTTAAATGATGAATGGTAAAGATGGCATTCATATGTGATAATCATGTGTGGGACATGGTCTTCGGTATCAAAATCCCATAGTTTGAATTGAAATTATTAATGGTAATATTGGAATTCACATGTTATAATCATGTGTGGGATACATTCTACTGTATTAAAATTATATAGAATGAATTGAATGGATGAATAGTTAAAATGGAATTATGAGATATTATATCCCTTTTAGATTGTTTAGACTCCGGGGCAGGTTGGGGATTGTATAGAGAGTTCGGGTTTCCTAGGGAATCCATGTATTTTGTAGTTAAATATAGAGTAATTGAATAAGTTTAAACTATTAATTTATTGATTTTATGAATTATTTATACAACTATATACACATTTTATTGATTTTATATTGTTTTATATTTTATTGGTGGTGGAATACTGATTTGTACTCACACTCTACTTGGGCTGCCTGATCGATACCCAAATAGATTTAATGTTTATATGATAGTATGAGAGAAAATTCCTTAAATTAGAATGTTGATTTGGAATGGATCATATATGAGGGAAACATACATGGTTCATGATACGCTTTGGATTTGTATGTTTCTTTAATTTTTAGTGTTTATTTTGAAACATGGCATGTATTCTAGAATAGCATATCTACAGTCATTTTTGATATTTTATTTCTTATTGGGTATTGTCATACTGGATTGGTTATATGTTATTATATTATTTTTTCTTATTTTTGGTTGGTGTATTACTCTAATAAAAGTGGGTATAGACTCCCCATTATTGATATTATAACATGTCTACTAGTCAGTAGCCTCAAGCATATGAGAATGTGTGCTTGAGGTCATGTTACCATCTAGATTAAGGCACCAGTATGTGGGACAAAGGTCAAAAAAATACTCTTAAATTTGGGAAATTTTTTCCGAATGTATTGATTCATCATAAGTGGTTATATATGATGAAAAAAAACATTCATGTTCTCTGATATGTAAGGTAACATCATGTTGATAAATTGGAAAAGGATTCACCCAAATATGTTAGTAAGGGTAGTCGATGGAAGTAATCAAATGGAGGCAGCATGATATCCCTAATATTAGTGTAATGTTAGAGTTACGGGAATGAAGTGACCATGTATAATAAATTTTAATATATAATATGTAGTGAATCTTATTAGAATCATGTATAATGGTCACAATGTTAGTGTATTATCCTTAGACTATCTCTTAGTGGTGATTGAAATAACACTATTGTGTTGTGTTTATATTTATTTATATGGGTGTTTGATAATTTTATGATTCCATCAGATAGTTTTAATAGGTTCCAAAAAACATGGGTAAAATATCCATCTCATTCAAATAAAAGTTTAACACCCTAATTCACCCCTTCCCTCTTAGGATGTTCTAGGTTATTACATTTATCATGAAATAATGTTTTATTTTTCTAAATGAAGTCAAAATAGTATTTTAATTAATTCAATATTCCCATTAACCACCAACATTCATAGATATCCATGAATAATATGTTTTTATTAAGTTTTTATCTTCATGTTTCACTTTTAACAAACTTTTACATCCGTTAAGAATCATTCTTATAAATAATAAAAATACCTCTTAAAATTTCTCAAAAATTAAAGAATTGTAATAACATAAATCTAATATTATTGTATTACTATTCTGTATAGTTCATTGGGTTCAATATATGGAAATTTTGAAGATGAGAAAAAACATTCGAATATACAATAGAATAATAAGAAATATAAAATTGATAAAAGGATATAAAATTTGATGCATTCCACCCATGAAATGATTCCACATGTTAAGAAATACATTATAATATATAAATAAAAATATATTTTCAGATTGAACATATCAAATATTGTATGATATGTTTGGATACATTTATACAAATTCAACTGTATTTTGTGGGTATTTTCAGCCAACAATGTAGGTTCCTAGTTATCAATGAAAGTATCACTAGAATCTATTAGGTGTATTTCCTAAAACTCTTTTGGAAATTTTTTTCTCAATTGGGTTAATGTTCGTTAAATTTTAGGATCAAATTCTATTAATTAGTTATTTTAATTAAGGGTTATTGCTAATTTTTTCAGTATTTCTGTTTTGACAAACTGTCTCTCTAGAAACAACACCAATTTTTGACACGTTCCTATAATGGGGTATGACAGAAACTATTATTTTCTATGTTAAAATTATGTTTTAGTGGTCAACCTATGTTGTCTCTAGAGTGGAGTGCACAAAAATATTGTTTGTCACATTAAATTTGATATAGAAAATCAGTGTTTTTTATGTTGTTTGATTTTAAAATTAAAGGAAACTAAACAAAAGAAACCAATTTAATAATAATATTGAGAAAAAGATGATTAAAAAAGTGATTTAAAACTATGATATGATAATTTTGATCTTATTAGGTTTTGTTATCAAATTTTAATTCTATCATAGTTTTATTTATCCAATACTTTTATGATAAGTTGATAAATTTTACATTCCAAAATTTCCCCATCTCACCCCTTTGGTCAAATGGAAATGATAAGAATTAACCTTAATAAAAACTTATCATGGTCAACACTCTTTCAAATGGTTGATAGTGTTGTATTGAATACCCCCAATTGACTTAGGTAATTCCCAATTGGGTATTTTTTATCCAAATTAATCAAGAATGTTCATTACCCCTCCCACACATAATGGTGGTCACCGAGTACTTCACCAAAATGCATTGGTCTATTCCATTGTATATGAATGAGTACATAGGGTAGGAAGATATGGATCATTGACCAAACAATAATAATAACACAATATAAAATCAAATATGATCTCAAAATTTAATAAAATCCATTATTATAATTTGAAACCATCATCGTAGAAGAGATAAAAAGATCATAAACCATGAATGCAAGAACTAAAGAATTACAGAAGGAAAAACCTCCAATTACCCAATCATAATGAATTTTAAACCTCCATGTGATGGATATCCTTAGAAAATATGGAAAAATAAGTCATTACAAAATTTAAAAGAAAAAAGTGGGAAAATAAAGAACAATCATTTTCCCCTCATGAACTAGCCTGACAGAATATTTATTGGGTTCTACCCACTATATGGCTAAAACATTATAAGGTCCCTTCTTATAATATGTTTATAATTGGGTTTTCTATCTACCCCAAAAAGTTCAAAGGTTTTTGATAAATGTAATATATGTTATAGAAGAATTTATAGACCTGTCTTTTTTTGGTCGCTGATCACAATTCCACCTACCCCACTTTGACTGGTTCAAGGGAAGCCTTAATTAATGGATTTCTCTATTAAATTTAATTTTAAGCTTCTAAAATTATTAGGATTTCTATCATAGTTTTAATAATCTCATTTTGAGGTATGTATTCTGAGATATTCCCCATTGAATGTGGCAGGGTCTTTTTTGCCGACCAGAATAATCTTTCACGTTGATTGACTATTTTTTGTTTGTGAGAGTTAAAATGGGATTTGGGTCTAGAAGAATAATTAATTTCCAAAAATGGAATCACTCAAATTGGATAAAAATAGTTAATGTTATTCCTGAAAAATACAAGCAACAGAAAACTACTAAATTTCTTGAATTATCCAATATCAATATTTAGGCCCAAAATCAACAAAGACTCAATTTTTTTTAAATAATCTCAAATATTTTGAATTGGTTGGTATGAAATAAATGAAAAATATGTTTACAAATAAAAAAAATTAATTATCACCCTGAACCTATGATAATAACTGACTTTCATGAGCAAGTATGCCTTGCTAACAATAGAACATTGAAGCACGAATACCTCTGTCACAACCACCCGCTTGTCCTGAGTGACCTGTAGAAGAACATCATCCTTCCTAACACAGTTTCATTGATCCTGCTCTTTAAGGAAGTGTCGGAATAGAACCCCATTCACTTGGAACTAAAGGAAGAGACCGACCAAAAGGTTGTTGGGGACCAATATTGCGGTAATTTCAACACTCGATTGGGTTCCTCATACACTGGGTATTTTTTTTCCCTATCTTTTTGAACTAGTGATACAGTATATTGGTGTCATTTAAAGCCACATGGATAGTACATCCCCCATTTGTATTGTTGAAGAATCATTAATTTCCATTGGATAAACCACTACCCTTCTAAAAAGATTAATTACCCCGCTTCATGTCAAATGATTCCCTCATGTTCCAATAAGTTATAAAGGCCTTGTTATCAATCTATAAAATGATATACAGACAAAACACATTCAAAAGTTAGTGAAGGGAAAAAGAAATCACATCCCCAAAATTCCTCATTGTAATCAGATTGTCACTAGTCATGGTCGATGAGAAACACTACATTTTGATGATGTGATCTTAGTATTCCATCATGAACATTTCACCTAGTCAGGGTTATTAAATTCTCAAACATGACTAGTTCACATAGTATGAGGGAAGAAATAATTTAATTGGGCTACCTGGAAGTCCACCATGACCATACTCTGGTTTTGACCAGCCTTTGTTAAAACATCCAACCCTGGAATGGAGAAGTTTATCAACATGTAAGTTGGGAGCATGACCCTATAATCTAGAGACATCTTGATATTCTTGAATATTTATACCATATCCCTTAACCATGATTTAGCCACATTAGGACCTACATCCCCTAAGATGGTGGTTGTATGCTACTGCTGAAACTCACAGGTCTTCTCTTCCATAGAAGGGGAAGGTCGAGGTGAATCCTAGAAAAATTGAACGAACCATGGAAATCTATTATGGAGCATGGTATCAACACCTAATAGAGTATCATTAGGTAGTACCTCTAGTGTCACTACATGAGGTTTCATCAATGGATTAGGGCCCACAACCTTAAGAGTATATTTATTTCTACTCACCTAGCGTACAACATGAGGATTTCACGGTGGAATAAATCTAAAATTTATAAGTACATACCATATTGGGTATTTATAATATATAAGGAAAGTTGTATAGAAGGACATGTAAAAATATATCCTACTAAATAAATCAATCCCCTTCACCTGTATCGGGAGATAGGTAATGGTAAAAAGAACAAGTCACAAAATGAAACAAAGGAGACATGGTCTAAAACCCACAACTAAGGCCGGGTTAGGATATGGTCTCACATTTTCCTTTTAAATTATCCATTACATTTTAATTCATTTAGATTAAGTGTTATTTAATTGATTATTCGAATCAATATCCAGTTAATATCATCAACAAATCCAATTTATAAGGCCTCACACACCTTCTAAATTGAAATCAGTGCATCAACTAACTATTTCTTGATCCTTACATCAGAAAATAGGTGTAACAATACATAATTGTTTTTTGGTCAGAAAATCTATGGATGAAACCCACCAATCCAACCAATTAATGAGGAATTATTGGTTAATTAAACAAATTGTGCAATCATTGAGAGTTCTATAGCAATATAAATAATAAAAAATTTTCCAAAAACAACAATCACAGGAAAAAATGAAATTAACTTAGGAAAGTAAATATAGCATGTCATGATGCTAAGAAGTTGAAATAATATCTTCCAATGTATGTTTCATGTCTTTATGTTTCCTTCATTTTATTAGGCTATGTAATTTAGATCTCATAAAATTAATAACAATTCAAATAATTTATTTCATCTTATGGATAAATACAATGAAATTGTAAAAAAATGAAATAATATCAATTTTCATCCTAGGAAATTTGGGTATTCCCTATATGTGGGCTATCTAATATGAGGCATAATCTATAACAAAATTCCATCATCACAATGTCCTATCTAATACCAAATGGAACACCAAAAAGGAAAATAATTTTCAATATAACATTATAGAATACCACCCCATATACTACTCACTGATGCTCAAAGACAGTCAACCAAAAGTCCTTAATAACACCTCCCAAAATGCCAGAGGATTCTGATAATCTGGGAGTCCCTTGGGAGTGTCTATGGGGATACTATTTCTTCACTTATTAGAGTACAGTGTAACAATAGTGACATGTATATATATATAATGTGAAATAGATGAAACAATATAATTGATAGTAGTGGAAATAATAGTAATACGTACCATATAAAATAATACAACACAAACAAGATGAATAAAAATAGATACACAAATGATGATCATGTCATGGTAATTTGAAAATAAAAAAAATGACTTTTTGGGGTAGGGGATACAATCATATACAAAATTCTATAAAAATACACCAAAATTCCAAAATCTATTTCATCTTGCATCTCAAGCATAGAATCAGCTATCTGCTCCCAAATCTATACTAGTAATGTAAATGAAGAATTTGATGCTAGATACATACCTTTTTCAGTACTTACAACCATAAAGTGTACTTAGGTACCAATAGCACCGGAGCAGGGTGTGATATATAATCCCACCAGGCTAAAACCCATGGTATCTAGGACTTTCAATTTCTTGAAATATAAAATGAATAGTGTATCATACGTAATTTAAAAAAAATACATAAGGAATAAATAAATTAATTTTATTGGGTTCCACTTAGAACCCAATCCAATCTACTTGTTTTGGCCTATGCCAATGTGTCTAAACCTAGGAACAAACAATGGTAATGTTAGATGAAAAAGGTGAAGGGGATGGACAATCCCAAAGCATGGGCTTGGTCTTGAAGAACATGTCCCTAAGTACATAATACCATGGGATAAATTCTTATTTTTAAAACATTCAGTAAACTTTATTTTAATTTTTAAAAAACCTTTAAAAGTATGGAGGGATTACCTAAGCCCAACATCGAAAACACTAAGATATTAAATAAATGTCACCCATAGGGCTCAGTATAAGTCCAATACCATGAATTCCATCCAAGGTGACGCAAATATGATGTTCATGTGTCACTGTGACATGTTTTTAATATATTGAAAGTCTAACAGACCACTGAGACTATAACTAGTATCACACTTATGGGACCATGCCTCACTTGTGGCATGACACAAACAATATTTCCATCAAGTCCATCCAAGGGGTCTCCATATGAAAATTTGTATCATTCATCTAGTGGAATAAATAGATAATACATAGTGAGCATGTATCAGGCATAGCTGATGTCTACCTTTTCATATTTAAAATCATTTACAATTCCATAAAGAAGGAACATGAGTCCTCCCAGGGAGGTCATTATGTCATAACCCCTTGTTAACCCTCAACCCAAAGTTAAAAGCTCTTAAAGAATCAATGCACATAAAATACGTTCAAGTGAACAGAAAATACATTTTAATAATGAATTTATGTGGTAATAGGCATAAATCTCAAGGCATGTCATTAGTCCATTAACATTTATTTCACAAGGAACATACCTTTAATGATATGGATAGTTGATCTAATTAGGACAATTCATTTATGGAATGGGTGTAGGGGGCCCTATGGAAGGGATAATAACCCATATAAAAGCCGAATAATCAATTTAAGGCAATAGTCCCTTAAAAAACAACCTAATGTGTTTCACCAATGTTTAAAAAAGGGGAATATAATGCTATACGGGGTAGAAAAGACCCATTATGGTTGTCCGATTCCAGGAAATCAACCTTAGGATTGATTCTCCACAAGATATGATCATGATACATATGTGAAACCATGTTGAAAAATATAATTGGAATTTTGGTGGTATTTTCATAATGGCCCAATGATAAACACAAAATTATTATATATAGAATGAAATAAAACCATGAGAAACTTCCATGACCACATACCAAAGCCTCTTAGATCGTGCCTCATCAGTATCAACCATGGATTCAAACTAGGATGGAATAATTCAATGAAAATTTCTAATGTCCAAAAGATGGGGAGAATTAAATTCCTAAAAAATAGAATAATAAATGAAAATAGGAACATGAAAAAAAATTAGAGATTATTATATATCAAACCACTAGCGTTCTAACTGATCCAAAGGTGAGAAAATTTGAGATCAGATGGAGGGGACACCGTGATTCCTAGCTTGAAGGAGAAGTCAGATTTGTGTTGGAGGAGAAGTACCCAACCACTAAAAATACGATAAAGGGGGAATAGAGTAACTTATATTTAATTTAATAGGGGAACATTAGTAAATTTACCCACAAAACCCAATATGTAGGGTTTGGCCGCACGGTTTCCAAACCGTACACCAATTGTGCACCCTTATTTTATTTAAAGGGGCACATCACATGGTTTGGTTCACGTTTTAACTAACCATGTGAAAACCATGGGAAAAATCACTTTCTGAATCCTATGAAATAACAAATACAAATCCACCTCATTTTACATGGTTGTAGAAAAATGTTTCAGCCCCTAGGTGATAACTGTGAGTTGATTCATGGTTTCAGAGAAACCATGTAGGCTGGGAATCATATTTTTCCTCAATCATGCATCCCATTTTTCCATCCCAATTTGTTGTAGCCGGGTTGAAAATTATCCCTAGATGAAATTATAATGATTATAAATCATTTTTATAGTTGTTTAAGATATTTACAAGAACAATTCCATACATTTTGGAAAAGATGTGATGCTATAATCATATTTAGGTAGATCAAAAAAGATACAGTTGGTTCTACTATAGAGGATCATGCATTAATTTTATATTATTCGTCATTTCTCTAAGATTTTATATTTTAGAAAATATATTCCAATGAGTCTTGATTTATTACCATTCCTGATTTTTTCCTAATATTAGAAGGATATTAGTGTGTGTGGTATTAGAACAATGACACACTGAGGATATAGTCATCCTTAAAAGAGAAAACCATCATTATCAAATCATTTATAAACCTTTATTTTCATAGAACTTGTTAATATATTTAGATAACATGTGTTTAATAAGAAAAATACTTGAATATATTTTTAAAAAACAATAAACACTGACTCACCCACCCTCTTTTCTTTATCACCCTTTATGTGATCCTTTCAATTAATATAAGTTGTGGGTCTACTCTGTAGTTTTTCTCTCAATTAAATCATATATATCAACAAAATATGGTTAATAATAAGGGAATACAAAAACTAAATGGAAATTTATTTCACACTTACATGATATATAATTATTCATTACCTCCACTCTCTTGGGTTTGGTGTACTTGATTATGCTCAATATGTATTTATAGTTCCATGAAAGACCTTTATTTCATATTTTTTACAATAAAAATACTTAAATAATTTTAAAAGATTGAAATACATTGTTGGCTTCATTATCTAGAAATATGATTAAAATAGATATGGGATGGAGAAAAACCAATGGCATTTGGAAGAAAAAGAATAGTATTTATAAAAGTAATCAATAATGTGAATGATGATAAACCTTAGATTAGTATACAATATTCTAAATATGTTATATTGGATGATAATAACATAACAAATGAATTCATTACAAGGTTTAATATTATTCATATATCTATTTGATTAATTATAGAAAACATTATGATTAAAATAGTGTAGATAATATGAAGATAATCTCAAAAAATAAATTCAAAGCTAAAATGTCAGCACTTAAGGAAGGATATAATTATGACTTCATTGTTGAGTTATTTTATAGTACAATTATTAAGTATGAAACGAAAAGAATAGAAACACTAAAAAGAAAAAAAATAGGAAATAATTATTTATTTTAAATCCTTACAAAATAATGAAATAAGAGAATATTATATCCTCCCTGAAAAGGATGTAGATTTTAAAGATAATAATGAAGTATTTTATCTAATTAAAATAAAATTCACATGTGATATATGTATATATAAATGTGAACACCCATTCAAATGATTTAATTGTTGAATGGTTTTCAATTTTTATTCAAATTGTTCATTGTAATTTATGGATTAATGTGAATATGAAGGAACTTCTATAATGGTGAATTTTAATATAGATTTCATAATAAAAAAATATATTAATGGGGAAGAAGATTTTTTCACCCCATGATTTTAGAAGAAATTTTATATCATTTGATGTGGGTGTTTTTAATAGTGAAAAATTAAGTAATGATGGGAAAACATTATTAATATCCTCAAAAGGAGTGATTCAATGATAATAAGAACACAATAACTCATCAGATGATGATTTATAATAGAAAAATTAATTTTTTATAGAGTAAGGTGATCCTTCTAAAGAATAAATTACGAGAATATAAATAAAAATGTTCTTGAAAGAGACATGGAGGATAAGAAAACATAATACACAACTCAAAAATGTATAGATAGGTAAAATTGACCACATATTGAGAGGTATTTTTTTATCTAAATTGAGAAATTGTATCATGAAATTTATAATAGAGGAAAAAATATTTCGGAAAAGATTTATTATATTTTTTTGGGTAATTATGAAATCAATAAACTAGGGAAAATGATAGTCCAAAATAATAAAATGATAAAAAATGTGAGGTGTGAATTGAATGATAATATAATTAATGTATGAGAATGTTCTAAACAAGAGGTAATACAAACTAATATTATTGAAAATTCTATCTGTGCTGATTAAAATACTTTTTGTAATCATCCTCATATAAAATCCATGACTTCAAAATAGTATTGAAAGTGTTTAAATTTTTTGTTAATTAGAAGGAAATATAGAAAAAACAACTCCATTTTTATATAATTAGGATTCATAAATCCCTTAAAAATAATTCCTTAAATTTAAAATAGAGGATTTACAAGAAATCATGATGTAAAAATCATAAATCAGAGCTAAAAATATAGTAGAATAGAAATAATTCATAAAAAAAGATGGTTTCAAGGTTATTGTTGGTGATGGGAAAATTTATACATATGTCATATAATATTTTGTAAATCATGTATCTACTAGTCTAGATAAATGAAGATGAATCAAGGGAGAGATAATAAAATTAGATAATAAATCAACTAATTCATAAATAAACTATAAAAAAAGTTGAAGACAAAAAAATGTTTTGAAATCATGTAAGAGGATTGTGGAAGATTGGACTCAAAAGGTATGCATCAGTTATATGTTTTTATTTTATGATAGATTAATTTTATTTATCACTAATCCCTTGGAATAATCTAAATTATAATCAGATCATACATCAATAAAAATATGTATATGTGATATTTAATGATTTTAAGTTGGAAGGACAACGAACCATGGATAGTGGTTTTTAATCACACGTTATTGGAAATATTGACAATAAGACCAAGATAGAGACATATGAAGGAGGATTAGTGACATTTATTAATGAAATCTTTGTAATAATAAAAGAATTTTAAATACCAAATATTTGGAATAATATAATTAATGTGAGTAATGCTCTATTTTTTGATGGACTGAATAAAAATCTATTGAATTTATTACAGCTTCGTGATATATTAAATAAAGATATATTCCTATAAAATATTTTTTAGCCAAGATAATGTTATATTATTTAGTTATGACTATGAGGTTTGAAATTATAGGGAATTTATTTGACATTAGAGAAGCTAGGAGTGATTTTTATTTGATCCTAAAAGAAAAAAATAATGTCTGACATTGAAGACTTGGTAATCATTTCAAAAGGAACATGAAGAAACATATAATAGAATAACAATTATGGGATATCCCTATTCTAAATGATGATACCACCACTCCCTTTAAAACTTATATGGAAATAAAAATAATGAAAAAAACTCACAAATAAATTGAAATTCAAACACCAATACCTATTGAGTAGATCCACTATGATTTTTTAAGTCCTTTGAAAAAATGTTCACTTGTAGTGAAAAATATTTTATCACTTCTATATATGATTCTATAGGGATTAATTACATAATGTTCAGTTAAAAACTCACATTCCTTGTACTGTTTTAAAATTTTCAAAAAACTCACTGTGAAGTAAATGAGATTATCCTTGAAAAGGATAAGGTTAGATAATGGTAGTGAATATTCAAATAGATTATTCACTAAATACCTAATTAAGAATGATATAAATAATTATTTTAATGATACATACACACCTCAACATAATTGAGTTTTTTATAGTAATAAAATGAGTCTAGTTGATTGATTATAACATATATATTAGAGAATTCCCCCTCGAGGTAACAAATGTTATAGGAAATGACGAAAAAAGGAATAATTAAGAACATGTGTATCTTATTTTCTAATTCAGATATAACTCATTATAATATGTGGTTTAAGAGAAATAAAAATGGTAAACACTTTATATTGTTTGGGAGTCCATATTTAATAAATAAGAATGATAAAAGTTAAGATAATTATAATGAAAAAGATTAATATGGAATCATACTTAGTTATAAAACAAATTGAAAGTTATTACAGATATTATAATAATAAATATGAGATAATGTTTTATAGTGACATTGGAACAGTTTTTGAAAATGAAGAACAAATAAAGAATGATATTATTGGTTTTGATGATTTTGATGTTACCCATTCTGATTGAGTCGAAGAAATTAGAGAAACAACTAATATCCAAATAGATGAGGTTGATTTAGCCTACATCATTGATAATTATAAAACTCAAAGTATAAAATTAGATAACACCAAAATAAAAAAGATTATTGATTTTGATAGTATTATTAGTTATCAAAATCCTGGTTTATATACCTAGAGAAAAATGATGGAAAATAGCTATACAAGCACATTATATATGATTGAATAAAAATAGTTATGGAAGATTTTGATAATAATGACTGGGTTTAGATTAAAAATATTTAAAATGAGCACATTGAGAATAATGAAACATGTTAACATGTTCCTAGACCAAGATAAAAAATGTAATGCGAAGAAAGAGTGTTGAAATAAATAATTTGTACGATAAGGTAGAATTTGATAGAAATAAGTCCATACTAGTATACAAAGGGTACTTCAAACATCACTATATTTTATTCTATGTCTCTTACAAATTTAACATCTTAAAAACAAGTTTACATCCATGATAAACTATAAAACACTACATGACCGTTGGAATAGTAATGTGTCCATTATTTATTGAAGTTCATCTACTAAAATAGTTACATCCCCGATGAAAGTATTTATAAAACTTAAGTATCTTATTAATGAAAATATAATATATTTATATCTTGGAAAATGTAACTAAATGTTTTAAAAATGTTAAATTTCATATTAGATTTTTTTTGTGAAATGTAAAGGTTTTTCTCAAAATTTTATAAATAAAATATATATTTAAAATATAATTTATTTTCATGTAATATATTAATTAATTAATATTTTGTTTTCTTATGATTATAAGATAAATTTATGATACCATATTTAATTATTGAATGTGTCATAAAATCTGTTATAATATTAAAATTAGTATTTTTTTTAGTAAATGATAATTTTATTCACAAATTAAATTTCAGATATTTAGAAATTTAATTTCATATAATGGAGTCCATTTTTAAAGTCTACAAGTCAAAATATTGTAAGGGTAATTGTAAGGGTTTTTTGTAAAATAGTTTGATTTTTGTGAACAGTGAAATACGGTAATATAGAGCATGAAACAACATAAGTTAAATACAATATTTCAAGAGTAATTTATGATGTAATAAATATAGTATATAAATATCCTTCTATTTTTAATTTATTTATTCTTGGGGAAAAACTCTTCACATCCTTGAGCCAAAATATTAAACTAATGAATAAAATAATCAAACAACATCTCTCCCCCCCACTATTAATACCAAATGTCACCACCTATTCTCCTAAAACCTTTTATGGCTTTAATAATTATATATATTAATTCTAATTACTCTCCCAAACATATCTACCACATTTTAATATTTCTCCTCTCACCAAAAGAGCATTTCTAAGTTTTTAAGGAGGTTGTCAATGAGGTTACGCTTGGGGGGTAAAACTCTCCATCTCCCTCTCCCTCTTTCAAGTTATTTTATTTTAATATCCTTATTTCAACTCCCGTATCAAAATTTACATCATAACTATAGTGACATATGTGCTATAATTTTTATTATTATAATGCTATATCCAAAATCAATTTTCCCCTCCTTCCCCTTTCAATTCTAAAAATGAAAGAACCATTTGTGAGGTGTCGATTCAGCACATTCATGGACAATGATTTTTCGTTTTCTAATACCACCACAATGGTTGGACATAAAACAAACATAATGGTGTTAAAATATATTCAAAATTATATTAAAACATATTTAGTGGTCCATAACCATTATGTATATAGGATATTAATTAATAAAACAATGGTACTGCGAGGTGATCGTAAAAATGCCAAAATAATATAAATGGTTATCATTAAAAGTAAATCAACCACATAACTAATAAAATTTTATATAAACACGTAATATTCTATAGTTTCATTAGTAATTTATAATGTCAATTCTGTATAATTATTTCCATTTTACATGATCTTCCATACTTCTATACAACTGAACCAATCAGGAAAAAAAAGAAATGAACACTCCTAAATGATGAAATTGTATTTTATAACTCCTCAAAAAAGAAATAGATAAACATAATACAATTATAATAATTCAAATAAATTTTTTAAAAGGTCATTAATTTAATTATTAAGAAATCTAATTTAATTATTTAATGAATGATGTGAAAGTGCATTACACTTTTATAGATAAGGTAATAGTTTCTCCTCGAAACTCTATTTTTTTCATTGGGTTAAACTTTATATATCATTTCCAAAATTTAATTAAAAATTATTCCAATATACTCTACATAAATTATGTATTTTTATTTCAAACATATTTACCTAGCTCTTTTATTCTTTCATTCGCATGGAAATACATGTTTTATAAGGTTACTTTTTCAATTCCTCTTGATAAGCAAGCCCAATTAATGGGAATATCTCAATTCTGTAGCCGCATTCAATTACACTCAATAATATATTTTAAGAATCATATATTTTTCTAAATTAAATTTTTTTATCATTTAATGCTATTTTTTTTGTTTCATGTTTTCTGAAAAATATTTATTAATTTTTCTGCTTTAAAGTGTCATTTATATTTTACCTTTAAATCACACTAAAGTGGAACATATCTAATTTTTCTTAAACACTATTTTTACATGTTTTCACTTCAGTTTCCAAATTCCATTATGAAAATTCATTAAATATTCCTAAAATATAATTTCATTTCCTTTTTCATTCTCAGATATACATGTTTTAATTTTTATTTTTATGAAAAAATCAAATGATTTTCCAAGAGAACTATTTATTCTAATGTACAAGGTTATTTATCAAAATAATTTCTTAATGATTTTATTAGACTACCTTCATATTATTCAATTCCATTTGTTTAATACTATACATAATTTATATTTATCTCTTATGTTACAATCTACGATATTTTTTGAAATTTTTTATGATTATTTTGACTAGAGATGTACTTTATTGATGTCATTTTCTTTATTACTCTTGATACAGTATGATTATTCTTGCTAATTGGAAATATTTTTTACCTTTCATATGATAGATTAAATATGAATATATATATATTTCTTGTTTCACCCATTTCATATAAATATTTAATTGAACATAGTAACTGTTGTGTGGGGCCCACTATAGCCCCTTGATTTATCGATTGGTCTCATGAGACAAATTTTTTTGGCATTTTATAATGTCTTACCAAATT
This sequence comes from Viscum album, assembly GCA_963277665.1. Taxonomy (NCBI): domain Eukaryota; kingdom Viridiplantae; phylum Streptophyta; class Magnoliopsida; order Santalales; family Viscaceae; genus Viscum; species Viscum album. The sequence continues at coordinate 1,825,246,457 of OY728119.1, read as the reverse complement.
ATTTATGATGTATTAGTCTAAGCCTTAATGGTATTCAGATGATGTTTTTTATTATTCATTCCCTCATTATGAGATTAGTTATTCATAAAACATGTGATCATTATACTAGTAGAATACCCATAGATATGTTTAATTCTCATGTTATTTTCTATATGAAAATATTTTGATCATATTTTATTCCATCAATATTATGTTTAAGTTTATGTTTTAATTCTATGCTTTTTTATATATTCACCATTCCTTATTTTTCTTTTTATAGATTCTATTTTATTGTTTACCCTTACTGACAATCGAATCTCACCCCTTTTTTTTGATTTATTTTTTCTCAGATGAAAAGATGTATATTATGAAATACATGGTAGGATAATATAAGAGAATAAGAGTATTTTAAATGATGTTACTATGTTTTCATTTATTTTAATTTGTAATGTAAAACTCATATATGTAAACTATTTTATCATTTTGGATGTGACATCTTGTTTATAGTGAAAATATTATAATGTATGGTACTGGAACTAGTCTATTAGGGTTATTTTTATTTATAGAAGGTGTGAGAGTAAGTTTAGAAGAATATTTGGAAATAAGATTTAGGAAAACATAGATTATTTAAATAGAATCCCATAACTATCTATGAGAATATTATCAAGGTATAAAACCATATTATGTTGGGACTATTTATATATTACGTTTTATAGTAGATATTAAATTTAATAATATAATATAGTTTATTCCATTTTTTTGAAATGGAACCTAGTGTCTATAAGAGAAATCATATAAAAACCATAGCCCATGTAAGGTGTTTACCTCCAATGAAAGAGAATGATGATGGTGGTGGAGCTGTAACTGGATTTGAACAACATAATTCTATATATGGAGAACTAAATCATGTTATGAGTAATAACCTTACTCTCATGGAGCAGCCTGATACATAACATGGTGTAACAATGTTAAGCCACTTTATGAAATAACAACCTCCATAATTCAATGAGACTACAAACCCATTTGTAACTAAGTAATTAATAAGTTCATTATAGAAGATATTTCTCGATTTGGTAAGTAATGAATGGTAGAAGGTTATCATGGTAGTTTATTGACTATCAGAAGATATAGATCAGTGGTGGCCATTAATTTAAAACAAAAAAGAGGATTAATATATTTAAAATTTTGAGTGGAATAATTGTAAGAAAATTTTTAGGGAAAAATATTCCCCTAGTGAATAGAGACCAGATATAGAGAGGCAATACATGGTTTTGATATAAAAAGAAGGGAAAAACATATCCAAGTATAAAACCATATTTTCCAGATTAATAAGTCATGTTGTAGACTACATACGTAATCCAAGGAGTAATATTTACCATTTAATTGACTATCTTACACCAATTATATGAAGGGAACTAGAATCCTAGACATTGTCATTATATGAGGATATAGTATAATGTTCCACCAAGATAGATAATGAATTTTCCAAGACATATGGCTTTGATAACAAAATTAGATAGGAAAATGGATGTAGAGTACACTAGAATAAGAAATAAACAAAAAGGGAAAAATGGAATAATGAAATTTCCAACTTTTAATAAAGGTGGAATAAGAAATCATGGAACATGTATATTAAGCTTGGTAGTTTGTTTCAAGTGTGAAGAAAAAGTACCCAAGGGCCATGAATGAAAGGGAACGAAAGAGTCCAACAAGTTTTAATGACTCAGTTATGAGGATATGGAAAACTATTCACATGAATATCCTAGACATCAAAGGATTATTACTTATAATAGGATAAGGGAACAAGACCCTATTTTTACAGTCACAAATGTTTAGGATGAATTTCATAATGATGTTTCGGTAGGTACATAAATAATATTCTATAATTTAGATAAAGAATTATTTTATTCTTGGTCAACACATTATTTTATATCATAGTTTTCAAAAAAAATTATGTATTTACAATTCATATTATGGAGGGATAATTAGTTAAAACTCATAGTGTAATCCATATTGAAATAAAGATGTGTTTTGTTTTTCCTATTATGACACCTAAAAATGCTCTAATTATTGATTTAATTATCATTCCATTGGTTTATTTTGATCTATTTCTTTGTATGGATTGAATTTAAAAGTATAATGAAAATATTTATTTACAAGTGAATGAAATTATGATTCGTGATGAATTTATGGAATTTGTCATCATTAGAGGGGAGACTTCATCATCCGAGTCAGTTATGGATCCACCACCAATATCTATTCTAAATGATATTCTTGTAAAACAAGAGATGATAAATCCTTCTAATGAAAAGGGTTATATTCAAATTTAGGATGTTTCTATTGTGAAATAATAAATTGATTTATTTCATAATGATTTACCTCGACACCCTCCAGAGTGGGAAGTTGAGTTTTCTATTGATTTAATTCATAATAAAAGATTTATTTCAAGTAATTCCTATAGAATGGCCATAGTGGAGTTAATATAGTTAAGGAAAAAACTAGAGGAATTGAGTGATAAGGTACTTATACACCCATGTCTTTTACCTTATAGATCTCATTTTCCTTTAGTTAAGAATAAATAGGAATCTATGTGGTTTTGAATTGACTATAGGGAGATCAATGTTATCATGATAAAGAACACGTATCGTATTCCTCACATTGGTGACATACTGGACCAACTTCACGGATCTCATTATTTTACAATGATTTATTTTTGTTCTAGATATAAAAAATTTAAGGTAAATAAAAGAGATATTACAATGATAAAATTTTGAAATAGGTATTTGCATTATATGTTTATTGTAGTTCCATTTAGACTAACTAATGAACCATATATTTTTCTGTATCTAATGAACAGAGTACTCAAGGAATACCTTGATAATTTTTTGTGGTATTTATTTATGATATCTCTCTATTCTCAAAAATATAAAAGTACCATGAGAACAAATTTTGAATTGTTCTGGAGACACTTAGAATAAAGGAGTTATAAGGAAAGCTTAGAAAGTGTAAATTCTAGATTCAAACAATTTCTTTTCAAACATATATTGTCTCAAAGGATGAAATATCAGTTTATCTTATAAATACAATGTAAATACATTAATGACATACACCAAAGAATATAACTGAGTTATGTAGTTTCATTTGTTTAGTATGTTACTATCACTATATCATTCATAATCCTCCCCGATGGCTTACCTTTTAACTAAACATACTTGTAATGGTGTTATGTTCACATTAAAAAAAGAATGTGATGATTTTTTTTAATAATTTAAGGGGATATTAGTGAATTCTTTGATCTTTAATTTACTATAAAAATTGTTGGATTTATGATTTATAGGGATGCATCTAAAAATGGTCAGGGATGTAACCTTATGTATAATGATAGAGTTATTTCATAAGCATCACGAAATTTGAAAATTCATGAAAAAAGTATCGAACTCATGATCTTGAGTTTGAAGTTGTAATATTCCCTCTGATGATATAGAAACACTATCTCTCAGGTGAATGATGTGAGATATATAGAGATCACACAAATTTGAAAAATATATTCTCAAAGAAATAACTCAACATTAGGTAAAGGTGATAGATCGAGCTACTCAAGGATTGGGATTGTTAAATAAACTACCACATAAGAAAGTAAAATAAGGTAGAAATGCATTAAGTTGGAAGGACCATAGTGTTCTAAATAATGAGGATTGACAAGGATTGGGTCTACATAGATCTAGTAAAGATTTATTTTGGAATTACTAAAGAACGTGAAACATCAATGATTTTTCAAATGGTTTCTAGGACATCTTTATTAGAAAATATAAATTTTTTTAGTCTCATGATGAGAATTTTCAAAAGAAAAATAACGTTTTGAATGACATGATTTTTGTAGATTTAATGTATGATGATGGAATTATGAAATTTATAAAAAAAATTTGTGTTCCCAATATACCTGATCTAAAAATGGGAATAATTGATGATAATCATAGCTCAAATTTCTCTATAAACCCTGGTAGTGCTATCATGTATTAATATTTGGAGGAATTTTGTTGTTTGTATAATATAAATAGGGAAATTTCGGATTATGTACCAAGGTGTTTAGTTGTTCAACCGAGTAAGGATGAAAGACAAAATCATAGAGGATTCATTCAACCTATACATATTTATACATATAAATGGGATGGTATTACTATGGATTTTTCCATTTGATTACCAAATTCTCTAATATAGAATGATTTAATATGGGTAATTTTTGATCAACTTAGAAAATATATACATTTATTAACTATATGGGAGTATTTTCCACTAGAGTACATAGCATGAATCAATAATAATGAATTTGTATGACTTTATATATCACCTCTCTAAATTCTGTCTAATAATGATCCATGATTTACTTAAAAAATATGGAAAATTATTCATAAATCATTAGATACTGAGCTTCATTTGAGTAATTATAATCACCCCCAATCTATTGGAATTTCTAGAAGGAAAATCAATACATTATAATCCATTTTAACATCATTATCATCTAGCTTTTGTGGTACGAAGATCAGTATTTACCTTTCATTTAGTTTTCCTACAAAAATAGTTTCCATTCATCATTTCAAATGGAACCATATGACGGGTTATATAAAAAAATATGTTTTACACTATCTTATTTGATTAAATTTTGAGAAAGGAAGCATATAAGTCTATATCTTGTGAGGGAAACAACAGAAAAGTTAAATAGGATTAAAACCCATGTCAAGAAAGATCAATGTAGAAAACAGAGTTATATTGACAACCAAAGAAAGGATTTAGAGTTTCAAGTTGAAGATCATGTATTTTTGAAAGTATTTCTATGGAATGGTGTCATAAGGTTTTGTAAAAAATGGATGTTGATCCCCATTTACATCAAACCTTTAAAAATGCTAGAGAAAAATGGATATGTTAATTACAGTTTAGAAATTCCACCTTGCCTTTCTAAATCACAAGATGAGTTTCACATCACATTGTTAAGGAAGTACATACTAGAACGAATTCATGTTATCCCTTATGATGTAATATAATTAGAACCTGATTTATCTTACTATGATGAGACAACACATATTTTGGACAGTAGGCAATAGTTTTTAGGGAATATGATGACTCGAATGGTAAATGTACTTTGGAAAAATCATAAAGTTATAGAGACAACATGGGAACTAAAAGAAATTATAATCAAGAACAAACCAAACATTTTTATGAGTAGAAATTCTATAAATTTCAAGGATGATATTTTTCATGGAGGGTAGAATATAACACCATATGATTTTATGGTATTCCTCTTTTATATTTAATATCTTCAATAGCATATGGTGTACAAAAAACTAAGTTTAAAACCACAATATACTATGAAATATTAACATGACTTTTGGAATAGTATTGTGACCTTTTGGAATATAAATCCATCTGATCGAATAGTAACCATACCTAAAAAAGTATACACAAAATTTTTGTATCTTATGAATGAAAATATAATATATTTACATCATGAATTAAGTAAATAAATGTTTTTAAAATGAAAATTTTCGTATTGGTATTTTTGATAAATGTAAATGTTTTTTTATCAATATTATTATAAAAATAATTATTAAAAGAAATTTTATTTTCAAAAATTTCATATTCATAAATTAAGATTTGTTTGTCTTGTGATTATTAAAAAAATTTATTACACCCTAACTAATTTTTGAATGTGTTCTAAAATCAGTTAAAATATTAAAATTAGTATTTTTCAAGTAAATAATTATTTTATTAACAAATTAAATTGCACATAGTTAGAAAATTATTTTTAAAATATGGTGTCCATTTTGGAATTATACATGTAAAAAACTAGGTAGGGATAATTTATGTATTTTTCAAAAAGATTTGAATTTTTGTGAATAGTGAAATACAATAATTTATTTAATATAACATTATAAGTTAAATACACTATTTTCTGAGTTATTTATAATGTAAGAACCATAATATTTTACTATAACTCTATAGTTATTGTATTTATTCAAGTGAATAAAAATTATTCTTTGTCTTCATCCAAAATATTATACTAATGAATAAAATAAAAATAATAACTCCCAACTCCTCCATTATAAATATGACCGCATTCCAAATCTTCTCCCGAGAACATATAAGCCTTGTATATTTCTTATATTATGAAATGATACTCTCTCAAACCTCTTACTCAGGTTTTGGTATTGCAGTTATCACCAAAATACCATTTCTATGTACTTTAAAAAGGTTATCAAGGATGTGACACTCATGAGTTAAAACATTTTCCACTCTCTCTCCCTCTTTAAATTTCTTTTATTTTGTTATCCTTCATCACCCCCAATATATAGTAACATGATAACCCCAGTATCATATATATATATATATTTATTAATGGTATATTCACCATCACTTGTCGTATCTTACCCTTTTGATTTTAAAAATGAAAACATCATCCATGAGGTGTCGATTCATCACCTCTGTGAATTATGTTATTTCATTGTCTGATACAGACTTCAAACCATGAAATAAAACCATTATAATATTTAAAATAGATTTTAAAATTCATATTAGAAATTATTTTGTGTTTTGGAACCATTATATATATATAATATTAATTAAAAAAACAAACAAAGTTTGTGATGATCAAAAAAGTTCCAAAATATTCTAAATGGTTATCATCAACATTTTATCTAATAAATCATCATCATATATATGAAAAAATGATATATAAGACTATTTATTATTTTTTATTTCCATTAATAACATATAATTTTAATTCTCAATAACTATTATGATTTTACATTATCTAACATACATGTATACAATTGAACCAATCATGAAAACTAAGGAAACGACCATGCCTAAACGATGAAATTGAACATATAACACATAAAAAACACCATAGATGAACTCAATAATATTAACATAAATAAAATAAATGATTAAGTGGTTATTAATTAAATTAATAATGAATATAATTTCATTATCTGAGAATAAAGGTCAATGGGGAGCTCACCAGAGGATTCGCCCCAACCCAAGGACTGCGTTAGGGAGATCCTCTCTCCCCTTTTCTTTTTATCTTGGTGGCTCATGTTTTCTCTAACCTTATTTCCAGGGCTGCATCTGCTACCTCTATTCACAGAGAAAAGGTCTTCTGTGAGATCCCACAAGTGTCACATCTCTTCTTCACCGACGACTGCCTACTTTTCTCCAGAGCCACTATTAATGAGTGACAGGTGATCAGCCACGCGATCCAGCAATATGAGTGGGCGTCGGGACAGTCTATCAATCACGACATGTCGGAAATCTCCTTTAGTCTAGGGGTGCCTCCCGCCAAGAGAGATGAGCTCCGTGCTTCTGCAAGAATCCATATGGTCGATAAACACCAAAAATATCTCAGACCTCCTACAGTGATTGGTCGTTCCAAAAAAGAAATCTTTGCAGCTCTGGTGGAACGAATTGAGAAAACAATTCAAGGCTGGTTCCCAAAAAGTATCTCCAAAGCTGGAAACAGAACCCTCATTAATGCTTTCATTCCGTCTATCCCCAGATACATTATGTCTATGTTTAAGATCCTGGTGGCCATCGTCATCCTGATCCATTCTCATACTACCAACTTCTGTTGGGGGAAAAATGATGGAAGAAATAGACCCCACTGGTTGTCCTAGGAGAAACTCTACAAACCCAAGTCATAGGGGGGGATGGGGTTCCAGAACCTTCTCTTGTTCAATGAAGCACTATTGGAAAAGCGTGGTTAGTTCCTTTTGAATCACCCATCATCTTTGTGTGCGTGCGTACTCCATGAAAAGTACTTTCCCCACTCTGACATCATTGGTTCCTCTCTTGGCCCACGTCCTAGCATCCTTTGGAGAGGTATTTGGGGGCCTGAAATCTCATGGAGAAAGGGGTGGATTAGAGGATTGGAAATGGATCATATGGACCGATCCATAGCTTGTCAATAAGGATGGTATGTGGGCCAAATCCCCTGTCCAACCAGGTCTCGAAGACACCACTGTCAACTGCCTCTTTTCGGACCATGGGCCGGGGTGGTGTGTGGAAAAGATCTAGGATTGTTTTAATGATAGAGAACAAAGAATTATTCTGAGCATCCCATGTGTCCCTGATGCAGGCCCCGACCATCTTTTTTGTACCAATGATGTTTCAGGAAACTACGTCGTAAGATCTGGGTACAGACTGGCTCTTGGCAGTCACTCTCTCCACCATGATGAGGGACCATGGAAAGTGCTTTGGAATCTCAACGTCCCCCAAAAAATGCCAATTTTGGTGGCAGGTGTGCATGGGCACCCTTCCTACCATGGGCCTCCTGATTTTTCGACACATGGCTAGTGCTGCATCTTGCCTTTTTTGCCCGAATATTCTGGAAACTCATTGGCACGCCATCATGCACTACCTGGGAGAAAATAAAATCTGGAATAAATGGGGACTGACCTCGGATGTTTTATCGGAATTTGTTTCTGACCTCCCTCAACTTCGGATGCACTGGTGTTCCTCTCTTTCATCAGATGATTCAAGCTCTTATTGTACGCTGGCCTGGATCATCTAGTTCAACGTAATGATTCGGTCTTCCACCACGCTCATCAACCTCCCCAGTTCTGGATTGAACGAGCTACATCATGGATTGAGGGCTGGAAGGACCCTAAAGACACATTATGCCAATTGTTACCACCTCATGTCCCCTCATTGGACCCCCCACCAGAAAGGAGTCTTAAGATTAATGTGGAAGCTTCTCTCCCCATGAATGGTCCTGTTTCTCTCGGCCTCCTGCGGCGAAATCATATGGGGCAGATTATTGCAGAAACATATGAATCCCATCATGCTTTCTGGGAACCTGCGGTTTCTGAGGCCTCTGCCATCCTTGCAGGCACGATGTTCGCTGAAGAACTTGGATGGTATGTTTTCATCATTGAGTCTGACTGCCTCTCTATTATCAATACCATTGACCACAATGACGTCCGGCTCCAGCCCTTTGGATTCATCATTAGTAGAATTCACTCACTGCGTCAAGGATTCTCTTGTTGAACCTTCTCTTTTACCAAAAGGGAAGGAAACTATGCGGCCCATCTGCTGGCATCCTCAGGCCCCTTCGATGTCAACCAGTTATGGCTGGACAATTTCCCTTTATGGATCTGCTTATATACGGCTGCTGATCTTCGTCATTAATTTTATCCTTCTTTCTTCTCAAAAAAACTATGTGATATTATTAGAGTAATTTCTTATATTACAATACAATATGTTTAATTTTATTCTTAATTGATATGGTTCAATTATATTACCATCTACCATATTTTACTGAATGGTTTATGATAATTTTGAAAGGGGATGTACTGTCTTGATACAATTTTCTATACCACCCTAGATTGTTTTTAATTATGTTCAATAATTAGAGATATTATTAAAATTTTATATTCTATTTTTAATATGAATATATATTTATGTTGTTTCAACACATCATTTTATGAATTAATTGGACTTAGTAAGTGTTGGGTGGGGCCACTATAGCCCCATGATTTATCTGTTGGTCTCCCAATACAAACTAGTTTTGGTATTGGATAATGTCTTACCTAGTTAAGTATGGTTTATTTGATGAATCATTTATAGAATTTTTATGACGTCCTACATTATTCCTTCCCTCATTATGAGAGTAGTTATTGATAAACCATATAATTATTTGACAAGTAGAATATACAAGGTTATGTTTTATTATATTATGGTTATTTATATGGAATTACATTGATATACTTTTATTCCTTACATATTATGTTCATGTCCATGTTTTAATGACATGTGTTATTAAATATCCGACTTTCATTATTATTTACGTTTATAGATTCTTTTGTATTGTTTACCCTTACAGTGGATTTGATCTCTCCCCTTTCGTATGTTTTTTTTTCAAGATTTATAGATGTATATTATGAATGACATGCCTGAATTAGATAAGAGAATGAGATAGTTTTCAATGAGGTTATTTTTTATATTTCATTTAAAATTTTATTTGTAAAACATATGTATATATCTAGTTTTCTAAATATACTAAACTATTGGGTACATTGGGATGTGATATCTTTTTCATACTACCATTATAATAATTTAAGGCACTAGATCTGTGATATTGGGGTTAGGGTCTTTTTAATACTAAAAAATTATTGGAGTTGAATTTGATGAAACCATTTATCTAGTGGAAAGACATGAATCCATTAATATTTTGGTATCTATTAAAGCCTATAAATTTGTCAAACAATTTAAAATTGATTTTATATCAGTGTTTTAAAACTATGATGTTTATGAAGAATTGTGTATTGAAAAAATAGGGGTATTTGTACAAGATTTAAATGGATGAAGGTTATATAAAAAGAATAAATCACATTATGGTTTGAATAAAACATCAAGAATATGGTATTTAATGTTTGATGAATACATTATAATAATGGTATTCATGTTGGGATAAGTTGAAAAAAAATTATTTAAAGAATAGTAATTCTGAATTAATTTTTTCATTGTGAATATAGATTAAATTATTTTTTCTAGAAATAAAGAAAAATTATGTGAAGAATTTTTAATACATATGGATTTGATATTTTGAATTTTAATTTTTTGAGAGATTAAATTTGAGTTGGGCTGAAAAATTACCCATGATTCAAAATATATTTTCATCTCATTATAGAAATATGAAAAGATGTTAATGAAGATGTTTGAAATGCAAGAATATAGAGGCGAGTCTACTCCTATTTAGGTATGCCTAAAACTATGCAATGATGGTTAAGGGATTTATTTTAAGGAAAATATATTTATAATTTTGATCATAAATCAATTGTATATATATTAGAAACTAGGCCTCATATTGTATATGATATCACTTTCTAAGATAGATATAAATCTAATCCTAATGAATAAAATCTCTTATAAGAAAATAGGTTCCAATGATATATCTCAAATACATATAATCATGGATTTATGTTTAATATTTAGGGAGAGAGAGATTTAAAAGGGATTAATTATTCTGACTGGAAAGGATGTGTTGATGATAAAAGATACACATTTTGTGAAGCATTCTTTATTGGAAGAAGTTTTGAATCAATGAACTCAAAGAAAAAAACATATGTTTCATTGAGCTCAACTAAGGCTGAATATGTTGCTGCATCACAATAAGCTACTTAGATGAAGTAGATAATGACATGAATTGACCATTTGAATACTGAATATAGTTATCCAAAAATAATTAAATGTGATAATTAGAGTGAAAGTAAACTATCAAAGAATATTCTTCAAAATTCGAGATCCAAAAAAATGATATCATGTTTCATTTATCATAATAGATGGTGGTCAAAGGTATATTAAAACAGAAATTTATTCCATCAGAGGAAAAGATTGATGATATCATTATCTAACCAATGACAATAGGTTTATTTTAGAAGTTATTGATGAAAATTGGAGTACATACAACTTTCCATAGATAAGTTGAGTTGTTTTTAAGGATAACATTGATGGTAGTATTGTTCAATCTTATTTTAAACATTGAGCTAGAACACATAGACATAGTATTGATCAATTCATGGAAAATTTATATTGATAATTTATTTTAAACATTCATCCACATTATATTTATTGTCAATACTGGGGAAAATGATAGAAGATTTATTAATAATAAACACAAGAGGGGACATTGTTGAACCTTTGTAATGATAATGTTGTATTGGTTTTCAATAAAATAATACATATAAAAATTGATGAACAAGTATTCTAGAAAATATAAAGTGTTTATGGTTTATATAACATTATCTTATACAACATTAAAGTGTTTTGGTACTGATTGATTAGCCTTGGGAATGTTCTAATTTTAACATTTAGAAATATATAAGAAACAAGAAGTTTCATAAAGGTATTAAATGATTTTAATAGTCTACCTAAAGATAATTTGGATATACATAATAGAAAACTGATAATTTAATTACGTGCATAAGGGTTATACGAAGAATCGTGTAAAGGTTATTAGAAATAAAAGAATGCTAAATAAGGGTAATATCAATAACCTTTGTAATGGTCAATTATTGTTTTAGTGACTTGCGTAAATGTGAGAATCAAGTTGCATACATGTAATATCACATCTACACTACTAGAGTATGTTTAATTGAATACATGTTAGGGTAGTTAATTGTGATACATAGAATTTTTTATTTTGAATTAATGGATAAAAAACATAGAAGACATGACATATGAGATGACTGAGTGTAGTGTGATGGGAAACTTGGATCCAATTTAGTTAATCATTTATATAGATAGTAAGAGTCACTAATGTATATAAAGAATCAATGAGAAATCCAATAATCCTATTTGGTACAACAGAGAATCATATTCTATTGTGGAATTTTAAAATACTCGAATAGGACATTGGTCTTCTGAGTCAAATGATTTCATTCTTATGATCATCTGATCATCCTCTTTAAAGTATATCTATGCTAGGTGAACAAATTTTTTATTGGATCAAGAACAAAACATATTAGATCAACCATAAGAACATATCTTATTGTTATTGTATGGGTTGGTATGTGATGAACATCTTGGAAACCACAAACTCTTGAAGGTAAAACCCGTCTCATTTCAATTGAGCACACAAACATTATCAGATATATTTCTTTGATGGATAGACTATGAGAAAGGATATTTATTGACCAAATGACAAGTATGAATCAATAGTGAACACCTAGTAATTGTAGAGAGTAATTATTTTCTTTGAGTGAATAATATATTTCTACATAATAGATTAATCCCATGATTTTTATATTTGTAATGAATATGAATTCATGATTTTTAAACGAATTAATTTTCCTACGAAAAAAGTGAATTCGAATGAAAATTTCATTCCAATTCTCCCATGGATTGAATCAATCATGATCACATCATGATTCAAAATAATAATGATATGTGTTCACATTCCGGATTGGTGTGACATGATTTAAACCATTTATTCAAAATATGGATTTTATAATAAGGAATAAACAATGTTTTTGTGAGATATTAATTCATGAGATGATTCGTGTGATATGATTTCTTGCATGTGGGTTTGAACTCATGATGAAAAAATCTATCTATATGAAAACACCATAATTTTTTGCTTCATGTGATGGAAAACCACATGATGTTATAAATAACAAGAACATCACTAAAATTAATAACCAACAGAAAATAATCATGAGTTTTGGAATATTGAATGAATCTAGATTTGTAATGAAAATACTATTAGACAAGGTAAATGGAATGGTATATTTGGGGAATTGTCAGTTATAAATACCAATATAAGACCAGAGTCTTATGTTTCATCCACATATGACTAATATTTCATTATCATCTTCATCCTCAAATAGATCATCATGATGATATAATTTTTGTGAAGAAGGTCCACCCCATGTGAATTCACCTATTTAAATGAAGTAATATTCTATGTATCATCTTACATAATGATAGAATCATTCGTTGCACCACTGAGCATTGTGAAGGAGAGGATCCACCGACAACACATTGATATAGAAGAAGTCATGTTACTCTCATGGTACATAAGAAACAAGAATACTATGAAAATGATCATATTGATATAGAAGAACAGATATTAGATTTACATATCTTGTATATGCTATATCATTTATTGTCTGTTAAGAATAATTTTTCCAAGAAGTAATTTTTCGAACCAGATATTTCAATGGATCCATATTTGTTACCTTACCCAAATTATTCATCACAATAAATAGAGATAAGTGTTCATGTGATAAAAACCAGGTAAGAATACAGATGTATTAATCCTTAAATGAGATGAACCTCATTAACAATGTTTATATTTTCATTTTTTTTTGCCTCACCTGTTATTATATTGAGATAGTTCATGATAAATAAGAAAAATCAATGAATGGATTTGTGAAAGTTCCCAAATAGTGATTCACCCTTTCTTAGTGTTAATCAAATTTCATGTGATCATTTCAGTCTCATGGTAATTTGATGTATTATATATATGTATCATATAAAAATTTATGATTTAATATTATTAGTCTAGTGAAAAAGGTACATATATGCATGTTTTTATGGGGATCCAACTAGATTCATTTTTAATTTTAGTAGAATTGAAGTTTTTTTACAGTCTTAAATTTATATACATTTCGGAATTCTTGAAGTGATATTATTTGTAAGTATATAGTGTCTCATTAGTCACGCATTATGGTTGAATAAATGGGGATATATTTTTTCATAGGGAGATATTAATATTTTTTAATGATTTTATTCTTATTGAGTTTTGGATGGGTATTAATAATGAATTTCACACGGATGACATGGGGTTATGCTTATGATTTCTATAAAAAAGTGTTTTTGAATATATCCTTATGTTTTTTGGTATATTATTTCACTTTTTTATTTCTTAAATATAACATTGATTGAAATCAAAAAATGAATATAAATATTTAGTGAATGTGTAAGTATAAATGAGATATGAACTAATTTTGTTTTATGCATAAGAGGTACTATGGACATATAATATGAGAAAATTTGGGTAGATTATATGGCTTTATATGTGACATCAAGACACTTCATATAAAAAATAATATCATATGACATGGGTATATCATATTTCATGAATCATAAAAGTTGATTCAACTTATATTATAAAATTACTTAGATAGTTCAATGTCATGTTTCAAAACGCTTATATATAACCTATAATTATTAAAAACACTTAAATTTAATAAATACATGTGTGGAATGATGAATTAATATGATAAATGTATGGATATATGAGGAATCATCTCATGTGATTTGTAATGTATTATTTAATGAAACGACACATAGGAATATCCTAAGTGTATATAAGGGATCCACTACTCTATTGATGGAGAAGTTTATGAGAACACATGATCATATTGATTCTCCCAACCATGAAGCTCTCTTCGACTTCCTTCATCACCGCAAGAGAAAAATTAATGACATGGAGAGATGGAAATTCCAACCCGATCATCATAAAATTCTTAATAACCAATGGATACCCCAACGATAATAGAGTTTTTTGGATACTTATAATGTATTATTATCAATAATATGATTTAAAAAAGATTATAATCAATTTATAAGAGAAACTAACATAATAATTTTTTTCATTTATTTATTTATTGTTTTAGTTACTATCATTTTGTAACTTGATATTTGGTTTCAATTTTTATTTCCATTTTGTTTATATATATTTAATTGATCCTAATAAACCCATAACGTTAAGATATCAAGGGATGTATAAGCAATGATTTTATGATTATGGAGTAATGTTCTATGTAAGATACATGGATCACTCTATTTCTGCATTTATTTCAATTGGAAATTTCTAAAAAATTAAAATTAATTTAATTAAACACCATTTAAATAATTACGTATATAAGGAATTAGAGTTACTTTTATTTAATATAGTGATGCAGGTGGAAGTCATCCTCATGTTATTTAGGTTTTGAATGTATAGTATGATTCTTAGATTAATTGGAGTCAATTTATTATTGACCAAAATGATTCATGGGGAAATGAATTATATGAGTTAAAAATTTATATCATGATGATGTGTGAGGGGATTGTCTATGATAATGTGATGGAGTAGTGATTGGAGGAGAATAATATTATTTTTTATTTTATTCATGCATGTGGGGGATTATATTCTTCAGGTTATTATATTATTTATTAGATCTTCTTGTTAGCACTAGATTTTCATTCTACAAAATTATGAACAGTTATAGGTCTCTATGGAGATTGTTGAAAATAAATTTTAATCAATGATTCTCTCTTAAATTCTAAATGAAGTAAGCTAGTACAAATTTTCGTACCTTATGTATGGGATATTAGGTGTAGGGTGTTTGGTGTTTGGTTTATGAATCTCTTTATATATTCCCTTGATCATTTTTCTAATGAGGATTATATAGGATAACCATTGAAGAAGACTCTTACACTAGATATTTAACAATAGATTTCCACGTATACATATCTGACATATCATATGTTATTTTAATAGTTATGGTGATAGAGAATATATTGATTTCGATCCATTCATATAGATATTTATTTCATCATAACATAAAGATGTGTATGATTTTTCATGTAGAATTATATTTATCTAGGTTATCAAGTGTTCAAATAATAGAGAGTTGGTCCCAAATATCTTCTTCTAATTTTAATAAATTGAGATGTTCTCATGATTATATTTACTATTTAGAAATATTCTATTTTTCTTGTAGATTTTTTATCCTTCAACAGTTTTACATCTAGACCATATGAAGTGGATATCCTGGGGATGGTGGTTACCTTCATTTGTGGCAATAGTAATAATTTACCTTGATGAATTATCAAAAGTAACGTAAATTTTATGTTCGAAAACAATTAGAAGATTCAATAGGTAGAAGACATCCCAATGATGTTTCTTCTCTATAGGGGTATAGGGATAATTATGGTTATGGAGGATGTCACCATCATGGTTATAAATGCAAAGGATAGTGGAATGATATGATTTATGTTATGTATTTTCCAATGCTAACTTGGTAAAATATCATCCAAGGTGCCGTATATTTATCATTTTCACTAGATTATGATTTGATCAATTTTGGATCATCACAGACCATTTTTTTCAAAACATAGTCTGATCTCTGCAAATTAATTTAGAGATAAATTTTATTCCTTTGTTGTTATTTAAGTCATTCAGAGGCCAATTCATCTTATTTGATGTTTTTTAGGGATGTAATCTAATTATTAATAAGAATCATTCATTAATAGAATTACTTTTATTTTGAATATGATCATATGATTCTAGACATGGTATATATTAATTTTATTCTATGTATGCTGTTACCAATATCTTTAAAGGAGTGTTATATTGTTTTATTTAGATGTTTAGAAAGAAATACTCATAAATGAGTGGGATTATCAATCACAGGAAAATGAAATAGGGTTATTTTCTAAAAGATCATTCTTTTCATTTATTTGGATTCTATAGAAGATTGAGGATTGGTGTTTCAAAGATTTTCTGAGGAATTATATGATTATTTCCTATATAGGTCTTGATTCTCCACCCCTAAAATAATATGAAAATTTTATATTGTTTTTTAGCTAGTCTCTCTCAAATTTTTTTTCCTCCTAATTAGATATCAACATTTAAGCTATTGTCATTATTTATTTATTTTAATTATTTGCTATCAAAGGGATTTTTTATCTTAGTGTGTCACCTAGGGGTTCTCTAGTTTTGTTTATAAATAAAGATGATGGTATTATATGGTTGGGAATAAATTAGTTATAGATAAATCAATTTATAGTAAATAAATGTTATCCTCTCTTATGGATTGATGTTTTTTTTGATCAGATGAATGGATAAAAAGGGATATAACAGCTTGAGATGTGAGAAAGATATCATAATATGAGTTTCAATAATGAAATTGTTCTAGTAGGATCATTGTGAGTATTTAAAGATGTTATTAGAGTTAATTCAATTACACTATCACTATAGAAATTTTCCCATGTGAAAATTTTCGATTGATTATCTAAATTTTCTTGGACATGTAGTGTCATAGAAAATAGTGGTTTTCAATTCTTAAATGATTAAAATGGTTGTTTATTTTTTAGAACCTAATAATATTTTAGAGTTTCCTAGCTTCTTTGTTCATGAAAAATATTTTTAGGAGGTTCATGGACAATTTAGTTTCAATTACATTCCCCTTGATACCCAAGAATAATATGGATTAGGCCATTTTTTAGACCAATTAGTTCCATACTGAATTCAAGCACATTGAGGAGAAACATATTAATGATTCTGTCTCTTTTTTGGTATAGGGAGGTATTATATTAATGAATATTTATTATAATTCTCAGATTTTATTTTTTTGTAATATAATTTAATATAGGTATATTAACTATTATTGGTCTCAATATTTATGTCTTGATGATAGCATTTTTTTTCATGAAAGATATTTCATTAATATAATTGGTGGTTTCTTAGAATATTTCATAACAGTACCTCATTTAATAACACTTTATGGTATTTACATATCCCAAAATCATAGAATTTATCTTATATAATCAATATTTGAATCTAATATTGTTAGGGTTGGTGCAGCTCTAGGTGGATAATTACATTTCTATCTCATATAATCTAAGAAAACATAATTTAGTTTTTAATGTTATGTGTAGAAATCTCCATAGAGATTCATCATGAGAGATTTTTCATTTTTAGATGTTGCAGCAGGATCATTCTACATTTCATATTGAAATGGATTATTTTTATCTTTGTGGATTCATATATCAGATGATCATGTAATCATCCTTAATGAAATAAGATGATGAGTACTATCCTAGAAACAATGAGGTATGGGTTCAGAATGTTTTTGTTTTATTTAGAGAAGTTCCCGAGGTAAGGTAAAAGGGTGATCAACAAAGAGTGATTTTTTATGAAAAAATGCCACTGTTTTATCAATTGTGTGATATGTGGTTATGTGTGAGTTTTATAAGACACATATTCCATTGCATCCAGGTATATCTCAGATGTTTAATTATTTGAGGAATAAATTATAGTTTTTTTGGATGATGATATCAGTGGTTGAATTTGTATCATGATGTTTGGTCTATTATAGAGTAAATTATGATGATTTCTCCTACAATTTTTCTATTGACAATAGATGTTACATGATGTAATGTAGAAGACATTCACAAATATTTCATGTGTATATTTCCTTGATCATGGGGGGGGATTCCAAAGTGGTGATTATTGATTATTTGATGAATTTATCTCATTTGATCTATGAAACATGGAATTTTGTGTGTAAAATTATGGTTGAGGTTTTATAACATTATAGGGGTTCCAATGAAAATCATATTTAGTTTTCATCCATGATTTACCTCATGATTATAATAGATTTTGAATAATTTTTTTATCCCAATCCTGTATAAGCACTACTTTTCATCAATATAAGGAAGGAAATAATGATCAAATTATCCCAAATCTAGAAAAAAATTTATGGGAGTATGTTCATGAATATAGGGGAATACGGGTGAAAATTTTACCCTTGGTTGAGTTTACATATTATAACAGATATCAATATTATATTTGAATCTTCCATTTCATGTGTTCTAAGAGAAGCCTTCCATATATGTGTTTTGGTGGAATGAGATTATGAAGTTAGTGACTAATAGAATAAATTTTGTTTGGACAAAAATAAAGAAGTTTATAGTGATTTATGTGAAGATATTTTTTTTCAAGAAAATTATTGGACTTATGTTCCTTAAAGGAGGATCCCAATTGAGTTGTAGGTTGATTATAATGTGGTTTTGAAGGTATATCCTCAATATAAGTAGATAATTTTTTGTCATGGGAGTGATATTTCTAATTAGTTTAATGTCCTTTTGAGGAGTTTGAGAAAGTCAACAAGGTCTCATATCTATTTTTTCTTCCTCCATAGATGGATAATATTTATGAAGTATCCTTTATATTTCAACATCATCGACATATTCATAATAAATATTATATCATTAATTGATGAGAGTTATATATTAAATAATATGTGACATTTATGTAAATGAATATTGAAAAACGGGATCCTTGGAAGAAGGTTTATAGGGGAATATTGTGACAACTAGGCCCCCGGTGACAGCACAGCCACCATACCTAAACATGGCTGTCGGGTCCTGGACCACCCGGGACCCGCAGACACGTGGGGCCCACCCAAGGGTCCACCCACATGCCCGAACGGGTCATCAGACTAATGAGTGCCCCCACAGGCCAACGCATGTATTTTCCAGTGTTTTTTTTCATCACTCACACACACCCAGGGAAAATTCCTGGAAGGTCACCCATCTTGATCACTACTCCAGGCCAAGAACCCTTAACTGTGGAGTTCTAATCAGACAGGCTTTTGAAAAGGAAGGTGAACGTTGTTGACATGAGTCATATCATTTAATCATTTAACCCTTTATCTTTTGGGGATTTTAGAAATATCATCCCATTAGTATGAGCCTTATTGAGTAATGTTGGACTAGTAGTACGTGCATGGGACCCTGATTCATATTATCATTCTCAATATCGAGGGTTATTTGAATATAATTTTGTTTTAATGGTGATATTTATTGTTTTTCTTATATAATTTTACTCCCCCTTTATTATGCTATTTTTATGTTGTAATTATGGTGAGATTCCTATTTTTTATATCTCGAAGGGTTTTTATCGTTGATGTTGTATCATTATCCACAAAGTTAGGTTTTTATTATTTAGGATGAGAATCATTTGAGAGATATTTAATTTCATGGCATGGATTTCACATGTTCTTTTATAAATTCTATCAATGTGTTGAATGATTTGATGGAGATATTTTTGGATAAAGGATAAATTTTGGCCTCATGAAGAAAAAAATAAAAATTTTGGTTTTCATTATGTTTTTTTAGAAGTGTAGTATTAGTAGCAGGTTTGGTAAACCATTAATGTAGACTTAAATGGTGATGAGTGACATGGTATCCTTTAGGTAATGTATTATTATATGAAGAAAATTATTACTTAGTTTATCCATTTTTATTGGTGTTGGAAAGATATTTAAATATTTATAATCCATTAAGAAGGTCGTAAGGGAGATTTATAATGGACATGGTGAATTAGGTCACATTCATAAGGGTTATATTTTATAAGGGAATTCAAATACTATTTATAAAGGAAAAATGTTATCAGAAAAGGTTTGTATTTGGATGGTTCAAATAACACAATTCTTGGATATCTTTTGATCAATATATATTATGTCATAGTGAATCTCTCGCTATGTCTTAGAGGGGTCCCCCTGATCTCTTTTATGAATTATATTGTCCCCTCCTAATTTTTGATTTTATTCCCCTTTACATAAACCCAAGGAAATCATGGGTTCTCATCTTGTTGATCTTATACCTCTATGATCGATCCTTGATAATTTTAATTGCAATATTGATCCTTTGTAATCAAAAGAGATCATTATATCCCTTTTTCCTTCCTTTAGTATATATTTAGTAAATTTTTTAGTTTATTATAGTAGGTTTGGTTAGGTATAATTGTGTTTTTTTGATGTCTTGAAGGTGAGTCAATGTGTATATATTTTTTTCATATTCATTTTATATTTGTTTCATCTAATAATAATTTCATTTTTTTATGCTATGATCATTGAATCTTCAGTAATTTTAGGAGATTTAGATAGTATACTTAATTGGATATAATAATATAGTTTAATACAGAATTGTGATTCAATAGATTGGGGGTCAGAATCATTCTATCAAGATAATGAATTGGTTGTAAAAAGTGAAGTAAAATTAGTTGAAAATACATTTTTCATAATTTATTGGTAACTATTCGGAATACATAATATATTATGATTTATTATAATTATTGTAAAAAATTTGGTATTTATAGTTTTATGGACATGATAAAATAGAAATAGAGAAAAGAAAATGTTTGACACAATAATAAGAAAACCTATAATGTTTTCATTATTTTTTATATTTTATCTATTTTATTTTATTTTGGTAAATTATTTATGGGGAGAATAGGATGGAACATTTTGAAAAAGATAAATATTATATATCATTTTTATTAAATAAAATTTTATATGGTTTATATTGATTTATTAAATGTTTTTGAACATTTTTTCTAGATTCAAGTTCTCTATTTTTTAGAATTTGTTGGAATGGGTTGACGTATATGTGATTGTGTTTCCTTTATTGATATATTTTAGGACAAGGATCAATGAGAATGTGTGTATTAGATTAATATTTATTGAACAATTCAAATATTATCAAATTTAATTATTTAGAATAAAATAATTATTTTAGGAATAATCTAAATAAATAATTCACTAATATTATATTGTAATTGAATTGAAATTTAAAAAAGAAGAGGATAATATGAAAATGTAGTTGTTGGAAATTATTTTGGTGAATTATTTGTAACATGGATAGTAATATATAGTGTATAATATTAAATAAAATAATTAATGGAGTGTTTTTTTGATGTTGAGGATGTGTTATGTTGTTTGTTGAGTTGGCATGGGATGTAATTATTGAGGGAAAATTCCTTAAAATATTAGTCACATTTGATGTGATTATGTTATATAATACATATAGATTTCAGTATATCATATAAAAGGACATGGGGATATCATTTTACACCAATATTTCTATATCATGAGTCATGGTGGTGGTTGAATGTTAAAATTTAATGTTCATCATATCTCCACATAAGATATCATTAAATAAACTGAGTGTTTTATAAATGAATTGTTTGGGAAAATAGTAAATTGATGAGTGTTACTAGTAGTCTGTCACAACATGAATAACTTGTAATGTGTGAGGTAATTCATTAACTCTCTAGGGACATACCCAATACCTATATAAGGAAATAATAAAAATGATATGTTGATCATTTGAGGCCATACTAAATTTTACATTACTGTCCTTTATCTTTCACATTTACTCAATGAGGTGAAGTACCCACACACCAGTTAGGTAACATATTGTTTGTGGGAGAGGGGGGTGAATTAGTGGTACACTATTTTTAAGATGTCATTATATTTTAATTATAACATTGTGATTGATTAAAGTCTCAATCCCTTATATTTAATTCATAATCCCCTCCAAATATATTTATTTGGTATTTTTAAAATACACTTTAAGGTTCTTTCAGAACAACATATTCAATAGGATACTACCAACCCACCACCCATATTACAATGTTCAAAAACCATGATACAAGAACCACCATCCCAATTATGAGAATCAAAAAACCAATTGGTCCATATATCCAATTACCTCGGGTTACTGAATCTTGAGCAGTGCAGTGTCTAGAGATGCACCCCCTTGGTGTTTCTACTTCGCTGACATCACAACCGCCATTATTGAAAACCCACATTCTTGTCTCTTCAACATCACCATCACTATCACCTCCAATGACCAACACGTCTGAGAACAAACATTGATGACACCATAAACGAAAAACGATTCATGAACGAACAGCCAAATCATCAGTGATTTCCTTGAGGAAAAACACAAATAATATATGACAAACATGAAACTAGATGCACAAGATAAAACAAACCCATGTTGTGTATAGATCACAAAATGCCTCTGAACCACAGTTTCCAAATACTGAAAGATTTACCTACTCCAAATCTGACTAGGAGAGGAATCGAGGAGCTCATGTTCAGAGAATGGTTGAGTAGCCAGGGTATTTGAATGATTCCACTATGGAAAATAAAAATAGAATAAGGAAGAAAAAATGTAGGCCATTGTTGAAAATACCGAGGAACCCATCGAATGACAGAAAACATGACCCAAAAACCCTTTGAAATAAATATATAGCCCTAGCATGGAGAGGATTATGGAAACATGGGGTCAGAGTAGGTTTTGAATATTTGATGAATTCTACAACAAACTAATGATGTCAAAAAGATAATGGGATTAGCGGGGGAAATCCCCTTTCAATGATACCTAGAAAATATATAGGATATATCTTATAGGAATAAGGAAAGAATTAGAAATAAGAATAAGGTTAGTAGTAATGAAGGAAGAAAATAAGGGACAATGGAAGAAATAACCATCGCTTCTGAGGAGGGACATAGAAACCCTAAGGGAGAATTGAGAGAAAAGAGATGGGTGCAAACCACAAATTACATGAGGAGAAATAATACCTGGGTAAATCCCTTGCATCACTAACAATAGTAATTAAGCCTCTGGGTAGAAGGAAATAACAAGAATAATACCATCGGATGGAATGAAAGAAGAAAAGGAATGAAAAAGTGGGAAGATCCATCGTTGTTGAGGATTGTTGCTGAAACCCTAAGAGGATAACCGAGAGAAAAGAGAGAGGTTGGGTGAATAGGGATCCATAAAAATCCATAACCATTTAATTCTCAGTCTCACATTATAAGAAATAATAATATATAGGGCACAACACATAAGTATTTTACAGGGTTTGGTCAAAATTCAGTAGCCATAATGCAATCAGTTTTACCCCTAGTTCCATATTATTCTCTATATGTTAGTTGTTACATCCAAAAAATAACCATTCCAGTCTATACTAATTACCACAGTGATCCCACTTTGGATTCCCACTAGAGATCACAAGTTACGACTTACATTATTGATCAACATAGAGTACCATTGTGTTTTATCCTTCTATGGAATCCCACTATAGTATCTAACTTCTTTTTAAATAGGATTCACTAATAGAAAATATCTTTATAAAATTTTTATAGATTCTCCACAACCATGTGATAAAATATTCCTCTATGAAAAAATTAGATCACCTGATTTCTTCATGTAAAACTTCATGAAATTTGTAAACATACTATTAATTACATAATATTCCACACGATACACCATTTATCCAAATTAAATATACCTTATCAAATCACAAAGTGCTTGAGTATGAATGTTATATCTATATTAGAACACTACCACAAATTTATTATAATAATTTCAAATGCTCAAACATTGAAAAACAACTTATTTCGATGAATAATTCTAGTCTCAATCTCATTTATTATGTGAAATAATAAAATATCACAAAATGATGTAGTTTCAATTAAATTCTACTCAACAAAAATGAATTATCTTCAATTTTGAAAGATACATTACCCAAAATAGACACTATTTCTTGTTTACTAACCCATATATAAATTATATTACATGTTTTTATCAAACTCAACAACTTTGAAAAACCATTAAGAAAGATAAAATATTGTCTACATGAGTTCAATATTTTATGCATCCACCACACAATAATATCATGTTATTATTTTACTTCTTTATAAAATTCAATCATCTTCAAAAAACCTCACATTCAAAATAGTTCTATCATTCATGATTAAAGAATTATATGGTTCCCAATATTCTTCATATATTAATATAGTACGATGTATCATTTTTTTATTTATTTTTCACATAAGGGTAAAAATTTTATGCGATAACTAGTTATTTTTAACATTATAGTAAACATTGTACATTTTTACACCTCTTCTTCATAAAAAGATAATAAATATATGGATCTCTATCATGAACTGTCCCAGTGGGACCCATGTCATGACTCCCCAAGCATGTCTACAATAGTCTAGGTGCTGGTGACTACCATCGAGTAGGAATATAACTAACATGGGAGTAATTTATAATTTACATGCATGCACGCACACATATACAAGATCACAAAATGCCAAAATATAAAAACCAAAAAGTAAACAATGCATGTTTGACACTATATCGCACAATAAGAGTATGACTGAAAGAAATGTAAAGTAAATAGGGGAAAATAAAATCCCACTACAAGAGTCTGTAACCAAATGTCAAACCTATAAGAAAAAGGAACTTGTACATATTTTTGAGAGCTGTAAGAACACACCTCAATCTACCCGATCAAACAATGAAATGTACGGTCCCGATCAACCGTGGACTCCATAAAAAGGTTAATTGTCCACATGAGACACGAAATGTTCAAGGAAATACTGTGCATGGGTGAGTATAACAATAATTAATAAGAAAACCCAAAATAAAAATGAAATAAAAATAAATAAATTATAGTCATCTCTATACAAATATATTTATTCAATACATATAATACGAAAAATCCATATAAACTCAATCTAAGACACACACTGCAGAGGTAATTCAAAACCATTGTCCATCAGAACTAATAATTCAGCTTGAAGATTCCATGAATCACTCCTATGGTATAACACACTCTTGATTCTAATATCACTGATTAAATCCATCCAAGATGTATTTATAACAACCCTGTTTTTTATTACATACCAAAACATGATTTATTACATAAACTTCACATGATACAACATAGAAGATTGAGATGTCAACTATCTTTGGGTATTAATATCATTACATAATAACATAAAACATGAAATAAAACATCTTTATTGAAAACATCCTTTACATTACCACTACATTCCCTCGTACATAGCGTTGCATGTGATAACCTGATGACATGCAGAAGAAAAGTGTGAGCGATAAAGCCCAGTAAGGGAATAAACATGAAATTACATGAGGAATAAAATACATGTTATACAATATGAATATCAATTTATAACAAGAGAAACATGAACATAAATATATGATAAATCATGATAATCATAACATGAAAATGTGGCAACAACACTTAACATAGAATTAGCATGAGCCAAGGCTCATTACACATGGAGCAGGAGATAACCCTCATTGCACATGAATCCTGAGTAAACCATCATTTCAAATGAATTATAATGAGTCAACACTCATTTCACATGACATATCATGATATTATACTTTACCCAATGCATTTGAGCACTATTAGGGCATACCCTTCTTAAACATTTCATTTCATGCATAAGTGTGCCACATGGATCATATAACATGGAATCAATAAACATCATAAGTTATTAAACAATTAAGTAATGTGAAATAAATACATGAAATTAATATTCAATAAGTATATTTTCCTATGTTCTAATACCCTTTATAGAGACATGGGTATGGTATTTAATACTCAATGATCTTAGGTTGGAAAAACGTGATGTAATTTTGGAAGTGTAACGGCGTGATGTAAGAATTCATGAAAATGGTTAATGAAAAGGAAAAGGGATTATAATGATATTTACATGTAATGGAAAGTAAGGGGGTCATATAGACACATTTCCAAACAAACAAAATATAATTTAGATGCATAATACAAAATAATTACTTGGATGTAATTGAAGAGAGAGAAATCTATCACAGAATTTCGGTATGGTAACATATTTAAATGGGTGTAAATAATAGGATATAAATGGTTCTACCATCATAAAAACATAAATAGGGTACTATGAGGGAGGTATGAAATCATACCACAACATTTTTAATTGATCACAAAAGGGAATACCAACTTAAAGGAAATTGGTCAAAAAGAAAAAAGAAAAAATCCCTTAATTGGATGTGTAATTCCAAAATCTTGGGAGAGTCTTGGGAGAGGATTATTGGGATAATGGGTAACCTTGGAAGGATTATAGAGAGGGTATTTCAGGGTTTTATCGAAATCCAATGGCTTTTAGTGAAGAGGAAGTGGGAGTTTGGGTGAGTTTATATACGAAAGGAGAGGGAATTCTTTATTATTTTGGTTTGGGACACCTCATATTAAACTAATCAAAATCACTAACCAGCCCATGGTATTTGACCATGGTATTTTCAAAAATGGTTTATAAAAATTTATTTATAAGGAAAATGACTGAACTTCTTAAAATAATAGGGTTAATTTTGTGGATGTGAGTCACACTCTCAAGGAAAACAATTTAAAAAAAATGTTTTATAAGCCTTGAAGGGTCCACTAATGTTTTTTAAAATAAATAAAACAAACCCAAAATCATATAATTTTAATGTTAAAACATATATTGGCTGAAGATAATGTTTATAGTATTTTATTACATTACTATTGGGTCATTATGATGTCATAAACACATTATATATTTAAACTGTATTTAATTTTTACCCAAAAATTCGACTCTCTCAGAAAATTATGAATAATTTACCATTGTATAATTTCTAAATCCTGGTTCCAAAAATAATATTCATTTTATCTAAATAATTTTTTAATATGTAAATTTTAACTTTTAAAATAAAAGCAGTCATTTATAATAAATTCATGTGTTATGACAAAAACAGCTCGCATACCCTAATAGAAATTACAATTGCAGTCATCAAATTATATGATAATTTATAGTTAATAAAAATTATAATAATAATAATAATAATATTTTAGAAAATCTTATTTAATTCAAAAATCAATTAATTCATCAAAATAGATTTTTTAGTCGAATATTAACTAAAAATACAATTTGTGCTTTAAAAACTCTTTACATAGTATAAATAAAGAAGATTGAATATGCAATATGCATGAATAATGTACATATTTATAGTTTTAGGGTCTCATTAAAGAACCCCTTATAACACATGCATAAGACATAAGGGGTAAGGTGTGCGATGGTGACAAACTCTTGGGGTGTCTTGGATAACATTGTTTGGGTGGTAATCTCTATTAATATCCACTTTTGTCATAGTCAGCTCTTCTCAAAATTAATGTATTCAAGATTTTGATGGTCTTGGTCAATAATGAATCCCAATGACACCACGTACTTTTCGATTTCCAACAAATTCAGTTTGTATGGGGCAAGTCTACTGGATGAGGCCATTACATCCTTTGTATAATTAAATTAGATTTGTTAAAGCCCTATATTTATACTAATCATGTGATAATTATTCAACGACTATATAAGAAATAGTAATAATTTGTAATGGTATTTTAAAATCCAAAACATAAAACAAAATAAGTGCATATGATTTACATAACCCTGAGAAGACATTTAAAATAGACCTAGAAGAATTTTAATTAATGATTTTTTGGTTCGTTATAATCTTTCCCCCTTAATAAATTTCTCCCTAAAAATAGCCTTATCCCCCTCTAAATCCAATGTGTGTAACTCTGCTTCATCACTTCCTCTGATACCCATGTCACTTATTCAAACATGTTGTTTTTTCACAACACTTTGACGAGGGGCATTGTCTTATTTCATAGAACTTTTTCTCTATGATCTAAGATCTTAAATGGTTCCTCCTATTAAGAATGATCATACACTAGTTGTACTACCATTGAAGAGAGTACATGTGATGGGTCTAGTATGTGCTTATTTAATAGGGATACATGAAAGACATCATGTACGTTTTCCACGAAAGGTGGAAGTGATAGTCGATAGGCCAAATCCCCGACACGATCAAGAATATCGAAGGGGTCTATGTACCTAGTACTTAAAATAACTTTTTTTTCCTAACCTAATGACCTTATTCCATTGAGATATGTGTAGAAATACCGTGTCTCTAATTTAAAAATCAAGGTCTCATTGATAGTTATCTTCTTAACTGTTCTTCCGACTCTAGGTTGCCTTGATATGCTGCTGAATGGTTTTCACCTTCTCCACCATTTCTTAGACCATTTATGGTCCTAAAAACTTATGCTCACCAACTTCATCCCATCATTCTAGTGTTCTGCACCTCTTCCCATCAAGGCTTCATATGATTCCATTCAGATGCTTGATTGGAAAATGTTATTGTAAGAGAATTCATCCAGTGGAAGATGTTGGTCCTACCTTCCTTTGATGTGAATAGAACATGATCTTAACATATCCTCTTATGTCTGAATTGTTTTCATAGATTCGCAATCAGTTTGAGGATGATAGGCCGTAGTGATGTTCAGTTTAGTATCTAGATCACGTTGAAGAATCTTCCAAAACATAGAGGCGAATCTTGTATCTCAATCAGATACAATAGACAGTGGTAATCCATGTAGCTATACCACATCCATGATATATAACTGTGCCAGTTGATCCAATGAGAAATCGTCCCGAATTGCGATGAAGTGTGCAGACTTTGTATGATGATCCACAACAACCCAAACTGCATTATTGCCTTGGGATGTCTTCGAAAGTCAGGTGACAATGTCCTTGGTGATGTTCTTCCATTTCCATGAGGGTGTAGCAATGGTTTCATAATCCCCTTAGACGTATACCTCTCTTCCTTCACTTTCTGACACACCAGGAACTTTGATGTATACTGAACGATTTATTTATTCATATTATCCCACAAATAATGCTACCACAGATCTTGATAAATCTTTGGGTTTCTTGGATGAATAAGGAAATTCAATCTATGTGCATCATCCAAAAGTTCTTTATTCAGCTCCAGACTTGATGGAATGCATAGTCTTTTCCCAAATATCATGATTCCTTCTTCATTTACATTGAACACTGAGGATTTCCCTTTTCTAATAGCTTCCACATTCTTCTAAATTCCCACATCATCCTTTTGGGTATCCTTTATCCTTTCCAAAAGGGATGGTTGAGAAATAATTTGGGAAAGGATTGATGATGTTCCCTTCTTTATGATCTCCTTGTCTATCTTCATCATATCTATGAAGAATGGCTCTTTCTAAATTATCATCAATGATAGAACTGATGGGTCCTTTTTACATAGAGCATCTGCCACCTTTTTCGCTTTCCTAGTGTGGTAATGGATTGAGTAGTCATATCCTTTGACAAACTCTAACTATCTTCGTTGTTGCATGTTCATCTCTTTTTATGTGAATATATACTTGAGGATTTTGTGGTCTGTATATATCACACACTTATCCCCAAAGTGATAATGCCACCAAGTTTTTAAATATAATGTCATCGGAACCATCTCCAATTCATGTGTTAGATAATTCTTCTCATGAACTTTAAATTTACTTGAAACATAGGCAATGACTTTGTCATTTTTCATTAACACATATCCCATGCCCTTCTTTGAAGCATCATTGAATACTATAAAAAGTTCTACACTTGTGGGTAATGTGAGCATGGGCACAATGATAAGCCTCTTTTTCTACTCCTTGAATCTTTATTCACATTAATCACTCCTAGAAAAAATTACTTCCTGCAGAGTTATCTTGGTAAGAGGGCTGGACAATCGTGACAAATTTCTCACAAATCTTTGATAATATCTAGCTAAACCCAAGAAGATATGGATATCCATTACCGATGTCAGCCTTTTCCAGCACTCTATTGTAGCTTTCTTTGAGGGATCCACGTATTTTCCATTTCCTGTGATGATATGGCCAAAGAATGAGACCTCCTTCAACTATAACTCACACTTGCTGTACCTTTCATAGAGCTTATCCATTCACAAGGTCTCTAGTACAGTTCTTATTTTCTCCTCATGATCCTCCTTGGTTTTGGAGTATATTAGAATATCACCTTTATAGACAACCACAAATTTTTTGAGGTAATCACTAAAAACTATATTCATCATGTCCATGAATATTTTTGAAGCATTAGTGATTCCCAAAGGCATTACTATGATTTCATAGTGCCCATACCCTATACGAAAAGTAGTCTTGGGGATATCATCCATTTTTACCATTACATGATAATATCCCGACAACAAATATACATTTTAAAAGTATTGTGCTCCAAACAACTAATCAAAAATGTTATCAATTCATGGTATATGATACTTGTTCTTTATCGTGATATAGTTAAGATCGTGATAATTGATGCAAAGGTGCATTTACTCATCCTTCTTCTTGACGAAGAGGACTGGTGCACCCCATTTTGAAGCACTTGGGAGTATAAAACCTTTATCCAAATTCTCTGGTAGTTGTTACTTTAGCTCCTCATGCTCCAGAACAACCATTCTATATGGAGTCTTGTATATGGAAAATCCCCAGGTATAAGATCAATTGAGAATTCAATATCTCTTCTAAGAAGAAGACCGGGCAATTCCTTTGGAAACACTTTAGAGAAATCCCTCATAATAGCCATATCTTAAAGGATGTCTTCCTCCTTAGACTCAATCATCTGAGACAAATACGCATTCTCATAGGCTTGTAATATCCACTCTTGTGATGATGGAGTTAAAGAAGATTCATCTTCCTCCATTCAGTTTTATAGAATCGGGGGTCGATTCTCTATATAGAGAGTGATTTTCCTATCATGGTAATTTTTTTTGGATCTATATAAGAAATTTCAATACATTCCCAGAATTGAATCAAATTTTTCTAGAGGGAGTATGATGAGGTTCTCCAGGATTTTAAACCCACCAATTTTGATAGGGGGGAGTTATATTGATGGAATGCATTGATTGACCCATTTGGCATAATCACTGACATCTTTACATCCATGATTTGTGGTGGTGTTGGGATTGTTCTACTAAACTTTTGGGATATAAAATAATGTGTAGAACATGAATCAAAAAGTATGTTCTCTATTTATGAATGAATAAATAGCATACCTATCACCACTTCATTGTCAGGGTTCACTTTAGTAGTAGTAATGGAAAAAATCTCACCCTTTCTACTTTGGAGATTATGGGTTATCTCAGAAAACCTTTGTCTTATGGAACTGATTTGCATGAGGCCCTGGTTCTTTGATGTTGAAGAAATGAACACTGTGTTGAGAGGAGAACATATCATTACTCTCCTCTATCATAGCCACAAGTTTTTCTTGTCAGTAGTTAATGTATAAGTGCCCTTCTCTTCCAAACCTAAATCATTTCCTTGTCCCATTCATGAAATTTCGGGGGTGCTTCTTTCCTCTCCTTTGGAAAATGGGGCACTGGATTTTCATATCTCCATTGGATTTATCCATCAGACCACCAGAATTGAATTCCACCTTACGCTTCTTATCCCCATGATAACCCTGAGGTTTTCCGATCTCCATTTCATCTTTTAAGGGATATTAGACAATTTACTCATAGCTATCGAAGTCGAGGATTACCATGGCTTTCCACAGGCCAGGTTTCCACCCACCAAAGAAGCGATAAACCTTGAATTAAGGGGTAATGACAATGATAGAAGTGTATTGTACACGCCTTGTCATGTATGACTCATAAAATCTGACTAATTTATCATCTTTTTTCTTGATGGAAATGAATTCCCTTTCCATCTTATGTCGGAGGGTACGTTGATTTTTTTCTTCAAAAAACATCTTCCAGAAATCCATCCATTAAAACACCTCGATCTCCTCCTCAGACATCTTATTTTTTATGAATGCCCACCATTGATCAGATTCACCTTCCATACGATAAGCATCCAAAAAAACCTTCTCTTATTCGGAATGTTCAAGGATGGAGAATATCTTTTTAATGGAATTGATCCATCGATTGGAGATTGAGGGATCAGATGATCCATTAAAAGTTTGAGTCCTTTCTCTCATGAATATCTCGACAGTGACTTGTTCTTTATTGGGGGGGGGGGGTGAACATTCCTCTTGAATCATGTTTCCATTCAATTCTTGAGTTAACTGCGAGAGAATCGTGACAAATTTCACGATTCCTACTTCCATCAGATTGGGCATCTCATTAGAATAGTTTTCACATTGGTCTTCACATCAGTTGTTAGCCCAAGTCCTCCTATTACCAACCATTAGCTGGAATAAAAAGAAAGTTAGTGGTAACACATAAAGGGTAATCCAAAAAAATATTACTTATAAATAGCTTTACTTTCCATAACTTATGAATCTATAGGCTTAAATCTATGTTATCAATTATCTACTTTCTGAAAAATATCCTCAGGGGAATTTTTTTATTCCGTTAATAATGGTTCATAGTAAGCTTGTTAATTTACCAATGCATGTCCCTCGGGAGTGTCGTGACCAAGAGTGAAGAAACTCCCATTTTCGTGTACTAGGATACACCAAGTCAAGCATGAAATGCCTTGTTGGGGTTTTCATCCCTAGGTAAATCTATGACAGAGCTGCCACTACCTGCTCGTATCCCGATAGGGATGTATTTCCTTGACAAACCACTTACACAATACTCACCAAAACATAGGGATATTTTTTATACATAGTCTTATCCCTGAGGACTTCATTAGGGTTTTTAATCCTAATCCTAAATAATAACTAAATCCATCCTCTAAAAAAAACTATAACAACCATGTTCATTATTACACACTAAAACATGATTTATTACATAAACATAACTTGATAAAACATAGAAGATTCAGTGGCCTAGTGTATTTGGGGCTTAGAATCATTTCATAACAACATAAAACATGAAATAAAAAATATTTATTGAAAACATCCTTTACACGACAACTGCATTTTCTCATACATAGAATTTCATTGATAACTAGAGGACATGCCGAATAAAAGGGTGAGATATAAAGCCCACTAAGGGATTAAAATTGGAATAACATGAGGAATAAAATAAATGTTAGAAAATAGGCATATCAATGGAGAACAAGAGAAACATGAACATAAAGGTATGATAAATCATGATAATCATAACAGGTAAATGTTGCGGTAACACATAACATGGAATTAGCATGATCCATGGCTCATTTCACATGAAGCATGAGTAAACACTCATTGCACATGAAGCACGAGTAAACCCCCATTTCAATTGAATTATAATTAGTAAACCTTTATTTCACTTGACGTATCATGATACTATACTTTACCCAATGCATTGGGGCGCTATTAGGGAACACCCTTATAAAACATTTCATTTCATGCATAATTGTGCCACATGGATCATATAACATGAAATAAATCAACATCATAATTTATTACATGATTAAGTAATGTGGAATAAATAAATGAAATTACCATTCAATATGTATATGTTAATAAAGGTGAATACCCTTGATAGAGACATTGGTATGGTATTCACTACACAATGATCTTGGCTTGAAAAAACACGGTGCCTTTTCGGTAGAGTAACGACGTGATGTAAGAAATCATGAATATGGTTTATGTGAGGGAAAATGGTGTCTAATCGCATTTACATGAATTGGATAGTAATAGGGTAATATAGATACATGTCGTAACAAACTTAATGGTATTTAGATGCATAATAAAAAAGAATTACATGGCTGTAAAATATGAGAGAGAAATCCCCCACAGAATTTTGTCACGGTAACATGTGTACATGTGAAGAATTAATGAGAGAGAAAGGGGTCTCCCATCATCCAAACATAAAGAGGGTAGTATTGGGGAGGTTCAAAATTTTACCCCAGAATTTGTAATTGAAAAAAGGGCATAACCACTCAATGAAATATGGATAAAAATTAGAATAGAAGAAATCCCTTACTTGGATATGTGATCTCAAAATCTTGGGAGAGGCTTGACAGAGGCTTCATGGGAGCATGGGGCACCATGGGAGGATTATAGAGAGAGAAGGGAAGGGTTTGGTCAAACTCCAAAGTCTTTTCATGAAGTGGATGTGGGATATTTGGTGGTATTATATAGGAAAGGAGATGAAATTATTTATTATTTAGGTTTGGGACACCTCAAATTAAACTTATCAAAACCACAAACCAGCCCATTGTTTTTGCCCATGGTTTTTTCCAAAGGGGAGTGGAAAATAATATTTTATAAGGCCAATGTCGATGTTATTAATATAATAGGTTTTCTTATATGAAGGTGAGTCACACTCCCAAGAAAAACAATTTAAAAAGGCAAAATATTTTATAAGCCTTGAAGGGTGCACTAAGGATTTGTAAAATAAATTAAAAAAACCCAAAATCACATGATATTAATTTTAAAACATATATTGGCCGAAAATAATGTTTATAGTGTTTTATTACAGTACTTTTGGGTCATTATGTTGTCATAAAACACATTATGTATTTAAACGGTATTTATTTTTTACCCAAAAATTCGACCGTCTTATAAAATTATGAAAAAGTCACCATTGGATAGTTTTGACATCATGATTTAAAAAATAATATTCATTTTATCTATAAAATTTTATAAATATATGAATTTTTACTTTTAAAATAAAAACCAACATTTATAAAAAAAATCATGGGTTTTGACAAAAACAACTTTCAAACCATAAATAAAATTACAATTGCATTCATTAAATTATATGATAATTTATATTTAATAAAAATTATTATAATAAAAAGAATAATATTTTATTAAAATATTATTTAATTCAAAAATTAATTAATTCATCAAAATTGTTTTATTAGTCGAATATTAACTAAAAATACTATTTGGGCTTTAAAAACTATATACCAAGTAAGAAGAAAAAGAATGTATATTCTCTATACATAAATGATTTACATAGTTATAGTTCTACGGTCTCATTACATAACCTCCTATAACACCCACATAGGACCTAAGGGTAAGCTGTGCGATAGTGACAGACTCTTAGGGTGGCTCGGAAAGCATCGTTCGGGTGGTAATCTCTATTAACTTACACTTCACCCATTGTCAGTTCCACTCAAGCTTAACGTGTTCAATCTTGGCTTGGGATTGGTCAAGAGTAATGCCCAATGATGCCAACTCCTTTCCAAGCTCTAAGAAATGGTCTTTGTATGGGGAAAGTCTATACGATGAGTCTATCGCTTCCTTTGTCTGAGTAAATTGGATTTGTTAAAGCTCTATATTTATTCTAATCATGTGATCAATGTTCAACGACTATATTAGAAAAGGTCAATATTCTTAATGGTATTTTAAAATCCAAAACATAAAACCAAATAAGGTCATACGTTTTACATAACCATAAGAAGACATTTAAAATAGACCAAGAAAAATTTTCATTTATTAATTTTTGGGGCGTTACAGTATTTATCATCGAGTCTCACCATTTGAAAGAAGCACTAATATATCTGAAGAGAGATCAGATAAAAAATACGAGGATCACAACCAGGTCCATTGGGCGATACCAACAAATCAATCTTGATTAACCCTCGAAGTGCATGATTGACACCCGATATGATTGGTCACATCAATACCAAGGACTCTTTCTAGGGAATGAAGCTGAATATAATATCATACTCTGAGGGTCTTGAGGGATTCCAACCACTCTATACAGTATTTCCTAATGAAGGAATCATAATCATAATAGTATGAAACAATTCATAGAAACCATCACAGAAATGATAAAGGGAACAAAACATAAAGAAACATGTCCATGATATGGAGGATAATGGAAACAGTCCATGTAGAAAGGGGTACACAACATGTAGTTGGGTAACACGCCAAGCCCCTTGACCCCAGGTACTGCATGTGTACAATAACCCATGACATTCCCAACTATTTCGTGTATAATATGGGTACATGGTTTGTAGTAAGGGTATAATCCATGGCCTTACATCCGTGTTCCACCTATATACTTTGGTCATGTGCCCGTACATCATGCCAGCCCGTGTATCTTTTCCCATGTACCAGTACACTGGATAGTCTGTGTAACCAGTTTAGGCCAAGCTGTGTGGGGGAGAGTAAGCTCTGTTTAGGTAACCCATGTAGGAAGTCCATTTAATCCACCCCATGTTCATGTACTTCTAATTTACACATTCAGTTTTCCAATGAGGAACACAAGCCATGTTTCCATGACTACATGATATGTGTATCATGTTTTCTAGAAACCCATCTTCTTCTACTGCATGCCTCATCCAATTATAAAAATTGCAGTTTGGTGGTCCGTTCACCTCGAAACTTGATATTTAAGGTCATTTCACCATTACAACAAAAAATATATGGTTTTTGGTCATTCAATCAACTTGAATGTCCAATTTCATTCATTCCCATGCCTCTCTTCCAAATAATGTGTGCTCATGAATAACTTTGATACTTCCACAACCATCACCACCACACTTAGATTTTATTATACCATGTCCAGATCTACATACTTGGATAATTTCACCAAGAACCACTTGCACAACAATCGATCTTCACCCGGGTGTTGGACCATGAACTAAAGGTCACCCGTGATGAATGCGAATTAGGGAGAAAATCACAATGAAAAATATCAATGTATGATCCTTGGTTATTGTCCATTTCTACCCTGATCCATTCCCAAAAAAAATGATAAAAAAATCAAAAAAAATCTTCACAATAATTATCACCCATAAAATCCATTAGAATAATCCCATCCCAAAAATACGATTTATCTGCGTGCTAATTAATTCAATGATTAGTCCATGTTCATCGTTAGAATCAATAACTATGAAAAGTGAATCCAAATAATACATAAAACCAATATTTGGATGATTCAATAATGAAGAATAGGCACGACACCATCATCATTGAAAATATCCATCAAGATAGGTGTTCGTCAATCAATAATTCAAAGTTCTCTCATCTCCCACCAGAGAGAATTATCCAAATTGCACTATCCAGGGTTTCTACAGGATTCCAGCATGATGAGATAAACCTTGTATCACTGGGTAAGGTTCTATTTTAACAACATTTATCACATTGTTGATTAAATGAAATAAGTTTTCCTGAATTTATATTATTAATTTAGGCCCCAATGACAACATTCCATAAACGACCCATGGCGGCCAATGTCAGGTCATGTCTAGGGTAAACCCACTGTTCTGAATGCAACAGCGCCCTTGAATATTTGATCTAGGAACCTATTTATATTTTATTCCACTTTTTTAGTAAAATAGTGCATGAATACTATTTAATGTTTTTATATTTTTCAAGAATTTGTTCAGGGAACACTGGTCTCGGAACTGCACAACGTCTTACGTCCTAGTCCTGAAATAAATCTAATTAATGTTTTAAAATAATACATGGAAAATATTAGTCATCAAATACACACCACTTTGGGTATTTATGTCCCTAGAAATCCAAAATGAAGGGAACACACAAAGATGATGTTATTGACCACAAATCTGAGTCTTACACTTCTGAGTGTTATCCTGGATATTCCACTACTAACACCTGAAACACACCAAGGGAATAGATTTCCCATGAATTATCCTCTATTATTGATCCCCAATCTCTACTGGGTACTCAAAAAAAGTCACACCATCCATGATATACAACACGCCCCAGTCAATGAATTGAGATGGGTTGTGCCTGTACCTTCTCAACAATGACATGTGAAAGACATCATGTACTTAGTCTAACTATGGAGGTATAACTATGAAATATTCCACCTCACCTACTCTACTTAGTACCTGAAAATTGATGATAATCATCAAAGATAACTTTTCTCCCAAAAATATATATATATATATAAACCATATTGAGGTGAATCCCAAAGGAATTCACAGTCTCCTTACATGAACTCCAAAAGGCCAATGTCATCTATCGTCATAAGACTTCTGAAGGCTCTGTGTAGTCTACATCTCCTCCTGGATGATCTGCACCTCCGATATAGTATCTTCCACTAAGTCAATGACAATAAGCACTGACACTCATTGGTAAGTCAAACACAGTGATAATGTCTAGGGTCATCCATACAAAGATTCGAATTGTTCCATACCAATGGTGGAATGGTAGATGTTTTTTTAAACATAATCCACCAGGGGTATGTGATCCTCCAAATTATGGATAAAGTACAAAATGATTCCTCACATCTTTTCCTCTAGAACATGAATTGAAAATTATATCTATTAATATGTATGCATGTGAAACGCTGTGATCAAACATAACTGGGTCCCAAACGTCTCA
Organism: Viscum album; assembly: GCA_963277665.1. Taxonomy (NCBI): domain Eukaryota; kingdom Viridiplantae; phylum Streptophyta; class Magnoliopsida; order Santalales; family Viscaceae; genus Viscum; species Viscum album. The sequence goes on along the minus strand of OY728119.1, from coordinate 1,825,207,500 downwards.
TATAATCCCTTCCCCCAACAGGATGTAATGTGATCATCACAATATGAAATATTCATCAATGGAAATCCATGTAGTCTAACTATATCTTGAATGTAGAATCATCACAAGATCCCTATTGAACTCTGCTCTCAGATAGCTATGTACTAGGATGACTTGGTTAGTTACTCAATGATCACTCAGATGACATCATGTCCCCTAGATGTACATGGTAATAATGTCAGGAATTCCGTTGATATCACATCCCACATTCATTCTAGTAACATAAAGGGGTTTATCTAAACCCACTATAACCTAGTGTTCATCATTTAGTTGTTTACATGTAAGGAACCAAGAAACAAACTCTGCAACTACTTCCTTCATCCTTGACCACCAAAAGTGACATCAAAGGTCATGGTACATCCTTTAAACACCTATATGTACCGCCAATGGGATGTATGTAAATCCCTGAAAACCATATCCCGCAACATCACTAGTACTACTATGAATCCTTTTAATAAAACAACGTGCTCCCCACCTTTTGAATATCTATCAGGAGCATGCCCCATGGATATCTGAGCATGTAGGGTCTCATAGTCAGTATCCCAAAGTCGTGTCTCCTCGACTCATTGTAAGAGTGTAGGGGTAACAACCATCAACTAAAATCAAGATTCTCCATCCACATCCTCTAAGGTAAACTGCAACTAAAAAAGATACTCTAATGGCTCATTCAAAAACTATGAACTAGATCTCTTACTAAGTCCATCAATAACTATTTTCCCCATCCCAAAAGTCTAGAAAATCTCAAATTCATTGTTCTTAAGGATATCTATCCATCACCCCTACCTCATGTTAATATATTTTATATAGTTTATATATATGAGTCTCTTATGATCAATTTAGATGATAAACCTCTTTCCCATCAAGTATTTTAACCACATATTAAAAGAAAAGACTACCACTTCTAACTCAATACCATGGGTCATATAGTTTTTCTCATGTGGAATCAAATAGTGTGAACTATATGAAATCATAAATTTCCTCTAAAACATGAAACAACAATGATTGGTTACTGATGCATCAAATAACCCTATTTACTCAAAACCCTCCTCTAGAAATATCCATATTGGAGGACTTTTTAGACTCTTCATCAACTCCTAAAATTACTGCCAGAACATTTCTATCAACACAAAAGGCACCCCTTAGAATTAAAATATGTAATAGGTTCTGATATCCTAGAGAAATCACATATGAATATCCTATAATATCTTTACATCCCAAGGAATCTTCCCACCTCTTCCACGCTCCTAGGTGGATTCCTTGTTATCATTACCTCAACCATGGTTGGGTCCACTACCACCCCATCCACTATGATAATGTATCCCAAAATGTGGACCACATGAATCCAGAACTACAACGTTGACGGATTTCCATTAAGATAGTTCTCTCAGAGTAAATACAAAACTATCCATAGGCGTCTCAAATGATCCTCCTTTGATGTTGACTATACAAGGATACCATCGATGAATATGACCAATAACTGGTCTCTATAATGTTAAATGATCTGGTTCATCAGTATAATGAACTCTGCTATAATTTTTTTCATGACAATAAGAATAACCAAGTACTCATAATGACCACAATGAAATATAACTGTCATATTCAGTATATCCTTATATAATAATCATTACTGGAGATATAATGATTATTGGCCAGTCTTTAAGAGCCATCTCACCCCTTTGAACTAAAAAAATTGGTCATAAATCCTTAGTAGTGGATAGTTGTTCTTCATGGCCACCTAATATAGGAAATGATAGTACACACACAACCTCAAGCACCCATCTACCTTTTGGTAATACAAAACTAAGGCCACCCACGGTGAATAATATATCTTACAAAGCCTTTCTTCTGCAAGTCCTCCATCCACACCTTCAGCTTGAATAGATCTATGTGATCCATCTAATATGCTAGTGTAGATATCAATGTCATCCCAGGGTGTAAATCAATGAAAAATTATATCTCCTGATGAAGTGGTAAAATTGGAACATGTTCAAAAAAGGCATCATCTTACTCCACAACTACTATAGGAAACTAGAATCCCATAACACCCACTACAGTAATGGTCAGGCTAGAAAACTAATGAGAAATCAGTTTAACCCTCTTATAAATGATACTATTTTATACTGCATGGACTTCCTTTTCACCAAAAATTGTAATCCTAGTTCCATCAATACAGATAGACCACACCCTTTTCCTAAAATAGTAAATATGATCATAGATTGTAGATAACCAATCCATAGCCTAAATGACACAATAAATCTTTAATGCTGCCACCAAGATGTTACAACCAAAACCCTCACCTCTAAGGCTTAGTTCACACTATTGACATAAGTGTGTGATCACTAAGTCATCTGCTAGTATGTGTCTCCAAGCATAAGGGTTTATTTAATAGTTCAACTGGAATATTTAGGTCATGTAAAAGATATATGTAGAGAAATGAATGACTAAAACCAACTTCTAAGAGTACAACATATAATGTAGAAAGGGCAGAAATCATACCTCGAATCATTCATGGATCCCTCGGGTAAAAACCTCAACCTCATGCATCTTTACCCACCCCTATCATAAAACTCATTGAGCTTGGTGCAGACCACAAATAGGTGGTGGTGGTAAAATTTTGAAACGTATACACACTCATGATTCTCTCCCAGCTCCTCGGACACTCCCATCACCTTACGGGTCTTCATACTTCTGTCATAATCTCAACTTCGGTGGTCCATCCACAGACTCCCTATCAACAATACGACGGGTTAGAAAATTTCAAGCATGACATCCTCTTCCATAAAATGAATAGAACTGTCTCCTTGTAGTTTTATTATACCGAACCTTTGATCCATGAACTGCATATCCTCTATCTCAGGACATCCCCCTATTATTTCTACCACATCTAGGTCCCTGATATTTACATTGTCTCCTTGTTTCTAATGTTTGTGCTCCCACTTCTCGCTATTGACTATCATCATTTTTATCTTCTCATCCAAGACTCCTTCAAAAACCAATTCTCAGTCAGGAACCGTATCATATGTATGAATTTATATATTTTTTCATTAGATCGGATGTCTCTATACTAACCTAGATCGATGGTCCATGCCCAAAAGTACTAATCTAAAACCATATCCATCGAGTACCTGGAATGGTTGCAGAACAACGATGAATAATCATCTTCTGTCAACTATTTTTCTAGAGATAAAGAAGCTTCTTTATGTGAATAGATCTAAGTATAACTATTTAGCACTCCTATAGAAAGTGGGGAAAAAACTCTGTACATGAAAGATTCACCTCATTATATGTCAGGTTAGTAAATCTCCACCATCATCCCATTGAGCTATGTAGAATGTTTTCTGCTTGGACCACCATCTGGTCTGCTGGTTCTCAAACTAGATTGAAAAATTAGGTCACCAACTTAGGAAAATTATCACCCACTTGGGGGGATTGTATCGTCTTGAAACATGATGGGTATATATCTGTAAAACTCATGAAGCACGCTCATCCTGTGCTCTACATCAGCTAGTACTAAAGGAACCATGTTCTTCTCTACAGGTGCACTACCTAGAGGTGACATCTAGGGAACTGGTCCTTGTATCATAGCCTCATCACTAAAGGGGGTCATCCTCAAGATAAAGATGTTGAATCCCAGCTGGTATACCACATAGAGACATCCTGAAACAAAGAAGATATACCACTATCAATGTGTACATATAGAGAGTTGACTCAAAGTGAAAATGAAACCCAAAACATTTTACTATATGATGCATGTACCATTATTTTCCCTGAAACCACTATTATCATGTATTGAGTCGAAAAGTAGGTTATTAGTGTCCTGGTGTATGGATACTTTGGCCGCCACAACAACACTTCATTCCCTAGCATAAAATCTGATCTCAAAACCCTTAACACGGTTTCCCCAAACCAATATCAAAGACTACAGGTCCTAATGTAGAAGTGACCTCATCTGATACCACTCTGTTAGGACCCATCATATTGGAGACTATAATGAGACTCCCCATGTCATCCTCCAATAGGTCAGGGTTTGGTTACTAGCATCGAGAAGTCATATCACTAACATGAGAGGCATTTCCTATGTACCTATACGCATGCACAAATCTCAATGACCACAAAATACTAATATTTACAATCCAATAAGTAAAATATTCTTTCAGACCACTATATCCCACAACAAGAGTATGACATAAGGAAGAGTAAATTAAATAGGTCGAAATAGAAGCCTGCCATAAGATTCTGTACCCACAAGTACAAAATTTGAGAAAATGGTATATGGACAACTTTCTGAATGCAACAGGAACACGCCTCAGTCTATCCGGTCTCATAAATAATTTTCTGGTTCTAGTCTTCCTATTACTCTATCAAAATGTCAATCATATGTCCAGGAAACAATATGTGTAGGGAAATCCCATGCAGGGGTGAGTAAAACAATACTCAGTAGGACACCCTGAAACCAGAAATAAATAAAACAATGGAAATTACATTCAGATATACACCGGTATATGTCTACAATACATATAACAAGAAATATCAAAATATACACAATCCAAGAAACAAAATCTAGAGTTAAGTGACAAGCACAATAAATTGGCACTAGGATTCCAACTCAAAGATTCAAAGAATAAACCATCTAGGAAAATAGACTCCAACATCTGATAGCATTGATGATGTCTTTTTGAGAGGAAGTACACATTGGGTATTACCATGAGAATGATACGTCAATAGATCTCAATAGATAAATGATACAATATATGAGTATCATACCCAAGGACCAAGGGTGATACCAAAAACTCAAAATAGATTGACCCTCCATGTAGAGGATCAACCCTCAGTAGATTGGTCACATCAATATTAAGGACTCCACTTAGGGAACAAAGATGAAAATAGGATACTCTAGGGCTCTTGGGGGAATCTAACCATTCTATGTAGGAAGTTTTGTTAAAGGGGCCACATTCCACGGAGTAGGAAATTATTCATACCAACCTTCAGGGAAACGATAATGGGAATGAACCCTAGATAAAAATGTCCATGATAGGGAGCATAAGATAATCAATCCTTATAAAAAGGGGTACACGTCGTGTTGTAGGGTCACACATCGTGTCCCTTGACCCTATGTACTACCTGTGTACAACAAACCATGGCAGTCCAAACTGTGTCATGTATAATATGGTTACAAAACATGTAGTGAGGGTTAAACACTTGGTCTTTACATCAAGGGACCTCCCATGCACTTTGTCTATATGCTAGAAGACGATGTGACCATGTGTATCGATTCCCATGTACCAGTACAAGGGGTAGTCCATGTAATCGGTTTAAGACAAGTCATGTGGGGGAGAGTACAATCCATGTATTAAACTCATGTATTCCACCCTGTGTCTATGTACTTCCCATGTACATATTCTGTTTTCCAGTGATGAACACATGCCATTTAACATGGACTACACGACATGTGAAACATGTTTTCAAGAAACATGTCTTCTTCCTCTACACACCTCAAACGATTATCCCAATCACATTCTAGTGGTCTGTTTAGCTAGAAATTTCATATTTATGGTTATTTCTCCATTAAAACAGAATATCGATGGTTTTTGGGCCTCCAATTGGCTCAGAAATCTAATTTCATTTGTCCCCATGGAACATTCCTCTCATTAATCCCAAAAAAACATGACCAAATAATGGGTGCTTCTGAATAACATAGATCCCTCCACCATCATCGATGTCGCACCTCTGTTGCATTAAACTTAGTTCAGATCTACTACCATGGATTGTTCCACCATGAAATGTACACACAATGATTGATCTGTTGGTCGAGTGTTGAACCATGAACTAATATTCACCCATAATTAATGAGAAATAGGGAGAAAAAGAACAAGGATCAATCCCGAGTGATGAACCTCAACTATGGTTTTTTATGGGATCTATCCACTTTCATAAGAAAGATAAATGAATCAAAAAAATATTCAGAAGAATTATCACCCATAACCCCAACAAAATAATCCTATCTCTCCACTACGATTGATCTAGAGGATAATATATTCGTGGATTAGATAGTCTTTATCATAGTAATCAAGAAAAATGAAAATTAAATTGAAATAACACATCCTGCCTATATTTATATTTCATGCGGATGAATAACGGTCGACATGTTGTCGTTGTGGATGATTTTCTTCAAAATCGGCGTTCCTCAATCATTGATTTGAAGTTTCGTCATTGCATCCTCTAGATAATTCTCTAGACCTCCCTCTCAAGGGTTTCTATAGGATTCCAGGTATAGGAGAATAACATTGGATCTCTAAAAAATGGCTTATTTAAAAACAAACATGTCTCTACGTCACTATATGAATGATATAAAATATATTTTCTTAATTTTATTTTATTTATTTGAGCACCCGTGTTGACATTCCAAAACTGACCAATGTTGAACAATGTTAGGTTACACCTATGGTAATGTTGCTATTCTAAATGAAATAGCGCCCTCATATTTTTGATCTGAAAAACCATTTAGGATTTATTCAACTTTTAGAAAAAACACACACACACATGTTCTATTTTATATTTTAATATTTTTAAGTATTTTTTTTTGGCACACTACACCTCATAACAACACGCCATCTCTACACCTAGTCTTGAAATAAAAAAATATAATATTTAAAAATATTCCATGGATAAATCTAAGACATTACAACCTCATTCATGTTTTATATTTCATAAAACATTCTCAGGAATGTGATAAATATTATTCTTGAAAATTAATCTCTATTTTTTACAGGTCATAAAAATGTGTCTTCCCTATCTACGTACTCTCTATTGTAATGGATAGATCTTGAGTTCTCCAATTTATTTTATTTTAATACATCATTGAAAATGAAATTATTTACGGTATTTATATATGAGAACCACCTACATACTTAATCACTTCACTTTATCAATGTGTACTACCATCCTTCACATTCATAAGCCTGCTCAATTTTATTCTTATGTGGAATCAAAATATCACCATATATTGTTCAATAAACATAAAATCATAAAATTATCTATGGTTATAGGTACTAGAATTCATTAAAATATATATATTCTTGTATACCTCAATCTCATGTGTTAAGCTTGTGACCACATTCCATGATATCTCACTATAAATCTTTAAAGTAATTTTTATCATTGTTGGACACTTCACATGCCTCAATCCAGTATTTTCAAACTACGTATGATATCATGTTATCATTATGTAATTGATCATATAATAGGTATATTCACTAGTGTTTTTACCCTATATAAACAACATAACAAGATCCCCTAACATATATGTGAGGCTAAAGATGACATTACCCATGATTTGATGTACCATATTCAACAAAAAAGACAATCCATCTTTTAAGAAAAACTCATTAAGTGGAGGAACAATTATTCACATTGAGTGAAACCCAAATATTTTCATAAATCATTTGAACTACATAACAATAAATTCAACTACATATAATGCATAATCTGACATCTGGGCCAGCACCTGAATACACTTCACACAGTTATATAGGGCGAGTTAAACTCATTTCCCCCAATGTGATACTAATACTGATCCTAAAAGATCTTTTCACCCACCAAGACCACCCTATAATAGGCTCCTTCCCCCATTAATTCAAGTAGTTTTGGCCATTACAATGTTCAACCACCAAGGATTCCCTTGTTTTTCATATCGATCTAAGCTGTAGTTAAGATACCGTGTCATGTTTGGGAATGGGTAGATAATTTTTGTGTAATCCCTAAAAAAGTGTTAACAAAAATCATCACAAAAAAATTCCATAGAATTATCAATTTTATACTTTAAAATTATTGAAACATTCAAAATACTCAACTCTAAATTCACATATTATTTTTATAATTTGTAATTCAATCATAAATTCCAAATTAATTTTGACTTGAATAGTTTTTAATATAATATGGAGTCTCAAAATACATATTACGCCTTAATATAATTGAAATAAAAACTTCTCAATCATTTTAATTATGTTTTGATTTATTCTACATCAATCCTCCAAGAATAATCACTCACCTCAACATATATTAACATTTTTTGAAAACCAAGTTAATCAACTTTATTAGAAACAACTATAATACACACCAAGGGAATTTAAATCTACTCATATGTATTTGTTTTCAATACAACTAAAAACATTATATATCAATATTTATTATTTTATTCATCTAATTTATAGAAAATTAATACAATTAATATTCAGATAACATACCTTATCATCTCTCTTTATAATGATGCCACTTATTTTCTTTTTAAAATAGCCTTTATTTAAACTATTCCATTTATACATGGGAACCCCTTATGTTGAAATTAAGAGTAATTATCCAAGGTGGTCAATGTTGTCAAAAATTTGACATGCATGCGGAAAAATATCAGAAAATAATCACTTCATACTGTTGAGATTTGAAAATTTCTAATCATAATATACATTTATAATGAACTCATCCGAACAAACAAATTATAAATTTAAATTAAAAAATTATAAATACCCCTTTTAAGCTCAATATTAATAATGTTTTGATAATTATTTTCAAATACATTAAAACTATGAATTTTTTATTGATTATCATAATTTTTTTTACAAATATGTTTTAAATTCCATAGTCACAATGTTTTGAATATTTGAATGGTTAATATCATATATGTTCCTCATAACAAGATGAATCCTCCTCCTTCAATTCTATCCTTGTTAGAGTAAAATCATGAATATAAGGGAATAGGTAGGGACATATTTTTTCCTCAAATATAACACTTGGGATGAGAGTTTCCTCTCAACCTTTCCATGTCCTTATTACCTTTTTTAATCATATTTGGAAGAGTTCATATTCTCATTCATATCCTTAATAGTATTCATGATAACATTTAACTGATGTATTTATTTTTACATGGGAGTTTATCTTACTATTTTATTGTAATTATTCTTTATTTTTTTCATATTTCCTAAAAATTATTATCCACTCATCATTTAATAAGAAGATAGTCTTAAACTCTTTATTTCATGCCCATCTGGTTCAAAATGTCTTTTTGGTTTTTACATATCATCACTAATAAATAAATTTTTATGATATTTATTGTATTCTTCTAAAATAATCTCATTGTCCTTCCTCTATATCATCCATTTTTTTGTAATTTATTTTATTATCCTTTCCCAATTGATCTGGAAAATAATATTAAACATTACTTTTTTGTATGTTCATCCTTTTCCTGTGTCTCAAATTTCATCTCAGTTATACATAAAATCAGCTCATTTTATTCTACATTTAATTCCCCTTCATATTATATGGATACACACCCTATAAGTTTTTCATGTAATAATTATCTCCTTGATCTTGTAATCTAAATAAGACACACACTTCTTATAAGTATTTATACTTTTTTTGTATTGTACGCATGAATGGATTTATATTACCTATATTATTTATTTGATAATATGTTCTCATACGTTCACCATGTATCCCCCTTGGTTCATGAATATTTCCCTATAACATTATACAAGAAGGATTATAATTTATTTCTCCATTTACCACACCACTATAAAAATACTCTTTAACATGATATTATATTTTTTTAATAAAACTATCAATAACATTCATGATTTCAACTTGTTGTAAATGAAGATTTATTTTTACAAGGGTAAATGTTCATCCTAGATTATTCATTTTAACATTTAATATGGTAGAATTCATCCCAGCTGACTTCTCATTCATGTAAGATACACCTACATTATTTTTTGTAATGAACCAGACCCCAATAGTATGAAGTTGGTTTCTGGTTTATTACATTATAATAGATAAAAATAATCACATCCTGAAGGATCAAATAGTTTAGAGGTTTTGGATACCAAGATACATTCATGATCCTAAAATTACAATTGAAAAAATATTTCAAATTTTTTTTTTTAGAATATCAATATTCCCTATCAAATATAATTATATATCAAACATAATAAACTTAATGGATTCTTAATAATGGAATAATAGAATTTTGAGCTTAAATGATCTATATGATTGATGTACAACAGAATATATCATGAATCAATCAGCATAATCCACGTGGAGAAGAAAATGATAAATCAAACCAGACATATAAATAACTTGACTGCAGGAATAGATATTTCACAATAAATATGGTAAGGTATATAATTGAAACACATTCCATTTAATCAATAACTTCATCATATTATATTTGGAATATAATATTATGAAATAATTCCATATAAATAATAACATAATCTTGAAATATGAAAATATATGTTATAAATAATAAAATAATCAAATAGAATAACAATAATTATGGAATTAATATTGTTAGTTTAATTAAATATCAAGATCAACCCTCATTAATATATAAATATATGGGTAGAAACTCATCTAATTTGGGAAACTTAATCATTTAACGAAACTATCAATGCATTGAGTGCATTTTTTAAATATAACCTAACCCATGTAGTACATTTCTAAAGAATTCATCGTATTGAAAATTATCAATGTAAATGATAAATAATGTGTATTATCATAAAGTATCTATGTAGAGTAATGATATAAATTTATGTACATTTCCCCAGTTAATGAAATAACCATAAAAGTAAACACCATATGTATCAATGGTATACTATTTTTGAAATTATCATTAAATTCACACAATAATATGGATATTTAGTATAAAAATTAACTTCTAATAAAAAATATCGACAATAATGTTATTATCTCAATATAATGTTAACAATAACAAAAGGAGTTGATATTGAACAACAAAATTTACAACATGATAATTTTTAAGTCAAATCACCTTGGATAAAATAATTCAAATTATAAATTAGAATACCATGATGTATGAATAAATCAATATATTAAATATCAATGAAGCAGTATATACACCGCATAAAAGTGATTTTTCGTCTAAAAACAAAATTTTCTCAATGAAATCTAAATTGATATGATATCATATACCTCATGCTTCCTTTTGGATGAATGTTATTTAAACTCATTTGTAGTGGTTTTTAATATTTTATTAAATTATAGTAGAACCATATTAATTTTTGTAATAATTTATATTATCCTTTTATAACATCTTATATCCCTTTCGTTAATAATATTTCATTATTTTCAATATTTCATGTGTAAATTTCCTTGTTTTCTCTTGGGTGTTTCAAAATGAAAGTGCTGGTTCATATACATACTAGATAGTTATATAATCAATAAATTAATAATCATAAAATAATAATCATATTTTTATATCCATTTTACTTTTAAAACCAATCTGGAATGATGGTTATGAATAATGAAGTATGTTACCGTCATGGAGATGGTAGACCATACGTATTCATGAGTAACATTTTAATTTTCCAATAATAATTATGGGAAAGAGTTAAGTAATATATTACCATTAAATAATAGTCATTATATCATCTATAATATATTATATAATTATATATATAACTTTCATGTGGTGTGGGGATGAAAATAGGGTCATATATCTTTGTGAAAGTGGTAGTCCACACATACATAAAACAATGTGATCAACATTATCTGTAAAATAAATAAAATGATATGTTAAAATTGTAGAAATAAGAATATGTAATTAATATTATTATTTTTTAATATATATAAAATTTAATCATTAACCGTACTAATTATCACATTCCATGTAATGCGTTAGTGAATGAACAATCACATGTCTTCGTAGGGAGGCATTCCACAATACACACGTGCAATGTTATCATGTCTCATATGGAATCAAGAGTAATAAGGTATAAATAATATAATTAAAATTTATGTAGAATTATGTTATAAATACCATATATATAGTTTATATCCATCATCATACACAACCATGGGTGGTGGTAATGTAAAAGTGAATGATATCGATTTGTGAGGTGGTAGTCTTCCGTATACAAGAATGATGACTTTGTGACCCATTTGATGGAAGTGGAGATAATTATATATAAGACCCTAATTTTCATGGATCTATGTAATTATTTAAATTTTTTAATCCGATATAATTCATTAATTAAATGTTTATGAGGCATATTAGGATCCTTAGTGATGCTCTATGGTTTCGGGGAATAAAGGGAAAGAAAACCAGGACAACCTGTGAAAGTTGTTTGGTTGGTGCATAGTTAAGTAAACCACGAGTCTTCAGCAAGAAAACCATGAAACCATGGATAATGGAATTATACATTATTTTTTAGGGTTTTTCAAACTATGTGGGGTTTCCAAGGTAACCCTGCAACCCATCTTCCCTTAGATAGTGTCTTGCGCATGGTTTGTGCACCGTTTGGGAAACCATTTTGGTAAACTGTTCACCCCACTAAAAGATAGAAAATTTATAGATTTTCAAATCATGATTTTTAGATGCCAATCCTATTTATCCCTCATATCTTCCCCTCTCAACACTATGGACAAAAAATTGACCCAATCTTCCCAAATGTTGTTCTCCATTGATTATTGGATGCTTGGAGCATCGTTGGTTGCAGAATGAAGATCCAGGTATGTCTAACACTCCCCTTACATCCTTTTTTCAGATTAGGGATTGTAGTTCCTCCCAACATATTCCAAAGCCATACAATCCTCCTTTCTGGTGTAACCTGGTTTAGGGAATCAAATAATGATTAAATCTCAATATATGGCTATAATTGAGTGTTTCATTCTCATCGGATTTAAATATTGATGGATAAAAGTTATATCTAATTTTTTTAAGGGGATTTGTGAAAATGGGGTTTTCTTCTTATTTCTTCTTATTGTTAATTTAGTATTGTTAGTGAGATTTTATAAAATTGGTGTCTAAATAAATAATTTAATATCTCATGATCACTATGGGATTCATGGAGGATTATTGGACCCATTTAGGGCCACCCATTAGGTGTTCCGACATTCTTGACCCTTGACGTTAGTAATGCTAAACCTATAATCGATATGTGATAAAATATTACCATTATTAACATGTTGATATGTTAATTTTAGATAAAAGATGAATATTTATAGATGTTTCTAGACTTGGATAATAGAATAATGGATCATTTATCTAAATTTTAATGGGTTATAAGAGCTATGACATTTAAAAGGTTAATTGGTTGATGGACTATGTCTTATGAATTATAAATAGACTAGTTGGGTAAAGACATGTAAATGGGAATGGATGAATGAGTCAAGTACTGTGATTTTCTTGTAGTTTTAAATGAGATAATGAATATATATTGTTAAATATTCTAAATGGGCTAACGAGATTAATGCGATCTTTCCCAATGGATTTTTAATTACACATAGAATTCATAAGTGGGTAATTTCTTATGGGATGAGGAATGTGTGAAATGGGATAACATATATGAACTTATGAGTACTCCAAATGGTATAATGTATGTGAATTATACTGAGGCTCAGTCTACAATGATGGGTCAATTTAGACTGAGGCTCTAAACTCCACCCCACAATACATAGGTGAAGGGGATGGAGCTCTATTCCACTAAAAGTTTTATTCAAACCAAAATGAGGATTCGAAGTGAGGATAATGTGTTTATAATATGTTTATTCTTAGTGAGATAGGGATGTGATTTATCCCAAATTAATATTCATGATATCCTTAAAATTGTATTTGAATGAAATAAATGCCTAACCCATGAAACATGTGTTGATATGGAATTAAGTAATGAATGTGAGGAAAACTATTAAAATGTTTGTAATGTTAGAAATAGTTAACGAAACGATTGTTATCTAATGGAACATGAGTTGTATTCTGTTTACATAACAATTGTTTAGTATTATCATTCACAATCAATTTAGTTTGGATATTTTGTAGACATCATTGGTGGTGTCCTACTAAGTTGTATTCAGACCCTACTAAGGCACTATTGGGTACCCGAGTAGATATCATGTTTCTAGTTCCGGATAAGGGAAAATGCCGCTTGTTTAGGAGTTCAGTTTGGATTGAGATGTGAATAGATGAGGTTTTAGATGTTGAGTCAAGAAAAAATTTTAAATTATATTATTTGTTATTATTTTGGTATTCCTTCACTTTTGGCATAGTTTTCATACAGTGGAATATTTACTATATGGTTTAGGACTTATACCATGATCCAGAAATGGTTTGTTATATGTGTTCATTGGCCCTTACATATTTTTACCAATATTTTATTTCTATTGGATACATATTAATTTATTAAAGAAGGTAGAATTTTCCCACATGGATTAAAAGAACATTACTTCTATGAACCAACATTTAGAGTACAAGGAGGCATAATTTAGGTCATGTGGTGACTTGTCTTGGGGCCCTGGTTTAGTTCCCTCTAGGATGGGTAATTTTAAAGTTGGTATCATAAAATGTTATTTTCTATGGTCATTTTATTTTGGATGGTTGACATAAGAATATGATGTGTGAAGTCTAGGAAATTAATTCATGCTTAGGAATAGCTAATCCATGTACAACGGGAAATCCTAGTACCCAGGGTTGGAATTGTTATTCTCATTTTTTGGTATTTATATTTGAATGATATATCACCATTTGGCGATTCACTTATTGTAGGATGTGTCTGTTTTATGATATTTTTCTCATGTACTAAATGGCTATAGGTTTCACATTTATGCATCATTATTAGAACATTAAAATAAATGTTGCTGTGTCATGGTATGAAAACAAGGGACATGTGAGTGGGTCATGTATGTTGAGATTAATTTTAATTTCATGAAAAATTTGAAGCTAATAGTGTCTAGTAATTATGATTTAAATGGGTAAATATAAATAATGTAAATAAATTTTAAAATAATAGTACTGTTAAAGATAAAACAAGAACTAGTTAAAATTTATGGTTTTGATAAAGTTAAAATATGGAATTGTGACTAAAAGAGTACTATTTACTTTGTGATCAGAAAATTGTAAAGAATTGTAATTAATAAATTTCCTGAATGGTTTATAATATTGCTGGCAAGAATTTGGGAAATTGGAAAGGTGCCTTATATGGAAGTATTTTCACTGTAAGGTAGAAATGATATACAAATAGGGTGTCTAATGAAATTCATACATCCACATTGGTTGGCATAACCAATGATGACCATGAATGATGGTAGATATGGTTGAGGGTACTATTAGAAATACTATTATGCCTATTGGGATAGAGTATCTGGAGTGAGATGACTATAGAAGGTAGTGTGTTTATTATTGTGTTCTCCACTAGTTATATTTTCTTGATATGTTGTTCATGAGAATTTTCAAGGGTAAGAATCCGAATAATGTAGGTATTTTTTGAAATGTCAGGTAAACATAATTTCCAAAAGATTGAATCTTTGGATTTCATATTGGTGAATTTCATTATAATTGAGGGTGTAATGAGGGAACATTCAGGCGAAGAACAATATTAATTACCCCTTTTTTTGTTTATATTTTCCCTTGTGTGGGTGATTTGGGTATTAAGAGTTCACTAGTACGAGACCATGATTTTATGTTGGGTGACCATGATGTGTCTCGATGGGTGGTTAAAAGGGTGTTTATTGTTTTTCTTTCAGTAGGGTTTTAACCTTGAAGTTTAGAGTTGTCCGTTGTTAATGTGAAACTGAAAAACCTTGCGGGTTGTGTTTGTGTAGGATGAGAGTTGAATTTAAGAAAGGGTGTCTTGGTTGTGGTGTGAGCTATGATGGGTATTTTTTATTGGTGGGGGGATCCATGTGGGTTCAGATCATTCGAGTGATGTTTTGGACCCTAGATGTGGGAGAATTGACAAGTGGAGTCGATGTAAGTGTGTGAGTATTATTGTCATGAGAACAAATGTGGATGTTTTCTATGGTGAATTAGACATATTATTTTAGAGAGGGGATAAGACAACCACCTGTGAGTGATAACCTATTTGTATATTGATGTGTGATTCCTAGATAGTGGGTATAATGACTTTTTAACCTTATCCCTAATTGGAAAGTTGGTATCATTTGACCCTCGTGAGAAACCCACATGAGATGTGTCAAAGATATGTGAGTTCTCTAGGGAATTTGGTGTATATGTTTATATTTTTGATTTTGGGTAGGTTCATATTTTTCATAGTGGGATAATTGATAAGGTCATTGGTTTTGGGAAGGTGAAACTCAAGTTTATTATCTTGGGAAAATCAAGGGCGACCTCGAGGGTGGTTAGTCCAATTTTGTAGGTGTATTAGAATAGTAAAAATGTGATATGAATTAGAGAATTAATAGATTCATAATTAGTACCATCACATTTTTATAGGTTGTATGAATGTGACCAGGTTATTTCAGAAGGGAACCTGAGTGCTTTTTACTAGTAGTGAGGCTGGTTAAAAGTTTAGTATCGTTTTTCTATATAAACCCACTGTTTATATGATGATTAAAGGAGCCTTAATGTGGAGTTTGGGTAGGCGAGATAGGGGTTGTTTTAACATAGATGAATGCCTTTTTTATAAAGGTAACACACAATGTGTTGGTGGTCACGTGATTGGGATTTATCATAAGAATGGTTTGGTCCTTGAGTGATATGTTGAGAATTCCTTGATCCTGATGGGGTCGACGGACAAGAAGGAATAGTCAGGAGAGTGAGCAGGTGTTGGGATAGGATACATTGATTTCTGGATCATGTAATATAATTTGGTAACAATGTGTGCTCCTTGGGAGGTAAGAGTCCTTCAAGACTATAACGTGATCCAAATATTGGCACACAAATGTAAGGAATGATTACGAATGGGATGGGAAAATAGGTGACTCAAGAAGAGTACATTTTAGACTATATGAAACCAAAGTAGGAAGCATGTATATGTGAAGGACTGTTGGTTTTTATTGGTGTGGTGAAATTTTCTGTTTGAGTGTTAAATTTCAGGGTCATGCCAAAAGGACTTGAGTTATGTGGTTTAAGTAGTTCCAAAGGAACTATTGGTTCATGGATGTTGGATAATGGTTATTGAGAAGTGGAGAGTATTCGCTGGAAATCAACCATGAGTTGTGAGGGTTTTGTACTATGGATATGTGTGCGAACAGGGAAGCCAAAAAATCATGAATGGTCATAATGTACCATAGTGGTAGGTGACATTAGTGATGAATGAGTTGTGTTATTTTTCTTCAATAACTTCTTAGCATACTTTATGGCAGTTACGATCATGCTCAACATCTTGACATCATCCTGGGTTTGATGAGAATGATCTGGTATCACGCCAAGTGACTTGAATGTGTTGGGGTTAAATGTATGACATCATGAAAGTTGTGCTCAAGGAGTAGTATATTTAGATCTAGATCGTGGTATTGACACCATCTATAGGTTATATGTGAAGTCTTTGGAATGGATTTAGTTTCGGAAAATGTCATTGGTTCTGTTCATGGAATCCGGAGATAGGTAATGGGTGATTCTTCTCATGTTTTTCTTGGAAAATCTATTTGGACACATCCAAGTTATGGGGGTCACCATATGATTGAAAATTTATCTATGGTGGTTTAAATTTCATAAGGAAACTGAGGCTAACAACATGGTTATAGTGTTGAGTGATAAGGTAGTCATGGATGTGTATAGCAGAGGATAGAGATGATGTTGTGACTTTAGAGTACCTAAGAGAAACTTGGGAGGTTCATTCTGGGATCCATAGGAAGTCCTTGTAGGCTTTGGATGTGTTTATTAAATGATCTAATTATTGGAGTCATGATCAGGGTGGTTCCAAATGAAATCCAAGATGTCTGTGATCGAATCATTGAAGGGTGAGGTAAGAAAAGACAAAAAATCATGATAAGGGAGGATGTGTTCTATAACATCATTGAAAAATCTGGTACAGACTCTCGTAGGTCTCTTTGGGTGACATCAAAATGTATAAATGTTTTATAGATCCAAGCCTATGTGAGTTAGTCCCATTTAAACAGTGAATCTAGGTGTCCCATTATGATTCTACTAGGGTTGACCTGATTCAGTTAAAAAGAGTCACACAAGGGATGAGTTATAAACCACCTTTTATTGAAGTATTGCAATGTCAAGTAGAATTTTATAATAGAGAAGTTTTTTGAGAAGTAACCTAATAAACCTCAATTTATGTAGTGATGATGAGGTTATTTTTGTTATGGATATTAATGGTTGTAGTGGATTATGATGATGATTTTGAAGGTAGTGGATGCCTTGAAGGTAGAGTTACATGATGTCAGGGAATTACACCAGTAGGTACCTTTGAAATATTGGTATTCCATAAGTGAGGAAGCATCATAGGAAAAATTAAGGAGTATTATGTAAATATTTGAATGTGGATGTATGAGAAAAAGAAAGTTAGGTTGGTCAGCCATGATGCGGTAAAAGTATTTGGTGTGGTATGTGTGACCCACATCTATTTTGCTGTTTGTAGTGGAATCCAGCTTTTGGAAATTATGTTTTACATTAGTGGAGTCTAGTAGTTCATATTACTAGAATGGATGGTGTAAGAATGTACTCCCAGGTGGTTTTAATGGATAGGTTGTATGCCAATACATGTGGAAGTCCTTCATTATGTTTGGGAGTGGTGAGTTGGTAACATGTTGGAAATGTTGAAAACATTAGTTGTGGTGATGGTGTCCCTTGTCGATAGTGGGGGTGTCAATCACTGGAAGATGGTAGGTGTGATATATAGTGTATGGTGGAGATAACCACAATGGAAAATTTCTTGGATGATGTTGAGTTCATTTTTTCATGTTCTATGGACTCAAGTGATTATCATTCATAAAGATGACCAAGATAGCGAGAGTGAGAACATGTTTGATTGGTTGAGTGCTTTGGGTGTGTTTGTTGTGTTTCAGACATTCAATTATGGAATGGTACCATCATGCCTCAAGTTTTGGATAGACGTTAGTTGAGAAATGGGGTTAGAAAGAACTTTTTTTCTTCAAGTGATGCCATGTTATGTTCACCATTAGAGTATCAGAAATAGTGTAAAATGAAGACAGGTTATTTGGGTCATGAGTTGTAAAGAGGATCAGAACAATGGAGTTCCAATTGGCTCTTCTACTGTGGTATGATTCTTTGTGAGAATATTCCTTATGCTATGTTTTTATAACTATTTTCTATGCCTCCCTATGGTGTTGGAGTTGTTAATCTGTGTCTAGAGGATGACACATCCTTTAGGAGAATTTGAGACATCTTATGGATCATAATGAGAAGGTTGTGTGTGCTATGTTCATAGATTCGGGAAGATTGTATGTCCAAAGGGTAATTTTTAAGAAGAAACTCGTGGAAAGAGAGTCATATGTGCATGCTTAGTGGTCTGGTATTTTTTCCTTGAATATTCAGTGATCCTCGGGAAGAGTGGCTTGAGGATGAACAATTATAAAGTATGTATACTGTAAGAACCAAGGTTACATATATGTAAGGCCTTATTTAAATTTGGTTTTCAATACTATAGAAATCATTATTCAAATTTTTAACAAGTTTATATGGGGACTCAGGGGTGTTATATGGATTTGGGGTGAGAATGGAATGCATATTGGGCCAACCTATGAAAGGCTCACAGCTGGCACACAGTTAAGTAAATTGTGAGGCCTACCTATGAAGACAATGCATCCTCAGATATCAGTAGTATTCATGGTTAGTGAATAGTTTTTCAAACCATGTGTGATTTCCCATTTAACTATGAGGCCTAAAATCCATTAGACAGTGGCTTGCGCATGGTTTTCACATTGTTTTGAAAATCGTGTGGGTAATCTATGCACCCATTAAAAGGTAGAAATATTTATATCTTATCCATATCATGATTTTTATATACCCCCTCCCATTATTTCTACTTCATTTCATACCCTCTCAATTCTATAAAAAAAATTAATGAAATATTCCCAAGGGTTGTTATCCTTCGATTTGTGGCTGTTTGAAGTGTCATTGGATGGTAATGGAAGCTCTGAGTAAGACTAACTCTCTTATTACATCCTTTTTATAGATTAGTGTTTGTAGTTCCTCCTATATTCTTTTGACGCCTTAAAACCAGTTTTTATAGGGGAACCTAGGTTTGGGATTCAAAGGGTTTTTAAACATGGATATATGGAAACAATTAAGAGTGTTTTCATTGTTGAATTCAAGGTAGGCGGTCTACTATTTATATCCTATTGTTTTTAATTATATTTGTGAATACGAGATTGTGTTATTTTTTCCCTTATTTTAATTTGGGATCCCTAAGTGAAATTTAGTGAAATGGTTGTCTAAATGATGAATTAAACCACTCATGATCCTTATTGCATGAATGGAGGATTATTAGACAAATTTAGAGTGTCCCATGGGCTACACCGACATTACCAAACCTATATATTGGTAATGTCAAACATGTAATTGATTGGTGATAATATAGAACCATGATGAACATGTTGATATGATAATTTGAGTTAAAATAGGAATGTTAATAGATGTGTGTAGACTTGGTTAATGGCATAAGGGTTCATCTAGATAAGTGATAATGGGTTATAAAAGGTATGAAGTTTAAAAGGGTAATTGGATGATGGAGTAATGATTATGAATGATAAATGGTCTATTTGGGTTAATCAATGTATGAAAGAATGGGTGAATGGGTCAAGGATTGTAGTTTTATATAAGTATTAAATGGTATAATTTATAGAGGTTTATAAATATGCTAAATGGGTGAATTTTATTAATATTATCATGCCAAATGGATTATGAATTGCACACATAATGCGTATGTTGCTTATTTCATGTGGAATAAAGAATTATTTACATGTGTTGACATATGGGAATATACGATTATGTTAAATTTGATAATTTATAGGAATTATTTATTATTAATAGTTATCTAGGAATAAGAAAATGGAAATACGTTGAATGAGATAGGTAATGTAAATAGAAAATGTGTTAATGGTTATTGAATAATATTAATTTCCATGTTAATTGGTGTGAACTGTGATTTTTATGTGAATTGTTGTGTATTGTTGTGATATGGTATGTGTGTAGTGATTAAATAAAAATAATGTTCACATGGCGTGGTAGTGTAGGGTATTGACTAGGGTTCTACACCCATAGGTCAAGTTAGACTAAGGATAGAAACTCTACGCCACAATGTATAGGTTAAAGAAGGAGACATAGCTTTATTACCATAATATTCTCATTCTACATAGACTGAGGCTTCGAGGTGAGAATAATGTGTTTGTTGTGATGTGTTTATTCTTGTTTATATAAGATCTTTTGTAATTATCATATGAATAGTTATTAATAAGATGAAATCTTGTATGAATTATATAAATTCCTTATGAATGAATCTTGTGTTTATATGTAATTCTATAATGAAGATGATAGAAATGATGAAAATGGTATTGAGGTTAGAAATAGTTAAAGTAAATATTGTTAAATAATGGAACCTGGGTTTTATTTTTAATTTTTTATTAAATTTCACATGTTTAGTATTTTCAGAAACAATCTATTTAGACTATATATTTTGTAGACACCATTGGTGGTGGCCTACTGAGTTGTACTCACACACTGCTCGGGCATCGTTTAGTACCCAAGATGATTTCATTATTTCTAGTTATGATAAAGGGAAATGACCCAAGATTTAGAGTTGATTTAGGCTTGGTATGTTCAAGGATGAGGTTTTAGACAAGGATTCAAGACCATCTTGAGAATTATATTGATTGTATTTATCTAGGTTTTCCAGCACTTTGGTCATAGTTAGTAAGCTATGGCATATTTATGGTTTGGTTGTGGACTTGTAACCTATTTGGGAAATAATTTTTTACACATTCTCATTGGATATTATATATTTTTCAACTATTTAATTATTATCTATTTTGTATTAATATGGTTAAGATGGTATAGTCTCCCCACATAGAATAGCAAACCCTCTTAGATATTCGTAAATGTCTGGCATATGGGGAGGCGTACTTGAGTTCATGTAACCACTCGTCTTGGAGAATGAGTTTAGTATCCTATGGGTCAAGAAAGTTAAATTTTAATTCATGCACTAAATAATATAACAAAACCATATATTGAAGATATAGAGGTTATTTTTTCTATAAGTTTTAATAATAATTTAACGAGGAGAAGAATTAAATAAAATAAAGACACTCATTGAAGAACATTACATATTCATCATGTATCCTCCTTAAGATTTAATTAAACCCTTTAATGATCAGAATTATTACCAAAATAATGCTACTAATATTATGGTATAGAATGATTGATAATATTTGGGTAGGTCTTGGGCAAACCAAAGTGTTTTGAAGGTTTAAATAATCAAGGATATTGAGATCTATATTATAATTGAGAAGGAGTGTAATTATTGTAAATACCCAAAAGTATTCACGATTGGGATGTCCCGCTTCCCTCATGTGCCTCCAAAATAGATCAATAATTTAGTGGAGTGTTTATATGGTCTATAAAAATCTCCAACACATATAAATATATACATTATTATCATGTTATTCCTTAGTCTATGTTTACTTAATTTTACCATTTTTTTACCATGATAACCTGTATCTTTTTTTACCTAGGTAATTTATCCTCAAAGGATACAATCAAAATTAGGTTTATTAGGTAATTTATGAAAAATTACTATAAATAATAAATAAAATTTATTAAATAAAAATCATATTTTTGTGTGAAAATAATTTTAATAAAAATGAATGTAATGGGAAATACTAGGTTTTTAACTTAATCACAATAATTAATTTTAACTTATTAGACTAATAATTATGGTAAAAATAATTTTAACTTATTAAATAATATATATTATTTTTATTCCAAATAATCAATAAATTTATCCAAATTCAACTCATAGGAGTCGAATAATTTAACATAAAATTACCTCACTGACGTGAAGAGAAAGCAGGTTTTTAAAGTAAAAATGTTCAAAGGTTTATAATGTTGTCATATCCAAATTCAACATTTAAACTATTAAAATGATCTAAATTGAATTAAATAATATAAAATGGAACTAATATAACTTTAATACCAATTGAAAATATAATTTACCATTATCAATTATTTAATCAAAAAGGGAATTTTCAATTAAAAATAAGTATTTTTCAATATTCCATATAAAATGAAACTTGTCCAAAAAATCCTTAATGAATAACCCTAATATAATTTTTTTACTATTATTTAAAAAATGATGTTTAATTTTAAAAATAATATTTCTATACGTTTTAAAAATAAATTTCAAATTAGGTGTGTAGAGCGCGGCTAATCTGTCTTTTAAGAAAAATACAATTTTCGAATTTTTTTTATTCTAAATGATTATTATTTTATTACTAATTAATATATAACCATATAGATTCATAATTTAGTTATTAATGTTTATTTTCTCCAATTTAATGATAGGTTATAAAATTTCAATTAAATATAAATATGAATATTTTATTGTTGTTCGGTAAAACATGGTCTCTGTTGTAACGCAAGGTATTAAAAATTCTTGTTATTTTGAGTAATACAATATAAAATTGGTATTGTATCTAATAAATTATATTTAATATATTGTGTATTTTTTAAAATAAATATATCATGAATTATAAGGATGTTATATTTCATTATACAATTGGTTTTCATGTCACAAACACTATTGAATAAAATGTTATTCCTTTAAAATTTCTTGGTGTTACATTATCCCCACCTAAAATAAATTTCATCCTCTAAATTTAATCTTGATATCAGTAATAAAGTGTTTTATATTTAAAAAATAAAATCAATGAAAAACCCATATCTCTATAAGTTTAATAAAACGACATCTTAATAAGTTAGAATTGGCAATTATAAAGGTCATATAGAGTAATAAAATTAACAGGTCTCCAAGTAAGAGAACATTTGTAGGCAATGGATAATTTCTACATAAGAAAATACTAATTCATAACGATTAATTGAGAGTAATGTATGTAATTTATCATAAGAAATTTGGTACTCCAGATAAGGATAAAAACCAGAAAACCATAAATTAAAATGGCCTTAAACATGTTATTGATATCAACAGAAATGATTATAATATGAAATTTTTTTATTTAATTATCATTTCCCCAAAAGTTGAAGAATTATTTTACTGTCTAAGAATATAAGGAAATATTCTTATTTATAAATTTTTTATTTCATTAGAATAATTCCATATTTTGGTTTTTCTTCTTTAAATTTCCATCCCACAACTAAATCTAAGAATTCAATGTCAAAAAATGATTTTTTAGTCCTAACATAATATTGTTTTGCTATTAATTAATTGTAATATTCCAAAAAGATAGTAAAGTCTACCCATATGTCTCCAATCTTTTTAAAAAATAAATCTATTGAGCACAATTAATCCAATATACATAAATTTACATATAGTAAAGTAATAAATTAATCTTTAAAACCCCTTAAAAGTTTAATGTAAACCATTGCATAAATCATTAACCTTATATACCTTCCAAAAGATTATGATTTATAACTTCAGAAATAATTTCACTGATTTTATTAAATAAACATATCATTAATCCACTAAACAACATATAGTATCTCTTTACCATTACAAACCAAACATGTGAAAACATTCATCATTTATTTTCTTGAAACATGGTTATAACAATAATTACCATAAATACTTATTAAAAACATAAATTCTTCTTAGATCTATAAGTAAAACACCGATTATTTGATATGTTCTATAAATCCAATTTTTTTACACCATCAAAGATAGCCTAAATTAATTTTTCAAAAAAACAGTTACAATGTATTTAGTACTATAAAATTTAATTTGTCTATATTAATAATCTTTTTATCAAAAAAATAATTATCTCACCACTCTAAACAAATATATGTCTATCATTCTATCAATCGTGTGTTTTCCAAGAAGTTAATCTTTCTATTAAATCATTAATATTAATCATCATTACAATTAAAAATATTCTTTCAATTAATTAATTATAAACTACTATACTTAAATTGTTATATATTTAATTATTCTTAGAACCAAAATATCATTGATAAAATACTCAAATGACATAATTCTGGAATCCAAGCACTAGACCATTAATAAAATATTTTCTACTATGGTAACAGAATATTCTTAACCATGGACCATTATATTCTTTTGAAGTATATTCCATTTAATATTGATAAATTTATTTTTAGGGTCCCATATCATTAAAAATAAATCATTTAAAATTGGATTCATTTTTTTCATACACTTGGAATAAAAATCATGGTGTCCATTAACTGTATACTTTTTTGAAAACTTTAATTCATTTCAAGAAACTACCACGGTACATCATTCCATAATTATCACTTGTGGGGAAATCCTTCATTGTCATCTTTCTTTTATCTATTTTCTACTATCTATCATATTTTTATCATGCTTATATATAACTCCATAATACATATATAAATATTTTTCTGTTTATTATCACATGATATTATCTACTTATTTGATGAGAATGTTTATGAGACTACTTTCCTAGAAATATTGACTTAATCCCATTAAATAAATGATCTTCATTACTGCTTTAATTATGTTCATTGAGTTGGTTCTCATTCCATTTTTTAGAAACCATCTCTAGATGATGGAATGAACTAGATTAGATAATAAAATTATGAAGGATAATTTATAATACCAAAAATATTATAACATAAATTGAATAATTTATGTATAAATAATCTCAAAATAATAAACATGGTATCATCTGGCATATAACTATTTTCAAATCCTTCATAATGATTTATACATAAAATATAAATTATCATAAGCATATCTTATAGGATTTTTAAATGACATGCATAGTAAGGACCATGGTTTTCAATAGTTTTCACTCGATTTAATCTCAACACTTATTTTTCATTTTTTACACCTATGTACCTCAATTATATAACCACATCAATATATTGCATCCCAAATTGGATTTATTACTAGGAATAGCAACATAATCTATTCCATAACAAAACATTAGGATTATATTCTATAATAATCCACAAATTATATCTTATGTTTATGAGACCTAAGCATTTTTTTCCATAATCTAGTTCTCAACACATCTAATAAATATCATATGAAACCAACTTTATAAACATTGACCTAAGTATCCAAAATCTGGAATTTCCTTTATTAAGATGGCATCAATACAAGAAATAACATATTGAAAGACCAAATAGTTTAGCAATTTTGGAAAATGAGATATGTACATGGGTATTCAAATATATTTAAAAACTGTAAAAAATACATTTCTTTGAGAATATAATTTTTCTCTCAAGAATATACATGTACATAAAAATAATACACTTAATGGATTCTTTATAGAGGGAATAAAATAATAGTGACCTTAAATTCAAAAAATAAATTTAATTATAGTGGAAGCTATCATGAATTAATCAAAATAATGAAAATGGAAAGGTAAATGAATAAACACACATGGCATTCAAATATCAAGAATACATGAGTAGATAAGAAACAGTCAATATGTAATGGTAAATTACTGAGACACGTAACATTTAATCAATGAATTTTGAATCATATGGAATAAATAATATATAATCAAATAAATAAATTTAGCAATCACATAATCATAAAACATGACCATGAATATTCTAAATAACCGAATAATCACATGGAATAATAATTATTATGGAATAAATAATTTTGGTCATCAGAACTATTAATATTTATCATTGAGATAAATACTATCAAGATATATCCTCAAGGAAATTTATTTTTGTGGGTAGAAACCCATATGATTAAGACAATTGATTCGTCTCATGAGACTACGGATGCATTGGGGGAATTTCATTAATAGGTCCCAAAACAATATACTAAATTTCTATTATATTTATCATATATTGAATAATATATATAATTCATAAAAAATATTCCGTAACATAATGTATCCATTTTGAGTAAAGGATACAATTTTATCAATATTTCCATAGTTAATCGGATAACATTCAAAGTAAACACCATATGTAAAAATGGTGTACTATTTAATAAATATTCATATAAGTCACCGAACAAAATGGATATTTAATTGATATTTAATGATAAATAAAAATATTATCACAATAAAGTGATTGTTTCATATGAATGCTAACAATAAAAAAAGGATGTGAGAATGTACAACAACATTTACCACTTTGTAGTTTTTTAGTAAAATTACTGTGGATGAAGTAATTAAAATTGAAACATGAAATAAATTTATTTATGAATGAAACATTATTTCAAATGTAAAATGGTATTTATATACACCACATAAAAGTGAATTCGTGCATGAAAAAATATATGTCACAATAGAACGTAAATTTAGATGAAATTCATTACCACAAGTTTCCTTTTTGTTGAATGATCTTTAAAATCATGAATAGTGGCCTTAAACATGTTGTTAACTTATAAAAGAACCATATTAATGTTTATTATATTATATATTATACTTTTATAACATCTAATCTCTCATTATTTAAAATTATTTCATTATATTTATTATTTCATATGTTAATTTCTTCATTTTCTCATGCATGTTTCATCACGAATGATCCAAATATTGTAAATATTAGGTAGTTATATCATCTAAAAAATTATGATAATGATGTAATTATCCTATTTTAACATCACATGTACTTTTAAAACAAATAATGATTGATGGTTATGAAAAATGAATTATGTTATGGTTATAAATATAGTAGGTCGGACAAATGCATGAGTGACGTTTTTTCCCAAATGATCATTATAGAAAATAAATAAGTAACATTTTAACATAAAAAATGATGATAAGATCATTAGTATCATATTATATACTTAATTTATATTTTATAAATGGGGTGTGGAGATGAAAAGAGAGTCACAATGTTTTGTGAAGGTGATAGTCAACATGTACACAAACGATGCTATCATTGTTAAGTTTAAAAAAATAAAATGATATATTATCTTTTAATAATGATGAATATGTCATGAATATCATAATTCTTTCATGTATATCAAATATAATAATTATCATTATTAATCATCATCTTCCATGTATTGAGGTAGTGAAAAACAAATCACATTGCTTTGCGAGGTGATAGTCCTCCAAAATCAAGATTAACATTATCACAACTCCTATGTAATTGAAAGTAACAAGGTATATATATTAAATAATGACTAAAGAGGTATAATTAGGTTATAAATATCATACATATACTTTATATAGATCAATATACCCACCATTTAGAGGTGTTAACAAAAGAAATTAATGACATCGGCTCATGAGGATGTATTCCGCCATACGGACAATTGATAAATCCATAACCCATTTGATGTAAGTGGAAAAATTTGTTGGTAATTAAATTATTATAAATAAATCCAATTATATGGGATATAATGGGGTTATTATACCATAACATTATATTAATCATTAAATTAGGTGCTTAAATAAATGAAATAAAGATTATTGTTGAAGAACATTAACTCTTCTTCAGGTATCCTCCGTAGGACTGCAGTAAAGTATTCAAATATTGAATTTATTCCCAAAATAAATCATCTATGAAGAGGGTGATTAATTTTGGAGGTTATTTCCTAATGTATTTTCCGAAGAAAAAAAATTGGTTTTAAGGTGTTAAGTTGTTAGGGGAGTGAGTTCTCGTTTATAATTGAGGAGGAGTGACATTCTTGTTGATACCAAAAGGTATTCAATATTGGGAGTTATACCGTTCCTCATGGTCCTTAAAAAAATATTTTAAAATGTTTGGAACGATTTTAGTGGTATTAAAATACCTCCACCACATAACAAATAAATAATTTTTTATCATTTAATCCCATTTTATTTATGTTTACTCAGTTTAGTCATTTTACTTTTTACCACAGTAACATGTATCTTTTTATTCACATTGGTAATTTATTATTTATAAATAAAATTAAAATTGGGTTTATTATATTATTTATAATTAATTATTATAAATTTAACATATTGTTTATTCAAAAATATCCTATGTTTTTGTAAAAGTAATTTTCATATAAACATCTGTATTGAGAAAACCCTTGTTTTAACCTTAATCACGGTAATTAATTTTAACTATTTTTACTAATCATTATGGTGAAAATTTATTTTTACCTTATTTGATAATTTAGACTATTATGAATCAAAATAAAAAATCAATTTTTCCAAATTAAACTCACCAGGGTTTTATAATTTAATATAAAATTGATCATTTGAATAAGACGAGGAAGAAACCTTTTCAAATTAAAATGTTCAAACGGTTATAATGTTTTTATATCAAAATTATACATGGAAATTATACACCAAAATTATTAAAATGGTGTAAATTTAGTTAAATTCCATACAATTTATTTAATGTTTCTTTAAAACAAATTCAGAATATAATTTAATATCATAAATTATTTAAATGAAAAGGAATTTTTTAATTAAAATTTTGTATTATTCACTATTCATCAAAAAATAAAATTTCATTGAATAATTTCAAAAAATCACCCTAGGATAAGTTTTGTATTATTATTATAAAATTTAAGTTCATTTTTTAAAAAACAAATTAAATATATAGAAAAATAACTTTAATTCATGTACGCAAAAAATGACTAATCAATCTTATAGAAATAACATTATTTTTCAAATAACATTTATTTTAATTATAAATAATTAATTTTGATTGCTAACTAATATATTAAAATATTTTTTATTAGTTAGTTTTTACTTATATTACCCTCCAATTTAATGGCAATGTTATAACTATAATATTAAATAATTATAGTTTTATTATATTTTTTCTTGGTAAAACATTTCCTCATGTGTAACACAAGATATCAAAGAAACTCAATATTTTATGTAAAATAAGATAAAATTATTGTTTCATGTATTTAAAGATAATGAATTGATTCAATCGATTTAAAAATAAATATATCGGAAAGTCTTGGGATGTTATATTCCCTTATACTATTTGTGTTGTTGTTCACCTACACTATTGAATAAAATTTTATTATTATAAAATTTTGGTATTCAATGTTGGTGAAAACATATATTTTATGATTCAATTTAGGATAATATTTAACATTTCTATAGGAACCAATCAGCTATACATCTTGAGAGGATATATTTTTTATCTCAATAGGCTTGTTGAAGTATTCTCTAGAATTTTTCAATTTGTTTTGGACTATAAAACTCATTGATTGTGTCTGATAAATCTATTTTTTCTTGTGATAAAGTTTCTATTCAAGATCACATAATATCTTTTAAAGCTCAACCATATTTAATCTATTCAACTTATTCTCATTAAAACCATTTTTTATCACATTCCACTTTTTTAGGAGTTAACTTTATTTCTATTATCAAACATCCTCTTCCATTTCTTGGTTTGGTGTTTTTCTCAAGAGAAAATTATAATTATTATTTCACCCTATACCCTAGATATATTCTTACATATCCACCATCACTAATTAATAAACTATATCCATTCTAATTATTACAAATAAATTTTTTTATCCACTAAATAACTACAAGATAATGAATTGTTTGGTAAACTTTATCTCAAATAATTCTTCTTTCTATAACATTAATAAATATTATATTTTTCTTATCCTTTTTATATTTTAAATGATTCTAATTTTCCACATAAGAATATAATAAAATCATCTTCTTTAGGAAATATTTTGGAAGAATGTCCAATACCACTACAGTTATAGTACCTTAGTGGGGTTTTTTATTTTCCTTTCCATTTTCCCCTTCTTAAGACTCTTTAAAGAAGAAATAATTTCCTTAAGATCATCATAAACATTAAAATCATCAAAATAACATGATTCCAAAACATTCACCTACTTTAACATACCTTTTCTTAAATCCTCAATGTCAATATCATATTTTATCTTCCTTTTTAAAGTTGTATTATTTCTAATTTCATGAGTTATGAGTATGTTGTATAAATCAACCAATAAATTTCCTTTCCTATCTTATAATGTTGATACTTTGGGATCAAACATATCTTACAAATTTATCATATGATTATTTAAAATTGTTTAATATTCCATATTCCCACTTAATTTGTTGATTCCACTTACTATATTATTAAATTTAATGAAATGGTCATGAATATTTTTTAATTTTAAAATTTAAAATCCCTAAACATTAATCTCTATATTTTTAACTATGATTCATGAATTTAATATAGCCTTTATATCATATTCTCAGTATATCATAGATCTCTTTGGAAGTTTGGAGATCAATAATTTTATTTTATAACATTTTGTGAATTCCATATTGATAGTATTTTGAACATTTCCATCAAATTGCATATTTATTTTCTTATGTTATGTTATAGAAATGTCTTTAGTAATTGGTGAGAAACTCACTATTATTTCATCTCTCATGTCAAGGACAAGAGATTTAAGATAATGGATGACCCTATTCTTCTGATCTATGGTATTTATATCTTTAAAAATTATGTATTCATTTCCTGTTAATTGAATATTGATTATAAATTTCTTAGAAAGATATAGATTTTTAAAAGGACTGTTAGCCTGATTTTCTATTGAAGTGCCAAATTAAAAATTGGGTACCACAGAGAGGGTAGGGGTGAATCAATGTAACTGTGTTTTTAAAACTTTTTTCTCTGTTAATTAACACTTTATTATTGATTAACGTATCCATACCTAATCATTAATTCTTAGCCTCACCATGAAATAAATATTAATAAATATTTCAAGACATATAAAGATTTTACATGTTTCGATTAAAGGACACCCTTCTTTCTAAAATCAATTATCCCATTTTACATATTCTTCACTTTATGTTGGTGGTTACATCCATGTAATGTTCCATTCCCATAAAATCTGACTCCCATAATGTTCCCACTCTAGGGTTCTACTAGAGATCACAAGTTTCACCATACACAACAAATCAACATAGAGGTCTAATGTGTATCCTACTTCTTCAAAACCCCACTAGAGTGTTCATATTACCTATAAATATGATCCACTAATAGGGAAAATATCTTTCGTAATTTGATATCATCGTAAATACCTCAATAATAAATATTAGTCCATAATCTATCTAGATCACCGAATATATTCATATACAACTTCAAAAACATCAGCAACTGACTATCAACTGCCTGATCTTCCTCACTATCAACTAATCATTCAAATGATCTAGAAATTCTGAATTCATAGAGTACTCAGTTATGAACATTATCTTCTAATTATAATAGTTCCATCATTTATGACTCATAATTTCAAATAATCCAGCATAAAAAATCATATTTTATCAATAAATAATCATATCATCAACCTCATTTTTGATATTCCATAATAAACTAATAAAACATGATAAAGCTTCAATCAAGTATTTAGATAAAATAAATTTAATCATATTCAAATATGTATGATTAATTAAATGAAATCAAAATTTCTTATATTTTAGTAAGCTTTATGAAATTAATATTTCATGTGTTTCTCAAACTGAACACATTTATGAACAATTCACAAAAACAAACATATTACATGAATGAGTACATAGTTTTTGGCTTCCTTTGAGAAGATATATCACATAATTCTTCTAATTATTCATGTCATTAAATTATATTAAAAAATACTCAATGTCATATTAGTTTTATCATGTTTATATAAATCATTGCTTGAGTCTCCCCAATCTTTACGCATCAAAAAAGTGCACATATAATTTTTCTTCAGTATTTTTCATGAATTTGTATGTACTTTATGTGGTAATAAATAATGATTCAAGTTATAGTAAATACTATACATAATTACTCATATTCCTCATATGATACTAATTAGAAAAAATAAATCCTTCAAACCATATAGTACAAAAAACATCCCCATGTTTGTGGTAAGCCGGATGCATGGAACACAATCTCTTTTTCATGTAGCTCATAAAAAACAGGGTATGATTATCTCTCTAATTAATATCTATTTAACAATACATATCCCAGTCACTCATCCTATATTTTTTAGATCATCACATTTAAAGGAGGTATTAAGGGTATTTATGGTCTGACATCACATACTAACTCCACCACATTGCTTCACTTTCACACATCGACATCTTTCAATTGCATACAGAGACTCTATTTTCTTCATAAAACACACCAAATAATAAATATATTTATTTTATTAAATGTGACTCAGTTAATTTAAACTAGGGTATATGACCACTCAAAATTACCCATATAGTTTCATGCATGTATCAAACTTATTTTTGAACTATTAGATCAAATTTAAGAATATCTAAATGTATCTTTTTATATAAACATTTTTCATTGTAGAACACTTTACATATTTCATTCAAACATTTTCCACCTACATAGGATCCCTTATGATCATTATACTACCAATAATTTGGTCATATTTTTCATTAAATCATTATCCATTATCTTCATAATGAATAGGTGCCCTAAAAAATCCAAAGTTGAAGATGAAATTAGACATGATCAGAAAACCCTGATCTAATGGATTTGATTATACTTGAATTTTTATGATTAAATATAAAGAGGAATAATAATCCACATAAAGTGAATCTGACAGTAGTTTATAAATCTTATATGCACTACATAATAATACATTTTGAAACATACATCACTCAATCTATCACTAGAGACAATGTCAGATAATGGACACAGATCACTCATAAGTAACTGAATCTTGTTAATCTAATTTCTTCATGAATTCCTCCACATACACCAGTGGATCATGAATATCAACAATAGAATATGTTGGTATAGTTGGGAGACAATACCCTCATGATCATAGTGATATTATATGGTGAGACAATAAGAAATTAGAAAAATAATTATAGTGAACAACGAAAGTGAAAACCATATAAGAATAAATAACCAAATTCAGAAGAAATATTATAATCGTAATCATATTTATAACCACTATTACATAAAAAATGATGTTTTGTATACATGTCATTTAAAAATATGGATGCATCGGATACATTACAGTAATCATATTACATGCAATAAAAAATTGTAGAAAAGATTAGTAGCTATCTTCAATAGAATCATGAGTATAAAATCAGTCCTCTTCACCCATACTCTATATTAGTGCATAAAATCAATCATTCAAATCTAGAAAATATCCCTTGTCCCTAGATATATCAATGATGTCCTTCCAAGCCCCAATTAGCACTCTAAAAATTGTGTGATATAAACATATTAGGCCACAAACAATTATGTCTATAACTAATCTAGTATGTTCATATAAAGTATAATAGTGTTCATGTATAATAAGAGTAATTATATAAATGATGAAGTGATAAAACCCAATCTAAATGAACATGTTGTGATATGTAGTCTAAAAATGCTTAAGTTTTATATAAAATAAAAGAATCATTTATAACATATACCAAATATATAATGTATTAGATGTATAAGGCCGATGACATAATTCCGTAGACTAAGGAATCCTATTTGAGTATATAGGGCTCAGCCATAGAAAACTCAGAATCATGTAGACCAACATTGTTTCGAATCCAAGGTTTATGGCTAAATAATCCTCATTGACATTGAGGAGAATCGCTAGTGTTAATTAGTAGAGACGTGGGTAGAGCCTAGGGAATAGATCCACGGTGTTCTAAGCATGTCATATCCAAGGTGATAATCCAAGGAATCCAATGTGAAAGATTCATCAGTGTCATACTGCACTGTCTGTGCCATATCGAATTCCTATCATTGAAAATTCCATATAAGGGATCAAGGGTCAGTGTTATTGTCTATGAACATTATCAATTTACTTTATCACATTCAATGCATTGGTCCAATAATTTATATATGAAAATATGCGGGGCCATGTTAATGTTGATACCATATCACCAATTCAATTCATTCAATTCCTTAGATAAGTGATCATTCATAAAATTTCACAATTTTCAATTAATCGATTACATAACCCCTTTAATTTATAAACGTTAAGGTTTTGTATAATTTATTTATCCTTTATCATTTCATTTTAATTCATATAAGATATCCACTAATGTGTGTAAAGCATAACACTCCCAATGGAGTGGTATAATAACAAGAATTCATACAAACCCACATCATGGTATTGTTTAGGATGAGGTTGGTGACGTTAAATTGTGCCAATAAAAAATAGTACATCAAGAAATGTCTTAAAAAAATTAATATTGGGTATTACTCATTTTAGATGAAATTAATTGAGGGCCCATCATTTAGAACTATAACACAAGCTATATACATAATTGCTTTAATGAAAAATATATATAACACCAAACATAAGTGAGTAGTAGACTCCTCATATCTTATTAGCCTTTAAATAAAAATAGAATAGATGAAAATATAGGAATAGATTTCACCATTAATATAGGGAATATTATCTCCCATTGAAATAATATCCAATATAGTGAGATAAAACAATAAAGGAAGAAATTGGATTGAAGAAAACACCAAAACATATCCAACATGACAGACGACACTTAAATCATATGTAGTATGGAGGAGGTTTTGAGAAAACCTGTTTGGATTCCAAAGAAGATATCAAACATGAGGGAGGATTTTTATACATTTAGTTAGAAGATAAATGGAAGAAGAAAGTGAAATAAAAGGATGGGAAAATGAAATTTCATTCATTAAAAAAAGGGATCATGGATTGTTAACATGGTTAGAAAAATTGTTTATCATTTGTGTTATAGTACTATCAAATAGGGGATGACCGTTTCATTTCTTATATTATGGTGAGACATCCTATGTGTTGACCACACACACTCTCTATCCAAAATCCACCCTGCCTCGTATGGCTAGGAACATGATTAAGAAGACAATGTTTGAACCATATGATCCACCTCTGTAATAGGTCTGCACCATTTTTTATGGCCATTACACCCCACTAAAATGGGGTTTCAATCCATTATCTTCCTTCTTATAGATGCATGGTTGAGTCTCCCAGTTCCAACTAACCATGAACCAACCTTGTGACTTTATCTATTTCTCTAAAAAACCGAAGCTCTAGGCTCATATCAAGACCTAAATTCTCATAAAAACATTAGTATTTATTAAATTACCATTCCTAATTAAGAAAAAAGGTTCGAACTAGAAAATTTAGAACATTACCACTATGAAAATTCCAAATCATTAAGACCACAAATACTTAAATCAAGACTTCTCCAAGTACCATTTTAGGGGTGGTAAAGAATCATATGATAAAAACTCTTTCCACTAAAAATGTACATCATCCTCTCTCTCCCTATTCTCATCTTGTACGTTGTAATATTTCCATAACACCCATACTTGAGTAACTAACATTCATCAGAGAGCATTGATGCCCTATTCAACTATATAAACAGGATAATCCTAAAAAGAATCATCATACTCCAAATAAACCACATCATGCCAATGAATATGAGATATATCTTGTAACAACCCGAGATTTTATGAGAATTATTCTTTATAATTTCATTGATGTCTTGTGTTGTACGCTACACCAAATTTATCTTGTTCTATACACAACACCGTATTAGCTTGCACTATACACAACACTATTCTTGGATTGTGTTACACAAAATTTCATGTTTGTTTGATTGAAGTTATTCTATGCAACATTGAGTGTATATATATATATTTAACGCATAAATGAAATATGGTTGGATTCTATTATTCCCAACAACTAATGAATCTTGCATTACACGCAACCCTGACTTGGTTTGCTTTACACCCAATCGCGACCTTCCACGATAGCGCGTGTTGCACGCAATACCGAGTTTAACTAAATGATATATTCTTATAATATTATTATGAACTAGCCGTTATGAATAGTAATACCCACTTTTCGAAATTTTATAAATTTTATCTTTCAAAATGCACTTCATTTTTGGATTCGGAATATCGAAATTAGCCTAAGGTGAAATTTTGGTATTTTTGCTGAAAACATTCATTTTTGGATGAATAGTGAAAACACGGGGTTACTATTTAAAAACCGACTTTTGAAATAAATAATTATTTATTTTATTTAAATTTATTTTAGGTCAAAATTGATACATAATACCTATATATGTTCAATGTAATTCATTGGAGTCATTTTATAATAATTTTAGACATATAAAAAGTTTATTGAACTTTTCACCATCTTTTACCCACCTACTAGGAGAATTTGAAAATTTACATAAAACATAATTTTACCACTTTTGTGATTGAAATTTCAAAAATCCGAGAGAAACGGTTAATATCAGGGAGTAAAATGTGGTTCAATAAGATACAAATAATTTTTGGTGAATAGTAACTTTTGACTTTTATTTACCACGGTTAAAGGTAAATAGGGTAATTAAAGGTAAAAATGATATTATTATTACCCTAACACATGTCCTAATTCTATTGGATAAGTGTAATTCGACCAAATACAACCTTATGAATAAAATAGGACCATTTATCTCCACTTGAATTAGATTAGGACATTTATTATTAATTTATTTAAAGAAGGGTTAAAATAGTTAAAATCAAAGTTTAATAACTAAATAATTTTTAATATAGGGTTATACATAAGATAAATTCGACTATAAATATTAATTAGAAAGATAAAAATATTTCCTACATAATGGTATTTTATTTATAATTTTTAGACATTAAATAATATAATTTATTTTTGACACAATAATGATGCAGTAATTACATTATTAATGAAATGTTAACATAATTGATGTTATAAATACCCAAATAAATGTAATTTGAGACTTTTTATGAATTCAAATAATTTTACAGGTTAATATGATATGTTAGTATTTATTTAAATAACTTTTTTTGAACTTATCATGCTGTTATGAGTTTTCACAAAAATCAATTAACAAATAGTGTCAAATTTGACATAAAATAGCTTGTAAAACAAATATTATATTATTAATTGTTATTTTATTCAAAAAACTCTAAGGTTCAACAAAATGAATTAGATAAGTATATATATATATATTTATTTATTTATTTATTAATAATGAACTACTTGGGGTTCTTTTGGCTTGTTATAGTATGTTTATTGACCATATAGTGTGAGAAAACATAAAGACACAGTAAAAGTTAAATTATTTAACTGAGAGTTAAATCTAAATGATAAGGTTAAAATAGTAACCTAAACTCGTATAAAACCTATTGGTTGAGAAGCTTTTGATCCATAACCACATTATATTCGAAATAAATCATTTTTTGAGCTATTAAGAACTGAATATGACTTAATTATAAAATAATATTTTATGTTTTCCTAAGGTTCCCCTCTCTTCCCTTATCAAAAGGGCACCACTTCCCTTTTCTCTTCATAGCATTTTGAGCCTTGAAGCTCGGCCAAAACCTGACCATTTAGCTTCTCAACTTCCCTAGAAAAATTATGGAGGTTCTGGTCTTTCGAAATACCAACTCTAGTGCCCTAAGAAGAAGTTTAAAGGAGGTCCGTCGAGGAAGAGGTAATCTCTTCTATCGACTCTTTCAAGTTTCTTTCTTCTTATACATCCTCTTATTTATTTGATTCATAATAAATTAATGACATAAGTATTATTATATACTTATATGTTATTATAAATATGAAACAATCCTATTTCACCTTCTATCCATCCTACGGAAAACGAAATCATCGCACGTGTGTACGTACGGAATACCGTCTCCACGCCGTGGTGTAATCTGTTTTCGACCACCACCTTACATGTATGGGTATAATGGTGTAAATAAATAACTATATAAGATTATTGAAAATTGATATTGATTATTAAATATTAGACATACACTTCAATACAATTCCATGATCATGGGAATGATATCATCGCTCGTGCGTACGTACAGACTACTATCTCCACGACGCGATGAGATTCATTCTCCATGTTAACCATTCCTGAATGATTATAAAGTATATATAATGAATAATAATGAAATATATGACATAACAATGATACTGTATTTATGTATATATATATATATATATATATATTTATTTCATCTACTTAATTCCATTCAATTCAATAAGGAAACGAAAACAGCGTTCATGCGAACGTACGACCTACCGTCTCTATGAACAGTGTATTTCATTACATTTATCAATCTATCATATATATATGTATATGTTGAATATATATTATATATATAAATCATGTTTGACATTCTGGAATTATTTAAATAATTATATAAATAATAATATCATGAACAAAATGTTGAAACACATACGATAAATGAAACAATTTACCCAAAACATTGCTTTAACATGGAATTTACAAAAGAACGGGTAATATAAAGTCATAAGTGAACTATATTTGATATAATAACAATGAATATGATTCATTAATAAGTAAATTTCATTATTTAAATCATTATATAGGTCGTTCGGATACATACGAATCATATTGTACTTAAGGTAAGGGATAACTTTTCCAATCTCGTTTTTATCCGAGATTGTTTATTTGTAAGTATTTATTGGGGTTATATATATCATCGATGTACCTATTTTCTAAAAATGGTTTCATATGTTATTAAAGTCCTATTTACCCATTTTTTACTTTTACCACATGTTATGGAAGGAATCTTTCTTTTGTTTACCATACGAGGAACTTTTTGACTTTTCCGACAAAAGTATGAGGAGAATGTTTTTTTAAATTATATGGAATGAACGGATTTTTATGGTTTTATAACACCTCATTTTT
Source organism: Viscum album (assembly GCA_963277665.1). Lineage (NCBI taxonomy): Eukaryota > Viridiplantae > Streptophyta > Magnoliopsida > Santalales > Viscaceae > Viscum > Viscum album. The sequence goes on along the minus strand of OY728119.1, from coordinate 1,825,167,948 downwards.
ATTAATATTACTCTACAATATTTGATGAATATTTTCAACAAAATCCTTTTCTTTTAAAATTGCATGTCATTTTGAGAAAATAAAATGATTTTGAAGAAGAAAGGATATTTTCCCCAAGAATTCATTTCACGTGTTTTATCAAAACCATTTTCCATCTAAGATGACATTATTTCATATGTGTATGTTTAAAGTATAATGTCTCTATGATTTACATGGTTTCAATTTTCTTATGATGAAATAATATCCATTGGTTTTATATGGATTATGCTATGATTGGATGATGTTTATGAAACCCATTTTATTCTTTGGGTTATGATGAATGATTTATGTTTATTTTGTGGCACAAGTAAGAATAATTTCATTATGAGATTGGTGGGACCTATATCTCCATAAAATTCATTGGGAAAAGATTTATATCTCATGATATAGACATGGATGGAATGGTAAGTTAATCCTGTTCATTGTTATAGGACTGGAATGAGGAGTGAACTCGATTCAGAAAGGGACTTTGTCCACTAAGATGGTCTTGGAAGCAATGCATTGGATACTATGTAAATCATATCATGTGATTAATGGTTTTCCACAATTACATGTTTTATTCCCAAGTTATTTTATCATAATTGACGTTACTTTATGATATATGGCTCACGTACATCCAAGATTTATGTCTTTGATGAATATTTTTATGTTTAGATTTTATGTTCAAGTTTTTGAATTTAAATGTTTATTGATTGTTTTATGTTCTCTATGTTTACCCATATTGAGAATTTGAGCTCACCCTTTATATGTTTAATTTTATCCAGGATATAAAGAAAGGTTTTAGGTAAGAAAACCAAAGGGTAAGATCTTAATGGGAGATGTTGAATATCTTTCACAACGATTGGAAGATTGTGTTCCGAGTTTCCAAAGAAAATAAACTATTACGGTCCTTGAGTGTTGGTTTTTGTTATGTATTAAGTATTCCGAAAAAGTAATGTAATGTCCATGTACGTCAGGCTTTGGGTTTCTACAGTTGGTATCGGAGGAAAGGTTTAGATAATCATTGGAAACTAGGATGTGGAAATTTTAGTGAGATCCCTAGAGATATTTCTAAGGTATGTCTAGGGATGTCCTTAAGGTTAAGTATAATTATAGGTTATAGTCCTAGAATTATGGTAATGATCGTAGAATTAAACATAAGATGTTAGATATTGAAGGTACTCCCCCTTTATTATGTTGTTTTCCCTAGAATGATTTTTTCCTCTCACACTACTCTTTTTGGGTTTTAGACGATGGTTGGAACCTGAAGGAACCGTGTTGATCAATGTAATGGATGATGTAATGATTGTACTCCTGAACAAACCAACATTATGGGATATTGAGAGAAAAATCATATTTCTATACTTACACAAGCTATGAATCATTATGGACTTCCAAATGAACAGAGAAGGGAACAATATTCTATTGAGTCCTTCATGAGGAAACGTCCACCTTATTTAAATAGGTCTTCTGATCCACTTTTTGCTGAACAATGGATTAGTACCATTGAAAAGATATTTTCCATACTTCACTGTTCAGAACATGAAAAACCCATTCTGGTTATTTACCATTTCGAAGGTGAAGCAGATCAATGGTGGAATCTCATTAAGAATACAAGGCCCTGAGATGAAATTGAATCCATGGAATGGGATGAGTTCAAGACCATATTTTTCAATAATTACTTCCATCATGTTCTTCGAAAAAAGATGGAAAAGGATTTCCTTGGGCTTATGAAAAAGGATGAAGAATATGTTGGTATATAAGAAGAAAAGTTTATAAGGCCTGAAAGGTATGCATCTTGCTTTATCATCCAACCTGAAGATAAAGTTGATCAATTATTTAGTGGCTTAGAATGAAGTCTTTGAAGGGAATTAGCTATAAGAGACTTCAGTAGCTATGACGAAATTGTGTGTTGTGCTATCAAGGTAGAAATGGAAGTTGGTGTTACATATCCATCTCATGGTTCTGACAAGAAACGAAAGATGGAGTTCAAGGAGAAATCTCAAAATAATGGTGAAAAGAAGATAAATGTTTCTTTATGATCAAAGTGTGGAAAGAAGCATGGAGGAGATTGTCTTAAAGGGACTAGAAAATGTATTAAGTGTAGAAAAGAAGGTCATCGATCAACTGAGTGTCGAAATAATGGGAAAAGGGTTTCTAATAATGTGAATAAAGAAAGGACTACAGAGAATGCACCACCGACACTTCAATGATTCAATTGCAAGGAAATGGTGCATTATGCTAATCAATGCCCTAATCAAGGGTTAATGATGATCAACCTGAGAAACATCTTAAGACAAAGGACAAAGGTAAGTCACATGCAATCACTATTAGAAAAGTTGTGTATGACAACAATGTGGTGGAATGATTATGTGTTTATGTAAATGGATTCCAAAATAATTTTGTGAAATATGATTTATAGTATTGTGGAACATTGGAATATCTATGTAATGGTTTATTGTGGTTTCCGATAATTATATGGTACCGGTAACCATGAAGAGTGATTCAAATATTTTGGAAAGTAGATGATATGTGCATAATGAAGGGATAATTAAAAAATTAAATGTTTGATAGTATTCATGACCTCATGACTGATATAAGGACAAGGTTATATCATGGTTTGAGTATATAGAATTTTTGGATTTTGGAAAAAGTTAAATTTTTACAGCATTCATGTTTTCACTAAGGTTCAATGGGTATTAATTTTTCAAGAGAATACATGATTCAGTTATTCAAAAGATTGGAATGTAACCAACAAGATATATGAGGCATAAATGATAGTATTCACGTGCTTGCTTTATGACCTTTTTAGTAATAGTTCTCTTTATACTATGAGTTTGGAAAGAAGTATTTTGAATAAGACTAAAGATTGGAATATATTATGTTGAACATAAGTTAGTATTGTTTAAGGATAGAAATTTTTCGATATTATTGATATAATGTTATAAAAATGTAGTTTTAGAAAAAGGACAACCTGTAGGATGGGAGACAACCCATCGCGTCGGACAAGGCTGTAGGAATCGAACCCACAAATGAAGTGCGACATGCCTTTATCGCATACCACTGGCCTACAGGAGGTCCCTGGTTAGTAAAAACTAATTTTATTATATTAAGTAGTATGATATATGAAGTATAAGTCCATTTTAGGAACTATATACGATTAATCTCACTAAAGATGGAGTTATGAATATAAATTTTTCTAACCTTATGTTTGAGATAGATGGAATGACCAATCATTCTATCGCATGATATACTAACACTTCACGAATGACAAATTGAACTTCATTTATTTAAGATATGAAGTGGAAATTGTCCAAGGAACGACCAATGGTGAGATTGTACCAAAATCAAGAATGTATTTCTTCTAATTCCAAATTTTTTAACATTAGGGAAATGATCTTGAAAATCAAAACAATTTTCCTAGTGCCCTCATATCTGATGATTCAGATGGTACATTAGATCATAAAAAATTTATGAATTTGTGATTTTCGACCTTTTCATATCCATTTCCTCTACCACTCTTCATCGGAACATGATGGTAAGATTTTTCTTCCATATCCATATTTTCACCTACGTTATCCTATGTGGAAACCCAGTGATGAGTTAATTTGGGTAACCGTTATGTTTCTTACTTTACTTTTTAAAATTTAGTTTTATTATTCCTTTATACGATGTGGGTTTCTATGAAAGAAACCTTCAAGAAGTAAACCATTTATAACCCCGATGAATTTCGAGGGAAAAATTCATTTTAAGGGGGGAAGAATGTAACAACCCGATATTTTATGAGAATTATTCTTTTTAATTTCGTTGATGTCTTGTGTTGTACGCTACAACAAAATTAGCTTGTACTATACACAAATCCGTATTAGCTTCCACTATATGCAACACTATTCTTGGATTGTGTTACACAAAATTTCAAGTTCGTTTGATATAAGTTATTCTATGCAACATTGAGTGTATATATATATATTCAATGCAGAAATGAAATATGGTTGGATTCTATTATACACAACAACTAATAAATCTTGAAAAACATGCAACCCGGAATTGGATTTCTTTACACACAATCGTGACCCTCCACGATAGCGTGTGTAGTACGCAATACTGAATTTTAGAAAATGATATATTATTATAATATTATTATGAACTAGCCGTTATGAGTATTAATATCCACCTTTTGAAATTATATAAATTTTTATATTTCAAAATGAACTTCATTTTTGGATTCAGAATATCGAAATTAGCCTACGGTGAAATTTTGGTACTTTTTTGAAAACATTCAATTTTTGATGAATAGTGAAAACCCTTGGTTACTATTGAAAACCCGACTTTTTATATAAATAATTATTTATTTTATTTAAATTTATTTTAGGTCGAATAAGATACATAATACCAATATAAGTTCAATGTAATTATTTGGAGTCATTTTATAATAATTTTAGACATATAAAAATTTAATTGAACTTTTCACCGTCTTTTACCCACCTCCTAGAAGAATTTGGAAATTTACATAAAACTTAATTTTACCACTTTTGTGAGTGGAATTTTGAAAATCCGAGAGACACAGCTAATATCAGGGAATAAAATGTGGTACAATAAGATAAAAATAATTTTTGGTGAATAGTAACTTTTTACTTCTATTTACCATGGTTAAAAGTAAATAGGGTAATTAAAGGTAAAAATGATATTATTATTACCCTAGAAAATGTCCTAATTATATTGGATAAGTTTAATTCGACCAACAAGAACCTTAGGAATAAAATATTACCATTTAGGTCCACTTGGATTTGATTATGACATTTATTATTAATTTATTTAATTAAGGGTTAAAATAGTTAAAATCAATGTTTAATAACTAAATCATTTTTAATATAGGGTAATAAATAATATAAATTAGACTATAAATATTAATTGTAAATCTAAAAAGTTTTCCTAGATAATGGTATCTAATTTACAATTTTTAGACATTAAATAATATAATTTATTTATGACACAATGATGATAAAGTAATTACCTTATTAATGAAATATTAACATAATTGATGTTATAAATAACCAAATAAATGTAATTTGAGTCTTTTTATGAATTAAAATAATTTTATAGGTTAATATGATATGTTAGTATTGATTGAAATAACGTTTTTTGAAGTAATCATTCTGTTATAATTTTCACAAAAATCAATTACCAAATAGTGTCAAAATTGACATAAAATAGTTTTTAAAATAAATACTATATTATTAATTGTTATTTTATTTGTAAAAATATAAGGTTCTTCCAAATGACTTAGATAAGGATATATATATTAATAATTAACCACTTGGTGTTCGTTTGTCTTGCTATAGTATGTTTTTTAACCATATAGTGTGAGAAAACAAGAAGACACTGTAAAAGTTAAATTATTTAACTTAGAGTTAAATCTAAACGATAAGGTTAAAATAGGAAACTAAACTTGTATAAAACCTATTTTTTGAGATTATTGCGACCCATACCCACCTTAGCTTCGAAATAAAAAAATTTGGAGCTATTAAAAACCGAATATGACTTTATTACAAAATAATATCTTATGTTTTCCTAAGGTGCCCCTCTCCTCCATTATAAAAAGGGCACCACTTCCCTCTTATCATCACACCATTTTGAGCCTCTATGCTCGGCCAAACCCTGCCCATTTATCTTCTCCAATTCCCTAGAAACATTCCAAAGGTTATGGTCTTCTCAAAAGAGCAACTCTAGTGCCCTATGAAGATGTTTAAAAGAGGTGCGTCGAGGAAGAGGTAATCTCTTCTACCGACTCTTTCAAGTTTCTTTCTTCCTATACTTCCTCTTATTTAGTTCTTTAATTATAAAGTAATAACATAAGTATTAATTATAAACTGATATGTTATTATAAATATGAAACAACTTTATTTGACCTTCTATCCATCCTACGGAATACAAAATCACCGCGCGTGCATACGTATGGAATACCATCTCCACGTCGTGGTGTAATCTATTTTCGACCACAACCATACTTGGATGGGTATAATGGTGTAAATAAATAACTATATATTATTATTGTAAATTAATATTTATTAGGAAATATTATACATATACTTCAATACAATTCCACGATCATGGTAATGATATCATCGCTTGTGTGTACGTGAGGACTACCGTCTCCACGACGCGATGAGATTCATTTTCCATGTTAATCATTCATGAATTATTATAAAGTATATATAATGAATAATAATGAAATATATGACATAATAATTATACTTGATTTATGTGTATATATATATTTGTATGTCATCTACTTAATTCCATTTAATTCAATAAGGAAATGAAAACAACGTTCATGCATACGTACGGCCTATCGTCTCCATAAACAATGTATTTCTTTACATTTATAGATATATCATATATATATGTATATTATGAATATATATTATATATATCAATCATGTTTTAAATTCTTTAATTATTTAAATCAGGATATAATAATAATATCAAGAACAAAAAGTCGAAACACGTACGATAAATGAAACGATTTTACACAAAACACTGCTTTAACATGGAATTTATAAAAGAACAGGTTATATAAAGTAAAATGTGAACCATATATGATATCATAACAATGAATATTATTATTTAATAAGTAAATGACATTATTTAAATCATTATTCAGAAGGTTCAGATACATACGAAGCATATCGGACCTAAGGTAAGGGCTAACTTTTCCAATCTCATTTTTATCCGGGATTGTTTATTTGTAAGTATTTTCTGGGGTTATATGTATCATCCATGTACCTGTTTTATAAAAATGGTTTCATAAATGTTTAAAGTCCTATTTAACCATTTTTGAATTTTACCACAAGTTATGGAAGGAATCTTTCTTTTGTTTACCATACGATGAACTTTTTGACTTTCTGACAAAAGTACAAGGATAATGTTTTTTAACATATATGGCATGAAGGGATATTTACGGTTTTATAACGCCTCATTTTAATTAAGATTAATCTAAAATATTTCATTACTATTTTCAATGAAATCCTTTTCTTTTAAAATTGAATTTTATTTTGAGAAAATAAAATGATTTTGAAGAGGAAAGGATATTTTCACCAAGAATTCATTTCAAGTGTTTTATCAAAACCATTTTCCATCTAAGATAAAATTATATCATATGTGTATGTTTCAAGTATATTGTCTCTATGATTTATATGGTTTCACTTTTCTTATAACGAAATAATATCCATTTGTTTTATATGGATTATGTTATGATGGTATGATGTTTATGAAACCCATTTTATTCTTTGGGTTATGATGAATGATTTATGTTTATTTTGTGGCACAAGTATGAATGATTTCATTATGAGATTGGTAGGACATATATATCCCCCAAATTCATTGGGTATAGATTTATATCTCATGAGATAGACATGGCTGGAACGGTAAGTTAATCCGGTTCAGTGTTACAGGACTGGAACAAGGAGTGAACTCGATTCAGAAAGAGACTTTGTCCAGTAAGATGGTCTTGGTAGCAATGTGTTGGCTACTATGGAAATAATATCATGTGATTAATTGTTTTCCACGATTACATGTTCTGTTTCTATGCTATTTTATCATGATTGACGTTCCTTTATGATATATGCCTCACGTACTTCCATGATTTATCTCTTTGCTCAAGATTTTGATGTTTAGATTTTATGTTCAAATTTTTCTTTTGAAATGATTATGGATTTTTTTATGTTCTCTATGTTTACCCTTACTGAGAATTTGAGCTCACCCTTTATATTTTCTGTTTTCCCTAGGATATAAAGAAAGGTTTTAGGTATGAAAACCAAAGGGGAAGATCTTTATGGGAGATGTTGAAGATCTTTCACAATGATTAGAAGATTTTGTTCCGAGTTTCCAAATACACTAAACTATTACGATTCTTGAGTGTTGGTTTTTGTTATGTATTAAGTATTACAAAAATGTAATGTAATGTCCATGTACTTCATGATTTGGGTCTCTATAGATATAAATGATAACATAGAATATTTGAAACATGTATGATGTCATGAATGACTCAGTATCTCAGAGGTAACTACAACCGATTAGATATAGGTACGAATCTCTCCAAAATATCAAAGGGTATAAAAAAACCAGGATATAGATTCCCCAATAATTATTTTTTCTAATTCTCCATTCTTGATGAAATACACAAGAATACCCATTACCCTACATCAATATCCAAAGGCTGATGATGATGATTGACATAATACCTCTTCATATACTGATATGTATCCATATACTTCATAATATGTTATACAAAAATAATTTTTTCATGGAAGCGTTTATATCATAGTAGTACTACATCTCATCGATATGATTCCTATAGAATCTCAGGTACACTTTAATTTAACCTTTGTTAGTCTATAGAGTCATTCTAGAGTTTTGTAGGAATAACACTAAAAAATGTAGTTTTTTGGTTGAGAAAAACTCTGCGTACTGTTATTGTGTGGATATTATTAATTTTGTAGAAACTATTCATTATGGATTTGTGTTTCAATAGTGGGGGTTATACACAGTTTGAAAACGGTTATTTTGACACTTCAAATAACCAATGAAAACTCTATGGGGTCTTGGTGTTTGTACAAGGGGACGACATGATTTGATGAAACCATGTAGATTATCCCAGGATTCGATGTGGATTTTCATTTTAAATATTTATTATCCACATACATTTGGTGAATATTTTCTGTTTCCCTGTGGAATTACTATCCATGACACTTCGAACCATATAAATGTTAGTTTTTACCATTTTCCATTAGATTTTTTGAATCATAATAACCCCTAGTTTTGTTTAGGCTCAATCGAATATTTACCTAGTTATCTAGACAATTCTCTTTTGTGATTCATGTTTATTTTCGTTCATTCATAATAGATATATCATGGTATGTTTGGGTTTTTATTTGGATTCATCATCCATTCTTTGTTCCATGATAGATAACTTATCACATTGTATCGTTGAACATGTGTGGTCATTAGATTTTAGATATAAGGGGTTTGATAAAAATTATATTTGTTTATTTTGTATCTAGGATCACGATGACCCAATTTACTATTCTCCAGTCTCAATTTTCAATAGTGTTTATCCCTACCTCTATTATTGAGGTATATGTCTCTATAAAAATGGATAGTTATATGAATTTATTATTTTACTTCTAAATTCATTTGTTTTATTCATTGAAATGAATTCATTTGTGATTATAATGGGTTTTTTGTAAATAAATCATGTTTTAAGGGGTCTTTATTGAAAAAGGTTTGTGCACACCATGTGATTGAAAAAATTATTTAATAGTATTATTGTTTTAAAAGTTGGTTTCCAAGAACTGATGAAGATTTTATTTTCATTGAAAATATTTTATAAATTGTTAACTTGGAATTCTAAATGGGTTAGAAAAAACATACCACCTTGTTTAACATTAGCTTCATCGGGAATAGACATGCCATTCATAGTGTGTGTAATGACACTTATGTTTTCCTTTCACTTTAGTGGGTGTAATTAAAATATATTTTTTACTTGTTGGATCCACATTAAAAAAGGATTGAAGATTTTTTTATTTCTAGTATGTATACCCCATATTAGAGACAAAACATCTTATTTTTTCATTTATTATTGGATTATCACATGATAAATATTTTTTCAATTATTTTCTTACATGATTTCAAATGATTTATTGTGTCACTATTAAATTTATTACATTATTATATTATGGTCTACCCATGGATTGTATTGATTATTCTTTTATATAAAGGATAGTTTTAGGAATGTATTTCATATATTCTAATCTTATAGTGAACAAATAGATTTTATTGATTATTGTTTCAGTAATATCACATGTTCTTATTATATTTCTTATTTTGTAAATATGATTTTTTTTAAAAACCAATGGATTTTTTACAAGTGGTTTTAATTTATTAAAATTATTTGAAAACCTATATTTTTTGGAATCTATAACTACTGCATTCTTAATATTAGACTTTTGTATGAATTATATGGTAGAATACTACTAGGATTTGTGATCACAAACTAATTTTTTACATTGGGATGATATAGATGTTGTTTTATAGTATTCTGGTAAATTTAATGTAATTATGAAACTTTTTTTGACTTATTTTCCATCAAGAATTTCTAGTGGGATGGTTTTGAGGTAATAGTTGATCACATGGTGACTTGATGGTATTTTCTTGTCATACATTATAGTTTACCTGGTCTGGCATGGATTGTATGGATCTTGTTTGTAACATTTTCATCTTCATGATGCTCTAATTTTATGTCTTTATTTGTAATATAAGAGTTTATTTTCTATTACCTTATTGAACTTAAATGCCATGTTTAGCCAGATCAGATGGCTTGTCTAATTGACCAAAATTTGTATGTTATATTATTTTATCAGAGTAAAATAAACTACATATAGTTTAATAAAACTTTATAGATGTGGTTTTGTGTCTTTGGTAGAGAGAAGTCATAACAATCGGGATTTAGGTAGTAAGTGCGTGAGTGAATGTTCCCATCTCACTTCCATGTCTATGTTTGAGTTACAAGTGGTAGTTGGATTTTGTTAACAAGTTTGATACAAAGAGTTTGAGGTAATTTGAATTAAATGGAAATGGATTTTATTTAGATAGAACTATTGATTTTTAAATTATTATATTTTTCTATAGAATTAATATTACTTTAAATTATCATTATGTTGTGGAATTGATGCGAATTATTGAAGATGGTCTGATGATTTTGGACTGTTTACCCCAAAACGAAAATTTTTATTATCTTATGTTTATTAGATGATTCCTCTTATAAGAGTTCTTTGAAATCTAGGAAAGTATGATATGAGAAAAGGTTTTCATGGACATCTTTTTATGGAACCTTAGTTAGTTAAATCTTTAATCCACACAATTTAGGCTCTGGGTCACGAGGGTGTTAGAAACCCTTGAGGTGTGGGGGATCATGGAATATAATTCACTAAGCAGTATCCACCCATATTATGTGGTGACAATGTTATCTATAAATATGAGGAGTGGCTCGATCATATTCGGATTATATTTATCTTCTTGTAGACACATGAAGAATCTAACGTTGTTTTTTCAACATATAATAATGAGGGATCATGAAGGAGATGATGGGGCACTATTTTGAAAGAAACATTTTTTGATGATCTTATATGGACTTATTTTAGGAAAATATTTATTTATTAGTATTATATTGATACATTACGCATAGTAAAGACTCGAGTGTTTATAAAATTTGAGTAATGAGAGATTATTGAATAAGAATTTTCAAGCCATTGTACTGAGTTGGGGCATCTGAAAGTAGAACTAATCACCAATGAGTACCTAAAGGCTCAAAGGATTGATCTTGGACTAAGTCTTGATATTTGTATGATGTTGATTTTCATATAACTTCTAACCATTTTGGTGGTTGTGAAAAAATTATATTTGGATGAGGTTGACATATTAACGAATACTAGTTTGTGTGAATCTTTTGTGTAGTTTTTAGATAGGTTATGTCTTCTACAGATAAAATAGTGCATAAAGTTGATCTATTCTCTTCAGGACCAATTTTAGGGTCTTTATCGAAACATAATAATTTTTCCTGCTACCATTATAGATGTTTTGGTCATAGAAGTCAAAATTATATAAATACTCCTAATACATAACATCATTTCTGTCTATTGGGCCATTTGACGTGTTTTTTGTGAATGGATGTCCTAGGGAAGTAAGGCTACATCCACTCTCACCAAGGGTTAAAAATATCACAACAATGAATTTTATGGTGGGGTGTCTAGTCCTTAGGAAATGGGAGATGATCAAGTGGCTAACACTGGATAAATTTATGTGTTAGTGTGTGTGATAAAGGAATCTGATGTAGAACCTGCTACTGTTAGGGGTACAATGTTTATTTCACCTTTTATGGGGCTTTCATTGTTTGATTGAGTCACTAATTATTATTTTATATTGTCAAATCAAGATGAAGTATTGGTATTTCATTCATAACATATCGCATTTTTTTGGATCTTTCCATGCCTTTGAGAATGAGGTCTGAACAAGGTTTCATGTGTTCCATGAGTTGGGTGATGATAGATGATATTTAGGTGGGGTGGTTATTTTTTCTCTTGATATTTACATATTTTACTAGATATGTTGAATTGATTGTACGATTATGTTAAGGCCCAAATAGTTTTGTAACATATTTGGATTCAATTCTTTATCTTGTGATGGGGTCGCTCATGTATTTCAGGGTTAGTGGGACTCTACATCGAGAAGGATAAGGCATGTTATTCCTTATGATTGGTTAATATATTGCTATTTATCATCAATTTTTTGATTTTTTTGACCTTTTATTGGGATTTAAAATTCAAATAGTGTTTTTTCATACACTGCGGTTATCTAGATGATTTTTATGGTTTACCACCACATATATAAGATGAGTTTACATTTTTACATGCTCCCTAGTATGATCCCAATTTATATTCAACATTATTGAATGAAACCTAATGAGTTATTGGAACATAATGTTAAACATTAGGATATATATTCTAAGGGATTTATTTGTCTTATAATGTAAATGTGGGCATTCTGTACCTTCTCTTATAATAATTCATGCGAGAGTCTCATAATTTTTTTTTGGATTTTCAACAGTTTAATTGGGTAATTATTAACAGAAAATATCCTTTACGTAGGATTGGTGACCTCTTTGACCATCTTTGATGAGAACAATAGTTTTTAGAGATTTTCCATCAGTCATGGTAAGACGAATTGAGTGTTTGAGAAGATAATAAACCCAAGAAAATTTTTTCTAGCTAGTATGATCATTTTTATTTTCTAGTTATTACATTCAGTCTCCCTATTTCACATGTTGTATTTTTTATCTATGATGAGATGAATTTTTCATCATTTCATGGACTGTTTTATTTATGTTCATGGATTATATTTTTGTGTACTCCAAGTAAGAGGAGTATTATATGGACAATTTGGATATCATTCTTCAAACCTTTAAGGAACATCATTTATATGGTAAAATTTCCAAAAGTGAGATTTTGATCAGGGAAGTGAAATTTCTCAGGCGTGTAATATATGATAGGGTAGTCTTAGTGGATTATAACTAAATACATAGATTTATATCCTAAGACCAATTCAAAATAATTGTTTGAGATCTATAGAATGTTGGTATTTACTAGTTACTATAGATGTTTTGTTAATTATTTCTCTAGGATCGCATCTTTGATGATAAGTTTTACTCATAATGGTGTAATTTTTTAATAGAATCAAAAATGACAGAAATCTTTTAAGGAACTAATGGATATTTTGACTTTATAAATAATACTTATTCTTCTAAAATATTGTTTGGGTTATAATGATTTATGTGATTCTTCTGGAATATGTTTTTGATGTGTCTTAACGCAATGGAAACTTTTGGTGGCATATGGATCTCTATAGTTACACCCACACATGAACAAATATCAAAACCATGACCTTGAGTTGGTATTGGTTATACATGAACTCAAAAAAATGAAACACTATGACATTGGTGTGTTTTTATAGTTTATTATGATCATAAGATCCTGAAATATATTTTTACGTAGAGGGATCTTCATATGCAACCAAGACACTAGATAAAATATCTTCAAACTTTTGATATTGAAATTTCATACACTCCTTGGAATGTGAATGTGGTTGTAGATGAATTTACAAAAAACAGAAAAACATAATTAGTGATTGAATCATATTTAAAGTGGTATCTACTGAGTTTGTTTCTTTGACATGTTCTTGAGAGTGAAAGAGGTAGGTGAACATGTGTTCTTGGTATTTATAAAATCTAACATTCCTTTCAATGGGTGTGTTTGGATAAAGAATGTGACATAAAACATTTTCCAAAACTATGGTAAAATATTTTATGGTGGGGATACCTCATGAAAATGGTCTCAGTATCCAAGTGGAACTTTGTCTTCCATAGTAAGTCGATTGTTCCGACCTCTCTAATGTAGGGGTAGATAGAAGGCAGAAACCCATTTTTTGAACCAAATACCTTGAAGATATGAAAATATATCATGTCTTAAAACATTAGTATTAGTGTAAGTGTATGAGGTGGTTTATTTTAGATATAGTTTCATGGTGTCCCACATGTCATAAATTGAAGGTGGAACAATAGAAACCTACTAGTTTATTTCAATATTTTCCTATTCTGGTATGGAAGTTGGATGAAATATCCATGGACTTCATTACATTTTTCCATAGAATTCTTGTGGGAAGGATTTCATTTTGGTGATCATTGATCGATATAAAAACAATTCATTTCTACGTGATCAAGGAGATTATGAAAGTGAATATATTATAAAATTGTGAAAGTGAGAGGTTATGAGACTTCACGGGATTACCTTTGTGATTATCTATAAAAAGGACACATGGTTCAATTTGAGGGTTTTTAAAGGATATTAAGAGTTATTGGGTTAGCAGTTCAAATCAAGAACAACTTATTATCCAAAAATAGAATGACATACAGAGAGATGAATCTAGGTTCTTGGAGATATGTTATGGGAATGGGTTCTTGATTTCAATGGATCATGGGAAAATAATTTTATGCTTGTAATATTTTCTTTGTAAACATTTATCAAGATTTGATAAAAATGGAACTATTTTAATAATTACATAGGAAGACATCAAAATATACATTTTTTCTTCAAAGAGTTAGGAGAGCGGTCCTTGTTTTGGTCAAGTCTCATTCAGAAGACAAAAGAAAAGGTTTAGTTAATTGAGAAGTTTATTTTCATAGTACAATTATTTATAAAAAATTATGTGTACTTTATTCATCATCTTTAAGAGTTTTAGGTTGGTAATTGGGTTTCTTTAGAGTTTTTACTCACTTTTGACATCATCATTTGGGTATGCAGGGTATATTGGAACCATGGTTTTTGGCCCTTTGAGATCATGGAGGGATATGGAATGTGAAATATTACATGGATATACCATATCATTAGTCATTGATTCAAGATATGTTTCATGTTTTCCATTTTAAGAGGTATTGACTAGATCATTCACAATAGATTGAATTAACAGATATTAATCTTATGCTTAGTACCACCTTTTTCTAGAATCATGTTCAGATCACTAATCACCAGGATAAGGTACTATGCGGTAAAATGATTCCCTTGGACTAGGTACTATGGTAGTGTAGATGGGGTAGCAACAATATATAAGAGAAGAAATCAATGATGATGTTATAATTAAATTTATTTTTTTTCTCATCCCATCATCATGATAAAATTATGAGGATAGGAAACTTTTGTTGTGTGTAGAATTTTACCCCATTAGATCTAAAGTATGTTTTAATTTTTGAGTGGTTTGTATTTAAAATAATTCATGTGGGTTTGGGGGAATGAATCTTGAAAAATCATTTTTTATGAGAATAAACACGCACATAGTTGGGTCATGGTTAGTTCAACCATTAAGTAATAATGTGGTAAGTATCTAGATTTTTACAACGGGCTTTTTTCACAATTTGAAAATAGTTAGATAAACTATAAAACTCTATCAAAAAACCATCCATGGTCTTGGTTTTTAGGTATGGGGGTTTTATGGTTGGAAGAAAAGGTGACTCTTTTCCTAGGTGACTGTTCATCTTGTCTTTTTAAATAGGTAACAATAATACATAGTTGGTACATGGTTTGTCTCACCATGTGGCCTAACTGTGCATGGCACTCCGAACCATTAAAAATTGTGGTTTTACTCTATTTATATGAGGCATTTTATTAATATTCACCCCTTAATCTCATTTATGTTCAAAATAGTCCTTCTAAAATGATACAAAGGATTATTCCTTGGGATTCATGGTGACTTACCTTCATTATTGACAATTTTTTCCTATTTTGTTTGGGCATTGAGGGTGTTTCACTTCCTTTCATAGATCCCTTCTAGATATATCCTTTATGTGTCTTTTTAGAACCTATGTGGGTTGTGGATTTAATATCTAAGGGGTTTGGTAGATTTTCTATTTGATTGTTATGGATCTTGGATCACGAGGAATTGATATACGCTTTCATAGTCTCTATGTTTTAGGACATTTAGTACTATCTCAATTATTGAGGTATATGTATCTATAAAATCGGATAATTCCACACAATTCCTAGTATTCAAGTAAGTTACATTGGGTTTTTCATTTAATTGAAATTAGTTTTTATTACAATGGACTTGTTTGAAATAAATTATGACATTAAAGGGTATTTTTTTTAAAAATGGTTTGTAAACACCAAATTTTTCTTAAACGTGGTTAAGGGTATTTGTTGTTTAAAAATGGGGTTTCAATCATAGAGGTGGATTGTTTTTTCATTAATTTTTTTTATAAATTTGTAGAATTTATTTTTAAATGGTTTTTTACAAACTTATCACATTGGTTTTCTTTAGGTGCATTTGATATAGACATGTCACTCATACTATGTGTAATTCCACTTAAGGGTTTCTTTCACATTAGTGGGTGTAATTCCATTAAATGTTATACTAGTTGGATCTAATATAATAGTGGATTGTGGATTTAATTTTATGTTTAGTATGTATATCCATAGGATAGAGCCCAAATAGTATGTTTTCTCAAATATAATTTTATAATCACATAATGGTTAATTTCATGGTTATTTACACTCATGATTTTTCATGAAGTATTATGTCATGGTATTATTTCATACATGATTTTCCTATAGTGTACCAGAAGTTTTTTGATTATGTTTTCACATGATGGATTTTTTATGGTTAAATTTCATAAATTATTATATTATTTTGTACCCATGGATTGTATTGACTATTCATTCATTGTTATAATGTGTACTTGTCATATTCATTGTCTTGAGAATATAAGTTGATTTTATAAAAACAAAAGGATGGTTTAAAAATGGTTTTTATTTAAAAAATTATTTGAAATAAATCATTTGTTTAAGATATAATGTTGTTTCATTCTTAATATTAGAATTTTTATATATTCTGTGGTGGAATCCAACAAGGCATTGTGATCACACGTTAATTTTTCCTTTTGGTGGTTCTGGAATTTTTTTATAAGATATAGGTAAAGGTACATAAATTATATATTATGTCATCTTCTATTTTAATAATTGCGTTAATAGATGGATGGTTTTGGGGGTGTTTGTTGGTCACATGGAGACTTGATGGTCCAATCATTTCTTAAATTTTTATTTAGCTGATTTGTTTTGTATTGTATATATCTTGGTTATATCCCAAACATTCTGATTGGTGCTATAGTTTTATACCTTTTTTATTTTATATGAGAATTTTTTCTTCTTCTAATTGAACCTAATAATTATGGTAGGCCAGCTCAGGTGGCTTGTCATGTTTACCCATGTTAGATCGTTATAGTACCTCTAAGCAACATTGGGGCAAGGATGAAATTAGAAAACATTATAAAGCCTCATAATGACCTGTTTTATATTATCTTGAAATATATTATTATATGATAACATAAAAAAAAGTCAAGTGATTCTCCCAAAGGAATATGAAATCATGGATACATGACGAAATAATTTCTTTTTAACACATGTATCATATGATCCAACTATCTATCAGTTTTTAGATGCAAGGATATACTCAGTAGTACATGTGGAACTAAATCCTTCTGTAACCCCTACGAAAACCATGACACGAATTGGTTATCCCTATCCAGAATGATGCTACACAAAACAAAATAAAGGCATATGATCTCCCAGATATATATTCTTCATTTATTATTGAATTAAAATTTAACTGAATATGTAGTAAGTGGTAGAACTTCATCAACCAGTCAATGATCGCAAATATCAAGTCACTTCCTCAAGGAAGCATTGGTTAACTGCTCAAAAAATCCATTGTGATGTCATCCTATTTCTACTCTAGAATGGAAAATAGATATACCCCCCCCAAGTCACTAGTGTTATGATTTTACATTCTAATAGGTGGAATAAAAACAAATGAATCCAACTATCTCCATTTTCATCCCAGGCCATATTTCATGGTATCTAATGGCCTGGTAAATCATGCTAAGACATATATTTGCTGAGGTGGTAGAGGTATGATAATATTGTATAAATTATTCCCAAATGTGTATAGGAACATATATATGACCAAAATATTTCATGATCTCTTCCTCATCGATGAACAAACTATGTGATCGGTCCTCACATGAAATTCTCTCTTATAGGGCCAAGCCCATAGGATCAGAATGTTGTCTCATCATCACTCTATCTATATGTGAAGTGGACACTACCTGAGCTCTCTGAATAAATTTTTAATGATTCTCTTGAATCTCAAGATGCATCATTGAAAATAATCCCATAAATTTCCATTCACAATTGACCTCTGAACTTTGTGTGTCCGATTTACCCATCTTAGAGCATCAGTAATAACATTGTCCTTACCAGGAATTTACTGAAACCCAAAATAAAATGATTGAATATATGTATCCAAACATCCTCCAGTAATATTAAAATAATTCAATTTGAATTTTTATTTTAGGTATTTTGGGTATGTGTATACCATAAGGCTCTCTCCTAATATGTAATGCCTCCAACAATGTAATTTTTGTGCCAAAGATACTAGCATGTGATCACGTATTGGGAAATTCCACTTGCGTGGACCCAACTGAAGATATTCATACATTATGAATATATCCCCTACATCAGAAAAATTCCTAGATCCATCCTTGATGTATCATAATAAACAGTATTACTTCTACCTAGATCAAGAAGAATTAAGTTTGGATCAAAAGTAAGCCTGCCTTTATACTTCCAAAATGCCCCCTCACACACTTTAGACCATGTAAACTGAAATTTTTCTAGATCTATCCTATTAGTTGTTATTTAATATGTGAGAGATCTCATATAGAGTTCCTGTAATAACCAAACATCCCCAAGATACTCCACATGTCAATGAAATTGTTGGACTGGTCCAAGGAAACTATTATTCATTCATTGTTTTAATCAATGGATACTCCTGATTCCGAGATAATGTGACCTACGAAGTTAAATTTATCTTTCTGCCATTGGAATTTTGGTAGATTTTATTACAATTATTACACCCATATAATACTAAAAAGGATATCAATTTGTTTATAATGTTAGAGTCAAATAAGTGAGAATGCCAAGATGTCGTTCGTGAAGACTATCATAAATGAATCTAGATACGTTTGGAAACCCAATTTCATAAGGTCAATTAATGATCTTACAGAATTCATGAGAGTGAGAAATGTTACTAAATACTTTTACAATCTGTATTTAAAACATAATGTTATATGTTGTATATCTGATGGTCTAACATGCACATTATATTAGCTGAACTCAATTAATTGTTAGAGAAAACCCTCACTCTATAGACACGATCAAAGAGGACATTTATATTAGGTAAATGGAACCATATTTTCATGATATACTTATTCATTTAATAGTAATGATCACACAATCTACAGGTCTCATGTTCCTTTATAGAGAAAATCATTGCAAAACCCCAAGGTGATGCATAGGTTTGTTTAAAAATATTAGTTTCCAAGTCCTCTAGATAGCTCTTGATACCCAAAAGAATAATAGTATCCATACAATAAGGAGGAATAGATACTTTTGATCTCCATGTAAATATTTTAATTGTAAACTCCACCTCTCTCATGAGGTATCCTAGAAAAATAATAATGGAAGTGGTATAAAATTTTATTGGTTTTTTATTTACAGGTGTGTACATCATACTCATTAATCACCCAAATAAAAATTATAGAACTAGGATACTTCTCCTCCCAACCCTTAATTATCAAGTCTAGCTTGAATCTACTAGAAATCCCATTTAACCATATGAACAAATTTACCACCCTCCGGAGTTGTAAAAGGTGTCGAATGATTAATATAATTTGTATGAGAATTGTTAGGAACCAACCAGTCAAGATTGATGTTAAAACCTATCATCTCAATGATGAATAATTCCAATTAATAATTATGGCCACTTAGGTCAAGGGGGAACCCTGTGCAGTGGTGTCCAATTTCTGATTGGACTCCCAGTGGAGTGTCAAGTTTCATTTCTCGAAAAAAATACTGACTTTGGTTCCCATGGATCCCCTTAATTATCATATATACAAATTATTAGGAACCACCTATGTCAAATAAAAAATACACTAATGTAGAGGATAATTAAACCATACTTCAAACTATGGAAGGATCCACACCCTACTCATCATGTTTTCGATTCTATTCAAATACCTTACATAATTAACACCCCTATGATACAGCCTAGCTACCATGATCATGCCTAATCTACTGAAACTATATGCTTGATTTTTACCTCCCTCAACCATTTATACCCCATTTACCATTAAATAATGCAATTATCTTTATCCCTCTCAAAAAAAGATGCTAATGATCCCTCTTTGAAGAAATATTTGGTGCATATCTTCTTCCTATAGACACATGTGTAGTGGTACAAAAAACATAAAAATATGTCATCTCCTATCTTTATATATAAAATCAACATAGGATTCATAAAACAAGGGAATCATGTGACCCTTCATTCCACACTAATGATATTTCAGGGATATATGGGCATACACTCTAACTACTTCTACCTCTATATGAATGGTCAAAATAATTCTTTTAAACACTAGTTGAACTACTGCTCTGTCAAGGTAGTAAACTACCCTATACCAAACATTTTGGATTCATAAGGTCATTCTTAGTGATGATAATTTGTTTTACTATATATGGGATATTTTTAAAAATAAACATGTTCACCTAAAAGAGGATGGTGTACACAATCACATCCTCAAACATCCTAACTCTGGAAATATTATCACAAGGGAGAGAAGGAATGAAATTTTGAATCTCTATAAAAACAAAATATTAATCCACGAATGATAGTGTTACCTACTCTATATGTGTATAATCTCAATCTTGGTTTGATATCAAAATCATAGGAAACAAGTAATAGAAATAGTTTATCTGGAAACCCCTCAAAAACATAACCTAATATTGGTCAGTAGGGTCATGACATACCACTATATCTTGGTTAAACCTCTAAAAATATACATTTAATGATTGAAAATCCTCTCTAGAGGCCTCCCTATATGGTCAATGATAGGAATCATGGCCTATTTCCAGGACTCAATAGGTTGGGGACCACCATCCCCTAAATATGTTGGTGGATGCTGCTGCAAAAATTTCCACGTCAACTCTACTATAATAAGTGTTAGTGTTAGGGATCCCTTAATGTTATAAATGAGTCATAGGAAACTCTCTCACAATTGAGTGATGATTCCAATATTAGTAATAACATGACGCTCCACAGGTTCTAGTACTCGAGGTAACACTAGTTACTCAGGCCCACCACCCTCATAGTATGGTCCTCACCACCTTCCTAGATCATGACTTGAGGATATTGTGGTATAATATTTATATAGTTACAAACTCATTCCTCAAAAAAGTATTTTATAACTAAAAATATTAAATTTGATTGAAATGTATATGTATAAGCCCTCCTAATAAAAATAAACACCCCTCATTCTACTCTTATGGTTTTATATAGGCGGTATAAAAGATGAAAAATGGTCACGAGAATCACTCCCTACTTTCCACTACATAGATCGAGTTAGTGTCAAGGTATCATATTTCTTAGTTCATGTTCTACTATATGGGGTTTCAATTTCATATTTTATAGGAAAATACCCTTTATGTTATAATTTAAATCTCTATTTATCAATAACGAATTCGTGCATGAATTTTACATCAGCATTTTATATTTATATATATATAGAAATCATGGGTTCATTAGATGAGTTACCATTCATATGTTATAATGTCTTATGAATTATAAGTTCCAATTTCCACTTCATATAACTAAAATCATTCAATTCGATGGTTCAAATATATAAATCACCATTCCGAATTTGTAGATGCTCATAAACTCTTTAAATTGCAATTAGTATTTATTTAATTTCATAGCCTAAAAATTAATCCCTTCTGACCAATTTTCCATGGATAAATCATGTGATATTTGGTTATATAAGATGATTAAAACATAAAATTATGGAAAACACCATTTAGGTTGATCCAGAAATATAATAAACCAATTATTTTTCCCTACATGAAATGTAAACATAGTTAAAAATATAATAGTTAAGGTTCACATCATGTTTCATGAAATACATGGAGGAAGGTAAATATAGAATGGAATATGCATGACATGTGAATCCTCAAGATATTATTATGATTAATGAAGTAGTACATAACCTAATACTTGGAAAAGGGTAGATAAAATACAGAACAATAACAATATTAACACCAAAAATCATGTGTGTATCCTAATAGTGGAATCAACACCACTGTAATAGATATAAACCGGAACATTAAGTTCAATTCCAAGTAAATTGAATTTTATCTATACGTGGATTAGATAACACCAAGAAAAAATTAAATAAAAAAATTCAATACATTCATTGTCTCCTATAATCCCACGAGAAAAAATATGAAAAAAAGAAAAACTCACTCTAATAACACTTTGAAATATCATGAATCTAGTTCACTCATAAGTAACCAAGTCTAGTTTTCTATAGAGATTTAAATGAGCCTCCCAATACACCGAAGGACAATGTATAGTATTGAGGGTCTATAGTGGTACATTGGAGATACTCTTACCACATTATTAGAGTGACACGTAGAGGTGATACAATAATACATCAGTAGAATCATCATAATAAATAGTGTACGGAAACACCCAAATAATAATAAGTATCCAAAACTAGAATAAATACCATAATAATAGTTATATCCATATTTTCAACCATATATTAAATGTTTTTATATGTGTATTCTATAAAAATAGGTGCATACACATGATACAATGTTTCAATAATATACAACATGAAATATAAAAATGTTCAAAAGATGAAAAGCTATCTCTAATAACATCATGAGAATTTGGTTGATCATCTAATCCAATTCTCCATATGAGTATATAAAATAAATAACATAAAGCTCGAAACTATCACTTGTCCATTCCTACATCCGTGATGTCTTTATGGGTACCAATTAGTGGCCTAAATGGGGTGGGATAGAAACCCCATAGGCCACACCCAACAGTGTCAACAAAAAATACTTTCTATGAATGTAAGATGTAATATTGTGTAGTTAGAACATTAATTTGAATATAAATGATAAATTTATGCATTATAATTACATACACATGTTGTGACTATATGTCTATAAATGATGAAACTATATTCAAAATCAAAGCCTCCACTATTTCATATGCCATGTATTGCATCTATCAAACCTACGAGCGTGAGGATCCATGTTCATTGATCAATTAATCCTCTTTGTGTCCATGGATCTTATCCATATCCAAGTCCACATCATGTAGTCCGATATGGGATAGGGACCCAAGGCATATGGATAATCTGTCCTCATCGATTCTAAGGATTATATCTAATGGTACTTGGTAGAGACTTTGGTGAAGCCCAAGGAATAGATTCAAGGAGGTCCAACAAAGACAGATCCAAGGTAATAATATGAGTCATCCAATGTAAAATAATCATTGATTCCATACCATGATGTTAGTACTATGCTGAAGTATCCATAATTGAACATTTCATATAAATTATTGTAGCTTCAATGTTAGTGTATATACCCACTATCAATTTAATTCATCACATTCATTCCATTCGTTTCCTAACTTCCATGTGATAATAGGAGTGTCCATGTTAATGTTTATGCCACATCACCTACCATTTACATTATATACATAATCTAAGAGGTAATTTTTCCCATTTCATAATTCCAAATTAATCCATTTAGTCATCAAATTAAATTATAAATTAAAATGTTCCATATAAGGTATTTAACCATTAACATTACCTTTTAATTCAAATAATATATCCACTCATGGGTGTAAATACCAGAATACACAACATGGTGGTATTGTCATAGGAATTAAAAAAAGATAACACACCTCAATGTGTGGTTTGAGTTTTGTTCGATGACCTCCAACTGTGTCATGGAGAAATATAATTTATAAACTTATTTTACTATATTTAATTTAACATATTAATCATTGTAGAACAAATTCATATAGGTTCAATCATGAAGCATTATGACGTGATCTATAAAAAACAAGACTCTAAGGATAAAGATATAGACCACCTCCATTAGATAGGTAGTATAATCCTAATTCATTATTCGACTTTGAAATTGGTTAGAACAAAATAAAATTGGGACATAGTTTAACACCTTAAAATAGAACATTTTATCTCACATGGGAATTGCATCCAATACAATGTTATAAAACAATAATTGAAGGAAGAAAAATGAAGATCTTACTGAGATTAATCTAATTTGATCAAGGAAACATGTTTAAATATCATAAAGAAAATGTACTCCATTCCTAGGATAGATTCAAAAGGAGAGATCTAATTTGATGTAGGGAAGTTTTGTGTAATGTGTTAAGAGAAAATGATTAAGGAAGTTAAATAAGAGGGTACAAAATGTAAATTCAACATTTAAAAAGGGTGAACATGGTTTGCTATCATGGTAAGAATAACTTTTCCTCGACTATGTACCAGAGAAATATAAGAGGGGAAAAACCACACATGACCTATACACATGGTTCTACTAACCACACGCATCACATACACACACTATGTCTAAAATCTACATAACCTCACATGGAAAGGTGCACGGTTAAGAAGACCATACTGCAACCATGTGTTTCACCTCTACAACAACTATACACCATTTCAAATAGAAATGAGGTCTCATTTTATGGGATTTCGAACCATTACCTTCCTTCTTAGGTCTATATAGTTGAACATAATTTTTACTACAAACTGTGTGACAACAATACACCTTGGTAGGGTTCTATAGAAACTTTTGCACTTTGATCTAAACAAGCCTCATATGCTCCCAAACCCATCCTTTAAAATTTATATACCTTTCATAATGTAAAAATTGGGTTAAAATGGAAAATAATAATATGTATCTTTTTAATAACCCATAACATTACAATCATCGCCTAGATACACTTCACAAGTACCTATTCGGTAATCTCACCTACTTGTCCCATGCACACGACTGGTATATATCCTTTAGACAATATTCCCTCACTATGCATTCCCTTGTGTAGGATCCTTTACACATTAATATGAATATTTATGGATAATACTATGTTCATTCACCATGGAAGGCCTAGTTAGGATATCCTCTCACATGTGTGGTTGAGTTTTATTTTCATGGTTTCCTATGGATGAATCAATTTATAAAAATCCCCATAATAATAGTTATCCAAAATCATCAATATAAAATTCCATAGAATTCTCAATTTCAAAATTTAAAATTATTTTATTCTTCAAAATACTCAACAATGAACTCTTATTATTTTTATATTTTTTGTTCAATAATAAATTATAAATAAATATTAACATAAATATTTCTTAAATGAATATGAAATCTCCAAACTCCTTTTAAAAATTATTATATTATAATAAAGTTCATTGAAATTATCTGAGATAGTTTGAGGTTGTTTGCATAACAATCCTCCAAGAATCATTACAAAACTAAAAATATATAGACATCGTCACATAAAATATATAATGAAACTTCTTGAAAAAAATACAATTCACCCAAAGAGAAATTAATGAGGAAAAAATATTCTATAGTGAGAAGGAGGACCCCACTTGAGTGTTGAGAAATTAATTATATTCTATGGATACGCCACATAAGAGGGAGTTATTTTGTTTTCATCTTAGGTGATCTTCATTAAGTAAACTAGATGAAGATATTATATTAGTTGATACTTATGCTGAAATATATGCGACTTCTTCATTTTACATTTGATGAATAATTTTGGTTTCATGAATGGAGATATTTGTTTAAGTTTTCATAATTTATTCTCATAATTTTTTTAGTATCAAAATTATTCTTATAAACCTTTAATTTTTATAATATCATTTATATTCCATTAAATCCTAAAAAACATTCATATAGTGTATTTTTAATAGCCGATGAATAAAAATAGAGTGTTATATCATCATTGCTGAATTAATGCATGTCATTAAAATTTAATGCAAGCATAGATCAATCTGACATGAGATGTCATAGATTAATCATATACAATTTTTTATGTTCCTCATTACTCTTATGTGTAAGTGAGTCCAATATTTTGTGTGATAACCATACCATTGTTTTATTAGGAATGAATAACCATGATAATTATTTAATATCATGTAAAAATTTGATTAATATGAAATGTACAATTATAACACCCCATATCATAAATTACCACTAATTATATTATTTATAATAAGGGTATCCAATTCATAAAATTCCAAAATATATTAGCTTTATAGTAATAAATAAATATAAAAACTATTATATGTTAAAGTGGACTCTTCCACATAGTGTAAATTTAAAAAAATAGGTTTCAATATTTACACTATTATTTCATTAATTAATATTTATCTTTATTCATGAAATTTCAGAATAAAGATTTATATAGTTCCTATAAACCCTTAGGCCCTTTAAAAACATTTTAAAATGTGCGATGACAAAAAAATATCAGGGAGGTATTTAAAAAAATGAAAACTGCTAATCCACATTTTAAAATAATAAATATCAAAAACAAATTTTACATTTTATAACATAATCAGTGATTAAAAAATAATCATTAAACTAGTCATGAAAACATATTCATTTCTCAAATATTATGATTTTTTTAAATAATGCATAAAAAAATCCGTGAGTGTTTACCAAAAAAATGATAGATTTTTCTTGGAAACAAGTATTTCACCTTTTAAGGATGATAAACCATATTTTAAATCTTATACTCATTTACATACATTATTAATTATAAATATACCCATAGAAATAATTTCTAAGAAAAGAAAAACATATGTACTTTGGGACATTATCTTCATATCAATAAAACAATAACCCTTATAATGGAACGACACTAATGGTAAATTAGATTATGTCACCTCTTATAGAACATACCACTAAATAATTATTTTTTGGGATATATCATAACCATAAATCCTCATTAAAAAATCTCAAAACAATAGAATAGATAAAACACATAAAATTGGCATTTCACTTGATAAGATTTTTTTGGGTTATCTATTAAAATGAGAAGACATATTCTTTGAACTTTTAAAAACTAAAAATTTCATTGAAATGTGAATATATATATATATATATATTGAAAACCCAAATAATATTTTATTGGAATCTTGATAATGATTAAAAACAATGATGGAGGGAAATGGCAGTCATGTAGTAAATGAAAAATAGTTTTTTCTCTATTTTAAAGACAATAAAAAATAACACGTATAGTAAACATTGAATGAATTAATTTTTCAACTTTGTTAACAAAATTTAAAAATAGTTAAAAATTAATTCTACAATTATTAGTATTATATATAATAAATTTAATTAAACATTTAAAATAATAAGAATACGAATGAAAAATATTTGAAAGAAATAATTTAAAATATTATTTTAATGAAAACCACTTAACTCAAAATTCCACTTAGTCAAACACATTGTAACCTCCTATATAATAAAATTAAATAAATTATAAATCTATATCATAAAAATATTTATATTTGTATTAGAATATATGATTCACTTGTATATTATATTTTCCCAATTATATAAAATTATTTCTTATAATAATTTTTTAGTTTGTAAATTTCTTATTTCCCATTCATTTTTTGATTCAATGATTTCAATCCTTTCTCCTTGGTAAAGACTTCATAATCTATAAAATCTTAATATTTTTTAATTATAATTTATATATATTCAATACGCTGTTATAACCATCCTTGAAGGGTAGTCATGAAAAAGGAGATACATCATTCCATGGAGATAGTTGCATGTACATACATAAGATTGACATTTGATTTATTTGAATGGATGAAAATTAAATAAAGTATATATTTTTATATTTTAAAAAATAATAACAAAATTATAAAAATCATATTTATTTAATAAATCATTACTTATGACCAAACGTGTAGGGAAGAAATTAAAAATGAATATCATCACTTCATTGAGGTGGAAACCCACACGTACGCATGGGCTAAATTATCATATTCCAAAATATTATATTTTAAGAAGGTAAAAAAGTATTATCATTCCAAATTTATATTTATTTAATCAATATCATATAAACTAACTTTTCATAAATTTTTAACTATCCATGGGAGGTGTTGATGGAAAATTAAAAACATTAATTCATAGAGATGGTAATCCATACATACATATGATAGAACATATCACCATGAATTAGATGGAAAGGAAGTTGAAAATAGATGTTGAATAAACATAATATAATTTTAATATACTAAATATCTTAATTTAATTATATTATGGTTGTCAAAATAATTTTTTAGTTGTTATATGATGAAATAAACATAAAATACTTCAATTAAGTCTTATACATCATCCTTGGATATCTTGTTTTTTATTACACCTGAAGTATTATAAAATAGTTTTTTATTATAAATGGACATGTAATATTTGTGGATGGGAGTTGGAGTGGTATTTGGGAAAAAATTGGTTGATATAAGGTGATGAAATTGTAAATGGAAGTTAGGATAATTAGTTCCATTTTGTAATTGAGAAGAGAGGAAACTTTGTTAATATTAAGAACATTAAAATATAATAAATGTAATTATAATGTAATGTTGATCGAATTTAGAAATATATAGAATATTGGTTATGTTAATATAAAAAATCATACAATAAATCAATATTAGACAGGTCTTGGATATTTTTAGGCCTTACAATTTATTTTAATCCCATTTTTATAATTTTAAACACATACAATTGCGACAAACGTTTACTATTGTAACTATTAATTAATACCAATAATGAAATTGATATCATTAAAATAGTTTAAAACAATTATTCAAAATATTTAATCAATTTTATAAATATTAATATATATATTTGATAAAAATAACTTGTAATATATGTTTTCAAAATTAAATAAAACCCTTTTATAGAAAAAATTCTTTTAAAGCATAGAAATTATTTGTTCTTGAATCATATAAAATGTTAATTACATAGCAATTAAATATATTATTTAAAAAAATTATTTGTATTTAATATTAATAAAAATTTAAACTAAAATTATCCTTTTATAAACCATGATTAATATAGAATAACAGATAATAATTTCTTTTAGAATAAATACATTTCATATATTTCAAAAAGGTTGATCATAGATTTAGAAGTTCAAAATTATTTTTCTAAAATTAATCAAATTAAATATTTAACATATATATATTCTATAAAAAAGGGTTTCATAAAAGTTAAATTCATATTTATATCATAATAATGTCATCAAAGTGATAATATTTGTAAAATCAATATTTTCACTATTTATATAATAATCAATTATTTCAGAAAGTCCCAAAATTTTATCATAAAATTATTATTACATATTATTATCAAAAATTTATTTCATTCCAACAAATTGAAATACTTAAACTCATAAATATATATTTTAAATTAAAATAAAAAATATAAATGAAACCCACCTTCATAAAAAATAACCCATTTAAACATTTACTGTTCATAAATATTGTTCAAATTAATAAGAAATTATCAATAATTTATTTTATTTCATAGTTTATATTCATAATTAATTTATTTTTTCTTTTAATTTTAATAAATTATCACACTTTTTAGATTGATGTTCCATATATCACTTGGTATGAAAAAATCTATTTATATAACGAAATATACACTAAAATATTAGGGTGTTACATCCCCCACCCCATAATGAAATTATGTCCTTGAAAGTTTTATCTCAATTATAAATGATAACGTTTTAAAATTTTTACAATCAATTCCCTAGAGTGGATAAAGTCTTTTTCAATGGTTAATTGTAAAAGTATCCCAAATAACGAGAGATTAAAACAGAGGGAAATGAATAAATTTGGAGCGTAGAATAAATATATGTAAGTGGAAATAAACACATTTAAAAAATTATATTCAATATCCTTTATAAATGATATTTAATTTACATTTTATAACTATGAAAATTTTCATTTCCATATTATTTCATAATTAATGTATTTATAATAATGAGACTCATACTTTTGAAAGAATTTCAAAAATAGTACCTTGATATCTGAGTGGTGTTTTACACATAATACTCAACATATTTATATATAAATTGATTTAGTTTATGTAATTATTTTACCATCATGTTACAAAAAGAGAGAAAATATACCTACATGAATTCATTCCAAATATAAACTGTAATTTTATCCTTCAGTTGAGTTTTGATAATTTTTCCACCTCTACCGCATCTCATATAAAAACCATGATGAATTTTTCATGGGAGAATTAATAAAATTAACAACTAATATATCATAAGATCTATAAAAGTTTGAAAATTAATTCAATTTATTTTAATCATTTAATTAATTTCTAAATGGTTAACATATTATAATATAATATCAAATATGAATAATCCATTATTTGAATATTTAAAATATTAATATCTAAAACCCCAACAATAATACCAATTGTTCAACTTAAATCATTCCATATATAAATAAACAAAAAACACTCCAAAATATTCCAAACCAAAATTTAACAAAAAATATTAGAATGGTTTTATCACATAATATTCTAATATATATATATATAACATTTCCTAAAATAGTATTAATCACTTATAATTACACATACCAAAAATATATATTCCCCGGCCCTAAGACATCTAAAATATACTAATAGTTACCCAAAAAATACATGAATAACCACAAAAAATCATATATTATTCAAATTGTTAACTATATATTTATTCTTTAAGTAATAACAACCATTTAAAAACAAAATACAATAATATAAAATAATTCATAATTCATATTAATTCATATAATATTACTAAAAATATAGTAAAAATATTTCAATATTGATTTAAACATTTACTCAACAATTTTTAACCTCTTGGTTACGTGTTCTATAAAATATATGTTCCCAAATATTTATAACAACCATTTATCCCAAATTACATAATTACCTCAACAATAATTATTACATTATCCATAATGGATGTATTTAGCTCAAAATTTTTATCTCTAATATAAAACAATTATTTCCAAATAACCACAAAAGTAGATCCCATGAAAAACATTAGAGTTATATAAACCTCAATAATATATTATAACCTTATTTGTTTTACCAAAATAACATTAGTCACCATAAAATCTCATCCAATGAAACTTTAAAAGGGTATTTATGACATTGAAAGTATGATTATCCTTAAATTTCTCATTTCCAAGATAAAATACATCTACATCATAGCTCTAAAAACCCTATATACAAACACATTTATCAATAAAATTTATTTTATAAAAAATTATAAAAAATTATAATATTATTCATTAATAATCACTTCATATAATAAATAATATGAATCATTCCCTGAAATTCATAAATATTAATACAATAATGTTTCTAAATTTGAAAATAAAATAAAAATAAGTTTTACCTTTTATATGTTGTTTATAGTTTTATTCATTGTAATTTATAACAAAATGTAAATTTTCTAAATTTTTAACTATATGATCGTTATGACCATCTTCATAAGATTTCTTCATAGAACGTATATTTGAATAGTCTCTATAGTTAACGCATTTCGGACATTCAATTGATATCATAAGAAGAACATTGGTCCCCTCCATTGTGCCAGCTAATCACTTTATTTGTAATTCTTACATTAATATTTTATTTTCCCTTTGAAAACATATAAAACATATTTATATTTCTTTTATAAATTTATCATTGGGCTCCTTCCCACATTCAAAACACGTAGGATGTTGAATATTTTTACCTTCATGATCTTTATCCCCAAAACATGCATAAACCACTTTTATATATTATTTGATATATTAATAAGAAAACATAGGTGTAATTTTATAATCATAACTCTATATATCTGATTAGGTATAACCACAATAGTCTTAAAACCATATCTAATATTGTATGGTTATTCATTTGGAAAACAACTACAATTCCATTAACCTCTATTGATAACTGGGTTCGTACTGGTTCCTTCCATAAACTAAATATAAAAGTTCTTGGGGCGAGTATATCAAATAAAATAATAATAAAACATCCTATAATGAGGATAACTACTATGATATCCATTAAAAAGTCATCTTATATTCAAATCATTTGATTAATAAAAATTAAATATATTTCTTGTATACAGAAAAAGAATTTTGTTATAAAGTAATTTTAATTTTTAATTATAAACCATCATATTGACAACTAATGTTTCCGAAATACATTAAATTAATTTCATTAAATAAAATCACTACCCCTAAATTTATCTAAACACCTTAATTTTATACTATCAATAACAACCAATATCATAAAAACCCCAAATAACGTGATTTATAAAAAAAATTGAGCCTCTCATATTTCAAAATTCATTTTGGGTAATAGTTTTATTAATTTTTAAAAATAATTACCTAAGAAGTTGGAAACATCCATGAAGTGTAAATTTTTCTAAAATAATATGTTATTATTTTCACACTCTTGTTTCATTCATGACACTATTTTTTCTATTAATATGTGTTACAATCGACATTTTGGTATCTTCTATACATCCTAGGCTCCGTGAAAGTAATTTTAAACTTTGGGACGATAAATAAAATATTGGTAAGGGATAAAAAATAAAAAATGTCAGTCCCATAATGAATTACATAAAAAACCTTAATGATGTATTCCATTTAATAAAATAAAAAGTAATTTTAAATAATTATTTACAAATGAATGAATAAAAAATTATTGGACAAATTTCTTCATATAAAATGTTTATCATTCATAAATAAAACAACATAATCCATGATGGTATATTGAAAAAATAAAAATTTTTATTTCTAAACAAATATTTTACCTTTAGAAGATCATAATACATCAGTTAAATCATAATCTCATTTTAATACCCTATGAATAAGAAAATATTTCTATTTAAAACAATTTAATATAATTGAAAAATATAATTTTGAATTATGTAATAATTATCATAACAATCTTACAACCACTCTTACAATCACCCATATAAATTAACAACCTTCATGTAAAACTTTATTATGTATCCTATTAGAGAAAATATTATTACCAAATGCATTGGATGGATATTTCATAACCAAAAATCATCTTAAAAAATTTATATGAACCATAAAATGAATAAACCATATAAAATATTTCATTTCCATCATAAAACTCATAAACTTATCATTTAAGTAAATAAAAATAACCAAATAAAATTATCTCATAAAATAAAAAATAAAAAATACTTTTCAAAAATTTTAAAATGTTATATTCCATGAAAAATTGGGAAAAATATCTTTTTGTAAACTATAATAACTATCAGGGGAATCTTGATAATTAATAATTGTTAGGATGGTGCTAAAATATGATCATGTATTAAATATTTAAAAATATTCCCTTTGTACTTTTTTAATGAAATTAAAAATAGTAAACTTTATAAATTTACCTTTTGGAAAATTTTACAATGAGAATAAATATTAGGGAAAAAACATTAACATTATTTTAATTATAAATAATAAAATCTTGAAAATATTAAAAGAATAATGAAATGTAGGAAAATTATTGGAAGGAATAATTTATAATAATATTTTAAAGAAAATTCCCTTACCTTAGACTTCCACTAGTTCGAACATGTTCTAAACTACGGAATACTAAATTTAAAATTATTTTACATATATATTAATACCATATATATATATTTATATATATAACAAGATATCATCAACTAAAAATTTATTAGTACCCAATAAATTATATTTATTTTAAAAATTCAATTTTTATGTCCTTACTGTCCCATTTCCTGTGAATGTTTTGAATTGTATGTTCCAGTACTTGAACAATTTCCATGATTTAATCATCAATAAACTCATATAAATGTTATAATTATAATTTCAATGCATTATATATAATTTTAGAGCCATCTGTGTAAGTTAGTTAAAAAAAATAAAATATATTGCTTTATGGAGATGATAGTCTGTATGTATATATGAGCGATGTTTTCATTTTTCTAATAGATGAAGAGGAAAAAATGTATAAATTTTTTTACCTTAAAATAATTATAATAAGATTATAAATCTGAAAATTAATTAATAAATACATCCTTATTAGAAACCATGGGGTGTGGAAATGAAAAATGGACGGTATCGCTTCATGGTGGTGGTAGTCCACACATACACAAAAGAGACAATATCATTTTCCAATAGATGGGACGGTAAAAAGGTAGATAATATTTTTACATTATGTAATCATAATAATGTCATAAATTTCATATGTATCTATAAATTAGATCTTTCGAAACATCCATGAGAGGTGATGATGAAAAATAAAATGCATCACTTCACGGAGACGATAGTTCATATGTACGTATGATGGATTTTTTAATCTATAATTAAAAATATAGGAGAAAAAAACATGCTACATTAACATAATAACATTCCAGAATATAAAATATGTTGATTTAATTTTCATGGGTTTTATTTAATATATTTTAAATAGGTATAATGGGAAATAAGAATGAATAAATTTGGTAAAGACATATACATCCTCCATAGATATCTTCCTTTATTTTACACTGTAATCTTTTTGGTATTGGACTTTTGGTGTAACCAATAACTCTAAGACATTTTTAGGAGTGTTTTTTATATATTAATATAGAAATTTTCTTATATAAGGTGAAACAATTATGTGATAAAGTGATGAAATGAAGTTTCATTTTCTATGTGAATTGATTGGCACCCTCGTAAATATTTAAAATATTAATATATATTAAATATATTTCTAATTGGTATTTTCTGAATCATAGTCTAATTTAGAATATAAAATAATTTAATGAATAAATAAAATCAATAAGTATAATTTAAACATGTTTTATCGAAATTTTAAGCATTATCTTAGAACTTAACATCCTCTTTATCCCTTTTAACCTTTATAATGGGGAAAAAATATTACCATTGTAAAAAATCTTTATAAATAAAAATTGAACTGAAATAATTAAAAATATTAAATATTATGATTCAAAATATTGAACCTATTTACTAAAATTAAATAACTAAAAATTTTAAATTATATTTTTATATATTTTTTCAAAATGGAACAGAAAACCATTTTATGAAAAATTATTTTTTAAGAATAAATAATATTTTATACAAAAATAATGTATAATATTGATTCAAAAAGAATTAATTACATTATTATTACTAAAATGATACTTCTGTGACTTTAAAAACTTACCAAAAAATGAATTAACATTGTCAAAATATGATTAAAATTTATGAACATAAAATATTTCTCATTAAAATAAAAACATTATCTAGAATAATTAAATGGATATATTATTTTAATATATCTACATTATACATTTAAATTAATTATATCAGAAAATAAATATATGTGTTATCAATATTTTTTTTCAATAAAAATTAATGTAATATTGATAACATTTTAATTTAATTAAACTTAAAATATTTGTAAAATTTTTATTTTTCACTATTGACCAAAAAATCAACACTTTTTGGAAATCCCAAAAAAATATATAATATGAATATTTTTACATTAATATTTAATATTTTTTGTTAATTTAATAGAATAAAATTCTCATATTTCATAAATTTCACAACGAAATTAGAATATAAAATATAATGAAAAACTACATTAATAAGAAAATGACACACTTAAACT
The DNA here is from genome assembly GCA_963277665.1 of Viscum album. Classification (NCBI taxonomy): domain Eukaryota; kingdom Viridiplantae; phylum Streptophyta; class Magnoliopsida; order Santalales; family Viscaceae; genus Viscum; species Viscum album. The sequence continues at coordinate 1,825,132,153 of OY728119.1, read as the reverse complement.
TTTATTATTCTTTATATTTTTTATATTAATAATAATAGAGTGTCAATTTATTTGTTTCAAAATTATAAATTAATAATTTATTGATTTTTAGTTTTCTTTTAAATAAATTAATTTTCACTTTATATTATTTTTTCATATATGATACCTTACTAAGAACGTTATTAATTTAATATAATGAATACTAAAATATCACGGTGTTATATCAATCACATGTGAGTTAATAAAATGTTGTGTTGCACATAATTAGTATTTCATGAATGTTTAGCCAATTCCCTAGAATGCTTGTTTTATTATTACATAGTTGTATCATATCAATTATTCAAATATATTAATCATTTTATTCCAATACAGTGTATCATTGATTGATTCTTTCATAGGACTCATATAAGGATTTAATGTCATGCATATTCGGTGAAAACCATATATTTCTATATAGGGGTAAATCTAGAATGACTGGTTATTATTAAAATGAGTAGATATATTTTATGTTTTTTGATATTGCTGTTATAATATTTCAACCACCACTAAGTTTATTCTTAACAAAATATCATTTTTGAAGACATGTGTATATAATTAAAAATGAAATATATTGAAATATATTATTTATTATATTTTCCAATTATCAATTGAGTTGTAAAATTTGTAAATTTATTATAAAATAATGAAAATATATTTTGAAGTTTTTATTAATTTATAAAAGTTTTTATAAACTAGTTTTTTGAAATATTTATATAATTAATTATATAATTTTTCAAAATATTTATTAAAATATCTCAAAATATTAATTATTAATAATGAAATACCTTTTTCAAAATTACATGGGATGCCTTATAATTTAGAAATAAATTTTTTCTTTATAAATTTCATGGTTAATTTATTAAATGTTTATAAATAAAATTAAAATTATATATAATGGGATTATTATTAAATTATGAATTTTTTAAATCTAAATAATTTAAATTTTTCTTATTAAATTATTATTAAAAAATTTATTTTAACCAACTAAAAAATATTTTTTATAATAAAATTTTCCATGCTATAAATAATGAGAAATAAGTTATATTTAGATTTTAAAAATAGGGAACCTAATAGAGAATGAAATATAAATTATATATATTTAATTTAATATCATATATTTAATGTAAATTCTATATAATGAATAATATGGAAGAGTTCATGTTATTAAATGAAAATAATTTATTTATATTTATAATTGTAGAATTTCTCCAAGCTTAGATAAATTATAATATATTTAATTTTATATTTATTAATGAATTTTACAGATTTTTTTATGTCATTCTTAAATGTATGATTTATTAATTTATTTAAAATTTACTTCCTTCATTAGTCATTAGTATAATTATTATATGAGGAATTATAACATATTCATTAATTTATTGTAATTTAACAACTTATATGTTATAATATATCCATAAAATTAGACAAATGATTGGTTTGTTAATTGTTTTAGTCTTCTTCCACCAAGAAAATTTGAATGTACTAGTTTATAAGATTAAATTAAGTTGTTATTATTTATTTATATATATTAGATGTTACAATTATGATGAAATTGAGATATTTATCATGTAACATATTAGAGGGTCAAAATTCTCCCTAGCCACGAGGCTTATGCCTTGTCCAAAAAAATGAGGGTTGAATATTTGGGGCTCCATGATTTATCATATAAGATTTTGATTTTATTTAATTATAATCCTATACATAAAAGTCCATCAAAAATCATCATTAGAGGATTACCTTACATATATAAAGATATAAAGGTCTTTTTTTAGTTAATAAAAAAATATATAACTTTTATAAAGAGTTTTAAATCAATATAGTTTGAACATATTGATTTACTGGATGAAATATGATTATTTTAATTAAATCATTTCAAAAAAGTATAAATTTAAATGGAATAACATGGGATAATAATGAGAGGTTAAATATCCTTCAAAATTCTCACTGTTTGATTCAATCTAATATTCACACATGTTAAGGACTTGATCTTTCAACCATGTAGGTTCTTCCAAAGCAGGGTTCCCATGAATTATCATTTTTTTAAATAGTATAAATGGTGAACCTTATGAGTTTTTAACCAATCATATTGTGATATTTTGGTTACAATATTTAGGGAAACAAAAATAGTTAGCATATAAGGAGAATAATGTTGGGTATATGTAATTGATAAATTGGGAAAAGAATATTTTTAGAAAACAACCCACAAGTCATATATTATTTGATATGGAAGACTCCCTACTAAAATAAATAAATGGTGATATGAATTACAAAGTGGACTCATTTATTACATAAATATGGTTCTTGTCCTTTTAATGGATATAATGAGTTTAAAACGTGTAATAATTTTAGTGTGATCATATTTAATATATATTCATACTAACTTATTATAAAATATAGTTTGCATATAAAAAATTCTTTTATTACAAATAGAAGAAATAATTATTATCCGGCGTGTATTTGATATTATCCTTGGATAGGATAAGATTAATGTATGTAACTCCTAAAAAAGATATCCAAAAAAATTTCAAAAAAATATAGTTCTATATATTAGAGAAATCACATGAAGAGTAATATAACGGTTTATGTTATTCCCCAATGAATTAAGATGCTTATAAAAATAAAAGGATGATTCACTAAAGGCATTAAAATCATGAGATAGAAGGAGAACAATAAATTTTAGTCTTTTATTATATTCTCAAAATGATTGACTATGGTAATAACATGGTGTGGATAACGATTTCACTAATGGATTTTTATATATATGGAATTAATTATATTTTAAATGTGTGTACAATGATAATGTGTTCATTAAATATTTACTCAAAATTATAATTTTTTAAAAGGTAGGAAATATGTTTTGATGTTCATATTTTGGTGATGTATAGGTAGTACATGGAGGAAAAATCTGAAATCGGGTGGTAAAAAGTTAATAGGAAAGTCTATTTTTTTCTAGAAACTATTCATGGTATGTAAAATCCAGAGTTATTAGGAGGAAAATTTAATGATTATATAGGATTGAATTTTTAATGATTCCTTATGGGGTTTTTGAAACTCCTTAGAATTCACAAGCTGGGTATCAGTAAATAGAAATCAATTCAATAATTTTAAAGCTTATGTTATATCTATTATATACATTAAAAATTATATAAATATACAGGAGACCATAATTAATATCATAATTGACATAGAATCTAGTTTTCATTCATTTGATGAAAAATTGATATGATATAGAATATTTGAATTTACAGCAATATATCAATCAGATATATATCTAAATAAAGTATTAATATTTAATCAAATGCAAAATATATAAGAAAATACTTTCTTATCAGATGGATTTTTTATAAAAAATAAGATGATGTATTTCATAGACAGGGTTTGTGACTAATTATAGTTTATAACATATTTTTAGTAGAAGTGAATGTTACAAGTGTTCTATTTAGTAATATTGATTATCCATATATTCATAAAAGTTTGAGGAATTGATATTCCACCACCATTAGTGACATATTTTAAAGAATAATATTATTTTCAACAATATTTTAAAAAAACATAGTATACCATATACAATATTGTAATAATAGTTTGTTTTATAAATATTCCAACTAATGTAAAGGAAAGTTATTTTCTAAACACAATTTTTTAGTAATTTTAGTATAATATCTAAAGCGAATGTTGTCTTAAAGATGTTAGTGGGAGTATTTTTGGACATAGTGATTTTCGATGTTAAAAAATGAAGGATTATATTGGATAAAATTAGAAGTGAATGAAAATTTATCATAAATGGGTTTATGATGTGTATGTAATTAGTGACAAAATTATTTTAAGGAATGACATTATGGAGTCATTTCCTAAGGATGATAAATATGATGGAATTTTAAAAAAAAATTATGTTGTCAATATATGTTACTAAAAAAATAAAATTTGATGTCAGGAAGATAAGATGTTAGTATATATTAAAGGATTTTTATATTAAGAATATGATTTATAATTATTGAATGTTCAGTAATCATTTCCTTATAGATGTTACCATCTAAAGAGTTTAGTGGGATGGGTTTATCTAATATTCACACAGAGATTTTTTAGGATTTTAAAAGATATTTATTATAGTTAAGAAAACCCTTAAAAGGTTAATGAAAGATAAGTATGATATGAATGTCTATCAGAATTGATGTATTAGAAAATAACCTATGTATTATTTTTTTAGGTAATATTATATTATTTTAAGAATGAAAATGTATCATTTTATATAAAATATTAAATCCACATTATATTTTATTCAACATGGCTTCATATATTTATATGTTTATATATATTTCATTATGTGTAATGATAATTCACATATCAAAGTATAAATTTTATTTATCCTTACAAAATAAATATCACTATGTATTATATGTTGCGATGTAGTGTTACAGATAGTGTTAGTATCTTTCTTTTTTAGGAATAACAAATATTCTCATGAGGTATAAAATAAATTCCATAAGTTGGACAAGCCTCTAGGTGTACCTCACGATGTTTCATATAGTATATATTTTGTATACTATATGTGAATTGTTCATATGTGGAGTCCCCACAACTATTGATATTAATTATATAACTAGAATGAGAACCTTTTTAACATGATTCCATTAATTTTTAATCCAAGGATTAACTAATCAGGGGGTGGTTGGGCTTTTTTTCATTTCATTGGTTAGTTCTCAATTAAGAGAGGGTATTCCCTCTCTTATGAAGAGTATGACATATATTCCCTTAATCATGATTGACTAATTATGTGGGTATACAAAACTAGATTGCATATATTAATTTCTTATGTATAAGGGTGATGGGATTATGATGTGATCTCATATAAAGGTGTGTATAATGTGATGCATTTATCAACATGATATATTTATAATAACTGAATCGAGAATGTTTCAGCTTTTTATATGGGATTGGAAAACATTGTGTCCCATGGATACTTGATAACTTGAAAAATAACACCAAATGATATTTCATGCTGGAATATGATACCGTCGATTGACATGCATATTGAGAGGCTAGAGTTTGATATAAATCACACCGTGCCTTTTTTTATCTTTAGTAGAATTTATTATTTTCTTGTTGCTTTTATTTTCAAACATTTATTGATTTGGTGATTTATTATTTATATCAACACTACATTTTCCCCTGGAGTAACACTAATAGTTGACTAAAAAGGGATTGTGTTTGACATATAGAGCTTATTTCAAATTTTTTTAGAATTTATATAAGGGGAGTTTAAAATGAGTATTCACAAGGTGTTTCATTTTATGTGATACTTGGTGATGTTAGCAATAGATTTCCAGAAGTGTTTTGAATGATATTCAAAAGTGTTTTGTATTTGGTTTCACAATATATTATATTTGATTGATTATAAGTTGACATGGAATAATATCCTTGTGAAATATCTTTAAGTGGGAGATTGAAGGAGGCATTTTCTAAGGCCCTGGTCACATATAATTTTATTAGGCTATATCATAATTTTAAATTTTGGTATTTTATATACAACTATATGGAAATATATTTTTAAACTTCTATTAATATAGTATGATGCATATATTTTGTGGAGCATTTAATGTTAATGTTCATTAAATACCTACATAAGATAAAATTAATCAAACTATCGATTTAATAAATAAAATATGTGAGATAACTTTAGAAGGGTGAGGGATGGATGTTGATTTTAACCATACTAATAACTCATAATGTATAATATATTCATGACATCTAGAGAAAATCATCAAGAGCATATATAAAAAAATGATCACCAGGATATGGTCATCATTATCCAACAATGATTCTCTAGGAATCTATCTTCTTGTTCCTCCTTTAAATTATAAAGAAATAATATTTTTTTATGAAAAAGATAATCCCACTTGAGCATCAATTGATTTAGTATATAATATTTCACAACCCATCCCATAGGGTCTTGTGTTGTGACTACCCCAAACACACCTCTAATAGGTCAAGGGATGGATAATATATCCAAGTAGGCATATCCCACAAATCAGAAGAATTTCAGTAAGTACTTATACAAATTCACACATTTTAAAGCTCAAAATGATAATAGTTAAAAACACTAATTAAATAATTCATGCACACACTAAGATGCCAACCGAAAATAATAACACTAAGAAAACTGGAAATTAAATGGGGAAAAATAGATTCCCACCCAAATAAGTGTCTCCATGAGTAAATACAAAAGTTCATAAAACTCATCCACAAAAAAACATACCCAATTTGTAGGTCTAGCGTAGCTATTTGAAGCTGTAAGGGCACCACATGATATTATGATCACACTAAGAACCACCTTTTCTTGGTCAGCCTTAAACTCTATAATGTAATTGATATTCTGTACAAAACACAACATATGTAGGAAAATCCCGGTCAGTGGTGATTAAAACAATAATTAGTAGGAAACCCTGAAATAAAAAATGAATACCCATAATAAATACATGAATTACGCCCACAAAGTAATAAACTAAGTATAACAATATGAAATACACTAGGTATACCACGAAGAAATACACTGTATAACATATTAGAAACACATGAAGTACAGTCATCTCATACATGTATAAGTCTAAATAAAAAATTAGGATTATAATTCTTTTTTTATAGACCCCCAGATTCAATAACACCTGGATTGTTGATAACACACGTGGTGTCGATAACCCATGGAGTTTCGATAACACAAAAAGTGTTGATAACACACTGAGTGTCCATAACAGACATAGTGTTGATACCACATGGAGTGTTGATTGGTTAAGTTGCCCCCAAGTCAGTTTTTTACAAAGACCACATATTCACAAAGTGACATAGTCACCAAGATAAAATAGTCACAAATTCATGTAGTCACCAAGATCATATAGTCACAATAATAAGAGGGATTCCATTCATAGAAAATTTTTACCAAGATAACCTACGCCTCACGCCATTATGTCATATTTAAACTTCCACAACAACTCAAAAAGTGTATATTAAAACTACCATCTCATAAATAGGGCTATAATATTTCCATATGACTATCAAACAGCCTTGCGGTTTGAATGATATTTTTGTTTTTAAAAATAGTTCTGACCCAGATCTGGATTGGGTCCGACCCGACCCCCCGAACCCGATCTGACACGTTCTGGGAGATGCGACCTGACCCTGTCTAGTATAGTCCAAACTAGATTGCCCTGATGGTCTTGTTGGAAAAAGTTCGTTAGTCTATTTGGATCATCCTACTAAGACACCAGAGCAGCATGTCCACCATAGTGTATCCCACATGCAGACGGACGATTTACTCCACCGGACACAGCCCGCCCTTGACGTACCCCCTTGTCTGTATTGTCTACCATGACCACGTTCCCCCCACATGATTCCTCGTACCTTTAATATAACCCAACTCGGCCATATCCCCCATACGCTCACCGACACTTCCCCACACAACACCCACGTAGCCCTCCTATCGCATCTCGCTTGGGCTCAGACCATCGCACGACGCCTCTCTAGCCGCAACCTCTAGCCGTAGCAGCCGCCACCTCTGGCCTTCTGTCACCTCGAGCCGCTAGCTCTACCATTGCACCACAACAGATCACTATGACAAAAGCCCACCAGTGGTCCCTTACACAAACCACTAGGGCTCCTCCAATTCTGGGAAAATCAAGATGTCACAGAATTTGTTTCTTCGAGTTCAGTTCTACAATGTTGCGGCCTCTATAGTTGATTTCCCTTCTATCAGGGTGTATGATTGTACTTAGAGCCACACAAAAATGTTGATCCATGACCTCAAGAGTTCAAAGGTGAATTTATGAGGAATGGGGAAGAGTTAAAGTCACCAAGAATGCATGAACAATGATTCTTGTCCTTTATTGGTGTCATTATAAATTCGTTCTTGTTAAAAGGATGAACTAAGAATGATGAACCATAAATCACCTAGATTATTTCCCGTTTTAAAAACCTGAAATTTTACCATCCTAAAATAATGAAAGAACCATAGATCAACCAGTTTTTTGGGTGATCCACATTAATCGTTAAATATAATAAGGCAAAGAGTAAATCACAAAGATGCAAACATCAAACCTAATGGTCGGATCAGTTGTTGATGATGAATAGTGGTCAGATTCGTCATCAATCCTCTTTACTATGGTGTTTTAAATCAAGAGAGTTTCCTTCCATGCCTCAGAGGAATTCTTGGGTTATGGTGATAACCCAGAATTCATGAAAAAAAATTCATTAAAAAGAAAAACTCTCATGCGTCCAATAAAATATTTTTTAAAAAATATTTTAAGGATTCTTACGTTGAAATTATAACATTCACTATGGACCCACATTATTCAATGTTAGGACCCACCTAAGGTAAAGTCACTACTATGAATGCAATGGTTCCCTCATAATTCTGATATGGGCACTCATTTAGAATTTATTCACAATATGAATAATAACTTTTTGCACACTTTATTAAAAATTGAACATTTTTCATTGAACTATTCCTATCACATCGGGCTATAGAATCTCACACCGTCTTAGTTCCTAGTCATATAATTTTTCCAATTAATTTATTTAAAAAACTGGAGAATATATGACTCATTAAAGACCTTGCATGCACCACATAGGGTGGCATTTATGACTACCAATGAGGAAATATTCATCAAGAACACTTGGTGAAGATCATATACTAATTGCTATCTATAGTGAAATGTGAATTAGTTCCTTAAATTATTGTTTATTCTTGATTTTCATCAAATTATTATTGATCTAATTTTATGGTTTATAAAATTCTTCCATTTCATGATTTTATTATTAAAATACACTTAATAATCTAAAAAATATATGAGGAAATTTTTAACGATTTGAGTTAGATATGGTGAGAAAAATCTCATCATTTTAGAGGTGTTTTGTTATTAGGTTCAATCATTATTTGTTTCTATGAATTAAATATAATTATTATTGAATTCCTATTTATTATGAACCCCCTTCTAAGCCATCTAGTGTTATTAATGACAATATAGGGATTTTTTCAAGTCAAATTACATATTCAAGGATGATGAAGATATGGAAGGATGAATATTTATCCTTCCCCAATATATATTCTATAAAATGTATAGGTTGAGATTTCCAAATGATATGGTATATGGAAAAAGTCTTAGTGATGTGGTAATGATATAGTGATGATGTGATGTTTCAGCAAGCATTATAGATGCCATATGTTTTATGTAATTTTTTTATATGGTTATGTTGGGTGGTATATGGATATAGTTATGTGGTTATGGTTGAGTTCTGGTTTAAGGAAAAGGTAATGATTATATTAAAGTAATAAAATAATTGAATGAGTAAAATTAGTGTGTCAAAGAAACTACATCGGTAAGGAAGTGGGTGTGAAGTATCTTCTGATTTTTTTGTCAAATAGTTTATATTAATATTCACTGAGTGATCCTTGGTGATATTGTATTGTAGTTTAATTTCTCTTGAAAATGAGCCAGTTTATCTATTTATTTAATGAGGAATTGTTTATCTTATTTTTCTATTAAAATAGAGGTTCTAGGGAGGAAAAAATTATCATATTTGTGTACTAAAAATTGTATTCTATATACTTTTTTTATATATTTAAAATAGGGATTTTGTTAAAATTTTGTAAATTAGTAGCTTTGGAAGTATAGTTAGTTGGTGTTTGTGGGGTCACTACCAAATGAGTTTTTTCTTTTTGGTATTTATTATAGAGATATTGTTTATATATGTCATGACAAGATTTATGGGATTAATTTTTATTTTATATTTATTTGATGCAGTGTATTCATATTTTCTTATTCTTTTTCTTTTGATTTATGAGTGTAATAATTACCATATGTATCTTTTTATTCAATTGATACTTGTCACTAACACAATGAATACTAGAGGAAGGCTTCAGAGATAATATTTGGATTCAATATTGATCTGTGTTGCCTATTAGTGAGGATGGAACATAAGAATACATTCAAATAGATTTTGAACATTTAAGTTAATAATATTGAAAATTAAATTATTAACACAATTAATAAATAGTGACAAACCAATTGTGATAGATTTAAATAGGTTTTAATGTCAAAGATTTTAAAAATTATTCTCCCAAAAAAATCAGTGATGAAAAAACCAAATGCTGTGAATTTTGTTACATAGTATTTTTTGTTTTGCAAAATTAAACATGGTGGATTTTATCACACTATGGTTTTTCTTTGACACATAATTATTTATATCTCTCACTTTAACTAAATCCTCCTTAACATTGTAGACATTCAACTTATTTCATATAAAATGTGATAACCTATGAAATATGATCCAAAAATCAACATTGATATCCTAAAAAACACAGTTTAGATATTCTATAATTATTCAACTCCAAGCATCTACTATAACTGAAAAAAACCCATCCCAACTATGCACACTGATCATAATGTCCACCCATGATCTTTTGTTATTAACCCTTGCGTGAATTTGATTTTACTAGACCTGGTTCATCAAAAAGGTCTAAAATCACATTGAATAAACTTGTGTCATGTATTAAAATATAATTATTGATGGATTTCATCAACAAAACACATCAAATATCTAAAATAAATCCAATTGTGTGGTATAATAGTAAAAAGTCAGCAGGAAATTAATAATTAAAATGTAGTCTAAAACAATAATAGATTACTAGGAAATTAGATAGTATTTTCTATCAATCAGTTATTTAAATATCAGGACTTAGTAAACTGTGAATATTTTTCCATTGAATCTACCAAAATATATTTAATTTAATATCAAAATCCAAGTAGGGAATGTGTCCACCATAAGGGATACATGAATCACAAATGTTTATCAAAATAAATCCTTTTTAGGAGGTTGTTTACCAACAAACACACAAACACACACAGATACATACATATATATATATATATCAAAACACACACACACACACATTCTCAAAATCGATAATAGATCAATCTATCCTATTATAGAGAAACAATATATCCACATTATTTTAATCCTCACATAGGAGGCCACTGATCTTCTCATGTGAATAAATTCACACACATATATATAGTTTTATACATATATATAACCATCCTATATCCAAGGCCACTATCTTTATAGGAATTAAATTCAATTAATATACATATAATACAATTTGTAGTGGGTAAAATAGTCTCATTATATAACCTAGAAAATATTTTAAAATACATACCTATATAATATGTGGAAATATATGGATAAACATAAGTAAAATAATAAAATAATCATTTAATCATAATACCCTTGTTAATATCAAGGACATGAATTAATGGAAACATATCTAAATAATGAAATTAATTTTAAATCTTTATTTTTGAGTCAAATACAAGTTTAAAAAATGACAAATAAATCATTAATAAAAAGTAAATATTTAAATATAGAATATTATAATTATTTGTAACGGGATTCCCCAAATGAAGTTATATATTTTTAGAACATGTATACCATCTAAAAACATTGTTTGATTATCATCATAATAAATTCCTTGAATCATGGGAGATTGATTCACTACAATAGTTCTAGAGTAATTTATATTAATACTATAAGTAATCATTTACATTGAAACACCATATAAAAATTTCATAACTAATAATAAACATGAAATTAAAATCATAACACAAATTTTCATTACTAGTGTACATCGTCATAAATAAGAAATAACAAATAAGAAATAATTATTCAATGTGATAATACCAGAAGCAGAATACTATATTATTCATATAAAAAATTTGATAGATGTTTTTATAAAAAATTAATATAAACATCACCCACTCTACCTCAAGACCCAATAATTTAAAAATTATTCTACTATGAGTTAAAGAGAAGAGGTCACCAATTTAGTCTCTATAGATGAAAATCCCTCTAACAAAGAATATTGAATATGAAACCCTCAACTAGCTTAAAAACATAGGTTAGACCAAATATATATTTAGGTCACTACCACATTAATAAAATATGATATGTTTTGAAGCAACATCACCTTAAGTACATTGATTGTCGCCTCTATTCAACACCCAAAGAAATAAAAAATATAGGGGTTATTAGATATAAATCCTAGAATATATTTAATTTGAAATATATATGAAATTATTATTAATATAAACAATAATTAGAGGAAAATAGAGAACCAACTATGGATAAAAAAATGAAAACTCCACAGATATGCCATGATGAATTAAGATAAAAAAGTATTCTAAGAATAGATGTGTTTGATAGGGAATGATGGAGGTTCTACCAAGAATTTCTAATAAAACACATGATGAAATGAATCCTTATTTAAGAAAAAAGATTAATTAAATTTAGAGTAGAAAAATCAATTGTCATTTAATTATCTAAAAACACTAAATAATGCTAGGAATCGAGTCTTATTTCCTTGGGTATCGAGTATCTTGGTATTCAAACATTAGAAATTGGAGTTATACTTGGAACCAAGTGTTTTTCTAACACCTCGTACCCTTCAAATTCCATCTTCATCACTTTTCTATACAGATCCATTTCATAAAATTTTAATAATGCAATGTAAAGAAGAGTAAATTATGAAATAATTATTAACTGAAAATAATAGGTTTGTTAAAACCTCCTAATAATAAAATTCTCACCCTTGATATGATTTGTCTAACATACCTGGATAATAAGTTAAAACATTGGATTCACATATTTTCTACATATTCATATGCCTTGTCCATGGATTGACTATGTTTCCATCATACCCATACCAAAGGGACGATCCTTCTCCAAAATATTTTTTTACATTAATTAACAACATCAAAGGGTTTAATTAAAAACAAATCATCAACATTAAACTATATATCATAATATACAATGAAATTTATAGGGTTGGGTACATAGTTACATAGAAAATAATTAATTGTAAATATCATGAAATTTGAAAAACCATGTAAGTCTAATTTGTTGGAAACCGCTATGATTCACTCCAAAATAAAAATGGTTATGTAAATTTTCTGGATAAATGTCCTTAAATTTCTAATATTTTATTAAAAAATCAAGGGGAGACATAAAAAAATACACAATTACTATCTCAACACATAAAGGATCATCACCTAAGGTTAGTGTCCTGATTCTGGTGATTTACATAGTAGTTAAAAACATACAGATCAATTTCAGTTATTCAGTTGTTTCCTAAACAATGTTGGGTAAATTTAATAAATATTAATCAATGTATATATATAATAATTTTGTTATAAATTTTCTACTATAGAGCTCCTAAAGTGGATCCATCAGAATATATTCATGATACCTATTTTTGCAGAAATATTTTATAATCACAAAATGAACCTTACTAAAATTCACTAAAATATTTGATGGAAACATAAAATAAATCATCATGATTGGAAATTATAAACTTAATATGACCATATTCCTATGGGTGATAAGTCATCCTCATCTTTATAAGAGTCTGGGGAACTTTTTCAACCTTTTTAGAAAAGGAGACAAGATACTTGGATCTTGAGAAGATAATATAGTAGTCCTCACCACCTCTATTTTCATATTATCTTTTGTATAAGGATTTCCTACATCATAAACTATGGATGTCTATTATATTGAAATAAATTTCAAGGTATCAGTTGGAAATTTTATAATCACTCATACAAAATATATTTCTTTTAAAGTGATAATAATTCTCATTAAAACATATCTAGTGATATAATATAATTTATACACTACTATAAATAGTGTTCTCAACTCACGAACCAATCTATAATGTTCTCACATTACACATTGTTAAGTGAATCATCATATTGTATCCAAAAATTTCTCATTTTATGAAGACCACCAAATAACATACCCATGTCATGATACATATTTGAAACCCCATGAGGAAAACCCCAATTAGTTGAATGATGATTCTTCATAAACCATTATCTTATATTCTTTAGAAGCACTAATTTTTTTACTTTATACTGACAATTGTGTGTGAATATTGTGACTATCCCTCAAGTCTATTTTAATAATTGATCCTTTATAAAATTTTTATATAATCCTAATTAGAGATATGGGAATCCTAAAAAATAAATGGCGATGAATGATGAATATTATTAGAAATTATCCCATTAATTTAACACCATTCAATATCAAAGGGTTAAAAATCATAATTGTTAATAATATTTTCATTAATCAGAAAATTCATTTGTGAAGTAATACTTGATTATAACTATGTAGTTAATTATTCCTTTCCTAGAGTGTTGGTCATGATGGGTGTCCTCTTGGGATGTTTCATGGGGTGTGAATGAGTGAGTAAAAGGAATACATGAGAAATATGTTTTGACCTGTGGGGATAGTGAATAGTGTGAAGGTCCATTCAAGCTTATGGATGAGACCTTGGTAGGATACCACATGTATGTAGGGAACATCATTGTTCATCAAATTCCAGGACCCAACCACTATGTTAAGGTGGGGAATCTGTGTTTTATTGAGGTCATATCTGTTACATTATCATCATGGGAGAATCCCATCTAAAATTGTGGTGGAACCACCATAGTTGAGATACATGGTCCACAATGAGAAAATTTTTCTCTAAAGGATGGGGGGAGAAATTAAAACCAATGAATATAAAAGTGTTTAAAATGAAGAATATTTCTAACCTTGGAACTCCAGGGTTATGAATACAAGGCCTGAAGTAGTGATCAATATGTGCGAAGTCTTGATAAGATTCATGAGTTGTGTGTGAGTGAGGAAAAATCACAGTAGAAATAACAAGATTTGGATTTTGTGAAATGTCATTAGTTTGATAATATTTTGGAGAAAATGGATAGGCCCCATTTTGGGGACCACGTGTCTTTATGGAAACTCATGGTGCATGGTGGGCCATGACCCAATGACCAAGTCATGTTGGGGTGTATGTGCTATCCTTGAGGCTGAGTTTTTATAATTAAAATCTATAACTATATCCAAAATAAGTATATTTATCATAGACATATCCTTCAATAATTGTTACCTTCTAATTAACTTTTAGGATGAGTATGCCTACTAAAATAATCAACAATAATATTTCTTTGACTAAAATTATATAGATGAAAAACGATAATGTATTTAAAATAATAAATATTTTCATGCTATATAAAATTAATAATTCTGTGGGAAAATAGATATTTTATTCTCTTGCAGTTGGTATATGACATAAATAATGTTTCAAATAAGTAATTCATGAAAAAGAATAGAATTTTCAATAAAGGGTGGATCAAAACAACAGGTCATATAATCCCTCTCAAGTGTTCACAATTTTCATGAGAAATTTACTACAACAAGATGATCATACGTCAATAAACATGAGACAAAAAGAAGAGGCATAAAAATATAATTTTAATAGAATACATAGATGTAGTGGGATTGTGATAGGTTTCATTGATAGCCTCTTCTATTATTTCTAAAAAACCATTCCATAATATATTAACTCAAAACATTCAAGCCTTTCTTTGTAGGGGTGGTTATGGGGGAATCTTTTGTGATTAAAAAAATAAAGCACTGATAATATCATGATAGTCCTAATAAACGATGGTCCTTAAAAACATTTCTTGGTAATTCCCAGGAAAACCAAACCTCAAATTACATAACATTCCCAATGATTACTGCATATAAAACTCTAATCCCTAATAATTTAACAAAAGGGTTCCAAAATGAACATTTAATAAGATTTTAAAATGTTTATTCTCCTAGAATATTCCCTAAAAAGCCTAAATATAACATCCATGATTTTTCCTAGTTATTGGATGTAAAAGGATATCATAAATGAAGAATATCATACAAGATTATAAGGATACATGGAAATTATTATTAATTATATCGATGAAAAATGACAGTGTATTGGCCATGAAAAATTACATAACTATATAACTGAAATTACCCTACTAAAGTTAAAAATATATAATCAAATACCATTTGGTAGCACATGAATTTTTTAATACCACGATCATAAATTAATCTATTAAAACTATTTTACTCATTCAATTATTTAATGATGTCATCAATTCATGGAAATTTATATTTTTAATATATCATTACCTGATTAATATTTTCATATTCTGTATGATGATGTAGATCCCCACTCAGTTTCTTTGGAAAGATAATTTTTATTCTTATTGGTGATGTAATAGGTTAGATTGACCCACATACTCTAGTTCATATATTTAAATTTTCATTTCTCTCAATTATTCTTGTGCTATACAATAAGAATAAAGTAGATATAGTTTAGTTCCATGATAATAATTAATTTTCCTAGTCTACCTTTAATAAATATGTAAACACTATGAAATTCCTAGAAAACACATAGAGAATGTATCCTACTATAAGTGGAAATTATTTACGTCCTTTGGTATAAATAAATATCCGAACAAAGAAATTAATTTGAGAGTTAATCCCTCCAAATTTCACCTTGTCCCTACTAGATCTAATTTCAGAGAGTTGTTATTCTATAGAAATTATGTACTATGTTCTAATTAGTGAATAAAATTAAATATACCTCTTATAGTAATCCATAAGATTGTTATACTATCTTAAATAGTACATACCAATGATAAAATCAATGAGTCCCAATTCAATGGTGTAAAAAAACTATATATTCTAAAATGAATTTACCATTAGAGGATAATAAATACACTTTCTAATCCCATCAATAATCATAAAAAAGTGTCAATACTTACGTGTTTCATAGAATATTCAACTTCTAATCCAATGAATGATATTGGATACATAAAATAATAGAATATACAAATCTTGTATAATGAAAATAACAAATGAATATAGTTGATGTCAAAATAAACTGTCACACTATAGATGGACATTCATCAGTGTCATCTATTGATCAATATACTATCAAGACTCAGATTGAGCTATCACACCCCCTTGAGGTTATAACAGATACCACATAGGTGGTGTGAATAATTTCAAAATTTTCCTCGCTCTCTTATTTCCTAACATAAATATCACAAATATTGTTAAACATAATATTTTATCCTACAATGATGTCATGAAATAAAATCTCAGACTATAATGAAGATGTTTTCTAACACTCTATGAATTAGTAGACCAAAAAAAAATTGGTAGAATCTGATATTATCTTACTGATGGTGTTGTTTTATATTATACAGACTTCCTTATAAAGTGTATCATGTAGACCACATATAATAATAAAATTTCAATCTCAAATATTTAGTAGAAGGAGAACTCCATCATTGAATTCAATTTAAAAATACACTTTCATCCAATTTATTCTAGAATGTCTTCTATCCACTAGAAGAACCACTAGATCTAATGATCACGTAAGAACCAATCTCAGAAAGAATAACCTTATTCACTTCATCATAGAAGTTGGAGAGGTTAAACTACAATACATATGACTATAATGTTTACTTCAATAAAATATCAAACTGTATGGATTTCATCTCCACATCACCACTCATATAAAGATAAAAACAATGTATTCTAATGAATTTATCATTATATGAAATAACATACAAAATCCCCCATTTATTATCCAAAAACTCCGAGGAATTAATTCATCAAATAGAATATTTTTAGAAGTAATAAAAATAAATTTTATGTAAAATAATCAAATTTGAGTATGTAGTCATTATTTTCTTAAAAACTTATATCCCACCATAGTAATACAACTAATTATAACATAAAAGTTTCTAAGTAAAAAAGACACTACAATAAAATCTTTAAAATCTCAAATATGAAATGAATCTGAATTACTCAAACTTTATGTTCTTTATTATAAACTATAATTGGAATGTAGAAGTGTGATTAAATTGAAAATTTCACATAACATCATCAATTTATGGTTATTTTTATAATGTTGCCTATTATTTCCCTTGAAATAGATACATAAGTCTCTCATGAACTTGAGGATTGATGAGTATTATAGAATTTATAAAATGATAAGTATTTCTTTACTACAATTCATCGCGGGGTATAATTGTCTTTATAATATACATTAATGTAGAAGAAAATGATAAATTTCCATCCCTGAAATAAACTATTTAAATTTTAAATCTATAAAAATTAAACATATCACAACACCATTCCATATATAATAAATATTTCAGTATCATTTATGAATAACATTTTGAAACCATACATTGAAATATTACATGTAATTTCTCGGGAAAGTTATTTTAAGGACATATGTAGAAATTGTTTCTATATCTACAGTCAAATACTACAGATATAGGGCTCCAAACCATATCTATAAGTTTTAACTATAGTTCTAGTTAGTAATAGAACATATTGGTATGGATATAGCTAGAAACTATAACCAATATTATAATGCCCTATATCTGTGGTTGTGAACCATGGAGATTTCTCTATTGACATATTTTTCCAAACTAGGGAAATAACTCCCACTAGGGAACTTGGGCTATATCCAGAGCTATCCACTCTGAAAATAAAGATATTTCCATGGTGGAAAACCATGGATATAGCCCAAAAATAATATGTTCCCAAACAGATTCAATCTATGTACCTATGTTATGCACACCTACCACCTTCCCACTAAATCACAGATGAATATGTGTGTGTGTGTGTATATATAGTTATATATATTTTTAGAAACTGTGTCTATAGCATGTAAATTATGGCAATATCCCTTCACACATTTTTGGATTGGGTTAATTTTTTTACCACACAAATACGAGAGACCTATATCTGTGGTTTGACAAAGGATGGACATATAAAATTATAATAAAACTATATAGACATGTTTTTGGAAAACCATGGCTATAGTCCTCAAAAAAACACTTTAATGCCACAGTTTTACAAAAACCATGGATATAGCCCTTGAAAAAAGAAATATATAGAAATAGTTTCACACAGACCATATCTACATAATAAGGAAAAATATCCAATTAAAATGTTTTACCAAAAACTATAGTATATACCTCTAAGATATACTCTATAGCTACGATTTTACAAAACCATTGATATAGATGTCGAATAAAAAAATCAATATCCACAGATCAACATAACCGTGGATATAGCCTTTGAAAATACACCTTATAGACATTATTTTAAATAAAAACATCGTTATAGCCTTGGTATAAATACCTGTAGTGATGGTTTTGGAAAACTGTGCCTATAGGTCTGTGGCTAAAGTCAATTTTTCTTGTAGTGGGATGATTGAATTGATTAAAAGAGTTATACTAACCTTTTATAAACAGAAAAGTAAATTAGAAAATATAATTTATTTAAAACAAAATATTTTGTTAGTATAACTATTTTAATGATTCTCATAATAAATTTATTAACCACATTCAATGGTAAAATGTGATATGGAAATATATATATACCTTCTTATACAATTTTACTTATGGTGAATTAGACTCATCGAATTATACTAACTCATGGAAAAAAATCAAAATCCAATTAAAAATACCCCCATAGTTCCTTATTCCACTATAATTATACTTGAAAAGAATACTTTTTGGTTACCTATTGATCCTAGGAAATACTACCTCCTATGTACTCTTACATCAGAGCCTAAAATTACGTAAGTTGTCATAATACCATTTGGAAACAACTAAACTATAATACCCAAACAAACTCATGATAGTTCACTGAAACACCTTAGGGGATCAAACCAATTGTTAGAATCTATAATAAAAACAATCATATAAATTTAATAGAAGTGTTATTTGGACTTCCCTCCTTCAAAATGGATCTATAAATTTATGAATAAAAAGATTGGTTGGGATTCTAACATAAACCATATGAACATTCGACCTAGATGAAAAAAAACAAAGGTATCCACTAGATGAAAACCTATTCTTTGAGTTACAGAGGAAATAACATAAAAAATATATATGATCCTGAATATAAATCAATCCATAAAAAATTTTATCCCTGAAATATATAAAAAATTATTAAAGTAGATAAAAATAACTTCACAAATATATAGAAATAAAAAATATCACATAGAGGTAAATATTAAAAGTTCTATATTAGAGTGATATCATGGAGAAATCATAAGATTGGTCCACTACATCAACACTAAAAATCCAAAATATAATGAAAGTTTCTATCAAAACACTACACACGATACGAAATATCCACCGTAGTTCTGGTGTACCCAGTCATCATATGTTGGCATATATCCTTTAATTAGTTCAAATAATAAAGGGACTGTAGAAATTTAAGGAAACCATATAAGGTCCCAGTATATAATACCCCCATATAATTCAAAATT
This sequence comes from Viscum album, assembly GCA_963277665.1. NCBI lineage: Eukaryota > Viridiplantae > Streptophyta > Magnoliopsida > Santalales > Viscaceae > Viscum > Viscum album. Next base: position 1,825,111,899 of record OY728119.1, on the reverse strand, counting down.
GAACCTCAATTAGCCTTTTACAAAGGAATATTTGTAATATGTTTGTAATAGTTAGGAATACGATGGATAGTTTATAGGTTGCCTTTAAAAATAATAGCAGATTATGATATTAGAAATGATAATCAATTAATTAGGTAAATATATATCATTACTTATTTAAATATCAATAATTTTCACTATAATTATATAAAAATACTTCTAGAAATGAACTATCCATGTCAAGTATCTTTAAATGGGTGAAACTATACATATGCATTAGTTTCATCCATACCCAGGAGGGTACTCGTCTTCTCAAATGAAGGTGTGTGTGTGTGTGTGTACATATTGATACACATATATAACTCTCCCCTATATGATTCCAATCTCTACATATGTAGGAACTATATCACACACACACAATATTATTTTTATACAATAAACATATGTCCGGAACTATCTTATAATATATGGTCTAAACACACATATATTAAATAAATTTAAATAAAATGTTGCATATATATATATGTATGAATATACATTCATAACCATAAAATATTCCTCTAAACATAATGATTATGTAATGATCCAAAAAAACCATTGAAAATAGACACCAAATAAAATTTTTAATGATCATGAATCAATGAATCAAACTCGAACATAAATCATGTCAATTAAATCATTATTGTAAATTTAAAAATTCATCATATATTAACATAAACTCCCACATAGATAATTTACTAACCATGGTTTAATTATTCTTCTTCATTATTTCAATAAATAAACATGTCCCTATTACCATCATAGTACATACCCATGACCATTGGGGAATGTTTGAGTTTTATAGGGAGGAATTGATACCTAATAATACAATAGTAAAGGGGTTGTAATGAAATACCCTACAAAAAAGATACCAACCAGTATAAAACATGCATTTAAATTCATAAAATTCATTATATATCACTACAGTACAAGAGTATAAATAAATACAAACAACCATGGAATAATTCTACATGATTCAGAAAGGGCTCTAACATTTTAGATTTTCTTTTCAATATACAATTTAAGAAAAGTTTTTCCATTGAAAAAACATTTATTTCTCACATCCCTCACTCTACCATTATGTTTAAAACGCCATTCTATTATGGGATGGAGAGAATAGGTCACTCACCTTAACATGTTATAATATGAATATCAATGCCCAAAAAATCTACACATTCCACCATGAACTAGTCTATGAAACCTCTATAATATTATATTATATTTATTTATTTTAACATTAAAATATAAAATATTATGATAGGTTTAGAGGTAAAATTAAATCAATATCCTTGACTAAAACGTCTAACCACCAACCAGTGGAAGAAAACCCAAAATGAGTTCATAGATTGGAAATTGTGAGAAAGGTAAGGTTGTGAGATAATTTAAACTCCTATAAATATTTTAGAAAACAATGAATGATCTATTTGATCAAATTAATACCATTTTATGTGGGTGAAAAAGTGTATCCCAGCTTTATAAATTTGTTTTACCTTAGAAACCAATCCTTTTATCTAGATAAGATCTATTTCCCTAAATTGAATAATTAAAATTTTTCTTAAAGAAAAATGAAACAATAAATAGAAAAAGACAAACACAATGATTTTAACATGTCTTGGTCACAATGTGAGAACCTACTCCTTAATAAAGATGGTTTTTTTCTAATAAATATATTTTCAACTGTAATATTGTTTTCAAATAAAAAAACATGGGTCTAGTATCATCAGGTAAACCATAATTCCAAGCATATGAACTGCCTAATTTAATTTTATCTGTCTCACATTAGTTGTAATGAAAATAAAATACCTTACCTAATAAATATCTGAAACAATTTCATTTTAATTTGATAACCAATTTCTGATCTTCCTCGTCAAGACATCAAATTGTAACTATAAACAACACTTATCACTTATTTAATAAATTCACCTTATAAATTTTTATAATAGAGTAAAAAAAAAATGATAAACTAATCTTTCTTATGACATGAATACCCTTCAAGGATAAACTTCTTCATCTTCTCAGAATTGAATGGCCAGGGAAGAATGTTTTTCATATTTTATGTTTCCCCATCTCCACACTCTACTCCTCCATCCGTTAATCCCTATAAGCTTAGGTAAGTGAGGTTTTTAGACTCCCACCACCTCAACCTTAGTCTCTTATCCCCCTCCACCATCTCTTACTTATCACTTCTTCTCATATTCATACTAACATCCACTATTCATATATAATTCTTATTCATTTTCACAAAAATAAATTTCTCTCTTCTTGAAAATATCATTTCCTAAATAAAAAAATCAATTATTTATCTAGAATTTTTAATGAACCATTAATTCTAGTATTTCGTGTATTTATTCAGTCAATATATAACAAAATTATTATTTACCTTTTTTTCTCCAATATCATTCATTCACATATCACTAATACATTTCATGTGGATAAACCACTAATGTATTCTTGTACCCCTTTCTAGCTACATCTTTTTTTCAGCATATTAAAAAAACCCACTTGAGAAAATACATATAATTACCTACATCATTATAGGTTGGAAATTTCCAAGGAAATTTATACATTCGATTTTAGGGGTTGTTTCATTCTATGATTAAATATTTTAGATCAAATCCTAGGAATTTAAGCCACATAAGGGAATGTTATTAGTATCACTGTGAGAGTCGAATGGGTCATGGGCTTGAAATATATTAATAATAACCCTGGTGGCTAATATATCCAATTATCCAAAAAAATATCTGACCTAATATTGGATCTTAGTAGATATAATGTGGAGATTTTTAAGGGTGGATTATCTCTTCCCCGCCACCCCAAGATTATAGAGCGGGAATCCCATATTCTTTTCTTTATTTTACTATATAATTAGGGGTAAAACACCCTTCTTCTACTTGATGCTCGGTAGTTTTTGGTGTTGTATTCCTAGATAATTTGATAAAATATATACTCACCTCCTCCCGTTTCTTATCTTCTCAATTCATAACTGATTTTGGTTCGACCATTTTCTTTCAAGGAGGGATGATTTCAATAGATCTTCTTGAAATTATTGTTACATGATGAAATTTTTTGTGTGTGTTGTAAAATATTTCCCAAGAGTTTGATGTAAATTTGTCGCTCAATGTTTTCTATAAGTCATATTTTCTAATGAGTTTTTGATGACGTAATGATGAATTTTATTTAAACTTTTTCTCAATTTGGGTTTTTAATGGGGTTATTTTGATTCGCGTAGTATAAGGGGTGCATTAGTGGGATAATTAAGCTCATTTATCATGATCATTTCATCTTTTAATGTTAGGTGATTATAAGACCTTTTAAACTTGTTGGATATTTAGATTAAATTAATTACATAATTTATTTAATGATTAATATTGGTGAAACTTATTCTCGTTGACTTTTAGAGGTTGACACTTACCACAAGTTGAATTATTAGACGTATAGGGCCTAGGGAATGGTGTTGCAGGTTGGATGAGCTTATGAAATGATTCAATGGGATATAATTTCAATGATATGGATTAATTTTGAGGTAGGGGCCCATGACCATGCTTTATCGCTTAGAATTTTGGGTTATTTATGTTTTTATTCCAACACTAATATAAATGATTTCATTTTTGTGTGAGTTTTTACTAATGAACTTTTATAATGGTATAAATGTTGAGGGATGATCCTGATGTAGGGGACATACCCTTAGTGGGTTGATACAGTTTCCTGATACCCAAGAATATGCGTACATGTGGGATTATGAGTAGAGGGAATAATTACCTGATGAAGATTATATGACTTAGAAGACCAATTGTGTGTCCTAATTTTTATATCTATAGGTGTACTAACATCATTTTTAGTGTAAAATATCTAATTTCCTAGGGATGTGTATGGGTAATTGAATATTTGGCCTCCCAAGAACCAAATAGAAGGGTTGATGTGATTATTTGTGCCTCATACTAACCTACAGTATGGGTCTATGTGATTGAATGACTTCCCAAAAATACCTAGTATGTGTTGGTATGACATTGGGACTCCTAAGAACCTTTGGTATGGTCCGATGTGATTGAAGATCATTCCCAGAACCTATATGGATGAGCTAATGTGCATGTTTGACTTTTCCAGAGTCTACGGGGATGGGTTCGAGTGACTTGATTGACCTTCATAAGTACATAGGTATGGGTCACAGTCTTTGATGAAGCCCTGAATGTAGTGATTGGAATGGTCCTTGAAATATAATTCTACTGAGATTATGAATTACATTCATCCTAGAACGGTGATGACAAATGTAGTTTGTGGATTATGGTATGATATGGATTCATTTATGGATATAAAGAAGGTATGTGTTTATGTTCATGTGTTCATTTATTGGGTATTTGTCTTGTACATTCTTGACTATACCTTACATTTTAATTTAATGAAAATTATATTCATTAGAATAGTATATAGTTTGGTTAAGGAATTGGGGATACCTACTGCATAATTTGGTGTGCCCCTATCTATGTACACTATGTGGGATTCAATGTATGTGGGTAGAATATGTTCTTTTATTTATGGAAATGGGTTCCACCTAGAGCTAATATCTAGTATACGCGAATAGTTCATGGAGGCTATTCATGAGTCATGGTATATGTATGTTGGGATAGAGGATGTTGAATTTATTCTTTTTTAGTTTTATTCATCATGTACCTCTTATTGAACCAGTTATTTTATATGATGTGTATATAATTTTCTAATGTTTATGTTCTGTTATGGTTGATCCATCATATAGAATGTGTTTAATTATTTTATATTGTTGATAGTAGGGGCCTAGTGGGATCTCATTTTCATATTTATAGTTTAGTGGGATACCCACTATATGAGTGGTTCATGCCACAATTTTTATTTAATCGGGGATTTATAATTAGATAGTTTAAGAGGGAATAGTCTCCTCATGAATATATATGTCCATCATAACTAGTTTGTTGCCTCTAACATATGAGTAGGTTCACCTAAGGTAATCTGGTGGTCCACACTTGTGTGGACCAGGATGAGGCATTACAAAATGGAATCTAAAGATATTTTGGATGGAATAAAATAATTTTAGGTGGAGATGTTATTTCAGAACTAGAGAGTTATATCGAGTTAATTCCTTTCGATGATGACTTCAGTTGAACCAATAGTCACCACGAGATCCCCCTTTTTGTTTTTGTCACTCTAGAATGAGTGTTTTTTGTTAGAGTGAGAGTACCAATGTGGGATGGATGTGAAACAACATGGGTCATAGGGATCAGATGGGATATAGTGAGTTATGAATGTTTCATTTATTAGCAAGATATAAGCATTTCTGGAAAGTGTTGTTTGACATGATGACCTTATTGGGGTCCATATTAATTAAAAATAGTAATAATATAATTTATTTTATCTTCATAATATTATTAGGGATTATAAAATTAATATAAATACATTGATAAGATATGCATCTTTGTATATATGTAGTGACTAGAAGTGGTGAATATTTATTTTTGATTTGTTATTACAAATAATAATAAATCAGAGTTATGACAATGTTACAAGTTGTGGTGAAAATAAAACTAAAAACAAAAGATATTTTAATAAATTTTTTGTTCACAAATATCATTTTACCCTCATAAAACTCTTATACTCCTAGATTAGACTGGTATTCACTAGAACCTCACTTTTTAATGGGATTGATAATGCTATTACATGAAAAAATAGTACCTTTTTCACACCTGGTGGTATAACACCTAACTTTTGAAAGAGTCACAACCTACCTTTCTTTTTTATGGGATGAACAACCCAAACTTTCTTTTAGATGGGAGGAATAATACAAATAAATATTTTATGTTAATTGATTAAAACAAGTCTCTATAGAAAAAATAAGTGGTAGGATGTTTTAAAATGGAGAAATAAATGAAAAAAAGAAACAACAATTGAGAAGATGAAAAATAAATTTACCGCAACTCATGTTCTTCGATCACATATGTGGAGGAAGATGAAAGAAGGTGGTTATTCTTAATGATCATAAAATAACAACACATGTCATAGAAGTTTCTTGGTCAAATCAATTATAGAATAAATTGTATCATCATATTCTTATTGAAAAAATCATTCATCAGCACTAGTACACATGTTTTATCCTTGAATTAATCTCCTAATACAATAAAATAGAGACCTAAAATATCATGTATGTGTCCAATGTATGCATGAGACTTGTTAGTGTATAATAATGTTATAATATGACCAATACATTTTATTTATTAAAGTTCTACCGAAAAATAAACACTATTGACTTAATTACATTCATGAAATATAAAAATAATTAATATATTAAAAAAATAGATCTTAATCAAATCATAATTTAAAACAATTTAAATATAATATAATTTTTGATAATTTACATATAGCAGAATGATGTAAAAAATAGAGTCATTTATGAAAAACAAGATTCATGAGAATATCTCAATGAAAATAAAATAATTATTTGTAAACAAATATTAAAGTATATTTCAACATAAAATCTTATTACATTTTCAATTGTATTTTATTTTATCAATATTAACTAAAATTAAGAAAATAGCATTTTTGGAAACAAATGTTAATTAACAATAAGTTACGACCTATCTATTAAAATAGAGGATTGAGAGTCATTACCTAACATTTTAAATGTACAATGGTTAAAACATAGCATTTCTTAGCATTTAATTTTTTTGAAAAAATAAAATTTATTAAAAAAAACTAAATGAAATTCCATGTATCTTAACAAAAAATGGGTTCTTGAGAATGATAAATAAAATAACTACCATTGGATTTCGAATGGTTCATAAATTACAGGCCACTGGGTTCCAATGGTGGGCTATATATAATCATCAATAAGTATTTAAATTTGAATAACATTACTACTATTTATAAAATAATCATGAAATATTAAAAAACACAATGAATTGAAACAAAACAAACAACCATACATTAATGCTATTAGAAGAATAAAAAATATGAACAAGTAGTTAGAAACATAGATATAAAATAGAAATTTGTTTTCTAAAAAACATCTATAACAGATTAAAAATCATCAAAAACATATTAGGTGATTATTTAATACTGAATGAATTAGCAAGAACTCCTTTGTGAGATTGATACTGTAACTATCATGAAATAAATAGAAAAAAAATCAAATTGTGGGTAAAAATATAAACCTCCATTGAAGTTCAATGGTGGGTAAATCTACCTATTTCTAATGTAAAAGTGGAGAGTCATTGACCAACCATTGGGTTTATATGGTGGATAAAATCATCCACTATTGGGGAGATTCCAATAGTGAGTCGAGTCACCCATAGTTGGAAATTTCCAATGGTGACATGACGATAACCAAATTAGTGATGGATGATGATCCAGACAAAAATAATATTATCTCAAAGATAGAAAGAGAGACCCAATATTTATTAAGGAGATCTAAATAACATCAGGTAAATCCAGTGTTAGTTTTTGTAAGATGCAAGATAGAATAGAAGAAAAATGAGGCATGAGATATAGGATTAAAATTTTTAGATAGAATCAGAGATTAACTTCTACCAGTTGTAGGTGAACACGAGATAGAGAAAATCCAAAGAATTTGTAAATATGGACACCAAAAAAGATAAATTGTATGAGAACCATAGGATTTGTAAAATAAGAACGGGGTTTAAAATTAAACACGCATGATAGGAGGAAATATTGGATGAAACAAATAATTCAGAATAGATCTTGTAGTGTAGATAAAATCCAAGTAAATAATTTACATCCCACATTGAATTGATAATGTGATCAATCACCAATATATAGTATAAGAGGTGATGTTAATCCTCATAAAAAAACACAACACACACACACTCCATATTCGGGCCATGAGGGCATTGATGGTGATCCATTCCCAGCATATAAGGGCATACTTGTCATGACTTATGCATGGGATTGTATACGTGGTGTGTGCACTATACATGAACCAGAATATGTACAAGCCTTAATATATGGACCTCCAACCTGGAAAGACCTTAGGGATACCTTAATAGTGGTGGTCGTTTCCCAACAAAGAAATGAATAGAATGCCTTATTTTTTAAAAACACACACACATATATATATTCAATAAAGAAAAAAAATTATCATAAAAAATTAATAAACCAAGTTACTGAGAAATTATATTTTGGAAACAAAATTAAAATTAATTAAATTAAATTCATGTGTAATTTATAAAAACAAATAGATATATAAAATTTGTAATACCCAATTACAAACAATCTCACACTTTTTTAAAATTTAAATAATAATAATTATAAATTTTTTAAAAAACTAGATAGAAAATTGTTAAATCTTCAAAAAAAATTATCCCCATTTTGTAAATTTATCAACATGTATATTTTTGTCTAATTTTTATTTAATCATGGTAGAAAATATAAGTGATATAAAATACTATTAAAATATTAACAGATAGTTGTAGTGTTCAAATTGATAGTGTTTTTTCATAAAAATAATCAGATGATAATTAAAACAACATTCAAATATATTAGGAAAAATAAATATTGAATCGATTTGACAAAATAAAAATTATACGTAGAAAAAGTTATTCTTAAATAAATAGAATTCAAACATCAATTTCATCAATTTAACAAAATCTATTGGTTTTTTGAGAATTTCAAATATTTTTTCTCATTTGGAACATTTTTTAAAATATATCACATTTATTTAAAAGATCCCTAAGAAAATGAACACCAATATCTTCATGCCTAGTTTTAGAATGTTGATGTGTATTTTTTGAAATTGAAATGGAACTACTGTTACCAAGATATATAGTAATTTTATTAAAAATAATGTTGAAACCATATAATGTTTTTTATCTAAATACACTATGAACATCAAATATAAATAAAAAATACCTAGCCTCATCTATTAACAATGATACTGATAGTTTTTTAAATCTCTATGAAGTTAATCTTATTCAAAAAAAAAGTGACACATTCCTGAAGTTCTTTTTCGTTAAGTCTACCAACTCCAAAGTTAGAAGTGGAGTAATAAATTAAATCAAAGAAACTATTATTAGAATAAAACAATCCCATAATAATAGTAACTGTGATATATATAATTATTATTTTAACCACCCTAATATGACTTTCTTTGGGTTTTGACTGATATCAAGCAAATATACATGCAACTAGAAAAATATTTGTCCTAGAAAAAGCAATGTACTGAGGACTTCGTATCATGCCACTATAATACTTATCACAAACAGACTATCCATATTAATCTGCATTTAGTTTAGTGTTTCTCGTTATAGGGTTTATCATTTTTTTACAATTATCAATTCTAAAATTTTTATCAAATTCTCTGGAATATGTATCTTGATTTAAGAGGATACCATTATTCTCTTTGATTATTTTTTAAACTAAGAAAATATTATAATTCCCACATTAAAATAATATTAAATTAATTTTTCATTAACGTTGAATACTTATTACATTTTTTGTCATCAGTGGTGCCAAAAATAATATAGTCAGCATATATATGTATAATTAGTATATCATTTGAAACCCTTATTATTAATAAGGTTGGATCAAACTTACTTTTTAAAAAATTAGTTTCAATTAAAAATAGTGTAATTATTTTATACCATGCTCTAGGATATATTCATAATACCATATAATTCAATAAACAGTTTGAAAACATGATTTCAGAAATTCATTAATTTTTTAACCAGATGGTAGTTTAACATAAACCACTTCTAAAATTAAACCATTTAAAAATATATTTTTCCATCCATTTGAAAAAATAAAATTAAAATTTTAAAAGATCCAAAAACTAATACAATATGAATGGATTATAATCAAGAAATAGGTGCAAATGATTCTCCAAAATCCATACGTTCTTCTTTAAGGTCTCCTTGTGAAACTAATGATTCCTTATTTCTAACTATATTACCTAATTCATTCAACTTATTTTTAAAAAATCATTTTGTTCCTATAGACATTGTTTCTTAAGGTAACTCTTCTAGATTGCATACATTATTACATTCAAACATGTCAAGTTCATTATGCATGGAATTAACATAATTAAAATATTCGATTAATATTTAATAGCAACTGGAACAAAATTAGATATAAAGCAATAATTAGTACATAAATTTAAATCAAAATGTCATATTCTTATTCGATATTCAAAATATCTTATATCATTTAAAATGATTGGTCTTTGTGATTCTTCTTAATTAATGGTTCTTATTGAGAATATATATAATACACCTCAACGGATGCATCATTATTTTTAGGACTATCTTCATCAAAGATGAACTTTTTAAAATCATTAGTATTATCAACAGAATCAGTACTCAATTTATCATTATTTTCAATGAATTTTACATGCATAGCTTATTCCATTTTCATGATTCTTTTATTATATAACTAATAAGTAGTACTATAACTATATTATCCAAAAAAATATACCTCCAATAAATTTTCAATCAAACTCTTCATGATTATCTTTAGTATTTTAAATATAGGTAGCACATTCAATAACATTCAAATAACCAATTTTACGTTTTTTATTTTTAAACAGTTCATAGGTATTTTTCTTCAATAAGGGTTTAATTTAAACTATATTGAAGATATAATAATTAGTGTTAATCGATTCAGGACAAAATATATTTTGGAAGGTTGAATTAATTATGCATTGATCATTCAATTTCAGGAATAGTTTGATTTTTTCTCCCTATAACACCATTCTTTTGTTGTGTTTTAGGGTCCAAAAAATTATAAAAATATCCATTAGTTCCGTATTGTTTTCAAATTTAATTGCTTAAATATCTCCTAATTTCTCACATATAGTTTAATTAATTATGTCACAATTCATATTTTGAATATGATTAAATATTTTAATAATTTTTTTAATGATTCACTATTGTTTGATAAGAAAATTGTCCAAGTAAATCTACTAAAGTCATTAACAATTAAAAAACATATATTTTATAAAATAAACAAGAACTTCTCATGGGTACACAAATATAAAGATGTTCCAGTTTAATCACTCTAGTATTGTTGAACATATTAATAGATATGATATATCTTTTGTGTTTCTTTATTTTTAGAATGTAATAACCTACATAATACATGTATGCACTGAATTTTGGAAGTTCCAAAACTGTTTATGTTTATCCAAACTGTACAGCTATCAAAGATGAACATATCATAACCGCTTGTGCCACAAAATGTGATCTTTATCTACAACATTAAAAAAATTTACATTCTTATGAGTTATTTAGGAAAAATAAAAATAATATTTAATTTCTTTTCAATTATCATAAAATAAAATATTATAATATTTATAATAATACATTTATTATTTTAATTTTTTACATTCATGACATCATCAATTTTTTTTATATGCTTATTAAAATATGTTTTAATAACTCTACAAAAATTACTTTATAAATTGTAAATGATGTTATTATATCTAATTCTCCAAAACCTATACTCATACCTTTAGAGTTATATCCGAAAGTGACATTGCCTCCATCACTGGAGTTAGAAGTTATGAAGTTAGAAATTTCAATAGTCATTTACCTTGAGCACCCACATTCCATATAATATGTGTCATTTGAAATCATCAAGTAGGTTTCATATAAAAAATATTTGGCAGTCGGTTTCTTTGATACCCATACTAGTTTCGGTCCAACTAGACTAGTATCAAATGATTTTGTACCCATAAAGATTTTAGACATTTATTGTATGGTAATCTGGATGATAAATGTTTATAAATGAATGTCTTAGTATATCCTAAATTCTTATTAAACGTTAATGAACAGTCATTTTCATAATTTCTTTTTAGTTTGTAATTAATGAAGGTAACATTTGAAATATTCGCATTCGTTCATTAAAAAAAATTGTTTTATATATCATATGAACCTGATTTTTATAACTGAATATTTTTTTATTATATTCAGTGTTTTTATGGAAATTTTTTAAAGAAATTATCTTGACCTAAAACAAAAATAGGTAATGTTTCCATTAATATTGTAATTAACTTTTTAAGGTTCTCATTAAGTTTGTTAATAACTCCCATATAATCACTTATTTTCAGATTGGAATAAGCTCCATAATTTTTCAGGTTCATATTTTCATGTTTTTTATTATTTCATTCTTTTGGAACGTTAAATAAATCATAAAAAACTAATGTAAATCATTTGTTATAAAACTCATTATTTGTTGGCATGCAATATTTTAATCTCATTTTATCATATTTATCTTTTTAATTTTTAGAATCTAAAACATTTTTTCTTATATATTACATTAAATAGAATCATTTATCTTTTTGTTTTCTTCATTAATACACTAATTTTTTCATTTTAGTTCCCTATACACATCATCCATTTTAAAGATGTCATTTAGACAATATTCATTTTGAGATGTTAATTCTTTAACGTTATTTTCAATATCATATTCACAACCAAAACATTGGTTATTTTTAGTTTTTAACTCACTTATATTAGTATCCATCAAATATATATTTTAAGATTTTTTTTTACTTTTAGAACAAACATCACATGCGTATGACTCATATGTAAAACTTTATCCAACATGATCCTTTTTTATTTTCCCATTTTATTTCTTATCTTTCACATTATGTTTAATTTTCAGACAGTCTGATTTTATATTCCCCATTTTCATGTAATCATATAATATTATTTTCGAGACATCAAATATACTAGTTTTACCTCTTTTAATTCTATTTGTGTCATCTATTTAAAATTATGCTCTAGGATGCTTCTTAAATCCTCTATAACACTTGATGTACTTTTAAACACCTCTGGTCAAATATGAAATTTCATCATTATCACTTTTCTATAACTCAGAATCATACGAATTAGCTAAAACATATTAATTTGATTTAAATGATATACCTTTACATTTATCATGTTTGTCAACATTGTGATTAAAAATTTTCATATCATATTGAATAAGTGACCCTATCAACTCATCCATATAATATTCATTTAAATCATTAATTTATTCAATAGAAACATTAATTTAATGATGTAAATTTAGTAGAGCTCGAGGTAGGAATTCGATGAGGGATTAAATATCAAGGTATCTCTAAGGAAAACCATATATATGAAAATTTAATTCAATATATTGTAAGTATCATTAATTCTTTCTTGACCAGTCATTCTGAATTATTCAAAATCAACACTATTTATACCTTACTTGGTTCTCAACAACATATCATTTCATTAACAAGTGACTCTTAATGTCCTCCGGATATAAGATGTAGTCTTACATGATGAAATATGACTATACTTATTTCAACATAAATAACAGTATATTTATTTCATAACATATTAATTTGAGACCCATTTTGAATCATCATTACCAGTGAAGGTTTATAAACAAACGTTAGGGAATTATATATGATTTTTACATTATATCCCAATAATGAAGAACACTTTTTTTCTAAAATACCTCAATTTTATCCTTCTAGTGGATATGGTAACTACCATTAAAGTGAGGTGGTCTAATGATATTCAATATCTCAAAATCATGACTATCCATAACAAATTAGTTGATATTTTCATTATACATTTAGGTAAAGCATAATAAATATTTTTGAAATAGATAAAGTGAAAAATAAAACCATGTCCCTAAAAAGAAACCACCTTATGATTCCAATTGGTGGGTACCCTAGTATGAGAGTTGAGACAAGAGGGGTTTTGAAGAGTCATTTTTTTATTAAAAATACCAATTATTTTGGGTTATGACTGTGTTAAAAGTTATAATAGAAATAAAATAGATAACACTATATGTTTTTTAATGGCTCGAATCCCAAAGATCATATTCCTCTCATTATTATTCTCCACTCTTCTAGGAGACTTCTATGCACTAAAAAATCACTTTTGAATGATATTGATAACCCGATTACCAAAAAATATACCTTTTACAGATAGGGTAATATAACACTTGAATTTTGAAGGATTCACAATGTACGTTCCATTACTATGGGACTAAAAACCCAACCATTATTTTAGAATGAATGAATAACTAAATGATATATTTTTATGGGAAAATATTAAACCAAAAATCCATAGGGAAAATAGATCTTAAGAAGTATTACAATGGATAGATAATAGAAAAAATGAAACAGTAGTTGATAAGATGATAATAAAATGTAGGGAAACTCTTTTTTCTGATAATATTTGTGGAGGATGTTGAAAGCGATGAAGATTCATTGTGATTATAACAAAAAATAATAGAATTAAAAGAAGTTTCCTGATCCAATTGAGATCATCATAAATTGTATCATCGTATTTTTTTGGGAAATTAAATCATATTCATTGGTACACATGTTTTATAATAGAAGCAATCTCCCTAAAAATTCAAACATATATCTACACGATCATTTACAAGACCAATGTATACAGGAAACTTGTTAGTGTATTAAAATATTACTATATGATTGTTTCTATTTACTTTTTTAAATCCATCCTCTAAAACAAAAAATAATCGTGCATAAACTTATTCATGGAATATTAAAAGATACATTTAATATTTTAATAATAATAATTCTTAAACAAATTTTAATTAAAAAAAATTAAACTAAAAAATAAAATTTTCACATTATAAATATATAAGTTTAGTTTGAAAAATAGTGAATTGTATAAAAAACAATCAATAAGAGAAAATTTCACTAAAAATGATACAATTGTTTTAGTAAAAAATGAATTTATACTTTAACATAAAATATTAAAACATTATATAGTGTAATTTATTTTATTACCATCATCTAAAAATAAAAAATATATAAATTTTAGGAAATTTTTTTAACTAACGGTGAGTCATGGCCTACAGTTGAAAATAGAAAAGAATGAGTCATTTAAAATGATTAGAATTGTCCAATTGTGGAAAAACATAGTAATATATAACATTGTATTTTTATGTAAAAATAAAAATAATTAAACATAACTAAATGCAAATCCATGAATCATAAATTATGGGTTCTTGAGAACAATAAAAAATTACCAAACATTGGGTTCAAATTGTGGGTTAGATCCAATAAACAAAAAGTATTTAGAGATGTAGAGAATATTTTTTATCAATGAAACGTAAAAGATAAAAACAATAATAATGAATTGAAATAATTACACATCAATACATCAATGATCCTAGAGAAATAATAAATATGATGATGCTACCGATAGATAGTATAAAAAATATTTTTTTCTGATAAAACTAATATAATAAATTAAAAACATTAAATATTTATCATGTGGTCTTTTCAATTTGATATAAGAAGCAAGAGATCCATTGGTATCATGATGTTGTTACTGTCACAAAATAATAAATCAAAGAAATAAAAATGGTGGGTATAAATATTATCCACCATTGAAGTTAAATTGTGGGTAGATTTAACAATTTTTAATGTCCTGATAGAGATCTAGGGACCCAATATTTAGTTTCAATGGTGAGTAAAATTACCCACCATTGGCAAGATTCAAATGGCGAGTAGAGTAACCCACCATTAGAAATTTCCAACAGTGAGTTGACGATCACCCAAACTGTGAAGGCTGGTGATAAAAAGAAAAAAAACTTTATCGACACCAGAAAAAGAAACTAAATATATTGGAAAGAGATTTAAAGGCCATCTGGTCGATCTACTCTTAGATCATGTAAGATTAAAGATAAACCATTTGAAAAATGATACAAGAAAAAAATATAGAGACGATTAGATAGAACAAAATAAGAAGCTAAGATAGTTTAGGGTGAACAAGAGACAAAGAAGAAATTCCATGAAGTCCAATAGATAGAGGCCTAAAAAATATGTTCTGTAGGAGATCCACAAGAATAGAAAATTAGGCACATGAGTTCAAATAAAACATGCAAGATAAGATGAGTTATCAGAAAAAAGTAATAATCCAATAGAGATACAATGGTGTAGAAGAAATTATAGTTTTTGTGCAACATCCGACATTGAATTGGTCATGTAGTGAATCACCAGTATATAATTCCAGACACTGTTTATTATGTAAAAAAGACAAGACACACACACTCATCCAAGAATCCATGATGGAGAACTATTCCCAAAAATATGTATTCATACTCCATAATCCTTATACATAGGCCGACATGCATGGTGCACGTACTATTCTTGAACAAGAATATGTGAGATCCTGAATGGATAGACCTCACATGAGGGTAGACCTTTAAGTACCATTAAAATTGTAAGTATTTTCGACATTAAGGATTTCATAGAAAGACAGATTTTATTTATAATATATATATATGAAAACCAAATATCATATCAAAGTATTAAATCATGTTATTATGAAATAATTTTTTAGAAACCTAATTTGATGTAATTAAATTTTAGGAATATTTAATTTATTTAAATAAATAATGATATAAATTTGATAATACCTAATTATAAATACGTGAATTTTTGCTGATTATTCTTTTCTATCTTTGGCCTCCACAAGGAAATGGATTTTGGGAATTTTTATTTTCGATAAAAAAATATTTTTATAAATGGAAATCATGAGAGTTTAATATGGCCTATCTAAAATGATTAGAGGGATTTTTTTAAATTACACACAGAGATGGAAATTTTGAAATAAATGTGAATTTTATGTTTTCTAAGAAAATAAAAAAAATGGTTTTCGTATCAAATTTATATTAATTTTGAATTTTTTTTAAATAAAATGAAAATTTTAAGATAATATTAGTTTCTAAGAAAGGGACTAGCTAGGATAGGGATTTGGTGATTTTCTTCAACGAACAATCCATGGATTCCCAGTTTTGTTTTAGAAGATTAGTACATTTTTTCATGAATTAATTTTTTCCAATTGGGTTTTTGAATATGATAAAATGATACCCATAAGAAATACTTTTTTATTCTTTTTATGATGGTTGTTTGTGAAAAAAATTCTTTATAAGTGTGCTCGACCTATTTAAAAAGGGTGTTTATAAACCACTGGTGGAGGTTAGCGGGTGTATGTGTGTGCTTTTCCTGATGTTATGTGTATAGAGAAACCAATTCCTATATTTGATGGTTTGATATATCACTAATATTTTATGAAGAGAGACCCAATCGGTTGATTTTATATATAGTACGTATATCAAGGAGTCTTATGGGAGCCCCTTGTGAAAGGATTTTGGGATGGATATTCAGTGGGGGATTTATCAATTTGGATCGTGGTGGATTCTTTATAAGAGCCACTTGTGGAGGCCCCATGGAGGTTTGATGTGTAGATTCTTTATCCATGTGTGATTTCAGAAGTTTAGGAAATGGGAATATGATATGTGTTTGGAATTGTAATTTATGATTTTTTGGGTTGGGATTCTTGGTGTGTATTTGCGTGAGTCCTGAATTAGTACCCTTTGATGTGTGATCTTGGTAGGTTATTCTTATGGTGGGGACACCACATGTTTGAATCATTCATCGGTGGTTGATTCTAATGATAGGTATCAACATAAGTCTCTGGAAGAGGTTATAGTTTGTAAGAGAATAATTGAATTTTAATGAATTCTATAATAACTCACATTTTGAGTGTTGTCATGTTTGGTGAATTGTAATTTGTTGATGACTGATTTTCAAGCGGCGAACAAATTGAACTTCGAGAAGGTGGATTATAACATGTGTGTGGCACATGGTTAGTGTGTTAGGCATGTGAGCCAAGATTTGATGAGATGTGATACACATGTCCATGAGTGGGGTTGTGTTTTTTATTTGTGGGGGAACATGTAGTAAATTGGACTAGTTAGTAAATTTTAGATATTAGGTTAGAAATAATGAGATAGTTCTTAGTGGATAATTCTTCCTTATCAGTGGAGATTGAGTATTCACACTACTATAAAACGGGCCTTTAACAGTGCTAAAAATGGACTTTTTCTATGCTAGAGAAGTGATGACTACCTCTGAACAAGAATAAAATCCCTAGGATTTTATCAATGATAAAAAATAACTTATAAAAGGGTCCTTTGTCATTGGTAAAAAGAAGTCACGATATATAGGTACTTTATCATTGGTTTTGTTAAGAACTGCAAAAGGTCTCCTATATATGCAATTTTAAAAACATGGATGAACGTTATATTTATCATTATTTGATAAAATATGATAAAGCGTAATTTTTCAATGATGATAAAGAGGTATTTTATGAGAAATTTTAAACGTGTAGATAATGGGACCCTTTATCAGTACTAAAAAATCATGAAAAATGTTACAATTTTCAGTGCTTTTAAAAGTGATGATAAAGATGCATAATTTAGTTTGATGTAAGGGAAAATTTTAACACCACTTTTGTGTGCTATAACATCATCACATAGCACTGTAAATATAAAAAGATATCAAAAAAATCATGTACCAATACCAAATCTAATTTAAGTGAAATTTATAAAACAAATACAAGAATAAAACACTATCTTATACACATTTGAAGAATAATTTTATACAATTACATTTCATAAAATTATTAAATACATTCAAAAAAATTATTTTTTTTTAGTTTTGATCCCAAACCCGAATCATAATATTTCTAAAAAACAACCCTTCTCAAGTAAAATAACACCCTTTTACTCATACTGATCACATCATGTATCTCATTGACTTATACCGATCACATCATGTATAACTTTGATGTGAATGAAATCTCCTAAAAATCAAAAATTATTTAAATATCAGTGTACTAAATTATTATGACAATTCAAGAATATTTACTTAGTTTTCAGTAAGTGATAATTTTTTAACTAAAATGTTTATTTTAAATGAATAACAGACACTTTTAATAATACCAGTCACATAGAGTATCATATTTAGGTGAGTATGAGTCTTACACATCAAAAATGACTTATATATCATTTTTATAAATTATTAGTCACATAACATATCAAATTGATGTGATTATGAGTCATACTCCGGAAACAATGACTTATGTGTCATTTTATAAAGTATCAAAACAATCTGATTTCATTTTCTTAGGTTTGAGTATGTCAGTTATTGTTTTTAATAGAGTAAATGTCCATTTTAAATAAAATCTTCCATCATATTGGTCACACCATGTTTCTTATTTAGTTTAGTCTAACTCGAACACGTCTTGAATGACTTATGGTTTATTTTAATAAAATATCAAAAAAATCAAATTTATTTTTCTTATTTTTGAGTACATCACTTGTATTTTTTACTAAAAGGTAATTTTAAACTAGAAACACTCACAATGAATCATAATGGTAACATCATTAATCAGATTGATGTGATACTAATTCTTATAAATCAAAAATGATTTGTGAATCATTTTTTAACCTATTCGGGTAGTCCAATTGGTTTTTCTCAGTTTTTAGGAAGTGAATATTTTTGAACTAAAAGATCGATTTTAAAGTCATTATATAAACATTGAGTCATACATGGCACATCACGTTTCATATTTATGTGAGTAAAATTACTAGATATCAAAAATGACTTATGGATAATTGATCTAAATTATGAAAACTATAGGAATATTTTTTATTGATTTTGAGAATTTTAGTTGTTTATTTTACTGAAGTTGATGTTAATTTTAAACAAATATCCACATTGTGTCATAAAGGTAACACTATGTATATTATTGATGTGTGGATGATTCATATATGTCCCAAATTACATAAGGATCATTTTCCTAATTTTTCAAAAAAATATTAATTTGTTTGATCCGTTTTATTTATTTCATAAGTCTTTTATACTAAAATGTCATTTTAATCTTGAAACATGCACTTTCACTCATACCATTCTCATCATATATCGGTTGGATGTGAGACAAATTTCTATATATCAAAAATAATTTATGATTCATTTAACTAATTTATCAATAAATTATACGCTTGTTTTATTAGCTTTTAGTGAGTGGAACTTTTTAAACTAACATATCAATTTAAAACTGATAATAGAAAATTTGAGTCATTCTGTGCTCATCGTGTATCAGATTGAGGTGAATATGATTAATATATGTTAAAATTGAATTATGGTACATTTAATTACATTATTAAAATAATAAGACTATTTTTCAAGGTTTTAAGTTGACCAGTTCACTTTTTTACTGAAATTGATGTCAATTTTAAATAAAAATACACACTTCGAGTCATCCCAGCCACACCATTTGTTGTATTGAGGTTTAATTAATTAATTAATGTCTAAAATGACTTATTTTTTGTTAAAAAAAATGTTTCAAAATAATAAAAATGTATTTTATTAGTTTTTAGTTCATCACATTTCATTATTTTTCTAAAATATTATTTTACATATGACACACACACTTTGACTCATACCAGTCAAATAATGTATCAGTTTGGCATGAGACTGATTACAACACATCACAAAATAATTATGAATCATTTTTATAAATTATTCAGGCAATATAATAATGTTTTCTAATTATTTATTGAGTGAAACATTTGGAACTAAAATAATGATTTTAAATTGATAACCAAAACATTGAGTCATTCCAACCACATCGTGTATACGATTAATATACTGATGATTCATAGATACAAAAATTACATGTGGATAATTTACAAATATTATAAAAAATATTAATTCATTATCTTATTTTTTTAGTATGTCAGTTTTCTTTTTTACTAAAATTGGTTTCAATTTTAAATAAAAAACACACCTAGAATCATATCGACCACACAATAAATCAGATTTTTTTGGATCATTCCTAAATGTATAAAATAAATTATGGAGAATAATTATAATTTATAAAAATAGTTTGATTTTTTTATCAGTTTTGAGTACATCACATGTATTTTTTACGGAAATTTCATTTTAAACAGTAAATAAACAACATTACTCAATTTTTTTACATCATGTATAATTTTGACATGAGACCAATTTAAACGCAACCAAAATTATTTATTAATAATTATAATAAATTATCAATAAAAATTGAGTGTTTTTTCTTTAATTTTAGATAGGGACACATTTTAAACGAAAATTTGAACTTTAAAAAGATAACAAACACGTTGAGTCATATCGGGCCCAACAAGTTTTAGATTAAGGTGAAATTGAATCCTATGAAAATAAAATTACTTATTGATCATTTTAATAAATTATATAAATAATATAAATGAGTTTATTCAGTTATAAATAGGTTGGTATTATTTTCAACAAAAATTTATGTCATTTTTCAATACAAATATGTACTCAGAGTCATACCAGTCACATCATGTTTCAGATTGAGGTGAGGTTGATTCGAACACAACTAAATATACATATGGACTATTATTCAAGAGTATTAAAATAATCTGAATGTCTTATCTTAGTTTTGACTATGTCACATATATTTTATACTAAAATATATTTTTAAACTGAGATCATTCACTTTGAATCATACCAGTCACATCATGTATCGATTTTATGTATCACCAATTCGTAAACATTAAAAATGATTTATATACCATTTTCCTAAATTATTAAGAAAAAATGATCATGTTTTCTTAGTGTTATATTAGTGGTACTTTTTGAACTAAAATGTCAATTTTCAAATGAAATTTATAATTTTGAGTCATACTGAGAACATCATGTATTAGATTTAGGTGAGGCTGATTCCAACACATCAAAGAAAACTTATAGATAATTTTCCTAAAGTATCAGAAAAAAAATATGAATATTTTTACTTAGATTTGAGTAATTCAGTTGTCTTTTTTAATAAAATTGAAGACAAGTTTAAATAAAAATATACAATTAGAGTCATAACAGTCACATCGTGCATCATATTGAGGTGTGGATGATTCTTACATGTCCCAAAGTCTCAAAAAAATAAAAAAATCAATGTTCACAATTTCATTTAAATCTGATTTTTCATTTTCTGGGTTTTCTTTTAGAATTGGTTTCTTTTCATTTTTTGTCTTTTTTTCATTGACACAATCCCTCTTTAATGACCACAATCTCTCAATGATGGTTTTCCTACAGTATTTATCTCATACAACTACTGGATTTAGTGGTTGATTACACACATATTTATTCAAAAATTTAAGTTGGATTATATAATTGTTTGATGATTAGATTGGTGTTGTATGACTCTTAAGTGACTGTTGGATCCACTAATATGAACCTTTATTTTTTATTTTAGAGAAGTCAGGGGAAAGAACTTGCATCATTTTTTTTGTTATGTTTGATCTTGGTGAGGGTTTTATTTTACACATCAGTAATATTTGATAGTACTTAGAATGTTCTAATGAAAATTGTAGTATCTGATAGTTAGCTAGAAAAAATATTTTGTGTTGGTTTTGTTTCTAACTAAATCAGACCCTTAAATTCTAGTATAAAATTATTTAAACTAATGGTGGAAAACATTTTTTCCATAACACACATGAAAAACATGCTCAACGTATCTTATATTAAGTGGCATGTTTTCTGTGCACTTTTCAAAAACAAATATAGTACACAATAATGGTATGATCCTCATTATACTCCATTTCCGAACAATTTTATTGGTTTAAATCAAGTGATATGTCTCCTCTTCCACTATATTCACCACCTTAATCTCCATATTTGTCTCAACCTCAACCTCCTCCTCCACCTTGGTCTCTGACTCTGACTCCACCTCTATTATATCTCAAAAAATTGATTTCTTTCATGTGAGTTCTTATAAACAAATATATTTCCTCCACTATACCTCTCCTTTAGAAATAGATCAAAAACAACATATAAGTATTTTCACACAGATGTTTCACACCCTAAATATATTTACAAGGTTATAACTCAAAATAAATCACAAAATAGGAGTTAATCCTCTAAATATGTTGTATTCATACATTCTAACAAGAAGTAGTCTTCCCCCTCATATAAAAAAATTATTTCATCTTTTGAGTATGAAGGTTTTTAGAAATAATGATAGTACTGAGAAATTATAGAGAAATAAATTATTATGAAATATATTTAATGAAATTGTAATTACCTTTAAAATTACATGTTATGGGATATTGTCCATTTCATTCTTTATGATCTCTTTCAAAATTTTGAAAACTTAATATCCACAATTGATGTCATTATATTGCTTCATACACTACAAAAACATTTAAAAACATAATTAAATTATTTTGAATTTTTTTGATAGTTATATATTTCTATACATAGCATATTTTTTTCCATTTGTATTAATCCAGATGATTTATCTCTAAAAACACCGACTTCATGCAATAATTTATTGTTCATTTAGAAACTTCCCTATCATAAATAAATTCTTGTTAAATCAGAGACTAAAACATATAATTCGATGTTTATCTATAATATGCCAATTTTTGTGTATTAAATATTCATAATACATATCATGTGTGGTCAGTTGGTTTGATATCCATGCATTGGATCCAATAAAAAAATATTTGGGGTATCCATATTCAATGTGATCAGCATTTTTTGATGCTTACCAAAATAAAAAAAATAAGTATTCCAAAAATTAAAAATATTTTTTATATGATTAAGGTGAAAGTATTTACTTCGTCATTATAGTATCAAAAATATTCTTCCATTTGATGGTTTCTTCAATAACTCTTCATGAAACACATATATTGTTTTATGAATTTCCTTATAATCCAACATAAGTTTGGGCATAAAAATGATACATGGATTAATTAATCCAAATTTTTCTTCCCATGAATTTCTCTTTATATTATTAAAATATAAATTCATATACAAAATATAAATTGTTAATAACATTAATAAAAAATTTATCTCACTATTTTGATAGGTGAATTATGAAAATGCACCTTATGTATTTATTCACAACTGAGGTGACCCACCATTCATGCTTGAGAATCTCATTTATAGTTTAAAGATAAATTAGGTCTTTCATATAAGATTCATATATTTATTCTTCATATGGAATTTAAGAAAATATTTCATATTTAAAAGTGGTATTTGTATGGTATTATAATGATAATAAATGTTTTTCTATAACATTAAAGGACAAGGTACTCTCAGAATGTCGTTTTTATTTCCCGGTTGATTCACTTGATTTTCTTGATCTGACCTTCTATTTCCCCATCGATTTATCCACATGTAATATCATACCTCAATTTAGACCTTTTATTATCAAATGTTATAGGTATTATGTATCAAAGAATATGTTAAATACATACCTCATGTATCTTTATAAGATTTCACTCACATTTTATGAAATCTCAAAAAACATCATTGACTATTGTTACATCTATATCGTAATATTGAATTGGTAACTCATCAGTCATCTCATGATATACCTGAATCCATATTATAATTTGATCTTTTTGGATGAGTTTATTATTTAGATTATCTCATGGGATATTATACATTGTACCCATTGAAACTAGGTGGTTCATGGGTGTTAATAGATACAAATCACAATCAACTAAACCCTATATAACTTTAGTAAAATAATTTTATCAGAAGATATTTCATTCACATTTAAGAGAATGATTAATGAAAAAATTGATAATGTTAGGTAAGGTATGTGGTTGGGGAAATTACTAGCCTAAAATGTAAGGGGATTATTTGGTTCATGTGCATATCTTTTTTCACTCTTCAGTTTGATTTGATCTTTTCTCAAACATTGGTTTTCCAAACTAGACAAAACAACAATATCTTACAGTGAGTAAATTTTCGTCTGAAATCATCTCACAACATTATATGTATCTTCATGTGATTTTATCTTCCTGAAATATGATCTATTAGATACTCCGAAACCTAAACCTATAATGTGACCACATATTTCAAGACGATTCAAATATATTGAAAGTTTCTTTTCTTCCGATAGTAACATTTTCAATTCTTGTGATTATACTATAAAAAAATATTTATCTTAAAAGATATTTTTATATAATGAAAATATAAATCACAATAAATGAAAATGATGTCATAATTACACATGATTCCCAATTTATTTTTTTCATCAACTAGTTTACCCTCGTTATTTTCCCAAGCCTAATTACAAAGAACATGACTGCGGATGTACGTCGAATCAGATTTTGATTCATCAATATTCACATAAAAAGAAACATATATTGTTTCATATCACATAATTAAATATTTATTATTGATTTAAAATAAATACAAATTTATTCTATAATTAGTCATACCCCATCCTTGATTTGTGATAGGGGTAAATTTTTTTTCTTGAAAGTTCTTTATTTCAAAAAATATATTCTACATCATAAATTAACTATTTCAAATCATGTTCGATAAAATTAATTGCAAAAATTAATATATTATCGACTAAAATGAAGCTAAAATTATTTCCATTATGACAGTTTAATAAATAATTCCATGTTTTTTCTTTATAAATTGTGCATAACTAACTTGTGGGTAGGGCCATACCTTCCCCAGGAATCCCTAAAATGATACTTTGTAAGAAGATATTGAATGTCTTTTGGGATTTTCTAGCATCTATTAAGAAAAATTTCTTATGAAAATATTCTAAATATATGAAATTTTCAAGGAATAATTAAAATTAAATCATCATATCATTATAATTTTTTTTTGTTAAAATAGAGGAAGTATATCATAACGTTAATGTTATGTTGTTGTGATGGATTTCCATTGTTATTGGTTAGATGTGGAACCATTTATCAATATCAATCGGCACATTTATTCTCATTGTGACCACAATATAAATAGTCAACATTGACCTTCTGAGGTCAATTGGTTGGTCGTGCTGATTCCATCCAACCTCAAATTTTATGCACCAACTTCTTTCTTGGATAATTTTATTGAACACAGTGATGTTGCATAATTTTTCCATCATCATGATGTTGATACCCTAATAATTTTTTAGTTTCATCATTAAAATTATTTTATTCTTTAGGATTGGTAACATCATCATGTGAACAATACATTGTCTTCATGATTAGTTAATAATTAAATTGTCATTAAATTAAAAAAATTAAATAGAGAGTAATAATTTCAGAGGGGTTATATGAATTCTCTATTGAAAATATGATGAACTCATTAACTAAAACTTTATACTCTTTTGTAAAAGATTATAATTAATCCATTTTGAAGGAAATTGGTAATTGCATTTTTGAAAAGAATTACCATACTGTGGTTAGTGTCTTATGAATTCATATAAAGGTAAACGTAATAGAACATTGGAATCCTCATCAGGTTCATCTCTAGAACAATTATAATTATATGTTTTTCTTAATACTCACCCTCATATATTATAAAAATCCACTTATGTTTCTCAAACTAATCTAAAAAAAGATTTATCCCATACTAGGTTATTTTAATTATTTTGGATAAACACATCTCAGAGTGGTTCAAGTAACATAAGTGAGATAAAGGTTGAGTCCAAATCAAAAGAAATGAAATAATAGTTATTCAGGAGATTAAGCTGGTGAGGGTTAATGTTTTATTATTAAGACATTTAATAATTAAATATCAAAATTTAAAATTTCAATTCACTTCAAAAAATTATAAATGATCGCTGAAATTTCCATGATAATGTTAACTCATACACAAAGATCTCCACCAACTATAATATATTATTCAAGTTGTTTCCAATAACCTATATCTCAAATATAATAGCTCTGTTTCCATTGGGGTTCATTTCAATGGTGTGTGATTAAAAATAAACAAGTAAATATTAACTAGGAGACTAAAAATGAAACAAATTTATTTTAGTAAATGTTAAAAGTTGTTACACTCAAAATTCACATGTAATTAATTTCATTGTGTAATAACTATGACACCATGATAATAAAATGTATCGACTACTTTTCATATCGGTGAATTACACTAATCAAAATATAATTTTATACAATGGTTTTTCCTTTAAATTCAAATCAATTAACTAATAAGAAGTTATCATTTGAATCATAGGAGGAGAAAAAATTATTTCTCTCCCACTGAAAAGGACCACAACAAAGGTACAATAAGATTCAACCTTAGACCCCTGGAACCAAATAATATCCCCAAGGTATAAAAATGTCATATACTTATTGCATAGATATCAGGAAATGGATATAACATATCCATTTTTCTTATAAATTTCATTTAAAATATTGGTTTGTATTAACATAATTGGTTCCCTTAGGAAATAATTAAATAATGGTTTCCATAATAACTTTGTTAAACATAACTTTTAGAAAACCATAATGAAGACCAAATGAGAACAAAAATGTCAGATCACCCTCACCCTAGTCCTCGATAAATCACATACATGTCTATTGTAATTAACATTATAATATACCATTCCTTTACCACACATAAAACCTATAACATAATATTTTTTATAATATGCTTATCCCATTTATACTCTAGACCCACTCATATTAAAAAATTACATAAATTCAATATGAATTATGGACACCAACATATTACATTTTATAAAATGAAAGAAGGAACATTAAAATCCAAAATAAAATAAACATTGATTCCCTTAATCTATAAAATTATATATTCCATATTCTCTATAATTTTTATATCAATATTTTTTATCAATAAACATAGCCTAAATTATAGATTCTATTAGAATTTTTGGAAACCTAGTCCACTTTAATATGGGTTTTTGGAGAAAAACAATGTTGAAGAAAATGTATTCATATTTAATTTAATACAAAAATTCCTATTTAAATGAACTATTTATTATTTCATTATGAAAATTCATTGAGTGAGTGACATAATAAAATGCATATCAAGAAGAAAAAAAATCATTCATTATGTTTTGATTATTTTTAGGTGTCATTCTTGGAGTGATAATGATGTTGTAAATGACTAGTACAAAATTATGAAAGAGATGAAGAATGGGATGGGAGATGTGGTATTCAAAGCCATGGCTATGAAATTGATAATGATTAATGAATACAATACAAGAGGGAGGTATGTCATCAAGTAAATTTGGAACCACAGTTATGGGAGGAAGGCTAATTTGAAAGGGGGAGTCCAATCCATCATTAAGAGATGGAACACAATAATGCATAAAATGGTGGATTAAATAATGGTTGTGAATGATAGTTTTATAGGAGTATTAATGTATTATATATATGTTCAAAAATTCAACAATTCTCATGAAAGATCCATAGAAATGTGGAATTTTATTCCTAAAGTGTATTATATTCTATATCTATCTTACCCAGATGAATCCTTATCTACACAACCCGATTTTTGAAACTCGTGGTCCTTTATAGAGTTAACAATGATTTAAATTCCAAATCAATAATCATAATCAGAGAACAATATCAAATAAGACATCATTATTAATCACATTGCAAAGGTTTTATAACCTCCATCAAAAACATAATTCATCTATGAAACACTAATAATCCAATATTAAATATCTGAAAATCTTCTCCAGTCATTCAATGAAATTTTATGAAGTTGATTTTTTCAGTATATACACATATATTCATAAATTTTTATATTATATTAATTATTTTTTCATCTTCATTTGAATCTCATATTGTGGAAACTAGATTGAAAAAATGAAAATCCACATTATCTAAAAGGTACCATGAAATAATATAAGTGAATAATCAAGGGAATCACTATCAGTTGCAATAGTGGAGGAAAATGCAGTTCAAAGTTGTCTCGTATGAAGATGGAATGAGCTTAAAGATTAGGGGTGGTATCATGAAGGTATAGGTGAGAGAGAGAGAGAGTGGTGAGAGGTAGGGTTCATCATGGCTAGGAACATTTTAAAAACACAAACCTTGGAACACAAAAAAAATCAAAAAACGATAAAGAAAAAAAGTGAATGTCACATTCTTTGTATTCTAGAATTGATTCATCTAAGAGAACATAGAGAAATAGCACCAAGAGAATAGGAGTTCCATGAAAAATTGAGAATCATGACTTAATGAGTCGTGACTATGGTTATTTTAAATATATTTTGGACACCTTCATCAATGCTTTCAAAAATGTGCTGATACATATGCCTTTTACCAATGCTAAAATGATATGTGATAATAAAATACATCTTTATGAGATTTTTTAGTGCTGATAAAGATACAATTTTATCAGCACTAAAAAACTATTCATAGAATATTCGTTTATCATCACTAATGTTTTAGTGCAAAAAAATATCGATCATTATTAGGGCTATAAAAGCACTGATAACTGAATTATAATTAGAATTATAAATAAAAATTTATTAAATATATTAATATAATTATATAATTGTTTATAAAAAAAATAGATTTTACATATATGTTTAATTATTTATAATTTCATTAATTATTTTAAAAAAAACTATATTTTTAATTTTTAATTTTAAATATATATTTTTATAAATATAGTAAATATAAATTTATAAATAATTTTTATAATTGTATAATTATTTATAATTACAAATATATATATATATATATATATTTATATATAATAAATAAATATTAATATAAATATAGTAAATATATTTATTATTTAGATAAATTTATTATAATTTTATAATTATAAATATATTTACATAAATATATATATTAATGTAGTTATATATATAATAACTATAAATAAATATCAATATATTTATTATATAAATATATTTATTATAATATTATAATAATTTAAATATATATATATATATATTTTTATATATGGGAATAATACTTTAAAATGAATATATATATATATATATTATCAATAATAATATAGTATATTATTCATTTAAATATATTTATTTTAATATTATAAAAATAAATTTACATATATCATTATATATATTAATATTATTATATATAATTAATAAATATATTCATTTTTTAAATATATTTTTGATAATATCAGAAAAATTAAATATATAATATTTTATTTATAAATATGTGAATAATATTTTAAAAAAAATAGAATATTTATATATAATTAATATAACTATATTATACTTGTAATTTATATATATTCTTTACAATTTTATAATTATTTAAGTAGAAATAATTATATATTTATAATTCTTAATATAATTTGAAAAATGATATTTATTTATTAATAATAATTATAAATTTATAAATTTATAAAAATATTAAATATACATTTATAAATATATTTATTTTTAAAAATTTATTAAAAAATACAGTTTAACATATTTAATGAATATATAATATAGAATACATTCATTTGAAAAATGACTGAAATCGAATAATTAAAAATGACCATGGTTTAAAAATATTGAAAAATAGATAAGTTATATTCAATAAATTTACATTATTAAAAAATAATATGGATTTTTATATTGATGTAAATATGAATTAATGTTCAGAATACCAAAACATAGTATATATATAGATATATAATAGATAATGATTGAATTAAAAAATAAAATAAAAAAACATAAAAATTAATAAATAATTCCCAGAGGTAATGACATTAGAATTAAATAAAAAAATAGAATCTTTAAAAACATATTATATTAAATATATCATGTGATAAATAAATTCTAAAATATACTAAAATTTGAAATAATTATATAATTATTTGGTGCATGTGTATCTATATATTATTACATTAATTTTTTAATTATTTGTGTGTTTTCGTTCTATATAAAAATTCATTAATTAAGTATATGTATCTAAAATTAATATAACAGACATTTTATATAAGTTAAATTTAAAAATCAAGAAACATTGAAAATGAATAAGACATTTATATGTTTTTAATTATTATATTTTATTCATTTTCTATATATTAATATGTAATATATATTATTTATTATTAACAAAAATTACCATATATATATATTATACTTATTAAATTTTTTAATAAATGTTTCGTTAATAAATTATTAAATAATTTTAAAATTTATTCATTTTTAATTATTATAATTTACTCATTTAAAATATTTATATTTAATATATACTATTTATTAATACTTTTAATATATATATATATATTAAATATATTTATTTTTATCAATAACTATTTAGTTAATAAAATATTTAATATTTTTCATTATTTACTCATTCATTATTTATTTCATTCTATAAATTTTACATATCTACATATTTAATATACACTATTTATTAATTTTTAAAATTTATATATTTGTTTATTCAATTTATTCATTTTTATCAATAATTATTTAATTAAAAAAATTCTTAATATTTGTTTTAAATTTAAAATTTTAATTATTTCATTATATTAGAACCTTTATCAGAACTAAAAATAATGGATTGATAATTTTAAAACATCATCAGTGCTATATAAAATCACGTATAAAGGATGTAATTTATCATCAAAAATAAAGGAGATGATAAAGGGTGCCTTTTATTAACACTAATAAAAGGTAACATCTATCAGGACACTTTTTAGTGATGATAATGTCATGTTCTATTAATGGTCTATTTTGTAGTAGTGTCCTTAAGCATTTGAAAAAGGTTTCATTGTGTGAGGGAATGTTTTAGTAGGTGACGTGCGATACTGCATTGTTTGATATCGAGGAATGGTCGTGTCTGGGTCTGTCATAAATGGTTCAGAATCTTGATGAAATCAAACTATTAAATGTGGGTAGTGTGGTGATGGTTTATGTATAAGGTCACTCTCATGGATGTTGTGGTTAGGGAGATGTGTGCATGTATAGTGTCATAGTGCTTATGGAAAGAAATGTGACACATCCCATGAATTTGAATGGTTATGTTGGTGGTCGATTGACCTGTCGGGGGATTATATATCAAATCATGGTGATTCAAAGACTTTTTCATGTATGGGATAGTGTATGAGGAATAGTTACATTTGCATGTTTTTGGGACCCATTTGGGGTCAGTTCTCGTGGAGCGGTTAAGGGAATCGATATGGTAGGGAGTGAAAAATGGATGGTTAGAGGGTGAGACCCTCATTTTGGATGAGCTTTATCCATTTCAAAAAATTTAATTTTTTGGTAAATCTGGAACTACAAGTAGTTACTGTTGTACATAGTCATCTATGCATGATTGGTTCTTCGACATCTAGACATTTGATGTGATAACAGATGGTGTGTGGGATATTGAGTTCACAGAGTTGGTTTTGAGGATGATGATAATAATACTCTTATGGTGGGTAGTATTATAGCCTTCATTAGTGAATAACCCTCACATAAAAAAGTTTTTGGAAGGTGATAATGGTCCTGAAATATCGATGTGGTGTCAGAATAATGGTGCATAGGTGAACCAAAGTAATTTTGGATCCTTGGAAAATTCCAATTTATGGTGTGGTGTGGGGAAGATTTGGTTCATCGACATAGGGATTAGGTTGGATTGAGTTGATCTGAATGTGAGTCAAATCAAAGTTGGATCAATGGTGAAGGTATAAAATAGTAGTTTTTTTGATTGGTTGAGGTTTAAATCAAGAGATGGAAGGAATATGGGGTTAAGATTATGGTTTGCATTCTTTTATGTTTATGATATTCCTTCAGATCGAGGAATTTGGATCAGAATGTTTTGGTCATGTACCAACTGGTGATGGTAAGAGGTTTTGGGGATTGTTTTCATTGGAGGGACTATCCAATAATTTCATGTGAAGCTAGATGTGGGGATTTAGAAACTTCACCAGGTGTATAATTTTGAGAAATGTTCATTTGGAACATAGATCGAACTGAGTTTTTTAGAAAGTGATTTGGTGAAGCTATATATGGTGGTTGGAGTTGTACCATGATCAGAATTTAAGCATCTGGAGAAGGAAAACAAAAATTCCATAGTGTTATGATGATCATTATAGGTTAGGAAATGTGGTTCAATAATTACCAAGCCTTCTCTAATATGAGATGTGTTATGGTGGGGAGTTTTTAATGACCATTCTCATTACAGGTTGGACATTCCAATTGGAATATGAACATTTGAGTATGGTGTTTAGGTCATTTTGAGAATTAATATTTGGGATTGGATCATAAGGGTTTAAACCACGTAATGAACTTATTTTATTATTGTGTGATGTTGGAAGGGGTATTTGTGCCTTTAATGATATTCATTAGTATTCAGTGGCTACTATAGAAGATCTACCTTCTAGTTAGAAGATCCCACTGACTCATAGTTTGGGATATTTTTTTGGTAATTTTCACACCCCCCTTGGGATTTTAGAGGGGTATCCCCTCTTCTAATTTTTATTTTGCACGTACAATAATGTGGTATAATACCCTTCTTCCCTGTGATATTGAGGAATTTTTCGTGGTGTTTTTTCGTTGGAAAATTTAACGTAGGATCTCCACCCCCCACACACACTTTTCTTATACTATTAATTATTGATTGATTTTTGTTCAAACATACAGCTTTTATGTGAGATAATTTCATCCCAATGGAGAGAAATAATTTCTACTTGAGGGGAATTTGTGCGATTCTGGTGGAGGACGTCCTGAAAATGTGAAATCAATCAATAACTCACTATTTTACATAAGTTTTGTTTCTATGTGAGTTTTTATATGGATTATGTTGGATTTAAGTTTATTTATAACTCAATTTGACATATTAATATGGTAATTTTAGAAGGCATTATATTCGGACTATGTTGGGTGTAGACTACAACCATTTCCACCTGATTCTCTCATTTTTGGACTGTCTAGTTAGTTTGGAAACTATTATCATAATAGGGTCATTTTAGTTATTTAATTGTTTTATTTTATGATTCTTATGGTTGAGAAATGTGCTATTTTGATTTTGGAGGTTTTTATGGAAATCATGTGTATTTTTTGGATAGTTAGTTCTTTAGGAATGGATTCAATTCTTGGATGACTTTAGATATAGATCTTTTATGATATTATGTAAAAGATATGACATTGGTTTTTGGTAAGGGGAATTGACCTTATCAGCAGTATCAATTTTCTATTTATTTCTGTTTGTGGACCTCAAATAATATAACTCATTTTATGTGTATGTGTTTCTATGAATTATGTATTATCCTAGTATCTAAGTGGTGTGTTGATCTAGATGAATGTTATAAACCCTTAGTGGTTTGAGAGGGGTCCAAGGGACCTGGGGAGTTTCTTGTATAAGGGATGGGGCCCTATGGGAATAGTTCCCTGATAATGAGTTTGGAAATTGTTACATGGGCTGCAGAAAATATTTGTTTTCTTTATATATGTTAACTTCATTATTGTAGGGACCTCCATGAATTCCCAAGGATGGGTTAGGGTAGTTGATGATTGGGCTACCCAAGAACCTATGGGATGATCATTTGTGATTGTTTGGGCATCCCAAAAACCCATGACATGGGATAATGTAATTTACTAATACCTCACGAATCCTATGGAAGGTTTATTACGAAGTTTGGAATTCTAATAACCTTGAATATGGGATAGTGTGACTTTCCCCCCTAGAACTTGTAGGTATGGTTTGATTTGTAGGTTCACCTCCCAAAAGATAGAGGGGTTGGGATAGGGTTATTTGATATAACTCCCTAGGTATGTTGGGATGGGTTGGGGTACTTGATGAGGTAATTTTTTAAGTTAATGGAATATAAAATGGTATATAGTGATACTAATTTGCTGACATATATTCATTTTGCAAAGGTATTGAAATATGTAATGTATAGACTATTGAATGACAATGATTTCAGTATGAAGACAAAGTATGTATTATTGTTTGTGTATTTGTTTTACGGTTTTGTGTGGGATTGTTGTAAAAAGATGACAACACCTTATATATGTGTTTCATTCACATCATATTGATCGAAATATTACACAGTTAGATTGACTCATTGAGGATACCAACATAGTCATTGGACTCACCCCTATCCATATACATGGTGTGGGTTATAATATACATAGGTAGAATCTACTATTTTATTTCAGGACACGTGTACATTATGGAGCTAGATTCTTGTATAGGTGAGTATGATTTGGATCCCATTGATGTATCATGATTTATCTGAGTTGGGGCAGAGGCTGTTGTATCTAATCTTTTCTAGTTTTTTTTTTCAGTACATACTAACCTATAATCCAATCATTTTATATAGTGACATTTTTATTTTATCTAATAATAATTATTTATTATGGTTATCGTATCATATAGACTATGTTTACTACATTCATATTCTAGACTTTGGGGTGCCAGTGGGATCCCATTTTCTTGTCTACAGGTTGGTGGGATATCAACTATATGGATGAGTCTTGCAAAAGTTTCATAATAATTAGGGACAACCCATGTGATTTTTTTTTTGGAATTGTCTACCATGACTATATTAATCCCTGATAGCTTATCATTATCCTCTGACATATTGGGAGGAGGGACTAAGGAGATGTGGCAGTCCCCACTTGGGTGCCATTCAAATATCCATGGATGGGGCATTACAATTATCTTACATTACTCAAAATTAAAAACTCATTAAATTTTATACTTTTTTATTCCAAAAAATATCAGCAATTATCTATTAATAGTATCAACAAGATTGGATTTATCATTAATTTCCATAACCTTTTCATGGAATAATTCTAATTTTTCACTTTGATGAAATAAAAGATATATTAACCCATTGAAAACCTCAGAAAATTTAATAACATAGCTTAAATCTAGGATGATTAGCATCTAATTTAGGAAATGATGAATAAAATATGCATCAACCAATTTACATTATTGATTTAATATATATGAGTTTCTTTAAGATACTACTCAACATTACTTTAGGTATCCCACATTCAATTATTTTCCTAGTTGATCCTTTTATTCATGATGAGTGAATCATAAATTATTCATTTTGACTGAATTGTAATTTAATTGTGATTTTTTGGTCACTAAATACATTCCCTATAATTATATTTTACACTATAAAATCTTAAAAAGTTTATTATGTAAATGCATTATTATTTTGGAAAATTCAATGAATTTTTCAAAGTCATAAATCATAGACAACATAAATTTTATACGTACAAATAATCTGGTGACCCACACAAATAATTAAATTATGTGCTCATGACATATATTGACTCATACATAGTCCAAAATAATACTTTTGTAGAGTTTAAAGAATCTTATAAAGATTGATTTTAATATTACATGGTTCTCAAAATCACTCATACTTTGAGTGTCTTAGCCAAATTCCATCTTCTCCACAAAATTATAAACACTTTCATAAAATCACAAAAATATCTTAAATCATTTTAGTCGACCTCCAAACATCTAAATATCAATATAAACAAGTCACATACTATTTAACATAGCTTCATTAATGAGGTTTATAATTAATAAAAAAACATTTAAAAATATAAGGGTATCTTCAATATCTCCCACTGTTTTTTTAAAATAATATAAAATCTTTTTCAAGATTCTTCATCTCATCACCAATTTTATTAAAATCACCCTTAAATCATTAAAAAATTTTCTATAACAAATGATATGTATCATGAAATCAACCCATAAGATAATTTATTATTTTTATTGAATTTCATTCGTTGTTTACAATATAACTTCTTCCAAGCAATTCATTTTTTTTATTTAATCATCTTCATAACATAAATATAATCCGCTTTTTCAGTTAATAGAACTATTTTTGTCAAAATATGTGAACAATCCTAAAAAAAAGATTCCCGTCATTTGAATAATATTTGAGGTGAAACATTTCTCCCACCAATTTCAAAATAAAATACAAAGCCTATTCAGATAGTTCTACCACTCAATCTTATGTACCTGGAAATGGGTGAACATAAAGTATCATCCTTATGGTAGATGGCCTATTCATTGTTAATGAATTGGTAAAAATTGTTTCAACATGATCTACGGTGCATGTAAAATCCATTGTTATATCACTTTTTACCAGCAACTCTTTGAAAAAAAATGGTATCTATAATCTATTTAATTTTATCTATAGTGTCTAACTGTAATCCTGGAATGATCATTTGAATATTGAATATCGTATGAAATGAATATTGTATTCTCAACATTAACTCTCCAATCAATTATTTAAAAATAAATCATTATAATCTAAGTAAATTCATGTGTGATTCCAATGTATTCAGCTTCATGTTTTATTAATTATAGTATGTTTTTTTGTGAAATTTTGTGTTGTATACCAAAATTGAATATTAATTTTGATTATAATATCATGTATACAGAGAGTTATACAACATTTACTCTTGCGATAATAGTGTTGATATTTTTTTCCACTATTTTCAATGTAATGTACTTTTATTTTTTATCATATCAAATGGCTATTGTAGTTTGAATATATAATGAGAACCTTGATGTACTATGATTATAATATTACAGTGTGTTCAATGTGATCAAGATACATTATATTTATGATACATAGATGATATTTGACTATTTGGTTTTAGGGTACCATAAGAATTGATATATATTCTCATTAATCTTTTATTTCGTGATCTCAAGTAGGGAAGATCATGAAAACTAACCCACAAATTGGAATAAATCATGTTTTAGTTGTAAATGGATGTTCTTATTTACGATCACCAGTATTGGTATCTTAAAAACAAAATATTAAAAAGGTAAACTATTTGATTATTAACATTAATTTAAGATTTAAATCATGATTGTTATTTCATGGAAAGTTATCTTTTGATGGGTACATCATTAGTGTTATGGAGTTGGTTGAATAATCAAGACATGTTTTATTCTTTCAAAAGAAGGTGATATCATGGGAAAATTTTAATAGGATGATGGAACATATACTAAATCTATATCAATGGTATAAGAAGTAAATTTTTTATAGTATGGTCATAAAGTAATCAGAGAATCAAAATTATGATGACAGAATGTGTGCATCACACATTATGAGATATCATTAGAAAAAGAGAATATATTACACATTTTGTGTTTAAAATGGGTACTCATAGTTATGAATTATTCTTATTTCCACAGTCTTCATGATATTTTTCTAGAAATAAGTCTTGATATATGGTTATGACTCACTTCTATTAAGATATGGTCTAAGAGACTCACACAAAATTTTTATTGATAATTTTAACTTATTCAGATGAATATGAGGTTTTGATGAAGTTGAACCTATGTGTGGGAGACATTTAACATAAAATTTTAAATGATCACATGTAAATTAAATAAAATAAGTTTTTTTATTTTATAAAAAATATTAAAATTTACTTCTCAAGGTCTTCATATGATATTTTTCAAAAAAAAGTGAAGACAAGAAAATATTATTTTTTTCAAAGGAACATAACGTGTTCAATGTTTGTTAAATAATAAAGGGGTGATTTTGAGTCAATAAATGGTTAAATATTTACCAAGTGACATTAAAATAATATCAAAAGATAGAGATAAAATATTTTGGACATTTATAACAAGTATACAAAATTATTCATTTCAATTTAGGACTGTTTAATAATTTTAACATTTTCATAGATCTCAAGTGAAATATTGCAATGTCTAACATATATTTTAATCTTAATTGTGAGACTTGAATCCTATCCATAATAATTTTCTAGAATATAAAAAGTTATTTTCTTATCTACTCCCACTTTCATGTTATAACGAGAGAAACCAATAAATAAATAGTGATGGATAGATCCTGCTTCCACGGACTGAATTTTTGTTCTCCATGTGATTGGGGAGATGTAATATTGAACTTAAATTTTCTAGGATACCATATGTGAATCAAATAAAAACTATATATATATAGTTATTGTGTGTAAAATATTGAGGATTCATTATGTGTTTCCTTGTAGAAATATTCCCCTGACTATGAGCATATCATGTTGGCATTGATAAATGAATAGATAAACATTTATATTTTCATTATATTTTATTATGTGTGCGTAAATTATTTGTCATGAGATCCAGGGTTGAATATAGACATGGATATAGATGATTTTATGTTTGGATGTGAATCTCATCCATTAAATTTTAATGTAAAATTTTTCACACAGCCACAAAATCACATGTTCCATCAATTAGTATAAGAGAGCCCATGAAAAAATTTAAATTTGAATTTGAATTATATTTCCTAGTATCCAGTTAGTCACCATCCCACCTATTCCTATCCCAATTTATTTAGGAGGACAAATAATTCTGAAAGATAACATCACAAGTTTAAAAGGGTGAATTAATTATTTTTTTAATTGAACTATAACATAGTGCTAAAATCTTTGCAACATGTTCAGATTTTAGTGATCCACTGTGTGTGTTATATTCAGAGCCCAATGGGTCGATATGACCCAACAAGACATAGATGGTCTTAGCTTCAACCAGACCCAACCTAGAACCAACTAAAGCTTACTTATGACAAATATACGTCAAAAAATATATGAATAATTGTATATGAAAATTAATATCATAATTTTAGTTCTATATAATTTAATAAAAAATTTATGGTCCTATAGAATTCATTAAAAATTAATTAAAAGTAATTAAATACAAGTTTAATGCATTAAAATTACCATTGCATTAAATTTTCTAAATTATTAATTGTACCTATGAAATTTAGTTTTATACTAACTGATCATGAATATATATTGATCTGTACATGGTTGTTTTATTTAATTTTTTAATTTTAATTATTAAAATGATGTTTTTTTAAAAAATTATTTATTTAACATTAAATTTAAACGACCTGTACATCAAGAATATATCATTAAATGAAAAAGATTATTTTTTTCTCTCATTATAAGTGATAACATGTATTTCTACACCTTGAGTACCTCCTTACCTATGCCCAAGTATTTCTTGTAAAATTGAATGATTTTGTGATGACATGGTTCATGTTGAGAGAGTGTGAAAAA
Organism: Viscum album; assembly: GCA_963277665.1. Taxonomy (NCBI): domain Eukaryota; kingdom Viridiplantae; phylum Streptophyta; class Magnoliopsida; order Santalales; family Viscaceae; genus Viscum; species Viscum album. Next base: position 1,825,072,306 of record OY728119.1, on the reverse strand, counting down.
ACAATCACGAATAATACATATGGGTTTTAGGATTTCTAAAATTCAAGATATTGTTTGTATTTAATATATCACCTAGGGTCTTATTTGATAAATCATCCAATCGATGGATCATCTAGTTGAAATACCTCCTGATCCAGTCAGTGTTTGTTTATTTTTACATGTATTGATAATTATTTTTATATTGTTTGTGATAACATATAAAACTTTATAGGAATTTATTGAAAAAATATTAGAAATTATTTTATGAATATATTTTATTTATTTTGTTTTCATGTTTTTATTGGGATCATATAGTAACAAGTAGGATAATTATAATCACATTTCATAAATAAACATAAATTAAATATTAAGTCATTAACACTTTCCGTAACTTGAGTTTGATAAATATCAGACATATTTTGTGCTCTTTATCCCTCGTTGAGGGTGATAGTTACTACTAGGAAGTCCTTATAAAATTGTTGGACAAAATTAACTAATGTTGGAAGCATGGAAGTAGTTATATGGGAGCTTATTAGAACATTATAGGTAAAGTATTGCGTAAATAAAAGTTATTATTTATAAGATATAAGAAACTACACAATCGATCTGTGATCTAGGTGTTAATGGGTTTAGGTATAAAAAGCCTACATCAAAATCAAGGATTAGTGGTGATGTCATAACTCTATCTAAAAAATATTTTAAGGAAATTTTCTTCTAGAATGATCAATAAACTCATTTTTCTAAATCCAATAGTATATGGCTAGTAGGATTTGTATAAATATTGATGGAAATTTTATTTTAATAAATATATTATGTGTAATAATTTATAATTAATTTAAATGTTTTTATTTTAAAAAACATTAAATTATATAATTAATTTTATGTAATGAAATAAAATCATGAAGATCAATATTATAAATAGAAAATGTTATTTTTTGTACAAATTACCATGATTGTTACATGATCATCAATACAGTTTTAAAATATTAATGAACTTTTTATATACCGGATCCCCCAATACCCAATGAGCCACCTATAGAATTTTATGATGGTGATAAGGAAGCTTATAAGATATTTATAGCTGATTCATTAGATTGGTACATCATGAAGTAATCATCATTTTTTAGTGATTTATTAAAACCAAAATGAGGACATGGATGGTTATACTATGTTATCTGTTTTCTTAAGAGTTTTGTGACTAGAATGTGAATCAATAAATTTAATGTGATTGAAATTATTCTAATCACGTGTAAATTAAAAGATAAATCCATAAATAATGAATATTTTAAATAGATAAAATTTTATCATCCTTAATAAACTGTCACACTAGTTTCATTGAGTATTATAAAAATATAGTATAGAGAAATCACTTTAATTATTTTAATTAAATAATTGAAATAATTATAAGGACATAAAATATATAAATATTTAGTTATTATTTTAAAAAAATAAAGATACAATGTAAAAATACCAAAAACTAGTGAAACACCAAATTATCCTCCACCACATCAATCTAATAAATTATAGATAAATAGGGATTACATCAATTATAACACAATTTTATTCACATGTGGAAGGCGTGGGGACAGGAATATAAATTCAAATGTATTGAAGAAGAAAATAGATGCATATAGTGCTGGAATATTAATTAATTAAATTAAATAAATCCAGAATAATTCTTGATTATCAAACACAATATTTATATCATATGTGTTTATTTTAATATAGAAACTAAGAGAGTAAATAAACAAAGTGTGTAGTCTATAGGAGACTAAGAAATAGGTGATTCATATGTCAAGGTTTAGAATTTAATGATTTTCCTTTTCCAATGTTTTTATTCTTGTTATACAATAATTGTGTATTCAATTTTACCAAACAACATATCATCATTAATAATTTCATTGACACAGATACTTTTCAATTTTTAGAAAATAATTAAATTATAAATAAATATAACCAATATATATTTTATGACAATTGTAACATGATACATGTGAACTGTTTCAAGTACATGTCTTCTGTAGATTCATATGATTCATGACATCCCATTAAAAAAATTAATGAATGTAAGAGTTAATTAAATAGCTTGACGGTTTTGAATGTATAAGTTTCTTTGGTCTAGTAATTCAAATAATATCACAACTAGGCATTTTTCTATCATGGAAATTTAGAGCCGGACTATTCCTAAACAGACATTTCATTATGAACATACGACCTATAATATTAGTTAAAAGAGGATCTATGATGAGTATTACGTGAATAAACTGATCATTAAAATGTATATGGATTTACTCATATTATAAATTTTTTTATACTCATCAGATCCATGATATAAGTACAGGGGGGATTTATTATGTGACTTATATGTCATTAAGAGCCTTCTTTTATTTTTTAAATACATTATTCAAAAAATAGAGGCATCGAACCATTACCATATTACCTCAATAATGATGAATGGATAAAATATGATTCATAGCATGGGATAAATCCATTATTTCAAAAGTCATGTGTTTAGATAAAAAATGGGTTTTTAAGATATGCTAATAAACAAACTTGAATCCACGAAAAATATAAAGTGTATATCTTTCATTATAATAATGTTTACACAGTATATACATTAATATTGATGATAGTGATGTTTTATTCAAGTTATATACTATACTTCTATGGGTAACACGTATATATGAGAGATAATAAGAGTTATATTATCCTAGCTAATTATAAGGCTTGAGATGTATAATTAGTTTGTATTGGAAAAATTTCTATAAGAGCTCATGTAAGGAGTTTGATTCAATGAAACATAATATATAAGAAAGTATAAAAAATATATAATGGTTTTATACTTACCCCAATATGTTTTATATTATTCATTAAAAATAAATAATAATATAAGAAATTGGTAGTTAGAAATAAAATATGATTTACATGCTCATATGAATTCAAAGAGGGATTCCATATACCAAAATAATGTATGTATTTTGATAGTTTATCGAGTTGATGTAAATATATAGCTGGTTATTAAATAGAAAATAAGAATGGTTGTTACTAACTAGGTACCAATAGTAATTTATTTCCTTTACTAATTAATAATTCTAAAATGTTTTAGTAAAATACCTCTCATAGAAATTTCAATGATTGTTATTTTCAGTATTGGATGACATAAACATGTTTTTTAGAATGTGTATACATGATGAAAGAAGAAATGGGTATTGATACCATAGAATGTAAATAATGAATAAATGTTATAGAGGCTAAATTATGGATAATTCACGTATCTCAATTATATAATGCTTTTTTGGAATGAAATTTTAACATGTTTTTACAAGTAGTTAGTGCGAGTTAAATTATTTTCTTTGTAATATATACTGATAACATATATAATATAGTTATTATTCTAAAATTTATTCAATAAAATTTTTAACTTTTTTATCCAATGTGTGACATAATTTAGTAACCCTTATTTTGGGGAGTGAGATCAAATGACGAACATTAGATGTGTTACATGAGCATAATCAAATTACATATATTGGGATAGTAGTGAAAATACTAGTTGGATTATTTTTGAGAATGAATTGTTGAAATGTCAGCTAGCATAGATATATCCATTGAAACATGTATGAGATAATTAAAGAGAACAAATTGGTGTGTAAAGAATCATATGCTTTAGTAATCGATCTATCATTTATGACCTGATATGTACATAATATGACATTTCAAACATATTTGTTTTGGTATTAAATATCATATAAATCCTTGATAGTAATGAGGAATGTAGTAATATCTATTCCAATTTTAATGGGAATGTATAAAGTATATGTTACTAGTACTTGGAGAGGAATGAATTCTAGATAGAAATGGGATAAAACAAGTAATCTTGTTGATAAATTTATCTAGTGTCATTTTTAGGAAAATGAAATTACCAAAATAGTAAAATTAAAGACTATTGTAGCCATATCTACAAACCTCAAGTATGTTAATTTTTTTATGTAGCTAATTAAGAAGTATAAAGTATAAAAAATTTATTTGTGTTTTTAGTATCATACTTAAAAGTTAATTATTGTCACTATATAAATTATGAAAAGATTACAAAACTATTACTAGCCAAGAAGATAATATTTTGACATAAAATAAAAGATACATACTCATGGATATAATCTCTTGAGGGGATTTACTCGAGGATGTGATTCCATAGGTTGAAAATTACCTATGTCTAAATAACATGGGGAGTGTAGTGACTAAATAAATAACTCACTTGAAGTATGATATTATCAGGTTAGAGCTATCTGGTTGATTTTTAGAAATTAGAATATTATGAAAGTGAGACTGTTGGGAAATGGGTTCTCTAGAATCAACATGACATGTAATTATAATTATTATTTATCATTTTTAATGATAGTTATACATGATTGTTTCATAGTAGAAAAATGTTGATAATTCTCCTTCCATTAATCACATATAAATTTTGGTAGATTTATTTTTTTAATGAAAAAGTTATAGAAACACTTATCTATAATTATAAAATTTGGATTCTATGAAGATATTCCTAATGGAAGTTTCATATTGTCCAGATACATTATATTGACATGACAAAAATTCATTTTTTACCTTCAATTACATCAAGATTATAGTTATCAATAATTATTTTCACAATGCTTGAAGTTTGGGATATCATGTTGGGAAGATCATGAATAAAAACCCGCCAATAGGAAACCAAATTATTTAGGTGTCATTGTTTGTTACTATTTTTGAGGATTTGAATAGTCAATAGACATGAGATAATTATAATTGTGAACATTTTGATTGCATACATTGTTGGAAGATTAAAACCGTGTTATTTATATCATGGAGTTGTATCCTATACTGGGTGTATCATACGTGGCATAAAATTGGATGAATCATTTAGACTAGATTTTTAATTTCTTCAAAGAATATATTTATGAATCCTAATTTATTGGGGTATTTATAGACACTAAATAAATTTAGATATATTATTAAATTATTTCTTAAATAAATATATAATAAATAAAAATAAAACATCAAAAGGCATAAAGTCTTTGTGAGACTAGTTAAAAAAAAGATGAAAAAATTTACCTTATTTATTTTAATTTCAATAATGAACCCCTAAATCATATTGAGGTCCAAAAACTTCATAGGTTAACCTGGGGAATAAATTTACAAAATAGGTGATCTAAGAATCCTAGTAATGGAAACAACATGGTAACGAAGAATAAAATATGTGTAAAGTGAATAACACGAAATATTAAAAGACAATGATTATGAATAGTTATATTGGAACATAGCTTAAATATCACAGAATCATAAGATTTTGACAACAAAATAATATTATAATAATATAAAAGGGGACATAAGAAAATGTAAAGGTTATCTACCACGACATCATCACAAGGTGGACAGAGTCTCATCATTGAGTTGGTTTAATCCCTAATCCCATTATTATCATCTCATTAGAAATAAATGATACACAATGCATTAGAAAACTTTTTGGTCACACTCATCATACCATGTTATTTCATATGTGTATCAGATAAGGCATAAAACAAAATGAAAAAACATAATGATCACCAATGGAAAGAAATTGGATTGATAATCATATCATATAATATAACTAGATAGAATATCAAAATGATTTCCATGAAATAAATGCTTAAAAATCATAGATATTCATGGATGAAACATTATCATGGTAAATGAAAATGGAATCCCATGTAAAGTTAATATGTTAAAAACATGGATAGGTAACTTTGTAAATGTAACTCTTAAGTGGGTTTTAAGAAAAAGGGTATATAGTATTTAAAAATGTAAAAATTGTATTAATTTACATAAACACATAAATGAACTAAAACTGATTTTCCATACTAAAATGGTAGTTTTTTGGAATCCAATGATGATTTAAAATATTTTATGGAGTTATACATGAAATGGGAAAAGGGACAGAGAAGTCCCATTTAATTGGGTTTAACTAAAAAATGAAAGTGGTTGTGGGGAATTTAAAAACCAATATATCCCCCTAAAATAAATGTGAATTGAACAAGATAAATTCATTTTGGAAACATATACAATATATAGATTTACTAAATAAAAAACAATAGGAGATAAAATGAGGTAATGTGAGAGAAAAAAAAACCAAAATAAAAAAGTTTGGTTTGGAGATAACCCCTAAGTTATGTTCCGGAGTAATTTTTCACTTGAACATAACATTGAAGATAATCAATTTAAAACAATTAATTTATTAATTAAAATACATTTACATATATATTTTATTTACTATATTTATATATTTTTCATTTACAACCATTTAAATGTGTTATATGGTCTAAATTCACTCTTCTGAGGAAGTTCGTTTAATCTTTCCATAGTCAAATAACATATGGATAATGATTGATGTTCTTGTTAAATGGGACTCAAACTAAAAATACTAAATGAAATTTAATTCATTACCTTCAAAAAATGTAAATTAACCCAAATTCCTTTATGTGTTGTGACATATAGAATATTCATTAGTAAAATTCAGGTTTTATGTGGTTAGTTTATAGTGGTTTTACCGACCATCAATGACTAGTTTAATTTTATTTAATATTACAACCATATATTAATTAACTAATGTTAAAAATTTATACTATACCTTTTATTTTAATTATAAACTATAATAATTTTGTTTAAAGAATCCATGAATGTGGAAATAAAAATGAAAACTTTTCATCCATAGAGGCAATGAATGGAAATAATATAGACAATGGTTTCATTTATAGTATAATAGGATAATATAAGAGGGATAATGGTTGATATTTAATTTTAAATAGAAAATTAAATAATATATATCATGCTATAGTTTTTATTCTAGGTTTAATGTGAGGTGTTAGGATAATTTGGAAGAACAAAGTAATTTAAATAACTTTTTTTGAGATTATCATAGGTTTAATTTTATATCCATTAATAAATAATTATGTAACATAGAATTGGTCATTTGGTTAAAATAATAAAACTAGTACATTAGGTATAGGATTGAGAAGAAAATTGTGTAGAAATTTTTAAATCTATAACTATTAGAATATTTGAGGAGAATGTGACATGAGTGGTTGTTTTTATAAGGGTAAGAGAGGGATACGTTTTAATATTATAATCATTATTTTACTATTTTTGATAGAGGCTAACAATATTTTAGATTCATGTCATTATATATAAGAAATGGTTCGTGTGAGTTCAAAATATTTGGTGAATACAAAATACCCAATTTAATTAACATCGTACTTATCTTTTAATAATAAATGTCATATTTTACCGTCCTTAATTAATAAAAAAAATCGAACTATTTTGTTAAACCAGAAATTAACCTGAAATAGTTTTATGTATAGATTTAATAATTGAAATATATTTTATGAAAATAATTCCTCACATTTGAAATATTTTATTTTTAAATTATAATTATTTTTATTTGATACAATAAAATTTTTATTACTTTTATTTTTTTCGGAACCTTTGAATATTTACTTATGGTCCCATAAAATTATATTATCATAATGATAAATTAAAATATTATCATGTAAAAACTTTTTATAAAAAAAAATTCTTTTAAATTATTAACATTTTTTACAAAAATGAAAAAATATCTGGTTTCCAAAAATAAGAACTCTTATTATACCAAATGTAACACATTTATATATTTGTATAATTACATAAATATTTCATATCATCATTTAACATGATATGATAATATTATTTTAAATTTACAGAGTTGAGGTTTCTTTTCGACAATCTGGCTCATATTTTGAAATGTCTGATACTGATACCAATATTCATATTTCTATTCTAATGGTTACATTATTATTTCAATTATAATATTTATAATGGCCATATGGGTTACCTACTTTATATAAATACCTTTATTTATTTATTCTTGGATCAATTTTACTATATCTCAATGTCATATATATTTTTATTTTTTTAATTTATATCACAATATTAATATCCTAGTTCATTTTTATAGTATTTTTCATGATTTATATTATTATGAGGGATAAAAATATTCAAATTTCAATATTATTGTTATATTATTTTTTATATTTTGTCGAATTGTAAAAATTCCAATTATTATGGCCCGATTTATTATCTAAACATAATGATAAAATTAATATAATAAAATGTAGTTGGTTTTATCAAGTGGTGTGTTTATTATATAATATTATAAAACTAAATATGACACAAGTTTATAGAGAAAGGATAAATTACATTGATAAAAATTTCGATTCTTATATTCTCTCTATTTAAAAAATCCACCCATAGAATTTAATTTTACATAGTAATGTTGAAATATATGAGGGTTCTTATACTTCAAGAATTCCTCCTGTATCCATATTGCCTCCTTAAACACATTGTTTTTTCGTGGTACATTGACAAGGTGGCCTATCCTATTGTGTATAACTTTATCTCCATGGTCTATTATATTCATAGACTCTTCTTCTTCAGAGATATAATTTAATAGATATCCCACCTCAAAATAATATAAATATAAAGGATTTGGTATGTACTTCTTCAATACAGATATTCTCAATATGTCTTCTATATTAGATGGGGTATTTGGAGTAATATTTGATAAGTTAAGACTTCTATACGATCAATAATCTGAAAGCGGATGATTTACCTTGGACTTAGCATTCTGTTCTTCAAAAATATCATGAACCTAATCCATGGAGATATTTGGAGAAACATGTTATCAATAACCTTATACTCTATTTCTCATTAAAAATTGATATCATAACAGTTCTATCGACTCAATTAATCCATGATTTGTTACTAATGTTCTTGACATTTTCTACCATTTTCTCAACTATTTCTTGTCCCGACTACTTGTGTTCTTCGACTTCTTCAGAAAACAATGGTATTCCTTTTCTCTTCCCATAAATGGTTTCATATGAAGTTATTTTGATCCTTGAGTGAATGATATTTTTATGAGTAATTAAAAAGATTAAGATATTGATCATATCATCCATTAAAGACTATGGATCATGATCCCAATATGTCTTCTAGTGACTAGATAGTCCGCATAGATTTTCCATTAGTTTACGAGTGATAATATGTACTTAATTTCAACTCAGTGTTTTGAGAATGTTGGAGAATCTTTTATAACATGGAATTTAATCTCATATTTTCATCTGATATGATTGATAATGGTGTTCCATGACACGTCACCAATTAGCTATCATTTTTCATTTCATTTTGATCGAGTGAGAAGTTTTCTAAAATTGAAATAATTTAGTAGTCATTTTAAGAATATCTGCCACAACCCATATATAACTATTTCCTTTTTTATGTCTTTGGAAGAACTATGATGAAATAAATAGTTATGTTCACCCATTTACATGTATATATAGGTAATTAATGAATCATACTCTGATAAAATTTTCATTCAGACCACAATTTCTAACATTTTTGAAATTATTCTCTATATTCAATTATATCATTCTTTATATTTTCTCACTAATAGTTCTCTTAGAGATTTCGAAACATCTTCATGCTCCCTGGGTGGATGGAGAAGTTTGAGGTATGTGAATAATTAAAATACTCATTCATTATCTCATGAGTTGATAATACCCCAAATCTTGACCGGAATATTACAACACCTTCTTCAACTATTTTTATCTTTATTGATTTCCATTTTTTATAGCTTCTACCTTTTTCTAAATTTCAACATAATCAATTTTATCAACATTTATCTTCTCCAAAAGGAACAGTTGAGTAATCATTTGAGAAATGAATTATAATGTTCCTTCTATTATTATTCCTATGTCTTTCCTTTCCATGTCTATTATTATTGGATCTCGTTAAATTCCCATCATTGATTAGGTTTCAAGATCATTTCTACTTAGATTTTCATCCAACATATATTATTTCCCAAGATAAAAGTTGATTGAGAATTTATAGTATTTTATCAGCTCTAAACATCTTCATTGATGCATATTAATCTCCTTATATGTGAATATATATAAATATATGAGACCCTTGTGATATGTATATATTTCAATATTCTCCCCATTGATAAAATATATCCAAATCATCAATGATAATATTTTCACAGACAACACCATGTCCTGAAATTTGTATTTTTGCATATTAATTTTCAACATCCTTGTGGTATATGATATCAATTTATCATTCGGAATCAGTGTACAGACCATATAACGAGTTAAACATAACATACATGGATATTACTTCATTTTAGAATAATATCGTTCACATTACAAAATTACATGTCCAAGGACCATAACTGTTTAGTGTCTCTGGAAAAATAGAACACATTTTTATAAATTTTGGAATATATTCAACATCTCTTATAATGATATTACAATTTTTACTCCTATATAAAAGCTCTCTTCATAACCTAGGGAATAGAAACCAAAATGGGTGATATCATATGCTCAGTATGAGTAAAAATAAAGGAGATACATGTTAATGACACATACAAAAGTGTACGAGAACATGATAATAACATTTAAATATCATACCCTACAAATGAAATATCAAAATCAAGAGTCATGGAATAAATATTGTTAATTCACAAGAAAAAAATTATAATTTAATAAACATTGTCATCCATGAAAGCATAACATAGTAGTAAGGCATGTAATTTGTGGCTGACACCTAAATATATATAATCATTTTCAATAATAAAATGATAATTTCAAAAACATATTAGTTCAGTTCATGGGGGATTGACCCACCTATCATGACAATGACCATCCCCCGTCCTAATGATTTCCTTATTGTCGATCTAGTTTCATATGTTTCCCAGAGTGGGTCAAGCTAGTCGACTTATTTCCAATATTAGTATTCAAGGTTCACTCCCAGGATCATCTTATTATTCAATGTTCAATACCAATACTATCATAGTATTCATGTTTCACTCAAAATTCCATCTTAGTAATAAAGGTTCCCATATAAGACCATCTTAGTAGACAATGTCCCTTACAAAACCGGGTCAAAACCCCATTTCATCCATGTCTATCTCATGAGAAGTAAATCTTCACACAATGCATTTAATGGAGATATAGGACCCACCCATCACACAATAAAATCAGTTATACATGTCCATAATAAAATTAAACATTTATCATATCCTAACCTATAAAATACGATGAGGTTGGTAAACATCATATCCTAAAACATGAAATTAAATGGGTATCACAAATATTTCATCATACTATGAAATACGTAAACGATATAGGATTCATAATTATTTCATTATATAATAACCTGTGAAAATAAATGAATTTCATAATTATTTTATCATGGTATATCAATGTATGTCATCTCATATAGGGAATTATTTTGAAATATAAAATAGAACATTTATTAAAGAAAAATTAACGTTATTTTAAAATCACATTTTAAGGAATAAAACTTTTCAAAATAGTTTTCTTTAAAAAAAATTCAAAACATATAAAAAAATATATAAAATGATTTAGAATATTCCCTCATTAAAAAAATTTTCCTCTTAACAGATTATTTTTAAAATATAAAAAATTTTAAAGAACTTTTTATTTTGAAATAACCTGAAAAACATATAAATAATAATTTGAAAAGTAAATAATTTTTTAAAAAAAATTATACTTTAAAAAAAAATTCCATTAAAATGATATAAAATTTTATTTTCAAAAATATTTTTACAACATTTTTAGAAAACATTGTTTTTCAATAAAGCTGAATTCCAACTGAAGAGATAAATAATATCAGAAATTCCTAAAAACACATTATATAAAATATTGAGATTAAAATTGTAAAAAATTATACAATTACATGAATATATAATAAATAAATAGTGATAAGAATAACCATGATAGATATTGATAGAGCTTTCAAAATATTTAATCAATGGAAGCATACTCTTAAAAAATCCTTGTAAATGATGATATTGTAAAAATCAACTCTAAACAAATTGGTAGCATTGAATCATAATCCCCATGAAAAATAACAATTAAATAATAAATAAATATAATTATAAGAAATATATTCATGATTTAAAATTTTAAGGAGAATAATATAAACTTTGTAAACTAATATAGGTTAACAACGTAACATGTGCCTCAAAGAAGGAAAATTGAGAAAAATTTACATTACCGATTTTGTAAACATTGAACCATAAAACCATTAAATAGAGATCCTAAAATGGATATTTAGATAACCATAAATTTAAGGATAATAATCAAAAAACACAATCTTGTAATGTATAAAAACCACACCAAATAAATGAGTGGTGAATACGGAATAAGCTTTGCAGAAATAAAAGTGAGACTGGAAATCCCCAAACTACTTGAGTATCATTTTAATCCTAATATCCATGAAATAATATCATAAATTTAATCATTTAATATATTTAATGAAATTAAAGTCATTATATAACATTCATGTGGCATTATATTCATGAAAAAATATGGAAAAGTATTGAATATAGTATATATCTCACATAAATAAAAGTGTGATGAGAAAACCCTAACCCTAATTCTATGAATTTATTAATAAATGTTAAAAAATCATGTATAATTAATAAAAGTGTATTAAAAATATATCAAAAACCATATTATTATATATCATACAATTTAGGATTTTATTATTTATTTATATTATCTAGTTGCTAATAATTCCTTGTTATTTTTTTGTATTGCATAATATGTGCTTTTCCTTTTGTATATGTTTTGACGTTTTATTCATGATACCTTTTATTATAGAATTATTTAATTAATATATAATTTAAAAATGATATAAATTTCTTATATTTTCATTATATACGTATTTACAATAATCTATAAAACATAAGAGTATGATATTAACTACATTGTACATGGAGATGTTAGGTTGTACATATGCATTAATGTTGTTTCGGTTTTCTTGTTGTATTAAAAAAAGTAAATAAAATATATATTTATATTTATATTATAATTATAGAATAATTATTATCTCAAACATATCATATTAATTTAGTATAACCATCATTAATATATTCCATGTAAATTATGAATGAACCACATCCCTTTGAGGTGGTGGTAGTCCATACGTTCACAAAAGAAGTTATGGTATTTCCAAAAATTGAAATCAAGAAGGTATGTATTATAAAATAATTCAATAATAATTAATATTTCAAAAATATCATAAATATGATAAAAAAATTGAAATACCTTCATTATTTCTATCCTTGAAAGGAGGAAATAAAAGAACAAATTTCATTGGTTTGTGAGGCGGTATTCTGTCGTACAAACGAATGAGGATTGCCTATCTCATCTAATGAAAGTGTGAGAGAGAATAAGAAATAAAATGAACAAATAAAAAATAATTATTTTTATTATAATTATTTTATTATATAATCGTATAATAATACTAATTTTTGTGGAGGAGAAATAAATAAAACAAAATTTGTTGTTTAATGATGTTATGTCTTCCATGGGTATATCTTTTTGGTATTTACAAAAGGGATTCCTTGGTTGGATTTTAGAAACAAGTTATGCCAATTTGATGAATGGAATATTATTATAAATTATACAGGTTTTTACAAGAAAAAGGTCTTGAGAGGTGTTAAGAGAGAGTAATAGGTGGTGACCTTTTATAAGGGAGAAAAAGGACACGGTTAGTATTTTTGACAAGAATTGCATGCTCCCAACATTTTTCTTGTTCTCAAAGGGTTAAAATGAACTATTATAAATAATTAAATTCATAATGGTCTAAATATTTCCATAAAATAGTTTTTATTCATGTTTATAGTCATTTTTACACCTTATATTTAAAGTTTAACCATTAATTAAAATTGTTTTACCGTAATTAGTGTAATTAATTTTAATTACATTCACTAATAATTTTGGTTGAAATAAAAGTTCAACTTAATATAAATATTACATTACTATTATTCCAAATATTTATAACATTATTCCAAATTCAAAACATATAAGTGGAAGGAATTAATTTTCAAATTAATCCTGTAGAAGTTCCATTAAAAAGGGCTTTTTAATATGAAAATGTTCAAAATTTCAAATTATTTATATACACAATTTCAATGGGAAATTGATTAAAAGGAACCCAATTATATTAATTCATGTATAAGTTAAATAAATATACTTAAAATAAAATTTATTATATAATATAACTATAAAAAAATTAAATGAAAAATCATTTTTCAATTAAAATTTAGTTTTTTCACTATAAATCAAAAAATAAACTTCTCATAAAAATAAAAACAAATCATACAAGGTATATTTTGATGTTTTGATTTAAAAAATTAATTTTATATTGTGAAATAAAAATTATAAAAGTCTCAAAAATGGTATTTAAAATAGGCTCACCATTAAAAGGAAGTAAATTCACCTTTTCGAAAATACATCTTCTTTATTTATAAACCTGAATTAATTATAATCTTATTCATATAAAATATATTGGATGAGTGTCAAAATAAATATAGGGTTATTAAATTCTACCCACATAAAATTAAGTTTTACCTCAATATTCTTCTGGATCATTAAAGGTTTAATAATTGAAGGATCCTTTCTTAAAAACCCTCACCGTAAAACTGAACACTAAAACATCCATTTAAAAGTGAATGTTTGAAAAATATTTGTTACCAAATATAACACATAAATAGGTTCCCAAAAAGGATAAAATATGTGGGATGTGCCAGAATGTATATAATGGAGAAATATTACTATCATGTTTTGATGGGCAGTGATAGAGAATATAGTCAGATGAAAATTAATTAACATTAAGCCATAAATCTACAATGATATAAGGGACCACTTGATTCATTGAAAAAGAAGTTACTACGATAAAAATTTGGGCTAAAAGTCCCCATTCCTAAATTATAAGAACATTCCCAAGATGATGTACTTACATTATTTTAGCATAATCTTAGCCTTAGTTTGTTCCTTGATAAATTTCCACTTTACCACTTATTCCAAAAATAAAGTGGAATTTGTTATGCGTGAAGCACTAACGGATCATAAGATACATAATGGATGATAAGTAAATTAATTTGTATTTAGTTAGCTTTATATAAAAATGGATATCATAGGTTATATAATATGCATAAATCCACATGTATTGATATAATACTATAATCGATAAAACCACGTCGGATGTTTAACATAAACTATTTCATAAACGACTTACCTTATAAACCTTTCTAAGGATGATAATATAGAACTTTAGAAAATGGTCACTAAATTCCTCAATAATTGTTAAAAATTATTCCACATATATCATAATGTAGCTCATGATTTTCATATACAAAACATGTGAATATCATCATCATTTACTATTTTCAAACATGTTAATAACCTAAATTTCCATAAATCCATATCTAAAACATAGATTCATGTTATATTGGCATAATATATTTAGAAGACTCTTGGAATGTTAAAATCATCACCCCTTCACAACCTGTGGTTGTTGAACAATTTTCTACATCTTCTGATGAAACTGATTCAGATGACAGTAGTTGTGAATATGATGATGGCCCTGCATGAGGGATGCTTATCAACTTGAGGAGAAATTGGACTTCTAGAAAGAGCATGACTGTTGGTTGGATGAGTAGGTTGCATTATCATTATATCAATATTAAAATGGTGAAATGCCTTCTTAGGAATACCTTCAACTCAGAAAACAGAATGTTCGTTAATATAGTGGAAGAATTTAAGAAAAAAATAAGACTTCAATTTCATAGAAATACCATGGCAATGACTACTCTAGGTTCTCCTTACCCTTAGTGTGGAAATTAAAGACTTAATGAATATCCTTTATCCATTTATATGGAAGAGGTTCCTCATGTGGGAAGGATATTTGGAGCTCGCGCTAACTTAGTGATTATTTGGATTGTTTGTGCTCTGAACTAGTGAGGATTCCAGATCTTCCCCTTTTCCTGTTCCACATTAAGGTGATTTAGTTTGTGGTGATATGAACTCTTCGTGGCTGTTTTGATAGACTATTGGGAGACGAACCTCATTTTTTTGTGGACAAGACATATTTCTAGTTTGGATCAACAATAGGCGGAATCCAAGAGGATCTGTTGTGCTGATGAGGTGCATGAATGCTCTTCCTGACCTAATACTGACATGTCACATGGGCTGAAATCTAGACTTCTAAATAGATGTTTCTTCTTAATAATCGCTACATCACATTCTTCCTACCTTCTATAATGATCTGTACATCCTATGAAGAGCTTACATGATATGGATTTCCAAATTCTGAAAGATGGATTTTCTTGAAGACTTGCAGTTCCCCTATTTTTAATCAGTATGTGTTTTTCTTCTATCTATGTGTAACTACTTACTTTTTTTCTGGTGTAGCATCATTAAACCTCGAGATTACCTTTTAAAACTTTACTTTTTAATAAATTATGTAGGGATATGGGTTCAGAAACCATCCCATTTATCACTTTTCTATAAAAACATTCTTTATTAATTCAAATATTATTGGATATATTCCTTAAATAAAAAAAATCATAAAATCCATCAGTGATAGTGTAAACTACATTTTCATAAAATCCTATATCAGTTATTAGGTCATCAATTCCATATTTATCCAAATAAATCATCTCTTTATCCAAGCCAAAAACATTTCTCAACATCTGCAACACATTATGGGATACATTTCCTGAATCAAAATATCACCATTCCATTAAATCGATTTTTTTTATAATTAAAACATTTAAAAATATCCATTTAAATCCATTGTAAAAAACATATAATTCATTCTTAAGAAATCATAATACTTTATTTGAAATACATATACACATCAATAATATAAAATTATTCTTAAACCATTATGTATGCTTCATCCTCATTTTTTGAAATACTGATTTCCTAGAATTTGAAATATGAATCACATTTTAAGGTTACTCAACAAAATTTGATAATTCATTTTATATTTACAATAAAAATAATAATTATAGGACATCCTATACCTTTAACAAGACACTCAAAATCTCTCTATATTCTAAAGTATAATAAACACTTGTGGAACCTTTTTGATTCTATTTATGATATTTCTAGTTAGGAAATAAATTTTCATAATTCCAATACTTTCCAAATCTAAGACATTCATTGTTAACCAAGTTCCTTTGAGTTCCCTCCATTGAATAAAACAATATATCATAATGTGAGAAACACTTATAAAAGTAGAAATCCAGATAATCAGGAAAATTTACTTATAGGATTCATAAATAATGACACCTATATTCTAATCTATGAAACCTTATGACTCTCCTTAGATATATTCATATATATATCCGTAGAAATATCTCAAGGGATATTATTTGGATTTATAATTATAGTTTCCAAACGTTGACTAAACCATTCCTTTGATACCAACTATAGCATCATAGACTTTACATAAATGGATATTACATCATTTTGGATGAATATTAAACACATTAGAAAACTACATTCTCAATGACTATAATATTTTTGTTCCTTTTAAAACTAGGAACACATTCTTCGAATTTTTTGAAATATATTCATCATATCTCGTAAATATATTCCCATTTATTATTCCAAAATTAAACCATTCATCATAACCTGGGTAATGGGAACCTACAAAAGGGTTATATCAAATGCTCGGTATGGGTAAAAATACAGTAGAAACCTAAAAATAACATTGACATAAATGTATGAAAAAATGATCATAACATTTGAAGATTATTCCCCACATATAAAAGATCATATTCACTATTCATGGAAAAAATATTGGTAGTTTATAAGAAATAAATCAAAAGTTAATCAAGATCATAATCCATGAAATAACAACATGAGTGTAATACATGGAATCTTTTGTATAAACATAAGAATATAATATCATTACCTATAATTCAAGGCCCATTTACAATACTTATGTGGTCACTTCATGGGTGATCTACCTAGTGGGTGGGAAAAAACATACGTAGTCACTTCCATTTTTTATAGTAAATTAAGTTACACCTTCTTCCTATAGTTGGTCAAGCCCATTGACTTTTTTCCATCTTAGTAGTTATGGTTCACTATCAAAACCATATTATTTTCCACGGTTCAATCCTGATACCATATTAGTAGTAATGGTTAATACCAAGACCATATTAAAAGTCAAGGTTTAGTCACAAGACCATCTTACAAAGAATTTCACTTACTAAACTATGTTAAATTACTATAGCATCAATTTCTATCAGAATATATATAAATAATTACCCAATTAGTTATATGCAGATATAGTTCCCACACATAACATAATGAAATCATTCATACATGTTGAAAAATATAATAATAGATTCATCAAATCATGAACCATTAAAATAGATATGTTTCATAAACATCATATCATACCGCATGAAATAAAATGTGTATCATAAAATTGTCATCATATTATACCCTATAAAAATTAAACATGTTTCATAATAATTTCATTATAGAATAACCTGTGAAATGAAATGGGATTCATAATAATTTTATCATTTTATAACCCATAGAAAAGGAACATGTTTCTGAAATAACATGACATGTTTATCATAAAACATTCATAAAAACAATGAGAATTGTGTCCTTAAAACATATACATAGTAAATCACAAACAATATCAAAGGAAGTAATATTTTATGGAGAGTTTTTTTTGAAAGATAACCTGGGGAATTTCTTAAGGAAGTTAACCTATCATTGAAACTCACTTTTTAAGGAATAAATATTTCAAAATCCATTTATATGAATATGAATTTTAAAACATATAAAATATGTTAAGAAATAAATTTAATACATTTCTTGAGTAAAATATCTTTCCATTTTATAAAACATGATTTTTAAAATAAAAAACATTTTGAAAACTTTTTTCTCTAGAAATTACCATAAAACATATACAATATGATTTGAAAAAAAACATAAAGAACTTTTTTAAAATAGGTTTTTAAAATAATTTTCCTGGAAAAGTATCTTAAAATATAATTTAAAAACATTTCTGACAACATTTGGGGAAAACGAGGGTTTTGAATAAATCATATTTCTTACAGAAGAGTGAAATAATTTCATATATTCCTATAAACACCTTCTTAGTTATCAGAAGTACCAAAGAGTTTAAAATTGTACCATTACAAGAATATATCATGATTAAATAGTGGAGAAGAAAAATAATTAGTGTTCATGATATATGGATGATAATATTTCACTATTGGAAGCATAATAAAAAAAAGCCTTATAAATAATGAGATTGTAGACAAACTCTTACCAACATGGTGATGCAGATTCATAATACCAATGAGAAAATAACATTAAATTAATTATAAAATTTCAAGAAATAATTTATGATAATAATATATCATGTAAAATTGAATTATATACACCTCTTATAATAATATATGGGAAAAAATAATAGATGTCTGCAAGAAGAAATATTTAGGCAAAATTACTTTACCGATTTGGTAACATTTGAACCATAAACCACATGAAAGAGAGATAATAAAAAGGATATTTAAATAACCATAAATATAAGTATATTTATCATATAACAAATTCATTAGAATTATATATACACCACAGAAAACAAAAGAGTGGTGAATATAGAATATATCTCCCAAAAAAAAGTGAGAATATAAATCCCCTTACCACTTGAGTAACTTTTGAATCACGAGATACATGAAATATTAAAATAAATTGAAACATTTAATATCATGAAATAAAGTAAATTCATTATATAACATTTAATAGGTAATTATATACACTACATAATAAGAATTATCGGTTAATATATCATGTATCTCACAGAAATAAATGTGAGACCAGAAAACCCTTACCTTAAGTCATGACTATCTTCGTACAAATTAAAAACTCTATTATAAAAAAATATTATTATTATAAATATACCAAAGAACCATATTACTATATAATATACCATATATGATTTTATTAGGACTTTACATTACCCTTTTATTAACAATCATATGTTAATGTTACATTTGGAATATATATTCTTTGTCTTTGATATATTTTTTAACTATCTATTCTTGATACTATTACATATATTGTGATTTAATTATTTATAAAATTAAAGACAAGAAATTAAGATAATATATATTTAGTATAAAATTATTTTTAATAAAATATTAAATAATGAAATATGAAATGAGATATACCGTTCACATATGCGGTAGGCCATACGTACGCATGAACGATGTTTATTTTTTCTTATCGTATTGAAATAATGAAAGAAAATGACATATGTATATTAATTAAATTTTAAATATTATTTAATACATATCATATATATTTACTAAACCCATCCTTAATAAATTTCATGAAATGTTTGAATGAATCACATCGCTTTGAGGAAGCGGCAGTCCACATGTTCAAGAACGAAGTGATTGTATTTCCATAAAATGAATATAATGAAGGTATGTGTTATTACAAGACATATATTCAAAAATACATAAAACATATAATTTATATAATATAAATTTTAAAATTCAATCATTATTCTCAGTCTCAAAAGGTGAAAAATGAATAACAAATCACATTGGTTCTTGAGGAGGTAGTCTACTATACAAATGAATGATGATTGTCTATCCCATTTATGGAATTTTGTTTTAGTTTAAGTTGTAAAATTGTCCTAAAAAATATAAATATATTTAGGTTACTTATTTTTCATATAATAATTGAATTATAATATTTTAGGGGGTGTATAATGAAATAAAACAAAAGTGTTTGATGAAGGATGTTACCTCTTATTTGGGTAACTTCTTTTTGTTTTCAAGAAAGTGATTCCTTGGATGGTTTTCTACCCTGGGAGACACCTCTAGGATGAATGGAGGGATTTTTTAGGAAATTTTGGTATGTTTTTAAAAAAATCCTGATATTTTTGATGATATTGGAAGAGGTGGTGTGGTTTTATAAGTGTGGAAAATGACACTGTTGGAATTTTTTAAAATATTTCTGTGATGCTCACGTTTTAATTGTCCCACAAGGGATAATAATAATAAATTATAGTTCATAATAGTATAAATGGTTTAAATATTTCTATAAAAGAATAATTAGACATGTTTATGTCCATTCTGACACCTTATATTTTATGATAAGTCCTAAATTATGCACATTTTTACATTAATTATTATATTTAATTTTAATTAATTTCAATAATATTTTCATTAAAAATATATGTTCAACATATCCAAAATTATAAATTATTATCATTTAAAATATTTAATTTAGTTTTCAGAATTTAAATCATATAATTTTCATAAATTAATATAATATTAATCCCGTGGATGTGTCATAAAAGTGAGTTTTTAAAATGAAAATGTTCAAAATTTCCAATAGTTTTTATATCCAATTTCAATGTGAAATTGATTAATATGAAATAAATTGACCTAATATATATAAAATTCATCAAAATATTCTTTAAAAAAAATTTAAAATATAATTTAACTCAATAAATAAATAAGATGAAATAGAATTTTTTATTTAAAATACTGTGTTTTCAGTATTCATCAAAAAAATGAAACTTCCCATAAAAATACCAAAACTTTAATGGATGTAAATTTTTATATAATAATTCAACAAATTAATATTATATTTTGAAATTAAAATTATAAAATCATGAAAATCATATTTAAAATATAATTGTATTAAAATGTGGTAAAATTACCATTAAAAAACTAGCTCTTTTTATTAATATATTTATAATTATCTTTATCTGACTCCTGAAATGTCTATTGGATAAGTCTATAAAATTATATTGAAATAATAATATATAAATTTTATTGAATATATTTATCAATATTGGGATTTAAAATTTATTTTAATAAAATGGTGTTTGTGCATAGAGAAATAGTTTTCCTATAAAATTGATTTATTTCTTTCCAAATAGTTATTAAATTAATTTATAAACAGTTGAAAATAGAAGGGCTATATTTATATACATGGGTAAATAATTATTTCACACATTAGTTAATAATATTCATAGCGCACATTCTAATAGCTATGTGGTAACTATAATAACATTTTAATTATAGTATTAAAAGTATATTATAGTTTGGTGAAACTCGTCCTTGTGTGTAACAAAAGCTATTGATGGAACCCATCATTTTGTGTAACTCAATCCAATCATAGTGTATATTGAATGATAAACTAATATATGTTTTTCATGTAGTTAATGATTAACCAAGTGTTTCATGTATGACAATGCAAACATAATTCTTTCATATAAATCAATATATATTTATCATTGTGTGAATGAAAAATATCGAAAATATTAAATTAAGAAAAAAATACTTCACAGAATATTAGGGTCTTACAACCCAATCCCCTCGTTGAATAATATTTTTTACCATTATTTTTTCTACACTAAGGGGTTGTATATGTTATGGTGTAATGATAAGCTTTAATTTCAATTCTATAGGAGTAACCTTTTACTCAATGGCATAGAAAAACAGTACACTCATTTATGATAGATTAGTTACAAGGTTTTCAAATCTTGATAAAATTATCATAAATCAGCAGTACTACCTAGTTAGTGAAATTAAACTATGAATCCCCAATATATATAATGGTATAGGTCACTACTAAATGACCTTTTTCTTAGATTAATGTACTGTTATCCATTTTCTTGTGACAACATACCCAAATAATGACACTTCTTTCATACAAAAAACATATTTACTAAAACCTATATATCAAATATCCTTTTTCAGTTTATATCACATAATATTCAAATAAAATGCATTCCCATCCTTTAATCTAGAGTATATAAAAACATCATTTATAAATACAACAAAAACTTTATTGGGGTATTCTATAAAGACTATATTAATTATTTACTTGAAGATTGCTACATTGTTAGTTAGTCCGAAGGAAGTCATTATGAAATCATTATATTCATACCTCATCAGAAATGTATTCCTTGAAATATCATCCTTATTTAACTTAAATTGGTGATATCTAAACCATATTTCCACCTAAAAAATATTGGTCCTTAACTAATTCGTCAAATAATTCATCAATTAATGGTAGAGGTTTTTTTTCATTGTCATGAGTTTGTGGAGTTCATGAGAATTAATGAAGTCATGAAATAACCAATACTTCTTCCTGATAACGAGTACCATTTCACCCCACAGTGAAGCACTGGTATGTGCGTCACAACACATCCAATTTGCACATTTTTATAAGCAACTGGATACTATAAAATTAGCAATTTGCATCTTATTACAAGGAGCACATAATCTAGTTAACTAAAATTATATCATTAGACAATGATCAGATGAAAAAAATTGAGGGAATTCTTATTTTATTTTTATTATTCAAATAAAAAAATGAGAAATACAACAAACTAAAGTAAACTATAGTTAAATAAATGATGAACTCTAAATCATAAAAATGTGTCGGAGATGCTGATGTTATAAAAAACCCACTATGTAGCCATGAAAAATGTTATTTTATGTGATTAAATATTTATTCTATATAATTATCGAATGTTCCGAAAAATTAACCAAACCTTATATGATCAATTTATATCTCTTAATTTTTTTATGTTCCCATTCTCTAGTGTTAAAAATAATCTAAGATACTCATTCAAGTAACAAATGAAATGGCTAAATGAGACATTGCATTTCCAAAAACACTATGACACTAATTTTCACTATAATCATCCAACAAGGTTTACCTTCACAGACCTATGAATCAACTCATTATTAAAATGGGCCATTTCAATTTTAGAAATTAATTCATTGAAAATATAATTTAAAAAGATAAAAATTCAATTAAAATAAAGTCATCTAAAAATTACTCACAAAATAAAAGCATCACATGGAATGCGCAACAGTTTCAATTACTTGATCAACATCCTAACACAAATAATGTAACCTAGAAATCACAACTGAAAAAATGAAGGTGGTAATTAGATGATAGGTCAGGAAAAATAATATCGTGTTGCCGAAGGAAGAAAACAACTCAGTTTGCACACATGCTGCATAACGAAACATGAAAAGCATCAATCATAGAATGAAAACGATCCCTTTGTACACACATTGATGGAGTTACTCTCAAAATACCATTGTGAAAGCTAGAAAGTCCGAGGGAGAATCATCTTATGTATACACTGAAGTGTGCACTGCTTCCTATTTTAGTGTGAGTAGGAGGCATATTGAGCGAGGGAGGCATGCCATATGGTGCTGATGCAGATCTGTGGCATGGATTCTCTTGGAGATGGTCTAGTGTGTTGTAGGAAGGTAGGCGTGATAGTGGGCAGGGGAGGGTGTGGCAGGGTAGCAGTGTGAGATAGTGGGGAGAGGGAATGGGGAAGGGTAGGGTGGCTGTGTGGCGGGCGGTTCGGCAGGATATGGGGAGAGGGGATGCAGAGTGGGGCACATGGGATTGACAGGGGAAGGTTAGTGTAGAAGGTAGCAACCGAGGTGGGGAGTGTGAGTGGGGTGAGTGGGAGGGATGTGTAGGGTTAGGGGAGCGGGTTTTTGGGAATAGGGCGACTGGGTATGGAAATGGAATGGGACATTTGAGAGAGAAGGTAGGTTGTTGGGGAAATAGGGGGTGGTGGGTGAGTGAAGGGAGAAGGTGAAGGGGTGAGGAAAATGTGGAGGGGAAATGTGGCTAGGAGATAAGAAGGTGTCACGAGGAATGGGTCACGACAGGTATGATGGGAGAGGGAAAAAACAATATAAAAATTCAAAAATAAAAATTTAAAAATCAAATTTAAAATTTTAAAATTAAAAATATAATTATCTAAAATGTTAAATAATAATAAAATTATAATAATAAATATGAAATGACAAAATTAGTAACAATAATAATAAGAAAAATTATATAAAAAATTATATATTAAATATAAAAGGTGAATTAATATAATTAATTAATAAACTAACAACAATAATAACCAATTTAAATTAAACTAAAAAATAAAATATTAATAATTAATAATTTAAATAAAATAATAAAAATAAAAAGTTGAAAATAAAGAACTGATATTAGTATAAAATTAACTAAAAATAAAAAATATATATAAAAAAACACAAGAAGTAGTTAGAAAATTAATTAAAACAAAATTAAAATAATTATAAAAAAAGTTAGTAAAACTATGTACATCAAATCCCTCATACATAAACTTTCTCACTCATAGGAGAAAAAATCAGAAAGAATACACAAGTGCACCCGTAGAAAAATAAAAACATCAAAATTTCATGTTCAAAAGTCTTTAATCTCTTTTCCCCAAAACATACGTGCATCATATAAAAAACCATTTTTCAAAAAACATTTTTATCCCACTCGCATTCGTTCCAATACAAATATGTACACTCATGTATCATGTGACCTACCTCACTATCACTCTTATCTCAAAAAAATTGATCAATGCTATGCTCAATTCTCAAAAAAATCATGATTTTTATAGTATTTCCATGAATTTCACATCTAAACTAGTGGAAATCAAAAGAATGCACCAATATCATGGACTTTACATTAGGTTCAAATGTTTTTAAAGCTGTGGGATGGTGGGTCTAAATTTTTTTGACAATTATTAGCACAAAATATGCTGAAATCTAGAAATACATTTATGATAAGTGTCTATTCAAATGTTATCCCCAAAATATCACTCCACCACACATAAAATGTTCCTTATCCCCATGAATATGAAAATTATTTGTTTTTAAGGCACAAAACCCACTCAAATATAATGGATAGAAAAAAAGGATGTGTATCAACCCCAGACCCATGAAATAAATGGAAGACAATATCCTAAGAAAGATACACAAGTAGCATGCATGATGTAGAAGTTTAGTGAAAGTAGGTCATATAGAAAACTATCTAGCTCCTATAGTAACGGTTCATCACTTTTATAGATATAAATAAAAGTTAGGGTTACCACATAATAACCACTAATGTACTCAATTTTTGGAAACAATAAGATTCTATATTTCCATTTCAAAATACATCTAATGGATTTAGATACTGTAAAAAATAACACATATGTTCAGGATGAGATGATATTAATCCATGTGAATCAAATGAATCACTACTCATCAAACAACCCCCTCCATGTATAAATCTCTCCCCCACACTTTGATTTAAAATTATCATGAAAATAATCAATAAATGGGTAAGGAAGGGTATAGACTATGGTCTCATTCTAAAAATGGATTCTTCACAGTTTCTAAGGGCTACACGATGGAGACAATGTATGGTGTATTAGTTGGTCAATGATTCTAAATATAAAATAGATACCTCACTCATTTTATTGAAACTTCCAAAATTCCAATCACTTTGATAAAAAATATGTGAAGTTATAGAAGACAAAACATGGTAAATATTCTCTTATGAAAAATAGAAATATAAGATGGTGTAAAAAGGGATTAGAATCCTCTAATGTATGGAAGTAAAATGTTGGACATCACTGATAATCATGAGTGAAAATAAGTGTCTGAAAAATAATAATGTTTTTAAATAATCTTTTTTAAGCATTGAATAATATCAGCAAACAACTAAGTTATGAGATCAAGGATCAGTGAATTAAAAACAAGAATCATGTGTTCAAAACTGCCCATAGATACATGTTGTATGTTCTCAACTGTGTTATGACCAAAAATGAAATTGCTTTCATGTGGACTCCTCAATGAGAGGAATGTTAGTTTTTTATCATTTTTAAAAAAATGTATAAGG
The DNA here is from genome assembly GCA_963277665.1 of Viscum album. Lineage (NCBI taxonomy): Eukaryota > Viridiplantae > Streptophyta > Magnoliopsida > Santalales > Viscaceae > Viscum > Viscum album. The sequence continues at coordinate 1,825,045,667 of OY728119.1, read as the reverse complement.
TGTTTTTGGAAGAATAAAATATAGAAAAAATAAAACACTTCCTTGAGTAAGAGTAGATAGACAATAAGAGTCAATATTTATTTGATGAAGCTCTAGAAAAGATGTATCTATAATGTCTACACATGGAATACACATACCCGAATCATATCATAAAGGTAACACCAAGGATCATACAAATGGAAGTAGATGTGTTGGAGAATTAAATGTTAACAAAAATGTTGGGAGTAGATAAAAAGGTTCCACACATTCTATTTTTATTTACTGAAATATACTTGAACAAATAAAAGAAAAAGATGAAAAACTAAAACATAGGTTGCCTCCTAGGAAGGGTTATGTTTTACGTCTTCAGCCAGACAGATAGACAATGGACAATCATCTTGATCCATTAGCTCAGAAATCTTCCTCCTCTTTCAATAAATGGTGGATATTTCATCGAGCTCATGTGGATGTTTTTTGGGATGAACCACCTCATATGTGTAGTGATCTTGAACTTGGCGTGGAAGGAATAGAATGTGTTCTCATTGTCGAGGTTATAGTGGCTGAGAATGGATCTCAAATGAAAGCACCTCAAGATGGAACTCGAAATTTTCCAGATACTAAGTCACCCATTGTACGAGGATAGATAGTGATGGAATAGGTTCTTTGATGACCATTAAAGAAGCAGGAAATCTAGAAATTTTGTTTTAACTGCACCCACAAAGATATAAAGAGAGAGAGTGTAAGAAAATAGAGACACAAGAAAGTAGAAATTGTCGAGTTTCATGCTGATCAGTGATAAGTTTAACGTCTTTATCTAGACGGATAACCTCTCATTGTAATTGGAATTATTCAATGGAAAATATTTTATCTGAATTGTGACAAAGTTTGAGTCATTGACCATTAACTTTTAATTAATACACCTTCTCATCAGAAATTTCCACTACACCATGTGGATAAACAATTGTGATATTGTAAGGGCCCAACCACTTTGACATGATTTTTCCTATTGTGATATGATGTCAAGAGTTGTACAAGAGAACATTTTCAGCTACTGAAAATTTCTTTTTCTGAATCATTTTATCATGTTAGAATCATGTTTTATCATTGTAGATCATAGAATTGTATAACACTTCACACCTCATCTCGTCTAGTTCATTCATCTGTAGAAAATTCTTATCTTGGGCAGTTTTTAAATCAAAATTCATCTTCATCATAGCCCAATAATATTTATGTTTTAGTTATACAGGTAGGTGGAATATTTTTACAAAGTCCAAGTGATACTGGGAATTTCCAATAGGTATCATTGTGTGCAGTCATGTATTCCCAAAGTGCATCTTCATGTTTGGTGGACTAATCATTCCTAGATGTATTTGTAGTTTTCTGTAAAATCCCAATAATATCTATTTTTAAAACCTCATCTTGGACATTGATTTGTGGATGGTATGGGGTTCTCATGTAGCGGTGACATCCATGGTGACTCATTAGCTTATAAAACATCACATTAATGAAATACGTAGCATAATCACTGATGATTTGCCTTCGAATTTCACACCAGGTAAAAATTTCTTGTTTTAAAATTTTGATGACAACTCGAGTGGTATTTTCTACAAAGGCATTATCTTCCACCGATTTTGACACACAATCCACATAGACATGGATGTATTAATTTCCATAATATTTAGGAAAATGACCCATGAAACCAAATCTTCATATGTCAAAAATTTCAATGTCCAGGATTAAATGTTGCAACATTTCTCACTTCCAGCTTATACCCCCAATGTTTTGCATTGGTCACAATTCATGATGATTTTATTAATATAATGATTCATGATAGGATAGTTAAAACCACATTGAAACAATTTTATGATTGTTAATTGGATTCCATGGTTTTAACTAGCTTCTATAGCAAGGCACATGTTCAAAACACTATCAACTTTTTCTTCTAGGATGTATCTTCTGATTATTCCATCCATACAGTCCGTGAAAAGTAATGGATCATCCCAATAGAAATGGCACGCTTTATTCAAAAATATTTTTCTCTAATCCATTAAGAAATCGGTTTGTACCACACATGAAGCTATGTAATTCATGAAATCAGCATACCAAAGTGTGATTGACTCAATGAAATAGGGTTTTACATCATGAAATGTTTCATTAATTAGTTCCACATTGATTTCTCTTGTGTTATAGTAGTTGTCTGATAAATGATCAGCAAAGAAATAATCAGTTCCATTTTTTCCTTGACATCAATTCAAATTCCTGAAGTAAAAATATTCATCTAAAGAGTCTTGATTTCACATCAATATTGGTCATCTGATATCGCCAGGCATAGTGATCTGTATGAACAGTGAATTTGGAGAACAATAGATGATATCCAAATTTATCAAAAGAGAGGACAAATTTGAGATGTTATTTTTTCAGTTGTTGTGTAATTATGTTGATCCTCATTTAATGTTTTGATATTATTATAGATTGGTGAAAAGAGCCTTTATTTTCATTACCTAAGGCAGCACCAATTTCCCAACCACTAGAATCACACATTAACTCAAATGGCTACTCCCAATCCAATAAAATAATTCTCAGGGATTCCATTAGATCATTTCATTAATAATTGAAATGCTTTCAATGATTCTGGACCAATGTGGAATGTGACATATTTTCCCAATAATGTGGTAAGAGTATGGGAAATAATATATAAATCCTTAATGAAATCTCAGTAGAATCCAACATGCCCAATAAAACCTCTAATTGAGCGAACAGATGTATGCATGACTATCTCAGAGATTATACTAATTTTGGAATCATCATATTCAATGGCTTTATTTGAAATTTGATAACCTTAAACAATTCCACAATCTACCATTAAGTGTTATTTTTTCAAATTGAGCACGAGATTGATTTCTTCACATCTTGCCAAAACCATATCCAAATGTTTTAGATAGTCATCAAAACAATACCCATACACAGAAAAGTCATCCATGAATATTTCAAATAAATCATCAATCATGTCATGGAATATTACCATCGTGAATTTTTGAAATGTGGAAGGTGAATTGAACATTCCAAAAATAATTCTATGATAATAAAATGTACCTTCTGGACAATTTAATGTTATTTTCTATTGATCATATGATGTAACCACTATTTGATTATAGCTCGAGTATACATCAAATAAATAATAGCACTTTCTTCCTACCAATATATCAAATATTTGATCAATAAAGGGCTATGTTAATTTATCCTTTTTTGTTGTAAATAAATTTTCTATAATCCACACAAACTCTCTATCCATTCATTATTCTTGTGGTTATGAATTCTATTTTATCGTTCTCAACTACTATAGTACCACCCTTTTTAGGTACCAATTTCAATGAGCTGACCCACTGAGTATCAGAGCTAAGAAATATTAAACCAGCATCAAAATGTTTAATGTAATTTTTCATGACTACTTCATTCATTTGAGGTTTTAATAATCTTTTTGGTTTCCTACAAGGTTTTGAATTACCTTCCATATGTATTCTATGAGTGAATATTGTATGAATTATACCTTTTAGATCGAAAATCCCCCAACCTATTTCTATCTTCCTTTATGACTGGACAATGAGCTATTTGTTTCCTTGTTTATTCAAAAGATTTGAATTTTTGATTACTAGAAAGGGCTTCAAATCATTCATATAACTATATCTCAGCTTTGGTGGATGTGTTTTAAGATCAAGTGTTGGAGACTTTTAAAGAGATGGAGTCAATAAGGTGAATTTCTATCTATCTAAGGGTTCGACTATGATTCTAATCAATTGCACTTCCTTGATTCTTTCAGTAAACTCGTCATTTTTATTGTATAAATACTTGAGATTTATCACATCCCTTTCAAACTCAACCAATTCTCCAATCATATCAAAAAAATGATAGTCTACTATAGAGTGTTTCTCTATAGACATTAGAACACTAATTATTATGTTTTCATCTCCAATTCCAAAAATTAATTTTCCCTCTTGGAAATCAACCATCACACTTCTTTTTTCTAAGAAATGTCTCCCTAGATTGAGTGATACGTCCTTATCTTCATCCATATTAAGGACAATGAAATAAGTAGAATATTAATATTTATCAACAATGAAGAGTTTTAACTCTAGAGTTCCTTAAGGATGATTCACTAATCAATCTAACAAAAGTAAGGTGACCCTCACTGGATTTAATTATATGATGCTAGGTTCATCAAGGACTCTAGATGGCATGAGGTTTACACTATCTCTAAATTCGAACAATGCTGTTCCAAATTGGCATCTTCTAATATTTCAAGGTATATTGAAACTTATTAGTTAACTTAGTTTAGTATCCACGGATATGGGTATGACTGATGAACATTCCTCATGCATTACGATTATTCCCACATCATCAATTTTTCTTCTTTTCGACAGAAGCTCCTTGAGATGTTTAGCATAGTGGGGAATTTGAGTAATGGATTTTGAAAAAGGAATATTTATGTAAAGATTTTTGAACATCTCAACGAATTTTGAAAACTGAGCATATAACTTCATTTTCTATAGAATTTTTGGTAATAGAGGAGGTGGTATGTGAGATTTTCACTCATTCATTGAGTTCCTTGTTTTCCTTTTATTTTCATGTCTTTTCAAATTTTGCATGTTTTTTTATCTTCTGCCTCTTTAGAATAATGTTGGATTGTTTTTTTTAATGACTCACCATTATCAATGGAAGGTGTATGTGTCTCATTTGTTGGTTGAGAATCACACATTTGGTTCTCCAGTAACTGTGTTGCACATTGCAATGTGATATATTTTTCCACTTCTCTTGTGTTAACTCTTCTGCTGCCTAGAAGAGTTCGTTGATGTTGGTTTGGAATTTGTGGGGCTATATGACTGATTTGGTTTTCTATTTTTCACATGGATGCTTTCTATTTTTGGGTTGTTGTTTGAATGTATTGGGTGTCTTTCTACATTTTTTGGGTTGATGTCTACATGTTTTGGGTATTTTTCTTCTTGTTTTCGGTTACCATCTCTAGTAACTAAAACCTTGATTTATTAGACATCATTAATTTTTTTTCAGTTGCTACCCAATATTTTTTACCTAGAATTTTAGGAGGGAAAAATCCATTTGTTTTACTTTTCTCATTATATTTTCATTGTTGATAAAATGGTTATCGATATTTCTATTGACTTCTTTTCTCCTTCAATCGCATAGAGGGTCTGAAGGAGGATTGAGTAGGGAACCCTGGTGGACCCATGTTCTTGTTTATTGGCTGTGTATGCTTTGGATCCTTCCAACCATGATTTTAGTTATTGATTTTCTAGATTGTGTTATAATTGTTTCCATAATTTCCTTTTTGTAGATGACAATGTTAACATTATATATTTTTTTCTCACATGTGTTATATGGGATCATTGGATTGTTATGACGTCCACCACAGCGTGGGCAGTGTTCATCTTGGACAAAATGGACTATCTTAGGCGGTCTTACTACAAAGTTGTCAATCCTATTGGTGAGGGAATCAAATTGTTAAACAATTAATGCCTGAGAATCAACTTTATGTACTCTTACTTTTCATCTTGAAAACCCATCTATCCATTGGAAACTGTGTTCATGCATGTTTTGAATAAATGTGTATAAATCTTCAGGATTCATTTCTATGAATAAATTGCTTTTCATTTTGTTGATTGCAGACTTACTCTCGAGTTTAATTCTATAGTAGAAATATTGCAACTAGTTGGCCAACATCATCCCATGATGAGGAAAAAATATTAACATGGGATTGAATATTTTCCATGCTTCTCCAAATGATTCATATTCACTTTTACAAAAATATCATAAGTCTATCTTGTTTTTCAAAGATTGAATTTTCATGTAATATAGATCTGGAAATTTTCATCTCATCACTTCCCAGGTTAAAAATGTTTTCTAGTCAAAACATTCCAACCAGTCCTTTGCTTTCCCATGCAATGAGAACTGAAACAAGAACATGATCAAGGAATTATTAGGCACCCCATTATATTTAAATGCTTCACAGACATCATGAAATATGATCACATTTATATAAGGGTCTTCACTTCACCATCCATGAAATTGTGCATGTTGTTGGAGTAGGTTGATCATGGAAGGATTCAATTCAATGTGTGTCTTTAATATTCTGGGCCTTGGTATGCCTAAGATGACTCTGACTATGTTAAGTCATAACTCTTGTCTCATAGTAGTCCAATTACTTTGATTATCAGTGTGGTTTTGAAAGAGGTGGTAGACTTGTCCACTAGGAAGTGTGGGACTTTGAGTCTCAACACATTCTTTTAGTGGATTCATTTTATTTTTGGTCGAGGTACCAATTTTGTCATTTACTTTTCGTGTATTTAAACAATGTGGATCATGGAATGGGTAATTTTTCGATGGAGCCGAATTATGAGTGTTCAGTATTTAGGTGAAAATTTCATAAATCAAGGCCTACTTAAAATTTTATAAATGTTAAATGCTTGTGTGCTTCCAAGAAGCAGTGCTAGAAATTTGGTATGTTTGTCACAACACATCCAATTTGAATTTTTTTTATAACCAACAGGCTACTATAAAAGAGTAGAGTAGGGTCTAACCACTGATAGCATGAAATATAGTTCACTAAAATTAACTTTTTGGATAATGTTTAAATGGAAAAAATTGGAGGGAATTCTTATTGTGTTATTATTATTTAAAAAAAGTGCAATCCAAAAAACTGATGTAAAATGTCATTAAAAATGATGATCTTGAATCAACACAAATTATCGAGGATATTGACGTCGTAAAAAGCCTACTATACAGCCATGCAAAAAGATATTTTATCTGATTAGATATTTATTTTGCTAAATTGTCATTGATTTTGAAAATATTATCAATTTTTAGATTCTAATTTTATATCTCCTAATTTACTTATGTTCTTTTTCTCTAAAGTTATAAAAAATTTAGGATACTTTTCCAAGTACCAAACTAAATGGTGATTTGAAATAGCTCATTTCTCACTATATTGTTCCACTGATTTTCACTACAATCAGTCAACATGGCTTATCATCTCATAACATAGAATTGGATTATTACTAAAATGGGCATCTTTCATGTCATAAATCAATTCAATGAAGAAAAAAATTAAATATATAAAGATTTAATTGAAATAAATTCAACTAAAAATTATTCAGAAAATGAAAACATCAAATGGTAAGCACTACTAAAATAATTACTTGATCAATTTACCGACATGAAGAATGTTACCCCAACATAAGAAATGAAACAATGCATATGGTAATGAGATGATAAGTCATGAAAAATAAAATTTCATTACTGAAGAAAATAATCATCTCTGTTTTCACTCTTTCTATTTGAAGAAACATGAAAAGCATCAATCTTAGAATGAAAATGATACCTACACATGCAAGTCGATGTCGTCACTCTTGAACTACTATTTCGTAATCTAAAAATATAGAGGTATAAGAATATTTTTTATATACTGAAGTGAACAATCATTCCTATTTGGGTGTTAGGCGGATGCAACTTGAGTGAGGGAGGCACGCCTTATGGTGGTAATGTGGATCTGTGAAATGGTTTCGCTTGGCGGTGGGATTGTGCACTAAAGGATGGAATGCATGAGAGGAGAGGGAAGGGGAGAGGTTGTTGGGGTGAGAGAGTGTGTGGAGGGAGTGGGGATGGGCACAGAGGATGTGTGAGGCGAGGGTCCTTCATACATGGGGAGAGGCGATGGTGAGAGGGGTGCTTGGGCATGATAGGGTAGGGGAGGGGAGTGGGGGTGGGGAGGGGTGAGTGGGGATGTGGGAGAGACATTCAGGGAGATGGGAGCAAGTAGTAGGGAATAGGGCCATTGGGTAAGAAGAGGGGCATAAGAGATTTGAGAGAGAGGGTAGTTGGTGGGGAAATAGGGGTAGCAGGTGAGTAGAGAGAGAAGGCGGCATGATGAGGGAAAAGGGGATGGGAGTATGACCAGGATATAGGGAAGAGGCGTGAGGAATGGGTCAAGGAATATAGGTGGGGATAATGAAAAAAATGATAAATAAAATATAAAAAATTTAATATCAAATCTAAAATTCAAGAATAAAAATTCTAATTATCTAAAAACATAAGTATTAATTATAATAATAATAATAATAATAAATTGGTATTAATAAAAGTAGTGATTATAATAATAAGTATAAATATATAAATATAAATATATTATATTTATATGTAATTAATATAATTAATAAAAAAAACTAATAATAATTATAATAACTAATATTAATTAATCAAATAATTAAAATATTAAATGTTAAAAAAGTAAATTTTAATAAAAACTAAAAACATAAATTAAATATCTAATATTAATATCAAATTAAATAAAAACTATAAATATAACTAAAGTATTACCAAATAAAAAATGATACTAAAAACATAATAATAAATTAACAAATAAATTAAAACTAAATTAAATGGTTTTAGAAAAATTTAGTAAAATCCAGGTACATCAAACACTAAATCATATTAAACATTTTTCCATATTTTCTTTTATCTACTTATTTATTTATTCTAATTCAATTGTGACCATTTTATAAGGATCATTGTTTATGGTTAGAGAACCAGGTGTATGTTCAATTGAAAAAACACCATCAATTTCAAAAGAATTGCCATACAACTCTTCATGGAATATATCTATATGGTCCCTTGTAATAGGGATTTTTTGAATCATTATTTTTACTTTTTTCACATTTATTTTAGCAATATATGATTTAAAATAATAGAATAATTTCATCACTAGTTATGAATCCAATGGATATTCATCTTCCTACTTGCTATTTTGCAGTATTACATGATAAATCAGTATGTGTGGACTGATCTCACACTCTAGAAAGTTGATGATGGCTTTATATAAGGATAGCCAATCTAAGTCTAATATAACCTCAAATTCCACTAATGGATAAATGAAAATATTTTTTGAGTGGTTCAGTCCAGAATCATTGGTTATAAATAAGTTATATTCCTGGGATACAATAATGTAGCTATTTTATGTTCTCATAGATATCTCAACAACGAAGTTTTGATGTGGTTTTTTAATAGTACTAATAAACATGAAATAATGCACAGAATGTGTATAACTATAATCATATAAAAAATTTCAATATCAAGAATGGATAATGAGAACACCTTTTGCAATTTGATTATGTTCCTAATCATTTATGATATCTAAAATAGACATAGGGATAATAACAGTTAAACTAAAAATAATATAACAAGGGAATCTATGAAAACATAAAAAATAACATATTTATGACATGTAAATCCTAACATATAACTCTCTGGGTTTCAATATATGTTATCCATGGTAAATTTTTATTATCTTTTCAAACCAAACAATTTAGTCAAGTTATTCCTAATGGTTTGTAATTAGTTTGTGAGTTTTCTAAATCATATCCATTGAGCTCCAAACCCTGTATTTTGTAATACATATTTTTCATGCACCATTTCACTATAATGATAATACCCAAACCACCATTTTGGGTTTTTATCCCCAATTAAAACTATTCCTTAGCCACATACCCATGTAGTATCAAAACATGGATGTAATTTTATAGAACCCACTAACTCTATACTTCACAATTTTTTTTGGATATTCTCTGAAACTTATATTTATCCATTGGGATTTTACTATATTATTCTAGTAATAATCCTAAAAAATAAATATACTTTCTTGTGATAACAAATATAGTGACCCAATATTTTATTACATATTATTACATTATTTTAAATGTAAATTTCCCATACATACTTACCAAGGATAGATAGGCATAATGTCTTCATGGGAATATTTATAAAAAAACAACAATGGTATAGAATAAAAACGATATATTTAATATCTAAAATTAGATTTTAAATCCATTTGAGCTCTTAAAAATGCATAATATTACCAGGGTAGTACATCAAAAAAAGGTGTGAGCTACAAATCCCAGTAAGTGAAGAAAAATGAACATAGAGTACATTATATTAGACAAAAGGCATAAGATAAAATAATGATAACCAATTTTCATGAATAATCATTTGGGAGTATTATATAAAGAATATTTATTCTCCAATTCATGTAAACATAGGAATTTTGGATCAACATAAGACTTTAAATAATCATAGGTTCAGGCTAATGTCCAAGACAACATCACCTAGTGGATAGAGTCTCATTGTGAATTTGGTTTACTCCCTAATCCCATACATATCACCTCATGATACAATGATTTTACTCAATGAATTGGTGTTCTATTTGATTACACCATTCATAAAATGTACCTGTACATGTATTCCACATAATTCATCACCATAAGAAATAAACATAATGATTACCCGTGGAAACAAATTGGTTTCATAATAATATCTTGTGGAATAACCAGATAGAATATCATAATGATTTCTATGAAATCTTTAATTAAGTCATTACTCAGAATTCATAGTGGAATAATAAGAAAGTTTAATGAAAAATTATATATGTATTTAAATTTAATATGTGAAGAATAGTTGATTAAAAACATTAGAAATGTTTCTCTTAAGCAGATTTTGGGGGAAATGTTTTAATTTTTTAAGAAGGGAATGTGAATATTTATTTCCATATTACTATAAATAAACTAAAAATGGTTTGGGAAAATAATAATTTAAATTTTATAAACCTAGTACGTGTTAACATATTTTATTGAGTGGTACATGAAATTTAGTAAGTGATAGATAATTTTGATTTTATCCGGTTTTCTTAATTAATTGAATTGAGAAGGGAGCCTTTAAAACTTGTATTTCATCATGAAACTAATTATAATTATAAAATTAATATTTTAGGGGACATATATACTGGATATAGAATAACTACAATATATATATATAGTTAAATAGGTAGAATGTGAAATCAAATGTAAGTTGAGGGGTTCCAAGAGATCCCTTACATTATGTTGTAGAATAAATCAGACTTGAATCATAACACCATATATAATAAAATTAACACAAATAATTACTAAATTGAAAACCAATTACGAATATATTTGATTTAATTTAATATTATTACTTTCATTTACAACCATTTAAATGATATATAAGGTTCAATTTCACTATTTTTTGGGTGTTCATTTAATGGTTCTGTGGTCACATCATATGCGGATTATTATTGATGTTCTTTTCAAATGGGACAATAAATACAATAGTGAAATGAAATGGTATTGCATAATTTTTTTAAATTTTAATGGTCCCAAATTATAGTATTTTTTATATAATATGAAATATTTATTTTTTTAAATGTTATTGTTATATGGTGAGTATTTTTTTTAGGTTTTACAGACCATCTTGGACTAGTTTTATTATATTTAATAGTATACCAATACATTCCTTCTAGAATGTTGAAAATTTATAATATAAATGTTTTGATATTTTTAAAACATTATTACTGAATTTAAAAAATTCAAGAATCTGGTAATTTAAAAGGAAAAATCATTAACCATTATGTTGGTGAACTTATATAATATGGAAAAAGGTACCATTTTTAGAATAATAGGGGAAAAGAAGATGTAGGATGGAGGATATTTCATTACAACTATAACATGAATGTATATATATAAAAATAGAGTAGTTCTTATTTATTATGTGAGAGAGTCAGGGATAATATAGAAGATGAAAATAATTTTAAAAAGGGAATTTGATAATTTTACATATTGAATGTCACCTCATTGAAAATATCCTTATGGAACATTGAATTGGTATTTTAGTGAGAGAAGTAGATCTATAAATTGAGGTAGAGGATTTTTAATAAAATTTTGAAGAACTATTCAGTCAAAAAGTACTAGAATATGTTAGGGGAATGGTAGGTGAGTGTGGTATTTATAAAGTTATTAGAAGGGTGTTTTTAGAAAATTATATCCATTAGTTCATTATTTTTTATCATGACTACCAATAGTGGTAATTATTGTGACTATTTGAAGTAATTTATTCATGTGTTTCCAAAATAAAGGGTCATTACATCATTCTTTATGTAATTAACTATAAATTTCACTTAATTATAAATATAATATTTTAACACATTTATCAATTAACATAAATTCAAATAATTTAAAAAAGCGATAAATTTCTTTGGAAGTGTACGTTAAAAAATAAAATGAATTTTATAAAAATTAATTTCTCAAAATACTAAATTCAATTGTAAAAATCAACCCATATTAATTTAAAAAATACTAATATTTTTATAATGATCAATTTTTTGGACCCTTTAAAAAATTACATAATGTCTCGTAAAATTATATTATAATTATATAATATATTATTCTTAATTTATTAACCCATTGTATGAAATTTAAATTTCATTTAAATTATTTAATTGTTTATTAAAATGAAAATGACATATGGTTTTCAAAAATACAAACATTATTTTATCATTTTTAAAACATTTATTTTCTTGTATCTTGATATACATATGTCATACTATAATTTTATAGGAATCCAATATATTATTTTACATTTCCATAGGTGATGTTACTATTATAACTATAAGGCTACTATTCAAAATGGTCAAATTATCATTCCAATTTTAATGTCACAATTCGAATGATAATATTTTTAACGATTAAATGGATTCCATATATAATCTAACTACCTCATTTTTATTCATTATTCATTCACTTGTAATTTTATATTTATATTATATTTATGTATTTACGTTAAAAAAATACATATTTCATTATTAATATTTAGATTAATTTCCATAATATTGTTTCTGAGTATGATTATTCTGGGTGATCAATAAGATATAAATTTTCCTATTATTTTTATCTTATTTTATATTTTTTCTAATTATAATACTTTAAATTCTTACAGACATATTTATTGTAATATTGTGTCTTTTTTTAGGCATCCCTCTCTATTAGTTTTTTGTTAGACTTCTGTCATTTATGTTTCTTCTTTCTCTTTAAACCTTTGTTGTTGTTTTTTCATTGCGAATATATGTTTTTTTAATAAAAATGGAATAGGGTACTAAGAAAACCATGAAAAAACTAAACATGATCTATATAGAGACCCTTTATTAGGGAAATTTACTAAATATTTTTTGTAATGTATGTGTATATTAATTAATTGAATTCAGGTATAAATGTTTGGAATATTAAAAAGGGTTCTTGGAACATTGAGTATCCATATATGGGATTTAGGTACTATTAATATGTAAAATGGACTCAAAACCATTTGTAGGACATTTTAACTCCATGTAAATGGGTTAGTTGTCTTGTAATGTAATGTTGAATTAATATTCATCCAAGTCGAAGAGTTTTTTGGCATATACCTCTAAAAAATATACATAGCATAAAATGTAATTACATAATGTGTAATATCCCATGAATTTTTTTAAAGTGAGATGCGCATGATTTGGATCTCATTCTCTTACATACAACTTCCTCTTATTGACCCTATGATAGCTTCGAGGTAATTTTGGAGCCTTATATATATTCTAGACCTCCCAATCTTGCATCATATCCCTAGTAAGTAATTTTGGTTAGGTTTTTACTTCTACCACATAATTATTTAGTACCTTGTTTCTTATATATTCACCATGAGAATTGTTGGTTTTAATATTAATTGGTTTTGACATAGTATCCTTTTTTCTATCATATGCATTTGTTTCCATGTGGGTGATATTCATTAGAAGTGTTTTTTAGTCATCATTAAAAGGTAGGTTGAATAAACCATAACTATATGGTTTGATAATTTTCAAGTATGTAAAATATTTCAATTTCACTAATATAATGCGTGTCTAAATTAATTAAATGAAAAATTGGTTTAATATATGAATTCCCTTTGGATCCAAATATTTATTTACCTAGATTATCGCTACCATTCTGGTGAGAGAACCCTTGACAATCAAATTATTTGTTTAATTGATTAAATTGTGTTTAGAATTACATGGATTTTGGGTGTTTTCTTCATATAGATTAACCTTGGGTTGGCCTGATTATTGAAATAACTTGCATGATATTGGTTTAGGAACAATTGATAAATAAAAAGTATAATTGAAATATAATGTAATTTTTGATAATTATCCATTGATCCATATGATGTTATATTGAAATGTCATTGTTTTTATAATATGTATTGTGATTTATATGTTGTATTTATTATATGGGATGTTGGCCCCGTTTACATAATGAAATTTTTATATAATGGGTTATTCCCAAATTAAATGATGAAGTTATCATCTAATGGGATATTCCTTGATTAAATTCTAAAATGGTTATATATCGGTATATTCTTAGTGACACAGGCTGAAATGAAAATATATTGGGCATGGTCATAAGTCATAATGGCCTCATTATATACTAGGATTGGCCCTGAAACATGCTGAAATTATTATATATTGGGATCTACCATGATTGATTCATGAAATGATAAGATAGTTGGTTTTTAACTATATTCATGAAATATATACCCTGTTTAAAAGGCTTTGGAAGGAATGGTCATAAGACATTCTTAGAGAAATTCTGGCATGGTACAGAGGTAGGTTTTGTAATTTTTTATCTATATGGTTATGGTTTACATGTTCATAGCACACACTAATAGGTATTCCCATATGTGGTAAAGGTAGTATGATGTGGTATTAATTTAATTATTTTACTAATTAATACACTTTCTTACTACATTATTACAAACTGTTTTTATCAAACTATTTTTATTTAAGGTGTCAACCTAATGAGTTATACTCATCCCTATTTGAGGAATCATTTAATACCCATGAAAATTACATTGATTAAGGATTATATAAGAGAAGATGAAATTGATATTGATTGTTTTCATTCTAGAGGTACTGGGTTTTGGAGGTGGTTCTGATATGGGATTTTAGAGTAGTGTCTTTTTTATTCTTCTAGTCTTTTATTTTTTATTACTCCTAGAATGAAATATTGTTACATTACATCATGTGAAAAAATTATTTTATTATTTTTTTGATTATTTAGTTTGATTTACTATTTATTTTTCACTGAATCATATTTTTTCCTATATTTTTGTATTAATATATTTATTCATTTGTTAATAAAACATAATTTTGTTGTGTTGTAACTCTTTAAATAGAGAGTATAATCACCCCAATATACTTTCCACACCCACAAAACTAGTTATCAGCCTACGGAATATATGAAGTCACACTTTATTTCACATAACCAACCCTTTTCAGCCATGCGAGAGAGTTTTGGATAAGGGGACAATATAATGTGATTTTAGATCGCATCCCTTTTCATTTCTATTTATTTACTATTTTGGAAGTGTAGAAAAGAGACTAAGATGTGTTGGGACTTGGTAATGATCTTGTGTATTGTAGTATCGAACCCATGTATGGGGGAGAATATGTGTGCTTAAGGATGGGATTACTATTTATATTTTCCTCTTGTTATAGTTTATGGTATTTCACTTTGGGTGATTCACTAATTATGTGGTGTTATCATGTTATGATATTATCTATTTTTTTGATTTATTCTCATGTCCGGGTACGACAGAATATGTGTATGAATGAATCATAATTGGCACATTTGGATAAATATTGACATGAATTGTTAATTATAGGGCCAAATTATTTTTCGTGATATATAATTGCATGTTTAATGATGATATGAGATACATGTTATGTCTAAGAAATGAAATAATTTTTTTTCAAAAAAAAAAACAGATTCATTCCATGTAAATAAAGAACAAGATTCAATGGTTCTCTATTTTTTTCACCTTTTAAGGTTGAACATATTTATATCATGTGCTCTAAGTAGTGTGTTACCCTTGTAGATGAAATTACTTATCGTCACCTATGAGCTGAGTATCAGGAGAGTTGAAATCAGCATTCTATTAATGTAGCTGAACAACATCTCCTTGTTGTTCCTACATATTAAATAGATGATCAGATTCACAAAATCTTCCAGAGTGTCATCAGACCCATGAAAATAGATATTATTCTCATTGTTCAATAGATGTATGAGCTAATGAAAAACTTCTAACTGCAACATCCACTTATACTAACTAGGGAGGGTGGCCCCCATGCCACCACATTCTGGATCGAGTATGCCCAAAAAATCATTAAGCATCATGAGACACTCACAGAAAGGAGCTTGAATCATAAGAAATAAAAACATTGTGAACCATTAAAGTTGTGGTTAGAAATTCTAGAGTACGAATTACGTAACCACTATGAACTTATTTTAGTTATTGTATATTTTATTTTTGGTTTTATATATGTCCCTTGGTTTTCCTTAGAGTTTTGGTGAAGAGTGTGATATTTTACCCCAAAACAAGTGGTGTATAGTTGGCGCATTGTTATTAGAAACTGTACTCTAGCCCAGATGTTACTATCTTCCCTGTATAGGGGCACTGTCAAGGCCGCACAGGCATGCAGCTGATTGTGCACCCAGACCAGTGGGTCTTCTTTAGTAGCATTGTCGACCGCATGGGCATGTGCCCCTCCACAAGAGACTATGTGCCATCATTTTATTTTGATGTAGGTGTTCAATTGCAATGTACAGTTTATAATACTATGTGTCCAAACCATGTGGCCTTCACAAAGCATAAAAATATTTAATTTTTTAAACTAAAATCCTATGGTTTTTACACAAATCCACCCTAGATCACCTCCGTTCAGGATATCCAGCCCTATGTACCCCTCCCCTTCTATATTAGTTCCCTTAGAATCCATTTTTATGGAGTATTTGGTCAGAATTCTTCATTAAATCCTCAATAATCCTCTCTTTTGCTTCCATTATTCTTCTTGGTTCTTTCTTCCCTCCTCTATGAGTTTATCTTCTCTAGTGGGATGGTTTCCCAAAGATGGGTATCTCTTGGTTCCTTGAGTTAATTCAAAATATTTTTGTTGTTTATTAAGCTATCTAGGGTCTCCTTATGGTGTTATTTCATTTTCCACTATATTCAATAAATTTAAAATATTGAGTTAGGTGATTCTATGTTTTAGAATTATTGGATGACCTTGGTATGATTTCTATGATTTATAAACGTGTTCTTTGAATTTTCAAGGTGTTGAGAGTGATAATTCAAAAGGGTTTTGGTGTGCATTGGGATTCAAAAATTGGGTTCACCAAGGAAAAAGGGTGGTTTTCAAGGTTATTTATAATGTGGTACATGTTTGTGTAAGGGATTTTGAAAATGGTTCTCATATTGAAAATGTTTTACTGGATTGGTTGTTTTCAATGTATAGGTTGTGTTTCTGTAAGAGGTTGTTATATTACATAAAAAGAATAATTTATAACCAGAATTGGAATCCTAGGCATCAAGATGAGAATATTAGGACAAGTATGCTAGTCAGATATATGAGGTCAAAGATCAATTCCCTCTACCAAGATCAACACTGCAATACTATCTAAATATTTCATTATTGGAGACTAATAGACATTGTGATGTGTTTCCCTCTAGTGGTTCATTCTCGAGGACACTATGTGTTATGGTTTTTATACCATGTTCACTACGGTATGGGATTCCTTGGGTCCCACTGACACTACTGCTTGGGGATTACCTGTGGTTCTAATGTGAAGATAGGCATGTATATTGGATCTTATTTATATATTTTTTCCTTATATGTTTTTCAATGATTATTTTATTTAAAAAAATTCTATCATTTTCATTAAAACTAGAATGGTGATTTTTCTTATAAAGTTTTTTCATTGAATCATTATTTTGGGTGATATCTTAATGGGTATTGTATTACACCATGTATACACACCCAGTTGTATGTAGAAGTTGTTTTGTTTGACCCATGAAAATAAAATTTGATATATGGTGGTGATGTTGGATCAGGTTTCTAGAGTTTCTTTTCCTACAATTATTGGTGGAGGTACCCTGAGGATGTTTTCCCTCCAGTTCTGTGTAGGTTTTTGGTATCACAGGTGGTCCCCCTCTATATTTTGATGTTTTGGTTTCAGTTTAAGGATGGAAAAATTTTAACTTTGGATATATGTATTTTTTTTACTATGGTTAATGATATTGTGGTGATTTTATACTCATTTGGGTGTATGAGGATAATTATGTGAAAAATCTATTACAAAACTGTGTTTTTTGATATCCATGCATTGGTTCTCAGCTTGTGGTGATCATCGACACTCTTAGTGGAATGTCACGATCTAGGTCAGGTGTCTGGTTATATCAAAAATAGAATAATTTATGACAAAATGGTATCAGAGATGGTTTCACCCTTTCATTAGGTCATAATATTTTGGGGAGTCTAGATATACTTATGATAGGACAATTATGGTTTGATGTTCTATTTTTGAGTGGGTTATCAGGACAACACACCTTGGGACTAACCATGGGTCACCATGGGATGTTAGGGATTTTGGATAACTCATCTTATATGTTAGACGTATAGGATGTAGACTCTATAAGGATACAAATTGCAGAGGGATTGGTCAGACACTTTATTGTACTTGTTTCATTTTTGTGTTTTATTAATAAATATTTTTAGAAGTTGTTTCAGTTGAAAAAATATTAGGATGGTTCGTTGATGGTTATTACCAAGTTTTTTCATTTATTTAGTTAGATTAATCCATGAATATTTCTATTGCAACTGTGGGAAGAGGTCGAAGAGATTTCTCCCTCACCAGTTGATTAAAGACAAGTGGAAGTAGTGGTTTGGGCTCTCTACAATTTATTTTTTAGAGAGGTATTTTGTTTTGATCATGTTATTTAAGTCAAAATAGTTCTAAGAAAAATAAGGCTTAGAAAGTTTTCAAGAAAAACACTCCATTGTTACTAGGTAGTACAAATCCCCATGAATTTGAGTATTTGATTGAGAATATTGATAGGATGTTTGGTTCCCTTGACACTCCAACTGTGGTTAAGGTGATGTGTGCTTCATTCTTATTGAATATTCCCAGTAATAGGTGGTGGGGAATAGTGTATTAGACTGGGAA
Source organism: Viscum album (assembly GCA_963277665.1). Classification (NCBI taxonomy): domain Eukaryota; kingdom Viridiplantae; phylum Streptophyta; class Magnoliopsida; order Santalales; family Viscaceae; genus Viscum; species Viscum album. The sequence continues at coordinate 1,825,026,777 of OY728119.1, read as the reverse complement.
GCATGATTATATGTGTGGGAGGGGCTTCACGGTCATGTTCAAGGAGTAGTATTACCCTAATACATTTTCAATCTCCATGACCCAAGAGTTTTTAGAACATCACCAGGGGATCATACTTTGTTGAAATATACCAATCATTTACCTTAGTTTGATTGGTTCACATTATATGTTGTTTATAATGAGAATATGAAGTCCCAAAAGTTTGAAATGGGGTTTAGACTAAACGTTAAATCATAGGTAATATTGTTCAAGTTAAAGACATATACTGATGAGTTTTACCCTTATTTGATGGTGGATATTTAATAGTATTGAATTTATGGTTTATATGTACAAGTTCTTGAAGGAGTCAGGGAAGTTTTTGTTTATATATGAATAAGTGCAAGTGTGATGTGCAAGAAAATAAGGGAGGTTTTAGTTTTGGACATCCTTTCTGACTGTTTTCTTCTACGGCTTCAGATAAAGAATCAGTATTATGCCATTAGTATAGGAAGGATGGTAATATATTTTCAATGGGTTCATCATCCCTATATCTTTTCATCTATGTGGATCTATGGGGATCACTCAGAAGTATTGAAAATCTGAATCCCCAAATTTTGGTGGTGTTTATTCTTGTACATCAAGAGGAATTTCAATATAGTCAAAACCATATAGGACTGCAGGTTCCCAGTTTGGTGGTCATGGGAGAATGGTTGTATCAACTTATGGATAAATACCTCTTAATGAACACCATATGGTCAATTGTTGTCTTAAATATTAGGTAGAGATGAGGAATATTCATGTTGTGGATCAAGAACTAGTGTAATTATAATTAGTACCTATGATGGTATAACAACACTACTATTTATTACCCACTTAAACATGATTTATTACAAAATATTTTACTTATGAAAACTCCAAGGATCTATAGGGATATTTTCATGGGAAATTAAAAACATTTCATAACAACTTAGATCCTAAAATACAACATCTTTATGGAAAACGTCTTTTACAAGACCACAACATTATTTCGTACTCAACATTACATGAAATAACTTGAGGACATGCATAGGAAAAGGTGATCTATAAAGCCCAGTATGGGAGTAAACAAGGAATAACATTGATAACACAATACATGTATGTAAATTGGTATATCAATGGAGCATAAGAGAAAATTGAACATAAAGAAATGATATAGCATGATTATCATAACATGGAAATGTGGGAACAACATTTAACATGATTTAGCATGATCCAAGGATCATTGCACATGGATCATGAGTAATCTGTCATGGAACATGAATAATAATGAGTATAACCTCATTAAACTTGAATTAGAATGATTAAACACTTTTTTACATTGTTTATAATGATATTATTCGTTACCTAATTCATTGGAGCGCAATCAGGGAACACTTTTCATAATCATTTCATTTCATGCATAAGTGTGTCACATAGATCATACAACATGGATTAATTAAAAATCATTATTTATTCAATGAATAAGAGATGCGGAATACATAAATTTAATCCCTAAATCAAGAAGTAAACATTAATAAAGGTGATTAACCTTGATAGAGAAATGGGTACGATATTCACTTAAATGGTTATTTCGGCCTAGGAAATTTTGGTGTAACGTCGGCAACATAATAGTGTCAAATAAAAATCGTAAAATGGGTTGATGAGAGAGAAAGGGGTCTATCATCATTTATAAAATAAATGGATAGTAATTGGGACATAATACCCCAACATATGTAAAATAATTTATATTAATAAACTAAAATAATTTCTTGAATGTAAATGAGGAGAGGGAAATACCTTATGGATTTCTAGCATGGTAATGGGTGTACATGGGAGGAATTAATGAGAGAGAAATGGATTTATCATCATTAATATATAACAAGGGAAATATAGGGGTGGTTTTAAATCGTTCCACAAAATTTTTAATTGAAAATAAAAATTCATAACAATATCATGATACTTGGATATAAATAAGGAAGGAAGGAATGTGAGGATCCCTTAAAAGGAATAGTATCCCAAAGGCTTGGGAGAGGATTGAGAGAGGATTCATGGGATAATGGGTCACATTCGGAGGATTTTAGATATAAGAGTGAAGTGTTTGGTCGAGCTCCAAATTGGTTGAGTGAATAGGAAGGGGATATTGAGTGGGTTTATATAGGAAAAGAGAGAGAATTCTTTATCATTTTGGTTTTTGACAATACACATTAAACTACTCTAAACCTCAAACCATACCATTGTTTTCCCATGGTTTTTTCCAAAGTGGGTTGGAAAAAAATATTTTACAAGGCCAATTTCCAAACATATTAAAATATTAGGCTCCCTTAGGTGGAGGTGAGTCACACTCTCAAAGAAACCATTTTAAAATGTTAAAATGTTTTATAAGTCTTGGAGGGTCCACTAAGGAATTATAAAATAAATCAAAAAAATGTAAAATAAAAATAATTTAAAGTTAAAACACATATTCTCCTGAAATCTATTTTACAGTATTTTATTACATCCGTATTAGGTCATCATGATGCCATAAAACACATTATATATCTATACAGTATTTAATTTTTACTCAAAAACTCAACTGTCATAGAAAATTATGAAACAATAATCTTTGTATAATTTTGATTTCATAAATAAAAAAACAATATCGATTTTATCTAAATAATTTTATAAATGTTTTAATTATTAATTTTAAAACAAAAACCTACATTTATCGAAAATTCATCGGTTTTGATAAAAAACGCTTTCAACCCATAACAAAAATTACAATTTTATTCATACAAATTATACGACAAATTATAATTCATAAAAATTAATTTAGTAATAATATTTCATTATAATATTATTCAATTCAAAAATCCATTAATTCAACAATATATATTTTTAATTTATTATTAAATAAAAATATTATTCGTGCTTTAAAAACCATTCAGAAAGTAACAATAATAAAATGAATGTATATTATTTATTCTATAAAAAATAATGCAAAGAATCATAGTTCTAGGGTATTATTACATAACCCTTTATAGCACCCGCATAAGACCTACTAGTATGGTCTACTATGGTGACCGACTCTTGAGGTGGCTCAAATAACCACGCTTAGGTGGTAATCTCTATTACCATCCACTTCTCCTGTATTTTGTTTTGTTAAAGCTTAACGTGTTAAATCTTGGTTTGTTCTTGGTCAAGAGTGAAGCCCATTGACTCTACCTCCTTTACAAGATCTGAAAAATGGGATTCATATAGAGAAATTCTACAAGGTGAGGCAATCACTTCCTTTTTCTGAGTAAATTGGATTTGTTAAAGCCCTATATTTATACTAATCTTGTAATCAATGTTCAATGGAAATATTAGCAATGGTAGAAACCTTTAAAGGTATTTTAAACTCAAAAAACATAAAATAATGGAAGTTCTTATGTTTTATATAAACATTTTACATAATAAGGCATTAATTATATCATGAGTAATTTTCATTAATAAAATTTTGTGTTGTTACAATCTTCCCCCTTAATAAATTTCACCCTCGAAGTTTTTGATTTCCACACTATAACAGACGAGGTTAACTAAGCTTCATCAATTCCTCTCATTCCTATGTCTCCTCTTCAAACATGTTGTTTCACCACAACACATTTATGAGGGAAATGGTCTTATTTTTTCGAAATTTTTTTGTATAATCTATGATCTTAACTAGATTCTCGTCATAAGAAAGTACATTCCTCAATGGTACCACCTCTACATTGAGTATATGTGATGGGTCAGGTATGTCATTCCTCAAGAGTTATACATGGAATACATCATGTACTTGAGATAGGTTCGGTGGGAGTTCTAGTTGATAGGCCACTAATCTAATGTGAACAGGGATCTCAAAAGGGACAATGTACCTTGGAATAATCTTTCACTTCTTCCCAAATATCATAGCTCTCTTTAATGGTGACATAAAGAGGAGTACCATGTATCCATCAACAAACTCTACATCTCATCAATGGTTATTATCATAGATCTTTTTTCAACTTTGAGATGATTTAAAGTACTTTTGGATGGTCCATCTCCCCCATTTCTTCAAACATTTATGGACCTATGAGTTTTTGATCCCCAACATTATCCCAACATGCTGGTTTTTACACCGCTTCCCATAAAGGGCTTTATAAGGATCCATTTGGATGCTTGAGTGGGAACTTTTTTAATAGGAGAACTCACCCAGAGAAATGTATTTATCCCATATTATTTTTATGTCCCATGAGCATGCTCTAAACATGTCCCCATGGGTATTGATAGTATTCTCATATTGGCCATCAATTTGATGATGATAAGCCATACTAAAGTTCATCTCAGTATTCTGAGCAAGTTAGAGATTCTTCTAGAACATAGAAGTGATTCTTGGATCTTGATCAGATATAATAAATAACAGTACTCCATACAGCCTTATCACTTACCTGATTTATATCTATTTCAGTTTATTCACTGATAAATCCTCTCGAATTTCAATGTATTGTACATTATTTGTAAGAAGATCAACAATAACTCATATTTCATTGTTTCTTTTGGATTTATTTGAAAGTTTGGTGACAATGTCTATGGTCATGTTCACCAATTTCAATGTTTTTATGGGTAATGGTTTCCCCATCCCCTTATAATTATGCCTCTCATCCTTCGCTTGATGACACACTAGGAACATTGATGTATTCTCAGTGATCTCGTTCTTCATTTTATCCCTACAATAATGCTCTCTGGGATCTTTATACATCTTTGTGTTTCTGGGTGATTAAATAAATTATACTATGTCCATCATCCAGAATATCTTTCTTTAACTCCGTATTTTATCGAAAACATAATCTTGATCCAAATATCAAAATTCCTTCCTCATTAACATTGAACTCCATGGATTTCAATTTTTTGATAGTTTTTTATTACTTATGAATTCCCACATGATTCTTTTGAGCATCCTTTAACATTTCCAAAAGAGTCAGTTGAGAAATCATTTGTGAAACGATTTATAATTTTACCTTCTTTATTATTCTCATGTTCATATTAATCAAATCTATGAATATTGGATCTCTTTCCATTCTCAGCAATAATATAATCATTGGTTCATTTATGCTTACATCATCTTCAAACTTGCTTGGTTTCCCAATGTGGTAATGTATTGAGCAATAATAGTCATTGATCAGATCTAACCATATTTTTTGGTTCATGTTCAACTCTTCCTATGTGAATATATATGTGAAGATTTTGTGATCTGTATATATTTCACCCTTCTTCCCAAAGTGGTAATCTCACAAAATATTTAAATTGAAAATTACTGCAGCCAACTCTAGATCATGTGTTGGATAGTTTTTCTCATCAAAATTAAATATCCTTGAAGTATAGGCAATTACTTTTTCATTCTGTATCAACACACATCCTAGTAACTTCTTCAAAGCATCAATAAATACCACAAAAATTTCTCTACTAATGGGCAGTGTGAGCACGAGAGTAGTGATATGCTTCTTTTTCATCTCCATGATGGTCTCTTTGCATTAATCACTATAAAAAATCATGAATCCATTCATAGTTATCCCATTAAGAGGGATTTATAATCGTGAGAAATTTTTCCCCAATCAGCACTAATATTCATATAACCCATGGAAGCTACAAATATCTGTCATAGATGTTGGCCTCAACAATCCCTAAATTTCATTTTTATTAGATGGATCCATAGATATCCCATTTCTTGTGATTATATGTCCCATAAATGAGACTTCCTTCAACCAGAACTCATACTTGATTTAATTTATTTAGAGATTCTTCTTTTGCATGATCTCTAGTATCTTGATTTTGGATTATATTATAAAATCATCTATTAAGACTACCACAAATTTGTCGAGGGAAACTATTATGTATCTATTCATCAAGTCCCTAATGATTCTTTGAGTATTAGTGAGTCCAAAAGGAATTACTATGAATTTATTGTCCCCATACCTTCTACGAAAAATAGTCGTGGCGTTATCCTCCTTCTTCACCCTTACCTAGTAATATGTTGACTACAGATCCACCTTGGAAAAGTAATGTGCTCAATATAGATGATCAAAAAAGTAATTAATTCATATAAGAAGAAAACTTTTCATTATCATGATTTTGTTGAGATCATGAAAATCAATGAAAATGTGTATTGACCCATCCTTATTCTTGAAGAAGAGGACTATTGCACCCACTGGTGAAGCACATGGTCATAGAAATGCTTATCAAGATTCTCCTATAGTTATTTATTTATCTCCTCAAGCTCCCCAATAGTAATTATGTAGGGAGCCTTGGATTTTAAAAATTCACCAAGTATAAGATCAATTTAAAATTCAATATCTCTTCTAGTAGGAAGACCGGAAAATTTCTCAAGAAACACTTTAGCAAATTTCCTCACAATAGGCAATTATTAAATGATGTTTTCTTCCTTAAACTCCATCATATGATCATGATACACTTTCTTATAGGGTAGTAATATCTACGCTTGAGATGATAGTGATAAAGAAAATCCATCCTCCATGCACTTGTATAGAATCATGGGTAGATTGGCTATATGGAGAGTGATTTCCCTCTCACGGAAATTTATGTTGGATATATATAGGGAAAGACAATCCAAGCCAATAAATGCATAAAATTACCCGAGAGTGAGTATCAAAATATTCACCAGGAATTTCAATCCACAAATTGTGAAACAGGAGGAGTTATATTCATTGGATGCAATGATTGCCCCATTTTCCCTTCTCACTGACATCCTTACTTCCATGATTTGTGGTGGTGTTCAGATGTTTCTACTAAACATTCAAGATATAAAAGAATTCAAATAATTAGAATCAAAAAGTACATTTTATATCATTGAATAAATGACTAGCGTACCTATCACCACTTCTTTTTAGGGGTTTTATTTGGTTGTAGGGATGAAGAAATCTCTCCCTTGTTTCCTTGGAAGTTATTTGTTGCCTCCAAAAACCCTTGGCATAGGGTACTAATTTGTAAAATGCCATGGTTCTTTGAAGTTGAGGAAATGAAAAATATGTTGAGGGTCGAACAGAGTGTCCCTCTACTCTGTTGTATCGGTGGGTTTTTCTTACCGATAGTTAATGGATTAGTTCCTTTCTCTTCCACACCTAAAGAATTTCCTCATCCCCTTCAAGTAATTTCGGGGGTGCTTCTTTCAGCATGTTTGTCAAGTGGGGTGCTGGAATATCGTAGCATGGTTTCATTTATCCATTGGACCACCAGAATTAAAGTCCTCTTCCTATCTATTATCCTCATGATACCCATAAGATTCGCTAATCTCCATATTGATGTTAAGGGAACATCAAACAATTTTTTCATAGCTATTGATGTCACAAATCGCTAGGGCCTTCCATAGGATTGGTTTTTGCCCACCAAAGAAGGGTTCAACCTTCAATTCATTTGGATCGACAAAGCCGGTGGAATATCATTCAATCCTTGTGATGTTTTCCTCATACACTTTGATGGATTCATCATCTTTTTTATTGAGTGGAAAAGTCACTTTCCATTTTAAGTCAGAGGGTGCACAAAAATTATTTATCAAAAAATATTTTCAAGAAGTCCTTTTATTCCAACTCCTCAATCTCTTCCTATGACATTTTTCTTTTATTAATGTTCACCATTGATCAAATTTCACCCTCCATATGATAAGAATCCAAAGAACCTTCTCTTGTTCAGAACATTGAAGGATGGAGAATATATTTTCAATGTAGTTGATCCATTGTTCGATGATTGAGGGATCATATGATCCATTAATAGTAGGAGGCCATTATCCCATGAATCTCTCGATTGCGTCTTGTTATTTCTTAGGGGGTTAGACGTTCCTCATGACCAATTTTTCTATTCAAAAAATTAGTTATCCAAGGGAGTATCGTGACAATGTTTGTGATTATTTCTCCCATAGAATTGATCATCTCACTAGAGATGTCATCACATATATCTTCCCATCAGTAGTTAGCTCGAGTCCTCCTATTGCAGGACATTGGCTAGAATAATAGGAAATTTAGGTGTAACACAAAAAGGGTAATCCAATGAAAAAAGTGATAACTTATAAATTAAATGTATTTACATAACTTATTAATTTATTTGATTCAATATATGATATACATGATCTAATTACCAACATATATTCTTAGGGGAATTTTTTTATTCCAATAATAATACTTCATACCAAGATTATGAATTTATGAAAGCATATAACTTAGGAGTGTCGAACAATGAGTGAATAAATTCCCATTCTCATGCACCAGTTCCCATTCAAGTCTTCTTAAAAGAGGCGTTTTTTGGTTTTTACCCCTAGATACATCTATGCCAGAGCCACCTCTACTTTTTTGTATCGAGATAGGGATGTATTTTCTTGATAACCCAATCACTCTATACACACTAAAATTTAGGGATGTTTTTATTATACATATTCTTATTCCTAGGAATTTCATTAGGGTTTTCTAATCATAACCCCAAAAATAACTAAACATATCCATTGATATGAACAATTACAACCATGCTCTTTATTACACATATAAACGTGATTTATTTCACAAAACTCCACATAAGACAACTATGAGGATCAAGAGGTATAATTTCTTGGGAAATTAGGAATATTGCATAACAACATATGAAATAAAATACCACATCTTTATTGAAAAATAATTTTACATGACCAAAACATTCCTTCATACATAGCATTGCATTGGGTAACCTGATGGAAGACATAAGAAATTGGTGAGCTATAAAGCCTAGTAAGGGAGTAAAAAATGAATACCATGAAGAATATAGTACATGTTTGAAAATAGGCATATCAATGGATCATAAGATAAACATGAACATAAAGGCATGATATATCATGATTATCATAACCTGGAAATGTGGAAACAACATTAAACATGATATTTGCAAGAGCCAATGCTCATTGCACAAGGAGAATGAGTAAAGCCTCATTGTACTTGATCTAAGATGAGTAAAACCACATTGAACATGAATTAGAATGGGTAAAAACTCATTGAACATGGAGTACCATGATATTATTCTTTACCCAATGCATTGGAGTGCTATCAGGTCACACACTTCTTAATCATTTCATTTCATGCATAAGTGTGCCACACAGATCATACAGCATGGATTCATTGAAAATAATAATTCATTACAAAAAAATATATTTGGAAAAAATAAATGTATGTCCTAAATAAAAAATAAATGGGAATCTTTTCAAATACCCTTGATAGTTAAATGGGTACGGTATTCACTTACACATTGATTTTCCATGGGAAATTTTGGGGCAACTTCGGCAGCATAACGATGTCAAATAGAAATCGTAAAATGAGATGATGAGAGGGAAAGGGTTATCTCATAATTTACACATTAAATAGACAGTAAGGTGGTAATAATATCCCAACATATGTAAGGTAATTTATATTTATAAAATAAAATAATTTCAAGAATGTAAATGAGGAGAGGTAAATCCCTTACGGAATTTCAGCATGGTAATGGGTGTAAATGGAGGGTATTAATAAGGGATAATGGGGGATATCATCATTATAAAATAAAGAGTGAATTATAGGGGAGGTTATAAATCATACCCCAACATTTTTAATTTAGAGTAAAAAGTCATAATAATATGAGGAAACATGGAAATAAATAATGAAGGAAATTGCGGATACCATACTTGGAAGTGTGATCTAAAGGCTTCAGAGAGGATTGAGAGAGGGTTCATGGGAGCTTTCAGATCCTTAAGAGGATTATACAAATAATAGGTTAGAGGTTGTTCATGATTAAAATGGGTTTAGTAAAGAGAAATGGGAGATTTAGTGGGTTTATATAGGAAAGGAGAGGGAATTGTTTTTTATTTTGGTTTTGAACAATACAAATTAAACTAATCAAAAACCCAAACCATTCTATGTTTTATTCCAATGGTTTTTTCCAATGTTTTGTGGAAAACATTATTTTATAAGGAAAATGTACGAATTTATTAAAATATTAGTCTTGATTTTTTAGATGTGAGTCACACTATCATGTAAATCATTTATAAATGTTAAAATGTTTTATAAGTCATTGAAAGTCCACTAAGGAATTGTAAAATAAATTAAAAAAATCTAAAATTAGATTATATTAATGTAAAATCATATACCGGTTGAACATACCTTTTATATTATTTTATTACATCACTTTTGGGTCATTATGATGTCATAAAAGCCATTATATATTTAAACTGCATTTAAATTTCACCGAAAAATTTGACTGTCTCAGAAAAATATGAACTATTTGTCGTGGGATAATTTCGACATCCTAAATAAAAAACTTGTATCCATTTTATTTAAATATTTTTCTAAATATATGAATTTTCTACTTGTAAAATAAAAAACCGATATTTATCGAAAATTCATGGGTTTTTACAATAACAGCTTTCAAACCATCATAAAAATTTCAATTGTATTTATAAAAAAATTATACGATAATTTATACTTAATAAAAAGTAATTTGGAAATAATATTTTTTTTAAAATATTATTTAATCCAAAAATCCATTAATTCTTCAAAATATATTTCTTAATTGAATATTAACTAAAAATACTATTTTTTGCATTAAAACCCATTTATAAAGTAATGATAAAAAATGAATGTGTAATCTTTATTCTATAGAAAAATAAGGAAAATAATCATAGTTTGGGGTTATTGTTTCATAACTCCTTATAAAACCCACATAAGACCTAAGGTTAATGTGTGTGATGGTGACAGACTCTTAGGGAGACATAGATAACATTTCTCTAGTGGTAATCTCTATTAACTTCTACTAATCATGTAGGTTGTTCTGTTCAATATTAACATGTTCAAGCGTGGTATTGGATTGGTCAAGAGAAAATCCTAGTGATGATATCTCCTTTCTGATCTCCGATAGATGGGCTTCATATGAATCAATTCTACTCGATGAGTCCATCGCTTTCTTTATCGGAGTAAATTGGAATTGTTAAAGTCATTTATTTATACAAATAATGTGATCATTGTTCTACTACTGTATTAAAAATATAAAACCAAGGACGTGCATATTTTTTATATAACTATTTTACATAATAAGGCATTTAATTACATCATGAGTAATGTTCATTAATAAAAGTTTGGGTCATTACAGATGGTGTGAGGTATGATTATTATCACATCATCTATAGATGATGTTATATTTGAAACTAGTTCCTCTATTTCTTTTATTTTCACCCATCTTGTAGTTTTTTGAAATTACAATATAGCTCGTGTCATATGCAATGGAGTTGGTGATACCACTTGGTAAGAAAATAGAACAGGGTTTTAGGTGTCTATCTTATGCACTAATCGTGTTAGGGTCGAGATAGAATAATATTACTTAGATTTAGTAATTTAACTCTCTAAAATGATCCATAGTAATGATTGGATGGTTAATTTTAAGGTCACATCAATTTCTACCACCAGAATGTGGGTTGTATATATCATAAAGGGAGTGAGCAGGTCGTCCAAGGTGAATGAGATCCATGATCAGGATGTGTTGTGCATCCACTTATAGATATTAGAATTATTGGTTTTCATTTATCATCATTCTTATTATAGGAATATCGTAGTGTTTATATTAATGTATTACCTTTTTTGTTGGAGGAGTTCCCAAAGGTATTTCCAAATCATTTTTGGGGTTTCCTTCGAAGAGGAATGTGGAGTTCATCATATATTTGGAACCAATAACATAGTTGATATCTCTTACCCTATATCGTATGACACCAAAAATTTGAGGAAATTAATTATATAGTCGGATGATTTGGAATACAATGGATTCATTCACCCGAGAATCTCACCTTGGGCCACCCCATTTTATTTTCCAAGAACGAAGATTGATCTCTACGGTTGTTGATCAATTATTGGATGCATCATATAGAAAAAATAAGTAACAAATATACATTTCCCTATATTGATAGCCTCTCTGATCATCTTAATAAGGAAAGTTGGTTCTCCAAGATCGATTTACGTTATGGGTATTAGCTGATCAAAGTCTAAGATATAGATGTTTCTAAGACATCATTCTGGGGAAGGTATGACCATTTTGATTATTTTTTATAAATTTCAATTTGAAGAATGATCCAGTGGTGGTCATTTAACTCATGAATAGGGTATTAAATCAATACCTCATTTAATTTTTTGTGGTATTTTTGGATGATGTTTTCTTCTACAATGGGATTCTAGAAGAATATGAGCTACACATGAGGGTCTTTTTAGGGAATCTTCGAGATCATCATCCCTATGCTAAACTCTCCCCGTTTTCATTTTGTATAAGGTTGTAGAATTTCTTGGGTCATGCGATTTTGAAACATGGGACTTTGGTGGACCCTAAAATGATCAAGGAAATGATGTCCTGAAAATTTCCAAAGAATGTTTCTTCAATCAGACTCTTTTTGGGCCTAAAAGGTCATTAGTGGAGATTTGTTATAGATATTTATTGGCTTCCCACACCCATGACTGAACATTTAAAAAAATAGGTAATGTTTGAACAGAGTCTGAAGTGTTAGGCATCCTTTTATGATCATTAATAATAATTGACCACAATCGCTATTTTGATCATTCCATCACGTAATATGGGATATATGGTCTATGCTGATTCCTTAGGTATGACTCTTGGGTTTGTTTTGATATAGGATGAGAATTTTGTTTCATATGGTTCTTTCTATATCTTAACCCTTGAAAATAATTACCCAACCCCTAACATGGAATTAGTGTTAATAATGCATTATGTGATAATGCGAAGTCGTTACCTATTTTTGGATAAGTTTTTGGTCAACTCAGATCATAATATCTTTTCTATCATTTCCTCCTAGAAGTGTTTGACTCTATTGAAGCACCATTGGGTCAAGTATATTCAGGGGTTGGGTTTTGATATCATCTATACCATGGGTAAATGTAATGCGGTAAAAGATGATTTCTGTGGAATAATTATGGTGTAGTCTACAAGGATTCTAGTGATGAGTCAGCATAGATGGTTGGTTTACCCAGATGCATCTAGCGACCAAGGAACACAATGTTTGTAGCTCCTAGCTAGTATTCAAGTGACTCCCACCATTATATAATTGATTAATAAGGAGTATTCTAGTGATTAATTGTGTTATCATTTTATGTAGTTATTAAATGGTATAAAGTTTCCTTGATAGTTACGTTTATCTTTAGAGGGAGTTATTTCTTTCAAGGGATGTGTGGTAGTGTCATTGTAACTATAGTGGGTGGTGGTACAGGATAACCAAAAGATTTTTGGGGACATTCATCCTGGTAAAACTAAGATGTTTTATGATCTCCATCCTCAATTTTTCTTTCTAGGTATGTGATGGGATATATTAGACTTTGGATCACAGTGTTATACAGGTCACCATATTAAAAATGATCAACAAAGGACCTTTTGTTTTCTCAAGCCATTAAAAATTTATACCTGTTAGTGTGGTGAGGTCACTATGGATTTCATTATTTGATTACCTTATAACCCCTTGATAAGGAACACTATATGGGTTTTGATTTATCATCTAACCAAATAAAACTATTTCATCATGATCGGGGATTCAAAAAAAGAGGACTAGTTGGGCCAGATGTATATTCAAGTGATTATGAGGCTTCAAGGTGTGTTGTTGTCGATCATTTCAGATAGGGACCCAAATTATACCTCACAATTTTTTGTAGGATTTTAGAAGGAAATGGGTTCATAGGACAACATTAGTATGATATTCCAAACGTAGGTAAAAGGTAAGATAGATTGGGTGAATTGGATCTTGGATGAAATTATCTGGGCATCCATGTTTCATTTAAAAGGATCATTGGATATATATTTAGAATTGGTCATGTATTTATATAATAATAGTTACCAATCATAGGTAAGAATGGATCCTTTTGTGGTGCATTATAATTATCCTTTTCATTCACACTTATGTTGGGAAGTGGATTGTGATACCTCGTTATTGGGGTCAAACCTTGAGTAGGAGACACCTGATAAATTCCATTTGACATGGTAGTAGTTGTTGACCACATAGATCCACCACAATGATTATGAAAATCAATGTAATCAAGACTTGGAATACTATAGTGGTGATTAATTGTTTCTGAAGGTGTCACCTCGTATGGGTCACCATCATATTGGTAAGCATGGGATGTTGATTGTGAGGTATGTCTTACATTTTGAGATTACCAAAAGAGTTGGTATGTTGGAATAATTATTAACTTTTCCATATCATTTTATGACAGGTCATGATATGTTATATGTATCGTTGCTGAAAAAAGTATAATAGATATCTTCATCATCTGTTGAATTTGGATGAATTGGAGTTGGAGCTTAATATATTCGTGTTTGAGCAGTCATTATAGATTGTAGATTCATAGGTTAAGGGCTTTGTGGGAAGTCTATACATTCTGTTCAAGTTCATTGGAAGCATGGGAATGATAAGCATGAGACATGGGAGAATAAATCTTAGGATTGGGATATGTACCTATTTTTTTTCTTTCATTAGACTTGAGGGTGACTTTCTAATGGTGGAAAGTTTTCATATTGGTGATAATTCTCATATCCATGATCTTATTTTGAGGTATTTTATCTTTCAATTTAATTATTATATTTTTCAATTTTCTTCCCCATGTATGTTTGATGAGAAATAGGGTTTTTCGACCTGACAGTATGTGGTGCATAGTTTGGGAATATTTATTATAAATTATGCACAATCCTAGAAGAGATCATGTGCCTTAGATAGTGGAAATTTTTTTGCCACATGACCTTCCACATTGAAATATGAATCTCCATTATCCTAGAATAGTGGGAATATCTGATGTGAACTATCAATCACATAGTCATGTGAGCCTCTCTAAGAGACTGTGTAGCCTCCTTTGCCTTTGGAAGGATGAGAGAAAAAGTTACTCCACGGTTTGGAAAACCATGTGGCCAAACCATACGACCTGCCTAAAACTAAAAAATGTATAATTTCTTAAAATAACTTCCAATATTTTGAACCCTAATCTACCCTATCACACTCCATTTGTTAATTCAAAATCTATGAATGCCTCCCCATTCTTCATGGATCCCTTGGACTCAATTTTAATAGTGTATTTGATGTGCATTGTTTGAGATATCCCCATGTAATCCCATCCTACCTTGTTTTCTTCATTCTTCATAGTTCCTTCTCCACCCCTCTTTAATTTTTCTATTATATAGCTGGTTCTTTTTCCTATGATGAGTTAAATATTGGTTATTTGAGTTTAATATTGATTTTTATGTTGTGTTTTTACCTTTTAAGTGTCTCTTTGTGGTGAGGCTGTGTTTTTTTTTCAACAAATTTTTGGTGCTTCCATGCGTGGGTAGGTGATTTAATACTTCATCATTATTATATGAATTTGGTATGATTTATTTGATTTATATGATTTATAAATGCTTCATATGGATTCTTTGGGTGGTGATAAATATGTTTTCATGGGTTTATAGTGTGTGTTGGGTTCAGAAAGGGATTTTTCCAATGAAAAAGGATTTTCTCATGGATGTTTCTAATTTTTCACAAGTGTTTGTATAAGGGGTTTTGAAAATGGTCTATCTATTGAAAATGGGCGACTAGGTTGGGTTTCTCAAATGTTTTGTTTTTTTGTAAGTGGTGGTTCTTGTGACATAAAAATAGGAATTGAGAAAAATAAATGAATCATATGTGACTGGATGGGAGGACTAGGAATAGTATGCTAGTCAGATCAGCGGGACTATGACTTGTTTCCCTATAGAGGTATTGAAATGAAAAAACAATGTAATAATATAATTATTAGATATCACTAGACCTTGGGATGCATTCCCCTTTGATGGAACGTTCTTGAGGATACTATAGCTTCTGGTTTCTATACCATGTTCATTGAGGTACGCAGTTCCTAGGGTCCCACAAACAGTAGTGATTAGTGATTACTCATGGTGCTAATGTGATGATATTCATGTGGATTAGATCTTGGTTACATGTTCTTTTCATTATTGTCTTTTTTTTCAAAGCATATTTTATAAAAATATATTCTATATTATTCATTAAAACTATCATGGTGATTTGTCTTATAATATTTTAGAATGGATTTTTTTTGTTGAATCTTACTGGGAAATGAATTATACCTAATATAAACCCTTGAGTGTAAGTGGACCTTGTTATGTTTTACCGAAGAAAATGAATTTTTTCTGTGGCTTTCATAGGAGATCTAGTTGCTATAGTTCATATTCTTACAACTGTTTTGGAACATAGATTGAGGGTGTTTTCCCCATGTTTCATGGAGGTTTTTTGTAGTATAGTCTGTTCCACTCCCTATATTGATGTTTTAGTTTAATTTAAACAGTTAAATGTTTTATCTTTTTGTAGATGTATTTATTTTGAAAAAGATTAAGTATCATTTGATGATTTTATACCCTTACTGGTTGTATAGGGTAACTTATATTAGAGGACTTGTTACCAAAGTGTGTTGTTTGATTATCAATCACTAGTTTCTAGCCCGTGGGGATTAAGAATTTCCTTCTTTCCAGGCTACGAGATGAGTCGAGTGTCGAGTTGGATGGAAACCAAGATCGGTTTGTGACCAAAGTATATAATTGATTTTTTCTGAGAAGGACATTGACATGAAATTCCTAATCCACTTCAATCTCGATACATTTAGGGAAGAGATGTTTTGGGATTTTAGGCACCTGAAACATGAGGTCATGTTAGTACAGGACAATGATGAGTGTCTCACTGACCTGCAACAGTTTTCATCAACTTCGACAACTCATGAGATCTCAAGGGAAAGATGTATTTTGGATTGTTTTTGTTATGATATTAGGTCATAGGTGAATTTTTCATGGCTTATAATTTTAGAATAAGTGATGAATCATGAACTCATCATAGAATAGAATTTTAGAGAGGCACTGATAAGGGACAATGATATTTCAATAGTGAACAAAGTGAACTCTTCTTCCATTGGAAATAAATATCTTTATGAAAAATATCTTTAATGAAACAAGAGGAATATCAGTGGGGGAAGTGGATAGCCATCTCAGGATTGTGTTCCATTTTAGTGTAATAATTGTGAATCTATGGGAAGAAATTTCTTCATTTTCCATACATACATTGGACTGTGATTATTACATTGCATTGTGCCATGTGAAAAGGATTTTTAGGGTCAATTAGTATTAGAGAAGTTGTAAGGGAAAAATACTGGCACTGAAGTCTATGAAGGACATAGAGAGTCCTCAGAAAATAGGTAGGTGGAGTTTCATATGATATTCTGGTTGAGAAAGGGGATGTGGTTACCCCATATATGAATGAATGTTCTAGGAATAGGGTATAACTATTGGGAGTTATGATAGATCCTAGGAAATAAGGGCTGGTCAGATGCACAGAATAAAGACTACATAGGCTACAATGGATTTAGGGTAGACTACGATTAGAGATATGATTATTGTATAATCTACCATGGATCGTTTTTTGTTTAATGCAAGAAAATCATGTTCATTTATTATTATATAATTTTTTAAATGTTTTGGGATTTTAATTATAATGATTGTATGGTTTTTTTATCATTGAAACATTGTTGGAGTGTGTTCATAGAATATAAAAATTTGCAAGTCATGTTCCGTAGAAAAACTATTTATATGATCCATGAGAAAAAATAATTTTCACTTCATCGGTCCTACACAATCAACATGAAGATTGCACTCATCCTACTAAGAATAGATACCTCATTATAAATATAGAAAATTTAACTCTCCTTTGGTAATAGTCGACAAGACACTAGTATAGAACTAACCAATCCATACTAATAATCAAATAAAACCCAATTTTTCCAGTATGAATGGATCCCAAAAGAGCTAAGCAATCCATACAAAAATCAAACAAAACCCTATTTTAAATTTTAGTTGGATGATCTAGAATATAAAGGTTTTATAAGTATTATTACATCTCCTTTTGTTTCTCCAATTACCTTCTCCAAGAAGGCAGATGGGGTTTTTTGTTTATGTTTGTTTTGTCAGATATTTAACTAGATGACGGTCCTAAAATGATATACTCTTCCTCATATAGATGAAATTTTTGATTAGGTGAGTGTTGATATGTTCTTCTACAATATTGATTTTAGAGTAGGACACCATTATTTGATGGTGAGACCAACATACATATCTCAGATTACTTTTATGAGTAGGTATGTCTTTAATGAATTTGTGTTTCTTCCATTTGGGTTGACCAATGCACTAATGGTGTTCATGGACATGGTGAAAATGATTTATCATATTTCTTTGATCGACATGTGCTGGGTTTTTTGAAAATTACTTAGTGTAATCCTACCCAGTAGATGATCATTCACAACATCTAGATATCATTTTAAGTATAATGGGAGAGTATAAAATTTATGCACAGATTTTAAATACAGTTTCAAGATTTTAAAGTTCACTTCTTGGTTCGTGTCATCATAGAGGTAGGAGTTTCAGTAGAACCATAGAAATTTAAAGGTGTGGTATCCTGGAAGGATTAAAATAATGTATTCAAAATTAGATTCATTATGGGTTTAGTTGGATATTTTTTATTCATTATTCATGAATTCTCCCTTCTGAAAACACCTATTTGGGGGATGACAAAAAAGGAGAGAGGTTTTTCTAGTGAGATGATTGTGAGGTGTATTTTATGAAGATGAAATGATGCAGATCCTAGTACATATCCTCACTTTACCTGTGCTTGGTAAAACATATACCATTTACTAGGATGCATCTAGAGTTGGTCTCAAAGAAGTTTCGATTCAGGATGATTGAGTGGTATCTTATGGATCTAGATAGTTGATACCTTATGAGATTTATTTCCCTAATAATGACATGGAGTCACAAGTAGTGGTATATTAAGTAATAATCTAGAGGCATTATATCATTGGTGAGAGGTTTTCGGTATACACATTCCATAAGAGCCTCATATGCATATTTTCTCTTTTAGATCTAAACCTTTGGCATACGATGTGGGTTGAGTATCAATAGACTTCTAACATTTACATGGATAATACACCCCGGAAAGGGAAACTTCATTGCTGGTGCATTGGGATGAAGGAAAAAGATTGAGGCAGTATGTGAGTATTATGATATATATAAGATAATAGCTCTCTTTTCATACATGCATTTGGATGCTCAAGAGTCATAGGGATGAGTATATTTGATTTAAAAATCTAGTATACCCATGATTTTAGACCAGATCAAGACCAAGTAGATATCTGAACCATAGGGTATAGTTATGAGAGAAAACATATATGGTGGACTGACACCATTGGGGTGGAATCTGGGTAGTGGAAATTCTCTTCTTTTCCATGTATGAACAGAGGTTCCTAATGTCCTATGTGATAATCCAATGGAAAAGTTACATGATTTTATTGGGGATGTTCATAAGTTTTTGAAAAATATGTATCCTGATACCATAGAAAATACGAATTGTTAGTAATGATGAAGGATGTATTATGATTTGTGGAAATATGTTTCACTTGGAAATAAGTGAAGTTGAGAATGATAGACTATATGAGATTTTGTATCCTTTTAAAATTCCTTTATTGAATTTGGATGATGTCATAATGGATATTGTGATATTATTACCATGGAAAGCCATAAGAATTATGTAGTGTGGGTAATTGTTGATATACTGAAAAAGGATTCCACTAATTTTCTATTAGAGAGACCATCAGAATTGATTATCTGGGATGTATTTACAAGTGCAATGTAGTTTAGTTGTATATTGTTCTGAGGAGTATCATTTAAGATAGATAACCACATTTCATAATGTGTGTAACGTCTCGGTTCCGGAAGCCACCTATAGGCACCCCATACCCAGTTGGTCACATGGCCTCAAACACATTTCCCCGAACGCCAGAGGATACCGACTAGCAGCAAGGGTCTTGGGTGTGATAGTGGGGAAACTATTCCCTCATTGGAAGAGTACACATCGGAAGTAAAAAACATAAAACAACAGAAGTAATAATAATTCATACAGAAACAAATAGTAGAATACTGAAAGAAGAAAACTGGAGCCCACATATATAATAATGATGCATGATACATATGTCTAGGAAAGCATCCAAACAAGTCACAATGATGAATAAAATACTAAACCAATGTTCAAAAGAAAACAGGTAAACTCCTCCACAACGCAAGACATAGCTTGGTCACATGCTCTCCAGCTCCACATCAAGTCATGTACCTGAAGTAGAAGGGTGATTTCCCTTATCTATACCTACAACAATATGGTCTGTTTGGCCCCAAAAGCATGGCCCAAATAGGGTGTGAGACAATGTCCCAGTAGGAAACCACCCAATGATCTGTCCCCAACATTCAGTGAATACATGGAAAGTAAAAGTACAGAAAGTAGTAAACAGGAAGGAACACAGCAGCTACAATCCACAGTTTATAGTATAGAAAGTATACAAGTAACATCCAATCAACAAGTAGAACAACGTGTAACCCCCTCGCTAGTTCTCACATCCCAACACTTATGGTTCAACCTACAAGTACTAGTAACCCTCTAAGAGGGACACACAGCCTCACCCCTCTGGCTCAGCTAAAGAAAGAACAAATAGACTCTCTGCGGAAGCACTCACTGTCAATTCCCCCTATAGTCTCGTATAGTACTAAAGGATATCTGGGGAAGCACTCCACATCTCATTTCCCCTATGGCCCATGTCGAGGAACTATAAACTCTCTAAGGAAGCATTCAACATCAATTGTCCCTGTGGTCTTGCATCATAAGTTAAAGACGCTCTAGAGAAGCCCCTACGTCCATTACCCTTATGGTCTACTATAGTAGGTTCTCATATCCATGTGTAAAACAAACTTGCATAGTGTGTGTATCACCCCAAGTAATCCTCAAGTACTACTTGGCTATCGTTATAAGGCACAACAACATAATAGTACAACAGTTCCACTACCCTACTACTAGGCATGGAAACTGGAAAAACCCCTAATAAGAAAAACATGCATGGAAAAACATCCAGAGAACAGTAAAGATTACCCTATTCACAAGCATCAACCTCTTCTCAAGCAATCAAGAAAATTAGGTAAACAACATGGGAAAAAATAGGAAACACACAATACCCATTCAAGGATATTGGTGGAATTGGAAAAACTATTGAAAGACTTCCAACATAAAGGCACTAAACACCTACCTCGATCCTAGGAGTTCGATTTACATAAACCACAGTTATTGATTCTCTTTAAATAGGCTTATATATATGAAAATTCACAAGACACTAAACCCACAATATCTTAAAAAATAGGAGGAATTGGAAAAAAAGATCTAGTAGAATGAAGGGCTTAATGCTGCGATTCGAATGCAATCGATGGCGGTCAATTTGGCTAACGGATAGAGGGTTGGGGGCTCGAGGAAGTTCCCCAGTCGTACGAGTTCTCTTGGATGAAGAGCCTCAAGAAGAAGCGAGTTCTGTCCATTAGGCGCGACCTCGGTCCGTTTAATGAAAAAAAGAAAATACACGGCGTGTACTTATGGGGTACAAGGTGTGTACTTGGTCTTTCCGTATTCCACTTTATGTGGCCTCAACATCGCCCCTACACACCATGTTTGTGGCGTAGACACGGCCAACACTCGACCTGACGCTGCATCAAGGTACATGGCATGTACTTATAATGTACACTGCGTGTACTTAGAAAATTTCCAGATTTTCCTCTTCTTCTCAAAAATGACAAAAAAAGGAAAAACATACCTGAAACAAAGATCCAGGTTCTTAAAAACTTCCCCCCATAATGAAATTTGTCCCATAATTTCCCTAGTGAGGCGTAGAATAAGAAACCCCGAACAGCTCCAGCCACTGAGATAGTACATCGGCCTCCCTCTCCCAGGACTCATCCTCTACTCACCCATGCTGCCATATCACATGTACCAGAGGAACATACCATCCATGGAGAACCATCATACTATGATCGAAAATCTGGATTGAATTAACCTCAAACGATGCATCCGCTTCAAGCTCAACCTCCTCAGGTTCAAATACATGAGATGATTCTGAAAAGTAATGTCGGAGCTGAGAGACGTGGAAGACATCGTGTATAGCCCGATACCTCCGAGTTAACTACAACCGATAGGCAACTGGTCCAACTCTCTCCAATACCTCAAATGGACTGATGTACCACGGTGAAAGCTTACCATATCTCTGAATCCTCCTGTGTCCCAACCTTGGTGCGACACGTAGGAAAACCTGATCCCCGAACTCGAACTCCAGAGGTCGTCTCCACTGATCAGCATAAGACATATTTCGAGACTGTGCTGTATTCATCCCCTTCCGAATCAACTGTATCTGCTCTGAGGTCCCTTGAACAAGATAAGGTCCCAGTGAAGCTGCCTCTCTAGCCTCTAGCCAGCATAATGGTGGTCGGCATGACCTACCATACAAATCCTCGTAAGGTGCCATCTGAATAGTCTCCTGAAAACTGTTGTTGTAGGAGAACTCCACAAGAGGGATATGCTTCTCCCAAAAACCACCAAAGTCTAGAATGCTATATCAGAGCATATCCTCAAGCACCTGGATCGTACGCTCAGACTAGCCATCTGTCTGGGGATGGTATGTTGTAATCAAAAGTACATGTGTACCTAAAGCCCTCTGAAGCCCCTTCCAGAACCAAGAAGTAAAGCGCACATCCCTATCTGAAACAATGGAGTGTGGAACTCCATGCAGACGTACAATCTCTCGGATGTATAGTAATCCTCGATCATCAAAACCGAAGATATCCTTGATCGGTAAGAAGTGAGAAACCTTCGTTAGCCTGTCGAAGAAAACCCAAATAGCATCGTTCCCCCAAGGCGACCTCGGCAATCCAGTCGTGATGTCCATCGCGACATCGTTCCACTTCCACTCCGGAATGGGTGACTGTTGTAAAAGACTTTATGGTCGTTGATACTCCGGCTTCACCTGTAGACAAGTAGAACACCTCAACATGAAACCAGTAACATCTCTCTTCATACCTGGCCAGCAGTACTGGCAATGAATATCCCGATACATCTTGGTGATTCCAGGAAGAACATCCCAAACCGAGGAATGAAAATCCCACATCATCTCCACGCGTATGTCTACTGGAACTCATACACGTGCCTATAAACAAAAGATCTCATCTTTGCCCACTATTTATCTAGGAAGAGGGTCCTCTCCTAACACAATCTCCCACAAAACTAAACCTTCTGAGTCTGATTGGTGCCTCATCCGCACCCGATCAAGAAGGGTAGAGGTAACAGTCACAAAAGATAGGTAAGTCTGTCTCTGTCTATCATGAACCTCCAGATGAATCTCAGGGAAAAGAGCCATAAGCTTCCACTCACTACTAGAGTCCTGAATTTCCTGAATCTGAGTTCTCCCGCTCAACGCATCTGCCACTTTGTTTCCCTTTCCCGGCATATAGGCAAGCTCAAAATAAAAAGACTGAAGACACTCGACCCACTAGCACTACCTTAGATTTAGATCACACTAAGTGAAGATATACTTGATACTCTTGTGGTTATTGAAGACCACAATGTTCTCTCCTAGAAGGTAATGTCTCCAACATTTCAATCCATGAACAATAGCTACTAACTCCAGATCATGCATCGAGTAGTTCCTCTCATGTGGCCTCAACTTCCGAGACACATACGCAACGACTCCATCTCCCTGTATAAGAACAGCGCCAAACCCGATACCAGAAGCATCACAATAAACAGTATAGATCTTTCCTATATCTGGAAAGAGTAGTATCAGTTATGATGT
This sequence comes from Viscum album, assembly GCA_963277665.1. Classification (NCBI taxonomy): domain Eukaryota; kingdom Viridiplantae; phylum Streptophyta; class Magnoliopsida; order Santalales; family Viscaceae; genus Viscum; species Viscum album. The sequence continues at coordinate 1,825,003,051 of OY728119.1, read as the reverse complement.
CAACCTTCCCTTCAGCTTCTGAAAGGCTTACATACAATAATCTAACCATAAGAACTTGACCTCCTTATTGGTCAGACCTGTCAATGGTGCTTCTAGGCATGAAAAGTCTTCATTGAAGTGTCTGTAGTATCCAGATAGCCCAGGGAAGCTCCATACCTCAAAAATGTTCTTCAGTTACACCTAGGAAACTACATCTCTCACTTTCTCTGGGTCCACAGATAATTCTGCCTCTGAGATAATGTGACCCAAGAAGTGAATCTGATCCATCAAAAAGTTGTACTTCAAGAGTTTAGCATAAATTTGATGCTCTCTCAATGTACTCAAAACGATCTCAATATGGGTAGCATGGTCATGTCAAGTGTGATAATACATCATGATATTTTCCACGAAGACCACGACGATGGAATCCATGTAATAATGGAACACTCGCTTCATCAGTGCCATGAAAACTGCTAGCACATCCATGAGACCGAATGACATAACCGTATACTCATTGAGACCGTACCTGCTCTTGAAGTCTGTCAGAGGTAAATTCGATGGTCTAACGCACAACTGATGATACTCGAACCTCAAATCGATCTATAAGAACAAACGGGCTCCTCGATGCTGATTGAAAAGATCATCAATCCTTGGAAAGGGATATCGGTTCTTGACAGTCAACTGGTTCAGCTTCTGAGAGTCCATATAGATCCTAAGGGTACCGTCTTCCTTATTTTCAAATAGGACAGGCGAACCCCAAGGAGAAGTACTGGTTTGGATGAAACTCTTTTCCTGCAACTCCTCCAACTGCTTCTTGAGCTTTTGAAACTCAGGTGTAGTCATCTTATTTGGAGGAATGGACAACGGTGCCGCTATTGGAACGAGCACAATAGAGAATTCTACCTCATGATCTGGAGGCAAACTTGAGAAATCCTCTGGAAAGACATATCTGAAATGATCTGCCACAGGGGGAATGCCCAACTGTGAAGTCCCCTAATCATCTAGATAAAGACTAGTAATCTGTGTTGTAACCCTTCCTAGACCATGATGCTCAAGTCTATCTAGATTCTCCTGAACGTCCCATTCGCCTCTATGATGAAAGGATTCACCCTCTGGTGAAATTAACCTCTCCATACGACGATAACAGTCGACGACTTCCTGGAAGGGAACCATCTAGTGCATCTCGAGAATGACATCATATCCTGTCATCTCTAGGATATAAAGATCCCATATGAAGTGATACCTTGAAACCTCGAGAGGGAACTCTCTGCACTGACGTACACAAGATGTCCTCGTTCCAAAAGGTGTGTCTAGTTTCAACAAGTCGGCAGAAGAAAAGATACATAGCCCAAGGTTCTCCACAACAGCAACAGAGATAAAGCTATGCTTAGCACCAGTATCGAAAAGAGCTAAAGAAAAAAAATGAGGCTACTAAGATCGTACCTCGAAATGTAGATGGTCTGAGATCTTTCTCTTGGTAGGTCTACTCCACCAGAAATGTCTGGCCTGCCACGCGGCCCTATGACCCTACTTGACCACTCAAAGCTGATCCTCCCTACTAACGCTGAAATGATTGTGAATGACCACCACGACCTCAACCTCCACCTCGGACCGAATGTCCAGAAGAACTCCAGTTCCCCGACTGGTGAGAAACTGGTGGTGCTTCTCTTGAATGAGGAGTCATGGAAGAACACCCATCACCAGCTACTGGTGAGAAAACCTGTCTGAAACGTTGAAGGTGACCCATCTTTCCGCAAGATCTTCACTCCATTGTTTCTCTCTGGCACTGTAGCCTTGTGTGGCTGGACCTTCCACACTGGTAGCATACTACCTGGCTACCAGAAGATGTATCTCGCCTCCTCGGATCACCGCTCGTAGACTCTGTACGATGCTTCCTTCTATCAACTGGAGGAATACTAGTTTTGGAAGCATAACCTCCATGGCTTGAAGCTCCGGAGTCACTATGATTGCGCTCCGCAATCAGTGCCTTGTTGACGGTGGAAGAGATTGAAGTCAACTGAAAGACATTCACCTGCGAATGGATCTCCTGCCTGAGACCATCCTCAAACTTCATTTCTAAGAACATCCCATCTCCACCCTGGAGGGGTGTTAAATGATGCAGCTTGGTGAAATAAGATGAATACTCCATAACAGAAAGAGTACCCTTATCTAGACTCTTGAACTTCTGGGCTTGATCGACCCTAAGGGTCTCTTGGTAGAGGTAGACATAAAACACACACTGGAACTCCTCCCAAGACATAACATGCTGAGGACCAGACTATGAGATCACGTCCCACCACATCTAGGAAGAGTCTCGTAGAATATAGGTAGAGATCTTGACCCGCCTCTCTAGAGGAATTTTTAGATTCTTAAAGATAGTCAACATGGCTTCTATCCATGACTCTGCAGCCTGGGGTCCTCCTTACCATGAGAATGTAAGAGGATCCTACTTCCGGAAAACCCGCATCAAGTCTGCCATAGTCTTGGCAGGGGGCGGTGCTCCTTGAAATGTTTATATTATCCTAAAAGTTCCTTCCCTAAACTGCGCATCAGTGCCTGCGACTGGTACGACAGCTAGTGCCAAGGCTGGAATGATTGGAGGATCGACATGAAGTCTTTGATCAGCCATATCTGGAATCTGATCACTATACTGCAACTGACGCACAACCGGAGGACGTCTCAAAGGAATAGCTCCGAAAGATCAAAAGAATTCCTTAGATCAATAATATCAAGGACAGAGAACAAAGGAGTATAAAATTGAAACAAGATAATTAAAAACTCATGTTTTACAAAAAAAAATGACTAGAAGGCATGTATAAAACTCTACACGACATGTACTTAACTGTATTCCCCTGCCCGAATCTCCATGCACAACTAACCCACACTGTCTTCTTAAACTGAGACTACATGGAGTGTTCCCTGTGGACACGGCATATAGTAGACAAGGTTTCAATGAACTATGTTGTTAGTTACACGACCGATTACATGGATGAGACTACATGACGTGTTCTGAAAAAATACGGCGTGTACTTGATGATTTTTCCCAACCCGTGTTGTTGGTGACATGTCCGGGTACACAGATGACCATTAAACTGCGTGTTCCGAACAAACACGATGTGTATAGGAGGAGATAACACCATCGTGAGTTGTTCGTGACACGACTAGGTACCTAGAACAAGGCTACACGGTGTGTTCATACAAAACCCAGCGTGTATTACATGAGCTTCCCCGACCCGTGTTGTTAGTGACATGGTCGGGTACACAGCTCACTACTACACGACATGTATCTACCATACTCGGCGTGTTCCTAGAGATTTTTCACAACCCATGTTTCTACTCACACAGTCAGTGACATGTATTAAAAACTACATGGAGTTTATATATGAAGTACACATCGTGTATTTTGGGTTTTTCTGGGGCTGTATCTCTAAAACTACACCGAAGGCCAGAAAACACTAAAAAACAAGCATGATGGGGCCAAATTCCAATTCGTGAGGGCCCATACTCCCAGTGAATCAAAGATTGGCCTCTCCTCCATATCATATATAAGGAAAACAAGTTATGATTCATGAGGGCCCATAACACCTCAAGAAACAAAATTTTGCGTTCATTTAAACAAGGTACAATACAAAAAACCTCTATATCAAACTCTAGGCTTATATCAAGGCACCAATCAAAACAACATGCATAATCTACACATTTTCTATTACAACAACATGAAATTTATAATTCACCCAAGATGGCATGGCAATAATGCATGGCATGTGATTTCTAAAAAGTGTCTATATGATGCATGAGATGGAATACCATCATCTCATCAGGTTGCGATAGAAATAGAACCACATTATTAAAAACATTAACAACAAAAAGCATGTGAATCACTCTAGGTGAAATACGATCAACTGTAACATAGAAAAATCAGAAAACTGTAATAAGAGATGTAGATTGGCATTCTCCTGTACACGGGTTAGCTACTCCCGAGCACAGCTTAATACAAAGTACCGAATATGTCCTATCCCTGCCTAAGGCTCCAAACTGTAAATCAAGAGAAAAGAAACCCTCTGATACCACTTTGTAACGTCTCAGTTTTGGATTCCACCCAGAGGTGCCTCATTCCCGGTTGGTCACATGGACTCTATCGCATTTTCCCAAATGATAGAAGTCGCCGACTAGCAGTGAGGGCCTTGGGTGTGATATTGGGGAAACTATACCCTCATTGGAAGAGTACACAACAGAAGTAAACAACATACAACAGTGGAAGTAATAATAATCCATACAGAAATAAACAGTAGAAGACTGAAAGAAGAAAACTGGAGCACACATATATAATAGTGATTCATGATACATACATCTAGGAAAGAATCCAAACAATTCACAACACTGAATACAATACTAAACCAAAGTTCAAAATAAAACAGGTAAAATATTCAGCATCACAATCCATAGCTTGGTCTCATGCTCTCCAGCTTCACAACAAGTCAAGTACCTGAATTAGAAGGGCGGTTTCCCTTATCTATATCTGCAACAATATTGTTTGTTTGGGCCCCAAAACATGGCCCAAAAAGGGTGTGAGACAATGTCCCAGTAGGAAACCACCCAATGATCTGGGCCTAAAAGTCAGTGAATACATGGAAAGTAAAAGTACAGAAATCAGTAAAAAGGAAAGAACACAACAACTACAACCCATAGTGTCTAGCATAGAAAGTACACAATTAACATCCAATCAACAAGTAGAAAAATAGGTAACCCCCTAGGTAGCTCTCACATCCTAACACTTATGGTTCAACCTAAAAGTACTAGAAACCCTCTGGGAGGCGCATTCTGTCTCACCCCTCTGGCTGAACTAAACAATGAATAAATAGACTCTCTGAGGAAGCACTCACCATCAATTCCCCCTATAGTCTCGTATCATACTAAATGCTCTCTGGGGAAGCACTCAACGTGTCATTCCCCGATGGCCCACCATGAGGAACTACAGACTCTATGAGGAAGCACTCAATGTCAATTCCCCCCTGTGGTCTCACATTCTAAGTTAAAGACACTATGGATAATCCCTTACATCCATTCTCCATATGTTCTACTACACTAGGTTCTCATAGACCTATGTAAAAAAAACATGCATATCACGTGTATCGCCCCATATAAACTACAAGAACTACTTGGTTATCGTTCTAAGGCACAACAACATAATAGTACAACCATTCCACTATCCTACAACTAGGCATGGCAACTGGAAAAATTCATAACAGGAAAAACATACATGGAAAAACATCCAGAGCACAGTAAAGATTACTCTATTTACAAGCATCGACCTCTACTCAATAAATTAATCAAAGCAGGAAAACATCATGGGAAAAAATAGTAAACACATAATAACCCGTTTAAGGGAATTGGTGTAATTTCACAAAATATTAAAATAATTCCTACATAAAGGCAAAAACCACATACCTTGATCCTAGGAGATCGATATACATGAATCACAATGATTGATTAACCTTAGAACGGTGTAGATCTACGAAAACGAAAAAAACTCTCAACCCAAGATATCGTCAGAAAGAGGAGGAATTGGAAAACATAGATCTAGGAGAAGGAAGGGATTACCACTACGATTACAACGCAATCGACGGAGATCGATTCGGAGAACGGACAGAGGCTCGGGGGCTCGGGGATGTTCTACAGCCGTACGGGTTCTCTCGAATGATGAACCTCAAGAAGAAGCGAGTTCTGTCCATCAGGCACGACCCCGGTTCATTTAATGAAAAAAATGAAAATACATGGCATGTAATTCTGGGTTACACGACATGTATGTGGATTTTCCGTACTCCGCTCACACACATGGCCTGGCACTGCATCAAAGTACACGATGTGTACATAGAAAATTTCCAGATTTTCCTCTTTTTCTCAAAAACGACCGGAAAAGGAAAAACATACCTGAAATGAAGATCTGGGTTCTTAAAATGTGGCTCTGGAGGGGTATTCAAAAGGATTTGAGATCACATGATCATTTTAGTATGGACTATCATCCTTATAATTATTGTAAATCTATGAGAACTATTTTGGTTTTATAAGATATGTTAATAGACTTTTTTTATTTTAGTGTCTCATGGGAGAAACATATGGAACTCATTGAGTTTTTATATTATAATAGAATCCATGCATCAATACCAATGGAATATTTTTAGGACATGTATGTAAGTCTATTTCATTCTCCTATTTATTGACTAGAGGTAGGTAAGTCAACATTATTAAGACCTAGCCTTGTATAGGATATGTCTAAATTGGTTCAGTTGATTAGGCAGTGGTCGGTGACTACACAGAGTAGGGAAAAAATTATATGGTGACTATCAGATATGACCGCAATAGTATTACATTGGAAATCAGGTTTTTCTTTAGGTGTCTCATATTCTAGGGAAACTCTAAATCACAAAATAGTTCAAGATAGAATCTAGGTTTTTCATTCAATTTGATAGAGTGGATATGGTCGGTCTGGTGGCATACATGTTATCCTTCCATATAATTATAGTGATATACCCAATTTGTTTCCTATTTCAAAGCTTCAATGATATTATAAACACCCTTATAACATGGTATATGTTACCTATGTCTCTTTTAGTGTTGTTATTTCCATTGAGGAGAATTCATTACTGGGTTTTCACTATAGTGAGATGTGTCTCTAGGTTATGATGATTCCTATGGTTTAGGTGCAGTGGTATCATGGTAGAGATCAGTAGGAGACCTGGGAGAGGTAGTCTAACATGTGATCATAATTTCCAAACTTGTTCAATGAGACCCCACATTGATTCTTTGAGAAGTTTGAGGATGACCTGTTTTATGATGTAGATGTTTTAAGATCCCATAATTTTTATATATGCCTCTCTCATTGTTATTTGTAATAATTTTTTAGTTTATTCTTCCCTCATCTTTAAACCTTGGTGGTTTTATTTTCTTCATGTATTTCTATCAGTTTGAATAAACACAGAATTGTGTTGTATGGAAACTTCATAAAACTAGAGAGGATCCACATGGAGATCCTTTTTTGGGGGAAATGGAATAATGTTCATGGATTCATGTTTATTTGAATTAATGGATTCTTTGTATAAATGGTTCATGTTTTACCAAGGGTTCATGTTATGTTTAAAAGCCTTAAAGGGTGTTCAGGTACTTTATATAAGGAATATAAGATAAAACCATCTACAAGAAATGTATACACTATGTAAATGGATTACACGTCATGAAATGTTTAGCTGAATTAACATTCATCCAGGATAATGAATTTTTCAGTAGATCCCTCTAAAAATAAATACACAACATGTAACATAATTAAATGTTTTTTAATTTCCTATGTACATTTTTATATAGTTAAATGGGTTATTTTCATCTCATTTCCCTCACATGTAACTTCCTCTTCATGACCCTACGAGAGCCTCTAGGTGATTTGGGAACACTTCTTGATTCTAGATGTATTGATCACACCTTCAATCTCTAGTAAATTTTTTTGGATTGGGATTACCTTCAATTCCTTTGTTCTCCATCGATTGTGGTACAATACCTTGACCATCAGTGTTTTTGGTTTTGATCTATTTTGGGTTTGATCTAGAAACCATAATTATATCATCCACACCTTCTTACTCATGGGCATTTTCCATTGGAAGTGTTGTTTGATCATCCGTTAAAGTTAAGGGGTATAAACATTAATCCTATGCTTTGATAATCATCATGTATGTGAAATATCAAAATTTATCAAATAAAATGTTTAGTTAAATAAGTTTAATGATGAATTGGATTATTATTTTTGAATCCATTTGAATCCAATGGGTTATTTGGTTGGCATATGGATACCTTTTGAGCGAGTGAACCCTAAATTGATAACTTAATTATTTAATGGATCAATGATTTTTTTTGGCATGACATGAAATGTGGGTGTGTGATTGATATAGATTCACCTTAGATTGTCCTAATTATTGTAATGATTGGAAATTTATTGGTTAAAGACCAAATTATAAATGAAATTAATAATTCAGAGATAATGGTAATTTTTAGAATAAACCATTGATCTAGATCATGTTATATTGTGATATTATTTTTTATGAAATGTATTATGATATATATTTATAATTATTATATAGGGAATTTTCCTGATTTATATACTCAAATGCCTATATATCGGGATATGAACTGATTCAATTATGGAGAGAATATATAGCATGTTATTCTCTGATTAAATATTAAAATTATTATATATAGAGAAATGCCCAGTGAAACATGTTGAAATGCTTATATACCAGGCTTGGCCCTGAGACATTATGAAATTATTATATACTATGCCTAACTGTGACACATATTGAAATGCTTATATACAATGCTCCAACTTTATTAAATGATGAAATTATTATATAATGGGTTCCGACCTATATTTTTGAAATTACTTCCATAATTATATGGCTATTATTGGTATGGTTGTAAGACATGATAAAATAAATTTTGGCATGGCACCAAGGTAGGATTTCTTGTTCCATTATTAGATTGGTTTGATTTTTATTGTCATAAGACACGATCCAAAATATTATGGCATGGAGTCGATGTAGGTTGATGTTTAAAACATTTAATTATTTAATTAGTAAATAAATTTTTTAATTAAATTATTTCATACACTTTTTAATAAAAACTAGTTACATTTAGAAATGGTAGTGTTGACATTCTGAGTAATACTAACACCTTTTTTGGGCCATTGTTTGGTACCTGAGCAGATTATAAGGATACAGCCTTGGACAATGGGAAAAGGGAATTGTTTTTTATTGTTTTATTACTCGAAGGGTGGAGTGTATGGATGGGACTACAATGGAATTCAGGACCAGGTTCTATTGATATTTATATACATTTAGTTTATATTACTCTTATAATAAAATTTAGTTACAGTATAGTATTTTATTACATTGTCCATTTTTATTCATTGGATTATTAAGTCGCCTTTATTATTGGATTTATACTATATAATATTGTTTACATTATTTCAACAGTGTGATATTTATTATATTATGTAAATTGAATATTTATGATATGTTTAAATTCTATATCCAGGGTTTATAATATCCCCAATATACTTACTACATCATTGATGCTAGTTTTCATCGTCGGGCGTACGGGGTGGCATGTCTGGGTTCTCCTAACCAACCCAATATGGCCATGTGAGAGAGTTCCAGATCATGGGATGTTATATTTGGTATCAAAAATTAATGTTTAAATTAATATAAAGAAATGTAGTTGGTTTTTTATATGGTCTGTTTTTATTATGTAATATTATATTTCTAAATATGATACAATTATATAATCAGAGGGATTTTTTTTTGGAAAAGTAATTTGTTATTACAATGGTATAACCTTTGAAAAATACATTATCGTTGTAAAAGAAGACATGTCTATCCATTATGGTAATAAAATAAATAAAAAATCAATTGGACGATGAAACAAAGTTTCATCCCGCTTTATTAAATTCACATGATAAAGAGATTATATTACACAGAGAATGTTCATAAGAGATAGTCAAAGCTATGACTTATTCTTACCTTATTATGGTTTATGATGTGTTTCTAGATACCTATCTTGGTTAGTGGTTTTGACTGACTACTATATATATATGGGCTGAGAGGCTGAAACAATATGTGTATCCATAAGTTCAACATGTTCAGAAGAATATGAATTTAGGATAAAGTGGAGCCTACATGGTGAGGTGTTTGAACCTCTGAGTGTGAATGATCACAAGTAAAATAATCCTGTTATTTTATTTTATCTTATAAGAATAATAAAATATTTCACTTATCATGTTATTCATAATTTATTTAAATATATAAGTGATTAAAAAAAATTATTATTAAATGAAATGTAATATGTTTAACGATAGTTATATAATTAAGGGGATATAATAAGCCATGTAAATAACATTCATTTCCTCACATGATATGTCATTAATTTTAAAACATGACAATAAAATATTCAACATATTTTTAACATTTTTACTAAGTTTTTCATGTCATTTTTGGGATAATTTTAGAGGCTAAACCTGTCTAGGGATTTATATTAAATTTTATAATGTTAAAACCCCGCATTTAAGCTCAATTTTAAACAATAAATAGGATAAATAACTACTTACATTAATTTATAGAGATATTCTATACTCTTTTCCCATATGTAATTTTCTTGATAGAAACAATTATAGTACTAAAGATAGATCAATACCACTTCAATGGATCGAGTACATATTCTTCGCACAATCGAAGAGATATCATATGGAATTTTCATTTCTTATTAGAGAATATGTGATTTATAATAATATAATCCATGATCTCTCATACATGTGTGTATGATATAGTAGGGAGAATTCTTGGTAGATTTTATCCCTGTCATTATGAAAACAAGAAAATCATATCCCCATTGTTGAATTAATAAAGTAAAATTTATTATTTTATTCAATTTATTTGTTCATAAATAATTTATATTTCACATTACCCATAGGTGAATTCCAGTTTGTATTTACTCAATTTTATGTTTCAACAAATAATAAATACACATAAATTTTAAAATAACAATTTTTAGTATTTCTCATAGTATTGGGTTTCTTCATGTTTTCTTATCACTATACCACACCACACAACTTTCAGTAAGAAATATTGTTTCACCATAAGTGGACTTTGTATCCACACAAACCACTATATAGTTAAAATATATAATGGATTTGGAAGTAAAATTTTACTTTGTTTTGTATAGAATTTAAAAATTCATGTTCTTCTGGATGTATATAAGGAGCCTCTAAGATTCTAACATGTGGGACTCCTTGGTATCACTTTCAAATCATTCAAATAATGTCATAATAAATAAAATTTTAACTCGAGAATATATTATTTTAATAAATGTCCAAAATAATTTCCTTAATTCCAATTGATTCAATAAATTACCAGGCTAATATTTATATATTTTTTTATTGATAACAATAGATGTTTATATTCCTTTAAAATCACTATTTCCTTCCATTTAAACAAATTTCTGGTGCATTTATGTTCTGATATAAATATATGATACGTACCTTGAAAGATTTTCAATCTCATAAAGAATATAAAATCACTCAATGTAGACATTAAATAATAATTTTCATTTTATTGGAAAATTATGAAATGTGGAAATATTTATATCCTTTTAAAATAATTCCATCAACATATATAATAACTCTCAGTGTAACCATGGAAAAATCCTCTAATAAATACTAAAATCAAATTTACTCGTAAGAAATTACCTATATATTAGGAATCCATCTAGATTTTATCAAAAATATCTTTTGGAATATTTTAATCCATATAGAGATTTAAAAATCCTAATTAACACACTTCTATATTTTTTATGGAAGAAAACCCACATGTTGTTCAGTGTATGATTATTCTTCAATATCACTATATAGGAAGGAATATTTCACATCATTTTTTTTAAATTATGAAATGTTTTCGTTTTTTCACTAATAATAACATAAAAATTGTCTCAATGCTTCCTATTGGTTTAAATGTTTCTTTAATTTCCAATCCATATATCTATGAAAACTCTATTTATAACCCATTTTATTTATTCTTCATGAATTCAACTTTTTCATTCAGTTTATTTATGAAAACCCACTTGGTAAAAATTATGATTTTGTTCTCATGTACAGGAACTAATAAAAAAGTAGAGTTCCTATAAAAATAATAAGAATCTTCCATAACATAATCAATCCATTTTTATTACTTTACTACCATATAAATATTTTCATTTTCAACCCGAGAGTTAAGAGTAGTTTGGTTATTATGTCTTCACCACCCTCTAATTTGGAAAGGTGCATCTTATTAGAAAATAATATTTTCTAAGTCAATATGTTTATTTTATCATGTATTATTATACCTATATTTTTTAATACCAAATTCGTCACTGATCTGAATTGAATAAATATCTACAATAACAATCCAATTTTTAGCTTTCTCTATGATCTACTCTTTTTACTAGTGCATGTTTTATGCTCTAGAAGATTCATTTTCAGTCTCAATTATGATATCCTTTTTCCATTTGCAATTATTTTTAATTCTAACCAATTTAACAGATTTGTATTATTTTTATCCATAATTTAAAGTAGGTAACATTTGGAATAAATCACATATATATCCATTATTCTCCTAGATATAGAAACTTTACAACATTTTTTTTAATATCTGCATTTAAGAAGGGATAAAAGATACATTGAAAATATGGAAGTTCATTTTTTGGTATATAAAATCTCACATGACATCCTATGAATATCAGGATTCAAAAATCACCTACTTTGAATGTTCAAAATAATTAAAATAACATCCCTCTAAATGAAATTTCACATTTTTTTCTAGCTTGGTTGTTCACATCAGAAACATTTTCCATTTTTTTCCCTTTATCCACACCATTTTTTAGGCTTTGTAATTTTCAATAATTATTTTGTATCCCATCATTTTCTAGATAACTCTAAAAAGCATTGTATGTGTATTCATTTCCATTACTTAAACACACATTTTTTTTATGGACACCATTATCCTCATGATGAAGTATTGAAAATATTTGAAACATATAAATATACTCTAATTTAAAATTCATAAATAGAAAATTCCTCATTCAATTGTATTCATCGACGAATACAATAATATACATATCACCCTTGGATGACTTATTTTTTCACAATACCACAAAAAGTTAATATTTTAATTATAATTTTTAATAGATAGAATATACACCTTTTTGTTTTCTTCACACACAATGTTATAAATTTTAAATGTTTCAAAAAAAAATTACTTCCTTTTTGATTTAAAGGGTAGGGGGTTCTCAACACTTTATGTTTAGAAATCTTACTCATGGTATTTTGGCCCATATGACCAATATTACATGCCATAGATTTTTTTCACCAATGGATCTCATGTAACATGAGTTGGATGGATCATAAATTTGAACCAAGTTCAAAATTGTTCTTTAAATGCTTTCCGTAACTCTTAAGTCATAAAATATTTTTTTATTATTGAGCTTTTCAGACCAAAAAAGTCAATTCCATCATTAAAAAAGACAATCACACTGATAGAATTAATTTTTTCTCTTCAAAAAATTTAATATTTTTTAGATATGGTACCTTTTGGGTCAATCTCAATACTTTCAAAATCATTCATATTCATGGAGATAAAATTTATGAACATAACTAGTCCTCCTTCGTGATTTTAAATATTTTTCATTATATTGGTGTCTCTAGTCATGTGTGATTAACATAACATATTAAGGATCCATGATATTATCTATTTCTAACTTCAGTACAACTTCCACTATGAGTGAATTTTTGTTATGGGTTTTTTAACTTTTTTGATTCTTTCCTTATTATAGAACTATCGACTGATATTTTTCATAAACTATATGTAAAAATCCATGGTTTATCAAATCTACCAAAAAATATTTCAAAAATTCAAACATATTCTAAGTAGTCATACTTTAGATACTTTATTCAAAAACCACTTCTTATGTGGGGATTGATGACTTTTAGTTTCAGAGACAATGTCCCTTGATCTATGCCTTTGTCTAGGAATAAAACTATCAAACCTACATTTAAAAATGTTTATAAAAAACAAATTTTAATATTAGTATTTGATGAATTTTAATCTTTTCTAATAGTGGTAATTTTTTCTAGAAAACATCAATGAATGTTCTTTTATTTTATTTTAAGATATGCACTGATCTAGAATATTCATCATGGTGGTTGAATGTTCATGAATTATTATCCCTTCCTTATATGTATTACGATGTCTCCCATAATCTTTACTACCCCAAAGTTTTCAATATTTCATTGTATGATATATACATCTTGTCACCAAATTCACCTTTTTGTGAAATTTTGGGTTCCTTTTTAATTTAATTTAAAATGATAAATATTTATAAAATTGAATATGATAAACCCTTAAAATACATTTTTTTTAATATCCTGTTTAACCCTTTTTATATCTTATTCAATTATAATTATTTCAGACACAATCTTATTTTCAATGTAACATTTTCATCATGATCTTTTCTCATATTTTCATCACCAATAACATTCATTAAGAATATATTAAAATCCTCAATAAATATCTATCTCTTTTGATAAATTTTTCATTTATTTAATCTTTATTTCCATAAACATTAGAAATGTGTAGCCTTATCAATTTTATAAATGTTTATGAGAAATGGATATAACAATGGAATTCCTTGAATTCCGATCATGTTCATGATTTATTTTATAGGTAAAAATCATCCCTTCACCTTTTCAAAAATTTTATTTTCCCATTGTCACTACATGAATTATGTTTTGACAGTTTGATAAGAAATATGTAACCATTCTGTTTTCCAACCATAAAAATTCATTAAATAATATGTAAGAACTTATTTCCTATTCATAGAGATGATATTATATATCTTCGTACACATGGAGAGAATCTAAAAAAGGGAACATTATACTCTATACCAACTGAATGTTCAAGTGGATTGAATGTATACATTTAGAGAAGGTGAATCACTACAATGATCTTTTGTACAATTTACTTTCGAGTTAAAAACCAACCCATGTAACCCATATGAATATGATTGTATCACATTAATATTTATAATCATCCTTTAATGAAAAATATAAAATAAATAGAAAAAAGGACACATAATGATTTTTAAAGTCCACCCTTAGTGATAGATCTTATTTATTGCTGGTGTAGATTGTTATCTAGAAAAATATTTTTTCTAACTAAATAATGTTATCAATTAGAAGTGGTTAGTTCAAATATTATCTAATAACCCATGTTTACAATTACATGCATCTCCTCTATAAAATATTCACTATAACCTAAAATATGTAATGATAATAAACACCAATATTAAATAAATTCAACTAATAGGTTCTTGTTTAATTAGAATTTGAAATATAAACTTATTCATTGAGAAAATAAATATCATTTAAATGATATATTTAATACATATTTAAGAAAAAACCCACAATTTATTCTTTTATAGTAAAAAATAAAAACATATTGAATTATATTTATCACTATATATAAATCCTTTAGGAATATTCTTCATATAATTCATAGTAATAAAATATTTTCAAATAATGGTTTTTTATTACACTCTATATCAACTTCAAAACCTCATCCTAATTATTCTCAATTTATCTTTGTAACCTCAAGTATTAATGTTTTTGAGTTTCACACCACCATAACATTAGGCTATCCTTCTCCTAATTCGTCTTCTCTTTAAATTTTATTTTTAGATACACACCCGTTTATTCTCTCTTAATATCATTCAAATACTTTTTGTCAAAAAAATCATCTCTCTTTGATAATAAAATTTCTTATAAATATATATGGATTAAATTTTTCATCATTATCAATATATCATAAATAGTAATGTTTTGTGTATCAAGACTCTCTACATAAAATAGAATGATCATTTTCTAATTTTTAGTGCATTTTATTTTTTGATTATCTCACTAAAAAATATCATGTGGATCATCCACTAATATGTTATCATGTATCATTCCAAATATACTCTTTTTTAATCAAATATTTAAACCAAAAAAACATAGGAAAATTATCCATCATTGATCATAAATCATAAATATAAATAAAAACTATTCTATAAATATATTGTGATGATCACTTCTTGATTTTAGTTATATTTAAATCAACTTTCGTATTCTAAGTCAACTAATGGCTTGATGGGATCCCTTTACTATGAAAAAAATAGTTATAACAACTGATTCAAAAACAATGTCATGGTAAAATATCAGTTTAATCATTGAATGATTGTCATGTGATTTAGGAACTCGAGAACAACATAGATTTCGTCCCATTTATCCTCTATGGATATCTTTTATAGGTTTTTTATAGGTGGACTCAAATACATAGTAAGTTTTTCTTTATAAATATTATCACAGTTTATCTTATTATTAACAACGAACATGACTTATATTCTTAATTTTCCTTGATTAAAATCTAATTGCGATGTTTTAATCCAGGTTGAGTGATTCAAAAACTATATTCTTTGTATTTCTTATTCAAAATCAAATTCTAGAAACCCTTTCTAAAATCTATAGTGTTATTATAATTTAATAGGAAATAACTCATATGAAACTTGAAGATGACTCAAGATAAGAGTCTAATGATGAATACACATCAATCAAACAACAAATACAAAGAGTCTGATGAATTATACAATTATTTGAATTTTTCATACATAACACATATTAAAAAATACATAGTCCTTGATGATTTTTATGCAGTTATAAATGACTCTTACAATGATCGAGTTGATGCTTATGAAAATATCCAAATGAATCATATACAGAGTGATATGGACAAAAAAATACTAATACAAATAATTCCAATATCAATCAAAAAGATTCATAGGTTCTTCATACTCAATTCTATCGAACTTTTAACATAATGAAATAACTCCATAAATATTCCAACCTAGTTTCTATTTTGTTTCTAAAGAGTTGTTCAAAAAATACAATAACCATAAAAAATTCCATGGAGTGTATTTTATCAAAATTGTATAGAGGGCCTAAAATATAATTAAAAATGGAGGAATCCCATAGAAACTCAGTGGTGAATCCAGATGAATTCCAAGAATATGTTGAAAGAGATTGAAAGGGGTATGAAGGATAACCACACAAGTATGGATAGGGATTGAAATGATGGAATAAATAATGAGTTTGGGAAAAGAGAGATTTAGATTTAGACATGAAATTTTATATTATCCCTCAATGTTTAAGAGAAAAATTACTATATTCCACTGGGGAGATAGTCTATGTCCACTCGGTACGTGGTTTCCTATAAATGAATTTTCATCCTCTAGAGTTCAACCAGGCACCTAAACTATCTGTATCACCTATACCCCTTCTCTTTAACTTTTTTATCCTTCTAAAATTTATTCTTATTTCCCAATTAAATTATATTAAACCCTATTTAGTAATTAATCTCCAATATTATGAGATAATTTTAACCCATAAATATGAGGGTCTCTAAGGTGACATCAATGTGTTATTTTAGTGTATGAAAAAAAATTAAATTCATTAATATATAATTATAATAAAAGATATATATCTAGAAAACCATCGATACTACCATAGGATAAAAGTATTTATTACATGATAATCATGAAACAAATGTATCAATATTATAGTATCCAAAACGTTTACCTTAAATTACATTCCAATTAGCATTTTTATTATAGAGTACAATTTTATGGGGAATGCGTGAAACCATCAAGTACAACCAAGAACATCACACTATATTGTAGGTGGAAAATTCATAAAGTTCCAACGTCAGCATATTAGATGAATCCCCCTTATACAATTTCCATAAGAGTTCAGTTACCTTTTTATCAGGATGATATTTGATGCTCTCTTCAAATTGATAGGTCAATTTTTCCCACATCTGCACGAACTCTTCCACTGTTTTCTTCATGGCATTGATTCCTCTGGTCATGATGAGATGTTGCTTAATGATCAATTCATCCTACTCTATATTAAATTCCACTTGAAATGGTTCACCATTCATCCTTTCTGTATCCTCTTTATAGTCATTAAAGATCATGAACATCTCTATCATTTCTTCCTTGGATTGCATAAGATGGTCGCCTCTCTCCTCCATGGATTCTGCAAATTCCCACGGTGGGACCTCTGTGATTCCAATTGGTCCACCCTCTACAGCCTCCTTACCTGGAAGCCCCTACGGATCACTGAGCGGGCCTTCATTATGGATCCAAGACCGATCATCATTATCAGCCTTTTTATCCATAACATGATCCTTAGAATTAGGTTCAGCTGTTAAAATTCCATTGCCCAAGTTCAAGACAACCTTCTTCACCTGTGATTTTTTAGTTGACTTGCATTCCATTACATTGTTCCCTAACATTTTAGATGATCTAATCTCCATAGGATTTGGAAGATATGAGTAGTCTTTTCAGCCATTGGATTTTCGCCTCTGGCACACGATGCAGCTACCTGAGTCCCTATTTTCTTTATGTCCCTTCTTCTTCCTTGGGCTTTGAAAACCCCTCCTGGACTATTCTTTTTCATTATCCTCTGAGAGTGGGCCATCACTCTCCCCACCCCCAGACTCCATCCCTTGAGGAATTTCATCCCCATTTGACACTAGGTCAATATTTTCAGATCCCAAACCATCAAAATGATTTTTGGTGTTGAAATCTATTTGATTAATATTATAAGTTACCATGAAACATGGAGTATGCTAAAATAACATAAATATATCAATACATTTATGATATATTAAATAAGGACCGAATAAGATAAATTAACACACCCCATGTCATTCATCCTTGTATTTGACTGCCTGATATATCACTCATGAAGATAAATAAGAATATATTATTTCACTAATCATTGAATAACCATCAAAACTAAAAATTTGGACTTTAATATCACTTGAAAAGTGATTACAATTTGAGTGAGATTAAAATACATGGTCTTTTATCAATATTAAAAAAATAACAAATAAATGACTCATTTATAAACAACTCTAAAAGCACAAATAAAAGATCCATTAATTAGTGCTTGTAAGTGTGCAAATAAATGGGGGTATTGTAGTATGCATCAACAACACACTGCCTCACTAGAGTAGTGTGTTTTAAATGAACAGAAACACACAAACACACCATGCAATAAAAAAATAACGTATCAATAAATACTTTAAATTAACTCAAATTTAAAACACAAATACAATAAAAAAATATTGTATTATAGACATTTGAAACATTTATTTATACAATTAAATAAGTAAAAATAATTACCACCATTCAAAAACCATAGTCTTTTTTTATCATTCGATCATTACCCCTAATCATTAAAAAACACACATGTATAAGAAAAAATAATTATGTTAGTAGTAATATAATGAAATAAACTAACATAATGTGATAATTTAAAAATAAACACTGATTCATACCCGTAAAACTATATATTATATTGACTTATAGTTGATTCTTGCACATCTCACCATTTCTTATTCGTCTACAAAAATTACCTCTTTCAAATTTAATTAAATAATTGTACGATAAAACTGACAAGGAAATTAAATAAGTAACATCACATTGAATTATGAGAACAATCTAGGCTTGTTTTCGTAGTTTTTGCGATGTGATGAGGGTTTTAAAAATACAATCGAACTTATATACTAAAAAGATGCACTCGGAGTCATATTGGCCACACCATGCATCAAATTGAGGTTTTTATGATTCTTATGCTTCTCAAATGACATATGGATCATTTCGCAAAAGCATCAACAAAATTTTAATGTGTTTTCATAGTTTTGAGAACATCACATGTCATATTCACTAAATTTTTGTTTTACACTAGAAAGATGCACATTGACTCGTACTAGTAATATCATGTGTCGATTTTAAATTATAGCAATTCCTAAATGCCACAAATTACTTATGAATCATTTTATTATATTATCAAGAAAATCAAAACATGTTTGCTCGATTTTCGGTGAGGGATAATTATTCAACTAAAATGTCAAGTTAATTCGATAATAGGAACATTGAGTCATACAAGGCACATAACATATCAAAATTACGTGAAGCTAATTCCTACAAGTCAAAAAATTACTTACGGATCGTTTTCTTAATATATCAAAAATTTAATAATGTGTTTTCCCGATTTTTAGTAGGTTCTTTATCATTTTCACTAAAACTGGTGTAATTTTAAATAAAAATACATTGTTGGCATCATAAATGTAATAACATGTGTCAGATTGAGATGCAGATGATTCTTACATGTATAAAATGACTTATATATATTTTCACTAAAATATCAAAACAATATGAATGTTTTTTCTTGGTATTGAGTAGGTCAGGTTCTCTTTCTACTTAAATTGATGTCAATTTTAAATAACAAGACATACATTGGGTCACATCAGTCACACCATGCATTGGATTGAGATGATTATTATTCCTACACATTCCAAATGGGTTATGTATTATTTTCATATAGTATAAAAACATTAAAAATTCCTTTGGTTAATTTTTGAGTATATCACTTTAATTTTTTAATATAATGTCATTTTAAACTAGATACATGCACTTTGACTCATACCGATCACATTGTGTACCGGTTTAATGTGATACAAATCCCTACATCTCAAAAATCACATATAAGTCTATCAATTAATTAATTAAGAAAATCCATGTGAATTTTATCATTTTTCAGTGAGTTACCTTATTTGAACAAAACTATTGATTTTAAAATGGCAACATAAACATTGAGTCATACCAGGCACATCATGTATCGGGTTGAGTAGAAACTTATTTTAAGACATTAAAAATCACTTTTGTTTCATTTCCCAAATGTATAAATATTATATGAATGTGTTTTCTTATTTTTCAGTATGTTTGTTACCATTTTAATAAAATCGATGTAAAATTTAAATAAAGTGCTGCACCTCGAGTCATAATAGTTACACTGTGTGTCAGCTTGAGAGGATGATTATTCCTCCAAATCTAAAATGACTTATGGATATTTTTGATAAAGTATCAATATAATCTTAATGTTTTTACTTTGTTTTTCATACATCACTTGTATTGTTTTTTTAAAATTTCATTTTAAATAGGAAATAAAATATTTGACCCATACCACTCACATCATATATCAGTTTATATTAAGATATATTTCTACATATAATAAATGACTTTTGAATCCACATATAAAATTATCAAGAAAATATGAGCATGATTATCTATTTTCAGTGGCTGACATTATTTGAACTAAACTATTAATTTTATACTGATAACGGGCACCCTGAGTCCTAGTGGTCACACCATGCATGGAGTTGAGGTGCATCAAATTCCTACACATCCCAAATGACTTGTGGATCATTTCTCTCAGGTATTAAAACAATTGGAATATGTTTTCTATGTTTTGAGTATGTCAGTTGTTGTTTTTACAAAAATTACTGTCAATTGTAAGTAAAAATAAACAAATGGAGTCATGAAAGTCACGCCATTTTTCAGATTGAGTTGAGAATGATTCCTAAATACCCTAAAGTGTCAAAAAAATCTTAACTGTCATATTTCTATTATCTTTGTATGTTGAACTTCCAATTCTTCATATATATTGAATCAATTTTATTAGCTGAAATCCATTTTTTATTATTGAAATCCATAAGAGAAGAGTAAGCTCATTTTGACGTTATTTTATGATATGCCACCACAATAAGCACATGATTTTACTATACTCTTATTTATTTCAATAATTAAAAAGGTTTTTTGCTAATAATACTGAATCAATATATAGTGTTATTAGTTTGAAAAATAAAGGTAGTGAAAATGAAAAATATGGTATCATTGGCCAAAAAAAATATTTTGTCTCTTTTTTTGTGTTGGTGAAGATATTTGGGAAGAAATATGATGCCCCAAAATATCTATGATAAAAACTAAAGAAGTAATAGATAAGTATGATAAGTAAATTCACATAAAAGTAGAAGATAAAATGGTGACAAAATAAATTAAATTAGTAGTAGGAATTATCCTTTTCATGATGGTTGTATGGATTTTTTATTCATTTTTTTCATTCTAATAATTCCAGGATCTTGGTCCAATCCCTTAAGAGAATGAGTAGATTCGAATAAACCACCCCAACAAGAACAAAAGAATCCACATGTACAAGAAAATAATGATTATATGAGTAATAATAAATATAAATAAATTAAAAATATATATAAAAAATAAATTAATTATATGGATTATGATTTTACTATGAAAATATTTTTGATCATAATAATGTGATGAAAATAAAGAAATAATGATGACAAAAAAAGAAAATAGATCTCTCCAGGTAATCAATAAATGAGTGAAAATGGACAACAGAAAAACAGATATATTGGATTGAAACTTTGAATCATCCAAGAGAAAGTAGAGATATCCTATTGGGTTCATAAAATATTCATATTGTAGAAAAAATAAATTAATTCACATAACATACTAATTATCAATGTTAAATGTTATAGATAATTCTAAAAAGAGAAACTCAACATTTTATTTCTTAAAATAATTTTAGTTTGATTTGATGAAAATGTTTAATTGAATTTAGCAAAAAAAAATTACTATACTGTGGTAGGTGTTATCATATGAATTCACCAAAATGTGAATGTTATAATAAATTTTTGTCATCATCAACTCATCTTTCAAATAGTAATCATTTATTTTTTTTATTTGGAACTCATACTCCATATATTATGATCATGAACCTATGTTTCTAGAAATAAACAATTAATTAGTAATCTATATAATGGATATGAATCAGATTAGTAAAAGAAATAAAAAATAGATGGGGTATTTGTCCCAACAAAATTAGAATAATAATGGTTCAATATATGAAAGTGATGATGATTATAGTTACAATCCATTATGTTCTCTAAAAGGGCTAATGCCTACCAATTTTTAGAATTTCGGGGATGGTTATCAATGATTTCTAAGGGTGGAAAAAAATAAAATGTTAAAGAATGGTCATTTTTAGATTGATTAATGTAAAACATACATACTGTTTATTAGATGTGTGGTTATTAAATAATGTGATTTTTAATAAGTATTAATTAGTGGGTTATCATTTTAAATATGGATATATTTAACAAAGGTATATAAAACAATACGAACCATTTTTGGAGTTGGGGTTGGGAAAAATTTATGGTAATTGTGATTTAAAGAGAAAGTTTAATTGTTGTAGTGAAAAATTGATCATATTAGAAAATAAGATAGTTAAATACTAAATTAAAAAGGGTATGTTGAGATGTTTTTATGATGAGAAGATAAATTTGATAGATATTTTTTACTAATTATAATTGGGATATTTTTAAAAATTAAAATAATTATAAAACATAAGAGGATATTAATGTTGTATTGAGTAGTATACGGGGGAGAACACATGGAAAAGGTAGAATTAAAATAATACATTGGTGGTAAGGAAAATGAAGATATATTATCAATAGTAATAAATAAGATAAAGGTTGAAAATAATGAATAAAATTTTATTGGTGATTGAGCAGTTTCGGCGAAACCTTCAAGGAGTATGACATAATATTTGAATATTGGACAAAGTAAAATGAAATTACTTTATGGATCATATGAGGTACAATATCACGATTTCTATGATTGGTGAGACATTATACATGGGTTATATATGAATCAAGGAAATCATAGAATATTAATTTCTTAATAAATATATGAAAAAGTGGTTCCCATGTGATTTTCATTGGAATATTCAGAACCAATGACAACACCAAACGATATATGGACAATTTTTTTCAAAATTTGATGATTACAAAGAGGAATATGTCATGGGATATAGGTATTGGGAGCCAATAATACCTCACAAAAACATGACCCAACATTGGATTTGATATATTTTTGAAGTCTCATAGTACCAATGTCATCCCTAGGAGAGCCACATGCTATCAGGGAAGATGATACGTCAATATATATATATATATATATAAGTGTGAAACAATGAATTTTGGTTTGTTTATTTGAAGGATATTGAAACATTATTTGTTGGGATACATGGATGTGCGATGACAAGGTTTAGTAGATAACTGAGTGAATGTAGAGATATTGAAAAACAAGGATTTCATTCAAGTACTGGGTAAAAGGTATTGTGATAAAGTATGTACCCCAAGCATACTAGTGAAAAAATTTCTGAATCTATATTGGTATACTCATGTTGTCTATCCAAAATGAAAAATTCATTTTATGCATAATCATTTAAAACAATATCTATTTATGACCCCATACCCACATTAACCATAATATATTATAAAAAATAACACTTTTCCAAAATGATCATCGATATGGGATAACTAAAAGTCATACTAGGTGGGGATAATTATCATTATTATTTTATGATATTTGTATTATATAAAAAATAAACATGATGGGTAATTTACTATATAAAACATGATATATTATTAAAATATTTAAACCCTTTAAATTATTTTTCAACAATACCATTTATAAAAGATCAATTCACATCACAACCTAAAATAAAGATACCTTAATGGACATTTGTTTCGTTAATTTATATGGATTTGTTAAAAATGATATATCTCTACTAAAAAATTATTAAATATATATGTCACCGTCTGTGAAATTATTCCAATTAACTCTTTATTGAGATTAGAATTAGTAGGATAAATTTCTTTAATAGTAGTGAGATTTAAGATTCAAAATCCTTATATTATATACTAAAATATTATATCGATGCTTCTTGATAATATATTATGTTAATACATTAGTGAGTTCTTTATCTTCTAAATACAAAGAAATATTTTAAGATATATTTTATCATAATATAGGATCATTCTTCTAAAATTTAATCAACTTAAATCATTTAGTGATTATATTAAGATTTTTCTTTACTGATATCCTAAACACCATTCAGGTGAAGAGTGGAAATAAATTTGGGGATGATATGAATCACAATATATTTTTACATTTTAGAATTCTATAAATTATATTACAATCTCCATTCCTTGTAGAAATTATAATTTTCAATAGAACATTTAGGAAAAAAAATATTATGTAACAAAAATAAAACTTATTTTATTTTATAGGAACATTAAATAAAATTTTCATAATAACTATAAATGATATATTTGTTTTTGTGTTTAGAGTAATATCCTTAAAATAAAATTCTTATTTATTTTTATATTTTGATAATATATGGTAGGAATTATTTTACTTTTATTTTAGAAAATGGTTTGAATAAAAAACTTCTATTAAAAAAATAATTTTATACTTTCTTTTCAAACCATTTTGCCGAATGGTACAAATAGTAATCAATTTGTATAAAAATGAAAATTTATTTTAGTAAAAACAAAAAAAAAATATTTCACTTCAATTATATTGTCAAGTAATTTTAAAATGATATAATAAATACATATTTTTTATATTTTATAAACCCCATTATGGAAGTAATATGTTACATTATTTGATTTTTATAAATAATAAATTACACATTATTTACTAAAAATTAATATTTCAAAAATCTTTTATCGATATTGAAATTATATATACATATATTCTCCTTTATTTTTTAATATATAATAGTTATTTTATACCCTTAAAAATTAATTAAATTATTTTAATATCATTAATTTATGGTTTATACTCTCAACTGTTTTTCTTACACGACTTAAATTATTATAGGATATTTTTCCTCAAATCATGATGTTGGAATCATTGGAAATATGTGTTTTCATTTTTGAAACCACCATTATGTTTCAATGACACACGCTGACTATTAAACCTATAAATGTTTTCTTCTTCTTCTAGATTAAAATTTTACCCCACTTTACTATCATCCGAACGCTAGATCATGAACCTCCAAAGTCTTAAAAAACTATCCACATTATATAGTGGAGATTATGTAACATTAATTTGAAATCTCATGGGATATTTTTCTCAATAATTTTATAAAATATTGTCTATAATAATTTATTAATGAAATCCATAGAAAGAACTATAATTAAAGAATATCTCATCCTATCTAAGACATTTACATAAACCACAATATTGATTATATTAGTGAACACTAAAGTAAATTTAATGATTAGTTTTTTTAATATATCACCATGTTATACAATGTGTTCCCTATATTTTTGTACTATTTTAATAGTTCCTTTTTTCATTATATATGTTTAACTGTATTAATATGTTATAAATATACTAATTTATAACACTTTATACAACTACTAGAAATTGGTACATGCATAATAATAATAATAATATTTTTAAATATTATATTTTATCTCACATGTATGTTACATGATATAAATTATTGTTTGGGTTAAAAATCATACAAAAATATATAATAAAGTATCTATGATATTTCAAAAATTATAATGGGTTGTCCTACCACATTACTCAATCCATCCCATTATAAGTCCTGGCATGAATTTTTAATCTCCACAGACTGGTTTCTAGCACCAATTTTATCAAATATAATCAATTGATAATGATTTCAACCTAAAAACAGTAGTGAACAAGTAGTGTAACCTTTCTATTAATCTATCTCAGCGTGTCTATATTTTGGAATTCTAGGAATATAAATATAATTGGGTTCAATTTAAAATAGGATCCAAATAAACTGTAAAAATGATAAATACTAATCCCAAATCTAATAGTAAACCTAAATAAAACATACAAAATGTTTACATGTTTCGGAGAGACCAAAATTAATAAAAATATTGAGGTGTCTGGTACATTAACCCTCCAAAATGAACCTTAATATCTCGAGTCATCATACAATAATAACCATGAGACCAAAATACACTCTGATGTCTAAATGGAAATATATAATTCTAATGACGATGCATCGTACCTTCATGTGAATATAAATTTTACACCTTAAAAATACGCAAGATCAATATACACAAAAATCAGTTAATATAGTGTGTGAGAAACACATACCCAATAATATTTCCCCATATTTTATTAAAATACTATTATAATACATTTCTTGATATAACGTTTGAAATAAATAATTAAAATATATTGCAGTTGTGGAAGGGTGTTTAATAAAAACAAACATTAATATTTAAATCTTTAATAAATAATCAATAAATTCTATGAAAACCCTGATATTGATAATACATTTTTAATACGTAATTTTTATCGAATAAATAAAAACACATTTTGTATTTTTATAAAATCAAAGCTACTATTATTTTTTTAACTTTAATGAATTTAATGTTAGAAAAAAATTGATAAGTGAAATTGTTGAAAGGAATAAAATGCTACAAAGAGTTCATGAGTACCAATCAGGGTGGAATAAACATAATTGGGGTAGATATTAAAAAGAGGTAAAATTTTCAGAATTTTTTTCATTTAATAACTAAAGGATTGAAATAAATCAATGAAAAAGATAATTAAAGTTATAAAAAATGAATATATTTATAATAATGTGAATGAAATATGAAAGTAAAAAAACTAATGTGAGAAGTTAATAAGAAAAACTAAATAAAATATATATTATATTGTTATAAAGTATCAATTAACTAAATTATTAAATTAGTAATACTCTAAATTAGTGAGAATAAAAAAATAATATGGGTGTACCCTTAATTTTCATGATCAATAACAAGAATGGTAAAAACCATACAGAAATAAGGTCAAGATAAACAAGGGCTCTATATAACTAATATACATCTAATAATATTCTTTATCTAGTTTCACATCAAACCAATTTAGGTACCCAACATTAGCTATACTAAATTGGTATCCAAGAGCATTATATTACAATGAATAAAAATATGACCATGTCAAGTAATCTTTATTTGGGGTATCCACTAGCTAAAAATTAAAATTCGCCAGAATTTCCCTATGACATGTAGGATATAAAAGCGGTCTCTACAAAAAATGGATTACCATGAACTAGAGTATACTCATATTAGATTCTATATGAAAGGGGTATCCACTAGATATAGTTTAACATGAGTTTGTGTACACCCATGTTCAGTAGAAATTATATGGGATATCCACTTGTGTGTGTATTGTCATTGAAGACCAAATAAATATCGATTACATGTGAATCATAATGAAAAATAATAGACATGCCAAGTAGAAGTAAAGTTAAATATGATGTTTCCCATGTGGTTATTAATAAACATTACCCTTCAAAAAATAGAAATTCATAAAGGGATTGGAAATCAATACAACTCAATAACATGAGTATTCATGTTTCATGTAAAAAAATTCCAGATGGTAATAAATAGGCGTTTAACTTGATCATAATGATTAAATACATCCTTCTTTGAATTTATTTTGAAACCAATCATTGAATTTATTGCTCTTTTTAAATTAATTTTCAACCTATTATTTAATTAAAAATATCTAAAATGTAATATATATACATATAATGAAAAAAAGTAATCAAACTAGTTCCCTATATCAATAATATAAATCAATATATAAGATTCCCAATAACATATCATGAAAAAATAATATGTTAAATAATACTAAAAAATATCAAAAATAATCCCTTAAAACATGAAACATTCATAAAATCATTATAATATCCTATATATTATCATTTTAAAATAATTTATATCCAAAAAACACACTTAGTTTTCAATTATATTATGATAAACCCTATAAAAAGCTAAAGAATAAATTTTGTAGGCATGATAATTGGTTCTAATGAAAAAGAACCAATAACCCATGTGTAACTTTTTTATAAAAACATACAAATACATGAAAATCGTTTTATATCTAAAATAATTGGAAAAAATTTACATATACATATATATATATGTGTGTGTGTGTGTGTGTGTGTGTGTGTTTGAAATGGGATTTAGAAGTAATAAACACAAAATAGCATGTCATAAAAACTAAATTGTATAAATACATGTACCAAAATGCAGTGAATTTACTCCTCTATTAATGAGGAACACAATAGTTCCTCAAAATAAAGGCTTAATCAACCTTGGTTATTGAATATATCAAGATAAGATAAATATTATATAAGGGATTCAACCTCTATATCCTAAAGGGAATGATAAATGAAGTAACTTATAGAGGAGAAATAGAATAAATAAGAAATATGGGATTTAACATTTGAATATCTATAGAACGAAATTAGATAAGGAAAAATATCATTATAGTATTAAAGTTGAAATTAAAAAGTATTTTTTCTAGATTTGTTTGAATGAAAAAAGAATACATATAGGGAAAAAAATTTAAATTTGAGTAGGCTTAAAAATGTAAACATATAAATTAAATTTCTTGGTAAGATAGATGGTTTAAATATAATGTTTACCATTCCATGTGTGGAATCTGTGAGATAAATGAGACCACTTAGGAGTGACCATGTATTTTTACATACTATGTTCTAATCATGTTAATGATACTGAAATCTATTATAATAAATTTTATAGTTAGAACCCTATATAATATTTATCTACACTGATACTCTTAACAATGTGATAATTTTGTATTATCATTGATTAAAATTCAATCATTTTAAGATAATGGTTTAGGATTAGTTTTATCATTGCAATGAAATGTGTTAACTACACTAGTTAGGAATTTCTAAAAATCATGAATTATTCAAACCCAGATTCACTAATTTTATATAAATTTAATTATTAAATTAAATAATTCAAAAAAGTGACACTAAGATGTGGTAATACTCCCAATCACAAAACATTCTCTGTCTATTGTAACACCCTATGATTTTGTGACATAATATTTTTTGAATTATTTTAATATTTTTGATACTTTTCATTTCATACAAAAATTAAAATAGTATATTTTTTATTAAATTACTATGTTTTGATTATGTGAACTATAAAAAAATAAATATCAACTTTATCTATATAGAACACTGGTGTTATATTGTGTTACACACAATAATTAATTTTCATGATGTCTTCCGCAACACGCTTGACCAAGGTTTACCACACAACAATATATTATTCAAATATGACTATTTAATATTCTAATATATAAGCTAGATTGTAAATTATATTTTACTAATAATATTAACTAACTTGTGAAAAAATATACAATTCACACAAATATATGATTTATTCAAAGGTTACCAATTAATTATAAATGAAAACATAGGATACAATTTAATGTAAATGTTTTTATTTTTATGATCCCAAATGTGTTTTGTATTAAAAAATTAAAATGATTAAAATATTAAGTGATATTATTTTATAATTTATTTTATATATTCAATCAAATATTTTTTATATTTATCACATATATTTGATACACATATTATAAGAACAAAACAATTTTATGCTAAAAACCTATATTGTTATAAAGGTTGTTTTAATGCATTTTACAGGAGAACCCATTTTGAATAACTTGTTTGGAAAATTAATATATTTAATATGTTGAAATAAACATAATATTTTTAAGTTAAAAATAAAATTTTGTTTTATATAAATGTTTTTGTTATTTTTAGAAGGGTTTCATTTTTTATGTATAGTTAAAAATACTTGATTTTAAGTCAAAACATAATACTAATCTATTTTAATTATAATGATAAATTAAATTATAAATTTATTTCACGGAATAATTATGTAAATTTTTTATAAAATAGTCCAATTTATCTCATTATAATAAATTTCACATTGAAGTAGAATATAAAAACATTATAAAATTTTGAACGTTTTTACTTTAAAAACATGCATTGTCGCCCAGACTGTGGGACTAAATTTTAATTACTTCATACCACTTATGTTATTGTAATTTGGAAATACAGATTAGATATTTTATATAATAATAATTTATAATTTATAATAATTTCAACATTGTTTTTGACCAAGAATATTATTAGAGTAATAAAAATTAACTATAATAATTAAGGTTAAATTAATCTTATTAAGGGAATAAGCCAAAACATTAAGGACCAAAAATACCTAAAACTTGACCAAAATCAAATATAATGAAATATATTACCCAATATTTTATTTTATATACTCATGACCGTTATTGGAAAAATGTTATATAACTAAAATGTGGGTTGGGATTCCATTTTCCAAAATATTAAAAGTGTGTCACTCCACCTCTATTATAAAAGGCCTCCTCTCATCACACATCCCCACATATTTAAATAATCCTTTAGTAAAAATATATATTAAAACATATATCCCCCAAATCCTTAAATTACTCATTTAATCCCCCATTATTTAGAAATCCATCCAAATAATCACTTTGGTGCTAACCAAAAGGAATTACCCGATTAAGAGGTAAGACCCTCCCTCAAAATCATTTCTATTATTTTCTTTATCTACTACATAAAATATTATTATTAAATGATTGTATAAAAACTCCAATATCAAAAATATACTAGTATTCATTTATGATAATTATTCAACCAATATGTACACACACTTCCATCTAATAGGTAACGAACATGCAGTTTACCTGTACGACAGACTACCACCACAAAAAATGGCAATTGTTCGTTTTTCCTTTATCGTATCTCATGGAATAAATTTTGAGGGAAAATATTTTTATATATGTTATATATTATATTTTTTTCTTTATTTTTATGTAATTATTTTACAAAATATTTATTAAACCTTTCATTTTGTGATAATAAGAGAATTTCGTTTGAGTAAGTGTGGACCTCTGCCCCCTCAAAGCAATGTGAATCATTCGTACAATACATGAAATTAATTAAATATGGATTTAGTGAATATATATGATATATATAATAAAATATATCTAATATATAAAAAATATACATATATATATACAGAAGTATGTATTCTATTTCATAATTATATATTCTATGAATTATTATAATAAAAATATATTGCATATAAATAATATTTAATTCATGGTTTACATTTTGTAAATCATGATATAAGTATAACAACCGAAGATATAACAAATTAAGACACATGCGAAAAACAAAGTAGATATTACCTAAAGTGAAACCATAACATATAATTGTTAACATGCAGGTAATGTAAATCCATAATAAATTAATATATGGTTATATAAGTAAGAATATTTTTTTTGTGATAAATTTAAAATAAATATAAATTTATTATATAGGATGTTTGAATGAATATGAAGAGATTCAAGACACAAGGTATGGGAGTTTCATATCACTCTTTATTTCTATGAGATACATGCCTTATTCACCACTCACTTTTATTATGAAGTGTATATACATCCCATAAATGTATTCTATATCTCTTATAATTAAATATATAGGTATTTACATAACCATTTTATGATCATTCTATCATGGGTTTTATATTTCATAAGATACCAAATTAGAAATGTAGTTTTTGTCTCAATTTTCGTTCTTTGAGACACATGCCATGTTATAAAACTATATTTTTATATGAGGTGTATAAAATACATTTGACATGACATAACATGAATATAATTATTCTCATGATATTATAAATCTACATGTAATTTTAATTTCTTACATGGGTATCTTGATTCAATGTTACCATGTGGTAAGAGTTTATTGAAACAATCTCACTATTTATTGAGATTGTTTATGTTCCCATATTCATTAGTGAATAATTATGATCTATATTTAATGAAAACATAGGAATATTATTCTATTAGGTTCAGTCTTTATGTATTGATGTATTATTACCATTTTTTCAACACATTGGTAATTAAGACTATTAAGAAATTGTTTTTTAGTAAATATAACGTTTTCTCTCTCCTTAGTCAGGAATCTATGTACCTTAAAAATATTATTTCAAAAAATGATTCCATTAATATTATAATAATCTCATATTACCATTAAAATAAATTATTATCCTTATTTTACCTTTTAAATAAAGGTTTTCTAAAAATAAATTTCTTATTGTCTTTCAGTCGAGGAAATTTTTAATAATTTTTACCATCAAAAGGACTATTATTTATACCTCTATGATATGTATGGATTTACCCTATGAAATTTCATTGAACTTTTCCTTTCATGTTTATATGTTTAATTGTTTATAAATATATTTTAAAATTTATTTTTAAAAAATAGTTATCTAATATTTTTTGAGATTCTTTTATAAGTTTCAGGGAAAATTGGTTTTCATAAGATTTTCAATAAACTCTAAATATTTTTAAATGAAAATGTTTTTCAAAATGTTTTAATGATTAATTTATATATTTTAATGTCTATTAGTAAAACAATTCATAAATTTTTATGTTTTAAAAATGTTTTTTTCAAAATAGTAAGATAGTTAACTCAAGAAATTTTTTAAAATTTCATTAAAATTATTTTCCATCCAGGATGACATCTGTTGGTGTTATTTCAGCCTTTATGGGTAAATGATTAAATTTTTTAAATTCTTTCATTAAATGGTTTACGGTTTATGGAATTATATGTCGGAAATTTTTTCCCCTTTAACATGTTATATATCTATGAATCTAACTTATTTTATATGGTTATTCTTTGGTGAAATAATTATGAAAATTGTATCATTTTCCATAGGTTATGATATTATTACATGTTTCTGATACCCAATTAATTTCATTGGTTATGATATGATTGTTTATTCTTTTTTGGAATAGTTATATATAATTTCCTTATGATATAGGTGGGACCTATATCTCCCTCCAATGTATTGCATAATGATTTATATCCCATGAGATAGACTTGGACGGAATGAGGAGTGAAGATGGTTGAGTATTATAGGGTAGGAATGAGGAGTGAACTCATTTCCATAATACTAGACTAGTATAGAAAGTAAACCTAGTTCTGTAATGGACTTTTTCCACTAATATGGTGTTGGAAGTAAAGACTTGAATACTTTAAAAATAATATTATATGATTTTGTTTTTACTACAATTACATGTTTTGTTCCTATGTCATGTTGTTTTGTCTTATGTTCTTTATTTAATTTTAATTCATTATTTTATGAACATTAAATATTCATTACATGATAGATGTTTATGATATTTGATATGCTGGGTCTGATCATCAAATTTTTTGTCACATTGTCATACCCCTATGTCATGTTTATTCTTACATTCCAACATTATTTTAACTTAATGAGAATATTATCTCACCCCTTTTTTAGGTTTCCTTCCCCAGGTAATGAATATTTTTATTACGTTTCTTGTGTCTATGAAGGGTTCTCGTCATGTTTGACCAAGTGAGAGATAAAGTAGCTCTCTTATGTAACAATGTTTTTATTTCCATGTTTCAAAAGGAACTATACTATTATATTCATTGAGACTTTATTTGTATTATGTTTTATGTATTCCGTAAAAGTGATGTAATTACTATGTATGTTAAGACTGGGTCATTATAGTTGGTATTAATGAAAATTTTTCAGTTAACCATTCAAAACTAGGATGAGAAGACCCTATTGAGAACCTCAATGACAAGTTTAAGGATAAGTTTAAGGACAACAAAAAGAATAGGAAAATATATTAAAATTTTGCTAAAGGATATAGTTAGTGGTTTCCTATAAATAAATCCTTGTATGGATACTACATGTCAATGTGGCTCCACACTAGATGTACTTAGGAGTTACAAATCTGAAATGATGACTCGGGCCTGACTCGGAGTAATTTTGTGAACGAAAATGGGTGTTGCTACACACCTAGTTTGACAATCCTAGGGGATAGGCATTGGAAATTCATAAACTATTCAAAAATAATTATGAAGGATTTAATAGAACATGACAATGAATAACATAGTTGAAACCAAATATTATATTGATTAAACGGTATCTGTCATGATTTAGATATCCTATAAGTAATTAATCAAGATTATGTGGTTTCATTCTATGGTATGTGTTTCTCACCCCATTGTTTTTGGTTTTAGTTAATGGAGGAAACCATAAAGAATTGGGATAACATTATGCTTGATATAAAAACATCTGATTATGGTAATTAAAATTTCACAATGACTAGAGAGAAAGATATTGTGATTTTGTTGAATCATCTATAGTAATATATGACTAAAAATGTGATCATTAGTGATATTCCTAACACAACCCATTAGGGGAAGATAAAATTTTATAAATTTTTTAATTATAAATAGAATAGAGGAAAGATGATTTAGATTCTAACATGTTAATAAGAATGTAAGAAGAACATTGAGAAATACCCAAAATGGAGATGAAGTTGTTCTCTCTATGGAAAAAAGGGTCATAGAGTGATAAATTGTCATAGAGTTCAATGTATCACCTACGGAGAACATGAGAATTACCCTACTCAATGCCCATTCATAAGAATCATAATCTAAACCATGTAAGTACCTATTCCATTACAACCATTATAAAGGATGTATTGAAATATTTATGTATTTTAATCCAATAATTATGAATGGTGAATTATATAAGGACTATTTAGATTATGTTTTTTCACTAAGTATTTAAAAGAATTAGTTGAATGTTTATAATGGAAAATAAAAGCGATTTAATGACTAGGTGATATTAATGGGGGAAAAGATTATTTTTATGAAACCCATTAATGTTTTCATAATTCAGGATATTGATTTTTGGATAAGTGACATGTTGGATATAAATAAGTGAAATAGATGGTATTGATTGCCATGGATCTGATTGTCGATTTGTTCAAAATGGGTTCTACATTAGCATGAATGATGTTTAAAACTTCTTGGATTTATCAAATATATCCTTTAATCTTTGTAATAATCACGAATGCATTTGTTGCCAAATTATTTATGATAATTCATGTTATAATTATGTTTCAAGAGAATACATGATGAGGTTATTCACTTGTTTATAATGTGAAAAAGTGATACTTTGTGATATACAAGGGATAAATGTTAATATTATTTCATGAATATATCTTTAATGTTTTTTATTTTCTTTTAGGAGGTTTATATGCTTAACTATACATGAAAGGTTTAAGTAAAACGTCATAAGAACAATTTATGTATCAAGTTTGTCTTAATAACCATAGTTAAATTGATATTTAGTGATTAACCATAATTAATGGATTCCCATATTATTTATTTTGTATAATATATTACTGTGGTTTTAGAAAAGGACATGATTTTTGTCGTTTGACAAACAATCATGTCTAGAAAAGCTGTGGGTCTTGAACCCACAATTGAAGGACAATTTTGGTTTCACACCGACCACTAACCGATGTAATGTATTGGTTAATGCGTAATTATTTATGATGAATAAAAATTAATGATGAACCATAACTGTTACTTTTAAATATAGATATTAATTTCTTATCATTTTTTATTTTGAATAATATTTGGATACAAACAGTTAGACATTTAAATTTTTTTGGGCCTTAAGATCCACTAAAAGTGTATTTTTCTACATTAAGCATCAAATTAAATTTCCATACATCCATTAAATGATGTAATTAGAAATAGATAAAATCACAACAAATGAATGAAATATTTTTTATATAAATATATCATGTATGAATATTTCTTTATATTCATTGTCAATAAAATTACTCAAAGATAGGAAAATGATCAAAAAATGTTGTCCTAACACCTTAATTTTAGTTAAGATGATAGACTTTTAAATCATTGCAGATTTATGAATTCGAGGCCCTCAAAATTTCATTGATCATTCAGATGTTTATAATTGAGTCCCTCAATAACACCCTACTAATAATTAATCATGTCCATTAAGTTTATATTTTCACATTCCACCTTTGTTCTCCCATGTGTGAACCCAGTTATGAGTTACTCTGGGTAAACTGTATGCTTCCAACATTCATTTTTCAAATGAAGTATTACAGTTCGTTTTTATGATATCTGTTTTTGTGAAGTTAAATATCATGTATTAAACCTTTATAAACCTAGATTAATTTCTAGAGAAGAATTCTTTTTAGGGAATTGAATTTAACACCCCAAGATTAATTGATTTATTATTTTTGAAATTAATTTAATCTTTTCAGTATTTTTCATTTCATACAATACTGAAAATAGTTTATTTTATAATAATGAACTATGTTTTGATAATTTGAACTACACACAAGATATATTTTCTATTTCTCTATGTATAACACGAGGGTTATCTTGTGTAGCACATAAAAATGATTTTCCTCAATGGCTTGCGTAAAACAAATGATTGATGTTTGCGAGACAATAATATATTATTAAAATATGAATATTTAATATGAAAAAATCAAACCTAGATATTAAAGAAGTGGTTATAAATAGTATTAAATGACCTATGAAAAATATATATTTTAAAAAATATAATATTAATTCATTAGTTACCTATTAATTAGAAATAAAAATACAAGACACAATTGAAAATATAAGATTTATTTTTATTTTTATGCTCTCAAATGTGTTTTGTATTTATAAATTATATTAAATAAATTATTTAGTGATATTATTGTAATATATATGTCAAATATTAAATAAAATATATTTGATATTCACCCAATAGATTTTATAGATATAATAAAAGATAGAACCCAATTTTATGATTAAAACCATATATTTTTTTATAAAGGTAATTTTACTAAATTTTAATGGAGAACCCATTTTAAATAAAATTTTAGGAACATATATATATTTAATATGTAAATATAAAAATAATATTTATAATAAATAAATAATATTTATTTTAAGATAAAATTTTGGTATTTTTCTTTAAGGATTCATTTTATAATGAATAGTCAAAAATACTGGATTTTAATTCAAAACTCTTTTTTATTATAAATGTTTTATATGGATACATGTTATTTTAAATTAGATTTAAAGTTTAATGAGATATTAGTTTTTATAGAATAATATAATCTTTTTCATTATAATCAATATAACTATACAATTTAACATAAAAATGTAGTATAATTTTGAATGTTCTTACTTTAAAAACATGCATTTTCGACCCGACTATGGGAATAAATTTAAACCAATATCTCCTACATATGTGATCGAAATTTATAAATATGGATTAAATATTTGGTATCATCATAATATAACTATTATAATAAATTAAATTTAGTTTTTGACTAAAAAAAGTAGTGATGCAATTAAAATTAATTACAATGATTAAGGATAAATTAAGCTTCATAAGTTACTAAACCATAACCTTAAGGCCCAAGATGAACTATAAACATGTAATAAAATCCATTTATGGATATATTTCAATAATATAACACTTTTAGAGATAGTTTACCACTATTTGACTTAGTGTTAATAAAAAAACGTTGATGGGGTTTCCTTTTTCCCAAATATTATCAACAGTTCCACTCCTCATCCATTAAAAGGCCTCTTCTCTTACCACTTCCTTGCACTTCTCAAGCCAATTTTTCATAAAAAAAACTCTACCCAAATTTCACCCCAAAATCCCTCATATATTTATTTAATCCTCTCTTGTGAATAAATCTTTCAAAGGAATATTTTAGTGCAAACCCAAAGGAGTTACCGGATTAATAGGTAAGACCCTCCCTCAAACTCCTTTATTTTATTTTCATTCTCTAATACATCAAATATTATTATACCATTATAGTATAAAAACCCACTATAAAAATGATTCATGGATTATTTATACATAGATTCAACCTAAACTTATAGAAACTTCCTTTTAATGGGTAACGAACATACTGTTTACTTGTACGACAGAGTAAATCCTCGCTGAAAGATGATTGTTCATTTTCCATTTACCGCCACTCATGGTAGAAATTAGGATTGAACATATTCTTATATATCTTATATATTATACTAATTATGTATTTAATCTTATATAATTATTTTACAACATGTATCTTTATACCTTTTATTTTATATTAAATTGCTAATTTCTTTTGAGGATGTGTGGACTTCCACACCCTCAAAGCATTATGACTTACTCAAACACTAAATTGAATGTATTATGGTTATATTTCTTGAATTTAAATGATATATATTATATAAAGATCTTAATTTAATAAATATATAAATATATATAAATATATATACATAAATGTCTTTTACTTGTTTTCATTCAAAACGATAATTAAACAGAATTAGTGTTCATGCGTACGTACGACCTACCATCCCCATGAACAATGTATTCATTTCCTATTTATATATTATATATATTATTTTATTACACATATATGGAATATAAATTATATTTAAATCATGTTTTAAACTCTAAAAAACATGATATAAATATAAGTACTATAGATATAACAAATTAATATATATACGAAAAACAAAGAAGATATTACCTGAAATAAATCATTAACATAGAATGGTTAACAAGTGGGTAATATAATTCCATAATCAAAACATATATGTTTATATAAGTTATAATATGTTTCTTTAATAAATTTATAATAAATATAAATTTATTATATAAGAGGTTGGAACAAGTACGAAATGATTCAAGACACAAGGTAAGGAATTTCGTCTCACTCCTTATTTCTATGAGATACATGCCTTATTCACTACTCATTTTTGTTTTAAAGTGTATATACATCCCATTAATATATTATATGCCTATTATAATTAAATATATTGTTATTTAAATAAAAAATTTATAATATTTATATCACAGTTTTTATGTTTTAGAAGTTACCAAATTGGAAATGTAAATTTTTTCACAATTTTCTTTCATTGAGACACATACCATGATATAAACCTATATTTATATATGAGATTTATAAACTATATTTGAAATTTTATAACATTAATCTTATAAATATCATGATATTTTAATTTTCCATGTAATTTTATTTTCTTACATGGGGTGCATGATTCAAAGTTATCATGTGGTAAGATTTTATTAAAAAAAATATCACTATTTTTCAAGATTGTTTGTGATCACATTTTCATTAGTGAAATATTATGATCCAGTTTGTCAAAAAAACAATATAATTAAATCCAAATGTTCTTAGTTTTTTTTCATCATGAATTAGTGCTATTTTCCACTATTTGGTTCTAATGATAAATAAGAAAATGTTTTTAATAAAATATTACTTTCCCTCTCTCTTTGGTAAGAAATATCCGAACCTTAAAAACCATTTTTTATAAAACGGTTTCCAATAATATTTTAATATTATCATAAAACACTTAAAATACATTTTGGCCACTTTTTTCCTTTTAAAAAAATAGTTTTTAAAATAGAATCTCCTTGTCATTTTATGATCAAGGAACTTTTTTAATCTTATTACCATGAAAAAGGAATAATATATTTCTCTTATGTGTAATTTAAGTATTTACCAAAAATCATTTTTTGATGAATCCTTTTCATTTTTAAAATTTTTATTTTGAATAAATTATTTTTAAATACTATTTTCCAAGAAATCGTTTTAAAATAAGTTTCCAGATTATTTTATTAGTTTTAAGGAGAAATAGTATACAAATTTTTTTCAATCTCATATATATGATTGAAAATGAAAATGGTTTTCAAAATGTTTTTAAAATTAATTTATAGGTTTTCATGTCAATTTATTAAGAAAATATTTTTCAAATGTTTTTGTGTTTTAAAAATGATTTTTTCTAAGAAGAATGTATTTCCCAAAGGTAAAATTATTAAAATATCATCCAAAATTATTTCCCATCTAATATAACATGTTTTGGTGTTACTAATATCTTTATGGGGAAATGATTCAATGTTTCCATTCATATGATTTCTCAGCATGGTTTATGTTTTGAGGTATGTTGCCTATGAAAACCATTTCTCTTTCACGTGTTATATATCTATGAAACCTACTTCATTTCACAGGTTAAGATTTGATGAAATGATTATGGAACCTATTTCTTTTTCATCATGTAATAATATGATTATATTTTTATGGCCCCCAATTCATTTCATTGGTTATGATATGATTATTTGGGATTATTTGGAAAAATTATGTATAATTTCATTATGATATGGGTGTGACCTATATTTCCCTGCAATAAATTATTGGAAGATTAATATCTCATGATATTTACATGGATGGAATGAGGAGTGAACTTAGTTTAGTATTACATATATGGAATGAGGAGTGAACCCAGTTTAGTAATAAATGTCTAGAATGGGGAGGAAACCCAGTTAAATAAAGGATGTTGTTTATTAAGATGGCTTTGGCAGTTATTCCTTGACTAATATTGGAATCATATTATATACTTATGTGTTTTACATAATTACATGTTTTATTCCAATGATTTTCTTTAATATATTATGTTACTTATTTCTTTCTGAATCATGGATTATGAACTATCAGGATTTATGACATGATACATGTTTATGAGCTTTGATATGCAGGGTATGATCTTTAAATGTTTTGATCATGTTCTCATACCCATATGTTCAGGTTTATTCATAAATTTCTCCCTTATTTTACTTTAATGTGCATCTGACCTCACCACTTATAACATTTCCTTTCCTATATTAGGATGATATTTATTATGTTTGATGTGTCTATGAAGGTTTCTAGTTATGATGAACCAAGTGGGAGATAATATAGCTCTGTTATATACCCGTGTTTATTTTTCCATGATTCTAAAGGCACTAGACTAGTACAGTATTGGGGCCTCTATTAGTTTTTTTGATGTAAGTATTCTGTAAAGGTGATGAAATGACTATGTACATTAAGATTAGGTCATTATACTTATAATGTTATAGAGTAATTAGAAACAGTTTTAGGACTTTTAATACTATTGTAAAATTAGGCATACAACGGGGAGGCTCAAGGAGACTTTAGAGAAGATATGTATAGGTTTTTATAAAATAACAAAAATAGTGATGGAATTAGAAACAAAAATAATCCATTCTTTAAAAGGTTTCATCAGGAGTCCCAATGGTCCAAAAATAATCATTT
The DNA here is from genome assembly GCA_963277665.1 of Viscum album. Taxonomy (NCBI): domain Eukaryota; kingdom Viridiplantae; phylum Streptophyta; class Magnoliopsida; order Santalales; family Viscaceae; genus Viscum; species Viscum album. The sequence continues at coordinate 1,824,961,777 of OY728119.1, read as the reverse complement.
TAATACCATGAGAAAACCATAATCATTAATGTGTTCCATAAATAGAAAATTGAAATACATAAGGGGATAATTCAATTTAATGAACTATTTATGAGTATTCTATCAAAGTAAATATATAAATATATAATGTGTTAAATGAAAGTTAGGAATGAGGATCTCAAGATATTCTTAAAAAGATAGATAAAATGTTAAATAAAATATTATCTTCTTTCCCACAATTTCTTAGAACTTTTTTATGTTCCCATAACATAGACAGTTTAACCATAATCTGGTAAAGTAAAGGAAATCAGAGTAACATTGGAGGATCACTGCCAAATTATAATTAAAATCACCCATGGAATATGTAACACCCTAAGATTTCATAGTGCGTTATTTCTTCAAAGTAATTCAATAACATGCACTACACACAACACTGAGTTTTAGCGCACCATGAATTTCTAAACTAGTCATTCAAAAGTGGTTATGAATAGTATTAACTGAATTTTGAACTTTATATAATCATTATAATTTTAGAATCCATATTATGAGTTTCTTAGACATAATGTAAGAATAAATACATTTTTTCAGATAAAAGAAGTATTTTTCAAAAATAGCAATTTTACAGCCTTTTAATGGAAAAACCTTTTTAAATCCAATATTTGAAATTTTATATATTCAATTTGAAAAAATAAACTCTTTATTTATAATCGATAAATAATAATTTATTTCCAATAAATATTTGGTGTTTTTCAAATAACATTCATATTTGGGTGAATAGTGAAAAATACTATATTTTAACAGAAAACGACTTTTTTAATCAAAAGAATTTATAGTGTTAATTTATAAATATTAATGGTTTGGAAGTATAAATAGATTATATTTTTAACATTTAATCTAATGATGATCAATGTAAGTAATTTTACATTGAAATTGGACATAAAAAGTGTCAAACTTTTGATAGTTATAATTTCTTAAAAAGACGCCTCTTGGTATTGATAGCGGGAATAAATTTTAAAATAATAAATGCAACTTATATGTTTTGAATTTGGTTAAATAGACCTCATTATTGAATTCGTAATATCAAAATTAGTTTAGAGTAAATTTTTTTTATGTTTCTGAAAACTTTTAATTTTTGATGAATAGTCAAAAACACAGATTTATAGTTTAAAACCGAATTTTTATTTAAATAAGTATTTATTTTATTTACATTTATTTTAGGTGAAAATAGATACATAATACCTATATAATTTCAATGTAATTCATTGCAGTTAGTTTATAATAATTTTTTATATATAAAGATTATATTGAACTTTTCACCGTCTTTTACCCATCTCCGGGAAGAATTTGCAAATTCACATAAAACATAATTTTACCACTTTTGTGAGTGTAATTTCAAAAATCCGAGAGACACGGTAAATATTAAGGATTAAAATGTCGTTCAATAAGATAAAATTAATTTTTCGTGAATAGTAACTTTTTTACTTTTATTTACCATTGTTAAAAGTAAACATGGTAATTAAGGGTAAATATGATATTATTATTACCCTAACACATGTCCTAATTCTATTGGACCATTGTATCTCGACCAAAAACAACCTTAGGAATAAAATATTATCATTTAGGTCCACTTGTATTAGATTAGAACATTTATTATTATTTAATTTAAAGAAGAGTTAGAAGAGATAAAATCAATGTTTAATAACTAAAACATTTTTAATATAGGGATATTAATATGATAAATTTGATTATAAATATTCATTAGAAAGATAAAATGGTTTCCTAAATAATGATATTTTTTTTATAATTTTTAGACATTAAATAACTTAATTTATTTCTGACACAATGATGATGCAGTAATTATCTTATTAGTAAAATATTAAAATAATTGATATTATAAATACCCAAATTAATATAATATGAGACTTTTAATGAATTACACTTATTTTATAGGTTAATATGACATGTTATGGTTTATTGAATGAATTATTTTAGAAGTAATAATGCTGTTATGAATTTAGAAAAAACAAAATACCAAATAGTGTCAAAATTGACATAAAATAGTTTTTAAAACAAATATTTTATTATTAATTGATATTGTATTCTTAAAAATATAAGGTTCTTCCAAATGACTTATATCATGATAGGTGTATCATTAGTGGACCACTTGGGGGACGTTTGGAATTTTATATTAAGTTTATCAACCATATAATAATAAAATATGAAGAAGACATGGTAAATGTCAAACTAAATAACTAAGATATAAAACTAAAATATAAGGTTAATAAAGTGACCCAAACATATATAAAACCTATTGGTTGAGTGGATTGTGACCAATCCCCAGATTAGCCTCAAAATAAATCAATTTGGAGAAATTTTAAACTGAATATGAATTTATTATAAAATAATATTTCTAGCTTATCCAAAGGTTCCTCTCCCCCATATTATAAAAGGTCACTCCCCATTCTCTCAAATTCATACGTTCAAAGCCTTTTGGTTCGGCCAAACCATACCCAAATATTCTCTAAACGTCCCTCACTTCAATCTAGAGGAGTTATTTTGATCTGAAAGCCAACCTATGGATCCCTTTTGATCAAATCAAAAGGAAGAACCCGAAGAAGAGGTAATGTTTTCACCACCCTCTTTCAAGTTCCTTTATTCTTCCACTTTTCTTTCTTTGTTATTTCCATTCTAAAATAATAAATCCAGTAACTTCTATATACTTTGATTTTATTATAAATATGATATAACCATATTCAGTAATGTATCCATCCTTTGAATGACATGTCACCATACGTGTGTATGTACGGCTTACCGTCTCCACGTCGTGGTGTAATTATAATTCAAAACATTTTTATTTGGATGGGTATGATAATGATGTGTAAATGAAGTAAATGATAAATATTACATTATAAGGATTTTTTATATATGATATAACATCTAATTATATATTATTTTAATACCAAAAAAATGATATTGTCGCTCGTGTGTACGTACGGACTACCGTCTCCACGAACGTGATGAGATTCATTCCCCATCGTATCCATTGAAGTATAATTCTCATTTGATGATTAAAAATAATTTTTAAGAACTTGATATAATTCTGGATATGAATAATATACAACCAATCCATAACAAACATGGCTTATGTAACAAAACATATAAAATAAAACCAGTAAGTTAACACCCAAAACGACGGTAATACTAAGATATTATTAACAAAGAAATGTTAGAAGATAATATATGATATAATATAAATGTATACGATTCTTTTATAATTTTATAACAACTATTTCACCGTTATATAGGAGCTTAAACTACCCTCAACCAAGGAATTGTACATGGTAAGGGGTCTTCATCTCACTCCTTATTGGCGTGAGATTCCTGCCATATTGCCACTATTACCTTTTGGGTGGTGTATATACTGTCCATAATTGTATTATTTGTGTAATATAAATTAATTTATGTGTATTTACATATTCATTTTATGATACCTCTTTCATGAGATTTATGTTCCGTAAGTTACAAAATTGTTAAGGGTTTATTTTATAATCTCTTCATTATCAGAGGTTGTTTATACGTAATTATCTAATGTGATCTCTTTATCATCCACATCCATGTTTCTCAAAAATGTATTTCAAAACAATTTTACTATTTACTATACTATGGGTAAAGTCATTTATACTATTTGTTTACTTTTTATAAAATGTTTTGAATGGAATCTTTCTGTCTTTTTCCAAACAAGGTCCTTTTTAACCTTTTCGACAAAATTAAGGTAAGCATGTATTTTTTTATCTTATATGGCAGGTGCGTCTATTTTCTGCCATTATAAAATCGTAAAATATTCCCTTTCAAGATTATAAGAATATTTTCAATGTTAATGTTTTATTTTATAATAATGTGACTTTTAAATAATTTCAAAATGACTATTTTAAAATTTTTGGAAAGGTACTCTTTATCAAGATCAGAATTTTAAATGTTTTAAGGATTTATCTTTCTAAATATTTTTAATTAATGTCAATGTTTTCAAAATGATTTTAAGGATTTATTTATATGGACTTGAATGTTTTGATATGATATTTCTTTTGAAAAGTTTCAAAGTGATATGGGACACTTTCATTAAGAAATCTCTTTTAAATTACTTCCTTTATAAATGAATGACTTTTCAATGTTTTCAAAAAAGAGATATTTATCTCAAATAGTTTTGATTTCATCTATGTCAACATCCTTTGATGGATTTTAAGATTATTTGATGTTTACTTATTATGATACAAAACTTCAATATTGTATATAAGGTTTTGTAATATGTTTGACTGTGGATGTGTTATTTTTATACCATTCATGGTTTATGGAGAAAGTATTGACATTTAATTTTATAGTTTTAATACGAATGTTTATGTTATTTTTAAACCTGTTCATATGAGGAATGAATTGGACTTAATAAGTGATGGGTGGATCCCGCTCTAGATCCTCGATGCATCGGTAGGTCTCATGAGACAAACTAGTGTCTTGGAATAAGGTCTTGACAAAATATTATTTATAGTATTGGAACAAGGCCTTGACTATGTGGTTATGATAGTCTGGCATTATCCATTATATCATTATGAAAGTGGTTATTGATATTGCATGAGATTATTCGACTAGTAGAATACCCATGTGAATAAGTAAATGGAATTATTTCATTTTATTTATTCCATATTATGATGAAGTTCAATTTTAAAAAGATTTTGTTTTATTTATACATTACCTTAAATGCTTATTCTTATTTGTAAATGTTTCTTCTATATTGTTATATTTACTGTACATTAGAGCTCACCCCTTTCTACGTTTTATTTTTCCCAGGATGTGAAGAAGTATTTTATGAATGACCTGCAGGGATAGTATGAGGGGATATGATTGTAGTCTATGGAGAAAATATGTTGTTGTAGTTTTTCACTTTATGATGTAATGTAAACTTTATGAATGTATCTAGTGATTCCAATGCTGATAAAAAGATTGGTCCTTCAGGACATGGTTCCTTGTAATCATACCAATGTATTAAAATAATGCACCAACTCGGGGTAACTTGGTTGGGGAATTATAGTTGGTATCAGTAGAAGTTTAGAAATAACCTTGGAAGCTAGATTTAGATAATCTTATATTAGATCACATATACCTAAGATAGAATTTTTGGATTAGTATAGAAGGAATTCAAATAATTTTGGTAATGTAAAGATTTTGTGTGTTTTCTAAGAAAATACATACTTGTCAGGATACGAGCAGGTAGAGGCGGATCTGGCACAGATGTACCTAGTGGTAAAACCCGAAAGCACTGATTTGAGCTACACTCGAATGGGAACGGGTGCACGACAATGGGCCTTTCTTCACTCTTGGTTACGACACTTTCAGGGGATATGATTAGGATAATTCTAAATTTCATTACAAATCATAATGAATGGTTTATGATTATATACTTCCTCAATGAAAACATCTTTATGTTTATGTATTATATCCATAAACTGTTCAATTTACATTAGGTATTTTACTAGTTTAGAATTTTTCATTGGAATTCATAAACTGACCTAGTTTATGCCATTGTATAGAAATGGTGCCCAGTAGAAGGAATGTGAACTCCAGCAATACGTATGATCCAAAGAGTAAGGAGCATATATTTCATGTTATTAATCCAATATTTAGAAGCGAAATAGTCTCCCATGTATTCTCAACATATGAAGAAATAGTATCATATATTAATAAGATATGTAAAGAATTCAATGAGCCCTATGGATTTGAAGGGAAGAAAGAGAAGAAAAGGATGGAAGAGATAAAGATGGATAAAGGGAAGATGTAAAAGAATAATTTTACCATATGTGATAAGTGTGGGAAGAAACACCCTGGAACTAGCCTGAAGGGAATGGGAGTTTTCTATATATGTAGAGAAAAAAGACACCATGTACGTGACTGAAAGGGTAAGAAAAAGGTTTCAAATGTAAAATGCTTCATCTGCAAGAAGTTGGGATACTACACGAACCAATTTCCAGATCATCAGAGTATGCCCCAAATTATATTGGATAATAATCATGTTATGATACTGCCACAGATGAGGAGGAATGGTTAGAGTTCTTATGTTGTTATTAGAGAATTATGTCATTTGAGTGTTGTATCAATAATGTACTGGTTATAATAATAATGGAGTATATAAGGATTTTACTACAAAACTCTTTCATTAAGGACTTGAGATTATGTGGAACCATGAAAAGTTACTCTATAGAAGGTTAATGTTTTGGAAAATATATGGTTGAGAGAAAGATAAAGCATAATATGGTTCTGATACTGAGGTAGTGATTTAGGAATAATACATGATTGATTTGGAAAAATTTTATTGGATATTATTGACTACCTTGAAACTGATTAATGATTTGTATATTCCATCATTTTTGGAGTTTAAAACATTTTTTGATAGAAGGAGTATATCCAGTATTCTATAAGGAATAAGGGATCATGAATATAATCAATAAGGGTTTATAGTAATTCAGGATGTTATAGTGTTTTAAAAGAATACATGGTGAAGGTGTTTATATTTTATTAAGTGGAAAAAAGTATCTTGAATGTGTTTTCCTTCATTATAAATTTTGGACTGTGAGTTTGGATAGAAGTATTTTGGATAATTCTAGTTTGAGATTATTTTTCCATAAAAGGACAACCTGGAGGTCAGGTGACAACCTGTCAGGTCCGGAAAGGCCATGAGACTTGAACCCGCAACCGAAGGGCGACAAGGGTGTATCATCTACCACTGGCCCATGTGATATCCTGGATTGAATAATGTAATCGTTTTAAAAAAAATTCTAGTATATGAATTATAAATTGAAATTTTTTTAACCCTATACGAATAGGATAAATAGAATATTATTTTTAAGTTCTATTATCTTTTAGAGTGAAAGATGAGTTTGTGGTATAAATTAGTTAAAGGATGGGACTCTACTTATCAAGTATATATTTTTCTTCTTCTCTTATTCTATGAAGAAATTAATTCTTATACATTAGTGAAGGGATCTTAAAACCAAATATGTGTTATCCTAATACCATATGTTTTGTTGAACCAATGGTATTTTAAATCATCGTATATTGATTAATTTAAGGCCCTCAATTTTACACTTGTTTGTGATTGATGACCTCAACCACTACCTATAAATATTTACATTTTCCTCCAATTATATGTCTTGAATTTCCACCAAGGTTCTCATAATCAAGATCATAATTTGGTGGTGACTTTTTCATTACCATTTTCCTCTTACTAAGACTAAATTTTATTAACCTAATATACGATGTGGGTTTTACCAAAGGTATTTTCTATTTTCAACCATTTATTTTCAAATAATAATTTCAAATTACGAGGACCCAATTTATTGAAGGAGGGAAAAATGTAACACCCGAAGATTTCATAGTATGTTATTTCTTCAAAGTAATTCAATAAATTTCACCACACACAACACCGAGTTTTAGCGCACAACGACTTACCAAACTAGCCGTTCAAAAGCGGTTATGAATAGTATTAACTGAATTTTATACATTATATAATCCTAATAATTTTAGAATCCATATTATGAGTTTCATAAAAAAAAATGTAAGAACAAATACATTTTTCAGATAAAGAAGTATTTTTAAAAAATTACAATTTTAAAGCCTTTTAATGGCGAAGCCTTTTTAAATCCAATATTTCAAACTTTTATATATTCAATATGACCAAATAATATCCTTATTTATAATCGGGACATTATAATTTAGTTTCAATAAAGTTTTGGTGTTTTTCTGATAACTTTCATAATTGATTGAATAGTGAAAATTACTATATTATAACTGAAAACAACTTTTTTAATCAAAATAATTTATAGTGTTAATTTATACATTTTAGTGGTTTGGAAGTATAAATAGATTATATTGTTACCAATCAATCAAATGAAGGTCATTGTAAGTAATTTAACTTTGAAATTACACAAAAACAAGTGTCAATCATTTGATAGTTATTATTTCTTAAAAAGTCGCCTTTTGGTTTTGACCGCAGGAATTAATTTTAAATTAATAAATGAAACTTATATGTTTTGAATTTGGTAAAATATAATTCATTATTGAATTTGGAATATCAAAATTATCTTAGAGTAATGTTTTGGTATGTTTCTGAAAACTTTTAATTTTTTATGAATAGTGAAAAACAATGAGTTATAATTTAAAATTGAATTTTTATTTTAATAATTATTTATTTTATTTAAGTTTATCTTAGGTCAAAATAGATAAATAATACCTATATAAGTTAAATGTAATTCATTGGAGTCAGTTTATAATAATTTTTGATATATAAAGATTTTATTGAACTTTTCACCGTCTTTTACCTATCTCCTAGGAGAATTTACAAATTCACATAAAACTTAATTTTACCTCTTCTGTGAGTGGAATTTCAAAAATCCAAGAGACACGGATAATATCAATGAGTGAAATGTGGTTCAATAAGAAAAAAATAATTTTTGGTGAATAGTACCTTTTTACTTTTATTTACAACGGTTAAAAGTAAATATGGTAATTAAGGGTAAAAATGATATTATTATTACCCTAAAACATGTCCTAATTCTATTGGAAAAGTGAATCTCGACCAAAAACAAACTTTGGAATAAAATATTATCATTTAGGTCCAAATGGATTAGATTAGGACATTTATTATTATTTAATTCAAAGAAGAGTTAAAAGTGATAAAATCAATGTTTAATAATTAAAACATTTGTAATATAGGGTTATAAGGAAGATAAATTAGATTATAAATATTCATTAGAAATATAAAAATATTTCATACATAATTATATTTTATTTATAATTTTTATACATTAAATATTTTAATTTATTTATGACACAATGATGATGTAGTAATTACCTTATTAGTGAAATATTAAAATAATTAATATTATAAATACCCAAATAAATATAATTTTAGACTTATATGGAATTACACTAATTTTATAGGTTAATATGACATGTTAGGGTTGATTAAATGAATTATTTTCGAAGTAATAATGCTGTTATAAATTTAGAAAAAACAAAATACAAAATAGTGTCAAAATTGACATAAAATAGTTTTTAAAACAAATATTATATTATTAATTGATATTATATTACTAAAAATCTAAGTATCGGACAAATGACATATATCATGATAGTTGTACTATTAGTGGACCACTTGGGGGTCGGTTGAATTTTTATAGTATGTTTATTAATCATATAATATAAAAATTCAAAGAGACATGGTAAATGTCACTATAATTAACTAAGAGTTAAAACTAAAAGATAAGGTTGATAAAGTGACCCAAACCAATATAAAACATATTGGTTGACTGGATTTCAACCCATACCCACCCTTTCCTCAAAATAAATAAATTTGGATCCATTAGAAACCGAATATGAATTTATTATAAAATAATATTTCTGGCCTTTCAAAAGCTGCCCCTCCCCCCTCTTATAAAAGGTCACTCACCCTTCTCTCAAATTCATACCTTCAAATCCTTTTTGGTACGGAAAAAACCTGCCCAAATATTCTCCAAACGTCCCTCAATTAATCCAAGAGGCCTTAGTTTGATCAGAAAGCCAACCAAAGGAGCCCTTTTTATCATATCAAAAGGAAGAACCCGAAGAAGAGGTAATGTTTTCACCACCCTCTTTCAAGTTCCTTTCTTCTCCACTTTTTATTTCATTGTTATTTACATTATAAAATAATGACTCCAGTATCTTCTATATAATGTGATGTTATTATAAATATGGTATAACCATATTCAGTATTATATCAATCCTTTGAATGACATGTCACCATACGTGCGTACGTACGGCTTACCGTCTCCACGTTGTGGTGTAATTGTTATTCAAAACATTATTATTTGGATGGGTATGATAATTATGTGTAATTGAAGTAAATAATAAATATTACATTATAATAATTTTTTATATATGATATAACATCTAATTATATATTATTTTAATATCAAAAAAATGATATTGTCGCTCGTGTGTACGTACGGACTACCGTCTCCACGAACGTGATGAGATTCATTCCCCATCGTATCCATTGAAATATAATTCTCATTTGATGATTAAAAATAATTTTTAAGAACTTGATATAATTCTGGATATGAATAATATACAATCAATCCATAACAAACATGGCTTATGTAACAAAACATATAAAATAAAACCAGTAAGTTAACACCCAAAACGATGGTAATACTAAGATATTATTAACAAAGAAATGTTAGAAGATAATATATGATATAATATAAATGTATACGATTCTTTTATAATTTTATAACAACTATTTCACCGTTATATAGGAGCTTAAACTACCCTCAACCAAGGAATTGTACATGGTAAGGGGTCTTCATCTCACTCCTTATTCCCGTGAGATTCATGCCATATTGCCACTATTACCTTTTGTGTGGTGTATATACTGTCCATAATTGTATTATTTGTGTAATATAAATTAATTTATGTGTATTTACATATTCATTTTATGATACCTCTTTCATGGGATTTATGTTCCGTAAGTTACAAAATTGTTAAGGGTTTATTTTATAATCTCTTCATTTTCAGAGGTTGTTTATACGTAATTATCTAATGTGATCTCTTTATCATCCACATCCATGTTTCTGAAAAATGTATTTCAAAACATTTTTACTATTTACTAGACTATGGGTAAAGTCATTTATACTATTTGTTTACTTTTTATAAAATGTTTTGAATGGAATCTTTCTGTCTTTTTCCAAACAAGGTCATTTTTAACCTTTTCGACAAAATTAAGGTAAGCATGTATTTTTTTATCTTATATGGTAGGTGCGTCTATTTTCTGCCATTATAAAATCGTAAAATCTTCCCTTTCAAGATTATAAGAATATTTTCAAAGTTAATGTTTTATTTTATAATAATGTGACTTTTAAATAATTTCAAAATGACTATTTTAAAATTTTTGGAAAGGTACTCTTTATCAAGATCAGAATTTTAAATGGTTTAAGGATTTATCTTTCTAAATATATTTAATTAATGTCAATGTTTTCAAAATGATTTTAAGGATTTATTTATATGGACTTGAATGTTTTGATATGATATTTCTTTTGAAAAGTTTCAAAGTGATATGGGACACTTTGATTAAGAAATATCTTTTAAATTACTTCCTTTATAAATGTTAAAAGATCATATATGATATCATATATATGTATATTATTCTTTTATAATTTAATAAAAACTATTTCATCATTATATAGGTTGTTAAAATACCCTCAAACAAGGAAAAGTACAAGGTAAGGGGTGTTCATCTCACTCCTTATTCCCGTGAGATTCGTGCAATATTTCCACTATTACCTTTTGTGTGGTGTATGTACTACAGATAATTGTATTATTTGTGTAATACACATTAATTTATGTGTATTTACATATTCATTGTATGATACCTATTTCATGGGATTTATGTTTCATAAGTTACCAAATAGGTAAGGGTTTATTTCACAATATCTTCATTATCCGAGGTTGTTTATATGTAATTATCTACTGGGATCTCTTTATCATCCACATCTATGTTTCTTAAAAATGTATTTCAAAATATTTTTACTATTTACTATACTATGGTTAAAGTCATTTATACCCTTGTTTGAGTTTTATAAATTTTTTTGAAAGTAATCTTTCAGTCGTTTTCTAAATAAGGCCCTTTTTAACCTTTTCGACAAAATTAAGGTAAGAATGTATTTTTTTAACTTATATGGCGGTTGGGGCTATTGTTCAGCATTATAAAATCATCAAAGCTTCTCTTACAAGATTATAAGAATATTTTCAAAGTAAATGTTTTATTTTATAATTATGTGACTTTTAAATTATTTCAAAATGAATAATATAATAATTTGTGAAAGGTACTCTTTATCTAGATCATAATTTTAAATGTTTTAAAGATTTGTCTTTCTAAATATTTTTAATTAATGTTCATAATTTTAAAATGATTTTAAGGATTTATTTATATGGACATGAATGTTTAGAAATGATATTTGTTTCAAAAGATTAACAGTGGTATGGGACACTTTGATTCAAAGATATCTTTTAAATTAATTCCTCAATAAATGAGTGACTTTTCAATGATTTCAAAAAAGAGATATTTCTCTCAAATAGTTTTATTTCATCTATGTCAACATCCTTTGATAGATTTTAAGCTTATTTGATGTTTATTTATTTTGATACAAAAATTCCATATTTTATTGAAGGTTTTGTAATATGTTTGACTGTGGATGTGTTATTTTTATACCATTCATGGTTTATGGATAATGTATTGATATTTTTTATGCTAGTTTTAATACGAATGTTTATGTTATGTTTAAACCTATTCATATGAGGAATGAATTAGACTTAATAAGTGACGGGTGGAGCCTGCTAGAGCTGCTCGATGCATCAGTAGGTCTCATGAGACAAACTAGTGTCTTGGCACAAGGCTTTGACAAAATCTTATTTAAAATCATGGCACAAGGCCTTGACTATGTGGTTATGATAGTATGTAAGTATGCATTCTATCATTATGAAAGGGTTTATTTATATGGCATGAGATTATCCGACTAGTATAATATCCATGTGAATAAGTAAATGGCATTATTTCATTTTATTTCTTCCATATTATGTTGGAGTTCATGTTTAAAAGGCTTTTGTTTTATTTATACACATCCTTAAATGTTTATGATTATTTATGAAAGTTTCTTCTATATTGTTATTCTTACTGGGAATCTGAGCTCACCCCTTTCGATGTTTTTTTTTTCCAGGATGTGAAGAAGTATTTTATGAATAACCTGTAAGGATAGTATGAGGGGATATGAGTGTGGTATATGGAGACAAGATGTTGTAGTAGTTTTTCACTTTATGACGTAATGTCAACTTTATGAATGTATCTAGTGATTCGATGGATGCTAAACAGATCGGTCCTTTAGGACATGGTTCCTTGTAATCATGACAATGCATTAAAATTATGCACCGACTCTAGGTAACTGGGGTCAGGGCGTTACAGAATACAAAACTGTGAATAGGAATAATTCACACCAAAAGGTAAACAATCACATGATAATTAATTAATGGTGTAATTTGAATAAAATAGCTAAATATTATTCTATTAATTAATATTAAAGAGACTAGATTCCTTTTTTAAAAACTCATATAATGTTAATAATTAAGACAACGGTACCTCAAGGCTATTTACTAAGATTCATGTTAAAATAAAAGAATATTTTATTTCACTAACACATAAATTTTGGAAAAAAATAAAGATAATCTATATGGACACACCAATTAAAAATAATAGAGATTTCAAAAATGAGTGGTAAATGTGCATAGTTTTTTAACACAGGAAACACGTGCGTTATATCTAATTTTAAGAAAGAGTGGTAGAAAAATGTTTTGATTTTCCCATGTAAACTAGAATTCAAAAATGAGGCTCATCTTACTTTTACTTCTCCCCCAATGGAATACCCATTCCCATACCAGATTTAATAGATACATAAACCACCACAGGTATCCTTGTCAATCTATATTTTAGAAACATGGCCTTATTCTCTATATCATTAATTGAATTTATGATATATTCCAACAATATATACCTATGGTCTAGTTGAGGATCTCCATATAAAGGTTTTTAGAGAGTTAATGATGAATATTATAGGGAAAATGGGTACCCATTCATAAAAATGATTATCACACTCCATAAACATTCATTCACTATGTAGTGACTCATTAGTTCAATCCCCTTCATCACTATCATACTCTCTAGATAATTTCAGTCAATATAAATATTATTATTAAAATCCTAAGAGATAACATCAACATGACATCTCATCTTGAATTAGTCCACAGATACGGGATAGAAGAACAGTGTGACCACATGTGTGCCTTCCCATACGATATATGTTTCTAACTAATAATAAGGGTCCATGATTAAACCTACAAGAAATTATACCCACTAGAATAAGAATTCCTAAAATAAATGTTGAGTAAAATAGTGTAATTTCAAAAATTTCTAAACTTTTTTTAAAATCACAAATCACTTTATTAAAAAAAATTACTAAAATTATACTTCAAAAGATTTTATAAATTTTTTTAATGAAAAAATTGTTGTTTTCAGATGTAGTAAAAAAATTCAATGGATAGATCATTGTAAAAATATCACTTTGATAAAAATTTCAAATAGATCATTATAAATTAACGTACATGACATTTATATTTAGATGGAAATGTAATTTTTAAATCAAATTAATGATTTCATATTCCATAAAACAATGTTTTTATTATATCTACATTAAAAATTATGACTAAGTCTCACCGTACAAATATATTCCTTGTTAACTAGATAGAAATTCCCCAAATAGAGGCAGAAAAACTCCTAAAATGATCCTTTTTTAAAAAATATCAAACAATTACATTTTGTCAATAAGATATATGATGTACATCCTATCGGATGATCAATGTTTACTCATCTATATGGAAAATTTAATAGCATAGTGATGATGCTTAAAAAATTCAATTCAATGAAGTTTGAAAAAAAACATTCCAAGTGAAGGATGATTTTAACTCATGCCATTGCAACAAAATTTTAGAATAAAAAAGAATGACTATTGGATGGTTCCTTATAAATAGCGGTCAATTCAGGGAAAAAGAACTGGATTATTTTGTAAAAACCATCTGATGTTTGAATTTTTTATTTGAAATATATTTTTATTAGTTTTTAATTTGTAACATTTAGAGAGTTTTATATTTTAAGGTGTATCTATGAGAATTATTAATACCCAAAAACATTTTACATTTATAATCAATATTCCAGATTAGTTTTGATTAAGTTATCTGAGGATAGAAACGTAGATCTATGTCTATTATTCTTGATTGGGGGATTTAAGGGATAGGAAGACGAAATAGTTATGGACATTTAGATCACGGAATTTACAGTTTAAGAAGGATGTACCTTTATAGATTTTTTAAAACTATGGATATATGATGTATGGGTTATAGAATTCCTTAATGATAAAGGAAAAAATCATAGATCATTATTATAAACCCATGATATTATTTTCATGCTCAATATATATTGTTTCATATTTATAGTTTTTACATTTTTTTATTTCATCTCTTTAATTATATAGAAATTTTTTTAATTATTAATTTTTTTAAAAAAAATATTATAACCAAAAGGTCTGTCTATCCAATATATAAACTCTGAGAATCAGAAAAATTCTTTGTCTCATTTTTAATGATCAAAAGGTGTCAAAAAAGTGTATGTTTTTGTTTTTTAACTACAATTCACACCCTCTTTTATTATTTTGTATACTCATATTATCATATAAAAAAGTACATATACTATTAAACTAGTCATCACAATATAATTTGGATAAAAGATAACACATGTCCAAGATACATCGAAATGTAAATAATAAACAACATTATAAAAAAATTGTTCTGAAATTATATCATAAGTATGAAATAATCCAATATGATCTATAGTTTCCATATCTTATAAAAAATATGAAATACGAAAAAAATACTAAAATATATATTCGATTTCTAAGATATCCAATCTCTTGAATCTATCAAAACTACCCAGGTAAACATCAAACATCATTTCAATACCGAATATTCTCCAAAAATCATGAGAACATCTTGGGTATAAAATTTAAAGTGCCACCAACGTAGGGTGGAAGTTTAACATTGTAGGACACCACAAATTGTGGAACTAATATATCCTATGTATATAGTGTAAAAGATGTGTTCCATAGTATAGAAAGTAAAGAATAATGAAATTAACTATCGATCAATGTGTTCTATAGTGAAACCTTCTAATGAACATACTTGCGTTATCCAGTGTCAGTGTCAAATATGAATATATCATGTATCAATTACAAGGGTTAGAATGAGATCATACTATAATACTTTCTTAGGGATCAAAATGAATCATTACTGTATTATCATATCAAGTGTAAGAATTTGTCCCACCATTGATATTTTAAATATCTACAATTATATAAATTACATTTCCATTTTGAATGAATAAATGCATTATTTTGAAATATAATTATAGGAAACACATGTACTACTTTGGTTATTTTGGACTATTATAAAATAATAGAAAAATTAATTTCAGATATATTTTATCATAATAACAATTATTAATATATCTATTGTATTGTGAACAGTAAGATTAATATATATGAAGGGTTATGATAGAGACAAATTGGTTGATATGGAAGAACCAACAGCCTCGTCCAATCATATCATACCATATGAAGTGAAATTATCAACATTTTTGATGGAGACAACATCACGTGGACTATACTTTCACAAATACCATGTTCAAATACACCAACTAAAAGATAAAAAAACATTTATGGAAGAAGTTCAAACCTGTCAATATCATGACCCAATCCATAATCCCCAAACAACCCTACGAATGTAGAACAATGACATACCTTACCTCAAATGTGTACATGAGTCTAAGAAGGGGATCTATAATTATGATTGAGTATAATGAATCTTTGTGTTTTCCTTATAATAAAATAAATATTATGTTTATCAAATTTTATTATTAATTTATATAGACATTATTAAATGATTTGATGAAAAATAGATTTTGATATGAAGAAACTGAAACGATATTTGTGGAAAATCTATTATTTTTACATTCATTTTGGTAAAATCAATAAATTTGAAATAAATAATTCTTTCATATAATATTATTATCGAAAATAATTTATTTATATAAAAATAATAATATATTTTAATGATATTAAATGTATGTTTTATAAGGTTCAAAAAATTATTAATGTCACAAAACAAGTATTTTATAGTAAATATTTAATTTTATTTAAAAGTAAAAATTATCATATTTAAATAATTACATTGACAAAATAAAAAACTATTTTTGAAATAAAAATTTAAAAATTATATAATATTGAATGTTTCCCAATTTCTCAAGTCATCCTAATTTTTGGATAAAACGTAAATCTAATATAAATATATAGTTGGTTTAATGATATCATAAAGAACCAAAATTGTAGTAAAAACTATACAAAGGGATTCCAAAAACAAAAATATATTTTTCATTTAAACAATTTTATTTTTTAATATTTTTGATTTATTTTATAGACCAATAATGAATCATTCAAACCCTATATTATATTATCAGAGATTGAAGTCAATTATATAAGAACACGATTCACTTCAACCTAAACAATGATATAATTTTAATATGTTTTCTTCTTCTATATATAAAATATGAAAAAACACTAAAATTTGGAAAAAACCCCACGGAAAAATCATTGAATGTTTCTGGTTTGATTATTTTATTGTATAGGGTTCATAACCACTATTTGTAAATTAATAATAAATTTCCTTATGTTTTTTCCATAAATACCCAACCCAACCTCCCATTTCACTTCACTCAAAACCCATTGAACATTAATTTCATATCTCTATCTCCCTTTTAATCCCTCCTATGATATTCCTTATCTCCTCCCAATATTTCTGAATCACCCTATAATGTTAAGGGATATCTCTATCTTCTTTTCCATTCAAGAACCTTCCTTGTATTCACCATTTTAATGTCGATTTATTTTTTCAAATTATTTTATATATAAACATTTAAATTGTAATTTATATTCAAATAATTGAATATAATTTAACCCCTCACATTATATCCTTTAACTAAGAAATTATTACGATGAAGTTAGGTGTTATCTCATTATCCTCTTATTTCAAACACTTTTTGTGTTTTGTGCATTTCAATTCACATTTTTTCATGTTATAATATGTTTTTTACATCCCTATTACAATATTTCTATTTTCCATTCCAAATATTTGTATAGTGAATACACATCCCCCTTAAAAATCAAGGGTATTCAACTAGATGCACCGTTATCAAAGATGTATTTTTATAAATAATTATTATATCTTTTTAGATTAATAGTAAACACATTTCATTTATACATTCATGTGGATCATAATGTTTAGTGTATTTGGAGACTTCTTATGCAATAATTTAATTTTATGAAGGATCCTCAAAATCTCCCATTAAAAACATCACATTTAAAACTCTACATAGAATTACCCTACAAAATCAATTCAACATAACTTGTGTAAAATAAATCTAATAAATGGTGGTCTCATATGTTCAGAAATGGTAAAAATGGAAGATACCAATCGATGATAATAAGAATGTATAAGACAAACATATGGGGTCAAATAGAGGTCACTCATGTTGTAATGTGTTGGGATTAGACACATAGGAAATAGAACTGGATCATGTTGGAGTCCCTCTATATTCAAATTTACATTTTAGGATGGTGTGTGGTGCTAGGTTGGGGCCAACATAGGTGTAGTGTGGCGCTTAGCATAACCATGTTACCTGATATAATTTTGAAGTCATAGTGGAACCACAGTGGTAAACCCCATAATCTTACATGAAAAAGACAATGGTTAGAATCCTATAAATCTCCATGTTGGATTTATATTCTCATTAGTGATATAATAATGACATGGGTTGGCAGTGATATATTCATGACACAAGAAAATGATGATGCAGGCATGATGCAGGTAGGCAATGACACAGGCATGACACACGCCTGGTGATGTAGGTAGGATGATGTGGTGATAATTTTGCACCAGGACATCATGATTATAATTTTTTTATTTTCATGTAATGGTCTTTATCTCCATCGAATATTTTGACCATCCATAAAATAAAATATTTCTTGATGGGTGGGCTACCCCCTAGAGGGGCTATGACATGCCCTTCCAGTCTATCTGTGAGCTATGTGTTTGTTTTGGATGTAATTTTACCCCTGATAAACAAATATAATTAATCATTGGAGTATAAAATTATGAATATTATTACAAATTTCATACCCAATCTATCATAGTCAAAAACATGATCCATGGAATAAAAAAATTATCATTTTTAAAGGTACGAGTGATGAAGCTTACATTTTCCTATATTTTATACTTTAAATAATTTTTTATAATCCCACTATAGTGTTATATAATGGGTAATTATCGCATTTTTAGGTTTTAGTGTTATTTTGAGCCTAAATGTGAAAAATGACTAATTCTGGATTTTTGAAAGATTTTTACGTCAAGGGTATTTTGGTCATTTGCTGAAAAATATTATTCCATTATTTCTGATTCAAAATTTGGTAGAATCCTTATTTTTTTTACTTCATCTTTTTCTGTTGGACCAGGAGCTGATTCAGCAATCTATAGGGCCTAAAAATTCATTGAAGTTGGACATTGTTTCGGGCGGACACCGTTGACCCACCTACCATAAAAAATCCCCATCTCGGCCTACACATATCTAAATGATGTGTTTCCACCTGGGATACCACAAGGAAATATAGGTACGTCCCTAAAATAAATTTGGGGGATGTTGGAGGTCATTAATGAGGCCATTGAACGACATTCCTTTGGAGGAACTTTCTTGGAAGCTTCGTCCAAAAAACAGAAACCGATAATGAAAAATACATAACCCCTCCATCCGGTTTCCAAATTAGCTGAAATTTTGTGGAGAAACGGAAAAGAGATTTTTTCACAACATTTATGAAGGGTGGAACTCGTGAAGAGGCCATTTATGGGGTCTAAAATGCTCAACCTTTCGGGTGTCGAATTCTGCCTATAAAAGGTGGTCCTCACCTCCTTCCCAAAGCATCCCATTCTGCATCCATTCCTTCAAGTCACCAAGGAGGAGATCTCCACCGAGGGAGGCTGGCCTCAAATCTTCCCCATTTATTTTTAATTTATTTTTTTTATTTTTTTTGTTTTCAATTGTAATTTATATTTCTAATAAATTCATGATTTTTTTTATTTTTGGGTCCATCGATTCACCATCTTTTCTTCCTCTCATCTTACCATCGTGAACTATAATACTCATGATCATGAGTAAATAATAATAGGAATATCCAAAGGGAGTAATAAGGTTCTTGAACCCAGGAACATATTTTTAATATTCTTTGAGTTAATTCTAAGGATAATTTATAGTGGGTGTAATCCTCACTGTGGTTGTCTAAAGGATAACTTCTTAATATACAACTATTTTCCCTCGATTGAGGAGGTGGATGGAGGGTGTGCTTGGCAATAACTTAGTAGACTTTTCATTCATAACCGGGGTAGAATAATGTGTACACACATATGACAGAGTGTGTACTCTAAGAATATTTGAAACTGGCCAATGAAGGTGCTCCATGAAAATTATCTCAATAGAACTTCCTTTCTTCCATAATTCTATTCTGTTTACCATTTCATGGTAATTTATAATTGAATATTAGTTTCCTATTATTTTTTCATTTCAATTAATTTATTTATTTCATAAAACCTAAAACAACAAATATAATTAATTCTTAGGTGAATTAGATTAAGTGAGTGAATAACTTAAAAGTCTCCTCAAGAGAATGACCTCGGTCCGCCCTTATGATACACTTAGTTATAAATATTTTTTAGAGCACACACGACAACGCTTTATCAAATTTGCTCCATTTCCAGGGAGATAATCGGTTGTTTACTTAAATTTTTCTAATTTAAAATTTTATATTGTTTCCATTTTTTAAAAAAAATAAAAATTTCAAAAAAAAACTTTTTTTCATGATGCATTCAAATTTAAATTAATCTACATGGAAAAATTTCTCATAGGTGAAGGAGGGAGAAACTGACTACACTTAGGAGGCCCTCCAACGCAGAGCCGATGCGCTGATGATAACAGTCAAGAAAGAGGAAATAGGAATAGCAACATGGATCTCATTGGAAGATTTCATGGCCATGGTTGATGAACTCCAAGCTAACTTAAAAAGAGTCATGGCTAAGAAGGAAGTGCCACTAGTCTTTCTTGATTTCAATGAAGACATCCATGATGTCGAATCCAAACATGAGGTGGAGGAGCCCGACTACCTACCTCCATCCAGTGAAGATCAACTCCAAGAGGCACATTCAATTGAAGATGAGATTAAATTCGAACCGACTTCGGGAGATGATACAATATTAAACTCAAACTCTATTAATTTTATTGAAAATAATTTGAGTATCACCCCTAATAGTTTTGAATTTTCAGATTCGGCCATCTCATATTATTCCTTGGAGGATGATGAGGGAAAATAAATTTCACCTATTGAGGAACATTTATAGCTCCTTGAACACATTAAATATTTACTCGGTGGAGCACAAAAAGGGAAAGGGAATGTTGCACAAGTAGAAACAAATGAAGAGGAGGTTCCCTAATTCATCCAAGCCCCGCCATGTAAGCTGTACCAAATTGAGAAGGGGGTGGATATGGTATACTCTGTCTATGGAGTCCTCCTCAACAAGAACAAAGATCATCAAGGTGGGAAGAGCCACATGTGGTGGCTTAAGTCAAAGAAGCTTTATCCACCGACAGATTTTGGATTAAAGCTGGTAATGACATCTAGAGGCAGTAAAATATTTCAGGGCCTACTTGGGTGATCATACCAAGATTTATCTTTACATGCTTTCAAGTAATTTAAATTTCAAATTAATTATTAGGAAATAGTCTAGCATGTGGCCCCTCCATCTTTTTATTTTGAGCATAAATGAAATTCTCCTTGTGATTAATTGAGTAATTTCAATTTTGTAGGATCATGAAGGGAGAAGGAAACCCCGAGAATTAGAGTAAGAGGACAGAATAATTACTTCAAAAGTGAGTTTTCTTTTTAAAATTATCATTTATGCTCCTTTCATTTTTTGGTCCAAAACATATTTTGAGCTTTAATGAATATTCTTATCACTTTTCACACAAGAATTGATTTTGAAACAGATGAAATTATTTTTGAAATAATGGATTTTAAATGATTCTTGATATGAATTCTTTTCCCTTGAAATGGATTTTCAATCATTTATATGAGTTTGACCGATTTTTGAAATCAATGACCCTGAAACACTGACTCAAAATACTTTTCCAATAGTGTGAGGTATTCTAAAAAACATTTACATATTCTTCCTAATACCCACACTTTCTTGAGAGAAACATGGATTTTGTGTGAGAACTATAATTTGTGAATAATTCTCTTTTGAAGCATTGGATTTCATGGAATGTATTTGAAATTATTGAGGCATCTCTTTGACGAGCCACATTTTATCTTGAGACCCACCTTTACATTTATCCTTAGTAAGCCCTTAGATGTCATGAATTTACTTATAGGTTTAAGCCACATTACAAGCCAATTTTTCCTTACCTACCCGCACTTTTAGTATTTTTGTATGGTTATTTCAAGTTTGATTGTGGGGGAAGGGCCTTTCGTGTGCGTTTATTGGGATATGTATCATTTTTGGGTGGTGTAATGTGTGTTTCATCATTTTGGGAAATGTATTATTAGAAAATTGGGCATGAGTCATCATTTCATTATGCTTCTTTCATTTCATCCAGGTCTCTATAAAAAATAGAGAAACAAAATTCAAAATATAGTTGTGCATGTCTGTAAATTTACAAAAAAACAAAATAAAGCTGTGCCTTTCAGGAGCTTTACAAAAAAACAGGGAGAACATGGATGATATAATTCGTTGTAATAATTTATTGACTCATACCCATGTCATTAAAATGGGATCGGTGTTGTGACTCACATTTCAAGGGGATTTGAGTAAGTTTCATATTGTGTTTTCACTTGATTAATCATACATTGTACTTAAGAGTCCAGCCTCCTCTTTCTATCCTGAATAATTATCAATAATTTTCCCACCAACCCTAAGCCATAGAATCATTTGAACCTTTAATTAAATCCCTCATGATTAAATTAATTTTCATGTTTCATGCTGTGGAGAAATTAAAATTTTCACAAACCTGTGGTGATGCATGCGATTTCCAAGTATGAGCATAACTCCAGAATCAATTTCTCTTGAGTGAAGAGTGACATAAAATTCACTGTTAGGTAGGTTGTTATTGGTCCATGGATTGATTTATGAGGTTGAAAAAATTTTAATTATTTAAATGAAAATTATAGAGTCTTGGTTTTCATATATGATACATGATGGATTTCTATTTTGGATAAGATCATGCATATTTTCTCATTTTTGATTGTTGTGTGGAATTTGATTTGGATGTAAGATGATTGCCCAGGAGTGCAATGTTTAAGTGTGGGGGAGTGATTAAGCATACATTTTCCTATATTTTATACTGTAAATAATTGTTTATAATCCCACCATAGTGTTAATGAATGGGTAATTGTCACATTTTTATGTTTTAGTGTTATTTTGAGCCTAAATGTGAAAAATGACTAATTATGGAATTTTGACATATTTTTACTTCAAAGGTATCTTAGTCATTCCCTGAAAACTATTGTTCCAAATTTTCTTATTAAATTTATTTTAGAATCCTTATTTTATTTCCTTTATTTTTGTCTTCTGGACTAGGAGCTGATTCAGTCATCTATAGGGCCAAACAATTCATTGAAGTTGGACATTGTTCTGGGCGGACAGCGTGGACCCACCTACCGTAACGGAACCCCATCTCGGCCTACACATATATAAATTATTTGTTTCAACCTGTGATACCAAGAGGATAGATAGGGAGGTCTCTAGAATAAATTTGGTGGATTTTTGAGGTCATTAAGGAGGCCATTGAATGAAATTTATTTGGAGGAACATTCATAGATGCTTCGTCCAGAAACAGAAACCGAGAATGAAAAATCCATAACTCATACATACGGTTTCCAAATTAGCTGAAATTTTGAGGACAAACGGAAAAGAGATTTATTCACCACATTGATGAAGGGTGGAACGCGTGAAGGGGTAATTTATGGGGTCTAAAACGCTCAAACCTTTGGGTGTTGAATTCTTCTTATAAAAGGAGGCCCTCACCTCCTTCCCAAAGCATCACATTTTCCATCCATTCATTCAAGGCACCAAGGAGGAGATCTCCACCAAGGGAGGCCGGACGAAAATCTTCCCCCTTTTTTTAATTTATTTATTTTCTTTATTTTTAGTTTTTAATTGTAATTTAGATTTCTAATAAATTCATGCATTTGTTTATTTTTGTTTCCACAGATTCACCATCTTTTCTTTCTCTCATCTTACCATCATGAACTATAATACTCATGATCATGAGTAACTAATAAGAGGAATATCCCATGTGTTTAATCAGGTTCTTGAACCCAAGACCATATTTTTAATATTCTTTGAGTTAATTCTAAGGATATTTTATAGTTGGTGTAATCCACATTGTGGTTGTCTAAAGGTTAACTTCTTAATCTACAACCATTTTCCCTCGATAGACGAGGTGGATGGAGGGTGTGCTTGGTGATCGCTTAGTATAATTGTTATTCATAAACGGGGAATAATAAGGTGTACACACATACGATGGAGTGTGTACACTAAGAATATTTGAAACTGGCCAATAAAGGTTCTCCCTGAAAATTCTCTCGGGAGAACTTCCTTTCTTCCATAATTCCATTCCGTTTAGCATTGCATGGTAATTTATAATTGAATATTAGTTTCCTATTATTTTTTCATTTCAATTATTTTATTTATTTCATAAAACCTAAAACAACATAAATAATTACTTCTTAGGTGATTTAGATTAAGTGAGTGAATAACTTAAAAGGCTCTTCAAGAGAACGACCTAGGTCAGCCCTTGTGCTACACATAGTTATAAATATTTTTGAGAGCGCACATGACAATGCTTAATCAACAAGATATAAGAGTAATATACCATCATAAATCAATAATAAAACACAATTTCATCTATTATTAGTGTGACCCCATCATTATTATATAATGAATTTTATATGTAATGATTAACATACAATACTATCAAATAAAAATTAAAAAATTAAAAAAATTATTTCCTATTTCATTAAAGATAAAGCATCATCACCTTTATCCCATAGTAGTTCAAACACATCAGCTTATTTCCCATAACAGATTAAGAACTTCTGCATATTTCCTATCATTATCCCATGGGATAGAAAACTTTACACAATGAATTAGAGGGATATATTTGTCCTACATATAGAATAATAAAAATAATAAATATTCATTCCACAATATCATAAATCATTCATCATATCATAACTCATGGAATGGAAACAAGTTACATAAGTATTTCATTGTAGCATAACCCATTGAAATGAAAAAGTGTTTCATAATAATTTTATCAATTCATCATATAATAACCCATGAAAAAGGAATGGGATTACAAAATATAACATCATCTTAATCATAATCCACCATATTAAAGTGTAACAATTCCAACCCAGTAGAGAGTAAACTAGTTCCTCTAACTATGTCACCACGCGACCTCATGCACACCTCCACATACTCTATAGGTTTCGGACTAACAACAAGGATCTAATGGATAATTTTGGATGACTATACCCCCTTTACCAATGTAATCAACAATATAACATGTGTAATAAAGGAAAAAATAGACAATGAATTGGAAACAACAATTACTAACAATTTCAAAAATAGTATGAAAACCAAAACCAAATATAAATTTTCCATTTCATGCTGAAAATTTCAAAGGTAAAGGAAACCCCAAAATAAAGACAAATAGTTGAGTCCCCAAAATGTTACCTAACTCCATGCTTGGATCCTAATTTATAGGAATCCAATGAACTACTCAACTCCCAATAATAGGGCGTTTTCCCTTTTCATGTCCTACAACTAAAAAATCTTCTTGGGCACCCAATGGTGACCTGGACAAGGTGTGAGT
The DNA here is from genome assembly GCA_963277665.1 of Viscum album. Lineage (NCBI taxonomy): Eukaryota > Viridiplantae > Streptophyta > Magnoliopsida > Santalales > Viscaceae > Viscum > Viscum album. Next base: position 1,824,936,087 of record OY728119.1, on the reverse strand, counting down.
ACAACATAGTATGCCACCACTAATGGTGTCTACAAAATAGCCGTCCAAAATAGATAGTGTAAATGAAAACTAAAAAATGGAAAGGTAAAAAAATCATGGGTTCCCTTAGTTGAAAATATTTTCTTTAACTATTTTAATCACTAAACCCTTCTTCATTACTTATTACAGGGGTTAATAATTTAAATCATTTAGAAAATTTCCTAAGGTGGTCAATTACTCTTCATAAGTGAATAAGTCAAGTAACATATCTCACTAGGTATAAAAATTAAAAAACCCATTACCTTAAACTTACCTTAGAGTCTCATTATTGGTAGTCTAATCAAATGAAACCATTTGTGGAATAGAGCCTCATTCCCCCTCCATAACATATGCATTATATGGGTGGGGTTTAGAGCCTCAGTATAACCCACGCCATTGGTGTAAATCCTCAAGTTCAATACCCCAAAACTCCCAAGACATGTGCACATGATTATTTATTCATTTACCACATATAACATATCACAATCCACACACAAGCAATAAACATAAAATATAAAATTCACATTTCATAAAACATATGAATCATCATCAATCCTTAACCCATTATCACATTTTACAGTTACATAACATGGCCCATTTAACCCATTTTCCTTTCTATACATCAAACCATTTAGAATAATAAACAATTCATATACATTAGGACATGTAACATATTAATAAATTCTGATTCGTTAACCCATTTAACACATCCAAAAATTTATAAGTATTTACCCATTTAACAGGTTCATCCATTCAAATGAATTAACCCACTTATAAAATTCATGTATAAGTGATAAGTCATTTATCACAATCACTACATTTCATCCAACCAATTCTATATTAATCAAAACAATCCCATAACCCATTATCCAAGTCTAGAAACGAATATCAATTTTTCAATTTCAACTCAACTAAAAAATGAAAATGTTCCTAAGGGGATCTACTTTATCAATTACATTCTATGCATAACATTACATGATTCCATGTTCACGAATGTTATCACTCCCCGAGGGTGGACCTAAATTAGTCTAGTCACCCTCATTGTATTAAAAGAGGATCATTAGGTATTCAATTGATCATTCATCCAACCATTTTACCAAATCCATTTTAAATCATCAAATTTACAGCAAGAGAGAACCATTAGCATAACCACAAATGCAACAATCAACTTCAAGACTATGGGATATAACTTGTAGACCACATACCTCAACTCCAAATATAAACACATTCTTAACCATTCAAATTGTTGTCGATTCAATCACCATTTGAATAACATACCTAACAACTACTTTAAAATTTTTTTTATGGATTTTGAAGAAAAATAAAAAACAACAATCCTTAATCTAGAAAACAAAAGTGAGAGGGGAATTATAATTACCCGAACCTTTAATATGAAACCAATGACACTCTAAATGGACTTGTATTGAAGGAGATAGGCACATGGGAATATTTTGGTGATTAGGTTCTTCAGTAGAGATGGAGGATGAATAATAATGAATAAAATTTTATGAAATAATTAAAATTATGAGGCGAGAAATGTTAGATTCTCACTTTTTAATGGGGTACATAGTTTGGTTGTATGGTTTTCCAAACTATGCACCAACCATGCCCCATCCTCTATCCAAGAGGGGTCTAAGTGGATGGGTTACATGGGTATCCCACAAAATTTGAAAAACAATGTAGTATCCATTTATAATGCTTCTATCTAAGCCCACATAGTTTTCATATCTCCCTAGCATAGTTTACCAAACCATGCCCCACTTATTCTAGTGAGCATACTTTGGGTGCATGGTTTCCACTAACCATGCGACAACCCTAAAACATGAAAATGATGGCACAATTCCCATTTAATTAATTTTCCAATCCTGAAAAAAACCCTTGATCTTCCTCAATCACATGTTAAACATTTAATTATCCATATTTAAGGGTTTCAAACCAATATTTTAAATAAGAACATACCTCTATGATGTCTAGGATGTTACAGCCTCCCCACCTTATAATGACTCATCCAGAAGATGGACATCCATGAATTACTATGTTTATGAGGTAAAAAAATTGTGAAAATAAGAAAGCATGTAACACCACAAGCTTCCATGGTACGCCTCTCTTTGAATAATACAGTAGCATGTGTTGTACGCAACTTCGAGTTCTAACACACACATCAACCAATCAAACTAGCCGTTATGAATAGTAATACAAACTTTTGGATATTTTATATATTTTATTTTTCAAAATGGACATCATTTTTGGATTCAGAATATCGAAATTAGCTTATGTTTAATTTTTGGTACTTTTCGGATAACTTTCATATTTTGATGAATAGTGAAAATTACTAAATTTTAATTAAAGACAAATTTTTTAATCGAAATAATTAATAGTGATAAATTTTGAATTTGAGTGATTTTACAGTATAATTAGATTATATTATTACTATTTAATCCAATGGTGGTCATTGTACATAATTCCACATTTAAACTGGAAATAAGTAAGTGACAATCTTTTGATAGTTATTATATCTTAAAAACATGCTTTTTGTTTTAACAACGGGAATTAATTTTAAATTAATTTCTTACACTTATATATTTTGAATTTAGAAAAATGGATTCCATATTTAGAACTAGGAGGTACAAATTGTGTAAATAGGTAACTTTTATTTTTATACATTTTGAATAATTACTTAGGTAAATATTTTATTTACCATGGTTAAAAGGTAAATCCGGTAAATAAGGGTAACAAAATAATATTATAATAATAATAAATTACCCTAAAACATGTCCTAACCATATTGGTTGATACATTTACAACCATGGGAATCTTGTGGTCGATTTTAGGACCCATGAATCCAATTTTAAGTGATAATGACACTTTATATTAATAAAGTTAAAGTAAATACAATAATGACATAAGCATATATCTTTTTGAAAAAAAAAATTTACATAGGTTTATATATGCTATATTTTCGACTAAAAATATTAATTATAAATATAAAATGATTTCCTACATAATGTTATTTTATTTATAATTTATAGACATTGAATAATTAAATTTATTTATGACATAATAATGATGTAGTATTTCCCTTATTAAGAAAAGAATCAAATAATTAGTATTATAAATGTTAAAATAAATATAATTTGAAAGTTTTGATGCCATCCAAGAATTATATTGGTTAATATGACATGTTAGGATTTCTTAAATGAATTTTATTTGAATTAATAACATTTTTTAGACATTATCAAAAATAAATTATTAAATATTGTCCAAATTGACATAAATGAGTTTTAAAAAAAATATTATATTATTAATTGATATTATATTCCTAAAAATATATGGATCGGAAAAAGGAATTATATAATTATATTTTTATCATTAATGAACCACATTTGGTTTGCAAGGATGTATATAGTATGTTTATTAACCATATAATATAAAAATACAAAGAGACATGGTAAATGTCAAACTATTTAACAAAGAGTTAAATATTAATGATAAGGTTAATATAGTGAGCAAAACCTGTCTAAAATCTACTAGATGAAATTATTTCGACTCATCCCCGCCTTATACTTTGATAATCCACTTTTGAGCCATTATAAACTGAATATGAATTTATTATAAATTAATACTTTATGTTTTTCCTAAACAGCCCCTCCTCCCCCTTATAAAATGACACCACTTATAACCAATTCTTCACACCATAAAATCCTTTTGGATCAGCCAACCCCTGCCCAAATATTCTCTCAAATTCACTCACATCATCCTAGAGGATTTATTTTGATCAAAAATCCAACCTAAGGGGGCCTTTTGATCAAATCAAATGGAAGAACTCGAAGAAGAGGTAATGTTTTCACCGCCCATTTTCAAGTTCCTTTCTTCTTCAACATCACCTTTCTTTGTTATTTCCATTATAAAATAATAAATCTAGTATCTTCTATATACTGTGATGTTATTATAAATATGGTACAACCATATTCAGTATTCTATCCATCCTTTGAATGACATGTCATCATATGTGCGTACGTACGGCTTACCCTTTCCACGTCGTGGTGTAATTGTTATTCAAAACATTAATATTTGGATGGGTAAAATAATGATGTGTAATTTAATTAAATAATTAATATAACATTATAATGATTCTGTATATATGATATAACATCCAATTATATATTATTTTTATATCAAAAGAATGATATTGTCGCTCATGCGTACGTACGAACTACCGTCTCCACGAACGCAATGATATTCATTCCCCATCATATCAATTCAAGTATAATTCTAATTTAATGATTAAAATTAATGTTTAAGGACTTGATATCATTATGTATATGAATACTATACAACCTATCCATAACAAACAAGTCTTATGTAACAAAACATATAAATTAAAATGAGTAAGTTAACACCCGAAACGACGATAATACTAAGATATTATTAACAAAGAAATGTTAAAAGATCATATATGATATCATATTAATGTATCTGATTCTTGTATAATTTAATAAAAATTATTTTACCATTATACAGGAGGTTAAACTACCATCGACCAAGGGAAAATACAAGTTAAGGGTTAATTTCACAATCTCTTTATTATTCTAGGTTTTCTATATGTAATAATCTACTAGGACCTCTTTATCATCCACATCCATGTTTCGTAAAAATATATTTCAAAAAATTTACTATACTATCATTTAAATTCATTTATAACCTTGTTTGACTTTTTATAGAATGGTTTTAATGGAATATTTCCGTCGTTTTCCAAACAAGTTCATTTTTAACATTTTCGACAAAATTAAGGTATGAATGTATTTTTTAACATATACGGTGGGTACGGCTATTTTCCGCCATTATAAAATAATCGAAGATTCCCTTACAATATTATAAAAATATTTTCAATGTAAATTTTTTCTTTTATAATTATGTCACTTTTAAATGATTCAAAAAAAAAGATATATTTCTCTCAAATAGTTTTGATTTCATCTATGTCAACATCCTTTGATGGATTTTAAGCTTATTTGAAGTTCATTTATTATGATACAAAACTTCCATATTGTATTGAAGGTTTTGTGACATGTTTGATTGTGGATGTGTTATTTTTATACACCTCATGGTTTATGGAGAAAGTATTTACATTTTGTATGATAGTTTTAATTGGAATGGTTATGTTACGTTTAAACCTGTTCATATGAGGAATGCATTGGACTTAGTAAGTGATAGGTGGAGACCTCTATAGCTCCTTGATGCATCGGTAGGTCTAATGATACAATCTAGTGTCTTGGAACAAGGCCTTGAAAAAATATTATTTGTAGTCTTGGCACAAGGCCTTGACTATGTGGTAATGATAGTATGGCATTACGCATTCCTTCATTATGAAAGTGGTTATTGATATTGAATGTGACTACTCGACTAGTAGAATATCCATGTGAATAATTAAATGGAATTACTTCATTTTATTTCTTCCATATTATGTTGAAGTTCAATTTTAAAAGTATTTTTTTTAGCTATACATTGCCTTAAAATTTTATACTTATTTATAAAAGTTTCCACTATATTGTTATCCTTACTATGAATCTGAGCTCACCCCTTTCTATGTTTTATTATTCCCAAGATGTGAAGAATTATTTTATGAATGACCTGTAGGGATAGTATGAGGGGATATGAGTGTGGAGACAATATGTTGTTGTAGTTTTTATTTTATGATATAATGTAAGACTTATGAATATATCTAGTTTTTCCAAGGCTACTAATCTAATTGGTCTTTCGATATTTGATCATTTTTTATCCTGAAAATGTTATGTAATAATGCACCAACACTGGGTAACTGGGGTCGGGGAATTACATTTGGTATCATAGGATGATTAATACAATCCTTGGAAGCTATATTTAGAAAAACTCTAATTAGAGCACATAGACCTAAGATGGACATTGAGGATTAGTATAGAAGAACTTCTTAGAATTTTGGTATTGTAGAGATTTTGTGATTTTACAGAGAAATACATCCATGTCTGGATACGAGCAGGTAGAGGTGGCTCTGGCAAAGATGTACCTAGGGGTAAAACCCGAAAACATGGCTTGGAGCTCGACTCGGACGAGAACCGGTGCACGACAATGGGCCTTGTTGCACTCTTGGTTACGACACTCCCAGGGGATATGCTTAGGATAATTTTCATTTTCTTTGAAAACCATTATGAAGGGTTTATGAGTATATACTTCCTCAAAGAAATTTTTATTATTATTATGTATTATATCTATAAACTGTTCAATTTATGTTAAGTGTTTTATAAGTTTGGATTTATGTGTTGCGATTCATAAACTAATCTAGTGTATGTCATTGCTTAGAAATGGATCCTAGTGGATGAAATGGAAACTGTATCAATGCATGCACTCCATGTAGGGATTTCCCTCCTTCTCAAGATAAGTATAGTGGAGCTGGTTATGAAACTGGTGATGATCAACTAATCACCATACTGGGACAACTCACTCATGTTATGAATAGTAACTTTACACCTATGGAGAACCCAGATCCACATCATGGATGATCAATGTTAGATAGTTTCTTGAAGTAACAACCACCAACATTAAATTGGAGTACAAATCCTTTAGTTGCTGAGCAATGGATAAATTCTTGAGAGAAAATATTCCATTCATTGGGGGTAGTGAAAGGGAAAAAGTTATCATGAATGATTACTGCCTCACTACAGATGATGATAAATGGTGGTCATTGATTCAAAACACTAATTACTATTATGAAGTAACAAATATGGAATGGAGGGAGTTCAAAGAACTTTTCATATAAAAATGCTTTCCCCGTGACCATCGACCATAAATGGAAAGGCAATTTCTGAGTATGAGACAAAAGGAGGATGAGAATGTCACAAAGTATGAGGCTATTATTACAAGGTTGGAAAGGTATGCAGATGATTATATACATAACTCGAGGAGTAGTATTGATCATTTATTTTATGGGTTAAAACCATTTCTGTGTCAAGCATTAGTCACACAATCCTTCTTGTCATATGAATATATTGTCTCATCTGCTATCAAGACAGAAAAGGAATTCTCTAAGTCTTATTACATTAAATCAATGCAATAGAAGAAGCGATCTTCTGACCACTCTAGGAATGGAAATAATTGGAAGAAGGGAAAATTTGAATATCTGTCCTGTAGTAAATGTGGGAAGAAACACCCTGGTACTTTCTTGAAGGAAATGGGAGTCTGTTACAAGTGTGGTGAAAAAGGCCACCATGCTCGTGATTTAAAGGGGGAGAAAGAAGATATTGATGTTCAATGCTAAAATTTTATGGAGATGGGACATTATGAAAATTAATGTCCTAAGCGTCTTGGGAAAATACCTCAAAAAAGGCCAAGGGATCAAGGCCTAGCTTATGTTATCACTACTGCTAAGGTAGAAGCTCCAAAATACATTGTGGAACGTAATTTAATGGTTTCCTCAAGTTTCTAAATTGAATTATTAGATTATGGATCATCGCATTGTTTCATATCTTCCCAGTTTTCTATGAAAATTATATATTTTCAATTTTATTTAACAAAGGGGTTGTCAGTTAAAACTTCTAAGGGAAGTATCATTGCAAGAAAGTTCTGTGAATCAGTTCCAATTAGAGAAAATAAATATTCTTTAGCTACTGATCTCATCGTCATACCTATGATTGAGTTTGATATAATCCTCGGTATGGATTCGATTTTAGACTATGATGTAAAGATTTATTATAAGAAGAATGAGGTTTCGATTTTTGATGATGATGATAAGAAACACCTTATCTTTAGAGAAGAATCATCACCACTTATTTATTAAGAAGATCTACCCTGAGTAGCTCATCTAAATTCAATTATTGGGGAGGAAGAGAAAGAAATTATTGTGTGTTAGGAAAGTAATGTTCAAATAAAGGATGTACCTATTGTGAGAGAATATTTTGATGTGTTTCTAGAAGATTTACATGGACATCCCCTAGAATGAAAAATTTAGTTTTCCATTGATTTAATTCCTAGTTCAAGGCTTATATCGAAGACCCCTTATAGAATGGCCACTGTGGAATTAGTTGAACTAAAGAAACAACTAGAGGAATTGAGTAATAAGGGATTTATTCTCCCTAGTGTTTCTCCATCAGAAGCCCATGTCCTTTTTGATAAAAAGAAAGATGGATCTATGAGGTTATGTATCAACCACAGGGAGATCAATGCTATAAAAAAAGAACAAGTATCCCCTACCTTGCATTGTTGATTTATTCGACCAACTGCATAGATCTCAATACTTTTCAAAGATTGACCTTCGATCTAGATACCATCAGTTTTGTGTGATGAAGGAAGACATTCTGAAGACAGCATTTCGAACCAGGTACGAGCATTACGAGTTTACAATAATGCCTTTTAGATTGAATAATGCACCCTCTGTATTAATGGATCTAATGAATAGAGTTTTCAAGGAATATCTAGATGATTTTGTGGTGGTATTTATTGATGATATCTTGGTATACTCAGAAAGCTATGAAGATCATGAAAATCACTTGTGCATTATCCTGAAGACTCTTAGAAGACATGAATTATATGGGAAGTTTATCAAGTGTGAATTCTAGCTTCAAAAGATCTATTTTCTTGGCCATATTGTCTGTAAGGATGGAATATCTGTTGATCCTTCTAATACAAGAGCAATCCAAGAATGGCCAGCACTAATGAGTATAACCGAGGTAAAAAGTTTTATTGTCTTAGTAGCTTATTATCGGTGTTTCATCCAGAACATTACCCGATTGGAAAACCCATTAACAAAGATCACACGTAAAGGGGTTAAATTTGTTTGGACAAAAGTGTGTGAAGAATGATTTGAATAACATAAGATAATATTAGTCAATGCTCTTATATTGACTCTACAATTGGGGAATGATGGGTTTATTTTTTATAGTGATGCTTAAAATAAAGGACTTGGTTGTGTCCTTATACAGAATGATCGGGTAATTGCCTATGCCTCACGACAACTGATAATTCATGAGAAAAGCTATCCTACTCATGATCTTGAGTTAGCTTATATAATGTTTTCTTTGATGAAATGGAGACATTATCTCTATGGTGAAAAATTTGATATTTATACTGATCACAAGAGTTTGAAGTACATTTTCTCACAGAAATAACACAACATGAGGCAAAGGCGATGGCTTGAACTACTCAAGGATTATGATTGAATGATACAATACCACCCAGGGAAGGAAAATAATGTAGAAGATGATTTGAGTAGAAAGGATCATGGAGTTTTGAACAAGATGAGAGTTGAAAGGGATCCTATTTCCATGGATTTAGTAAATATGGGTATGGGAATAACAATGGATGGTGAAACATCAATTATTTTTCAAATGTTTTCCAAAACATATTTACTAGAAAGGATTAAGAGATCTCAGACCGGTGATGAAGAGTTTCAAAAGAATATTAAAGCTATAAATGATGGGAGATTGAGTGACTTTGTGTATGAAGATGGAATTTTGAAGTTTGGGAAGATAATTTGTGTTCCCAATATACCTGATCTAAAAAGGGAATTGTTAGATGATGCTCATAGTTCCAATTTCTCTATACACCCTGGGAGAACCAAAATGTATAGAGATTTGATGAAACATTTTTGGCGGGACAACATGTAACGACCCAAGGTTTCATTAATGGAAAATCCCCCATGATCCAGTTAATTGTCTCTTTATAAAACAAATGTTTTCATAAGATGTAAACTTCTTTGGTTTTATGATAAGAGATGTGACTGTTACTTTTATAGCCGTTTAATAGTGATCACATGGTTAGTATAAACATAAGGCTTTAACAAACCCAATTTTTACTCAGGCAAAGGAAGCGATGTCCTCATCCAGTAGAATTTCCCCATACGAAGCCCATTTGTCGGAGCTCGGAATGAAGGTGGCATCCATGGGCTTCTCCCTTGACCAAGCCCAAGCTGAGCTTCATTATGTCAAGCTCGAACATGACTGTCTATGGGAAATGTGGAAGTTGATTGAAATTACCACTCGAGCGATGTTATCCGAGCCACCCCAAGAGTCTGTCACCATCGCACACCGTACCCTTAGGTCTTATGCGGCTGTTTTAAGGGGTTACGTAACAAATAAGTAGTACTATGTTCATGTAAATTGTTTTTTGTATATAATAATGAATATAATTTCTAGTCATTTTTGATACATTGTAAATAGTTTTTAATGTACAAATGGTGTTTTTAGTTAATATTTAAATAAGAAATCTATTTTATTAAATTAAGGGATTTTTGAATTAAATAATATTTTAAAAAAATAATAATATTGTTATTAAATTAATTTTTATTAAATATAAATGATATTGTAATTTCATGAATTCAATTAAAATTTTTATTAAGGTTTGAAAGCCATTTTTGTCAAAACCCGTGAATTTTCGATAAATTTTGGTTTTTATTTTAAAATTGAAAATTAACATATTTAGAAAAATTTTTAGATAAAATAATTGTCATTTTTGGAATCAGGATGTCGAAATTATCCAACGGTGAATTTATCATAATATTATGAGACAGTCAAATTTTTGGGAAAAAATTAAATACCGTTTAAATATATAATGTGTTTTATGACTTCATAATTACCCAATGGTCATGTAATAAAATACTATAATCCTTATTTTCGGCCAATATATATTTTACCATTAAAATAAAGTGATTTTGGGTTTGTTTGACTTACTTTTCAAAGCATTAATGAACCCCTCAAGACATATTCAACACATTCCCTTTTTAAATTAATTTCCATGGGAGTGTGACTCACCTCCACATAAGCAACCTTATTATTTTAATATGTTCGGACCTTGGCCTTGTAAAATATTGCTTTACTCCTTCCTTTTTCAGAAACCATGGGAAAAAACCATGGGATGGTTTGTGGTTTGGATTATTTTAATATAAGGGGTCCCAAACCTAAATAATAATGAATTCTCTCACCTTTCCTATATAAACCCACCCAAAATCCCACTTCCTCCTCACTAAAATCCATTGGTGTTCATCCAACCTCTGCCCTACTATCTCTAGAATCCTCCCAAGGTGCCCCAAGATCCCAAGAAGTCTCTCACAAGCCTCTCTCTAGCCTTTGGAAGCACACTTCCAAGTAAGGGTTTTTTCTTCCTTTCACATTTTTGTCAATTTTCATTAAGTTGTATTGCCCATTTATTTTCAATTATGAAAGTTGTGGTATGGTTTCGCACCTCCCCCATACTTCCCTCTTATTGTTTGAATGATGGTATACCCCTTTCTCTCTCATTAAATGCCTCCCATGTACACCTGTTACTATGCCGAAATTCCCAAAGGAACTTCTCTCTCTTCTTTTACATTCAAGCAATAATTTTGTATCATGAATCTATATTACATCACAATTGTTGGGACATGTATCTATATGACCTCCTTACTTTCCATTACATGTAAATATGATGAGAAAACCATTTCTCTATCATCAATCATTTTTATGAATTCTTATGTCACGCCATTACTCTGCCGAAATCACACCGATTTTCTAAGCCAATGTCATTGTGTAGTGAATACCATGCCCATTTCTCCATCAAGGGTATTCACCTTTATTCACATTTACTTATTGATTGTAAAGTTTCATGTATGAATTCCACATTCCTTTATCGTGGAATAAATTATTATGTTCTATGAATCCATGTTTTATGATCCATGTGGCACACTTATGCATGAAATGAAATGTTTAAGAAGGGTGCGCCCTTATAGCGCTCCAATGCATTGGGAAAAGTATAGTATCATGATACGTCATGTGAAATGAGTGTTGACTCATTCTAATTCATGAAAAACGAGGGTTTACTCGTGCTTCATGTGCAATGAGGGTTTACTCATGCTTTATGTGCAATGAGCCTTGGCTCATGCTAAATCCATGTTAAGTGTTGTTGCCACATTTCCATGTTATGATTATCATGCTTTATCATGCCTTTATGTTCATGTTTATTTTATGCTCTATTGATATGCCTATTGTCTAACATTTATTGTACTCCTCATGTTATTCCATGTGTACTCCCTTACTAGGGTTTATAGCTCACCCTTTTCTTATGCATGTTCTCATGTTATCCCATGCAATGCTAAGTACGAGGGAATGTAGTGGTCATGTAAAGAAAGTTATCAATAAAGATGTTGTATGTCATGTTTTAAGTTTTTATATAATTATCCTAAGCCCAAAAGACACTAAACCTCTTGATCTTCTTTGTTGTATCAAGTGATGTTTTATGTAATGAATCATGTTTAAGTTGTAATAAAAAGCAGGGTTGTCATTGTTGGTATCAGAGGATAGGTTTAGTTATTTTTGGGATTAGGAAAACCCTAGTAAAGCCTTAGATACAAGACTATGTATTATAAAAACATCCCTATGATTTGGTAAATACTAAGTAATTGGTTTTTCAAACAAATACATCCCTGTCTAGATACGAGCAGGTAGAGGAGGCTCTGGCACATATGTATCCTTGGGGTAAAACTCGAAAACACCGCTTTGAGCTATACTCGAACGGGTACTGGTGCACAACAATGGTCCTTGCTGCACTCTTGGTTACGACACTCCCAGGGGATATGTTTTGAAAAATTCACAATCTTGGTATGAACCCTTATTAAAGGAAAAATGCCCCTAAGAATATATGTTAGAAAGTAGATCATGAAAAGCCTAGATTAAAGCCTATAGACTCATGAGTTAAGGAAATAAAAGTTTATTTATAAGTCATCAACTTTTATCTTTGGATTACCCTTTATGTGTTACTCTTATCTTTCCTTTTATTCCATCCAATAGCTAGTAATACGAGGACTCGGGGTAAAACCCATTGTGAAGATCAGTGTGGTGATTGTACTAATGAGATTCCCAATCCAATGGAAGCGGGAATCGCATACTTTGTCACACTTTTCTCTAAGAAATCTCAAGTTTTGAATAGAAACACTGGTCAAGAGGAACGTTCAACCCCCCCTAAGAAATAACAAGTCGCTATCGAGAGCTTCATGAGACAAAGGCCTCCTAAATTTAGTGGATCATCTGATCCCACGATCGCTGAACAATGGAACAACTCCCTCGAAAATATATTCTCCATCCTCCAATGTTCTGAACAAGAGAAGGTTCTCCTGGAGGCTTATCGTATGGAGGGTGAAGCTGATCAATGGTGGATGTTGATAAAAAATATGAAGCCTTAGGAGGAGATCGAGGCTTTGGAATGGAAGGAATTCTGGAAGATTTTTTTCAATAAATATTTTCCGCGCACCCTCTGGCTTAAGATGGAAAGGGACTTCCTTTCCCTCAAGAAAAAAGATGAAGAATCTCTGGGAGCGTACGAGGAAAACTTCACAAGGCTTGCACGATACGCTTCCGGCTTTGTCATTACCCCTGAATGCAAGGTTGACCGCTTCTTTGGTGGGATGAATCCTAGCTTGCGGAAAGCATTAGTGATCCGGGACTTCGACAACTATGAGGAAATTGTCCGATGTTCCCTCAAGGTCGAAATGGAGATCGGAGAATCACAGGGGTATCATGGGGACAAGAAGCGTAAGGTGGACTTCAATTCTGGTGGTCCAATGGATAAATCCAACGATTCTAAGAAGTTCCAGCACCCCACTTTCCAAAAGTGCGGAAAGAAGAACCTTGGAAATTTCCTTAAGGGGACGAGAAAATTCTTCAGGTGCGGTAGAGAAGGGCACCTAGCTATTAACTGTCGGCAAGAAAGACCCACGGCTGCGACCGAGGAGAGGAACACTCCGTTCGAACCTCAACGCGTCGTTCAATGCTACAAATGCAATGAACCTGGTCATTTAGCAAATCAGTGACCTAATCCATGGGTTATCGGAGTCAACCAACAACCTCCATGACAGCAAGGAAGAGCTTTTTCCCTCACTTCTGCTGAAGTGAACCCCGAAAACGATGTGGAGACAGGTACGCTAGTTATTAATTCAAGAATAGAGAACATACTTTTTGATTTAGGTTCTACGCATTCTTTTATATCTCGAAAGTTTAGTAGAACAATCTCAGCACCACCACAAATCATGGAAGTAAAGATGTTGGTGAGTATGGAAAATGGTGCAATCATTGCATCCCATGAATATAAGTCCTCCCCTATTATAATCTGTGGATTTAATTTCCCGGCGAACATCATCATACTCCCTTTGGTGGAATTTTATTCAATTCTTGGCATGGATTGGATTTCCTTATATAGAGCCAACATAAATTGTCGGGAGAGGGAAATCACACTCCATATGGAGAATCGAACGCTGATTCTTTATAAGTGTCAGGAGGAAGATGAATCTCCATTAGATCCATCATCTCAAGCATGGATATTACAGCCCTATGAGCACGCGTATCTGGCTCAGATGATTGATTCCAAGGAAGAAACCATCCTTGAAGAAATGCATATTGTGAGGGAATTTGCTGAAGTGTTTCTCGAGGAACTGCCAGGTCTTCCTCCAAGAAGATATGTTGAGTTCTCAATTTAAATTATACCTGGGGCGCTACCAATATCCATGACTCCATATATAATGGCTGTTGTTGAGCTTGAAGAGCTGAAGAAACAACTACAGGAGAATCTGGATAAAGGGTTTATACGCCCAAGTGCTTCACCATGGGGTGAACCAGTCCTCTTCGTCAAGAAGAAGGATGGATCAATGAAGGTTTGCATCGATTATCGCGAACTTACCAAAATCACGATAAAGAACAAGTATCCACTCCCACGAATTGATGACTTGTTCGATCATTTGTGTGGAGCACAATACTTCTCCAAGGTGGACTTGTGTTCGGGATATTATCATGTAAGGGTGAAGAATGAAGATATCCCCAAGACTGCTATTCGTACAAGGTACGGGCACTATGAATTGATAGTAATGCCTTTCAGACTCACTAATGCTCTAGCAATATTCATGGACTTGATGAATAAAGTCTTTAGAGATTACCTGGAAATTTTTTTGGTAGTCTTTATAGATGATATTCTAATATACTCCAAAACTAAGGAGGACCATGAGGAGCATTTAAGGACTGTACTAGAGACTTTGCGCAAGGAGAATCTCTATGAAAAGTACAGAAAATGTGAGTTATGGTTGAAGGAGGTCTCATTCATGGGCCATATCATCACAAGCAATGGGATATCTTTGGATCCCTCCAAAACAGATGCAATTGAGGGATGGTTGAGGCCAACATCGGTAACTGATATCCGTAGCTTCTTGGGGTTAGCTAGATATTATCGACGATTTGTGAGAAATTTATCACGATTGTCCAACTCTCTTACCAAGCTAACTCGAAATGGAGTAAAGTTTTCTTGGAGTGATGAATGGGAAGAAAGCTTTAAGAAGTTGAAAAGGAGGCTTATCACTGCACCTGTGCTCACTTTACCCACAAGTGCAGAGATTTTTGTGGTATTCAGTGATGCTTCGAAGAAGGGATTAGGATGTGTGCTGATGAAGAATGATAAAGTGATATCCTATGCATCAAGGAAGTTGAAAATCCATGAGAGAAACTATCCAACGCATGATCTAGAGTTGGCGGTTGTGATCTTTTCCTTGAAAATCTGGTGGAATTATCTCTATGGAGAAAAATGTGAGATATATACTGACCACAAGAGTCCTAAATATATATTCACACAGAAAGAGCTTAATATGTTCCAGAGAATATGGATAGAGATCATCAAGGATTATGACTGTTCAATACATTACCACCCTAGGAAAGCGAACAAGGTGGTGGATGCCCTAAGTAGAAAGGATACAGTGATTCTATCAATGATGAGAATTGAGAAGGATCCAATCTTCTTAGACTTGATGAAGATGGATGTGGGAATCATAAAGAAGGGAACATAATCAATCCTTTCACAAATGATTTCACAACCATCTCTTTTGTAAAGGTTAAAGGATGCTCAAAAGGATGATGTGTGAATTCAAGAAAAAGTGGAAGCTATCAAAAAGTGGAAATCCTCGGAGTTTAATGTTAATGAAGAAGGAATTGTGCGGTTTGGGAAAAGACTATGTATTCCATCAAGTCCGGATCTGATGAAGGAACTTTTGGATGATGCACATAGTTCAAATTTCTCTATTCACCCAGGGATCACAAAGATGTATCGAGATCTCCGAGAAAACTTTTGGTGGGATAATATGAAGAAGGAGATCACCGAATATACATCAATGTGCCTGGTGTGTCAGAAAGTGAAGGCAGAGAGGAAAAAGTCTAAGGGGATGATGCAACCATTTCCCATACCAGAATTGAAATGGGAGAACATCACTATGGACTTTGTCACTGGACTTCCGAGGACATCCAAATGCAACAATGCAATCTGGGTTGTTGTGGATCGTCTTACAAAGACTGCACACTTCATTTCTATTCGGTAGGATTTCTCATTGGATCAACTGGCACAGATATATATTAGGGAAGTAGAAAGGTTGCATGGAGTACCACTATCTATTGTGTCTAATCAAGATCTAAGATTCACCTCTACGTTTTGGAAGAGTCTTCAACATGCTCTGAATACTGAACTAAACATCATTACGGCCTATCATCCTCAAACTGATGGCCAATCCGAGCGGACTATCCAAACACTTGAGGATATGTTTAGAGCGTGCTCAATGGACTTTAAAGGAGGATTGGATCAACATATTCCTCTAGTTGAGTTCTCTTATAATACCAGTTTCCACTCGAGCATCCAAATGGCACCATATGAAGCCCTGTATGAGAAAAGGTGCAGAACACCGGCATGTTGGGATGAGTTCGGTGAACGTAAGCTTCTTGGACTAGAAATGGTCGAAGAAATGGTGGATAAGGTGAAAACCATTCAGCATCATATGAAGGCAGCACAGAGTCGACAAAAGAGTTATACAGATAATCATCGACGAGACCTTGAGTTTAAAGTTGGATACATGGTGTTTTTATGCATATCTCCGTGGAAGAAGGTCATGAGTTTTGGAAAGAAAGGGATGTTAAGTCCAAGGTACATCGGCCCCTTCGAGATTCTTGATCGTGTTGGGGCTATGGCCTATCAACTAGCACTTCCACCTGCCATGGCCAAAGTACATGATGTCTTTCATGTATCCCCCTTAAGGAAGTACATACCGGACCCTTCACATGTACTCTCTTCTAAGGTGGTAAATTTGGAATAAGATCTTTCTTATTAGGAGAAACCAGTGAAGATCTTAGATCGTAGAGAAAAAGTTCTTCAAAATAAGACAATCCCCCTCGTCAAGGTGTTGTGGAGAAACCACAAGTTTGAAGAAGCGACATGGGAGTCGGAGGATATGATGAAGCCGAGTTACCCATATTTGTTTTAGTGTGAGAAAAGAAAAATTTTGAGGGTGAAATTTCTTAAGGTGGAATATTGTAACGACCCAAAGTTTCATTAATGGAAAATCCCTCTTGATCCAGTTAATTGTCTCTTTATAAAAAAAATGTTTTTATAAGATTTCAACTTCTTTGGTTTTATGATAAGAGTTGTGACCGTTACTTTTATAGTCGTTGAATAGTGATCACATGATGAGTATAAATATAAGGCTTTAACGAACCCAATTTTTACTCAGACAAAGGAAGCGATGACCTCATACAGTAGAATTTCACCATACGAATCCCATTTTTCGGAGCTTGGAAAAGAGGTGGCATCCTTGGGCTTCGCCCTTGACCATGGCCAAGATGAGCTTTATTATTTCAAGCTCGAACGTGACCGTCTACGGTAAAAGTGGAAGTTGATTGAAATTACCACTCGAGTGATGTTATCCGAGCCAACCCAAGAGTCTTCCACCATCGCACATCTTACCCTTACGTCTTATGCTGCTGTTTTAAGGGGTTATGTAACAAATAAGTAGTACTATGTTCATGTAAATTATTTTTTGTATATAATAATGAATATAATTTTTAGTCATTTTCGATACATTGTAAATAGTTTTTAAAGTAAAAATGGTGCTTTTAGTTATTATTTAATTAAGAAATATATTTTATTAAATTAATGGATTTTTGAATTAAATAATATTTTAATAAAATAATATTATTATTATGAAATTAATTTTCATTAAACATAAATGATATTGTAATTTCATGAATGCAATTAAAATTTTTATTAAGGTTTGAAATCCATTTCTGTCAAAACCCGTGAATTTTTTATAAATGTTGGTTTTTATTTTGAAAGTGAAAATTAACATATTTATAAATTTATTTAGATAAAATAAATGTCATTTCTAGAATCAGGACGTCGAAATTATCCAATGGTGATTTTTTCATAATTTTCTGAGAGAGTCAAATTTTTGGGTAAAAATTAAATACCGTTTAAATATATAATGTGTTTTATGACATCATAATGACCCAATGGTGATGTAATAAAATACTATAATCATTATGTTCGGCCAATATATGTTTTACCATTAAAATAAAGTGATTTTGTGTTTGTTTGACTTACTTTTCAAAGCATTAATGAACCCCTCAAGACATATTCAACAATTTTCATTTTTAAATTAATTTGCATGGGAGTGTGACTCACCTCCACATAAGCAACCTTATTATTTTAATAATTTCGGACCTTGGCCTTGTAAAATATTTTTTCCTCCTTCCTTTTCCAGAAACCATGGGCAAAAACCGTGGGATGGTTTGTGGTTTGGATTAGCTTAATATAAGGGCTCCCAAACCTAAATAATAAAGAATTCTCTCACTTTTCCTATATAAACACACCCAAGCTCCCACTTCCTCCTCACTAAAATCCTTTTGAGTTCGTCCAACCTCTGCCCTACTCTCTATAGAATCCTCCCAAGGTTCCCCAATATCCCATGAAGCCTCTCACAAGCCTCTCTCTAGCCTTTGGATGCACCCTTCCAAGTAAGGGTTTTTTCTTCCTTTCATATTTTTGTCAATTTTCTTTTAGTTGTATTGCCCTTTTAGTTTCAATTATGAATGTTGGGTTATGGTTTCACACCTCCCCCATACTGCCCTCTTATTGTTTTAATGATGGTATACTCCTTTCACTCATTAAATGCCTCCCATGTACACCCATTACTATGCCGAAATTCCGAAAGGAACTTCTCTCTCTTCTTTTACATTCAAGAAATAATTTTGTATCATGAATCTATATTACATCACAATTTTTGGGAAATATATCTATATGAACTCCTTAATTTCCATTACATGTAAATATGATGAGGAACCCCTTTCTCTCTAATCAACCTTTTTTATGAATTCTTATGTCACGGCGTTACGCTGCCAAAATCACACCGATTTTCTAAGCCAATGTCATTGTGTAGTGAATACAATGCCCATTTCTCCATAAAGGGTATTCAACTTTATACACATTTACTTATTGATTGTAAAGTTTCATGTATGAATTCCACATTCCTTTATCATGTAATAAATTATTATGTTTTATGAATCCATGTTTTATGATCCATGTGGCACACTTATGCATGAAATGAAATGTTTAAGAAGGGTGAGCCCTTATAGCGCTCCAATGCATTGGATAAAGTATAGTATCATGATACATCATGTGCAATGAGTGTTGACTCATGCTAATTCAAGTTCAATGAGGGTTTACTCGTGCATCATGTGCAATGAGGGTTTACTCATGATTTATGTGCAATGAGCCTTGGCTCATGCTAAATCCATGTTAAGTGTTGTTGCCACATTTCCATGTTATGATTATCATGCTTTATCATGCCTTTATGTTCATGTTTATTTTATGCTCTATTGATATGACTATTGTCTAACATGTATTGTACTCCTCATTTTATTCCTTGTGTACTCCCTTACTGGGCTTTATAGCTCACCCTTTCCTTATGCATGTCCTCAGGTTATCCCATGCAATGATAAGTACGAGGGAATATAGTGGTCATGTAAAGGAATTTTTCAATAAAGATGTTGTATTTCATGTTTTAAGTTATTATGTAATAATCATAATCCCAAAAGATACTAAATCTCTCGATCTTATTTGTTTTATCAAGTGATGTTTTATGTAATGAATCATGTTTAAGTTGTAATAAAAAGTAGGGTTGTCATACAACATGGAGAGGGAGATTGATGATTTTTTATCAAGATGTATAGTTTTTCAACAAGTGAAAGTTGGAATGCAACATCCTGGAGGAGTATTGAAACATCTTCCTATACCTGAGTGGAAATGGGATAATATCATGATTGTCTATTTCATGGGACTACCAAAGACTCTTATAAGGAACGACGCAATATGGGTCATTGTTGATCGTTTTACCAAGTCAGCACATTTTATTTTTATAAGAGAAGATCTAACACTAGAATGTCTAGAAGGAATATATATTAATGAAGTTGTGTGACTTCATAGAGTACCCATATTGATTTTTTCTGATCGTGACCCCCATTTTACTTCAAGATTCTGGAAAAGTCTTCAGAAATCCCTAGATACTGAACTTCGTTTGAGCACTGCCTAACACCCCCAAACTGATGGACAATCAGAACAGACTATTCAAACCTTATATTACATGTTGAGATCTTTCTCACTTGACTTTCAGGGTATGTGGGATCAATATTTACCTCTGTTTCAATTTTCCTATAACAATAGATTCCATTCAAGTACTCAAATGGCACAATATGAAGCGTTGTACAGAAAGATATGTCGCACACAAACCTATTGGGAGGATGTTGGTGAAGGAAAACATTTAGGCATAGAACTGGTGGAGGAAATGATGGAAAAGGTGTAGGTAATCCCAAACCACATCAAAGAAGCTCAAAGTAGGCAGAATAGCTATGTCGATAACCGAAGGAAGGATTTGGAATTTCAGGTGGGAGATCATGTTTTCTTGAAGATATCTCTATGGGATGGAGATATATGTTTCGGTAAGAAGGGTAAATTGAGTCCCAGGTACATCGAACCTTTCAAAATTCTAGAACGAATTGGGACTGTATCTTACCATTTGGCTATGCCGCCAAGTCTCTCCAAAATTCACAATGTGTTCCACATATCACTGTTGAAAAAATACATACCTGACCCAACGCATGTACTCACCTTTGAATAATTAGAACTGGAACATCATCTGTCTTATTGTGAAGAGCTTTTCAAGATTCCTGATACGAGATAACAAGTTTTGTGAATCCGGATGACTCGTCTGGTAAAATTTTTATGGAGAAACCATAAGATGGGGGAGCCAACGTGGGAACCCAAGGAACTTATGATGGAGAACCACCCGAGTCATTTCATGCAGTAGTATTCTTGAAATTTAGAGGACGAAATTATTTTAAGGTTGGGAGAATTTGACACCCCAAGCTTCCATGGTACGCTTCTCTTTGAATAATATAGTAGTGTGAGTTGTACGCAACTTTGAGTTCAAACACAAACCACAACCAATCAAACTAGCCGTTATGAATAGTAATACCCACTTTATGAAATTTTATACATTTTATCTTTCAAAATGGACTTCATTTTTGGATTTGGTATATCAAAATTATCTTAGGGTGAATTTTTGGTACTTTTCTGATAACATTCATATTTCGATGAATAGTGAAAATTACTAAATTTTAATTAAAAACAACTTTCTTACTCGAAATAATTAAAAGTGATAAATTATGAATTTGAGTGGTTTTATAGTATAATTAGATTATATTTTTACTATTTAATCCAATTTTGGTCATTGGACATAATTTCACATTTAAACTGGACATAAGCAACTGCCAATCTTTTGATAGTTATTATCTCTTAAAACACGCTTTTTGTTTTAACAATGGGAATTAATTTTAAGTTAATTTCTGTCACTTATATGTTTTTAATTTATAAAAATGGTTCCACATTTAGAATCAGGAGTTCCAAATTGTGTAAATAGGAAACTTTTATTTTTAGACATTTTGAATAATTACTTCGGTTAATATTTTATTTACCATGGTTAAAGGGTAAATCCGGTAAATAAGGGTAAAAAAATAATATTATAATAATAATAAATTACCCTAAAACGTGTTCTAACCCTATTGGTTGATTCATGGCCGACCATGACAATCTTTGAGTCGATTTTGGGACCCCATGGATCCACATGTAAGTGATAATGACATTTTATATTAATAAAGTTAATGTAAATACAAAAATGAAATAAGCATATATCTTTTAGAAAAACAAATTTTAAATAGGTTAATATATGTTATCCTTTTGACCATAAATATTAATGAATAATATAAGAAAATTTCCTACATAATGGTGTTTTATTTATAATTTTTAAACATTGAATAATTACATTTATATATGACACAATAATGATGCAGTATTTTCCTTATTAAGGAAAGAATCACATAATTAGTATTATAAATGTTCAAATAAATATAATTTTAATGTTTTTATGCCATCCAAGAATTTTATTAGTTAATATTACATTTAAGTATATCTTAAATAAATTTATTTGGAATTAATAATGTTGTTAAGACTTTAAAAAAAATTCAATTATTAAATATTGTCAAAATTGAAATAAAAGAGTTTTTAAAACAAATTTTATATTATTAATTGATATTATATTCCTAAATATATAAATTTCTTCCAAAGAACTTATATAATCATATTTTTATATTTAATGATCCACTTGGGGTTCTCATGGATGTATATAGTATGTTTATTAACCATATAAAATAAAAATGCAAAGATACATGGTAAATGCCAAACTATTTAACTAAGAGTTAAATATTAATGATAAGGTTAATATAGTGACCCAAACCTATCTAAAATCTATTTGATTAAAGTATTTAGACCCATCCCCACCTTAGAACTTGAATAATACACTTTTTATGCATTAGAAACAGAATATTAACTTATTATAAATTAATACATTAAGTTTTTTCTAAACATCCCCTCCTCCCCCTTATAAGAGGACATCACTTCTAACCAATTATTTACACCTTCAAAGCCTTTTGGATCTTCCAACCCCTACCCAAATATTATTTTAAATTCCCTCACTTAAACCTATATGCTTTTTTTGATCATAAATCCAACTTAAGGATCCCTTTTGATAAAATAAATATTAAGAACCCGAAGAAGAGGTAATATTTTCACCACCCTCTTTCAAGTTCCTTTCTTCTTAAACATCTTATTTCTTTGTTATTTCCATTATAAAATAATAAATCCAGTATCTTCGATATACTATTATGTTATTATAAATATGGTACACCCATATTCAGTATTATATCCATCCTTTGAATGACTTGTCACCATACGTGCGTACGTATGGCTTACCATCTCCACGTCGTGGTATAATTGTTATTCAATACATTATTATTTGGATGGGTATGATAATGATGTGTAATTTAAGTAAATAATAAATATAACATTATAATTATTTTTTATATATGATATACCATCCAATTATATATTATCTTAATATCAAAACAATGATATTGTCGCTCATGCGTACGTTCAGACTACCATCTCCATGAACGCGATGAGATTCATTCCCCATCGTATCCCTTCAAGTATAATACTCATTTAATTATTAAAAATAATATTTAAGTAATTGATATAATTCTGGATATGAATAAGATACAACCTATCCATAACAAACAAGTCTAATGTAACAAAAAATATAAATGAAAATGAGTATGTTAACACCCGAAACGACGATAATACTAAGATATTATTAACAATGAAATGTTAAAAGATCATATATGATATCTTATTAATGTATATGATTATTGTATAATTTAATAATAGTTATTTCACCATTATACAGGATGTTAAACTACCCTTGACCAAGTAAAAATACAAGGTAAGGGTTAATTTCACAATCCCTTTATTATCTGAGGTTGTTTATATGTAATTACCTACTGGGATCTATTTATCATCCACATCCATGTTTCGTAAAAATTTATTTCAAAAAATTTACTAGAATATTAGATAATTTCATTTATACCCTTGTTTGAAATTTTATAAAATGGTTTTAAAGGAATGTTTCTATCGTTTTCCAAACAAGGTCCTTTTTAACCTTTTCGACAAAATTAAGGTATGAATGTCTTTTTCTAACTTATACAGCGGGTGTGGCTATTTTCTACCGTTATAAAATCGTCAAAGCTTCCCTTACAGGATTATAATAATATTTTAAAAGTAAATGTTTTCTTTTATAATTATGTGACTTATAAATGATTTCAAAAAAAAGAGATATTTCTCTCAAATAGTTTTGATTTCATCTATGTTAGCATCCTTTGATGGATTTTATGCTTATTTAAAGTTGATTTATTATGATACAAAACATCCATATTGTATTGAAGGTTTTGGGATATGTTTGACTATGGATGTTTTATTTTTATACAATTCAGGGTTTATGGAGAATGTATTGACATTTCGTATGCTAGTTTTAATACGAATGTTTATGTTATGTTTAAACCTTCTCATATGAGGAATTCATTGGACATAGTAAGTGATTAGTGGAGCCTGCTATAGCTCCCTGATGCATCGATAGGTCTCATGAGACAAACTACTATCTTGGAACAAGGCCTTGAAAAAATTTAATTTGTAGTCTTGGAATAAGCCCTTGACTATGTGGTTATGATAGTCTGGCATTATGCATTCCTTCAATATGAAAGTGGTTATTGATATTGCATGTGTTTATTCAACTAGTAGAATATCCATGTGAATAATTAAATGGAATTACATTATTTTATTTCTACAATATTATGCTGAAGTTCAAATTTAAAAGGGTTTTGTTTTATGTATACATTGCCTTAAATGTTTATGCTTATTTATGAAAGATTACGCTATATTGTTATCCTTACTGAGCATCTGAGCTCTCCCCTTTCTATGTTTTATTTTTCCCACGATGTGAAGAAGTATTTTATGAATGACCTACAGGGATAGTATGAGAAGATATGAGTGTGGAGAAAATATGTAGTTTTAGTTTTCATTTTATTATGTAATGTATGACTTATGAATATATCTAGTGTTTCCAAGGCTACTAAACTAATCTGCCTTTCGAGATTTGATCTTTTATGATCATGTAAATGTTAATTAATAATGCACTGACTCTGGGTAACTAGGGTCGGGGCATTACACAGCATTTCCATCTCTCTCGCAAGTTTCTTCCATAATATTATCATGCCACCACAACACTCAAACCTGGGGCACAGACTTTCTGCACATGATTTTCTCACTACAATTCATAATATGAACTGGAAACTCTTAAAAGGATTCATCATACTCAAGATCAATATCCCCAACATCAATCACATGATATGGGTCAAATTGATACTTCTTAAGCTGTGAAACATGGAAAACATCATGCATATCACTATACCACTATAGATGAGAAAATTAGTATGGCATTGATTTGATCATCTCCACAATCTAAAATGGCCCCATGTGCCTCGGTGAAAACATACCTTGTTTCGGAATCCTATGTTGACACACCATTTTCTATACCCAAATGAACACACGATCACCCATCAAAAAATCAAGAGGTATTTTATGCTAATCATCGTACAACTTATGCCTACTGGGATCCATTTTCATACATTTCCGAAATAGCAAAACCTATTATGATATGTCATTCTCAAGTCGTAATACCAATAATTCTGATACCCTGTCAACCATACACAAAAATATAAATATACATGGTCTAATATAGAGTTCCTCATACGATTCCATATAACTCATATGTTGGTAACTATTGTTATAGGAGAACTCAAGAAACACCACATGCTTTTCAGATGATCTAACAAAGTCTAAGACGCAATCCCTTAACAATTATTCTAGTACCTAAATAGTATTCTCTAATTTCATATCCATCTATAGGTGTAAAGTTTAACTCAAAATACCTAGCTACCAATCAACTTCTATAATCCATGCCAGAAGTGTGATGTAAAATGAAGATCATAGTTCTAAAATATATTCTACAGCACCACATGATTCTGTACCATCTCCCGAATATAGAAAAAAACCAATTTATCAATGGTGATGGTATCTATAATTAGTAAAAAATGTTCCACCTCAGTCAAGTGATCCACACTTAAATAGATTTCATCATTATTCAAAGGTTTCCTTAGAAGACCCACCATGAAATCCATCATCAAATCATTCTATTTCCATTTCAAAATTGGAAAAGGCTACAAAAACCACCCAATCCCCGATTCTCATCCTTCACCTACTAATAGGTAAAACATTTTGCCATGAAACCCACAACCTATTTATAAATCATGGCCACCATTACTGTCTATCATGTGAATGATACAATTTATTAAAACCAAGATACACCGCCCAAAATGATGCATGTAACTCATGCATCGACTCTTCCTGTATACTCATATACACTAAAACATTGCCACATACTTAAAATATCTCATCCTAAACAATATAAGAACCAGAGGGTGGATTCCCACATTCATGACTTTTCCTCAAAGAAAAACATTATGGATCTTCATATTACCTCTACTTGATCCATCTTAGAAGCATGCACCCAACTACCAAGTAAATAAGGGTCATCTACACTTGACTATCCTGCACATCTATATTCATCTCTACAAACGACACCATAATCCTCAACTAAGAACTATACTATAGAATCACCAAATTCTTTGTCCTTTGACTTAATGAATTTATAACACTATTTCCTTTTCCTAATGTATAAACATGTTCAAAATAAAAGTACTATATTTACATGACCCACCTTCTCTTTTAACGATTTATTTCACACTAGGAGAAGATGTACATAAGGATTTGATGATCGGTATACATTCTAAACTGTTTACCATCAAGTAATTCTTCCAAAACATCAATGTATAAATCATCATGTCTAATTAAAGTGCTTTTCTGGGGGTAATGTTGTTCATTATGATTAAACTATTGAGACCCATATACCATGACCTGATCATTATACATCCACACTTTCATAATCTCAACATCAGATACATCACAAGACATGGTATAATCTATACCTTGGTCAAAAAGAATCAAAATCAGTGAAACATTCATCTTCTTCTTTAACTCCAAGGAGGCATTCTCACATGTCCCAAACCAAACAACAGTGACTCCCTTTTTGGTTAATACTGAAGCGATGCATCCAAATGATATAAGTATTTGATGAAAATTGGTTAATTTCTTTCTAATTCCAGAAAACTTCAGACATTGGAAGTATTTATGGAACACTCCAAAGAAATAACTACCTAAATATTCTTCTGGTCCACTGAAACACCTTCCCCATAGATGATGTTACACATGAAATGTACATTTTCAATCTAAAAATGTAATTTTAAAAGCTTTTCATTTTGAATATTCTCTCTTAATTTTCTCAGGATAATGTCATGTTGTTTGGGATGGTCTTCATGAGTTTTTGAGTACACCAAGATGTTATCAAAAAATGAAACCACATAATGATCTATGAATTGATGAATGATTTGGTTCATTAGGGACATAAACACGAACGGTGCATTTTTTTACCTGTAAAACATCACAAAAAAAATCATAATATCATTATCCAATCCCAAAGATAGTCCACAACATATAAAAACAATTCACCCTCAAATGATGATACCTTGATGTCAATTAAATATTTTAGAACCCTGAAGTGCCTCTCATTAGGTCAAAAATTTCATCAATTAAAGGAAGATAGTATCTACTAATCACTATCATTATATTTAGCTTCTTATAATTGAAAAATAATTGCAATGATCTATCTACCTTATTGGAAGAAATACTAGAGATCCCCAAGTTGAAATAATAGGACATATAAAATATATTCTCTCTAACTCCTCCATATTATTTTTATGCTCCTATAGTTCTTTCGGTTCCATTTATATGGTGTATCAGAAACATGTTATCCTCTAAAAAACATCTCTATCATGAACTCGATATATCTCTCGGGTAGAAGCACCAAAAATTTATTAGAAAACATGTCCTAAAACATATCCATCACAGGAGTAAGGAAAATCATGTATACTCCCCCATTGAAAATCATAATAAATTCCATATAGGGTTTTGTCTTAACCCTACTATAGAAAAACCATCATTGTATCCCCTGCGCAGATATCCCATTCACCACGATTGACATAAGTATCTCTATCAAGAGACCTGAATGTTACCCTATGTTAGTAACAATCAATATGGACCTAGTACAACAATAAATAATCCATCCCCAAAATGAATTCAATACCTAACGTCCCAACAACAATCAATTCCCATAGAAAAAAATACCCACCAACCTCAAGGGAACATGCCTTAAATTTCGATTATTTTCTTCTATCCCAAAAATTTGGGTCAATAGACATAACCCAACATACACATTCCACCACATGGACCAAAATAATTATAAAATGAGTAAATATAAAATAATTCAAGGATAATGTATCAGATAAATATCTAGATAGAATGTAATATATAATAATAATACCTCGAATGGTGGTTGTTGTAGCCTCTCCACCCCTTGGTGTAGACTGAACTCCATGAATTTGACCTGCCCCTCTACCCTGGGATCTGATCTTAGTTCCTGGTGTTATACTACCCTTCTGAAATGGCCTTTATTTCCCTGATGTACCATAACCACTAACTCAACCATAATGACTAATTGATCTCCAATAAGCTACATGATAAGGGGAAATCGACCCCCTACCTACACTTGACATTGGTTTCAGTCCCCCATCTCTTCTTAGTTGTTGAGTATTTCTTCAGAACCTCTATGAATGTCCCATTCATCCACATGCTCAGCACTTAGTGGATGGTTTGGGTAACTAACAAATCATATTCCCTTCCATACCACACTAATATAGAAACACATTTTCACCACCATGAGAGGTTGATCCTACTTTTGGACTACATTACAAATTTCAACTATGAAGAAGATTACTAAAATGATGATTCATTCCCTCATAAGTCACACCACCATTCCATCCAACCAGAACCATAAACCCACTACCTAAAGCCTCCCATAAGTTCCCTTATGAAATAAGGTGTAGATCTGCCACTACTAAAAAACTCTTCAAACAGATGATGTTCCCATGAGACTTAATCTCATGAAAAATTAAATCCTGGAAACATCTCATAACAGTGTTTTCATCCCATACTAATGCTAGAACTAATATGCAATGTCCATGAAGCGGGCCACAGAAGAAGTCACTAACATAGTCCCCTAGGTCAACCTCATGCACTCTACAACCCACTATTATCTCAAGGTCTCTGAAAAGATTTTCATCAATAACATTTCAATGAAGTCATTATATAACATATCATTTTCCTCTAGAGTCTGAACCAAAATTTTCCACCAACCCTTTTAAGGTCCCCACAACATATAAGCTGCCAACTTGACTCAATTTTTATGAGGAGTACCAAATTTGTTAAAAAAATTTAAAGATGGATTTTATCCATAATTATACTATATCAATTCCACACTTTTTATAAAATGTTAGAGGAAGCTATAACTGAAACTATTTTTTTCAGATCAAACATACTCAAAACTAAACACCCAAGGTTTCATTCAATTATCTATATAAAATGAGACAATTTCACATGGATGTAATTCTATAATATATTTCCTTTTATCCCTACAGTATCATTCCCCATATCTGGAGGATAATTCTTAGCTATATCCTCTTAGATCCCAAACGAAACATATTCTCATGGTGGAATTCCCTATAATTCCAAACACACATTTCTGAACAAGTAATATAAAACAACCATATTTTCCACAAAAAATGCTCTCTAATAGCCTTAGTCAACTCATCCTTGATACACTACCTTAATGTACATCGTCAAACTTAGAAAACTACCATCAACCATTCCTACACCGAATCAGGATCAACATGGTGTAAACAGACTTATATATTCACGAGTCTTCATTTGACACCCTTTTCATGAAATCTTACCTTCACAACATGAATATTTTTCATTTGGTCCCTTTATATATTTAAATCCTGATATAACCAATATTTTAACTCATTACAATATTTTCATTTATCAAAATTGTATATCCATTCTTTAACCTTCATTCCATTTACCCAATTGTATCACCGTTAGTATACATTAATTTCTTTAAAAAATTTATGAATATGAAATTACTTTCACCCTTAATGTCCCACACACCCTTCCCATGTGTACATACCATGATGCATTCCATATATGTCCTTGTGTATCTATAATTATTTATGAATTCACAACATCGTTCAATTATATCCATGGTTAGAATATCATAAAATAATCACATCACACAACAATTGCATCATCCAATGGTAAAATATCATTTATCTATAACAAAACACATTAATAACTACAATCTCTACTCGGGGTGCTTGGGTTTTTCCTTAAATGTGGGTTAGCTCGTCCCAAGAATGAGGTAATTTATGAGACCCTACTCTTAATAATCTATTATTGACCATTCCAAAATAGTAATACATAGAAACAAATTTCTATGATACCACTTTGTAGTATCCCCAACCCTGAAGCCACTACATTGGTGCCTCGAGCCATGTCGCCACAATAACTCTCATGCACCTCCCCATATGATAGAGGTTTCCGACAAGAATGAAGGATCTAATGGATCAAATGGGAGACTATACCCATTTTACCAATGTAATACAGAGTAGATAACATATGTAATAAAGGAAATAATATACAATAAGCTGGAAACATGCATTATTAACCATTTTCCAAATAGGGTGAAAACCAAAACCAAACAAAAAATATGCCATGTCCTTCTAACATTTCAAATGATAAAGAGACCCCAAATTAAAGAAAAGTAGTTGAGTCCCCATAAGAGGTCCTAAATCAATGTTTGGATCCTAATCCATGCACATACCAAGTCACAACCATCTCCCGAGCATAGAGAATTTTCCCTTTTCAGGACTAGTAACCACGAAATATGCTCAGGTACCCAACGGAGAACCAATAAAAGTGTGAGTACAACTCATAAGGTCATCACCAATGCTTTATACAAAATATCTAACCTAAACTGAAAGTGAATGAAAAAAAATGATAAGGTAAACAAAATTTAAATTGGGTTCCATTAGTTAACAAAATTCACATTAACCATTTTGATCACCTAAACCATATTCTTTACTTTTCTTAGGAGTTAGGAATTATAATCATTTACACAATGGATTGTTCCAGTCAATTAATACACACAAGGAAATAAATCATTTTCCCTATCGCACTGGGGATAAACATTTCCGAAACCATTACATTATACTTACCTTGGTGCCTCATCCTTGGTTGGGTCATAAAATGTTTCCATAATGGGCATAGACCATTATTCCCCATCTCTTTCTCATGTATAATATGGGTGGGATTTATATCCCCAGTCTTACCCCACCCGTGGGCATAAAACCTCATTTCTAATACCCCAGAAATACCATGCCATGTGACGATGATTCTTTATCCATTTACCACATATACCATATCACAAACAATAAACAACGAATACATAAAAAATATAAAACTCACATTTAACAAAACATATGAATGATCATCAATCCATAACACATTAACACACTTACCATTTACTTAGTATGGTCTATTTAACCCATTTCACTTTTTATAACATACCACATTTTGAATAACTAACAATTCCTATACATTATCCCATTTAACAAATTTATCAATTCTTGTGCATGAACCAATCTAATAGACCGAATAATTTACAAGTGTTTACCCATTTAACAAGTTTATACATTCATATGAATTAACCCACTTATGAAATTATAGTACAATTAAAATTTCCTTTAGAAAAAATATTACATTTCATCTAACCCATTCCATATTAAGACAAACAATCCCTTAGGCCATTATAAATGACTATAAACAACTATAAATATTATCATTTCAACTCAACTGACATATCAATATATTCATCATGAGATCTTATTTATCACCAGTCAATTGTATTCTTATCATTATAATCTTCGATGATTGGGAATGTTGGAAACCCCAAATAGCGGTCCTAAATATGTCAAGTAATTCTAAATGTATCCAATGAGGATCTTTATGGATTCAATTCCTTATTTAGATAACCATTTTACAAAATACTTTTAAAATAATCAAATTAAAAACCGGAGATAACCATTGACACAACCATATATACACATATCAACATAAAGACTATGGGATATAAATCATAGACCACCTACCTCGATTACAAATATGGAAACACTCTTAACCTCGACATATGAAACAAGATTCATACACCCTTTTAATTACTAACCAAATATATTATAGAAAAAAAGGGTTTTAGGGTTTTAAAAGAAAAACAATGAAATAACAAGTGCTAATTCATAGAAGAGAAGAAATAGTAGCATTAGACTTACCCAAAGATTCAATATGCAATCAAAAACACTCCAAAAATCCTTGAATAGATAGAGATTGACCCTTGGGAATATTTTGGTGATTAGGTTCATCATTAGGGAAAGAGAAGTAATAATTAGGAAGAAAGTCTAGTGAAACACTTAAAACCCTAAGGGGGATGGTAATTTATCACTTTATAATGGAACATATAGTTTGGACGCACGGTTTTCCGAACCATGCTCCAATCATGAACCAACATATGTCCAAGAGGAAACCAGGTCAAGTAGTTAATAGGGATCCAACACTGTTTAACAAATCGTTTTCAAACTATATGGAATGCCTCTATCCAAGCCTACATGGTATGGCAATCCCCCTAGCATGGTTTATATAAATTTTAACTACTACACCGGGATAACATGTTTTCGGTTCATATGTTTCAACTAAAAATGATTCAACAATGATACATGCACAAGATGGGTCTATTCTACTTTATTTCATGTCCCAAACCCCCTAAATACCCCCCGTGTTTCCTCATATATTGGGTAAATATTTCAGTATCCAATATTAAGGGATTTAAACAAATCATTTAAACAATAACGTACCTCTACGAAGTCAAGGATATCACTAAAGGAAAATTTATGGAACCATTAAATAATTTTCTTATTAAATATTATGTAACATCAAGGAATGCCATATTATATGGGAAATTATTTTAAAAGATAAATTTGAACATTTATTGTTGAAAATATCTTTTTGATGTTAAAATTAATTTTTAAAATAGAAATATTTAACAAATATTAAATAAAAAATATATTTTAAAATCACATTGAAAACTCATGAAGGATTTTTTACATCATCCAAAAGTTATGATAATGAAAAATATATTATATGTTGTAAACATTTAAAATCTCATTTCTTATTTTTGGTAAAAAAGAGAATGTATCTTGTTTTAGAAAGAAACAATAATATTTCTCTTAATCAATATTTTATAAGTCAAACATCTTTAATTATTACATTTAAAAATAATTTAATAATGTTAAAATAATTCTTGAAATATATATAGAAATCATAGATATAGAATAAAAAGAATTTTTGATCAAATAGATATATAAAGTTGATTTTTCTTATGGACATTATTTATGAATCTTGTGTTATTAAAGAGTGAAAAACTAAAGGGAAACTTATATCACCAATAAATAAACATCATAAAATAAAATAAATGTGTTCATTAATATTTATATCATTATATTTCATCATTTCGAGTGTAATCATGATCATTCCTAAAAAATAATGATATTGTAAACTAAAAACATACAACTTTTGTATGTTTATATTAATAGCCTCCATGAATGAAAATAAAATTATATGGATAATTATATCAAATATATTTCATTATAAGAAACATATAATAGATTATTTGGTATTATATACACCACACAAAAGTAACAAGTCTTGTATAGGGAATTTCTCCCATAGAAATAAAAGTAAGACAAAAATCCCTAACATCAAGTATTCATTTTCATCCTACAAGTTAGAACTTCCATTATAATAAATATAGTATTATTATAAATATATTAAATAAAAAAATGATACATATCATACCAT
The DNA here is from genome assembly GCA_963277665.1 of Viscum album. Lineage (NCBI taxonomy): Eukaryota > Viridiplantae > Streptophyta > Magnoliopsida > Santalales > Viscaceae > Viscum > Viscum album. Next base: position 1,824,902,298 of record OY728119.1, on the reverse strand, counting down.
ATATTATTTACTTATGTTCTTTTGTTACCCATTTATTAGGAATTCCTTGTAAAAATCACATTGTGGGTATTAACATCGTTATTTTCCATGTAAGTTTTGGTTTTCCATTTTCGGTCCATTAATTTGGATAATGGTTCCATTATATAATGAATTTTAAATATAATTTAATTATAATATATAATCATTATATATTTATTATATTAATACATAAATGTAAAATATAGAAAATGAATTACACCATTCATTGAGAAGGTAGGTCGTATCTATGCATGCATGTTTTTTCCAATTTCATGACAGGTAGAATAAAAGAAAATTAAATAATATATAACCTTTATAGAATTATTTTTATTATATATATTTAATTTATATTTGTTTAAAATTTTATTATTAACATCCAAGTCAAAATGAAATTAAAAACATATCACACTGTTTTAAGAGGTGGTAGTCTAGACGTACGCATGAGCGATATTGTAACCTTAAAATAGATTCAAGGTTAACTAGTTATATGTTATATTATAATTGTAGAATTATAATTAGTTTATAAATAAAAAATATATACAATAAATCTATCATTATATTCATCTATGAGTGATGATTATTGAAGATGAATTACCTCGGGTCGTGAGGTGTCATTTGGTTGTACACAGAATCGTCGATTTCATTCCATAATTTATGTAAGAGGGTATATATGTGGATTTGAAATTAACATAATAAAATCTTATAGTATGTTATGTAATAAAATTAATATATCATTTTATTTTAATAATATTCTAAGGATGTGGAAGAATAAATAATACACAAATTCTTTGATAAGAATTTTAATTCTTCTTCTAACAACCCCCATGGGTTATCACCAAAACCCATCATAGGTGTATTTCATAAAAAACATAGTACCCTATGACATAAAGAGACAAGCGAGGAAAATTTTAGGGTAGTAATTTCTTAAATTAAAGGGCTTGGGATGTTTTAACTGTTATGGATAGGGGGTTCCCTTTTATAAGTGGATAAGAGGAAAAACATGGAATTTTAGAAAAAGAAAAAGGTAAACTTGTGTTTTACATATCCAAAAGGCCCAAAATAGATCATTTGTGTACCTTATATGATATAGAGAATAAATATGGCCATAAATAGGTATTTTAATTTTTTGGGGGGTTTTAACCCTTGACTTTTTAGTTTATCCCCCGGTAACCCTATTTTAATCTTAAATGTGGTAATTATGTTTTTTCAATTTTTACTATTAGTTAAAAAAAATTATGTTTACCATATTATATAATATTAATTATTTTTATTAAATATACGCATTTAATTTTTTGAAAAATAAAATTATATATTTAGAAAATCTAATTTAAAATCAGCCCTATAGATAATATGATAAAAATGTTTTCCAAGGAAAATATTTTCACATGTATAGAATGTTTTAATATTAATATTTAACAAAAAAAATATTACAAAGTCCAGAATTGGATTTAAAAAATTATGATTGAACAAATTTTATTTTTAATCAGTTTTTATACAATGTTTACATTTTTAAATTCTTTAAATTAAAATGTAGTTTTCAATAAAAATAATCATTTTTACCTATTCAACAAAAAATGATACTTTTTTAGAAAAATGTTGGAAATTAACTCTAATATAATTTTTAAATTATTATTTAAAAAATGATGTTAATTTTCTAAAATGAATTTTCTAAAATTTTTATTGATTAATTATATTATTTGATCACAAAAAGTAGATGTAAGAACCTACGTTTTTACTCAGGTATGGATCGTTTAATGTTTCGTCTAAATCTTTACCTTGGACCTAATATTTATGCATAGGAGTTAAATATGGTCTTATGGGTGTTTAGGGAATGTTCGGAGCTAGGAACCATGATTTTTGGTTTAAAATGGCCAAGTTTCATGGTTGATGCATGGTTGGAACACAATATTCTAAACTGTGCACATGGGGCTTTCCAGGATAGATACACCTCACACAGTTGGTGCACAACCATGCGGCCTAACCAGGAAACTGCCCATTCTTCCCAGGTAACTATGCATATTTGGCACATGGTCTGTCAAACAATACGAAAAAACCATGCATAAACCATTTTTCTGGGTAATTTGGAATTTTTTTCATTAATTATCAAATTAGAACATATCTTACTCCCTAATCTCTATTCAAGTGGTACTAACCTAAATTGATCTCATTTAGGATCCCTTTGATTGTATGAGTTAGGAATTAAGATAATTCCTTCATCTATGATCTGATCGAGATTATGTTCAACACGTTTTATGTGCAACATTATGTAATCGAGTCCTCTAGAGCTATTATCCTTCTCTTTTTCTCTCAACTGAGTTATCAGGGTATGATCATTTTTCTCATTTTCATTGATATACTTCTATGCGAGCCAAATCAAGGTCTAATATTGGATGCAGAGAGTTTTACAAGCCTATGGTTGGTGTTATATAACTCATCTATCAAGTTTTATGATTTTGTATTTTTCGTATGGGGCCCACTGATTTCATCGGGTGTCATTTATAGAATTTATGTTCCATGTTTATAATTATTAGTATTTTTTGGTTATTCTATTTCCAAATATGTGATTAACTTTTAGTGGTTATACTCACAACTCAATCCTTTCCATGTTGATGTTTATTCCATAATTTTTGTTTAGTGTTTTGAAATGTTTGAGCCACTATTCAGGTGTGCCTTGGATTGACCAATTTATGGGAAATAATTCCTATATTAAATGGATTTATTTATATTGTGATAGGCATAATGAAAATTAAATTGTATTCTCACCACATGACCCACCTAAGGTAAGTGATTCAATTGATAATTAAATGTGAAATGTTAATTGGAAAGTATTCTAAGTATACAACATTGACTTAAATGTAAAATAATAGTATGTTGCATATCTGTATCACCCCTTACCACATTAATGGATGGTAGGGGAATGAACCTCGAATGTGGAATGTGCTTTAAATTGATTAAATGAATGGTTTCATGATACATGACCTTGTCACACTAATTAAATCCATGAATTGAACCAAATGACATGATAAAAAGGATTCATGCTAATTGAACATATCACACTTATGAAAGGCAAGGATGGAACTGAATTAAATATTACATGATATTATACTTTAACAGGAATGGCCTGACTCGATCATTCCTCGGATTTTAATTAGATAATGAACTAATAACTTAAGAACCCCATTCCAATTCAAGGATTCAGCTAGCTTACGTGGAGATTGTTGTACCTCTCGTTCCCCTCGTTGTTTGATTTTCATGATCACAATCACCTTATTATTTGTCTAATATTGTTTGAAGTGTTTTGGAATTATAGGCACAAGGTTGCCAAGAAAATGGCCCAAGAAAGAATCAAGAAGTGGACTGAATTTCAGTCCACCGGCCAACCGGTGTGATAGCACCGGCCAGCCGGTGGACCTGGAAGAGGCATTGCCCACTGCCAAGTTCCACCGGTCAGCTGGTGGATCTGTCACCAGCCAGCCGGTGGCAACCTGATACAACAGTGATGGCTACTGCCTCACCACCGGCCATCCGGTGGCTCTGTCACCGGTCAGCCGGTGCTGCCTGGGCAGAAGGCCTTCTCAACATCCAAGGCACCGGCCAGCCGGTGGCCCTGCACCGGCCAGCCGGTAGCCCAGTCAAACTAGCCGTTGGCTTTGACCAGTCAACTCCCATTTGGCCTCCAACGGCTCCGAGGCCCTTTACAACGGCTCCGAAGACTCCCCAAGGGTTCCATGCCTATAAATAAAGGCCAAGGAAGCCCCGGACATATACCGGATCATATACGTAGCCAACGGACATATTTTTTATCAATTGGCCAACCTCCGGCGACTTCCTTCAAAGGAACCTCAAGTGCTCCAACAACTTCCACATCCAAGGAGCTCCACCAAAGAAGCTTGGAAGCGGCCTTCAACATCATCAATCATTCAAAGGCGCCCAAGGCTTCTTCTCATATACGATTTTTATTGTATATTTATTTTGAGCTTTAAATTTGGGTTTGGGCCTACAAACCCAACACCTTTTCTCATCCCTCTTTCTTTTGGGTTTCACATCACCACTAAGGTGTGAAGAGGTTTCTTCAAGCCTTTCCTTTTAAAAGGCTTGTGTCATAGGTGAGCTAGCCTTCACCTGTAAGAAGGCTAGTGGGTTCTTGCTCAACCATTAAAAGAAAGTGGGTTCTTGCTAAACCAATTCAAAAGCAAGCTGTAATAGGTCCTAGTGCTACCTCAAAGCCTAGTGGGTTTCTTGCTAAAACCATTGAAAAGCAAGCGGTAGGAATCTCTCAACGGTTTAGTTGGGAGCGGAGACGTAGGCCGGGTTTTTGGCCGAACTCTGTTATCAATTGCGTGTCTTGCCTCTTTTATTTCCGCTGCATTCTTTACTTTGATTTTAATTTGTTAATCATTTTTTAAAAGGCAATTCACCCCCCCTCTTGCCATCACTCCCTTTTTCTCCGCCCAACAATTGGTATCAGAGGGGTAATTTGAGTAATACCTTAAACGGTTTCAAATTCAAAGATCCATTGTGATGGCTTCAACTTCTTTCGCCCCCGAAGGCTTTTCTTTGGGTCGTGCTCCATTTTTTTATGGAACCGACTATAATTATTGGAAAACCCGCATGACCACTTTTTTAAGAAGCATAGGATATCCTATTTACAAAATTGTCATGCAAGGTTATTCTTTGTCTTCCCCCGACGAATCCAAATGGACCCAAGCCGATATTAGAAATTTCGAGCTTGATGGCAAAGCCATGAACGCTCTACATTGCGGCCTTGACCGAAATGAATTCAATCGAGTGTCCACATGCACCTCCTCACATGAAATCTGGAAACTTTTGGAGGTTACCCATGAGGGGACCAACAAAGTAAATGATACTCGATTAGATATGTTTCGACAAGATTTTGAATCTTTCTCTATGCATCCATCTGAATCTATTTCTGAAATGTTTACTCGTTTTACTGACGTGTGCAATGGTAGAAAGTCCCTTGGTGATGATGTTTCTGCAGAAACCATGGTCAAGAAGATCCTATGGGTCCTTCCGAGCTCATGGGAACCTAAAGTGACGGCAATCCAAGAAGCTAAGGATGTCAAAAACATGCCGGTCGAGGAGCTCATTGGATCCCTAATGACCTACGAGATCACGTTGAGGAGGCAAGCTCAAAAGGAGGGAACACCAATCAAGACACCAAAGAACATTGCCCTCAAGGTACAAAAAGAAGTAAGCTCCTCCTCATCATCCTCATCTTCCTCATCTTCTTCATCTTCAAGCGGCGACTCGGAAATGGAGAATCTCGCCCGCCAAATGCACAAGTTTATGAAGAAGCACAAGAAGAAGAAATCCCTCAAGCATCGAAAGCAAGAACTTGAAAAAAGATCGGAGCCCAAGGTAAAATGCTACGGGTGCGGCGAAAAGGGTCATTACAAGCCTGATTGCCCACTCAACAAGAAACGGGCTAAGGAAAAAGGAAAGAAAAAGGTCCTCAAGGCGACATGGAGTGACACCTCCTCATCCTCCTCCTCCTCCTCCTCGAGCGACCAAGGTACAAAATGCCTAATGGCATTTCACGAGGTAACTTCTTCCGATTCCTCATCCTCGTCCTCATCTTCAAATTCTTTTAATCATTTATCATATGAAGAACTTCAACATGTGCGAGACCAATTAGAAAATGGTTTTCAGGAGCTTTCTTCAAAATTCGTTGCTTTGAAAAAGAATTTCAAAAAACTCTCTTCCGAAAAGGAACAACTTCTCAAAGAGAAGGAGGAGTTGTCCCTCAAATTACAAAACATTCCCAATGTTGATTCCTTGGAATCAACAATCAAAGATCTAAGGGAATCTCTTGCTAAATTCACCAACGGAGAACAAAACCTTTCAAAACTCCTTGGTTCTCAACGTGTTTCTAGAACCACACGTGGACTTGGCTTCACCAACCAAGCTTCCTCCTCCCATGCTCCAACTGTTTTTGTAAGGGGGAGCTCTAGTTTTAAATTTTGTAATTATTGTAAGAAACCCGGGCACCTCATTTATGAGTGTGATTGCAAAAATGCCCGGTACGGTCAACCCAAATCTATTTTTTATTCGGACGAGTTTTATAGGAGAAGACCCGCCATGAAACAAATTTGGATTGAAAAATCCCTTTTGGCGGGTCTCTCAGGGCCAAAAATAGTTTCGTTTCCCCGATGATATTTTGTTTTATTTAGGGGGAGAAATTTTCTCAAAATCAAAAATCTATTTCGATTCATTTTTCAATTTAAATTCATTTTTTCAAAACTCTCAATTTCAAAAATTTCATTTGGTTTCAAATTTCAAATTTCAATTTGTTTTTGATTCAAAACTTTCATTTCAAACTGTTATTCAATTTTCATTCAAAACTTTCAATTCAAACTGTTATTCAATTTTTGATTCAAAACATTCAATTCAACTTCCAAAAATTTCAATTGGTTTTAAATCTCTTCAATCCCTCAATCAAGTTTTATGCCCTGTGCTATTTTGATAATCACAAAGGGGGAGAAATTCTTGATTGATTGGGGGAGAATCCTTTTGATCATGCTTAGCATTTACTTTCCTTATCCTTTAAGCATGTCATTCTTTTATGTGTTTTACATTTATTGTTTTGGTGATTGTGATCATCAAAATAGGGGGAGATTGTTGTACCTCTCGTTCCCCTCGTTGTTTGATTTTCATGATCACAATCACCTTATTATTTGTCTAATATTGTTTGAAGTGTTTTTGAATGACATGCACAAGGTTGCCAAGAAAATGGCCCAAGAAAGAATCAAGAAGTGGACTGAATTTCAGTCCACCAGCCAACCGGTGTGATAGCACCGGCCAGCCGGTGGACCTGGCAGAGGCATTGCCCACTGCCAGGTTCCACCGGTCAGCCGGTGGATCTGTCACCGGTCAGCCGGTGGCAACCTGATACAACAGTGATGGCTACTGCCTCACCACCGGCCAGCCGGTGGCTCTGTCACCGGTCAGCCGGTGCTGCCTGGGCAGAAGGCCTTCTCAACATCCAAGGCACCGGCCAGCCGGTGGCCCTGCACCGGCCAGCCGGTAGCCCAGTCAAACTGTCCGTTGGCTTCGTATATGATCCGGTATATGTCTGGGGCTTCCTTGGCCTTTATTTATTGGCATGGGACCCTTGGGGAGTCTTCGGAGCCGTTGTAAAGGGCCTCAATCAAGTTTTATGCCCCGTGCTATTTTGATAATCACAAAGGGGGAGAAATTCTTGATTGATTGGGGGAGAATCCTTTTGATCATGCTTAGCATTTACTTTCCTTATCCTTTAAGCATGTCTTTCTTTTATGTGTTTTACAATTATTGTTTTGGTGATTGTGATCATCAAAATAGGGGGAGATTGTTGTACCTCTCGTTCCCCTCGTTGTTTGATTTTCATGATCACAATCACCTTATTATTTGTCTAATATTGTTTGAAGTGTTTTTGAATGATAGGCACAAGGTTTCCAAGAAAATGGCCCAAGAAAGAATCAAGAAGTGGACTGAATTTCAGTCCACCGGCCAACTGGTGTGATAGCACCGGCCAGCCGGTGGACCTGGCAGAGGCATTTCCCACTGCCAGGTTCCACCGGTCAGCCGGTGGATCTTTCACCGGCCAGCCGGTGGCAACCTGATACAACAGTGATGGCTACTGCCTCACCACCGGCCAGCCGGTGGCTCTGTCACCGGTCAGACGGTGCTGCCTGGGCAGAAGGCCTTCTCAACATCCAAGGCACCGGCCAGCCGGTGGCCCTGCACCGGCCAGCCGGTAGCCCAGTCAAACTAGCCGTTGGCTTTGACCAATCAACTCCCATTTGGCCTCCAACGGCTCCGAGGCCTTTTACAACGGCTCCGAAGACTCCCCAAGGGTTCCATGCCTATAAATAAAGGCCAAGGAAGCCCCGGACATATACCGGATCATATACGAAGCCAACGGACATATTTTGTATCAATTGGCCAACCTCCGGCGACTTTCTTCAAAGGAACCTCAAGTTCTCCAACAAATTCCACATCCACGGAGCTCCACCAAAGAAGCTTGGAAGCGGCCTTCAACATCTCCAATCATTCAAAGGCGCCCAAGGCTTCTTCTCATATATGGTTTTTATTGTATATTTATTTTGAGCTTTAAATTTGGGTTTGTGCCTATAAACCCCAACACCTTTTCTCATCCCTCTTTCTTTTGGGTTTCACATCACCACTAAGGTGTGAAGAGGTTTCTTCAAGCCTTTTCTTTTAAAAGGCTTGTGTCATAGGTGAGCTAGCCTTCACCTGTAAGAAGGCTAGTGGGTTCTTGCTCAACCATTAAAAGCAAGTGGGTTCTTGCTAAACCAATTCAAAAGCAAGCTGTAATAGGTCCTAGTGCTACCTCAAAGCCTAGTGGGTTTCTTGCTAAAACCATTGAAAAGAAAGAGGTAGGAATCTCTCAACGGTTTAGTTGGGAGCGGAGACGTAGGCCGGGTTTTTGGCCGAACTCCGTTATCAATTGCGTGTCTTGCCTCTTTTATTTCCGCTGCATTCTTTACTTTGATTTTAATTTGTTAATCATTTTTTAAAAGGCAATTCACCCCCCTCTTTCCATCACTCCCTTTTTCGCCGCCCAACAGAGACCCACCAAGATCTTAATCCATTTCTAATCATTTAATAATCGGTATAACACCATAGGATCCCTTCAAGATCATCACATGATGCCTGTGATATGCTCTTTGGATCCATCATTGAAAAGTAGGTTCCATGGTTATAACCCATGGGGCTCTATCTCTGATTAGCCACATTTTACCTTGGATGATCACCTTGGATTTGGTAGGCACCTTATTTTATATTTAAATGGAACATGATCCTTGAATTACACTCTTACACATTCCAAGCTATAGTTATTTCTAAGTTGGAGACCCTATATGTCTACGTCTACTTGGATATTACCTTGGGACTTTACTATTAAATATCATTACTGGTTTCCCTGTTACATCTTGGAACCTTTAATGTTATTAATATTTTTCATATTTAGAAATAGGTAATAATAAAATACTCAATAATTTAAATGTTCAGAAACCTAATAATGGATAAAGAAGGTACATGGGTATTTAGATAAATTGTACAACCTTACTCTATATATGCAAACTTTTATAGTATAACATTTCAATTACACTGGCTAGATGTTATAGACTCCATTGGTGGTGGCCCACTGAAATTTATCTAACACACTCTCTATGTTTTGTTTTGTACCCGGAGCAGATTATATGGTTGAAGGAGTTGGCAAAGTAAATAATATGGCTTCTAACACTTGATTGTTTGTTGTATTGGATGGATCATACTAGAAGATGACTGATATAGATCTCCAAATTCTTGGGATAGACTTTTATTTCCTTTATACCATTGTGGAACATGTTATTACTTCTCAATTATATCCATTATTTCATGTTTTCTAGTGATCTGACATATCATCAATAGTTGAATGATATTCTAGTGATTTTTGTTATTGTTGTTGTCTTTATTTTCCGTAGTGACTTTTGTTTACTTATATTGTTTCTAAAATTTTTCCATGTATACATTCATCTTCTCCACTACACTTTGGTAATGAGGGTATAGTCTCCCCCAAATACACACCCTAGTCCCTCACTACTAGCTGGAAGCCTTTGGAATTCGAGGAGATGCGCTTGAGTCCATGTGGTCCACTGGGCTCGAGGCACATATTAAGTGGAATCTAGGTCCAGGATGTTACAAAGAGGTATCGAATGAGATAATTTATTTCCTTACTATTTGGAAACAATAGATTGGAGACTAGGAACTATTAAAAAGTTTTCATAAGACATGCTTGGGCATCATGAACCCAGGTTTAGTGTAAAAACAATGTTCCCAAAATTATAATTTTTTTTTCTACTTTTCCCTATTACAATAGATATTATTTCACCATTTTGTGTCACACATGATTTGTGGTGTTGCATATTATTATTCCATTTGGAGAATTTTATTTCCTTATTGTCCTGATGCTACGATGGTAAGGAGAATTGTTACATTCATCATTATAGGAACCTAGAATTCGAAGGTCATGCATATTTCTTGGCCATATAGGTTCATTTAACTATTTTTCATTGATTGATATTCCTATGATTATTGAGTGATTTTGTTATAGTTAGATTATTCTTTAATTACTTTTGGTTGTTATTGAGTGATTTCTTATCTCAATTCATGAGGTGTATGGGCCCTCATGGACTGGGATGAGTAATTTAAAATTCCTAGACAGTATGCTATAAATAAATGGGTGTCATGTATGTGATAATGTGTATAGACACTCATTCACTAGAAATAGATATCCAGTATAAAGTGAATCATTAAATCTAAAATGAATTGATATCATGTCCTTGTCCAACCATGTCATGTTTATGAAAGGTAAAAGACTAAACATGGTAATAAAATTTAATATAAAATGAAACATTAACTTGAGAACTTTATGATACATGGTCATCTAATAGAATAGTTTTGGTAGTATACCTTGGGTAGTGATTATTCCTATGATCAGCTTCTTATAGTGATGTTATCTTTTTTCCTTAAGCTTGTTCTGAGTCATGGGTTTGGAATTTATAAACCAATGACACTATGAATTGATCTTATCATACACCAAGAAGGTGAAGATGACCACGCTCCAGATGTTGTTGGACCTGATCTACCAAAATTAACTCTAGGAGTTCCACTTGAGGAACCACCTACTATAATTGATCTGGAAGATGATTCCCAAGTTCGTGAAAGTTTTCTACGTCTAATGTAGTCCATGCAAGGTGCTCCATGACTTGAACCTACGATGGAGGATTTGACTTGTGAGTTCTAGTAGTTGCATTCTCCTACATTTTTAGGGGATGGAACTCCACATGAATCTTATTATATTATATAGGACACCCTATCTATCTTCCAGAATCAGGAAACACCTACAGAGTATATATTCAAGTGTTCCATATACATGCTTTGGAATTTGGCCAAGTATTTGTGTGATGTGATTACTGAGGCTAGTTGTCACTAGGGAATGTTATGGGTTGATTTCTAGAATACCTTATATTATCAGTTCCCTCCTTAGATGCTAAAAACTGATAGATCCATATAATTCATGCATCTCAAGTAGGGTTATATACTAGTTAATGAATATTCAGTGCATTTCATGGAGTTGCAACAATTTGTAATACTTCTAGATGGTGATGAGATTTCGAATGCTAGATGCTTCGAGGGTGGGCTAGCCTATTCCATCCATATGCAGGTTAATTTATTTTACATTCCCACCTTTCATTAAATAGTAAATCCATCTCTTATTACTGAGCATAAGCTAATAGACAATATTAATTCTGTATATATAGTGTATGTTTTGTGGTAGGCCAGTAGTTCTTCTGATGGTAGGAAACAGTTCTTTGAGGTTTCATGTGAGGGTAGTGATAACAAGAGTACCCATTTCGATAGATCAATAGAGTGTTATAATTTTGAATGATGAGGAAAAAATAACACTCAATGTGATAAAGAACCAATGGAGTGCTAGGATTGTGGTTGCATGGGGCATCTTCATTATTTCTGTAGGATATTTCCACCAGCTTCATATAGAAAACGATCTATGATAGCTCCACCTTTAATAGTGTGTTCTTTTATGCCATGTCTGTTGTGGAGTTGGAATAACACTGGTTGGTCTGGCCGAGGAGGAGTTCATAGTCATGGTAGCTAGACACCAGATCACTAGCAGTGCCAGTAGAGTATTTATGATTTTGGAAACCCATTTGTCACAGTGGGCCACGTAACAGGCCAGTTGAATGCCATATAGACGATACCTGAGGATCAGGCTACATGACCCTCTACTCTATGTGGTAAAATTCTAGTATATTTGAATATAGTATCTTTTATATTTCATATAGGATCTTAAAACTCTTTTATCCTTTTACCTATCATGGAAGGTCTCTGACTGGAGATATAGAATCACTATAGTGAAATGACCCTATATATGTCGTTAGAGGTACAAACAGAGGGAATAAACTAGTATAGGGAATTCCCCCTTGAAGTGGGTTTTTACCCTTTCTTAAAGAAACTCATCGTTCTCAAGATGATAGGTCATTATTTCATTCTTTGGATGGACTGGTTGGTTCACTATCATGATTTTGTATACATCTACCACCGTAGTGTATCATTTACATCCCCAGAGGCCAGAAGTTATATATATAAGGGTACGAGGGATAGACATGATGGTCGATCTGGACTAGAGAATCATGGGCAAGGTGGACTGACTATCCATATTGAAAATCTATTCATAGATGACCAGGTTTACGAAAAGTTTATTTCCATATAGTATTGGATCGTTTCAAGGATATATTTTCCAAAAATTTCTCTAGATTACCTTATAAGAGAGAGGTAGAGTTTAAAATTAATTTTGTTCTATGATCATCATCAGTATACATTCCTCTATACAAGATAGAACCTAATCATCTTCAAGATCTGAAGTGGTAGTTAGAGGATTTATAGGCCAAAGGATTTATACGACCTAGTATATCCTCTTGGGGTTCACCCATTCTTTTTCAAAGATGGAGGATGTAACCTTGATTCTATGGGTGGATTACATAATTATGAGCCATCTTACAATCAAGAACTGATATCCATTCCCTCTAATAGATGATATCTTTGAATAGTTATGAGGTGCCATGGTATTCACTAACATCGACCTGAGATTGGGTTATCATCATGTATGAGTCAGAACAGCATACATACATCATAAAACTTTCTATAGTAGGTATGGTATGTACGAGAACCTTATTATATTGTTTGTTCTTACAAACTTACCCACCCTTTTCTGGGATCTAATGAATAGGGTGTTCCACCCATATGTGGATTCTATTGTTGTGGTCTTTGTAGATGACATCTTTGTGTAATTTTGACACTCATAGCGACCGTGAAAAACATCTTGAGATCATTTTGAGTACACCAAAAGAAAATAATCTTTAAACCTAACTTTCTATATCCCACTTCTACATTGACAAAGTCCGTATATTGGGTCATATTATCTCATAATCAGATGAATCTGTTTACCTAGAAAAAGTTTGTGTGATAGTTTCATAAAATCAGACCAAGAATGTGTTTGATATCAAGAGTTTCTTGGGGTTGGATGGATGTTACTTTCATCTCATATAGGACTTCTCATTTCATTATTCATCTCTTTCTGGTACTAAAATTAAGGGTGTAAATATCATATGGTCAGAATCTTGTGAGAAATCCTTTTAGGATATGAAAGGGAGGCATGTATCGACCCCTATTCTAAATCATCTGGTGTTAGGAGTTGGTTAAACCTTATTCTGTGATGCATTAGGAATTATCCTACAAGTAGTGCTAGTGAATGAGTACAAATTTACCTCATAATTATCTTTTAATTTGAGGCCTCATTAGATAAATTACCAGATGCATGACCATGAGCATGCATTAGTTTTCCATGACATACGTTAATGGAGACACAATCTGTTGGGTGAGAACTTTATGGTGTAAACAAACCACATGTGCCACAAATATATCTTTTCACTATGTAAATTGATCCTCAGACAGAGGAGACATGTCTAATATCTAAAATCCATTTATTTTGAGATTTCCATTACACCATGGAAGGGGAATATTGATGCCGATGCACGGAGTCAGAAAAGCCAAACACTGGATGAATGGGAAGCTAGTGATAAATGGAAGATAATGACCATGTTTTTAGAGATTCATCTAGATTTTCATGATAGTCATGAGAAGTCTTATCTCTCAGTCTTAACATTTACCTCTTTTCTCATTGATAAGTAGAAGGGTAGACAGTTTACAAATCATAAAGGATTGGTTCTCCGTGAGAGTATCTCAGAATATGACCCAAAACTGGATTGTTCTATAGATAGATATGACATCCTTTGCCTATCTTGACATGTATGGGTACCTACAGACATGAGAGGTAAGATGATGCACGAGTCCCACGCTTCTCATTGGGAAGTTAATCCAGGTATCTCGAAGATGTATCGAGATATGCGGCACCAGTATTCATTGCCCGAGATGAAATGTCAGATAATTGGCTTTATCACTTGGTGTTCCACTTGTTAGTAGGTGAATGTAGAGCACCAGATACATACAGGCTTTCTTCATCCACTTCTAATCCCTAAACGGAAATGGGAAGATGTTTCTATGAATTCTTTAGTCATCTTACTTAGGTCATAGAGGGTAATTGGTTCTTTATGGGTAGTCATTGACCAAATAAATAAATAATCCCACTTCATACCTATTTAGGAAACATTTTCAGTTGATGAGTTGAAAATATTGTATGTCTATGAGATCATAATACTTTACAGGACCCCTCATACAATCATTTTATATAGGGATTCTTATATCACTTCAAGGTTTTGGATGGGTTTTCAAATGTCTATGGGTACTCAGGCTCTTATAATAACATATTTTTACCCCCATACAGATGGTCAGTTAAAACAGAAAAATATAGGTTCAAGAGGATATTCTCTGAGAATGTATCCTTGATTTTAGAGGTTCTTGAGAAAAGAATGCCCCTATCATTGTGTTATCCAATAATAGCATCTTTTAAATGACTATTCATATTGATCCTTTTGAGGAATTATATTGTAGGTTGTGTCGTTCACCCCTTTTCTAGCTAAAGGAAGGCCTATTAGGTGTTCTTCTCATTCAGGAGACTTCATAGCAGGTCAGCTAATCAGAAAGCATATGACTACTGCTCAGTCTAGACAGAAATATTTTTCTAATCACTATCAATTGCCTCTAGTGTTCGTGGATGGGGATCATGTTTTCTTTTGGGTATCATCGAGGCTAGGTCATAGGCGTTTACGGAAGAAATAGATGTTTTTACCTTATTACGTAGGGCCATTTGAGATTCTATATAAGGTTATGCCAGAATTTTATCAGTTGTTATTACCTAATAGGTTTAGTTATATGCATGAAATCTTCCATGTTTTAAAACATTTCCAATATCAAGCTGATATGTCTTGTTATTTTGATTTGGAAGAAGTTGAGTTAGAAGACGATGCTACCTTTGAGGAGTTTCTAGTATGCATCATTGACCGGTGCACGATGGTTCTCTGAGGATAGTTTTTCCCTCTATTGTAAATTTTCTTGAAGCATGGCCAGGTATATGATGATACAAGGGAGTGGGGTGCCAATTTACATTCCCAATGGGCTGAATTTTTTTGAGACCATGTTTATACATCATTGTAAGGTGAACTCGGGTACGAGTTCTTTTAATTGGGGAAGACTATAAGAACCTGGTTTTTAACTCAGTTATGGATCCATTAAATTTCATTATACATCTTTACCTTAGAACTATTATAAATGCCTAATGATTTAGAAAATGTCTCAGTGGTGTATGGGGCAATTTTGGAGCCTGAATCCCTAATTTTTGGGTAAACTAGCCAAGTCACATGGTTGTCGAACTATTTGATTTACCTTACAGATGGTGTGTTTCTAGATAAATCCACCTCGCACGGTTGGCTCATGGTTGTGCAACCTAACTTTACAAGTTCCCCTTCTACCAAGGTAACCAAGCACGATATTCACATGGCTTGTCAAACTGTGTGGACAAACTATGCACATGCCATTTTCTAGGTAATTTTCAATTTTTCACTTAATGAAAAAATAAGAACACATTTTCCTCCCTAATCCATATTCATGTGGGATTAACTTAAATTTATCTCATTTTGGATCTCTTTGAATATCTATGGTAGGAATCAAGAGATATTATTTGTATGGGAAATGATCATGCTTCTATTTTTCTCGTTAGATGTGAAATGGTAAGTACTCAAGTCCTATTGAGTTGTTCTCCTTCTCTTTAACTCCCAGCCGAGTTATTAGGCATGAGGGTTTTTTTCCTTTTCATATATCTACTCCAATAAGATCCAAATCAAGGTATAATAATATAGGATGAGAGTTTTACAAGCCTAATTTTTTTAGTCTATAAATGATCCCGCATGTTCATTGATTTTTTGGATTTGTCATTTGGGGAAAACTGATTTCATCGAGTTCCATTTATAGAATTTATATACCATTTTTATAATCATTATAACCATATAGTTATGATTTTTCCAAATATGTTATTAGTTGTTAGTCATTACACCCACAACTCAATACATTCAATGTCAAAGTTTATTCCATAATTTTTGTTTAGTGATTTGACACATTTTATCCACTGTTCGGGTGTGTCTTTCCTTTACCATCTAACGATACACATTTCTATATTAAATGGATTGATTTATATTGTGATTTTTATTATGGAAAGTACCATGTATTCTCACTACTTAAATAGCATAAGATAAGTCTTCAATTGATAATTAAATGTAAAATGTTAATTGTAAAGTATACTAAGTATATGAGTTGGCCTTAAATATAAATGAACAGTATGTTTCCTATCCGTAGCACCCCTTACCAGATTAATGGAAGGTAGAAGAATGAACCTAGAATATGTAATGTGCTTTAAAAGGATTAAATTAATAGTCTCATGCTACTTTACCTTTTCACACTAATGAAAGGGAAGGATTGAACCAAATGACTTCATTAAATGGTTTCATGCAAAATGACCTTATCATGCTAATGAAAACTAAGGATTGAACCAAATTAAATATTATATGAATTTATAATTATAAAAATGGCATGACTAAAGATCACCTAGGATTATGATCAGATAATTACAGGAGAACTCAGAACCCCATTTCAATTCAAGGATTCAGCTTGCTTAGGTTGAGACCCACTTAGATCTCGACCCTTGTCTATTATTTGGATACCTCGTATGACACTATATGATCCCTTAAATATCATTACAGGGTTCCTTGAAAACATTCCTTGGGTCCATAATTGACAAGTGTCTTCCATGGTTACATCCCATAGGGCCCTATCTCTGATTAACATCATTTTACATTGAATGACCACCTTGGATTCTATAAGAACCTTATTGTGGAATTCCATGGAATATTCTCATTAGATTACACCCTTAAAAATTACAGGATATAGTTATTACTGAGTTTCTGACCCTTATGTCTTCATCACCTTAGTTATTTCCATGGGACTTCACTGTTTAATAAAATTACAGGTTTCCTTGTTACATCTTGGAACCATTGTTATAATTAACATATGACTTATTTACCAATTGGTAATAATCAAATAATGAATTGCTGACATGTTTCGAAACTAGCTCACAGCTGAAGAAGGTACATGGGTATTTAGTTAAATGAAACTGTTGTACATTATATATTCATGTTTTCACTTTGTTAAATTTCTATTACACAGGCCAAATGTTATAGTCGTCGTTGGTAGTGGCGCACTGAGATTTATCTCACACCCTATTTAGGTGTGGTTTAGTACCCAGAGTAGATGATATTGTTCCATGTGTTGATATAGGTAAGCATATGACTTCAAATATTTGATTAGTTGTTTCCAAGGATGGAGATTGATAGTCAATGACCGAGTTGGATCATGGGATTCTCATGACTGTCTTTGATTTCATTTATACCATTGAGGAACATGTTATGACTGCTGACCTGTATCCATGTTTTCTTGTTTTCTAGTGACATGACATATCATTTATAGCTGAATTCTAATCTGCTGATTTCAGTTATTGTTGTTGTTTATCCTTATTTTCCATAGTTCCTTCGATTTACTTATACTAGTTCTACTATTTATCCATTTATACTTTCATCCACTGTGCTACACATTGGTAATGAGGACATAGTCAACCCAAAGACACACCATATTCCCTCCCTACTAGTCGACAGCCTCTGGAATTTAGGGAGATGCGCTTGAGGCCATGTTTCCCATTGGACTCCAGGAACCGATTAAGTGGCATCTGAGTTTGATTTATCATAGATGAAAAACCATTTTTGCAGAAAAATATATCTTTGAAACATATAAAAACAATGCTAGATTTTTATAGAGTAATATAAAAAATTAATGAATATTTTAAAAATATAGATATTTCTATTCATATCTCCATGATTAATGGATATGTTATAATTAAAATTTTTTAAAAATTAATTTATTGGTATATTTTTTATCATTAAAACTCATTGTTGAATGGTTAAAAAGTTATCAAAGAAGTTAGATTTATTTTAAAAAATATATATTTCATAAAATCTAATGGTTTTACATTATGACTCCCCTTAAATTGAAATTTTCCATTGAATGAATTAATACACTATAATCCAATGAGGATGCATTATCCCAGTAAGATCCTATAGTAACCACATTATTTATTAAAGTTAGTGGTTTCACCATAAAACATGGACTAGGTGAGTTGTCTTGTTACATATAACAATATATCTATAATCTAGAGTCTCCACTGGTTCGTCCCCAAAAGAAGAATAATTATCCATTGGTATGATCTACGATCTAGGTATAGTATAAGGGTCGGGTAAGTACTTCTTCATGTGAGATATATGGAACACATCATGAACTTGATGGAGGTTTGATGGAAGAAGATATCGATAAACTACCATCACGATACAATAAAAATTTTCAATATGACCTATATAAATAAGGATATGTTTTATCTTAATTAAAATTATCATTAACTTAATCCATGTATAAATAATTTAAAAAAATATCTCCAACATCAAATTATTAACCACATTGGCAATTATCTGTATAACTTTTCTATCTACTTTGTGATTCCCTTATGTCTTGATAAATGACTCTAAACTTATCTTCCATTTCATAATCTAACTTAGGCCCCATTATATTGTTTTATCTTACCTCATCACAGTACATTGGATATATACAGATATTTTAAAAGAGGGATTCATAAGGACCTATCTAATTTCTCAAGTGAGAGCTATTTTTATATGAAAACTAGTCCAGATGAAGGAGTTGATACCAACCATATTTTAAATCCCTAGAAAAACAATTTATAATACCCTATTGGTTTTTCGTTTTTATCTTAGAATAACCATATTTATATGTATGATATGTGGTTTTGAAACTTGATTATATATCACGATATTTTCCAGAGATTCACCAGAATATTGGGGAAATCCTAATATTTAGATGAGATATAATAGAATATCCAAATCTATGAAATATTACTAATTCATTAATGTATATCGTATAAAGATAATCTAGAGATAAATCCTCAAGAATAACCTTAAAGTGTGAAGAATTTTTATGTGTTTTACTACAACCCATATAGAATTATTCCCTTTAGTCATTTTGGGGTGTGAATAAAACATCAAAGTTTATGGTTTCCCATTTCTATTATGGTATGTTTAATGGTTGGAACAAATTTTTATAATTCTTTCTCTCATCTATACATATTGAAATACCATGAAAAATGTTTCAAACATTATGATATATCTATTCTTGATATCCCACTATATATAATATTTTAAATACCTATACATCAATTTACTTTTAGGATTAAAAGTGAATAAAAAAGTGTAAGATGGATCTAATATATATTTCTCAAAATCTAGTACATACAGAACACATACAAGGTTTCTGAACCTTATCATTCAATCACAATCATTGTTTAAATCAAGATCATTTATCACCTTATTTTATAGATCTATATCATCCTTCAACATCACTATTATACTAACATGTATAGATGGTTGAACACATATTTTAGAAATATAAGATTTCACCACATCCATATTTCAAGATCCATCCTTTTAAAATACATAAATATTGTGTCTTTTTGTGACCCTCGTCATAGATAAGCTAGCATGATCCTTTAACTCAAAGCATCACCCACGTATTTGTTTTCCCAAGGTGGTAATGTATTGAGATGTTATAATCAATAATAATATTCAATAAAATTATATATTTAATTTTTAACTATTTTTATATTAATATATCATATAAAATATTCTGATTATTATATAAATTTATCACAACTTTCTTTTTAAAGATAATTATACTATATCTTTAGTGAAAATTTTACCGAAGTTAACTCAAAATCCTGAGTTTGGTAAATTTTTTCATGAACCAAAATATTTAATGGGTAAAAATATATCACCATGTCATTGTTTAGAAGGAAACATCCTAGTGCCTTATTTGATGTATCACTATAGATAAAAAATCCTAGTCCACTTCATATTATTGTATGAATAGTTGCACTTACTAATACTAGCGTTAGTTACTTTAAATATCCCCAACATTAATCTATCTATAAGAACATCACTACATACCGAGTTAAAAGTTTTATTGGATTAGATAATAATAATAAATTATCCCTAAACAATCAGTAATATCTAAAAAATAAAATAGAAGTGCGGATCTCAGTCACCGTTGTTAGTCTAGGAGAATGTTCAATAGACTCTATATTTTATGGATATGCCAATAATCCCTCACATCATACTACATGACCCAAAATATATTTTTTTGTGTCTAAAATTCACACTTTTAAAATTTTACATACTATTTCACCTTTATTTGGGTCTTCTGGAAAATTCTCAAGTGATTTTCATGACTTTTGTAACTATTTGAATAGATAAAAATATCATACATAAAGACTTTAACAAACTGATAAAGGTAATATCCAAATAATCTTTTCATTATGTGCATTGATATTTTTAGGGAATTAGAAAGTCCAAATGGCATCACTATATAATAATAGTGTCCAAAAAATATATAGAATAATTTCTATTGTGTATCCTCTTTAATGAACTTCTATTTATGACATCTGTAATGATTTTCAATCCTAGAGAAGTGTTGAACTCTACAAAGTTGATCAAACAGGTCGCCAATAAGGGGTAGATGATACTTTTTCATGATTGGGATCTTTTTAGTTCTCAACAATCAATGAAAAGCCACATTGATCAATATTTTTCTAATAAAAATATATTTTCTATCCCACGGTGAAAAACATGTCTTAATGAATCCCTTTTCAATGTTCTCTGAGAGTTTTTTATTCTATTCTTACAACCCATTTTGAGCTATTCTGTAATATATTTCTAAAATAGGTGACACACCGGGTTTGTGTTCTATTGAGAACTAAACATCATGATTTATTGGACGACTCTTATATATACTATATATACATCAAAAAACATCCACACAATTCACATATCATTGATTTTGTGTTTTCTCCCCAACCATATGAGAGAATCACCCATTTGGAATAGGAACCAAGACCCAAAAAATGAATATGGTATCTCTCAAATGTTGATATCAATAATATCACTGATAGATGATAACATATTGGTTGGGAATATGTAACGCCCTGACCATCATTACCCATAGTCGGTGCATTATTACATTACATTGGCATGATCACAAAAGATCAAGTCTCAAAAGACCGATTAGTTTAGTAGTCTTGGAAACACTATATATATTTATAAGTCTTATATTACATCATAAAGTAAAAGAACTACAACAAAATATTGTCTTCATATCCCCTTGTACTATCACTATAGGTCATTCATAAATTACTTCTTCACATCTGGGTAAAAATAAAACATTGAAAGGGGTGAGCTCAGATGCTCTGTAAGGATAAAAATATAGCGTAAACATTCATAAATAAGAATAAACATTTAAGGCAATGTAGAACTAAAACAAAATCCTTTTAAACATGAACTTCAGCATAATATGTCAAAGATAAAATGAAATAATTCCATTTATTTATTCACATGGATATTCTACTAGTCAAATAACCACATACAATATCAATAAACACTTTCATAATGATGTAATGCATAATTAAAGACTATCATAACCCCAAATCCAAGGCCTTGTTCCATGACTAAAAATAATATTTTTGTAAAGGCCTCGTTCCAAGACACTATTTTGTGTAATGAGACCTACCGATGCATCGAGGAGCTATATTGGGCTCCACCCGTCACTTATAAGTCCAATGCATTCCTCATATGAAAAGTATGAATCATAACATAAACATTCGTATTAAAACTAGCATATGAAATTTCAATACATTAACCAAAAACCATGAATGGTATAAAAATAGCACATCCGCAGTCAAACATAACTCATTCGATACAATATGGAAGATTGTATTATATCATATTAACCCCAATCGAGAATAATGAAGGAAATTGACATAGATTAAAATAATCATCAAACTATTGAGATAAATATCCCCCTTTTTCTTAAAAACATTTAAAAGTCACACTATTTTTCAAGAAGGCATTTGAAATATATTTTTGAATAAAAGTGTACCATACCAATTTGAAACTTTTAAAATAGATTTTGATTTGAAAACATTAATGTCCATATAAATAAATCCTTAAACCCATTTTTAAAACAAGGAAATTAATAAGAAATATTTACAATAATAAATCTTTAAAACATTTTAAAATGATATTTTAGTTAGAGTTCCTAACCAAAAGAGAGACACTTGAATAAAAATAATTGGGGTAATAAAAATTTGTAATATCATGAGAATAAAGGGACTCATGATATATTATGTCAAAGTACATTATATACACCATATAAAAGTGATTTGGTGTATAACAACAAAGGAGTCTCAATAGAATGTAAATTGAGATGAAATCTCTCATAATGTTTGTATCCTTAGGTTAAGGATAAATCAAAGACATAATTATGTGTTACTAATATAAATACACTCAATATTATTTGATATTCATTGTAAAACAATAAAAGGACATTTACACATATTCCTGTAAAAACAACACCAATGAATTGGATGTTTAACTCAAGAAATAAAGATTGAGAAAAAATTAATCTTATCAAGTTCATACCGATGACTTGAAAATTTATCAATGGATTGATAATGTGTATCAAAATTATATCCATAGAAAGGGGAGTGTAAGTTCTGACATAAGAAAATTAATAGTAATTCAACACATAATCATGGAGTAAAATAATCAATGAATAATGCTTAAAGCTAAATGAGTGGAAATTGAAATTTAAAATTCCCTTATTGATTTGGTAACTTAAGAAACCTACAACCATGAAAGAAGGATCATACAATGATGATGTAATTATCCATGAATTAATTTATATTACACAATGAATAAAAACATGGGCAGTACACACACCACATGTAATAAATAAGTGGTGAACAATGGAAATCTCACGGAATTAAAAGTGAGATAAGAAACCCATTACCTTGTACTTTTCCTTGATAGAGTGTATGTTAACCTCCTGTATAATAGTTAAATAATTGTTATTAAATTATAAAATAATCATATACATAAATATGATATCATATATAATCCTTTAATATTGCTTTGTTAATAATATTTTAGTATTATCATCATTTCAGGTGTTAACTAATTCGTTTTCATTTATATGCTTCATTACGTAAGCCTTGTTTGTTATGGATAGGTTGTATAATATTCATATCCAGAATGATATAATTTCCTTAAACATTACTTGTAATCATCAAACCAGAATTAGTCTGGAATGGATATGATGGAGAAATGAATCTCATCACATTCATGGAGACTGTAATTTGTACGTACGCACGAATGCTACTTCAATTTCATTTTTCATTTTAAAAGGAATCAAAACCAAATGATACATAGGTATATTATTATTCCAGTACAATATAATATCTTATATTTGTTACTTAATTTCATTAACACCATCCTTTATATGTTCCATGTATGGTATGAATGAGTCATATCAATTTGAGGGGGCGATAGTCCACACTTCTCAAATGAAATTATCGTTTATATATACAACATGAAACGGATAATGGTTTTCTATAAAATGGAATTACATAAGCTTATATATAAAAATAAATATCACATTTAACTATAGTTATATCATAATGGATACCACGATAGGTGGTAGGAGATAATTGAACAATCACCATTTCGTGAGGCATTCGGTTGGCACCCACAGAAACATTATGTTCTTCACCCATTATATGGAGGTGTGTGTTAGATTAGTTCGAATAATTCTCATAACAATATCCTAGTTTATTTAGGATACTTTATTTGTTACTAAATAAAATAATAAGAATATTTTAGGGGTTGTAG
The DNA here is from genome assembly GCA_963277665.1 of Viscum album. Lineage (NCBI taxonomy): Eukaryota > Viridiplantae > Streptophyta > Magnoliopsida > Santalales > Viscaceae > Viscum > Viscum album. Next base: position 1,824,878,353 of record OY728119.1, on the reverse strand, counting down.
AATAAAAATAAATGAAAAGAAGCTAAGAGAAATCGTTACCTTTAATTTGGGTAACTGCATTTGGTTTGAACAAAAAAGGACTCTTGAAGTTTCTTATGCCTTTGTTAAGGATTCTATGAGGAGGATAGGGTTGTAGGGAGATTAATTGGGCATATTTGGGATGATCCAAAAGGCTTGAGAGGTGTGAGGAATTTCTTAAAAGTGGTGTTCTTTTATAAGGGGGAGGAGGGGCTCTTTAGAATAAACTTAAAGTATTAATTTATAATAAATTCATATTCGGTTTATAATGGATCCAAAGTGGATTATTTAAAATATAATGTGGGGAGGGGTCTAAAACCACTCAAAAAAAATATTTTAGACTGTTTTGGGTCACTATAGTAACCTTATCTTGTAGATTTAACTCTTAGTTAAATAGTTTGACATTTACCACATCTCTTTGTATTTTTATATGATATTGTTAATAAACATACTATATACATCCAATATACCCCCATGTGGTCAATTAACGATACACCTATCATATTATATGTTTTTTGGCCGAACCTTTTATTTTTAAGAATATAATATCCATTAATAATATAATATTTGTTTTAAAAACTCTTTTATGTCAATTTTGACACTATTGGGTACTTTGTTTTTGATAAATTCATAACAAAATTATTACTTCGAATAAAATTCATATAAAAAATAATAATATGTCATATTAACCTAGAAAAATATTCGAATTCATAAAAATTCTCAAATTACATTTATTTGGATATTGATAATAGAAATTATTTTAATATTTCATTAATTTGGTAATTACTGCATCACCATTGTGTCATAAATAAATTTCACTATTTAATGTCTAGAAATTATAAATAAAATACCATTACTTAGGAAATATTTTTATATTTCTAATTAATATTTATAATCAAATTTATCTTATGTATAACCCTATATTAAAAAATTTTTAGTTATTAAACTTTGATTTTAACTCTTTTAAATCTTCTTTGAATTAAATAATAATAAATGTCCTAATCTAATCCAAGTGGACCAAATAGGTCCATATTTTATTACTAATGTTGTTTTTGGATGAATTATAATTAGTAAATAGAAATAGGACATGTTTTAGGGTAATAATAATTTCATTTTTACCCTTAATTACCCTATTTAGTTTTTATCGTGGTAAATAAAAGTAAAACATTAATATTCACCAAAAATTATTTTTATCTTATTGAACCACATTTTACTCCTTGATATTAACTGTGTCTCTCAGACTTTCGAAATTGCACTCACATAAGTGGTAAAATTATGTTTTATGTGAATTTAAAAATTCTCTTAGGAGATGGGTAAAAGACGGTGAAAATTTCAATAATATTTTTATATGTCTAAAATTATTATAAACTGACATGAATTACATTGAACTTATATAGGTATTATGTATCTATTTTGGCCTAAAATAAATTTAAATAAAATAAATAATTATTTAAATTAAAATTTAGTTTTAACCAATAACTCAGTGTTTTTCACAATTAATAAAAAATTGAACGTTTTCAGTAAAATACCAAAAATTCACCCTAGGCTAATTTTGATATTCCAAATCCAAAAATGGGGACCATTTTGAAAGATAAAAATTATAAAATTTCAAAAAGTGGGTTTTACCATTCCGAACGGCTAGTCTGATTGGTTGTGGTAGTTGCGTACAACACACGCTACTGTATTATTCAAAGAGAAGTGTAACATGGAAGCTTGGGGTGTTACATTATCCCCTCCATCAAATAATTTCGTCCTCGAAATTTTTAAAATTGGGCTTGGGAATATAATGGAAAGTCCCACATTAGGAAAAGAGTCAATAAAACTATCAACTTAAAAGAAATAAAGTGAATTACAACGTTCACCCAAGATAACTCATACTAGGATTCCATTTAGGAAAACATGGATATGGAACATAAACTAAGTGTCAAGTTCTGATGGAGTGGGATAGAAAACATGATCAGGATAAATTTAACAACAAGAATGCCACAAACTTATGATGGAAAAAATGGTCATTAGTTTCCCAGTAGGAAAAGTATACATAAGACATTTTTTTTAAGTTACATTACATAAAGATGAGGAATTAATTTATGAGATTGACTAAGAAAATAATGATATATACTTAATTTTTATGTAGAGTTTCATTATTTAATAAATTTCCACCACTACCTCATTTTTTTAAACTATGAGTATTCAAGAAGACTTGGTCACACTGGAAGAGCTAGAATAAACTTCTATAGAATCACATGATCCATGAAAGATAAACTATATATTTACCTAGTCTTTAGAGATTAATCAAAAGAAAAACGGTTAGTACAAGATCAGAAGATCCCTCGAAAGGATATTCCTTTAGAGATAGAAACAATAATCTTAATTTCTAAAATTAAACCAACAATACTCCAAAGTTAAATAAATATCATTAAATAAACAATTGTCTTTAAAATCCTTCAATATAATCCAAACTTATATTGAAACACAAATCTTAGAAGAATTTTGTTATGTAGTCTTCCACGTTCAATTGTATCTACAAATGACATCAACTACTCTTAAAGTCACATACTTAAAAGTAATTAACCTAATCACATATTCTCTATTATAGGTTAATCATTTCCACAAATAACCCAAATCACTATAAATCCATAATGAAAACGTAGATAAAAATCCACCATTACTCCTCAAATTAAATCCCATAGTATTCTAATTTCCTTGGGCATATAGTGTTCCCAAAAAAAACATCTTTCAAAATAACATTTATCACTTAATCACCAAATCATTTTCCTATACTAAGGGTATTTATTTTTTAAGACATAAGAACCCATATCAACTTATTATTTATCAATAAAATCATTTAACTAAAAATAATTAGTCACACTAACAAGGGACTTCCCGTAGTCCAGTGGTAGGCGATAAATCCTAATCACACTTTGGTGGTGGGTTCGATTCCCACAGCTTTGTCTGACGCGAAGGGTTGTTACACAGTCTACGTGTTGTCCATTTTCAGGAACTATATTTTATAACATTACCAAAATGATATAAATTCCTCAAAATAACCATAACACAATTTTAACAAGAAATGTTATCTCATACCTTGCATTTTCATCCCAAAATATAATAACTTGTAATTGGATCAAACCTAATGATCATATAAAACCAAATGGTTATTTATAACTATATCCACAAGGGAAAATATATGTCTTCCTAAAATATCATTCTCACTTGGAAAATTGGTGGGTTACAAATACAAGAGAAAATTATTCCAAAGTAATCCCATCAACAAGGAGCACTAATACATTTAAACATTTCACCATCCATTTATTTCCACATAGATTCTCCTTTGACAAAGAAAATAACCTATAGAATAGGGAATTCACTCAGGTAATGGCCAAGTCCCCTATATTTACAGAAAATGACTATAAATGGATTTTTGGGACCATTTTTATTTTCTTCCATAGTACTCTTCTTTTATCCTCTGCAATTCTTCACTTTATATCCTTCTTTCCCGCACGTAAAGCATTTCTTTGTTCCATTGAGACAATTTCCTGGGTGTCTCCTTCCACATTTCCTGCATGATGTAAATTTAGGATTCTTTTCTCCATGTTCTCCACTGCTGGAGCTCTTATCATTCTTCACCTTTCTCATATTTGTTGAGTCCAGGAGTTTGTTAATATATATGTTGTTGATCATATTTTTTGGAAACTGATTTGGCATGAACAAGATATCTTTTACGCCTATCAACATTCCATTTTGTTTCTCATTTCCACCACTTTTCCCACCTTGTACATCATTCTCAAAGTTACTATGACTAACTTGGACTCCAGCCATTGACTAAAACCAGAAATCATTGTGTGAGTAATAGTAGTCATAAAAAAATTAAGAGAATATCATGACACCATATTATCAATTTGAAACAACTAAGTATTAACCAAGGTAATTTGTTCTAATATTATATTAAAATACTTAAAATTGGTTTGTATAGAAAATGTAAATTATCCTAAGAATATCCCCTGGGAGTTTCGTAACCAAGAGTGCAGCAAGCCCCATTGTCGTGCACCAGTTCCCGTTCGAGTCTAGCTCAAAGCGTTGTTTTCAGGTTTTACCCCTAGGCAAATCTGTGCCAGAGCCACCTCTACCTACTCATATCCAGGCAGGTATTTATTGTTAGGAAAACTCAAAAAATATATACAATACCAATATTCTAGGAAGTTCCTCTATATTAATCCTCAATGTCTATCTTAGGGCTATATGCTCTGATCAGAGTTTATCTAAATCTAGTTTCCAAGGTTTGTACAAAACATCCTTTGATACCAACTGTAACGACCCGACCCTAGTTACCCAGAGTCAGTGCATTAATACATAACATTGGCATGACCACAAAAGATCAAGTCTCGAATGACCGATTAGTTTAGTAGTCTTAGAAACACTAGATATATTTATAAGTATTATATTACATCATAAAGTAAAAAAACTACAACAACATATTGTCTTCAAAACCCCTCATACTATTCCTATAGATTATTCATAAATTACTTCTTCACATCCTAGTAAAATTAAAACATTGAAAGGGGTGAGATTAGAAGCTCAGTAAGGATAAAATATAGTGTAAACTTCCATAAATAAACATAAACATTTAAAGAAATGTATAACTAAAACAAAATCCTTTTAAACATGAACTTCAGCATAATATGGAAAAGATAAAATTAAATAATGCCATTTACTTATTCACATGAATATTCTAATAGTCAAATAGCCACATGAAATATCAATATCGACTTTCATAATGATGGAATGCATAATGTCAAACTATCATAACCACGTAGCGAAGGCCTCGTGCCAAGACTTCAAATAATATTTTTTCAAGGCCTCGTGACAAGACAATAGTTTGTCTCATGAGACCTACCGATGCATCAAGGAGCTATAGAGGGCTTCACTCGTCACTTACTATGTCCAATACATTCCTCATATGAAATGTTTGAAATATAAAATAAACATTCATATTAAAACTATAATATGAAATGTAAATACTTTAACCACAAACCATCAATGGTATAAAAATAGCACATCCACAGTAAAACATAACTCATTTTATAAAATATGGAAGATTCTATTGTATCAGATTAACCTCAATCAAAAATAACGAATGATATTGACATATATTAAAATAATCATCAAACTATTCAGAGAAATAACCCCTTTTTTCTTGAAAACATTTAAAAGTCACACTATTTTCCATGAAGCCATTTATAATATATTTTTGAATCAAAGTGTACCATACCACTTTGAAGATTCTAAAAGGGATTTTGATTTTAAAACATTAATGTCCATATAAATAAATGCATAAAAACATTTTTAAAATATGGACATTAATGAGAATGATTTAGAATAATAAATCTTTAAAACATTTTGAAATGATATTTTAGTTAGAGTTTCTAACCAAAAGCGAGACACTTGAATACAAATAATTGAGGTAATAAAAACATTTTTATGTCATTAGAATAATGGGATTCATGATATATTATGTCAAAGTACAATATATACACCATATAAAATTGATTTTGTGTATAACAACAAAGGAGTCTCAATGGAATGTAAATCGAGATGAAATCTCTCATAAAGGTTGTATCCTTAGGTTAAGGATAAATCAACGAAATCATTATGTGTGTAAAATAAAAATAATCTCAATATTATTGGATATTCAGTTTAAAACAATAAAATTATATTCACACATATTCTTGTAAAAACAACACCAATGAATTGGATGTTTAACTCAAAAAATGGAAATTGAGTAAAAATTACTCTTATCATGTTCATACCGATGACTTCAGAATTTATCAATGGAGTGATTATGTGTATCAAAATTATATCCACAAAAAGGGTAGGGGAAATTATGACATAAGAAAATCAATAGTGATTCCATACATAATCTTGGAGTAAAATAATCAATGAAGTATGCGTAAAGACGAATGAGTGGAAATTGAAATTTCAAATACCCTTATTGATTAAATAACTTATGAAACATACACCCATTAAAGAATGATCATAAAATGATTATGTAAATATCCATGAATTAGTGTATATTACACAATTAATACAAACATGGGCTGTACACACACCACATGCAATAAATAAGTGGAAAACAATGGAAATCTCCCGGAATTAAAAGTGAGATAAGAAACCCCTTACCTTGTACTTTTCCTTGATAGAGTGTTGGTTAACCTCATGTATAATAGTTAAATAAATGTTATTAAATTATAAAAGAATCATATACATAAATATGATATCATATATGAACCTTTAATATTTCTTTGTTAATAATATTTAGGTATTATCATCATTTCAGGTGTTAACTGATTCGTTTTCCTTTATATGCTTCGTTACATAAGCCGTGTTTGTTATGGATAGGTTGTATCTTATTCATATCTATAATGATATTATGTCCTTAAAAATTACTTTTAATCATTAAACTAGAATTAATCTTTAATGGATATGATGGGGAAATGAATCTCATCGTTTTTGTGGAGACGGTAATTCGTACGTACTCTCGAACGCTACTTCCATTTCATTTTTCATTTTAAAAGGAATAAAAAAACAAAAGATACATAGGTATATTATTATTCAATTATAATATAATATCTTATATGTGTTACTTAAGTTCATTAACACCATATTTTATACGTTCCATGTATGGTATGAATGAGTCATATCACTTTGAGGGGGCGGTAGTCAGCACTTCCTAAAATGAAATTATCGTTTATATATAAAACATGAAACAAATAATGGTTTTCTATAAAATGGAATTATAGAAGCTTATATATAAAATAAATATCATAAATATCATATGTAATTATAGTTCCATCATAATGGCCACCATGAGAGGTGGTAGGAGATAATTGAACAATCATCGTTTCAGGAGGCGTTTGGTTGCCACCCACAGAAACATTATGTTCTTCACCCATTAGATAGAGGTGTCTGTAAGTGTAGTTTGAATACTTTTAAATAAAATATCCTAGTATATTTAGGACACGGGTTTTGTTACAAAATAATAAAATAAGATGAGTTTAGGGGTTGGAGAATTAAAATAAAAGGAAAGAAGCTAAGATAAATTGTTACCTTTAATTTGGGTAACTCCCTTTGATTTGAACCAAAAATGACCCTTGAAGTGCCTTCAGCCTAAGTTAAGGATTCTAGGAGGATTATAGGGATGTAGGGATCTTAATTGGGTAGATTTTGGACGAGCCAAAAGGCTTGAGAGGTGTGATTATAAGGGGGAAGAGGGGCTCTTTATGGAAAACATAAAGTATTAATTTATAATAAATTCATATTCAGTTTCTAATGGCTCCAAAGTGGATTATTCAAATTCTAAGATGGGGATGGGTCGAAAACCACTCAACAAATGAATTTTAGACTCATTTGGGTCACTATAGTAACCCTATCATTTAGATTTAATTCTTAGTTAAATAGTTTGACATTTACCATGTCTCTTTGTATTTCTATATTATATAGTTAATAAACATACTATATACTTCCATGCAACCCCCATGTGGTCCATTAATGATACAAATATCATATTATAAGTCCTTTGGCTGAAACGTAGATTTTTAGGAATATAATAACAATTAATAATATAATGTTTGTTTTAAAAACTATTTTATGTCAATTTTGATAATATTGGGTATTTTGTTTTTGAAAAATTCATAACAGCATTATTACTTCGCATAAAATTCATATAACCAATACTAATATATAATATTCACCTAGAAAATTATTGGAATTCCTAAAAATTCTCAAATTACTTTTATTTGGATATTTTTAATATCAATTATTTTAATATTTCATTAATTAGGTAATTACTGCATCACCATTGTGTCATAAATAAATTAAACCATTTAATGTATAAAAATTAAAAATAAAATACGATTATGTAGGAAATATTTATAGATTTATCATGAATATTTATAATCGAATTTATCTTATGTATAACCTTATATTAAAAATGTTTTAGTTATTAAACGTTGATTTTAACTCTTTTAACTCTTCTTTGAATTAAATAATAATAAATGTCCTAATCTAATCCAAGTGGACCAAATAGGTTTATATTTTTATTCCTAAGGTTGTTTTTGGTCGAATTATACTTAGCCAATAAAATTAGGACATGTGTTAGGGTAATAATAATTTCATTTTTACCCTTAATTACCCTATTTACTTTTTACCGTGGTAAATAAAAGTAAGAAGTTACTATTCACCAAATATTATTTTTATCTTATTTAAAAACAATTTACTCCTTGATATAAACCGTGTCTCTCATATTTTTGAAATTCCACTCACAAAAGTGGTAAAATTATGTTTTATGTGAATTTTCAAATTCTCCTTGGAGATGGGTAAATGACGGTAAAACATTCAATAAAATTTTTATATGTCTAAAATTATTATAAATAGTCTCCAATGAATTACACTGAACTTATATAGGTAATAAGTATCTATTTTGACCTAAAGTAAATTTAAATAATATAAATAATTATTCAAATAACAAGTGGGTTTTAACCAATAACTTAGTGTTTTTCACATTCATAAAAAATTGATTATTTTCAGAAAAATACCAAAAATTCACCCTAGGCTAATTTTGATAATATGAATCCAAAAATGAAGTCCATTTTGAAATATAAAATTTATAAAATTTATAAAATTTCAAAAAGTGTGTATAACTATTCATTAGGGCTAGTTTGATTGGTGGTGGTGTGTGTTAGAACTCGAAGTTGCGTACACCACACGTTACTGTTTTATTCAAAGAGAAGCGTACCATGGATGCTTTGGGTGTTACAAAATATCCCATGTTACATCTATTCCTCTGTAATTAATGTGGTATTTCATGTCAATATAGAAAAAGGGTGCCTAGAAAACATAAAATTCAACTAGATGGAGAATTATAATATTTGCAGGAAGTACATAACAACAAAATTCCACTAGATAAGATTCATATACAGTAGATGAAATCATCATTACCTTAGTGGGTTTCATATTAAATTTCATATGTAATCCGTAGGGGGGAAATTTTATATCATGAGAAAAATATTTTATTAAAAAAGATTTTGTAGATCTAGAGTTAAATAATACATTAGTAGTTCTAGAGTGGATAGTTTTTCAGACTTCACCATGTTATTATCATAATCCTCATTAGAAGTAGGGATAACATTCTACTTAACTTTTTTCCTTTTATTAAGTTATTTCTAACATCGATTGTGGCCATTAAAATTTGGATTTGATAACATGTTATCATAATTCATATACTCCTTGTATTTGATTCATTGAATAGTGGGTGGTGCCTTAAAGGTTTTTCTTCTATTATATTACATTTACCAGCCCATTTTTTCCTTTTTTTCACCCATGAGCATTATGAACATACCATAAACATTTAATGCACCTCACAGTTCCATTAAATAAATTCTGTGGATGTTTATTCGCATATTTATAGAATGTAGATGGATGTTAATTCTTTTGGCCATTAGATTTTATTGAGTATTTCTGATACCTGATGTTAATTTTTCTATAAAAACCATGGGAATGGTGGGACTATTTAATTTTCATATCTACCAAAAGTACACATCATCTTTTTTAGTCATATATAATAATGTCTCATATAGATGATACCTTTTAGGGACTTGATTTTAGGCCACCAATGAATCTATCAACATTTATATTAAGATATATGATAGTACCATAAGTGTGCCTAATAATCAATGTAAACTTTTCTTCACATCTACCAAATAAAATTCATCTTTCTATTGATTCATCCAAAATAATTACTTACCCATCATTGTATGAAGATTATAAGGAAATTATTTATTAAAAATAAAGATATTAATATCCTCCCCCTCCATAGAATAAATTTATTCTTATTCCCTCGTGTACTTAATATGATTCCACCAGATATTTTCCTCGAATTTTAAATTATAAATAATCTAAATGATTTTTTCATGATAAAAACAGTTGAAAAAAATTATTATCATTTTTTATCAATTATCAGTAACTAGTGGATCGGTGGAACAAAATAATAATGTGATTTTTTCCACATAAATGAATAAATAGAAAATTATTTCCTCTTTTAATCATTTAGATATTTAGTATGATATAAAGATTATAAAAATAATATAAAAATAGAAATGATATTTTTCATTATTTATAATGTTACATTTTGTTACTCAAGAAGAATATTATTGAATTATCATTTACATTCTGTATTAACATAGTTTTTTTTGGTTCCATCCATTGACTAAAACAAAATATAAATGTTTGAGAAATAATAATCATAGTTTGAAACCACAAAATCTTGAAAGAAAAATAATTTATACTATTTCACAAATCATGAATTTTTTTTTCAATCTATGGAATGTTATGTTCAACCTAGGTTATTCATGTTCATATTTTTAAATATTTCATTTGGGTTTATATAGAGTTTTTTAATTTTCTATACATATAACCCAGGAGTGTAAAAACAGGTGTGTAGTAAGCCCTATTTTCATCAACTGAGTGATGATTAATTCAAATCCCAATGCACCATTTTTAGAGTTATATCCGCTTTCTAAATTTGTGATAGAATCAAAACAATATGTAGTATCGTGATAGAGATTTAATTTTTTGAGAAACCAATCACTCTATTATTTACCCAAATTCAAAGAAATTTTTAGATACCATAAATTTTCTGTAGTCTTATCCTTTGATATATCCTTTTAAATATCCCTAGGGATCTAACAAAATTATTCCCATAATAATTTTTCAAAGATTAATGCGGCCTTTTTGGATTCCAACTATAATAATCCATTATTTTTATACATTAATATTACATCTTTTTAGATTAATAAACATTATATTTCACAAATACATGCCATAGGTTCATAAATGTTAAGTGTATTTGGAGACTATTTTCGAAATATTCATATTTTATTTAATTATTTTCAATATATTCATTAAATATCTTCCCATTTAGTATTCTTCACAAACAAACCATTATTTAACATTTTTCTACATCCTAGGGATAAGAAACATAACAAAGGGTGAGATTAGATGTACAATAATGGTATACATTAAAGATAAAAATCGATGATCATATGAAATAATATGATAATGAATAATGGTACGATATAATTAACAACTTAAAAGTTCATAACTGACCTAGGATAGACCATAAATATGATCCACGGAATAAACTATTATCTATTAAAAAGAAATGAACAATTAGAGTGATAAATCATCATAAATAAATCTTGATCCAAAAGATCATGTCTTATAAGTGTAACACCATTATAACTATAGAACTTATTTCACATTTTGAGGTTAATATATGATACAACAATATAATAATGGATTATTTATCATAACATGTTTACGGTTTCATAACAAATCAAGAATCATCATTTTTCCCTAATGGATCAAGCACATCATCATGTTACCCATAAAAGATCAATAACATTGACTTGTTTCATGTCAATATATCAAGAGATATAAAATATCACCCAATTAATTAGAGTAATATATTTTCCCCACCTATAATATAATAAAAATCAAACATATTGTTTCCAAAATTTCGTTAAACAATCATTATATCATAACCCTTGAAAAAAGAAATGGGTTTAATAATAATTTCATGATTGCATAACCGGTGGAAAAAAACATTGTTTCATAGTCATTTTATCAATTTATTATATGATAGCCTATAGAAAAGAAAATGGTTTCATTAAAAAAATGAATAATCAAAATCCCCCCATAATAATAATAAGTATGGTACCATTGAGTTATATCCCATTTAATTCTCATGTAACATCAAAGCTCCTTGTCTTCTAAGGAAAATTATTTGGAAATTCTACTTTTAAACTTTATTGATTTCAATACACTATCCATGTTAAATTTAATTTTTATAATCTGTCAATATTATAAATATTTTTTGACACATTGTTTGGTCACATGGTCTAAAACATGACAATGGGAAAATCATTTGAAAAAAGAGGAGAAAACACATGAAGATAATCAATATTTTCAAATTTATGAGCTTTGGATCACCATAGTCAGACCAAGGGGTCGTCGGTGCACAACCTACTTGTGTGCCCCTATATGGCATGGAAACTACATGCATTCCCAATTTCATTTTCACGCAGGGTCCTATATTTTCTTATAAATTGACCCTTGGGCTCTTCATTTGTACAGATGAATTTCCCTCGGCCAAATTACAGCTCTGGTCACCCTAGTGCTTCACCTATGTCTTTTTATTCTTTCAAGGTAGTTATTTCACACCAAAGGTGGAGTAATTGAAGGAGGTTTTAAGGACTTATGTCCTTTCTGTTTTTGAAATCCATAACACTTGTGCGCATTATGCGCCCAACCTCCCTTAATCAGAAACAATTGCGCGACACCTATTACGGTCACATAAATTTGAGCACCCCACTTCTAGGAATACTTGTGAATACTCTTAAAGGATTGAGTCAATTCTCACCCAAGTATTATAATCTAGGTTTTTTGTATCTTCAGTGAAAATATTTTCTCCCAAGCCTACTTGTGCGCCCAAACTTGTGTGCATGTACTTAATTGGATACCCCTCTTTCATTCACCAACTCTCTTCAGTCTATAGGCCATTAATTCCTTTTCCAAACCATTCATGGAAATAATTATGTATCATTGGATCCTTTCTTTGAAGGTTATTCTGTTGAGATCTCCACAAATACCACCTATCTTATCAAATATTTGGGAAGGGTACATATGTGTGTCTCTTATTGGGGTTTGAATATCTTTAGTCGGATGTTTCCCATATTTTTTCACAATGGGGTTATGATTCATGGAGGGTGTGTGGGTTTTTATATCCATAGTCACATGGACGTTTCGATAATGAATAGTGTTGGGATGTTCTCAGTATTGAAGATTAGGGTTTGGGTCCTGACCTCTTCCTTCCCAATGACCCATAACCTCATGTTTTTTGTAGGGAAGGTACGGTTCAAACCTACTTTTCCTTTTGAACAAAGGAGAAGTGTCCCTCCCTTAATATGATAAATTTTAGGGAAGCCATTATGGTATAATCCCCAAACATTCATCCCACTTTCCTTTCACTGGACTCTTTGTCTAATGTAAAGAGAACAGATGGAGGGTTCATTGCCTTGCCATCTTCATTGGTCACCTCAACCTCATCCACCCTGGTCGTCAAAGTTGTGACCTCCTCCACTAGGAGAGGAATTAAAATGTCGGTGTGTTTGTTGAATCGTTGACATCCTATTTTTTATCAAACTAATCTTGACTCATGTGGGATTAGAGACTTTTCATGATCACAACATTTTCACAAACACGTGAACTATGAGATATATGATTCCTACTCAAATCAGGATATGTAGGAAGCCTTTTCCAGGACTGAGCTCATTGTATATCCTCTTTATGAATCCATCCCTAATTACCTTAATCTGGGTATCCTCCTTTGGAATAAGACAATAATTAAACCCCCAAATCAATATGGAATCCTTTTCAGAAATTAAGTCCAAACAAATTTCTCTCAAAAGACTATACATTCCTATGAGACTCATCAAACTACATGGGCATTGATTCCCATCCACATGGGATATGTACGAAGCCTCCTTGAGGTTCAAACCCATTACATCAAATCAACCTTGTTCTCATTAGGCCATAATTCTAACAGGGTCTAATATTACTTTGAAACCCATATAATTTCCATGTTCTTTGGGATGCTATGGAATAAGTCCCATTCCAAATATTGACTGAGCACCTTTTTCATTGATTTCCTTACCACGTGACATTATACTGTATAGTTGGGTCCTTATCACATGACCCTAAAGGGTATGACGTGTCCCATTAAGCGGCACCGAACTACGATGGTTCTGATTTCTTTCACAAGGTTATGTCGGTAGACCATTTTATGGGTACAATGCTAATATCAAAACAAACCTTCATCTCCCTAGATGACATTAAATTCAAGAGTTCCCAACTGAGTGGCTTAAAAAACATTATCATCATAATAATGATTAAAATAATATCTAAATAGAACATGAGAGGATATCATTGATGGAGAGCCTCTAATACTTGCAGATATCTCCATTAATGAAGATCCTTGAATACTTAAGGATGATTCTAAATTTTACACATGTTAATAAGTGTTTGAAAATTTAAAATGAATCTTTTGTTATACTTGGTAAATTAATATGGATTCATAAAAATATCTAAATTTTGTAATGGAAGTCCTCGAGTAGACAATAATTCCCCCCAAAAGTGTGTGATGAGTCCAACCTCCCATCCTCTCGACCAATGCACGTTCATATGTATCCAAAAGTTAAAACATAATGAACTTCTGGATTAGGAATGTATGCCCATTTTGGATAAAGAATTATTGGGTGTTTCCTATTCCATAAATAAATCCAATGGAAACTTACTAGAAGAAGTGATTCTTAATACTAGGACACATGTTTCAAGGAACTACAAAAAAATGGTGAACCCGACGTGAATCCTTAAACAATGTTAATAATGTTACCCACATGTCAGACCCCTATCAATTTATAATGGAATTCCAGGAAAAAGGATTAAATCATGCATGTATCCATCTACAATATTTTTCTTTAATGGAGTTTTTTGTTGTTTTCAAAAAAAATATTTCAACCCCCTTCTGTCTAAAATGTCTTTCTTCAAGACAACATCTATGAACATTCCGACCCTTGCTCAAGCTGGATCCTCATTTGTGGGAAGGATGACATCACCCATCTAGTGTCTTCAACGTTGGGTTCCAACATGATGGTAAGTGATTACCATTATCATGGTACAATCCCAACCTTCTAGGCTTCCCGGTAGGCTCTCCAGGTCAATAATAATCCTCGATCATCTGGCTAATGAAAACCAATGATCATGAAGAAGACGGTACCAACCACTATTTTCAACCATTTTTGGTCTCTATCCCAGAAACAGAAAAACCAGTCCCTCCTGTACAATAGGGAGGTGGATCCAGGGGTAACTAAGGGCCTCAATTAATGTAAATAGGGGTCCTTCCTGAGGACACCCACCAACAATCGCCACCAGTAGAATGACAAAGTAGTAAACCCCCAACAAAATGGGGATGTTGCCTCTGGACATTCATCCCAGGTCTCTTAGACTCGACCACACAAGAAAAACTACCAGGGACAACATCCAGTCAACAGGGAGAAGGTTCTTACCTCTTCTCCCACTAAATAGGTCCATCAACCTAACTTGATGGAAAACAATGAGAGGACACATACACCCATCTTTCTTAATTCCACTGCCCAGCTGACTGGTCTATAAGAAAACCACCAATCTCACCATGAAAATATAGTGTAGTAGTGTGAATAGGCACACACAACTATTTTAAAATTATCATCCACTCAACAGGATCATCTGAGTACATTTAAAGAATCCCTCTAATCAAATGTGGTGGTAACTAGTAAATAGGAACATAGACCTGCTTAAAATCACCAATTATGCTAGTAGGCTTGTCTGACTACATTTAAATAATCCCTCTAATCAATTATGGTGGAAACTAGTAAATAGGAATATACACCTACTAAAAATCACCAATTCTTCCAGCAGTCTTGTCTGTCAGTATTTACGTAATTTTTTCAACCTTTCATGATGGAAAATAACCAGAAGGCATATACACCTATCAAATTTCATCAAGCCTACCAATAGTCTCATTTGGAAGCACCCGGAGAAGTCAATCATAAATCTCGGATGACAAATTTGTGGAAGACTCAACTCTCTACCCCCATACATGAGTACTATCAACAGCCATTCAGGAGAAAAGGAGTATATGAGAAGGCACATAAACCTACTCCCGATACAGAATGGATGGATATTCCAATTACATCCCCTAAAGTCACCAAAAAATATTTTATCAATTTTGAAAGGGAGGACAAAAATTCTACTCATATTCTGGAAGCTTGCTAGGATATAATAAAAACATCTTTAGTAATACTAGGGGAAAAACATAAATATTTCCCCACACCTGGGATGAAACGTCGACATTCCATCCCAGAGTAGATACATACCTTTGTTCTGGTCCAAGTGGGTCAGGGGCATACTCCCCCATATCATACCGATAACCAGATCAATAACATACACCCTTTCGAATTGGAGTTAATTGGACTGTTCTGATGACCACTCCAAGGCAGGAACATACACCTACCCATGATAACCACATCTCCCATCATGTGACCCCAACTAAATGTAAGAGAGAATCCAAGAAGAAATATCACTAAACACAGTTAGAAAATCAAGATTCAAGCTTCAATTTGGCTTCTATTTTTGCTAGTGTTTTTGAATCCTTTATACATTTATATTTTGTAGCTTAGGATCATACCTTATCGTTACCAAATTATGATAGTATTAGTAGTAATTCTGATGTTCTCTATAGGAAACTTCGTTATGAAGGCTTGATTCATGAAAATTTGGTCAATCTAGATGTCATATCTTTATATGAGAGCCATGGAAACCCTATCTGTGGCTAGAAGACCAAGGAGAAAGAGGATTTAGCCATTTATGTAATCCACCATGGTTGTCCTCCTCATGATGTCATTTTATACCAAAGTTTCCACACATTAGTATTTCGCATTTTTCAAGATAATTCTATAATTGACAATATAGTAATGAGAAATCTATCTTATCTCGAGGCACTTGCTTACACAAATACAGTAATATCTGATGCGTTTTCATTAACATGTGAAATTCATTCTCAACCATAATACATCTTAAATGAATAGTCATTCTCCAAACCTCCTTTACGTCATTTTTCATCCAATACTTCTAAAGAGAAAATGACTGATTCCATTGTTTTTATATATCAATCATGAAGAATATTCTTTGTTCATTCCATGTGGAGAAAAAACTATTGAAATATGATAAAGATATGTTAAACATGAGAAAATAATTAGCTAATGGAAAAATACCAGTCATTTTCTGGCCTTTGGAAAATTCTCCATAAAACATTCTATAATTGATTGTATAAGATTTCATTCATGATATATGTATCAACTTAGGGAATAATCTTAGTCATTTTAAAACCAAATTTTTACCATATGATGAATATCAAAATCATGTAATGGTAATATAAGGGTTGAAACACCATGTTTTCATGGCATCTCTCTTAGTTTCCTGAAATCAGAATGATGAAAAGCAGTAGATAAACCTTCAGCGTGCATTCCCCAATGCTTTAAAGAGTCTATACCTATTAATTTTTAATATTATGCATCTTTTGTTCGTATGAGAGGATGAGGTTCACATAGATCAATGAACTTCACTCCACTCCAGAATCAACATTGTCTTCCAAAAGTGGTATCATGCAATGTTATTTCACATGGCAAGCTACAACCAACAAATTGTGTATGTAATGAAATATACTCTCAAGAACATGAATCAACTAGATCTCATCAGAGTTAGTAACAAAGAAAAAAAATTGTTGGGTTACATTTGCATCCAGCATCTGATAATCTTCAGTAGGCATCCTTCTTAGAGGATGTCAGCCATTAGATAACACAAATGTCATAAATAAAAAAACAATCTTCTTAAATAGGATATTTGAATGGTTTCCAGATAATGCACCCAGTTAATGTCCGAAAAAAAATCAGAAAATAAGAATAGCAACTGCATGAATCTAAGCTATATAATTTCAAGAGACACACCAACCTGTAGGGTTGGGGGCTTGTTTAATTCAACCTTTAAGTTAAATAAACAATGTTCAATGGTTTGTAGAAGAAAAATAGGAACAACCCCATCCAATAGGGCTGGGGGATTTTTCACTTTTGAAATCTTCTACTCAACATTAGTTAGTTTCATCCTGATTAGGGAAGAATTCATAAATAGAGCTCACAACTGGACTATCCAAGGATTCACTTAAGGTAACCATCCAGCAAAAAATTCTTGAGAATTCATCATATATGAGAACAGAGTCACATGGAAGATATTGAAGGAGATGATCTTACGATGATACTGACATAATTCCATCAATGTATTATGTTCCAATAAATTCCATTAACACCAATGCAAAAAATACTCCAAAAATGAGTCTAGTTCAGGGGAATTAGAAGATGTAGAATCTAAAAACTCTTTAGCCCATCAAGGTGTGTTTTTCATTCCGGTAATTTCCTTTGGGTTAAATAATGCAGGTGCTACATATCAATGTTCCATGCACCATATCTTCAAACCCTTTTAGGGAATTGTTTTTAAAGTTATGTGGATGGTTTGGTGGATAAATCCAAAAAACGTTTTGATCACTTGGCGGATCTGAGGACTATATACAATAAACATCGTCAACATAATTTGAACACGAACCCCTTGAAATGAGCTTTCGGAATAACCATTGGGAATTTCCTCAGATTCATTGTACACTATCGTGGTATCGAAGTTCATCCTAAGAAAACAAAATCAATCCTTGGCATGCCACCTCTTAAAAATTTTAAATAATTAAGAGGAATCCAAGGACATGTGGCCTATATTAGGTGATTTATCACTAATTTTGTACGCAATTGTTTTCCCTTCACCGGACTAATTATGAAGGAAGTCACCTATCAATGTAATGATGATTTCCAAGAGGCATTTGATACCGTCAATAAATATCTCTTAAGTCCACCAGTATTAATTCCAACCATTGAAGGAAGAACCCTTATTCACTATGTGAGAGCTTTATAGTGGTCACTGGGTGCCTTCCTTTCCCAAAAGAATGATGTCGGGAATGAAAAAAGCCTTTACGATCTCAGTCGAACTATGCTTGATGAAGATACTCAGTATTCAAGTGTTGAAATGTGCTTTCTGGAATTAATCATTGCAGTTCAAAAATTTAGGCACTACCTGCAACATCATGAGGTCCAATTGGTGTCTCGTAATAAACCGCTCAAACTTATCCTCAATCATCCTATGATTATATGGCATCAAGAATGGTGGGCAGTTATTTTGCAACGGTTTTATATCCAGTTTGTGCCTCAGAAGGTAATAAAGGTCCAAGATATGAATAACGTTGTTACAAAACACCCATTTGCAGAAGATACATCATTTAATAATGAACTTCCTGATGAAGAAGTATTCTATATTCAAGATAATTCCCAATCATGGTAAATGTACATTGACGGTGCCTCTAGAAGTCCAATTGGGTAATGAATGGAAAACCCTAAACTCAAAAATGTTTGGTTAGGAATTTTACTTATCTTCTTATAAATGTTAATGTTGCCTTATTATGTATTATTGTCATAAGGCGGTACCTATAAAGAAGAAGAATATAAAGATCTCATCGCAATCATGGAATTGAAACATCAGGTGAAAGTGAGTCACTTGAAGTAAGAGGTGATTTAGAGCTGGTAATCAAAAAAATCAATATGGATTATTCTATCATAAAATAAGAGTTAATCATTTTGTGTGATTATGCCATAGGTCTAATGGCTGAATTTCTTTCAATGACGACATTATCCTATGTTCCGCGATCACAAAATTACCAAGTTGATGCACTGGAATTTGCAGCTATCACCTTGGCATATCCAAATAGGGATGATACAACCGTCATTATAGCCCATCATCATGTGGTCACACCTTTCGTTCACACTAGAATGGAGGAAATTAATGAAATTATCCCTATTTATGAGACATATGGTATTAGCATGGGATGGAGAACACCCATAATGTAATACCTTCAAAATGGAGTACTTCCACCAGATAAGGCTGAAAAATAATTGATCCAACGACCTGCTAACAATTATACTCTTTATGGTAGTCCAGATCACTAGAAGATACTATACAAGTGAGGCTTTGATGGAATCCTCTTCAGGTGTATTGATGGTGAAGAAACTGTTGTTGTCATAACAGATGTACACTCAGGGGCTTGTGGTGCTAACCAATCTGGGTATAGGCTTTATAGTCAAATATGAAGGCTTGGATACATACGGCCTTTAATGATGCAGTATTTCATAGGTTTCACCAAGAATTTTCATCCCTGAAAAGTGCATGCCAAATTCATTCATCAACCCACAGAGTTCTTACATACAAAAAATACTCTGGGCTATTTTCCACAAGAGGATTGGATGTAATATGGGCTTATCCTTTAGCTATGACTATGTTGTTCAAGTATATCCATACTACTACTGACTTCTCCTACAAAAGGGATGATGTAATACCCCTCAAAGAAGTCGTAGCCAAAATATTTTTTAGTTTTTTCAAAACTATCATCATCACCAGATTTGGTATCCCTCATAATATGTTGATGGAAAATGACACCAATTTCTGTTCTGTTGAGGTAAAAAAGATATTTCAGGAGCACAATATCAAATCAAACCATTCATCTCAATATCTGGCGTGCAGACAATGGACATATAATGGATTTAAATAAGACCCTATAAAATATACTCCATAAGGTGGTGGATAAAGATAACAATTTTTGTCCTGATAAACATTTTCATGCATTATCATCTTATCAGACTTCTAATCGTACTGCCACCCAAGTAATCTCTTATTCATTAGTGTACGGAACAGAAGCAGTTTTTCCAATTGAAATTCAATTGCCTTCACATAGAGATTCAATCTATGATTATTATTTTTACAGATGAGATGTCTTAGAAATAGTTTTATGAGATGGAATGATTAGACGAAAAAATATTCCATACATTGCATCATTTAGAAGTCTATCATAATAGAATTGAGAGATACATTAATAAAAAAATTGTTTTAGTTAATTTATTCAAGGAGAATTGTTATTGGACCTCATGAATCCAATGACACTAGGGAAGAAACCTCCAAAGCTTAATAAAAAGTTTTAAGGACCTTATTTAATGCATAAGGTCTACTTGAATGGATCATATGCCTTAATCTCAATGGATGGAGAGCTTATTACAACTCCAAAAAATTTGAGATTTTTTAGGAAATAATTTTTGTAATTGCACATATTGTCTTCACTGCATGACTCTAATCTGCACAACAGAAGGTCTAAGTTGCAATACATTAAAATTCATAACAACCATATGACTCCATGATGTATGACTCTAAACATCACAACAAAAGTTTATAGTCACAAGACATTAAACTAAATGACATCTTTTGTCCCTGTTACAGGAAATTAAATGGTATGGTTCACGTCTTCTCTACATGATGTTACGATCTTCCATATGCAAGCATCATTGACATCATTTATTCTTCTTAGTGGCACATGAGTCCCTTTCTTCCCAATTTATATGTCAAATCATTATAGAGACCTCATATCAAGAACTACGTGTGACTTCAATGTCATCTAGATGAGAAACATAGAGACACCTATATATACATTCTTGGACACAATTGCAAGCAACCAATTTTTTTATTTTCGGTTTTCTACTCCTATATATAAACTAGATCTATACAGAGTTATATTTTAAGATACATGGTTTGATATTCATACTATATTGTTTCTTAAATTTAATTATTATTCTAGAATGTGTTAAAATATCATGTCACCCATGTAAAACTTGATTAGTGTGGGAAATGAATGTTTCAAGACTATGTATGGCTTCATTCTCATCTATATGAGATATGTAGAGATTCCCAGATCTCCAATCTTGGGCCCAACCAAGATAAAAAAAACTGGTGTATTATTCATTATATAACAATAAAAACAAGAATATGTAATTTTTAAAGAACTATTAATATCTTGATTTTTTCCCCAATAAGAAATGTAGTGACACTTGGGTTTTGTCCTTTATTCTATATAAGGAATGTATTTTCTTTTATATCAGATCATCTTTGTCCTTAACACATGACATTAAACTACACAGAAATCCCAGAACTGCCTTTAGCATGATTCTTGCTCCAACGAGAAACATAGTAAGCCCATATTCTATGCCCTGGATCAACCATCAATTAATCATAATACCCTTATTCTTGTCGTGTGTCAACTTTTTGTTACAAAAGAAGCAGTTACTGCTCCTTATTTCTCCCACCGAGCATAGCTCACGTGGGATTAGGAATTGGGTAAAATGATTCTCAGTATAAATATAGTGTCTCAATTTTTTCTGGGGTTATCAATGGTCTTCAAAGCATGAAATAAAAATACACAGTACAATTTCCTCACTGCATCAATCTAAACCACATAGAATAATATTTATTCGAAGTAAACAAAGTGAGTCTCCATTTTACATGTGAGTTAGATCTATGTAAAAGACATCAAACGGATGGCCAATATTGATTCAAATATTTTTCATGTGCATTTAGCATTACCCCTTATATATGTCACACTCTTAATCATGAATATATTCATATCTTCATAATATTTTTTAATCTTTCTAGTGATATAGGTTCTAATATCTGAGAACTCTTTTTCTAGAAAATGTAGTATGTGGCCTGAGGTGGCCCTGCCTAATTTTCCTTCATAACAAGTCTGTCAGTCAAAAGATTCCACTATTTGGCTATGTATCATATGCCCCAGCTGGCCATTCATAATACATACCCCATAATGGGTTTTCAAATGATGGTTATTTCGTTATTTTTTATAGTTTGCTTTTCCCCTTCAAACATTGACGACAATATATAAGAATATATATTTTAAAACATCCATCCATGTATATTTTCCCATTATCTTTCCCTAGATCTAAAAGTCTTCAAGACCATATTTTAAAAATCACTCTCTCATTGTTTCCAAAGCAATATAATATAATCTTGTATCACATGACCACATATCATATATTATTTCCATTTCTGGTCCTAGTTTTATTACCCAAAACTAAAAACACCACACACCCTATGCTTGGGTCAGACCTTCGTAGAAATCATATTCATTCTATTCCTTGGAAATAATGATTGCAAATACTCTCTCCATATTCTAGTACTTTTCTCCATAAACCAAACTCTATGCTTCAGAAAATATGAATCTTCATAAACTATCATCAGCTTTTAGTAATAGAATGTCAAACTTCTGAGATCTCTTTTCCTTGACTATATAGTTCATGACCTTAGGTGGACTTGCATAAGTTTCCATCTTAATAGGTATGTTTGTCAAAAGATACCATGATTTGGCTATACATGATATTCCCTAGTTTTCCATGCATAATACAACACCCATGATAAGTTTTTCAAATAATGGTAACTTCATTATTGGAAAATTCATCCTCTAATTCGTTTAACCCTTTTCCATATCATTCCTCAGATCAAGAAATTCCAAAATCATTGTTTACAATTTTCCGTTCCATACCAAAATATAGTAATATGATTCCAAAAAAATTATCAATAAATTGGGAGAGTCTCATATATTTGATCAAAGATAAATACCTTAAATTAAAACCACACAATGTCCTTACTACCTGACTTGCAACTGTACAGTACAATTTCCTCACCACATGACTTATAATTGAATAGTATAATTCCCTCACTGCATGACATAAAACTGCACAATTCAATTTCCACAATGCATGACATAAAACAGCACAAATAACCCTTTATTCTTGAAATCTTTTTCCTTGCAAAAAACACAAAATGTGGTATTCAGTCACAGAAATCATATTTTTCCAAATTTATCAATAGTAAAATGTCAATCATATTAGATCTATTTTTCTAAACTATACCGTACATTCCATTAGGTGTCAATTCAAAAGTTGTATACAAAACAGGATTGTCAGTAATAAGATAATATTATTTGGTTATGTCGCATAAGCCCTAGTTCATCCTGCATAATACATCCCCCTTAATGGTAGCTTCACTCTTGGAAGAGAATTCCTTTATTCTTATACAAGAATTAGATTTGGTGACCATAAAAACATGACCCCCGATTCCCCTTGGAATATTTAAATGAATATTAGAGAAATTCTTAACCGCTAAGTCTTTTTTGGGATCGATTTTCTAAATTTATGGTCAAATCCATTCGATATTAAACAATACCCCATTATAGTCCAACATGCATGACTCTAAACTATCATAAAAAAGTGACATGGTAGTTAATAGATTGGGAACTTCCAAAGGGAACTCTGAACAAAAGTTAAATCCCAACTCACTTAACATAAATTTTGTTTGATTTAGGTGATATTGAGAAATAACAAGTCAAAAGATATAATGTTTGTGGAGGTTCCTATATAACCGTAGAAAAACTAAAACTATTTTTACTAGGACCATTGGATTAGGCTAAAACAATGTAGTTTACAAGAATTAAAACAATGATGATTGAGGACAAGATATTTTTCATTTATAAGAAAATTTCACCGAAGAGCATCCAAAAATTGGAGTATCTCTTTCGTCAAGAATCCCAAATTGTTTTCTACATAACATATCATTTGGTTAATAACTTCATGGGCCCCATTATCTACCCATTGAAGTTCATTTAGCCGACCATCTTCATTATCTTCATCATGACAGAGCGCTTCTTTAGCATCTAAAATGGCTATTTATCCATCCTTATAAACATCTACTAATGAGTTATGAAGCTGGTAATGCTCTCTTATGATGATATCTAATTCGTGTAGAAGACTCAACTACTGAACATTCTTTTCTTTAATATTTTTCTTCCTTTTCTTCAACATTACAGTATGATTAGCCTCAGCTTAGGACAAAACACATTGGAATTTATCAATATTGATCAATAGTTTAGATTTTATCATGGCTTACCAAATCTTATGCTCTTTCAATATCTTTCGGATAATAAATTTCACTACGGTATGAATTTCACGGTATTCAAAACCACCAAATCCCAGGGTGATAAATAGAGTTGAAATTCAGGGAATTCTTGAAGGAAGTTCTTCAAGGGGAATTTTAGATATTATCTTCAATATATTATTCCATGCGTTGAGACGTGCAAGACGAACGTCCTTTGGTAGTTTTGGATTGGATTCAGAGTCACTATCTTAAGGAGGGAAATATTCTGGGATTATTTCACTTAAATAAGTGGAATGTTCTACTCCTTTGTTGCTGATGGATGCTTCACATTATAATACTATTTGAGAAAAGGTAGAGGCTCCACCTACAGAACTAACCATCGAACTTTACATCCCTATATAGTCAATTAAGTATTATGATTATGGTTAGTTTCCTGGGATAACAAAATTGAGTAAAATCACAATATCGGTATATATTACCTAACATCAGGCCATATGCTTGAGAATAATCCTCCCCCATATTTTTAGTTTCAACAATATTTTTTGATGTCTTTGGGTTAGAAATTATCTAATTCATTTTATCAGGATCCTTGGAAGGAATCTCAAAAAGATCTCTTATCTTAAGATTCCCATGATCTAATGTCTCTTCAATGATAGGATCTACATTAATGTTAATACTTCCTTCAAGAATGTCATTGTAGTAGTTTCTTTACATGAAACTTCATATTTCAACCATCCATGGTTAGAAATCTAATCATAATAATATTAATAGGTTGAATAATGAAAATTCATGTCTTTTTTATTCTATACAAGAAAATACAAAATATTCTAAAGAATTTGGTATATAAACATGTTATAATAGTACTTCAAAATACATAACAAGGTTCATAATATCATCCAATGATATCCTAGATCCACTGTTAGTATCAACTGTGGGATCATTTGGTGTTTTTTCTTCACAACCTTCCTCCGACAACCTTTGACCCTGAATATCTTCTTCAGCAACAGATTTGGGGTTAGGATCAATTGTATCCAGATATTCTGGTGCTTGTGATGAACCTAAAGTACCATAGGGTGGAATTAAATTGTTGTTACATTTGATGTATTACACAACCTTATTGATTTACAAGAGGCCTACTCTCTTCTGATAGTAGAAATAAGAGTAGTACGGGGGCATGAATTGGTTCCTTTGACCTCAATGCATCTTTAAGAACCACTAGGTTAGCAGGAATTTGTGCCTATTCAGTAGCACCCTCAGTGGTTCCTTGAAGCTTATCAGTATTTTTTTAAGGAAAAATAGAAGAATCACCTTCAAATCCAATAATTTTAAACACTTTTTCATGAATAAAGGATAAAATTCATGATTATAAGGAAGGATTACAACTATTGGGAAAGCATTTAACAATGGATTTCATTCTTCAGTGCATTTGTTTATTAACCTTATTCGGAGTACATGAATCATTATCTCTAAAGATAAGTATTGTACATGGAAATACCATTTTTATATCATAATCCATGGCATGTTGGATTGTACATATTTCTCCCAATTCACGGGGTGATCTAGTAGGTCCAAGAGCAGCACCACTAGGGCTATATCGTGGAGATGGAAGTTATTTTGATTTTCCTTTAACTAGGTTCAATTTAATATGATATTTTCCCTAAGTAACAGTGCTTTGACAAAATGAAAATTTCAAATCATATGATAATGTGAGATAAAGAAAACATTCATCTTCAAGATCCTCAAAATCACGCAATTATTCAACTAATGAAGGAACAATCCCTTTAGTGGAACCACGATCTATCATTTCCTATACCCCACTTTGTGGTGGGAATTGATTCATTGGTTTTATATATGAGAATTTCCATCTCTCGGATGTAATTTCTAACTTCATTTGGATTGTCCATAAATAATATATCTGAGGAGGCATGTATATCCCTTATTCCTCGAATATGCATCCCTTCACATAGATCCATCCACATCGTTTCACCATCACAATATAAACCCTTTCATCTTTAAGTATCCTCAAGTCGTAAATATTCAGAGTACACCCCATAGGGTTTTGAAGAGGATCATGCAACCTTGTATTTAGGCATCTTCCCAACTCTCATAATCACGTATGGGGGTGGGAGAATGGTACTCGTCTCTCTTCAGAATGATGGTGACTAGATCGCCTCGGTACACCCTCAATAGGGATTTACAGGGTGGATCTCTCAACTCTGGCAGGTAGATTATTTCTAGCATGATGCCACATTAATGAATTTATAGCCTCATCATCTCTACCCTAAGTCTCTAGAGATTCGGTCCCTGATGATGAAGAATTACCTTACAAATGAAGGGGTTCTCTCCATCTACATCACTTTACCCCCACTCGAGGGAAAAAATGGTATAATACCCATTTAGAGTAATATTAAACCCATTTTAAGGCATACCAAATAGTCAACATCCTCACTTCATCAGGTGTAGATAAATTAAATATTTTCCCATTCTTCTCTATAGATGTCACCAACCATAGTTGTCGGAAAACTATCCGATTTTTATCCAATCTGACATGCACATGGGTGGATATAGTATTTTTTTTAAAACATTTGAATTTATGTGCACATCTATATGTAGTATAGTCCTCGCATACGATTTCTCCATTATCCTGGTGGCCAATACGACATCCCTCCAATCTAACATCTTTTCCCTTAGCTCTAAACTGATCATCCCATAATCAACGAATCACCCTGTAGGTGGATTCCCATAAGGAAAGAAATTAAATTACTTTAACATATTCAATATTCTCTAGATTCATAAACATTCGTGGAAAAGGGTGAGATACCAGAGAAAGCCTCGACAGATGATCAGAATGAAGTTCCAAAGACATGTACCCCACTTTGTAAATCACAAGTTCTAAAGTGAGTAGCGATCCACCCCCATAACACTTGTAATGGTCATGCTATTCTAAAAAGAGGCATCCCTCTCTAAATATGCAGTAAGGCCCTATGAATCTTTTCCAAAATAGGTGTGTTCAATCCTACTATCCTTCTCTCAGCCATCATGGCTGTAATAAAACAATTTCATAGCCTTACACCTCTTTGTAATCTCATACTGGTAACAAGTACACACTGATCCACATGGCCAAGAAACCTTTCAAATGTATCATTGCATGAATTTTGAGATTGAAATCATATCCCCAATTGGCAATGTATCTTTTCTCTAATGTCTGTCAAAAAGTGTCAGGTGTACCTATTTTTACTTCCATTGGACAACTGGTTAGATGATTGTATATGGGACCCTTTTCCATATTCTTTACTAGGAATATTTCTATCCATTAATCTTGATTAATATCCCTTCTTTGTGGGACTTTATGTTGTTCATGTTCTTGAGTTTGTTAAAAAATATCATCAACTCATGAACCAAAGCTAGTGTCTTCTCCGAGTTATTCCATGTCACCTTGGTATGAATAAACTCATCGTACATATCTCTAAGTATGGGAGGTATAAAAATCATGTAGTCATCCAAAAAGATAATTCCTACTTCTCCATGTGTTAATGGAAGGAGTTCGTTTCTAGGCTCCATCAGCTTAGTAACTCTGGAAAAAAATCATCATTTCTATACGCATAGCTTTTCCCAACCTAGAAAGCCTCATAAATCCAAACACCTTTTACTTCATCTATAAATTCTTCACACTTCTTGCACAACTAGTATGCCCACATCCATTCAGGTTTTGCACCTCCTCCTTGCCGAAAATACCAACTTTTCCACCAGGCTTTGGATTGAACCGTCTAAGAATTTTAGAAGATGGATGAATAATAGTGTGGCTGCCACTCATGTGTGGGTGGATTCAAATATTGAGAAACTAAGATGTGATGCATGATATGATCTTTTTCTACTGTCTGAGAAATAAAACATTATCGCCCAATAGAGACTCTGGAAGATGAGAAGTGGTAATAATCTCTAAACCAAGAGAATGGGACAGAGTTTTTTGAGTGTGAAATATTGAATTATTGCATATGGACATAGCTATATAGTGGAAAATAAGTGCTTCAGAGAAATTTTAAGTGATATTTATTTATTTGTTTTTTTATTTTTTGAAGTGTGGTGTCACAGACGTCATATTATTCATAACCAACAATGATCATCATGTCATCAATCCTATTACTAGCCATTTCATCAGTAGTTTCAATTATTTTGGAAGCCATTGAAACTGCATAAAGATCAAAAATCATCTTTAATGTAAGTTAATTTGTTGACATTTGG
The DNA here is from genome assembly GCA_963277665.1 of Viscum album. NCBI lineage: Eukaryota > Viridiplantae > Streptophyta > Magnoliopsida > Santalales > Viscaceae > Viscum > Viscum album. The sequence continues at coordinate 1,824,849,529 of OY728119.1, read as the reverse complement.
ACAAAATAATTGAAAAAAATCAAAAAATCTATTACGGAATGAAAGTCTAAAACTTGGCATGCAAGTGTAATCTAGTGTTCAAGTGTGGCACCCTAGTTTTAGAATGAAAGTAATAATATACGACAAAAGTGTGATTAAATAGAAGAGTTTGAGTGAGAATTATCTTGCGCATCAAGTTCTATTATTTTGGATTTCATGAAAATTTTCTTCGAAGTAAAGACGCTATATATAATTGAAGAAATTCACCCTATGCACCATGATCCTGCACGCTACCAACTTTCGTGATGAGTTTCCATGAGTGTTTAAAACTTGTGTTCCCTAGTACCCAATTTTTTCTTATTCATTACTTTACCTAAGTATAGGATCTTCATTTCATTCAAGATTAAATTCTGATGGGGGGGCTTTTGTGGACACTTTTTTCCTTCACAGGGTCTAAAAAAGAACAAAGGGAATTCCATAGGAAAAAATAAGAGAAAACACATGAAGAAAATAAATATTTTCAAAGTTATGATCTTTGGACCACCCTATTCAGACTAAGGGACCATCGATGCGTAGCCTACTTGCGTGCCCCTATCTAGCACACAACCAACATGCGTGCCGAATTTTATTTTCGCCCAGCATCTTGGTTTTGCCTATAAATAGACTCTTGGGAAATTCATATGTATGGATGAATTTACCGGAAGCCAAATTAATGCTCTATTCACCCTAGTTATTTTCCCAAGTCTTCCAATGCTTTCATGGTAGTTCTTTAACACCTAAGAAGGAATAATTAAAGGACGATCATAGGAATTTAGTCATTTTAGTGTCTAAAATCCATAACAGTTGCACACCTAAGCCACTCATCCTCCCAAAATCATAAACACTTAAACAACACCTATTCCTATCACAGGAACTTGAGTGGCCCACTTCTGGGAATACCTGTGAATACTCATGAAGGCTTGAGTCAAGTGTGACCCAAATAATATCATCCAGGTTGTTCGTCGCTTAGTTGAACATCCTGTCACCCAAGCATACTTGAGTGCCCATACTTGTGCGCCAGTAATTACTTGGGCTCCCCTCTTTAATTTACCTACTCTCTTCATTATATAGGCCATTAAGACTTATTAAAAACCATTCAATGAAAGGATTATTATTCACTAGATCCCTTTTTTGATGGGGATTATGTTGATACCTCCACTAAAACCTCTTAACTTATCAATCCTTTGGCAAAGGCACATCATCTTGTCTTCTATTTGGGTTTGTATATCTGTAGTCATAGGTTTTCCACATTTTTTTCAAAATGGGGTTATGAACCATGGAGAGTCAGTGGGTCTGTATATCCACACATATATGGAAATTTCTCCTAGGAACTGTGTTGGGAAGTTCTCGGTTTGGAGGCTTAGTGTTTGGTTCATAAACTTTCCCTTCTCAAAGACCAAAAACCTCAGGTCTTTGGTAGGTAAGGAAAAGTTCACACGTAATTTTTCCTTTTGAACAATGAAGAAGTATCCATCATCTAATTGGATCAATTTTAGGGTATACATTCTAGGTTAAGCCTCTAAACATCATCCATCTTCACTTCATTGGACCATTTGTCCAATGTAAATAGAACAAAGGGAGGGATTTTCACCTGTCTCTCTTCCAAGTTTGCCTTGACCTTGTCCACCCGGGCTGTCGTAGGTGCACCCTCTTCCACCAGAGGATGAGTTAAAGTGTTGGTGCCTTTTTTGAATATTTTACATCCTCTATTTTCTCACATAGAGAATGAATCACAAGGTATTCTAGATTTTTCATGATCACATCATTTTCACAACCACCTAAATAATAAGAACTCTAATTCCTACTCAAATCAGGATATGTATGAAGCCTTTTCTGGGACTGAGCTCATTGGATATCCTCTTTAGAATTCCATCCCTAATTCCTTTAATTTGAACATCCTCTTTAAGAATAAGACCTAAAAAAACCCCCAAAACACCAACGCATACTTTTAATGACGTTATTCCAAACTCATTTCTCTCAATTGACTATGCTCTACTATGACACTCCGCGAACAACGTGGGATTTGATTCTCATCCACATGGGATATGTTGGAATCCTCATTGAGGTTAAAACACAGCACTTCAAATCAACCTCGTTCTCCTTGGGAACTAATCCCAATAGGGTCTAATCTTACTTGGAACCCCATATCCTTTCCAAGTTTCTTGGGCTAATTTGGCATAAGTCACACACCAAACATTTACTAAGAACCTTTTTCTTAAATTCCCTTAACACATGACGTTAAAATCAATGGTTAGGTCCTAATCAAATGACCATAAAAGGTATGATGTGTCCCATTAAGTGGAACTGAACTATAAGGATTCTAATTCCTTTCACAAGGATACGTAGGTAGACCATTTTATGTGTACAATCCTTATATCAAAACAACCCTTCATCTACCTGGATGACAACAAATTCTAGAGTGCCCTACTCAGTGGCTTAAAAATTGGTTTCCTCATAACGATGATTAAAAAAATCCAAAAATAGTACATGAGAGGATACCACTGATGGAGAACCTCAAATACATATAGATATCTCTATTAATGAAAGAACCTAAAATACATACAAATGATTCTCTATATTATGAATGTTAAAAAATGATTGAAAATTCCAAAAGAATATTATGTTATACTTGGTAAATTAATAAGGATTTATGAAAATATCTTACATTTATAAAGAGAGTCTCGAAGTAGAAAATAATTCCCCCTAATATGGTGTGATGAGTGTGACTTCCCATCCACTTGACCAGTGAACATTCTTATGTAACATACAGTTCAAAATTAAAGAACTATTGCCTTTGGATAGAAGGTCCCTTTTTGGAAAAAAAACTTTTGGGTTTTGTTTCCATGAATAAATCCAATGGAAACTGCTTAGAAGCAGTCATTGTTAAAACTAGAACACACATTTTAATGAAATACAAAACAATATTAACGATTTTTTTAATATTAACATTAGAAACTGGTGAATTTTCTTATAAATCATTTAGTGGTCATGAAATTAGAAAATATAGTTTATGTCTTATAAAATTGAAAAAATTATTCCTTTTAATTTTTAAGTTAAATTCTAATGGTACCTTGTTTCCGAAAAAGACAAGAATATTACATTTAAAAACTTTTGAGAAAATTAAAATATTCACAAAATTTAATTTTATATATTATATAATAACATTAAAAAAATTCCATATAACTTTTTTGGAATACAAGGATATAAAATAAAAAAAATCTGACTGAAGAATGAAATAAGGCCGAATTTTCATAAAACAATTCTTTCTATATCTTATGTTATTAAAGAGTGTCAAATAAATATAAAGTTTATATTATATATAAATAACTGTATGAGAAGAAAATAAATGAGTTTATTGAGATCCTGACTATAATATTTCCCATACGAATCTTAATCATCAACAATACTGATAGACAATGAGATTTCAACATAAAACCCATACCATATTAGTAAATTTAAAAACAACAGAATGGTGAACTAAATAATGATATATCGATATAATTATCATATAATTTTATTGATATGAATCATAAAATAAATCCATTGGTTTTATATAGAGCACATAAGAGAAACATGTGGTGTTTAATTCATGTGTCCCCCTAAAATAAAAGTGAGACAGAAATACAATACCTCAAGTGTCAAATTTCTTCACACACGTTAGAATGTCATGAATAAAAAATACAGGTTTAATATAGATATACTCAAGAACAAAAATTTTACATATCATACCTTTTACGATTTAATCAGGGACATTTATTACCTATTTATTAACAATTTCTTGTTAAAATAATATTTATGGTAACAATTACTTCGTTTTTTAGGTATGCTTTATTTTGGTATTTTTGGTCCTTTAATTTTGATCAGGGTTACATCATATATCACATTTTTAACATGATAAAATATAAAATATGTTTATTATATATATATATACATTAATACATATATTTTATATATAGAAAATTAGTTACACTATTTATAAACACAATATGTGGTATGTATGCATGAATGTTGATTTCACTTTCTCAAAGAATGGAGAAAAGAAAAGTAAATAATAAAAACAATTAGAAATATAATATTAATAACATTGATATTATATATATTCATTAAATTAATACTAATTTTCATCCACTTGAATATAAAATTAAAAATGTATAACGTCACTTTGTGAAGGGGGTAGTCCACATATACATATGGGTGGAATTGTCACACATTAATTTATTAGAAAGTAATACGTTCACATGATATTATAAATTTAGATTTATAATATTTTAATAAATATCATTAATATAATATAAATCTATGACTATATCTAACTTTGAGATGTGGTGATAAAAAATAAATTACATTAGTTTGGAAGGTGCTAGTCTGTTGTACATAAGATCCCTGGTTTCTTTTCACATTTCATTGATGAGGAAATGGATGTATGTTTTGAAACAAACATAATAAAATCAAATTATATGTGGTATAATGATGTTATTGTATCAATCAATTATGAAGAATATTTCAATATTCTGATAGATGAAGTAAAATAATAACACTTAATTAAGTAAAATACCTATTATTCCTAGAACCTCAATAGGTTTTCTCCAAAAGACATTTTAAGAGGGTTTAATAATAAAAATAATTCATCTTTGTTGTTTTTATAGAATAAAGTCATTATGGAAGGTATTGGATTAACCAAAAGTCATTAGAGGTGTGAAGAGGATAAGAGAGTGTGTTTCCATTTATAATTATGTTAGGGAGGAAAAACGTGTACATTTTGAAAATAAAATTATGTACCAATGTTTTAAACAAGAAAAAACTCTCTAAAATGCAATATTTTCAAGCCATAGTTGATATACGGTCACTATAAAAAATGATTTTGATAAGTGTTTTGATAAATGTAACCCTTATAATTTTAGCTTAACCCTTGGTATACCCATTTTAAACATAACCATAGTAATTGATTTTTAATACTATTATAATTAAATTGGACTAAATGTTGAGATGAAATTATTATATATTATTAAAATTTTTTATTAGAAATATAAAATCAATTTTTCCAAATTTAACTCATAGAATTTGATGAATTTTATTTGATATTAATCTTATAGACATGATGAAAACATGGTTTTCAATGAAAATTTTTCATAAGTATAGAATGTTTAAATATCAAAATTCATTATGATATTTATTCTAAAGAAATAAATTAAATTAATAATATCAAAATTTAAATATTGTTAGTTTAAACCATTTAAAAAATTATATGTAAATTTTAATTTTTTTATAATGAAAGGTAAATTTTAATAAAAATCCATATTTTTCATAACTCATAAAAAATTAATATTTTCATAAAATTCACATAAAATTTTATCTATAAAAATTTTGACATGATAATTTTAAAAATAAATTCCAATTTTTTAAAATAAACATTAGTAAATTAGTATAAATTTTTTATATTATTCTCTCACAAAGAGAAGTAAGATCGTTTCTGTAGAGAAATGTATTTTTAAAAAATATAAATAATTTACTAAAAAATATATTAATTTTATATAAAATCATTATACATGTTTTTAAAATAGTAAAATTTAAACTAAAACCAATAATTTTAAAAATATATTATAATGGTCATGTTTAAATAATAATATCAATTTTATAAAGTTGTTCGTTAAAACTCAGTGCTACATGTATCAAAAGCCATTGAATGTGTTAAATTTGTTTTAAAAATATATTTCATAAAATAATATTGTTATATAGTACATATACATCATTAATTAGAGAATTTCATGTTTTTAGTACATATGCTTTAATATGTTTTTCAAAGTGATGAAATATGTTATTATGTTCTATGATCTATGGGGCACACAATTGGATATACATGATATGAATTTTATGGGTTGTTACGTAATTACATAGCCATACAATTAATTGGGTAATGTTTTTATCTCATGACATATCATTTATAGTTTGGGGATGTTATCCTAATCACAAAATGTTATGATGTTTATGGGGTTTTCCATGACTAATTCTTATGATGCCATGTTTTATATTGTTTCCACATTTTTATGTTTCCTTGTTGAAATAATTTTAAATAATACTTTTATGTTCATGTTTATTATTCTCTCCCTTTTATGTCACATTCATATATAAATTTACTCAATTTTATTACATTTTGTATGGTATGATTTGATTATTCCCCTACTGAGAATTATAGATCAATCCTTTCTTATGTACACCCCAAGGTTATCCCATGTAGTATTAGAAGATCGATGAAACACAAGGTAATGTTACTGTGTTTTAAATAATTTCATTTTCCCCTATTTAATTTTATTATTATTTGTACATAATTTCTCAAATACATTAACCCTCTCGATCTCCATGGATTTCATTATGTGTGTATCAATGTAATAAATTATGAAATAAGGGATAAAATTGATATGTTTAGTCGTATTTTATATTAGAGGTAAATTATAGTAATTTTATGGGATTATTACTATAAAACTGTAGTGAAATATTTTGGGATAAAACTAAACATAGAAACACGTCCCTAATTTTTGCTAAATTATATACAGTACATTCCATGAAACTAAATTGATGTATTTATAATATAAGTGGATGTGGTTCTAGAATATTTGTACATGATGGTAATAACCTTGAAAGGGATAATTGGGTATTTAATCGATCATATCCTATTTCAAAAATTTGTTTCTTTAATGCCCTCATAGTCTGACAATCCTAGAGGATATAATTTTGGATGTTCACAAGGTCTTTAAGATCAATAATGAATGGAACAAAAACACACATGAAACTTTCGGTTATGATATATTCCATTTTTATCATAGATTGAAACCTAGAAATTTATTGGTCACGAAATGTATGTAATATATGATTTATCCATTAAATTTTTATAGTTTACCTTTTATATGTTTAATAGTTTGGAAATTATTATACAAAAGTAAAATTTGTATGAAGTAAATTATTCAAGGATGAATAAAATTATAAAAGGAAGGGTTCCCTTCCATGTTTGTACACATTCTTTCATGTCAAAAAAATTTAGTTGACCAATTAAAACACTACCAAAATCATAAAAGTTGAGATATCTGTGAAAAATAAAAATGGGAAAATAATTCCATCCCAATAATATAAATAATCACATATCCATATATATAAATCCTATTATATTATTATTATTATTTTAATTTAATTGAAATTTTAATATTGGTAGTTTTATTCAGAACAATTAATTTATATATTTTTCATGCAATAATGAGTTTTTTCGATAGTGTCTATGACACGTGACATTGAGTTTCAACAAATCATAAAATAATAATATAGTAAATATCAAAATTATAATATAACCCTTAAATAGGTAGGTATGAATAGTATTAAATAATTTATTTAACATAAATATCATACTAAATTTAAATTTATTAATAAATTATTAACAAATAATGCATCAATTTTTAGTTAAGTAAATGTATTCCTAAAAAATATGTTTTCTTAAAAAATGGTTTTATTGGATTTTGTGAAAAAAATATATAAGAATTAATTTATATATATATAATAAAATTTATCTGATGAAATAAATTTCATTTTTGAATTCATCATATCGACGTTATTTTATGGTTATTATTTGGATTTTGCAGAAAATATTGGGTTTTCTCTGAATATTGAAAATACAGATTTTTGTAAAAAAATATTTCATTTCAAAAAATTAGGTAATTTAAATTATTATTAATTTTTTAATGTATCATAATTATTATTTATTTAGGTTAGATACCCTTAAATATTTTTTAATCAACATGATATTGGATTTTTGTATAATTTTATTTATGAGTTTTTATATTGTTTTTTCTCTGAATTTTTTTAAAGCGAATAATGTTGCTCCATATTAATTAATTAAATTATTCACCAATGAGGAATATTTTAAATATTTTTTTAAATAATATAATAATAAATTTTATTTAATATTCATATAGTGAATATTATTAGACCTAATGTTAATTTAAAATTATCTTCCACTTGCAAAATAATATAATTCTCAAAAACTCACTTTTCTTTACATCTAGGGGTTTTTATTAAATTTAATTTTTTAAACATTATAAAAATTTATCTAGAATAATAAAATATTTTTTATATCGGAACGACAAAATTATATTACAATGAATTTTTGACAATTTTCGGAAAAGTTTAAATTTTTTATGAATAGTAAAAAATAAAGAAATTTTAATTGAAACCCTTTTTTGGTTAAATTATTAATAAAGTAATATTATATATACAATTGGGTTTAAAGTGAGATTTTTAAATTATATATCTATTAATCCAATTTAGGTCATTTTAATCAATTATTTTTTGAAATTATATATAAAAAACATGGTAACCTTTTGAACATTTTTTCATTGAAAACCTGAATTCTCATCATGTCTATGTGAATAAATCAAAATTAAAATTTTTTACATCTAAAAAATAAAATTTTATTATTTTATACCATATTTTTAATTATCATAATTTTTATTTTATAACATTTTGAAATTAAATTTTGACTAAAATGAATAATAAAAACATTAAAAATTAATTACCACGATTTAGGTAAAATGGGTTTACCAGGGGATTAAGAAAATACTAGGATTTTAATAACCAATAATTTACTAAAATATAATATAATGGAATATATATACATTATAATGTCTAAGGATATATATTTCTCCATTCTAGATATTTTTAGAATGAGAAAAAACATGGGTACACCAATTTTCTTTCAAAAGTTTCAACTATGAACCTCACAAAATCTATAAAATTATTCCAAATATATTTTTCTATTAATGCTTCAAACCCTTTTCATCCATAACATAACTTAAAATGTAACTTAGAATCTTCTGTAGTCCCATCTTAGTACCCTTATATTAGGTATAAATCTATCTTATGAAGGCTTTTGGTGCAATCTAAAGGTGGTTACCTGAAGAAGAGGTAATGTTATTCAATGATAAACTTTATTTTATTTATTCATACACATTATACAATTATTGATAAACTATTATGATATAATATCATAAGTATCATACACCAAAAGAGATTTATTTTTTATTTTTTTATCATTTCTTACAGCCATCTACACTTCTAACAAATGGATTACAAAATCAACACTCATGTGTATGGCATACTACTGCCTCGTGAACTGATGTTTATATTTTTTCCATGAACACCTATCATGTATGGGGATTATGATGGATTTAAATAACATATATTATAATTATAAAATAATTATTACTCTTGACTTGTCATATAATTTGTAAATTGTTTTAAATTATATTCAATATGGTTTTCTATAATGTCGCTCATGTGTACGGTAGACTGCTGCCTCGTGAAGTGATATGTTTCGATTTCACAAACACTTTACATGGAAGACAATAAGGATAAATAAATGTGATATAAATGAAATAATAATAACATTTTTAAGATATTTATTATTATTAAAATATTATAAATCATTTTATTTCTAACATTTTCAGACACTGAATGATTATAATGTCGTTCATATACCTGTGGACTACCACCTTCACAAAGTTTTGTGGCTCTCTTTCCATCCCCTCACCACAAGGATTATATGTATTAGTGTATTTTATGAAATAATTTGGTATTAATTATTATTATTATAACGGAATGATCTTATATTATATAAATCATTTTCATAGTGATCTTTGAAAAATGGAAACATTACTTAGTGATACATACAACATACTGTCTCCATGATCGTAACATACATAATTTCTCAAAACCATAATTATTGATTGTTATTAAATTTATAATTTATTTAGAAATATTATAATTATTTAATCATTATTAAAATGTATATAATGGAACCATGATCAATTTAAGAGGACCAAAAAATAAAAAAACATCGCATATATGAAAAACAAAGTGGTTATAATAGAAAATGGGAATTTAACATGGAATTGTCAATAAATAGGTAATAAAAGGACATAATAAAATAATATATCACATGATATATATGTTTTTAGTTATTTAATATATTTATTATATACTTATACTTATTATATATGAGTTTCATAGGAATATGTGGTAATTTGAGGCTTATAGTAAAGGATTTCTGTCTCAGTTTAATTTTTCTACGAGACACAATCCATATTCACCATGTGCTTATTTTATGTTGGGTATTTATCGACCATAAATGCTTTTTATAATTATAATGATTTTTGTCATTTAAATATTCCTAAGAGGATATATTTTTCATGGGTTTTAATGTTCAAATGCTACAAAAACATTAAGAGATATTATTCTCAAATTGTTATCTTGGAGACCTAAGTTACATTACATAGATATCTTATTTTATAAGGTGTAAATATTTACCCTTTGATATTTTATTTCATGAATATATATCCTTTCATGATATTATATGTTTATATTAAATTTAATCTTACATGGGTTTTGTTTTCAAATGTTACCTAAGTGTTAATATTTTTATCTTATAGCCTCATCATTTTTCAGGATTTTTTAGGATTAGGTCTCCAATGATGAAATATTTTGATCTAACCCTAATGAATAATAACTCATTTTATTATACTCTAGGTATTTATTATAAATTAATGTAATAGTACCATTTTCAAATTTTTTTGTACTTAATAAAATTATTAAAATATTTTCTAAAGAATATAATTTATTTATATCTTTAATCAAAAAATGTTTTTCTTCAAAAATCATATTTTTTGAAAATCTTTTAAAAACTGTTTTAAAAATATAAAAAATAATTTTTAAATAATGTTTTACACATTATTAATTTTATAAAAAAAATTAAATGTAATATTCATGTAATTTTCCATATAATTTCTATTTATCTTTTATTGAAAATATAAAAGAATCATTGATTTTAACATGACTTACATGAAAAATATTTCATACATTCATGAACACATAATAATTTCAATATTACAATAGATATTTTAATAGTTTTTTGAATGAATATTTTCTCAATAATAAGTTTGATTTTTTATATTTAAAATAATGTATTTAACATTTAACAGGATTTTAAAAATGTTTTATCTTTTGAAAAATTGTTTTCAAATCAAAAAGGATGTTTTCCTCTAGAATGAATTAAAATATTTATTAATGTTTCATATATATTTTTTCATCATTAATTTAAAATAAATGTATTCAATTTTTTTTAATATCTTTATAGTTTTAAAATTATTTTTCAACTAAAATTTATTTTCGAGAATAAATGTTTCATGTGCCTTTTCAAACCCATTCTCCATATAATATGACATACTATGATGTTAATTTTCTTTACGGGGAATATTATCCATGGAAACCATTATTATTCATTCTCCAAATGGTTTTTTATGATGAGATATATTTTATTATATCCATTTCTCTGCAACATGTTATACTATAATGAAATTTTTATAAAACCAGATTTTTTTCATGGGTTATGCTATAATGAAATAATGATTATCAAACCTGTCTTTTTAGCCAATAGATTATAACAAGATAATGTATTTAAGAAACCCATTTTATTTCAGGGGTTATGACATGATTAATGGGTTTTTTATTATTGTATCACATATAAATATAGTTTTCATTATGAGATGGGTGGGACCCATATCTCCCTCTAATGAATTCGGTAATGATTTATATCCAATGAGATAAATAAGACTTGAATTTTGAGTAATGTCAGTTTAGCATGGGTAATTTCCCACTATGATAGTCTTGGGAGTGATGTTTGACTACTATTATAGTTTTTGGAGCGAACCATTTATTATATAATAGGCAGAGAAGTTATATTTGACTATCATGAAAATGATTTTATATCCTTATGTGTATGAGAAAAATACATTTATTATGCCAATGTTATTCTCTGATGGATCATGTTACTTAATCTTCTAATAATTTATGTCTTATGAACTACCAAAACTTATTCTGTGACTCAGTATTATGATATTTGACATGTAGTTAATTGTTTTCATTTATTATGATCATGACCTTATTCTAATGTTATGTTTATATATTTCAATTGTTTAAATTTACATATATCCTAAGATCACCCCTCCTTGTTTTTTTATTTCAACAGATTATAAATAATGGTTTTAAGTAAGGTTTTTTGGGAGGATTACTAAAGGGGATGGAATTTATTGGATATATTTTAGATATATTTTGAATTTATAATATTTACTTCTCTGTTTCCAAATTCACTAACCTATTATAGTCTGCAAAAAATTGTTTTTGTAATGTAGTGAATATTCAAATAAAAGGATATAATATCCACGCAAGATAATTATGGGACGGTATAGTTAGTATTAGAATAAAATTATAGTTTACCTTTGAAAACAAGGATGAGAAAACTATATTGAGATTCATAAGGATTTTTAAAAGTATAAATATGGGGATGTATCTAAGGATAATTTTAAGGATGATTCAATGTGTAGGAAAATATCATGTATTTTTAGTAAAGCATCGAGAAAGTAGTTTCATAGAAATTTCATCTTTCTCTAGATGCTACGAGTGGGCGTGGCTCTGGAATAAATGTTACTAGGGGTAATAAATCTCAAAAATAAAAATTGATATAGACTTAACAAACACCTGGTGCATGACAAAGGGCCTTTCCGCATACCTTGTTTAACACTCCTAGGGGAAATGATTTAAAAATTCATAAAATCATTACAAACCTTTATAATGTATTTTAGTAGTTGATGATTATGAAAAAACATGTTTAAACCTATGGTTTTCTTGATTAATTAAAATATTTCATCATTATGATATGATATGAGTTATTTTAATGATTCATTGAATTCCCTTTATTATTATCCTTGATTACACTATTATTTTTTGTTTTTCGTCAATTGGGGGAACCAAAAGGAATTGGGTTGACATAAAATGTGAAAAAATTGATGAGAATACATATTTAATGATAAATTAAGTGAAGAATATTGGTATTATTCCAAATAATTTATCATGATATATGATTAACAATGTGAACCCTAACCAACTCTCATAATCCCTAAAGAAACGAATGTTAGAGTTTAGATAGATTTTAGATAGTGGAGACCATTGAGAAAAGAAATATCAAATTATTATATGTCACAAATGTGGATTAAAGGACTCAATGTATTTACCTAGAGGAATGAGAATATGTTTTTAGTTTACAAAAAAGGACACAAAAAATGTATTTTCAAATGAAAAATGAAAATTCTGGTTAAATCAAAAGATGGGAATAATGCCTTCCTAAGATATCATTTATTATTAAATGTTTTTAATATGGAATGTATTTTCACTATGAAAATAGATATCTTGAGGGGAAGGATCATGAATAAAATCAGAGAGGTTGTATAAGTAATGGTTTTTATATTGATGTTTAAGAGACTATAAATGTCATATGAAATGAAAGATGAATTTACAAATAATATGATGAATCCATGTTTATTTTTTAAGGGGGTAGTGGTATGTTAAATGTATTTATGTATTGGAATAAAATATATATGATATATATAATAATATTTTAGTACATGGTTTTTATTAAGGATTTGAATGAATATGTAGAATGATGCCACCGACCAAGAAAGTTGGAGTAATAGAAAATTAATATTAATGTAAAAACACATGATTAATGGAAATATAACCCTTAATATGTTACTGATAAAAAAATTAGAATAAATAAATTATTGATATGAATAAAATAAAATGGATAATATTGAATACCTTGGAGATTTTTATAGATTCGGGACACTGTGGTTTATTGATGGAATTTAAATCATTATTGAATTTATAAAATTTATTAAAAAATATATGGTCTTTTTCAAAGAATAAGTAAATATGTATGATTTCATTAGAGTTTTATGAGAATTCAATTTATTATCACATTTCACTATAATATATGACCAAGTCATTAAAATATTTGTTATGTGATAATTAAGAGAAACTTTATAATATTTGGTTGATTAATGTTAACTAATTGTGATAAATTTTGTTTCCCTCTCTATAAATTTTTATTTTGGGACGGTTATAAGGTCAAAAATATGTGGCATGGTTTAACATGAATTTTGGATGATGTTTTATATTTTAATTAATTATTTCAACATATAAAGGGTTCTACATAACTTGTGATTTTCATTTTGTTTTTTATTATAAAAAGATAAAGAATGATTGACCTGCTATTTTTTTCTAGATATTATTTTGTATTTCAGTCATAAAAAATTCTTCCCTTAGAGTAAGAGATGATGTTGAAATTGTTCAAAGCACATCAAATGGATGAGAATGTACTTATGAATAGAATGAAATCATATAGGAGTATCTTCTTAGGAAAATTTCATAGCATTAAAAAAAGGATCATGAAATACGATATATCCCAGTAACACTCATTTTTGATGATATTATTGAAAATTTTCACACTGCTTTGGATTATTGAGTTTTGGTGTTAAACATTACCTTTATCACCCACTTTATTTTGATTAATAATTTCATTCACTCTCTATAATTATTTACACTTTTCTTCTATGTTTATATCCTCACATCCTAGATATATTCTCTTATATGAAAACCATGTTTTGGTGATTTTTGGTACCCTTTATGTTTTGAACAAACCCATTTGAAGGGGAATTAATTATTCAATTGAATAGTGTATGTTTCAATGAAAGAATTTTAAAATCATAACACTTTGATGATTGTGATTAATTTTTATGTAAATTCTTTTTAATGGTACATATTGTAACATATGGAAATTTTATGATTTTTTTCATATTAATTTAAATATATATATAGATTGAAATCTATACAACAAAAAGTTTATCTTTCATTACACATAATAACACAACATGCATTCCATGAGATATCGAGTTTCAACGAACCATGAAAAAATTTTATTTTAAATATAATTGTTATATCCTAGACATTAAATAGGAAGTTATGAATAGTTTTAATGAATTAATTAAATATAAATGTAAATTACCAACTCAATAAAAATTTATTTATATATAAACAGTATGTAATCAAAATAACTATAAAAGTAATTATATTCTTCAAATATGTATTTTCTTAAAAATTAATTGTTTTGATTTTATGAAAAAAAAATTAATTTGTATATATTTTAGAAACATAATTTTATAAAAATTAATTCATTTTATAAATAATCACATCAAAATTAACAAATGTTCATATATTAAATTGCTTTTAGAAAATATTTATTATTAAGTGAATAGTGAAAAAATACAGATTTTTATTAAACTAATGTTTCTTTTCAATATATTATGTAATTTAAATACCCAATTTTTTATTAAATTATGTTAATATTTAATTGGTAATGTTTTATACTATCAATTACTTTTTAATAATCCTAATATTGGATTTTAATATAAATTCATTTGTTTTGATTTGAAAAGGGTTTTGTTTGAAAACCATTTTAATGTGCATAATGTTTATCTAGATTAATTCATTAAAATAAAAACAAATTAAAAATAATATAAATGTAAATTATTGATAATATATTAAAAAATTATAATTGTAATTCCTAAAATGATTTTTATTGTAAATATATTTAATTTAAAATCATATTGTTTATGAAAAAAATACCCCTCTCAAAAACCCTTGTTTTCATCACATCAATGGGTTTGTATTAAATTTAATTTTTTAAAAAAATTTAGACAATTTATATTAAAAAATAATATTTATTTATGATATCAAAATGTAATAATTATATTAGGATTAATTTTTGGAGTATTTTCTGAATATATATTTTTATGAATAGTAATACCATATTAAATTTTTATTGCAAAATGCATTTAAAATTAAATTTTTTATAAATTTAAATTATATTTCAAATTTTTCTTAAAAAAAATTGGTTGAAATTTATATCTAATATTCAATTTTTATCATTTTAATAAATTTAATATTGAAATTTTATATTTAAAAATAGTAAAATACTTACTATTTTCTCTTTGAAAACCCGTTTTCATGTTAAATTTATGGGATTTATTTTAAATTAATTTTTCATACATATATAAATTTAATTAAGAATTAAATGTATCAAATATATGGAATAATAGAAATATAGATTCTCTAATATGGCCAACAGATATTTTTACCTAAATGAATAGTGAAAGTGGTAAAAATTAATTACCCCAGTTAAAGTAAAAATGGGTTTTCCTGGTGGTTAAAAATTGATAAGGAAAAAATGACAGAAAATTTACTAGAATAATCCTTACATAAGATAAACATCGACCCAAAATTATATAAGTTAAAAAATTATTAAAATATAAAAAAATAAAAGAAATAAATGTAATTATTGTCCCTTAACTCATCCACATAGAACTCTATAGATATATACACAAACTATATCCCATGTATTCACATATATAATGTGATAAAATCAAAAAAATATAACTTGTGGTTTTGAAGACAAACTATACTAGTGTATCATGGAATATAAAAAAAATATATTAATATATTGAACTCCTTGTGACAATGGTCCACACTCCATCCACAACAAAATCAATACCCTAATAGTGGTATAGAGATTTACCAAGGTTTAGAAACAAAAAAAAATATAATCATGAATATAAAAAGGATTATTAGGCCACAACCTTCCATTATACTTGAAAAATATTTAATTAAATACATATATTATTCTAGATTGAAATATTAATAGAAAATAGGTATGTTATATTTCATTAGAAATTCCAAATAACTTATATCAACATTTTGGTTTTTTGTTTAAATCGAAACAATCACTTAGAAAACCATTTTGTAGGCTTAGGCCCAATTTTAATCAAAATAACCATTTTTTATCCATTTTAAGGTTACATTAGAAATAATGTTTTTAAAAAAATAATAAAATTAAAAGGGAAGAGTCTAAATTCATAATCAATAACTAATAAACACCCAGAAAAAACATAAATAAATAAGAAATGGTGTATGACTCCCTATCAGAAAATAGAATTTGGGAAAAAATAAATGTTATTTTATGAGAATAGTTTAGTAATAATTTGAAATTATTAAAAATTGTGTGAGAAAATCCTATATGAACATTAATTTGAACCATATATGGGCATAGTGAATCATTCCTATATACTGAACCAATCAATTATCTCTCAACTTGTCTCATCAATAGCACACCCTATATGTTTTTGATAAAATAAGGGATCTAGTTAGTCTCATTGGGAGTAGATATAATTTTATATCATCCCAGACTAACAAAATTATAATACCCACACATTTCAATCAAGAATAGGTTGGCACTAACAAGCCTCAATATAATAAAAATAATGAAATCTCATACAACCTAATATTCCCTCATAGAAGACATCCCCACTCCTAATTAATCCATATACTACAACATTCCACTTAAGATGGAATATATATCAATAATAAAATCAATATTCCCACCAGGGTTGTAAATTAAACCATGGGAACAAGAAGGTTTTATACAAAATCACACAAATTATAAACCCTGGAAATGTTTCAAATAAGCCTTTATTTGAATGAAAATGACTTGGGATTAAAATTCATTCCATAATGGTTTGAAATTCCATTTTTAAAAAATTTAATAAATATTAAACTGTTGATATCCATTTGAAAACATTTTTAAAATTTACATCCACCTTAATCCATTTAGAAATTAATTAATAATATCACATTTTATATTAAAAAAACCAAAAGTGTAAAAATCATTTTCTAATTTACCTCATGTCTCAAATGAGACTAAATCATTTTTAAACCTATTATTATATTTAAATTAATCCCTTAAATAATTAATGAAAACTAAGTATTAAATGTAACTTATAAAATTACAAGTAAAACAATCCAAAAATTACATTTGAAAACCAAAAGCATCATTAATAACCCCACTATACCCTTTAATAATCTATTCGAGAAATTCCTAGAACACAAGGCACACCGATATAAATCATAAGTATTTTTAACATGTTTTTATATTTAAAAAATTGTCTATATTGATATTAAAATCTACTAAAACATTATTTTGCATTTAAATAACACTTAAAAACATTTTATAAAATCCCTATAAACATAATACATTAATTTTAAAAAAAATTAATCAATTGATATAAAATTAACAGTTTTTTACATGGGGAAAACAAACCTCAAATATTACTTCTTATGCTTCTTTTTTATGTAGAATATGACCCAAAAATGGGATCACACACCCCTAATGTTGTTAAAACAAAATAATATGGGGAAAATTAAAACCTATGGATCATCTGTGAAGGGAAACATCACAAGGATGAAAGAAACGAAGGGGAAAAGATGGAATTATTCTATATGAGAACTTAACTTAGAGGATTAGACAAGAATCATGATGGAACTGTGGTGAAATATCTACGAAAAATAATGACAAGTGAAGAGATCATAAAAAATGGGGATCAACTAGCAGGGGTGTTGCATGATATATTGAAGGATTGGGAATTTTATTGTTTAATAAAATAATGGAAAAAAAGGAATTTCCACAATAATTAAAACTAGGATCCACACATGATATACCATCATGCTTTATAACACTATTTAGTAATTATGAAGCACACATTAGAATACCAAAAAATCCTCTACAATGTTTAGCCTATGAACTCTGATGATTTAACTGACCATTTTCTAAACATTAAAAATGAAATTATATAATGACAAACCCAAGTGAATGGTTTATTCATAGTTTATTTACTAGGGAGCTAATCACAAACCCCTTGGAAAATGATAAAATATAAAACATCTAGACCAAAATCCATGAAATATCATGATGTCAAAAAATAACAAAAAATAATATAATAATAACCCACTATAATAACATTCGGTGTTGAAACCTTCCATCCATAATTATTTTCTCACATAGATATTTATTAATAGTGAATTAATGGCAAAAAATAAGTGAAAAATAGAACACACAATACAATAAGTGAGAGGTACAAGAGACTATAATTGTTTAAAATGGGAGATATCACTAACTAAGACAATTATTAGGGTAAATTAAAAGAATAATCGAAAAACATTAAATATCTCTAAGAATAATCAAACAATATACCAATGGATTCCAGGATTTTATAACATCGATATCAATTAGTGTCTACCCACCATTTAAAAATATTCAAAAAATTTCATTTCAAAACCCACACACTCTAGAAGACACTACATAAAGAAAGATAATCTTCCACCAAACACCCAATGATGATCACAATTAATAAATCCACTTTATAAACAATCCCAAAACTCATCTTCTAATCTCAAATAGTCCAAACATACATATAAGAACTCAAAATGAAATCCCAAAAGAAAAATCATCACATTAACTAATCTAAAAAAGTATCACATAGAAAATCCATATGAAAATTAACATGGGTCTTGGACCTAGGTCATCATTCTTCACAAAGTCAACTAAGAAATCAACCACATAAACACTATCTCATGAAATATCAACAATAAAATGTCGGTACCATCATGTTCCCAAAAACCAGATGGAAACTCCTATATATGTTACCGAAGAACCAAACCTGAGTATTTAAATGCTCAACCCATCCAAAAAAGATATTAAAATTTTATTGTTTTAAGACTAAATCATTAAAGTCTAATATTTTCACCTCGAAATAATAATAAAAATAAAAATTCTCATCCCATATGTACTCATAGTGAATAATCCATAATATAAACATGATCATGGATACCTTAAGATATTTTAACATCCTCCAAACTATTATATAGGAAACCCCTCAAACAGAGAATCATCCCAAAAGACTCTCTATACTAAAAAATAACCTAAAAAAGATCTTATAATATACCTATGAAGAACCTGGATCACCCCACATATAGGAAGACTAAAAACTAAATAATCATTAGGATGGATCTTAGAGCATTAGATAATATATATTTACCACTAAATTCTAGGACAAGAATTGACTAATAAATAGAATATCTATACACAACAAAAAAGAATCAATCAGAGGTGTAACCATTGGAACAAATTATCCATCCTTTTAATGATTTATCTATTAGGAAGGATTTAAATTACATGAGACAAAAATAAACGACTTCATATCAAATAAATCAATCCAAACATTCCTACTATAGCTAAGGGTCAATTCGAAAATAAAGAAAATTACCAAACATCATTCATACAATATTAAAAATCTATTTTCATAAAATTAACAAATTTTAATAAAATTATTTTTAAAACCAAATTACCATAAAATATAATGGATTTCATATTTAATAAAACACATCATTTCACTTTTCAAAACCACCCCAAGATCTATATAAACAAATTTCATTTTAAACAATCCCCCAAATTTTAGTATTTAAACCCATTATTATAAAATCAATGAAAGGGAAAAAATCCTTTTAAAAAGAAATATATGGAAATTGAAATATTATAATATCTCACTTTTTATTTAAAAACAAATTTCACAATACTCACATAATAAAAATTCATTAAATAATTATAAATCATGTGTCAATATATCTAAAAATCCCTTTTGAATTCATCTCCATCATGGGTTGTACCTCAAATGTGGCCTAAAAAAATCAAAATAAACGATGAACCAAGCTTTACAAAAACACATGTTTTGATAGACAATGTTCTAATTAATGAATAGTTCCTAATACATTCCAAGATTGCATTTTGGTTCACTGCATGATTCATTTTTCAATAAAATTAATGCTGAAGCTAATAGTCCAATTCTTTCATCCCAAAATTATATAGAAACCCCAAATTAATGAAAAATAAGCTAATAAGGATCAACACATCAAAAATAATAGTAAAATTGAATATTCATATTAAAATTTAAATAACACTTCCATTTAAAACTCATGGTTCATAATGGTTGAGATCTCATGACACTCTCCCCCACATGTACCAATTGAGTTTTGACCACACAATCACCATTTTATGAGGAAAAACACCAAATAACCTATGTTACATTCAAGAACCTAGGACCCCACATTTGAAATTTTTCCTTGATACCATTTTTATGGATTGTACATAGATTTCAGCTAAATTAGCACCAAAACAGGATCAACACTGACCCATGTGGATTTCCTAATATCCATGAGTTAGAAAAAATAACCAGGCCATCAAATATATTAAATGATAATTTTTTCACCCTTAAATAATAGTTAAATTACAAAGATAAATTCACTAGAAATATGACACGACCTACCTATATTTCAGGTTTGGAAGGTAAATTAGATTGGAATAAATATACAATAAGATACAAATAATTTAAATAATTTAAATAATATTCAGTCCTTATAATCACCCCCAATTCACACTATAGATAAAACCACCACCATTATCTCCAGATTCCATATATATAATGAATATCCATATGGGACCATAACTTAATAATATTCAGTCCCAATAATATTTTGTCTATATCCTCATCCCCCAATTCCCTCTCATGATACAACCACCACCAATATCACCAGATTCCATATATATAATGAATATCCACTAACAATCATAACTAAATACAACAAAGTCTAAATTGATCATTCTAATGGGAAGATAAATTATCAAAATATCTATCTAATCTCTCCAAAACCATATGCAACTTTCTAACCAAACAAAATAATGTTTCTAAGAGTGGTCTATACTTGAACCAAGCTCATACAAATTAATATTAACATAGTCATGAGCATAAACACACTTAGTAGGCCACCACTATCCTCACCAAATTCCATAAATTTACATAAATTCCCATTTTAATCTACTATGTAATATGATTATAAAATATGTCACTTATATATTATAATTAAATAAATATCATATCCATTGATGTTTGTTAAATTTCCATTTTAATCTACTAAAAAGGTAAAAAATATAGAAAAACAATTTAATAGGTATCAACACATTTTAATGAAAATATAACTTCAAATCTGTTTTCAAGGATAATTTACAAATAAAATTTTTAAAACAACTTATATTTTTTTAATGAAAATTGACTAAATACAAAATCAGTAATAAATAAATAGATGGAAACTATATAAATAAGAATGAAATGATTTATGATGCCGTAAAATCTAATTCTATGAGGGAACATTAATAAATAATGAGACTTAATGATAATAGTCAAGTAAATAATAGATAGTTTTAAACAAATGATGAGGTGATCCTAGACATTCATGGCTGAGAAAAATTTTTATTACAATTGATGTATTCCCATATCAATAAACAACAAGTTCACTATCATCTAGAATGAGTGATGGTACACCCATTATTTTCTTCAATACTATAGTGGATATGGTCTATCTTATCAAGACTAGACTAAAAAATCTCAAATCCCTCACTAATATTGATATGATATCCACGCATCTAAATCTATCGGTTGTGAAAATTCATAATCATTGATATAATAAAAAATAATGAAATCTAAACTCACATCATATTACCTCATAAGAAACATTACCTTTTACATTTCATTCCACATATTAAATATTTCCCTTGGCCCATAATATATATCCAGACACTAATCAATATTCCACCCCAAGGTTAAAATTCAAAAAGGTGCTCAAGATGGTCCCTCACCCCCACATTATTTAAAAACATTGAAAAAAACGAAAAACAAGTCTTTGTTTCAAATAAAATAATTCAGGAAGCCAAGTACTTCCACAATGGTGTTAAATTCCATTTTAAAAAATTCACTAAATTAAACTTTTGAAATCGAAAACGAAATATTTTTCCAAAATCCATACACCTTGATTAATTTTATAATTAATTAAATAATCCTACGTATTTCACTAAAAATTTATAGTTTCTGAAAATATCCCTTTCAAATTTAATTTGAGGACTGAAAAGGCCGAAATAATTTGTATAAATCACGTTTTATTTAAATAAAACCATTAAATAATTAAGGAACGCTAATAATTTCATGTAAATTGTAAACACCAATTAAAACAAATTCAAAAATAAATTTTTAATCCAAAAACTCATTTAATTCCATCACTTTAATTTTTTAATAACTATTCATAAAATTAACTAAATACGTGGCTCAAATAAAAATTCAAAAATAAATTATATCGTGTTTCAAAATTTTGAAATTTAATATATTGAAATGAAAATAAGGTAATAAATTAATTTTCTTTCAAATAATACTTTAAAATAATATACAATCCTTAAAAAAATAAAAAAATAATTTAAAATTCAAGCAATGAATAGTTCTAGAATTAATAGCATGGATTTGGGGAAAACCTGCCTCAAATCAATGGACGATTGTTCGAAGAATCAAATCTGGGATGATATTTAATTAAAAATGGGATCACAGAACTAAAATAAAGGGAACCAATAGGTTCCAACCAACTCCATAGTTTTTGACCAAGAATGATGTAGAGATGCAGGAGAAATAAAACAATGGGATAATAAAGAAAAATGGGAGATTATGCCCTACAACTAATATTTGACTAAAAATTGTGATAGAATCAGGGTGAAATATTCGTGAATAATGTGAGTATGAGAAGATTTCTTGTGTGAGGGGTATTCGCTAGTGGGGGTGTTTCCTGACAAAGGGGGGAGAGATAAGATTTTAGGGGTTTAAAAATATGGTATAGTTGTGAATATTATAAAAATCAGAACTTGTCTCAGTGCATGGTTTATCTGTATAATCTACAAAACATTTCTATAACTATGTGTCCTACACTTGACACCCAAAAAATACTATAAATAGTTCCCATATTTTCCCTTAATGGTTTAACTTATCATTAACTAACAATGCCTAATGGAACTCTCCATAAAGATACAAAAAAATGGCTTCCAACTAGTTTACTAATTGTTTTATATAATAATATATCCATTAATAAATTTTAAAAAATTAAAATTAATATCTTGAAACCCATAGTAATGAAATAAGTCTAAAAATAAGATAATATAATATAAAAAATAATACTATACTAACATAGCCTATTACACATAATCAATTGATTTGTCTTCTTCATCATATCTAATTTTGATCTTTATTAGGTCCTCAAAATCGATCTAATATTTTATATTATTTATGAAAACTAGATTTTTTATCATTTCATACTCACCAATAATAGTATTTAATTATTCAAAAATGTTTTTTATTACCATTTATGGGTATAATTTTTGGACCAAAACTATCCTGAATGTATCTCATCTAATTAAAAAACTATTAAAATCATCCTACATCAAGAAAAATCACCTAATATTGTTGAAAATTTCCTTAAATATAATAAAGTAGATATGAAAAAAATCATTAAAATGTTAAGAAAATAAAATTTTCACTTATAAATCTAAAACATGGAATCCGTTGTAGATTCTGGAGTGCTGTACACCCAGATTCAGATCTAAAAACATATTGTTTACATGGAAAATGAACTAAAATGAGTTTATAAATCCATAAAAACAATTCAAATTAAAAATAAAGATATAAATATATAACCAAAACACATTTCTAGGTTTATAATTTTACTTCATTAGTAAAATATATTTAACTAACTATACTCAACTCAATATTACCCAATGTATATTTTTTATATTATACCAACAAATTATAATTTCACAATTAATCTTCAACATCTCGGAATAAATTATCCACAAATGATACCCTTCTATAAAAATATTACATAAAATCAATATTTATAACTTGGAAAATCCAAAATTACATTGGTAAGTTAAAAACCCATTAAAGATAAGGATAAATGATATCATTAAATGATCATAATTAAACAAGTGATGAACATGTGGGTATGATATCATAACAAAGGTTAATGATAACATCATCCAAAAATATAACCAAAAAAACATTGGATATAAATCAAGAGTCTTAGAATGAATATTTATTTAACGTAGGTTTATCGCGACAGGGAGCACGATGGATGATTCGTCCCTGACCTAGGCGAAGCTCTATGGACGCCATCTCTGCCCCTCCCCCGCTGGGGGGGAGGGGAGACCCTACCGCATTAGAGAAGATTTCCCCCTTTATTCTGTTCTCGAACCCGAATTTCGTCCCTCCATTTCCCAAAATCTCTATTTTCCCTTAGGTCCCAGATCTTCATGACGGCTACCTACAGCTCTTGATTTCAATTTTAGAATTCACTGATGCATTGGATCACCACGATCTCACCATGGTTGCTCGATTTCCGTGGAGGCACCCTTCGGTGTACTCCATTGACAGGTTTGTTTTCGAATCCTGGGGACTTCAATATCGGGAAACTAATGGTCTTCAGAACAAACGACATATCATGATTCACTTTACATCCATATAGGATCTGATCACGGTGTAGTCTGTAGCCCCTCGATCCTCCAACGGCCTGAACATTCATCTCTTCAAATGGTATTATGATCTTCATATGAACTGCGATGCCCCGTCCGCAGCTCTATGTGTATGTTTTCCCGAACTCCCTCTTACTTTCTAGAATCCCTCTATAATTCGTATGATTGGGAACAAGGTCGGACGCTACATGTGCTCTAACTCATGAACCAGCTCCGTTTTTCATCATATTTCCCAACGAATTTGGGTGGAAGTTGAAATTTCTAAACATCCGGTTGACTGGGTGTGGATAAAAGTAGGAGAAGAATTTCGGTGGAAGCAACAGGTGGTGTTCAAATCCTAGGTGAACTTCTATTAAAGGTGCTCTCTCCTCGGGCACTTACTTTATTCATGCCGAAGTGGAAGCAGGGGTCGACAAGAGAGTGGTGAAGGGATTGTTGCTGCCCCCCCTATTGTTACTCCTCATGATGGGATTCACGTGGAGGGTTCCAGGGCAGTGGAGAGGGATAGAACTATCCCTCGAAGTGACGAAAAGGTGGTTGGCAGTGCGAGCTCGGTTGAAGTTTCTCAGAAGAAGGAAACGACGCTACCTCAAGAGCCAAGAGTAACTGATATTTTCACTAGACTGAGATGAGATCTAGAAGTCCCCCTGTCTTGAAAGAAGGTGCTACACAGAAGAGAGAAATGCTGGATAGACACTCTTCC
This sequence comes from Viscum album, assembly GCA_963277665.1. Taxonomy (NCBI): domain Eukaryota; kingdom Viridiplantae; phylum Streptophyta; class Magnoliopsida; order Santalales; family Viscaceae; genus Viscum; species Viscum album. Next base: position 1,824,823,598 of record OY728119.1, on the reverse strand, counting down.
AGTGATTATACTCAAGTGGCCTCGGATGGGGCTTAATATTCAAATACAATTGGGGCTCCCAATTCCTAAACCTATGTCATGTCTATGAGTGATGGAAATAAATACATGGAATGTTACAAGGTTGTTCAAGAGTGGGAGGTGTCAAGTCATGGCACATATCAGCCGAATAACAATCAGAGTCCTAGAACATTGGCCTGTCTCAATTTGAACAACTGTTTTGATACATTCTATGTTGAAGAAGGGGCTGAATATAACAACACTTGTACCTTAGAAGCTGAGTCCGATGGAGATCGACCCTCAGTTGAAATGGGATAGTATGGTAGTGTCCTACATATCCCGAGGAGGAAGAAGGAAAATAAAGAAAACATGGACACCGAAAGTTGCATTGTCAAAAAGACGCAGAAATCAAAGGGACGAAGAGACTACTCATATCTTTCAAAGCTGATGGAGACACGGTCAGAAAAAAAAAGGTAACAAGTCTATAGAACAAGAACCTTAACCTATGGAAAAGGTGAGTTTTCACAGGTTGTGGGCATCATGACTGGTGGAATTGAGGAACAACAAGTAGGAGGTAACGGTTCCCCAAAGCAGCAGGAAGAGGGGTATGTGGAAGTTTCGGAGTCTCCTAATGCTGATGAGACTAAGGTTCAACTTAGGGTGATTTCACTGCATCTAGAGGATTCACAATTAGATGATATGGTTATGCTCCCTTCTTCACAACAGTGGGAGGTAGGGACTCTTATTGGTACTCAACAACGGGAATATGTGTCTATGGACCACCATATGGAACTGCTCATGCATTCTGAAGAAGAAATAGTGTAGGACGTACTAACAATTAAGGAAACAAAGTAAGAGGTTGACTAAATTATGGAGAGAATGATCTAAGTTGATGTTACCAGGGATCCAGGCGAGTGGATAGAGAAGCAAGACCGTATATTGATTAGAGGGTTTAACATGGAGAAGATCAGCAAAGAGGAGTACATGCTCTCTTGGGATTCTCTCGTGTAGCACTATAATGATGTCTGGAAAGATAACCTAGACATATAAGTAAATTCTATCCCTTGGAAATTATGTAGGGAAATTGAGTCCAAATAGCTTAAACTTTTCTTTGATAAGTATGTAGTTTCTTTTGTTGCCTGACCTGGTTAGTTGTGTGGGTTCTCACTTCCCCCTTGAAAGTGTTTTAATAAAAAAAGTATCTTAGGAGATTGAATGAATATTTTTATATAGTATGAGTAAATGTAGTGTTAAAGCATCATTAAATAATCACGAGCAATGATAATAAAAAATAGATGTGCTTTACACTCATAGATTAACAATTTTGAAGAACAATTTTACAAGAAAGATTAAGAGAAATATTATAATAATCAATGTTTTCTGTGAAATTATATTCATATAACCCATTTTAAAGTATAGAATAAAATTTTATTTATTGAATAATTCATAATTTAATAGCATAAAAATTTAATTCAGACATCATAAAAGCATAATAGAAGAACATACATGTTAATTACAATGTCAAATATCTAGATAATAAATCATTACCCAATGCATTGGAGAGATATATCAAACCCACCATCCATTATATATTTTATTTCCAGGGACAATAACATGAATAAAACACATATAGGCAGTCAAATTAACAATCAAACTCAAAAAAAACATTTATTTGAACCAATAATAAGATTAATTTATTGTTATCACACAAAAGAAGAAATAACATTTTTGATGATAAATAAAAAAATCATAAAATAATGGTAATTTAATAACAATTTACAACCAAATAAATCATGAAAATTTTTACTTCATAATGAAAAATTTAAATGAATGTGGGTAAATGAGATCAAGTGGTAAACATTTAAAATTATTCTCTTCACATGTTTATAATGAATGTTTAAAATTATCTATTTTTTATTTTTAAAGATTCATTTTTAATCCTTTGTAGAAAAGGAAAATGATAATAGAAATTTAATTTATATAATAATTGACATGAAGAGAAGAACCTTATGGAATGAATATGAACATGGATGAAAAATAAATAAAAATTGAAACATAAGATCAGTTAAGAAAAAGATAAAAAATAAAATAAATTTTTTAATTTCAATAAAAAATTCCTTGAAAAAGGAAAATGAGAATGAACATCAAAAACAAATTTAAATTATGATCTAATAGGAAAAATATAGATTATATAAATAATATAAATGTATATTTCTACATTATTGAAAATATAGCCCAAAAAATAATAATTTAGGAGATGATGCTTTACGAGTTTGGTAACCATTGATTCAAAAACCTATTAAAGAAGATAATTTTAAAAACAAAATATTAAATTTCATGAATAAAGATATAAACAAGATATAATATTTCTAATATACAGTGTATAAACATTCAAAAAATAGGTTTTCAAATCATAATATGTTGTGGGAAATGTAAATTGAGAGAAAATACTTACTAAAGACTTACTCATAGTTAATGTACTATAACATTCTTATTTATTTAACTTTAGTTTATTGTAATATGAATAATACTATTAATCATAATTATTTCACTTTATACCCAAGATTTATTTATTACTTATTATCCATATATTAAATTTTTATTGTTAAAATTTAAATTTTGTTGGGATATATTTATTTCCCATTGAAAGGCTTGGTTTGGAGGTTCTAGTCCATATATATTTTTCATATATTCAGAAGTAAAAAAATTTAAAAGTATTGTATGAAAAATTTCATAATTATTTTTTTAATACATATTCATTCCATAATATTTCTAGGTACGGATATTAAACAGAAAACATGTATTATGATTTTTTAGTAAAATTTAATGAATTCATGGTGGAATAATAAAAATGAGTTAAACATTTATATTACCATTCTATAATAAATAATTATTAATTGATAAACATAATTTATTTATAGTATAATATTTTTTATAGAGTTCAATAGTTTCGCTAAAATGTATTTACATAAAAAAGTTGATTAGGTATGCTCATTTTGGGATATTAAATTTTACAATTACCCTTATATTTAATATGATTAATATATTAGATAAATTAAAACTTAAAACATTAATGATGTTATAATTTTCATATTTATTCATTAAATCCATTTTAAAAACATACAGTAGTGGTGCTGATGAAAAGTAAAATATGTCATTCATGGAGGATGGTGTCCGAACATAGCATGGGTCACATTTTCATTTTAAAATGGTTATTAGGGAGGTATAAAAAGTGTTTTTAGGGAGAATAATAATATTTAAGCATAACAAGGATATCTATTTTATTATATTAATATGGTTAAAATGTACTTTTTTTTGAGATTAAATAAAAATGAATCTTGATATAACTTGGTTAATATAATTGGATCTTCCGTCTATATCTTCTTTTAGGCAATATCTTATGCCTTTTTTTGATTGGTATTTTTGTGGGAAATAAACCACTACTATATGAAAATTTTGTTTGGGGAGAGTTTTTTTATATAATGGTTGGTCTAATATTCTATTTGTGTGATGATAATTGGGTTATTGAAGGAGTCTCTTTATGGGAAGGATGGGTCACTACTACAAAACTGGGTTAATCTAGAATTAGGTTATTAAGGGACCTCTCTTAAATAACTATTAAACATCCCTTTCTTAACGCAAGAAAAATTGATGTGAAAGGGAGTCTTTAACAGAGGGGTTTTAATGATGTCAAATGGGGACATTAACCGCACTAAAAATGTATTGTTATAGGGGTACCATTATTAGTGCTTGTAAAAAATAACGGATAAAGTATATCCCTTTATTTGAAATAGTTAAACAAATATCTGATAAACCAGGCAATTATTATAGCTTCTAAAAAATAACTGATAATTGGTAATTGTTTTTTTTAAAATTTATTTCATTAAAGGACTCCTTTAGAAAAACGTATGGTATTTTGGAAAGATTTTGTGACACTTTTGGCCTAAATAGAGGTTATTGAGGGTTGTCATGGGTCACTGAGAAATAGATATCATCATAATATTTAATTTGAAATGTGGTATAGGTAATGATAGATATCCAGTTTAGAAATAATGGTCGTTCGAATGGCCTTGAATATAAAAATCCCTTAAAATCATTAATAACCTTGAAAAGATCATAAATTTTGATTTGGGGGTCTATTTCGGCTCCACACCATGTCAAATACAATATTATGCAATGAGCTAAAACAACATGATAATTCCATTTTTATGAAAACTATTAACGATAACCCATTAATATCGACTAAATTTTTATTACTTCAATAGCGCTGATAATGCAGTTTTACTAGTGTTGTTAAAGGCCCAATTTGCTGTAGAGGGAGGCATTTTTGTAATATTAATTTCATAATATAAAAATGGAATTCAATATCAAGGAATGTGGATCCAAAATATATTAAAATTGAAAATTGATTACTATTTCATATATAAATTCCATATACCCTTATTTAAAGATAGTGTTTTGTGATATTTTGTGACCTTATAACATGATTTTACCATTTTTCCATATTTTATCTTTAATAAGCTGACTGAATTTTACAATGGTAACTCTTTTTTATGATTATAAATGAAATGGAACATATTACCTATTTTGAAAATTATGATTTAAAATTTTAAAACCATTTTAAAAGATTCAATTTCTATATGTGGTAAAAATTTAATATAATAAATATATATTTATCATGACAACAACAGTTTAATGAAAAATTATTTTTTTTTCATAAAAATTAATTTACTCCAAATTCATATATGTTATTGATTCCAATGACATTTATTGTATTAACATTAAACATTTTTTTTAATGAAATGAAAAATTGGATGAATTCTTGGGAATACTTATATAAATAAAATTGACTAGAAATTGTTTTTTAGAATAATAAAACATTATTTAGATTCGAAAATATAAAACATTAGTTTATAAATTCAATATAAAAATTTTAGAGGATTTATTTTTCTCCTTTAATATAATTTTTTCTAAGATAATTTTTATATAAAATTTTAACTCATTTTTATATCATGATGATGACCTAAAGGTTATGGTATTTGAAAAAAAAATTCATTATTCGCCCAAAAAATAATCCTTTTTAGGAAAATAAAAAAACCATATAAATATTCAATCAAAAATCAAAATATGGATTTAAATTTATAATATTATAATTATACAATTTATAAATAAACCTTTTAAATAAAAAGCTTATATAATATAGTGAGACTGTTTATTTAAGAAAAAATAAATTTGATTTTAAATGAAAAACTATATCATTAATTTATACATAAGTATAGTTAATTATAAAAATAGGTTTGATTATAAATTTATATAAAAATAATAATTTTTAACATATTTTATTATAACATGTTTAGTAATTAAATAAATTTCATAATCATTCAAAATGTTTATCACCCATGAATATAGTAAGAACATAGAGAATGCTAGAACATATAATTTTTTTCAAGGTTCAACCTTAATGAGAGAACCCAATACTTACGTGATTGATTAAAAGGCCAATGATGGATTCACCACTATAATACCTTGTGTTTACTCTAGAGATATTTTGGATCCCATCATCAATTATACTTACTAATCTCTTATTCTTGAGTCTCATTGTAATCCTACAAAATCCTCACTCCCACTAAAAATATTCTAACCCAAATATTAAATATCATTTTTTATCACTATGTCTTTAGAACCATTTGAAATAAATATTCTTCCATAAGCCTCATCGATTAACTATTTTTTAAATTCATGCCTCTTTAAGAAATTTTAGAACCGAAAATTACAATTTGGTCTATCAGTCCTAATTATTCTCTTAAAATCATCAATAATATTATTATTCATTAACTCCTATAACTCTTCGGCAGTAAATTTAACCTCCAATATGATAATATGTCATATTGGGCGACTTATTTCATCCACATTTTCACATTTTACAATTCTTTCTATTTTTTCAAAATCACATTACAATGTTAGAGGGTATAACTCTATTTCATTCTCATTCTAATCCATTTTTACAGTCAAATAATATTATATATATATATATTTATTTATTTAATATTATTTCCATATTCAAAATATATAAACCCCCTTTAATCTCAATGGAATGTGGTCTCTTTATTCAAAATGGGGATTATATTCTAATTTCTAGTCATATTGAAAAAATAACTTCAAATCATAAACAATCCACTATTTAACACATAAAGAATATGTAGATTATTTAATATTTTAAATCCTTGAAGAATTGTCTCCTCTAATTCCCTTAAATTATCAGCACATGTGTTAATGGTTCCATTAAATGAAACCTAGAATAGTTTATTGTAGATTTTATTAATCCTTATTTGATTCACTTATTGATGAACAATTATTTGGCTTGTTTTTTACATTTAAATAAATAAATATCAACACATACATTGATTAAATTAACCTCATGTGGAACATACATATTATAGAAAAATAAAATATTTAACAAAAGGACTTATCCTTATTAAATTATCAACGATCATTATGATTTTTAGGATTATCCTTATGATGTAAATATCATCGTTATGCTTTTTTGGATCACCCTTCTAAAGTCTCTCATCTTTAAAAATATTACAGATCAACCGTGTGGAGATATGGATCATTCTTATGAGGTGAAAAAATGATCCGCACAATCACATAATTTAATATTATAGAGTTATAAATAATCCTTGTACATCCTTATATTCACCCATATGAAGTAGGAAAATCAACTATGCAATTTGGGATGAACCATTAGATGTCCATATTATACTTAAAAAATTTCTTGGGAATCATTATGTTGTCCATGAAATCATTCTTATGGTGTAGTTAATGATCCGTATAAACATGGATTCCATATTTACGAATTCATATACTTTTCCATTTTCATAAAAATATTCCCACAACCAACTTAATGAACATTAATTTTTTATTCTCATCCCCATTCAATATATTCCATACCTTACTCAAATAACTTCTGTACATCTTCAAATATTTAGAGGGATGCCCAAAACTCACTATGAACTCTTCTATATAGAATCTCTTGATCCATAAACAGATTCCATTGGTTTCCATGAATACCATCCCAATGATCATTTCATATAAATGGATTTAATGATGTTCTTTTTTAGAAATGTATTCTTGAATGGCTATTGTACCTTCATATAGTACATGCCATATATTTATACTAAGCTTAACTTATTCTATTGAGTAAAAATTCTTAAAACATATCCATATAATATATGTCTCACATAATAAATATAAACACAATACTTACCTGGGAACATCAGGTATCATAATAACATTCCAAAAAAATATTTATGTTCCCTAATAATTAAACAATAAAACCAAAATGATCTATTAAAACAAAAAATAATACTGGAATCGTCTTATTACCCAATATACTAACATATGTATGTTATTTAAATCTTTTAGAAAATATTGTTTGTTAATTAACTTGAATGAAAATATTTTTACAATTTAAGAAAAATCATGGTGGACAATAGAAATTGTTTTAAATAAAAACAACCAATATTCAATGAAAAACCTCTCTTTTCAAACTAAAAATAACATAAAACCATAGTATAAAAAAATTTCTGTGTAGAAAATGTCACATAAAGATTATCTTTGATTGTAAAGAAGATTTAGAAAACACAACCATTGCACAATATGTCCAAAAAATATAATTATAAATAATGGATTCCTCAAAAACGTGAACTAAACCCTCCAATAAAAAATAAATTAATTCCATAGGACGGTTTGATCACACATATACATAAAAATATGTTGATTATAATATCTTTATTTAATAGGTTCACCATCATGACTTATAAAGCTTGTGAAAGGGATAGAAAAGTATTTGAGAAAGAGATAACTGAAGAAAGAAGGGCCTTACATTATAAATACATGAATTAATCGCTAAGATAAGACTGAACACCAAGGGATATAAATAGAATAATTATATACGGATTACACAAGAGTTTTTCAAATATTTTAAGAGGATATTTATTCCAATCAAGTTTAAATTTGAGCTGTTGTGTAAATATAAATCCAAAATTAATTGTTTTGGTATGTCACAGGGTTTGGAAACATGTGTTTCATAATTCTGAACTGATTGTACAAGTCCCACTATTTCATTATTGAACATACACATATTCTAATAATTTAAAATAATGATTCACAATTACTACAATCCCAGAATAAACACTGTGATAACTGTAGATCTATGAAATTTTTTCAAATCAATAAAAATTCAAATCCAGACCTCTCTAATTTAATATAAAATCTAAAATTAAATAAAATATTACATGTAATGTGAAATTGTGGAGTTATGAGATATGAATACAATCCATTGAATTTTAAAATTTTTCTTATTATCTTAGAATAGTGATAACTAATAACCATATCTCATTATCCCTAGATCAACACTCAAGAGTGACCATAATAAATATATATATATATATATAATAGTTAACATGTAAAAACCAAAATTAACATTTACAATTTAATTTAGAAACAAACAAATCATCAAACCACTTGAATAAAACTAAATATTTTATCAAATATTTTATGTGACTTCATATATGTATCATATTTTATTCATAAAAAGTTTTTAAATAAAATGAAATAAATCACACATCAATTGATAATAATAACATGTTATATCAGTGAAAAATTATAATTTTTGGAATAAATGAATAAATAATTACAATATCCATACATAAGATATATATTTGTGAATATTTCATAAAAAAATCAATTATTAAAAATTTATAACATAGACATTCATTTATAGTCATTCCATAATAAATAAAATATGTAAAATGAAAATTTAAATTCTACTATATAATCTACATATTTTTTATTCAGATGAAAAATATATGAACTCCTTCTTATAAAAATATTTCATTCTTTATTAAATATAAAACCTTTATATTCCATATGATATTTAAATTTCATAATAATAATTTAAATACATTTAATTATTTTAAGATAATATATTCTCTATTTATTTGAAGAATTCATTAAATAAACCAAATCCCTTTTCATTAATTTAAATAAAATATTATAATAAGTCATTTATTATGAAAATATTATTTTCTAATTTTTAATCATTTAATAAAATAATATAAAATAGTATATTTTTTATTATTTTTTAATTTACAATCACTTTATGAACATAAACATGGTTATTTAACATGAATAATGCATCCCACAAACTAAAAAAATAGTAGTCTAAATCCCATATTACATTCAACATGGGACATATTTTCTTTCATTGTAATTTGTTTTTTGAATTATTTAAAAATAATAATTAAATCATAAAACCATTACAAATTTTTATATTTACCAAGTCATGGTTCTTTACATATATAAATTAATTGACTATTGAAATAGACAAAGTAATTTTTTCCAAATATATTTTTGAAACAAATCCTTAAAAAAATTATGTATTTGAATCATAACATGGTTTAGTTCAGCCAATATATGGTTTTTCACAAGGATATCTAATTATCATACTAACCTAGAACATTTTATGATAAAAATATTGTATATAAAATGACAATTTATTATTCATTGGTTTTTGAAGACATTATCTATAATAATTTTTCATAAAATAGAATATGATATCAATAAAATCAATATAAAACATGAAATGGTTATGAAAAAGGGAATAATTTGATGAGTGTTAATAAACTATTAGAATACTGAATACACTACATAATGGATTGGTAAAAACCTATTTTCCCAAATTATTCATCTATTCAATTGAAATAAATTAGTGATGTCTTTAATTCAACCATTATGTTTTTGTGTGAAAACACCTATCCATATATATAAGAAATAAATAGTAAATATTTTTACTATATGACTAAGTTATAGATAAATGTAATTATAAAATTAATTATGAATAATATATCTACCTAGTTTTATGAATCTTTGTCTTGTATTCCTCATAAGAGACTTAATAGGTTCTATGAAAATTATATAAAAAATTTTATTCTCCTAATATAGTACATGAGCTATATGAATCTTGTCCTACGTTATGTAAGATTATCTGTTTAGATGTGTACTACCAGAGCCTTTGGTTATATAGTCTGAGAAAAAATATTATATTATTTATGATGTTTTCTAGAAAAAAAGTAACTATATTGATAGTCATATATCATAATTATGGAGACACATTATATATAACTCTATCAGATGATACTTGTATTCTCAAGTATTTTATAAAATTTAAGGAAATAATAAATTTTTCTAGAAAAATATCTTAATTCTATAACCCATTTGGATGTTTAATTCATCCTTATAAATTACTATTTAATGTTTAAAAAATTAAAAAAATATTCAAACTCATTAATAAAAATATATAATAATTATGAATATACTATGTTGACCTTAAATTAGAATTAATATTATCATAATTCATTCACTTACATGAGAACCATGACAATTTCAATTTTACCAAATCTTGTTTTTATTTTCCAAACCATGAAATCTTGACATTTATCACATTTTGGTCTTGATTTATATAATATTAATTTAATATGATAGGTTGGAATGTTCTCTTATAATGTATGATTTTTATCTTTTAGGTTATTCGTAATCATCCAATTAATCAAGAGAATATACCATTGTTCATGTGGAATCTTCTATTAGTTAATCTGTTTGATATCTAGGTTAGGCCACTGAGTCATTCATTCTAAAAAAATCTATGGAAAGTAATTAAAAAAAGGAACTGTCATTTTGTGTTTTTTTGGGCAGTTCTACATGTCTATGTGTGAATAATGAATCTCACTGGGAACTAAAATCGTCAAGGGCTATTAGTGGCAAGTGTAAGATTATTCATATTCAATTTGACTGGTTTGTTTTTAATTATAATTCATATAATTTTTTAGTGATTCGTTAAAAGCCAACCACACACACTGGACATGCCAAAACGTTATTATTTTCAGTTAATCTAGTTGTTATTAGTAGAAAAATAATATTAGGTTTATAGAATAACCTATTACCAATTTATAGTGTATTTTTTATGAATTAGTAGGCTTTATTTTGATGTGATTTTTATATAAATGTATTGACTCATCGATAGAGATAGTAGTTTATAATGGTTGTTTGAGGTATTAAATTGGTCTGGAAGTAATTTTTTTGAGTGAGAAAAATGGAATGTCTTTAGTATTTATTTTATTATATATATTTTATTTCAATTTATATATATATATATATTAATAAATACGGGTTAGTTTTTTATTCGTGTCTTAGTGAATGTTATATTATTAAGTGGTCTAGATATATTCTTGTATATATATACATATTGTTTTTTATTTAATGTTTTGATTGATCATTGATGGAAATTATTTTTTAGTGGTGTTGTTTAACTATCACCAATTTTTAGATTCCACCTATGGTCAAGGGAATATATTAATGTACATGATATGATCAAAGGATTAAATAAGTTGTGTGGGTGGTGCTCGATCGACTAACAATGCTTTGACATTATTTTATGGTTTAAGAAACTCAAATAGATCATTAATTGGAAGAATTTATATATAATAAATAGAATGTATTTAGGGTGTTACTAGGTGTATTATTTCATGTTTGGATATATATTTTATGTCATCATTGTGGAAAGAGAAATAGAGTATTTTGGGATTACAATTTATGATAAGAAAATCATATCCCCAATAAAAAAAATGGATAGTTAGAGTGGAATATATGAGTCATAAAATATATTCTCAATGATTGTGCGCTCGATTTTGATGTGTCATGGGTTGGACATCTAGATTTTTAGGAGATTTTGTATTATAAATATTTCTTAATTTGACTCAGATGGCACTTTTTTGGGATTCTTATGGTCAACTATGACATTCATTATTGTGTTGTCTTGGCCTGGGTGATTTAGGAGTGTTTAGAATAAGCCAATTGTAGGAAACATATAATTTGATGTTATTGATTTGGAAAACAATTTTTTTATTAAAGATAATATAAAATCAATATGGTGGACAATTTCAATGAACATTTTTGTTTAGTGAGGGATATTGAGTATTCTATTTGTTCACACATTGGTTAGGGAATCTGCATAATAGGATTTAGAGAGATATACAATAATGGGTTGTTATAACATTTTTGATTTTGGTAGGAGATTTTATAGTTTCCTACCATTTGAATATTCCTATACAACATAAGAGTACAAAAAAAGAATTTCATGGGTTATATCACCAAATGTAATAATTTGACCTAACACACATGATTAATGGTGATGATGTGAGGTCAGAGTTGGATGATTTATTTAGGAGTGGCATAAGAGAATAATGGACCTATGTGAGAAGGTATTGTATGGGAATAAAAGGATACCTCTTCATTTTTTTCAAAATATAGACAGTTGTTGGAAGTGAACTTGGAATGGAAGTATGATATCTGGTAATATCAGTCTGCATTTCTAAGAGGACACCCCTATAAATATATTGTGTGGATGACAAGTCCTTATAAGTGGATTTTATAGAACCCCTTATATTTTGGGCGAGATAATATTTTATTATATCCAAAAAAACAAATATTTTACTCAATTTTGTTTTGTTCAATGGTGTCATTTTATCCGGAGAATGGGTTTATGAAAAATGGGGTGATCTTGTTGGTGATAGTATGTTTTAGGAATACATTCAAGGAATCAAAGACTTATTAATTCCATCAATAATCATGAAAAAACTCTATAATAGTTTCTACTGAAATGGTTTAGTTTGTGAAATTTTTTTATAACATGAAACCATAATGGATTATATATAAACGTTTAGATTGGTATTTTCCCTAAAACCTCTTAAGAATTCCCCCTTCTCTCACATCTGATATTTTGTGATGAGTTTCCAATGTTGGTACCATCCCTTGAATGATTTGGCTCCCCTCTCCTCCTCACTTCACAATTTGAACTTTCATTCCTCTTGGTGGTTCCCTCTAGGTGTTTCTAATGTTTTCTAATCATAAAATATTTTTTTACCTTATATATCATGTATTTTGTTTATTAAAATGAAAATAATGTTTAATTTTTCTGCTAAATTTAGTGATTTGGTATGTCAGGTAATTTTTTCATTGTGATTTATCAAGATTCACCTTCATTGCACCTAAGGTAGGATGTCTTTTACCATTTATGGTGTCTAAACAGAGTGTTTTTTTTATTTTTCATGATGGTCTATGTTTATCCCTTTTTAACTTCTCCAATATTATTAATGTGATTAGGTGGGTACATATTTTTGTCATAGACCCTTTAGATTATGACTGATGGTCTTATGTGTTATTTAATGTAGTTTCATAACATGTAAAATGGGTGAATAAGAGATATCATCCATGAAAAAGTGACCTATAAGGAGCCATATGATCTCAGTTCAGGCTAGTAGGGCCACAATATATAATATATGGATACAAGTAGTGTTCCCATTTGTTTTTTCTTTTCCATAAACAATCATTGATTCTTGATAGCTGATACTTGTTAGTGACAAATCTATAGTCATCATAGATGGGTTAGTGTGAATTATAGTGACCTCCCTAGTGTCTATAATAATGGATAAAGATGTTTATGTTACATCCTTTTTGTCTGTTGGGATGGGTCGGTGTGGTAAGGTAACCTCCATGAGTGAGAAAAAATGGATTGGGGGTGATTGAATAGGTTGTGACATATATGATAAGTGTGGTACATGACACATTATACTATTTTATAGTTTTGTTAGACATTACTTTTGAAATTAGGATAAATTAGTTCTGGTTGGGGTTCATGGTATCCTGGTTAGAACACAATGATCTAAAGTATTGTGTGTTTAATTTCATATTTTTTTATCAATGGACCCACCTTTATACAATTACTATACTTATTATAGGGGATTCCATGTGATTTCTTATTGATATAATACACCCACACTACTCAAAAATCATGATGTCCATGGAAATATCATGATTAAGGATTTATGTAGGGGAAAGGTCCTTATATTGAGTTACAAATTAGGTAGATTTTTATGGATTAAGTGAATACTATGATATTATTTAGGATATTTTATATTAATTCCAATTTTTTTTGTTCTTTTGTTTCCATTTATATTTTCATTCTCTTCTAGTGGGGATCCATTTCGATTACTTCCTTTTATGAATCTAGATATTGAATAGAATTTTTTTATTTAATGGTTTGGTGTTGTTTTTTCTTCATATTTATTGATTTATTTAATAGATTCATTCTATTTAAAGTATGCTAATTATTTATATATATGTGTTACTATGATGAAAATCTAACACAAAAAAATATTCTCCTCATAATGACACATATGCCCTCTTTTCTTGTCAGAATCCTATTGCATATAAGGAGTCACACATGAGTTCATATACTAGCTCTGCCCAGACATGGTGACTCAAGTATAGGAGTTACACTAGGATCATCAAAAAAACAATCGTGTGATATTACATGAATGTTTATGTGAAGATTAGTCAATCAAAATTGGTTTATAACATATGTTTACTTGAATTTTTTGAAATAGGATTTGTAAAATTTAATTTTAGTAAAAAATGATATAAATATAAACACTTTATAATAAAATTAATAGAAATTCATTTATTGTATACACTAGATTCATTATAACTTAATATTAATCCCCATGGGGAAGATACTCTAATTGGGAATTTATTTTAATTTCATGATTTCCCAAATGCATATTATTTCTAATTTGTTAGTGGTATCAATAAATTAGAGATTAATATTATCTAAAAAACGGAAAACAATTCAACCACTAAATAAAATAGATATTTTTTAATTTTAAAATTTCACGTCTCTGTGATGTCTAATTCTTATTATGATCACTATAAATATAATATATTTTTAAAAAGTATCTATATATTTTACATTATATGTATTAATTATAGTGTTGAAAATTACATCATTATATATTGATGTTGTGTGTCTTGAGGACTTGTGAAACATCAATACTAAAGGTGATAAACCTGATAATTATGTTTAAAATGAATCATAATTTGATAAAACTGTTATTAAAAAAGTAATAATATATTAACATAAAATAGTAGTTATAGAAAAAGAAAGAAAGTTAATAAGCATAGATAAAAAATTCAAGGATGGGTGGAATATACAAGGTAAAAATATTATCCCAAAAAACATATTCCTTAGTTATATTAGGGTTAGTACTCAAATGTATGTTCGAATTAACATGGATAGTTGGATTTTTTTTAAATCAATGAATTGATGTATTGGGGAAGATATTATAAAAGATTTATTATATTGTATATATTTTTTATAGAGATTAAATAATGAAATGATGGTTGATTATATTTTTCCCTTCAACACTATTTTTTCCATAATATAATATAAATTATATTTTGAGTGTTTAAAAAAATATTTCGATGGAAATTTTATTGATTAATATAAAAAAATATTTTTTATAGAGAAGTGAATATAAATCCTCCCCTTCAGTTATATATGCAATCATTATGAACATAAAATCTTTTAATTCTTTAATTTCTTATCATGAAAATTATTCTTTTATGGTTTATTTTAATTGTTTAATTTTTTTATATTATATTTATAAATTAATTTACATTATAAATATTATTTCTTAAAATAATAAGGTGGTGTCGAGAGAAATTTTTTACAATACCACTATCATTCCTCTACTATAAATGAAGTATTAGGTTTATTATGATTGAGAAAAAACTTCTATATAGTTTAAAATATATTAAAAACATTATTTGGAATAAAATTTATAAATAATTGATGTTTCCTTATTGATATGAAAAATGAATAGTCATATTAAATCACTTTATCCATAATTTAATGTGTTTTAAAAAATGCATGGTAAAATAAAAAAAGAAAATTGGAAGGTAAAAAAATATAAAATAAGAATGGAACCTAGTGTATGAATTAAATAACTAAAAAAATTCATCATTTAATATATTATAATAAATTAAAAACTACATTGTTTGTTTTCTATTTAATTTATACAAAAGATGAGTAATAAATTATATCTGAATAAGAACTACATATGATAGATTTGAAACATTTAGAATAAAAATATCAATGTAAAGTGGGATTATTAGAAAGAAAGAATAAGTGACTAAATTAGGATAGGAAAATTACTAATATATTGTAAAAAAAATATAAAATATTTAAATATTATTGTAAAAATGTATGAAAAATTAAAAAAATAAATTTCATCGATAAATAGATAAATATATTAACAAATATTTTTCATTAAATGTAACAACCATGATAATTAGTGCATTTCAAACCACATTACACAAAACCTCATTCCCCTAGTTGTTAATGCAATCATTACCTTGAAAAATAACCCAAGGTAATAATTTTAACTAGAATTTTATAATATATATGAAACGACAATTAATTTATTATTTACTATTTTTATTTTTTTTAGTTCAAAATTTATTTTGAAATATATATATTAACACTCCTTCTTTAAAAGTGGTATGTTGTATAATACTAAAGGTAATACCCCTCATAATACACACCATTAATCAAATCATAGATGATTGGGGTTTCAATTAACTTATAATATCATAGTTTTTTTTCTTTTCCAATTGATGATGTTGGTATTAAAATTGTGGAATATGTTATTGAACAATCATGACATGATTTTTCTATATTAAACATCTATATATTGATAAATTGGCATACCATTTAAAAATTATGTAATATTAATTACATATGTTAAAAAAATAATATCTAAACCATACTATTTTTAATGATATTAGGGATAATAAAGAATGTTTCATGAAAATATAAGGACAAACATACAAGATCAATAATGAAAAATTAGGTTCTTTATTCCGACATATAATTGATAATGCACGTATATCATGAGAACCATAAAACTTGATTATTGGTATCTCTCAACCATTTTTGGTAAAGGGATATCTTTTGAACAATCATATTTTATAATCAATAATACACTAAGGTTTTTTATTCACTATGGACTTGATTTTCAAATGTCGGTGAGTGCTCGTAGTATACCAGTGGTACTTTGGTTATGTATTATTTTATAGGATGAGAGGTTAGGATCACATCAACCATTTGGGGGGAATTATTTCAGACTTAATAACTTATATATATATATATATATATATTAGAGAAATTATCATCAATCCTTCCCAAATCCGAGTTAAGAAATGGTTGTCATCATTGAAGCTACTGAATGAAACCATCTGTCAATGTGAACATCCAAATATTTAAGTGATTCTACATAATTATATTATTATTTACTGATGTTATATTTAGAATGTATTAGGGATGGGTACTATAGATTTTATCACCATACTATAAAGTTTTATGTTTTTTGATATATGGATCAGACTAAGGAAAGGGACTTCCTACATATCCCTATAAGGGGAATCAAAACTATCCATCTTTTTTGTGCCACATAATGGGAACATAATTCATTTTAGGGTCAAAAATAAGGGATAAATGTGGTACCATTTAAGATTGTTGAACTGTGATTATTTCATTAAATTTAAGAGTCATGTGGAGTGGAATACTAACTGAAACGTTCCTAATATTGTTTGGTGTTCTACCTATTCTTTATTGGCACTTTAGAATTTGTTGTGTTTTTCCATAACTAGATAATAGAGTGGGTGGTTCGGAATTAGAAAAAATTTAATATTGATCCATCATCGTCATTTTAGTTCATGAGGGAATCCTATTATTTTCATATAAGGAACAAAAATTCATAATATACATATAATAAATGGAATGATACAGTTTTAAATCCGGAAAAATAAGAGTTCATGGTATATAGTAAAGTGGGGATTATTCTTGAGCATAAAATTTCTTAAAGAGAAGATATGATACTAAATATTTTGGAATTGAACTTTATATAACAATCCTCAATATATCATTTTCATTGAAATCCATTTTTAGATAGTCCAAACTGCAAAAATTTAAAATCATATGTCATGACTATTTCAACAAATTCAACATTGTATGGTAAGAAGGATCATTAAATAAAATGGGTGAAATCAAGGGATAAATTAGTTATTATTAATTACACCACCCATTATATATTTTCCTTCTCATTCGTGACATAAATAGAGATGATATTATTGGGTGTTACCCGTAATAGGAGGCACAAATTGTATGCCCATGTTATAAAACTGGACATAATAGGATGAAAATTTGGAATTATGAAAGAGTTTCCTTTTGGTTCATCTTTTACATTGGTTACTAGGTTTTTGATGATATAGTTACAGCTTAAACCTAGTAATAGTCCCATAAAGGTCACCTATTATATACAAATGGTGGCAAAAAGATACTAATTCGGGATTACACATGAGAATCCATTTTTTCAACCTATTTTGTTGTAATTAGGTAGTAGATGATATGTATGGGGATACTGAGATGTATTAGGTATTAATATGTAGGTTCCTAGGTATGTAAAAAGGGTGAATGAGGAGTCCATGTAGTTGATCTAGGTGAATGGATGAGACCAAGTATAGAATCATGGGAAATGTGGGTTCCCTAGTTATGGGACTTGGTCTAAGTGGAACCCTAATATGTTTGATAGGTGATGGTACAAGTTATGGTGTCTTGGGTGAGGTTTATTACAAATATGGATGCATAATCATTATGTAACATCTATATGGAACTTTAGTGAGGTGTCACACAAATATGGAGTCATGTGTGATTTATCATTCTTATTTGGTGACCTGGGAAAAGGGAAACCCATGTATTGAGAAATGGGTGAAAGTTTTACAAAAAATAGAGGCTCGGGTGGAGGCACACCAAAGTATAGGGTTTATGGAAATGGATTTCCATAATATGAGAGTGTGATAAATGGATTGCCTTAGTATATGTCCTTGGGTGATAGCTCACCCTAATATAAGGGCATTGATGAAGTAACTCCCTCGCTTAGGGGACTAGGTTAAGGATCACACATATATAGAGTCATGGATGAATTATCTCCCTATTGTAGGGATCTTTGTTAAGGATCACCATAATATAGGGGTCCTTTAAGTAGGGGCTCAAGAAAAAACTCACTTATGTGGGGTACCACCAAGATTAAAAGGAAACACGGGTCTCAATTTTTTAACCCATTGGATTTCTAATGCATGTGTCACACATATGTAATACCATGAGTTGGTAAGTGAACATGTCACCATATAATTGTTCCCATAGGGATATGAGGGTGTGTGGCCCCCCAGTTTCTAATTTTATAGGAAATATTTCCTCTTGGTTTAGATATAAGAGTTACTTAGAGGGAATACATAAATATTGGGTGATAGAACATGGGTGTCACTTCTTATTTTGTCCTTATGAGTACATAATTGAATTCAAGGTGGAATATTTATAGGATGAGTTGGATTAGGATAGTAAACTTAATTTGGGGGACCTGGTTGCATGAAACAGGTGGGCTAGTTGTTCATTGAAAGGAGGTAAGGACACACAAATAGGTAGGATAGTGAATGAATAACTGATTTTGGAAAAAAAATTCATGACCCAAGGTTGTGTGTGTGGAGATATCGTTTATATAGAAAAATAATTTTTAAAAATTTATTTTAAATTGTAACTAACATAACATTTTATCCATGTGTCCATTTTCTCTCCATGAGTTATCAAATCAAATATTATGCAACGAATTATTTATATTGGTATTTTATTATCCTATATAAGGTTTTTTAAAAGAAAAAACGTTCTTCAAATACCCATTAAAATGGGTTTATATATTTTAAATCCCTTTTACACCAAAAAATGAAATATGGGGAATCCTATTATTAGGATGTTCTAATGACCACATAACCATGTGGGTTATAATTTGTTAAGAATCTTTATCCCTTTATGTGTGAAAAATCATGAGGAACATATAGATCCCATTTTCATTATTTATGCATAGAATTAAATATTACCTTACTATAAATGTTTCATCATATTGAGGAATATTTCTTAAATTCTATAAAAAAGTGTGTATCTTATATTTTTTTTGGTTCCAACAGTTCTATATTTAACAATGAAATAAATCAGATACTATTAGATATAATATATGTTCTTATAGATAAAATGTCATATAATGATGATACTTCTGGAATTATATATTAAAAAAATATATTGAATTGGTACTCCAAACATTTTTTACCTTGATAGTATAATTGAAAATTTTATATATGAATAGTGGGTATCCTCCATCATTAATGTTTATATTAAGAACACTCTCAAAGTTGTTATATCCAATTCCTAATGTACTATTTTTATAGTAATTTCACAGTATTCTTTTTTCTATATAAATATTTATAATTAATATCTATCTCCATCACATTTATATCATATTTTTCAAATTTTAAGTCCATATATAACATATACACAAGAAAAATTGATGATCTCAATAGAAGTTGTTAAATCAACACGAGAAGTTGTAATGTGTTTAATGAAAAACATAATGAATGATAACCTATTTTTAATCCCTGAAAATGAGTGTAAAACTACATATCCCAATTATATTTATCAAAATTTGGGGTTTTAAGACAAATTCTAATAATTTTGATAAAAAGTTTTATAAATCATTTGATGTGAATTTGAATAAATCCAATAAATCTAAATTAATATTTGATAGATCTAATTTTTAGTTGTCTAAGAAAATGGATACACATGACATCCCATTTTATCAATTAATATGATATCTCTAATATTTTACATATAATATTTCTTTTATATGTTTTATTATATATTTGATCAATATAATTGTCTTTGGAGGTGTTGTGATAGTTTATCGAACACAATGTAGTCTGAAAACACTAATCATATTCTCCTAAAATTACACTATGTAATATATATAAATAAATATTTCCATTAACATTACGAGAAAATACATTAAAATTATCCACAAAATATTAGATGAATATTATTTAAATAAATTATATGAATTAAAAATCATCTAATGAAAAATAAGATAAAAATAAATAAATTATATATATATGATAAAACCTAAAATGATTAAAAGGGATTTTTATTTATCATATAACTATTTAAAGTGTGAAATGTAACAATTTTACATTAATATTATTATAATATATAAAATTAAATTCTATAAATTTGAAATTGGATTGTAATAATTTCAAGAACATTTAATTTTCGAAATGAAATTATTATATAAAATAATTTTTTTTATTTTGTATCTTCATTTAAAAAATAAATTTTATTACTTTATTATTTTTAATAGATAGAAAATATATATTTTTATATTTAAGGAAACAATTCTCTTAGTACATATTTCCATAATTTTTAGAAATTAATTGATTTTCATGTGAATGGTGAAAAATACCATTTTTACTAAAATCATCGCATTTTTGACTACATCAATAAGTATACCGTAAAAACCTATGAAATATTTTTCATAATAAAATATATATTATGAGGTAAAATAATAAATTCATAATTATTATAATGAATTTATAAAACCTATCTTTTGCAACATAAGTTATATTTTACTATAAAATAATTTTTTTTAGTCATTTATTTAAATTGAATATAATTTTTTATAAATATGGTTTTGGATTCCATTGAATGAAAAAAAATATTTATTTTATATGAAACTAATTAATATCATGAAAATATGATATTTTGATATTTTTAACAACACATAATGTTTATGGTAAAAAATAAACTTTTTCTAAAAACATCTTTGTATGTGTTACAAGCGCTAATGTTAAAATTGAGTTTTATAACAAAAACTTGTGTTTGAAGAATATTTATTTCAAATATTCAATAAATAGGTAAAAATTATGTAATAATGACCACTTTTATAAATTAAAACTAAAATATTTAGGTAAAAATTAGTTACATAAATATAACCAAAAATGGAAAAAGATAAATTTCATAGAGTAAAGAAATTAAAACGAATGTTTAAAACATGTGTGAAAAAAATGTTTGACTGATTACCAACCATGTTTCATGAGCCACTAAATTATAATCCATTTTAAAGCCCTTTTTACTTATAAAACATGAACTCTCTTTATATAAAGTTTAAATAATTAAAAAAATTCCATTCTGACCACTTATAAAAGGGGGAATTCATCACTCCATTAAAGCTACAAAAAGATTAGTTTCCTCCTAAAATACAACCACATATTCATGAAATATATTTTTATTCTACATCTGTTATATTATGTTCACCTAAATTTAACTTAATACCTCTATTTATAAGTATTATTCCAATGTAAATACATACCTATCAATGACATTCAAGCACTTTGGAAGAAGTTAAGATTTATGGAAATTGGTTATTTGTATAAAACATAATTTACTAGGAAATGATTATTATTTTGAAAAATGATATATTTAATATAGATTGATAACATACTTAATAATTTATTTTTAAATATTATTTTAATTTACAGGGTTTGAATAGCCTTTTAATTTTATTACTTTAAATGGACTTCGATTCGAAGATTGAAGTATTTTATGGGTTCTTATAACAGAAACCCCATATTTGTGATATAGTTCTAATTCTAGAACATTTTTTTCAATATTATTTTATTACCACTTTTTTGAAATTTTACTTTCTCTCTAGGTAAAATGACACTTTATTCCTTGATAAATTTTATCCCCTTGACAATCATATCATTCTTTAGAATAATGATAATCCACTTTAATGATAGTTTCCTCTTTTTATCCATATTTTCTTTTCCCACCAATATTATCCAATGTATTTGGAATCCCAATAAATTTTTACCACATGTTACCTTCATATTTTATTTACATATTTTATAAAGTATTTTTATTACTCATTTTATGATTTGGTTTTTCAAGAAGTGTATTTTAAAAAAAGGGATACCATTATTTTAAAATATTTTTTTTGACATACACAACACATTTCATTTGATAACCATTATGTAAATTAATGGATCAATTATTGAATATCTTATCATATTTTTTTTCAAATATTTCACATCACTATTTTTAATCCTTTATTAAATTTTAATAACTACATTATTGAAGATTTTATTAAAATTAAAGGTTCATAAAAAGATGTAACATTTCTTTTTCAAAACACTTTAATATTTTTCAAGAAAACAATACAATGATTCTTATAAAATATTAATTTTCTCAAAAAAATTAACTTCAAATTCATGATTACTTTATGTTTTTGAGGATTAGTTATATAATATTATTTTAAAAATGTATTTATTTTCAAAAAAAAATTCACTTCACCTTTTTGAATCTATTTTTGTATTTTATAAGGATAAATTATTGATATTTCATTCCAAATATGTATTTTAAATATTCCATATCCTAATTTACATAAAATTGTCCTTTTTAGTGATGGATTTTAAAATTAGCTTGTAAATTCATCACATAGGCAAGAGTAAAAATAATTTTTTTAAAAATAATTTAATTATTTTTATACCTTGAATAAAGGCCTTATTTATTTTAAAGTTATTTTTCATTTAATACCATATAAATGTTCATATGAAATATTCTTTATTTGTGATTTAATTTATGTTATTAACCATTTACATTCTATATATTGACCTTATATATAACATTTTAATATTTTGTGAAACCGATGGTTCATTCCTTATGTTATTTATTGTGTAATTATTATTTTTCACATGCCATAAATTTTTTATTTATGATTCATAGGGCTTCACCTGCATATCCGTCAAATGAAGTTTTCATGATTCTTTATATCATGGTATTAGAATGTTTTGGGTTTATATGATCTCATACTACATTTTTCACCTGATTGTGCTTGGACATGATTATATATGTATTTTTGTAGATGAATGTGTGTCGACATGATCACATGTATGTTTTTTCATATGATAGTTCTTATAAATGATATTGTGTAAACTTTTTCACATGATTTTTTATGCATTATCATGTATATATTTTGTCATGTGATTGTGAATGGAAATGACTTCATATGGATTTGGTCCCATGATGGGGTGTGTAAATGATCATATATATCGTTATTTAGAATCCAATGTGTTCACATGATTTCATATTCCATTCTTCACTATTTCATGGTTTACTATACATATTACCCATTTCAATGTAACATGCCATTGATTATGACCCATGGTTCTTGATTATTATAAAAACTCTTATTCTTTTTTACTAGTTTCTCCATATGAAATTACATGTTTTTTATAAATACTTATGGAAACAAATTTTTGTTCTTAGTTATTTTGAAATGATATTTCTACAAGACTCGTGATTTATATTATTATTATAAAATAAAAAATGATGTCATGTTGATGAGTTTTTTCCCTTACTAAATCATTTTATATAACCACTTTCTTATTTTTCCATCCCCCAAGTTATAAAGATGATTTTAACTTATTATAAATCAAGAAGGGATTCTAGTGTGGCTCAATTATAGATAAATGTTCACATTTATCATAAAATAACTGTATTATTTAGTTTATTCTCAAATACATTATGAATTTAGTTCCTAATATTTTGTGATGATTTATGAGTTGTAATGTTCACCTTATGGTATGGTTGTAAAATAATTATAGTTTCATATCACTTTATATTAATAACCACGATTAAAGATTTTTTTTTAACACTGGACTTGGGAGTGTGGGATTAGGTAACTTAAGCTGGTATTGAAGTTGGGTTTAGTTATTTATGAGTTTAATATTACTTCATTTTAGAATTTTGATACTATTAAATTATACTAAAAACAGTAGGGATATGTCTAAAATATAAATCTAGTCACGGGATAACATATTGATTTTTTGGTTAAGTGTATATATTGTGGTTATCCTTGAAATTACATCCCTATAAAGATACTGGAAAGTGGATGTAGCTTCCAAACTGATGGTTTTAGGGATAATCATATTGAAAAAATCTAGTTGAGTATCAAATCAATATTCACTATGGATCACAGTGAGGGGGCATGACACTGTATATGATGTTATACACTACCAACGGAAAGGATTAGGTTGATCATATTCAAATTATAGACTAATATTAAGGATTTAAATATATAATAATTCATTGATGAGTTATGTTATAGAGAATAATAGGGAAATGACCATATAAAACAAATGTTTAGTTGAAGGTGTTATAGGTTTCTCTACTTATATCATAGTTTAGCCATATAAATCATAGGATGAAATAAAGGGGTCAATAGGGATGAATTGATATGCTTGATAATTTTTATTTATATGATAAATTACTCTTATTCCATTTTAAACTACAAAAATAATTTTTGTTTTAATATTTGGTGTTAAATATGATCTTGAAAATGAATATTCAAAATTTATGTCTTTAAAACTCCTATGATTTTTCTATAAAGGCTTATTTGGAATAAATGTTTGCGAATATTAATATAGGCCTATTATAAGATAGAAGATATGTTACAAAGGCATACCTATTATAAAAGATCAAGTGTAACTTAGAATCCATATCTCAAGAAATTATTATCTTTAGATACAGAAAAATGTGGTCACTATTATGTGATAATTAAAATTATAAGGGAGGAATTAATTTAAATGAGGGAATGTAATAAAACTAAATTTCAATATGTATTTTCCTAAATTAAAATTTTTTCTAGTCTACATGAAATAAAAAATTAAAATTATATGTGTCATATTAGATAAATATTATTTAATGATAAAATAATAATAAAATATCCTCAATAAAAAATTGATTATAATAAATAGAATTTTCTTACCTAAATGAGATACAAACTACTATTATTGAAAATGTTTTGTCATCAAATAGTTGTTTTAAGTGTTAAATCAACCACTTTTAACTGATTATTATGATATTATAAAATATTATATTATTTAAATAAGAAATTTTTAATAAATGATATCGTGTACACATAATGACAATTTAGCGACCCTGAGCATAGTGGCTTATAGATAGTGTTTTCTTTGACACATTGGAATAAGATACAAGGATTCACATCCTGAAGGAACAAATAGATTAGTATTCTTTGTAAACTAGACACATACATTAAATTTAAATTACATTATAAAACATAAAATACACAATGAATTTTATTTTACAATGCCATTATTCCAGTTACTGTATCCCTTCCAATCAAACACAAAATACTTCCTCTTATCATGGGTAAAATAAAAAATAACAATGAAGTGATATATAAAGATCAGTAAGCATAATCTTAAAATATATTTTATAAATAAATAAGGAATAATAAATATTTAAAGGTAAATTACTTAAACAGAAGCCATTCTGTCAATAATATGTGTGTAATATGGTAGGAATAAATCGTGATGAAATGAAGCTGTAAAAATAATCACATACGCTTAAAAATATGACCACATAAATTATAACTAATTAAATAGACAAATCTAATCACAATAGTTGAATTTGTAATGATATAATGAAGAATTATTTAAACCTAAAACATACCATTGAGGAACTGTACGATGGCATATAATTTTATCAATACTTCATTCCAAGACATGTGTATAAATGGTTAAGGCATTATCAAAATATCAAAATATCTTTTCTCATGAGACCTATCAATTCATCTAGGGGATATAATGGTGCCCATCCATAATATAAAATGTTCAATGCATCCCTCATATAAAATTGGTTAAACATAATCAACATACACTTTCTTATTGAAAAACCAACTTGTGAATACTTACCCCAATAAAATAATCATAATCATAAACAATCCAAAGTAAAATCATTAATATTAAAAAAATTACACCATTTATAAAACTAATCGTAAACCATCCAAAAAAATAATGAGGGTGATATCTATACAACATATCCCTAAATAATCATAATTGCAATAAAGGGTTGATTCCAAATATTAATAGAAGGACCATAAGATTTTATGAAATGTTTTTTTTGGGAAAATAACATTTTCAATTTGAAAAACAATTTTAAAAAAAAAATTAAAAATACATTTTGAATAAGATTATCTTTGAAAATATAATTTTAAAAAATTTAAATAAGATTTAAAACATTTTGTGTTCAGGATGGTGGAAAGTTATGTTCATGGTTTATATGTTGAAACAAATATTCCTTTCACATTTTTGGTAAAAGATAATTTAGAATTATATTGAAAAAAATATGAATATTCTAGTAAAAAATTATAAAAAAGTAAAAATGGGAAAACAAATTATATAATAAATCATTTTCAAAATGAGAAAAAAGTTTTTATATTTTTTTTGAAAACATGTTTGTTCATGAAATATGATTTCTGGCCGAAGATATAAATAAATTTAGATTTTATTTAAAAAATATTAATCGTCAATATTTTTTACTACAAAAGAGTGGTAAAATGGAACTATTAAATGAAAAAGGTCATGAATAAATTTAGTATTATAAAATATATTTATTTTAATATATAAATATCAATTAATTACCTCAATGATGAATTATTCAAAAATAATCCTGAATAATGATATGATTGTAAAATAAACTCTTCCCAGTTTGGTAACATTTGATTCAAATGTCCCATGAAATAAGTAAATTTTAAATAAAACATTAAATACCATGAAATTAAATATATACATGATATAAAATATTAAATGGTTAGTATATACACTGCAAAAATGATATTAGAAGCGAATATGAAATATGTCTCATTGATGTAAAAGTGAGATGAGAGACCCGTACATTGAATCTGACACATCAAACACACTCTTTATATTATTGAATAATAATCAAATAGTAATTAATTAAATTATTATGAAATTTTTTAATATTAATTATACATTTATTTTTATTATTACTATGTAATATATGACTAATAAATTAATTAACTTTTAATCTAATGTTTCGATGATATTTGGCTTATGTGTGAAAAATGATTTTGGTAGAATGACTATTCTTTAAAGAGGTCATAATTTAAAAACATAAAGTATAGTAATAATGATATAATTTTCATATTTTTACATTAACTATACATTTAAACCAAATCATGAATTATGTCTTTGAAAAATTAAGTCTATTACAATCATTGATATTTTAGGCTATATGTATGCATGAGTAACGTTTCCATTTGTCAATGATGATTCTGGAAAGAAGGTAAGTAGGATATTATCATTAAATAATGATCATAATTTTTCTCATAAAATGAATTTTATTAAAATAAACTTATATATATCCTTCATGTGATTTGGTGATGAAAATCGCTAAAGATATCTTTGTGTATGTAGTAGTTCACACATACACGAACATCATCATCATTTTCTAGTGTAAATACAAAATGATATATATTATCTATTAAGAATAATAAATATGTAACTAATATCAGAATTATGTAATTTATATCATATATATTCATTAAATATATCATTATTACCTTCCATGTAAGGACTTAGTGACAAACGAATTACATCACTTCACGAGAGAGCATTATGTCGTATACAAGAGAGATACAACCATATCCCCTAAATAATATAAATTATAAATGTCTATATTATATAATTATTAAAAATTTATAATAATTTTATCATTATAAAATATATATCCATCATAATTCCAAACCGTGATACTTTTTAATGGAAAAAACTAATGACCTTAGTTTGTGATGTGGTAGTCCACCGTACACATGAAGGATGATATCATATCCCAGTTAATAGAAGTCGGGATGGTTGTTTTCCATTACCTTAACATATAAAGATAATTATTTTTATGATTCAGTGGTTGTTATCTCAACATGTTTTAATAAAATTTTTGGTGGTAGAAGAATAAACAACAAAAATCCATATTTAAGAATTTTAATTATTCTTGAACAACCTCTTTAGGACTGTACACAATGTATTTAAATATTGGATTTATAACCAAAAAAATATTCTAGGATTAATGTATGTAATTTGGGTATTTATTTGGGTATAAATTCAATGAACCAGAAAGGTTTGAACGTGTAAAAAAAGAGAAGATGGGTGGCCTTTTATTGGTAGAGTGAGTGTCACACTTGTAATTTTTGAAAATAAAAAAGACATAACAATAATTTTCCCATTCCACAAAGGAAAAAATGAAGTATTATAGAGACATAGAAATGATATGTTTGAAATATTATTTGGAAATATATTTTTGACCATTATTAAGACATTTATCCTTTTACTTTTTAGTTTAACACCTAAGTAAATTCATTTTTACCTTTTGCACAGCAAATAATTTTTACTATTTTTATTATTCATTATGGTAAAAAATATAATTCACCATATTTTATTATATAAATTATGATTAATCAAAACATATAATCGAATTTCTAAAATATCATTCATAAATATGTAAAAATACAATATACACTTAAACCTGTAGACATAACAAGATAGTGGGTTTTCAAATAAAAAATGTCATAAGATTTCTATTTTTTATATAAAAATATAATATATAATTTATTACAATGATCTAAATTGGATTAACAGATATAAGATTGAACTAATTATAATTTAAACCCAATTTAAAATATAATTTAACATTCTAAATAATTTAAACAAAAAGGCAGTTTTCAATTAAAATTCAGTATTTTTCACTATTAATCAACAGATAATAACTTTTAGAAAAAAACCCAAACATTAAACAAAAAATATTTATGATATTATTATTTAAAAAATTAATTTTTTTTCTTAAAATAAATTTTCTTTCATTATGAAAAATTAATTATATACTATATGAATAAAGTGTTACTAAACCGTATTTTAGAAAAATAATATTTTTTAGAAAATATTTCTTTTTCTTTCAAAGGGTTATAATTTTATATTTGATCAATTAGTTAACAAAATATTCATAATTGTTTTGTTAATATTCATACCTACTAATTTAATGGATAGGTTATAACAATATACTATATTATAGTTCATTTAGAATTGGGGTTGTATATTCCACATGATTTTGAGGAGATTAAATTTTGGGAAATATACATTGTGGTTTTTAAATATTGGTGTTATGTGTATCATATTATATCAAAAAAAATTATTTTTTGATTATTTAATGGTGTAAAACTCTCCCCACCTTAAATAAATTTCATTTCAAAATTTTTACAGGATCTTTGAAATCAAGAGTTTGAAATTTTAAAATACAATTTTTCATAAAATACCCACATCATAAAAGGGATAAAAATTTACTACTGATAAGAGATAAAATAATTAAAAGGTTATATCGAATAAATCATTACAGGGTTTCCTAGTAAGAGAAAATTTTTGGGAATTTAGTATTTGGACATGGAAGAAAAGTGTAATGTCCAAATAATGATGAAGAGTTAAAGAGATCATTAATCACATGAAAGGTAAGGATCTTATGAAAATCAACAAACACAAAACTCTAAACCAAATAGGTTTGAAAAATATCATTGATATCATTAGATGTTGTGGTCGCAGGATAACATTTTATTTAAATATCACTTCCTTAATGTTATGTAATTTTCATGAGAAGGTATACTGAATTGATTTCATTCCATTTCATAAGCACAATGTCATCCTTGGGTTGTTCCTTGATCCATATCCCCTCTATCTATTACTCTATGAAATGCAGATGATTAATTTATACTTGAAGAACTAATATATCAAGTGATTAATAATTCATCCCTTTAATATTTAGTTATTATTATAACAAAATAGTTATTATATGTTATCCAATATCTTTAAACCTTTATATGGAAAATTAATAAGTTAATCTCTAAAACCTCATCAAAATTACACCTTATACTATATCATAAATTCATAAACTTATGACCCTTCAAAAGTATTAATATATAAAAATTTATGAATAATGTTTCTAAATTTCAAGAATGAACTTATCATAAATCCTCCCAACAATATAAATTAGCTTATAATCATCACAAACCAATCATGGGAATACCTTCATCAATTATTCTCTTGAGTCATGATAATAACCTTAATTACCCTTTTAATTTATTGAAAATACTAATAATTTCTTATTTTTAAAATAAAACCATGATTAATTGATATATTCCATAAATATAAAAATGATTTTATCTCCTCAAATGGATGTGTAATCCAACTTTTCAAAAAATCATTAATTAGTTCCAAGGGAATCAGTACTGTCCAATATACTTTTTCCATATAAATCATCACTTTATCACAATATCATTATCTCAACATTAGGAACATATCATGTGTTTTACAAGTATTTAAAATTTTGATAGAATCATTTTACTTTTTCTTAATTACCGTTCAACAAATAATTTAAAATCCATAATGAAAAATTTATCCAGTATCATCCTTTTACATTTCATAATTCATATAACAAGGATATCATTGATAAAATAAAAAATTGGCATAATTATAGAATCTATACAAAATTACACAACTAATTCCACTTAATCTATGACAATATAATAAGCATGACTATGATATACTTTCTACTATTGAGTTATAATCTTTTTATTCTTTTTTAATTCCTTTTTTAGTCCACCAGACCCTTATATTTGAAGTAATCCACATATTCAGGCTTTTTCTTTACCTTGAATTCATGGGAATGGTGTAATTTCTCTCCACACATGTAGTAAACTCTCATTCTATTTAATCATTTACATGGTGTTTCTTTCCACAATTATCACATGTTGTAAAATCCTTTTTTCCTTTCCTTTCATTATCCTTAATTTTCTATATTTCATTATTCTTCTCTTACTTTCTTTCAAAGGCATAATCCTTAAAAAATTCATTCTTTATATTCTTATCCCATGTTATTATTTAATCATATGATGAGAATATTTTGGAAAATAGATCCCTTTCAAAGATCATTATAATCCTATCAATGAAATTATAATCCATCCTATTTGGATTACGTTCATTGATGATGTTCTCATTTCTTATTTTTGACACCAATTCTAAATGATTGTGTAAACTATATTTGATAATATCAATATTAAACATATTTTAGAATCCCAAAATGGTTAAATAATTAATTTTATTAGAAACAAATTGTGTGTAGATAATATAATAATCATGAACATGGTTTCTCCTGGAATTTTTTCAAATAAAAAAAATATTTCCAAAATATTCACATTTTCTTAATTAAAATGTGAATTAACATATGCAAATCTACTGAGAGTATTAAAATCGGTGCATTTCATGTCCCTTTTTAACAAGGAAATAATAAAGTCAATCACAATATACCATTTTTAAATTCATTATACCTAGGTACATCTATTTCAAAACCACATCCACTTGTTGAATCCAGACATGGATACATATTCTAAAAAAACCACTTAATATCTTCCTTACCAAAACCTTAAGATATTACTCTATAGTAATACTTGAATTATATAATAGGTTTATGTTGCATAATAAATATTTTCCAAAACTTAATTCTCAAGTATCTTACTAAAATCTCTCTATTATCAGCTGTGGTGGCCATAACCCCAATAGCTACGAGCTGATGTCTTCTTTGTTAAATTAGAATAAGATATTGGAAATCACATCAAGAAGGACTGGATAATTTAGTAGTTTGGTAAATTATATACATACATGAAATTCATATTAAATTTTAAAAAATAAAATAAACATATAATTTTTTTTATAATTACATTATTACACTTAATATGTCCATTCATATCAAACAAAAAACACTTCCTCATATCCTAGAAATCATAATACATAAAAAAAGGGTGATATGAGATGCTCAGTACATGTAAGTTTATTGATTAAAATATGAATAAAAAATCATAATAAATATGTAAAGGTAAAAAACTTAAAAACATGTCATCTAACTATTAAATTTAGGATAAAATGAATGGAATAATTGAGGATGAAATGATTCCATATAAATAATAACATGGGCATGAAAGAATAACCATGTGTATTGTAAATATTCAAATAATCACATGGAATATCAGAAGTTGAAGTAAAAATGATGTAATGAATAATGTTGTACATCTAAACAATAACATATATTTTTTATTCAATGACATATAATATCCTTGAAGCCCTGTGCTAATAAAATTATATAAATGTGTAAGTCCTTGGAAAAAAACCTATCTAGTTTTGCCTGTGAGACGCACAAATACATTGAGGGTATTTATTGATCCCCTATATTCATTTACTAATTCCAATTCATTCCTCGTATTATTTTCATGAAATAAAGTTAACATAACCATTTCTACAAAAATATTTACATAAATAGTGTTAATACTTACCCTAATCAAATAAACATAATCATAAGTTATCCAAAATTATGAGAATAGTAATAAAATTGTACATCCTCAACATACCATGTAATTAACCATAAGAATAATGAATAAGGATGATATATATACAATATATCCCTACTGAATCATATGTACAATAAAATCATGATTTCATTTATGAATAGAAGTTCCAAATAATTTCATCTAAAACATTTTTGAGGAAAATAATTTTTCTTCTTTAAAAATAACACTTAAAACAAAAATTCCAAAAAATATTTTGAAAACACATTAAATTTAAAATAACCTTTGAAAACATGTAAAATATGATTTAAAACATTGAGTGGCCAACACAATAGAAAAATCTATTCGTGTTGTACATATAAAAACAAATATTCCTTTTACATTTTTGGGAAAAGGGAAATGAAAATTGTATTAAAAAATACATGAATATTTCATTCAATTATTTTTTAAACAAGTAAAAATGGGTAAAAATTTATTGAATTAATCATTATTAAATTATAAAAACATTTTTAAAAACATTTTTAGAAAACATGGGTTTTGATGAAACAAGATTTATGACCATGGATTTAAATAAATTAATATTTTCTTAAAATAAACTCTCAATAATTTTACACACTAAAGAGTGTAAAAATATCTATATTACAAGGAAAATTTCATGAATAACCTAATGAGAAAAAATATTTTATTTTATGATACAAATTTTAATTATTTCCCCCATGGGAGACTTAAATAAAAACAATCATATAAAATTATGTGATAGTCAAATAAACCCTTACCATTTTGACGTCTTTTGAATCATAACCCCCATGAGAAAAATAAATTAAAATGAAAATTTTAGTATTAATTAAAATTTCAGGAATTACCATATGAGAGGAAATATATTTATTTTAAAATAAAAATATCAATTAATTCCTCTATGGGATACTTACAAAAAACAATTCTTAATAATGATGTGATTTCTAAATAAACCCTTACTACGTTTATATCATTTAAATCATGATCACCATTAAAGAAATAATTTGAAATGAAAGTTTATATACCATGAAGATAAATATATTAATGATATATCATAACAAAGGATTAGTATATAAACCATAAATAGAAAATAATTACTGAATATAGAATATGTCTCACATAAGTATAAGTTAGTTGAGAAACTCCTACATGGAGAACAAATCATCCCATAAGTTCTTCATCTAAAATAATAATAAGCATATATTAATTAATTAATATTAAAATAATGTTTTTAATTTTAATTATTCCATTTCATTTTCTTATTACCTGGTTATATATTATTACTTAATAAATATATTTTATATAGTATTTTTTATGATTTTTTGATTTTGGGTCAAAAATAACATTGGTAGGTTAACTATGGTAAAAGAAGTCATTATATAATCCTATACAGAAAAATAATAAAATAATTATCAAATTTATAAATAAATTTTAATTTTAATACTAATAAGGAATTATAGTCATGAATAATGATCTATGTTACAATATTGGAGACAGTATTCCATATGTACGGATGAGTATCATTTCCATTTTTCAATGACCATTATTGAAAGAAGGTAAATAATATTTTATATTTATTTAATGATCATAATGAATGTATGTAATATTATTAATTTAAATAATCATATATATATATATATATCATCTATGTAGTGTGTTGATGAAAAAAGAGTCGCATCATGTCGTGAAGGCGGTAGTTCATACATACCTGAATGATGTTATCAGTTTGCAGTTTAAGAGATAAAATGATATATATAGTCTTTTAATAATGATATATATTTGTCTAATATCATAATTATGTACTTTATGACATGTATATTCATTAAATTTATCATTATTATAATCCATTTAAATAGTTAGTGAAAAAATGAATCACATCACTTCGCGATGGGGAAGTCCGTTGTACATATGAGTGAAATTTTCATATCCTTTAAATAATTGAACGTAAATATATATATATATATGAAATAATGAATCCTGAGGTATTATTATTTTATAAATATCATAAATATAATTTATATACTTTATCATAACTACTCGTGAGAGGTGGTAATGAAAAAAATTAACCACATCGGTTTGTGAGGTGGTAGTCTACCACACACTTGAATGATGATTTCATAACCAATTTTATGGAATTTGAGATTGTTATTGTCCATTAAAATAACATAATAACATATTATTATGTGGAATATACTATGGTTATTATCTTATCATGTTTTTATAAAAATTTAAAGAGGTGGAGATATAAATAAAAATGCACAAAGTAAAGAATTTTATCTCTTCCCAAACCACCTCTTTAGAATTATAAGAAAATTATTACTAGAATTTAGTCATAAAAAAGGCTTCTAGGATTCAGGTAATAATGTTGATAAGTGATTGGGGTAGGTATTCCCAGATCCAATAGGTATTAAAGCAGTAAAGAATAAAGGATATGGTGTAATTTTATAGTTGTTGTGAGAGTCACACTTGTAATTTTTTAAGAGGTATAGGTGTACCGACTATTTTCACAACCCAAATGGTTATAAAATAGAGTATTATAAATAATTATACATAATAAGGTAGTGATAGGTCTATCCAAAAAAAATTATTCAGGGTATAATGTTTTTTAACACTTATATTTTAAGATTAACCACCCGAGAAATATGTTCTTCCCTTAACTATGGTAAATATTTTTTACATTTTTTTCTATTTATTATGGGAAAAAATTAATATGAACATATTAGATAATTTAAATTTTTTTTTCAAAATACTGAATAAAATTTTCCAAATTATATCACATAAGTGGAAAATTTTAATTTAACATTAATCTCAAAAAAGAAGAGAAATATTTTTCTCAAAGATAAAATGTTCGAAGGCTTACAATGGTTTTATATCAAAAATTAATACGTAATTTATTCAAATGACCTAAATTGTTTTAATATATATATATAATAATTTACTAATTATAAATAAAAAAATAAAATAAATAATTTATTTTCATAATTAATTCATACAAAACAATAATTATCAATTACAATTCAGAAATTTTCACTGTTCCTAAAAAATTATAATTTTTAGAAAATTAAAAAAATATATTTATAAGATAATATTTATATATTTATGTTAAAAATGAAGTTTATTTTTTCAAATAATAATTCTTATTTTTTAAAAATATAATTATAATTTATTTGTGAAAACCATGACTACACCACTATTTATAAAAATATTGTTTTTCTGAAAACATTTATTTTCATATCAAATGGATATAATTTTATCTCTAATCAATAAATAACCATAATTTTCATAATTTTGGTAGTACTATTTATTCCCACAAATTTATTAGCTAGGTTATAATGATATATTATATTACTGTTCCTTTCAACATGGGGTTGCGTGCTCTTCAAGCTATTGAGGATATTAACATTAAAGAAGTATATTTAAAGATCTATCTAAACGTGGTGTTAAAGGTCATATATATTATCAAATACAATGTTATTCTTTTATAATTTTCCAGATTTACATCTTTTAAATGTTATATTTCATTAAAATCATTTCTCATTATATTTAATAGTTTCATCTAAAATATAATATATAATTTCTTGATTTTTTATTATATAACAAATATTTCATTTTTGAATTTGGGATATAAATATTACCTTAGTGTCGATTTATATAATTTTAATCAAATATTTATTATGTATATATTGAAAAATATTATTTTTATTAAATAAATTTTATTTATGACTATTTAAAAAAAATTTGTAACATTAAAACATCTAAAAAATTTATCATGATCAAAGAAATATTAAAGTGAAACAATAGAAATATATAAATTCTATTATGAATTTAGAAAAAATGTGTTTAGTAACATAGTTAATTTTTTCCAATAAAAGTATTTTTTTTGTTTTTTATTTTAATTATATATTAATTTCATAAAATTATGTTTTGGATTTTACTAAAATCCAAAAAAATTATTTTTAAAAACAAAATGAACTCTATTATAAAAATAAAATAAAATGAAACATTTATACCTCACAAAAAAAATTATGTATAAAAATACAAATTTACTAAAGAAATTTTTTTACACATTACATGTGGTAAGGTGAAAATTTATTTTTATTAGACATAAATATTATTTTATAATATAGATTTCATATTTGGAGTTATTAGGTTAAAATTATTTAATATGTTTCATATTAGTTTTAGGTATTAAAATTAATGTATTTAGGTGTAAAATTGTTACAATATTAAAAAAAAATGGAAAAGGTGAACATTCTAAGATAAAAGAGTAAAAAATGTGTTTGAAACTTGTTTGAAACTAAATTTATGATAGATTATCAACATTATATAATAGCCCACTCCATTATTTTCCATTTTTAATTATTATTGACATGTTAAAAAAGTGATCACTTTATTTAATGATTAAATATTTTTAAAATTATTATTCTCCCCACTTATAAAAGGGGCCTCTTATCACACACTAATGATCACTCCAATTTTCCCTCCTAAAAATCCTACCAATTTACCTCCCATATAATCCAATTTTATAT
The DNA here is from genome assembly GCA_963277665.1 of Viscum album. NCBI lineage: Eukaryota > Viridiplantae > Streptophyta > Magnoliopsida > Santalales > Viscaceae > Viscum > Viscum album. Next base: position 1,824,785,962 of record OY728119.1, on the reverse strand, counting down.
ATTTTATATTATTGTCACATTATGTTTCCTATATCCCTCTATTTATATGGATTAGTCAATGGGAAATCTCAAGCATTCAATGAGATTCAAGCACTTTAATGGAAGTTAGGAATTAAGGTAAGGGGTTTTTTCCTTTAATTTAATTTCTTGACACATAATACTTATATTAACAATTATATTATTATTATTATTTGTATAATTACTCAAATATTAATTTTACAATACACATGTAATTCATGGGACTTCCAGATCTACATTAGGTTCTTTATTTAACAGACCTTTGATTCAAAAGATATTAATTTTATAATTTTTTAGGTTAACTATACTAACTTTACAAATTTATAATTATTCATATTGAAATAATTTATTCCAATATTGGTTTCTTACACACTATTATTTTTTATGGAAGTAATATTTCTCCTATGGGAAATGGAACTTTTTATTCAACTCTTCCTCCTTGAATATTTTTATCCCAAAAATAGTATATCACTGTGTAGAATAATTATCATCATTTTAAGAGTAGTTTCTACTCCTTGTCCATATTTTACATTCTCTATATTGTTATAAATTTTACTTAGAAACTTAATAATGTGTTATCTTAAGTGTCTTTAATATTTCCCTTCTCATATTTTAACAGGGAATTTCTACTACTATTTTAACAATATGTGTTTTCAACAAATGTATTTCAAAATATTAAATAAGATTCTATATTTTCGTTATAAAAAGTTTTATCTTCTTCTATAAAATAATTTTGGATAACCTATAATTTAGTAAATATATTATTGATGATTATTTTTCATAAGTATGTGCTTAATCATATTTATCATCTCCTTTTTAAATCATATATGTTTTTCTCAAATCACTATTATTAAATATTCTATTTAGAATTAAAATGTTTTATAATAATTTAAGATATCTTTTATGAAAAATTTATTTATTCATCAAGTCTCAATTGTTGAATATTAATATTAATATTAAATTTTTTTAAATTTTGTTCACATAACCTTTTTGAATCTTTTTTGGATTTTCGAGGCACTATTATTGACGATTCCTCTTTATAAGTAAATGTATCGAAAATTCTTAAATTTAACACATTAAATATTACATGTACTTTTTAAGGATTAATTACTAATATTAATTTCAAAATAATTATTTTATAAATTTCTTATTTTGGGTTTCTCAATATGACTTTCCAAAAATGAATTTTAAAAGTGACATATAAATTTATAAATTACGCCGAAGTTAAACTATTTTGAATAAAAAATTTCATTTTTATACAATATCTAAATTATTTATTTATGAGGAACATATTTTTCTAGTATAAAACTCTAATTTTTCTTATGCAATACCCATTTGGAGTGGAATTTTTTTGGAATGAACCATTATCATTCTTATTGACAATTTTGGTTAAACAATCTCGAGTTGTTGTAAAAAACATATTTATTTCCATTATTTATTCATGGATTATTTTATGATTATTTTAAACCTAAATACATATGTATTGATGTTTTATGAGTGCGGTCCTAAATATCAATTCAATGAATTTTTTCTATTTTTATATCTCATGAGATAAGAATGTTGTGTGTGGATATGATCACATACATAATTTTTTACATGATTGCACATGGACATGATCACATATGGATTTTTTCAGATAGTCGTTTTTGGAAATGATTGTGTATGTAATTTTTTCATATTTTTTTCATGGACAGAATCACATATTTTATTTATCACATGTTTTGTGTGTAAATGATCGTGTGTATATTTTTTCACATGATTGTGAATGTACATGATCTTGTATATATTTTTTCATAATTTTCTATTGAAAATATCACATTTAGATTTATTCACAAGACGATTTATGGAAATGATCATGTATTGAATTATTCACATGATTTTTTTCTATATGGTCACATTTTATATTATTCACATAGTCATTTTTTAATGTACTAATAACACCCTTTTATGTCACATGCCTATGATTATTCTCTATAGTTCATGATTATTTTATCACACTGTCATGGTACATGATTGTTCATTTTAGATTTTATAAACTTCAATCATGATTTCTGAAAAAATGAAAGTTTTTATGTTCTGTTAATAATATGTTTATATCATAATTATGTTTTCATATATGCTTATGATATAACCCTCAATGAAACGTTAATGATTTGTGCCTGTACTGGTCACTCAAGAACACCCAATTCAAGTGTTTCAATTTCCAATGTTATAAATATGATTTTAACTTAGTTGAATTATATAAAAGAATAAAATGTCGTTAAATTATTTACCACTATTACCATGAATTATAAAATAATAATATTATGTATTTAACACTTAAATACACTAAATTTTTTGTTCTTGTGATTTAGAGAAGAATCATTAGTTGTAATTTTTAGCATATATTAATGTTGTAAAATAAAGACATATTTATCCCACTTTGTATCAAAGGATGTGTTTAAATAATTTTTTTTATCACCAAAATAATTATTATAGTTTTGTGACACATCACGATGAAAAATTAGAAAACTGATATCTTTCTATTGATAGGGACTTGTTCGTAGATATATGATAAAATTTATCTATTCAATGAAATTTTATGAAAAATTTATTTTGTTTTAAATCTTTTTAGAAGTGTCTAAGACAAAAAAATACAATAAATATGGATACCACGTTTAAAAAATTATAAAATATTCACATTTCATTTTAGAATTGAAATCTCTAAAAATGTTTCTATGATACAATTTTAATTTTTAATAAATAAATTTTCATTTAAAATAATTGTTAACAATCTATATTTATATATTTTTATTAATAAATGTTTAATAATAATAAATCATATAAATATGCTTATATATATTTATTTATAAATGAAAGGGAATATTTTATGGTGTAAAAATCTTCCAAATAATATTGAACATGTGTTTTTCTATTAGTGAATTTCATTCCTATTATAATTTAATATCAACTAATATATTATTGTAAAAATTATATATTCTAATAATTTGATCCAATTGTTCTGATTACAAATATGAGTATCTCTTAATTTCTCTAAACCTATCAATTGTTAAATATATTCTTTAAAAAGTCATACCATTATCAAATTCACTTTTATTAAATGAATGAAATCACATAATAATATTTTATTATTATATTAAAATGTTATGTAATATGGATAATATCATATACTTATTAATAATATTATTTTCTATCCTAACTATGAACACATCGTTCATTCATTTCTAATTTGATACGATAGATTTTATGTTAATTCCTCTTTTATATCCATAAATAATTTTGAGGAAAATTATTTAATTTCAAAATCATTACTCAAATACTGAATATTTTATATTCACAAATTTCTAATTAATTCAAAACTATGTAATTAATATTAAATTTTATTGTCTTAAAAAATACATAAATAAAAAATATAATTATTTTTAATTTTTCCCTCTCATTACTGTCAATAATAATTTTTAATGACATATACAACAGCAAAAACAATAATAAATCACTAAATTATTATTATAATATATTAATTATACAATATATAAGATCAAAATTATATTTAAATTTATTTCCATTAATTGAAAAATTCCACAATGAGAACCCATAATATCATAGTAAATAATTACCTTTAAATTTATCAATAAAATAATCAGTTTAATAACATTCCTTATTTAATAATAATAATTTTACCTTTTTACCAAATAATTTCATTATGATGAAAAAAACTATTAAAACATAAAACATTATAGAATTCATTGTTCTAGCATAATTTAACTTTCTAAAAAACACAACAATTCATCAAATATCAGTTTACGTAAAAGTCCACACAGTCACCCACAACATCATTAATACTAATAAGGTAATTTAGTCTACTAAAATTCTCAAAAATAACCAAATAATGTTTCATTAGGTATGGGGTGTTGTTGTGTGTCTAGTATAATTTTTAATCCTAAAAAATGAACTCCCATGAAGCACTATAGTACCTTAAAAATCAATGAGTTCCACATGGAACCCACCTCCATCAACCACCCTTACCTAGATTATCATATCCATTATAAGGCACCACTCTTTAAGTGGGTCTTAACTATCCAATATATGAACGAACGATGTGGATGACTCATTATGGATCCAATTATTCCACAACCTACCATGGTAATGTGGAAATGTGGTATTCCATTTGATCTTTGTAATTAGATAAAACCATTTAATGTATTTCCAAACCTCTATATGGTGATGTATCTATGTGGATCATCATTCAGTAAACATGATCAAATGGACTTTTAGAATTCTCTTCAATGAACCGTATATCGTCAACTAATGTTGGTATAGTGTAACACTTTTAAACTAATTAGTTGATGAAAGGGATATGAACCATCATTGTTTAAAAATTGTGCTGCAACATCAAAAAATAGTTTTTTAGAGTGATAATGTCACTATTTTTCCAAAATTAAATTAAAGTTTTAATAATTTTTAAGTTTATAGAAATATAAATTTGTTTACCCCGAAATAAAATATTCTGATGATAAAAATTTATAAAGAATGTAAAAATGAAATAAAATTATCTATTTAGTTATTTTATATATATAAGTTGAATAAATATGATCTATGTACCATTCAGTTCATCCCTACATAATCATGAAAAATATTTATCATTAAAAATAACATTCCCCATGAATTATATTTATTCTAAAATAAATTCAAAAATACAACAAAAAAAATTCTCTATTATATCCCAAAAATAAAATATATAAACATCATAAAAATTACAATATTGGATTTATAAGAATATATATAATCATTAAATATGAACCATTAATGAGTTTTTTTGATTTTACCTTCAAGTATTAGAGAGGTGTTTTGGATTTAAAAAGTTATCTCTTAAAATTACCTTATTTCAATAACTATAATGATGCCAATTGTATTTTATTATGCTCCATATTGTTTAAAATTTATTTTTCAATTAATTTAATATATAAACTATAATAATATATATCACATCTCTTCCCTCCAAAGGTACCCCTCTTGGAAAGACAATGACAGAAGGTAGGTGGTGTTATTCCAAGAAATCCTCTAATAGGGGATGAGTTAGGAAAAAGTAGTGTGGTGTAAAATAAATATAAATAGGAGGTTTTACCCTCTAAAAGGTTATATTAAATGATATATAGGTCATGTATTCGAATAAATTCTTACTAAAAAAATTAAAATAAATCCATCCCATGTAAATATATGTAATATCATAAAAAACTAATATAGTAGATAAGGAACTATATGTACTAATACATAAATATGAAAGTGACCATGAATCCCAAACAAATCCTGAAAAATCTTGAGCCAGTAATATCAAGATTGATCTGTATCATCCTCTAACTATGTTGAAAAATATCTTATTTTTTTATAGTATTAAAATAACATACATGCTTAGTAATATCCTCCTTAGATCCCTTAATTCAAAATATAAATAAAGCAATCTAAATCGAAGTGAATAAGAAGTGAAACTAACTGATAACTAAATCCTGTATACTAAGTTCCCAGCCTCACCAGAGATATATCTCACTATGTAATGCATTAAAAATATATTATATTCAAGAAATTAAATAGTTGTACTCTTTATATCACTTCCACACTTGTTTTCCACTCTCCACAAAAGTTTTATTTAGTAATCCATCTCTCCCTAATATATTCTAGCCTAAAACAACCTCAATTTTAATTTCGTGAATCTCGTGTATAACATTATCTCATCAACTCATCCCTATGTATATATATTAATATATTAGTTTTCATGGTCCACCACAACCTGAATGGTGTATATTATATATCATGTATTATACCTTAAGCCTTTACAACCCATACATCGAGTATTTTTTCCCAATCAATCACATCCTATAGACATCAAACATTAAAATAATCCATATAATACTATATTCGAAGATAAATTTGTGTGAAATCACAACCTTACATTATATCCCTATATACATGTATTTAGGAAAACTAACTATTGTGCATATAGACACATAATTCTACCAAGAAAGAATAGTTGGTGCAGAGGAGGTAGTCATCCATCGATCCCTCACCAACTTGGATATTAGAGAAAAACCCCAACCAGATTTATTTGCATTTAAGTCTCCCTAAAAAAATGGGTGATGTAGAGTATGAAATCACAAAAAAGGGATTTAAAATATATCACAATCACATTGTGGTCATTAACCTAGTATAAATCCCAACTGCGACTATTATCTCTCAAACATAGACATCTATTGCTTAGAATTAGATATCCTATAAGAAAACAATGTTAATAGGACATTAATTAATTAAATTCATTTAGAATTAAACAATATGTTAATTAATTTACTAACCATTAATTAACAATACTTCAATTTACATTTCATTAACTTTCATGTGAAGTCCATGCCCAATAATAATAATCCAATGGAGCCCACATTTCCTAAGGATTAACATATTTTTCATTCCAAAAATCTACAACGTCATGGGTTAAATCATTATTGAAAATGATCATCAATAAATTATACTATGTACTATATGAACCACCCTAAGCTACCATAATGAGATACATGGAAATGAACAACAAGATGCTTCATGAAGTGGGGAAAGGAATACAGATTAATAGGAAACCTAGCTATCTAGACTCTAAATGAATTTATGATCAATTAAGATTCTAGATTCTAGTACAACAATTAGTAATATCTTTTTTAACCAATTCCATCAACATGATGTCATCCTTGGTGCCAACAGAACAACACAATGCATACCATCACCATATAAATCAAATGAATCCACAATCCCATTCCTTCTAACCCACAACAATTAACAATCCTTGGATCACATCACATCACTTATCAAGTATCATTCCCAAAGAAACATAGATAAAATCAAATGAAAAACAAGTTGAATATGAAAATTATTCCTTAAAAATATGTCATATAGACTTTACATGCTAACGGGCACACCCATCCCCAAACAATAAGAATTCAAGCATTATAATAAAATGATCACCCTCAGTCCAAAAATAAATTCATTATCAAAAAACTGGTTTGATTGCATCTTGGATATACTATATTATTTATTTCAGGTTACTAAAAAGGATATCCTAATGAATCATATATTGGAAGATATCTTTTATTTAAACATATTCTCTAAAATCTGTTGCGGTTTTATTAATCTTTACTCATGAACATATCATTATCATTACATTTTATTATCATCCACAATGTCAATTAAAGTTCATTATATTTATCCATTTCAATTAAGAAATTGAAGGAAAAACAATAATTAACATATTTCAAGAATTAGTTTGATTACCAAAAAATTATAATAATCTAAGGACTCATTATGAATGCCTTGTAATATATATTTATCCAAACAAAAAAATCAGTCTGTTTCAATTCCATTATATTTAAATTATAACACCTGAAAGAAATGAAAAAATAATTTCAAAATTGACAGGAATCTATCTTTTATAAAAATGAAATCCTTTGTGATGGTGGAAGAATACATGTGATCACTACAACTATAAAAAATTATATATTTAATCATTTTTATAATATATTAGCATTAATTCATCTCATAAAAACACTAATGTAGTGTAAATTTAACATTTCACTTAAATAAAGGGAGAATCAAGGAATAACCTACATCAACAATTATATGTTCTTACATGAATAAAAAATAATATAGATCCTAATTACCACTTATTAAAGGACACAACATCCCTCAAAAAACAATGCTCTATAACTGGACCTACAATAAAAAGAAAAACACTATAAGATATAATATAGATCTACATAGATAAAATAGAAATACAAAATGGTAGGAGGAAGTACCTATCTAATAAATAACCACTAGAAATAGAAGAGTAACTCACCTCACATCACTATTTATTAATTAGGGGATGCTAGGGATTAAACCCTTGGAATGGATTGAAAAACTTATTCAAGGAAAACTGATGGATTCCTTGAGTCTTATAAGAATATCATAGGGTTTGGTATGGAGTGAGGTGGCCTAGGTTTATAGGTGCACTAAAAATTGGATATTCATATATTGAATGGGTAATTAACATATTGAACATACTAAATTTTATGTCACATAGACAAACATGTGGACTCAAACTATTCTTCCATGAATTAATTCACATTATAAATACCATGTTCAAGATTTTAGTTTTTCATGGTTGGATTTTCTAAGAGAAAAAGCTATCCATTTCATATCTTGAGTCCTATGCATATCACAAATGGACCCTATGAATTACCATTGCAGAAGACATGACTTACAATTGGTTCATGAAATAAACTCCTACACAATTATGAAAAGATACATTAATGATGTAAAATTACATTCAAATAATGAATTCCCTTTTCTTCTTGATACCACCATTGAAACACGTATGAATCTACTTCTATCATTCTATGTGGACAATGGCCTAAATAATCATGATAGTGTATTTTTAAATAGTATTTGGGAACATATATTCGATATCTCTTAGATAAAATTCTTTCTCAAGAATTTAAAACAAAATCTTGAGGGATAATGGAAAACTAGGGTCATCAATTCAAACCCATGAGATTCCCATCAATAATATTTATACCACATAAGATAAACCAATCACTCATAGGAATTGAGAATAAAAATAAAATGTAACCACTGTATCCTAACGAATATTCTGGTGAGAAAAATATCTAATGAGAGAAAGGTCATAAATAAAACATCAATGAAGTAAAAACCATATTATAATTAGATAATGGTAAGAAAACCAAAATGAGAATCAGTGACATAGAAGAATAAAATAAAAAATACCTTGGTATAGGGGTCATGAATCTATGGAATTCATTATTAGGTACATCCTCCATGCCATAGTGTCACCATAAGATATCAAATAATGGGAATAGAATTCCAATGTATCCCATTCTCATGGAGGTCCCATATCTCTATATATATATATATATCTGAAGATTTAAAAACGAAAAATGTCATAATCTCATATATAATTGATTTGGGAATCATCATGATTAAAACAGTGGGGATTAGATTCATAGAAGAAATCATATATCGTTCTCATCTAAAAAGGATGTGATATCAGATATTCCATGGATCTAACATCATCCAACACCTAGATAGGCCCCAAAACCCAATGACAGAGCTTACACAAATGATTGGACCGTAACTTCCAGCAATAAAGAGTTACCATTAAAAACACATGAACCCTAACATCAAGTTATAAAGGTCTCCTACTATGATTGGTATAAGACATATGATGATCGTTTGTTACTTTCATCCTATCCATGATTTACCTAAATGATCTATATCATTCTATGTACCAATTAATGCATGATAATTGCTAACTCTTTGACCCTAGTAAATAATAATGTATAATACAATGGTCGTACATACAATGCATCAAATATTTTCATCCCAATAGTGGAGTGAAAACTATTATTGTAAGAAAATATGATCAATTGTAGGTTATTCATCCATGAACCTCCAAAATCCATGACACAATAACACAAAATTTCTTCAAGAGTCTGGATAGTTTGTTCTGTATGATCACCCATCTATAGATGAACAAAAATTAGATGGAATAACTGAAGGAAAAAACATATTGAATACCTTTCCATGGTGTGGCAGAAAAAATGATGATTGTGATCATATATGACCATCCTCATGACATCATGGATTCTCACCACTACCTATATGTATTTCCAATACAAAACCTCCAATCAAATCAACTTTTTAACCACTATACAGTGTGTGGATTTCACTAATTGGTGAAATAAAACCTATATTATAGAATAGCATCCCAGAGTTTGAGGAAAAACTATAATAATGTAAATCATGTAGTCTTTCTAATTCAGTTAAGAAACGTCCAATGGTTAGAGAAAAACACAAGGATAATAGTGTTTATACATCACCTTTTTCTAGAGACAACATCGAGACACAAAAATCAACAAATGAAAGATTCAACCCAAGCCACCAAAACTACACTCCCATTGCTGAAATACTTTTTTCACACCAAGATTTATCATCATTGGAGAGATATAGAACTCATTAATAATTATAATATGCATCACAAAAGTCTAGAGAAACAACTTCTAGAAAATTTTTTTTTTTAATATTTTCAAAAAATGTCAGATGATTCAACAAAAACAACACCATATATCAATAACTCCACATCAGAACCTTCCTATATGGGACTCCTCTACCTACAGTACCAAGGATGGTTGCACTATCATCTAAAAAGGGAAATATATACCACTATCCTATCCGATTTCACGATTCATCACTAAGTAATCTTGTATCACTCCCTAAGAATCCCACAATTCATGCATGGTATCATTGTGTGACATCCCACTCACTGAATCCACCACAACATTATCCTTTCATAGTTAATAAAAAATATAGAAGTCATAATACATCATGAATTCTATCCACTCCCACTATCACAAGTTTTAGTCAAATTGGGAGAATACATACCTTCAGATCTTATGATTATTAAAAATCATAAAACACATTCAATTGATGAACCTTTAATAAAACATCAAGGAAAATACAATGACATTCAAATCAAGATCATGTGTGGAATAGTTATGCTCATGGGGTTGTAACTATTGAGACCCATAATAAAAAAACTATATTTTCTTCATAATAACCCTTAGAATTCAATTTCAAGAATTATCCCAAAAAACCTTGAATTTAACTCACTCTTATAAAGAATGAATAATTATAGTACTAAACAACTTCTCTTCAGGTTCATGAAATTATCTTAGCACTTCTCATTTCAAAATAATTTCATATAAATTTTTTTTAATGAATCCATCAGAGTCATAATATATAATTAATAAACAACAAACTTCATGTAATAGACTAAAATAAAAGGAAACATCCCCACATAAATAATTATATTGGTTGTTACCAAAGAAATGAATAATTAAATATTAAAATGAACCATAAATACTCCACATTGTTATATAGAATTACCTAGTAAATGATCTTCATGATACATTAAATTACACTTTCACAACATCTTGAATATCTTATGATGATGATTAACATAAAAACCAATACTCAAATTCTCTACATGCTCCTCAAAAAAGCAGTACATTGGAATGTAATAAATGAATAAATTATGAATTTCTCTAGGAATTATATGCATACCTTGTTAATCAAACCCATGACTAAGGCCGATGTTTCCATCACACCAAATAACATCAAAGAGTAATTTTAATGCCCAAATTGACTTTATAAATAAGTCTTTAGAACATCATTATCTTTTTTTCACATCTAATGATATTCTATAAATAGATTGATTTTCGATAACCAACATACTAATTTCAAAAAATTGAATAAATAATTAATACATTAAAGAGGATAACAGTTATTCATTATCACTTGATTTAAGTGATGATAATCGATATAAAACAAAAAACTACCATAATACTTCTTAATAAACAAAACTGGGGTACCCCAAGGTGGCACACTTGGCCTAATAATGCTTCCCTATAATAGATCATTGATATATACTCATAGGCCTCTCAACTTACAATTATAACATCTTATACATACAACTCATAAAAAAATATGTGATCAATTATAGATCTATCCTGATCATGATATACCATTATTGTTCTAATGGAACAACCTCATTAAAAAAACATCAAGGTATTATTGTAAAAAATGGAAACACCAATGGATAGACCTTTAATGAACTTAAAATTAGCTTAGATATCAAGGAATATAGGATAAACCACATTTTTCTTCCAAAAAGGGTATCACTCTTCAAATAACATGGAAGACTATCCATCATAATTATAGAGCAAAACCTACCTTATAAAGAAATCCAAAATACCCTGTATTGAATATATCCAATCCATACTAAGAATAATATAATAGTTCGGTATCTATAAACACAATAAGTTTCCCAATGAGTAGTTCTTCCACATAACTAGCTTTGAGTCTCAACATAAGTCACATATATATACCTAACCTCAAATAAGAATTTTTAATTCCAAAGGTACTAGAATTATTAATCCCTTATGTCCAAAATAATGGAATAGGGGTTGTGATATGAATTATTGTGTAACTCATAAATTTAGAAAAAAATGTGAAAACACATAGAAAAAATGAAAAATACCTCAAGAGATATCCATATCACCAGATAAGATAAATACCTGATTATTACGCTAACCATGACATGATTGATGACATAGGTAAACCTAAGGATGACCATGAACATAGCCATGATCTTATCTCTATGTTTGAGAAACAACTCTTGGTTTGGCTTTACCTACCCTATTTCCTCTATACTGATCCCAAGACAGAGCACCCTTCAACTGCTTCCTCTAACTAAACCTACCAATTAGAGGAACTCTAAGAGAAACACATAGTACAAGATGTCTTCTAAGAATGTTTTTGAAATATTATTGTTGATGGCCTAGTCCTCCTAACCAATTTATTTTTGATCCCTTATAAACTACTTCAGATCTGACACCCCCTATGAAAAATGATGATACAGGTTGAGACATACCCCAACTACCCAAAATATCTTATATACATGACACTAGGAATCGAGGATAATAGTTCTTATTCATGAATAATCCTATCAACTCCCATATAAATGAAACCTAGTTCTAGGCACTATCCTCTCAACAAAACTCTAATATCATCAACACATTGAGATACATTTGAATGATAAAAGGATTGAATTTTATCAGGTTCTATAGATGCAAAGATTCCAAAAAATGAATCACCCTAACCTCATTATATATAAATTTCAATGAATTATATAAGAGAAGGGTCATTAAATGGATATAGAACACCCGTATATTAGAAATTCCCTATTTAAGGGTAAAACCCTCCGGGATTTTGGATTCCATTATATTAAAACAAAGAAACTCTACACAAAACGGGTCATTGAATTTATCCCACGAGGCATAAAAATCCTAGTTATCCATATTGTAAAATAACCACCAGTGATTTATTATTCTACACAACATTGTCATAGTCATTAAAACCAAATGCTCCATCAACGTATGGATCAAATTGAAAGATATCTCAATAACCTCCATCATGATTCTATCACTATTTTCAAAAATGATTTTTTATACTTCTATAGGATATGGTGATGAAACACACAGAGTTTCTCCCAAAACATTTATCTATCATCAACCACTACTTTAAGATGTTCTTCTATCACATCCTTCTAAACATCATCAGCATGAACCAGATGTGGACATTGACCTAGAGCAAAAATTTTAAATGAAAAAATTGTTATATAATACTAATATTGTAATATATATTATATAATATTAATTATTAATTTCATTTATAAGGTTTATCATATTCTTAATGTGTATCTATTTTAAACATAATAATAAATGAATAATCATCCATGATTCTTTCATATGTCTCTATCCTAAAACTATTATCCTCTCACAAATTATGATGAGTCAAACTAATTTCATTGCATCATATTGAATGAGGCCCTAAATACCCATGACTTAGATGATCTCCTTTGTTTATATTACTTATGATACTTATGTGATATCATTTATCTACAAACCGAATCAATCCTCACATATTATTAACTTAAAAAAATATCTTATCCATCACATTGGACATATTATATAACTCTATCATGACCCCCTCCACCCAAAGTTACCCCTCATTGGATGTAAATGAGGTAAGAGAGATAGTTATTCCTGAACCCCACCTCCAATCGGCTACATGTTGGTGATAGTACCAATGGGTATATCATACATTAAAATGGGATGCCTTTCCCTATAAATGAAGATGTGGAAGGGGAGATAAGATATATACACAAATAAAATACAAAAAAGATAAATTAAGAGAATGGTATACAAATTATATGTATGTAATTTCATACAAAACTAATATAAATCATAAGGAACAAAAAATTAACAGATGATAAAGATGGCATACCACAAAGCTAAAAAGCACCGGATTAACCATGAACCAGTAGTATCTAACATGATCATCATCTTTATCCTACTAACTTAGAAAAATATTTTATATGTTCATAGGGTGAGCATAATTGGTATAATCCGAAGGATCCTCCATGGAGTTTCTTGTAAAAAATATAAATAAATCATGTTGAAGCCCATTGATCAACAATTGAAGCATACTCATCACATAAACATGTATACTAAGTACCTAAACTTTCCATAATTATATATAAACATGTAATACATATGAGAGATCATATATTATATTAGTAAAAAATGTACTCTAATACTACTTCACAAGGGATCTTCTACTCCACTATAATTTCAAACATCATATGATATCTCTATCCAAAAAATACAGTCCAATAAACATGGGTTACAATATCTTTCATCTTCTATATCAAATGTTCCCATAATATCATTCACATATTTATATAGTAACCAAGTAGTTTCAATGATCCACTCTATCACCTGTTACATATATTGTACATAAATTATTTTATTTCAATCCTTCACAACCCATACATCAGTTAATGTTCATAAACCCGTTGCATCTTATAAATGTCACATCTATAGTAATCCTTGGGATACTATATTCAAAGAAACATTTGTTCCAAATCATCATTATCCATTGTAACCCTAAATAAAAATATGTGGGAAAACTAATCACTCTACATACCAATAAGTTATACTACCATGAAAAGGGAGAAGGCTATAGGGGGTTGGAATTTATCCATTACTTCCAAACCTATATATTGGGGAAATCTCCCTCTCAAAGACAATTGGGTTTTATTAACCCAATCATTATGGATGGGGTATCATATAAAATCACAAAACATATAGAATATAATAAATCCCTAAAACGTATAATTATAAATGACTTAGTATTAAACTCAATTGCAGCTAACATCATTCAGACACCTAGTTTCCACTGATAAGAACTATATATCATATAAGTACACATATTTTAAAAGGAATTTCATTAAATTAAATTTTATTAATATTAATATTTATTTTAATTAATTAATTATCAATTAATTAACAATACTTAAATTTATTATTCATCAAAAATTATATTAAAGTCTAAGCCCTCTAAATATAATCTTACAATGTCATGGTTTTCCCAAGATGAACATATTTTTCATTGCAACAAGAACCAACTTCATGGGTTATTACATTATTAAACAATATCATCATTACATTATTCTAGACTCTCTAGTAAATAAACTATTCTACCATAAAGAGATACATAATAGACAATAACAAGTTACTTCATTCAATGGGGATTGAAATGTAGATAAACAAGATTCCAAGCCTTCCCACATTTAAACACATTTATCATTAACATATAATATTTCATTCACTACAATAATGGGATATCATTGTTTTAACTTTTCCATTAACTTTTTTCCATCCCCAACAACATTATTCATATCACCATGCCTCTTTCCAATATAAGGAAAAATATTTTCAATACAACTGGGCCTCCCCACCCATATAAATTATCCATCCATGTATATATCACATTGCATACTAAGGATCATTTACTAAGAAAAAAAGGTAAAAAAAATAAAAAATTCATTAGGAAAAATAGGTGCTAAAAACCAGAACTATATCCCTATCATGAAAATAGGATCACACATCCCCAAAAAAGAATTTTTTATTAATAAAAAAATATATACACTGGACCCCAAATATTTATATTTATCAAACAAAAGGTTTAATTTTTTGTTAAATTAACTAATTCATTTATTATATGATACTACCATGGGTATCCTAAAGAATTATCTATTGAAAGATTTAATTTACTTAAACATGCTCTATAGCATCAATTATAATTCCATTACTCTTTATAGAAGATAATCTAATTATCAAACCATTGTATGATCATCCCAAATAAGCATTATTGTTTCATGTTATTTAGTTGTTTCCATTAACACAGGGATGATAAAAAAACATGTATAGAGAATCAATTTGATTTCCATAAAATTACAATAATATAATGATTCATTAAACATAACATATTACAAATATTTATTCAAACAAAAATTCATAAAATTATGTTAATTACCAATTTCATCAAAATATCATGCTTACCCAATATTTACTACACTTCTAAACCTATAATAACATAGATATAACATTATCCAGTAAAACAAGAGGTAAAATTATATCATAGTGGAATAAATGATTTGATTTCAATAAAAATAGACTAATTATTAATTCAATCATATTAATCCTTTACTAGTGTTAATACCAGCATCACCCAAAATAATAAAAGCATGTTTAATTTAAAATTGAAAATAAATAAAAGGAGATAAAATGAATCCCCTACCTCAATGATTCAAAATTATTCAAATGAGAACGGTATGAAAATGTAGATCACAATCACCTATCTATAAAGGAATATATTTCCCTCAAATATGTCGTTCCATAATTAATCCCTAAAAATTAAAAATCAATACCTAAAAATTGAGAAAACCCAACATAGAATTAAAAAGATGAAACAACACAAAACAAGACCAATCAATAAAGAAAACGAAATAAATAGAAGAACAATTAAACTCATGTAACTATATAATGAAAATGGGAAGATGGTGAAAAATCCCTATTAAATGGGTTCCAAAATGACATGATAGTACACTTCTAGAAACATCAATTCTTGGGAGAAAATATAGGGTTTGGAAGGAAGCAAGGCTCTATAGGGTTATAGGCACACCACCTAGCAGATATTTATAGCATAAATGGGTTATTCATGTCATGAATATACCAAATTTTATATCTTATCGAAAATTTAATTTCCTCAAAACATTTTACCGAAAATTTATTCGTAGAATGATTCCCAAGTTTATGATGTGATTTTTTCATTGTTGGAATTTCATGGATTAAAAATTATTTCATTCACATCATGATTTATTTTCACAATATGAATGGACCTTATGAATCTCCCTTGAATAATATTTGAATTACACATGGTCTATGAAATAAAATCTCACAAAAGACACAGAAAATAGGTTCATAGTTTGACCTTCATTTGAAATCCTAAATTTTACCTAACTCTAAATATCATTAGGCAAACTCCTTTTTTCCTTCTTCGGTCCTCCTATGAGAACTATAAGCTTCAAAAACATTCTACAGGGTGGGAAATAAGGATATAAGCCCTTAAAATATAAAAAATATAATTTATATAAATTTTAATGTTTTATATTATCATAAGGAAATGATAGAATCGATAAACCATTCCAATCAATAAATGATTTAATTTTTTTAGGTAAAATATCTCTCTTCTATGGAAGTATCCATGTCTAGAGAATCATATAACCAATTCTATATATCATTTCATATAAATATTAATTGTTGGAAGCATATTTATCCAAAATTAAATGTATAAAAATATTAATTATTATAGAAAATTCATTCGATAGAAACCAAAAAAAGAATAAAGTAGTTGAATTTTCAAAAAAAAATACTATCCTATAGGAGGAAACAAATTCCAAGCTTACTAAAGTACTTTTTTAATTCCAACACTCTTATAGAGAATAAATTATAATATTACAAGTCCAATTGAATGAAATTCATAAAACCTCTCATGGTGTTTTACTGACCCCCAGAATACCACATTCAATTAAAATAAGTGTTATTAATTTTATGAAAACAAAAATTGATTCCATTTAAATGTGTTGACAATTTCCTTAAAATAATACACATACTGTAGAATAATTATATAAAAATGTACTATAATTATTCTTATTATTATTTATCAAAAAAATAATGTCCCTATATATTTTTACTGAATCATTCATAAGGATAGTAAACATTTCCTCAGACCACTCTTTATATTTTCCTATTATCTATCATTTTATAAGGGTATATAATAAATTAATCACTCATTTTTCTCATACAATATTCATTTTGTCTCATTTATCATTTCATTCTTCCATAGTACATATTAATTAATACCATGTTGTCTAAAAATATAACAAATAGAATCATATAAAAATTCCCATAAATATAGTCTATAACTTGGTATTATGATGAAACATACCATCCTGGATGCTATAAAATATATCATCACAAAAAAATCATTATTTGTGTCTCTTCGAGGCTCGATATATTTAATTAACATTTCATGTAATTTTAAAATAATCACTTTTATATTTAAATTAAATCTTTAGTTAATTAAATAGTTAATAAATAAAGACATATTCTAAATACATTGTGAATCGTGCAGAGTATCTTGTGGGACTATAAATTGTTATTTCTATAATTTCATAATTTTTTAAAAATCATAACATGTCCATTCCATTACATGTAAATTTTTTGAACCCATAACATATCCAATCAAATATAAACCTACTAATACATATAGATTATCAATTTTAATATTGAAAAAATATTTTATCCTTGAGAGAATGCAGAGGGAGAAATTATAAGAGGGAGGCCCAATCCACTATTATCTACTTGAAATTACCTTTGGTTTTTAAAAATCATATACTTTCTCGAATGGCCCGAAGGCCTTTATTTTTTAATTTATTATAACCCCCCTTTAAAGGGATGAGGGGGAACCCTTACAAGGCCCGTAGGCTTAGATATTACAAGGCCTGTAGGCTTAGAAGATTACATGACCCAAAGGTCTTAAGGAATTCAACCAGACTATCTACAAGGAACTGCCCCTCCCCAGCATCTGCATCATGATAGTAGCTCTCCACCATTTCATGGCCATCTAGCTAGGCTTCTCGTGCAAGCACAGGCTGGTACCGATGTCATAGTCATACCCTCTAATTCTGACAATCCATTTGGCTCTGCTCTGGTGAGTGCACCTGCTCTGAATCCACTTCTGGGGCTGCTCTTTTGTAGTGTGTCTCGGGCAACTACATGAGTCCCAAAGGCCTTGAGTTGGCCCGAGAGCCATAATAGTGGCCCGAAATCCCTACTGACCCGAAGTCATGGGTGGCCCGAAAGCCTTAAGGACTCCAAGCCCAAACCAGTGGCTCAATGTGAATAGTTTCAACTGCTACAATACCGAACAGTACCTTTTACAGTAACTTCTATAGTACCCATACAGTGTACAGTCCTGCTACAGTGTTTGCTACAGTACCTACTACAATACCACTAAAGTGTCTGCTATAGTACCTACTAATGAAATGAAAAAAACCTCTAAAAATTTGTTTTTTTCTTTAAAATGGAACTTAAATTGAAACACCCAATAATATTATTATATCATAAATATGATATCTTATTACCAACAGAAATATTGTACCAGAAAAAAAATATGAAAAATGACCATTTCCAGTATACCATAATTCCAATGAACTATTCTTCATATTTTTGTGGTTGATAAATCTTAATATATTCTCGGTAAAACAAACCATAACTCTTATAGACCCACCCTAAGAATTTAGTGAAATTATGAATCTCTTATTTTAAAATTCTTGTTCCACCTCTGAGGTGGTTCATTTACGGGTGATGTGGATATGGCACCACAAGTATTATCACTTGTCCATTTTTTCATAGGGACGGGATCTCATCGAATTTACCATTCCTTTTTTTTGACCCATTTAGTTTTTTTATCCTTTAAAGATGGTTGAATTAACCATATGTGGAATTGTTGGTCCCAACGGGTCATTGTGTGGAGGTCAAGCACTCATTCAATCGGTCCTTATCGGACACAAATTCCTCAGATGGTCTCCAAATGGTTTATTCGTGGAGCCAATAATTCCCAAATGCCCTGGTATCCTTGATTTATAAACCTGAATTCCAATGGTAGGCACTCATTGGATGACAATTTTTCCAATGACACTTGAGGACACCATTGGTCAAGAGGATGGGAGGTCAGGCTCACCACACCATTCCGAGGGAATATTATTAACCATTTTTGGACTCTTCTATAGATTTAAGTCGTGTATATATGTTTTTGAATCTGTGGATCATTCCCAAAGACTATGTCCAAAGGCTACCCTTGGTTTGCAAGATCATCATGAGCCTGAGTATGTCTGATTCCATAGAGGTGACACTGACTTAGCTGTATTATAAGGTGCTCTGGATTTTATCTTCAATGAGGGGGAAACAAGGTGACTGGATGTTGGGATCATGCCCACAAGGATGGCCTCCTACGTATCCTTTAGAGAGGAATCAGAACCCACAAAGTTCAGATTGTGTGGGGCATATGGATAGAAGCTACCCATTTGAGTGTGGCTTGGTTGGGTGGACCCTTTTTGATGGGAACCCTTTTGATCATGGTCCTTCTGGTAGGCATCTAACGTATCTTGATTTGATCAGTAATAAGAGTTCTCATAGTTCGAATTGTATGGGTCATATGCATGGAAGATTCCCATTTGAGGGACCATGGTTGGGTGGACCCTTTTGGATGGGCACCCTTTTGAGCTCGGGCCTTTTAAAAGATGTCCTACATATCCTAATTTCATCAGGAATAAGAGTTCACGTAGTTTGAATTGTGTGGGGCTTATGCATGGAAGCTTCCCATTTTAGGGGACACGGTTGGGTGGACCCTTTTTTATGGGCACCCTTTTGAGATCGGGCCTTATAGAGGACATATTATGTATCCTGATTTTATTAGGAATCATTGTTCTCATAGTTATAATTGTGTGGGGATTACGCATAGAAGCTTCCCACTTGAGGGGGCATGGTTGGGTGGACTCTTTTTGATGGGAACCCTTTTGCGCTCGGTCCTTTTGGGAGGAATCCTACTTATCCTGATTTAATCATGAATCTGAGTAATTTTAGTTCTAATTATGTGGGGCTTATGCATACAGGTTGCCCATTTGATTTGGAATGGTTGGGTGGACCTTTTTTATGGTCACCTATTGGAGCTCGGTCCTTCGGGCAGGCGTTTTACGTATCCTGATTTGATCGGGAATCAGAGTTCTCATAGTACGAATTTTTAGTGATGTTTTAATCCTCACAAACCTTTAAGGCCATGTAAGTCATGTGAGGGATGAGAAACCAGAGGATTTGAAAGATTCAACAATTCCCATGCCTCCTCCCATGCTGGTGGGGGAGGGATAGCCTGTAGTGGAAGTGGCCGAGGAGACTGTGGGTGTGGGCACGAAGTAATGAATAATTCCATGTGAAATTTCATTAAAGGTCACATGGACCTACCTAGAAATATTGGGGACTTACCTTAGTTGGAGATCCCTGAAGCGTGTTCTGGGAAAGGAAGGAGTTTTGTCCTCATTAAAGGGGGGAACAAACATAACCCCTTTGACTGATCACTATTCCTCATTAAATGGAAAATCAAGTGATCACCCCTAATCCCGAAAATGGGGAGGTTCATGTTGGAATCCCAAGGATTGACTCCAGGTTCCCATGGTAATGTTGCCTTACAAAAATTCTGGAAGCCCTCACCTTTGTTGGGAGGGCCTCTATGACTCTACTTACCATGGGTATGTAGATTAAATGGGGTAGGCTGATGCGCCTGATGGCCTGATAATACGGGTCTGGTGGCTTTGGGGGAGGATTTGTCCTAGTGTCGTAGAACTAGTTAGCAGAGGGATTGCAGTGGAATAGACAATAATAGAGGGGTGAGGTTGGAACTGGAGGAAATGTTAACTGAATACACCCCATTCAACATAATGGTTTCTCATGCGGGATGGGGAAGGCTCTGCATACAGTAATGGTATGTGGGAAAGAGGGTCATCCACACATTGGTGTGGAACGTGGGCATGGGTATCGCCAACTGTGTATCAATGTAGTATGCGACTCACCATGCCTCTTTGGGTTATATCTGCATAGAGATTGGGTTTGGGACACCGGGTTCAGTCCACGTAGCGGTACGCTACGCAGAGCACCATATTGACGTATGGTTGGGGGATTTAAAATTCAAAGGAAATTCATCCGTGATAAGTCTTTGGTTTTTGTTTCATGATTTGGGTTCATGGTTCATCTTATTATTATTCAATTCCCCATTTTTATGTATTGTGGGTGGTTGTACCTACGGAAGAAGTGGTTCGTGGTTTGTTCATCACTGATGAAACAAGATGGAAGCCAGAGTGGAACCTTTTAGTTTCCCTCAACCTTTCATTGCCCTTCCATCCCTCTATATGTCTCCACACTGCCTCTTCATTCCTTTTTCAATACTGTGAACCATTTATAATGAATCTGATCTATCGTATCTACTGGGCATGCGACACCATTTGTGAACGCCCATTAAAGAAATTTTATAATCTATGGAAGACTCGGTCAACCAGGGTTTGTTGAGACTTTTGTTCATGATAATGGTTCACAAAACCCTACTCGTCCTCTTAATCTGTGAACTGAGTGGTTCGCGGCATAGTACGCGGATGTTCTTCGGTTCTGAACTCCGCTAGATGACATGGTTTGTAGTTTTCCCTGCTCGTTGGCCACCGTTTCACGGGCCAATGGTTCACGGACCATCCCATATACCTTGCGGTTCACGATCTATCTTCTTCTCATACCTTTCCCGGTGATGGTATGTGGTCCATTTGAAAACATTAATTCCTTCATGTTCCTTAAAATAAATATTACTCAATTTGAGTCCCTTCACCTTGATATACATATAGAAGTGCTTAATTCCATCTGCAATGTGATCTCAAGGCTGTTTCTTATCATTATTGGAATATCCAGTTCCCTACAAATGCCTTCCATCGGAATGGTATCTGTTCAGAATGAAAAGGAGAATATTCTAATGTAGAGGTGGTTCTGAACTGAAATATTTCGCGGTAGAATAGGTAGACCCGGAATGAGGGGACCACACCTATATATAAGGGCCAATTTCATTTTCCTTTTAACATTTCCCATGGAGAAAATCACTTCATATTTCTTGACCTTATTCAATTTCATGTACCATGATCATTGTGAAAATTGTGTTTGCGAACTATTCTGTACATTCCGCGAACCAATTTCCTCGCCATTTTCCAGGTTCACGTACCGCAATTCGATTTCTGTGAATAGGGATGTGGAATTTAAAACATAAAAATCTAGATTCCCCATTAAAGAACGTTATGAGGTTGAATTTTTCATGTACCAAACTTGGATCAGTAAACCATACATCAAAATCTATTAATTCATACTTAAATTTTAGTCCACAACTTTTGAATGTAATTTTAATTGAGGCAGGAGTTCGTGGTTTCTACATTCCACAGACCATTCGATTTGACGGACATCAGTTCACAGTCTTTAGCCTCATTATCATTCCACATACCATGTCTGTACGTGGTGAATAGTATCCATGTACCATGGCTATAGGCAGAGT
The DNA here is from genome assembly GCA_963277665.1 of Viscum album. Lineage (NCBI taxonomy): Eukaryota > Viridiplantae > Streptophyta > Magnoliopsida > Santalales > Viscaceae > Viscum > Viscum album. The sequence continues at coordinate 1,824,762,751 of OY728119.1, read as the reverse complement.
AGGTTCTGTGTGTTATGTTGTACAAAGACTTCTCTTTTCAGATACCACTTTTATGAATAGTACATGAATCCTTTTTGCGAACATGTTTTATGTCTTCCTGTCATTTTCTTCAAATAATTTTCCTAAAAATTTTATTGGACTGACTTCTCATCATCTTCTAGATCTTCTTATGTAGTCTAAAAAGGCTAATTTACAAACATTTGACAACATTTATTCTTCTTCAGAGGCTACTATTGATGCCCCTCTTTCTGCTGCTTACGAGAGATCAAGGGATATGTCGGCTTCGGTTGATGACAAGACTCCAGTAGCTTCATTTCACCAATCCCATACAAATCATCTTACAATGGTTCTATGGGAGTATCCAGTCTTAGACATGATTTCTTCTTATGGGCTTGTCCTTTTTTCTGACACAACGATCTTGACGCCAAACCTGACTGATCATCCCTCTTCTGGGATAATTAAAACTTCAATTCTGAAGGACTTGTTCTCTTCCAAGGGAAGGTACCTCCACAGAGAAAGACTGCTACTGGTCTCTTGCTACATTATGTGACTCAATACTTAGAAGGGGTGTAGTGGAAACCTGATCAGATATTGCATTATTATCAGATCATCACTAGGAAGGCCACAACGAATGATCAGCATGGTTGGTCATCTCGACAGGACCTTCTCTCTAGAAACTAATTCAGCATGGATTGGGGGTTTTCCTTTTGGGTTCACCAATGTTGTGAAGAATTACAAGCCGAGAAACATCTTGTAGGACTGTACAAGGCCGCCATGGTTTCTCAAACAAATACCCATCGTCATACTGCCTGTATTTCAGAGCTTTTAAGCAGATGAAGTCCAAATACTAACACTTTCCATTTGACCCACTGGGAGGTTCACATCAGCCTTCGGTACATCCCACTTATTTGGGGAGTCCATATAGTTGGGGACATTTATGAAGAATTCCTCCACTTTTCCATTGTTTGGGATAATGAAGAAAGAACCCCCCCCCCCCCCCTCTGGCCATGAAACTCATCATTCATGTGAAGACGCTTTTGAATGAAAGTGATCCATGTCTGAAACATGATGTTCTGCTTGATGATAGTTTTGGTTATTTTTCTAAGATTAATGGTCTAAATCCCAATTAGTGGATACCTAGGGCTTGTCCTACCAAAGCCACCAGCATATGAGAAATTACTTACTGGCCCACCTTAAGAGAGGGGTATTTTCAAAAATGGGTATGGGTATCATCCCTGACGTTGATTGGTTATTTCTACTTGCGGATATCTTGGCCATGTTTCTGAGTTTGTGTCCTCTACCTGTGCGAGAATCTATTGTCATAAGTTCTTCAAACTTTATCATGGATACTCAGATTTCCACTAGTAATTTCCTTAATTGGTCTATCCCCATTTTGCCTAAGATATATCGCTTGCTGGGCTGCATCCGCAAAGGGGGTCACCCTGCCGGATGGTTGGACCTTTTCAAATAATTTGGGAATGAATGGGAGCCCACATAGGGGGTTATTACTTTATTAATTCCTTACCAATCCTACATTCAACCCATCAACCATACCTTTAGAGCACTAGCGGGGTCATACCGACAGCTTGGGCCTCATAGGATAAAATGTAAGAGCATACCAAAACTAATGAGCAAGACTTAATGTCCTTACTCAACGTTTATGAATGTTTTTCTTACCACCCTTATGATTCCCCCACTGGTACCATTATGAAAAACGCATGAGAAGACTTTTTCAATCATGGTTACCTATTTTAATTTCTATAAAGTTTCTAGGTTTCTCGTATTGTATGGTAACTCATCTGTGAAATAAATTCACCCTATAGGTTTAGATGAAAAATTAATTATATTTAAAAGTTATGCCCTCCTCCTCTTAGCTGTGATCACAAAAAGAATCATCTTATGATAGCTCTCCAATGGTGGAAAATGTTCACCTGGGAGGACACCCAGAGCTAGGCCAAACATATGGATTCTACGGATTTTGTGCCCTTCCTCACCATGAATTATGCTGAGACCTGGGTTAGGTCATTTCTAGATGGCTAGTTGACCGATTTGGTGCCAACTTTGGTCACTCATAGGGAATCCAAGGTGAAGGTAAAGGGGAAGAAAAAATTTGTGAGCACCCTCAACCTAGAAATGTTCTTCGAAGGTCACTTTGATCCCTCCCTGGGAAAGTTGTGACTGATGGGGTTATGACATCATGGACAGCTAAATAAGCTAATAAGGCTGCTGTTGGGAGTCCATCATTCATTCCATCATAGGCCAATTTTTCAGTCGCCTGCAGGTAGTGGGACCTTTTTAAAGGTCGTTAATATTCTCATGGTCGGTCTTCTTGGGATTTATGGAAAATCCTTCAGACTATGGATGTTTCCCTTACTGATATTGGTTAATTGTCTGCACCGACTGACGTTTCATTCGATGAGGATTCAGATGAGGCCGGTTGTTACCTTAAGGACCTCAATACCATCATCCACTCTTGAAGTTGTCGCTTCAAGTACTCACATTGGGTGCTTTCCATTCTATGACCTAAAACCGCTGATGATGATGGTGTTTTTTTCATCTTACCCACCATTGATTCCATGAAAAAAGTTTCTTATTCATCCTCATTGTCTAATAAATGCTCCTATTCTCATGTTCCCAATTTTTCAGGGACATCCGGGAAAGGTTTACGGTTCTCTAATCCTACCCTACTACCTCATGTCACCCCCTAGCGTTGGCCATCCTAATTACAGTTGCATTTCTAGAGGCTTGGAGATTTTATGATGATTTGATGGTGAGAGAATTAGATTAAGATATATTGAGACTTATTCATATATAAATCTTTGATCTTCAAGGTTTTGGGGATCCATCGCTCCTACAGGTATTTTAGCTGATGAAGATCCTGATAAAGTGGATGCTCACCTGGCTGAAATGGATAAGTTCTTTCACACTCTTATGGACAGACATTACTAGTCACACTGCGTGGAATTGATGGAAGTAATCACACATCAAATCGGAGTGGTCTTACCTATAGCCTTTGGCCTTAAATTCATTTATTTAAAAGATGTTGAAAGTGCCCCCCCCCATTATCCTTTTTTTCAGGAGGATGTCAGGTCTCAAGAGACTTCTTTTTCCCTGACTTATTCCAATAGAGGTACTGTAGCTAGAGAGTATGCTCCCTCACTAGTAGGGGTACTGCTGAAGGGTCTCCTAGAGCCCAATGTCATATGGAGGTGGTGATTATTGACCCTTCCAGGGAGTTTCCTCCTCCATCTCCTTTTGGTGATCTTATTCAAGAGCCATCTCCCCAACAGTCCCAGAAATACAAGAATGCTTCCGAGATATTGAAGCACATTCAAAGAGAGGTCACAAGTAAGTGTCTTCTCACCTGGTGACTGAACCAAATATCCTTACCTTGTTGAATTATTTGTACATATATGTACTTTGATGCATGGACCACCGGTGATCAAATAAACATTGCACGGGCATCTATATCTCGTGTCCCTTTTAGGGTATAGGATGAATCACCATCTATTATAGCTTATCAGAATAGGGAATTAGGTCCTTTTGTGGAGACAGGGGGTGTTGTTAACCCCCCCCCCCCAGGTGTGTCTGCCCTAGCTCAATCAATTTCTTCCCCATTAGTGGAAGGTCATCCATAATTTGAGGGTTCATTTAATCATTTTGAACCAACTACCATGGAGAGAAACATGGAGGTCTTTGTGGTGGGGACTACGTCCAGTGAAGAGCATCGGGTTTTTCTAGATTTTAGAAGGGCTTCAAATACTGTTGGGATGGTAAATTTTGACCATGCGGCTCTTTTCCCTATAAATAGAATTGCATCCAAATCCGATTCTCTACCAGCATATGGTGGATCTGAGAATGTCATGGTCGGGGATGCTGATGTCCAATCACCAGAAAATCTAGAGTGGGCTATCATGCAATTTTTTCCATTTCTTAGAGGCGTTATATTTTCTTACCCCAATATTTTGAGACTAAAATCTTTATTCACAATGACTATCCCCGCAAGTCTTATACTAACCAGCAAACCTTTATGTTCCATCTTAAGGATTGTTTTTCTGATCGATCATGCTGTTAGGTCCTCAGCACTCTCTCATATACATGGAGCACTGTTAATGATTGAATATGTAGCACCACCTATTTTGGACAGCAATACAGCTATGGGGGTGGAAGGTATTGTCATCTTATTTTTGTTTTAGGAATCTTAACCACCAGATTTGGCGACAATGGATGTCCCTACCTAGCCATCTACTATAGCTAATAGAGATGAGGCTATTGTAGGATCAAGCCGTGTTGTAGCCGCCAAACCAAGTCCCACCCAAGTGAAGTTTGTTCCTGACTATATTTCATCAGTAGGGAGTGATTCTGAGACTGACCAAGAAATCCTGGCTGAATTTCATCCTACTCAGCAAAAAGCATGGAGGAACAACTGGGGATTATTCTCCCATACTCCATTAGAAGAGATTCCATCAAAATATCAAAGGTCACACCACCAATTTGTAGTTCTAGGATTCAATGGATTTAACTATCATGGATTTTATGATATAATAAGGAATGTGGTTACTGCTTAGGAAGAAACGGGTGCACTTTAGTCTCAACATTTTGTGACATAGTCAATGGCTTATCTGCAAGATTCATGAAAAATCCTCATCGATGAAGCTTCCACTCATTCTAGGACTATTGCAAAGTTGCAAAATAAACTCACAAAAAAAGAGTCTCTGATTGATCATTTTGACCAAGAGGTGGAGAAATAAAGACAGAAAATGGAATGGCTCAAAATAGAGAGTGCTCGGTCCACAGCTTCCATTGAGGATGCGTGATGTAAAATTAAGGAGGAAGAGATAACTGACCTCTAGGACATGAGATATGTGAAGGTTTTGCGAGTGTGTGCAGAAGCCGAGACTGTGAACATATTGAAGCTTATCCGAGCCATTTAGGAATCTCACCAATCATTGATTCAACATTACGAATCCACTGATTGTCTCATGTAAAGGTAATATGTTGTTCTCAAGAAGAGGATCTAGGTTTTGGATTCCAACCATATATTTCATGGAATATGATGAGACTGATTTACCTCTAAATCCACCCTCTTCACATTTTCCTATCAATATCAATGCTGTCAAACATTAATTTTAAACCATGACTTGAAATTTATAAACAAGAGATAAATAAATCAAGCTCTCATTTTTTCTTAAGCTAAGGTACTCAACGAGCATAGTTCGACTATTGTGATGGTTTTATGGAACACTTCACGATCTTTTATGCCTTTTTCATTATATCACAAATTTTTTCTTAATCCTACTTGATACAGGCTTAGTGGGTATAAATTGTCTTTATCTTAGGCCTCCCTTTGTGGGTTTTTGACCTAACAAGCTTTACGCCTTTTCTGAGGGCTCAATGCTCTTTTTTTAGAAAAATGATACTCGGCTTTTACCCAGAGGTTCCTTTGATAGTTTTTTCCTCTAGAAAGTATAACGTCTTTTTTCGGGAAGTTCATAGTCCTACCATTCGAACTTATTACTAATGTTTTAGGTCGACCATCTTTGACCAAATTTAATGGGGTAATGCCCTCATGCGGGACTATTAGTCAGGAATTTTCTATTATCCTTCAGACATGGTTTAGGGAATTTTCATGACCCTAGAATTGTGGATTTTGAACATACATGAGGCTCAAGAGCCACCACAGGAATACAGAGGTAGGAAATGAATCTACTAGGGAAAAGTTATCATTTGATTGACAGCCAATTTTTTGGGCGACGTATGCATATCCACTAGGGCATGATATGCATAGTCGAGAAAAGGTGTCCCTATGACACTGGCCTTCCATTCTCGATGTCCTGGTGGGATTTTCCACATTTGGGGTTTATCCTTATAAAGGAGCCATAATATATGGATGGCTTGAGTATTATTGGCTGAGAAAATTAGGAACATTCACATAAGTCATGAGTGGGAAATTATTCCCACTTGTTTCTTACTTGTTTGATGGAGAGCTGGAAAGTGGTCAATTTAGTTAAGAGTCTTTTCTATGTCAGGGGCTCTTGGGAATATGAAGGTAAATAAGTTGTGATCTTGGAGTTTTCCAAAACATGGGGTGTGACAAGACACCAATGTCATATGAGCATACGATGCCGGGAAAATACTCTCCTAGGGACAAATTTTCATTTTGATTGATGTCTATTTTTGTGGGAAACATATGTGGAGCCACCAGGGCATGATATGCATAGTCAATCAAAGGATTCCCCATGACACTAGCCTTTTTCCTCCGATGTCCTTTAAGGATTTTAAAGATCAGAAACATTGTGAATACAATGTGTGAACTTCAACCAGGGGTCTCCCAAATCAAAATAGGGGTATTTTTAGCCAAACTTCATTAGGGAAACCTATAAATGAGAGGGGGAACACTTCCTTTGCAATCAGATCAACTTCACGCATGCAGATAAGATATCCTTAAGAAACCTCAAAATAAAGCAAAGGTGAATCAGGCCTATATATTCCGATATATCCAAGATGTGTGGAAGGTGGGAAAAAATAAACCTGACACTGACGTCCCATGAATTATGAGGGGTGAAATGAGGCTTGGATGCCATTGGGAATATAGGGATAGGAGAGGACTCTCCTGGGGAAGGATTTTTATTTGATTGAAGGCCATTTTTGTGGTGACATATGTCTAGCCATAGGGGCATGATATGCATAGTCAATCAAAGGTGACCCCAGGACATTCTCCTTCCACCTCTGATTGCCTTAGAGGATTATGGGGATTCACGATAACTTAAATCATGGAGTTTGGGATATGGAAGTGGTATTCCAGGACATATTGGAGACATTTGGGTTGTGATTCACTCATGGAATAGTGTCCCTCCCAAACATATGACTCGTACGCAGGGTGAGGTATTCATTCTATCTTTGGGATACACGGTCATTTTCCAACACATGGCTTGGACATGAGTTTCCTATCAGGGGAGGATACTTTGATGTACCATTTAGTGTTGTTCTTCTAGGACCAAATTTCAAGGTTGTTTTGCCCGAATTTCCCAATAGATCTCTTTCTATGATCCCTAGGCTCATGTGATCTATGCTCAGTATGAGAACAAATGGATCACATGGGTTTCTTGTCACAGTCTGATAATAGTGAATTCAACATTAGGGGGAATGTTTAGGCTAAATCCATTGCTTTTTAGTTTAACATCGTGTGGTGATGATGATTTTGGCCTCTTAGATTAACGTCATGTGGTGAGGATGATTTTGGAATTTCATTTTAACATCGTGCGGTGAGGAAGATTTTGGCCTTTCTGTTTAACATCATGCAGTGAGGAAGATTATGGCCTTGCATTTTAACGTCATGTAGTGAGGATGATTTTGGCCTTACAGTTTAACATATTCCGGTGATGATGATTTTGGCCTTGAATTTTAACGTCATGTGGTGAAGTATATTTTTTCCTTGAAATTTAACATTGTGTTATTAGGATGATTTTTTCCTTACAGTTTGACATCCTACGAATATGAGCGTCACTACATATCCTGCAAGAGTAGGAATCAAGAAGCACGTAGTTCTGGATGTTCCCTACAAATGTTTGTTCAATTTTTTAGGGACACGTGAGGGCATTTTGGTTTTACATGATAATATTATTAGGACAACCATATTCCTCTATGGTTTAATTTCATATGAGAATCAAAACCACTGGTCCTAATCTCATGTGAGTTATACTCTATCTGAGAAACAAGGAGTGGTTACAGAGTCTCCTTTACAAGTGTTAGGTGACAGAGAATATTATGGGGGCCTTTTCATTTTCATTCCCAGTGGGGATAGGCTAGGATCGAAGATTGAGGTATCATTATGTATCCTACGAGGGTGGGAATCAAGTCATATGTAGTTCTGTGTGTGCCTTGTACAGGTCTGGCTCCATCCAATAGGTATGGGTGTGTTTATTCTAGCCATCAAGGTTGTCAGGTTCGCTATACTTCCCCATAGTTGACCTTCATAGGAGAATCTATGTCACCATTCCTATGCTCACGGGAGTTGTACTAGGTGTAAGAAATAAGGAGTGATAGGGGTCTTCCTTTAAAATATGGGTTGATGGGGGGCATGATGGAGGCATTCGTTTTATGGGGGTTTGACGAGGATCGATGACCGAGGCATCACTACGTATCCTGGGAGGGAATGAATCATGCTATATGTGGTTATGTGAAAGATCATGTAGTTTATTGTCATGAAATTAAGATGTTTTATGCTACGTATTTCAATGTTTTACAGCAAGGACACATTCCTTACCATTTAATGTCATGTGGAAAGGATGATGACTCATAGTTTTAGGTATTAGTGTTTGGACCATGACATGGGGGAATTTTTTTATGGCTCATAGTTTAGCGTCATAGAGCATGGACTTATGATACAAGATGGAATTTTTATGACACATAGTTTAGGTTCGTAGATTTGGATCTGGATATGGGAGCATTTTTTCCATATTTTATGGTCATTGGTCTTGGACCTTATCATGGTGGAATCCTTCATAACTCATAGTTTAGGGTCATAGAGTTTGGAAAATGGGGACATTTTTAACTCATAGTTTAAGGTCTTAGATTTCGGACCATAACATGGGGGATCTCCGTTACTCATATTTTAAGGTATTAGAGTTTGGAACATGACATGGGATATCTTTTATTATCTTTATGACTCATAGTTTAACATTGTTGAGCTTGGAATTTATTATTGCAGATTTTTTATGCGAAGTAATTCTTCGAGAACATCGCATTATTGGGAGCCGTGATGTTATTTCCATCCATTGATATCAGGGCGTACGATCTAATGGAAAAGACCCAATTAATGACATATGGTCCTTCCTACATTGGTTCATGCTTCGGGGGCTTCTACCATAGTACCATCGGGGTCCTGAGGAGTAACACCATTTCTACTTCAAGGAAAGATCGATGGAGAACCTTTTTGTTGAAGGCTCCCGCAACTTGGTTTTGGTACATTTCCAAATGGTGCAATGTGTGCAGCCTTTTTTCATCTAACTGCTCTAATTCATCAGACCTTCAATAGAATTGCTCGTCCGTGGAAATTTGATCAAAAATGGACACATGAAGTGACGACACATGAATTTAAATAGGTAATGCCTCCTCTACACCATATAATAGTGATAGGAGCTTTCCTGAGTGGCGGTGTGGGTCGTGGTCTGGTAAGCCCACAAAGCATGAAGGATCTTGTCTTGCAACAATTTATTATCCTTGTTGACCATATTTTGAATTATATTGGATAGAGTCATTTTGAAAGTTTCTATCTACCCATTGGCCACCACGTGGTAGGAGGATGACCAGTAGGCCTTGATTCTATATTCGCTGAAAAGCTTATCCAGCTCAGCAGAGCAGAAGTTTGTGTCGTTGTATATCATTAGTATATGAGGGACACAAAATCAGGTGATGATGTTGCCATCACAATGTTGAAGATGTTTTTCACCCCAAATTCCTTACAGGTTATGGCTTCATCCCATTTAGAATTGAAGTCGTTTTCTATGAGTATGAACGTGAATTTTCTGGATGTAGCGGGAGAATACGGTCCCACAACATCCATCCCCCAAGTGAAGAATTTATAGGAGTTTTTAGCCACACGAAGCATCTTTGAGGGCAGTGTATGGAATTCGAATGAACATGGAAGGAAAGGAACTTCTTATGGAATATGGCACAATCATGTATCATGGTGGTCCAGTAATACGCAAGCCTCTGGATTTTGGGAGAGAGTTTGGTTGATGACTGGTGTTCTCCAAAAGCTCTAGCATGCACTTATTTCATGATGTCAGCATTCCCTTATCCATCAATGCTTTTAATAATTACTCCTTCAAGGCCTAATTTATAGAGAACCTTTTCTTGGTTCACCCCATTGTACATGGTAAAATTAATTGCCCACCTTCGGACCAGCACCCCTTCAGCCCTAACTAGTGGGAGTTCCCCGTTTCGAAGATAATTTGTGAGATGTGTCATCCAACTGTTGGTATAACCATAAGGCTCATGAATGGGGATAATTTCATCAATTTCATCATTAATGCTCTGGATGAAGGGCAAGACCATCTGGCGGTGAGCAATTCTAATGTCTGTTTTATCCCGGTCTAGATCGGTCAATGTTTTATCTATATTTTCCAACGCGTCAGCTTGAGCATTTTGTGACCAGGGGCCATGAGTCAACGTTGGTTCTGATGGTAGTTCTTCCATCAGTGCTCGACCATGGATCATTAAGGGAACGATTACTTCTTTCATGATAAAATATTCACCATTTACCAATTTCATGACTTGCTCTGAATCACCCTCTATTTTTAGGTGTTTCGCATACACCTTGAGTGCCTACTCTAGGCCGGTGATGAGGGCCTAATACTCTACTTCATTGTTTGTACCCCCTTCCAAAAGTAGTAAAGAGTAACAAGAGATAGAATTTTTGGGAGGTACAAGTAAGACTCCCTACCCCACATTATTGAGCTTGGTGTACTCCATCCTTTTCCTTTTCAGGCTTTGAGAAACACTACCAAAGTACATCTCCCACATATGGGGGTTCTCTTAGATGGAAAACACTTCCTCATGTGGAAGTTCGGTATCCAATGGTGTCATATCTCTTGAGGGGTTCTCAACCATGAATTCTACTAATGTATGGACTTTAATGGAAATATAGGGTACATACCATATGTAAATCTATTGCAGGATGACAGCCCATCGTGATAGGCGCCCATTTAGAAAGGGATGGTTGAGGGTATACTTGGGTAGGTTGAAATGGGAGACTAGGTGGACCTCGTGGTTCTACAGGTAATTCCTGAGCATTTGAACTAAGAAGATTAGATCCAGCTTGTTTTTTTCGATTTTCGAATACTGAATTTTGGCATCAATCATTGTCTGAATGAGGTAGTAGAGGATATTATCACTACATGCATCATTCTTCTACTCGTAAAAGGCTCCTAAAGTCATTTTATAGGTATGTTATGTATAAAATGAGCAGTCTATTCTTCACTAGAAGAATGAGAACTAGTGGGCTTAAGAGATGTATTTTGATTTTTTCAAATGCATCTTGACAATAATTATCCAATTCATATGTAACTCTTTTATTCATGATCATGGTGAATGGTAAACATTTACCTGCAAGGTTGGCTATGAAGCACTGAATGTAGGTGAGGTGCCCCTGTGGAAATCTCAAATCGATGAGGTTCTGAGGTGGGGACATGCCAAGAATGGTTTTACTCATTTCGGGGTCAAGTTCAATGCCACGATGGAATAAAATGAAGCGGATATATTTTCCCAAGGTAACACCAAAGGTTCATTTCAAGGGATTCATCTTTAAATTATGTTGTATCAATTTTTTGAAGATAGGTTCAAGGCAGCCAGGTGGATCAAACGTTGTCCTGACTTAACCACCAGGTCGTCGATAAAACACTTGACGAATTTTTCCAAAAGGGCTTGAAAATTTGATGCATGGAGCACTGATATGTGGCACTGACATTTTTTTATATCTAAGGGCATCACTTTATAACAGAACACATTATAAGGGGACCTAAAAAAAGTATCTTCTTATTTTCCCTCAGACCATTCATATTTGATTTTATCCTAAATAACCATTCAGGAAGGAGAGGGTTTCATATACGGTTGTTTCATTGATCAACAATTCTATTATTGGAACCGGGAAGTCGTCTTTTGGGAAATAATGATTAATTTCCCAGATGTCGATGTAGATTCTAATATGTCCATTATTTTTTTTGACAAATACTATGTCGTCCAGCCAGATCAGATATTTGACATCCCATATGAAGTTGGATTTGATCAGTTTGTCAACTTCATCCTCTATTCTGTAAGAAAGCATTGGGTGGGCCCTTTTGGTTTCTTTTTTATATCCCTAATGATATTTAAGTAATCCCAAATGATGGGTAGAAACATTAGGATCGAGGCATGTCATCTCTGTGTAATTCCAAGAAAACACTTCTCGATTCATCTTTATGAAGGAGGTACATGCCTCATGTTCCTCAACAGGCATGGCCACACTGATTAAATTGGGCCATGGATCATTTTCAATACCTAGATTTATCTCTTTATGTTCATTGATGGTGGTGGAAACGCCTTCTTCAAATGAATAAGGGGAATCCTTGAGGCCTCCTTCATCATCTTCTTCTTCATCTTGATCATCTTCTCCTTATTATGGGGAATTAATTTTTTAGAAAACTTATAGAATATTGAGAAAGAAAGCATATTTTTCTTTAGTGTGTGAGGTAACGGTAGTTTGATTCCTTAAGGATGTGATGGGAGCATCTTCGACAGGGATTTTCCTGAAAACATGGGAGTCATCACATTCTTCTATGCCTCTAGACTTACTGGTCATAGTAGAGACCATAAAGACAACTGATTCTAGATCAAGTCTTGTACTTATGCATTGAACTTGGTTGATTCATATTAGGTACTCCTATCAATGCTTCTTGAAGGATTCGGTAGAAGATATCTCCAATCCATTCGGGGCATTGATCAAATCAATGTCATTGACCAAAATATGTTTTTTTCCAGACTCATAGAACTCCAGGTCGATGTAATGCGACTCACAGAACACAAATGGGGATTTATCGGCGTGAAACATCCCATTTTTTAATTATTGAAATATTTGATGCACTGGTGGTTTTAGGATGAAATTACAGCATGCATATAGGGCGAAGGCCTCCCCAACAAAATATTTTATCATGTACTTTGTCATACCACCCGGAACATGGAATCTGATATTATTTCTACGAGCCAAGTTTTAAACACGATTCTTCCCCACGTCTTCTTCTCACTTTTTTTATCGCAACTGAGTTGTAGTGTAGGGTGTCAAGTTTTCTACATCATATCCAATTCGACGAAGACTTCTTAGTATGAGGAATTTAACTCTAGATCCATTGTCGATGAAAATACATTGAACATTAGTTCCATTTATCTTGCTGGACACATATAAGGGTTTGATGTGTGCTTACAAGATTTTGTATTCATCCCTGTCTGTAAAGCAGATGATGACATGACATTATTCAGGAAGGGTCTCCATTTAGTAGACTTTTTCCACTACTAGTTCAACCTTAAACACCTGGAGACTTAGAAAGGCTTCAATGAGTACCTCCCTAAGATCAGTGGACAAGTATAACACGTCTATGATTGACAGCTATTCTAGTACTGAATTCAACTACTTTGAAATGTCATACTTTTTCTCTAATTTTCAGTGCTTCCCATCTCGAGGTTTCTCTTTCATAGACACATTAGGATATTGAGATTTGGAAGAAGATTAATTGGTCCCTGTATGAGGATCCGGTGGTTCCGCATTCATTTCCACATTTGGCTAGGCTGGTCTTCCTGTATTCCTAGGATGGTTCAACACTTGTTCTTCCCCTACTAGATAATCCCTGATTGTTTTGATTGGGTTTCCTCTGGTGGGGGAGAAGTATCATTCCGGTTCTCGTTGCGTCTTCCAGAGGGTCCTACTATGGGATTCCACAATGTTAATAGTTTGACTTGGTGCATGGATAGAAATTTGACTCATGGCATGATCATTCCTTCTGGGAAACCTTCGTCCTCTATGGACTCTTCCTCTAGATCTCTAGTTGGGCATGGAGAATTCGAGTTCATGGTCATACTCTTCATTAGAGAATGGTTCCAACAAGTAAATGACATTAATGGAGCTCATGAACAGTTCTTGATTTGATAATGTTCTTGTTTTACAACCTCCTTCTAAAGATACCATTTGGCATGGCAGTTCCTGTTGTACTGTTTGGTGGGGAAGTTCCCATTGTACCATTTTGTGGGTTAGTGCCCATTGTACCAGGTCATTTGGAATGAAGTCTAAAAGTGTCAATTACTAAATTCTGATTTGGTACCAGCACATCTTCTTTCTCTTTCTTTCTTCCCTTCCAGCCATTAATGTATGGTACGGCTGAAGAGGATGGTTGTACTATTTTGGGAGATTTTGGAGGCAAAGTAGGTTGTTGCAAATATGCATGGAGGATACCATGGACTCAGTTGATGGTATTCTGAGTCATCCAGTTGTCAAAAAATTTCTCTTTCTTGCTGGTGACTTTCTTCCACTCATCTTCTTCTCTTGAGTCAGAGGTGGAAACACACAACACTTGTTCTTGCGGTGGGACCAACTTTACATTCCTAGAATCCACCATATTTGGTAGGATATCCTTGAAAAAAATAATTCTTAGATGGTGTGCCCCAATATCTGGTGATACAAACAATAATTTGGATGGATTTTAGGACCCACTTCATCATCTCACTTTGGCTCTAGAAGATGTAGTAAATTACAATTCATAGCAGGTATGAAATAGCCGCGGACCTGGTCAGCTTGGAATGAATAAAATCTATTTATCCCTTCTTCAAACTAATTTATTTTAGTACCCTGTCACTCATATTGCCGAGGTGGGGGTGGTTTTTGTCTCCAGGGGGTCCATCAGGGTTCAGAAAGGGCCTCGCAACTGGGTGAGGTGATGGGGATGGATTAAACGTGAAAGAAGCTGCTTTAGTTTTTTCTTGTTCTTTTCCCAGGGGCTGACGGGGCCATTTGGTTCTTAAGGTTAGTCCTTTTCAATAAGTCTTATATCTTTTGGGCAAAGAAATAGAAGTATCTAATCCCACTGGTGTTCTTCAATGGGATAAGTGGTGTTATCTGTTCATCCTGAAGGTTATCGATGCACATGGTGATTATCTCATACTGGGAGAGTGTCTGGTTCATGGAATTTGACATGCCTTTCCCTCTAGAAATGAATTTGGAGTCTCTCTCGTTCTCCCTCTGCTAGAATTTCATGAGATCATTGACCTTCATCTTTGGTTGTGTCAAAATTAACTAGAAGAGAAACTATCACCGAAGGTCCTCCCTTCTTATAATTGAATTAGCTGGTAGGCAAGTATACCATATGAAAGGTGAGATCTGCAGGGTTCGTACGAAAAACCCGAGTTTTACAGCTTCTTGTAGCTCTGGAGTGCCCATCATACTGTCACAGTAAGGGGAAAAGTGCATCAAATTCTGTTTTGGGTCCCCAAATCCATTGAATACAGGGAATATGGGGTTCTCAGTGTTTAGTGGAAGGGAAACATTGCTCACCCACCCGGGGTAGTTTTTTTTATCAGGTTGAATCGGAGCACGCCACCCCTCTATGGATTCTTGTTGGGTTGTTATCTGCTTAATAGTGTTTAAGAGCCCTTGATTCATATCCTGTCAGGCTTGAGCTTGAGCTAGTGCTGTAGGGGCCAAAATTGGGCATCCCAGTGCAATTGGAATTTTGGGTGGATTCCCAGATGGGGGCTTTATTTCTGGCATTATGTGGGAATATTCCAGCTACCATCGCAATGGGGGGAAGTCTTGATGTCCTCCCAGGGTTGGGCTGAGTGACCCCCCAAACATGGCTTCATTCACTATAATGAGTTCATGTGGTATGGGATCCTCTTCTAGGAGCAGCATTTTTGTTCTGCCACTGAGGTGACATGTTTTTCACATACCGGGGTGGAAAAAATTTTCTAACATGCACTGTATTTTCATCTTTTATTATTTTGGATAGAACCACCACCTTGGTTAAGGATTCGCGTCGGGTTCACCATTTTTGTTCCACCTCTTAGGTGGCGTATTTATAGGCGATGATGATAGGAATTATGAGGATTGTCATCTGTCTCTTTTTCCATAGGGATGGGATCTCGTTGAAATTACGATTACTTTGTATCAACCCACCCATCATAATTATCCCTTAAATAAGGTTGAATTAACACTATGGGAAACTGTAGGTCCATGGGGGTGATTTTTTGGGGGTCAAGATCTCATTAAATCTTTACTTATCATATATAACTTCCTCGGATGGTCTCCAATGAGTTTATTTGAGGATCCAAGAATCCCCAACGGCCCTGGTATCCAGGATTCATGGACCTACTTTCCAAAGGCAGGTGCTCGTTGCCTGAAAATTTGGCCAACGACACTTGAGGACTCCATTGGTCGAGAGGGAGGGAGGTCAGGCTCACCACACCCTTTGGGGGGTGATTATTACATATTTTGAGATTCTCTTATAGATTTATGTCTTGTTCATATGTTCGTGAATCCTTGGGTCATTCCTGAAGAGTGTGTCCATATGATACACTTCATTTCCAAGATCATCATTAGCTTGCACATGTCTGATGTCGTGGAGGTGACGTTGACTTAGGCGTATTTTAAGGTTCTCTTGAGTTTATCCTCATCCAAGGGCACGGAAGGTGACTGGATGTTTGGATAGGGCCCAGAATAAGGGCTTCCTACTTATCCTTGAGAGAGGAATCAGAACCCATGTAGTTTGGATTGTGTGTGGCTTACTCATTGAAGCATTCCATTTGAGAGGTGTATGGTTGGGTGGAGGCTTTTTTATGGGAACCCTTTCGAGCTTGGGCCTTATAGAAGGCATCCTACATATATTTATTTGATTAGGAATCAAAGTTATCATTGTTTGAATTGTGTGGGTCTTACGCAAGGATGTTTCCCATTTGAGGGGGGATGGTTGGGTGGACCCTTTTTGATGGGCACACTTTTGAGTATGGGACTTCTGGTAGGATTCCTATATATCCTTATTTGATCAGGAATCAATGTTCTCATAGTTTGAATTATATGGGGATTACCCATAGAAGCTTCCCATTTCAGGGGGAATGGTTGGGTGGACCCTTTTGATGGGAACCCATTTCAGCTCAGGTCTTCTGGGATGAATTCTATGTATCATGATTTGATAATTAATTAGAGTTCTCATAGTTCTAATTTTGTGGGTATTACGCATGAAAGATGCCCATTTGAGGGTGCATGGTTGGGTGGACCCTTTTCGATGGGAACCCTTTTGAGATGGGGCCTTCTGGAAGGCATCCTACGTATCCTGATTTGATCAGGAATCAGAGTTCTCATTGTATAAATTGTGTGGGTATTACACATGGAAGCTTCCCATTTTAGGGATTATGGTTGTGTGTACCCTTTTTTATGGGAGCCCTTTTGAGCTCACAAATTTTGGAAGGCATCCTATGTATCTTGATTTGATCAGGAATCAGAGTTCTTGTAGTTCGAATTTTTTAATGATGTTGTAATCCTCAAAAAACTCTAAGCCCGCAAGAGACATGATCGTTGTAAAAAAAGAGGATTTAAAAGATTCAACAATCCCCATGCATCCTCCCTTCCTGATGGTGAAGAAGATCCCATGATGAAAGAGGAAAAGGTGACCATGGGCGAGGGCACAGAGCGACGCAACATTCTATGTGAAATGACATTAAATTTCATGCGACCCTGACTCAGAAGATTGGAGACTTACCTCAATGGGAGAGCCCCATAGTATATTCTGGGAAAGGGAGGAGTTTCTTCCACATAAAAGGGGGGAGTGAACATAACCCTTTCGACTGATCATGGATCCGTATAAAATTGAAAAGAAGGTGATCACCCTTAATCCTGAGAATAGGGAGGTTCATGTTGGAATCCCAAGATTGTACTTCGTGATACTTTGGGAATGTAGCCTTGTAGGTATTTCTGAATCCCGCACCTTTTTTGGTAGGGCCTTCGCGACTCCACTCACCATGGGGATGTAGAATCAATGGGGCATGTTGATGTGCCTAATGGCCTGATATAACTAGTCATGTGGATTTGAGGGAGTCTTTAGACTAGCCTCAGAGAACTGGTTAGCGGAGGGATTGCGGAGGACTAGACGGTAATGGATGGGTGAGGTTGGAACTGGAGGGAACATTACCTTAAAACACCCAATTATGTGTATGGGTTTCTCATGTGGGATGGGGAATGCTCCGTATACCGTGGTGGTATGTGGGAAAGAGGTCTATCCACATACCGATGTGGTACGTGGGCATGGGTATCACCAACCTTGTACCAATTTTGGTACACTGATCACCATGATGCTTTGGGTTATATTCGCATACTGATTGGGTATGCGGCGCCGGGTTCTTTCCATGTTTTAGTACTCTTGGCGGAGTTCCATATTGAAGGAGGGTTAGGGGAATTACCATTCACAGGAAATTCATCAGCGAAAATTCTTTGGTTCTCCTTTCACCAGTTGGGTTCGAAGTTATTATTATTATTATTCAATTCCACATTTTTATGGTTACCGGCCGGCTGTACCTATGGAAGAAGTCGTTCACAGTTCATGCTTCGATTATGAAACAAGATAGAAGTTGGATTGAAACCTCTAAGTTTCCCTCATGATTTAATCACTCGTCCTTCCCTCTATCTATCTCCTCCCTACCTCTTTATTCCTTTTTTTATTTTTCTCCTTTTATAGAGAATCAGATCAATCATATCTACTAGTCCCGAGACACCATTTGTAGAGCCCTATTGTAACAATTATCAAACCAGCGGAAGACTCAGTCAATCGAGGTTTCCAGAGACATTGGTTCGTGATAATGGTTCCCAAAACTCTAATTGTCTTTTTAATCCACGAACTGATGGGTTCACAACATTGTACGGAGATGTTATTCTATGGAGAACACCTCCGGTTGATGCGGTTCGCTGTTTTCCCTACTCATTGGTCATCGTTTCGTGGGCCAGCAGTTCGCAGACAGTCCCGCATACCTAGCAGTTCGGGATACATCTTCTTCATATACATTTCCCGATGATGGTATGCGGGTCATTTAAAAACATTAATTCCTACAAGTTCCTTCATTGAAATACAACTCAATTTGAGTCCCTTCACCTTGATAGACTTATAAAAGTGCTTAATTCCTTCTATAAAGTGATATCAGGGGTATTTCTTCTCCTCAGCGGAATTTCAGGACCCTACAATTCAAAACAATAATTATTCATCGAAAATGGCCTATAGTCCCTATAATCTCATTATTAATCTTAAAAAAGTGAAAAAAAATTCCAATAATAATTGTAAAGAAATATAAATATATTAAAATAATTGTTATTATAATTTTATTCTCAACAAAATTGGTTTTCCTCAAAGAACATAATATAATATTACTATAGATCAATATAAATTACTATTTACAAAAAAACCAAATTCAAACAATAAAAATATATTCAAAATATCATACTCTATATCCATTGTATAAAAACTAGAAACCTATAACTAATATTTAAAAAAAACAACTATTGATAATGTAAAATCGAAATATAGATGAATATTCTCAATTACAAGAGTGGGGGTGAATTATAGGTTTAATTTTTTTTGTTTATACCCTTATAAAAATATATGTTTAACAAAGTTAAACATGATGGATTACCAAACCCTCTTTAGTTATTCAATATGAAACTAACTTTCTTAGTATCTGAAAATACAACCTTAATAAAACTTTACATAGGTAAATATTCTTCTTTAATGTCTATAGAATCTTATTTTTAAGAATAAACAAATATAAGAATGTATAAGAATGTTATACTTTATTTAATAAAATGCATCAGATTTAAAACATGTAACAACAACATGTAAAGTATTATAACAAATCTTTTGATCCAAATAGAAGGGTATCCAACTACCTTGGATAAAGGTGCTTTGATTTATACTTTCAGGAAATTATGTCATACCCACCCCATGTTAAGCCGAAGATAAGAATATCAGAATTTGTCTTGTAATCCCTGCAATACCTAGAACATTATGGTAGTCGAAACCATTGTCTTCCTTATTATCCATCTATTTTTGACAAATTTGATAAACAAGGAAAATTGTTAACTCACCAATTATACTCATTTCATAGTTATATTTCATACGATTTTCAAAATAAGCAGTTAAGGATTGCGGAGTTGATCCTAATATGATTTCATCAACATAAATTTGAATGATAAAAACCTTTTTCTTATCTTTCTTTACATAAAGGTTTGGATCAGCAGTTCCCTTAACATACTTTTTTGTAATAATTTTTTTTATATCTATCATACTAGGATCATTGAGTTTTTTTATATCCTTATAAAGATTGGTATCTTTGAAAACATGTTTTGGATGTTTTTTTCTTCAAGAATATGAGGTTGTTCACTATAAACTTCTTCTAGAACATATCTGGTAAAGAAAGATCACTTTACATCCATTTTAAAATGTTTGAAATTAAATAATGCCACAATGGCTAGTAGAATTCGAATAGATTCATGTCTGACTAACAGAGCGTAGGTTTCATAATATTCAATTTCTTCTTGTTGATTATAAAATTCAGCAACTAATATATCTTTATTTATTAAAATTATTCCATTTTCATCAGATTTATTTTTGAAGATCTATTTTACTTCAATTATAGATCTTTCATCATTTCTTTTAACCAAGGTCCAGACCTTGTTCCTTTCAAATTTATTGTATTCATATTGCATAACTTTAGTCCGATCATCATCACCTAAAGAATAATTAATGATTTTATGATCTAATTGGGAAATAAATGATATATGAACTACCTCATTTCATAATGAACTTCTATTCCTTACGGTTTGATTTAAATCAATAATTATACTATCACTATGATTATTCTTATAAAACAACTGATTTAGATTTTATAATACCTATTCATCAACATAAGGGATAAAATCATTTAGGATAAAAAATTCAGAAAAAATATATTTAATATTTTCCTTGTTTGAATAATATTCTAAAAAATGTTGATAACCGATTTCAGAAAACACATATACAGATAATTTTTGGGGTTGTTTAAAAACAAAAGGATCAATTTCATAAAATTTAACATGTATCATTTCTTCAACAGTACATGATTTTTTTCAAAAAAATCTATAAGCCTTAAAAATAGTGGAATATCCTAGGAAAATTCATTCATCGGATTTTAGTGAGAATTTCTATAAGTTATTATTAATATTCAAGATAAAAACATTGCATCCAAATAATTTTATGTAAGAAACATTAGTTTTTCTTCTACTCCCCAATTCAAATGGTGGTTTATTAAAAAAATATCAGATTAAAACATTATTTATAGAATAAAAAGAAGTACATATAGCTTCAACATAAAAAATTTTAACAATAGAATATTCAGTCAACATGGTTCTAGTTATCTCTTAAAGAAATCGATTTCTTCTATCAACAACAACATTTTATTGAGGTGTTATACGAGTTGAGATAGTAGGAGTAATGCCTTTCATACTAATTTTTTTTTCAATACTGAGTTTTTGAATTCTCCCCATGATCATTCAGAAGAGTTATCAATTGAATCCTTTTATTATTTTTGATTTCTTTTTTAGAAAATAGACCCATGTAAATCTAGTATAATCATCAATAAAAAAATTAATTAGTATTTTCCTCCAATACTTCGAGTTTGTGTAGGACTGGAAAGATACATATTCACAAGCCATAATTCACCATAAGTTGAGGATTAAATGATTCATTTAACGCTTGACATATTTTTCTTTCTATATTGACAACGATCAAAAAAATCTGAAAATCCAATCTACGCTCTAATTGATCCTTAATGAGTTTTTTATTTGAGAGTTTGAATAGGTTTATATGTTTACAATTTCCTTGTATTCTATGATATAAAAAAGATTGATATTTTATTGTACTAATACATGGTAGATACTAGCTCTTAAGTTCTTATATGTTTAGTGTATAAAAATTCTCATATCTATGAGATGAGAGAATAAAATCTTCTTTTTAATTTTTTACTAATCATTTATCATTCCTAAAATTCAAAATGTAACCTTCATCACATAGTTGGATTATTCTTATAAGTTTGTGTTTATGAATTTAACAAATATAACATTTAAAATTAAATATTTTACAAAAAGAAAAAGTTTATTGTTACCAAAAATTTCCCCATGAGCATAATATCCAAAAGCAACATTTCCTATCGTCATCTTGATAATCTTTTCAAAGACACTTTTGTTACAAGTCATGTTCTAGGAACATCCACAATCCATGTAAAATATATTATTATTGGAACGTCCTTTGTTTTCCTATAATTAAAATACTTAGAAATTAGAAATATAAACTTATTTTAATATATAATTATTAGAATTTAAAATCTTAGGTATCCACATTTTCATAAAAAAAAATTTGTCTTTATTGGAACCTATGGATTGGGTTTTATTCAAAGAATAATTTTTTTACCGATGTCCATCACATTGACACGTAGTTCGAAAAGTATCATATTTGGGAACAAAATATTTATTACTAAAAAATGGTTATGAATGAGTATAACCAAATCTAGAACTATTCTTATGAGGATTAATTTGTGAAAGCATTTTATCAAATTCGTTCCTTCTTGAAGTGGAATTTGATAAAAGTTTCTTTAAGGAAAATATTTCAGATTTTAGTTTGATGACTAAATTAGTAGCCTCATAGTTATTAGTCTTAGGTCTTGAGATAGACTCAAATACATTTATCATATAAATACTTTTTTAAATATCCCTAGAATTTTTATCCTTCTCAAAATTAACTTCCATATATTTTTTGAAACATTTTCAAAATCAAGAGTTTTATTATCAAGATCTTTAAAAATATAAAATACATATTTTATAAATGGGTATTCTATAATTTTCTTTCTCTAAATTCTTTTTTATCTTACATTTCTAATTTTCAATTATTTTAGAAAATATAGATACTTTTTTAAATGAAGGTAATGCATTATCTACTGATTAAGAAGATTCTTCATCCAAAGACTGGTAATATTATTCACAATGATATTATAATATAATGAAATATTGGTTAAATATTTATCATTGTGTGACTTATCCATAATAAAATGATCTCTAATATGTAATTTGACTATAAAACCAATATTCTTCTCACTAGGGGATTCATAATCCCTGGATTCATCTGAAGGGACACCACCATTGGTACTGCAGATTTCATTAGCCTTAAAAAACATTTACCCTTATATTTGGGGTACAAATTTCTATTCCTTTAATAATTTTTATCATTTATATCTCTTCTCACGAGCATTAGACAATCTGGTCTGATATGTCTCGAACTTTTATATTCATAACATGTTACTTCAAAATCATTCTTGTCCATTCTATCATTCTTCTTATTTCTGTACTAAAAACATTATTTCCCGCAATCATGTTCATCCTTAAAGAAATATTGGTACGTTCATTCTTAGCCTAATCACTATCACATTGATGGGATACAACAACAAATTTCTTAGCATTATATATAGTAACCATTTTTGGAGTCCTAGATTTAGATGTTATAGTGAAAGAAACGATTCTATTACTATTCTTATTCTTATTAATTTCTATTTATATCTTCATTAAAGTATCATTATGAAGTATAGTTCCAAATAACTCATCAAGACTGATGTTAGATACTTTCCTATTTTCATCAATAGTATTATTTTTAAATTCCTACTCATTAGGCATAATATCAATTATCTTGTACACAAGTATTTCATCAACAAGTCCTTATTATCCCATTCATTGAAGACTATTGATGATAGTCATATGTCTTTGTTTCATTTTGAAAATGGGTTCTCTATAAGAAAACATAAATCCATGATATTCCGATCTTAACATATCTCTTCTTGATTTCTATCACTTTTGATGTTCCAAGGTTTATAACTTCATGTTTCTTCCAAATAATATTAGATTCTTCACACAATAATATTTTATTGTAGTTATTTCTCGTTATAGAATATAAAATACTATTCTGTACCATGTTGTTTAGTTGAAATGTAACACCCCAAGCTTCCACGGTACGTTTCACATCGAATAATGCAATAGCGTGTGTTGTACGCAACCATGAGCTCTAACACACACCAAAACGAATTAAACTAGCCGTTGTGAATAGTAATACCTACTTTTTGATATTTTATAAATTTTAGTTATCAAAATGGACTTCATTTTTGTATTAGGAATATCGAAATTAGCCTATGTTGATTTTTTGGTATTTTTCTGAGAACTTCTATTTTTTATGAATAGTGAAAAATACTTAAAAACAACTTTTTTAATCAAAATAATTTATAGTGATAATTTATACTATTTAGTGGTTTTAAAGTATAATTAGAAAATATTTTTACCATTTTATCCAATGGTGGTCATTAGAATTAATCTAACATTGAAATTGGACATAAACAATTGCCAATCTTTTGATATAAATTGTTTCTTAAAAACACGCTATTTGTTGTAACATCGGGAATTAATTATAAAATTAATTAATGCAACTTATATGTTTGGAATTTTGAAAAATAGACATCATTCTTGAATTCGGAATATCAATTATATCTTAGGGTGAAATCTTGGCTTTGTTCTGAAAAACTTCAATTTTTGATGAATAGTGAAACCACTAAGTGGTAGTTAAATAACTGATTTTTCGTTTAAATGAAATATTACCACTTCTGTGATTTGATTTTCAAAAATCCTACATAAATGGTTGTCATTAAGATGTAAAATGTGGTTCAATGAGATTAAAATAAATTTTTGGTGAATAGTAACTTTTAAGTTCTTAATCGCGATTAGAGGTAATTAGTGTAGTTTAAGGTAAAAATGATGTTTTAATAATATGAGATGAGCTTTAAACTTGTCCTACTCCTATTGGATGAGTCATGGCCGACCAAGAAAACCCATGGGTCAACTTGGTGACCCCATGGTGCCACATTAGTTGTAAAATGACATTAATATACATTTATTTAATGTTAAAATTAAATTGACACAACATGAGTTGTTTTACTAAAACAGTTTTTAAGTGGGGTTACACAAGTCCCAATTTTTACTATAAATATTCATTAAAAAGATAAAAAGATTTCCTAAATCATAGTATTTTTTTTATAATTTTTAGACATTAAATAAATTAAATTATTTATGGCATCATTATGATGCAGCGATGACCTCATTATTTATCGATTTAAATAAAATGAGAAGATAATGCAAAATCCAAGGATTACACTTGTCCAAAGCCTATTTGATGAGGATATTTCGAACCCTTATCACCATAGACTCGAATTATATAAGTGTGGGACCTCTAAAATCCGAAACTCATTTTATAATAAAGTGACTTTTCTTTACATTCCAAGAGTTCCCCTCCTCTCCACTTATAAAAGGCCCCCACCTCTCCCACCTCATTCACACCTTCAAGCCATTTGGCTCGGCCAACCTCTGCCCAAATACTCTCCCAAATTCCCCCTATTACTCCTAGAAGCCTCACTTTGGGAAGAACTCTTCCCAAGGAAGCCTTTGGCTCAAATCAAAAAGAGTTACCCGTTTTTGAGGAGGTTAAAGAACGGTCGAGTCAGGACAGGACGCAAGGTAAGGGAACTTTTTAACCCAATTTCTATTCTTTGGGTTAATCTCCTACTTTAAAATTATGTCATGATATTATTATGTCCTATCTTGTATTTTTACATTATTTATGTGTACTTATAGTGAATACACATTATAGATGTACTTTATTTAAAAAAATGATCTATTTAAGGACTTCGTCTCAATCCCTTTCATTGAGGCATATTTGGTATTATACACATCATTCTTTTATACGGTGTATAAACCCCTTTGAATTTTACGTTTATTCAAAAGGAATATTTTTATACGAAGCGTTTTATAAATGACAAAAGGGAATGTTTTTGTCGTACATATGCGGCGACAATGACTTCTTCGCTGCCGTGACCACTATTTGAGTTTCGGCTTCCTCTACAAGGCATACCCTTTTTTTAAGATTAAATACCATGTTATAGTTTTCTTTTATTTTGGTATTGAAAATGGTTTTCAAAGCGTTTTTATTATATCAATGTGTTTTATTGATATCTTGTGATTGAAATTTGGAAATGTTATGTTTCCTTTATGCATGTTTTCTGTGATACGATTATGTTATGGTTTATGAGATGTTTAAACCTGTTCATATGAAGAATGTATTGGACTTAATAAGTGATGGGTGGAGCCCGTTATAGCTCCTCGATGCATCGGTAGGTCTCATGAGACAACTAGATGTGGAATTGGTCGAGGCCCTTTCCCAATTTGATTTATGGTTTTGGACGAGGCCTTAATCATTTTAGACGTCTTGGCCGAGGCCTTGACAAAATGTTTCAGAATGTTTGGAATTATACATTCCATCATTATAAAAGTGGTTATTGATATTGCATGTGATTATTCGACCAGTAGAATATCCATGTGAGGAAGTAAATAGAATTATTTCATTTTACTTTTTTCCATATTATGTTTATCTTCATGTTTAAAAGGCTTTTGTTTTAGTCATACATTGCCTTAAATGTTTATGTTTATTTATGAAAGCTTCCACA
This sequence comes from Viscum album, assembly GCA_963277665.1. Taxonomy (NCBI): domain Eukaryota; kingdom Viridiplantae; phylum Streptophyta; class Magnoliopsida; order Santalales; family Viscaceae; genus Viscum; species Viscum album. Next base: position 1,824,736,627 of record OY728119.1, on the reverse strand, counting down.
ATATTGTTATCCTTACTGAGCATCTGAGCTCACCCCATTCAATGTTTTAATATTTTCCAGGATGTGAAGAAGTATTTTATGAATGACCTACAGGGATAGTCAGAAGGGGATATGAGTGTGGACTATGAAGACTTTGTTATTTTAGTTTTTCACTTTATGATGTAATTTAACATTTATGAATGTATCTAGTGTTTCCAAGGCCACTAAACTAATCGGTCTTTCGAGACTTGATCTTTTGTGATCATGCCAATGTTACGAATTAATGCACCGACTCTGGTTATCTGGGGTCGGGGCGTTACCGTTGGTATCAGAGGCAGTTTAGTACTAACCTTGGATGCTAGATTTAGATAAACTCTGATTAGAGCACATAGCCCAAGGATATACTTTGAGGATTAGAGTAGAAGAACTTCCAAGAATTTTGTTATTGTAGAGATTTTGTGAGTTTTTCGAGCAATAAATCTCTGTCTGGATACGAGAAGGTAGAGGCGGCTTTGGCACAGATGTACCTAGGGGTAAAACCCGAAAACACCACTTTGAGCTAGACTCGAACAGGAACTGGTGCACGACAACGGCCTTGCTGCACTCTTGGTTACGACACTCCCGGGGGATATGCTTAGGATAACTCTCATTTTCTATACAAATCATTATGATGGGTTTATGAGTATATACTTCCTCAAAGAAAACATTTTTATGATTATGGATTATATCCATAAATAGTTCAATTTATGTTAAGTGTTTTATAAGTATGGGATTATGTATTTTGATTCATAAACTGGTCTAGTTTATGCAATTGTTTAGAAATGGCGCCTAGTGGAAGAAATGGAAACCGTATCAATGCATGCACTCCATGTAGGGATTTCCCTCCTACTCAAGATAATTATAGTGGTGCTGGTGATGCAACTGGTGCCGATCAGCTAATCACCATACTGGGACAACTCACTCAGGTTATGAATAATAACCTTACTCGTATGGAGCACCCTGATCCGCAACGTGGAGGATCAATGTTAGACCGCTTCATGAGGCAAAAACCACCAACATTTAATGGGGGTACAAATCCATTAGTAGCTGAGCAATGGATAAACTCCTTAGAGAAAATATTCCATGCCTTGGGGAGTAGTGAAAGGGAAAAGGTTATCATGGCAGTTTACCGCCTCACTGGTGATGCTGATCAATGGTGGTCATTGATTCAAAACACAAAGGAAGATGATGACATATCGAATATGGAATGGAGGGAGTTCAAAGATCTTCTCTTAGAAAAATACTTTCCTCATGACCATAGAGCAGATATGGAAAGGCAATTTCTGAGTCTGAAACAAAAGGAGGATGAGAATGTCGCAAAGTATGAGGCCAACTTTACAAGGTTAGCGAGGTATGCTGCAGATTATATACGTAACCCAAGAGGTAAGATTGATCATTTCTTTGATGGGTTAAATCCATTTCTCCATCGATCTTTAATATCACAATCCTTCTCATCATACGAAGATATTGTCTCGTGTGCTATCAAGACAGAAAAGGAATTCTCTAAGTCTTATGACAATAAAGTAAAACAAGAGAAGAAGAGAACAGGGGAACAAGAGATAGATAAAAGGAAAAAGGGAAAGAATGATTTTCCATTATGTGATAATTGTGGGAAGAATCACCCTGGTACGTGCCTAAAAGGAATGGGAGTTTGTTATAAATGTGGAGAAAAGGGTCACCAGGCTCGTGATTGCAAGGGAAAGAAAGAGGCTGTCAAAGTTGAATGCTACAATTGTAGGGAAATGGGGCATTATGAAAATGAATGTCCTAAGCGTCAAGGAAACTTACCTCAGAAAAGGCCAAGGGATCAAGGCCAATCTTATGATGTGACTACAGTTGAAGCGGAATAATTAATGTATTGCTGCTTTTGGAATCATGGATTATATTCTGGTTATAAGAATAATGTGATATATATATATATGGATTGTACTGCAGTACTTTGATTTCAGTAAGGTTTTAATATGATGAAGGTAATTATATTTTTAGTATGTGACAATAAGAGAATCCTTACTTTGTTTAGGGAATCTGATAAATTGATTTTGGAATTAAGAGACCTTTTAGAGAAACTCTGGACATAGGTATTTTGGATAACTATAAAGGTTGGAGTAGATTAAGATGATCTTTGGATAGTATTGTTTAAGGTTAAAAAAATTATGAAGATTATTTTTGGAATATTATGATACTATAGTTTTAGGAAAAGGACAACCTGCAGGGTGGGGCATAACCCGTCACGTCGGACAAAGCTGTAGGAATCAAACCCACAATCGTAGTGTGACAGGCCTTTATTTCCTACCACTAGCCTACAGGAAGTCCCTAGTTATTACAAAATAATTTTACTAATCTAAATGGTATGTGTTAACATTTGGAACCTTATACAATTAGGATAATAGAATATTTTTGAGTTCCGTTACCATTTTGAGTAAAAGTCGTGTTTGTGGTAAAAATTTATTAACGAATGAAAGTATACATAACAAGTATGTATATTCCCTTACGTTCTTAGTAAATCTCCTAAATAAATTCCTCAACATTATAAAAGGTAACTTAAAACAAAAATGTTGTCGGTTAACTTTTCCAACTGGGGATTCAATGACCGTTTAACCAATCACAAGTTTGTGATTTTCTTGTAGTTAAACTTTCTCCTAATCCTGTTTTCTATAACTCTCCATCAGACCTTGATGGTTTGTTTCTCCTCCATATCCATATTTTCATAGAATCCTACAATGGGCTATATCGGGTGACCATTGTACTTATCTTTCTTTCTTTTAATGTTATATATTTATTAACCTTATTTCTGATGTGGGCTTTCCTCAAAGGTATTTTCTTTTTTCAACCTTTTATTTTCAAAGAAAAATTTCAAATTGCGAGGACGCAATTTATTGAAGGAGGGGAGAATGTAACACCCCAAGCTTCCACGGTACGTTTCACTTCGAATAATGCAATAGCGTGTGTTGTACGCAACCTCGAGCTCTAACACACACCACAACGAATTAAAATAGCCGTTGTGAATAGTAATATCTACTTCTTGAAATTTTATAAATTTTATTTATCAAAATGGACTTCATTTTTGGATTAGTAATATCGAAATTATCCTATGTTGAATTTTTGGTATTTTTCTGAGAACTTCTATTTTTTATGAATTGTGAAAAATACATAAAAACAACTTTTTTAATCAAATTAATTTATAGTGATAAATTATACTATTTAGTGGTTTTATAGTATAATTAGAATATATTTTTACCATTTTATCAAATGGTGGTCATTAGAATTAATCTAACATTGAAATTGGACATAAACAATTGCCAATCTTTTGATATAAATTGTTTCTTAAAAACACGCTAGTTGTTGTAACAGCGGGAATTAATTATAAAATTAATTAATGAAACTTATATGTTTGGAATTTTGTAAAATAGACATCATTTTTGAATTTGGAATATCAATTATAGCTTAGGGTGAAATCTTGGCTTTGTTCTGAAAAACATCAATTTTTTATGAATAGTGAAACCACTATGTGGTAGTTAAATAACTGATTTTTCATTTAAATGAAATATTACCACTTCTGTGATTTGATTTTCAAAAATCCGACATACATGGTTTTCATTAAGAAGTAAAATGTGGTTCAATGAGATTAAAATAAATTTTTGGTGAATAGTAACTTTTAAGTTCTTAATCGCGATTAGAGGTAATTAGTGTAGTTTAAGGTAAAAATGATGTTTTAATAATATGAGATGAGCTTCACACGTGTCCTAATCCTATTGGATGAGTCATGGCCGACCAAGACAACCCATGGGTCAACTTGGGGACCCCATGGAGCCACTTTAGTTGGAAAATGACATTAATATATATTTATTTAATGTTAAAATTAAATTGACACAACATGAGTTGTTTTACTAAAACAGTTTTTAAGTGGGGTTACACAAGTCCAAATTTTGACTATAAATATTAATTAGAAAGATAAAAATATTTCCTACATAATAGTATTTTTTTTATAATTTTTAGACATTAAATAAATTAAATTATTTATGACATCATTATGATGCAACGATGACCTCATTATTTATCGATTTAAATAAAATGAGAAGATAATGCAAAATCCAAGGCTTACACTTGTCCAAAGCCTATTGGATGAGGAGATTTAGAACCCTTATCACCTTAGCATCGAATTATATAAGTGTGGGACCTCTAAAATCCGAAACTCATTTTATAATAAAGTGACTTTTCTTTACTTTCCAAGAGTGCCCCTCCTCTCCACTTGTAAAAGGCCCCCACCTCTCCCACCTCATTCACACCTTCAAGCCATTTGGCTCGGCCAACCTCGGCCAAAATACTCTCTCTACATCCCCCTCTTACTCCTAGAAGCCTCACTTTGGGCAGAACTCTTCCCAAGGAAGCCTTTGGCTCAAATCAAAAAGAGTTACCCGATTTTGAGGAGGTTAAAGAACGGTCGATTCAGGACAGGATGCAAGGTATGGGAACTTCTTAACCCAATTTCTATTCTTTGGGTTAATCTCCTACTTTCAAATTATGTCATGATATTATTATGTCCTATCTTGAGTTTTTACATTATTTATGTGTACTTATAGTGAATACACATTATAGATGTACTTTATTTAAAAAATGATCTTTTTAAGGACTTCGTCTCAATCCCTTTCATTGAGGCATATTTGGTTTTATACACAACTTTCTTTTATACGGTGTATAAACCCCTTTGACTTTTATGTTTATTCAAAAGCAATCCTTTTATACGAAGAATCTACTAAACGACAAAAGGGAATGTTTTTGTCGTACGTATGCGGCGACAATGACTTCACTGCCGCCGTGACCACTATTTGAGTTTCGGCTTCCTCTACCAGCCATACCCTTTTTTTGAAGAATAAATACCATTTTATACTTTTCTTTTATTTTGGTATTGAAAATGGTTTTGAAAGCGTTTTTATTATATCAATGTGTTGTATTGATATCTTGTGATTGAAAAGTGGAAATGTTATGTTTCCTTTATGCATGTTTTATGTGATACGATTATGTTATGGTTTATGAGATGTTTAAACCTGTTCATATGAGGAATGTATTGGACTTAATAAGTGACGGGTGGAGCCCGTTATAGCTCCTCGATGCATCGGTAGGTCTCATGAGACAACTAGATGTGGAATTGGCCGAGGCCCTTTCCCAATTTGATTTATGGTTTTGGCCGAGGCCTTAATCATTTTAGACGTCTTGGCCGAGGCCTTGACAAAATTTTTCAGAATGTCTGGAATTATACATTCCCTCATTATGAAAGTGGTTATTGATATTGCATGTGATTATTCGACCAGTAGAATATCCATGTGAGGAAGTAAATGGAATTATTTCATTTTACTTTTTCCATATTATGTTGATGTTCATGTTTAAAAGGATTTTGTTTTAGTCATACATTGCCTTAAATGTTTATGTTTATTTATGAAAGCTTCCGCAATATTGTTATCCTTACTGAGCATCTGAGCTCACCCCTTTCAATGTTTTAATATTTTCCAGGATGTGAAGAAGTATTTTATGAATGACCTGCAGGTATAGTTAGAAGAGGATATGAGTGTGGACTATGAAGACATTGTTATTGTAGTTTTTCACTTTATGATGTAATGTAACATTTATGAATGTATCTAGTGTTTCCAAGGGTACTAAACTAATCGGTCTTTCGAGACTTGATATTTTGTGATCATGCCAATGTTACAAAGTAATGCACCGACTCTGGGTATCTGGGGTCGGGGCGTTACATGAAATTATTGTTTTTCCTAACTTTTGAATGTTCTCATTTCTTTTTTAGAAATCTTGTATTCACCAGTGATCATTAAATTTTTTTCAACACCAGTGTTTATAATAAAATTGCTCATCATATATCGTTAGTTCTCATAATCATTACCATCAATGATTAGTGGTATGGTCAAATTTAGATTTTCTATTTAACCAATGTTCATTTCTTCCATTCAATAAGAAAATAAAACAGACAATATTTTACACAAAAAGAATTAGTAATAAGAGTATGTAAACAAAGAGTTAATAAAATCATAAGAAAAACATAAAAAAGAAAATTTGAACAAGAAAATTTGAGAAAGGAATGTTGAGTAAGAAAAAATATATGAAATTATAATCGTTTTAGAGACTTTCTCATATACCAATTATTGGATCCAAATATAGGTAAAGATGCTCAATTACAAGAGAGGAGTGAATTTTAGGTTTAAAAACAATCATTTTTTCCTTATGAAAATATAAGGTCAACAATGTTAAACAAGATGGATTCCCAAACCCTACTTAGATCTAATATAATAAAATATCTTGATTAGGATTTGATAATATGGATTTGAGAAAGAAAATTAATAACATTTTACATAGGTTATGATTCTACCATAAAGCGTATAGAATCTTAATTATAAGAATATTCAAGTATAATAAAGTATAAGAAAATTATACATTCTTTATTTAATAAAATTAAGAGGACATAAAACATATAATAAGAACATGTAAAAAAGTATAATAAATTTTTGACCCAAAGATAAGGGTATCCAACAACCTTGGATAATGGTCTTTTGATTTATACATCCATGAATGTCGCTCTAACCCACACCAGGATAATCCCTTAATAAGAATATCAACATATATATTGTTATCCCCACATTCCATTGAACATTAAGGTAGTTGGAACCACTATGTTTTTATCCTCGAAATCACTCGATTGATTGTCCAATCAGAGTCTCACTAGGTAGACTGAACATGTTTTTCAAATCATGAACTAGTTTTTTACAACTTTTTCAGAAAGTATGAGAGTCTCTCCCTTTAGAAATCACATCACAACATAACATCATGTAATATATTGATATGTTTATACATGTGTCAATATATATCAAAATCATCAAATGGATGGGGTATTTAAAGGAAAAATCCCAACGATCCTCTCCTCCTCCAATGTTCATATTTTTCCTTGAATTTAGAAGGGCCCTGGACAGGTTTCACATAACCAGTGGTTACTTTAAAATAGATTGTACAACATCGTTTCATGTAGGAAAGCATGGGAAACATTATCAGGTATAAGAAACATAATTATGTAAAGAAATTTTTTTTAGGATTATAAAATATTAACATTTTTAGGATATAATAAAATGAAACACATCTTCCAAGAAATAAGTTAAATATAAAATAAGCATTTATTCGGATTCTAAAGGAATTGAGAATCAAAGTCTTAATATAAAAACTATCATATTCTAATATAATAGATATTCAGAGTCTAAATTATGAGGAATCCAAAATCTAATTTATGATAAATTTTGAATCTGATTTATAAGGATCTCAGTTTTTGTAAAAAAAAGAGTTCGACGTCTAATTTGTAAAGAATTAAGAATCTGATTTTGGATGAAATCAGAGACTGATTTCAGGAGAAATTATAGTCTGATTTCAAAAGAAATGGGAGTCTAATTTCAAGAGATATCATATTTGTATTTCTTGATAAAAAAGAGTTTAATTTATGAAAAAATTAGATATTGATTTAAAAATAAATTAGAGTCTGATTTTAGATGAAATCAATGTCTTATTTTTGAAGAAATCAGAAACTGGTTTTAGAAGAAATAATAGTCTTAATTCTAGGGAATCTCGATTCTAAGGAACTATAAGATTCTAAGATAGGTAAGGATCTGAATTTTTTTTAAGAAAATTATGGTTATACATGGTTTGAGAAAATTTAAATAAGACTTTGAAAACCATGGGTAAGGATAAAACCTTTCATAAAGAAATATTATTTTCCTTAAGAAACTAATTCCTAGAGAAAGATAATTTTTCTTTAAGAAAATGTGTTTGTGATTTTAAAAACATAAATAAATGGAATTTTCATAAGGATACTTATTGACATAATAGATAATATATCCCATGGATACATTTTATCTCATTCATTATAAACTAAATATTTTAAAACATCTTACTAATGAATTAAAAATATATATTTATATATACATTTATATATAAATCTAAATCCATGGTTTTTATCCCATTACTCCCTAAACACATTATATAATATTTCTAAAATATAACATCGTGAGTTATAAATTAATAATTTAATTATGTTCCCAATTAAAAATTGATCATTCTTATCTAAATCAAAATTTAACATCTAAAAGATACAACTTATATTCATAATTAATATTCACAACATGTGACCCGATCATTAATTTTTACATACTACACCACTATTAATACATCAACTCTCAAATTATATAAAAAAATCGTTATAGTTTTCCCCTATGTTAATTCATTTTAATTGTTACTTAATAATTTAATACATCTTATTTTATTATAAAAAATGATGCATACCCCTTGAAATACCTATTTATTCCAAGATAAAACTAATTCCATTAGTTGGAAAATTTCCATTCACCCACCAAATTAAATTAAAAATACCTAGAAATATAAATTCTGATAAGTCATAGTAGGTATTTCTTTTACTTTTTAACTCACTCAATTTCATCTAAAAATGGATGTCAATTATATCATTTTAGAGGTCCAAATAAGAATTTCTATAGTATTAACTATATGTACATAGTACATTAATATTATGAATATTTCTTAAAATTCACCAATACAATAATATTTGATCATGTAGAATCCATATCTTCATTCTCATCAAGAGGTATAAAATATATAATCTGTTCTAGACATCAACATAAGTGTCCCTATTTCCCAAAATGATTTACATGTATCAAATTTACAGAATCATCCTAAGGATAAATCCTATATGGATTTCTCTATTCCTTATAATCATTTATAACCTTACCCAGGAGCCATTATGAATACATCACCCCCCATGAAAACTACGTGTTCATGAAACCCATTCTCTAATTTCCAAGTCTAAAAATAATCTCTTACCTAATATCGAAGTAATGTACTGAAAACATCACATTAATCTATTAAAAATAAATAATAAATACTATATCAAATATATCTTCTACCTCACACACCTCTCATTAAAATAACTGATGTTTATAGAATCACATATTTCATAGGACCTACAAAATGACCTTATCTATGGTTTCAACATCATTTATTATCTACACAATCACCTTTTAGGCCCACTTATGAAATATTCAAGGAATACATAATAATGACACCTATATCATAAAGCCAAAACATTTTCTCAATTGATGATTAGTATATAAAAATAACTCACACAACAATAACATTATCCATATTCATCCATTTTTAAACTAATGATCATATTCTAGACCATTTTTTCATGATTGATTAACTCGTTACTAATCAGATTCTTAATCATTCATCACATACTCATTTAGTGTTTTGAATTTCATATTAATAAAAAAATTATAATTTACCCTTATCCAAGTTAATTTAATATCTTATAATTTCACATTTCATTCAATCTCAATCATTAATCTTTTGTGTTTAATTAACATGGTACCACAATCATTCCCCCGAAACAAAATAATTTAAACTAACATTTAACAAGTCATTAAAAAATCATAAAATCATAAATCATTAACCATGATCATAAAAATGGATGATATATAATAAATAACTGTTCATAATATTCTTTTATATATATTTTTCATGTAAATATCCTAGAAAAATATTTTATTCAAATAATACATCCCAATATCTTAATGAATTCATTAATTTAGACATTCAACAAATTATTTTGTTTTACCGAGAAAAATGAAATTAAAAAATATAATTAATTACTCATATAAAGAATAATATCAATTGAAACAACATAACACATAAAGGAATTAATATGTTGTAACAATATTATAGACACCCATATCATATAACAATAACTAATGTAAATGATCATAGAAATTAGTAACAAATCAAGTGAATTTTTTTTCATTACACCAAAAACATATCCACAAATAAATTTTCCTTATATAGTCAATTAGGTCACCAAAATAACTATTTAATAATATATTAAATATTTATTATTTAATTTTTATTTATATGAATCTTTTACCATTTATGTCCATCTAAAAAAGAATATTTCATTTTAATGAATCTAATGCAAATAAAAACACATATTCAAGGATAGACATGTTTTTATTGATAGAAATTATTAATTACATATATATTTTTATATTTATTTATTTACATTATTAAAATCCAATAAAAATCACAAAAAATTTCTATTTATCACATTTTGATAGTTTTCTATTATTTTAGAGTTTATTATAAATTTAGTTAATTTTGGAATTTAACTATGATTATTTTTATTTTTATTTTTATTTACATATCATATCTAATCTGTTTTATTTTTATGTTTATAGGTACATTTTTCATGGACTATAAATTTCAATAAAAATTAACATTATAGTTGACCATGTTTTTTATTCTAAAGATGTAGAAATGATTGAATGTTTTTATTACACAGCTCATCATGTTTAAAGGTGAAGTTAAATATATAAAAGATGTTATTAAATTGTAATAAAGAGTTGTGTCAACCATTAATCTTCATGAGTCTATCATTATGAAAAATTCAACTAAACAACTCATTAATAATTTTAGATAGCATAAAGTACAAGGTAATGTAAAAATTCAAATGGGTATAAGATATGGATTGTATATTGTAAAATACCTGAGGGGATATTTATATATGTAAAATATCTATAAAATATAGGGGAAGGATTTTATACTTGGTTAATAAATATGTCCATTATCATGGAAATTCCACATGTAAATGAATTTATATTATAATATTCAATAAGTATATATCTTCCTGTATGACTAAGAGACCAATTGAAAAATATTGATGTTGTAGTCTTATGTATATTACTTCGAAGGGAAAATATGATATCATTAACTATGAATTAAGTATAACAAAAAACTTCAATCCCTTATTATTAATAAAATTTTTTCCATATGACAGAATCAATAGGTACAATGGATGTAAATCACATGTCACCAGATACAATAGAATTATATTAGATGATGTGACATATGTAATGTATTGAATATTATCTATATCTCAAGATATGAAATCTTTTATAATACATCCCCAATGTACACTAAAAACTAAATATGATATGATTGTATGACACTAATGAGATCCCATATAATTTTATCATGCTCATTCATGAATATTATGGAAGATAGATAAATGATTAATCCATGAAAAATAATCATCTGATTATAAAGAACTCTTTTCCCTGGTTGAAAGTTTTAGAGATTGAAATAAAATTTAATATTTATTGTATTGTATCCTAAATAAAATATAAAATTATTAGAAAAGAATTTAGTTGTTGTCCTCTAAATGAAATGAGAAAATAATAATGATAGCCGTGAAAAATCAATGTTCTTAGGGGAATTTAATGCAAGGATTATGATCTAAAAAATGTTAAAGATCTTGAATGTTTATAGGTCCACCAATATTCATCATTTCATGTATTATAAAATGATTATTCTTGATGGATGAAAGAGTTCATGGATAAAAACACCCCATGGACCGAGATACATAGATCATTCTAGAATAGTATATAGTGATATATTTCATTTTAATAGTACATTATTTATATATGGTTTATCCATCATGATTCTATAATTCAAGAAATTCCCAATAACATGTGTGGTTAAATCCAATATATAAGAACCATTTTTCCTTCTTGAGTTATCAATATATAGTATTCCCACATGTTAATTTTATTTTCATCTTTAAGAAGTAATAGTCTGTGATTTGGGTGAAGATGTTAGTGATTGTCAATTTCTTATTTTAATGAAACAATTATGTTTCATATTTCAATGTATTCATGGTTATGTATTCCCTTAACTTGATTTTTTATTTGCAAAATTTAGTTATATGGATGATGGAATGACTGGTTTATGAATAAGTTCATTTTTTCAATGTTTAAATTCAAGTAACATTTATTATTGATGTATTAATAACATAGTCAATGGTGTTTTGAGATGTTACATTCTAACATACCATTTATATATATTTATAAAATGAATTTGAGTTATTTTAAAATGTTCTCATAGGAAATACAAGGATTATTTTACTCAAGGGTTTTGGTGTTCAATGATATAAAAAGGAAAAACAAGAGGTTACTTGATGAATAATATCTAATTGAGTCATAGAGGGAGGATTAAACTGGAATACGATTAACTAGTTGATGATGGAATGAAAATAGTAATATCATTGAGATAGACACAATTTCATAATAAGATTTAGAAATTGATTTTAATTTTTTTTAACTCAATTTTTATGAAACAGAATACACGAAATCATTTCTATGTTTTAAAAATATTGGAATGTACTAAAAAAAATAACTAAAAATAGAAGTAATATTTTGTTTTAGCGATCCTCCTTGAGAAAGATCCTAATTTGTTCAACATATTTAATTTCTTAAATATTATTTTTTGTGTTTCACCTCATAGTTTCTTCCATATTTTTGAAGTCTTAATGGGGGTATATGATTGAAGTTAGATTTATTTGTTTTTTGAAATTTTATTCTATATTTTATGTTTTATTTTTTGTTTTTTATAATTTACGTTTCATTTATAAAATATTATAAATCTAAAATGTCTTTTGATACACCTATAAAGAAATTTATTATGTATTTTTTAATATCATGTTCACAATGTTTTTAATGTATTAATTAATTGACCAAAAGTTTTGTCTTCAAATGTAGTAGTAAATATGTTATATTAGATCTCACTACTTGGAATAAAAACAACAATAAAACCATAAAATGTAATATTAAAATTGACTAGAAGACCATGCCTTTAACAATAAATTAGTCAAACAACAAAAATAATGGTAATTTAAAAAACAATATCAACCTCCTCAATTCCAAAAAATATAATTATAAATGATTTTTAATAAGTTTTCTAAGATAATTATTGAGTATAAAATTAAATAGAGTTATTATTAAAAATATATATATATATATATATAATGTATTTCCCACCATGTTAATTAAATATAAATTAAATAATATGAAAATGAATAATTGGAGGAATCAAAATAAGACCAAATGCCTCTTCCTATTGATATATTTGTTATATAGGTGAAACTTAAATTATTATAGAACTAAAAACCTAATCCCATAACAAAACATATTTCAATATCATTGTTTTTGGAAGAATATATATTCTATTTTACATTTGAGGAAGATAATAAAAACCTAAATATATTTTTTCTAAAAAAAATTAACTGAATTCCAATATAAAGTACATTTTCTAACACTGATGATATGGAATATGGGATTATAAATGTAGAACATGGATTTGATGATTTTTTATTGGAGTGAGTTAAGGAAATATTAAAGAACTCAATTTATATCATAATAATGAAGAATAATAAGTTAGATAGTATCTATAATTTCATAATGAAAAAGATTCATACGCTCAAGAAGAAGTAAGAAATACACTTCTTATTGTGGATATTCATCAATGATTGAGTATTACTTTAAATATATTTCAATATAATAATGATGATATGTACAAAAAATTTCTTCCTCTAGTTAACTAAAAAATGTATTTTAGAAAAGAGTATAAAATATTAAATTAAATATAACGAATTCAAAAGGAAGAATTGTTTTTGGATTTCTGAAACTAAATGGATTTAATGGACTAAATTAAATAAATAACATTCTTTCTATGGTTATAGGTAATTATGGTTGTTCAGATATATGTAATAAATGAAGTTATTTTAGGATTAAACCCTGGTTTTTATTTTTATATTTTCCTATTCTATATTTTTTATTATTTAATAAATTTTAACTAATAATAATATGTTTTTTCATAAATGAAATATCGATATAATGTAACTGAATATTTTATATTTTATTATAAGAATTTCACATTAGTATTTATCTTTAATAAACAAATTTTTATTTTCTATTATATTACTCTCAATTTTAGATACTATGATTAAAATAATATATATTCAAAATAATGAAGAAAATATGTGTGGGAGTGTTAAAAAATGGCATGTATTTTGTTTATTTTTTTTTGGTTTATTCAGATGTTTATTTGTGATATATAGTATACAAGAAGTTGTGGTATATTTTTATTCCCGAATTCATCAGAAAATGTTTTTATTTGGTTTAAATACTCTGTTCTTAAATGTGTTTTGATATGTTATTCCAGAATTTGTTTATTTTCAAACATTTATATATATATATATATATTCATAATTATGGAATTATAAACACATAAGTGACTATAAGATGCAAAATATTCAAACTTTTATGATTTATTCTAAACCAATTGACATATCCTTTTTAATAAACTTCTTTATTAGGAGATTCATGATTTTTGGGACATTTTCTACTACTTTCAATAATTATTTTTCATGAAATATTTAAATCAAGAGTGAAATCACGGTCATTGTGACACTTTATTCAACACTTATAATTTATTTCTATAAAATTTTATACATATCCAAACTTTTATCCATTATATACCATATTGAGGAGACCAGGGGTGTTGTTGACCCCCTAGAAGCGCCCACCCCTTCCCTAACAATTTCTTCCCCATTAGTGTAAGGTCATCTAGATGTTGAGGGATCATTTAATCATGTTGAATGGACTACCATGGAGAGTTAAACGGTGGTATTTTTGGTGGGGGGAAGCATCCAGTGATGAGCATTTGGGTTTTTCAGATTTTGGAAGGGCTTCAAATACTATTGGGTGGATAAATTATGACCAAGCGGATCTTGTCCCGACAAATGGAATTGCTTAAAAATACAATACTCTGCCAGCTTATGGTGGCTCTGAGAATGTCACAGTCTGTGATTCTGATGTCCCATCCCTTGAAAATCTAGAGTTGGAAATCATGCCATTTTGTGTAGTTCCGAGAGGCGTTATGCTTTCTACACCGAGTATTTTGATATTAATATCTTTATTCGGAATGGTTATCCCCACAAGTCTTATACTAACTGGTGTCCATTAAAAGGCCATCTTGAGTATTGATGTTTTAACCAGTCATGGGGCCAGTTCCTCATAACTCTCTCATTTCCATGGAGCGTGATTAATTATTGGGTATTTAGTGCCACCTGTTTTGGACAATAATACTACTTTGGGGGTGGGAGGTATTGTCATTTCCTTTTTTCCTTAGAATCTAAACCACATGATTTGGCAACGGCGGATGTCCCTACCTTGGCATCTATTATTGTTAACAGTGATGCATATTTTGTAGGGTCAAGTTGTACTTTATCCACTGAACCAAGTCCGTCCCTGGTGATGTTTGTTCCCGACTATATTTCATCAGCAAGGAGTGATTCTAGGACTGACCGAGATAGCATGGACGAATTTCATTGTACTCGAAAAAATGTGTGGAGGAAAGTCTATGGATTAATCTCCCAAACACAATTGGAAGAGATTAAATCAAAATTTACAAGGTTACACCACCAAATATTAGTTATGGGTTTTAGTGGATACAATTATAATGGAATTTATGATATAATAAAGAGAGTGGTTACTACTTGGGCCACAATGGGTGCACTTTTGTCTCAAATCTCTGTGACAAAGTCACCGACTTATCTGGAAGCTACATGAAAAATCCTCATTGAAAAGCCATCAACTCAAGATAGGATAGTTGTTAAGTTTCAATATGAACTCACAAAGAAAGAGACTCTGATGGATCAGTTTGACCAGGATGTGGAGAAACAATGCCAAAAACAAGAACAACACAAATGAGTAGTGGGATCAGGCCACAACTTTTGTTGAAGAAGGGTGATGGAAAATACTGGATGGAGAGGGAACTAGCCTCCAAGACATGTGAGAAGCATAGGTGCTACGAGTCAGTGTAGAATCCAAGATTGAAAACATATTAAAGCATTTCCAATCCATTAAGTATTGGTGTGTGATAAGATGAGAATGTCATCTGAGCATATGAAGGATAAAAAAGAACTCTCCTAGGTATAAATTTTCCTTTTTAGTAATGGTAATTTTTGTGGGTGATGTATGCAGGTCAACCAGGGCTTGATAAGCATATTCAATCAAATGTTTCCCCCAGAGACTAGCCTTCCACATTCGATGGCCTTTGAGGATAATGAAGATCAGGAACTTTCTCAATATGGTGTGTGATCATTGACCAGGGGTGTCCCTAATCAAAAGGGGAGTATTTTTAGTTGAAATTCTTTAGGGAAACATGGAAATGAGGGGGGTCACTCTTACTTTTCATGTGGATCCAAATCGCACATATTGATATGATTTCTTTTAGAAACCTCAGCAGAGACCAATTGTGAATCAGGCCTATATGTTCTGATATATTTAGGATGTATGAAAGGGGGAAAAATAAACCATGACATTGAGGTCCATTGAATTAGGAGGGGTTGAATGAGTCTTGGAAGCCATTGGGAATACTAGGATAAGAGAGTATTATCCTCGGTATGAATTTTCCTTTGATTGATAGCCATTTGTGTGGGAGACGAATTCAGAGCCACTGGGGCATGATATGAATAGCCAATAAATGGTGTCCCCATGACATTTTCCTTCCACCTCTGATGGTCTTATAGGGTAATGGGGATTCGAGATCACTTAAATCACAGAGTGTTGGATATGGAATGGGTATACCAAGACATTTGGGGACATTTGGGGTTTTATTCACTCAGGGAATGGTGTCCCTTACATAGATATGACAAGTACGTAGGGTGGGGTATTTGTTTTATCATTGGGATAACTAGTCATTTTCCATCACATGGTCAGGACATGGGGTTCTTCTTGGGGGAGGAAACCATGATGTTCCTTTTAGGTTCATGCTTCTAGAACCAAATTCCTGGTCCGTTTTGCCGTAATTTCACAATGGATCCCATTCTAAGATGCCTAATCTCACGTGAGCTATGCTCGGTATGAGAAACAAGGGATCAAAATGGTTTCATGTCACCGCCTAAGAATAGTGAATTCAACATTAGGGGGGATTTTTAGGCTAAATACATTGCTTTTCATTTTAACATTGTGTGGTGAGAAGGATTGTGGACTTGAAGTTTAACGTTGTGTAGTGATGATGATTTTGGCATTGCATTTTAATGTTATGCGGTGGAGAGGATTTTGGCCTTTTAGTTTAGAGTTGTGCAGGGAGGATGATTTTAGCCTTTAATTTTAATGTCGTGCGGTGAGGATGATTTTGGCCTTGCAGTCTACGATCGTGCAGTCAGAACGATTTTGGCCTTGCAGTTTAACATATTATGGTGTGGACCATTTTGGCCTTGCAATTTAACATCGTGTAGTGGGGAAAATTTCTCCCTTTTAGTTTAACGCCCTACGATAAGAATAATTTTGGCCTTGCTGTTTAACGTCGTGTTGTGAGGATGATTTTTTCCTTTCATTATAACATCGTGTGGTGAGGACGATTTTCGCCTTGTATAGGTCCTCAAATGATTTAGGTTGATCGTAGTCCGGGTGTTCTAGAGTTCCTTATATGTGAGTGATGATAGAAGGTGTAAATCATAGTCTCGAGGGCCACATTAATCAAGAGGGAATACATGGGACTTGAAAGAAATTGGGTGTACTGATGTAGGAGAGGACTCCCTGGGGTATGAAGTTTCCCTTGATTGACAGCCATTTTTGTGGGCGACGTATGCAGATTCATAGGGACATGATATGCATAGTCAATTTAAGGTGTCCGTAGGACACTGGCCTTCCATCCCAGATTGCATTGTATGATTGTGAGGATCCATGTTTTCCTAAGGTATGGATTGTAACAAACGGTAATGGTAATCCTGGGAATGTGAGAATACCCCGACCAAGACTAATCGTGACCTTCTTGGAGCTTCCACAAAGGTCTGACACACGCATGGGGAGAAGGGTAATTTTTTGTTGGTGGCCGGGCCAGGATGCTGAATTTGAGCATCACTACACATCTTGTGAGAGATGGAATCTAGCTAGACATAGTTCTGGATGTTCCCTACAAATGTTTGTTTGATGTGTTAGGGATACGTGGGGGCATTTTTGTTGTACATGATACCGGTGATAGGCTTACCATACTCATTTATGGTATACTTGCGTAGGAGATTCCATACCACTGGTCTTAAGCTCACGTGATTTATACTGAATTTTAGAAACAAAGAGTTGATACGGAGTCTCCTTTTCAAGTGTGAGGTGACAGAGAATATGATGGGTCCCACTTCATTTTCTTTCATAATGGGTCTGGGCTAGGATTGATGTTTGAGGCATTCCTACGTATACTGCAAGGAATGGAATCAAGTCGTACGTAGTTCTGTGTGTGCCTCGTACCAATTTGGATCGGTCCAATGGGTATGGGAGTTTTCATTCTACCCATCATAGTTGTTAGGTTCGCCATGTTTCGACATTGTTGACCTTCGTAGGAGAATCTCTCTCACTATTCCTAAGCCTACGGGAGTTTTACTCGGTGTGAGAAAAAAAGAGTGATAAGGTTATCCATTACGAATATGGGTAGATAGGGGGAATGATCGAGGCATTTTTATGGGGGTTGGGCCAGGATCGAAGATCGAGGCATCGCTACATATCATGGGAGGGAAGAAATCAAGTTGTATATATTTCTGTGAATAATCATGTTGTTTATTGTCAGGTAATTAAGAAGTTTTATTCTACGTAGTTCAACATTTTACAGAAAGGAAATCTTCATTAACGTTTAATGTCATATGAAAAGGATGAGGACTCATAGTTTATGGTATTAGAGTTTGTAGCATTACATGGGGGAATTTTTTTGTGACTCATAGTTTAGGGTCGTAGAGCTTGTACTTATGATACAAGATGGAATTATTATGACTCACAGTTATGTGTTATAGATTTTGGACCATGATATGGGAGAATAATTTTTATCATATTTTAAGTTCATAGTGTTTGGACCTTATCATCGGGGAATCCTTCATAACTCATAGTTTAGGGTCATAGTGTTTTGAACATGGGGACATTTAAAATCATAGTTTAAGGTCTTAGAGTTTGGACCTTAACATGGGGGGTTCTCCATTACTCAATATTTAAGGTATTAGATTTGGACCATGACACGGGATATCCTTTTTTCCTTTTGACTCATAGTTCAACGTCATAGAGCTTGGAATTTATTATTAGGGAATTTTTATGCAAAGTATTTCTTCAAGAAATTCGCATTTGTGGGATCCATGATGAGATTTACATCCATTTATATTGGGGTGTATGCTCCATTGGAATAGACCTGTTGTATGACATATGATCCTTCCCACTTTGGTTCAAGCTTCGGGGGATTCTTCTCTAGTACCATCGTGTTCCAGAGGACTAACACTATTTCTACTTCGAGGAAAGATCAATGGAGAACCTTTTTGTTGAAGGCTTGTGAAACCATGTTTTGGTACATTTCCTAATGGTGTAGAGTATGCATCCTTTTCTCGTCTAACTACTCCAATTCATAAAACCATCACTGGGATTTCTATTCAGTGGATAGAAGATTGAAAATGGCCACTCGAAGTGATGCATCGGGGATTTCAAGAGGTAAAACCTCCTCTGCCCCGTATACTAGTGAGTATGAGGTTTCTTGAGTGGCGGTGCAGGTTGTGGTCTAATAAGACCGTAAAGTAGAAAGGAGCTTGTCTGGCCATGATTTCTTATCCTTGTCGACCATATTTTAAATTATGTTGGACATAGTCTTTTTGAAAGCTTCAGTCTGCCCATTTGCCACCACGTGGAAGCAGGATAACCTGTTGGCCTTAGTTACATATTCTCGGTACCTCTTTTCTAGCTCAACAGAGTATAATTTGGTGTCGTTTTCCATCCTTATTGTATGAGAGACAGAAAATCAGGTGATAATGTTGGCCTTCACAAAGCTAAATATATTTTTCACCCTCAAATCCTTAAGAGGTATAGCTTCATCCCATTTATAAAAGACGTCGGTTTCTGTGAGTATGAACTTGAATTTTATAGTTGTAGCGGGAGGATACGGTCCCACAACATCCATCCCCCAGGAGACTATTTTCCAATATTATTTATCTGCATGAAGAATTGATGGGGGTGGTGTATGAAATTTTCAGGAACATGGAAGGAATGCAACTTCTTAGGGAATATGGCTCATTCATGTATCATGGTGGTCCAGTAATACGCAAGCTTCTATATTTTTTGAGAGAGTTTTGTTGCTGACGGGTGTGCTCCACCAACTATGGCGTGCACTTCATTCATGATATAAGAAGGCTATTCTCCATCAATTCACCAGAGAAGGACTCCATAAAGGCCTTGTTTGTAGAGGACCTTTTATTGGTTCACCCAATTTTACATGGTAAAATTGACCACACGCCTCTGGACCTTCTCCCTTTTATCCCTAACTAGTGGGAGTTCCCCGTTCTGAAGGTAATTTTGATAGGTGTCGTCCAACTGGTGGTATGACCATAAGGCTTAGTAACAAGTCAAATTTCATCAATTTCATATTTACTAGTCCAGATGAATGGAAAGACCATCTGGTGGTGATCAATGTTAATGATTGTTTCATCCTGGTCGAGATCGGCCAAGGCTATGGATGTATTTTCCAAATCATCTGCTTGAGTATTCTGTGACCGAGGGACATGAGTCATCGTTGGTTCTGATGGTAATTCTTCCATCAGTGCTCAAACATGGCTCATCAAAGGAACAAATACTTTTTTCAAGATAGAATAGTCACCATTGACCTCTTTGATAACTAGATCTGAATCACCCATTATTTTTAGGTGTTTTTCTTAGAGCTGGAGTGCTAACTCCAGGCAGGGGATGAGGGCCTGATACTCAGTTTCATTGTTTTTACACCATTGAAATGTAGTAAAGAGTAAGGCAAGATGGCCTTTTCAGGAGAAACAAGTATGACTCCCAGCCCCACTTTGTTGAGCATGGGATACTCTACCCTTTTATCTATCAGGATTCGAGAAGCACCATTGAATTAAATCTCCCATATATGGGAGTTCTCCTAGACAAAAAACAAATCTTTATATGGATGTTCAGTATCCAATGGTGTCGTCTCTTCTGAGGGGTGGTCTTCTAGAAATTATTCTAATGTCTTTCCTTTTAAGGACTTCAAGGTCACATCGCGTATGTCAATCTATTGCAGGATGACCGCCCATCATGATAGG
This sequence comes from Viscum album, assembly GCA_963277665.1. Lineage (NCBI taxonomy): Eukaryota > Viridiplantae > Streptophyta > Magnoliopsida > Santalales > Viscaceae > Viscum > Viscum album. Next base: position 1,824,715,599 of record OY728119.1, on the reverse strand, counting down.
AACCCATTTATCAAGGGATGTTGAGGATATAATTGAGTGGGTTGTAGAGAGAGACCTTGTGGACCTCATGGTGCTGCATGTAGTGCCTGAGCTTCTGAACTATGAAGATTAGGTCCATGTAGTTTTTTTATCTTCAAATACCAAATTTCGACATCAATCATTGTCCAAATATGGTAGTAGAGTCTATTCTCACTACCGGCATCATTCTTCTAGGGGAGAAAGGCTCCTAATGACTGTTCTTGGGGAGTTACAAATAAATTGAGTAGTCTCCCCTCCATTGGCGGCATGAGAACCAGCAAGCTTAGGAGATATCTTCTTAGGTTATCAAATTCTTCTTGACAATCATTATCCCATTCATATGTAACTCTATTCATATGTAACTCCATTCATCATGATCATGCTGAAAGGTAAACAATCTACTACATGGCTATCTATAAAGAATTAAATGTAGGTGAGGTTCCCCTATATACCTCTCAACTCGGTGGGGTTGTGAGGTCGGGACATTCCAAGAATGGTTTTCGTATTTTTGGGGTCGACTTTGATGCCATGATGGTGTACGACAAAGCTGAGAAATTTTCTGGAGGTAACGCCAAAGGCGTATTTCAAGGGATTCATCTTCAAACTATGTTGTCTAAATTTTATGAAGACACTTTCAACTTCATCTAGGGGGTTCATACTCTATCATGATTTAACAACCAGGTTTTTGACATAACACTCGACAAATTTTCCAAAAAAGGGATTGAAAATTCAATGCATGGCACGCTGATATGTAGCGCCAGCATTTGTTGACAGAAGAAAATAACATTATAACATAACAATTTCTAAGGGGACCTAAAATAAGTAACTTATTCATCTCATTAGGACATTATGATTTGATTGTATCTCGAATATACGTCCATGAAGGGGAGGGCTTCGTATGTAGTTATTATATTGATCAAAAATTCTGTGATCAGGACCGGGAATTCATCTTTTGGGAAATGCTGATTATGGTCTCTAAATTAGATGTAGATTCTAATCTCTCCATTCTTTTTTATATTGGGAATATGTTGGACAGCCAGATCAGATATTGGACCTCACGTATAAAGTTTTATTTGTTCATTTTTTCAACTTTAACCTCTATCTTGGAAGTATGCATCGGGTGGGTCCTCCGGGATACCTTTTTATTGCCCTGATGATCTTCAGTTAATTCCAAATTATGGGTAGCGACTTCAGGATCGAGACCTAGAATCTCTATGTAATTCTAGGAAAACACATCTTGATTCTTCTTGAGAAATGTGGTATATGACACATTGTCTTCAATAGGAATGGCCACACTGATTATATTGGTCCATTGATCATTTTTTTTTCTAGATTTATCTCCATAAGTTCATTGATGGTGGTGGAGATGCCTTCTTAAAATGGAGAAGGGGATCCTTTGAAGTCTTCTTTATCGTCTTCTTCTTCTTCATCTTGATTATTTTTTTCTTCAGATAAAGAAAGGATTTTTTTGATAACTTCTTCAATATTTGGAATGAAATTGTCTTTTTTACATAGTGTGTGAGGAAATGGCAGTTTGATGCCCTAAGGATGGGTCAGGAGCATCTTTGATAGGGATTTTCTTAACAACATTGGATTTATCCTACTCTTCTATATCTGTGGACTTGGTGGTCATAGTAGAGAACAATCAAAAAACTGCGTCAAGATCTGGTCTTGTACTTATTCATTCATATTGTTTTATGGGTAGTACGTACTCCTCCCCAAGATGCTAGAATGGGCCAACAGAAGCCTTCCCTAATCCATTCGGTGCATTGATCTAATCAACGCCGTTGGCTGAATGATGTTTTTATCCTGACTCATATAACTTCACGTCGATGTAATGCTACTCACAGAACTCAAATGGGAATTTATCAGTGTGAAACATCCTATTTCTTTCATTATTGCAATATTTGATGCACTGGTGGTTTTTTGGATGGAATTGTAGAATGGTGATGTAGCCAAGGCCTCCCCAAAAAAAGATTGGAGGTTGTACTTTCTTGCACCACATGGAACTCTGAATTCGATATGAGATCTCCCAGCCACGTTTTAAACATGATTCTTCCCAATGTCTTATGATTGCTATTTTCATATCCCAGTAGAGTTTTAGTGTAGGGTGTCAAGTTTTCTTCATCATGTCCTAGTTAACGAAGTGTTCTTTTCCGGAGGAGGTTATCTCCAGAGCCATTGTCGATGAAAATTCTCCGAACATTAATTGCATTTATCTTTTTAGACACATATATGGGTTTGGTGTTCCCATTCATGATGGAATCTTTATCCCTGTCAGTGAAGGAGATTATAGCCTAACATTATTCGGGATTTGTCTCCTTTTAGTAGAATTCATCTGCTACTACATCAGCCTTGAACTCCTGGGGACTTATAAAGGCTTCAATGAGTGACTCCCTCAGATCTCCGGACAAACAAAATGCGTCTAGGATTGATAGCTTTTTTAGTACTTATGCCAACTTCTTTAAAATTTCATACTTTTTCTCTAAATTTTGGTGCTTCCAAACTCGTTTTTCCATTTCAAAGACACATTAGGAGCTTGATATTTGGAAGTAGATGATTCGGCCTCCGTAGCAGGAGCTGGCTATGCCGCAGTCCTATCCAAATTTGTCCGGACTAGTCTGCCTATATTTCATAGATGCTTTGACACATGTTCTTCCCCTACAAGATAATCCTAGAAAAATTTTATTGGTTTTCCTCCAGTGGGGGATTAGGAGCATTCCGGTTCTCGTTACGTCTGTCGGAGGGTCCTACTATGGTTTCTGCGATGTTAATGGTTTGACTTGTGGCGTGGTTGGGAATTTGACTCCTTCCACAATAATGACTTACGAGAAACCTCCGGCCTATGCCGCCTCTTCCTCTGGATCTCCAATTGTTCATGGGGAATTTGAGTTCATTGTCATTGTTTTCATCATAGAAGGGATCCATAATGTAAATGACATCAATGGAGCTAAAGATGAGTTCTTCATCTGATACAATTTCGGTATGACTATCTCCTTCTGACGGTACCATTTGGTGGGGTAGTTCCAATTGTACCTTTTGGTGGGGCGGTGCACGTTGTACCATTTGGTGGTGGGGTGCCTGTTATACCAATTATTTTGGAATGAAATTTGAAAGAGTCAATACTGACTTTGGATTTGGTACCACCTCATCTTTTTTCTATTGCTTTCTGCTCTTTTGGCATGTAGAGGACCACGGGGCTAAGGAGGATGGTTGTACAATTTTAGGTGATTTTTGCTGAAAATTAGGTTCTTTCAACTATGCCTGGAAGATTTCATGTACTCGGTTGATTGTCTTCTGGGTCACCCATTTGTCAATAATTTTATCCTTCTTTTGGGTGACTATTTTCCACTCTTCTTCCTCTCTTGAGTCATAGGTGGAAACATAAGCCACCTGTGCTAGCGGTGGGACCAACTTGACTTGCCCAAAATCGACCATCTTTTATAGGAGATCCTTGAAAACAAATATTTCTTGGATAGTGTTTCCTAGTATATGATGATAGAGACAATAATTTGGATGGTCATCGAGACCCTCATCATCGACACTCTTTGGCTCTAAAAGAGGGAGAAAATTACAATTCATATAAGCTATGAAATATCCACGGGCCTGGTCATCTCAGAATGAATAAACTCTATTTCTTCATTCTTAGAACTAATTTATTTGAGCACCTCGTTGCTCATCTTGCTGAGGTTGGGGCGGTTGTTGGCATCCAGGGGGTCCCATAGGGTTCAGCGGGGGCCTCGCAACAGGGTGAGATGCCGGGGGTGGCTTAAGCCTGACAGAAGCCACATAAGTTCTTTCTGTTATTGTTTCCCGGGGCTGATGGATCCATTCAGGACTTAAGGTAAGTCCTTTGAAATAAGTCTTATATCCTTTTGGAAATGGAAGTGAAGTTTCAAAATAGATTGATGTTCTTCAATGGGATAAGTGGTGTTTGTAATTCATTCTGAATGTTATCGACACACATGGAGAGCATCTCGTCCTGGGAGAGTGTTTCGTTCATGGAATATTTCAGGCCTTTCCATCTGTAAATTAAGTCATAGACTCTATCGATCTCTTGCTTCTTGCAGTTCATGAGATCATTCTTTATCGTATTGGGCAGTGTCAAAATGAACTGGAAGAGAAACTATCACTGGAGGTCCTCCAAGACCTTAATTGAATTAGCTAGAAGGCCAGTATACCATACAAAAGATGATCCCTATAGGGTTCATACGAAAAACTAGAGTTTTATGGCTTTTTTATGCTCTAGTGTTTCCATCATGTGGTCATAGTAAAATGAACAGAGTATCAAATGTTGTTCTGGGTCCCCCAAGACAATAAATACTGGGAATACGGGGTTACCAATGTTTGGTGGTAGCGGAACATTGCTCACCCACTTGGGGTAGGGATTGTGCTCCAGTTGTATTGAAGCACGCCGCCCCTCCATGGCTTCTAGTCAAGTTTTTATCATCGCATCAGTGTTTAAGATCCCTTGATGCATATCCTATCAGGCTTGAGCTTGAGCTACTGTGGTAGGGCCAAAATTGGGTGTTCCAATGCAACTATAATTTGGGGTGGATGCCTAGCTGGTGGAATCATTGTGGGTTTACGTTGGTATATTCCATCTGCCTTCCCAATGGGGGAAGTCTTGATGTCCTCCCAGGGCTGGGTTGAGAGGCCCCTCGAACATGGCTTCATTCACTGGAATGAGTGCCTGTTGTATAGGCACCTCTTCTAGGATCACCTGCTAACGTTTTGTAGAGGGAACACATTCGATGAGATAAATCCCTCGACGTATCTCGACATAAATTCGTCTGATATCTTTTAATTCTTACTCTTTCATTGTAAACTTGTCCCCAAGGGTGAGGGACACAATCTCATGGGGAGCAGAAGTCGGGTCATAAATGACCTTGGATTTATTTTTCTTTTTGATGGAGTTTCACAGTAGAGGTAAGGATGGATTGACTGAGGGAGAACCCAGATTTAAAACTTCCCTCTAGTTCTTGGTATGCACACGATTAAGCTTGGTGTGGAATGCATCTAAGAGGGAACCATCTTCCTTTGTGTATTCTCCCCCTACATCACTTCCTGTGAGATCCATGCGGTTTAATCATACCACGTTCACAGAGGCATACTACATTGGGGGTGGTGTGCTTAGTGTCGAATAGTAGGAACCCTTCCTTCGAACTTTATTGGACTTTCCCCTTCAATTATGTGATATAAATCAGTTTTCTTGGTGAATATTGACTCGAAGGTAGCCCTAGTCTAACCTCGTGTTGCGACCTTGTCTCGGAGGGTGCGAACCACCACAAGGGGTGAAACAGGTAACTCCTCTATCGATCGTTATTCCTAGACGGTTGTAGACAGACATCTTCCGTGAAAGAATTTGAAGTAAAAGTTCCCCCAGCCCTGTGGTATAGGGTTTTTCGCATTCTCCAGAAGATGCACTACGGCCTGGATTTGTTAGTCTTATAGGACAATTTTGATTTAGAATTTATCCCAGGCCATTGGGCTTGGTTTGATCTTGTATCGTGGCGGTAGCCACCGATATTTCCACTCTTTCAATTTCAGGTACTCCTCGTATAGGTGTAATCCGAGTGTGTCATTAGGATTGCACTGGATCTATCATCTTTCAAAGACATGAGCACTGCTTGATGGTTGGCATCCCTTTGGCGGGAAGTGTGATGGATGTTCCTGGTCACCTTTCTCAGAATTTTTCGATGGCTTGATCCCTTCGGCCCTGACACTTTTGAGCCTCACTACAACCAAATTTTTATTGGGTATCCTACCATTCTTGAGGAGGGGTGTTGTTTGATTTTTTCCTTTGGGTGATGACATTGTAGGATGTCATTTCCATTGGGGTCTGCTGGACGGGATGTGGGGTGAAATGCAAAGCTCCATGATATCCCCACCCTTAAAGATGAATGCCATGTGGGGCATTGCCAATGATGTGATGCAGTTTATGCAGTGCGTGGAAGCATTCCAGTTCAAGGTTCTTCTTTTTCCTTTCTAATAGTAGCTTCCTTGTGGACAGGAGGGCTTGCAAGTTGATTAAATGGTGAATCTCCCCTATTCTGTTGACATGGTCTTGATACCCTTCGTAGGGTAGGAAATTTTCTTTCATCTTTCAACGATTTGTCTATATATTGAGGCGAATTTCATTCATGCATTCCCCAAAAAATTACCCTCGTATATCGAAGAGAGATTTGTCCTTAGGCTAATACATCACTTGTTTGTTATCCTTAGTTACTTTTCTTATCGCAAGAAACAAATCAGGTTGTTGTTCTTTTCGATGATCCACTAATTGATATACCCAACTCGACTGATTATTGGTGACTTTTTTCCATGCCACCACACAGGTGGGGACCTTATCGATTTGCGGACTTTGTGGGGGTGGATCTAAAGATGGGAATAGTCCCGGGAAATCCTCTGGTTGAGAAATAATATTTCTCGTTATAGATAGTGTTCTTGATGTATTTGACTCGGTTCTGAGCACCTCAGCATTAGAGGGATTTATCATATTTGTTCCGAAAAGGGGAGGGCCTTCTTGACAGCTTGACCTTTGGTTACGAGGAGGACCATCACAATTGGTGTTGCGATGGTGAGGAATACCATGGAAACATGATGCCTGACCACGAGAATTTTTCTGAAAACGTGTACCTTGGGGAGAACTGTCAGGTCCAGTTGTAGTAAGGGGATGTCCTTCTTGCTACTTGACGTCACTATGGGGAGGCCCTTCACAACAACTGTCATTGTGGGGAGGGACTTTGCAATGATCATCATCATAGCATGGAATACCATCATGACTTGATATCTAGATGTAGAGAGAATTTCTATAGTATACATCTTAGAGAGGACCTTTAGGGTGTACTGAAAAGATGGGAGGACCTTCATAGTAACTGTCATTGCAGGGAGGGTCTTCTTAATGACCATCATCATGGAGGGGACTATAATCATGACTTGATTTCCGACTACAGGGAGAAGCATATCTGCATTGTTTACCCTGGGGAGGACCATCATGGTGGAAAACAATAAGGGGAGGAACTTCTTGCTATATGATCATCAGGTCAAGGGGATGGATACATCGATGCATATCAGGAGATAGTCTCTCATGATCGATCATTCTTGTTCCATGGAGTAATCCCCTGTGGGTTCTCTGTGGAGGTCCTTCAGAGAAGCTGGTAGTAAAATTTCAAGGAGGTCTTTCACAACTGCTAGTGCCACTTCCATAATTTAGTAATGGAATGACAGGGTCTTGATCCTTTATTGATATATGTGTGAGGGCGTTGAGAACACCATCTTCCAGTAGAGAGGGATCGTGGATATGCTCTTCATTTCCTGGTTTCCTTTGGTGATCTTCATTTTTGGGTGCACTATTGTGGGTAATCGGGGCCATATGTTGTCGGTAATAGCCCTCATGTACGGGTTCCCATCTTTTTGGGTCTCGTGATGTTGTCAGGATACACGGACAAGCATATTGAGTTTTGGAAGGGATATATTCCTACCAGAGAGAGGTCACCATGTTGGACCGGCGTCCCCATGTTGGAACTGGAATTTGTTCCCTATATGGTTTCTCGTATGTCACGAGATATAACCCTCTACACTTTTGGAATGGAGTAGGGATGCATAATAGCTCTGGAGTGACTAACTCATTATAAGAGTGAGTCATTATTTTCGAGAAAATCGGCTTGTGGGCTATATTTCTCAACTTTTCCATCGATGCAATGATATTCGGGAATGTTTGGAGGATATGGTCTGGAATCGACGTCTGATATTCCATTATTGTTAGGATGTGCTAAGATAAATCACTTGCTATAATGGGTTTGAAGGCCCATTCTGATGTTAGAGAAATAGTTTGAGCCTGCTCTTGTCCTCCATGAGTTTTCAGTAGATACTTGAAGTTATTCTATTTTGGGATAGAGGAACGAGTATGTCTCCGATTGTCTTATCCTATTACAACCTTATTTCACTGGTGGTCTTCATATTCAGGAGCATGTATTTTCATTAGCTCACTTTCCATTGAATTTGTCTCGCAAGATTTTTATGCATCCCTATGAATTTGACTCTACTTATATTTTCATGTAGCCTTATTTTTATAGCAGGATTGGTATGCATCATCATGTATTTGTGCCTATGTATAGCTGAGTACCACTCTATTTTGATGGCAGGCTTATTGCACGTCGGTATATATTTGTATTTTCATGTAGCTTGCTACTATGTCTGCACAACGGGACCGACGAGCACTAGCAGAGATGTTCATGTGGTCGTATTGTGCCACCCTATTTCTGGGGTAGGATTGAGTGGAGAGGGGAGAGTTGTGTGTCTTCCTGTCGAACACCACCATGTTAGTATGACAGATTTTCTCATCAAAAAACCATAGTGATATCATGAAAATGGTTATATGTTCCCTCCCCTTGGTAGTCTGCCCATGGGCCCTAGGTCTCTTGGACTTTGGCAGGTTCCCTCGGCATATGACCCTCCTAGGTGGGTGGAGGTTTGGTCGTCTATTGTTGGGGGAGATTCTTTCTGGCGGAGACCCATGGGTAGGGCCCCTGTGCAGCAGGGGATGAAGTCGTCAGTATTGACTTCATCTGCCTCCCTATGGTAAGGGATACATTTGTAGTCACGTTCCAGGGACATGATCTTGAAATGTTTTGAGACGACCACTGGGGTTTCCATGTGTTGAGGTATTGGCGGCGGCTGAAGAGGCGGTTGGTGGACATTCATAGACTAGAGGGCTGGTTTTGTAGCCTTCAGTGTGGGGAGAGCACCATTTTTGGTGGTACTCTTTGATTTGCGTATTAGACACCCATAATTGAAGATGTTGTGTATGAGAAGGGGTCATGTTCTTTGTTGAGGCCTCGACTACCCGTGGGATCACTGATGCGTGCATCTTCATGGATCGTGGGGATGTCATTCGGATCGAAGGTCGCACTGTGGGAACCTCCAATATTTTTATGATATAGAGAACACTAAACATTTTCAAAGTATCATTTCTTTTGAACACATGCATATTTGTTGATTCAACCTTTCCCCCTTCCCATTTTCTTTTGATGTGGGGTAAAGGGGACAAAGTGGGGTGAGACCCCCACCTTTATTAATGGTTCATGTCGAGTTCACCATTTTTTGTTCTACATTCGAGGTGACACGTATTTCACATACTTGGGTGAAAAAAATTCTCTGACGTGCATTTTCCTTTATTCTTTTATCATTGTGGCTAGAACCACCACCTTGGTTAATAATTTGCCTCAGGTTCATCATTTTTGTTCTTCCTATGAGGTGGTGTGTTTACAGGTGATGTCGATATAACATGATGAGTATTACCGCATGTCCCTTTTTCCATAGCGACGGACTCTTATTGAATTTACCATTACTTTGTTTTAACCCATTCAGCGTCATTATCGTTTTAATAATGTTTAATTAACCATGAGGGGAACTCTCAGTCCAAATGGGTGATTGTGTGGGGGTCAAGAGCTCATGTAATCAATCCTTCTCAGATATAACTTCCTCGTACGATCTCCAATTTCCTTATTTGTGGAGCCAAGAACGCCCAACATCCCTGGTATCCTTGATTCATGGACCTTATTTCCACAGGCAGGTGCTCGTTAGCTGAAAATTTGGCCAACGACCCTTGAGGACACTATTGGTCGAGAGGATGGGAGGTCAGGGTCACCACAACCTTTTGGGGGAGGATTATTACCTATTCTGTGACTCCATTATAGATTTATGATGTGTTCATTTGTTCGTGAATCCTTGGTTCATTTCCAAATATTGTGTCCACGAGATTCCTTTGATATGTAAGATCGTCGTGAGCATGCATATGTATGATGCCATGGAGGTGATGCATACTTAGTCATATTATAAGGTTCTCTGGTGTTTATCATCATCCAAGGGGGTGGAAGGTGAATGGATGTTGGGATTGGGCCCACAAGGAGGGATTCCTACGTACCATGGAGAGAGGAATCAGAATCCACATAGATTAGGTTGTGTGGGTATTATGCACGGAAGCTTCCCATTTGAGAGGGGAATGGTTGGGATGACTTTTTTGGTGGGAAACCATTTGATATCGGGCCTTCTATCAGCCGTCCTACGTATCCTGCTTTGATCGGGAATTAGAGTTCTCATTGTTCAAATTGTATGGGGATTATACAAGGAAGTTTCCCATTTGAGGGGGTATGGTTGGTGGACCCTATTTGATGGGAACCCTTTTCAACATGAGCCTTCTAGAAGTCATCCTATGTATCCTGATTTGATCAGGAATCAGAGTTCTCACAGTTCGAATTGTATTGGGATTACGCATGGAATCTTCCCATTTGAGAGAGCATGGTTGGGTGGACCCTTTTTGACAGGCACTATTTTGAGATGGGGCCTTCGAGAAGATGTCCTAAATATCTGGATTTGATCAGGAATCATAGTTCTCATAGTTCAAATTGTGTGGGGATTATGCATAGAAGCTTCCCATTTGAGGGAGAATTGTTGGGTGGACCCTTTTTGATGGGAAACCTTTTGAGATATGGCCTTCTGGAATGCATCCTACATATCTTGATTTGATCAAGAATCAGAGTTCATGTAGATTTAATTGTTTTGGGATTATGCATGGAAACTATCCATTTGAGGGAGCATGGTTGGGTGGACCCTTTTGATGGGAACCATTTTGAGCATGGACATTCTGGAAGGCATCGTATGAATCCTGATTTGATCAGGAATCAGAGTTCTCATTGTTCTAATTGGGTGACGATGTTGTGATCCTCTCAAACCTCTAAGACCACACGAGTCATGATAGGTGTAAAAAACAAGAGAATATGAAAGATTAAACAATTCCCATGCCTCCTCCCCGCTAGTGGGGGAGGGAGATCCCACAAAAGAAGAGGTCGAGGTGACTGTGGGCGAGGGAATGGAGAAATGAACCATTCCATGTGAAATTAAATTAAATTTCATGCTTACCTACCTTAGAAGATTGTGGAATTACCTCAGTGGGAGTGCCCCAGAGCATGTTTTGGGAAAGGGAAGAGTTTGTTCCTCATAAAAGGGGATAGCGAACATAACCACTTTGACTGATCATTGTTCCTCATTAAATTGAAAAGAAATTGATCACCCCTAATCTATATAATGGGGAGGTTCACATCGACATCCCATGGTTGGACTCCGAGTTATAGTAGGAATTTATCCTTACAAATATTCTTCAAGCCTACACCTTTGTTGGGAGGGCCTTCGTGACTCCACTTACTGTGGGTATGTAGACTCAATGGGGTTTGTTGATGCACCTGATGGCCAGATCCTAAGGGTCTGGTGTCTTTGGGGGAGGCTACATCCTAGCCCTAGAGAACTGGTTAGTGGAGGGATTGTGGAGGACTGTATGGTAATGGAGTGGTGAAGTTGGAACCGGAGGGAATGATACCTGATAACACCCTATTCCGTGTACTAGTTTTTCATGCGAGATAGGGAAGGAACCACATACATTTGTAGTATGGGGGAAAGAGGGACATCTATATATCGGTGTTGTACATGGACATAGATATTTCCAACCATGTACCAAAGTGGTACGTGGATCACCATGCCTCTTTGGTTTATATCTGCACGGCGATTGGGTACGTAGTGCCAAGTTTAGTCCACGTTGCGGTATGCTAGGCGGAGCTCCATATTGAAGGAGGGTAGGGGGAATTACCATTCATGGGAAATTCATCTACAAGAAATCATTGGTTTACGATTCACCAGTTGGGTTCCCAGTTCTTATTATTATTACTCAAATCCCTATTTTTATGGTTGTAGCCAGCTGTACCTGGAGAAGAAGTGGTTCGCGATCCTTGCTTCACTAATGAAACAAGACAAAAGCTGGAGTGAAACCTCTGAGTTTCCATCATGCTTTCGTCACTTGTCTTTCCCTCTATCCATCTCCTCTCTTCCTCCTCATTACCTTTTTTATTTTTATCCATTTATATATCATCAAATCGATCATATCTACTGGGCACACAACACCATTTGCGGAGGCCCGTTGAAGAAATTTTCTACCCCGTAGAAGACTTAATAAACTGGGGTTTGCAGAGACATTGGTTCACGATTATGGTTTGCAAAAACATGATAGTCCAATTAATCCGATAACTAAGTGGTTTGGAACATGGTATGCATATTTTCTTCCGCATAGAACACCTCTGGTTGATACGGTTCACGGTTTTCCCTGCTCGTTGGCCATCATTTCGTGGTCCAGACGTTCACAGACCGTCCCGCATACCTGGCAGTTTGTGATCTATCTTCTTCATGTACCTTTCCTGGTGATTATACATGATATATTTTAAAACATGAATTCTTTAAAGTTCCTTCAATGAAATACAACTCAATTTGAGTCTCTTAGCCCTGATTGACTTATCGATGTGCATAATTCCTTCTACAAAGTGATCTTGCAGGTATTTTTTCTCCTTAGGGGAATTTTCAGGACCCTACAATTCCAACCAATAATCATTCTTACAAAATGGACTCTAGTCCCTATAATTTCATTATTAATCCTTAATACGTAAAGAAATACCAATAATAATTGTGAATAAATATAAAAATAATTTTAATTATAATTTTACTATCACCAAAATTTCATTCCTTCAAAGAACATAATATAATATAACTATAGATCAATATAAATAAATATTTACAAAACTACAAATACAAACAACAATAATCTTTTAAAAATATCATACTCAATATACATTTCAGAAAAACTAGAAACCAATAACTAATATTAAAAAAAACAACTATTGATGATGTAGGATTGAAATATAGATGATGATGCTCAATTACAAGAGTGGGAGTGAATTACTGGTTTAATTTTTTTGTTTTTATACTTATTAAAATACATGTTTAACGAAGGTAAATAAGATGGATTCACAAAACCTTTTTAGTTATTCACTAAGAAAATAACTTTATTAGGATATGGTAATATGGATCTGAAAAAAAACCTTAATAAAAACTTTTTTTAGGTAATGATTCTCTCTTAAAGCATATAGAATCTTATTTTTTAGAATATAAAAGTATAAGAATATATAAGAAAGTTATAATTTCTTTCTTTAATAAAATTTATCATATTTAAAACATGTAACAACAATATGTAAAGTGGTATAACAAATCTTTTTACCCAAAGAGAAGGGTATCCAACATCCTTGGATAAAGGTCCCTTGATTTATACCTTCACAAAATTATGTCTTACCCACAGCATGGTATGCCCAAGATAAGAATATCAGAATATGTATTGCTATCCATATAAGTCGTAGAACATTAATTTAGCCAGAACCACTATCATCATATCCCTGGTATCCCTTGATTGATTGGCCAATCAGAGTTACACTATGCAGACTGAACATGTTATTCATAGATTGAAAATTGTGTTCAAAACATTCGCACAAATCATTAGAGTCTCTCTCTAGAAATATCTTCACAGCATCACAATATGAAATATATATATATGTGTTTCAACATGTGTCCACGTATATATAAATATTAAAATTACTAGGGTATTTAAAGGGAAATCCCCAATAGTTATCTTTTCCTCCAACAGTCATATTTTTTCTTCAATTTTGGTGGGACTTAGACAGGTTTCAGTTAACCAACGGTTAGTCTAAAACAGATTATACGACACCATTTCATGTAAGAAATATTTTTAAGCATTATCATGTATAAGAAACAAAAATATATAAGGAAAAAATTAGTCTTTAGAATTATTAACATGTTTAGGATCTGATAAAATGAAACGTTACTTTAAGGAAATGAGGTAACTATAAGAAAATCATTTAATAAAATTCTTATGTAATTGAGAATCATAGTCCAAAATGATGAACAATCATATTTTGAAATAATAGATATTCAGAGTTGAATTCTATGTAATCTAGAATTTGACTTATGATAAATTAATAATCTATTTTATGATGATTTTAGAGTTTGGAAAAATGAAATTTCAGAGTCTGATTTCTAGAGAATTCAGAATCTAATATCTGAATAAATTGCAGTCTTATTTTAGGAGAAATAGGAGTTTTAATTCAAAAGAAAATAGAGACTACTGTTAAGATACATTTTAGCCAGATTTGAGAAGAAATCATAGTCTGATTTCAGAATAAATTAGAGTTTAATTGTATATGAAATCAGAGATTCATTTCAAAAGAAATTGGATTCCAATTTGAGAAGAAATCAAAGCCTGATTTTAGAGAAATCGGACTCTAATTTCAGATGAAATCAGAGTCTAATTCTAGGAAAAATAGATTATATGGAAATATATGATTCTAAGATAGGATAGGATCTATTTGTTTGACTTAAAAAAAATTATGGATAGACTTGGTTTGAAAAAACATTAAATAAGACATTGAAAACAAAGGGTAAGGGAAACAAATATTCTTAGATGCAGATAATTATCTTTAAGAAAATAATACTTAGAGAAAGATAACTTTCCTAAAGAAATTTATTGGTGATTTTTAAAAAATAATGGAATGGAAAAGTAAAATGATACTTATTGAGTTAACAATCTCCCACTTTTTTGAAATAATGAACAAGTTTTCGAAATAACAATATAAGAAAAAATTCACTTTTTGAACATTAAAATAAATATTTATCTCCATTTTCATATAAACCATAAAAATATGACTAAATCCCCATTTGGTTTTTAAATCCTCTAAAAAATATATTCTTGACATTCTTAAAGAAGTTAAATTCTTATTTTGTTAGAATGTCTTATTTCAGTAATATCCCCATTATTTATGGCATTATATTACTTTAACATAATATTCTTTTGATCATTATTTTCTCTCCCCTGGTTATTTTAAAAAATTAATAGATGGAAAGAAAAAAATAGTACATGAAATTTTAGGAATATACAATATAAAACAATAAAAATAAAACAAAAATTTTATTATGATGGGATAATTTTTTTATAAGGAAAATACTAAAAAATATAGGATTTAAGAAATCATTCACCCATATTTCCCTTTGGCATGATCATTCTCAAGGTTTCCATGAACTTCTTCAACTCTTTGTGAACATCCTCAAACTTCATGATCAGGTGATCCTGATGCTAATTTTTCTATTCAAGAACCCTGATTCTTTCTTATTGAGACTTATTAATTTCATCATGAGACATTACCCCCTATTATTTATATTTTAATTTTTTTCTTCCATATCTTCTCAAAGTTATCTTTACCTTTTCTAATTTAAATCATCAGAATTCATCTTTTCATTTAGGTCTTTATCCTATTGAATCTAGGAAACTTTCTCTTGATTCAACATCTCTGAAAGGATTGATGAAAATTTCTCAATCATCCCATATAACATATCTAATTCATCCTTTTCTGAATCATGAAAATCATCCATGATTTTTAGATAATCAATTACTAACCTAGACCACTTTTTCTTTTTATTTTAAGATCTCATAGGATCATCATAACTAATTTTAAATGTATTGAACTCAGCTTTATGTGTGAAAAAAATTTCTATGAGAATTATTTTTTAATATGACTTTCAATTGATTGTTTGTTGAAGCAGTTGGAATCTCGAGTCAATACATGAAAATAAGTTAATGGTATTCTCTCACTTCTTCAAGGGCTGAACAAAAAATTCTTGTCCCAAGGAAGGTTATGATGCCGAAGCATATTCATTTTATGTCGAGGGATGTTTATATTGTTGTTTGGATTTCCTCTTAGATCTTCCAAAAAAATATTTCTTGGATTTTCCAACCACATATTTCATAGTAATATCAATAACCACATTATTTTCTTTCTCAGCTTTAGATATTTCTTTCTTGAAATTCGGAGTCTCATGCACACAAGCAGAAATGTATGAAATTATATCATTAACATCAGTAATTTTATCATCAACATTTTCAAAGATTTCCTTATCATCATCAGGCTGAATAAAATCATGGTTACTTTTTTAATACTCTAAAATTTTATCAACATCATCTCGATCATAATTATTTTTCTATTCTAATATTAACTTGGTTGATTCAACTTGGTAAACTCTGATCAATAACATGTCATAGGTACTTTCGTTCTCTTGATATTCTTCCACCATTTTGATTACATCTTCACATTCTTCTTCTGGTTCTTTTTTTCTTCGTGTTCTTCTTAATGTTGTACTTATTCTTCTTAGAAAATGTCTTCCAGAATAGAAATAACAATATTTTATAGAGTTTTGATATGAAATGATTCTTTTCAGAAGGACTCTGGTACCTAAACTTATTTTTTTGCCTTCTCTATATCTCTAAGAAAATATTAAATAGTCTCTTCTTTTGATAACTTCTTCTTTAACTTATTCTCATTTTATCACTTCTTAATCTCTCCGGATGCTTGGATTTTTTGGGAATTATCCTCAGTAGGGTTGAATACAAACATTTCATCTTCATCCATCTTTTACTTCTTCTTCTCTCTCCACCTGGCTACCACTTCATCAGAAAATGTCTTTTTGTCGGCTTGGATGGAGTAGATACTGACTCCAGTACTGGTACATTCTATTTTGGTTCTGGTTCTTTTCTTTTCTTTGGGATTTTTTGGAAATTTAACCTACTTTACCTTTATTGTTGATATCTTGAACATCACTATGAAAAAGGTGAAAGAAAAATCCCGACATAATACTAAAACAAATATTTATCCTTCTCAAAGTTTCATAACTCAAAAACATTATCTAAAAAACATTGGTTTTTAAGATGCAAGGAATTTTGAAGGATTATGAACATAGGACAGTGATCTTCGACAAGATTGTTGGATACATTAATATATGATACCTGAGGGTTCAATTCTTGATATTTTTGATATTCATGATAATTTACTTGATAATGTTTATCTTCCTTAGATTTACTAAGAAATCCATCATGATGATATCAAAATTATTATGGGAATCCTTATCTCCCTTTATCAGAATGGGAAATCCTCGCATCCACAAAGCTAAAAATATAAAATTTGTTAAAGGATAATTGATCTTTAGTGACATAACTACACAAACCACAAGGCACTCAATTGTATTAACCTTCTCAAAATTACCATCCTTTCTAGAATCTTTTTAAAACAATATATAGCCTCTCCATTATAAGCCATATTGAAAATTATTGTAGCCTTGTTGAAGGATACAAAATATGTCTTACCAAGGATCTTGAACGAAAACATTTCTCTTCCTCCTTCTTAAAAAAAACTGACTGAATGATATAATTAAATAAGGAGATCAGGGTTAAAAAATATTAATTATTTGTTTTGGAAATGCAAATACATTCCCATCAATATTTTCTTAGTGATTTTTTATATCAAAGATTCATAATTGAGAAAGAAATCTGGGTCCACCAACCTTTCTTTATAAATTAACCAGTCCTTGAGTTCTTTGTTGGAGGCCATAGTATTTTACTATGAAACTTCAAGTGAGATTAATTGCTTATGGAAACATTAAAAAAACCAAATGACTGATTTGATGGGAAGTAGATCTTCAGCACAAAAACACTGGAATAATCAATGTGGGACATGAATAAGGGAGTCCTTTATATAGGCTTTGTGGTAATGGTTCGTATTCCCAAATCAATAAAATGGTTGAGAATATATTTATATAATCTGGCAGTTGATATCAATGCTGAAAAAGTATTTTTAAGGTTCTAATGTTTTGAGTTTTTAAGGGAAAATTGTATTTAAGGAAATTGAATATAATATTGTTTTCTTAAAACAAGATAATAATACCAAAAATTAAAGAAATGAAATTATGAATATTAAAGTAAGGAAATATACCTTCAATATTACAAATAATGAATCATCAATATTGGTAATGTTCATTCCAAAAAACAGAGGTTCCAAAAAAAATATTAGTGTAAAAATTTTAGATTCAAAAATTTTATTAAGGAATAAAATTTTTTAGGTTTCGAACATTTTATTAAAATAAATAAAACATAGGATCTGAAATTTTTATACAGGGAAAAATATAAATTTTAGATTCTGAATTTCTTTTAAGAAAATATAAAAGAGTAAACATATGTGCTCCCCCTTCGAAAATAAGTATCTTAATATTAAGATATAGGTTTGAAAAAAAGTTCAGAGGCATGATTACCATATGTTTAGCATTCCTAAAAGTTGTATAACGTACTAAAATATATTAGAGGATAATGATTTTGTAAATATATCAGCAAGTTTGTTTTCTGTTCCAATAAATTGTAAAATAATATCTCTATTAAGTGTGTGATCACTCAGAAAGTGATTATTAATATCTATATTCTTTGCACGTGAGTGATGTGTATGGTCTTTTGTTACGGTAACTTCACTAGTATTATATCACATTATCTGGGTTTTGGTAAAGCTCATTTCATTGACTATGGGGGTGTATTTCATCCACAACACTTGAGGACAAATACTTCCAGGTACTACATATTCAGTTTTAGTAGTGGAAAGTTCTATTTATAGTTGCTTCTTTCCAGTCCAAGAAACTAATGAATCTTTTAAGAAATTAAAATATCGGGATGTAATTTTACTATATATTTTACATCTACTAAATTTAGCATATATTTTTTTAAAAAAAAATATCATTTCTAGAAGAATAAAAAAGGCTGAAATCCATGGTTTCCTTTAAATAGAGAATAATTCTTTTCACTTCTATTAAATGAGATTCTTTGAATTAGATTTATATATTGAACATAAGAATATTGAAATTATTATATATGGATGAATTACTATTGAGTATAATAAACTTCTTATAATATACCACTAAAAGATGTTTAATAAAATCGATTAATAGTTTCTTCGAGATCAGTATAATTTGAGGTAATGATTGGAGTATTTATAATTTTAGTCTTTTCATATACATAGTTATTAATAATATCTTTAATATACTTTTTTTTGATAATTGTATGTTTCTTATGGTTTTTGAGAAATTTGATAACTAAGGAAAATTTTTAACTCACCCATCATACTCATTTTAAACTCATATTTCCTAAGATTCTCAAAATAATCAGTTAAGGATTAATGAGTTGATCCTAATATGATGTCATAAATATAAATTTGAAATATAAAAACATTTTTCATATATTTATTTCCAAAAAGTGTTGGATTATTAGTTCCCTTTACATAATTGTTTTGTAACAAATTATTTGTAAGCATATCATACTAGGCTCTTGGGATTTTTTATGTTTGTATAAAGCCTTGGTAAGTTTGAAAACATGTTTAGGATGTTTTTTTCTTCAAACCCAGCAGGTTGTTCGGCATAAAAATCCACTTGAAGATATCTGTTAAGGTATGTACAATTTAGATCCATTTGAAAATGTTTGAAATTAAATAATTCCGCAAAGGCTAGTAGAATTCGAATAGATTCAATTCTGACTAATAGAGTGAAGGTTTAAATATATTCGATTCTTTCTTGTTGACTATAGACTTTACGAAAATAATCTTTCTTTATTTCTTACAATGATTCAATTTTCATCACATTTATTTTCGAAGACCCATTTTACTAAAAATATAGATGTTTCTTCTGGTATTTTAACCAAGGTCCAAACCTCGTTCCTTTCAAATTTATTTTATTCATCTTTAATAAATTCAATCCAGTCATCATCACCTAAAGATTCATCAGTGATTTTAGGTTATTATTGGGAAATAAATGATATACTCCCTACCTCATTTCTTAAAAAACATGCAGTCCATACAGGTTGATTTACATCACTAAGGATACTATTGTTGTGATTATTTATATGAAACTACTAATTGATGTTTTATAATACCTATTCATCAACTTAAGGTAAAAATATTATGTGGTAAATGTCACGACCCATCCTCAGGGACCGTGCCGTGACTACCCCAAGCCTGCCTTCCATAGGCCAGGGGCTGGCGACTAGCACCAAGGTGTAAATCCCGGTAAAAAGGGAAGGCATTGCCTTTTTAAAGTAAACAAGCACCTCAGAGTAAGCAAGAGAAAAAAAAGTAAACACTAAGTAAAAACTGGTACAACTTTAAGTGCAGAAAAGTAAATGGGCCAGTATACAAACCCAAACTGATAGTAAAGTACAACTCGAAAGGGAAAACAGAAACTGAAAAGTAAAAGCCTCTAGGCCGAGCTGTCCAATGGAAATCCCTCCCGAAGGGGGGGTATAAATAACTCCACTGCTCCTCGGGTCCCGTCGTCCGCTCTGAGTATGTCCCACCCAGTGGTCCACCTCCAGGTACCGTCCTGCTCTGCAATCCTCAACCACGATCAACGATGTCCATCTTCTGCAACCAACACAACGTAGTGCGGGCATAGCCCGTGCAGGGGTGAGAATAAGCTACTCAGTAGGGACCCTGAGACCCCCGAAGGTCTCCCAAAATCCACAAAGTAAATATACAATCACGATGTAACAGTCGACACTGCTTAGGTATATGCCCATACATATACCTAAGTCATCAATTCCGAAACGCTCCAACTTCCGAGCCCAAGTATAACCCAGTCCACACAGGAAAGTATACGTATTCCACACAGGAAAACATAATGTAATCCAGACAGGATAGCACAACACAATCCACACAGGAAAGCAAACATGATTCAGCTCACACAGGTATACTTTTTCGAATGACGATAGAGATGATCACTGATCCATCTAAGTCGTCGGACCCACAAAGGATCGATAGGTACTAACCCCCGCAATGACCCACACATGATCGGTAGGAAACTAACCCCCGAAAAGACCCACACAGGATCGGACCCACACAGGATCTGTAGGCACTGGCTCATACAGAACTGCTGAGGGCTGACCCACACAGGATCAGACCCACACAGGATCGGTAGCACTGATCCACACAGGATTTCTGAGTGTTTTAGTCATCGTAATCGAATCCACTGAGGATCTCTGCACAGTCGTTGTCACAGTCATAGTAGCAGTCGCAGCCAGCACTAGGGTTCCCGCACACAGCAGGCTCATTCGGGAGGGTCCGCTCCATGAGCCGAGAGGCTGATACATCAACTAAAACATTTTCCAAATTTGATGTATCCAAAAGTTCCGTATCGTCAACAGGAACTCAAAGTCACAGACGGCGCGTCAATCAGACGCCCGGTCTGAGAGTTATTTGCTTTTTTGTCCGAGGGGACTGGTTGGTTTTTAAGGAAAAACCAACCCGACCGTACACTACCTATGTCCAAACCTCAAGCAATGTATTCCAAAGTATCCGTCTCACTTAGAGGAATTCAACAAAGTCAACATCACGTCAATCAGACGTCTAAAGCTCAAGATATGAGCGTTTCCGCTCCGAGGGCCCTGTTGGTTTCGTGTAAGAACCAGCCCGGAAGAACTCAAAGAATCCGAATCCTTGATTGAGATATACCGAAACGACCGTCTCGATCCAAGGATCGCATCGCCGCTGACGGCGCATCATTTGGAGTTCCGTAGCCCGAGTTATGGGCATTTGAACCCAAGCGGTCCGATAACGGGGGTTTCGGGCCCCGACCGACCCGGCCCGAGACCCCCCGGTTGGCCCAAAACGGGTCGGCCTGGCCTGAAACGGGTCGGCCCGGCCTGGCGGACCGGCTGGGAACAGTGTGCCATTTCAGGAAGGGGGGGGGGCGCCTACCCCCCTGTGAACCCCCCCCCCCCATTTTTGGGGGCCGTTTCGATATCCAGACAAAGGAATTTAATTCCCTCGGCTCCTCCCCTTCCGGTCAGACCGACTTGGCCTGCCGGTTCCTGCTCAATGGGACCGGTGATGGTCGGTCCCCTTCCAGCTCTGACGCCGGCGGCCTGGTCCAGCCGCCGGTCACCTTGCTCTGCCGTGGCCCGGAACCGGCCGCGACCCTTGTCGTCCGGCACGGTGCGACGGCACCGTGCCCCTCCCGCCGCGACCCCTCTCCAGCCGTGGCGTCTTCGGTTTTCCTCGACGCGACGCGACAGCATCATGTCCTTGAATTTCTTTCCACGGCGCAACGAGACGGCGCCGCACATTTTCCTTTCTCTTGATTCCGCGTGGTGCGACGGCACCACGCCTTCCCGTACCAAACCACAAGGAATCATTCATGAAATAAGGAGGAGGGTCGGCCATGTTTATACGGTCTATCCCCCTCGCGTTATTCGATAACAATTGGTTTTAAACCACAAAGATCATCAAGTTTATATTCATGAACAAAAAATAAATAAATAAAACCCCTACCTCGGTTTCAAGAACGGTGTATGTCAACGAGCCGCGGAAGACGAGCGTCGCGGAGGTCGGGCGTTGTGGAAAAAGAACGTCGACGTCGCGAAGTGAGGATTCGAAGTCGTTGACGGAGATTTGATCGTGGAAAACCGTTGCGGAGGAGACGACGCGGAAGAATAACGTCGCGTCGCGGATAGGGCGTTGCAGAAGAACCAATGTGGAAAGAGACGTCGGATCACGGGTCGATGTTGCATAGAAATAACGTCAATTCCGTTGTCATTGAGGTGCGTCCGAAGAGGAAACGTCACGGAAGAAGTTCTCCACGTTCTTCGGCGGAGATGTTATTCGTTGAAGAAGAAGATGTTCTTCCCAAAACCTCTCAAAGACAAACTCTAACAACCAAAATAAAATAAGTTCCTTTCTTATTTTATTAACACAACAACTCTTTTAAATTTCAAGAGTTTGAAATTCAATTATCCACACACAACTCACCTCATTAAACTTATTACATTAAAGTCATAAGTTATAACTTAAGTTAACAAAATTAAAGTGGTAGTTTAGGGGGTTTTAGAGGATATGAAGGGGTGGGGTTCGTGTGGGCCCCACCACCCTCATAACCTCCCAAGGGAGTTTGGGTGGTTACCCAACTTCCATCAAGAACAAAACACTTAGAGTAAAAAAATAATAAAAATTGTAGAGTAATTATAAAATAAACTTCCATAATTTTTATCATCAACACTCGAGTAAATGCATCTCCGGAACAGGAGTGCCTAAGAAATTACCGGCAATGCGGTTCTATTGGTGCCCTCGGAATTCGATTCCGGGCACCGGTTCAAATTTTAGAAATTCCCACTCGTTCGTTCACTGAACGTACCCGAGCTAAACTTCGGATAGAAATTCCGGGCACTCCAGGCCTCGGAATCAAGTGCCGTCTGAAACTGCGTTCTTGTAAAATCCCAATGAAAATTAAGAAAAAAATTTCCCTTGAATTTTACGGGTCATTACATTACTCCCACCTCAGGGATTTACGTCCCCGTAAAGATACATCATAACTAAGAAAACAAATGAGGGTACTGAGCACGCATCTGAGCCTCCCGCTCCCAAGTTCCCTCCTGGAGGCTCCCGTTATGCCACCTGATGCACACTAGGGGAATCAACCGTCCACGTAGGACCCGCTCTTGTCGATCCTAGATCTCCACCGGGACCTCCGCAAAAGTCACCCCATCATCAACGTCTTGCTCCCCATGGTCAATGATGTGTGTCGGGTCATGCACGTATCTCCTCAGTTGAGATACGTGGAATACGTCGTGCACCCGGTGCAACTAAGGTGGTAGATCCAGGCGATAAGCCACCTTTCCAATCCTACTGAGGACCTGGAACGGCCCGATGAAGCATAGAGACAACTTGCCACTTCGTCCAAATCTCCATAATCCACGTCGAGGTGAGACACGCAAGAATACGTGGTCACCATCCTCGAACTCTAGTGGCCTCTGCCTCCTGTCAGCATAAGACTTCTACCGGCTCTGAGCTGTCCTCATCCGCTCCTGGATGACCTAGACCTTCTCTGTTGTGTCCTGGACCATCTCTGGTCCCACAAGTACTGACTCCCCAGGGTCTGTCCAGCACAATGGAGATCTACATGGTCGGCCGTACAACGCCTCGTATGGTGCCATTCCGATTGTGGAGTGGTAGCTGTTGTTGTACGCGAACTCCACCAAGGGTAGGTGGTCCTCCCAGTTGAGACCAAAGTCGAGGACACATGCGCGAAGCATGTCCTCGAGATTCTGAATGGTCCTCTCCATCTGAACATCCGTCTGGGGGTGAAGGGTTATGCTCAGACGTAGCTACGTCCCGAACGCCTCCTGCAATCCCTTCCATAGCCGGGAAGTAAAATGAGTATCTCGATCGGAGACGATAGATGATGGAACACCGTGAAGCTAAACAATCTCCTGAACGTAATGACGTCCCGAGATCTCCACTGAGCCCTGCTCTCTGATAGGTAATAAGTGAGCCGACCTGGTGAGTCGGTCGACAATCACCCAGATGGAGTCATGACCTCTGGAAGTATGTGGATGTCCAGTCACGAAGTCCATAGATATCCCGTCCCACTTCCACTTCGGGACATCCAAGGGTTGTACCAAGTCTTCTGGTAACTGATTCTCTGCCTTCACCTACTGGCAGGTGAGGCATCGAGAAACGAACTCTGCCACAACCTTCTTCATGCATGGCCACCAGTTCTGTCGTCTCAGATCCTGGTACATCTTCGCCACTCCAGGATGTACCACCAAGGGAGAAGTGTGAAACTCTCTCAGCACCTCCTCCCATAAAGCAACTGGTACCAAGGTACGTCCTCTGAAAAGGATTTCGTGCTCTGCTCCAAAGGAGAAACCATCAGGTTCCTATCCTGAGGATATCTGTGCACGCCGCGTCTCACAGTCATCATCCACATGATGTGCCTCTCTGACCCGATGCAGTAGTGGAGGAGTGAATGTGGGAGACTGGAGGAAGGCTTCTCCATCTCTATCCACGAAGGATATCTGCAAAGAGGCTAGCTGCTTTTTCGCCTACTCAAGTAGTTGAATGCCCGTCCTCCTGCTGAGAGCATCAGCTACCACGTTCCCCTTCCCATGAGTAAAGACTATCTCAAAGTCATAGTCCTAGAGGAACTCGAGCCATCGCCGCTGTCTCATATTCAGATCCTTATGAGAGAAGATGTATCTGAGACTCTGATGCTCAGAAAAGACTGTAAAGCACTTTCCCATCAGATAGTGTCGCCATGTCTTCAGAGCGAAGACCACTGCTGCAATGATTTCTGCTTTGCCGAAAAGGGAAATCTGGTCTCATCCCCTGGATGAACCATGTTCCTTGCCTAATACAGTCAATCCCATCATGATTAGTTAAACCATGGCATGGATGATGTCGTAAGGCCTCAATGATGCTACCAAGAGATCCAACCGTTACTCTCGCCTCCAAGGGTTGATTCACACTGTCGGCATCAGTGTGTGGTCACTGGGTCTCCTCCAGTATGAATCTCGCATGTGAGGGTCAAGTCAATAGTTTTTAACCGATAACTCTTAGTAATAACAAACAAAAGACAAGAAAGAAAACGTCAACATTGCAAGTGTCTCTTATTACTTAAACTCAAATTACAAGGACAGAAGGAAACACAAACTACGAAGCTAGATGCATTATGGGCAAAGGCCTCTCTGCCTGGAGCTAGTCCCGCACTAGTCCACCCGCTTCCGGAGCTCCATGATCATAAGCTTCAGCTGCATGAAGCTGTGCTCTCCCCTAAGGTCGTGGTGGACCTCCTGGTGGTGGTGGTGGTAGAGACTCAATGAATTGCCCACCACCTGCTGCTCGGCCTGCTCCTCTGCCTCATCCACCTTCTCCCTGCGGACCACCACATTCGAACCTCTGCCTCTGCCTAGGTGTTTCCTCAACAGTCTGCAGCTCCTCTACATGGCGGGTCAGGCAGTCACGAGCCATGTGGCCCTACCCGCCGCATGCATAGCACTGTCTTCCACTCGAAAGACTAGCTTCGCGCTGTGTGCCCCGCACTGCTAAGCCAGTGTCCTGAGGTCGTGTGCATGAGGGTCTGGTATTCCTGGATCCAAGAGTCATCAGTCGACTGCCTTCTACATACGACTCTGCTACGTGCCGCCCTGCGGTGGGTCTCGGCGCTGGTGTAGACTCGGCAAGAAAACTCTCGATCAAAAGGGCTCGCTCCAGTACTCCTGTCTGAGTCGGAATACTGAGGGAGATCAGCAATGCCCTAATCTCGTGTCTCAATCCTTGTTCAACGGTCCGGGCCCAGAATAATGGGTCACGTACCATGTCTGTCGAGTAGCGCGAGAGATCAGTAAATCTCGCCGAGTAGTGGGTGACCGTCATGCTGCCCTGCCGTAGCTGAAGAAGCTCCTGTATGCGCACCGCACGGAGGGTGGCTGGGGAGAACTCCAAGTGGAAGAGGCTCTCAAAGTTGCTCCAAAGTAGAGATGCCTCATCGTGCACCTGGAGCATCAAGCTCCACCATCATCCCGCTGCTGCGTGTAGTAGGCTCGCTGCGAGGATCACCATGTGGTCTGCTGTTGGCCTCACTAACCGAAAAACTCGTACCACTGCCTCCAGCCAGTCCTCAGCTGCCTGGGGGTCCATCTCCCCACGGAACCTAGGCGGTCGTGTGCGCTGGAACTCATGCTGTGCACTGAGGTGACATGAATCGTCAGCGGCTGGTGCTGGAATCATCGGTGGCTCGACGGGTAGAGCTACCGCCGGTGCCACTGCTGACAAAGGGCCCTACACCGAGGCCTCTTCGCTCGGTGGGCTGTCGTCACGCTCGAATCTCGGAACCCTAGCTGACTGTCGTTGTGGGGCCATCCTAAAAAAGGAAACAGGTGCGCCATGATCAGAACAGTATACCTGGTGAGCTGACACAAAGTAATCACAATGAACACTTGAAACACACATGCAATCAATGTTTTCGTGCATTAAGTCAGAAATCAGAATTCAAGGTCCTGATGTACAGATACGTCGGCTGCCGCACCAACACTGGACTCCCTGGACTGATAACCACACCCAATACGCTAAACACTATTGCTTCACAAATAAAAGATTAGTGTCCCATGTTCTGCGGTAGAACCAACCTCCCTTTGATACCAATTTGTCACGACCCGTCCACGGGGCCCGTGCCGTGACTACCCCAAGCCCGCCTTCCATAGGCCAGGGGCTGGCGACTAGCACCAAGGCGTAAATCCCGGAAAAAAGGGAAGGCATTTCCTTTGTAAAGTAAACAAGCACCTCAGAGTAAGAAAGCGGAAAAAAGTAAACACTAAGTAAAAACCGGTACAACAGTAAGTGCGGAAAAGTAAATGGGCCAGTATACAAACCCAAACTGAAAGTAATGTACAACTCGAAAGGGAAAACAACAACTGAAAATTATAAGAGGCTATGCCGAGAAGTCCACTGGAAATTCCACCTGAAGGGTGGGTACAGATAACTCCACTGCTCCTCGGGTCCCATCGTCCGCTCCGAGTATGTCCCACCCAGTGGTCCACTTCCAGGTACCGTCCTCCACTGCAAGCCTCAACCATGATCAACGCTGTCTGTCGTCTGCAACCAACACAACGTAGTGCGGGCATAGCCCATGCATGGGTGAGTATAAGCTACTCAGTAGGGACCCCGAGACCCCCGAATGTCTCCCAAAATCCACAAAGGAAAGATAAAATCACGATGTAACAAACGACACTGCTTAGGTATATGCCCATACATATACCTAAGTCATCAATTCCAAAACGCTCCAACTTCCGAGCCCAAGTACAACCCAGTCCACACATGAAAGTATACGTATTCCAAACATGAAAACAAAACGTAATCCACACAGGATAGCACAACACAATCCACACAGGAAAGCAAACAGGATTCAGCTCACACAGGTATACTTCTTCGAAAGATGATAGAGATGATCATTGATCCATCTAAGTCGTCGGACCCACAATGGATTGATAGGTACTAACCCCTGCAATGACCCACATAGGATCGGTAGGAAACTAACCCCCACAAAGACCCACACAGGATCTGTAGGCGCTGGCTCACACAGAACCACTGAGCGCTGACCCACACAGGATCGGACCCACACAGGATCGGTAGCACCGATCCACATAGGATCGCTGAGTGTTGTAGTCGTCGTCGTCGAATCCACTGAGGATCTCTGCACAGTCGTTGTCACAGTCACAATAGCAGTCGCATCCATCACTAGGGTTCCCGCACACAGCAAGCTCGTTTGGGAGGGACTGCTCCACGAGCCGAGAGGCTGATACATCAATTGACACATAGTTCAGAGTTGATGTATCCAAAAGTTCCGTATCGTCAACAGGAACTCAACGTCACAGACGACGCGTGAATCAGACGCCCGGTCTGAGAGTTATTGACTTTTTCGTCCCAGGGGCCCGGTTGGTTTTTATGGAAAAACCATCCCGACCGTACTCTACCTGCGTCCAAATCTCGGGCAGAGTATTCCAAAAGATCTGTCTCACTTAGAGGAATTCAACAAAGTCAACGACACGTCAATCAGACCTTGAAGCTCAAGATATGAGTGTTTCCGCTCCGATGGCCCGGTTGGTTTCGTGTAAGAACCAACCCGAACGAACTCAAAGTATTCTGAAACGTTGAGTGCGATATACTGAAACGACTGTCTCGATCCAAGGATCGCATCACCGCTGACTGCGCATCGTTTGGAGGACCGTAGCCCGAGTTATGGGAATTTGAACCCAATCGGTCCGATAACGGGGGTTTCGGGCCCGGACCGACCCGGCCCGAGACCCCCCGGTTGGCCCGAACTGGGTCGACCCGCATCGGACCGGGTCGACCCGCCTCGGACCGGGTCGACCCGGCCTGGCGGACCGGCTGGGCACAGCGTGCCCAGTGCGTTGCCGGCTCAGCCAGTGGCCGAGCCGTTTCGGGAAGGGGGGGGGGGGGGCGCCTGCCCCCTGTGTAACCCCCACCCCCCATTTTTGGGGGCCGTTTGGATATCCAGTCGGGGGAATTTAATTCCCCCGGCTCCTCCCCTTCCGGCCGTCCCGACTTGGCCTACCGGTTCCTGCTCAACGGGACCAGCGATAGTCGGTCCCCTTCCAGCTCCGACGCCGGCGGCCCGGTCCAGCCGCCGGTCACCTTGCTCTGCCGCGACCCTTGTCGTCCGGCGCGGTGCGATAGCACTGCGCCCTTCCGCCGTGGCCCCGCTCCGGCCGAAACGTCTTCGGTTTTCTTCGACGCAACATGACGACATCGCGTCCTTGAATTTCTTTCCACAACGCGGCGCGACGGCACTGCACATTTTCCTTTCTGTTGATTCCGCATGGTGCGATGACACCACGCCTTCCCGTACCAAACCACAAGGAATCATTCATGAAATTAGGAGGAGGGTCGGCCATGTTTGTGCGGTCTGGCCCCCTCGCGTTATTCGATAACAAATGGTTTTAAACCACGAAGGTCATCAAGTTGGTATTCACAAACAAAAAATAAATAAATAAAACCCTTACCTCGGTTTCAAGAATGGTGTACGTCAACGAGCCGCGGAAGACGAGCGTCGCGGAGGTCGGGTGTTGCGGAAAAAGAACGTCGATGTCACGAAGCGAGGATTCGAAGTCGTTGACGGAGATTTAATCGCGGAAAACCATCGCAGAAGAGACGACACAGAAGAATAACGTCGCACTGCGGATACGGCGTTGCGGAAGAACTGATGTGGAAAGGGACGTCGTGTCCGCGGGTTGATGTCGCGGAGAACGAACGTCGATTCTGTTGTCGTCGAGGTGCGTCCGAAGAGGAAACGTCACGGAAGAAGTTCTCCACGTTCTTCGGCGGAGATGTTATTCGTTGAAGAAGAAGATGTTCTTCCCAAAACCTCTCAACGACAAACTCTAACAACCAAAATAAAATAAGTTCCTTTCTTATTTTATTAACACAACAACTCTTTTGAATTTCAAGAGTTTTAAATTCAATTATCCACACACAACTCACCTCATTAAACTTATTACATCAAATTCATAAGTTATAACTTAAGTTAACAAAATTAAAGTGGGAGTTGAGGGGGTTTTAGAGGATATGAAGGGGTGGGGTTCGTGTGGGCCCCACCACCCTCATAACCTCCCAAGGGAGGTTGGTAGGTTACCCAACTTCCATCAGGAACTAAAAACATAGAGTAAAAACATAATAAAAATTGTAGAGTAATTATAAAATAAACTTCCACAGTTTTTATCATCAACACTCGAGTAAACGAATCTCCGGAACCGGAGTTCCTATGCAATTACCGGCGCTGCGGTTCCATTGGTGACCTCAGGATTCGATTCCGAGCACCGTTTCAAAAGTTAGAAATTCCCGCTCATTCGTTCACTGAACGTACCCGAGCTAAACTTCGGATTGAAATTCCGGGCACTCCGGGCCTCGGAATCAAGTGCCGTCTGGAACTGCGTTCTTTCAAAATCCCAAAGAAAATTAAGAAAAAAATTTCCTTTGAATTTTAGGGGTCTTTACAGTAAATACTTCAGAAACAATTTCTTGAATATTTTCTTTGTTAAAATAATCTTCTATAAAAGTATGATAATCAGTTTTTGAAAACACAATCAAGGATAAAGGTTGGAGATTGTTAAAAACAAAAGGATCAATTTCATAAAATTTAACATGTACTTTCTCTTCAATAGTACAAGATATTTTTTTAAAAAAATCTATAAGCCTTAGAAATAGTGGAATAGGCTAGGAAAATTCCTTTATCATATTTGGGTGATTAATTTATGTAAGTTATTATTAGTATTCAAGATGAAAACATTGCATCCAAATACTTTGAAGCAAAAAGGATTTATTTTTCCCCTATTCCCCAATTAATATGGTGTTTTATTAAGAAAAGGACTGATTAAACATTATTTATTTTATAATAAGTAGTACTTATAGCTTCAACCAAAAAAAAATTAACTATAAAATATTCACTCAACATGGTTCTAGTTATCTCTTGAAGAGATTGATTTCAGCCTTCAACAACACCATTTTATTGAGGTGTTTTGGGAGCTGAGAAGTTAGAGTAATTTTTTTCATACTATAAAAATTTTCCAAAATTGAGTTTTGAAATTCTCCCCAGTGATCACTTTGAATAGTTATCAACTCAACCATTTTCTTTTGTTTTATTTCTTTGTAAGAAAATGAAAACATGTAAATCTAGTGTAATCATCAACAAAAACAAATAAATAGTACTTTCCTCCAATACTTTGAGTTTGTGTAGGAACGAAAAGGACCATATGCAGAAGATGTAATGCATTAGTATTTGAGGCTTAATTGATTTATTTAACGCTTGACATATGTGTCTTTCCATATTGACAAGGATCACAAAATTTTGAAGATTCAAATATACGCTCTAATAGATCCTTAATGAGTCTTTTCATTGAGTGTTTGAATAGGTTTCTATATTTAAAGTGTCTTAATATTCTAGGATGGAAACAATATTTATATTCCATTGTGATAAGACAATATATATATATTGGCTCATAAGATCTTCTATGTTTAGTGTATAAACATTCTCACGCCTATGAGAAGCGAGAAAAAACTCTTCCTTTTAAATTTATAATAAACATTTATCTTTCCTAAAATACAAAAGGTAACATTAATCTCATAATTGGATTATTCTTATAAGGCTGGGCTTATGAAATATTATAAAAAATATTAAAATTAAAGCTTTTACAAGAAGTAAAATGTTACTGATACCAAAAATTTATCCTTGATCTTTATATTTGAAAGTTAAATTTCCTCTTTTCATCTTGATTATCTTTTAAAAGACGATTTTTTCAGTCATGTTCCAGGAACATCCACAATCCATGTACAATATTTTTTTATTAGAACATCTTTTGTTTTCCTAAAGTTAAAATATTTTGACTTTAGAAATATAAGCATTCTTGGATCTAGAATTATTAAAATGTAAAATCATAGGTATCCACATATTCATAGAAATGTATTCTTTATTGAATCCTATGAATTGGGATTTATTCAAAGACCAATTTTTCTACCAACTTCCACCACATTGACACATAGTGGGAAAAAGAGCACATTGGGGAACAAAATAACTATTACTAAAAAATGGTTTTGAATGAGTATAAAAAAATCCATAACTATTGATAATAATATTATGTTGTGAATTTTTTTATCAAATTCCTTCCATCCAAAAGTGAAATTTGATAAAGGTTTCTTTAAATAAAATATTTCATATTTTATTCTTGATGACTAAATTATTATCCTCAAAGTTATTAGTCTTTGGTTTTTAGTTAGAATCAGAAACATTTTTCATAGAAATAATATTTTCAAGATCATTAGAATGTTTATCCTTCTCAAAATTAACTTCCATAAATTTTTTGAAACATTTTCAAAATCAAGAGTTTTATGATCAAGAATTAGAAAGATATTATATATATTTTCATTAAATGGATATTCAAAAATTTTCATCCTCTAAATAATTTTTTTATCTTACATTTATCATTTTCAAGTATTTTAGAAAATATATAGACTTCATTAAATGAAGGAAAGGCATTATCAAAGGATGAGGAAATATTCTTCATCCAAAGAATCGTAATATTTTGCATTATGATATTAGAATTTTAAAAAATATTGGTTAAAGATGCAGCATTTTATGCCTTATCCAAACGACAATGATCTCTAATAGGTAATCTTCCTATAAAACCAATATTCTTCTGACTAGAAGATCCATGTTCCAAGGATTCATCTGAAGAGACACCACTATTGGTACTGCATGTGTCATTAGCCTTCAAAAAAAATTTACCCTTAGATGTGTAGTACTTATTTATGTTACCTTCATAATTTTTATCCTTTCTATATTTTCTCATGAGCATAGGAAAATCTATCCAGATATTTATAGAACTTCCACATTTATAACTTTTTACTTCATAATATTTCTTCTCCTTTATGTCATTCTTCCTATATCTATAATGAAAATCATTATTTCCCACAATCGTGTTCATCCTTAAAGAAATATTGGTAAGTTCATTCTCAGTCTGATCGCAGTCACATTATTATTATACTACAAAAGCATTCTTAGCTTTATATATAGTTACCCTTTTTGGAGTCCTAGATTTAGATGTTATAGTGATAGATATGCTTATATTAACATTATTATTCTTATTAATGTATTAATCTCTCTTCATAAAAGTATCATGTTGAAGAAGTGTTCCAAATAACTCATCAAGACTGATGTTAGATACTTTCCTATTTTCATCAATAGTTTTCATTTTATATTCCTAATCATTCGACATAATATCAATTATCTTGTACACAGGTCTTTCATCATCAATTCCTTGTTCTCCCATATATTGATGACTATTAATGATTGTCCTAAATCTTTGTTTCATTTTAAAAATGGGTTCTCCATAAGGAAAAATAAATCCAGGATATTCAGCTCTTAACATATCTTTTCTTATTTATATCACTTTTGAAGTTCCAATGTGTGTAACTTAAAGGTTATTACAAATACTATTAGATGCATTACACAATACTGTAGATATTACTGTTCATGGAACATAAAAGAGTATTGTGTAACATGTAGTTTAGTTGACATTCTTTTTTTCCTGACTTTGAATGTTCTGATTTCTTTTTCATAAATCTTGTATTCACCAGTGAGGATTACAATGTTTTCAACTCAAGTGTTTATAATAAAATTCCTCATCCTAAATATTGTGTACTCATAATCATTACCATCAATGATTGGTGCTCTATTAGGATTTATATTGTCTATTTAACCAATTTTCATTCCTACCATTCTATAAGAAAATAAAAAAGATAATCTTTTACACAAAAAGAATTAGTAATAAGAGTATGTAAACAAAGAGTTTATAAAATATTAAGAAAAACATAAACAAGTAAAGTTGAGCAAGATTATTCGAGAAGGAAATTTTGAGTAAGAAAACATATATGTAAGTATAATCACTTTATAGACCGTCTCTAATACTAATTATATGATCCAAATATAGATGAATATGCTCAATTACAATAGTGGAGTGAATGTTATGTTTAAAAACCATCATTTTTTACTTAATACAATATATGCCTAACAAAGTTAAATGAGATGGATTCACAAAACCCCTTTAGTTATTAACTAATAAACTAAATTTCTTATAATTTGATAATACAGATCCAAAAAAATAATAAATGATTACATAGGGAATTATTATACCTTAAACTGTATATAATCTTAATTATTAGAAAATTCAAGTATAATAATGCATAAGAAAGTTATACATTAATTATTTAATAAAATTAAGAGGAATTAAATCATGTAACAACCACATGTACAAAGGTATAATAAATCTTTTGAACCAAAGAGAAGGGTATCCAACAACCTTGGATAAAGATATCTTGATTTATACTTTCAATAAGTACTCTCTTACCCACATAAGTGTAAGTCCAAGAAATGAATAACAGAATATATCTTACTATCCCCCACATGACCTTGATCATTAAGTTAGCCAGAACCTCTATCATCCTTTACCTAGAACCACTTGAT
Organism: Viscum album; assembly: GCA_963277665.1. NCBI lineage: Eukaryota > Viridiplantae > Streptophyta > Magnoliopsida > Santalales > Viscaceae > Viscum > Viscum album. The sequence continues at coordinate 1,824,681,471 of OY728119.1, read as the reverse complement.
TTATTATCCAATCATAGTATCTCTAAGTCGACCGAAAATGTTTTTCACAACAAGAACAAGTTGTTCGAAACATTCATAGAAAGTATGAGAGTCTCTCTCTCTCTAGAAATCACCTCACAACATCACATCATGTAATATATTGATATATTCCCACATGTGTCAACGTATATAAAAATCATTAAATGGATGGGGTATTTAAAGACAAATATCCCAATAGTCCTCTCCTCTTCAAATGATAATATTTTTCATTGAATTTACAAGGGACCTAGTCGGGTTTCACATAACCAACGGTCAGCTTAAAATAGATTGTACGACATCCTTTCATGTAGGAAAACATGGGAAACATTATTAGGTTAAAAAACATAAATATGTAAGGAAATAAATTTATGCTTAAGAAATATTAACATGTTTAGTATCCAATGAAATGAAACTTTACTATAAGTAAATAAGGTAACTATAAGAAACTCATTTAATCGGATTCAAAATGAATTGATAATCAGAGTGTTAAAATATGAACAATCAGATTTAGAAATAATAGATATCCAGTGTCTAAATTATGAGGAATCTGAAATATGATTTATGATAAATTGTGAATCTGATTTATGAAGATTTTATAGTCTTAAAAAATGAGTGTTCGATGTCTGATTTATAGAGAATTCCAAATCTGATTTTGGATAAATTCATAGACTCATTTAAGGATAAATTATAGTCTGATTTCAAAAGAAATGGGAGTCTGATTTTAAGAGAAATGAGAGATGGATTTCTGATGATATAAGAGTCTAATTTATGATGAAATGAGAGATTTATTTTAATAAAAATCAGAGTCTGATTTTAGAAGAAATTAGAGTCTTATTTTAGAAGAAATTGGAGTTTAATTTTAAAAGAAATCAGAGCATGAATTCATAAGATATCAATATCTAATTTTAGAAGAAATAACATTATCAATTATAGGGAAATCACATTCTAAGGAACTATAAGATTCTAAGTTAGGTAAGAATCAGATTTTTTGTCCTAAGAAAAATATGGTTAGAATTTGTTTGAGAAAAATGTAAATAAGACTTTGAAAACCAAGGGTGAGGATAAACAATTTCATAGAGAAAGTTAATTTTCCTTTAGAAAATAATTCTTAGAGAAAGATAATTATCATTATGGAAAATTTGTCTGTGATTTTAAAAATATAAAGGAATGGAAAGATCATAAGGATACTTATTGACATGATAGATAATATATCCCATGATACATGTTATCTCATTCATTATAAAGTAATCATTTTAAAACAGCATACCAATGAATTCCCATTATAAATTTATATATAAATTTGTATATAAATAGAAATCCATGGTTTGTATCCCATTACTCCCTAAACACATTGAACAATATTTCTTAAATTCTAATATCGTTAATTATAAATTAATAATTTAATTATGTTCAAAATGTCAAATTGACCATTCTTAGCTAAATAAAAATTTACCATCTAAAAGATAAAACTTATAATCATAATTATTCTTCACAACATGTGACCCGATCATTAATTTTCACATACTAAACCACTATAAATACATAAACTATCAAATTATATGAACAATCATCATAGATTTCTCCTATGTTAAGATATTTTAATTGTTATTTAAAATTTTAATACAACATATTTTATTTTAAAAATTGATTCATACCCTTATAAATACCATTTTATTACACGATATCTCTAATTCCATTAGTTAGACAATTTCTATACATCCCCCACATTTAATTCAAAATCCAAAAAAATCTAAATTTTGAGAAGTCATAGTTGGTATTTCTTTTACTTTTCAACTCACTCAGTTGCATCCAAAAAGCTAATGTAAAATATATCATTTTAGAGGTACAAATAAAAATATATATGGTATTAACTATTTGTACATAGTACACTGATATTATTAATATAAAAAAATGTTCACCAATACTATAATATTTAATCATGTAAAATATGTATCTTGATTCACATCAATTGTTATCGAACAACTCATCACATCTGGAAAATTAACATTGCATCCCCATTTCCCAAAATGATTCAATTATATCACATTTATAAAATCATCCTAAGGATAAATCCTATATGGAATTATTTTTTCATTGTAATCATTTATAACCATACTCATGAGACATTATGAATAGATCATCCCCCATGAAAACTATGTGTTCATCCAATTCATTCTCTAATTTCTAAGTATAAAAAATTTATCTCTTAACTAATATCAAAGTAATGTACTAAAAACATTACATTAGTCTCATAAAAATAAATAACAGACACTATCGCATACAAATCTTCTACCTCACACACCTCTCATAAAAATAAATGATGGTAATAGAATCACATATTTCATAGGTCCTATATAATGATCTTATCTATGGTTTCAACATCATTCATTATCTAATAAATCACCTTTTAGGTCCACTTATGAAATATTCAAGGAACACAAAATAATGATACCTCTATCATAAAGTTTAAACATTTTATCAATTGATGATTAGTATATCTAGATAACTCCCAAAACAATAACATTATCCTTATCCATCCAATTTCACACTAATGGTAATATTCTAGAACTTTATGTCTTGATTGATTAACTCATTACAAATAAGACTATTAATCCAGCATTAAATTCTCATTTAATGTAATAAATTTACTATTAATAAACAGAATTTTGAATTTACCCATATCCTTGTTAATTTAATCTCATATAATTTATCATTTCATTCAGTCTTAATCATTAATCAGTCATATTTAATTAACTTAGGACCACACTCAATTCCAGTAAACAAAATAATTCTAATTAACATTTAACACATCATTAAAAAATCATACCAACATTAATAATTAACCATTATCATGGAAATAAATGATATATAATAAATAACAATTCAAAAAATTCTCTAATCTATATATTTTTAATATAAATATCATAGAACATGATTTCAAACAAATATAACATCCTACTATATTAATGAATTCATCAATTTAGACATTCAACACATTATTTTCTTTCACCAAGAAGAATGAATGTAAAATATATAATTAATTACTCATATATAGAATAATATCAATAGGAATAACATAAAACATAAAGGAATTAATATGTTGTAATAATATTATAGACACTTATATCATATAACAATATTTGAAGTACATGAGCATACAAAATAATAACAAATCAATGATATTTTTTAATTTTCATTACACAAAAAACATATCCACAAAAATATTTTCCTTATATAGTCAATTAGGTCACCATAATATCTATTTAATAATATATTAAATATTTATTATTTACTTTTAATTTATATGAATCTTTTACCATTTCAGTACATCTAAATATAAATATTTCATTTTAATGAATCTCATACATTTAATAACACATATTAAATGATACATTTGTTTTTATTGATAGAAATGAGTAATTACATATATTTATATTTTTATAGTATTAAAATACCTTAAAATTCATAAAAAATTTCTATTTATCACATTTTGATAGTTTTATATTATTTTAGAGTTTATTATCAATTTAGGTTATTTTGGAATTTAACTTTGTTTATTATTATTTATATTTTTGTATACATATTAGATATAATGTGTTTTATTTTTTTGTTTATAGGTACATTTTTTATGGCCTATAAATTTCAAGAAAAATTAACATCATAGTTGACCATGTTTTTATTTTAAATCAGTAGAAATGATTTAATATTTTTTTACACAACTCATCATGTTGAAAAGTAAAGTTAAATATATAAAAGATATTATTCAACAGTAATAAAGGGACGTGTCAACCAAGAATCTTCATGAGTCAATAATAATGAAAAAATCAACTCAAAAAACTCATGAATGATTTCAGATAACTTAAATTCCAAAGTTATGTTAGAATTCACATGGGTATAAGAGATGGTTTGTATATTGTAAAATAAATTAGGGGATATAAGTAGTTGTAAAATATACATAAAATATAGTGGAACTATTTCATAGTTGTTTAAAAAATATGTCCATTCTCATGGAAATTAACACATGTAAACGAATAGATTTTATAATATTCAATAAGGATATATATTATGGTATGACTAAGAAACCAATAGAAAATTATTGATAATGTAGTCTTTTGTATATTACATTGAAGGTAAAATATGATGTCATTAACTATGAATTATGTATATCAAAATAACTACAATCCCTTATTATTAATGTAAAATTTTACATATGATGGAATCCATAGAAACAATGGATGTAAATCATATTTCACCACATTCATTAGAATTATATAAGATGATGTGACTTATGTAAATTTTTTAATATTATCTATATCTCAATATATGAAATAATATATAATAAATCCCCAAAGTACACTAAAACCTAATATATTATATTATTGGAGGCCACCAATGCGATCCCATATAATTCTATCATGATCATTCATGAATATTATAGAAGATGGAGAATTTATTAATCCATGGAAAATAACAATCTAATTATAAATAACTATCTTCCCTAGTGAAAAGTTTTAGAGGTTGAAATAAAAAAGTAATATTTAATGTATGGTTTCCTAACTAAAATATAAAATTATTAGAAAAGCATGTACTTTTAGGTCCTATAAATTAAAAGAGAAAATAATTATGATATGCATGAAAAATCAATATTTTTAGTGTAATTTAATGGACGAAACTTGAGCTAGAAAGGTTAAAGATAATGACTGTTCATACATCCACTTAGATTCATCATTGAATGTATAATAAAATGATTAATCTCAATGGATGAAATATGTCAAGGATAAGAATACCTCAAGGATCTAGATACTCATGTTATTCTAGAATAGTATATAGTGATTTATTTTATTTTTAATGTACATTATTTATCTCCGTTTCATCCATTGTGATTCTATAATTATTGTAATTCTCAATAACATGTGTGGTTTAATCCAATATAGAATAAAAAAAATTCTTAAGTTACCAATATATAGTATTGCCACATGTTAAATTTTATTTCCATAAATGAGAAGTAAGAGTGGGTGATTTGAGTGAGGATGTTACTGATTGTCAACTTAGTATTTTAATCAAACCATAATGTTAAATATTTCACTATATTTAATGTTATGTATTCCCTTAACTTGATTAATTATTTATAAAATTGAGTTATATGGATGATGGAATGATTGGTTTATGAATAAGTTCATGTTTTTAATGTTTAAATTCAAGGAACATTTATTCTTGATGTATAAATAAATTTTTCCATGGTGTTTTGTGATGTTACGGTATAACATACCATTTTTCTCTATTTTAAAATGAATTTGAGTGATTATAAAATGTTCTCTTATGAAATAAAAGGATTATTTTACTCGATGATTTTAGTATTCAATGATATAAAAAGGGAAAACGAGAGGTTACATGATGAATAATATCTAATTGAGTCATAGAGGGAGGATTAAATTGGAATATGATTAAGTAGTTGATGATGGAATGAAAACGGTAATATCATTGAGATAGCCACTATTTCATAATAATGTTAAGATATTGTTTTTAATATTTTTTTAATTCAATTTTTATGAAACTGAAGACCCAAAAGCATTTATATATTTTCAAAATATTGGAATTCATTAAAAAATAACTAAAAATAAATGTAATATTCTATTTTAGCGATCCTCCTTAAGCGAGATCCTAATTTTTTCAATATATTTAATTTCTTAAATAATCTTTGTTGAGTGTTACATGATAGTTCCTTCCAGAATTTTGAAATCTTAATAAGGGTATATGATTGAACTCATATTTATTTATTTTTTGGATACTTTATTCTATATTTTATTTTCTTATTTTTTATTTTACAAAATTTTTGTTTCATTTATAAAAAATTATAAATCTAACATGTCTTTTGATACACACATAAAATAATATAATATGGATTTTTTTAATATCTTTTTCACACACTTATTAATGTACTAATTAATTGACCAAATTCTTATTCTTCAAATGTTGTAGTAAATGTGATATATTGGATATCACTACTATGAATAAAAACTGTAATAAAACCATAAAATGTAATATAAAAATTGATTAGAAGATCATGCCTTCAACTATGAATTGTTCAAATAACAATAACAATGGAAATTTAAAGAACAATATCAACTTCTTATATTATAAAAAAGATTATTATAAATTATTTTTAATATGTTTTATATGATAATTATTTAATACAAAATTAAATTGAGGTATTATTAAAACAATATAGATAGATGAGTTATTTCCCTACATGTTCAGGAAATATAAATGAAATAATATGAACAAGAATAATTGGAGGAACTAAAAAAAGACCAAATGCCTCTTCCTATTGATATATTTGTTAGAGTGGTAAAGCAAAAATTATAATAGAACTCACTTCCCAGTACCATAGATAACATCATTTCAATATCATTTTTTGTGGAAGAATATATATCCACTTTTACAATTGAGGAAGATAACAAAAACCTAAATATTTTTTTCCAAAAAAAATCAACGGAATTCTAATATAATGTAAATTTTCTATCACTAATGATATGGAATATTTGATTCTAAACATAGATCATGGATATGATGATTTTTTATGTGAAATAGTTAAGGGAATATTAAATAACTCAATTTATATCATGATAATAAAGAATAAAAAGTCAGATAGTATCTATAATTTGACGATGAAAATGTTCCATACGCTCCAGAAGAAGTAGGAAAGCCACTTTTTATTGCGGATAATCAAAAATGAGTGAGTTTTACATTAAATTTATTTAAATAGAAGAATGATTATATGTACAAAAAAATTATTCCTCTAGTTAACAAAAAGTATGTATTTTTAAGAAGAGTATAAAACATTAAATTAAATATAACTAATTCCAAAGGAAGAAAATTTTATGGATTTATCAAACTAAATGGATTTAATATATTAAATAAAATAAATAACATCTTTTATATGGTTATATGGAATTATGGATTTTTGGATATATATAATAAATGATGTTATATTAAGAGTAAACCATGGTTTTAATTTTTATATATTTCAATTCATTATTTTTTATTATTTTATATTTTTAAATGAATAATAGTATGTTGTTTTCAAAAATAAATTATCAATAGAATGTAAATTAATTTTTGAAAATTTTTTCTAAGAGTTTTACATTATGTTTTATCATTCATTAACTCATTTTTATTGTCTATAATATCACTCTCAATTTTCTATGATTAAAATAATATTTATTCCAATTAATAAAGAAAATATGTATGGGAGTGTGGAAAAAATGGCATGCAGTTTTTTTAATTTATTTTTAATAGTTTATTCAGATTTTTATTTGTGATATATTGTATAAAAGAAGTTACATTTTATTTTTATTCCCCAATTAATCAGAAAATGTTCTTATTTGATTTAAATACTCAATTCTTAAATGTGTTTTGACATTTTATTCAATTATTTTTTTATTTTCAAACACATATATATATATATATATATTCATAATTATGGATTTCTATGCACATATGAGACTATAAAATGGAAAATATTCAACCTTTTATGATTTATTATAAACCAATTGACATATGTTTTTTATTAAACTTCTTTATTAAGAGATTCATGATTTCTGGGACAATTTCTGCTACTTTCAACAATTATTTTTCAAAAATAGTAAAATAAATAGTGGAATCATGGTCATTGTGACACTTTATTCAACCACTTATAATTAATTTCAATAAAAAAATTTATATATCCTACCTTTCCTCCATTTTATACCTATTATTTATAATAGGTTAGAAACATTATAAGCTAAACATTTATATCCTACCCATGTCTTGTACTTTTTCATGATTACAGTTTAATCAATGTATGTGGGGGATGTTTGATTCTATTCATTAGTAGTTAAAAAATACACTTAGGGAGATTATGAACTGTTGTTAATTTTTTAGGGGTATGAATAGTTTATATTTCTCTATTTTATTAATTTTTTTTCATTTATTATCCAATTAATAAAAAAAATATGACAAAACACATATATAAAAAATAAAAAAAATGAAAATATAGAATATAAAATAATTAGAAAATTAAAAATAATTAACCATTATTTTTAAAACAATTTATGGAAAACCAATAATAAAAAAATATTGAATGAGATTATAGATTGGTGATATAATATATAAGGGTATGGGTGAGGATAATTTTATATTGGGTTGAGAATTTATAATCTGGAATTATATTTTATATTTGGAATTCCATTTCAGACTATACATTTTTCACATAAGTTCTCACTAACTCTTAACCCTAAAAAATGAATTTTCAAAAGCCATGTTTTTTATAGAATATTTTATGGTTATGAGTTTTTGACAAGGAATCGTATAAAAATTATGTAAATTATAGATAATGTTTAGATTTATAAAAAAAATTATATCATTTTCTTATGTTGAGAGTAAAAACATTCGGTTAGAAACTAAGTTGCAAACATAGTGTGGATACAAATGAAAGCTTATTATTATTATGAAATGGAGAGATAATTTTTTTTTAATTTAATCCCTTAAATAATCATTTTAGTTTATATGTTGTATAAGTTCAATTAATTTCTTTATATTAGAATTATGTTTTTGAATTTTATAAGGATTTATATTTTTCTAGAAATTATGATGATATATTACCATAACAGTAATTATAATTATACATATATTTATAGAGTTTACTATTTTTATATTTTTATGTATTTTATCGATGTAAAACCCTCATAATTCATAAAAAATTTGTGTTTATAGGAGTTTTAATTTTTTTTTATAAATTTAGAGTGCATCGAAATTTCTTCTTTTTTCGTATTTTATTAGTATTTATTATTGTTATTATTGAACATTTTGAACCTCATTTTTTTACTTTATTGTGTTTTGGAGATATTATACATTTCCAAAAATAATTAATACAGATGGACTACATGGTCAAATATTTAGTTTATTTTGATGCTATCAAGTATTATGGAGTTTTTCATTATGAGGTTAGTCATACAAGATATTTGATTCCACAATTCATAAGAAATGATTTCACAACTATTTATATTTGGTTCAATTTGGGATAATCTATAATCAACCATAAAAAATCAATATTGTTGTTGACCTTGTATAAAAAACAATCAATAGTTGTAGTTAATTCTTTTATTGGTATTTTAAATGGAAATTACTTATTGAAAACAACGTCATAAGAAGATTTAGGTTGTATATCATAAATTAAAATTGGGTATTTATAAAATGGAAATTGGTTTTCTCGAATAATAATTAAGGATTATGCAACTAGTGACAATATATAATAGTATGTATTAAAAGTTTGGAATATAAAAAAATAGGTATCAGATGATATAATAATGAGTTGTCGATGGATAACATTGAGTAATCCATTACAATACACTATTATAATAAACCTTTATTTAAACACATAATATGAATATTTTATAATGTAAACTATAGATAATGAATGTCAAAAACTAACTATGAACCCCATTTTTTACATGGTACATTGTTGATGGAATCATGGTGTAACCAAAAGAAATAATATTTCACCACTTATGAAAGTAATATATTATCTAATTAAATTGGGATGATGTATGAAAATATATATACATAAACCAGTATGATATATTATATTTCTTAACACATAATTATATTGAAATATATATTGAAACATACTAGTGTCCTCTATATAAGACCCTGAAAAATTTTATCATACCAATTCAATAATATTCTATAATATATATCAATCATCGAGCTAGGTTAGATCCACGAAAATTGATAAATTTTAATTTATATGTGTAAAAAAAGAAAGATCTAGAGTATGTAAAAAATATTCACTACACTTTTGTCTAAACACATAGATTAGTCTTTGCAACAACATGTACTCGGGTCTCCTTTGTAAGAAAATTGAAAATAATCAATATATGTGGATTAAATAAAAAAATAAGTGTGTGATTAATATGTTAGAAAATATCAAGGATATTTAATTTTAATTAGGTCTATATTTATCTATTATGTAAATTAAAAGAATCATGGAATGATCAATAAGGATGAAATAGTTCCACCAATATGTTTCTACTACTTTAAAAAATAAGGGAAGGCTTGGAGAGAGGTGTTTTGGTTAATATACAAAGGAATATTGTATTTATAAATTATTTATTATTTTTTATTTATATTAATTTATTCCCTTATGATTATATGGCTTCTGTAATATAATAAAAACACACGTGGTATGATCCAATATGAAAAAATAAGTGTTTTAAGTTCTTTTTGTGGAATGATTCCATTTATTAGTATTATTTTATAATCTTATAAATTATAGTGGGTTATTTGAGTGTTATAATTTTAGATTATTTTGTTACCATTATCATTAAATCACTATTTCTATTCATTCATTGTTTGAATGTTTTAATACTCTCTTTCATTGTTTCATTCTTTTTTAAGATAACATTAGAATAGATTATGGAATGGGTAGTGAATGATCAAAACTGTTTTCATAGTTTGAGATACATGATACATGGTCATTAAATTTATACATCACTTTATAGCGGTTTTTTAGAAACAATGATATAGGGTACCACTCTTCACTCTTTATGTGGTGGATTTGAGTGATTCATACTTGTTCACAAATGAAATATAAAGCTTAGTCCACCCGATGTTCATAGCACTAAAAAACATTCAATGTATTTATACAGTGAGAGTTAACTTAATAAATGATATTTATTCATGTTTCTAAGGGACTATTAAACATGAAAAAGTTATCAAAATCAATGATTGAATGAAACTAGCGAATATTTTTATGACTTACCACTAATTATAATTTATATTTTCACGTGTGATTAAAATTTGATTCATTTTTTTACCAAATCAAAAACTCTAATACATTTGTTTGAATTATTTAAAACATAAAAACATAATATAAATAATATTAAATGAAATATTGTGGGTTTATAGGAATCTCTAATAGATAAAATAATGTTTATACAATATTTCATTTTGATTTAACTTTTCAAAAATTATTTTTGAGTGGATTTTGATTTCCACTGAACATACGTGTGATTCGTGAGACCTAAAAGAATTACCATCATTCGAGGTTGAGTGTCATTATGTCATATAAATCAAAATTAAAAATTTATGATAAATCCATGACCAGGAAACCATTCTTAGACTTTTTCATTGGATTTTATCTTACATTGTAAATATTTTTACTATGAATATGTATATGTTAACACAGATGTTTTTAACTATTTACATATCTAATAATTTATAACGTCTGAAACCTAAAGATGGTTCTAATTCCAATATTTTATGATATGGATTATGGTGTATAATAAATTCATCTAGATGTTCAATCAAAATTCTAAGTCATGTCCACCAATATCCAGAGTCTAATAACTAATACAGAGAGTATAAATCAATTATTTGGTAATGACTAACCCTTTAAGTTTATCAATAATAAATAATTTATAATAATATATATTAAATAATCAATTGTATGTTTTTAAATTATAAATGATATTTATAATCAGAAATTATTTTTTATGTTTTGAGAACTATATGATATTTACTTTTAAATAAAATAAGTTTCTAAGAATTTTAATTTGACATGAATAAACCACTCTAATAAGGATGTCCAACTTATAGTGATTATTTTTATTAGATGAAGGCATATATAATAAAAATAATATTTTATTCATTTTGATAATACCATTTTCTTATTATCAAATTATTAACAAAAAATGAAAAAAAATATCTTAAATTCATACATTTAAATTTAATTTGTTGATGTATAAAGGAATATTAATAATAATTCATGATGTATGTTGAACTGTGACTAATATTTTTTGTTTGATATGTACATAATTAATTATCATGTTATTTTTATATTGATGAATTCATTTATAGTGAATCCCTTTTTATTAAAATAAGATTTAAATATAATCATTTTAAATTTAAAACTCTGAAATATTACACTATATATTTTTAATGAAATGGGAAATATGATTTAACAACGCCATGTTGGACCTCTTTTTGAGAGATAAACCATTTAAAATGAACGATAAATATTTTTGGATAGTGTATATAAGAAAATAATGGGATTTATTAGAAAATATGAATTCACTTAATGGTAGGGATTGACTCTAATACATGGTTTTATATGTGTATATATATTCATTTTTATCTTGAGTTAGTTGAAAACTCTTGATTAATTGAATTTTATAATTCTTTTTAAATTTTAGTGAGTATATATTGGTAGTTAACTATTGAATTTCAATTAATGTTCTTGTCATTATAATATTCATATTGAATATATATTAAAGTATGTTTTATTTTTTACTCTTCGTTTCAATCATATTATGGATTATTCATTCATTATTAACGTTATATAAATTATTAGTAATTATTTATTATATATTCTAAGAAAAAACTAAATTAAATTTTTTTTAATCAATATGATATAATGGACTAAAATAAGAAAAATATCATGGATTTATCATTCGATCAAAATATTGATGTTTAATGATCTTTTATATAATTTGATTCATCATGAAACTAAGGCTTAACATATTAAATTACTATTTTTGGATATTTATAGTTTTTATATTAATAAAAATTATATTCTTTTTATTAATTAAACAATGATAATTAAAATTTATATTCTATTTCATTTCATTTTAAAAAAAATTAAAATTATTAGTGGTGAATTTAATATTTAATAATAATTTTTACAGTGTTTTGACATATCAAATAAAATCTTGATTAAAGATCAGGGGACATCATTTTTTCTCATGATATCTATCTTGGACTTCCCACTTAAAATTCTATTTTACCTTTTTGTTGAATCAAATTTATAAAATTCAAAACATTATGCCACTATTGAATTATTGATGCTTATAGCCTGGTAATATTTTTTATCACCATGATCAAGGAACAAAAACATTATTTATAGAGTATTATACATTCAATTTAGTATAATACAAAATATATAATTCACTAAGAGGATAAAATCATTGTATAGTATTTTTTTATAATTTTTTCACTAGTTGTATCATCTTGTGTATTTGTAGGAGATCAAAATACTCATCAGTTTTGACATTTTGGAGTTTGGTGGGTTTTTCAACTCATACATGGTTTATAGAAACCTAATAATAGATTTTTTGTTCACCCATAACCAATAATTTAGATTTTTTCAGAGGATTTTAAAAATTTTCAGGTGATCAGATGGGTTTCTGGTGCATTAGAGGCCCGAAGGCCCTATATCGGGAAAGTGAAGGTTGATGTGCATGCTTATATTAAACCATGTGGCCTCATAAGAATATTTTTGTGGGACCATTTTATAATGATAATAGTTTTTTAAACCATGTTATAGGAGGCAATTTTCCATGAGGGACCTCTACAGTTTATAGAAGAGGTTATTCTCATAGTTTGTGCATGTTTTGGGTAAACCGTGCGAAAATCGCACACTTAGTTCCAAATGGGGTGTAACCTTATATTTTATGATGCATTATTTTTGCATAGTTAGTCCTAACTATGTGAGATAATCATGTGGGTCATGACACTAAAGTAGTAGGAGAATCACAGTTTTTTCATGGTTAGGAAAACAGTGCAAGATAAACATGTGGCCCATTAATGGTGTGAAAAGTTGGTTTTACCCACCCTCATCTTCTTTCATTTTCTCCTTCTTGTTCCTCTCATGGACTCAAAAAATAACATGGGGTTCCACTATTCTAATTCTAGAAAGGTATTGAACCATCTCTTTTATATGACCTATATTCTTCAAGACATTTACCATTTTGAATTCTTTTCCATAGTGTTGTCCATACTCTTGCTTCTATTTTACTTTACACTCACCTCACGGACCATTAAATATGTGCGAGTAATTTTTTCATTTTTTTCATGTGGAATATCTAAAATTATGATCTTTTCCAAATCAACATGAGTTAGATACTGTGATAGGATATTCCTATTTCTATGAATACAAGTTAGGGGGTGCATACTTTTCTTTGTGAAATTGTGAGTGTTTAGGGGTCAAGACTTTTATAATGTCATTATGTTGACCAAGAATGACCCAATAATTTAAATAATTTGTTTTAATAATGTAATTGAACCTCATGAGATGCATATGGTAATTCTCATTTGATAATAAAAATGGTTTAAATCATTTAATAGGCTCCGGACCTTGTTCAGTTTAGGTCAGGGTGATTTTTGGAAAAATTTAAACTATTTCATTTATTTATATTGAATCATATTTTATGTTTAAACATCTTGTTAGAACCATGTAATTTTTAGGATCTATGATTAAGGATTAAAATAACATTATCTATCAGTTATTAGGTGATATGATCATCAGGATGGAAATGGACCGATGCACTTTGTGATTTTGTTCACTGGTTGGGTGAATCAGTCGTCAGATTGAGGTAGAAAAGCCATTAGGATAAAGAAATTTCTCATGTGATATTGGAAGGTGTGGCCATCCAATTTAAAGAAATGGTTATTGGGGTATAAGGTTCTAGTATAGTGTGTCTTGAGTTCTATGTTGGTGGTAGTTGCTCACCCATGTTGTCCAATTCACCATTTGGAGATGATGATGAATTTTTTATTGATATAATTAATACTTTTGTTATCAGCACTTCAGTTAAAAAATTTTCCATGATGACTGGTGATTAAAAAAATACTTGAAAATGATGTTACAACTTTCACACATAAATAAAATATAGAGTATCAATTAAAAAATACATTTATAATCACACTATAATTAACCATGAATTAAAGCATATATATATCAATATCATATTTTGATGATGCAAATAGCATTTCAAAAAAGTTATAGGTCACAAATTTTGGTACATAAATGTTTTTTGAAACTATAACAAAAAATATTAGAGTTGACCATCAGGAATTTTATTTCTTATCGATAGAATCATTTTCTATGATGTATCAAAGATTCAAGAATATTATTAATAGTATACAAGATATTTGTGATAGAGGATTTGATAATGAAATTATTATTGAAAAATCAATAGATATCATGCCTAATGAATGGGAGTCTAATCGAATGGATGTTGGCGAAATAAGGAAGGTTAGTAATATCACTATTAGTGATATTATTGGAATCATGATTCCTTGTGAATGTAGACCATAATATTTGTTTATAAATAGAATAAAAATAATGGTGGACTTTCTTTTTCTAAATCTACCTTGATAATAATGCACAAACATCGGAAAAAAGTTGTTAGATAATCAAGAATAAAGAATGTTGTTTTATAATCTGATTTGACTTCCTATGAACACTTTGACTGTGAATTAGAAAAAAAATCCATAAGGACGAATAAGGCATTTGGAAAGATTAATTTATAATAACATTACATGAATTTCCATTAGGAGAGAAGTGATAAGAAAGATGAATGTAACTGTTATAAATGAAACAAATCTAGACACATGAGACCATATTATCCAAATTTTAAAAGGAAATATATAAAGGATAGAAATTAAGAAATTAATTCAAATAAGTGTTACAAATATAAGGGATATAACATTCTAAAATCTACTGACAATTGGAGTTCTAATGGTGGTTATTCCACAAACAATACTTCTGATAATGAATGTTCTAAATTTAGGCCTTTGTTCTCTTTGTAAATGAACTTCTAATTAATCAATTCTTCTTGGAAAAGGAAAAAAATGTAGTAACAACAAAAAATATATTTGGTATATGGATAATGGGTGTTCTAGATATATGAGAGGAAACAAATATTTATCTGAAAAAATAATCAATATGAACGGTTGAAAAGTTACCTTCGACGATACTACTAAAGGAGAGATTCAGGGTATAGTTTACATAGATCTTCTCGGTAAATATTTAATTTATAATTTTTTGTTGCAGGTATTTATAATAACCTTATAATCATAAATAATTTTATTTTATTAAGGGTAAATTTTAAATTTTAGAAATGATAAATGTATTGAACATAATTCGAAGGATTAATACATTATTTCTACCAATATACTTGAGAATGTTTACACACTAAACTTATAATAACATATGAGACAATAAATACATGTCATAGTGAAATGAGAGATCAATATTGGATATATAAATTTTTTTTTGTAAGAATGAAACCTTATAAACTTATCTAAATTGACCGAGAAAATGATTTTAAGGATCTACTAGAAGATAAGTTTGAATCTTGAAAATCCTATAACCTTTTTCAATGTGGTAGGAATCATAAATCTAGTATTATATCTATTATTGAAAACAAAAATGATGATTATTTACATTTAGAGAAAATGGATTTATTTTTTCCTACACAAAATGGGAGTATTTAGGCAAAATACTATGTAAATTTCCTTATTGATGACTACACTAGAAACACATGGGTTTTTTCCCACAATGAAATATGAAGCCTTTCTTATTTCAAAATTTTATATCCAAATTTAAAAATGAGAAAAACCTTCCCTTGGTAACTATTTGTAGTGATCATGGAGGATCATATTTAAATTTTGATTTTGAAATATTTTTTAGAAAAAATGTTTTAAAAAATAAATATCCAAATCCTTGAACCCCTCAATAAAATGGTGTTATTGAATGAATAAATATAATTCTATAAAAAATACCAATAACCATGATGAGTTAATAATCATTTTATAAAAACTTATAGACAAAAGTCTCCATTACTTCCTTATATACAATAAATCCATTAATAATTAGATCTTTTCCTAATAAAAGTATTTATGAATCGTCGACTAGACGAATACAAATACATTATTAATTTAGATTTTTTGGATCCAATGCGTTCATACTAAATATTAAATATAACTTACATAAATTTATACCAACATATTATGAAGTTATATTTTTATGACACTCCACTACTTATAAGGCATATAGTGTTTTTTATTCGAATCCTAGTATTACAAAAGAAACAATAAATGTTAAGTTTGATGAAACTAATCCTTTTAATTTTAATGAACATCAACCAAAATACTTGGAATTGATTTCTAAAAATGATTTTCATACGACGTTATAATGTTCTTCTAAAAAGAAAATAATTA
Source organism: Viscum album (assembly GCA_963277665.1). Classification (NCBI taxonomy): domain Eukaryota; kingdom Viridiplantae; phylum Streptophyta; class Magnoliopsida; order Santalales; family Viscaceae; genus Viscum; species Viscum album. The sequence goes on along the minus strand of OY728119.1, from coordinate 1,824,664,410 downwards.
TGGATTTAGTTTCTTAATTTAATCCCCATGAATAATTTTAACTTTATGTTGAATAATAGACTTTTCAAAATCCAATAAATCTTTTGTTTCATTGGAATCATCCTAGTGATAGTATCATTGGTGATGTTGGTAATCTATTAAGGGCTTGAAGTTCACTAAGGAATGAAATATAAAACCTATATTTAGTTTCCCAATTTGAACCTAAGAATCCAGATAAGGCTTTAGGTAATGAGGATTGGATTAAGGATATGAATGATGAACTAAATGAATTTTAAAGGAACAAAATCTGGACCTTGGTTGAAAGACCTAATGAAACATCTATAATTGGAGTTAAATGAGTTTTTATAAAAAAATGTGATGAAAATGGAATTATTATTAGAAATAACATAATAATTTTTTGTAATATTTATAATCAATAAGAAGGAATAGACTATGATGCAAAATATACACTGGTACCTACACATGAATCCATAAAAATTCTATAAACATTTTCCCCATTTTTTAATTTCAAATATTTTCAAATGGATGTAAAGATTTGTTTTTTAATTGTTATGTAATCAAGAATTCTATGTTAAACATCTCCCTAGTTTTGGGAAAAAAACTTCTTGAATTTGTTTATAATCATACCAAATAATTATTCAAAAATTAATAAGACTCTATAGTGTGGTATTATAGGTTAACATGATTTTTGTTAAAATATGATTTTGTTAAGGGAGATTCATATTGAACACTTTTAATAAAATAAGATATCAAGAATATTATAAATGATCAAATACATGTTTATGACATTATATTTGGATCAGCTTAAAAATCATTAATAAGTTCTTTTTTGGATCTTATGAAATCTGATTTTTGAAATGATAATGTTGGGGGAGTTAATATATATTTATAGGTTTTCTAATTTCCCAAAAACTAGAAGGAAATTTTATATCCTAGGATATTTATATAAATTATCATTGTCAAAAAATTTGATACCAAAATAATAGAAGTATTAGTACACCCTTTTTTACCTTAAATAAACTTGATATGTATGAGGTTGGAAAACCAATTGATAAAAATATTTTTATAGGTATGATATGAAGTTTAAATTATATAACCACTAGTCATATATATTTAATTTTATAATTATACATGTGATATATTTCATGAACACCAAAAGGAATCCCATTTAAATTCTATAAAATGAATTTTTAATTATCTTAAGTGAAGAATGGATTTGTGAATTTTTTATTTTATTAGAATTTTGTTAATTTATTTATTTTTAGATGTTGACTTTGGTTGTTGTAGAGTGGATAGGAGAAGCATGTCTAAAACTTTTCATTTATTAAGTGATTCACTAGTTTATTGGTATTTTATGAAACCACACTTATTAGAAAATTCCAATGATAATGGATAATATGTAGCTTGTGGATGTTGTTTTGATCATGGGTTGTGGATGTGACACACACTCATTGATTATGGAACTAATTCTACTAAAACTAAAATATTATGTGAGAACACTAGTTCCATTGATTTAGGTATGAATATTACTCATCTCTAATATTTAAAAGACATAGATATTAGGCATAAATGTTTTAGGGATTGAACACTTAAATGAGATATAATTTTACAATTCATTGGAATGCAATAGCAACATGTTGATATTTTTATAAAACCTCACCCTTTTGATAGTTTTAATATATTAAATGGAAAAAAGTAATGATCAACATAATATAATCATTGTAATATAGTTATTTTTTTACAAATATCCTAACATTAAAATAATATTTTTCCAAGGGGTAGTACATAGGTTTTATGTCTTCAAAACAATTTTAGATATCTAAAATTTTAAATTTTTTCACAATATTATCGTATTAAGATTCCAGACTCATATTAATAATTAATATTTTATCAGGTATAATTCTCCAAAATATTATCCGGCCCCAAAAATTTAAATAATTTCGTGACTTAAATTTATTTAAAAATACATTGTATATTCTAAAAGCTTTCGTAATCAGTTTTGATAACCATTTTCTATCAAAATAACACTCCATTTCAATGAAAATGTTATTAAAAAAATATTATTTTGATTTAAGTAATTTTTTTAGATTATTTTATTATTTTTTTATGTATTATTTTAAAAATATCATAATCTATTAGTATAAAAATAAATAAGTTAATCATTATCATGCAGATAAATCTTTCAAACTCTAAAAGCAATTCTTCTTATCTTCTAAATTTTTTCTCAATTTCATTATGATTATTTGTCCTTGTTATTGGTATTCGTATTTTTAGTATCCACCAAACATTTTTTGTATTTCATTTTTTATTAGTATTGTTCTCTCAAAATATGATAACTGTTTAAAACCTCAAGAGTTCAGAATTAATTAAATATTTATTCAAATAATTTCCAACCGTGTGATCGAATTGGGTTGAATCTCACCCATTGGATTTTATTTGGAAGATGAACTAAAACACAAATCACCTATATATAGGGGGATCCCTTGTGTCCCATATCTATTGTTCAAAGTATATTGTTCTAAGTTTCTACTTCCCACTAAATATCCATGTACGAAAACATTCTTTATGCTTAAATCAACTATTTATTCTCCGAATATGATAGTGCCTACACAATATTTAAATATATTATTCATATTTAGACAATGGTTTGTCAAAAAATACTTTTATAAATAATATTATTCAACCCTAATGAAGATTATAAAATTCCATAGCTATGAATCTATTTTTATAGAAAATAATAATGACAATTATGATTTACTATACCTTTATATTGTTCACAAATTTTACTATTCATTGAATTTTTCAAATAGTATGGAATAAAATAATTACCTTCAAAAATATAGAAAATGATATATAATTTCATATAAGAAAACTTCCAATTTTATTGGAGTTCAATAATAATGAGAGTCTTATTTCCCATCTCATAAATTATTTGATCATATTGGTTCATTTTATTAAATCAATGAAACAAATTCCATATCCAATCATTAAAAAAAGTATCAGAAAGTTTCACAACTTACTTCTGATAGTATGGTTAATTATCTATGATTGTAAGGTTTCTTAATTCTAGGTAATGGATATGGAGACACTTTTAAAGTGTCATATTTTATTATATTGGATTTCATATTAAACATTATAAAAATTGATCTTATAATATTCTAATTTCTTACCATTGAAAATTTCAAGACTGTATCCATTAAATTAAATATTATTATGTTCCAAGCTCTAATAACTAATATAATGATTGAATATAAAAAACATTTTACAAATTTAAAACAAATAAAAATCTAAGGAGATTTATATTATTTTAATTTGTGATGATAGGTTGAATATGATGAGGTTTAGTTTTGATAATGATTGAATGTTTTTGTTTCTGAGAAAGCTTAAAAAGAAGAACCCTCAAAGATAGCTGAGAAGGGTGATCAATATAAGAAAAATAAAGGCAAGCAGGGTAATCAGAAGAAAAGGAAAACTGAGGCATCCACACTGATAAATGATAAGAAACTTAAGATAATTCATGATAAATTATATATTTATTGGATGAAAATGAAAGAATATAGGATGTCAGAAGATCTAATTATCATAATCGACCCAACTGAGGATAATTCCTTGAAGTTACATGATATTGAAAACCTAGAGAAAGAAGATAAGAAAATAAAATATTATAGGAAACTACATGGTATAAGAATTGTATAATCCTAGATTAAAGGAATTGAGGTACAATCCAAAAATATTATTTTACTTCCATATCAATTCGATAATGTGAATTCGAATGTTGGATTACCATTCCATGAAACTGACATTGTAAATACTGATATTACTTAGTCGGTGAAAAAAGAAAATTTAAATTGTTTGATGAGGAATCAGCAAAACCAGTTGATCAGAAAAAATAATCGAAATCAACATGAGCTTCTAAAGGTGAATAACTAATCTATATGAGGATTTTTTTATAATAAATGGATGCAGGTGCTTTAGGGATTGATAAATTGTCCAATGAAGTAGAAGGAATTTAATAAGGTAGCGAATACAAGAAAATTGAGGAATTAGTTGAAGAAGAACAATAATATAATAAAAATAAGGATGATTATAATAAAGAGGATGATAATAATGATGATGGTGATATATAAAATGATAATCAAATGAATTTCAATAAATAAGAAGATAGAAATGAAAAATATCTATTTGATAAGTAATATTTGAGTTCATTAGAGGTATCATCATCGTATTTTTCATCCAAGACTTATCAAAATGAAAAATAAGAAATTTTATAGAATAAAAAATCATCATCAAAGGAGGAAGTTATATCCTCATATAAGAACGATGATAAATATCATATTTCAAAAATAGGAGGAGAAAAAGCTGACAACAATGAAATAGATATAATGGAATTGTTTTATTGAAAGGAATCTAGAGATAAATCTAGGAAATCAATTTCAAATAAATAATGGAAAAAAGGAAATGATGTGGAAGTTTTAGTCATCTGTATTAATATCCAAAATATTGAAAATGATGAATGAGATTCAGTCATTATGATAACCACTCAATAATTTGAATACATAATTCAATTATTCAAGATACTTTAAGGAACAATTCCATATTTCCCAAAACATGATGAAAGAGAAGAAATGATCTAAGAAAATCTTCATGAGAAATTTGAATAATTAAATAAGTTAACACAAATGATTATTTGAACACAGTCAGATGTAAACGTTTTAAAAAATTATCTCGGACTCACGAGAAGGAATTAAACAATGTTTTAAAATTGTCACATCAAATTTATTTCTTAGTTAAGTTTCATGATGATAATTTTCAAGATATGAAGATGCATATGAATTATTCATCAAGATGTTTCAGTCATTTTTTTAAATATAAGATAACTAGGGTAATTTTTTTTTTGAAATAGTTTATAGATATAACTAAATATAGAACTGTGAAAGTGACATATTTAAAAGAAATGATGAAATATTTATAAAAGGGTTGACAGAACTCAAATATTATAAAGAAAAATAACCGTATTAAAAAATAAGAATTAATAGTTTTCTAGAATACATTGGATTCAACAACATAATTATTCGTGTTATGATGAAATAATAGAAAATATTGAGGAGGATGGAAAATAATTCAAGAATATTAAGACCATTGTTGAGTCATGATGAATGAAGATTAAAATACTTTTCCTTTTGAACAATTTTTTCAATTATCATTATATTTAGAACTCATGTTTATGAATGAATTACTTCATTTTCCATTTATGATTTGTTGAATGTTTTACAATACTGATTACTTGAATATCATTTCATTTTTTGTGGTTGATTAGGTAGTTCATTATACAGTTTTGTATCATTTTTTAACCATTTTAATGATACTGAAGATATTTCCCAATTATTTTTGAAAATCATGTAGGAGGAGAAATATTATTATTTTAGGGATATCCTTATACAAAGGGTGATAAATTCATAGTAAAGTGAAATTTATTAATTTAGGGAACAATATGAATCTTAAAAGTTATTTTATATGATGTCTTATATAGTCATATTCAATATATATCTCCATCATTTTCAAAAGAGGTAAAAAAACTCAGGTGGAGTTAATATTTTATTTTTCAACTCTGAATATGATGTACCTAAAATGAAAAGTACTACATGTTTTTCAATGTTAATTTTCTATTTATGTTATGGGTTCGTCCATGCTAAAAAGGGGGATATTAGTGAGTGAAAATTAATTATTATGACTTTTCTATTCCTTTATTTTTGAAAATCATAAACACTTCATTAATTACATGATTACTAACATCTCATGTCCAATGAGTTTTAGAATGTTTTGGTAGAAAAAATTCATTACTTACCGTACATTGAATATGTTTTAACAAATTATGAAAATAAACCTATTCTTATTAATTATGAATATAAAAATGATGGTTATTCTGATAAACATCTGATTTAACATTATCCGACCATATGTGAGACTTTATTTCTTATTTTTTTCTGTTAGTATTAATAATAAAACTGATTCTTCTATCGATGAATATCATATTCATACTCATATAGTAAATTGAAATGAAATTTATAAATAAGTCCATCAAAATAACATATGTTTGTTATCATATTTAGAATAATTTATTTTAATATAAGGAATAAAATTTACACTATAATGGTGTAAATCAATACGACATCTGACAATTAGTTACACTACAACAAAACATTCCATTATCAACACTAGAATTAGGCTTTATCAAAGCTAGAAAAGTTCTAGCTATCTTTGTGTGGTTAAAAGGCCCAGGATTTTTTTAGTTCTACAAAAGAACTGATAAAGGGTAGATTTATAAGTGATACAAAAGACCTGATAAAGGGTAGATTTATCAGTGTAAATAAATGAACTAATAAAGAATACTTTTATCATCAATTTTAAATGCACAAATAAAATACCCCATTTATCAGTTCCTTTATTTAACACTAATAAAGAGACCCTTTATGAGCTCTTTTAAATGTGTTCCAAAAGATTCCCCTATCAGCGATTTACATAATGCTGATAAAAGTAGGATATATAAGTTCTTCAACAAGAGCTTGTTAATATCTCCTTTATAAGTGATTCTAAAATTTCCATTGAAGATACCTTTATTTTTGGTTCATGAAGCGCCGATAAATCAAAATTTTATCAACTCATTAATAAGAATTGATAATGTATTACTTTATCAGTGCTTATAATGGGGATGATAAAGGTTATCTTAATCATCGCATTTAATAGCCCTGATAATGGTGAAATCATTAGTGTGATTCTACAACACACCACATCACTAGAAATAGGTGCATTTTGGTGTAACAACACGCCATATCACCAGAAACTACTAAATAAATTACCAAAAATAAGATAAAAATACTGAATTTAAATGAAATAAAATTTATAATAGAAATATAAATTAGATAAAACACTATTATAGAGTTTTTAATTGTATTTTTACAAATATTAATGTAAATTTTGAATAAAAATGTAAACATGGAGTCATATCGGTCACACCGTGAGTTGAATTAAGGTGTGGCTAATTGATAAACATTAAAAATTACTCACGTATTGTATCCTTAAATTATCAAAAAAAAATAAGAATTTTTTTCCTCAGGTTTGAGTGTGTCACTCGTGCTTTTTATAAAATTCCATTTTAAACGGAAAACATGCATTTTGAGTTGTACAAGTGGCATCATATATGGGTTTTACATGAAACAAATTCATACAATTAAAAAATGAATTATTAATCATCTTCCAAAATTATTATTACAATTAGAGAAAATTTTATCAATTTTTAGTGAGTGGTTCTTTTTTTGTATTAAAATGTCAATTTTAAACTGATAAAGGACACTCGGAGTCATACTGGTTACACCGTGAATCAAATTGAGGTGTGGCTGATTCCTACATTTCCCAAATAACTTATGGAACATTTTTCTAAAACAAAAAAACAATCTGAACGTATTTTCTCAGTTTTGAGTATGTCAGTTGTTTTTTCTAGAAATAATGTAAATTTTAAATAAAAAGGAACACTTGGAGTCATACAGATCACACTGTGAGTCATATTGAGGTTCATCTGGTTGATAAACATCCTAAATGACTCATGGATCATTTTAACAATGTTTCAAAACAATCATAATGTGTTTCCTTGGGTTTGAGTATGTTAGTTGTGTTTTTTACTAAAATGTCATTTCAAACTAAAAACACACACTTTGAGCCATACTGGGGGCATCATATGTGGGTTTCATCTAATATTGATTCATAGACATCAAAAATGTATTATGAATAATTTTTATAAATTTTCAATACAATCTGATCATGGTTTTTCAAATTTCAATGATTGATGATTTCTGTATTCAAATTTTAATTTTAAACTAATATTAGACTCTTGGAGTCATATCTTCTACACTGTGCATCATCATGAGGTGTTCCAGATTACTACATGTTAATAATGAAATATAGATCATTTTATTAATTCTCCAAAATAATCAAAATGTGTTTTCATGGTTTTGAGTATGTCAGTTTTTTTACACTAAAATTAATGTCAACACATTGAGTCATACCGGTCACACCATGTGTCAGATTAAGATGGAGTACATTTCCACACACACCAAATGACTTATAGATCATTATACAAAAGAATCAAAACAATCAGAATCTGTTTCCTAAGTTTTGAGTATGCAACTTTTATTTTTTACAAAAATGTAATTTTAAACTAGAAACATGCACTTTGTTCCATATAGGTGGCATCATGTGTGGATTGAACCTTAAATGATTAATACACATCAGAAATGAATAATAAATCATTGTCACACCATATAAAGAAAATCTAAGCATGGTTGCTCAGTTTTTAGTTAGTGAAATGCGTTTGTATTAAAATTTCAATTTGGAACTAATAACATACACTTTTACACAACACCTCTTCAATGAACATGATATATCAATGTCAGTTTTCCTCTAATAATTATTTCACTCACCTATTGACATTGGTGGTTGACTACAAAAATATTTATTAAAACAATTAAGTTGTATTATATAACTATTTGATGATTGGGATCTGAAAAGATGTTGATTCAATAACACTAGTCAAGAATCTAATGGTTAAATCACTGAATGATCTTACATGTGGATTACTACCCTATAAAAATCACATAAACAAGTGGTAAAATCATTATTTCAATAAGTCGCCTAAACCACTTGCACAACGATTCCTATATTATTTTACAAGTGTTGCGTACACTTTTAAACAATTTTCCTAAAACACTATCATGGTATGATCCTCATTATATTTCATTTTACAACAATTTTATTGTTTCCAAGATAGTGCTTCTTATCCTCTTACTCCTGAGTCTCCACCTTGGTCATTTCCTCTACCTCCCCCTTATCCATTTCGGTCATTACCTCTGAATCTTCCTCCACTATTGCATCCACATATAACTTTTCCCTTCCTCTACCTTCATCTCTACCACCACGATTACCCAACAATTGTATTGTTTATAGGCCCACACTTATAAACAAATTTATTTTTTCCATTAATATTTTCCTTGAAAAATTAGTTAAAAATAATATAAAAGCATTCTGACACTAATTCTTTACACTCCAAATATAATTTAAAGTTCACAACTCATACTTTATCATAATCATAATATGTAATCTCCAAAAAATTTATCGTCATATATTCCTAAAATAGGTAAGCTACCAAATCATCCCTAAACAAATTGATTTTTTATTTTGAGTAGCTAAGTTGTAGAAAATCATGATAGTACTAAGAAAATTTAAACAAAAAAATAATTATGAAATATATATATTAAAATTGTAATTACCATTACAAATTACATGTTGGGGGATTCTTGACTTTATAGGATTTCTGATTTCTCTCAAAAAACATGAAAAAATAATATCCACAATCAATGTAATTATTTTGTTTAATACATTGAAAAATCATTGACCAAAATAATTAAATTGTTTGGTAATGTTTTTATCGTCAAATAATTCTATATATAATGTAACTTATTTAAATTTATATTAATTATTAGGCTTTATCCATTCAAATACCGACTTAATTCCATGATCCACCTTATTTAGTGACTACCTATCATAAATTATTTTTATTAGAACTCATACTTAAAATATAAATGAAATTTTATTTGAAAAATGTTGGTTATAGTAAATTAAATATTCATAATACACATCATATGTGTTTTTTTGGTTGCATATCCAAGCATAGGACCCCAAAAAATAAATATAATGGGTGTGCATATTAACAAAAATTAGCATCCAGTGCATCCTAAGAAAATAAAAACAATTATGAAATGAAAAAATTAAAATTTATTTTATATGATTAAATTATAGAGTTTTACCTTTGAGTTTTATGTATCAAAAATATTCTTGTGTCTAATGTTTCATTTATTATACACTTGGATTAACTGATATTTTTTATTCTCAATGTCTATGTTCACCAAGCTATATTTTGGAATAGAAATCATACAGGTATTAATGAATCCAAATAGTTCATCATACTATATTCCCTTTATATAGTCATGATATAAACAACTACACAAAATATGAATAGTTATTACCTTAAATAAACATGTTATATGACTATTTGGACAAACATATTATGAAAATTCACCTTATGTATTTATTCACAACTAAGACGCCCATCAATTCGTACTTGAGAATCTCATTTGGACTCTTGAAACCAATTACTTTGTCATTTGAACTCCAAATATTTATTCTTCGTATTTAATGTAATACATATTGTTACCAATAAATGTTTTATATAAATTATGTTTTAATGATAATAAATGTTTATCTGAAACTGGCAGGGATAAGGTACTCTCAAAATGTCATTTTGTTTTCTTGATTGATTCTATAGATTTTCTTGATTGGAACTTGAATGTATCCACCTATTTATTCACATGTAATATCATAACTCACATAATATCTTTTATCATCAAATGTTTCATGATTTTCATATGAAATTTTTTGATAAAGATGTACCTCGTGTATATTTATAAGATTATACTTCCATGCTATGAGAAATAAAATATCATTTCTGACCATTGTAATATCTCGACCATGAAGAGGAATAGGAAACTCATCAGTCAACTCATAAACTACTTCAATCCCCACTCTAATGTTATATTTTGGGGGGTTGGTTATGGAGCTATTTCCTCGAGATATTATACATTGTATCCATCACAACATGGTTGTATATGGTTGTTGATAGATACAAATCACATACAACTATACACTATAGAATTTTAGTAATATAAATATATCGAAATGTTTTTTATTCTCATTTAAGAGAAAGAGTAATGAATTTTTTTCCCCTGGGTAAGGTATCTAGTTTGGGGGGCTTACTAGCCTCAAATCTGGTGGTATCATTTGATTCATGTGTATATTTTTCCCCACTGCCAATCTATATTAATCCTTTATTATTAATTGGTCTTCCAAACCAGATCGCAAAAGAATATATTGCAGTGAGTTGGTTTGATTCTAAAATTGTCTCATCATATTATATGATTCATAATGTGGTTTTATCATCTTGAAATACATTCTAGAAGATACTAAAAAACTTAATCCTCTAACGTGGCCATATTTTTCAGGTCGTGACAAAGCTACTGAAAGTAACTTTTATTCTATAAGTTTTGTTTTCAATTTTTGTTTCCTAACGATATAAAAACAATAACATAGATGGATATTTTTATATAATACTTTTATAAATAATAATTAATTATAATTATATCATACATACACATGATTCCCATACTTATTTTTTTTCATCAACTAATTTACCCTCTTTATTTACACAAACCTCCTCCCATAGCACATGATGTGGGATGGATGTGGCTTCAGAATATAATTCATCAATATTAATATAAAAAAAACAAAAATATTTTTTTTCACATCAAATAATTATTAAACTATTTATGATTGAAAATACATAACAATTTATTTCTTAATGAATCATACCACATCCTACCTTTGAGACAAGGGGAGCACTCTTTTTTGTTTCATAAATTAAAATTTTTAAATCATGTTGGATAACAAAAATAATGTAAAAATATATATTATCAACTACAATTAACCTAAAATAATTTCTCATTGTGAATATTGATTAAATAATTACTTTTATACTAATTTATAATGTGTTCATAACTAAGTGGTGGGTGGGGTTTTATTTTCCCCTCAGCGTCCCTAATAAGTAACTTTGTTAGAAGAGTCTGAAAGCCTTTATAGGATTTTACAGTGGAAATTGAGACATATTAATTATGGAAATATTATAAATTAAATGAATTATGAAAGGAATTATGTAAATTAAATATACATTTAATTATATAATTTCATAGTAAAATAGAGGATGTATATTGTAACATTACCATTATATCTTTCAAAAGGATTTCCTTCATTACAGGTTAGACGTGGCACCATGAGTCAATGTCTATCATCACATTCAACCTCGTTGTGACCCCATGATAACTAATAAATGTTTACTTGTTGGGTTCAATAGGATGGTCAAGTTGATACAAAATCACCTGAAATTTTATACCCTGACTTCTTTCCTTTATAATTTTATTTAAAAAATGGATGTTTCATTGTTCCTATTTTTTTCATTATCATTTTTTTGATCCCATAAAAATTCCATAATTTCATCATTAATATTCTATTCTTAATTAGGTTTTGTAACATCATCATGTTTAGAGGATATTTTCTACATGAGTAGTCAAACATTTAATTTGTATTGAATAACGACAATACTATACACGCCATGTATAAAAGATCTAAACTACTCAAATATTCCATGAAAAATGTTATTATCTTGAAAGGAGATATAATAATTCAATAATATAGTAAAACTATACTTCACCGCCTTTATTTAGTCTATCCTCAGATGCTGGATTTTCCTCCATCTACTGATTATGGATTGGTCTCCTTCTTTCAAAATAGACTTCTTTCCATCATATTGGTTCCAAAGTTCATTGATGACATACCTCTCGAATAGTTATTACTGAATTTTGTTGTTTGATATTTATCTCCAAAATTTTTCGGGCATCCACCAATGTTTCTTGAACTAATCTAACCAAAATACATCTCATGACATGTACTAGTGATCATTTTGTATGAATACTATGTACAGTAGTTTAAGAAACATAGAAGACATGGGGGTTGAGTCTCAAGAAACAAAATACAATAATAAATGTTTGAGAGATAAAATTTGAGTTCTCACTAAGGTTAAAAAATAAATTAAATACAATTTTAATTATTGTTTCTAATATATTAAAAAAACGAGGAGGATTAAGTGTTTTCAAAAGTAACCGATTGAGTCGTATAAATAAATTCATATCATGAAACTAATAATATTTATTCATTATGTTTGAATTAATTTTTCAATGTCACATTTTGTTTTCTTGAGAAGTAGGGAATAAGGTGGACGAAAGGCTGAAAGTGTTTAATAATGAGTTGGGAGATGAGGGATTCAAAACCATGGAATCATATTTGATGAATCATAATGAATACAATCCAAGTGGGAGGTATGTCTTCAAGGAATATTGGAACCACAGTGATGTGAGGAAGGATTTTATGTAAGAGGGAGTTTAATCCATCATCAAGAGATGGAAGGAAATCAACTAACTGAGTACATATTAAATAAGGGTAATGAAGGTTAGTTCTACTGTATTATTTATGTATTATATCTATGTTCAAGATAGTAGCAATTTTCAGGGAAGATGAATGAAATTGTAAACTTTTATGCATTGATTGTACTTTATTGTATATAAATCATGCCAAAATGAATCCTTATTTACATAAATATATTTGTGAAAACCAATGTCATTTTTAATGAAAATTAATTTATGTTGCTTATGACTATTTTATGTTGTATGCTTCATTCACAATAGTGGATGGAGATGTAGTTTGTAGGGGTCTTGTAAAAAAATAAAATCAAAATACATAATAATAATGATATACAAATATTTAAAATGACTATATATACTCATTATAATATCTCAATTTAGAAATTTACCACATGCTACAACCATCTTATCTATGTGTATCAATACTCATCATCTTTGAAGAATCTTTCACATTCATGTTAAGAAGTTATACACAATTTTTGACAACCACAATTGTATAAAATTGAAATTGATCACTATTTTTACATATGATTACTTATAGAGAATATTTATGTTAATAACATTATGAATAAGTACTAACCCCAATCCATGATGAAATAAAAGATACTCGTAAGTAAAAATATATAAATATTTAGTGTCCTAAGAACATAAAAAATAATATAATATACTAGGATGGTGCCTATCACTATAGAAGAACCCTCTCTAGAATTACCCATAGACTAGTCATCCAGAAATAATCTACTATTCATATCGAATGACCTTGTCTAGAAGGAATAGATCAAAAGGACAATTGGTGATTCCCTAACTAGAAAAATCAATAAAAATGATTCACATCAAAGTGGAAATAAGGATTCAATTGTCTTAGGAATCGACAATAATGAAATCACTCAAAAATTAACCTCAATTGAAGTGTAATTGGAAAACCTCCACTCTAATGGTCTTGGAGAAATCAATCTCACCCCACCTAAATATCACATCACATTTGTATACTCAAGGATTCCACACCTTCCATTTTGGTAATTTTTTTAATCCACCATAATATCCCTCCAATAACATACATCCCATTAAAGGGTGAATTTTTCAACTTACGCTCAATATTGATCTAGAATTAAAAATTAAATGAATTTATTAAATGAGCTCCTAAATTTATTATTATGATATATAACTATAAAATATTAGAGGAATGATAGATACTTTTCTTTATTGAAAGTTATACCACATAGGTTGATGTCAATCTACAATTACTTATATTACATAAGGATAAAAATAAGGTCTATCATACAGAGGATGTCCACGACCCCCTTTCTATAAAGATATAGGGGTTATATTAGTGACACATGATATATTAATAGAGAGATTCAAATAATTTTTACCTTCTAAAAAACAGTAATTCTTAATAATTAAGCACAAGATAATCTATATTAAATGTGAACCCCATGATACTCTCTCTCCTTTATTTCCTATTAAATGAGTATTTAAGTAATATATATGTAATTAAAAATATGATAAAAGCATTATTCTAAATTTAATTATGAAACAAAAAACATATAGTATAAATAAAGGAGATTAATAAATAAACTCAATCAGTTATTAAGTTATATAAACCTAATCATCACTAATTAGTTAATAATAATTCACTATGGATTTATTATTCTTGTTTTTGTTAATATATTTTTATAATTTATTTTATAAAAAAATTAATCATGGACACTTAATTATATGAAATTTCATATATTATTAATAATTCATACCTATCATCTCTTAAATAAGATGCATGAGACTCGAGAAGATTAGTCACATAAAAAATAAACAAAAAACAACCTAGACATTATATGGTAACTCAAATATCCTACATAATTATGTTATATAGACAAATTTATGGATTAATTCTTATGACCGGAAAGATTTTTCTTTTTTTAAATAATCAATTCTAATATCACTAACTTCACTCTAATTTAATTTTTTAGCATTTTTCATCTAGTATACACAAATAGTTCCCATTTATGGTTAGCACAACACCTAGACACCATCCCCAATCACAAAAGCTTTGTTTAAATGCTAAGGGATGTAGATAACATGTTTGAGAAATTTCTTATCCTCTTTAATTTTTAACTAAACTCAATTCTATCATGTTATAAAGCCAACGTTACCTTTTTAGTATCATGTGGTACAAATCAATTTTATTTGTCCACACAAGGTCATACACATATGTTGACTAACCATACAATATGGAAACATCCTTCTATTTCATTGAAACCATTTTATATGAGTGAAAAATAAGAAATAGAACCACTTGTTTAATTTTAGTAGTGAGGAGATGAGATGTAGGGTTCGTCATGGTTAAAAACAACACAGAAATGGAAAACACATAACCCAAAACATAAAAAAATGATAAAAGAAAAGTATCAAATAATAGACATTAGATTCTATCTTTGATTAATCTCATGGAACATATAGGAATTTAACCGAAAGTAAAGGAGTTTCTTGAGAGCTTGAGAATCACAAGTGCCTGATCCACAGTTAGGGTTCTTTAAAATAGACTAGAGAAACTTTTAACTGCACTTTCAGAAAAGTGATGACAAAGATCCCTTTTATCAGCTCTAAATTGATAAGCACATATAAAAGGGATATCTATTAGTGCTTTTTTATTATTGATAAATATTCCTTTTATTAGAACTAAATATGTAAAATTGATAAATGTTTTGTAATTATAATTATTTAAATAAATTTATTATAATTTTATAATTAATAAAATATATATAATTATTTATTTATAATTATATAAATATTAAATAAATATATAATAATTATTTATTTATACTAATTATAAATTTATAAATTTATAAATTTATAATTTTTTCGAATATACATTTATAGATATATTTATTTAAAAATATGTTGTTAATGTTATTAGTGGACATATAATCTTAAATACATGCATTATTAAAATGAGTGAAATTGAATAATTCAAAAAGTGTACACTTTAAAAATATTGAAAAAAAAGATTGGTTTTATTCATTAGATATAATTATTCTAGTAATATGTATATATATAATGAAGTAGATTAATACATATTGAAAATAGTAAAACATAGTAAATAATTATATATAAATAAATAATAGAAAATGAAAAAAAAAATCAAGAATATGATAAAATATAAAAAATATAAAAAATGAATACAAAAATTATAGTATTAAAACATAAAATTAACCAGTTGAAAAAATATTATTTTAAATGTTTCTTGTTATAATAAAATTCTAAAATATATTAAAATTTGAATAAATTACATAAATATTATGTGTCTATGTTTCTATATATTGTATTAATATATTTTTTTGTGAATTTGTATATGGAAATTCTTTAATTACACACACACACAGATATATATATATATATATTTATATATGTATGTGAAATCAATGTAACACACAACGTTTGATATATATTAAATTGAAAAATAAAACAATATTAAAAATAAATAAGACATTTATATGATTTTAACTAACATTGTATACATTTTATATATATTTATATTTAATATCTATTATTTAATACTATTTAAAACAAAATATATATTTATTAACCTTATTTATTTTTAATAATAATTGTTTCATTAATATATTTTGAAATAATTTTTTAATTTATTGATTTTTAAGTTTTTTAATCAATACTATTTATTCATTTTATATTTATATATTTAATATATACTATTTATTAATATTTAAAATAAATATATCTTTCTATTCAATTTATTCATTTATATCAATATTTACTTACTTAATTAATTAATTAATATATTTTTTAATTTACTCATTTTATATTTTTATAATTTTAATTATTTGGATTTATTAATTTTACATATCAATATATTTAATATATATTATTTATGATTTTATAAAATTTATATATATGTGTATTCAATTTATAAAATTTTAACAATATTTATTTAATTAATAAAATTGTTAATTTTTTTATTTGTTTTATTTTTCATTTTATTCTTGAAATTTATCAGTGCTAAAAACAAATTGATAAAGGAAACATTTATGAGTGCTAAAAATAAATATCTCATAAATGGTACCCTTAATGAGCACTAAAAATAAAGAGTTGACAAAATATACTTTATCAGTGCATTATGCTAGTGCTGATAAATGCACATAATGTTAAAGGCATGTTTTTAGTGGTGTCTCAAAAGAGCTTTTGAAGTGGTGGGTGTCCATGTTTTTTCAAAAAAACTTAGAGAAATATGATGCTTGGGAAAGAAATAATACTATTCGAGAAATTCCTTTAAATACCTAATCATTCCAAGAGTTTGGTGTGGATTGATTTATTTTTGTAATTACTCATTCTCCAAGATCCCTAGAGATTACATGGTGTGAAATTCTTTATCCTAGTCTATTTAATAGTCATAGTGTTGTATAGTTCCATTGAAACATTTTCATGGTTGTCTCCTTATGAACCTTTTCATTATAATTGTGCATCTGATTTTTCTGATTACGATTGAGGGCATATGGGGATAACAACCTAGAGAATCCAATCTTCTGATTGAGGGATTATCGGGATAAAAAGAAAAATACAATCCATTAGATCATGATCTACTAATACTAGGTAGGCAGAGAATCTGATATTCATATCACGGGCTTTCCTTGTTGAAGAACTATAGACATTCTTATAAGTAAAAAACAAGGGATACCTTTATCCAGGGTTTTTGGATACCTTACTCTTAAGGCTAAAAGGGTTATATTCAATTTTAAATAGTTGTAAGTCATTTTAAATTTTTTCTATTCTATTACTTGTTTGTTTCATGTTTTATATTTCATTGTACTTTTTTCTATTATTTTTTCATAATGATTATAAATATGATAACCACAATATGACCTATTAATCACATCTACTTTGAATATGAAACACTATGATATAATTTTATCTATTTTTATTATAATCTTTATACTCTAATATTATTGGAATCATCCTAATTACGATAATTTGATAATCATAATAAGGGAAAAGTTCAAATCAGATATTTTACTAAATATGTTTTCTGACTATGTTTTGTTTAATTATTTTAAATTAGTTTTTTTAAACTACAATTAACCCCCCCCCCACTTGTAATTGATCCATCAAGAACAATTTCTTTCAATCAAAATATCAATATAACTCAAATTTATATCCAATAGTATTGTTCGTGATCCAAATTGAAATGTGTTTGGTACTTCCAATGCTTCATTAGGGAATGGATATTCCATTTAAGAGGAGATAGGGCCCCTAATTAATTTTTTGGATATTTGTGTCTCTATGAATATCATGCAGGAGGTAGTCAAAACTGATTCAGAGACTATCTATAGTTCCCTAAAATTCTGAATTCCAAAAACTTATTCCGTATTATACCATATCGAAATACATATTACCTTTACAAAAAATCATTTTGGTTTATAGAACACTAGTAATTAGGGAAATAATGTCTCCAATTTTCTAGCTGCATGGTACACTTATGAAAAACCCTCTACTTGTTTTTCTAGATTTTGTTTTCTTTCCCTATATTTCGTGGACTTCATTAGAGGAGACTCTCTAGGTCTTCACTGATTTATATCCCCATGACTATTGGTTTTCTAGTCCTAGTTTCTGGGATCTATTTGTTTCTTGTATCTATGTTTCTTGTGTTGGTTTCGAGTTTAATAAAATAAAAATGATAATTTTTTGTGTGGGTAAAATCATAAATGAAAAAAATAGATTACATAACTAAGAAGGTTTATTTTTTACTCATTGACCCTTAAATATCAAGAATCAATTAGTTTCAAGGGTTTAGTTGAATGAATTTAGAAATTTTTAGAAACTAAATTTATAATATTAAATTTTTTAAAAATTAAACAACACCATTCTCTTATTATTTATATATCAATAATATGATTGATACAATCAGGATTTTATAACGTTATCATATTTATCTAACACATATCTACCATCATTTTATGTCGAAACTGATTTTCATCAACGATTCATGGGTAACATTAATTCTATACTTCTCCAACTTGAAGAAAGTTCCCTTTTGAATGTTGACCACTTTTGAAAACTTTTAAAAGATCAAAAATTTTCACAAAATACCTATTTTTTAAAAAAAAATTATTCCCTTTATCAAATGTTTTGAAACACTCAACAAGTTTTGTTTCATCAAATTAACGGTCAAATCTTTATTTGATTTCGACATTTCTTCCCCAATAATAGCATATAAAACACCTTAAATTCTGAGATATTCTCCATTTAAAAATGTTATTGTTAAGACTTTAAATTTTTTGACATTCTTAAAAAGCTTCAAATCCATTATCATATGTGAGGAGCACCCATAATCATGGATTCATGTTTATTCTCTTTTTTTACCTTTGAGAGCTGTTTTTACAATGATATATTTTTCTATACCATTATATTCCTCCAACTTGGGCTTTTGAGAAATGCTATAAAATTTGGTTTTTCTGATAACAAAAAAATGCATCCTTTATCATGATGTATAGGTTGTTTACATGTTTCCAAGATAGTTTATAAATGTTGGACTCTATTTTTAACATTCAACCCAACATTCTCAGAATTCATTATTTGAGTATATTGAAATCACCTCAAATTTTTATTTTTTTATACTTTTTGGATAATTTTAGTGTTTTGATTGAACTAACACATATTTTTTTATTCCCATTTACAACACAAAATAAAAAATATTTATATAAATAATAAGTTCCTCAATAATGTTCGTACTATATTGAGTTGTTCATAAAATTTTCAGCAATTATCTTATCATTCACAATAGAACATTGTTGAGCCTCAGACATTCTATTTTTTCCAAACATGTTATTCTTTAATTAGTATATATTTCCAAAATTATTATAATTAGAATTGGAAGAAAATAAATTTATGATTATTGATATCCTATAATCTTTTGAATTCTTAGCCCCTTTGGATTTGGAAACATACAAAACATTCTCAACTTTTTTACTGTTAGGAAAAAAATCAAATTTAATTAAAACATTCATGATAAATTTTATTAGTATTTCATAGGGTCAAAATTTACATAGCTTTATTCAACTTTAGATATATTATTTTTAAAACTTGTAACCCCTACATAGGTTTAAACAAATTTATTGATCATGTTCCCACGATACTCCCTCTTCATTTATATTAAATTTAGGTTTATTATTCGGATTGTTTTATTTTTTAATAGATTTATTCAAGTTATCAATTTCATCAATAAAAATATATTTTTCTTAAAGAAAATATTCTTGATTGTTTATTATTGAACATTATCTCTTCAACATATCTATGTCTTATTCAAGTCATACAAAATTTCTAAAGATATTATTCCATCACTCTTTTAGATGAAATTATAACTCTATATATTCTTCATCAAAACTACTTCTTCTAAAATCATCATCATTCTCTTTTTCAATAAGCATATTTTCTTCAAAAAATTCATTAAATTTTTTACCTTTTACTTTATTAACTTCAAATTCATCATATTTAGACTAAAATCATCTTCTTTTTTATTTAGAGAATTTCATAAATTTTCTATTGGATTATGATTCAGATTTATCACACTATTTCATCCAATTTATTTCTATCCTCCTATCACATTATTCACTATATTCTTCATTCCTTTATCTAGGGAAATTTTCATCAAAGTTCCCAATAAATCTACATTCAAAACTATTAGGGTTATATTCCCCTTATGCAGTCCTACCCCACTTTTCAAATTTTAAGTAAATAAGGAGAAGAATTCATCAAGATTATTAAAAAACTCATTTTTAGATTCAAAATAACCAAATAATTCATCATTGATAATCTTCCGAGATTTTATTTTCATGTAAACATTGAATGAAATTTTTCAGTAAAATATTTCCTTTCTTTTCAAAACATAATCCGTTATAATTTCTTATGTAATAAGAGTACTATGACGATCATGAAAATATAGAGTTTCACTATCACTATCATCTAAATAATGAAATTTTTCATCAAAATTGTCAAAATAATATCTAAAGTTATTTTCAATAATATTTTATTCTTCCATATCCTTGATAATAGACCTAATGATCCTATAATTATCAATAACCCTCAAAATAAGTCACTAACTAATTTATAATCTCCCATTTTGAGATCCTCAAACTTCATCTCCCATATTTGTAACATTTTCATATTTATATTCGTATTTCCTTCATAAATGTCTCTCAACATTTTCTAAATACCTTTATTTGTTCCAACTCCCTTCACTCTAAGGAATTCAGTTTTAAAAGGTTATTCGATTAAATAATTCTTAGATCTTCTCTTATTACCTCATTGTTTCTTATCCACATATTTATGAGGATCATTTTCAACAAGATTATGAAATCCTTCTCTATAATATTCTAACACATTATATCCAAGATACATAAGATACATAATCATTCTATATTTCTATATATGATAATCAATTCCATCAAATAATGGAATCAAATTATTTTTCAAACAATTAATATTCTCTATAAAAATTTATCTCCTAAAAATATAACAAATATAAAATGATGGATCCTCCACTCTAATACCAATTTTAAAAAACAGCCACCATCAATATATTAACTGATAGGGGGATTGGGTGAATCAGTTATGTATTTTTTAGTTATGTTATCTTTCTTCTATACCAACATTTTCCTCCTACTAATGATTAATCGCTTTTCTGAAAACACTACATTCACACATACACTGGAACACAAGTAATTGCAATGATCGGTACTCAATAAAATTATTCAATCCTTGTTATGGATTAGAAATAATCCAATAACACATAATATACTAGAAAATATCAATTTTTAGGACCCAACATGTAGTAAAATAGCAAACACCTATATGAAAATATAATCATTACAATGGTAAATGTGATTATTCAAGAAGAAATGTTGTAAAATAACATTAATAATTTTTTAAATCCTTAACTAGATGGTTTTTTAACATGTCATTGTTCTTCTTCAACAACATCCACTTTTTTAATTCATTATGAAAAACAATTCATCATTGTCCAATGAAATAGTAGGTTGAAACAACTTTACTAAAATTTGTATAAAAAATCAATCCCACATATTAGTCCACTTCCTTAGTCTAGTTCCTTAGTCTAGAACAAGTCTTCTTGGGTTTTTAGAAAATTAATTTGATTCATTGAAATATTTTTGTAGAATATTTACTCTAACTACTCAGTCCAATCTGGAAATCCATGACCACTACCACAAAACTAGGCAAGGCATGCGCCTGCCTTTATCAGCGCTAACGGTAAAGCGCTGACAAAGGGCCAGGAATTTATCAGTGCTAACAAAAGCACTGATAAAGGTCTTCTTTATCAGCGCTAAAGCATGCACTGATAAAGGTGTACCCTTTATCAGCACTTTTTTAGCGCTGATAAAGGCTTGCCCCTTTATCAGCGCTTTTTTTAGCGCTGATAAAGGGATTATTGATCAGCGCTAAAAAAGCCCTGATAAAGGTTGTATTTATCAGTGCATTTCATTTTAGAGATAATAAATACACCCTTTATCAGCATTTTTTACTGGCCCTGATAAAGACTCACGCGGATTTGTTAAAAACCTGCGGGTCCTCTTCCTCCTCCCTGCACCCGGTCAAGCTCTCGCGGAAGCCCTCCTCTGCGCCTCTTCCGCTGCCTCCTCCTCCTTCCCCGCGACCGCCACGTCCTCCTTCTCCTCCTCCTCCGGCCGCCGCCACCTCCTCCTCTGGCCGCCGCCTCCTCCTCCTCCTCTTCTCCTCCTCCTCCTCATCCTCCTCCTCCACCGCGGCCTCATCCTCCTCCTCCTCCACCGGCGCTTCCTCCTCCTCCTCCTAGTCCGCGGCCTCATCCTCCTCCTCCTCCACCGGGTCCTCCTCCTCCTCCTCCTCCTCCTCTGCTACCTCCGTTGCCTCCACCCTGCCTCCGCGCTGCCTCCGGTGCCTACGTTGTCGACACATCCTTCTCCTCCGCCACTGGGTCCCCCTCCTTAAGTTTATTCAAATTGAATTTTCATGAATTAATTATGTTTGGAATGGGTAAGTGTTTGTCCAACTATTATTCATGTTGAATCTTCAGTTTCCATGGGTGGTTTGGGATTGTGGTTATGTTTTGATCCTGACTATGGGTTGTTTTTATGATTTCCCACTACTTCATTAGATTTATTTAGTTATTCTTATGTTTTGGTGTTTTCATTTAGTTCTTTTTTTTTTGTGATTTGGTGTTGGGTTTTCCTTGATGGAGGTTGTTCATGTTTCTTATAGACAATACCTCCTAGAAGGACCATGTAGAAGCATAGAGAGTGTGAACCAGAGTACCCCAAATAGGAACCATCCCATTGATACTAATTTTTTTGGATTCAATGATTTATAATTTCAAAAACGTGGGTTAAATTGGTATCCATGATAAGACATGAACTATGGACCACACTCAAGAATTGTCAATGAATAATTTAGAGTTTTTCCTTACTGACTAGAAAACCAAGTAATTTAAGGAGTAGTTGGACTGTATCAAGTAGATCTTAGAGTTTTTGAAAACCCCTAAGACATCTAAAGTTATATTTTTTGGTTCCTTTTGAAAAGAATTTATTTGAATGTGGTGAGATTCAATGATTCTTTCGAGGAATAGAGAGGATCTCACTTTTACCACTTTCCAAGTGGTATTTCTTCAGAGGTTCTACCCAGATACCTTGAGATTGATGAATGACTATGTGTTTTTAAAGCTAGAGTATGGTGGTCATTTAGTCATCAATTATGCCACTAGATTCCGTAATTTGGTTCATGTATCTCTTTATCTCCCCACGAACGATTATCTTATGGCTATTAATTTTGAGATGGGTTTCAGGAAATATATCAGATTTATTCTTATTGTTCTAAGTCTACCAACCTATTTTTAGGTGTTTCCCAAGGTATTGATGTGAGAGGAATATTTTAATTGAAATATTGGTCTCAATGGTGTTCCATTAAAGGGTGGTATCCATAGTTATTTTTGAGGATAAAATCTAAAGCACGATGAGTCTTAGAGAAGTAGTGGAAAGGGATTTGAGTGGACTTTATGAACTGATTATGTGGATTCGATGGACAATGGACCTATTTTTATATCAGATTAGAAATGTGGGAAACATCTGGACGATTTTACCAGAGACTCTGAGGGTGTTCCACCTATTTGGGTAGCTGGGGAATATCTTGTGATTTTTTCAATTGGCTCCTAATGGGAGTGTTGTGGGCTCCACTTTTTTAAGGGCTATTAGTTAAAATAAGAGGCTTCAAATGGTGGAGTACCTCATCCTAAAAGAAAGGGGGATTATTAATAGAGAAATAATACATAGATGAGTCTAATCCAGAAAAATGCAATGCAGTAGAGGTCATTCATGAGGACTTATAATCTTGGCCAACCACAATTCGAGGTGAATTTTTTTAATTCTTCTATAGTATTGGTTTCATTTCAATATGGTGAATCCTAGTCATTAATTTCACATATTTTTTTATTACATGGGTATGATGGCAGAGTTTATGAATTATTTCATGTATTACCTAACCCTTTTGGGTAGGAAAACTGGTCATGGTTTCATGTTCTTTGAGAGTTGTGTTGTGGTACTTGGCATGGAGGATATTTCAGAATTACATGTTTTGGACCTGGTCTTTTCCGACATCATGATCGTCTTGGATTTTTTATTGGATTTAGTGAACTAGATGATTATTATCACCATTGGGTTCAGTTACATACTCTTAAAAAAATATTCCATGTCTTTTATGGAGATTGTGATCTATAACCATGGAGGGTATGACAATTTGCTTCTATGTTATGGTTCATATCATGTCATTTTTCCAAGGTTTTCCTGGGGTTGTTGAGAAGAGTTCTCCATGTGAAATTCTAGTGGTCATGGAAAAGTACACAAAATCATTTCTAGAGGACTTCATGGGATAACCTCCCCAATGAGTGTTTTCATTTTCTATCTATTTACTTCACAGGACAATCCCATTTTCCATTCCATCACATCATAAGGCTTTGGCCGATTTAGTGGAGCTAAAAGATCATCTAGAAGATCTTTAGGGAAATTGTTCTATCTATATGATCATGTCACTATGGGATTTTCCAATTCTGTTTTCAATGAAGTTATATCATAGCCTATTAATTTTAACAGTCTACCGTAGTCATAGCCAGGTGACAGTAATGAATAATTACATATTGCCTATAAATGATGATTTGTTTGACCATCTTATAAGGTTCTATTGGTTTTTGAAAATTTTCTAGAGATCAGGGTACCAACAGTTGAGGGTTTTAGAAGAGGATGCTCAAAAGATAGATTTTTAAAGTCGATATGGAAATTTAAAGTATTTATGAATTCCATTTGGGATCACCAATGCTCTATCTATTTCATGGAACTGATGAACTAGATCTTTAATATCATTCTAGACACCTCCATTTTCGTTTTTTTAGAATACTTCTTGGTGTATTACAATATATAGGAGGAGTACTCCGATAATATGGAGGATGTTTTGGGTGTTTTTAGAGAGCTTTGTCTTTATTACAGTATTATAAATTCCCCATTTTTGTTTAAGAAGTATTGTTTCATGGTCACATTATTTCCTTGGAAGGAGTTCTAGGTTATTCGGAAAAGGTTCGAGAAGTCATTTCTCCAAATCTGTCAAAGAATGTATTCAAGATCCCCAATATTCTAGACTTAGTCATTTCATGGTCACATTATTTCCTTGAAGTATCTTGTTTTTTATCTAAATTAGACTCATATTCCTTATCCTCTAACCTATATACTCATCCTATGGATTTCAAATAGGATGAATATAAATAAAGAATGGATGAATGCCAATCGGTTGACAAAAGAGTATGAAGAAGGCGTGAAAGAATTTATCATGTTTGCAAAAGATCATGCATGTGACTCTTCTCAAATCCTTTGTCCGTGTTTACACTATTGTCATTCAAAACAAATTAGTCCAGATGAGTTGGAAGCACACTTGATCTGTCACAGAATAGATCAAAGTTATAAATGTTGGAATAAACACGGGGAAAAAACGAATGTAGGTAGTGACTGGGGTGACAAAACGTTTTATGGATCATCTGATATGATTACAAACATGAACAATGAAGATGACCGTATGGAGGATGTGATTACAGATGTGAATGATGATGAAGATCGTATTGAGAAAATGACAAGGACCTTCGAAGATGAACTTCGTGATTTCCCAAAATTGTTTGAGAAGTTAAAAAGTTGTGCAAAGATTCCATTGTATGGTGGTTGCACTAAATATACATCATTCTCAGCCGTACTAAAGCTGTATAATTTGAAAGCAAATAACGGGTGGAGTGACGACAGTTTTACGAAACTACTTGCCCTCTTGAATAACATGCTCCCAGAAGACAATGAGCTCCCAAGCCTAACATACGATGCCAAACAAATGATATGCTCTATGGGTATGATCTCTGAAAGAATACATGCCTTCCCGAATGCATGTATACTTTTTTGCAAGGACCAAAAATCACTTAAAGAATGCCCAAAGTGTGGTGCTTCTCGATACAAGAAAGATGAATCCAGTCCTACTAAAGTTGTATTGTACTTTACAATCATTCCAAGGTTTAGACGCCTATATGGATGTGAGGAGACTACAGAACAATTTACATGGCATGCAGATACAAGAATTAAAGATGGGATACTACGTCACCCGAAAGACTCTCCTCAGTGGAAGAGAATCGATCATGAGTATCCTGAATTTGGAAATGAGTTGAGAAACCTTCGTCTTGCGTTATCTACAGATGGAGTGAATCCTTTTGGTTTTCAAAGCAATAGTCACAGTACATGGCCGGTTATGTTGATAAATTATAACTTACCACCGTGGTTATGGATTAAATGAAAATACATCATGTTATCTATGCTTATATCAGGACCAAAACAACCGGGTAATGATATTGATGTTTATTTAGCTCCATTGATCGAAGATTTGAAATTATTGTGGGATTCAGGTGTTACATTGTATGATGCTTACAGAAATGAAGATTTCACTTTGAGAGTCATGTTGTATTGTACGATAAATGACTTCCCTACTTATGGAAATTTTTCAGGATATAGCATTAAAGGAACTCAAGGTTATCCCGTTTGCGAAGAAGGTACACAATCAATTAGGTTGAAACATTCATTGAAAATTGTGTTTCTATGACATCGTAGATTTCTACCACGACAACATAAGTACCGTTCTTGGAAGACATCATTCGATGGAAGTTCATAAGAACGTACATCACCGTATCCACTAACAGGAGATCAATTGTTTGAGAAAGTTAAAAGTGTGGACACTACTTTTGGTAAACTGGCTTTGAAAACCCTTACGAAAATCGGTTGGAAAAAGAGATCATTTTGTTTCTGAATTACAATGATGGAATTGTCTGTATGTAAGACATTTTATTGATGTTATGCATGTAGAAAAAAATGTATTCGATAGTGTTATCGGAACGTTGCTAAATACATCTGGCAAAACAAAATAAGGAATTAAGGCTAGGTTGGACATGGTTGAGATGGGAATACGAGAAGAGTTGTCACCAATGAAGGGTGAAAAAGGAACATTTCTTCCTTCTGCTGCTTACACTCTTTCCAGGTAGGAGAGATATCAGTTTTTCAACTTCTTGAATGACGTAAAGGTTCCAGAGGGGTATTCGTCAAATATAAGTAACCTTGTGTCAATGAGAGACATGAAGTTAAAAGGTCTGAAATCACATGACTGTCATGTTTTGATGCAAAATCTCATTCCAATTGCTTTACGTTGAATTTTGCCCAAGAATGTCTACCATACATTAACGAAACAGTGTTTCTTCTTCAAAGCTATATACAGCAATGTTATAGACCCGGTGAAATTTCCAGCTATGGAAAAAGAAATTTCCGTCATATTATGTGAATTAGAAATGTTCTTACCACCTTCATTTTTTGATATTATGGTTCATTTGATGGTCCACTTGGTGAGAAAGATTCGACTATGTGGTCCTGTACATTACAGATGGATGTACCCCATTGAAAGGTATATGAAGATTTTGAAAGGGAATGTCAAAAATCGAAGTCGGCCAGAGGGTTGTATTGCAGAGCGCTATATTGTTGAGGAAGCAGTTGAATTCTGTACCGAATACTTGTCTGGTGTGGAAAGCATTGGCTTACTGAAATATCGTCACACTGGGCGGCTTGAGGGTGAAGGAATTTCAGGAAGAAATGTTGTCACAATCAATATTACAGATCAGGATCAGGCCCACCTTTATGTTTTTCATAACAGTTTCGACGTTGACCCATATGTTGAAATCTACAAAGAAATTATTGGGCATTTGAATCCATCAAAGGATGAAAAATGGATATCAGATACACATAATCGATAGTTTATATGATTGTTTCGAGATCATATTTTTAAGAAGTCAGATGAAAATCCAAAGTCAATTTCGGAACGACTTCGATGGCTAGCCGGAGGACCAAGTGTGTATGCATTATCTTACAATGCTTATGTAGTTAATGGTTATACATTTTATACTAATGAACATTATGAAGATAGTACCATGCAGAATAGTGGGGTTACACTTGTGGCTGAAGCGATGCATGTTTCCGGTGCGAAGGACAGAAATCCAATTTATGCGAATATGTCATACTTTGGCATCATCAAACAAATATGGGAGTTGGATTATATGGAATTTAAAGTTCTGATATTTTAATGCAAGTGGGTTGATATAAGGAGTGCAGTTAAAATAGATGATTTGGGATTCGTGAAAGTTGATTTCAGTAAGGATGGGGAGAAAGATGAACCATTTATAATGGCATCATAGGCAGTGCAAGTATTTTTTGTTTCAGATACCGCAAACCGAAACTGGTCAATTGTTCTGTTATTGACCAAAACAGCTGAAGGGTTAGATGAAAATTCAACGGAAGATGACCCTTTCATTGGGACTTCGCAATCATTTCACAGTGGTCCCAATGTTGACGACATTTTTTATGTCAGAGGAGACCACAATGAAGGGATATGGATAGTTGATAGAGGGGTCAAATCCCTTCAGCCTTTTAAAAAAAGGGAGTTCAATAATCAGGTTATTGATTTTTATTGTAATATAGATTGTGTTACATTATGTTATTATCTGTTCGCTGCTGCTTTTATGTGATCTAAATTAAATTTTAAACCAGTTTTGCAGATAATGACTTCTTCACCTGCTGATGCACCCAATCCCGAGACACAACACGTCTCTCAACCTGTTGCAGCTGGTCCCACTGCAGAGATACAACAGGTCTCTCAACCTTTTGCAGCTGGTCCCACTGCTGACGTACAACAAGTCTCTCAACCTGTTGCAGCTGGTGTCAGTGTTGATGCAAGAACTTTGGAGAAAAATAATGATGATGTAGAAACTGAGGAAATGGTAGGCGATGAAACCCCAGTGACACAAAAAAAACAGGTGCGCCATAGTTTTACAGTTTTAGAAAAAATCCTTAAGGCAAAAGCAAAAGGCATCAAATATGAGGTGGGATGGAATAAGCTATGCCAGCATGTAAACCCCAACAAAGCCATGTTTAGTAGCTACATTGGAATTGTCACTCGACAACGCGTGTCGATTGACGTAGAGTCATGGCACCATGTTGTCAGTGGGTTGAAAACATTAATGGGGGAAGAGATTATGGTAACATTACGATATCATCTATTTAATTTATTAAAATAAAATAAAATATTGAAATATTGACTAACCCTTCATCATCTCTTGCATAGTGTGTTTATAGTAGATGTTTCGCATAAAGAATATGTTTTCAGAATGGCAGGAAGGATTCATAGAGGCTTTCGCACCATTTTAACGAAACATCATTTGAAAGATGCCGAAGGGAAAATCAAGCCGCACCCGCCTCCTCTTTATGCACACTTGATATCCCATGGAACATGGGATGCGTTTTGCAACCGTCGTGCGGAACAGAATTTTCAAGTACATTGTGTTTGGTTACATGTTGTGTAACATTTCTTGTATTCATCATGTTGATTGATATGTTTTTATTTATGAAACAGAAACTGAGTGATGAAAATAAAGAATGGGCAGCAAAACCAGGGTACCCCTACCGTAAAGCAAGGTTGGGGTACGCTTCAATTGAAAAACAATTGGTATGTATTTTAAAAGTACTGTAATAATTTTATGTGACATAAAACAACACTGTAACCATGTTTCTCTGTTTATATTCAGATTGATGAAGCAAAATATCAAGTCACAATCTTTCCATGCCATGTGCTATGGAAGGAGGCTCGTGTTAATAAAGAGGGGAAATTGATAGATGAAAACACACAAAAAGTGTGGGAAACATGTGTAAGTATGACATAATATAAACTTGTTCTTCTTTAAATGACTATTACATAACGATGATTACTTATTTTTTTCATATTTTATATTTGACATAGTCACCGGAATCAAAAACACCCACACTGGATGCAGACATACTTTCAACGGCCTTGAAACAGCCAGAACAGTATGGCCGTTTCAGAGGTGTGGGTTTTGGGGTGTCACCCCAGAAATATTTTCAGAAAAAAATCAAGAGGATGAACAAACTAATGAATTTCATGTAATGAGAGATAGAGTATCTACCCTTGAAGAAATAATCCAAACTCAGTGAGAGATGCTAAAGAGTATGATGGAGGAGAGGCGAAGAGAACAAACAACTCAAGAACAACCCCCGCAAGAAGATCCACCCCTCACCAGCTTTGAGGCAAGCCATTCCCCTCAAAGACCTGACTTAACTAAGGTAATAAATGTTATAATATTCGTTTTTGTGAGATGTGAATCACATAGACACTGATACCTTTCATGTAATGATATTCTGCAGGGTGAAAATGACTGTGATTTATATCTGTCAACTCCTACCCATCGCCTTGTAGCGAGGGCTACGATTTTCAATATGCAGAATAACACGCTACACACCAGACCACTTCCAACCGGTCATGTAAAAGTGTCGATTAACATAGCTCATGAGCCGACCGCCGAGATAACCGTGCCAAATGACGATTAAGAAATTCATACGGTGGAAAAATCTGTTGGAACATTCATTGCATGGCCGTCGAATCTTGTAAAAAAAATGTCGAGCAGGAGGTATTCATTTCTAGTTCATTTTTGAAGCAGAACCTTTAACATTAAATTAGCAAATGGCTGAACTGGTGAATGTTATTACAGAAGGATAAAATGGAGAAGCTAAAACGAAAGAGCGGCTCCAACATTGGATCAACCAACCGATCAAAACGATCTACTGAGAGTGTGTTCACCCCGCCCGTTCTATATCCACATTTAATATCATTGCAAGCTCATGTGGATACGAAAATGAAAGACGGAAAGAGTCATACAATTGATTGTGAAAAAAGACATGTATGGAGAGGAAACAATAGATTTCATTAGTGCAGACGCTATTTCTGAGATCACCACATACGACTGGCTAGGCGCCTCAGTTATAAATGTATACATGAGGTAAGTTTTCATGATTTGATTTTACAGAATATGATATACTTTGATAATTATGGATAAATACATCTCATATTTTTCACAGGCATGTATATTAAAAACAATTTAAGGGATTTTCCCATGAATACAAATTTGGACTCGTTAGTCCTCACACCATTTCTACACAACAAACAGAAATAGATTCTAATTTTCAGGCTGAATTGATGTCAAATCTGCTCAGAACGTTTCAAAGAAGAATTACGACTGACATGCTTTTTTTAATACAAACGATGCAAGGTTAAAACTCTACATTTTAATCATATCAATTATATTTTCATTTCTATCAGTACTTATTTCTTTTTGTGTTTTTAGGGAACATTGGATGCTCATTACAGTCAATTTGGATACTCCAAAGATTTATTTTCTGTATTCACTGCATGGATATCCAACTCACCGACCAAACATGATGGCGATTGTCAATTTGTAATACACTAGATCCAACATTTTAGAACTAAATATCTAGTTATATAATTTATATTATCTTTTAATGAGGATTTTGTTATGATAGGGCGGTGTATGAATAACATCTAAAGGCTGGAATGAATCCAGGGCATAAGGATGACAATGCCCACAAGATCTACAAATGGAGAAGTATCTGGCTAAATGTAATTATATTTTACTATACAAATACAAATCAAAACAAATTACTTATTTTTCTTGATGTTTCTGAAGTGTCCGAAACAAACAAATGACCAGGACTGTGGTTATTATATTTGTAAATTTATGAAAGAGATCATATTTCATGAACAAACCAGCATCCCTGAAGAGGTATTTTTGAAAATAATTACTACTTTTTTTAAAAAAATTATTAATCCTTTGTGTATTTATATTTTTTAAGTACTACTATGAATGTCGCAAAAACTCCTATTCAGAAGATGATATTAATGTCTTTAGAAACGAATGGGCATCGTACCTGATGGAAGAATGTAAACAAATAGGACAATGAAGGTGAATTCATAATACTTATGTTATCTTTATATGGTCATTGATATCTCCCTTAACAATTATTGAGAATATATGATCTCCCTTTCTTATGTTTCATATCCTTAGATTAGTTAATTCCTACTACATAGTTTGAAAATGACATAAACTTTAGAAAACAACACGAATGACATAAGGAAAATCAAGCAAACACGTTCAGATTATTTTGATACTCTAGTACAATGATCCATGATTCATTTGTGACACTTAAGAATCAACCACACCTCAATCCGATGCACAGTGTGACCGGTATGGATAAAAGTGTCTGATATCAGTTTCAAATTGAGATTAACTTTGGAAAACAACAACAATGACATACGCCAAACCAAGTAAACGCGTTCGGATTGGTTTGATACTTTAGGACAATGATCCAAGAGCATTTGTGACATGTATGGTTGGACCGCACCTCAGTCTGACGCACGGTGTAACCGGTATGGCTAAAAGTGTCTGATATCAGTTTCAAATTTAGATAAACTTCAGAAAACAACACCAATGACATATTCCAAACCGAGCAAACACGTTTGGATTGTTTTGAAACTTTATTACAACGATCCATGAGTCATTTTTGACATGTACGAATTGACCAAACCTCATTCCGACGCACGGTGTGACCGGTGTGGCTAAAAGTGTCTGATATCAGTTTCAAATTGAGATAAACTTTGGAAAACAACAACAATGACATACGGGAAACCAAGAAAACACGTTTGGATTGTTTTGATACTTTAGGAAAGTAATCCATGAGTCATTTGTGATGTGTACGAATTGACCGCACCTCAATCCGACACACCGTGTGACCGGTATGGCTAAAAGTGTCTGATATCAGTTTCAAATTGAGATAAACTTTGGAAAACCACAACAATGACATACTCAAAACTGAGAAAACGTGTTCGGATTGTTTTGATACTTTAGGAGAACGATCCATGAGTCATTTGCGACATGTACGAATCAACCGCACCTCAATCCGACACACGGTGTGACCGGTATGGCTAAAAGTGTCTGATATCAGTTTCAAATTGAGATAAAATTTGGAAAACAACACCAATGACATACGCCAAACTGAGCAAACGCGTTCAGATTGTTTTTATACTTTAGTACAATGATCCAAAGGTCATTTTTGATGTGTACGAATTGACCACACCTCAATCCGACGCACGATGCGACCGATATGGATAATAGTGTCTGATATCAGTTTCAAATTGAGATAAACTTTGGAAAACAACACCAATGACATACTCCAAACCGAGGAAATGTGTTCGGATTGTTTTGATACTTTAGGACAACGATCCATGAATCATTTTTGACGTGTATGAATCAACCGCACCTCTATCTGACACATGGTGTGACCGGTATATCTTAAAGTGTCTGATATCAGTTTCAAATTGAGATAAACTTTGGAAAACAACACCAATGACATACGGAAAACCAAGAAAACACATTCGTATTGTTTTGATACTTTATGACAACGATCCACGAGTCATTTTTGACGTGTACGAATCGACCTCACCTCAATCCAACGCACAGTGTGACCGGTATGGCTAAAAGTGTCTGATATCAGCTTCAAATTGAGATAAACTTTGGAAAACAACACCAATGACATACTCCAAACTGATCAAACACGTTCGGATTGTTTTGATACTTTAGGAAAACGATCCACGAGTCATTTGTGACGTGTACAAATAGACCACACCTCAATCGACCACACGGTGTGACCGGTATGTCTAAAAGTGTCTGATATCAATTTCAAATTGAGATAAACATTGGAAAACAACAATAATGACATATTCCAAACCGAGAAAACGCATTCGGGTTGTTTTAATACATTAGGAAAACTATCCAAGAGTCATTTGTGACGTGTACGAATCGACCAAACCTTAATCCGACGCACGGTGTGACCGGTATGGCTAAAAGTGTCTGATATCAGTTTCAAATTGAGATAAACTTTGGAAAACAACACCAATGACATACGGAAAACCAAGAAAACGCATTCAGATTGTTTTGATACATTAGGAAAACGATCCCGAGTCATTTGTGACGTGTACAAATTGACCACACCTCAATCTGACACACGATGTGACCATTATGGCTAAAAGTGTCTGATATCAGTTTCAAATTGAGATAAACTTTGGAAAACAACACCAATGACATATGCCAATCTGACCAAACACATTCGGATTGTTTTGATACTTTAGGAAAATGATCCACTTGTCATTTTTGACGTGTACGAATCGACCGCACCTCAATTTGACGCACGGTGTGACCGGCATGGCTAAAAGTGTATGATATCAGTTTCAAATTGTGATAAACCTTGGAAAACAACACCAATGACATACGCCAAACCGAGCAAACGCATTCGGATTGTTTTGATACATTAGGAAAACGATCCACGAGTCATTTATGACATGTACGAATCGACCGCACCTCAATCCGACCGACGCACTATGTGACTGGTAAAGCTTTTCATTAGATAAAGAATCAGTATTTATTAAATGAGATAAATCAATCAAAAACATATTGATTTTACATTATTCCCTTTCATTGTGATGAAAATAAAAACTTTTGAGTTTAATATTTCATATTTTAGTTTCACATTTCCATATTAATGTATTCTTTCATATTACTGTTTTAATTTCATTCATTATTGCATTACTAACATAATATTTGTTTTCTTATATATGTGAATTTTTTTCCTTGAGTTCAGATGCTTTGTTCGGTAATAAATACCGTCGAGAGTGGATCACGGATATCGAAGGATGAAACATGAATGTTTATAACTGTTGTTGAATAATTTTAAATGTAACCATGTAAAACAATATTTCAAATGTATATAGCAATTTGTTTTTTTGTATTCATGATGTTAAGTAAATGTATATACCGTTGTCGGTGAAAATATTGTGCGCGGGTGCTATGGTGTGCAGGTGTGCATGTGCTACATTGTGCAGGTATTCTGGTGTGCAGGTGTGTAGGTACTGTTTTGTAGGTTCATGCGATGGGGCCTTTATCAGCTCTTTTTTAGCACTGATAAAGGACACCTTTAACAGTGCTGGAGGAGCGCTGATAAAAGAACCCTTTATCTACGCTCCGTCAAGTTCTGACATAGGATACCTTTATCAGCGCTAAAAGAAGCGCTTATAAAGGGTCCTTTATCAGCGCTCCGAGAAGTGCTGATATAGGAGTCCTTTATCAGCGCTAAGAGAAGCGCTGATAAAGGCAGTCCTTTATCAGCACTTTTTTAGCACTGATAAAGGGGACCCCCGCTTTATCTATGCCGGCATTAACAGCGCTTTTCTATCGCTGTTAATGCCGGGTTTTAGCGCTGATAAAGGGCCAGGTTGTAGTAGTGGACCACTATTTCTTCTCCACACATCTTCTATCAAGAAAACATTCTTCAAGAAACACTCTTTAAAAACAGTAATATAAAAATTTTGTCTCTAAACCATTAGAACTCTATATCTCACCCACAAATAAACATATTCATAATAAATTAGTATTTTACCTATATTTATAGGTTCATTGTTAATGAAATGGGTAGGAATCATATTTTATTTTCCTACCCAACCAAATTTTAGAAACTCGAATTTGAATTTTATTTCTACTTCATTTTTGACCACTTCAATAATTCTCACCTATTTTATGGATTCCTTTAAAACCCTATTAAATCATCCGACAACATTATCATTATTTTAATTATCAAAAACAAATTCAATTTGATACATTTTTTAATTATGATAATTTTTTTACTCTGATTGATCAATTGTAAAACAGAAGACATTTCATTCGGAAGAACACATTGAACATGTTATACCATAAACTGGTGCTTCCATAAATATATTTTCATAATCTGTAGACTTTAATACCCCTTGAAAACCCTTCATTATAACATATAATGATTTATTGGTTCCAGAATCTATATGATTAATAAGTATATGTTCCCCATCAAGTTTATTAATGTTAATAATTTTACGATGACTCTTTACTTAATTGATATAAATCATAAGTGTTAATCTGAGATAATGGTGGAATAAATTGTTGTGATTCGTCTAATTAATCATTACTTGATCCCATTTGAATAAATTATATACATGATTTTGTATTGATACCATTTTTTTTGATATGCTGGTGCCAAAACTCCTTTTTTATATCAGTGTCAAAACCCGTCTTATGTTTCAGCGGAATAATGGGTCTGATGAACCCACAAAAATAGAAACATGTTTCTCAACCTCAACAACTGAGATAGAATTATAAGAATTGGTTCATCTGGTATGTTGAAGTGTATGATGGATTAGCACATATGATGGATCATTCAATTAGCACCTATGAAAAAATCTCACTTTAGAAAACTCAACTCCTAGAAACCAAACACCTTTTTCATCTGCTACAACACACACTTATAGATAGTGACTGGAATAATTTGACTTTATATTTTCTTTACATTTACAAAATATTACTTATAACATGAATTTGTCATTATATTAAAGAATATTAATATCATTATAAAATCATATGACATGTAAAAGAATTTATCCTCTTTTGTTTCACAATGAGTGGATATTATGTCTTATTGAAAACTTATGATATTAAAATCATAAAAAAATGCACTATTAAATTTATAATCGAATATCTCGAAAAAACATTTTTTATCTGACACAAATTCTAACAATTATCAAAATCATCATTAAGGACATAATGTTATTTAGAAATAATTTCACATAGAAAAAATCTTCCAAATAGAAAAAATGATAAAATGACCATTATTATGAACAAAGTGTCTGATCCACTGAGGTTAAAACTAATGTGTCTAATAAAAAATATTAACAAAGTAATATTATTTCATGTCACACAAAATAAAATAAACCATCGATCAAATCTTCAACATCTAAAAAAACGTTCATCCAACTTGGTCCTAATAGATATCAGTTGGAATTTGTAATTATATGAATACAATCCAATTTTTATAGAATGATTCTCGTTTATTGATTTTCTTTTAGGGTGATTATTTTCATGGATGTTGTGTAATATTTCTGTAATTATTCACTCTAATATGAGTGTATAATCTTCCCATTGTGTCACCATAAACCCTATCTAATAGTCTGCAACCTATGACATAAGTGGTAGAACTCAAAAGATTATGTGACACAATGGTCTCAGACACAGGTGAGTAGTGTTTGGAAAAATAGGGTGTCACATGTAGAAATAAATTTTCACCTATAATTTATCTCCATCACTATAGAAAACTTCTTCATTTACCTTTGAAATAGGATACATATTACCATGATCGCACGGTCATGATTTTTCTTCATTATTACTTCAAAACACTACTCTTAAAACATCATCAAGAAAACTATTCTTCTTGATTTTAAAATATTTCTTTTCCTTTCCCTTATCATATGACTCCTTACAATAAAATCTATAAGCCTTCTTCCTTGAAAAAAAATCTAAATGATGATTCTTGTTTTTCAAATTCATCATCATTCAATGTTAGGATATTCTAGAAACTTTACCAATTTCTCCATATTTTAAACACTTCAAAGGATGTTTACCTATGTACCTACCTTTTAGTTTTTATAATTTTTATAAGTTAGTTGACTCAATCCTATCAAAATTTCTATAAATATCTCTAATTGAGACTATATTTTCAATTTTATTCTTAACATTCATAAAATTATTTTCATCCTTTAGGAATTTAAAATATATTTCTTTTTCACTTTTAAAAATATTTTTAAATTAATTTTTGGTCCTTATTTTCTTCCACTAGAAATTTTTTTTCTTATAATAAAGGAAAAATTCATTCAAATGATGATATTCAATAGATAAAAACAGACAATCAAACATATCTGGAATGATAAAAAAAATTCTCTAATTTCATTGACTTCAAAACATTTTATCTAAATAATAATATTCTTATATCATCATAAATAACAATATTTTATAAATCATCCAATAAATTTCCATTATTAATATGGATGCCTTCAATTTGGGCATGTTATAATTGAATATTTTCCTCTAACACTCTAAAACTATTGTAACACCCTTAGTTTTTATGAACCTATTTTCATGAATAAATTAATTTTTATTTATGTCTTTTATTAAATGCTACACTAATTCAAATATTATTTATAATATATTCCATTTTAGGTTTGTTCTATATGAAACACTAACTTGGATTTTTTTACACGCAATAATGAGTTTCTACGAAACCAAATTTTATTATAATAATTTTATAGATTGTGTTGTTATAAAAAAATGATTAAAATAGTAATATGAAAATTAATAAATTATTTTTTAATATTATTTATAATGATTTAATGTAAATAAAACATATTTATAATAAAACATATAGCTTTTGGTAATGTATTTATATGTTTCAAAAATATTATTTTCTCAATTGAACTATTTTTATGTCATTATTTGAGAAATAATAAAATTATTTTTATAAAATTTTTGAATATTATTTTTATATAATAAACATCATTTTAGATTTTAGAGTTTAAAATTTTATCATAGGTTTAATTTTATGTATTTTTTTAAAACATCATTTTTGGATGACTAGTGAAAAATTATAAATTCTGATTCATAACCTATTTTTCATATAATTTATTTTTATAGATAAATAATATTTTAATTTAGTTTTGAAGTGTAATTTTATTATTTTGACACTAATTAATCCAATTGATATCATTTGAATAAATTTTCCAATTAAAATAGATATAAGAGCATCCCATTATTATAAACAAATTTTCATTAAAACCCCATTGTCGTTATCCTTCTGAAAAATAAATTTCAAATTAGTTTCTATCAACATTGATATTTTAATATTCCAACAGTGGTTCCATATTTTAAATCAACATAATATATAATATCAAATAAATTGAAAATAACATTTTACTGAAAATATTAGTGAAAGTGATTATAATTTGTGATATAGATTAAGAGAAAAATAAGCTTAAGAAATGACTAATCCCTAATCTTAAGGCCAAAAATGTCCTATAAATTTGTAAAAAAATTATAGACATTATTAGACCATATCCTCCATTTTATAAGTTTTTGAAAACTATTGGATGCACTTTTTATGGGGAAAATGTGGGTAGAGTTTTCTCTTCATAAATTTATAAAAATGACAACCCTACCCCACTATAAAAACACAACTCAAACCTCCCACTTAATCACACATATAAATTCCATTTTCATGGATAAAATTTTCTTAAATATATCCCAAAAATCACTAAATTGATACTGTTATCTTTTATTTTTTCATAAATCCATCCAAGTTAACCCGTTGTTGAAAACCAAAAAAATTTCCAAAAGAACAGGTAACATCCTTCCTCAAGATCCTTTGTTTTATTTTCATTATCCACACCCTAAACTCTTATTAATCCATGATTATATAATAACCTCAGTATCCTAAATATAATAATATATTTCTATTTTATTCTTTTTCCTATACATTCACACACTTATATATAATGGGTAGATAGCTTATTGTTCTTATGTACGACAAACTACCACCTCACAAAAATATGTTGTTTTTTCCCAATACCACCTCTCCTAGTTATGAATTATGATAAAAAATTTATTTTTATATTATATTTATGATATTCATTGTGCGTTTAATCTTTTTTAATTATTATATAAATCATTCCTTCATAAGTTCCATTATTGTGTAAATGTGATAACTTAATTTGTGGATGTGTGGACTACCGCCTCCTCAAAAAGATGTAACTTATTCAAAAATTACATGGAAAATATTAAGTATGGGTTTATTAAATGAATATGGTATATATGTAATAATAATTATAGTATAATTATAATGTATATTTCATTTACTTTCTTTCTTTCAGTATAATAAGAAAATGAAAACTGTGTTTAAGCATAGATACAACCAACCTTCTCTATGAACAATGTAATTATGTTTATATTTATATATTATATTTAATATTATAAATAAATATATATGAATATAATTTATATTTATATCATGATATAAATAATTTAAATAAGTAAATCATGACCTATGTAAGAGGACCATGGATAAAAATTCAAAACAAGTATGAAACAAAACACGATTGTCACCTTAAATGTAACTTTATCATGGAGTTATTAATGGATATGTATTATAATGTCATAAGAAAATAGTATATGGAATTATATAAATTAATATAGTTCTGAAATATTTTTATAATAAAATTATACTTATTATACAAGTGTTTTTAATGAGTACACTGAGAGTCAAGACATAAGGTATGGGGTTTTCTTATATAACTTTTATGTTTGTGAGGCATATGCCTTATTCAAAAATCATTTAATTTGTGTGGTGTATATTCTAACCATGTAATTATTATATAATTATTATATATAAATATATTTTTATTTACATATACATTTTATGATCTCTCATACATAGGTTTTACGTTTCCAAAGATACCAAATCGTTAAAGTAGATTTGTCTCAATTTTATTTCTTTGATACACATGCCATAATTTGCAGCTATGTTCTTTTATGAGGTGTATAAACTACTCTTAGACGAGTTATATCAGGAATATCATTATTTTAATGTCATTTTTTGAACCATATAACATTATTTTCTCACATGGCCAGTATGATTCAATGATTCCATGTTTTAAGATTATATTGAAATAATCTCATCATTTACCAAGATTTTCTATGATTAAGATTCAATTAATGATATATTATGAGAAATATCTCATTAAATCTTTTGAATTTTAGTATCCTCAAGTATTTAATGATATCTTTATGTATTG
This sequence comes from Viscum album, assembly GCA_963277665.1. NCBI lineage: Eukaryota > Viridiplantae > Streptophyta > Magnoliopsida > Santalales > Viscaceae > Viscum > Viscum album. The sequence continues at coordinate 1,824,623,050 of OY728119.1, read as the reverse complement.
ATGTGATTTTTTATACTATTTGGTACTTAAGATATTTTAGAATTTTTTTTAAAATAAAATAAGATCACATTTCTCTTTTCAAACTGAAATCTATTTACTTGGAAACCCATGTTTTAAAAAATTATTATATAAAATATTTATAAAATTATAATTAAAGAACATTTTTAAGAAAAATTATTTCAAATTTTTTTTATAACATTATAAAACTATTTCCAAAATAAAAGGTTTTCAATATATTTTCAAGTATCCTTAATATGTTTTCAATGAAAAAGGTTATCAAAATCCATTACATTTTGAAAGCCATTTTTCAAAGAATATTGAATATTTTTCTTCAATAAATGGTTTAAAATTATCCCTCCAAATTAGTTTCCATCTAATATGATATTATTCAGTGTTACTCCTGCCTTTCTGGGAAATTATCTAAAGGATCGATTCATATTCCTTCTCTGAGGTGCTTATGTATTGATGGCATGGTGGGTTTGAAACCCATTTATCTTTAATTAGTTACATATTTATGAAACATGTTCTATTTACATTGGTTTTATGATTTTGAAAAAAACATATTTTCATGGTATATTCTTTGATGAAATGATTATGGAATATGTCTCTTTTCTATAAGTAATGATATGATTACATGTTTATGACACCCATTTAATTTCATTGGTTATGATATGATTGTTTTATTCCTATGAAACATGGAGGTATGATTTCATTTTGAGTTGTATAATAACTATATCCCCCTAAAATTCATGGGTTAATGATTTATATCTCCTGAGGTAAACATCGGTAGAATGGGGGTGAACTCAGTTCAGTAAAAGACTTTGCCTGCTAAGATAGTCGTGGGAGTGAACCATGACTACTAAGATGGTTATGGGATTGAATCATGACTACCAAGATGGTATTGGGAGTGAAAAAACATACTAATAATATGTAATTGGATGATATTCCTTGAATGATATGAAAATAATTTTATATGCTTATGTATCTGCAACAAATTCTACATTTTATTCCTATATTATTATTTGATGGATTTTATTATTGATTCCCTTATAATTAAGTTATTTTTAATTACTAATCTTTATTATATGATTCATTTTATTTTTTTTATATTTAATCCTATTCTAATATCATGATCATGTTCTCATTTCCTTATGATCCTGATTAAACTTAGATATCTCCTTTGTTTACCCCCTTTTTGAACATATGATCTAACCCATTTTTATGTTTCCTTTCCCAGGTTATAATGATATATATTATATATGATATTTCTAAAAAGGGTTCTTTTCATGGAGAACCTAGATGAAAATAAGGTATCACACTTATTTTCTAGTTTTTATGTTTCCATATTTCAAAATCCACTATACTAAAACAATATTCGGGAATCTGTTTGTGTAATGTAATAATTATTCTGCAAAAACAATGATGTATTGTTAATATATGTTATGTGAGAGTATCTATAGTTGGAATTATATCCATGACTTCATTAGAATTTGGAAACTATGGTGAAAAAACTAGTTTAGAAACATAAGTGCATGTATATTGATAAGTCAAAGGAAGAGGAAAAGTATAAGAAAATGTCCTAATTTTTTTTGGTAAACAATAGACTGAGTGGTTTCTTAGAAATACATTATAAACTAGTTAATACACATGGATGTGGATCTAGAACATAAGTACCTAGGGGTAAAAACTATAAAAAGGTGTGTTGGGCATGACTCAAGCTTAAACTAGTACAAGACAATGAGCCTTATTGTACACATGGCATGAAACTGATGGGGTATTATTTTTAAATTAACAAATTATTCATGAACCATCATGAATAATTTAAATAGGATATATCTATGAATAATATATGATAAAAATGAGGATTCATATATTAAAGAATGTTTCCTAATTTAGACATCCTATATGTGCTTTTTCATGATTATATAGTTCCCCTCAATGATTATTAATTATAAATCTATGCTATCTATTTCTAGACAATTGTTAGAACCTACTAGATCCATGTCATTAAAGAGTATGAAAAACATTGAAATGATTTTACACCTAAGTATGATAATGCTATGAGAGTTGGAATGAAACATCTTGTTTCTTTTCTCACTAAAATTTGTCATGTTATGAATCATTCTATGCTTCTAAACAAGAATATAAGGGAATACCATTCTGTTGAGTACTTCATGTGTCAATATCGACCTTATTTCAGCATTTCTTTTGATCCACACTTATATGAATAGTTGATCAACACCACTAAAAATATATTCTCCATTACGTACTGTTCAAAACATGAAAAATATATTCAAGTTTTTTATCATTTAAAAGGAGAAGCTGACTAGTGGTGGACTCAAATCAAGAATACAAGGATGAAATATGAAATTCAATCCCTGGATTGGAATGAGTTCAAGAACTTATTCATCAATTATTACTTTCCTCATGTTCACCATACAAAGATGGAATACGAGTTACATTAGTTGAAGTGAATGTACGGTGAATAATTCGATACATATGAAGTTAATTTCACAAGAATTGTGAGGTACACTTGTTGAATTATCATCCCACTAAAATGTAAAGTTTATTAGTTTATCAGTTCCAAAAACCAACACCCAGAAGTGTGTTTTCTATAAGATAATTTAGTAGATATGAAGATATATTGATTTATGAAATAATATCTGAAATGGTTGTTGGAGTTCTATTTCAATATCATGGTCCAAACTAAAAAAAGATGATGGAGTTCAAAATGAAATCTAAAAAACATTAATAAAGGAATATTATCTTTACATTATGATATATGTATGGAAATAATCACGGTTGAAATTTTCTTAATGTGTATAATAAATTACTTAAGTGAAGAAAGGAAGGCCATTGAGAATTTGAATTTTTATATGATGTGACAAGGTCTACTAATTATGTGAATAGAGGAAAATTGAACAAATGAACCTCCCCCACTTCAGTGCTACAAGTTTATGGAGAATAGTAATTATGTTAACCAGATCCCAAACCAAAGAGTTGTTGAAGGTGATTGGCATAACCAGCCACTTAAACTGAGGGGAAGGGGAAATCACATGCAATCACTATCTTTTCTTTGGGGTACGATAATGGCATGTTTAAAGGTACACTTAACATCCACTCTTGGACTCTTAATGTCTTATTTGATTCTGTATCTACCCACTCTTTCAAATCTAAAAAATTTTATAAGGTTATTACGATTCCACCCAAACTATTAGATTCATAATTATCAGTGAAACCCCTTAATGGTATGATAATTTTATATCATGTCTATGATTCCAATCCGGTAGATATTTGTGGGAATGTGCTTGTGGTAAATATTTTCATTCTTCCTTTGGTTTGATTTGATGTCATCTTCACTGTGTATTGTATTTATCTTCATAAATTAAATATAAATTATCAAATAAAAGAAGTTACATTTGATATTTTAAACCAAATTATGATCATCAAGAAAAGTGATGATAAGTATGAACTTCTTATGGAGATTTAATCTAGTGTATGGGTCTTAATTCTTATTTCGAAGGGATATTTATCTCAAATGGTTTGGAAAAAATCTCATCATTGATATATCTATTGTTCAATAGTTTGTGGATTTATTTTTGGTGGAGTTTCATAGCCTTACACAAAAACATAATGTGGAATTTTAGATAGATCTCTTTCCTGGTTCCACAAAAATTTCAAAAAAATCCCTATTTAATAGACCCAATTGAGTTGTAGAAATTGAAGAAACAACTACAAGAAATTATGATAAAGGTTTCATCCATCCAAGTCTTTCACCTAGGGGTGAAAATATTTTTTCATGAAAAATAAAGATTGATCATGTGTCTCAACATTGATTATGGGGAGTTAAACATGATCATGATCAAAACAATTATCATCATCCTAATATTGATGACTTGTTTGATTAACTGTGTGGATATCAATAATTTTCCTTGGTTGAAATTCATTGTTGATATCATCAGTTGGGTTTTAAGAAATAGGATATACCCAAGATGAGAATTTTGTACAAGGTATGGACACTATGAATATAAAATGATAGATTTTGGTCTTACTAATTCTCCTTATATATTCATATATTTGGTAAATAGAGTCTTTATAGATTACCTCAATCAGTTTGTGGTAGTATTTATAGATGGTATGATTATCTTTTAAAAAAATAATGGAAGATCCATAAGAGAATTTGAAAATTTTAATTAATACCCTCTGAAATGATTTTTTTTTAAAAAAAAATTTACAAAGTGTCAATTTTAGATGAAAAAGGATTCATTTTTGCATCACATAATCTGAATAGATTGTATTATAGTAGATCCATCAAAGATAGAGGTAATTAAATGACGACCTAGACCAACCATGGTGTCTAAGATCCATATTTTCTTAGTCTAGTGTGATATTATCAATATTTTGTGGATATTTATCATGAATATCTATTACTATGACCAATATAACATGTAAGGGTGACATGTTGCTCTAGAGAGATGAATGTATGGATAATTTCAAGGAACTAAAGATAACATTAATCCGAAAAAATATTCTAACGTTACCCTATAGTGAAGAAGGGTTTTTAAAATTTAGTGGTGTATACAATATGGTACTGGGATTTAATATTTGTTATAATTACGAAATTATAGCCTATATGACATGACAATTGAATATTCAAGAGAAAAGTAACCCAACTCTTGATTTGGAATTAGTTGCTGCATTTTTTTCATTAAAGATATGGAGGAATTACCTATATAGTGAAAAATGTGATATATTTACCAATCATAAATGTCATAAATATATATTAAAAATGATGTATTTGAACATTAAATAGTGATAATTGTAATTAGTGAAAATGGATTTTTTTTCAGTATATTACCACATTTGTAAGGATAACAAAGTGATTGATTCTTTGAACTGAACGGATCTTGCTAGCTTATCGATGTTGACGGTCGAAAAATACCAAATATTTCTAGATTTTCAAATTATGGATCTGGAAATATTGAAGGAAGGGAAAAATTGTTATCTTGATCAATTTAATTTTTAATCCTATATCCAAGTGAAGATTAACGATTCATAAAAAGAATATATAGAGGAAAACACGAATTTTAGAGAGGTTCTAGTGTTTAACATTTATCAGGATGGTATGATAAGGTTCTAAAACCATTTATGTGTTCATTAAAATCCATATTTGGAAGATCTATTAAAATTAGCTCATAGTTTTTCATCCTATATTCACACGGGAAGTAAAATTTTTCATATAGACATGAATTAATAATTTAGGTGGGATAGATTGATGTGGTATATCTCAGAGTTTATATCATTCTACATGGTATTCTTGAAAGTTAAGGCAAAAATAAATTACTCTAAATGGATGGTGCATCCATTAGCCATACGAGAATGGAAATTAGATAATGTCACTATTGAAATTTTCATTGGACTCCCCATTACCTTCAAAGGGATTAATGTTATATGGGTGGTAGTTGATCTGTTATCTAAGTCTTCATACTTTATGATAATCAGAGAAGACTTATCTTTGTATAAGATTTAGAGGATACACATTAAGGAAGTGGTACTGTTGAATGGAGTAACATTATCTATTGTATCTTATTGGGACCCATGGTTTACCTAGAAGTTCTAGTGAAGTGTTTAGTATATTTTTGATATATAATTGAGTTTCAACAAAGATTATCATCCTCAGATGGATAGTCAATCTCAAATAAAAATTCAAAACCTAGAGGGTATGTTGAGATATTTATCATTGGATTTCAAATATGGTTGGGATCAACACCTTCCTCAAGATGGGTTTTCTAGAAACAATAGATTTTACTCAAGAATATAGATTGATCATTATGAATCCCAATATGGGGATAAATGTAGTGCTCTAATTTTTTGTGATGATATTGAATAAAGTACTATTGGGACATGAGATAGCTGATGAAATTGTAGAAAATGACATAGCCATTCAGTAGCATATCATGTCAACTCATAGCCGATAGAAAAGTTATGATGAAAAAATTAATGTTGATCTATAATTTTAAATTGATGAGAAGGTGTTTCTACTAATATCTCCTTGTAAGAAGGTGATGAGATTCATAATGAAATGGAGACTAAGACGTTGGTATATTGGCCCCATTGAGATTATCAACTGTATCAGGATCGTAACCTATCATTGGTAATTTTATCCAAATATATCTAATGTCCATGATGTGTTCTATGTATCTATACTAGTGAATTATATACATGACACTTCATATGTACTGAACTTAGAGGCCATACCACAAGATCATATTCTTTCTTACGAGGAACAACCAGTTAAAATTATGGATCATACAAGGAAAGATCTACAAAACAAGACCAATAACATTGTAAGAGTCTTTTATAGATATAACCAATTATAGGAAGAGTCATGGGAACATTGTGATGTGAGGAGGGATAAGTATCCTTATTTTTTGTATCAAAATGATGAATTTTATCATAGAAATTTAGTTTAAGGGGGGATGAAAGTAACAAAATGATTTTTTATGAATTTTTTTGATGTATTTCATTCCATTGTATAATAAGTAAAAAATTCATTAAATGATTTAAAAATTTAGTCTTTTTATAAACAAAACACTAACTTGCATTCCATTACACACAAAACTGAGTTTCTATGAAACAAAATTTTATTATTATAATCATTTAAAAGGTATAATTATAACATATAAAATTTAATTAGTAATATGAATTGTAATAAAAAATTATAAATTTTATTTATAATGGTTTTAAATAAATAAAACATATTTATAATTGAACATAAATATATTGGTAAAGTCTATATGTTTTAAAATACTATTTTCTCAAATGAACTTCTTTTTGTGACCTTCTAGGTGAAATAGTAAAATTATTTTTAGAAACATTTAGAAATAAAATTTTATAAAATAAAAATAATTTTTTTATTGATACTGTAAAAATTCTCTTATTGGGAATTTTTTGGATTTTTCCAAAAAACATCATTTTTGGATGAAAAGTGAAAAATAATTAATTTTAATCAAAAACTTCTATTTCATATAATTTTTTTATATAGTTCAATTATATTTTTCATTTTTTTAATGTATAATTATTTTTTATTTACATCAAATAATCTATTCTTGTTTATTGAAAAATATTTCAAATTGAAATTTAATATAAAAACATCCTAAACTCTTAAGAAATTTTTCATTAAAAACCCACTATCGTGACCCATATGTGGGATTAATTTTAAATTAATTTCTTAATATTTTTTGACTAAAATTTGAAAAAAAAAGATTCAATATTTATAATTATAATAATTTATAATTTCTAATATGTTTAACTTAGTTTTTTAAAAACATTATTAATGAAGTTATTAAAATTAATGACATCGATTAAGAGAAAAATTATCTTAACTGTAAAGACCCATAAAATTCAAGGAAATTTTTTTCTTAATTTTCTTTGGAATTTTACAAGAACGTAGTTTCTGACTGCACCTGATTCTGAGGCCCGGTGTGCCAGGAATCATTTTCCGAAGTTTGGATCGGGTACGTTCAGTGAATGAACGAGCAGGTTTTTCTAACTTTTGAACCGGTGCTCGGAATCGAATTCCGAGGGCACTGATGGAATCGCAGCGCCGGTATTTGCTTAGAAACGCCTTTTCCGGAGTTGCATTTTCTCGGGCGTGGTTTTTAATATTTGGGGTTAAGTTAAGAAATAAAATAAAAGTGGTGCGACACTTTATACTATTTCACTTAAACCCACTTAAAGTCACTTAAGCCAGGTTAAACGGATAAGGTGGGACCCACGATATCCTATCCACATGGTAGGATATTTGTGAGGTGGGGCCCGCACGAGCTCCGCCATTTTTTCCCTCTAAGTAACGCACCCGCGAAAACCTCTTTTAAATAAAGTCAACTGGTGCATTTTCTTAAATACTAAACGCCCCTATTAATTGGTCAGTTAAGTCGTTACAATTAATTCGTCAAATTAATTGTTCATTTCTTAACTTTGAATTTCTAATTGTTGGCATCGGGAATAAAATAAGACCAACACTTGTTTTACTTGAGGGTGGCTTGTTGAGAGGATTGGGAGAAACTTTAAGGCTTGAAGATCTTCATCCTCCTTCTTTGAAGAATGTGAAGAACGCGAAGAACGCGAAGAACGCGAAGAACGCGAAGAAAGCGAAGAACGTGTCATCGCTGACGAAGAATGCCAGCCTCCGACAAAGGGCGACGAAGAGCGCTGAACCCTCGGATATCGACGACGCGACGCCGTGTACCGCGACGCCGACGATCCCTCTTCTGCGACGTTCCATCCCAGCGACAATCTTCGATCAACAACCGATTGAGGTAGGGGTTGCGGTTCTTTTAATTCATCGTGAATTATATCATCGGCTTGATTTCAAATGGCGCATTCTTAATCTCATGATTTTATACCCACGGCATATGTTTAAAATAGTTGTTGGAAGACTTTTTAAAAACTGCTAACACGGTGGGTGTGGACCAACAAACAAGTCCGAACCCACTGGATCATCATTCTTGGTGAGCGGATTAGCGGGCGATGACAAAGCAGGCCGCACGGGCGATGTGAGGTCCTCGAAGTGATGTACGGGCCCCGGGAGGGCCATTGGCGAAGACGACACGCACTTCCGACCACCAGAACTCGTCCGGTGGTCCGTGGAGCGGCCCGCCGGTGCACCTCGCTGGCACGAGGGCAGGTGGCGGCGGCGCCAGGCGCACCACCGGAAGGAGCCGCCGTGGCAGCAAGTCGTGGTCCTGCGACCTTGCGGGACCGGAAGGAACGGGACGCGGCAGCCGGCCGCCTCCACTAGCAAGGGTGGCCCAACGCTGGGCCGCGGTCTCTCAACGCGGGGGTAGTGCGCCCCCCGCTTCGCGTGGCCTTAACGGCCGAGCTGAACCGCTGGCCACCCGGCCAGCGCCAGCCGGGCCGCGCCGGCCGGTCTGGATCGCGCCATCCGGGTCGGACCCAGACCCAGGTCGGGTCGACCCGGTTCGGGCCGACCCAGGGGGGTTTGGCCGGGTCGGTCCGGGACCAGACCCCCCGTTTTCGGACCCCTTTCTCTCTTTTTCCAATATCATGGGATACAGACCTTTGATCGATGCACCGTCCACGGATATGTGATCCTTGGATCGAGACGGTCGTTTTGACATATTACACTCATGGTTTCGGAGAACTTTGGGTTTGGCCGGGTTGGTTCGTACACGAATCCAACCAGGCCCTCGGAGCTGAAATGCTCATAACTTAAGCTTTGGACGTCCGATTGACGTGTCGTCGACTTTGATTGATTCCTCTATGTGAGACGGATCCTATGTGGATGGTCTATTCCTCTAGTGCGCATCATATGACAGCACGTGAACCTCCAGGAGAGCATTTCGGAGTGGGAGGCTCAGATGCGTGCTCAGTACCCACAATTCTTTCCCTAGTTTATGATGTATATTTACGAGGACGTAAAGATCTGAGGTGGGAGTTATGTAAAGACCCGTAAAATTCAAGGAAATGTTTTTATTAATTTTCTTTGGAATTTTAAAAGAACGCAGTTTCTGACTGCACCTGATTCCGAGGCCCGGTGTGCCTGGAATCATTTTCCAAAGTTTGGCTCGGGTACGTTCCGTGAACAAACGAGCGGGTTTTTCTAACATTTGAACCGGTGCTCAGAATCAAATTCTGAGGGCACCAATGGAATCACAGCGCCGATATTTGCTTAGAAACGCCTTTTCCGGAGTTGTGCTTGCTCGGGTGTGGTTTTTAATTTTTGGGGTTAAGTTAAGAAATAAAATAAAAGTGGTGCGAGACTTTATATAATTTCACTTAAAGCCACATAAATCTACTTAATCCAGGTTAAGAAGATATGGTGGGACCCACGATATCCTACCCACTTGGTAGGATATTTGTGAGGTGGGTCCCGCATGAGCTCCACCGTTTCTTTCCCTCTAAGTAACGCACCCGCGAAAACCTCTTTTAAATAAATTCAACCGGTGCGTTTTCTTAAATACTAAACGCCCCTATTAATTTGGCAGTTATGTCGTCACAATTAATTCATCGAATTAATTGTTCGTTTCTTAACATTGATTTTCTAATTGTTGGCATCGGGAATAAAATAAGACCAACAGTTGTTTTACTTGAGGGTGGCTTGTTGAGAGGATTTGGAGAAACTTTAACGATTGAAGATCTTCATCCTCCTTCGTTGAAGAACGCGAAGAACATGAAGAACGTGAAGAATGCATCGTCGCCAACGAATAACGCCGGCCTCCGACGAAGTGCGATGAAGTGCGCCGAACCCTCGGAGATCGACGACGCGATGCCGTCTACCGCGACGCCGACGATCCTTCTTCCGCGACGTTCCTTCTCCGCGACAATCTTCGATCAACAACCGATTGAGGTAGGGGGTTGCGGTTCTTTTAATTCTTCGTGAATTATATCATCGGCTTGATTTCAAATGGAACATTCTTAATCTCATGATATTACACCCACGTCATATGTTTAAAATATTTGTCGGAAGACTTTTTAAAAACCACTAACATGGTGGGTGCAGAACAACAAACAAGTCTGAACCCACTGAATCTTTCTTCTTGGTGAGCGGATTAGCGGGCGACGACAAAGCAGGCTGCATGGTCGATGTGAGGTCCTCGCAGTGAAGGACGGGCCCCAGGAGGGCCATTGGCGAAGACGAAACGCAATTCCGACCACCGGAACTCATTCGGTGGTCCGCGGAGCGGCCCGCTGGCACACCTCTCCGGCACGGGGGCAGGTGGCGGCGGCGCCAGGCGCGCCACCGGAAGGAGCCGCCGCGGCGGCAGGCCGTGGTCCCGCGACCACGCGGGACTGGAAGGAACGGGACGGGGCAGCCGGCCACGTCCGCTGGCAAGGGCGGCCCCACACGGGGCCACGGTCTCTCAACGCGGGGGCAGTGCGTGATGTGATCCTTGGATCGAGACGGTCGTTTAGACATATTACACTCATGGTTTCGGAGAACTTTGGGTTCGGCCGGGTTGGTTCGTACACGAAACCAACCGGGCCCTCGGAGCCGAAATACTCATAACTTAAGATTTGGACATCCGATTGACATGCCGTCGACTATGATTTATTACTCTAAGTGAGACGGATCTTTTGGCTTACTCCGCCCGAGGTTTGGACGCAGGTGGAGTACGGTTGGGTTGGTTTTGACTTAAAATCCAACCGAGCCCCTGGGACAAAAAAGCCAATAACTCTCAGACCGGGCGTCCGTTTGACGCGCTGTCTGTGGCATTGAGTTCCTGTTGATGATATAGAACTTTTGGATACATCAACTCTGGACTATGTGTTAGTTAATGTATCAGCCTCTCGGCTGGTGGAGGGGACCCTCCTGAACGTGCTTGTTGTGTGCAGGAACCCTAGAGCTAGCTACGACTACTACGACGACGACTGTATAGAGATACTCAGTGGATTCAACGGAGACGACTAAAACACTCAGCGATCCTATGTGGATCAGTGCTACTGATCCTGTGTGGGTCTGATCCTGTGTGGGTTAGCGCTCAGCGGTCCTGTGTGGGCCAGCGCCTACAGATCCTCTGTGGGTCCGATCCTGTGTGGGTCTTTGCGGGGGTTAGTTATCTATCGATCCTGTGTGGGTCACATCCTTTGTGGGTTATTTCTGGGGTTAGTACCTATCGATCCTTTGTGGGTCTGACGACTTAGATGAATCAGTAGATATATCTGATCATCTCTATCGTCATACAAAGAAGTATACCTGTGTGAGCTGAATCCTGTTTTTCTTTCCTATGTGGATTGTGTTTTTCTATCCTGTGTGGATTTACGTTTTTCTTTCCTATGTGGACTGGGTTGTACTTGGGCTCGGATGTTGGAGACGAACGAGAATTGATGACTTATGTATAAGTATGGTCATATACCTAAGCAGTGTTGAATGTTACTTAGTGATTGTATCTTTCCTCTGTGGATTATCCTTTGTGGATTCTGGGAGACCTTCGGGGGTCTTGGGGTCCCTACTGAGTAGCTTATACTCACCCCTGCATGGGCTATGCCCGCACTACGTTCTGTTGGTTGCAGACGACGGACAACGCTGATCGTGGTTGAGGCTTGTGGAGTAGGACGGTACCTGGAGGTGGACAACTGGACAGGACGTTCTCGTAGCGGACGGCTGGACCCGAGGAGCTATGGAGGCTACCTGTACTCACCCTTCAGGTGGGTTTTCCAGTGGACAGGTCGACGTTGCGGATTTACTTTTCAGTTGTTTTTTCCCTTCCAGTTGTACTGTACTTTCAGTTTGGGTTTTTATACTGGCCCACTTACTTTTCTGCACTTACTGTTGTATCCATTTTTTACTTACTGTTTACTTCTAATTCTTGCTTTCTATGTGGTGTTTATTTACTTTACAAAGGTAATGACTTCCCTTTTAACTAGGATTTACGCCTTGGTGCTAGTCGCCAGCCCCTAGCCTATGGAAGTCAGGCTTGGGGTAGTCACGGCTCGAGCCCCGAGGACGGGTCGTGACAAATTGGTATCAAAGGAGTTCGGTTCTACATCATAACTTTGGACTCTGATCTTTTTTCTAAGTGAAGCAATAGTGTTAAGCGTATTGAGTGTGGTTATTAGTCCAGGGAGTCCAGTGTTGGTGCGGCGGCCGACGTATCCGTACACCAGGACCCTGATTTCTGATTTCCTACTTAATTCACGAAAATATTGATTGCATGTGTGTTTCAAGTTTTCTTTGTGATTACTTTGTGTCGGCTCACCAGGTATACTGTTCTGACCGTGGCACACCTGTTTCCTTTTCAGGATGGTCCCACGATGGTAGCTAGTTAGGGTTCCGAGAGTTGAGCATGACGATAGCCCACCGAGCGAGGAGGCCTTGGTACAGGGCCCTTTGACAACTGAGGCACCGGCGGTACCTTTACCCGCTAAGCCACTGATGATTCCAGCCCCAGCCGCTGACGATGCACGTCACCTTAGTGCACTGCACAAGTTCCAGTGCCAGCGACTGCCCAGGTTCTGTGGGGAGATGAACCCCCAGGCAGCCAAGGATTGGATGGAGGCAGTGGTATGAGTTTTCAGGTTAGTGAGGACACCAACAGACCTCATGGTGATCCTCGCAGCGAGCCTACTACATGCGGCAGCTGGCCGATGGTGGAGCTTGATGCTCCAGGTTCACGATGAGGCATCTCTTCTCTGGACAGAATTTGAGAGCCTCTTCCACTCAGAGTTTTTCCCAGTTACCCTCTGTGTGGTGCGCATCCAGGAGATTCTTCAGCTACGGCAGGGCAGCTTGACGGTTGCCTAGTACTCGGTGAGATTTACCGATCTCTCGCGCTACTCGACAAACATTGTACGAGACCCATTCTTCCAGGCCCGGACCTTTGAGCAGGGATTGAGACATGAGATCAGGGCATCACTGATCTCCCTCAGCATTCCGACCCAGGCAGGAGTACTGGAGAGAGCCCTTTTGATCGAGAGCTTTCTTGCTGAGCCTTCTTCAGCAGCGAGACCTACCGCGGGGCGGCACGTAGCAGAGTCTTCTGCAGAAGGCATTCGACGGATGACTCATGGGTCCGGGTAGACCAGACCCTCAGGCAGATGACCTCAGGACACTGCCTAAGCAGTGCGGGGCACACAGCGTGGAGCAAATCTTTCAGGAGGCAGACAGTGCAACACATGCGCCGGGCAGGGCCACATGGCTCGTGACTGCCTGACCCACCGTGCCGAGGAGCAGATGACGGTTGCGGGGCCACCCAGGCAGAGGCAGAGGGTCGACCGTGGCGTTCCGTAGGGAGAAGGCGGACGAGGCATAGGAGCTGGCCGAGCAGCAGGTGGTGGGCGACGCTTTGAGGCTCTACCACCACCACCACCAGGACGTCCACCCCGACCACAGGGAGCTGGCGGGAAGAGACAGGCACAACTCCAGGAAGCGGAGGCCTACGACCAAGGCGTGCCCAAGATGATTCGAGGTACTATATGTGTCTATTCGACCCTTAATGCAGTTCCCATAGACACAGGAGTGAGTCACTCTTTAATAGCCGCTGCCCTTGTTCGGAGCTCGGAGATTCCGACTGAGCCGTTGGCTCGATCCTTACGGCTAGAGACTCTTACGGGAGCAGACTCGACGATTACGCACTGGTGCCGGTAGTGTGAGCTTACTCTACGAGGCGAGATATTCGGCTGGGATCTTCTTGTAGCGGCGTCGAGGCCTTACGACGTCATCTTGGGCATGGATTGGTTATCTACAGTCCATGCACAGATTGACTGTATTAGGCGCAAGGTGTGATGTGTACGCACCGACGGGAGAAGGTTCACCTTCACCGGCGAGAAGGGAGCCTTCGCAGCACAAGATGGACTTCCGTAGAGGAGAGGACAGCCCATCACTCATCAGTTGGCTAGCCGCATCCTAGGAGCAGTTGACGTGTGAAGTCCTAGTTTTCCTGAAGTGGTGGATCAGTATGCGGACGTCTTTCCCGACGACGTTCCAGGACTAACTCCTCACAGAGAGGTAGACTTTTATATTGATCTGTACCCCGGGACAGCACCGATATCCACCCCAGCATATCGGATGGCTCCCACCGAGCTTCGAGAGCCACGAGTACAGTTGGAGGACTTGTAGGGCAAGGGATTCATCCGACCTGGTGTTTCACCCTGGGCTTCCCAGATATTGTTCGCCAAGAAGGAGGACGGGAACTTATGACTTTGTGTCGACTATCGTCACCTGAACCAGGTGACAGCGAGAAACAAGTATCCGCTACTGAGGATTTATGACCTCTTCGATCATCTCAAGGGAGCACGGTGGTTCTCAAAGATAGACCTCAGGTCAGGCTATCATTAGCTCAGAGTTCGGGACGAGGATGTGCAGAAGACGGCCTTCAGATGTTGGTATGGCCACTATGAGTTCTTGGTTATGCCATTCGGCGTAACCAATGCTCCAGCGGTGTTCATGGGCCGCATGAAAAGGATCTTTTAGCCATACCTCGATCGATTTGTCGTGGCCTTCATCGACGACATTTTGATATACTCGACGACTGAGGAGGAGCATGCTTAGAACATGCGGGTTGTACTAGACACACTCCGAGAGCACCATATTTATGGAACGCTCTCAAAGTGTCAGTTCTGGATACATGAGGTCCACTTCTTGGGGCACGTCATCTCTGACGTGGGAGTTGCAGTGGATCCTGTGAAGATCGAGGCAGTGCTAGCTTGGGAGCCACCCAAGAGCATGACGGAGGTGCGGAGTTTCTTGGGACTAGCTGGATACTATCGGAGATTTGTGCTAGACTTCTCCAGTTTTGCGGCACCACTCTCATCTTTGATGAAGAAAGGGAAACCCTTTATGTGGTCAGACAGATGTGAGTAGAGATTCCAAGAGCTGAGACATAGATTGACCAGCACCCCTATCTTGAGGCTTCCGGAGGAGGGAGTAGGGTACGTAGTCTACTGCGATGCATCAGGGACTAGACTTGGATGTGTCCTGATGCAGGAGCGGGTGGTGATCGCCTATGGATCACGTTAGTTGAGGCCGCATGAGCATAACTACGCTACCCATGACCTGAAGTTAGAAGTAGTGGTCTTCTCTCTGAATACATGGTGACACTACCTGATGGGTGAGCGCCTTGCAGTCTTTTCGGACCATCAGAGTCTCAAGTTCATCTTCTCTCAGAAGGACCTGAACCTGAGATAGAGGCGATGGCTCGAGTTCTTCCAGGACTATAAATTTGAGATAGTCTATACTCCTGGGAAGGGGAACGTAGTAGCCGATGCTATCAATAGGAGGACGGGCATTCAGCTACTTGAGGAGGCGATAGAGCAACTAGCCGCTTTGCAGATATCCTTCGTGGATAGAGATGGAGCAGCCTTCCCTCAGTCTCTCACAGTAACCCCTCCACTACTGCAGCGGGGCAGAGAGGTACAATGTGGGGATGCTGACTGTGAGACGCGGCGTGCACAGATATCCTCGGGACAGGAACCAGATTATTTATCCTTTGGAGTAGAGCACGAAGTTCTTTTCAGAGGATGTACCTTGGTACCGGTTGCATTACTTGAGGAGGTCCTCAGAGAGTTTCACACTTCTCCCATGGCGGTACATCCTGGACTGGCGAAGATGTAATAGGACCTCAGACAACAGCACTGGTGGCCAGGCATGAAGAAGGTTGTGGAAGAGTTCGTTTCTCGATGCCTCACCTTCCAGCAGGTGAAGGTAGAGCATCAGGTACTAGCAGGCTTGGTACAGCCCTTGGAGGTCCCAGAGTGGAAGTGGGACGGGATATCTATGGACTTTGTGACTAGACTTCCACGCACTTCCAGAGGTCACGATTCCATTTGGGTGATTGTCGACCGACTCACCAAGTCGGCTCACTTCTTACCCATCAGGGAGAAGGGCTTAGTGGAGGGCTTGGGACGTCTCTACATTCAGGAAATTGTACGACTTCACGGTGTGCCATCATCAATCGTCTCTGATCGAGATGCTCGCTTTACTTCCCAGATTTGGAAGGGGTTGCAGGAGGCGTTCGGGACACAGTTACGTCTGAGTACCGCCTTTCACCCTCAAACAGATGGTCAGACGGAGCAGACCATACAGACTCTTGAGGAAATTCTCCATGCATGTTTCCTCGACTTTGGTCGCAGCTGGGAGGACCACCTACCCTTGGCGGAGTTTTCGTACAACAATAGCTACCACTCCACAATCGGGATGGCACCATACGAGGCATTGTATGGCCGACCTTGCAGATCTCCTTTGTGCTGGACAGACCATGGGGAGTCGGCACTCGTGGGACCAGAGATGGTCCAGGCCACGATAGAGAAGGTCCAGGTCATCTAGGAGCAGATGAGGACAGCTCAGATTCGGTAGAAGTCTTATGCTGACAGGAGGCGGAGGCCACTAGAGTTCGAGGAAGGCGACCACGACTTCTTGCGTGTCTCACCTCGACGTGGATTACAGAGATTTGGCTGAGGCGGAAAGTTGTCTCCACCCTTCATCAGACCATTCCATGTCCTCAGCATGATTGGCGAGGTGGATTATTGCTTGGCTCTACCGCCTCAGTTGCACCGGGTGCACGATGTCTTCCACGTATCCCAGCTGAGGAGATACGTGCACGACCCGACGCATATCATTGACCATGGGGAGATGGACGTTGATGATGGGGTGACTTTTGCGGAGGTCCCGGTGGAGATCGAGGATCGACAGGAGCGGATCCTATGTGGATGGTCGATTCCTCTAGTGTGCATCATATGGCAGCACGTGAACCTCCAGGAGAGAACTTCAGAGCAGGAGGCTCAGATGCGTGCTCAGTACCCACAATTGTTTCCCTAGTTTAGGATGTATATTTACGAGGACGTAAAGCTCTGAGGTGGGAGTGATGTAAAGACCCGTAAAATTCAAGGAAATGTTTTTCTGAATTTTCTTTGAAATTTTACAAGAACGCAGTTTCTGACTGCACCGGATTCCGAGGCCCGGTGTGCCCGGAATCATTTTCCAAAGTTTGGCTCGGGTACATTCAGTGAACGAACGAGCGGGTTTTTCTAACTTTTGAACCGGTTCTCGGAATCAAATTCCAAGGGAAACGATGGAATCGCAGTGCCGATATTTGCATAGAAACGCCTTTTCCGTAGTTGCGCTTGCTCGGGTGTGGTTTTTAATTTTTGGGGTTAAGTTAAGAAATAAAATAAAAGTGGTGCGAGACTTTATATTATTTAGCTTAAAGCCACTTAAATCTACTTAAGCCAGGTTAAGCGGATAAGGTGGGACCCACGATATCCTACGCATTTGGTAGGATATTTGTGAGGTGGGGCCTGCACAAGCTGCACCGTTTCTTTCCCTCTAAGTAACGCACCCGCGAAAACCGCTTTTAAATAAAGTCAACCGGTGCGTTTTCTTAAATACTAAACGCCCATATTAATTGGGCAGTTAAGTCGTTACAATTAATTCATCGAATTAATTGTTCGTTTCTTAACTTTGAATTTCTAATTGTTGGCATCGGGAATAAAATAAGACCAACACTTGTTTTACTTGAGGGTGTCTTTTTGATAGGATTTAGAGAAACATTAAGGCTTGAAGATCTTCATCCTCCTTCGTTGAAGAACATGAAGAACGCGAAGAACGTGAAGCATTCATCATCGCTGACGAAGAACGCCGGCCTCCGACGAAGGGCGATGAAGAGCTCTGAACCCTTGGAGATCGATGACATGACGCCGTGTACCGCGACGCCGACGATCCTTCTTCCGCGACGTTCCTTCCCCGTGACAATCTTCGATCAACAACCGATTGAGGAAGGTGGTTGCGGTTCTTTTAATTCTTCGTGAATTATATCATCAGCTTGATTTCAAATGGCACATTCTTATTCTCGTGATTTTATACCCACGGAATATGTTTAAAATATTTGTCGGAAGACTTTTTAAAAAGCACTAACATGGTGGGTGCGGACCAACAAACAAGTCCGAACCCACCGAATCTTTCTTCTTGGAGAGAGGATTAGCGGACGACGACAAAGCAGGCTGCACGGGTGATGTGAGGTCCTCGCAGTGAAGGACGGGCCCCGGGAGGGCCATTGGCGAAGACGACACGCAATTCTGACCACCGGAACACGTTCGGTGGTCCGCGGAGAGGCCTGCCGGGGCGCCTCACCGGCACGGGGGCAGGTGGCGGCGGCGCCAGGCGCGCCGCCAGAAGGAACCGCCACGGCGGTAGGCCGTGGTCCCGCGACCGCGCGGGACTGGAAGGAACGGCACGCGGCAGCCGGCCGCGTCCGCTGGCAAGGGCGGCCCCACGCGGGGCCACGGTCTCTCAACGTGGGGGCAGTGCGCCCCCCACTTTGCTCGGCCGTAACGGCCGAGCCGACCCTCTAGCCACCCGGCCAGCACCAGCCTGCCCGCCCTGGCCGGGCCGGGTCGTGCCATCCGGGTCTGGTCGACCCGGTTCGGGCCGACCGAGGGGGGTTTGGCCGGGTCGGTTCGGGCCCAAACCCCCGTTTTCGGACCCCTTTCAGTCTTTTGCCCATATCGTGGGATACAGACATCTGATCGATGCACCGTCAGCGGCGATGTGATCCTTGGATCGAGACGGTCGTTCAGACATATTACACTCATGGTTTTGGAGAACTTTGGGTTCGGCCGGGTTGGTTCGTACACGAAACCAACCGGGCCCTCGGAGCCGAAACACTCATAACTTAAGCTCCGGACATCCGATTGACGTGCCGTCGAATTTGATGGATTCTTCTAAGTGAGACGGATCTTTTGGCTTACTCCGCCCAAGGTTTGGACGCAGGTGGAGTACGGTCGGGTTGGTTTTGACTTAAAATCCAACCGGGCCCCTGGGACGAAAAAGCCAATAACTCTCAGACCGGGCGTCCGTTTGACGCGCTGTCTGTGGCATTGAGTTCCTGTTAACGATACATAACTTTTGGATACATCAACTCTGGAATATGTGTCAGTTAATGTGTCAGCCTCTCGGCTCGTGGAGGGGACCCTCCTGAACGTGCTTGCTGTGTACGGGAACCCTAGAGCTGGCTACGACTACTACGACGACGACTGTATAGAGATTCCCAGTGGATTCGACGGCGACGACTACAACACTCAGTGATCCTATATGGATCGGTGCTACCGATCCTGTGTGGGTCTGATCCTGTGTGGGTCAGCGCTCAGCGGTCCTGTGTGGGCCGGCGCCTACAGATCCACTGTGGGTCCGATCCTGTGTGGGTCTTTGTGGGGGTTAGTTATCTATCGATCCTGTGTGGGTCATATCCATTGTGGGTCATTGCTGGGGTTAGTAACTATCGATCCTTTGTGGGTCCGACGGCTTAGATGAATCAGTAGACATATCTGATCATCTCTATCGTCATAGAAAGAAGTATACCTGTGTGAGCTGAATCCTGTTTTTCTTTCCTATGTGGATTGTGTTTTTCTATCCTGTGTGGATTTACGTTTTTCTTTCCTATGTGGACTGGGTTTTATTTGGGCTCGGATGTTGGAGTCGAACGAGAATTGATGACTTAGGTGTATGTATGGGCATATACCTAAGCAGTGTCGCATGTTACTTAGTGATTGTATCTTTCCTCTGTGGATTATCCTTTGTGGATTCTAGGAGACCTTCGGGGGTATCGAGGTCCCTACTGAGTAGCTTATACTCACCCCTGCACGGGCTATGCCCGCACTATGTTGTATTGGTTGTAGGCGACGGACAACGCTGATCGTGGTTGAGGCTTGCGGAGTAGGATGGTACTTGGAGGTGGACCACTGGGCGGGACGTTCTCGGAGTGGACGAATGGACCCAAGGAGCTATGGAGGCTATCTGTACTCACCCTTCAGGTTGGATTTCCAGTGGACATCTCGACGTTGCGGCTTTACTTTTCAGTTGTTGTTTTCCCTTCCAGTTGTACTTTACTTTCAGATTGGGTTTGTATACTGGCCCACTTACTTTTCCGTATATACTGTTGTATCCAGTTTTTACTTAGTGTTTACTTCTACTTCTTGCTTGCTCTATGGTGTTTGTTTACTTTACAAAGGAAATGACTTCCCTTTTAACAGAGATTTACACCTTGGTGCTAGTCGCCAGCCATGGCCTATGGAAGGCGGGCTTGGGGTAATCACGACTTGGGCCCCGAGGACGAGTCGTGACATTAACAATGGACTAACCCTTAAACATAAGGCCCAAATGACCAATAATCATGAACAAAATCCATTTTACTGACATATTTGGACCCTATAATACCTTTTCTTAGTTTTGGAAATTTATTAGGGGAACATTCCATGGAGAAAACATGGGTTGAATTCCCTTTTAAAAAATTTAAAACAATGCCACTCCTCCTCCATTATAAAAATACACTCACCCCTCCCAATGATTCAAACCTATAAAATACATTTGAATCAGAAAAAAAATTCTTACATATCCTCCCAATATATATACCATCATCTTATAAGCCTCACATTGGTCGTAAATCCATTACAAGATTCCCTTTGGTGCAAACCAAGAGGTGTTAGTCAATGAATATGTATCATCCTCCCTCATGATCCTTTGTTTTATTTTCATTCTGCACCCTATAAACTATTACTATTCCATGATTATATACTAACTTCATTATCCTCAATATCCTTATATTTTTTTATTTAATGTGTTATACCTATAGTTACACACAATTATAATGGGTAACGAACTTACCATTCTTGTGAATGGTCACTACCACCTCACAAAAAGAAGTAGTTCCTTTTTCCATAACCACCTCTCATGGTTAAAAAATATGAACAACACTCCATTATCATATTATATATAATATATATTATTTATTTCATATTATATAATTATTATATAAATCACACCTCCATTCTTACATTTTCTTGTAAATATAATATCTTTGCTTGTGGACATGTGGACTACTGCCTCCTCAAAGCGATGCGATTTGTTCACAAATTGCATAAAACATATTAAAGATGGGATTAGTAAATTTATATGATATATATTAAATAATAATTATACATTTATTATAATATAAATATAAATATACATATATTTCATTTATTTTATTTCTTTCAATACAACAAGAAAATAGGAACAAAATTCTTGCATATGTACGACCTTCCGTCTCCATAAATGGTGTATTTGGTTTAATATATATATTTTACTTATGATAATCAATAAATATATATAATGACTATGTATGATATTTATATCATGTTTTAAATTATGTAAATAATGAAATCAGGATCTATGTAAGAGGACCAAGAATAAAAAGTCAAATCATGTATGAAACACAAGGTAGTTATCAACATAAATGTAAGATTAGCATTGATGTATTAGTGAAATGTTATTATAAATTAATAATTAAATCATATATAGAATCATACATATGATTATAATTATGTTAAATATTTATAATAAACTTATACATATTATATAGTAGTTTTGAATGAGTACAACTAGGGTCAATAAAATAGTTATGTGTTTTCTCGTCTCACATTTATTTTTGTGGGAGTGATGCCTTTTTCACCAATAATTTAAATTTTTGGTTTATATAATACCATTAATGTATTATATGAGTATTATAAATAAATTTAGGATTATTTAGATATAAATTTTATGATATCTCTTAAATTGGTTTTATGTTTCAAATTCTAACAAATCATAGAAGTAGTTTTGTCTTGATTTGCCTTCATTGAGGCACATGCCATTATATGCACATATGTTCGTAAACAAGGTTTATACAGTATTATTTTAAATTTTATATCATGAATATTATTTTTTTCATAAAATTTTATTCTTTATGTAATTTCATATTCTTACATTGGGTGTATGATTCAAAGTTACCAAGTTGTAAGAATCTATTAAATCAATCTCATTGTTTTTTAGAATTTTTTATGATTATGCTTTCATTAATGAAATATTATAATCTATATCTCAAGAACTCTAATGAATTATATTATCCCCCAATAATTCATGATACCTTCATGTGTTGGTACCTTTTTGTTCCACTCTTTTGAACTTATGATAACTAAATAACTAGTTTAAAGAAAATTTGATCTCATTTTTCTTTTTGGTCAAAAATATATTGACAGAATGATATTGTTTTAAAAAATGTTTTAAAATCATATTTAAATATTATTTTCAAGGATAAATATTTCAATTGTTTTATATTTTTCAAATTTGATTTCAATTAAAATGTTTTTAAACATGTCTTTAATTTTTCATAATATGTTTTCAAGGAATTTGGTTTTCCAATTGAATTATATTTCAAAAATAATTACTCAAATAATAAAGGATATATTCCTAACGAAATGGTTTTAAAGTATAAGTACAAATTAGTTTCCATCTAATGTTATATATGTTGATGTTACTCAGGCCGTTTTTGGAAATGGTCCAAAATTCTATTCATATTATATCATGGAATGGTTTATGTATTTATGGAATGATGTTTATGAAACACATTTATCATTCATGGGTTATATAATTTTAAAAACTATTCTTATTCAAGGGGTTTTATCATTTTTAAACCCACTCATTTTAACTATCTATTCTTAGATGAAATTATTGTGAATCATATCACTATTCTATACCTAATGATATGATTATAAGTTTATGAAACCCATTTAATTTCATGGGTAATGACATGACTGTTTATGTTCTTGTGGAACAAGTATGAATGATTTAATTATGATATGGGTAGTTACTATATCTCTATATAATTAAATGGGTAAATATTTATATCAAATTATGTGGAAAAGTTAATAATAGGTTGTGAAATCAGTTAAATAAAGGACATTGTCCGCTAAGATGGTCTTGAGAGTGAACATTGACTACTAAGATGGTCATTAGAGTAAACCATGACAACCCATATGGTATGGGGAGTGAATCCATACTAATAATATGGAATAATAAGTAATTCCATGACTTCTAGGGAAATCATTTAAATTCTTATATGCCTACCAAATATTCTATGTCTTATTCATATGTTATGCTTTCATGGAATATTCTCTTGATTCCCTTATGATTCATGTATTTTGAAATTCTAATCATTATTCTTTGATTCATGAATATTATATTTATTATGAAGAGTATGATCTTCTAATGTCAGGACCACATTCTCATACCCCTATATTAATGTTCATGAGTATATATCTCCTTTTTACCCATTCTGAGCATTTGATATCACCCATTTTAATGATTTATTTCCCAGGGTTATGAAGATATGTAATATTTATGATATGTATAAGTTGGGTTCTATTCATTGGGAACATTGTGGGAGATAATGTACCTCACTTATACACCATATTTTATCTTTCAATGTTTCACAAAGTCACTAGAATAATAGAGTCTTTGGGAATCTATTTGTACAATGTATTAAGTATTTCACAAAAAAATTATGTAATTTTAATGTTTGTTAAGAATGGTTCTCTATAAATCCCACGAATATTATTTCATATATTTTCATAAAATTATTTTATGAAATTTATTTTCATTGAATTTATGTACTCACTTTATAAAAGTATTGATAAAATGATATTCCTTAAATTTTGATGAACTTAAATATTCATCTTATCGGTTAGATTCAACATAAAACCTTCCATGAGTAGAGTAAAACCTTCTATGACAATGTCAATCAATTCCATACCATATTAGAGAATATATGATAACATCTATTATCTCCAGTCATTTTTTTCAAATATTTTAAATCTTTTGATATGGATTGAATTGGTGAGATCCATGATGAATACTAGTTATTAGAACAAATAAAAAGGGAAAATATAACATCCCACTAAATATTAAATCAAAAAACATTTAACTAAATAAAAAACAGTCCTTATATTATAATTATACATGAAAATACAAGAAATGTGGTATTATCCCATAGAAAGTATTTACTAAGAGTGTATTAAAGAAATTAATAATAATATTTTATGATTATTTCACTAATCAACCATAATAATTGATTGGAATGATCAATAGGAAAGTTATAAACACTATTCTTTCTTGACCACTGAACCTTTTTAATTATTCTTTATTTTATTTATTTATTTTACCTATATATTCATATATTCTAAAATATACCCAATTATATACAAGGATTACAAGTAAATTAAAATGAATACATCCATGGTGTGAAATTGTTTCATTTATAGATATACTATTTATTAAACTTACCAAATGTATTTATGATGTGTATTTTTTATCCTTAAAACACATGTTTATAAATATGTCACCCAACATATAAAATTTTATGATGAACACATTAATATAAACCTTCAAAAAATTGAATAATAATACTACATATACAACAAAAATTAATAAATATACTATTAAAATAGTATCAACTCATATTGTTTAGTTTGATCACCAAAATACAAAAAATCCAAAATCATGTCTCAATCTAGGTTTCCCAACACATTCTAAAATATTCCAATAGACATCTTGAATAATTGAAGAACTATTAAACATGGATAAATAAGATAAGAATCATGATCTTACTAAAAAATTAATGTACTGATTCTTCTTCAAAATCAACCTTTCAATCATCATTTTCTAGACATTCCCCCTCAATAAAATCATAAAATAATTGGAATGACATACTTTATATATTTTTTCCTTCTTATCCCTCACTTATTCATCTCCCTATCTTTCACTAACATTTTTCTTTACTCTAAAAATATTAACACACATCATCCAATTATTGAAATTGATTTTTGTAATCAAATATCAATAACCAAATTATCCTTTAACTCCTCTTACTTATTTATGAGTTGTTGGATCGATTTATCCTTCTTCATCACACTTTATATGATTTAGGTTTTGCTATTTTTTTAGTTTATGTACAACAAATTCCCCAAAATTAGATTCATCAATTGAACATGCAAAAAATAATTTTAACATGTTTTACATTATTCAGTGGATCTTCATAGTGAATATAGTTTGTTTTTCTCCAACAACCCAAAAATTATTTCCAACCTCCAAGAAGATTGGGGAATTGTTTTCACTCCTGATGAATTATTTTTCAAGTCTCTCAATCCATATATGAATAATTTTTTCAATGTAACATGAATTATGGAAGTATGAGAGTATCCATAGAAAACAAATTTTAATCACGCTGAAATTACATTTACTCGAACGGGAAATGTGAACATAAAAATTCACGACATACCTGTCATAGAAATATATTAGTCTCCTGAATAAAAATCTTATGAAATAATCAAATATTATAATAAAATCATTTTCTAAACCATAACATTATGTTATGATGTGTTCTAAATCAAATAAGTTTTCATCAAATATAGAATAATCATAACATGAACCGATATTTTACATCGTTCTAATTAAATATATTTTTTGTTATGAAAATACACTTTTATGGGTTTAGTGGGAACCCTCTCAAAACCAAGAAAAAAAATCACAATGAAATGAATTATAGCATAAAAAAATCACATTTAAATACCCTTCGATTAAATTATCAAGAATATAAAAAATGAAACAAACTAAAATAACAATAATAAAAAAAACAATCTGTACCTCCATAAAACACATATAATGAAATTATTTCCATGAAATTTTATAGAAACATGCTACATCCATAAATGTATAAATGGAAATAACACTGATTTTTTAGAACCATGTCTATTTTCACAAGTGTTTTACCTTGATAACAAAACATGAAAAAAATAATTATTATACATCTTGTTGAACTAAATAGACCCTAAAATTTCTTGGTCAATAAGAATAATTTCAATAGTCATTACAAAATGATGGATTTTGAATTCATCAAAATTACACTTCTCAATTTCAAACATCCTCCAACCATCATAATGGTCATCATATCATCTGAATTAACTAAATTATTTGATGTTGGAATTTGATTAATTTATTGAAAATTTTGTTGATTTGTATAAAAAATAAAACAACAATAATAAACTTCACATCCACTTCATTCGATTGTAAAAAATATCCCCGTTTAATTATGAATATCTCTAGAAGAAATGATTAACCCCAAAAAACCCTACAAATTTTTTTAAAACTAATATTATAATTTATTTATTAATTGATCATGAATTTCCTTTATTTTATTTTTTATTTATATTGTTGTTTTTATATTTAAATTTTAGTCCATGGTTTCCTAAAAATGATTCCTACTACTCAATCAAGGAGTGATAAAGATAGTGGACCCTTGTAATATAACCACAAGATTGAGTAATATGTTTTTACTATCTGAAAATCATTAAGAAAAATGGATCAATAAAACCAAAGGAAATATAGATATGATGATAAAATTCTCTATCTAATCTCTTCAAAATCAAGAGTGATCCCAATAAAGGGAGGAAAACATCATTGATTATCACTCGTAATCTCTCTATGATGTTGCTCTCATTTTCATAAAACTACCAATTTAAGAGGAGAAATTGAGAATAAGTCAACTAGGATAATAAGGATTGAAAATATGACACAATTTTGTTTTTTATAACTTGATTATAATATAAATTACTATCTATTTATTTTTAGAAATACGTGACATAATCAAGCATAATGGATTTTTTATGAACAAAATAAGTAAAATCATCATCTTTTTTTCACATATAGATTGATCTAAGAAAATTTCATAATATTATTGAATTTATAAATCTTTAAAATGGGACATAATGAATAATAAATTCTTTTACAAGTATTTACCAAATTTAAATACAATAAACCTTGTATAAAAATATTTTATAGAGAGATATGTGATTTTATTTGATTTCCTTAAAAATTTTAAAATTTATTTTGTGAATTTTCCTTATCATGGATTAAATATTTATATCAACATAGAAATTTTTTACCATTTTTTATATCTTAATTTATAGATAATAATTGTATCTTATATAAATAGTGGATAAATTACAGAAAAATGTATTACTAAAAATAGTTTTAGTGAAATATGAGATAAAATCATCATATGGAAAAGTCACTATGTTCCTCTATAATGAGGTCTTCATTAGGTTGAAGAAAACACTATTCTAGTAAACCATATAGAATCCCTATAAAGGATCAAGATTATTTTGAAATGAATAAAACTAAAATTCATATGCATTGAATTTTTTAAAAATTTTATATATTTATATACTGTAAATATATTTTTTGGAATTATTAGGAAATATCTAATGAGATTAGTCCACTTATAACCAAATAATTAAGATATAAATGTACTCTTAACCTATTTTATATTTATTTAAATTAGTAATTTCTATAAATTAATAAAATTTTATTGTATAATAATCAAAAAAATAAAACTTTAGTATAAATTAATGTCATCTTAAATACAATTAATTTTATTAAAATCCAATACCATTTCGTAGACAATAAAATCTCCACGAACTCAATTCAATCAATCACAAAAACATTTTCAACCAATATGACATGAATGAAGGTGATCATTGGATGATTTTATGAATAAATACATCCCATGTACTAATCAAAGGATATAAAAACATTGTACAACAATATTGGACCATAATTATTCCATTTGAAGAAACAAGCATCAACATCGAGTAATTTAATCATAACGTTCATAGAGATTACTTAGTACATTTCTAGGTTATGTAAAGAATAATTAAAGAGATGGGAATAAATTAATTTTTTTATAGAGTAGAATTCATATTAATGATGTTTAATATAGAGATATAAAATATGAAAAACCAATGAAAGATGGAATAAAAGAGGATAATTAAATTGAATAATGGTATATTTTTGTTCAAAAATATGCTGAAAACTATATTCAAGAATAAAAAACAAGAATAAAATTAAAATTAACCTGTGGTGAATCCTTTTAAAATACATCTTAAATTAAAAATATAAAAATGAAATGAAAATTTTAAGTATATGTTATAAATTCATGAAAATATTTTTAACAATACCACATTATTATACCTTTCCTAAACCAATTTCACAAATATCAGAATACAAAATGTTAGGACTGATATATCAAGAAATAATAATAATTTCGATACACTAAGGGTATAATCACTCAGTAAGAAGTAATAATATTCCTTTAAATAAATATCATTCTAAGTAACCATGATTCTGGGATATTTTTTAATCACTTATAATATATGTTCTCATAGCGTCATAAAATCATT
The DNA here is from genome assembly GCA_963277665.1 of Viscum album. Classification (NCBI taxonomy): domain Eukaryota; kingdom Viridiplantae; phylum Streptophyta; class Magnoliopsida; order Santalales; family Viscaceae; genus Viscum; species Viscum album. The sequence goes on along the minus strand of OY728119.1, from coordinate 1,824,594,505 downwards.
TTACATATTGGGGATAATAAAAAAATTAATCAACTATGTTTCTAAAAATAGTGGATTAAAATATATTGAACCTATAAGAGTTTCATTATACATTGTCAGTAGATCAATTATATTACAATGTATAGTCTATAAATATTTCTTAAAAGTTGTAATGATCAACATTCCAACTAATATTTCATTCTAGAGAGGGAGGGAGAAGGTGAAGATGCTATAATATATATAAGATACTTTCAAAACAATATAAAGTCACAATTTATGTTAATGTATTTTTATTAATATTCAATATGGGAGAAAAATAATTTTATTTTGACTTAATTGTGGTTATAAATCAACGAATGGAATCATAGAATTGAAATGAAGTTTCTTTTTTTAAATTTAAATTGATTTCATAATTATACAACTATATGGAGACATAAATGATGTAAGTATATGATGAAATGATGGATAATGATATTAAACAAAAAAAGAAATTAATTTCTTAATGTACCAAATATGGGGAAGAAATATATAGAATATAGCTTATCTGATATAAAAAATTTAATCTGTTCCATTTGTAAATAAAAGATCAGAGTGGAATAGAGTAATCCAATTCATTAACACTAAAGAAGGATATCACCACTAATATATGATTCAGTGAATAAATAATTAATTAAACTCTTGTATGAAAGAGTCGTATATCCCATATTTAGTAATGGATGGGTTAGTCTATAGAAAGGTGTTCCTAATAACTGAAGAATAATAATCATCAATAATGAATTGACTGGTATCTCTAACACAAACAACCATGGTATAGAGAGATTCAAAAGAATAAAAAAATGATACAAAGGACCAGTATCCTCTACCATTTATTAACAATATATTAAAAGGACTTTTATTACAAGAGTACTATAATTTTTTTGGATGGATAGTCTCACTACAACCATATTAAATTTATTTGGAAGTAGCAAGTCAAAAATATATTTATATCTCAATATATTTCTTTTAATATTGGTTCATGTAATTTAGAATACGTAATATACTAGAGAACATTCATTTTCACATAAAAAACATCATATCTAGTATTGTGGAGTGGTTCCTCTAAATTTTCATTCATAATTTCATAGTGTGTGAAAAATCATTCGATGTGTTCTTAAAAAAATTAATATAATTATTAATATTTAATAATATAGTCAAATTATTTTCTATTATATGAAGTGTCACATAAAAATTAATGAGGGATTTGTTCTTGGTAACAATATTTTAGAATATGGAAGGGAAGTACAACAATAAAAGATAAAAGTAATCAAATAGATACCTGAATCTGTATTAGTTATGGAAATTCAATTGTTTTAAGATCATGTGGGATTATATTGTAAATTTATAATGAATTAACCAATGAGATTTTCTGTGGTGATTGAGATTTTTTTCTATGAGTGGATCTTAAGAGGATATATGAATGAGTCTTATATAATATATATTATACATGTTTAACCCAAAAGGATTTTCAATATAATTATGCCACCATGGAGAAAGAAATAATATAGGGATTACCAATTTATGGGGTTTACTTGAGAAGTGTGATGTTTGATAAAAAAACACCCCACATCACCCGAAATCCAATTTTAATGTAGAGTTATAAATATTGGGTTACAAATAAATTGTTTTGAAATTATATAACTCAACCAATAATGAATTTTCTAGTGAGATCAACAAACAAGACAAGGGTTTTAAAGTTCTTTAATTTCAAGAAAATTTTTATTAGTAGTAAACAAAAGTTTCTCCCTAAAATAATAATATTGATTTAAATTATTATAAAATCATACTCATAATTTTTATTCACTTTCATAGTTTATGGATGCTATAATTATTTGTTACAAGATAAATACACCTAAAAATGGTTATCATCACTTTGAAAATAAATAATCATTATAATGTAAAATGAATGATAGCTTTATATAGGGGAACCCAAAAAACATGCAGTTCAAGAAAAATGATTTTGATTTTACATATTAATATTCATTAATACCCAAAATAAAATCCATTAGTAGTTCTCCCTAAACCATGTTAGTGGTTTTAGTTTTGCCTCATTTAACATAGGTAAATATGAACCAAATTTACAAAAACCAACCTTTATCTTTTCTATTTTCCTTAACTCTTACTAACTCCAAAAAATGATTCCCAATTATTTAAAAACCATTCTATTATACCCTAAAAAATCATCATATAAAATATAAAGAAATACATCAACCTATATTGTAATATAACCAAATATTACATAATAAAAATTCACCCAACCTATTTTAGCTAACCACAACCTTGTCTATATTTTGGTAGATTGATTTCTCATATTTAATTACATGTAAATTTTAACTCAATATTTCCAAAATAAATTGTGAAAAAATGTAACACTAAAAACATTACCAATTAAATTTCAAACCAACTAAAATTAATGAAATGATTAAATTACATCTACCTATTTCATATAGGGTTAGTATAATCAACCAATGGTTTTATAAATAAACCTGCATCATAATTCTTCTCCATGATATGTATATGTCAATAAAAATATATTATTAAGCTCTATTATATTATTTCATATGAATATATCCAAAACCAAATAAAAAAAACACCTTGAAAACCAAGATACTTTCCTTTCAGTAATTTCCTGGTATTTATGATATAAAAACCAAACCAAGAATGATAACCACAATGAATTTAACCATATCTTTTTCCAATATTTAGGTATTTATGATATAAAAATACATTAATATATAATCCCTCAATAACAATACTATAATATAAAAACATTGTTATTTCCAAATAATATATATTGATATTTTCAATATTTAAAAAAAAATTCATGAATACCATGTGATTTCATTTTGATATATAATTCATTTTTCAAATATTAACCTTCCATATCATCAAATTATTTCAATAACCGATACCAATTATGGTATGAATTTATATACCCCTATATATATCATTCTCAATCCCTTCCATTAGAAAAAAGTCTCTTGAATTCTTCAAAGTATTTAATGATTGGACATACCCTTCTTATTCCACTAATAATTTATAAAACCCAACATAAATCATAAAATATACGTAATACCTATAACATAAAACAATTGTAGAAAAAATATATTAAAATAAAATAAATTAAAAATACTAAAAATACACAACATTTTATAAATGAAATTAAAGGATCAATGGGAGTGAATGAATATTACTTAATTTTTATGTTGTAAAACGATATATTGAAGAACATTAGATAAAAATACATTTCAAAAATAAAATTATTCACTACACCCAAAAATGAATTTTCATTATTAACATTACTCTATCTAGATTTATTTTTATTAGATACCTCTCACATTGGTTGAATTTTATGACATAATTTTTTGAGTCATTGATTCAACATTAATAAATGTATTTCAATTTTCTATATACCGCCAATATTATCCTTGGTGTTTTTTTGTTTTTTTAGGGATACACATGAGTCAAAAAAATTATTTTTTCATTAGAAAAAAATATGGTGCAACTAATTTTCACTATGTTATTATATTTTCCATATGGATTCTGAATAAATTTTATTATATCTTAGATAAAGTAAAATCACTAATATTTAAATAATAGTTTTAAAGACACATCATTATAATATTTTCATTATTTTCATTATACATAACGTGGAGTTCCACATAATTTTTGAAATTATTGGCAAATATAAAATATAGTAAATTGTTTAAGTTGTACATTATCTAGAAGAGTCATTACATTATTTCATATATTAAGTAGTATATTATTTTACTATATGTTAATCCATGAATTAAGGTTTTAATAATATTTTTTGTTGTTAGTATAATTGGGATACACAATAATAATTTCATAAATTACAATCATGTTGTATATTTTATAAATATTTGATAATCCATTAACTTGATCTGGAGGGGTGAATGGATTATTTATTAGAACGGAAAAAATCACATCATAGTTTACTAATATTAATGCAGTCTTTTATTTGGTGTTATCTATGGATAATTAAAGGAAACCAATTTTTTATTATTTCATATTTTGGTTTTTAATTTTCAAAGTGATTACATGGTAATATTTACTAATAAAAACGTGCAATGTCATGTTTTATGATGGATTTTTTGATTATATTGAGTATTTTGGAGGAGTTTATAAATAGATTTCATTATTTATTTTTGGATTTATTTTTCATCAAATATTCCACGTTAATTATATTCAAAATTAAATGATTTTTAAATTTAATAAATAAATAACTATTATCTTAAAGATAATATGACATGTAGATACCCAAAATTTTTTTATTACATTCATGGGGGAAAAGTGATTAATTTTGAGAGAGGGAAATTATGTAAACTACATCATTTGATCAAAGTAATTTTAATAGGATATAAGAGGAATAAAAATACTTTTTGTGACCTATTTATTTTTTATTGTCTTTTTTATATTAATTTATGAATAATATAATGTGTTCAGTAAATTTTATGTTTCTTGATAGGTATAATATAAATATTTTAAGACTATATTATTGATTTATTTATTTTTCATCAATAATTACACCTTTGTAATGAGACATTCCATAACATCCACTAATAAAAAAATATTTTACAATCATAAAGAGTAGATAAAATCATTAAAAATGTTGGTGTTTATGTTGTGATAATTTTTATTTCCAAACCACTCATTGTTGAATATCTCTTATTAAATTTCTTATTTAGTAAATTATAATAGTATAAAAGTGTTTTTTTGAAGGGAATAATGTTTTGAGAATAATAATTCTACCCACCCCACTAAGTGCTCCTCAGTTTTACCAAATCATATCAATTGATATTAGATATGGGGTTTACTCTAAATATCTTGACTTCATATTTTATTTCCTAGGTAAATTTTAATTAATTTTATTATCATAGATATTATTAATTCCATTAATAATAATTGTATACTGATATTTAATGGGAATTTTTTTCACTTATGGATGAGATGATGATTCCATATTTTGTCTTATTACGACTGTATTTGATTTTATGCAAAAAAATTATTTAATTAAACAAAAATAAGAATTTCATTCTTTTTAGTGGGTCAAAAAAATTGATTCTAATGGAAGATCTCATAATGTACCCCTTTTATCATTATGTTATAATAAACTAAAAAAGGTGGCTAGTTATTAAATTGTTAATTCAACAACAAAAAAATTACATTATGTTTTGTAGATAAAATGTTATGATATTTTAAATGAAATATTTTATTTTATCCATTTGATGATATTTGGATGGGGGAGGTTGAATTAGGTGATTAAATTTTTAAATGGGTGGAAAATATTACTATTTATATAAGAATATATTAATATATACTTAAGGATTCAAAAATTGTGATGAAATTTGTGTGATTCATAATTAAATTGACGATACTATTTTTTTAGTTGACTATTAACATTTGGATATGTAAACTCTATAATATTTTAATTTCTTATGATAAGATCATATGTCTCTCATTCAAGTAGAAAATAAGAATTCTGAATAAGGAAGATATTCATTTTTTCAATGAATTAGGATCAATAAAAAAATCAGACTCATTATAAATATTATGAGGATGATGATGTACTATATAGGATAAGACCCACACAAATAGTGAATGAGCTTGTAGAGTTATGTGACATTAAAAACACATCCCCAAATGATAGTGGATATTGAATAGTGTATGGAGTTTTATGATAAATGTTGTGGAGATAATAATATCAATATTTTAGACATAAATAATATATAAATAACCAGAACACTATAAACAATCATGTTGTACGGTACTTAAATATAATTAAAACTAAAAAAACAATAATAAAATAAACATACATAAATTCTGTAATAAATGAGTAAGAATTTTAAAGATCAAATATATCAAATATATCTCCATCTAATCAACTAAAATATAAAATTAATGTTCCAAATATACTAAAAGCATCCACTATAATTCCAACCATCACATTGATAAAATATATATAAACCTCATTAAGAAACATTGGTCTAATATTATACAAACACTATTCTGGTTTACGAATATCCAATATACGGTCATCAAATCTAATACGGTTTATATATAGTGTGTTTTAAATAAATATTAAATGGGAACTATGAGAGTCGGTTCACCAGAGTCACCATGAATATGTATATTTATATTTTCATCACAAGTATTTAGTTTTAAATATAAATTTATATTTCATACCAAAAAATTATTATTCTTTAAGATATAAAGCACATTATAATTTCCTTAGATTATATGGAAAATTAACATGTTATAATATTTCCTGAATATAATGGATACCAATAGCTATTATGAAAATGATCCTAAATAAATTTTATATTATTTACATGCATCTATATGATGGAATAAAAATGATATTTGGGTTTTAGGTGTTGGGGGTGCATAATCATTGAGACTACTTCCCATGTATACCACAAATGGTGATCTTAAGTGTATAACATATTGATGAATAGACCATAAATAGTAACACCACACGTTTTGGGTGTCCTTGGTTTTTCACATCTATAATCAACTGTATTAGCTTCTTAACATGAGTTTATTGTAATTTTATATCATAGATTATGTAATTTAATACATGATCAAAAAAATATTTATTAATTTTTTTTGTGATATTGATTTTATTATATTCTTCATAGATGATATGATATAGATTGAATGATCAAGATAATATTTTTCACTTTTGATACTAGGAAGTGATATATCACACCCTCTTAACCATTATTGGTGAACCTTCATTAAATTCATGACCATGATAGATGTAATTTAAGTCCTTCTAGTGTAGTCAATTATAATAATAAATATGGAATTTAATGATGGTGACACAAAGATATATATCTTCTTTAGGAGATATAGTGAGGCAAAGTGATTTTAATTCAAAATGTATATTCATTGGAATGTTTTATGTTGCTATTAATCAATTATAAATATTAATGGGGATTAATTTCTTTCTAGATACTAACAATATTCAATGAGTAACACTATCTTCTATCATGATAAGGTCCTTGAGGGTCATCCAAAAAGTGTATCAATAATTTTTTTCATTTTGGATGAATTATTATTTATGATGAAGTGAGATCCCCACACCTGACCTTGTGGGTTTTATGGTGTCAATTATCACAAGTAATTGAATATATAAATATAATGTTATTTTATTTGATTTTAAAATAATATGAATTGAATTTAATCATCAATGTATTCAAAATATAATTGTGTTATAATAAGGAAATATTACTAATAAATTATGTAATGTATATTTTATATTACAATTATTATTGAATGTATACAGGAGGAATGAGATGAGAAAATTGCTCAATATTTATTATATAATTTTCGATAATTTTATATTAAATATTTGTGTTTACATATCACATGTGTTTTGTTAATTATTTAATTTGTTACATATTGGTTTTCTTAAAGAGGGTAATCTTCACAATTTAACCAATGATAAATTTTTAAGGATTTGAAATAGATAAAAACACATTTAACACCAAAAACATATTTAAAATTAACAAATGTTTCTATCTTATCCTAACATTACAATTAATAATAATGTGAGAAAGTGAGGGAAATAAATACATTGAATAAATTTTTGTCATTAATTCAATCATGTTTTTATCTAGTGATTGAAGGGAATCAATATGGTTCCAGATCCTTTATACTCTCATGTAGGACTGGTTGGAAAATATATTGTAATATTACATAGCATGTGTGTGCAATATAAAGGGTTCTCATTTCAAATACCTTTTGGAATAATGATCAGTGATGAAGGAAATATTATAATTTTGACAAATAAAAGGAGGTATTATTTTGATAATACCATTATGTTATTTTTAATTATATGAAATCCATATATAGTGAACTGAATGAAATCGTGTCAAATCTGATTTTACATAATTGATCTAGTGTAAAAATATATTATTTACTTAGTTTCACAAATTTTCTATGCACCGAGTAAAAAAATTCATATCTATGTGTTCTTATAATTTTTATGCATTAATTATGGTTAATTTGTTTTAAAATTTATATATAAGGTTACGATATTATCCTAATTCCATATATAAATCACCGAAAATTATTTTGGTGGCTGATATATATCCATCCAATGATCGATATATTTTTTTAAATAAAATATAAAAAATAATTAAACTAACACACAAACAAACACATTTATATATATCTATCTGGTGGGAAGGTGGTCATCAGAGTTCCAAGTTAGAGAATGGAAAAATTTATGTTATGGGCCCAATAGATTAACAAAATAATATAAAAAATTGATAAAAAAATGTGATTCATATTGTTGAATCGGGTGGGACTTCTATATACCAAAAGAAAGATAATGATCATTGTGTTTTCTACCATGAGGATCCGTATTTTTCAGCATGATATGCTATTTTTTTTAAAAAATTACATTTTTTTCAATTTATGTCGGCATCCCTGATTCTTCATGTGTTCCCCACAGGGCACCCAGTTTTGACTATGCTACCAAGACAATTTAGTTAGTCTTTTCACAACCCCACCAGGATCTCCTAGAAATGGTTACCTCATTGGGACCCGTATTTACATCAAATTATTAATGAATATTATGAAAAATTTCGAAAAATTAATTTTAACTATTATAAAATTATTTTAAAAATTTATAGATCTGGAGATGTGTCATAATTAAATTATAGTTAATTTAAATTATTTTAAATCATTAAAATTACCACAATTTAGAATTTTTATTATTTTTTTATATTATTATATTATTAACATTCTAATTTAACATTGAAATGATATAATATTATACATTTACACTTTCTTTATTTATTTCTCTATTTCTATAGTGAATTTTTTTAATAACTAATTATTAAAAATTTAATTTTGAAATAACTAAATCTCTCCCCTATCACTAAATTTTTATAACTGTTTGTTCATAAAAAAATTATGTAATTAAATGTAATCACACATCCTTTGTTCCCCTCACATGTTAATGTGTGAATTTAAAAATGATGATATTGTTATAAATGAGAATTTTTGAGGAACCAAACCAGATAAAATACATTAGAGAATGAAGGGGTACTAGATTTCATGTAATTTATTACCTCAAGGAATGTATTATATTTATGCAGAATCACATAGAATGTTTACAAGTATTCATAGATAAAAAAGAATAAACGGGTGATGTAAGTATTATATTTATACATTATTAATGATATGAAGGTGTCCACATAGTAACAAGAATGAAAAATATCATTTTAATTCATTCACCATAAAAAACATAATGACCCTCAAAGTAATATAATGTCATAAAATTCATTCAATTGCAATAATTTGAAAAAAAAACATAAGGTCGTGGTAATCATCAGCCATAGTTGTAGAGTGCCTCAAAGGATTGAATATTTTTTTTGGGAATGTTATTTTGAGTTGTGTTTTTTCATTAGTGAAATAACCATAAAATCTTGTTTCAAATTTAAAGGCCAAATGCTTAGTCATTCCTTGGGTATACTTTTTAGTAGTTGTAAATATACTAAATCTATCATGGAGTCTTGAGTTAAAGTGGTTATATATGAAAAATACTACCTTAAAACTCTTCAAGTTGTAGAAAGAGCATATCCTGGGCAATGTGAAAATGTTTTAGTGGTCCTTAGAACTATAATATTGAAGAGGTTATATATTTTTTATCATATCGTTAAGGGCCATAGTAATTTATTAAAATATATGGATACATTTAAGTTTAATAAAAAATAATTTCTATTATTTTCTTAATAGAAATAATTTCATAGTTTTTAAATAGTTAATTTTCTATAGATAAAATTGACTTCAACACTGCCTATTCACTTTCACTATAATCAATTATAGACAATGAAACAATCCTAACTATAAATAACATTATTAATTGGTATATATTCTTGATCATGGTAATATTCAAAGATAGAAATATATATGTGTTGGAGTCCCAAAATCCTATTCGGAATCCCCGTAAGGAATAATGGTTGAAACAGATTCCCATAAAGTGATATTGATGGTGAATTGGATGTCAAATTCATTATGATATCATACATATCCCTTGAGATGAAAAAAGTAAAAACATAATGAAGCATAAAATATAATGAATCATCTATAATAATTATATTAGTGGAGGGAGGGGAAAGAATGTTATGAAATACCTAGTATTTTTTTAAGAGAATTAATGTAAATGAGAAACAATCTGGTCACAATGCTCTCAAATGGATAGAGTATATTTGGAAACTAGAGTCCTTGTGGTTTAAAAATAACAATGATCATCATAAAAATATCATATGATAATCTTCATCACACATATAATTTACCATTATCTTCAAGTATAATGTAAAAAACATGAAGAAGTTTCTTCTAGAGCTATTGAAAGTAGTTCTACAAAAAGATAAATATATTAATAATTCTAAATGATAATTCCTTAACATGAATAAAAAGAGTAAAGGAAATGAATAGATTTTAATATAAAAATATAATAAAAATGACCCAATTCAGAATCCTTCAAATAATCCAATGATATAGAGAAATATTAATAATTTTAAAGGTATCTAGTTTTCATGTGGAAAGAAAGGTCACTTGAAGAAATGCATGAATGAGAAGAATAAGAAAGGTGATATATTTACATTAAGAACATTTTTCATTGAATGAAACATAACTATTTATATAATTTGGGTGTTGGATATCGACTATGGCTCACATATTTTTATTGAAATATAGAAACAAATAAATTTTAAAAAAATGGGTGAAGTGTCTCTTTAGAAAAAAAATGGTGTATGTATATAAACATTGGATCAACTATATTTCCATATTATAATTATACTAAACTCACCTGATTCACCGTAACAAATCACCCTAAATTTCCAATCATAATTAATATAGGGAATTTCTAACCCCCATTGCCTATCAAATAGTGTATTAGAATCAAGGACACACTATTAAAAATTTCTTCACCCAATTAATGAAAATAATAAATCATTAGAAACTATTGAGAATCATAAATTTTACATCCATATATATAACATCATTGACATAAAATTTTTAGTAAAAAATAAATAAATAGCCCCAAAAAAGAGAAGTAATAATAAATATTCCTATCAAACTCACATTCACTTATACAACATAAACCTCATACAGAATAGTAACTATTACGAAGTAGGTGAAATCTTAATACATAACATAAACCAACACATGAAAAATAATAATAATAAACACCTATATGAATTGTATAGTATATATATGTACTGAAAATAAATCAGGAAAAATTTACAGAAGTCATTCTTGAACACCACCATGTGTCCTATGGTCACTCACTAAACCACAAAATCTATCATAGACTACCCAAATGATATAAAAATTGATATCTTGTCTTAGAAATATTTTTATAAAATGATATATACAAACACAATCACTAGTGTGTATATAGGTTTTGATATAAACAATCCCAACATGAATTCAGCAAAGAGTTTTTAATATTCATTTTATTAAAAAATCATAATTTCTAGTTTGAGATGGATTTAAAAAATATGTTTTATATAATGATGAGGATAAATAAATATTTAATATTCATTTTTCTTTTGAAAATAATAAAACCCTTTTTGAAAAAAAGAGTGGAGAGAATATTATAAAATAATTAATTTTAATACATTAATTAAGGAATTTGGATTTTTGAAAATGAATTGAATTTCCTTTATCTTATTGAAAAAATAATTCTCAAAACCCCATTTTTTTCAATACATGAGGTAAAAATAAATTGAAAATGTAAATACCTTTTTCCTATAAAACATTTAATTCAAAACACCTTTAAAACATAATGTTTAACTAATCTAAACATGATAGAAATAAATAAAAATATCAATATGGTGTGATTGTCTCAAATAATTAAAACAATGTTAAAAAACAATGTAATTTAACTATAAAACATAAATAGGTACATGGGAATGTGAACTAGTATGAAAAGTGAATCCCCTTTTATTCTCAATAATAGAACAGGAATCCTATGAAACTCACAATGGTCTATTATAATATTATCAGGTAACTCTCTTTGAAACACTATCTAACCTCTGTGAATATTTATACACCCTCAACACCATATTACCCTTTTATTATTTCCAAGGGTAATCCACCAAAGATCAAAATAATTCATAGGGAACATGGAATATCACAATATACACTAGTGTATTAGTTATCCAAAACTTCTAGACTGTCATATAGGGTTATGATAAAATCTATCCATTATAGGTGATCAAAATAGAAAAAAATATGGTAATTGAATAAATAAAAAATCTATAAAAATAAATATCACCTCATGGTTAATTTCCTCTCAAGAAAAAACCCCTTTAATATTTTGTTATAAGCATAACATAATCAAAATAATTTCACATCCGATAAAATGTTGAAATGGCCTATACAAGTAAAAACATAAAGGGGATCATATGATGGGTTCATAATCACGAAAAATAGTTTAATTAGATTTAATAGAGCCTTTAAATAAAATATAAGAAAATTATGTTTTAAACAACCTTTGAAAAATAAACTAGATTCATCAAAAGAAGTTTAGATTATCCACTTATGAGTGTTGTAAGAAAATAAAAACCTTGAATCCATTTATAAACCCTCGAATCATGGGATTATTTCCATATAAACGAAATCATGGCTAATGCTATTCCAAAATCTAAAAATTCATTTGAAATAACCTTATATGAATTTTCACAAACTCTTGTATTACATAATATTTAAATTCAAATTGAATACTATAAATCCAATTAAAACCCTTCAATGTCTAGTCTATAAATCCATGAAATCATTTAAAACATCATCTGAGTTTTTATACATATATATAACTTTATAAAAACCCATATCTTTTCATGAAATTTAAAAATATTATAATATTACAAAATCACTTACTGTAATCAAGAAGAAACAAGTTACCTTGAATGAAGAATGAAAAATGCCATCAAGAAATACCCTCTATAATCTCATTATAACAAAAACCTCCTGATTATACTAACTAAAACCCTAAAACGAAAAACAATATACATTATGATTAATGGAGTAAAAGGAAAAAAGGGGATGATAAAAGAATATCAGAGGTTGAATTAAGGTTTAACTCAAAAAAAATCCTAAAATTGAAGAAGGAGAATTTTAATAGAACAGATAAAGAATGTTGAATCTCATATGGTCTCCCCTCTTATTCAAACACTTGATGTTGGGGGGAGGGGGTAGAGTGTTACACCTCCAAAAATGAATAGGGGTAGAACAAAAATCAATTAAATTAATGATTGGGAATAACATATCATGGTGTGACCTCACCTATATCTATATGAAATGACTCTATCATGGTGTAAAAATATCATGAGATCAACTTCTTGGGGTCATAGTTTAGAATGAATATATTGGTTGTGGAACAAAAACTCATGATTTTATTCCCTCACAACCTGAAATTCCTTAAAATCACAACGCACCATACCAAAATCCAAAAAGACTTGTATCCAATATCTATATGTTATATCATGGCTTGACCCTCCCCTTCAAGGTGTAAAATTTTCCTCACTGAAAAATCATTAACAATAAAACCCTCATTGTGGAGCAACAAACTCATGTCAGAACATGAAATTTCTGTAGTAAAAGACTTCATAACTATTAATACACAAATAAGCCCCCCAAAATTTCAAAATCATCCAAATTAGTAAAATAATAAATTCCATAGATTCATGTTTGTGTCAACATTCTCCCTAATATACAATTTTACACTGCAAAAATGTCATTAGTATTATTATAATCAATATAAAATGAAAACTATATCTATACCCATACTCAAGAGGCTGTTAAATTTGGGAAAAAATCAAGAGTTATAATGGGAGAATAGTGACATACAATATACATCTAAAAAATTAAATAAACATATTCCAAAAATTCATAAATATTCTACAGACATATTCCAAACAAAAATCATATGGAAAAACATAATGTTAATAGAGGCCTACAATACTTCTTCCCATTATTTTTAATTCATCTAAAATAGTTGGAAGATAAATAAAAACCCTTATTAAAATCATCTCACAAGAAGACCATTCATATGAATAATATAATGAAAACATTAATCATCTATTAATCATATCAACCATCCAAGATACAACCCCAAAACTCTTCTAGGTAAGCACCAACAAAAAATGATATGAAAAAGACACCAATACAAGGACCAAAAATCCATCAACGCCCTCTGACATTAGATTGGAAAATAAACATCAAATAATGAGATGCCTTAACAATGAATCAACATGGGCTCTATATATATGTTATAATGGAGAGGGTAGAATAACATAAGACATATCCCATGAAACAACCTTACATGGGGAACCTAACAGAAACCCACGCAAGGTAAAATATAAAATGGTGTACTTTCCTGCTCATAATTTAAATCATAATAACACACATACTTTAATGAAATGAAATTATGGAATTTGTAAAACTGATTATTTGTTCAATATAATTCATTAGATGAAATAAAAACTTAAAAAATATTCAACTTATTGAGAAAATTATGAATAAAATTATAAAAAATTCTATGTGGGTGAACAATTATAAACAATTAACTTTAGATGATAAATAAAAAATATGGTTTATTATTGAAAAACATTATCCTTAAAAGATTTTTTCCATAATTTTTATTTCATTTCAAATGATAAATTTTATAATTTTCTAATTTTAATTTTCAAAAATAAATATGTTTTTGGAACCTATAATAACGTGGTTTAATTATTATGATATTTTTATCTCCTTCAAAAAATGATGACATTTAGTTGAAACATGTTTTGTTTAAAAATAAATTATTTTTTTGATTTCATCATAATGTAATATTGAACTAAAAGATTAAAAACCCTTTAATGTAATAAAGTATTTATTCATTGTATAACATTATTTATTTTAATGTAGTCAATGAGATTATAAATCACATTCCCAACATTTTTAGAACTAAATTAAATTTTTAATTTAATAAAATATATTATTCGTCGTTTTATTAAATAAGTTATTTTCTATGTGATATTTAGTTACGGGATTCCTTGAAATAATAATAATAATAATTTTATTTGTATTAATCTTATTTGTATTATTAAAATATTTTAAATTGATAATTTTATCTGATATATAAAATTAAATATTGCAGGAAATAATTTTCTAAAAACTATGTTTTCAAGATTATGTTTGTTTATTTTAAAATTAACAGTTCAAAATTTTAGATAATTATTACTATAAAATGATATTAGAATTTTAAATAAAAAGGTATTTTTTCTCAATTAAATTAATCAATAATTTTAAAAAATAGTAACACCGACAAAAAGTTAAATTGGTAAAAAAGTTTTTTTCTTAGGGAAAATTAAAAACAATGATAAAATATTTTTTCAAATAAGTTGTTGAGGTGAGTTTCAAATAAACCACACATTAGCATCATTTTTTCATTTTTTATAATTATCATTCTAATTTTGACATTACATTATTGAATATTTAAGGATTACTTCCCAAAAAACCCTTCTCCAACTTATAAAAAAGAAACAATTACTTCACTTCCAGACTCATCAGCCATTTTAATTTCACCTTGATACTCTTCCAAATTTATCCTATTATAATCCTTTCCTCAAAATGAAACCTTATTTTACATTTTTTGTCTTAATAACTATATATCTATGAAGTTTTCCAAGATAAAATTCAATCTTCTTATGTGAGTATTCCTTTTCCTTACTCTTTCATTTTACGATACTCGTTTCTAATCATATCTAATCGTATTTATATAATGAATTTAGTGTAATTATTATAAATCATGTTAATTATATTAATTTCAAATAACCAGTTAATTCTGTCCACTCACATAGTAAAACAAAATAACATTAATTTTGCATCGTGCAGACTGTCTCCTCCACGATGTAATTTTTCTTCATTTTATTTTTCATTATTTTTGAAAAATAATTAAAATATGATTTAAAAACATAAAATATATAACTAATTTTACTATTATTATATAATAATAACACAAACCTTTTACATATATATACACATCTATAAAGATATAATGTTTTCGTATTTGGGTTGTTTTAACCACCTATGTGAGTTAATGATATAAAACACTATCATAGTTGACTATGGGAACATAAATACTAATATTATTAAAAGGTAATGTATAACACTCTGAGATTTTATGAGATATATTCTTTTTATTTATTTGATGTCTTGTGTTGTATGCTACACTAGGATTATATTTCACTATACGCAACATTGTACTAGCTACCAGTATATGAAACACTATTCTTGGATTGTGTTGAACATAATTTCATATTCTTATGATGGAATTCATTTCATGCAATAGTGACTATAGAATTTTTTTCATTGTATAAATGAACTTAGTTTTGATTATGTAATATGCCACACCAAAGGAATCTTGCACTACACACAACATAGAGTTTTCTTACATTACACACAAGAGTGGCCTTCCTCGATAGCTTGTATTGTACGTAATACCGAGTTTCGATAAATAATGATATATTATTAAAATATTATTATTTAATGGGTTATAAACTAGATGTTATGAATAGTATTAACCACATTTTTAATTTTATAATATTATCATTCATCTTACACATTTTATAGAACATGGTATGAGAACAAATTGAATTTTTCAGATAAGTGATGTATTTTTCAAAAAATTCAGGTTTACCACCTTTTGATGGAGCACCCATTTAAAATATATTTTTTGTCACATTTATATATTCAATTTGACAAAATAAATTTATTCTTTAGAATCATAACATCAATATTTACTTTCGATTAAATTTTCTATTTTTTCTGATAAAATTTATATTTTTCTGATAAAATTCATATTTATTTGAATAGTGAAAAATGTTGTATTTTAATTCAAAAAATGCTTTTAATATAATTTCTTTATTTTTGTAGATTTTACTTTTAATTGGTTTTATAGTATAATTGGATTATATTTTTATTATTTGATCCAATTATGGTCATTGGAAGTAATTTTAATTTAGAATTTTATATAAACTAATTTCAATCTTTTGATAGTTATTACTTCTTAAAAACTCGCTTTTTAGTTTTGAAAACGTGAATTAATTTTTAATTAATCAAACTATGTTATGTGTTTTGAATTTGAAAAAAATAATTTAATATCTGGAATCAGGTGGTTCAAATTCTATAAATAGGTACCTTTTATTTTTAGACCTTATGAATAGTAACATTAGAAATTATTTTATTTACCATGGTTAAAGGGTAAATCTGGTAAATAAGGGTAAAATATATATATTATAATAATATTAAATTACCGTAACATGTTTATTAATCCTATTTGATGAGATATATCTGACCATTGGAATCCTTGGGTCGATTTTGGGACCCCATGAATTCACTTGGATGTGAAAATGAAAATTTATAATAATTAATTTATAGTAAAGATAATTATAAACTAAACATATATTTTTACTAAATTGATTATAATATATGTTTATATAACTCATCTCTATGCATATAAATATTTATTATAAATATAAAAATATTTTCTAGATCATGGAATATTTTTATAATTTTTAGAAATAATAAAAATACATTTATTTCTGACACAATTATAATGTAGTGATTACCTCATTCAAGAAAGAATCAAATAAATGAGTTGATAAATATTAAAATAAATTTAATTTCACCATTTTTATTTCATCCACAATTTTTTTGGATGACATTGACATATTAGGGATGATTTAATCATTTTGGTCTGAAGTTATAAGGCTGTAATAAAATTTTAAAAAGTAATGTTTGAATAGTGTACAAAATTGACATAATTAATATGTTTAAACATAAAATAGTCTAATAAATAATATTAAAATAATAAAAATATTTGATTTTTCTAAATAGTTAATATAAGTCCAAACATGTCATAAATAACTTCTTTTGTGTCTTTTTACATGATATGGTAATTACATTAACTCACATTGTGTAACTAATGTGATATCACAGTAAGATTAAAAAGGGTAAAAGAAGGGTAAAACCAAAATGATAGGGATAAATAAATATTCCAAACATTTAAAAAAAATTAGGATGGTTATTCTAACCCACATCATTGTATTTTAGAATTAAATATGTTTTGGACCATTTTAAATCTAAATTTAATTTAAAATAAATTAATATTTTGGAACTTTGTTAAAGTTCCCCTCTCCTCTCTTATAAAAGGGAACCTCCTCGCTCACCTCTTCACTCCTTTTTTAGCATTCATGCTCTTCAAAAACCTTCCCATTTAACTTCTAAACATTCCTAGTTACATTAAATATGTTCTATTCTTCTCAAATGACCAACTCTAGTGCCATAATATTAAATGAAAAGGAGGCGTGTTATGGAAGAGGTAATTTATTCTACCA
This sequence comes from Viscum album, assembly GCA_963277665.1. Lineage (NCBI taxonomy): Eukaryota > Viridiplantae > Streptophyta > Magnoliopsida > Santalales > Viscaceae > Viscum > Viscum album. The sequence continues at coordinate 1,824,576,065 of OY728119.1, read as the reverse complement.
ATTCTTCCAAATTTATTTCTTCTTCTACTTCCTCTTATTTAGTTTTTTAATTATAAAGTAATAAAATTAGGGTCACTCATATATGTATATATTATTATAAATATATAACAACCCTATTTAACCTTCTATCCATCCTACGAAAAACAAAATCACCGAACGCGCGTATGTATGGATTACCGTCTCCACGTCGTGGTGTAATCTATTTTTTCACCACCACCTTACTTGGATGGGTATAAAGGTGGAAATAATAACTATATATTATTATTAGGATATGATACTAATTATTAGATATTATACAATATCCACATAAAAACCATTCAATAATTATGGGAACGACTCTCGCTCAGTGCTCGCAGGATCTAGGGTTTCTCCCTGAACCCCTCTTTCCCAGGGGTGTCTTCCTTGCTCATGAGCATCGTTTCCTTTCATAGTTCATTTTATTGTATTAGTTATTCCATATGGGAATTTATTTTCACCATGTCTCATTTTGGGTGCCACTCTGTGCACCTCGTGCCTTGGTTTTGGATTAGCGTTGGCGTCTACACTGTGGAGGGCTTTGTCGACATTTCTATTTTGCCCTGTCGGCCCAACCCATCACGTTTCCCCCCATCTATGGTTAGCATGATGGTGTGGACGACAGATTTGGGATCGTGTCGATGGATTTGAAGCAAAGTCTCAAAGCTTCATTCCCTATTTTTTCACATCTTATACCCATTCTCCTTCTCTGCCCTTTCTTTCCTAAACCGTCGTGTTGTACTCCACTCCAGTAGGGCGTGGTGGTCAAGTGGGAGGATTGGGATTTTGTTGATGGATGCACATGGTGGAAGGTCTAACATTGGTGTTTTTCTCTTATTTTCTTGGATCATTGGTTTTTTCTCATATTGGTTGCATCAGGATTCTTCATAGGTGTTTTTTTATGTTTGTCTCTTCTTCGTGGTGGATACATAAATTGATTTGGCATTGGGCGATTAGGGTAGGGAAGGTTTGGTTATCTCCGGTTATAACAATGATTTTTCTGATTTCTGCTGGTTTGGTTTTTAAGCGATGATCGACATTGCTCTCAGATGATCAGTGGTGATGACATGCGTGTTTTTTGTTTCGATTAGAAGGTGAAATTATGGTATGTTGATGGATAGGTTGAGGTGTCTTCCATGTTGGTTGTTTGAAGCTTCGTGGTTCGACCCCTAATATTTCGATGCTTTTCAGTTTTCGAAAACAGCAATGAAGATGGGTTCCGGTGGACTATGGTTACTGATGTTGTGGTGACGATGAAGGGTTGATTGCGAATCATGGAGCACGACTCGAGATAGATCGTGGCTGCTGTGTGTGATTTTTTGGATGTGGGCTCAGTTTTTTGAATTTTAAATTTGATGTTTTGAGGTGGATGGTAATGTTTGTGGTGTTTGATGTTTGGTACCAGTTTGTGAGGTTCCCACTTACCCACAAAAGTGGATTATTCAGAAAATGAAAAAAATGAATTTGAGGAATTATGGGAATGATATCATCGCTCTTGCGTACGTACAGTTTACCATCTCCACGATGCGATGAGATTCATTCTCAATGATAACAATTAAAGAATGATTATAATGTATATATAATAAATAATCATGAAATATATGAAACAATAATGCTACTATATTTATGTATATATATATATATCATTTACCTACTTCAATCCAATTCAATAAATAAACGAAAAAACCATTCATGAGTATGTACGGCCTACTGTCTCCATGAACGGTGTATTCCATTACAATTATCTAAAAATTAAATATATATATATATATATATAATTAATATATAAGAAATATATAAATAATTTTTCACATTCTAGAAGTAATTAAGTCATGATCTAATTAATTAGATAAATAATAACAAGTCCAAACACGTATGATAAATGAAATGATTATTACACAAAACGTTGCTTTAACATTGAATTGACAAGTGAATGGGTAATATAAAGTCATAAGTAAATAATATATGATATCATAAATATTATTATTGTTCTGTTAAAAGTTAATAGTATTTCTAAACCCACTATACAGAAGTTTCAGACACCTATATAAGAAATCACACCTAAGGTAAGGGATAACTTTTCAATCTTATTTTTATTTGAGATTGTTTATAAATAAGTTTCTCTTGGGGATATATTCCTCATCCATTTCCAGGTTTTATAAAAATGTTTTCATAAAATGTTTATTATTATTTTATATACATTTAAATTCATTTTTACCCATGTTCTGACATTTAATACATGGTTTGGAAGGAATATTTCTTTTGTTTACCATACGGGGTACTTTTTGAATTTTCTGGTAAAAGTACTAGGAGAATGTCTTTTTACTTATACTTCATGAACGGATTTTTACGTCCTCTTAACTAAATCTTTCCATGAATATTTCTCTGTACTACTTCAAGTTTATTTTCAACTAAATTCTTTTCCATTAAAATTGCACTGTATTTTGAGAAAAGAAAACGTTTTTTGAAGAAATAAGGATATTTTCCTAAATAACTAAGTTTATGTGTTTTATAAAAATTATTTTCCATATAAGATGACACTATTTAAATATTTTTATGTTTATATCCATATTGTTAAACTTATTTTATTGTGTTAATAATGAAATGTTCTTTTTTAAGGATTATGTAATGATAGAATGATGTTTAAGACACCCATTATATTTCATGGGTTATGCTATGATGAATAATTTATGTTTTTTGGATCATGTAATAATGTTATCAATATGATATGGGTGAGACCTGTATCTCCCTCTAATGAATTGGGTAAATAATTATATCTCATGAGATATATAGGACTACAATGGTAGTTAAATCGGGTTTAGTAATACATGGCTGGAACGACAAGTAAACCCGATTTAGTAATGGACTTTGTCTACTATGATGGTCTTAGAAAAAATTCCTCGGCTACTATATAAATCATATTATGTTCTTAATGGATTTCCACATTTCTATTTTTTATTCCCATGCTATTTTTTCATGATTAATATTTATTTATAATCTATGCATTACGTACTGCCAACATTTATTTCATGAATCAATATTTTGATGTTTAAACATTATGTTATTGTTTTAACGTTCAAATTTATATGGTTTGTTTTATTTTCACCATGTTTACCCTTACTACGCATTTCATCTCACCCTTTTTATGTTTTCTTTTCCCCAGGATATAAAGAATGGTTTTACGTATGGAAAAAAGGGGAAGATCTTTATGGGATATGTTGAACATCTCTTACAATGTTAAAAGATTATATTCCATGTTTCCAAAGACAATAAACTAATATAGTCTTTGGGAATATATTTGTGTCTTATATTAAGTATTAGGAAATAGAAATTTAATTTCCATGTATGTCAAGCTTGGGTCTCCGCAATTGTTATCAGAGAGAAGGCTTATTCAACCTTTGGAAACTATGATGTGAAAACTTTAGTAAGATCCCTTGATATATTCTTATGGTATGTCTAGGGATATATATAAGGTTAAATATAAGTATATGTTTCAATCCTAGAATTATGATAAAGATAATTAATAGGGTAATAAAAATATGAATATATTAGAGATTAAAAGTAATCTTCCTTGATTATGTTGTTTTCTTAGTATTATTTTTGCCTCTCACACTAATCTTTTTAGGTTTTAGACAATGGATGAAACCTGATGAAATTGTGTTAATGATCAATGCACTGGGATATGCAGTGATTTTCTTTATGAACAACCAAATTTTGTTGAAGATAGAGTGAAAAATATTATTTCTATACTTACAAAATCTATGAATCATTATGGACTTCCAAATGATCAGAGAAGGGAACAACATTCTATTGGGTCATTAATAAGGCAACGTCCAACTTCTTTTAGTGGGTCTTCTGATACCCTTGTTAATTTGCAATGGATCAGTAGAATTGAAAACACATTTTCCATCCTTATCTATTCAGAACACGAAAAGGTCATTTTGAATTTAATCATTTAAAAGGTGAAGCAGACTAGTGGTGGACTCTAATTAAGAACACAAGGAAGCAAGATGAAATTGAATCCATGGAATGGGAAAAGATCAAGAACTTGTTTTTCAATAAGTACATCCCTATTATTCTTATAACAAAGATGGAATAAGTGGTCCTTGAGCTTAAGAAAAAGGATGATGAATCTGTTGGTACATATGAGGGAAATTTTACAAGGCTTTCAAGGTATGCTTCCAGCTTTTTTATCAAACCTAAATGTAAAGATGATCTATTATTCAGTGTCTTAAAACCAAGTCTTTGAAGGGCATTAGCTATAAGAGACTTCATAATCTCTATGGAGATTGTGTTTTTCTCAATCAATGTAGAACTGGAGGTTGGTGTTACATACCCAACTCATGGTTTTAACAAGAAATGAATGATGGAGTTCAAAGAAAAGCCTCAAAACAATGGTGAAAAAAAGATAAATGTTTCCTTATTCTCAAAGTGTGGAAAGAAGTTTAGGTGAGATTATATTAAATGGACTAGAAAATCATTCATGTATGGAAAATAAGGTCATCAAGTAGCTATGTTCCGAAGTAATGGTAAAAAGGTTACTAATGATGTGAATAAAGAAAAGACTATAGATAACGCACCAACAACACTTCAATTCTACAAGTGAAAAGAAATGGGGAATTATTCTAACCAATGCCCAATTCCAAGGGTTAATGATGATCGACTTCAGAAACCTCTTAAATCAACATACAATGGGAAGTCATAGAAAATTACTATTAGTTATGTTGAGTATGAAAATGATGTGGTGGAATGGATAAGAGTTTATGTAATGGTATTAAAAAATAGTGTTATGGAATCTCATTTATAGTATAATGGAATATTGAAATATCTATGTATTGGTTTATTTTAGTTTTCAATAATTATAGAGTACTAGTAACCTTGAAAATTGATGGAAATATTTTTTTAAAGCACATGATATGAACACAATAAAGGTATAAGAAGGAAATGAGATTTTTGATAGTATTAATGAGATCATGACAAATAAAAGGACAAATTTATATCAAGGATTGAGTATATAGAATTTTTTATATTTTGGTGTGTGGAAAGAATTAATTTTGAAAAAATGCATGCTTCTGTTAAGGTTCTACATTAATTCATAATTATGGTATTCATGAATTTGGAATGTGATAACCTAGAACATACAAATGAGATATGGGAGACAAATGTTATGTCGGTTTAGTTCAGCTCTTTCTAAATTATTTTTTGGTTTTGGAAGGATTATAATGTAATCCATTTATGGATAGTATACGTTATAATCTAGTTTAAGTTTGTAAGAATGATGTATTATCTCACTATATGTAGACTTATGAATATTTTATTACCTATGATAACCTTTTTATTAAGACATATGGAATGACATATCATTCTATCTGAAGATTTTCTAACACTTTATGAATGAAAAATTCAAATATTTTTCATTAAATTATAGATGAAGTGGAAATTGTTCAAGGAACGACCAATGATGATATTGTACTGAAATAAAGTAAGTATTTCCACTCATGTTCTTCATATTTAAGAAAATGATCTTGAAAAACAAAAATTTTATCCCAGTAAATTCTTATCCAATGAATAAGATGATCACTTAAGTCATCGCAGATTTGTGGATTTCTAATAGTGAACTTTATCTAAACCTAATTCTCTATCACAATCCATCTAAACTTGATGGTTCGATTTATCTTCCATATATATGTTTTCACTTCCAACAAATGTTATCTAATGAGGAAAAGCCAATGAAAAGTTTATTTGGCTGACTATTATTTTTATAAATTTCCACTTTAAATGAAGTTTTAGTATTCCTTTTTATTATGTGGGTTTCTATGATAGGAACTTTCATTTTGTAAACCATTTATAACACTAAAAATTTACAAAGAAAAAATCATTTTAAGGGGGGTAGAATATAACACCCACAGATTTTATGAGATGGGTTATTTTAATTTATTGTGTGTATTGTTTTTTATGCTACACCAATATTAGCTTAAACTATAAACAACACCTTATTAGCTTTTAGTATATGCAACACTATTCTTGGATTGTGTTTAAGACAATTTCTTGTTCTTATGATAGAATTAATTTCACACAATACTGAGTATAGATTTTTCTCAATTTATAAATGAACTATGTTTTTATTATGTTATATGCAATACCAAAGGAAGATTTCAATACACGTAAAACTGAATTTTCTATCATTACATGCAAGAGTGAGCCTCATCGATAGCTTGTGTTGTATGCAATACCGATTTTCACTAAACAATGATATATTATTAAAAAATTATTATTTTATGGGATATAAAATAGTTTTTATGAATATAAATAACCACATTTTGAATTTTATAACCTTATATTTCATCTTACACATTTTATAGAACATGGTATGAGAACAAAATGAATTTTTCAGATAAAATCAGTATTTTTAAAAAATGCAGTTTTATCACCTTTTGATTGATAACCCATTTAAAATATATTTTTTGTCACATTAATATATTCAATTTGAAAAACTAAATTTATTCTTTAGAATCAGAACATCAAAATCTACTTTTAAATAAATTTTTTGAATTTTTCGAATAAAATTCATATTTTTTTGAACAGTGAAAAATACTGTGTTTTAATTCAAAAAAACCTTTTAATATAATTTATTTATTTAGTTAGATTGTAATTTTAATTGGTTTTAAATTATAATTCTATTATATTTTTATCATTTAATCCAATTTTGGTCATTAACAAAAATTTCGCTTTCAAATTGGACATAAATATATGTCAATCTTCTAATAGTTATTACTTTTTAAAAACCCACTTTTTTAGTTTTAAAAATATGAATTAATTTCAAATTAATTACTGTAACTTATGTGTTTTCAATTTGGAAAAATGGATTCCATATTTTGAATCATGAGAAAAAATTGTGTAAATAGGTACCTTTTATTCTTAAACATTATGAATAGTAAATTCAGTAATTATTTTATTTACCATGGTTAAAAGGTACATCTAGTAAATAAGGATAACAAATATATATTATAATAATATTAAATTACCCTAACACTTGTACTAATTCTATTTTATGAGATATCTTTGATCATGGGTATCCTTGGTTCGATTTAAGAACCCCATAGATTCACTTGGATGTGAAGATGACAATTTATAAGAATTAATTTAAAGTAAAGATAATTATAACCTAAACATATATCCTTTACAAAATAAATTTTAATATAGTGTTAAATAACTTATCTCTAAGAATATATATATTTATTATAAATTTGAAAATATTTCCAAAAATCATGGTATTTATTTAGATGTTTTAAAAATCAGATAAATATATTTATCTTTGATACAATTATTATGTAGTGATTACCTCATTAATGATAGATTCAAATAAATAAGTTGGTAAATTTTAAAATAAATTTAATTTTTACATTTTTCTTTCATAAAAGAATTTTTTGGATTATATTGACATATTAGAAATTAATTAATTCCTATGTTTCGAAGTAATAAGTTTGTTATAAATTTTTAAAAAATGTCAAGATTGAATAGTGTCCAAAATTGAAACAATTCATAACTTAAAACATAAAAGAGTTTCTTAAATGATATTAAAATCCTAAAAATATAAGATTTATCAAAATGGTTAATATAAGTCCAAATATTTCATAACTGATTTTTTTGGGTCGTTTGACATGATATGGTAATTACATTAAACCACAACGTGTAAATGACCTGATATCATGGTAAGATTAAAAAGGGTTAAATAATGGTGAAACAAAACGTTATGGATAAAAAAATATTCAAAACATGTCAAATAATAATTTTATGATTTTTATTTGATCTCAAATAACCTCCTCTTATAATTAAATAAATATTTTACAATTTTAAATTGAAATTGAATATATAATAAATTAATACTTTGTAACTTTCCTAAAGTACCCCTCTCCTCTATTATAAAAGAGAACCTCCTCCCTCTCCTCTTCACTCCATTTTGAGCCTTCAAACTCGTAAAAACTCTTCCAATTTATCTTATAAACTTCCGTAGTTACATTATAGTGGTTTTTTTTCTTCTCAAAATGCCTACTCTAGTGCCCTAGGAGGAAATGTAAAGGTGGTACATCGAGAAAGATGTGATCTATTCTACCGATTCTTTAAAATTTATTTCATCTTATAATTCCTATTCTTTAGGCATTTAATTTTAAATTAATAACATCAGTGTAACCCATATACTAATATGTTATTATAATTATTAAAAAACCCAATTTCACATTTCATCCACTCTAGGAAAAATGAAATCATCGCGCATGCATACAAACAGATTTCCATCTCCACGTCGTGGTGTAATCTATTTTCAACCACCACTTTAATTGGGTGGGTATAATGGTGGAAATAATAACTATAAATTATTATCATAACATGATACTAATTATGAGATATTATACATAATCCACATCAATACCATTAAAAAATTATGGGAACGATATCAATCCTCATTTGTACGTACGACATACCTTCTCCATGACGTGATCAGATTCATTCTACATGTTAACCATTAAAGAATGATTATAATGTATATATAATAAATAATAATGAAAAAAATGACATAATAATTATACTAGATTTGTTTATATATATTTAATTTTCTTACTTCTATCCAATTCTGTAAAGAATCGAAAATAGCATTCATGCGTATATATGGAATACCGTCTCCATAAGCGGTGTATTCCATTTCATTTATCTATAAACTATATATATATTTATATATTTATATAGTGAATATATAAGATATATATAAATCATGTTTCACATTATGTAAGTAATTAAATCATGATCTAATTAATCATATGAAGAATAACAAGTCCAAACATGTATGATAAATGAAACAATTATTACCCAAAATGTTGCTTTAACATGGAATTGAAAAATGAACGGGTAATACAATGTCATAAGTATATCATATATGATATCATAAATATTATTATGGTTTTTTTAAAAGTTAATAATTTTATTAAACCCAATCTATAAGATTTTCTAACACCTATAAAAGAAATCAGACCTATGTTAAGGGAAAAAATTTCAATCTCATTTTTATTTGAGATTGTTAATATGTTAATATTTTATGAGGATATATTAATCATCCTTGTACATGTTTTATAAAAAGGTTTTCATAAATGTTTTTATATTCTTCTATGTATTTATAAAGTCAATTTTACCCAATTTTGACTTTTATTACATGGTATGGAATGAATCTTTCATTTTTTTACCATACAATGCACTTTTTGAATTATCTGATAAAAGTATGAGGAGAGTGTTTTTTTAATTATATGGCATGAATGGATTTTTAGGACTTTTTTATTCCTTATTTCCATGAAGCTTTATATACACCATGTAATTTTTATTTTAATCTAAATTATTTTCTTTTAAAATTTTGTTTCATTTTGAGAAAATAAAATGTATTTGAAAAAGAAAGGACATTTTCCTCAAGAACTATGTTCAAGTGTTTTATCAAAATTATTTTCTATTTTAAGATGGCCCTATTTAAATAGTGTTATGTTTCTATCCCTGTTATTACACTTATTTGATTATGTTAATGATGAAATGCTAGTTTATATGGATTATGTTATGATGTTATGATGTTTAAGAAACACATTCTATTTAATGGGTTATACTATGATGAATTATTTAAGTTTTTGTGGAACATGTAATAAAGATATTAATATGAGATGGGTGACACCTATATCTCCCTCTAATGAATTGGGTAAAGTTTTATATCTCATGAGATTGACATAACTAAAATAGCTGTAAAATCTGGTTCAGTAATACATGGTTGGAACGGCAAGTAAAACTGATTTGGTAAAAGACATTGTCTACTGTGATGGTCTTGGAAAAAATTCCTTGGCTAATATGGAAATCATATTATGTTCTTAATGGTTTTCAAAAATTACATGTTTTATTCTCATGCTATTTTATCATTATTAATGTTTATTATCTATTTATTACGTATTTCCAATATTTATTTCATCACTAAATATTTTGATGTTTAATCATTATTTTAATGTTTTTATGTTCAAATGTAAATTGTTTGTTTTATTATCCCCATTTTTACCCTTACTAAGAATTTGAGCTCACCCTTTTTATGTTTTTTCCCTAGGATATATAGAAATGATTTACATAGGAAGACAAAATGGTAATATCTTTTAGGGAGATGTTGAAGATCTTTAACAATGTTAGAATATTATGTTCCATGATTCCGAAGACACTAAACTAATAAAATCTTTGGGAATAGTTTTGTGTCATGTATTAATTATTCCAGCAAATATATTTAATTTCCATGTACATAAAGCTAGGGTATTTACATAATATAAATTTAAATATATATTTTTGGTCATATAATGGTGATATTGGGTAATTTACTCATTATAAAAAATCATCATAAATTTAATATAGTTTTATAATGTTTATAATAAGGTGTATAATATACTAATTTTTATTATTCATGATGTTAAACATGAAGATAGAAATAATCTGGAATAAGGTAAGGGTTTTTTGTCTCAATTTCTCTTCATTTAGGAAAATTTTAATGTTATGCACTAATTTGTTATCTAAATGGTGTATATAATAATCAATAATTTTATTCTTAACACTATCTGATTTTATTAATGGAATTTATAGATAAATATTATTTTCATGATTATAATGAGTTTTGATTAAAATATTATTAATTTCATTAGGGTTTTGATATCTTAATAAGATTTCATTGAGTTATACTACTCTTTATTGAACCATATCATAAAATTTTTGTTCTAATTATCCCTTTTATGATATAGTGTTGAAAAACAATTATTTTTTGGGGAATTCTTTTATATATCAACATTTTATTCCAATATAATGACATTTATAATGGTTATCATTGAAAATAATAATTACTATATTTTCTAATGAATCTTTGTTTTCAATATCCATATTTTCACTACTAGTAATTATTTTCAATATTATTTTGAAATAAATTACATTTACTATCTGTTAACCCCTTAATTTATCTTTACATATTTTTTAAATAATGTATAATTAAATCTTAAAATGTTACAGGTTTTGAAAAATTGTATAATTTTATGATATAAAAGAATTTTACTTTCATGAACTAATATATTGTCTTTGAATTAAAATTTTATTATAAAAGAAATTTTTACTTTTTAATATTATTAATTGAAATATGTTTTGTTTTGAAATTACATTTTAAATTTATTTAAAATATCATTAAAATTATTTTAAACTTTATTTTACAAATAATTTTCAATGGTTTCAAGTAATTTTTTATTGTTTTTGCCTCCAATTTATTCTCTACCTTTAAAATGTTTTCATTTATTAGTGTTGAATTTCATGGTTCATCTTCAACATTATCTTATATTATATTTCATTGTGTTGAAATTACTTTTTAATCATTTTTTTTATTTTTGAAACTATTTTATGAGATATCATTTTATAATTTCATAAAACCCCTTTCTATTTTGATGTGATATTTTATTGTGTGATGATTTTTTTTTCAAGTGAAACTCAAATATATAGATTATGATAAGGGCGAGACTAATATCTCCCTCCAATAAATAGGGTAAAATATTAAATATATTGATATTGAAATGTTATGTGGTAAGGTTAATCAGTATCAAGGTCCACAGTGGGTGAATGTGTTGAGGGTAACTCCACAAACAATTTTAAGTGTGAAAAGGATAATGGTTATCTAAAAATAAAAAGATATGAAATTTTATGTTTATGATTACACAACATTTTTTCCTATATTATGTGGCTCATATTATGTGCTTCATGATTATTTTTATCATTCATTGGTAAAAGTATTATTGTTTTAGATGATATATATTTATTTATGTTATGGTTGAAAATTATAAAATTATGTTTTATCAAATAAATTATTCTTTCTTATTCATGTTTCTCATCAAGTTTATAATCTAAATTTTTTGTAATTTGATATGTTTTCCCTTACAAAATTTTTTATCTCACCCATTATTTTTTATTTACCATCCTTTGAATTTCAATAAATTTATGTATCATGTAATATCAAATTACGAAATTAGATTGTGTAGAAATGTTCACAACATGTATAATAAGTGTTTTTTTTATCTATTATCCAAGAAACTAAAAATTTATTTCCCTTGGTTCACTTTTTATTTGGGATATGTAATAATTAATCCACCCTATCAATATATTATTTTGGTATTTTTATCTTGGGTCACTTTACTTTGTTTTATAGAAATGTTAAGTCATTTTTTGGGGGATTTAGATGAGAAAACATTTGCAATAACTGTACGGATATGTCCAATATAACATCTCAATATTTTTGAAATTTATTGATCATGTGGTTTCACTACCTTATTCATCCTTGTCTAGGTAATGTAATATGAATGTAGCCATTGAGTAGGTTTTACATTGGGTTAATAACCCCCGAAGTGCGTGTGTTGGGAAATTACTCAACTATGACTCAGTGTTTGAAAAAGAGGCCTAACTACAAAATTTGGTGGGTTCGGTTCTTAAGTTTTGTTGCTGTCCGGCTACGCACATCACCTTAAATGAGGAAAGTTGCTTCCCATAATTCATCAATGTGGTCCTAGATAACGACCAACTTATGGTCTTCGACATGATCGATATAACGGAGGAGCTAGACCAATGTGTTTTTTCTGCGTCACCCTCAGGTGTTTTTTCAGCCAAGGATTACAGGAGGGTGTATCCCGGTGATAGCCATCAGGACCCGTGGGGCACGACCTTATGGGTTAAATAGGTTCCTTCCAAAATCAACTTCCTTCTCTGGCGTATTAGGAACATGGCATTATGAACGGATGAGAACGTGAGGTGCTCTGATATCAGCGTGGATTCTCGCTGCATGTGTTGTAGCGCCCCGAGGGAGGAGATCTCATCCCATCCATTCTTCGACAGCATGTGGGTACAGCTTGTATGGAAGGCTTTTAGTGACTTCACAGGTGTTTCAGTTTCTTTTTTGAGGGACCTCCCATTTCTGGATCGATGGTTCCATGGTGCGGGGGATGTTGGGCCGGAGAGGAAAGCTCATGATATCATTCTTGCTTCGGGTTGTTGGAGCATCTGGATGGCCCGGAAGAGAGCCAGATATAAGGGATACCCGATCTCTAGAAGTTCCTTGGTTTCCAGGACTAAATTGATTCTTATGGACATGGTTCATGCTTTCAACAAGTGGCAGGAGGCCCCCTCCCTTAGAACCTTACATGAGGCCTCTCTGTTGGCTCTCTCCTCTCATACTGGGCACTGGGTGCGATGGTTACCCCATCCATCTGGTTTGAAGCTCAACTTTGATGGCTCCTGCTCGATGAATGACATGAAGGGTGGTGTTGTTGTTAGGGTTCCTTTGGGCCGGGTGGTTCTCACCTTCTCTGTTCACCTTGGAAGAGGCCACTCCCTTATGGATGAGGCCTTGGCTATGTTGACTGGCCTCCACCTCTGTAAATGCTGCAATATTGATCTTGCTGCGGTTGAGACTGACTCCCTCATCTTGCATGACTCCATGTATGGAAATGGAATTGTTCCTTGGTCCATCCACTATGCCCTAAGAAGGTCCACAAGGCTCATATACAATGGCACTGTCTTCTCCCACACTTGGAGGGAAGGTAACAAGGTCGCTGATCATCTTGCTGCCATGGCTCTGCATGGATTTCAGGTCTATCCCCCTGAGGATGTTCTCTCCTTTTCCACTGAAGATAAAAACCTGATTAGTTGTGACGCCCTTGGTCTGCACTACTTTAGGCCTTCATAGTTTCTTTTGGGGCTCCCCCATTCCTTCCCAGTTGTCCGGCATTTTTTCTATAATTGATGTTTCCCCCTTTTTTGGGGGATTCTAAAATAATAAAAAGAAATGATGATGATGATAGGGATAGTATTTTGTTAATTAATATTCTATTTCATGATCCACTATGAAGGATTTAGTTACATTGTTAATATGACTGGTTAAGAGAAACCCAGTATGGAAATAACAATGTTTAACCTAGATTGAATGTTAGAGAGTTTTCAAGGATGAGTATACTCATTAGTTTTTGAGTTATTTATTCTATGATCACAATTTTCTTATTTATATGTATACTTATTTTATTTATCCTCACCATGAACTATTAACAATAAAATATATGGTTAGAACTAGAAGGAATCATAATAACGATGGGTACAACGAAAAATGTGCTAATTTTCTAAAGTAGATGAGATCAAAATTTTAAAATCTCGTGGAAATGCTCACTCAACTCTCTCACGTAATAAATAATAATTAAAATAATAACCATCTCTCAAGGGAACAAATAAGGGAGAATCTTGTTGATTCATTCATTATTAATCAACCTCCACCATCCTTTAATATTCCATCCAGCCTATTTATTTTTGGATAATTAATTAATTCATTGGAGAGGTTATTATTATCCATCATTGCCGAGAGAATGGGAAGGTAACTTTAAAAATCTATCTTCTCCTAGGTGAGCCTATATAATTTTATAATATAGTTATTAATTCAATGATATGGAAGAAATTTTATTGTATTGTGTGGATGTATTTTAGTAGAATATTATTCATTGAATATATTCCTCAGACTCATCTCACTAATATGGAATGAAATTTTTTTCAATTAAAACAAATGAAATATAATTCTATTGGTTGATACAAGAAAATAAAGCATGTTAAACACAAGGTACGACTTAATTACTATCTATAGACATTAAAATAAGATTAGTCAATTATTTTTTGTTTTAAAACCCATTCTTCATAATATATTATCTTGAAGAGAATTTAAAATCTTTTAGGATGTTTTCTAATGTGATATAAATGTTTAAATGGAATATGGTGACCCAAATAATTCATGATAAATGAAAAGAAATATTCAGTTTCATGGAATCCAAAATGAAAAATATCAAGGGGTAAAAAATTCCATCAACCAACATATAAAATATTTACGGGGAAACCAATGGTTAATTTGTTTAGTTGTTCCATAATGTGTTAAAAGTGTAGTAATGAATACCACATAAGTCAAGACTATCAAATAAATAGAAATAGGCCAAAAATATACAACTATGTGGGCGATGGACCTAGCTAATTCTCCAACCAATATAAAATTATTTAAAAATTCCATTAGTTTGGTGATTGTGTGAATCATTACCCAAACGCTAGAGATAGTGAGGGAATATAAAGAAGAAGACAACTAAATGAAGGGAGTAAGGTAGGGTATATAAAATAACTACTACATAGGCGTACCACAATAATAAAGTGCTAAATAGTACACTCACTCTCACCTCTAGAACCATTAATAATTTATTTGATTCTAGTTCTTTTCATTCTTTATTATCCTATATGATTTCTATGAATATGGATTTACAAACTCAAACATTCAATATTGAGATTTCCATGAAAACACCGTGATAAAAATTGAGTGAAAATATAATTTGTAAATATTATCTAATTTTTATTTATGCATATATACTTCAATAAAATCAGTTATTCTTTTCATGGTTTAATTTAAAAAAAATTGAATTTACTGGCTTTATATATATATTTATCATATATATTTTTGAGAATGGAAAATTTCATTTCAGATCCCTACTCATTTGGTTATCAATTATCATTACCTGGATGATCAATCCCCTTCATCCAAAGAAAATTAAATAATATTGGTCATCATTCTCAGAAAAAATGGTTTATATTATCATTTTTTTCATGTATTTAGTCAACATAGATAAACTTTTTGTTGTGTTAGAACATTATAATTTATTTCCTCATGAATTTCCTAGTCTTTCCATTTAATGTGAGGATGAGTTATCAATTGTAAGTATTCTAGGATCATTTCTGGTCTCAAATAATCCCTAAAGAAGAGAGTTTTTATAATTAGATGAATTAAAGACAAAATTATAAGAGAATGTTTATAAGAGTTTTATTCACACTAGTGCTTCACAATTGTTTTCTGTAGTCCAGTTTTAAAGAAGAATGATTGATCAATGCATATTTTCATCAAATATCATGATCTCAAAACACATCACAAGACTTATGGGTCATAGTAAAAACCAATAACAAAATATGTGTACAAATACAATGAAAAAACATCACAACAAAAAGGCATTAAACTCAAGAACCCTCTCCAGACCTTCTACCATAAATTAGGTCTGTGACACACATCAATGACCCACCTCAAAACACCTTCCAATTAGAAATTTTGAATTTGTTATTTAATGAAGCAATAAAGGCTTCAGAACTACTACTCATCTCATCATGCATCATAAGATCATGTAACATGGATCTCTCAACATCTACAACTACCCAAACATAGGTTCATTTCATAAAAATATCATCTATATCACATATGTTGGAATTACAATTTGGACCTTTTAATTCTTCTTCAGAAATAATTTACATAACATGGGCTCAATTAAAGCATATACGAAGTACGATATATAGAGGGAAACAATTTATAATATTTATTTTCAATTTTTAGAAAACTCTCTATAAAAATAAAGATATATAATAACATAATTTATTTTTAACCATTTACTTTAAACAAAAGTATTCCATAATTGAGGCTCATATAAATGAAATTAAAATTTCAAGTAACATAGAAAAATTACCTACAAGTTGTATGTAAAATTTTATTTAAATAAAACTTCATATTAATAATGTTATGTAATCACATAAATTTATTTCTATACTTTATAAGGTTGATTAATTAGAAATACACCATACACTTATACTTGAAAACAACATATAATTTTTTTTATTCCTTTTAAATAACATACCCATGTCATAGTCTCGGATAACTCCCAATGGAAATCATGTTAATGATATTTGAATCCCACATAATTTACATAATGAATGAACACACTACCTCATTTAATACGGTCCAATAGATAAAAACTAATGAATCAATAACCTCACAATATTTTTTGTAACTTGAGTTAAATTAAGATCAATATAAAACAATAATAGTGAAAATCCAATCCTAGACAAATTGGACTTCCCTCAAACATGGGGTGTCCATTACTAGGAAAAAGTTAGATACCATGTTCCTATAACACCTTATCTACTTTATACACATAAATAATAGAAAAATAAATCAAAATTATTATCCATTACCACTATGTAATATATCATAACTCTAGACCAATAATTTGTTCCTATAGAAGTTTTTCTAATTATATCTCAAGTACAATACCCTATACGCCAGAGGCTACGAACTAGAATCAAGGGTTTATTGTGGTCATGTGGAGATACAATACCCACATTATCAAATTTTAATGAATATTAGAAATTAAAATCATTATAATACATCAATAAGTATAATGTAATGAAATAAAATATTGGAAAGTATTGATAAATAATCCAAAAAATCCATGATTTAACAAATAAACTATATAAAACATGGTATACAATATATAGAAAGTACTATAAATTATAACAAAAATTACTAAATGAAAATAATAATAATAATGAAAATAGTTCTGAGTCCTAGATAGGTCCCAAACTCCCATACATTATCCTAGAATCCCAAACCATAAATAATTATACAATACCCAAAATACACCTCAAATCAAGTACTATCTACTCATGTACACATGTTCCATGGTATGATGATCAAGGTGTGAGTAAAACATAATCGGACACAACTAAAAACATCTGTAAAAAAACAAATCTTTAATAAATTAATTTTATAATTGTTACAATAAAATAATACAACATAAATATTTAATTAAAAATAAATATCCTTCAATGTATGGGCTCCATGGTGAGTCCTGAGATTTGTCTATACCATCATTTATCCATAGGTTCACAAACACAATCAACTATACCGTCTTTTTCTAGTTCTAGAGTGTCTATGAGCATGTTGTGTGGACTATTCCAACTATAATATCATGAACACCCTCAAGGGTTCTTTCATTTGAATATCACGGACCACCCCCAAAAGTTGTTTTATTATTGTATAATAGAATACACTTATGAGTTGTTTCTTTAGAATTCATCATTGACTTCCTGATAGAGAATTTTATTTATGTGGTATCATGGATTACCTCATAGGAAATTTTCTACAAAATGTAACATGGACTACCTCATATGGTTTTTTCTATATATTTATCATGAAGCTTCTTATAGGGAATTGTTTTACATGTATCACGGACTTCCTCATAGGGGGTTTTTTACCAGGTTTCATAGATTTACCCATAAGGAATTTTTATTCCTTTTTTTTATAAATCAGGAATCTTTTTAACAGTTTCATTAATAACCCACAAACATCTTTTCATTTTTTAATTACAATTTTCAATATCTCATTTGTCACTTAGCAATAAGGTATCATAAGATTCTAAAAATAAAATTTCATTCCTTGTTCCATCAAGGATCATTTTTAATATATTAATATTAAATTTCATTGTAATTTTATCATATAAAACATCCTTTAAAGGGGGTCGTGTTATGGATTTACAATTAAAATATTTCGAATTTAAAAATTCATCTTTATATTATCATGGACGTTATAAAATTTCAATTCATAATTGAATACTTTAATTTTATAATGGACTATGAAAATGCTCCAAAATTAATTTTATTATCCTCGATGATTCCCATATTTACTATTTTATCAATAATTTAAAAATTAATATTGTTAGGAATCCCACTCTTACAACATGCCACATAATTTAATATGATGTTCTATTGTGGTTCACTTTTCAATTAGAACACCATAATAAAAGTCATAAAAAAAGGAATTCAACTTTCTTTTACTTTCACTTGGGTGTACAGAATTTTAATGGGGATGTTGAACTAAAAAAAGAAACAATTAAATAATTGAATTCCAATTATTTTAATGTGTAGTAATTATATTATTCATGTAAAATACATCACATGAATAATGAAGTGGGAATAGGATTTAACATAAGGAAGACCCTACCCTATTTATAAGTGATTCCACATATCTGACACCAACTATTGGTTTGGCCTAAAATGAATGAAAATTAATAACAAGTTAAAATCCATAAAATAGAGAATATTGTCTAAAAGTGGTTAAATAACTCTCAATAGTGAAATAAACGAAGAGTGAAAGGATGAAAACTCTTAGAATTACCTCTATCACTTGATCAAGGGAAATATAAATAGAAAAAAAACCAAGGATTGTGGGAGATCCTTAAATACAAAAGGATAGATATTTGGATGCATATGGGGATTTTGTTATTCCAAAAAACAAGGAATCCACAATTTTGTTTTTAATGGGGAAAGGGTACAAATTTGAAAATCAACCTATTTAAAAAACGACTGATATGAGGTCGTGGTCAGGCCCATTTCCTTCACCAGCTAGTCGGTAGTCCAATGTCTAGGTCTTTCTTGTTTCACTAGCTAGAAACTGATCCAAGTTCCCTTACAAGGATGTTATATTTCCACCTTCAAGTTGGTGGATTTATACAATATGGCTATTAGAACTATAACGGCATGTTGAAGGCCCCCACTACTTTCTAGACCCCCCCCCCCCCAAAAAAAATTCACATAGACTACCTTAAATCCTTGATAAACGCCCAATCTTGGAATCTAAAACATATTTAGTGGAAATTAGAATGGTTTTGTACGACTAAAATGGAATGGTCTTAAAGCCTAGTTTGACACTCTCTCGTAAATTTAAGAAATGTTTATGAAATAAATTCCATTAATATTATCAGTTATCCTTATTGTGAAATTCATCAGTTGACCCAATGTATTTGTCAAGAAAATATATGATATGTTTTGTATCTTCAATAACATAAATTGATTAACAATTTAACTGTTTCAAGATATATATCTAGGATGTCTATAATATATTTATATCAATGTATGAAATTGATGTGTTGTTGTCAGGATTGGACCCATGAGAGGGGCTTCCTATGTTACCCTATAAAGAAAAAAAACTCAGATAGTTGAATTCCATTTATAACATCAGACCTTTTAAGTTTATGTGACATGTATCATACTAGTTACATTCTTTGTCATCTATGCTTGACTATTTAATTCCCATTTATGGTCATGTTTCTAGTTCTAATGGAATAAATTTTAATGATATTCATCTAGGATCAATGTAGTGCCTTTTAATTTCATTCTTCTATAACAGTGAAGTTCATGTTAAGGTTATGAATCTAGGTCTAATATGTATTATAGTTTAAGGGTGTATGATAGGGAAATTCAATGTTGTTTAAATTCATGAATAATATTCTACTATTATAGTGGTCCTAGAAATTTCTAGTATTGGGACATGTATTTGGGAATCTGTTTATGGTTTGACTTGATATACAATTTTTTTATATGTGGGTTCGAAATTAAACAATGTTAGATTCCCATTTAATGTATGTGTCCTGATTATTTGATATGGTGTTTTATTAAAGGATAAAATGGTATCTTAGTGAACAAGGAGGTTCATTAAACCGTCCATATTAGGTGAACCATGATAACCGAGAAAATATATGTTTCATTAATTACATATGTACATAGACTATCATTATCAATGACATACATTATTGAATAAACATTAATTATCTTATTAGTTAGGGACGAAAACCTGTGGCGATCAATCAATGATGATATACTTTAATTATTAAAATAATATATGATTGATATAACCACATGATTGTTGAAAATGATTTGAAAATTTATATGAGGAGTACATGGAATGGACCTAATAGAAATTGATTCTTCAAATCCATTACATGGGAATGAGGTTATTTATAATACTTAATGGTCCTCTAGAGAAATCTATATGTTTTTCCAATATAGGGACAAAGGTGGGTTTAGAACCTAGTAAAAAATCTTGTTGAACGAGATTCCAATATATAACCCTTGGGGATGTGCATGGATTTATTCACTCGTAACCTGAGTGACATAGTGATTATCTTTGGTATAATTTTGAATATGATACATAACATTCTTTTTTACATAGTGACTTCTTTCTTGGAAAATTATTTCCCTACTGGGAACTTTTAGAGATATCAGGGAGGATTCAACTAGTTTTGGAACTTCTTAGAGCCATGTTAGGGTATCTCTTATGTATTTCTCTTAGGGAAACCTGGGTAATAAAGATCCTTATTAGTACTCCAGAAAAGTCATATGTGAGATTCCATCCTAGTATTTTACTAGGTGATTCTTGGGTAATTTGGTTGCCTAGTATTACTTCTAGGGAATCATATGTGAGATGGAACTCTATTTGTGATCCTAAAGAATCTTAGGTGAGATGTAACCGTTTTGGTGATCTTGGGGAACTATGGGTGAGATGGAACCTTGGAAGTTCTCTTAGGGAATCTTGGGTGAGATAGAGCCCTAGTAGTGCTCATGTAGGTGGTATTTTATCCATTTACTTATTTTGGGATGGAATATGTGGTATTTTATAAATATTTTTGGTATCAAAGACTTTATATGATAGAAATACAATAAATTCCAATTTTCCCAAAATGTTTTAAATTAAAAAGTCACATTAAGGAGACACTGGGGAGTTTAACAATGAAATATATCATTATAGACACATTACTATCTCTATAAGCCCAGTAATACATAAAAATGAACATATTGGAGTATTGTTTTAAAGGTGAAACGGAATTTTCAACTAGGATGGAATGGTAACCACTCATAACATCCTAGGGATCCCAAGATATTAATCATGTTGAGTAGGGATCATTACATGGTTTCATGAAATAAGGGAACTAAATATGCATGAAATTTTATACACATAGGCACAGATAGATAAATGGGACATGATAAGGGGATATTCATGCTCCAAGGAATAGTCAAAATTCTAGTAGGGAGGGAAGGGAACCCAGATATTGGGTATAAGAGAGTTCTACATGAAGCATGTTGGTGCAAGGAGTCCAGGATCCCAGTGTATATGTGTTTTTTCATTTTAGGATCTAGAAATTCTGTTACAAATTATTTAACATCATCCAATCCATATCCTTAGATAATTGTTATTGTAAAAACTTTCCCCCCTTTGAATCTAACATAATCATAATAATGTAGATCTGGTTATGAAAAAATATAAACATCAATAAAAGGGTAACCTGATGAAGGGTTCACACCCAGGATGAAAGAGATAGATGTGCGTTTTGATAAGGATTCTAATATACTTTTAAACCAAACATGATGTTATGAGTGACAAACACACACTATACTAACAACTATATTGATGTGGGAGGCCAGGTAGAGTAGAAATTTATTATAAATATGAGGAGACCAGTATAGTAAAAACCTATGTCTTCCACCATGATTATTCCAAAATATTTTATCTCTATATATTCTTTATTATGATATCTCAATTAGTGTTATACTCCTAGTATTTTTTGGATCTAATAATTATGTACAATTTTGGTGTGAAAAGTTTTTCTCTATTCTGGGAAAGATCCTATAGAGTACACCAATGTAATGACCCAAACTTTTATCAATTCAATTTTCCTTCTTGTAGTATTTCCATATAGTATGATAACAAATTAACATTAGGAAACATAATTCTATTTCATGCTTAAGTGCACTAATAAATTCTATGTGTCCTTTACATAAAGGTTTCTACTTCTGTGATTTGAATTTCAAATATCTAATATACACGGTTTTGATTAGTAAGCTGTTCGGAGTCCGATATGAAAAAAGTAATTTCTTTTAATAGTAACATACCCTATTTATTAGTAATTTTTCCCTTATGAATAGTAATTTGACCATTATGTATAGTAAATTGGCCATATTACTAGTAAACTTTCCAATGATAGTATAAATAAAATTTGTCCATCTTATAAGTGATAATATGATATAATTATTATAGTGTTAGTATTTTTGTGAGTCATAAATATTTAATGATTAATTTAATAATTTAAAAGAAAATTTATTTTCATAAAATGTATTCAAAAACTATTATTTTAATTTATTATGATTATACAATAATTTTATGAGAACATAATTAATCTTCCATAGTGTTACAAAATCAGTTGTATTTTTAAAATTTGTATTTTCCACGAAAATAATTATTTTATTTAAATATTTAAATAATCTTTTTTATAAACCTATTTTCTTAAAATGGAGTTCATTTTTTAATTCTACACATGGAAAAAAATCTGCTGGATTTTTTGGGATTTTTCTGAAATACATCATTTTTTTATGAATAGTAAAATATGATAATTTACTTTATAAAAACAATATAAATTAAATCCACTATTCCTAGAATCATTAGTGATATAAGAACCAAAATATCCAACTCACATGACCTATTAACTGTATCTTTTCATGGAATCATCTCTATTGGTGGTCTTATTGAGAAATATAAAATTAAAGAATATAAAATTGTGAACCCCCTCTCCCCTCCACCATAAATACCACCACTCACAACATCATTTCCTCGCACCTCTAAAGCATCATGCCTTTTACAAATTATAAACATTCTTATTCCTTATCCCCTCCCCCCAAGTCCATGAGAACTTGGTCACATAAAAATATCAAATCTAGTTTCCTAAAAGAGGATCTCAATAGGAGAATTCAAGAAGTATTTCCTCTATCTCCATTTTCATTCAATTTCCATTAAAATTAGATTTCATTTATTCTCTTATCCTCATCTTCTTTTATCCAAATTTCATGATTAATTAATTATGTTGTATATACTGGAATTATATCATTTCAATGTAATATTTTTTATTAAACTCTTCCCTCCATCTCTTTTCTTTAATTAATGAAACTATCACATGTAATGTGCCAATTTATCGACATTGTGGTTGATGCACCACAATTTCACACAAATTCCTTCAATGTTTTAAATAAAAACATTAAATGTTTGAAATAATATTTTAATATTTATTTTTAACCCTTTTTATATTATAGGACAAACTTATATACATGATGCTAAATGATAAAACAAAACAAGTTCTTCATGATTGAAAAACTGCTAAAATTAACCAAAAATAATCATTAATTAATTGTATCTATTGAATAACCCTCGTGTTATATTAAAAAACTCATTTTAATTTTATATATGTTTTTTTGGATGCATAATAACATATAATAATAATTTTTTGGAAATTTATCCTCATTTTAAATTAACTTCTATTTCTAAATACAAATGATCCCATCATGAAAACTACGGAAATGAACACTCCTGAACAATGAAATTAAACTATCTAACTCATCCAAAAGACCATAAAAGAACTTAATGAAACCATAATGAATCGTATTCATGTATAAAATATTAACAAATATTTAATTAATGAATCTAATGTCATTATATTAGACTTAAAAGTGAAGAAAGCATTCAGTTACAGGGAAAGGGGAATTTTCAAAAACAACTTTTATTCTTTGGGTGTACCCTCTTTCACATAATTTTGGGTATGATCATTACATAAAAAAATTTATTCATCATTATCATACCTTTTTTGAGATATAAATTTTTTTAATGGAGTTTAGTTTAAACATAATCTTTTCCCAACGATCTCTTCTTTCAAAAACACACCTTTTACTACCCACTCAAAGTTGATGGTTCACATTACAAGTATGTTATTCCGTTTTTCATTTGGGAACCCAAATATTATAAATTTATGATTTATACAGTGAAACTCATTACATTACATGGATTTTTTATGTTCATTATTGATATATGATCCATGTGGCATGCATGATAATGAAATGTTATGATGTGATGGGTGCACCCGAAATTATATAGCTCTCCAATGCATTGGGTTATATGAAGAACCTCATGAGTAATGTTAAATATGTGTGAACATGATTCTATATTTGTTCAAAACTATGTGTTCTAGTTAACCACTATGACATAAGGTTTTATTTTTTTATTTCTAAATTATATGTATTCTTTTAAACTTCCTCTCATGATTATGATCATATGCCTATGTTATGATGATACTGATTTCACTTACCCCATGTTATTTTATTTTATATTCATATCAATCATCTTAATATTAATTTAGGTCACCGCATTTTGATTTACATCCTTAGGTGAAAACATGTATTGTGGAGTTCACAAAGGCCAATTAGAAGCTAGAGAAGAATGAATTAAATAAATTTTTATGTTTTATGTTGTATGTTTTATGTATGGTTCTAGTTTTCCCAAGACACAAAACCTTTAGATGCTCATTGTGTAATGTTTTATGATGTCTATCATTAAAATTATGTAAAATTAATGTAAGAAAATACGGGTCTCTATAGGTTGAATCAGAGGAATGGTTGTTAATTTGGTAATTATGATTAGAGAACCTTAGTGAAAACACTAGTATGAGATTGAGTATATGTAAGCACACAAGAAGCTTTGATAAATAGAGGGATCCCATAAGATATGATTTTAGTGATAATTAAAAAAAGCAGTAACTTATTTATTCATTACTTGTTGAATTTTTTTTCTCCTAACCTTTTTAATTTTAGAAAATTGGGGGAACCATGGAAAACTCGGCCAACATCCCGTGCGAGGGACAATACAACAACTTCCCGAATGAAATCCCTATTACTTTGGGGGTGTAGTTAGAAACTTCATGTCTGTTCTTACCCATTTGTCTCCGGTTATTAATAATAACTATAATAATATGGAAAGTATTATTTCACTTAATATAGAGTAAGTATTTGTTGAGTGTTTTTTGGGAAAACGACCACCGACGTTTAGTGGATATTTTGATCAACTGGTTATGGAACTGTGGGTCAACACGATGGAGAAGATATTTTCTGTACATCACTATTCTGAGATAGGTAAGGTGTCTCTATCTATTTATCGTCTTGATGGAGAGGCTGACCAATAGTGGACATTGATTAATAACACAAATAAAAGTGACATAATTGAATAGATGGAGTGGGAAGACATTAAGATTATGTTTCTTAATAAGGATTTCCCACAAAATCTTCAAACAAAGATGGAGAGATAATTTATAGAGGTGATGAAAAATTTAAGAGAAGTTTTCATGGCCTACAAATAGAATTTCACATGGCCTTAAAGTTATTCTTTGGAAATTTTTATCAAAAATGATATGAAAATTTATAGATTATCAAGTATATTAAAACTTCACCTTTGAAATACTCTAGAAATTTGAGACATTGGGTGTTATGAAGAAGTTGTTGGATGTTCTATTAAAGTGTATATAGATTTTTGAGAATTTCCCTATGGCTATAGTGATAATAAAATAAATATGGAATTTCATGCCAGAATATATAATGAGAATGGTGGAAAGACAACTCAACCACCCACATGTCAAAAATGTGGGAATAAGCATCCTAGGAATTGCCTTAGTGGGACAGGGAAATGCTTGAAGTGTGGGAGAGAAGGCCACCAAGCTCAAGCGAGTCAAAAAATACATAAGATGGAATACGAATGTGGTGGAGGAAATGATAGAACCACCCATAATCCAATTATACAACTATAGGAAGCAGGGGAACTATGCAAGCTAGTGCACTAAACGTCATGTTCTTCAAGGGTAATCTGCTTCAACAACCACAAAATCCAATGAAATAACAGATGTATTATTCTATCACTATTGTGTAAGTAGATCATGAAAATTATGTTTTACAATGTAAACTTATTATTCACCCAAAAATGTAAAAATTATTATTTCATTCATATTCTAGGAATTCCTTTATATCTCACAAGGTTGTTAGAGCAATTTAATTGAACCCACAAAACCTTGATGTATAAATATTTGTAAAAACACCTAGTGGTTCAATAATTGAAAACTATGTTTTTTACTCTTCTCCTATTTGAGTATCAAGGAATATTCTTCCAAAAAATCTTTTAATACTTCTCTTGGTGGAATTTTATGATATAACAGTGATTGATTGGTTCTAGTTATATAGATCACACGTCAATAGTCTGTAAAAAAATATCCTTTTATATTCGGAACCATCCCATGCTCCTCTAAAAATTCAACGAAGTTCATGTATATCATTTGAAAATTCCTTGTACATTTTGGGTGTTTATCCCTTGTTAATAAGTATACCTTTCTCAATTGGTTGATTCAATGTATGTTATCAACCTAGGAAAAATTTCCATAGTTAGGGAATACAATGATGTATTTACTAAATAGTAACCCGAACTACCCATGTATTGTGAGGTAGAGTTCTAAATATAATTCTTACCTACAGCTACTCCTATCTCAAAGTGTCCCTAGAAGATAGTTCCTATAGAACTGGAGTAATTAAAGAATAAACAATAATAGCATTTATATAAAGGGATCATACACCTTAGTTTATCACCTTGGGGTGTGCCAGTGCTCATTGTCAAGAAGGAGGATGGATCAATGAAGCTATGTATCGATTACCAAGAACTCAACAAGATCCCTATAAATAACAAGTATCATATCCCAAGGATTTATAAATTGTTTGATTAACAATGTGGAGCTCAATACCTCTCAAAGGTGGATAATTGTTTTTGAATATCATCTTCTAAATCTTAAGAATAATGATATTACGAAGACTGACTTCCAGACAAGGTTTGGGCACTATGAGTTTCTATTGACTCCGTTCGGGCTTACTAATTCCCCTACAATCCTCATAGATTTGATGAATAGATTCTTTAGACATTACCTCAACAAAGTTGTGGTGGTGTTTATCGATGAAATCCTTTTCTAATCCAATAGAAATAAGGAACATAAAAAATAAAAGGAATTCATTGGAGACATTGAGATTTGTGAAGTTTTATTCCAAGTTTTTAATGTGTTACTTTTGGATGAAGAATGTCACGTTCTTGGGACTTGTGATCACAAGTGAGGGATTTTTTATAGACCCTTTTAAAAAAAGTTGATTGAGGAATGGCCCAGAACATCTAGTGTTATAGAAATCCATAGTTTTCTTGAATTAAGTTGGTACTACAAACATTTTTTGAGAAATTTCACATGATTTCCAAGCCTAATAACTATGTTAACAAGGAAATGGGTAAAGTATCTATAGATGTAAGAATGTGAGGAAAGCTTCAAGGAATCATAGAGATGGATGATCACTGCACCTATAGTCACATTACTAAAAAGTGGAGAATGTTTTTTGATATAAAGTGATTTTTCAAAGAAATTCTTTTGCTGTATACTCGTGAAAATTGATAATCTGATAGCATACACCTTACGACAGATGATGATTCGTGAGACGAACTACCTGATGCATGATTTGGAGCTATTAGTTGTGATTTTTTCCTTGAATATCAGAAGGAATTACCTCTATGGTGAGAAGTATGACATATATACCAATCACAATAGCCCGAGTTATATATTCACACAAAAGGATTTCAACATGCATCAAAGGAGATGGTCAGATCTCATCAAAATCTACGAATTAACTATTCATTATCACCTTGGAAAGATGAATAAATAACAAGATTCTCTAAGTAGAAAATAACCTACTACTCTATCAATGTTACAGCTTGAGAAATACCTTATCTTTATAGATATGAAAAGGATGAATTTTGAAATAATAATGATAGGGAAACCATCATACCTTTCCCAAATGATTTCACAATCATCTATCCATGATAAGATTAAGGAGGAACAAAGGATTGATATAGAGTTTCATGTGAGGGTGAATGTAGTAATGGAAGAGAAGTTGAAAGAGTTACATATCAATGGGGATGTTTTAATTCGATTTGTAACAAGACTCTCTATTACTTTATCGCCTAAGATAAAGAAGCTGCTATTCGACAATTCCCATATCTTAACATTATCTATCCATCCTGGTAGAACCAAAATGCTCCATGATATCTAATAACACATCTGGTGGGATTAAATGAAGAAGGAGATTGCGGAATATATCTCAAGGTGCCAGATATGTAAGCAAGTAAAATCAAGGTACCAATTTTCCAAAAGGATGATGCAACCATTGCCTATAACTCTGTGGAAATTAGATAATTTCACTATGGACTTTGTCACGGGTCTCCTAAATACATACAAAATAAATAATGCGATATTGGTTGTAGTGGAATGACTCACCAAGACGTCCCAATTTATCTCTATTCAAGTTGATCTCATACTTGAAAAACTTGCAATGATATATGTGAAGGAAGTAGTGAGACTGCATGGGGTTCCACTCTCAATTGTATTTGATCATGATCTAGGGTTCACATCTAAATTATAGAGGAGTCTCCAACATTCCCTGAGAAGTTAATTGTGTTTCATCATGGCCTATCACCCCCAATATAATGGCCAACCTCAATGGAATATTCAGACACTCGAAGATATTCTACGAGCCTAATCATTAGAATTCATAGGTGGATTGGATCAACATCTCACATTGGTTGAGTTCCTGTATAAAAATAGCTTCCACTCGATTATTCGGATGCCTCCATATGAAACTCTATATGTAAATGTGGTGTCTAACTCCAATCTGTTGGGATGATGTTGGAGAAAGAAAACAACTTAGACCTGATCATAAACAAGAGATGACCGAGATGGTTCAAGCCATCCATCAATATATCGAAGATGATCAGATTCAGAAATATAGCTATGCTAACAACCATATAAGGGACTTGGAGTTCAATGTTGGAGATAAATTATTCCTTCAAATATCACCATGGAAGACAGTCGTGGTGTTTGGAAATAATGGTATTCTAAGAAAAAGTTACATTTGAGCCTTTAAAATCATTGATCACATAAAAGTCGTGGCCTATCGGCCTGGACTTCCACAAAATGTGGCTAAAGTTCGTGATTTTTTCACATTTCACTTATGAGGATGTATATACCTGGTCCCTCAAATGTACTGAAGTCAATGGTTATAAGGATCGAAGATGATCTCTCTTATGAGGAGCATCTAGTAAATATTCTGGACCAGAGAGATAAGGTTATATGCACAAAGACAGCTCAACATTTCCTAGTGTTGTGGATGGAACATATTTATAAATAAGTAACAGGGGAACCAGAGGCTGTGATTATGGAGAAGTAACCTCACATATTTATGTAAAAAAAATTTCGAGGGAGAAATTTGAAAAGGGGGGAAGAATGTAACGACCCAATATTTTATCAATATAATTTATCTCTTATTGTAGTAATGTCATAAAGTATAATCAAATAAAATAACATTAGGCTACACAATTCCATGTCATTATTAAATAAACTAAATAATTATATGTGTCCTTTAAACATAATTTTTCCACTTCAATGATTTGAGTTTCGAAAATCTGACATACACGGTTGCGATCAGTAAGCTGTTTGAAGTCTCATAGGACAAACTTAATTTTTAGAGAATACTAACATAACCTATTTAATATTAATGTTACCCTTATGAATATTAATATGAACCTTATAAATATTAAATTTGATAAGTGAATATGGACCCTACGAATGATAGTATAAATAAAATTTATCCATCCTATAAGGGACAATATGATATAATTATATTATACTGTTGGTATTTTTTTAAGTCCTGAATATTTAATGATTAATTTAATAATTTAGAAGAAAATTTATATTTATTAAATGTGTTGATAAACTAGTATTTATATGTCTTATGGTTATATGATAATTTAATGAGACATTCTGTAATTCTCCAAAGTAATACAGAATCAATTTTAATTTTAAAATTTGTATTTTCCAAGTAAATGCTGATTTTATTCAAATATTAAATTATTCCTTTCTAGAAAAATATTTTCCTAAAATGTTGTTCATTTTTAAATAATAAATATTTCCAAATTTGAAGGGTGAATTTTTTGTATTTTTCTGAAATACTTGAATTTTTATGAATAGTAAAATATGATAACTTACTATATAAATACATTATAAATTAAATCCACAATTCCTGACATCATGGGTGATATAAGCCCCAAAATATAAAACTCAAATGACCTATTTACATTATCGAGTCATAGAATCATCAGTATTTATTTTCTTCTGGATAAATAATAAATCAATGAATATAAAATTGAGAAAACCCCTCTCCCCTTCACTATAAATACCACCCATCACAACCTCATTTCCTCACACATATCAAGCATCAACAATTGTCCACATCCAGCCCAAACCACTTCCCCATACCCTTCCCAATGTTCATATTTTCTTGGTCTCACCAAAATAGCTAGCCTAGATTCTATAAGGATGGTTTCAATAGGTGAATTTAAGATGTAATTCCATTATCTTTCTTTTCTATCAATTTTATTTCAAATTTCCTTTATTTTATTCTTTTATCCTCAAATTCTTTATCCAAATGTCATGATAACTACCATATGTTTTATATAATATTATTATATAATTATAATGGAATATGTTTCATTAAAATTCTCCCTCCCTCTCTTTTGTTTTATTAAAGAAATTTTCACCCGTAATGTGCCAATTTACCGAAATCATGGGCAATGGACTTCCATTTTCCTCCAATTCCATCAAGGTTGTCAATAAAACAATTAAATGGATGAAAGCAAATTTCATTTTTTTAATCATTTTATATTATGGAACTAATTTATATACCTGATACTAAATTATAAAACAAAATAAGATTGTTGTGATAAAAAAACCTCTCAAATTAACATAAAATTATCATCATTAACATTTATAAAATGAATCATCATCATGGTGTATAATAAAACTCATTAAAATATTATTTACGATTCTAGAGGATCACTAATAACATATAGTAAAAATTATAGATAATTATAATCATTTTTAAAAAAACTTCCATTCATGAATACCAATGAGCTGATCCTGGAAACTATAAAAACGAACACTCCCAAACGATGAAATTAAACTCTTTAACTCATCCAAAGGCCCATAAAAGAACTTAATGAAACCATAATTAATTTTATTCATGTATAAAATGTTCTTTAATTGTGAATTAATGAATCTAATTATATTATACATGACATTAATGTGATGAAATCATTCAGATACAAGGTAAGGGGAATTCTCGAACCCAACTTTCTTTCTTTGGGTTTTCCCTATTTCACTCCATTTTTAGTATTTTTATTACATAAAAATAATGTATTCATCATTATCTTACCTTATCTGAAATATTTTTTTTTCAGTGCAGTTTATGTCAAAGGTAATGTTTTCCAAAAGCACACTTTTTTCAAAAATACGCAGTTTTCTTCCTACCCAATATTGATATTTCTTTTATCAAGTATGTTATTCCCTTTTTATTATGGAACCCAATTTTTATGAATGTATTATTTTTGAAGAGAAACCCATTCCTATCCATGGGATTTTTACATTCATGATTTATATATGTCTCATGTTTCAAGCATAATAATGTAAATGTTATGATGTGACAGGTGCACCAGGAATTATATAGCGCAATGAAAATGTTATGATGTGACGGGTGATATATGAATTATATAGTTCTCCAATGCATTTGGTAATATGAAGAACTTTATTATTAAAGTTAAATATGTTTAAAAATGATGTTATCTTTTTTCACAGCTATGTGTGGCAGTAAGCCACTAAGACATAAGGTTTCATATTTATACATTTCCACATTCCAAGTCTTCTCTTAATACTTACTCTCTTAATTATGATATTATACCTATGTTAAGATGATAATTATTATTATTACCCCATGTTATTTTGTGTCATATTATGATCTATCATCTTATTGGTCTTTTAGTACACCACTTTTTAGGTATATACTTTGGAGACTACATGTATAAAGGAGTAAAAAATGATCTCAACATGCTAGAGAATAAGGAATTAAATAAATATTTATGATTTATGTTGTAAATTTTTTGTATGGTACTAGTTTTCCCAAAACACTAAACCTTTGAATCCCCATTTTTTAAATGTTTTTTGGATTATTTTAAATAAAATGAGGTAAAATTAATGTAAGAAAAGCATGGTCACTATAACCAAGCTAGGCATCATGATGTTGAGTGAATAACCTAAGTGAATGGCCTAGAAAAATGACCTCACAGAGTTTCTTATGATTTTTTACATTGTTATAATTTGTAAACTCATTTATATGATCTTATTGACTTAATTAAAAAAATTCATTTTCTATTTACATATTACTTTAATGATAATTTTTCTAAAATTTTTCTTTATTTTATAGTAAAAAATAGCTAAAAATTTTTACATGGTTCCTCATTAAAAAGTAGTATCCCACTTTGACTCAATGATCATTAATACAGAGGAGGGGAATGATTTTTAGATCTATCCCCATATGTTATCTCTTATACAATAATGTTGGAACATTAAAAAAGATTCATACCATAATATATAATACCCTATTGTAGCTAAAATCTTATAACTAATTTTTATATTTCACAACCATATGAAAAAATGACAAACTTTTACTTTACTAATTATAAAAGCTGGAGAATAGTAAAAATCATATAGAAGGAAACTTTTATCAATGATGTTATCTCTAAGAAATATTATATTTATTTTAATTTAGAGGCCAAAATAGATAATATTACTTATAATATAAAAAAAGTCACATTGGAAGCCACTAGCCATCTTTAGGGATAGAAAAAACATGGATCTACACCCTGGGGGAAGATTGAATCCAATGTGAATGTGATGTTAAAAATTCAAGAATATGTGTAAAAAAATTTCAAAAAAACTAAAAAATTTAGGTATTTAACAGTTTATATAGATATTATGGACATATGTATATAAGAATTTATACATTATTAATGTGCTTATGAGTCACTAGAGAACTATGAAAAATATGTTTCACTTGTCGTATGAGGACATTTAATATAGAATATAGGGTTTTATAAAAAAATTTGATGATTAGAGAAACATATGATGAATTTATTAACCATAAAAACATTTTAAAATTCATCATTAAAACCAAAAATCCTTATTCTATTGTATCAAAATATAGGTGTTAATGTAAATGAGATGGCACAATACAAGAAGGGGGAATTGTTGGTTTAAAATTTTTGTATTTAAACTCTTAAGAAGAAAATCAGTTTAAATGATCTTAAACTAATACAATTCACAAAGCCTATTAATTAACAATAAAAACTATTGGGCTTGTCCTGGATCAGATGGATATAATATGATACCACCGGTTGTTAAAACAATTATATTTGGATTAAATACAATGATCAGAGTATAAAAAATGTAAATGATTCAATTATACATCGTATAGAATCTTTTAATGAAATATGTAATGTAAATTAATGTATTATAATTATAAAAATAATAATAGAAATCAATATGAATATAAAGAGGAAATAAAATTATTCCTATTCTTTTATAAATAGTTATGAAAATGTAAAGGGGTATTAAAATTCATGTATCCCAAAGAGTAGGGTATCCTTTCACCATGGAGAAAAGGTATTTCTTACCACCACCTGAGTCATCCCGTGATATTATTATCAGAACATCAATCTTCCTATCCATGGAATCATTTTATTAAAACGGATATAGGAACCTCTATCTTTCAAATAATTGAAAACCCTCGATACAATGATCGGATGCACTGTCATCCTATCCCTAGAAGCCCTCGATCTTTATCACAATGATCCATCACACAAAGAAAAAAATCACTTACTGAATTAAAAAAACAAAGAACAATCTGTTCACATTTTTTAATTTCAAGGATTTCGCATGAAGCTGGAGAGATTTCACATAGTCTATCTCTAGAAAAAGTATCATAAAAAAGTTTATTTTTCTAGTTCTAATGACCTCCTTTTTATCGTCCTCGGGTTATAATGGTCATATTTCTCCAGAAAATTCAGAGGGACATGAGAACCTATCATTTTAGACAAAAAACAATATGGAATACATGACATTGATTTGATTTTTATATATTTAACTTTATGACATCGTTTTGGTTATATGATAGTAAGTACAAATGTATGAAATAATGAGTATGATGAATTACAATGAGAAACTTGTATGCAGTATTAGAGTAAAACATGAGTATGATACATAACCTAGTTGTTATGAGAAACATAGATTAGTTACAATGAATAATTTTATTATGTTGTATATCATGGATTATATACACGTTTATGAGTCATAACATGAATATTATGCATATTATGATTAGGATACATAACGTGGTTATTATGAATAACATGGTTATGATGCATAACGTAATTATTATTTATATCATGGATATGATACATGGTTACGATGCATTTCATTAATTCAATGCATATCATGATTGTGATGCATAACTTGGTAACGATGCATAGTTACTATTCCTAACAATAACATATGAAAAATGAAGAAATTTTTTACTTCCAAAAGAATGATTAATAGAAATCTCGAAACACATTTTGAATCAATAGTATCCACCTTTTCGAAAAGCACAATTAAAAACACAAAATATAGTCTTATCTCCCCCTAAGTATAGTAACTCTTCTAAATGTAATAGTGAATACAAGTAATTATACCTTAGAATAAATATTATCTCTAAGTATCTTATTCTCTTTACTTTTACTTGTGAGTTCACCCCATTAATAAGGTATTCACCATTACTTATTTTTATGAATTCAATTTCTTAATTTCTAAATTATTATACCCCTATATGATTTTCAAAAAAAATAAGGGAAAACATTCTTTTCCTATAATGAGTTAGAGAAACAGAGTACTAAATAATATGAATTACTTTAAATTAAATAATTTTTTATTACAACAAGAGTTAAAAAAATAATTCTTTTCACTTTTGTTTTTCCAAGATGTTGAACAAGTAGAGCTTCATTTTCATGAAATCAATTCTATCCTCTAGTCCTTCTCAAATATTATAAATCTATTTAATAAAAAAACCTCATTACATCTATTCTTTAATTTTTCCTTCAGTTGTTCAAACTCATCAAAGGATATTCCTTTTCATGTACTGAATCTTTGAAATGATTTTAATTTTTCATTCAAATAAATGACCAACTTTTAGTAGACTGAATTGAGATCATATACACATTTCACTAATTCATCAAGCTTGTCCATGATGATACTTGAGATTATCATTAATTTTTTATGACCACTTGATAATGTTCTTACAAGAATGTTTTTTGCTTAGTAGTATGTTCATTGAATACTTTCAAATCATCTTCTAGATTAGAAAACATATACATTATAGTCTTGACAGAATTTTTTCTTTCATTATTAATGTTTGAAATTATATCTATCTTGGATTCAATTTTTTGAATGAACGGTATAATATTTTCCAATCTATTCAAGTCTTGTTCAATATATAAAATTCCCTTCACTATGATTCTCCTTTCTGAATATGTGTCTTCATTATATTCTAGAATATCTCCAAAATGAGTTTCAGTGCCGATAATGTCAGATAGTTGATTTTGTTTATTATTGGATTCATCTTATTATTCGTTATCTAAAAATTGGATAAATTTCATGGACGTATTCTTTTGAGAGACTCTTTTGGATAGCTGAGGATCAGAATTTGGAAAATTAAGAGATAGAACATGTAATGATTATAATTAAAAATAAATCATGTTTGCTGCTTCATTATCTTCCAATTATTCTTATTCTTGTTCTGGTTCTTCTTCACCTTGTTTTTCCTATTCTTCTTCAATTTCTTGAATGATAATTTATGTTTCTGACTGTATAGATGCTTGTTTCTCTTCGCCTTTCTTTGCTGGATCTGATTGAGTTTGAATAGATGGTTCCCTTATGAAATTTACAATTCTGAATTCCACATCTATATTAAGAAGATCATAAATATCAATATCTTGGTCCTTTCTCTTCTTTATTATCTTCATATTTTAAGGTTTCCTCAGTTCTTATTTTCCAGCCAAGGTATCAATAGGGTCCAAACCGAATTTAGGATCACATTATTTTATTTCTTCCTTCTTTTTCCACCACTCTACCTCAAACTTATCCAAAAATACTTTTTCTTTCCTTTATTTCTTTGGAGTTATATACTTAGATATCATTATTTTTCGTGATGTAGATTGGGATGGATTTGAATTTCTTTCACTACCATCAGCTGTTTATTTTGATTTCTTATCTTCTAGATCATTCTTTATTTTTTGGATTTGGGATTGAATCATAAATGGAGTCTCCTGATCATATCCTTAATTATAAGAGTCTCCATGAAAGTTGTCAGACCTGATTTAATTGTATATTTCACAAACATCGTCACTCCTTCAAAAAAATTCTCAGGATAGTGGGAAACATGATTAACTAAGATTTTATTTTACAAAACTATATTTTTTTATGGTCAATAAAATAATACCCATAAATTGAACTTCCACAAATTCACTATGTAGTCAAGCACATAGATATTATAAACAATCAGAGTTTCTTTTTCACCATTTCTTGGTACTGGGAAACCTTACAATCAAAGGGAAATAAGATGATTGTTAGTTGATATATGATTTACCTTCCTCTTATCATCATGAACCTCAAAAAAAGATTCCTCTTCTTTTCATTTATCAAATGTCCCATCACGTTGCAGTAATTTGTGGGATGGGAAAAGAGAATCTCCCTCAGAGAGAAATCCTAGGAAAGAAGTTGATTGTTTTATTTAGGTTGTTTATTTCTTATCATACATCATATATGATATCATGAGTCTATTATCTATCTCCATTTTTTTATAGAATTGTTAGACCTTCTCATAAAATACAAATTCTTGATTTGAATTAGGTCGTTCAATACATAGGTATTTCCTTCCTTGGAAAGTTATTATCCGTTTCAACTATGAATAGTAAGACTCATAAATATATCGAGAAACTAACCTTTCAACTCAAGAGTCCATATAAGAGATATCATTTGGAGAAATTTGTTTCTAAGATGAAGTAGTTGAATCAGACATAAAAGACTTGAAAAAAAGTCATGAACACTGAGGTTTTTCCTAGTTAAGAAAGATGTGGAATTCTTTAATTATGAAAAATGAGGTAAGCTCTGATTACGAACCATGATGGCGATTTACATAGCATGTTAACATTAAAGAAATTATAGAAGGATTTCTATGTGTGATGGGGAGGGAGGGGTACTTTTAAAAAATAATACGATAGTATAGATAAGATCTTAAATATACAATGGTTGAGAATGACTTTGAACTCTTAAGGTTTTACATTAAAGAAAATCGTATTTTGGATGATTACGATTAATAGTTAAAAGAAAGACTTTAAATACCAATAATTTAAAATGTAATGGAAAAAATTAGGTTTTAGAAATTGTACCTACTGGAATACCATGATAGATAAATTGGTTTTTGTATATTTTTCTTATGATAATACAAACAAAATTGTAATACCCAAAAGTATATGAAACTGGTCATAATTCTAGAATTGATAAAATATTCTAATAAAGATAAAATAATATAATACTAAAAAAACATAAAACTGATAACCATGAAACTGGTAAATATTAAAACTGATAACATGTAAAAATGATAAAATGTAAAACTGATAAAATGTAAGAATTATAAAATGTAAAATCAATAAAATGTAAAACCAATAAAATTTAAAACTGATAAAATGTAAAACCGATAAAATATTAAATCATTAAAATGTAAAAATAATAAATTTAAAAAATGGTAAATTGTAAAACCGATAAAATGTAAAACTGATAAAATGTAAAACTGATAAAATGTAAAACTGATAAATTGTAATACTGATAAAATTTAAAACAAATAAAATGTAAAACTGAAAAAATGTAAAACCGATAAAATGTAAAACTAATAAAATGTAAAACTGATAAACTGTGACATTGATAAATGGTAAAACTAATAAAATGTAAAATAGAAAAAATTTAGAACCGATAAATTGTAAAACATATAAAAATATGAATCCAATAAAAACATGAAACCAATAATATGTAGAGCCGATGAAATGTAAAGCTAATAAAAATATGAAACCGGTAAAATGTAAATCAAATGAAAACATGTATACTAACCCTTTGAAAATAAGAAACATAATGTAAGGAGATGGTTTTAACAATAATTATATGTGAATTATTAACTTTTAGTGATTATACCTAGATTCTGTATAATGTATTCTAATCTATTGGAAGATAATGGTTTTGTGAAATTATTATCAATTTGTTCTTTCATTCTGATGAATTGTAAAATAATATATCCTTTTTTGTGTGATATATAAGAAATTGATGCCTAATATCAATATGTTTTTCACGTGAATGATGTGCATGGTTTTTAATAAGAGTAATGTCACTAGTTTTGTGACATAGTATATGAGTATTGAAAAAACTCATGTCATAGTTAGTGTGTGTGTGTTATATCCACAACATTGGACCCCAACAACTTCCAACCGCTACATATTTAGATTCAGCAGGGGAAAGTGCTACTGAATTTTGTTTTTTGAATGACCAAGAAATTAATGAATATTCTATGAAATGAAAAGTTTTGGAAGTACTTTTTTGATCCATTCTACAACCACCAATGTCAGCATTTGAAAAATGTTTTAAAACAAAATCATTTCTAGAAGAATCAAAAAGTACCAAATTCATAGTTCCTTTTAAATTGTGATAAATTCTTTTTACTACTTTTAAATTAAATTATTTTGTATTAGATTGATATATTTCACATAAGCATACTGAAAACATTAAATCTAGACAACTATCTGTTATGTATAACAAAAATTATATCATGCCTCTAAAAGATTTTTGATCTACTGGTTTCCCGACATCATCAATATTGGGTGAATTTGAGGTACCTATTAGAGTTTTTATACTTTCATTGTTGTAATATCCATACTTTTAAGAAGATATTTTATATACCTATGTTGAGATATATAGGTTCCCTCTAGTTTTTAAGAGATTTGGAATCCTAAAAAGAATGTTAACTCACACATTATACTCATTTGAACTCCGATTTCATGTGATTTTCCAATGAACCGGTTATGGATTATTGAGTTGATCTGAATATTATGTCATCAACATATATTTGAACATTCAAAATATTTTTTTCCATTTTTATAAAAATTATTGGATCTTCATTTCTTTTAGTATAATTTTTTTGTAAAAAATCATTTTAATCTATCATACCATGATCTATAAGATTTTTTAAGGCCATATAATGCTTTGATAAGTTTAAAAACATGTTCATGATGTTTTGAGTCAATTGAACTAAGAGGTTGTTCTACAAAAACTTCTTCCCATACATATCCATTAATAAATTCACATTTTATGTCCATTTGAAAATTTATGAAGTTATAGAATAATTAAAATTATAATAGAATACGAATATATTCAATTATAACTACCATATGATAGGTTTCTTCATAGTCTATTCCCTATTATTGATTATAGACTATAGTTATAAGTCTTACATTATTTTCTATAGTGAATCCATTTTCATCACATTTTTTTTTTCGGAAAACCCATTTTACTCCAATTATATTTGTTTCTTTAGGTTTTTCAACTAAGGTAAAAACTTTATTCCTTTCAATTTCATTTAGTTCATCTTACATTGGTTTAATCCAATCCTCGTCACCTAATTCCTCATTAGAAGTTTTAGTTTTAAATTGGGATAGAATAGAAAAATGATCTATTTTATTTATCGAGGAATTTCTAGTCCTTGTAGGTTGATTTACATCACCAATGATATTATCACATTGATGATTCCAAAGAAGTAATTGATTTGGGTTTTGTAAAACATGTTCATCAACATAAGGTAGAAAATATTCTAGGGTAAATATTTCAGAATCCTTTTCTTGAGTATTTCTCTTTTCATAAGGGGTTTAAATCAGAGGTTGATAATAATTTTATGAAAACACATCTTTTGATACAGGTAGGGGTTTTTTTAAAAGGATTTGTTTAATCAAATTTAAAATGCACTATTTTCTCAATAGTATAAGATTTTATGTTAAAAAATATATAAGCATTAGAAGTACTGGAATAACCTAGAATGATTACTTCGTTGGATTTGGGTGAAAATTTATGTATGTTTACTTCAGTATTCAATATGAATACTTTCCATTCCAATACTCTGAAGTAAGAAACTGTATTTTTCCGGACATTCAATAATTCATTTGGTGTTTTATAAAGAAAAGGTCTAGTCAAAAAACTATTTATAGAATAACATACAATACATACCGATTCAGCCCAAAAATTCATAGAAATTGATTATTCACTCAACATTGATCTGGTAATTTACTGAAGAATATGATTTCTTCTTTCAATAATACCATTTTTCTGAGGGGTTGTTAGAGATAAAAAATTTTGATTAATATATTTGTTACTACAAGAATTTTAAAAATCTGAATTTTTTAATTCCCCACTATGAACCCTTCGAATAGTTATCAGTTGCAGGATTTTCTCATTTTTAACATGGGAAAAAAAGTTTTGAAATAGAAAAATTCTTCATATTTCATTCCTTGAAAATAGACAGATATAAATCTGGTGTAGTCATCAACTAAAAAAATACATAGAATTTTCCTCCAATACTTTCAGTTTGTATAAGACAAAAAAGATCCATGTGCACTAACTATAATGTATTATTAGTTAAAACATCACTAATTGATTTAAATCTATTTTTATGTTTCATTCTATATTGACAAGGCTCCCAGACTTTTGAAGAATCAATTATATGATCTAGTAGATCCTTAAAAATTGTTTTCATTTAGAGTTTAAAAAGGTTCAAATGGTTATAATGTCTGAACCTTTTATGCCATAACAATGATTGGTCATCCAGTTCACTTAATCAATGTAATTATTGTCTCTATAGGTCATATGTGTTAAATTTCTATACATTATCATGCCTATGGGAAAAGATAATGAAATCATCCTTGGAATTGTGAACTAAACATTTATAATTCCTAAAATTCACAAGGTAAAATTCATCAAAAAAATTGGATTATTCTTATAAGATTGTTTTTAATACCTTTAATAAACAATTTTTTTTTAATTAAAACCTTTCCTAAAAAACAATATTACATATACCAAGGATATTTCATTGAGAAATGTCTTAAAAGTTCACTATTAAACCTTTCATTTAAATGATATTTTCAAAGAAATAATTATGTCTAATCATATGTCAAAAACATCCACTATCCATGTACCTAATATTCTTATTGTTGGTACACTTTTTGTATTCCAGAGAAATATAACAATTAGATTTTCATAACCAAAACATGTTTTTATATGAAAATGTTAGATAAAATAATATTAGGAATCAATATTTGTTTTTAAAAGTGAGATTTATAAAATCCAAAAGAGTGAGTTTTATTAGGGGATCAATTTATTTTTCAATATCTTCCACTCTGAAACATGGTTCAAAAAGGATGTCTTGGGAGGAAAAATAATGGATAAAAACATGTTTTGAATGAGTATAACAAATTCTAGAACTATTCTTTAGAGGAAGAATTTTTGAATACATTTTATCAAATTATTTCCTACTTGAAGTGAAATTTGATAAATGTTTATTTAAGGAGAAAATTTCAAATTTTATTCGAATAAATAAATTTTCACTCTCACAAGAATTTGTTTTGGAATTGATTTTTTTAAAACATTTTTCTCTAAAACATGTTTTTCAATGTCCTTACCAAATGTATCCTTCTCATAATTTACTTCCATAATACCTTTTTAATCATTTATTAAATCGAGATTATTCGGATCTTGATCTTTTGAATGATATTATACTTCTTTTGTAAGGATAGATATTCTAGAATTCCCCTTATCAAGATTTTTTAGGAATTTGAATTTATCATTCTCAAGTAGTCTAGAAAATCTGGATACTTCTTCAAAAGAAGGTAAATTATCCTCTACTGAGGAATATTCTTTATTCGAGGAGTATGAATATTTCTCATCGGGATAATTTCAATTTAATTATTCATTCATAATAGATTCTGTATTTTGTACCTTAGCCATAAGAGAATCATTTTCTATAGGTATTCTGGCTATAATTCCAAAATTCTTTTGACCAGAAGATTCATATTTATAAGATTCGTCTATATAATCCCCTCCACATGTACTCTGGGAATCATTTTTTATTAAGACGATCTTCGTCTTAGACTTGTAATATTTTTTCTTTTTTTATTCTATAAAAATTATCCTTTCTATCTTTTCTTTTATGTAAAAAAAATCTGGTCTAATATGACATATGCTTTTACACTTATAATATGTTACTTTTGAGTCTATGTTTTCCTTTCTATATTTCGTGTTCAATATGTACTGAAAATATATCTTTCTGATATTCTTGTTCATTCTTCACGAAATATTATCTAGTTCATTCTCTGAATGATCACTTTCACTAAATTCTGATATAACAATATATTTCATAACTTTTGATATTGTTACCCATTCTGGTGTCTTTGATTTGGATGTAGTAGTAAAAGCTACACTTCCATTACCATTATTCTTCTTATAAAAATCTGGATCTCTTTTCCTTCGTATCTCGTGCTGTAAGAGAGTACCAAATAATTCAAAAAGAGTGATTTGAGTAACTTTCATGTTATCATCAATATCGTTCCATTTTTATTCCCACTCATCGGGCATTATATCAATTATATTTTCCAAAACAACTTTTTTATCAAGGAATTTTTCTCCCATATATTGAGGAATGGTGAAAATTGTTATAAATAATTGTTGAATCTTGCATACTAGTTCTCCATAGGGAAATACAAAACCATGATATTCAACTCAGATCATAGATCTTCTTGTTATTATAACATTAGATGTATAAAAATGTGTGATTTACAGTTTCTTCTAGATATAGTTTTCTTCATCGCATGATGATATTTAACCATATATATTCTTGGTCATAGAACATAATAGAGTATTTCATATGTTTTAATTTTTCTTATTTTCTGTTATCTCTTGGTTGAAGAAGGTTCTTACATTCTTGTTTGGAATTTTTTAATCTCCAGATAGAATTACAAAATTATCTACTCCATTATTAATAAAAAATAGTCTTAATTAGACCTCTCCAGTACCCATAATCATCCATATCAATAATAGGTTGTCTAGTGGGGTTTATATTATGAATTGATCCAATATTCATTCATTCCATCTTATTAAACAACAATTGTACTCCCCAAACATTAGTGTAGTATGTAAATATGATAAAGGGTTTATAAAAAATATATAACATTCTTATATAATTAAATAAATTATGTAAAACAAATCATTGGAAATCTCCTCTGATACCAACTGTTGGATCGTAATATAGATGTAAATTTATATGAGATGGAACAAAACAAGAGAGGTTTAATTGTAGGTTTAATTGTTTTGTATATAAACTTATATGAAGAAACTACGTTTAAGAGATATTAACCTAATACAATTCAAAAATACTCTTATGTAAAAATACAAATGATTGGATTAGTCTTAGATCTGATTGATATAATGTGATACCACAGGTTATTAAGAATAATTATATTTGGATTGAATAAAATGATCAAAGTATAAATATTGTAAATGATTCTACCATTAAACATATAGAATATTTAAATACAATATGTATTATAAATTAATGTATTGTAAATAAAACAACTACAATATAAAAGATTGTGAATAGAAATAGGAAATAAAATGATACCCTTTCAATTACAAATAGCGGAAGGAAATTAAAGGGGGTATTTCAATTCATTTATTCCGAAGAGTAGGGTATAAATTCACCAAGGATAAATGGTATGTATTACCACCACCTAGTAAATCCCTCATTATGATGATCAAAATTTCTATCTTCTAATCCACATAAGACCTCAATTAAGAAGTTAATCAGCACCACTGTCTCTCAAATACTAGGAATCCCTTGATACAATGATCGGAAGCATTGGCTTCCTATCCCTAAAATCCCTAAATCATTTTCACACTAATCAGTTGCACAAAGAAAAAAAATAACTTTTTGAAATACAATAATTAAGAATGATTTGTTCAATTTGTTTTAATTTCAAGGATTTCTCATAAATCGGGAGAGATGTCACATAGTCTTTCTCTAGAAATTGGAAGATAAAAAAGTTGATTTCTCTGGT
This sequence comes from Viscum album, assembly GCA_963277665.1. Lineage (NCBI taxonomy): Eukaryota > Viridiplantae > Streptophyta > Magnoliopsida > Santalales > Viscaceae > Viscum > Viscum album. The sequence goes on along the minus strand of OY728119.1, from coordinate 1,824,531,301 downwards.
TTAAGGGACCTCCTATTTATAGTCCTTAGGTTCCAACGATCAAATTTTTCTCCAATGGTCATATTTACCTAGAAAATTTATAGGGAATTGGACACCTGGAATTATAATTGTATAATTACAAAATACACGACATCGTTTTGGTTTTTATATAACTAACATCACGATATTGATTTGGTTAGAGGATAGTAAGTACAAAATTATGAAAGAATTATTATGATGAATTACAAAAAGAAACATGTATTGCTATTATATTAAAACATGAGTATGATACATAACATGGTTACGATGAAAAACATTGCATATTTATGTTGAATAATGTGATTACGATGTATATCATGGATATGATACACAGTTATGATGCATAACATGAATACAATGCATATTATGATTATGATGAATAACATGGTTATGATGAATAATGTTGTTATGATTCATAACATAATTACTATGTTTATCATGGATACGAAACACAGTTACAACGCATATCATGAATTCAATTCATACCATGATTATGATGCATAACATGGTACGATCCATGGTTACAATGCATAACAACAGCATATGAAACAAGAATTAATTTGTGATTTCCAATAGAAAAATATGAATGGGAATGTCTAAACATATTTTGACACAACATATTTATTATTAGAGTAGATGAATAACGATATGGGAAAAACCCACACCCATTAATAAATTTCTACTTCGAATTATGGATGAAACAAAAAAACATTGACAAATCATTATGATCTAAAACCTCAAAACCACTAATAAATTTTCCTAACATGAAATGGTTAGGGACCATGGGCATATAATGACTAGAATTATTTTTAGGCCAATATGAAATATGGTACTATAAGGTCAACCCTTCTATAGAACATTAATTTCAACTTATCTTCTTTTTTGTGATGTGTCTTAGTAGATACATAATTATTGTATAATAATAACCCATGGGCGTGAGTCTACGTACTTTTATGATATTATTTAGTCTATATAAAGTAGTTATTACAAGCTTATAAGTTTTTATGATACTTTTAATACACTAGTGTTTCCTATACCTATAAAATAAGATACCCATGTTTCATATCTCTGGGTCATTCTGACTATTATTGGTGGTGGGTAACTGTATAGTCCAAATGCATAAGGAATAAAATTTGATTAAGATTCCAAAGTGTAGGTACATTCCCTTCAACCTGATTCCCCTTAGTATTTGGGAATTATCGAGGAAGTATGATATGGCCTTCCAGATTATATTTATATATTTATAGTTCAATTGAATTTTATATATAATGTTCCCTACTGGGACAGTTGTAGATAATATCCAAAATAGTTATGATAACAATTATTATATAATTCAATTAAGATACTTAATTTTTTATCATTGATATATTACAACATTTTCAATGACTAATATACATCATATAGATTTGGGTTTTAATTTAGATGCATAAAATGGGAAGTGTTAGTAATTCCCTTGAATGCGAGGATAGAACAACATCCCATAATAGCATAAAAACTATGGGTAATGATGATTTTGGAATTTTTTAAGGATTAAATAATACTATACTATTCTAATTTATTCATTTTCATGATGATCAGATATTTCCATGCTTGTATTACCTCACGTTATTATGTTGTATTTTCAAAAAATGTCCTTATGGTTCCCAAGTCATTATCCATGTGTAAGGAAAAAATGTGGAATTGAAAAGTCATGGATGAAGAGTTATAAAAATGAATTTCTATAAAATGAATACAAAATATTTATCATGTTCCCTATAAATAAAAAATTATATTACCATTATATCATTATCCAGAGTTTTAATGAGCTATCCTGGTATTGATATGTTATGTTCAACATAAAGTTGAAATTTCAATTATTAAATTAAAGGGGAAGTAACATGAGACTTCCCTACAACATAATAATGATTATATAGTTATCCCATAAAATAATCATTACATCAAGGACTTATGCCTTTGGAATAGCTATCCAAACAAGAACATGATTGTGTATTTATGGATCAAACTTAAATACAGTTTGTAAATAACACTTCTTGATAATGTGGTGTCACACACCAATATTTACCACATGAATAATTCTATTGAGGTGAAGATGTATATCCAATAGTTTGAGAAGATTGTGAAGGACAGTAAAGATAGAGTTCCCATAACAAAGTATGTATAAAAGATATATTACAATGATAATATTAAAGGTATAATCAATTTATTGATTGATAAGGAGTGTGATGATTTATTTAACCTCCAAAATATATGATCTGAAGATATATATTAAAATTTTATTCTTATGGTGATCAATATGTGTCTAGCGTATTAGAATCTACATGTGATGTGGTTGAAAAAAGTATGAGATATAGTATTAACTTTTCCCAAGAACTCTTTTACTGGAACCCATCTAGAAAACTCAAGTGATCTATTATGCCTGGTATAATAGGATCCATCACTTTGACACACAGTTATTCTCAATTCTAATGAGTGGGATTTACTATAAACCTTTCAATTTTTACACAATTTGAAATGGAGACCAGCCGAGATATAGTAATATATTCTCTAAGATTCCATTCAAATGATGATATTTTGTTCATTCACATTAACCATTCTAGATAGTTTTGGCCTTCATAAAAAGTCATGTAATTTCTTTTTAGATACATTTAATTTTTATGTTCATGATTATAATATCTAAATTCTGTGATAATGATCTATATGATCCATGAATATAGGATAGAGAGGTAGCATAGTAGGCCACATTGTATAATAAATCAATCTTTAATAAGATAGATCTAGATTCAAAACTAGATCCCATATTGTATCTCTTTTTTCAGTATTAATAGTATACCCTCCCTTGATTATAGTACCATATGTGAAGCTGATGAGGAGGAAAATTAAAACCATGATGATTCAACCTCATACAGTGTTTGAGTGAGAGAAACAAATATTATAATAGAAATCCATTTACTCTAAGAAAAATATTCAATTGTGTATGATGTTGTATTAAAATATCATATTGACACCCAAGTTGTCGAGGAAGGGGATTGGTTGTAAAAGAGAGAACACCATGAGAAATTGTGGAGTCTCATATGAAATTCCCAAAAATCAGTTGGGGAATTTTAATTAAATGAAGAGGATGTTAAAACTAGTGTCATATAACACATTTAGTAGTTTATAGGTAGTATATTTGAGTATGTTATTGTCTTTATTGATAAAATGATAAAATAAATTTGATTATTTCTAATAACAGGTCTTGAAAAACATTATAGTATTGTGGAACTAAAATAATTACTGAGGGAACCCCTATAAATAATAATTAATGACTTCTCACAATCTCTCAATGAATTGAAATGTTTTAATAAATATCTACAGTTATATAATTATTTCCATCATACTCCCTTCATTATTCATTCTCACAACATGATTATCTAAGTCATGAACATATATATCTCTCTCAATATAATTTTTTTAGATAGATCTCTTAATGATGTGTCATAGCTATCACACCATTATACGTTAACATTTCAATCACCATTGAAAAAAGGTCATTATTGGATCTTCATGGCTTTCTAGGGTTTTTTTCGTGAAGGTGACTAATGTATCGAAATATTATAAAAGGATTTTGTTATACATAATAATTTATTTTCTTATGAATACAGAAAGAGTAATGACTATAGTTTGTCTCTCAAGTAGGGATACAATTTTTTACCAAATCTTATTCAACTTATTTTAATATAAAAAAATAATAACCTGGATGAATGGTGTAATGGGTGTTGTAAAATTTAGGATATGTAAAGAAATATGCATATGAAATGAATAAAAATTCATTTCAATAAGAAAGTAACTATTCCTAGGATTCGCTATTATGAGTTCTATCACTTATATAACCAAATTAATCTCATCCTCACTCAATTTCAACACATCATGATATAAAAGAAAATAAATCACTAATATTTTGATGATTTGAATTTATTGATTTCTCAAGGACTCTTGAGTGTACTACATATCCTCATCCTCCACGGGAAACCAATAAGTTAATCCTATACCCAGATATTTCTCTATTAATCCCCTAATAACCAATCACGTCTATTCATCACTCATCCACCATAGATCTATTTTATGTAAATATAACCATGTAATGGAAAGTAAATTGATGATTCATCAACTGAAGGTAATATGAGAGGAATAAGAAAAAGGTATTATTAACAACCTCCATTATAAAATCACTTTTATTACTTAGAAATATAACTATATAAAAGAATATAACGATTACGGACTCTAAAATCCCACAACCTACCAATTAAAGAATCCATTGGATTACAAATCCATTATCATAGAGGTATAGTTCACAATCATAAAATTGAAAATAGAATTGAAAAGAGAGTACTCTATTTTAATGGTTAGGTAACTCTATGTGTATGGTATTTTATGATATAATTCCACTTGGGGCTCCTCAGAAATATTCCTATCCATTCTAGTATCATTTTAACTAAACCCAAAATCCTTATTATTTTTTTTTCTGGATGTGTAACATCTGGGGTAGCATATATGAGTGTCTCTTTATTTTTATATATTGGATGAATGAGAACATTATAATGTCCAAGGGTTATATGAATTTAATAAAAATTAATAATATATTAATCGAATGACATTTATTTTCATTTATTAAGGTTTCTGACTATCATGAAGTGTGCCTAAGATTAGACGTGAAAGGTTAAGTAGATTTTCTAGATGTCCAGTTTATTGTGATACTATGATGATCGAGTTGTTTAATTAAGGTAGTGTTTCCAATGATATAATCACAATTATTGGCTTAATATTTTGTGTTTTACATTGTTATTGGGGTCAAAAATATCCCATATCAGTATCCATGATATGTCTCATCATTTTCTAAAAATTTATAATTACACACTAGCTTTTCCACCCAATCTATTATCGCATAGTAGCACGATACACAAATATATTTCTAAAAAAGTTGTTTTTTATGTGTTTTTACTAGAGTAAACCATATATTATTATGTGGTGGTTTTCCTACAAAAGTTATTTATATGTATATGTATTTTATATTTGTGTATCATAACCATTTCCTCGTTCATTCTTAGATAGTTTTGTATTAGTATTCTATAACTCTCATTTTATTCACACAAAAAATATATAAATGTGATTTATTTTATACCAAGGTAGAAATTATTCATTTTTAGATTACAGTAGTCCAAAATCACCTCCAAATAATAATTAACCAAAATAACATTATTGGGATTTATAATTTATTATTCAATGTCAATTAACTCATTAAATGTGAAAAATATATTCATTTTTTCATTTAATTATGATTAATCCAAAAATATTAAAAATGGTACAAATGAACTTAAATATTTAAAATGTGGGGGGATATTTGAATTGAAAATCAATATAATATTTTCATTTTATTAGTAACAAAAGGGTTTTTTCTTTGGGAGGATGAGTCAACCATTAAATTGAAAAAATATAATTAATAAATGAATTCATCTCCCTTGGAAGAACCAATAAGGAAACTAGCTGAGTAGAGATAGTGAGGTAGGATGTTCCCATTAGGAAACATTATGGGGCACTCTTTGTGGTAGCTTTTATAGGATTTGACTATAAAGGTTAATAGTAACATTTTTTTCTCTTTTCGCCTTCATTTTATAACTTGAGTGTGTGTGTGTGTGTGTCTTATCAAGGATAGTTGCAAGGGAATCACTAAAGGTGAATGAGGGTCAGATAGATGAATATTCTACCCCAATGTCCCAATTTCAATATACTTTATAATGGTATGGAAACATTTACCACAAAATGTACCCTAGACAACATAGCGAAAATTGAATGTTGGACTCCAAAATGGACACCAATTCAAATCCCAAGTCCCATGGGCTTCAATGACCATTAAAAATGGTCGTGTGATGGGATATCTACAATATGATCTTCGAAAACATTATGGTATATTTTTTTAAAAAATATACCTAAGCTCCATTTTATTTTAAACATATTGGGATGTGATGGATTAGAATATCATCAAATCTATCTATCATTAATTGAATTGTCAACTAATGAGAATATGAAATTACCAGAACTATTATAAATAAAATTTCAATATGATTGAATGTATTATTATGTAATATGGGTATATAAAAAAATCTACCAATTTATATTTATTATTTCCAATTGGATTCATAAGACCATTATGAGTATTTACCATTTAAAATGTATACATTAAAAAGTGATTATAAGATTTGTATAAATATAGGGATTTAAAATTCTAATTGACTCAAAAAAAAGGATGTAATGGCCTAATACAGTAGGATTGAACCCTATAAATCCCATTTATTATAGATTAAGAGGTATATAGTATCTCTAGAATTTTCCCTTTACCAAGACCATGTTGTGATACAACAACTAAATCAAGATACATATTGTTTATGGTATATGTTCAAGCTCATTGAGATCACGGCCCAAACCATGTTTGTCAAACAACCCCTGAAAGTACCAACATCTCACACCTTAATATTTGGGTGCATGCATGTTTATTAATAAGATATGTATCAAGTCCCTAGAAAATTGATTATGTACATAATTTTGTAAATAATAATGAGTATAATTATTTTGATACTATAAAAAATGAATAGTTTTTTTCTATTATTCAATTAAATTAAGGAATTTGTTTTGATGATTTAATATATTTGTGAAATAAATAAAATTTAAATTATATATTATTAATAAATTATGAGTATTGAATATAAATTATCATATTCTTCTTATGATGTCAAATGTAATGGTTTATTAGGGTTTAAACACTCATATTTCCAAAAAACCATCATTTTCAATAAATGTTAGTTCTTTTTTTAAAAAGTGAAAATGCACATATTTTAAATATTATTTATATAAAGTGAATCATATTCATACAACATTGAATTTTTCATAATTTTTTGAGACAGTCTAATTTTTGAGTAAAACTAAAATATCATATAAATATATGATGTGTTTTATAACCTCATAGTAAACATAAAATGATGTAATAAATATTATAATGGGTATATTTATCCAAATATATGTTTTACATTTAAAATAATTTTATTTTATTTTAAATTTATTATTTTTTAAGCCTTTATGAATCCTTTATGACAATTAATATAATTCAGAATTTTATTTTCATTTAATCAAAACTATTACTCGCCACCACAAAAGAAAGAGATTTTTTTTTAATAACTTTGTCCCATTTAATAAAAATAATTAAATCACTCCCATTTGGTAGAAACCTTGGGAAAAACTATGGGAAATTTTGGGGGTTTTAATATTTTATTTTGTAGAGTTGAAAACCTAAAAATTAAAGAAACCTCTCTCTTTTCCTAATTAAGCCCACTAAAGAACCCATTTTCTCTTCACTCAAAATAATTTGAGAACGTCCTAATTTTAAAATAATCTCTCTAGAATCCACCCAAGGAACCCTAATCTCTCAGGAATCACCTTTTCAATATTTTGGTGTCATACACTCAAGTAATGGTTATTTTCTTTCCCACCATTATTCCAGTTTCTTTATTATGTTATGCCTTCTATTTTCCCTTTTCATAATGTTGGGATATGTCATTACATGTCCTTATTACTCCCCATTTTATGTAAAAATAATTATTTTCCCCTTTCAATCTCATCAATCAATTTTTTTAATTCTTATGCAATGTTGTTAGGCTGCCGAAATTTTATAAGGGAATCTGTCATTCTCCCATTAATTAAAGAATGTTCTTCATTTTATGCCATTTAATTATAAATTGACAATTATGGGGTATGTTTTTACATTCCACATATTTTAATTATGATTTATAAATGATGAGAGACCCATTTCTCTTTCATTAATTCCTTCTATGAATATTTACACTTCCCCATTATGATTTTGAAATTTCACCATGAGAATCAATGCCAAAAAATTGTGTACTGAATACCATACCCAATTTATATCAATGGTGTTAAAATTTATGCACATATACTCATTCATATTATGGATTTATATGTATTTATTCCAAAATCAATTTTCTTGGAATAAAATATGGTGATGAATGAATCCATATTTTATGATCTATGTTTCATAAATAATAATGAGATTGAAATGAAAGTAACTGGTGCACCCAGAATTATATAGCACTCTAATGCATTGGAAAATGTTCAGCATTATGATAAATCATATGGGTATAGGGAGTGAACTAGATTCCATTAAGGGTTTTTCTCTTATGATGTCTTTGTAGTTTTCATTGACCTATGATATAGTTTTTTAAGTTGTTTCCACATTTCCCATGTTTACATTATGTTATCATGTTATATCATGTCTTATCATTCATGTTTATGATTCTTAATCTTTTGATTAAACTTTACATTCCTATTTTAAAACATTTTTTTACCTTAATACATGTACATTCCCTTACTGGGCATTGTATCTCACCCCTTTCTTATGCATTTCTTCATGTTATCCCATACAGTTTTATGTGCGATCATGTTAAAAAAATTCAACAAAGGTGTTTCATTCTTTGTTTTGAGATATAATGTAATGTACCTAATTTCCAAAGACAGTAGACTTATTATTCATTCGAGTTTAATTATGTGTAATTTTATGTAAAAAAATAATTTGTTAATGTGTAATAAAGGAAGGAGTTTTTATAATTAGTATCAAATGAATGTTTAGTTTTTATTAGGGATTAGGATTTAAAAAATTTTGAAAATTCCCTAGGAATAAGAATATGTGAAAACATCCTAATTTTTTTTTAAGTTTAAAGTATTTGTTTTATCAAGGAAATTCATCCCTGTATTGATACTGTATGTAAATGTGGTTTTGGAACCATTGTACCTCACGGTAAGAACTCCGACAAGATGTTTCAGACCTGACTCAAGGTAACCCGGTACATGAAAACGGTCCTTACTGCACACCTGTTTTGACACTCCCTGGGGATATTATTCTGTAAATTCAAAAAATCATTAAAATCCATTATTAGGGGAGTAAAATAAGATGTACCCAAAATATTATATATTAGGAAATAGATCATGAATGAAATATACTGAAGTCTTTAAATTAATAAGTTATGAAAATATATGCAATTTATAAGTTATCCCTTTAATGTATTTAGCTTCCCCATTTATATGTTTAAATTTTAAATATACACATCCCTAATTTTCCTTTTCTTCTAGCCAATGTCTAGAAATATTCAGAATCTAATAAATAAACAATGCAAAGATCGATGTTATGAATTCCCCAATGAGATTCCCAAACCGATGGGAGTAGGAATCACAGACTTTAATATGATAATCTCTCAGCTAAATAGGGTATTGAATAGAGACATGTATTAGAAGTAGTTTCCAAATCTTCATAAGACTTAACAAGCCTAAATTGAATTCTTTTTGCGAATAAGGCCCCCAAATTTTACATTTTCATCTGGTCCCATAATCGTGGAATTGTGGATTAACTCCATTGAAAAGATATTCTCCATCCATAATTGTGGAAGATGAAGTTTTTCAGTAGTGGATATTGAACTAAAATACAAATCTTGAGGATGATATAAAAGCAGTGGGGTGAAAGGATTTCTAGAAAAAAATCAATATATATTTTCCCCACCCTCTCAATCTATAAATGGAAACAGATTTCATTTCCCTCAAGTAAAAAAATAAAGAATCTATTGAAGTGTAAGGGGGAAAGTTTAGAAGACATTCCCAATATGCCTCTGGATTTTGAATTACGCTGAATTCAATGTTGTCCTATTATTTGGTGGGAAAAAGCATATTTTATGAAAATCCATCATGATCCGATACATTGATAGCTATAATGAAAATTTCTGATGTGCCCCCAATGTTAACATAAAGACTGGTGAATCCTAAGGGTTTCATTGGGATTATAAGTGGAAAGTGGAGTTTAATTTTGGAATATATATAGAGATATCTAACAGTGCTATGAAATTTCACACCCCACTTGTCAATGGTGTGAAAAGAATAACCCCAAAAATTTATTAAAGGGGATAAAGAAATGATTAGGTGTGAGAAGGAAGGGAACATATCCAATGATTTTTTATAGGAGATGCCCTATATTGTGATAGAGGAGAGGAGTGATCTGGTCTACCCACATCACATTGTTCATTACTATAACTTCATATAATTATTGTACTTTACAAACCAATACACCAAAATATGGGTTTTCTGAGACAACCAATAACCTCCAACGCAGTATGGGTGAGATTTTTCCATCACTACTGTGGCAGTGAATCCCAACAAATAAGTGGTGATATGTATTCTAGTTATTAATTCAAGAATAGTGAACATAATTTTTTATTTTGGTTCTATGCATTCCTTCATATCATGAAAGTTTAGTATAACTATTCATAAACCACCAGAGTGAATGGATATAGAGTTGTCGGTGAAAATAAAAAATGGGGAAGTTATTGAATCCCATGTATATAACTCCCCCACTATCATAATTTGTGGGATAAACTTCCCATCAAACCTTTTAATATTACCGTTGGTTTAATTTGATGCATTTCTAGGCATGGATTGGCCTTCCCTGTATAGATCTGACATAAATTTCCACGATAATGAAAGCACTCTTCATATAGAAAATTGACCGCCAATTCTATACAAGTGAAAGGAGGGAGATAAATAATCTATAAAAAACATCATCTCAAGCATGGATATTGTTTCCCTATAATAAACACTATCTATCATAAATTACTAATTCTAAGTAAAGTGTCATACATGAAGACATTCCCATTATGGGGGAATATGCTATTGTGTTTCCCAAGAAATTTCATGGTATTACTCCTAGCCGAGAGGTCCAATTTTCAATAAATCATATACCTTAGGAGTTCCCATTATCCAAGAATCTATATAGAACAGATTTAGTTAAACTTGAGGAGATGAATAAACAACTAGAGAAGAATCTGGTTTAAGGGATCACATGGCCACGTTCTTCCTGATGGGGTGCAGTAGTCTTCTTCATTATGAAGAAGGATGGGTCAATGCGCATTTTCATCGATTACCGTGATCTCAACAAGCTCACGATAATGAACAAGTATCCTTTAACTTATATTGGTGACTTGTTATATTAGCTACAAGGAAAACTATACTTATCCAAGGTGGATATATAGTTGAGATATTTCCAGGTCAGGGTGATGAAATAGGATATCCCTAAGACTTCTTTTAATACAAGGTACGACACTATGAGTTCATAGTGGTGCCTTTCAGACTCACTAATTCTCAAGAAATATTCATGGATTTGGTGAATAGATTATTTAGATATTACCTCCAAAAAATTGGTATCCTTTATATATGATATCCTAATATACTCCAAAATAAAGGAGGAGAATGAGGGGAATTTGACCACTGTACTAAAGACATTATCAAAGGATAAACGTTATGAAAAGTACAAAAATTATGAATTATTATTGATGGAAGTCTCATTCTTTGTGAATATCATCAAAATCAATGGTATTTTTATAGATCCATCAAATATATAAATAATTTAAGTATGTATTAGGACAACTTCTATTATAGATATACATAGTCCCCTTGGGATAGCTAGGTATTATCACTAATTTGTGAGAAATTACCCACAATTTTCAAAACCTGTTACCAAGATAAATAAGAGGGGAGTAAATTTCTCTTGGACTGATGAATGTAAATAAATATCCCAGGAGTTGAAAAGTAGTATTATCACTACCCCTGTGCTTACACTACCCTCAAGTGCAGAATTTGTTTTGGTATTCAACGATGCTTCGAAAAAAGGATTGGGTTGTGTTTTATAGAGGAATGAAAAAGTGATATCCTATTCATTCAGGAAATTAATGATTCATTAGCAGAACTGCCCAACACATGATCTAGAGCTGGATTTAGTGATCTTCTATTTGAAAAGTTTGTGGAATTATATATTTGGGGAAAAGTTTTAAATATATATGGGTCACAAAGGCCCCAAGTATATATTCACAAAAAAAAGAGATGAATATACGCCAACAAAGATATTTAAAGATGATTAAATACAATGATTTCTCAATCCACTAAAATCATTGAAAGAAAATAATGTGGAAGACACTATTAGAATAAAGGATCCGAAAATTATATCATTGATGATAATTGAGATCGATCTGATCATCTTAGATTTGGAAAACAAGGGAATGGGAATCATAAAGGAAAGAACATAATCAATCATTTCACAAATTACATCTCAACAATCTCCTATAGATTGGATAAAGGGTGATAAAAGAGTTTATGTGGGAATTTAGAATAAATTGAAAGCTATAAAGAAAGGGAAATCATAGGATTTCAATTTTAAGGATTAAGATGTTATAATATTTGGGTCAATATTTTTTATACCATCAAATCCTAAGATAAAGAAGGATTTTTTGGATGACGCACATAGTTCAACCTTCTCTATCCACCTAAGAAGTTCAATGAACTATTGATATCACCAAGAAAACTATTTCTAAGACATTATAACGAATGGGAATTTGGAATATACATAAAGATGCTTTATATATCAACAAGTGAAAGTGGAAATGAAAACAATCTGAGGGGGTGATGTAACCATTACCCATACCTATTAAGAAATAGGAAAACATCACCATAGACTTTTTCGTTGGTATTCCAAAGACATAAAGAGGTAGTAATTCTCTATGATTTGTGGTGGATCTTCTTACAAATACTAAACAATTCATTGAGATACAATATTAATTTTCATTCGATCTAATTGAATAGGTATACATTTTGAAAGTGTCCAAGCTGAATGGAGTACCACTGTCAATTATATCCAATCAGGATCCAAGGATCACCTATACATTCTGGAAAGTCATTATTACAATCTAAAAACTAGTTTAACTTAAGCACATCTTATCACCCCCAAACTGATGTCTAATCAGAGAAGACTATCCATAAACAGAGGACATGTTGAGAGCATGCTCAATTGACTTCAAAATAAGATGGAATCAATATATTCATCTGGTCGTGTTCTCTTACAACAATAGATTTCACTCATGTATCAAAATGGCTCCCTATGAATCCCTTTATGGGAAAAGGTGTATGAAACCTATATACTACGATGATGTTTGGGGATGAAAACTATTATGTCCTGAAATGGTTGACGAAATTGTAGAAAAGGTTAAGAACATTCAGTATCATATCAAAGCTACTCATAGTAAAAAGAAGAGCTATGCTAAAAAATTTTGATGATACATAGAGTTTGATGATGGATACATGGTATTACTCTACATGTCTCCATGGATGTAAGTGATGAGATTTGGGAAGAAGGAAAAAATTAGTCCATGATATATCATCCCTTTTGAGATCCTTGACTGTATCAGAGTGGTGACCTATTTACTTTCACTACCACCTAACCTATCTCAATTTCATGATGTATTCCATGTATCACTCTTAAGTAAGTACATAAAAAACCACTCACATGTACTCAATACAGAGGTGGTATCATTGTATAATTATCTTTCATATGTGGTGTAATCATTGAAGATATTAGATCATAGAGACAAAGTTCTATGAAATAAGACAATTCACCTTGTCAGAGTTATATGGAGAAACCCAACATTTGAAGAAGAAACCTAGGAACTAGAAAAAGTTATGAAACAAAGTTATCCTCTTCTATATTAAGGGGTTTAAATGAAAATTTAGAGGGAGAAATTTTTGTGTGGGGAATATTTTAATGACCCTAACTGTTATAAATAAAATTCACCTACGATTTAATCTTTTATTATGTAATATGGTTATAGAAAACACATTAACGATGTTGGTTTTATTATGTCCAATTTGATTGAATTTACATTTAAGAATCCTTATCATTAATAATGTATCTGCTAAATAGTGATGAGACAATTAGTATAAATATAGGCTTTTACAAATCTAATTGACTCATTCAAAGGAAGTGATGGCCTCATCTAGTAGGACAGTTCCCTATTAATCCAATTTATAAGAGCATATGAGGGAGATAGTGTCTCTGGGATTCTCCCTTGACCAAGACCAAGATGATATCCAACAACTTAAGAATGTGTGAAACCATTTACAGGATAATTTCTAGCTTATCAAGATCATGTCCAAAACCATGTATTCCAAATGACCCCACGGAATTATCACCGTCACACACCATACTCTTAGGGTGTACGTTAGTGTATTAAATTTATCTGTATCAATGACATAACAAATTGATTATTGTAATTATTTTGTAAAGAATTATGAATATATTTAATTTAATACTATACATTATTTTGTAAGGAATGATGAATATATTTATTTTGATACTATAAACCACAAATGTTATTGTCGGATATTATTCAATTCAACTATGGAATTAATTTTGATGAATTAATGTATTTTTGAAATAAATAATTACTTAAGTTAATATAATTACTAAATTGTGTTTATTAAATATATATGATCTTATAATTTTTATGAGTCTCAATTTAAGATTGTTGAATTTTCAGGTAAAAATTAATTACCATATAAATATATAGTGTGTTTTATTACTTCATAATGACTAAAAAATAATGTCATAAATACTATAATTGATATATTTTTTCAAATATATGTTTTATATTTTAAATAATGTGATTTTATGTTTATTTCTTTGTTTTTATTAAACACTTATGAAACCTCTAAAACCAATAATATATTTTAATTTTTAATTTAATTTCATTAAAATTGGGACTCACCTCTATATAAGCGAGGGAATGTTTTAAATAAGTCCATATCATTACCTAATAAAATATTTAGAAACACTTCCCTTTGTTAAAACCCATGTTTAATACCCATGGGAACTTTTTTGGTTTTGAATATTTTATTTTGTAGATTCCAAAACCTAAATAATAATTAAATCCCTCTCTTTTCCTATATTAAGCCAAACAATCTCCCATTTATCTTCTCAAAAAATCCTTGGATCATGTATTTACTCTTCCCGACTCTCTCAATAATCCTTCCAAGGCACACCAATCCCACAAGAATCCATTTCTCAAGCATATGGAGTCACACACTAAAGTAAGTTTTCTTTCCTTTTACCTCTTTATTTAAGTTTCTTTGTTATGTTATGCCATATATTCTCCCTTTCCTAATATTGGTATATGTATTTACATTTTCCTATTACTACCTATTTTATGTAAAACTTATTATATTCCCCTTTCTCTCTCGTCAATCCATTTTATGAATGTTTAAGTTATTTCGTTAGGCTGCACAAATTTTTAAATAGAACCGCTCTTTCTCCCCTTTATTTATAGATCTCCTTCATTTGATGGCCTTTAATATTAAATTAATAATGATGGGGTATTTTTTCACACCTTATAGATACTATCCATTGAATTTATATATTATTAGAGACCCATTTCACTCTTATTAAGTCCTTCCATGACTATTTCAACATCCTTGTTATGCTGTCGAAATTTCATCATGGGAATCCATGCCAAAAAAATTGTGCAGTGAATACCATAACAAATTTATATCAACGGTGTTCACATTAATGCACTTATACTCATTCTTAATATGGATTTAAATGTATTTATTCAACACTCATTGTTTTTGGAATAAAATATTATGATAAATGAATCCATATTTTATGACCTATGTGGAACACTTAAGCATAAGATTGAAATTAAAGTGACTGGTGCACCTGAAATTATAAAGCGCTCTAATATATTGCGTAATTTTTAGTATCATAACATATCATGTTGGTATAGGGAGTGAACCTAATTAATTTATGGTTCTTTTTTCATAATGAGTCCTTGGTGGTTATCCTTGATCTATGATGTAGTGTTATAAGTTGTTTTTATATTTCCCATGGTGCCTTCATGTTATCATACTATATTATGTCTTATTATTCATTTTTATGATTTATACTCTTTTTATGCCCCTTTATATTCCTATTTTGTAACATTTTTTTACATAATTCAATGTGTATTACCTTACTGTACTTTATATCTCCCCCTTTCTTATGTATTCCTTCAGGTTATCCAATGAAATTTTATGTACGAATATGTTAAATAATTTTTCAATATTGATTTGGTATTCCATGTTTTACATTGCAATGTAATGTACCTATTCCGAAAGACACTATACCAATTTATATGTTTGGGTTTAATTAAGTGTAATTTTAAGTCATAATTCATTTTCTTAATTTCTAATAAAGAGAGTAGTTTTTATTGAATTGGAATAGTATCATTGGTTAAACTATTCAGGGATTTAAACTATAAATTTTCCTATAGATCTCATGGTTCTGGAATATATAAAATGCTATCGGTTTTTTCTGATATTGATTTAGAAACAAAAGTTGGATAACAAGGGGATAGGCCTGTCGATATGGCTTTATTTATAGATAGCCATGGTTGAGGAGAATGTGAAAGAACATGTACCATCCTACATTGTTTTTTCTCCATTGTGTGGTGCTTTGAAAAGACAATTCCCTACAGGACTTTAGGATAACATTCCTATACAGCAATGGTCACAAAATATATGTACGGGTCTAGGGTGTAGCTATAAAGAGACTATACCATAATATCATATTACACAATCATACAAGAAAAAACCAAAGAAAACATCCTTAAAAATAATCATCATTGTATACAAAATAATTAAAAAGAATAAGTTTATATCAAATGAAATGTAGTATACCAAATCATTGTCATGTCAGAATAAAAAATTGATTTCTCACTGGGCTAATCACATACACAGCATAAATAAAAGGAATAAAATGTGTATATGGTCTACTAAAATGTTAAATAATAACCTTGTACAAATCACAAGAAACATTCAAGTTGTCCTTGATCATGTAACATTGGGCCTCTGTCTAACCTAAACTAATGATCCATGAAGTCACTCAGAAACTCAAGAGCCATGAAAGCTCAAACAGGGTGTACATATAACTATGTAGGGAACTGAAATCATGGTCCCATAAATAATGAATAATTCAGTGAATATCCATGTGACATGCTCAGCTGGGATTATTAATATTATGTGCAAGTGTACATAAGATAACCACCATCAATTCATGGGTTATAACATGAATCTCAAGATCATCCATACCGTTTTCATCTAGTTATATAGTGTCATGGAGCAAGTCACCTGACTTTTTCATCTAATACCTCACCCAATAGGCATATAGTAGCACATGGAAGAAGAACATCTATTGAATTCTCTAATGGAATCCAAACATTCATGGAAAAATGGCTAAATCCATAAGTGGTAATAAAAATAATTACCCATGTAGGTGGAATACAACTGATTCCTAGGGGTATACCCTAGGAAATCTAGTAGTGTCATTAGGAATACTATTTATTCATAGGGGGTGACCATAAGAAATTCAAATGAACCCCAATAGTAGGATCTTAACTTCATGATCATCCCATATAGAAATATTCTGGATTCATGTTTATTGACTATGAAATTCTAAACATATATGAATCATAGAATAATCTAATGGGGTTACCCAAATAATTCTATAGTTCCTATTATAATCCAATTCCCCGGAGGTAATATGAAGCACTAAACATTGTAGTTGGCTCAAATCCAGATCCTTGTGAGTATCTTAGATATATAAAAATAATGATGGAAATAATCAATTCTAGTGATAAGGTGACACCCATAATCAATAGTTCACATTCTGACACATACCCTATAATGGGTCAATATATCTTCAAGGAACTCACCAGGTTCCACTAGGTCACATCATAGCATGAACACTGACATGTGATCCATTACACCATTTTTATCTCTATCATCAACAAACCTTAATCATGGGGCCAATTGTCCCTCACATTTTTATAATCATAACATGACCTTATTATCTTTATTAGCTATCTCAATTAAAAGTCACATAATGACTATGGAATTAATCCCATTTTTTCAATTTATACTGAGTAAACCATTACACTACCTACCAAACCACAATTCCAACTTGGGAAATCTACATCTAGGTACATACATATTACTAGAGAAGAATAACTCACCACATTCTCATCTGATATGGAATTAAGTGTTTAAGGAATAGCGTGGCTCCATTATGGAATACTCTGGACTAAAATTCTCATCCAAAAAAATTCATTTCCATGGGGCATATGAGGATCCTATGCTAGGGAATCTATATTATAGACTCTTTATTTAATTTAAATTCCACCCCTCATTGGTTGTACATCTAAACTAAAAATGTATTAACAATACTTTATCCATTGATGGTCATAAATTAATCTAGTGCTCAAGGGTCATTCATGTCCCTTAAAAAAATTCACTTCATTCATAGGAAAGTCATTTTGATAAAACATATCATTAAAATAAAAAGTTAAGATAACAATAATGTTTTGATCACACCTCACATTCGTATATCAAATATATAAATCGAGGTGAAATGTATAGGGACTACCTACCTCAATATGGACATTTTACCTTTTAATTCACATCATGAAAACTCTCTCCCAATCCCTTCTTATTCCAAAAAGACTTTTCCATCAATATAAGGACGTAAATCATGCCAAAAAATACAAATTAATTAGTTATAATAAAATTAGAATTAATTCAAAAACCATAATTAATTTTATAATTTAAATTTATTAAGTAAAATAATCCAATAAATCACTGAGCAACCAAATAACTTTGAAACTATAGCCAACCATCCAGAAATGGTCAATTGAATACTCCAAGAACCATCTTGAGAAAAATTACTAACATCTGAAACCAATTCAATAACTAAATTAATTAAATTAAATCTAATTTTAATTAAAACACTTGAAAAATACATATTGTGACATACCACTAGCCAATCTACATAATAATATGTGGGATCATCCTATAAAGAAATCCTATATTCATCTTGACCAATATTATTATCATATTTGATTATTTAAATGAAATTTTAGTGTACAAAATCATTAAATTTTATTAAATCTTCACTTAATTTTTTGAAGAACAAGGAAAATAATAATGGAGGGAGGATATTAATAATCACATAAAATTTCAAAGATATCACAAAAAAATACTCCATTTTCATAGGGAATCAAAGGAAAAGGCATATAAGGGATCTCCATTGAGCTTATTGGGTTCAGAAACATGTGATATATAATATAGTTGTAGGGTTTCTAAAACAAATTGGTTCATCCCACCATTTTATAAAAAATGTAATGTGATCTCCATGACATGTTTCCCTGAACCATAACATCATTCCCTAGAACACATCATGGAAGACCTCCATTGATAATCCATAACACCACAACATGCTGAGTAATAGGGAATGGAATTTTCTAAGTCATCATTTCATATAGGAACATCATCCATATAAAAGTTTTAGCATTAAAGTATAGGTCAGCCCCCCTTTCTTTTCTTCAAACACCACACCCCAAAAATTATTGTTTTTTCCAGACCTATTGCACATAAGGGATACCACCAATTTTCCATATATACCTTTTATAGTGACTATCTCACATTAGTTGATCCCAAAATAAATGATAAACCCCTTGTTATCACTATGTCTTAGTGCTAACTAAGAATTTTAGATAGGGGATCTCCCATATCAACAAATCGTGTACCGCAACATGTCCCACCTTGTGGTCCCTCAATATCGGAACCATGGATTCACTATAACAAGGTATCCTAGGTTTGTATGATTGTTAAATTTCAGGAATCTGTGTTTTCAACCCATTCCTCATTCATTATAGTCTATGTGTTTTACCCTCCACCATGATTCCCACCAAGTCATCGTCCACCACATAGTGTTGCACCTATAGAAAAATTCAACTGTAGGATAAATTAGTTTCACTTAAACATATACTCAATCACACAAATATAATTTTTATCCAATATCCATATCTGAACACACCCCCTAAATATTTTATAACTCTCATAATCACTATCTATGTCCTTATTCACAAAACAACCTTTTCATTAGAGAATAAAAGATTAAATTCCACCGAAATCACTCAACCCATGTAGACACGAGTCTTTAAAACCTCCCCATCATAACACTTCTCATCCATAATAATACATTTTAGTTCATAAACCACTAATAATTACCTATAATAGTTTCTCTATCATGATTTATTCCATATATTCTACTTTGGAATGTTGAATGATCTTCTGTGGTATAAATCTTCACCATGAGGCGCACTCTTTATCAAAAATTGATCAACCATATTCCACCATCACTATAGTACAATGATGTTTCTCAACATTACATATCTATAGGGAGAAATTTTATTTTAATTAATTAACTTATTATCAAAATTATGGAAACCTCGCCGGAATCCTCAACTCATAAGGTTCAATCCCTTTGCACAGTACACCTCGCCATCATAACCAACTACTAAAAATGTATTCTTATCATTCCATTAGCCCACATGATGTGGTTTCCATTTAGACACAACCAATTATAAATAAAACATAGGTCAATACTTATATAATCATATATTTCAAAAAAATTCGGTCGTACTCACCAACATGTCATCACCTACACGATCTCAATGTTTCTACACTATGAGGCATCCTAAGATCATCCAAATAATGATACTAATTTACAAAACAAAAAATAAATGTAAATCCAAATATAGTTCATATTCTTTTCAAATCCTTCATCATGATCCACTCAAGATTATTAATGTAACCATGATCTTAATAACACTAGAAACACACCAAAACCATCCTGATCCTAACACCAATGCATACACACTATCCAAAACAACATTTTTATCTCAAATTGTGTATTTACAATATACCTAATAAAACTAGATTCACTAGTAAAATGACATATGAATGCCACATCAACCATAAAATTAATCACCTCATACACCCAAACCCTATGAGGATGTGGTTTATGCATCTAATGTCCATGATTTATCCATCAATGCACATGATGCCTATATGTGGCCATCCTACCCCTACCAAATAACTAACATGGAAAATAAAATGCTACATATTCGCATCCCTTTAAGAATGTCCTCCTTAGAACATTCCAAATTTCCATCTAACATATGCTGAACAACCTGCATCATGTATTCTCTGATATCATTTCTCAACTGTTACCCAAAAAATATCCATTATTTTTTTGTATGTTTGTGTGTCACTCATCCTATGCTACGCTCGTCCATCATATCAAAAAAACTATAATAAAAGTTAGTTTAACCATGACACCTCAACTAATCCTCTGCTAATGTATCCTCTTCCAGGGAAAAACATTTCATATTCCATCAAACTCTCATGAAATCAATATCATTTTGAGTTTTATGATACATGTGATATAAAAAATTCAATAGGCAATTTTATAAACACAATAAAAACTATAGAAATTGTGAGACTCCTATTATATCTGAAGAGGATATATTTATGAAAATATTCTTTCATGATTACAGTTTCTTTGGATGTTAAAAAAGTTAGTTTATTTGTTTGAGGATGAAAATGAGCTATTTTAGGATTCAGTATTTAAAATAATGTCATAACCGTGGATATCCCATTTCATACCTCTTAAATCGTTATACAAAATTACTCTTTACCCTTCCCTCTCTCTAATTGATAAAAATCATAAATAATTTGCCTCATTTTATGATTTCGTCATAGGTAGTGGTATTCAATGATAATTATATCCACTAATCTTACCTAGCCTATAGATTTTAAAATAGTAATAAATCAATTATCAACCCAACACCTAACTATCATAAGTTATGAAAATGTGTCATGTGTTTTATGTGTGAAAAAAAATTAATAACTAATAGTTGAAATTTAATGATCAAGTGAAATATCCTAGTGTCAATGAAAGAAAAAACATTTAGTTAAAATAAATTAAAATATATTCACAAATTAAAAACATAATTAAATAAACGGTTAAGGGTAATCTACACATACCATCCAAAAAATGCATTAGTGTTCCATTATTGGATTCATATATTAAAAAGAGAAGAGAACGAATGAAATATATGCATCCCTCCTCAATCAAGTAATTATGTTTTTTTATCCCCTTCTCCTTGTAAATTTTCATTCTTATATATCAAGATATGAATCATCTTGCTCATTTCCACATCTCCACACTCTACGTTGGTAAGGTATACCTTGTTTTCCTTATATAATTTTTCACGGACCTTCTATATATTCCCAAAATAAAAATCATAATTAATTATTCACATATTTATTCCATGTTCACTTCTTGATGGTTTTGATTTACGTATTTGGGATTCTCATATCCTCAAATTCATTCAAAAAACACACCCAAGATATCAAATTCATTTTCCATTGGATGATTACATATGAATACTTCAGAGACTCTTTCAAATTTGGATTATATGTCGAAATATGTTTGATTATGATTTTATATAATAAAATCAAATTTCATGAATTTTGAATTATAATCCACAAGTTCAAAAAATTATCTCTCTTCGATTGACAAGATGATGGAAAATCATGGTCGATGACTCTTCGCATGTGATCAATCAGATGAACAAGAGGTCTTTTCATAGGCACAGTTAGATGAAGTGATGGTTGGATTTTAATCATTTATAGTTTCTTTGACTTATGTGGTAGCTTAGATTCCACATGGTCAATACTCAGTTATGGCTTATTCAATGTAAGATTGATCCTGATTCTTGTTATGGTTTATTGGGGACTTTACTAAATTTGTTTTCACTATTAGTTTTGTTTATTCTTGTTGTATCATGAAATATTATATTCAATTGGTATCATTATGAAGTTGTTTCATCCCTTTTCTAAATTATTAGTATGGTTAGTTTTATAGAAGTTTCAGTCTACATTTATACATAAGGTCTCTCATCTACAATGTTCATTTGGGAGGCATGATCTTCAATTAAAATTTTCTACATTCAGTCAATCAAACTGTTTGATTTTTTTAATTCAAAACTTTACATAAAAAAAGAATCAAAAGTATTATTTATTCCAGTTTCATTCTATAATCAATTAAAAACAGTTTAATTGTAAAAGAGTATTTAAATAATATTACTTAACCCCTAAAAATTTAGTTATTACTTATTTAGTAAATCCAAATTTTAATAAAAACACAAAAAAAATTATTTAAAAACATTTATAATTTAATTTTTTATATCCCAGAAGTAATTAATATGAATTATTTAGTTAGGGTTTTTCAGTATTAGGTTTTAGTTTCCATTGAAAACAGGTTGAAAATACAATAGATTTTTCTCACTACTCCCACAAAATTACACCTTTTCTCTCCATGTAAATGTAATGAGTTTTATTTATTCAAAAAAGATTTATCCTATTGATAATAAATCAATAAAACTAGGGTGAATTAAAATCATACATTCATACATCAATTTTAGACACATGTTAACTCTATAAATATAAGACACTCCCTCCACTACAATTCATACATGAGTTCTAGTTCGAAGTATTTACAAAAGATAAATTTTCATGGAAGTATAATTTTAACAAGTGGTACTTTGATAAATCACGTTACACTCATATTACCCATAAAAATTACATTTTTTCACATCATTGGTACTTCCAAAAAAATAGAAATATATTCTATCTCTTATTAATTTTATCTTGCAGTTCTATAATTCATTACATCTATTTTTTCAATTAAAACATATTGAGTTTTTCCCATGCATGTTTTTTAAAATCACATATTGGAATAGTTTAGCTAAACACAAAAGTAAACCATGATTAGTATCTTGTATCACTATTAATAATAAAAAATTTTATGGAAAAAAATAACTCTTATGAATCCATATATTAGGTCTCTAAAAGTATTATTTTATCGAATATAGACCCAAACACCTGATCTTATTTTGACTTTGGATTTTTTCTAGATCAATTTACATAGTTATTTTTACTCCAATTCAAATGAACTATCACAATGTATTTTATGAAGTCTTCATGAGGATTTAATAAGTAATTAATTTTAGTTCACCTATGTCTGATTTCATCATTCCAGTTCTATCTTAGTATGAATTTGAATCCACTATGTTCTTATTCATTTAGAGACCATTACTAGTTATAAATTATATAAAATACATTAAAAAGTAAAATATCTCCTTAATTATATAATTAAATAAATTTTAGAACCAATGATATTTAGCCACAATAGCCTAGTACTCATTTCTTGGAATGTATATATTTAGAAAATGTTTTCATATATAAAATCTTTAATGATCTTAAATAAAAAGGCATGTATAAATTATGTTGAAATTATGAAAATAGATTTTTCAATGACAACTATTTTTTTATTTCAAATTAGAATAACATGTAGGAGGATAAAGGAAAATAAAAAATCCATTTTCATTCCAAACAAAGTTTTAGCACCCAAGAATTATCACTTAAAAATATAATAAATTTAGAAAATTGTGTTTTAGTAAATAATTATATAAAATTTTATATTGACTAGAGTGAATGAAAAAAGAAAACCAATAATTCCTTTTTTCAACATATGTAAGAAAAATATTTCAATCCTTCATTTGATCTTCTAAAATTACTTCATAGAATTATTCATTCGTTATTCTTTCACCTTGAATATATACATTAATTTGGTTTCTTTGACCTCAAAAGCACAAAATAGTAATTTATTATTTACTATATATGTTCCATTAAACTGGAAAATAAGCTTACTAGACATAAGATTCATTATTATAAAAATAGTAACACATTATCTCTAACTTGAAGGGATTCTATCTGGATGAGTATTTTATGGATATTTCTAGTTGTCTCCTTCTACAACAACATGTAATCATATTCCTCCTTCTAAAACTCCTCATGTTCAATAATATATATATTTATCTACTCTCAATATTATACAAACTGTAGGCTAATCATCTTGATATCCCAATAGTTCTTGTGTTGTATCTTAACATATAAGTGAAAATATTTCACAGAAAAAAATTCTACAATGGGATATTTCTATGGGTATTATAAAATTAGTCATTTATTCACATAGTTCATCATCAAGATTCTTACATCATTATGTATGGGTGGGTAACACTATCATTTCCATAATCCTCTTTATTTATCTATTATAGTTAATAGCTTACACATTATTATGTTACTATTTGGAAGATGAGGCATTCTGGTGAAATAAATATTTCCCCATAAGTTATTCTTTGTTATTATTTTAGAAGTGTCCTCTGAGGTTAGTAATTATTGATCACATCATTATAAACCTATAAAAATGTTCAATTTCATAAACATAATCACAAGTTTATAACCCTCAATTTGCGTAGCCTTTAGGGTGATTCTTTTAAAACACATATTAAACTTCTAAAATAATAAATGAAAATAAAAAGGATATTTAAATTTGTATAATAAAGTGTAGTACCCACACATAAAATATTTCATCAAAAATTAAGTTTTATTTTATAATTTCCTATCTTTTATAAAAGACAAGAGTAATTTGATAGTTTGGACATAATTTGTAAATTTTATGTGAGTGAATAAAATTTTTTGTTGTAACAAACATACATATGACACCTTCCTTGTTTTTATATGAGGTCCAAAATGGCCTCAACATTAAATTGCATGAAACAATTTAAGCAAAAAATTTACCACTTCCTCATTGATGAATTCCATAATTATATTGTCTATATAAATTTTACAGTAGATATGGATCCTCCCCGAAATGAAATTTCGATAATGATATTAATTTAAAAGTCTTATTATTAGTAAAGAAAATTGGTACCATTCATATGACATAATAATTGATGAAATAATCTTATCATGGACCTTAGGTGACTCTATATAACTTCTCACCAAGGAAGGAGACATCCAGGATTTTTTTAGTTGGTGGTTTTACCTCTACTGTTTGAGGTAACTTGGTCAGGTAGTCCACCACAAAATGTTCATATCCATTCATATCCATGAACACCATGTAAAATTATTATCTTATTAGTATCCACAATATTAGAAATTGATTTTCAATAGTCTTATTATTTAGATAATAATGTTAAATATAGTTATAATAAAAATTTGTTCCCAATAGGCATGGAAAAATAATTTTTATATATAAATAACAATTTAAAAAACACATTTTCATTTTTTTTTAAAAAACTTCATCTTTTTCAAGGGTTTATGAATTGTATAATTTCACTTTATGGTTCACATAAATATTTTGGAATGGTAGTACTCTAATGACCTTTCCCGAGGTATCACATAATATCTCAATGTTGTAGTTCCAATCAACCGAGATGATCATACGAGATATAGAAAGAAACACCTTAGGTTTTTCAAAATATTCCATACATAAAACACACGAAACAAATTCATTCACTTTCTTGAGTTTTTTAGTTAGGCAGAAATAATTATTGACAATTTCATAAATAAAACCTCAATAAAATCCATCTTCTTCTGAAAGTGATATGACCTGTCTCACATTTGTTGGGTAAGGATGTGTAGAAATAATTAAAAACAATAATCCACTTCAATAACATATATAGATATTATTTATCCCAAAAATATTTATTCTCCACCATGAAATAAATTTTTTAGATGATTTAATATATATTTTCTCAACGAATTTTTTATTCATTTTTTATACTTTCAAGACATGTTTCAAAACATGATCTGTATAGAAAAAAATTATATACCAATATATCTAAAGATCATTCAATTATGTTTAAAAATATATATAATACAAAAACCTGAAAGAACCTAGAGCATTTCTCAATCCAAATGGAAATATTCAGCAAGAGAATATAATGAAGGTATTTGTTAATGTTCTCTTTTCCTAGTCATACGGATCTATTGAGACCAAGAATATGTTGATGAAACTGTAAAGACCCTTCCCAACTAGCCTCTGTAACGTTTGATCAATAAAGGGGATGGTAATGTGTCCCTTTCATATTACACGATTCAGTTGTCTATAGTAATTACAAACCCTCGAACTATTTTGAATCATAATGGAGAATAACTCATTAGCCTCATTTTTCAAAACTATGAATCTGGTCATTTACCAAACTATATGAGTTGGACTCTACCATAAGGTTTCCAAAATAGGTTATATCATTTTATCTCCTAAAATTATTTCAAATTCGTTTTTTACAACTACTATGAGGGTTGTTTTTATCCACTATTGGGGATGCATCATAGTTTTAGATTTATATTCGAGAAAAAATTGTTGCATACTAGTTGTAGGGATAGTCCCAAGGATATCTTTGGAAGACCATGCTATGACTCTAGAATTAATTTCATGATATTCACTAGTATGTGTTATTGGTTTGATTTCAATTAGTTATAGATTATGATAGAAATTTTATCATATTCATTTATAAAATCATATTTTAGGATTGAAGGAAGTAGTTATAGTTCATGACCAGGGGATATTCTAATGATTATTTCAACTGAGTGTTTTCAATGGTTGAAACTTATACATGTAAGTTATAAGTATCATTTTATGTTTCTATAAACTATTAAAAAAATTAGATCAATACAAAGATCTATTTTCAAATTTATGTCATTTTTATTAATAGATTCAATATAAGAAAAATTAATTGTTTCCAAATCATATACATTAAGAAGTTTCCCATAAAACATTTCAATTTTTTCCTTATTAAAATAAGTAAATTAAAAATGGTTTAATAAAATCCTCGTTTATTCAAAATAGGGTTATTTCATAAAATATATTATATTAAATTTCAGAATATATTCATCAAAAGACACTAAAATTTCCCCACAATTAAAATTTTTTAGTATATATTCAGTCTTCAAAAAGGGAATTCCTAATATAATTAGGGTATGACATTACCACTTAATGTTTACATGTTCATAATGTAAAAATAATCAATGATTAAAAATCATTATAGACTCTCTATAACATCCTCTAGAACTCCAACTTGGTAGGTAACAGTTCGATTAACAAATCATACAACCACATCGGTCAGTATTAGTTATCCAAAATATAAGGAATAAAAAATATAGTAACTTATAAAATTAACTATTTCTACCAAGTCACATAATTCATTTCAAAAAAAAATATCCTATGGTGAAAGGGGTAAGGAAATTACGATGATCTTGGAAATTCATAGACAAATGTGGGATAACATAGGTAGAGAACTATCTTCTTAATATTACTTATTAATGTCCTTGAAATTTCCATTTTTATGCATATTTCGTTATGTAATTTTCTATACATTGAAATTTATTGGATGTATTCATGTAATTGGGTGTTTATAGTCACTTTTTTTAATACCTCTATGTTATATTGTTGTAATTATACTTTATAAAATCACTTGAGTGGTTTAATCCTTATGGTGAAGGTAGGTGTTGAATTATATAGGTCATAAATATTGTAATTTCCCTAGTCTTTCTTCATTGATGGTGTCTCCACACGGGCTTATTCAGGTTCCCTTCTAGGGGTATGTTTTTTAGCATTATTAGTGTGTCTACTTAAAAATTTAGAATGAGATGGTGACTCTTCACCCATATTCATATTTCTTACTCCTAGTAATGAAATTGAAATAATAATTAAAATAGATTTGGGAATTTACTTGGCATAAATTTTATATAAACCACAGATTCTAATATCATTTATGGTAGATAGAATATGGATGAAAGTTTAATTCATATCATTTATCTCTTAATCATGACTGGTGTTATACTTCACATTCTATTTCACTAGGTCCTTTATTGATGTTCCTGGATCATTACATTATTAATAGCATATAAAAGTCAAATAACTCTATCTACGAAAGAGTGTAAGATGGAATGTTCACTGAAAAATCAAATAGAAGTGTCTTATTTAGGTATGTTGGCTTATACCCCCAATTGGGTATTTTAATACTCCATAAATCCTTGATTGGGGATGAGATACTATTTGAATTTCCTCCGTAACATTACCTCTTAGGTTTTAGTTCCATTAAATTAAGGGAATCCTTCAATATAGTATTATAATGAGTGGAAAGGTTTTTCAACCCACAGATATGTAATATATGGAATCCCCTATACATTATACAAAAGTTAATTGTCTCACAAGAGTGTTCAGTTCTTAAAAAATCAAATAATGGAGATTTATACCTCCATTACTTATATACCCCCTATATTGTGGTTCTTATGATGACTTTTTGGTAGTTTTGGAAAATCATATGTATCATATCTATAAATTTTGACTCGGAATTTCCAATCAAAGTTCCTCCATTAAAAGAATCTAGAAGGTTCTAGTCAACTAACATTAATCATTGGTGAAATAATAATAAGAAATGATGTTCTTCGTAAGGCTGGTGTGGGAATGTTATTATGAGCGACATGAATATTTCCCAAAACAAATATATAGGTTCTCATCATAATTTTTAATTATATATATATATATATCATTTCTCAATTAGCCACTGCTTGATTCTAGGACGAAAATTTAAATAAATTTCCTCTAAAATTAATCCTAGTTGGTGAATTCTGTATGATTTAGGTTATAGATAATTTATTTTCATGATAATTCAATAGATAATGGAAATGAATTCATGCCAGTATGAGAATTTGTGTCTCCTCTAGATCTAAATCCTTGGCAGTATTCTACAAATGATTTTAGTCTTGGGTTAGGATCTTCTCCTGAAAAATAATGAAATTTTTGTAGTAACCTCATCTTTATAGTACTATTATTACAATTTTATTTATTATTTTGTTATTTAAGTCAATAATTATTTTAAAAATTAATTTAATACAACTCCATAATAGTTAAATTTATTTAAGAAAAGTTTTCATACATATTTTACTACCTATAATAAATCTAGTGTAATAAGTAGTAATGTATGGGGAAATATTTAATAATATTATGAAAAAAATCCATTTCCTCCTATTCATTAATCTTTAGAGTTTTTTGCCTTTCAAGAACAGTTATTTCTACCTCGGGATTGATATAAATGAGGAAATTTGAACTAAATATAATAATTAATTCAAATAATTTTAAACAAATCAATATAAGAACACAATATTTTCTTCCCCAATAATGAGTTCATTTTGACTAGGGTCCTCTCATATAATCATGAGTGAACAAATTTTTATACCAAAGAAAAAATGTATAAATAATGTGACTTTGGTGGTATCTAGATATTAGGTTTTAATGGTTGTATTCTTCTCTTTTTTAAAGATTAAATGTGTATAAAAATTTTGAGTAAATATAATTGAGGATAAAATTGAGGTGGTTTGGGATTACATGTTGAAAATGGTGGCCTATCCTTGGAAATCCTCTTTCTTAATTATTAAATCATGATTCAAATTTACTCATCTTATTTCTCTCCAATAATGTAAAATCTAATCAAATTACTCTCCCAAGGTGATTTTAGCTTATATATAGAGATTCAATAATAATTGCATCTATTTATCATACCAAGATTGAGTATTTTAAAAATACAATAAATCATGGAAAAACCCCAATAATAACAATATTAATCATTAAAGAACTCTTAAGTGGCCTATGTTTGAAAAACCAAGAACAATGGAATAATAATATAAATGAAATTATTAAAAGAAGTATCATACTATCATAGAAATGAAAAAAATACAAGAAATAATAAATAATAATATATTCATAACTTTAAAACTATATTAATTAATAATCGATCACACAAGTCACATCATATGTACTAGAGATTTCTTAGTGTAACATCATAGGAAAAATACAAAAAAATGAAAAATGTAAGTTAAAAAAATTTATTCTCTTCTTAATTGAGTAGTCAAGTATTGTCATCACCTTTATATGAGTGAATATATTTATTTATATAGAAATATTCAAATCATTATGTTTTTTTTGTAGCTCAACCTTGGTTTTACATACTATATCCCTCCTTTTCATTCACTAAAAATTATTGAACATTTCAGAGATTTGAACAATTTAATTCCTAATTCCTTACTCCTTGATAAATCTCATCTGTATAATTCAACGATTATTATTGAGGTAGTTGGGAAACTTGAATATTCCCTATTTTCACAATGTTTTCCCATCAACTCTTTTTTTTGTTCCTCCAGAATGTTTCCATGAAGATACAAGAGAAATTAATCCCAATTAGGTTGAGTAGTGGAAATTGGATTTGATTTTAGGAAATAAATTACTATTTTGAGAATTTTTTATTTTATTCTGCATGAGTAAATTTTTTTATTAGTCTAGGATTGACCACATGAAGTAAATTCTAGTTCAATTGACAATTCACTTGTATTCAATTAGGTAAATTTATTGTCTATTGAAATACATGGGTGGTTGAAAGGAACAGTTGACTGATCTTAATTTTTGGTATCTCAGAACATTATGGTAGCACGGATTATTTTCATTAGATTCTCACTTATGGGTGATTGAACATGGATTAAATTTTATTTTCATCTTATGGTTGATTATGGACATTATAGAATTTTACCACACAGATATTTTTTTTAATCATACAAATTCTTTGAATCATTTGATCAGTTATTTTCAACATATAGTCGCATCATTCCATTACTGAATATTTATCATGGTCCGTGGGATGGCACAAAAACTATGTAGTTCTATTTTTGTTTATATGGCCACCTAAGTCAATTGAGAGACTTGGTCTATTGTTCATAAGTTTCAACAAGTGGTCGATTAGTACTATTTGAAATTTGATCTTCTGACCTACACAAGAAAAAAATAGAGTTGAATATTGGATATGTTCTATATTATTTCAAGAATATAATAAATCAATTAAATCACATAAAATGGACTAAAAAAATATAATTCTATTCCTTCAAGTCAATTTATGGTATATCCATTAAATAAAATTATGAATAAAAACTTTAAAATATCATTTACAATTATTTATCATTTAACTATATATTTAAAAAAGATAGGATAGCCCATCACATCAGTTAGCCTTATACTTCATAACTCATATCATTCATAATGATCAGCTCATCAATATCCTATGTCGTATCTCAAATGATCTATGATTTCCCAAATAACCATGAAATCAAGTTTAACATGGTTCAAATATCATATAAAAACACCTCTCATCACTATTATCAGTTATTCCAAAGAAACAAATGTTCTAACTCACCAACTATAGGGTTCTCATACACGTGTGTCAAGAAATACAAACCAAATCAATATCCTACATGGATAAAAATACTTACCAGGAATCTACATACAAGGATAACCCCTCAAGGACCATGATCAAATACATGAACATACTCACACAAACAGATATATGTGTATATATATATATAATGGAATCTCCCCTGATGACATGTGTCAAGTAACCCATATTAAAACAATTCAGTAAGGATGAATTCCACTAGGAAATTATATGGGAATTCACTATAGAGGTTATTACCAACACATTAAATCACGGAACCGAATTTATTTTTGTAACTACTATCAAAAAACACCTAAAATGGGCCTATTATAAAGGCATTTAATTATTATATTTATCTATTGAGAGTAAAAAATAAATTCCACAGACTGGGGGAAATTATATTCATCATCAAGGAAATCCATCCCTAAAATTAGCAATACATTTCATATGAATAAAAAATAATGTGGTTCATCTGAGTATATTTCCACCAACAAGATATATAGGAAAACACCTTATTAGTTGTTTTCTAACACTTAAATAATTGAACACATATTTTCAGTGATAAAAATCACACATTGGATGGTATATTTCATGTTAGTTCTATATACCAAGAATGATACACATGCACTAGCCTCTTTCTATCGAACCAATAATCAAAACCCAGTAAATCATAAATCCAAAACTCAGGTGCATAATTCTAGTTTGTAAGAGATAACATGGAGAATATAATACCACTTTGTGACATCCTCCCACAGTCTATCGATATTGAGAGGTTCTTATACTAGAGAAGTCACTATTTTTCCTCAGAAACACCTCCCCATGTTCCAAAGGTTACAGACTATTAATGGGGGACTAGTTGGTAACTGTGGGGAGAATATAACCCCAAATCATAGTGTATAGTAACAAAAAGCAAAAAAAACATCTAAAACCAATAACCATCATATTTATTAGAATCCATAAAATAGAATCATTTTATATCAAATGAAATTAAACATACATAATCATGTTTATGATGGAATAAAAACACTAATCTCCCACATGTTTATTCATACATACAAGACAATAAAAGTAATAAAATACATGGAGTGTTTACTACCAACCCCAAGCCTAACCTTTTCTAAAAATATCGACCCATCCAAGCTATCATAATAGATCATGAAACAACAAACCACTACCCCACCAGAACATGTGAATAGTGAATACTTCTCAGGTACCCATGGGTCATAGACACATGAGCTAGGTGTGAGTATATCCTAATAGGGAACCCAAAAATAGTACTATACAAAACCAATAATTTTTTTATTTACATGTAACATTCTCATATAAATTAAAAAAATATAGTTATGTGACATAAATAAGATAACCATTATCAATATTTAGGTTATAATGTAAAACCTGAGATAGACTGTACATTCATGGGTGAGTTATAAAATCTCTCTAAGAAAATCATATATCCTTATCAATGAATAATATTCAAATTTCCCATATATTATCATGTTTAATCACTAGATCTTAGAAAACCTGGGCATCACTTGAATAAATATTACATTACATTTGATGAATATTCAATTCAAGTAAAAATAATACATGGTTGGAATCATCAATGATTATCATTTTTTGAGAATATATACATAATAAAATTATTTCATGAAATATTATTAATATATCATATAATGTTATTCTCAAATATTATTATAAATATATTTATTTAATTTAAATACAATCTTTATATCATGGGTAAATAGAACCATTGGAAATGGTGATCTCAAATTATCAGTATGGGAAAACATGGGAGATATCAATAAATGGTAATAAGTTATAATAATATAAGAATAAGGGTATAATAACATGAACACAACTTTTGAAAAATATACTCAACAATTCCTTGAAGAAAGATCATGAGTTATAAAATAATGATTTTCCATTAAAAAATACATCAATAATAAGAACATGGAATCAATAATAAAAAATCACGAGTAATGAGACCATATAATCATGATATGAAATATGTTTTTGTTAGAAACATTAACATAAAAAAACATTACCATGGTTAAATATAATTATTAAGACTATAATAATCGATAGTTTCTCATTGTGTAGTCTAGTATACTCCCAATTACAATAATCATAGTGGATAGACTTCCATACTAGATTGGGTCCACTCCACATTTCCTTTAGAATTATCTAATAATAAATAAATCTT
Organism: Viscum album; assembly: GCA_963277665.1. Taxonomy (NCBI): domain Eukaryota; kingdom Viridiplantae; phylum Streptophyta; class Magnoliopsida; order Santalales; family Viscaceae; genus Viscum; species Viscum album. The sequence goes on along the minus strand of OY728119.1, from coordinate 1,824,497,131 downwards.
CAAACAATTCATTACAGGGATATATAGTATTTATCTCAGCAATCATATAATGAAACCCATATATATGTTTTCCTTCATATCATAAAATAAATAATAATATATTAATTAACCAAAGCTAAAGAAACTAGTGTCATTAAAACATAATCATCACAAGAAATTAAGAGAAAGGATTTTGATGGTATCAAAATATAATATCCAAAGTGAATCATAATAATATTTAATATATGTCGGCATAGATGAAAAAATTATTATTAAAACGTTATAATGATGAATTGAAAAATAATAATAAATAAACATTTCTTTCAATATATTTTAAAAAAATGAATTCCTATAAAAAATGGGATGTTAGATTATTTTTAAATCCATGTACAATTTTAAATGAGTTATCCTGATTAAGAAAAGACATGATATTGGGAAAATAAATTCAGGTTGTAATCTTTTTAAAAACAGTCTTTTCATATATTTATAAAGAAAGTGAAAAATTATCCATTTAGAAAATGAAAAGCATATCCCTTTAAAGATTTTATAAATAAATTAAAATATATAAAATAATAACATTATAAATAATTTTAATCCATATATTTAATTCCGTATAATACTTTTAGAGAACATGGATTGGGAGGAAAAATATTCCTTACCAAAAAAGCTAAATACATTAAGATTTTCATATAGACATTAATTTAGATTTTTTAGTGCCTAAAATAGATAAAATGGAATAAATAATATAAAATTGTATCAACAAAACTAATATAATAAAAGATAAGTGGTTTATAATAAAATAAAAAACAATTCCCCCCAATGAAATATGAAGCATAAATAAATATGATAAAAAGTGAGATTATAACATATACCCTTACTCCATATTCTGACTAGCAAAATATATTATTTAACTACTTGTGTACCAGATATAAATATATTATACTATTATAATATAACTACATTAAAACTAATCTTACAATATATCATTACCTTGTAATTTCTAATTACGTATTTATTAATAATTTATCTTTAAAATTAATATTTCGTGGTCAATTATTCATTTTTTCATGTATAATTCAGTTTGGGGATTCCAATAATTTAACCTTATTAATTGTTTCATTATATAAATAATATTATTATTTTCATAAATTTCATATTTATTCATTATATAAATTTTTATATCTATCTTTGTAATTTTTCAATGAAATATTAATTACATCAATTTGTGGAGGTGGCAGTTTGTACTTACGCACGAGTGGTGTTTTTATTAAAAAGTAATTTAAATATTAATTTATCTTTAAAATTTTATTATTTATATTATATATATGATATTTATTCATTAATTCCATCAATATAACTAACCGTGAGATGTGATGACGAAAATTGAAATGTATAGCTTAATTCAAGAAGTACTCTTCCTATATGCATGAGTGACACTTTAATTTTCTATTGGACGGATAAGAAGTAGATAACATTTATTCCTATCAAAATAATTGCATTTAAACTTATTTATGAAACTGATTCAATCATTTTATAAACGATATACTACATTTTATGGATTTTAATAATAAATGAACATTGAAGAACTTGTTTGAATTATTTTTCTCTTCCATGGGTCTCATCCTTTGTCTTAAACGTTAACCCATCATGAGTTCCAATTCTATTGAGATATGAAGCTCCAGGGTGTGGTTATAAGAGTTTGGAACTGATTTTGGTAGATCGTTATTGATATAATGTTAAAAACATTTATATATATATATCTAATTATATGTGTTTCCTTTTATAAGTGATGGGAATGGAACTCTTGTAAATACCCTTAATTTTACAAAACATTAAATACATTTTCATGTGTAAGTGGAACAAAATTAGACCAACATCATAGATAAAGTGATTTTTGGTTGAAATTCATCAAAAAATAAAATAAATATATATTTTTTTGACATTATAAACTATATCGAATAGTTTAAACCCTTTTAAACCATTTTAAAATTTATTATGAGAACTTATCTTTGTATAATGGTTATTTATTTTTATCAACAAATATGAATTTGAACACAAAAAAATTATACATTTTGATTCCTAATATTGAATCCATTTTATCATATTCAATTTCTAAAGTTTTTATAAATTACATTTAATATAAATATTAAAATTGAAATGAAAAATAGATTTTAGTAATCTATTTTTAGTGTAAAAATGAATTTACACCAAAATAATATATAGAATTGATATTAATGAAATTTAATAGACTATGGATAATTTTTTTTTTCTAAATTTAAAATAATGAAATACCTAATAGATAATTTTGAATAATTAATTAATAGAGAATGAAAAAATAGTGTTCTTATTTGAATAAAATATAACTAAGCTTACAAAAATACTGGAATGGGTTATTAAATTCAAAAAAATGGTTTTAGATGTTTTATTTTACACCATAAATATATGTTTTGTTGATCCAATAAATACATATATTTTTAAGTCAATTTTCTATCGTAATAATGTCATAAAAGTTATGGTATCTGTAAAAATAGTATTTTTTACTATTCACCAAAGATCAATTTTTTTTTGGAAAAAATACTATCAATTCACTATTATCTAAATTTTATAATATGAATTACAAAATCTCATTATATAAAATTGATATTATAAAATTTATAAAATAATAAATATCTATTGACATTCAAAACATTTTTGTTTTAAAAATATTTTTATTTAAATATGTATAATTAATAAAGTATTTATTATAATTACTTAAATTATTTTACAATTTATGTTTCATTTAATTGGCTCATAATTTATATCTATTTTTTTATAACCATTCCTTATTCCCATTATATTTCTTTTATGTACATAATGAACTATCCAATGTATGAAATTTAATAAATATAAATATTTTATAAAATCAAGAGGTGTTAACCTCTACCGCCTTAAAATAACTACTCCCATGAAATTCCATAAATTTGATGAAAAAAATGAGATTACTTATACCTCATAAAATAATTGGTTTCCCACATAGATATAAAAAATTATGGGTTTTCTAAATAAATTTTAATAGGTGGGAACTCTCTCTGCATATCACTTTATCATTTTTATCCATGGTATATCCATGTTTATTCTCATATGAAATTTCATTCTCCTTCTATAAAGCCTCTCTGTTTAGTACATGTGAAAGATATGGAATGTTCTTCCTCAAAAGAGAAGTTTTTATCAAATTATTTACTTGAGATAGATTTAGTGTAAGAACCAAGAGATAGGCTTTTGTCCTTATATATTCATGACTGTCATAAATACCAACATATTTGGTTCTCATATTACCCTTATTTCAAAATATAATAAACATCATCCAAGGAGATATTGGTAGTAAAAAAATTTCACCAACATTAAACACTAGAGCTCTCTATATATTTTCAATATAAAATTTTCAACATCTATGATTTTCTCTGATGTGCTATAGAATTTTTTGAATATTGTCTTTTATTTTCTCATCCATCTCATGTCCAAATAAAATTTTTATCCAACTAAATCCTTACATGTTCTAGTCATTCACTTATTTCCAAAGATATCTTTATAATATTCCATAAAAATTCACAAGATAATGATATAGTTGTATGAAAATTCAACTAATGGAAATTATTTACCCCAACCACCTTTGAAATGTATATATATATACACACACACATAAATTTCTCATTATATAATCGTGGTTTTTAATTTTTATAATATACTAAACATGTTTTGAGGATGATAATTAGTGCTAAATATCCTCTCTATATTTAACGATTTTTTAATATTTTTTTTGAAACTTGAGATAAAAATAATATCTCAGTGAGATTAGATTGAGAGTGGTACTCCATAAAAACTTACATCATCTTTATTGTATATCACAGAAATCCAATCAAGTGTTTACTCCACTATGATACCAATAAAATGAATCGAAATTATAAGGTGATAGACTACAACCCAAATAGTGTTACAGGTTTTATATATATTGGGGGAGTCCTATGAAGAAATACATAGTGATTTTTTAACATTTTAATATAGGTACAGGTAAGGGTTTCATCATTCCCTTTTACTTTTGTAATTTATCCTTCACTTTTTGAGATACCAAGAATCAATATAAATACTTCACAAAGTCAATTTTCATGTTTTCCAATTAGAAATTTTCTCTGAGATCAGTATACTATTTTTTATTCTAATATGGATAGAGAATTATAATCTATGTGCATAATCCAATAGCTCCTACTTCAATTATAATGTTTACGGGAAGCATATATGGTTCTTAAATCTTTTCGTTCTATCAACTTCATGTTTGAACCCCAAAACATTCATTACCTTCCCTTACTATTCTAAATCCACCTTCTACACCTTTTTAATATTATCATGGATGGGTGGTTGGACATTCATTTGAGTTAGATCATATTTATTTTCTTCCAATAATATTTAATGGTATATCCCCTACTACTAAAAAAGTGTTTCATCACTTTTAATCCACATCATGGGAAAACTAGCATGGTGCTTCAGACTGAAATCCTTATCCACCTAATTCATCTTCCCAAAGTGATATTGTATTGAGTATTCATAACATTTAATCAAATCTATCCAAATAATTTTCTATATAGTTAACACTTTCTGTGAAAATATATACATAAATATTTTATGAATTGTATATACATCACATATTTCATAGAAAATATAATTCCCTAATGTTTGGTAACCAAAACATATCACTGTCAGCTCCAAATCATGAATCAGGTAATTTTTCTCATTAACCATTAATTAAAATAATGAATAAGATACTACAATGTAATTATACCAGATAATAGAACATAATTCCTTCCTTGATGCATTGGTGTATATCAAAAACTATTGTCCACTATAGGGTAGTTTTAACATAGGTTAACTAATCGAAAATATTTTCAACTCCTCAAAATATTCTATACATTCATATACCCAATGGAATTATTTCCCATCCACTTCAACATGGTTTGTAGAAATAAATTCTATGGTAAATTTCCCAAATATTGTAGATATAATCCATAAAATCTATGAAACCTATAGAACTCATTCACTGTAGAAAGCCTATGTCATTCCTCATTAATTTTTTTTCCTTAAAGGAATCTATAGATTTGTCCAATCTTATAATTATGTGATCCAATAATGATATTATCTATAAGGAAAATTCACACTTGTAAAATGTTGAAAATAGAATCTTTTTTCTCAAGGTCATTAACATAATCCTCAATTGTAATTCAAGATCATCCACTATATTTGAATATATGGTAATTTCATTTATAAATATGACCATAAACTAATCAATGGAATATGTAATATATTTATTCATTATATTTATAAGGATTATAGAGTATTTGGTAATTCAAAATGGTATCATTGTAAAATCATAGTGTACATACCATGTACGAAATGTTTTCTTGGGTATAGCCTCCTTTTTAACCATTAAATGATGTTATCTAAATTAAATATCAATCTTGGAGAAATATTAATATTTATAATGTTAATAAATGATTTCAATAAGAAATGGTAGATAATAATTCTTTTGGATAGTCGTCTTATTATATTCTTAATAATCAATGAAAAGTAACATTAAAATGTATTTCTTCTTAACCAAAAGAAAAAGTTCATCCCATGGTAACACAATAGGGAATATGAATACCTCTTACAAATTATCATAGAGTTTATTCTACAATTCAAGAAAATAAGTTGGGTATATTAAATAATTAGCCTTTAAAATATTTTTATATCCCTATATTATTTAGACTAAAAAAATATCACCATTTGAGGTAATATAATGAATATATTAATGCAATGCATAAACTATAACATCCTAATTTTTTACATTAATCGCAAATCCCTCTAATAAGAAATTAATAACTAGGAAAAAATAATTTATAAGAAAAAAAAAAGTTGTGTTTTTTTAAATGCATCATAGAAGCATAAAATTCCCAATTAATACTCTCAAATTTGCAATTTAATACTTTTCAAAGTTAGACACTAAGTTAGTGAATGTTTTTGAGGTCTTTAAAATCTCTTTATGAGTAATTAATAAGTGTAAAAGAAATAATTTGTCCGCAAAAAAGTTACATTTTCATCTAAACCTATCGTGAAAGGGTAAAATGACCAATTAATACTCCAAAATATACAATTGAGTATTTTTCAATGTTAAACACCGAGTTAGTGAATGTTTCTAAAGTCTGAAAAAGCCTCAATGAAGGAGAAATAAAAAATAAAAAATATATTATTCTTATCATGGTAATTTTATTCAAAATAATTAAATAACTCTAAAACCATGCATTGGATGAGTAATCTGAGACCACAGTTGGGTCCGGGATGATGTTTACCCCGGACGGGGCATAACATTTTTAAGCATCAAACTTTTGGACTGATCACTCATGATAAAAAAATTTCATTTTTAATTAAATATTTATTCCATCTTTTTTAATAATAAACCATTAATATCTCTCAAATGGTTCATCCAATGTGAAATTTGAGACCACTATTGGGACCAGAAGGAGGTGATTACCCTAGACATCATATAACATTAATGGAAACATGCATTTGATCAAATCACTCTTTATGGTTATGTAATTAACAAATTTATTATATTAATTTGATTAAAAAAATTATAATAATAAAATAAAAAAAAAATCACAGTTCTTCTTCTTCCGCAAAACTAAAAACACCATTGTTGATGGATTTAATTTCTAAAATTTTCATTTTTCCACCTTTTTCATCTGTTTCATTGATTAGGTTAAATTAATGTCTCTGTAATGGATTTTGGGTCGAATAATGAATTAAATAAAGTGTTTAAAATTGAGTTTCTCAAACCTACAATTTTTGGGTTCTTAAACGCACTGAACTTCTTGTTATTAACTATTTCATTATCTCATCAAGATCATATAACCCTGATGTTCCTTGGATGAAATTATGAGTTTCTAATTCATATATTTTCGACTTCTTTCTCATGTGACCAACCTATAGGCGGATGTTGTGCATAGTGTGCTTAGAGGAATGAAAATGTGTGTTTTATTATCCTTATTTGTATATTTAATTCTTCTTCTATTTTCATTTATTATATATAATAGAAAATTATTGGATTTTAATATAAATTTATAAAACCTTGAATTATTAATGGATAATAAATTATCATCAAAATATAGTAAATAAAAATTATCACATGGAATTTTGATATAGATTATCAAAATAACACTATGTTTTTTATCAAAGGATAATTGTGTTCTTTTTTATAATAATATTTTAAAATTATACAAGGATAATTTAAATCAACTACCATGAGGTAATTGTCAATTGATAAATTATTTAAAATTTAAAATAATAATTATAAATAATTAACATTAGATAATTACAAACAATTTTGCAAAGGTAATTTCACTAGCTTATTGGAGATAATGATAATTTATAAATTATCATGATATGATTATTCTTGAAGGTTAATTTCACATTCACATGATTTGATCTAATGAATTATTTTTTTAGGAAAGAGAAAATATCACCATCTGTTACTTTTTAATTATAGTTTTAAAATTATCCAATAGAGAGAGAATATCATCACATTTGATATATTATTTTCTTGTGAAATAAAATAGATGTTTTTGTTTTAGGAAAACCTTTATTTCTCTCGATAACCAATTTGAAAAAAAATATGTCACTTTCATGTGTCATCTTTTATAATAATATAATAGCAAAGTGGTATTTCCAACATTTGAGGTAGGATGTTCCTTACCTTCCTGGGCTCATGTTTACAATTGTTTCTTTGATAATTACAATTTTTCCTTTTAAATTCATCGTGCTTTATTTTGATCACAAGTGGGTATGTTTATCCCATAAAAAATTTTTTTGGCACCATGATTGATATAATTGTAGCTTTTATATATATTTGATTATGATCGCATGTTGTTTTGTATGTTTTTATATACACATGATGATATATTGTGCTTACTTGTGTGTTTTCCCTATATATGTATTACCATTCCTTTTTGTTAATTAGTGGTATTTGGGAGAGGTGAACCATCAAGAATTATTTATCCTCTAGTAGGGATGAATGCCTATTGTCAACCATTGCAACGAGTGACTTGAGAATAGTGAAGATTTACAAAGCCACCATGGGATCATGTCAATGGTGTGATTGAGGTGGCCTTGATGCCAAGTTTCATTCTCCGTGATATATCATAGTCGATGTGAGTATGAAAATTGATCTCTTCTATAAGATTTAGGTGACATGTTCCACTTGATGGATAGATGACACAAAGTATCATCGCCATGACACCGTGAGGATGCCGTACAGGGGAAGGTTTGTTTCCTTTGACTCAGTTAGTTATCATCCGGCAAGGAGCTAAAGCTTGTATGATTGGGGTTGTGGAATATTTGTTAGTGCACTATAGCTCGGTTTTGATTGTATGTTTATGTATTTTCTTGTATTAATTGTTATTATGGAATAAACATGTATAATTGATCACATCATGATAATGAATCACTGGTAGTGTCCTACTGTATATTGTACTCACACTCTACTCAGGCATTTCGATGTGATTTTAGATTTTATAAGAGACTTGGCGAAGGGAAAGGGAATTGTGGTGAATGGATGAGTTGGTAAAGCTTTGATCTGGGGTAGATGAAGACCTATGAAGACACTATAGGTCCCTTCATTTGTTTTATTTATCATATACATTTCATTACTCTTGTCATATTTCCACTTTGTGAGCTCTTATTTCTAAACCTTTTATGTCCTCTCTAGTTTCTTCATTTTCTCTATTTAGTTAATTATTTCTCTCTTTATTGTTATTTTTTATACTTCTTCATGACATGACACATATTGTATTGTCTTTCAATTATCAAACACAGACCCTCACTGCTAGTTGGAAGCCTCCTGCGTACGGGGAGGTGTGCATGAGGTCATGTGGCATTTCAGCTTGGACTTGGTGGTTCAGGTTGGGATGTTACAAAATAATATAAGAGGGGGTTTTAAAACATATTTTTTCTTCTCCTTGACTTATCTTGGGATAGGTTAGATAATAGTTAGGACACTATGACTCAGTTCGGGGAACTATGTCAGTGTCTGGCGAAAACAACTTAGTGGACCTCCAAATTTCCATAAATTGGGAATTTATCTTATGTTGTTACTATAGATTCACCTAGGGTGACACACATGATATTATATGTGATTTATAAGATTTCAAGTATGTTCATGAATCATGACTAGGCACTTAGTTCACATTCCATATATATACATGTTGTAGTACTGCATAATAATTCCTTAATTAAATCCCTTGATATGTGTTATCTGTTTGGGATAGTTTGTTTTGTGATATATCTTTATTGGAATTAATTTTTTTAACTATGCCCATTTTTGTGTTAGTATATATGGGATTATTGTAATTAACGTGTAGGTATGGGAACAAGGGTAAGTGTTGGGAGGGGTATACCTTGGGCTATGGGTAGACTCATATGAAAACCATGTTTGATCCTATAGACGAATTTAGAGAAAAACTTTTTGGATCCCTTGGACTTTTTAGGAATTTATATATTTCTAATCCACTTTTTATTATAGAAGATGCCACCACATAGACTTTTGGTGGGACTTCTATCTAATAATACTACTCCTGGGAATGTCCCTACACTAGCTCTAGTGGTGCAAGAAATAGTTCCTTATCATCCCCCACCTAAGTCCATGGTTGACTGTGTGAAGGATTTCCAACTCCATCATCCTCCAGCTTTCTGTTGGACCAGTGGACCATATGATGATGAAGATTGGGTGGATATCATAGAGGCTATATTATTCCACATAGAGACTCAATTAGACATTATGGTAAAGCTGGAAGCCTGGATGCTACAAGAACCCAATAGGCGTTGGTGGGGAGTTATGGGATAGGATGGACGATATGAGGATCACACCTGAGAGGCTTTCAAGATTCCGTTTTTTAGTGAGTTTTTCCTTGACACGCTGCAGATCAATCAAGAACAGAAGATCATTGAGCTCCATTAGGGTTCCAAGATATTATCAGCATAATCTGCACATTTTACCGTGTTCTTCTGTTTTTTACCACTTGTGGTTTCTAATGAGGAACAGAAGGCCAAGAAGATTGAAATCGGCCTTTGACCCAACCATAGATAGTAGAACCAAAGTTTTACCTATCTTCATACCTGATGGTTCTGAGGAAGGTCCTGACCATTGATAGGATACTTTAGGATGGTTGAAATGATGGAATTTTATTACCTTTTACCACTCATACATGTGGATCTTCAACTGCTATTTTGAATACCTATTCTGATCGAAGAAAGAGGAAGTCCAAGAACAAAGCATAGAGTAGTGTCATGCATGTGAGGCAGATCTCTATGTCTACAGCCCCTTCTAGAGGTGACCTGTAGTGTTTTAACTATTTGAAGTTTTGACACTACATTCTAGTGTGAACAACACCCCAGATCTGATTCTAAAAATGTGGTAGGATAGGACACCTCTAGTAGTTTTGTGCCATAGTATTTGCTTAGAGAGGGAGACCAATATGGCCAGGGGTCTAAGTTCATGCGGAGATCCCCAACAGGGGATACAGACACTCCTAACAATAATCACATAGAAAATTAAAAGATATGATCAAGAATATATGTGGTAATAAATGTCTATTTAATGGATTTAGCACTAATTGATGATGATAAGGAACATGTTATAGTATGAGGTATGTTCTAGAGCATGTCATTTTGATCATATTCCATGTTTCAAACCTCTATTTTCATTATATATTTGAGATATGACTGGACTTGACTTACCAATAGAGTTATGTTTCCCTAAATTAAATTCCCCTAATACGTCACTAAATGATGACAAGAAACCCTAGTATGTGAGAGATCAGTAGCCATTGCTCCTCTTATTAAGATACTGATGAGGGAATTACTCTATGGATAAGAGAAGTGGTGTATCATTTGAAATTCCCTTAGAACTATCAAGGTATACATAATATATTCTATGTTTCTCAACTTCAAAGGTATACGCCCAGTCCAATACATGTTATAGATTTAAAGGATGTTGAGTTAGAACTTTTTGAAACTTATGATGTTTGTCCATGTGGATTACAAATCAAAGTGACAAAGGACTCCAAAAAAATGATAACACAAGTCTGATTCATGGGTGGCATTTGTAGGACCAGGATTGGATGTGAGAATGTGACTCTAATGTTTGTGCATAGTTTTTTTAGTTGTCCAATTAAGATGGCTATATATACTTCTCAAGGATGAGAAGTCGATATATGGGTATAATTGTAACATAATGATTTTTTTGACATTAATCGTAAAGCCCCCTTGTGAGAAATTAATAAGTGGGGAAAATATTTTATCTGAACAAAAAGTTATATTTTTGTTAAATGCATCGTAGAAGGGTAAAACTGTTAATTAATACCCTGAAATAAGTAATTGAAAAATTTTCAAAGTTAAAAACACAGTTAGTGAATGTTTCTGAGGTCTGCAAAAGCTTCAGCGAAGGTGAAATAAAAATATTAAATCTATTATTTTATACATGGGAAATTTATTCAAAATAATTGAATAACTCTAAAAACATGCGTCAGATGAGGAATATGAGAACACATTTGAGTCTGGGTTGTATTATTTACCCTATACAATGTATAACATTTGTAAGCATCGGACTTTTGGATGGCTCGCTCATGATAAAAAAAAATTATTCTTAATTAAACATTTGTTCACTTTTTAAAATAATAAACATTAATTTATCCCAAACGGTACATCCAATGAGAAATATAAGACCACCATTAGGACTGGAACGAGGTCTTTAACCTAGAAAGTGTATAACATTCATGAAAAACATGTTTTTGATCAAATCGATCTTTATAGTTATATTATTAATAAATTTATTAAATTAATTTTATTGAAAAATTATGATAATAAAAGAAAAAACTTTTTCACGGTGCTTCTTATTCCGCAATACTGAAAACACCATTGTTGATGGATTTAATTTTTGAATTCATCATTTTCATCTATTTCCATCCATTTCAGTTAGCAACACTTTGATTAGGTGAAATTAATGACTTCGTAACGAATTTTGGTTTGAATATTAAATTTAGTTTAGTGTTTTAAATTTAGTTTCTCAAACCACTAATTTAGGGTTATTGAACCCAAAAAATGTTTTGGATATCACTACTTCTTGATCTCATCGATATCATACATCCCAGATGTTCCTTGGATGCAATTATGGTTTTCTACTTCAAGGCTTTTTGATATCATTCTCCAACAACGAACCTACAGGCAGTTCCTGTCTGTGGTACACTTGGAGTAAAGATAAAATAGGTTTTCTTATCATTATTTATTTATTTAATTCTTACTTTCCTTATATTTATATAAAATTAAAGGGAAAATGGTAGAATTTAATATAAATTGATAAAACCTAGAATTATTAAGGGATAATACATGATCATCCAAATATAGTACATAGAAATTATCAGATGGTATTTTGATAGAGATTATAAAAATATAATTATGATTATTTTAACAAAGGTTAGTTATGTGGTTTTTTATGATAATATTATAAAATTATTGAAGGATGGCCTTCCTCTTGAGACCCCGGTTTTAGTACTGTGCTTGGATGCTTTTGAGCAGCAGGATCATGGGAGTGGTTTGGATGTGATGAGTCTGATGGGTGGGGAAGATCATCCCCTTCCAGAATTGGTGGACATCACTACTTGTCATGAGGTTGTGCTTGAGCATGACCAAGGGGAAGGTATGGATTCGGGAGACATTTTCTTGGTGGAACCAAATCAGAAATCAGATGCAGATGGATCTGCCAAGGATCTTGTTGTTGTGGATGATGCACCTCAGGTACTGGAGGACCCTTTCTCCCAAGTCCCTAGTGGAAAAGTTGCTAAGAAAAAATATCACTGGTTTCTCCATTGGGCATTACTCATTCACCCAAAAAATTTATTCCTCTTAATGGCAAGCTATGATATGATAATTTTGAGTCCATTGATGAATCTGATGAGAACAATGGTACTTCCTTAGTGGAAGAGCCACCCAAATGGAAAGTCAAAGGGAAGAGCAAGAAGATAATGGCAGAAGTGAAAAGGAAGGGTGGGCCTCACACCCAAGGCAAAAAAAACCCTGTCCAAATGAAGATTCTATTTTGGTATTTCCAAGGGCTTGGGAATGATCCCACGGTCAAGGCCCTTAGGAACTTCATTGTGACCAACAACCCTTTTTTGATCACCTTAGTTGAACTGAAGATGACCTTTGATAAGTGGGTCGCTTTTAAATGGGAAACTCTTGGTTACTCGTTTGTTTCATAGGATCTGAGTGACAGTGGGGCTGAGTCCTGTTGGATTTTCAAGCATGATAGCATCAATCTCCTATCTTGCATTAGTAATTAGCAGTTTTTCTCTATCGTTGTTGGGTCTCAAGGATTTACCATTACCTTATCTTTTGTATATGCATCCAACCTCTAGATCAAAATAAGGGAGTTGTGGATATATTTTGAAACCATTTTTTCTCAGGTGCCTCGTAGTTGGGTTTCCATGGGTGACTTTAATACAATTCTTTGGCATGAGGAGAAAATTGGAACCCATTATAATAGGTTGGCAGCCACTGATTTCTCCTCATGAATTGATAGTTTTCATCTGAATTAAGGGCCCATCATGGGTGCACAATTGACATGGAGTAGGTATACCCTTATTGGGCGTCAATCTAGTAAACCGGATAGGTTCTTTGTTAAAATTGATGACAGGCATGACGCTATTACAGTCTTAGGCCCGACTTTGACCAAATGTCACTCTGAACATAGTCTGATCTTAGTAGATGTTTGCACCAGTCAGCGGCGATCATCCCCTCTTCCCTTTAGATTCAACAATGTCAGGCTAGTCACTCCATGTTGTAGGGAAGTCATCTCTAATGTTTGGTTGATGGCAGCGATTGGCAGCCCCCTTGCAATTTTGGCTAGTAAGCTAAATCATGTGAAGAATCTGCTCAATGATTGGATAAAGGCGTCATTTTATGGTTTGGAAGATGACATTAAGGTGGCTGAAGAAAACCTCTTGTCTTTCCAGAATGCAAGTCAAAATCAGTTTTTTGCAACAAGGGATGAGATTCAGGACCTCTTGTGCCTTGATGACCTTCATGCACTTCAGGAAAGGTTTTCTAAAATCCAATACAACACTAAATGGGCACAAGAGGGGGATAGGAACTCAATGTTTTTTCAATGTCTGCATAGAAAGATGAGGACACATCGAAGTATCAATGCTATTGAAATCAATGGTTCGTTATACATCTCAGAGTCTTAAATCTCCAGTGTTGTTGTTAACTATTTTGATGACCTTTACTTAGAGAAAGGGAGTCACAATTTTCCCACCATCATGACAATACATAGGCCACTATTGATTCTCAACACAATCGGATTTTGGTGGAGGTTCCAACGGATAAGGAAATCATGAAGGATTTATTTTTCCTGAATATTGTCAGTGTTGTTGGGCCTGATGGTTTCACTAACAAACATTTTATATTCCACTGGGATATTGTGCGCCTGGAAGTGATTAGCGTTGTTGGTGAATTCTTCAATCATCCATCCATGCCTTATGATGTCAATGCATGTTTTATTTCCTTACATCAAATGAAAGAAATTTCCTTGGATATTAAATACATTAGGGCAGTTTCTATTGGGAACACGATACCTAAAGTCATAAGCATGATCATTGCCTTAAGGCCGAGCAACATTACTAGTGAATTAATCACTCCTAATAAATTTGGACTTGTGCCCGGGATGAGCATTCACAACTGTCTTCTCACAGCATCGGATAGAGTTAACATCATAAGAATGAAATGTAAAAATAGATATTTTTCTCTTAAGCTAGATATCTCCAAGGCATTTGACACCATTTGTTGTAATTTCTTATTCATGATTCTTAGGAAACATGGATTCTCTGAGCTCTTTATTAAGCTGGTTTCTAACATTTTTAGTAGTGCCAGGATATCAATTTTCATCATTGGGTCACCTAGAGGGTACTTTACATGTACTACAGGGGTCAGGAAAGGGGATCCCCTTTCTAGGCTTCTTTTTTCTCTTTCTAAGGACTACATATGTGTGTGTCTGAAAAACCATGTGCAAGATGGCCTTTACAGTATAATCAGAGCTGGAAGGGATCACTTCACACCCTCTCAGCTCTTTTACATTGATGATATTCTTTTGATTTTGGAAAGCTAATAAAAGGACAATTTTTTGTATCCAGAAAATATTTTTCCACTATGATAACATTTCGGTTAGGTGATTAGTTGGAATAAATCTTTTATTTTTTCGGGAAAGGGATGACCATCACCAAATAGAATAGAATAGCTAGGAACCTTGGGGTGAGAAGGAAAACCCTTCCTTTCATTTAACTTAGGGTGCCTCTTTTTTGGTGAAGATTCAAACATGATTATCTTGAAAGCATTTACTGCAGAATTATTTCTCATAAGGTGGAATGGAAAGGAAAATCCATTTCCTAAGCTGGTATAATTTGTTTGGTGAATTCTATGATCACCTCAATGCTTATCTACACATTATCTATTTACAAATGGCCCCAAAACCTCATCAAAGTGCTTCAATTACTGATCAGAAACATTATGTAAACTTGATACATTTATGAGAGGAAGAATATCATCGTTTCCTGAAGAAATTTCATCGAGATGATTGATATGGGAGGCATGGGTGTTAAGGATTTGACCTTATTCAATGACTCCCTTATTAGTAAGTTCAATGGAAGTTGGTTTCTGGTGGTGATATTTCACTGGAAATCCATTCATAAAGGTTTCTATATAAGCTGCACAATGGGAATTCTATGTATGTTGCTTCCTCTATTTGGCCTGCCATCAAACATGCCTTCCACGGAATTATGCATTGCTCAATTTTTTTGGTCTGTCCAACTTCGGGTCTTAATATGAGGACAACCTAGTGGCAGGACAAGCCCATTAATGAATTAATGGATGTTCCAGCACCCTTGAAAGCACTCTCAATTGTTGATTTATACCAGCATATTGATTTGTATGGATGTCTACCCAGTCCTACCTTGTTGTAGGTACAACATTACAGCTTCAATGCCCATTATTTTCTGGCTTAGACTCCTAGTAAAAATGGGATACTCACCTCCAGGGAGTATTATAGGCACTTGTGTGATGGTTCTACTTCCAATCCTTCTTGTTTACGTGGCTTTAGAAATCCCTTCATAACTCCTGCTCGGTACCTCCTGCTATGGAGGGTCTGGATATTCAGGCTACATGTGTAGAGAATATTGCAGTGAACCAGGCTGCAACTCGCACCCGTCTTCTATTTGTGCATGAATTCAGATGAAACTATCTAGAATATTTTCTTTTTATACACTTACTCATGTTTCATATGGAACCAACTGTAGTCTCTGTTTGGAACCTGCCTCCAGGAAGACAACATTGATGGGCTCATGTGCTCCATATAGGCCGTCAGACATAGTGAGCGGATTCATGCGATGCTGTCGTCCGCTATTGCAGCTGTATTTTATTGTATATGGAAGGCCTGTAATAGCATGGTTTTTGATAGCTACAGGCCCTCATTGAAGGCTGGGTTGAATTTCACTTACTAGGCGGTGTTAGTCGCCTCTAAAATTCAAATAGGTGTGATGAATAACACTATTTGTGACTTGATTATTATGAAGACTCTCTGTGTGCTTGGTAGGCTCAAGAAGAATATAGTTCTCAAATCTATCAGATGGATCTCGCTCAACTACCCATGGTCGAATGTGAACGTGGATGGGGAGGTCGTGGGTGCACCAAAACTGTCAAGCTGTGGTGGAATCTTCCACACCCATCGGGGCTTCGTTTAAGGCTGTTGTTACCACTATATTGGAATTGGATCTACTATTGAATCCGATCTTTGGGTGATGATAAAAGCCATCAAGTATGTGACTCAACACGGTTGGACACATATCTGGGTGGAATCTGACTCTACCACAATGGTTCAAATTTTGAAGACGCGTTATCAAAATGTTCCTTGGAAGGTGGCTCCTCTATGAAGTGATTGTCTTTGTGCTCTTGATCACTTGTAGATGGATGTCACTCATGTCTACAGGGAGGCAAACCAAGCAACAGATGCGCTTTCTAAGAGGGCTATCATGGAGGTCTCATCGAGATGGTCCTTTATTACTCCAAATTTTTGTTCTCATTTTGTTGATTTGGGTATGCGTGGTGTGTGTTATTGGCGTCTTTGTAAGCCCTCCTACTCTGACACTTTTTCTATTTTCTATTAATTTGATAGGGATGGGTTTTTCCCAGACACTAAATTTGTTGGTTCGAAGGATAATTTATATCTTTTACCATGAGATAATTATCAAATGATTGTTTATTTAAAATTACAAATGATAATTATAAATAATTATTATTCAACAATTACAACGAATTATCCAAAATGTAATTGATATAGCTTATCATAAATAATGATAATTTCTAAATTATCATGATATGATTATTCTTGGAGGATAATGTTTCATCCACATGATTTGATCTAAAGGATAAATTTATTTTAGGAAAGTGAAAATATCACCACATGTGAGTTTTTAATGATAGTTCTAAAATTATCCAATAGAGAGAGTGTATCATCGCATGTGATATTTTATTTGTTTTTATAATAAAATATATGTTTTGGTTACAGGAAACCCTTGATTTATCTTGATAATTTATCTTCCAACAACTTAAGACTTTGAAATGTCATCATTGATGATAATAAAATAGCAAATAGGTATTTCTGACATTTGAGGTTGAAAGTTCCTTATCATATTGGGCTCATGTTTACAATTGTTTATTTAATAAATAAAATTGAGGATTTTAAATTGATCGTGCTTGATTGTTATCTAATGTGGGTATGTTTATCCCATAAAAAATATTTTGAAACCATTAGTGACATATTTGTAGCTCTTATACATATTTTATTATGATCAAATGTTAATGTGTAGGCTATTATATACTCATATTGAAAAATTATGCTTACTTTTGTGCTTTTCCTGTATATGTATTACCCTGTCTTGTTGGTAGTTAGTGGTATTTGGGATAGGTGGAACTTTATGACTTATTTATCCTCTAGAAAGTATGAATGGTTGTTTGCAACCATAGTGATGAGGGACCTGAGTGTAGTGTAGAGGAACGAAGATGTAATGGCATCATGTCGAGGGTGTGCTCCAGGATGCCTTGATTCCAATTTTCATTCACCGTGAGATAGCCTAGTCAATGTGAATACACAAGTTTATATAATATAGAGGATCTCAATGACATGGTCCACTTTATGGATAGAGGACCTTTAGTATCATCTTCATGACACCGTGAGGAAGCTGTATAGGGGTTGGTTTGTTTCCTCTGACTCATTCAATTATCTTCTGGCATGGAGCCGAAGCAGGTACAGTAAGGGGTTGTGGTAGCCTGGTTAGTGCAATACCGCTCAGTTTTGATTTAATATTTATGTTTTTACTGATTTTATTATTTTTATGTCATACAATTGTATACTTAATCACATCATGTCAAAGACACATTGGTGGTGTCCTACTGAGCCTTGTACTCACAGACTTCTCATGAATTTCGATGCGCATGTAGATTTCACAAGAGACCTGGAGAAATAAAAGGACCCTGTGGTGAATAGATGACAATATAGAGCTTGGAACTGGGGCAGATGGAAGACTGGGGCAAACACTTGAGGACCATGTAGTTGTTTTATTTATTAACTACATTTAATTACCCTAGTCACCTTTCCACTCCAGGATCTCTTATTTATAGACAATATATTTCTTCTCTTGTATTGTCATTTACTCTATTTATTTACTTCTTTCTCTTGTTATTCGTATTTGTTATCCTTATTAATGACATGACACCGAGGTTATAGTCAACCCATTATCAGACACAGACCCTCACTGTAAGTCGGCCACCTCTTGCGTTTGGGAAGGTGCCCATGAGGTCATGTGGAATTTCAGCTCAGACCCAGTGGTTTGGTTTGGGATATTATATCAACGTATTAGTTAACATTTATAATATCTTCAATATTTAATTTCTACTGAAAAAACATTGAGATAAATACCCCTCATGGATAGGGATAATGACTCATATAATGGAAATACTTTATAATATAAGTTCATCTTCATCCTTTCACTAATAGAAGATCATAGGTTGATTTATAATATTAAATGTGACATCCCATTCTAGGAAATTGATATGGGAATTATATATATATAGTCCATCCATACCCAAAATCACATAAAATTCAAATATATGGGGAATAAAATGATTTACAAGAATAAAATTCCAACAAACTTTTATCATTGAGGATTTATAAACATGATAAGTGATCATCATACGATTAGATATTTCCACTGATAAATGAATTTCATTCCACTGTAGTGGTAGTGTGATACACTTAAAAATTATTCAGATATAAAAGATTTTTTAGAAAATTAATCAAATAATACATTTACACTTTTAAATGGGATGATAAGTGTTCCTTTCACCACTTTATTCACCTAACCCACTTTATTAGTTGTGATTCCAAAATAATTCCCTATGTTCATTGGATTAAGAGGTTGTTGGAACCGATTGTTATTCATAACCCTTGGATTTATGGATTGTGTTGGTATAATATTCATACTGCATTCAAATTTAGAATTTTTTTGTGTGAGGTGTATTTTGTTGATATATAATTTCATTATTGATCGACCACCCTATGGATCATTGAAATTCATTTGAAAAATGGACTTATATTTTACCCTTAAACAATTTAATATTCCTCTTAATGAAATTTTCCCCATTCATTTTTCCTACACATTTAACTTGAAGGAAAATTAATTTTATTTCCTCTATGGGTTTTATTATTGTAATTTTTCAAAAAATCGTTTTTATTTTCTTCTCCCCAAAACCATGAGAACTAAAATATTCTACACTATTAATTTCGAACATTAGAGAACATTTAATTTTTTATTCATAATTGTCATTTTTTATAACAAATTCTATATAGAGACCTGTCTTAAGTTACTAAATAATTGGTAAATTTTACATTAGGGTTTATGATAAAACCCAAATCATACCACGAGTCTTAGAGAATTTTACTCATAGGTCCCAAAGGATTAATCATATTTATGCATTACATCTAGGAATTCTCCCTCTATTTTAGTGGGATGGAAATGAGGAATATACCTATATAAAAATACCTTCTAAAAATCGTATCATTTAATGAAGTTATTATGTTCCTATTTCATTATATTCTTGATAATAGTTCACCATTGATCAACTTCACATCGCAAAAAAATGCACATCCAGAACAAAATTCTATTGGGAAGAGAAATAAAGAATGGAAATAACATTTCTATTCAATTTGTAAATTTATTAATAATTATTATATTAATAGACCCACTAAATGAAGGTGAAAAATTACTCATAAAATAATTGATGGTTAGTTGTTACTTATTTTGGATGTTTGTAAGTTCAAAATGATTCATGATATATTTCATATCCTAAAAGATATGGTTATACATAGAAAATATATTTTTCATCCCATCTCTCATTTAATTTGGTTTTATATTAGTATGATCCTTTATTTGTTTTTAACATTAATTTTTAACATGATTACACCTAGTTCATGAAATTTTTTAAAACCAAAATTAATAGGGTGAGTATTTTTCATTAATAATAAATTTGATAAATCTTATGATAATAAAAATCAATCCATATATTTCCTAAATTTTGACACATTATTATCATCTTATAAAACATTTGGTTTATCCTGAATCACATTGTTTTTACATATATTTTCATTTATTCTATCCTATAATATCTAAAAATAACTATACCCTAATTTGATACAAAATTAGGTGACCTGAGAATCATATACATTATAATTACATCATTTTAGATAAAAATTCGATACACCGTACAATAATATAAGATTTAGAAGCATAATGTTTTTCTATCTTTGGATAGTAGTTACATAATCAACTTAGTTCATGAAATATATTCAATATCTCAGACAGATTTCATCTCACATGGTACCCCTAATAGAAATAGATTATATAAAACCATTATTCATGACCTTAGTAAATGGAAACATAATAAATGGTGGGATAAGATTCTAAGTAAGTGTAAACATGAGAGATATAAATTTATGATCATAAGTGAGTATGATAAAATCATAAGGGTATTAAAATATGACCATAACATATAAAATATATATGAAATAAATTATAAACCATAAATATGAGTAATGGCATTAAGAATTGTCAAAAACACATGATTCATAAGAGTCTGGAATCACTAATAATCAATTTTTATACCTAATAACATATCATGTGAATAAGTCAAAAAACATTCCATACACATAAACATAGAAAATAATTTCCTTATTTAGGGATCACAACTTAATATATCACAGTAGATAGAGTCCAATAACGGATTGGGTTCACTCCCCATTCATATAAACATAGTGGAAAAAGTCATATTGTATATTGGGTTCAACCATATTCCCTATCAAATTATATCATGAGATATCAATTTTTACGCATTACATTTGATTTATATGTAATTTTGATCCTACCCACCACATATTTAAAACCATATACATGTCTACCAAAATATCATAAGATCATTTTTCAATCCATCATATTTTAATTTACTCATGGGAAAGAATCATGTTTCAGGAAAATAACAATAAAACATTATCAACATACCCCATTAAGAGAAATTATTTTTAGGTAATAATAAAATAACATTGTTGAAGAATCATAGTATTCCTGTGTTATTTTTAAATAGATGAAAATTAATTTTGTAAAATAATTATAAATATACATTGAAAACAAATAATAAATATTATTTTCCTTTTATGAATATTAAAAACTAAAAAAACATTTAAAAAATTAGGAGTAAGATTTTCATTATATGACCCTGATAAATTATAAAGCAATAATTTTGAATAATTAATGGCCTGATGGTGAGAAAATTCATTTATTCCAAAAAAATGTAGAAAAATCTTCTTGTACTTATACAGATAAATTCAAAACGTACCACTCTAAAATGATATGTCGATTCCTTTAAATTGTTTATAAAATATGTCTGAAACAATATAAAATACCTTTTTTAATCATTTAAAATTACATATACTTCTATAAAAAATTAACAACATTGATATGGATTCAAAATATTCATGAACAAAAAAGTGAAATATGGTTGAGTTTCATTAAAACATTCTTTTGGTCCTTTTGATTACCAAAGAGGCATAAAATGAAAAAATATTTTAAAACCTAAAAAATAAAAAAATTATAATAAAACATATGTGGATTATTAATAAATAAAATAAAATTCTCCCAATGAAAATTGAAATATAAAAAATCCCGATAAAAAGTTAGATTGTAACCTAAAACCTTACCTCAAGTGTTGACTTGATTATTACATTATTTAAACTCAATTATAGGAAAATTTAAACAATTATAAATATATAATATAACCATGATCATTTTTATTTCTATATATATCATTTAATAATAATTTCAAATTCTTTATTTATTCTAAATTTTTCATTAAAATCAATAATCAGGTGTCAAATATTTTCTTTTCCAGAAATATTTTTGTTGAGTTATTCTATCACATGAACCTTTTTCATGGATTAAACTTGTATAATATATTATTAATGTCATAAATATTAAATTTATTCATTATATATAATTTTATGACCATTCATGTTATGTGGTGATGAAAAAAATATTACATTAATTTGTGGAGGTTGTAGTATTTAGGTACACAAGAGTTACTTTTTCATTTCTCAATTGATGGATGGAAAGAAAGTTAAATAATATTTTATATTTCTGAAATCATAATAATATTATAATTATCAGGTATATTTTTTAAATCCTTCTATATAACCATTCATGCTAGATGGTGATGAAAAATGAAATATTTCATTTTATAGAGGTTGTAGTTTGCACATACACATGAGTGACACTTTCATTTTCAATTGGATTAACAAGAAGTTGATAACTATTATTCATTTCAAATAAATATTTTTTCAATATATTTATGATACTAAGTTTATAATTTTATGATGGATATAAAATATTCATAGGATCCTAGAGAAGAAATAAACTTGAAAACCTTGGTTAAGAAAATTACCTCTTCTTGGTATCCTTATTTGGCATGAACTTTATGTCATCTTGTTTTAGTATTATGATTATAAAAATACATAATTGATAAGGGGAGGATATTTTGGAATTTATAACGTTATATTTTGATGAAGATAACGTTCTTAATGAGTTTTTATAGGTTAGAAGTTTATTTTTCCTTCTGTAAGTGAGGCTTGTGCCACCCTTGTAAACACCATTCACATTAAAAAAAGAATTTTGATTGAATAATGGAACTAAAAAAATCACATTATAATATATGGTGAGGTTATTTCTAAGACTACAGACATAAACAAATAAAGATATGGTTTTTTGTAATATTATTCTCCTTATTTCTAATTTTATCCACTTTTATCCCATTTGAAACATTAACATGATAATTTTACTTTTAACCAAGGTAACTTATTTTATTGATAAAAATTTAAAATATAATAAATTTTGGATAAAATGATTATAATTATGTAATATGTTTTAATATATTAATTTAATAATTTTTTAAGAATTTACTTTTAATATATGTACACAAAACACAATGAAATATTAATTTTATATAAATGTTTTCAATATTTAAAAATTAATTTATACCATAATCAGATATAGAATTGACATCCATAAAATTTATTGAATTATTTATTTAAATTATATTTTAATTACATTAAAATCAATCTAAAATAGAATATTTCATTATGAATACTTAATTAAAAGAAAAGGACTAATTTTTTTCATTATAATACAATATATCATAGATTTCAAAAAGAAAAGAATGGGTTTATAAATTCATCATAATTATTTTAAATTTATAATTTTAATCAAAAAAATTATTTCGTTTAGATAA
The DNA here is from genome assembly GCA_963277665.1 of Viscum album. Taxonomy (NCBI): domain Eukaryota; kingdom Viridiplantae; phylum Streptophyta; class Magnoliopsida; order Santalales; family Viscaceae; genus Viscum; species Viscum album. Next base: position 1,824,473,158 of record OY728119.1, on the reverse strand, counting down.
TGGTTTCATATATTTTTAAATCATTCTAATATCGTAATGATGTAATAAAATTTACTTTATTTTTAAAAATGGTATTTTTCAGAATGCACATTAAAATAAATTTCAAAAAATCTCCCAAAATTCAATATAATAAATTTATGAAATGATAAATTCCAAAAAATACGTTCAATTTTCAATTTTATTATTCTTATATGTGATAAATGAAACATATATACAAAAAAATAATTTTTATAAATAAAACATTTTTGTTTAGCTCTGAATAGTTAAAATATTGCTTCTTATAAATAATTAATTGATTTAACTATTTATTTTTCATTTAATTATCTCATAAGATATTTTAAAATATAGTATACTAAGTAATTCATCACTTCATTTTTGTGTTTCTTGCAACACAAACTATCAAACACCTAACATTCATTAATGGAAAATATATTCTAAAATCGTAGGTAGTTAGAGGATCCCATGATGTTTTAAATGGAATCCCAATAGTACCATGAGTAATAGACTGAATTCATATAAGGGAATATAGAACATTTTCCTAGTAAAAGGAATGAATCTGATTCGAAGGGGAATGGCCCTATAAAATCCATTAATGACATTGGTAATACTATTGATTCCTTGGTGGATGACAATAGGAAATCTAAATAGACCTTGAACGTTATATCCCAGCATCCAAGTCATCCCATATAGGCATAATCCATATTCATGGGTATTTACAAATTCATTTTAAATTTAGGGGATTTATATTAAAATCCAATGGGATTTCCCAAGTCATTCTATAGTGTCAAGCATATGTTGATTCTTATGAGGTAATCCTAGGAAGTTCATATAGTTATAAGCTCAAGGTCCCATTTTGACGAGTATCTCAGTAAACCAAATAGTATCAACATAATTATCGATTTGGTTTCAATGATGAATCATGAAATAATTAAAACCCATTCAAAAAATACCCTCTTAGGGTTCAATATATTTCTAGGTAACTCTCTAGGGTCCTAAAGGTCTAATCCTAACATAAACACCCAAATGGGTTCAATTATCCAATTCAAATCTCTCTGTTCAGTAACCATCACTCATCTGAAATAAAATCACTAATCTTTATCATATTCATAACATGAATTCAATTTTCCTTGTAATCTATATCATATCAAATTCACACTAGGGTGATTTCATCAAGACTATCCCTTTTGTCAATTTATCCTTAATCAGTCATCATGAAAACAGCCAACCCAAATTTCCATCCAAGTATATCCAAATATTGGTAGTTATATAACACTGGGGGAGGAACACTAACCCGTTACATATCTTAACTATCCAAAAGGTTTCAATGAATCCCACATATTTATTGTTTCCTATTGACTCTAACCATTCTTTTTTAAAACACCCCACATCAAGGAGATGTTTAAGTCACCTACATTTGAGCCAGTATATTTTCTTCACTTTATTTAATTTAAATTAACCCTCTCTAGGGACTTATGTATCATGGAAAAAAATTATAACCAATATCTTGACCTTCGATGGTCGTGGCATCAATCCAGTGGTCTAGGGCCCTTCATTGGCCTTAACATTATTTTCACTTTATTCAGAACCATTTCATATTGATAAAATTTCAATCAAAACAATTGGTGAATCACTACAATGGTGACTCCACACATCACATGAACATATCATATTCATAAATTTAGAGAAAATTCATAAGTATAACCTACTTAAATATGGAGTTATTCACTTTTAATTAAAAATATAGTATCTCTCACCCAAGCTAATCCAAGTGGAACTGACTGTTCCAACCATGATTATCATGGAATGAATTGGAGTATGTTTTGTGTTTGTTTTAAATACGTAGTGGATGTTCAGAATATGTTCCATAAAAGTGGTCTTACCGTTCAATCATATAACAGTATTGAAGGTGGCACCGTTTTCCAGTGATTGCCAAATTTCTAGACCTAAAAATTGTCAAATAGAGAAAAGTGTTTTTGGAAAAGCGACTTGCGCGCCGATTTATTGGAGGCCTGGAAACTGGCACGCCATATTTTTTTTTCAAGATCAGAACATAAAAATATGGAAAAGGAAGAAGGGGTGTCTAAGTTTGGAGTTTGGTCGTGCAAGTGACTAGCGCGGCAGAGACTAGGGTGGCTGGACTTGTGCGCCGAGAGAAGACTTATGCGTCGTCGCGGAGGGTGTCCAAAATGAATATAAATAGAGAACCACCCCCTCCTCTTTTCCAAATAATTTCAAGACTTATAGTAATTTAGATCTCTCGTCACACAGGTGTAGTGGTTGCACAAGTGGTTGTGTGGTCGCGCAAGTAGAAGTTGCGCGACAGTTGATTGATGCACGTCCAAGGTGGTTTTGGTGAGAAATGGTGTGAGTTTTCCATGTTTGGAGTTGGCGAAGGAGGTGTCATGTAGGTAGTTTGGTGACACTTGCATGCTACTATTTGAAGAAGTGCGACAGTTGACAGTTGCACGCCAAAACCGGTTTGGGCAGAAAAGTGTGTGAGTCGTGCATATTTGAGGTTTAAAAAGAAAGTGTCGTGCAAGTGGTAGAGGTGAACTTGAGTGCCGTCTTGAAACTTGTGTGCCGGATTGGAGAAGCATTCCAGGTGTGGTTGAAGCACTCTAGTCTTTTTGGGGATGCGTGAAAGATGGATGTTTTCCCAATACCTTTGGTGCAAAGTGAGATTCATCTATGAGTAGAAGTTGGACTTCAACAGAGCATCTACATACAACAGATGATGTATTCATCAGTGAGGATGAAGAAACATTCATGTCTATAAACTGAGTGGGACTTCACCAAAGGCAGTGAGCAAGGGGGAGTCAATCAGAGTGACCTGTGGGATGCAGTGAGATATCCGTGAACTTTTGTAATGGTAGTGAGCATGGGACAGAGTGATTATGCCCGAACCTTTGTAATCCACATCTAGTGATGTTTAGTGGAATTAGGTACGACCGAAAACCTGTTAGCATATGATCCTTCTATGTATCCCTTAGTGGTGAACCAAGTAAAAAGTGTTGTGTCATCTCTCTGCTTGTTAATGTATGCTTTCTAAACATATCCATCTTACAGGTTTAACAAGTTCCTACCAATGTGTGAACAAGATCCATCACATTAAAAGAAAAATTTCTCACCTTGATTCACCCCTCCCCACTCAGGGTGTCATAAGGTCCTACAAGTGGTATCAAAGGGAGGTTGTTGGTGTTAGATCTTTCTTTTTCATCATGGAGAATGTAGTCAACGCTAGTGGAATACCTCTCTTCAATGGAAGTGATTTTCAGATTTGGAAGAACCGAATGATATCTCATTTAAGATCCTGAAGTCCTCTTTTCTACTGTATAGGGAATACAAGATACTGATCCAACAGGGCTTGCTATGACTAATACAGACAGGAACATTATTGATGCAGATGCTAAAGCTTAGAATGCTATCACTACAGCTCTCTCAAATCAGATCTATCTAAAGGTGGTGAGTTTCACCTTAGAAAAGTACATGTGGGATAAACATGAAAACATTAATAAAGGAGACAACAAAGTGAAGGAGGTGAAACTTCAAGTCTTACACAACAGGTTTGACGATCTAAAGATGCATCCTAATGAGAATGAAGATTCATTATTCAATCGAATTATTGAATTTTTGGAGTAATTAGAGGTCTTGGAGAATAAATCAAAGACATTGATATTGTAAAGAAAATATTGAGAAGACTTCCACTTATGTACAATGAAAAGGTGTCAGCCTTTTAAGAAATAGATCTATCTAAACTATCTATGGGTGATCTTTTAAGTAGTCTAGTGGAATATGAGATTAGAGTCCAAACTGAAGATTACACAACTCGTGTAAGCAAGGAAATGGCATTCAAAGCCATGGACAAGCTAAAAATTTTAGAAGATAGTGGTGGTGAAGATGAAGAAGAAAAGTAAATTCTTTCTCTCATAGCCAAGAAGCTGAAGAAGGGAAAAGGTAAATTTAAAGGTAAGATACCTCTGGCATGTTGTCATTGTGTAAGAGTCGGGCACATTGCCTCTCAGTTCCAAAGAAAGTTTGATGATGATGAAAGTGAAGTAGAAGAAATTGAGATGCCTCATAAAAGGTTTTTCAAAAATGGAGACTTAAAATCCGGAATGAAAATAAAGAGGAAGAGTTTTTTTTGTGAATAGGAAGATGATGATATTGAATTTTGTGATGAAGAAGAACCAAAATGTAAAATAGGTAACCATGCTTCCATGATGGCTACCATTGAAAAGTCAGAACCCTCGATCAACAATGTTAGAGATAATCAGGTTAATGCTAATGGCGATCCAAATATTCAAATTTTGGATGCCCTTTCAAAGCATAGGAATAAATGCAAGAGACGCAATAATTGGAAGTAAATGGTGGAAGAATCATCAGAATTTGTTGATGAGCTTGAAGCATAAATTGAATGACTAGATGAACTAGTGAAAGTTCAGTCTTCAATCCTTGAAATCACAGATGACATTGTAGAACTAAAGATTAGAATTGAAGAACAAGAAATGTTCATAAATGTCCTTTCATCTAAACTAGAAGAAAAGTCCAAGACTATTGAGGGTCTTGATGAAGAAGTTATTACTCTTAGGATTAAAATTGAATTTCAATCTACCGAAAATTATGGTACGAAGAAAATTCATTTTGGAAGATTCTCAGGTGCAGAATTACTGGAAAGATCCAAGTGTGGTTTAGATGGGGTTGGAAAAATCTTGAGTGATCAAAGTCCAGCTTGCATTGGAAAGAGTGGAATTGGTTGTGAAGCTGAGACATCAACTTCTGGAAGTGAAGAGATCCAAAAAAAGACAAGATGCAAGTTGGACATATTGAAACATTCCCTAAAGTGCTAAAAAAGAAATCCTCAATCAAAACTAAAAGGAGAACTGAAAATTATCTTCAAACATTCAGAAATTACAGGCAGTATAACTATTATCTCAAGGAATAAGGTATGAGGATAAATTCAAGTGAGAAAATATTTCCTCTCATGAAGTGTCAGTTCTGTGGCTATTTGGGCCATACCATTTCATATTGAGAAGAGGTAAGGAGCTACTTGAATGGGGAAGATCTAGAATGTCAACAAAAGAGAGTGACTTCATATCCTCCATCTTATAGAAGAAATAGTTTCTATGGATACTATTTTAATTGTTCTAACATTGGATATAAAGCTATGTATTGTAGGTAGAGATTCGATATAATAGAATCATAAAACTCTCAGAAACGGGTCAATATTCATCCTCATGATGGTGTTGATCTCACAAATAGGTTTTCTCCTATAGAAGAAGATTATGGGTATGAAGAATCTGATTATACGGAAGAAATAATTATAAGGTCGGTAATATCTTATACTCAATCCAATACCTCATGGAAAGAAAAAAAGGAAGATTGAGAAATCCAATCTTGTAGAAGTAGACGTCAAAGCTACAAAGAGAAGAAACACCTGGATTCTTGATAGTGTATTATCTTCACATATGATAAGAAATGATGATCTTTTGAAGAACATTGAATATAATGTTGACGGAATAGAAATTTTTGGTAATAATTGTGCATAGAAGATTAAAGGTAGTGGGAATACGGATCTTGACAATGGAGAGATAATGAAGACTGAAGTTATTTATGTGGATGGTCTACGCCACAATCTCTTCACTGTAAGTCAACTCTATGACTTAGGGATCACATTAACTTTCATTCAAAAAGGCTACACTATAAAAAGAAAAATAGAGAATTCTCTTATGAAAGGCTATAGAACAGATGGTAACATATATCAGTTTGACAGCAATGTAAACTCTTTCTACTTGTCTGTTGAAGAAGAAAACAACCTCTGGCATCGAAGGCTGGGTCACATTAACAAAAATAACATGGAAAAGATATCTAAGCTGATGATTGTCATGGATATCCCCATTCTGAAACTTGAACGGGAAAATACTTGTGATGCTTGCATACGAGGGAAGATATTATGTATTTCATATAGACTAAAGAAGAAAAAAACATCACACCTTCTTGATCTCATCCATATAGACGTATGTGGCCCGATAAATGTTGTCAGAACTCATGGAGAGAGGTACTTATTCCTTTTCATTGATTATTATAGTAGAATGGACTATGTAATGGTGATTCACAGGAAGCGAAAATTACTTGATTTCATGAAAACATATCACCGGATTGCCGAGAATGATTCTGGACAGACAATAAAAGTCCAGGGATCTGAAAATGGAGGGGAATACATGCCCATTGAGTTTGATAATTACCTAGAAAAACATGGAATACAACATGAGGTTGTTGCTGGGAGAAATACACAGTAAAATAGAGTTGTTGAGTGCCAGAATCGATTGGTCAACAATATGGCTAGGACTATGCTGATTGAGAGTTGTATCTCTCGCCATTATTGTAAAGGGGATGTTGAAGCTGCAGTGCACATTCAGAATTGAACAAGGCTTTATATGGGAGAAACGAAGACACCATATGAATTGTGTCATGGAAGAAAGCCTTCGTTGAAATATTTTCTTGTTTTCGGAATCAAATGCTTCATCCGAAATAAATAAAGAAATCAAGGGAAGTTTTGTGGAAAGTGTTTCAATAAACACTTGGGGAGGATTGGGGAAATCAATGATGTTAAGATCATTGAAGGAAAAACCCCAAATGCTTTAGATAATTTCTATGCTTAGGAGATGGAAGATGTGGATGAATTTGAACATGGAGTAAATACAAATACAGAAATAGAGGAATTTATACAAAATGATCAGGGGTCACTTCATGGTGTTGAATCACAAGAATAATCTTAAGAGGAAATATTAGGTGGAGAGAATGCAACTGAACTTCATAGGAGGAATCAAAGAGATGAGATAGATCCATCTGACATAATTGGGGACAGGAGTGCACCCACACAAACAAGGAGGATGAGGAATAACACACAATCTACATTTCTGTCAGTCGTGGATCCATCCTCATTTGAGGAAGATGCAAAGGATGAATCTTGGGTGAAATCCATGAATGAAGTGTTAGATCATATTGACAAGAATCATACATGGGATCTTGTCCACATACCCGAAGGTCACAACGTGATTGGTACAAAATGGATCTTCAAGAACAAGTTTTATGAGAATGGAAGTGTTGTTAGAAACAAGGCATGATTGGTTTAAAGGATATTCTTAGATTGAAGGTGTTGATGTTGAAGAAATTGTTTCTCTAGTGGCTAGACTGCAGTCAATCAGGATTTTTCTTTCCATGGATCTCGAAAAATGATATGAATTATATCAAATGGATGTCAAGATAGAATTATTGAATGGTTTAATCGAAAAATATGTCTACATTGAACAACCAGTGGGTTTATTTCTTGGTACTGATTAAACGAAGGTCTACAAACTAAAGAAACCCCTTTATGGCCTGAAACAGGCACCACAAGCATGGTACTCCCGGCTAGATTCTTACCTCAAGAAGTTGTAATTCAAATGAGTAGGAGTAGATCACAATCAATATGTGAATAATTCCCCAAAATATTAGTTCATGGTTCTAGTCTTCGTTGAAGACATTATATTTAGTGGAAGCAGGAAGAAATCAGTGGATGAGTTTTCTAATCACATTAAATCAGAATTTAAAATTTCTATGGTTGGGGATCTCACATATTTCTTGGGGATGCAGGTGATTCAAAGGAAGGATTACACTTTAATTTTTCAGGAAAAGTATGAAAGAGAGCTGCTGAATATGATCAACAAGAATGACTCCAAACCAATGTCAACTTCAATTGCAGTTGGAACCAAACATGAAAAGCATGAGGATGGGACATCTATAGACCCCACCATGTACAGAAGGATAATTGAGAGCCTAATATACCTGAAATTGATGCGAGCACATATTGTCTTTGCAACATGTCTATTGGTCCACTTTCAGAGTAATCCAAAGGAAGAAGATATGGCAGAAGTAAAAAAAGAATCATGAGATATATTCAATGTACTCACAATTGTGGATTATAATTTTCTGTCGAAAGGGAAAGTGAATTATTATAATTTTCTGATGTTGATTGTGCAGGTGATGTAGTGTACAAAAAGTACACCAGTGGTAGAGCATTCTATATTGGGAATAAATGTGTTGGCTAATTGAGAAAGAAACAAGAAAGTACTTCTCTTAGTACTGCTGAAGCTGAGTATATATTCTCCACAAAGGCATGAACTCAAATTTTATGGATGAAGAAACAATTAACAAATATTGGTGATGAGGTGAAGCAACCAATGGTGATTTACTGTGATAACTAGAGCACAATTGATCTTACAAAGATTCGGGTTCAGCATTCTCGTACAAAACATATTGAAATTAGGTATCACTTTATCAAAGAGAATGTTGAACAAGGAGTGATTAGAATGGATCATGTGGGAACTGATGAGAAAGTGTCTAATATACTGACCAAGACACTATCAACGGCTGTGTTTGAGAAGCATCGGTTGAACCTCGGTGTTCAGCCATCTCCCAGGGCATAAGGAGGTTACGAAAAACCCCTCTCCCCAATTATGTTTACTGTTTTTAATCTTTTTGTGGATATGATGCAGGTTTATGGCGGAGATACTATCCAGGGGTGTTTTGAGATGTTCAATGAGAAAACACCAATATTTGGGTTTATTTCCAATGGCGAGAAGCAATAAATTCAGTACATGTTTGGTATCACGATCACAAGTAGAATTTGGTGATAGGATAAGAAGGATTTTTTTGGAAATGTAATTCTTCTGGGAAATTTTAAGAGAATTTCTTGGGCATCATTGAGAAATTCCAAAACACAGGATCCCAATTCATGCTTCCCCGAATGTTTTATACACCGAGAATTTCTCACGTAGACTTAGAGTGTTGGCTACATTGATTCTTGCCTTTTTTGTTTGCATGGTGCTGGTACTCTATTGAATTTATTTACTGATTGACAATAAGCCCAAAGGGGGAGACTGTTGGAACCATGATTTTTTTTTGCATTATTTGGTTTATGTTTTTTGTTTGTTTTCAATACACAGAGGATGTTCAGAATATGTGCCAGAAATGTGATATTACAGTTCAATCAGATAACAGAATTGAAGGTGGAAACGTTTTCCAGTGTTTGCCAAATTTTTGGACCTCAAAATTCTCAAATGGAGAAAAGTGTTATTGGGAAAGGGACCTGCGCACCGATTTCATGGATTCTTGGAAACTTGAGAACCACATGTTTTTCAAGATCAGAACATCAAAATATGGAAAAGGAATATGGGGCGCCCATGTTTTGAGTTTGGCCGCGCAAGTGACTTCCGCGGCAGAGACTAGGGTGGTTGGACTTGCGCGCCGAGAGAAGACTTGCGCGCTGTCATGCAGGGTGTCCAGAATGCCTATAAATAGAGTACCACACCTCCTATTTTCCAACGAAGTTCAAGACTTAGAGAAATTCAGATCTCTTATCCTGCAAGTGTAGTGGTCGCGCAAGTGGTTGTGTGTTCGCGAGAGTAGAAGTTGTGCGACAGTTGAATGCTGCACATCCAAGGTACTTTGGGCAAGAAAGGGTGTGAGTTGCCCAAGTTTGGAGTTAGAGAAGGAGCTGTCGTGCATGTGGTTTGGTGACACTTCTGTGCCAGGATTTAAAGAAGTGCGATAGTTGACAGTTGCGCACCAAAACTGGTTTGGGCGGAAAAGAGTTTGAGTCAGGCAAGTTTGAGGTTGAAAAAGCAAGTGGAGGGAAAGTGGTAGAGGTGAACTTGTGAGCCATCTTGAAACTTTCATGTCGGCTTAGAGAAGCTCTCCAGGTGTGGTTGAAGCATACCAGTATTTTTGGGGCTGCACGAAAGCTGGAAGTTTGCGCGATACCTTTGGTGAAAAGGGAGATTCGTCTACGGGTGGAAGTTGGACTTCAACAGAGCATCTACATACAACATAGGATGTATTCATTAGCAATGATGAAGAGACCTTCACCTCTATAAACTAAGTGGGACTTCACCAAAGGCAGTGAGCAAGGGGGAGTCAATGGGAGTGACCCGAGGGATGTGGTGAGTTATCCCTAAACTTTTGTAAATTCAGTGAGCCTAGGAGAGTGTGACAGTGCCCGGACCTTTGTAATCGACAACTAGTGAAGATTAGTGGAATTAGGTACAACCGAAAAACTGTCGGTGTATGCTCCTTGGACATATCCCTTAGTGGTGAACCAAGTAAAAAGTGTTATATCATCTCTCTGCATGTTAATGTTATCTTTATGATCATATACATCTTACAGGTTTAACAAGTTCTTACCAACATGGGAACACGATCCATCGCATTAAAAGAAAAATTTGTCACCCTGATACGCCCCTCCCCTCTCAGGGTGTCCCAAGGTCCTAAACCGACCATTATCCATCCACCTCATGAAAAAACATACATATTATTAATTATAATCAAATTATATTTCATAAAAAAACTCAAAATAGTTTCACAAGTTAATGTGATTTAGAATAATCCCTAAATAACTCACATGGTGGCCTCATTAAACCCAAACTACTGCTAAATACCTATAGAAGTTCCATGGAATTCTCTTGGTACCATTTTAGGTGAAATATCTATCATGTGACACTTATTTGAACAAAAATTTTATTTTATTTAATAAAATTTTAATTAATACTCATGAAGACATCATATATTGAGATAAATGTAATAAAATTACACACGAATATGTGTGATCGTCTACTTGTTTTATCATCTACCCACACGAAATAAATCCCCCCAAAATATCAAATGATTTTAACCATTATATTGTTTAAATAATAATAAAACACAATTATGTTCACATGAAAATAATTTGATAATAAAGAAAAATTAACATAGGGTGGATAGGAAGACTCACGTAAAATTATAGAGAAATATCCCGAAAAAATCAATTTTTTAGACAATCAACAGAAGATGGATATGTGGGAGCACCCACGTTCTCCTCAAGTTTGACTTCGCATGAGGGAGAAGAGACATGATGAGTTTTTTATAAAATAACATGAATACTTATCTTATAATAATTGGTAATGGTGTCTCTACTAAAAGTTTCATTAGACCATTGAATAAAGGAAATTCCATAAATAACCCACAATCCAAAAATTTATTGAAGAACAAGGGGAGGGATCCTTATTCTTATTTTTTTATGAATGTAGCTAAGTGATCCAAAATGGATCACGCTATGGTGTATGACCACCCTTCTCACTATTTTCCAAGAGTCATGGTCCCATGATGGGAAGTTTCTCCACATTTATTTTGAAATGGGGTACCACCCTTACCTATATCTAGAACCATTTTTTTGTTCTAATTATGGTATGTCCTAGATTGGGTGATAATTCCCTTATGAGAACTATGCCTTAATGTTCAATATGTGTTTCAGAAAGGGGATTACTCCATGAAACCATGTTGTGCAGCATAGTGTAGTGCTCCCCATGGTCCATAAAGAAGGGAACCATGTCTCCACCATGTCATGGTCTCCCTGATATTTTAGACAGAGATCAACTCCAAGTTCCCTGCTATTAATCTATGAACCACAACCGTTAGTTTTAGAATCTTACCCTCCCCTACAAAATCAAATACACTAGGGTCCTCCCCATAGTGTTTCACCTGTAGTTAAATTAAATAGCAAGTTGATCCAATATCACTCTATCATCCACTCAAGATCTAGAATCACTATATGGGCCTAGATCCACATCAATAAACATACCCTCAAGATGTTAAAACACTCAAAATATTGATCTGAGTTCTAGTTCTTAAAAAAACCTCAATTTCATAAAATAGAAGTTTAAATCCCTCCAGAATCTCTCATCTCATACCAACATAGGACATTAAATAAATAAATATTTTTTAATGAGTCTAAAGAGGTAGAAAAATACATTGATTTCATGTTTTGAATTTTTTTTCTAAATTAGAGACAAAATCCATGAAAATAGTAGAACGTCATCGGGTTTTTAATGACTCAAAAGGATAAAAAATCCAAGATTGAGAATCAATGTATGGATATTTTAAGTGATATTATCTATTTTATGATGTTCCATCCATTTTTTCTCAATAAAAAATGAAATATCTAACCATAAAATTAATATCAACATGGGAAACCTTCATTACATAAATGAATCTATCTTGATAACTCATAAAAACCGATAAATAATAATAATTTGAGTATTAAAATATGTTAAATTTTTAATTGGGAATGTATTTCTACAAATTATAAATTATAATTTATAAATTCAAAATCTAGTGCAGAAAAAGCTGATCTAATAATTATCCTTTAAGGTTTTACCTCTTTTATTGATGTTGATAATATATATGATTTATAAACGTTGTCACTTGAAACCAAAGATAAAATTTTGAATAAAATATAGAATCAATTTATCATCACGTATATATGTGATCATAGAAATGTATAACTGATTTGGATTTGTAGTGTGTGCACCAACATGATGCGCTAAGATTAGTTCAAATATACATGAGATAATGAGTGACTCACTAAAATCAACATCAAGAATGTGAATCTTATGTATATGATAATGTTAATGAATAATTTATATTTACGAATATTAAATTAATGATATTTTTTTTAAAATAAAATATTTCAATGATTAGAACAATACTCTAAATTATTCCAATATATATAGACACAACAAGCATGGGATGAATTTTACTAGGTTTGTATGTTTTCCCTTAAAAACAATAGTTATTCTTCATTTGAATACACTTTTATTTACAAATTATATGAAATGTAACATTTAGAAAGAAAAATATTTCCCTTAGCTAAGGATTCCCTTTTGGTGTTTTAACCAAAAAAACATTATGCCTCTTTTCTTGAATGCTCAAAATTTATTCTATGCTATGAGAGTAATTGTTTTAGTGAGTAGAGACATGATATTTTCCAAAGATTCCATTTATGATTTTTTAAGATGGATATTTCCGTAAATATTTAATTTAATAGTTTAAGTTATTTAAATTCATACATAAATTGGAATATTTATTTTATATTATTTTAATTGGGGTCATTATCATTGGACTACTTCTTTGATATTTGTGATCAAGTGGTCCTGCATTCATACTTTCCATAGGTTGTCACACTGTCACCACTGAGGTTAACAGTGTTGAATCTATGATCATAATATGATTATGGGATGTTGAAATATCCCTCTATAGAGTCCTATAAATATACCAATTTCGATTCTTGGTCTCCCCTATATATTTAATACATAATCTTGACACTTATTCTTAGAACTAACTTCATGTAGACACTAAATAATTTACCCTTTGGATTCCTTAGTAGGGTGAACACCTTTTGTTAGAGAGGATGAGTATTTTTACATAATCAAGAATCTCTATGAACATTAATAATATATAAATATCTTCCTTGTGATATGATATTAAGGCATCCTATGATCATCACAATGTTCTTATTTTGTTTAAGACCCAAGTTATTATGTTCTTATCACATAAGGAAACTTTTACCCATCACATAATAAATCCTTTTATAATTTTATAGGGAATCTCATACTCTTCACCAAAGGTAACTATTGATAATCACATGAAAAATTTTATTCTCTGCTTAAAATTTAACATAAGCCTACTACCTTATGAATCCCTGACTCATCACTGGTTGAATCCTATGATAATCATACAATTCATATTATTCTTGTAATATAGTAAAGGGTAGAATATAAGGCACATCAAAAAAAGGGGATAATGGAAATAACACAGTCCCATTACATAGGATTATGATTATCATCACATGATTCATATCATACCCATCACGTGAAGAAATTAACTTAAGTTTTTACCCTAAGGAAATGGAGAAGAGATCATATACTCATTAAATGGTACTATTATTCATTTCACATAAGAAATCCTAGGATAATCAAATAATTTTACCTTAGATCATCACCTAGGTCAATGTTTTGATTCATTAGGTTGGGGTTATCCTATGATCATCACATATATAACAACCCTTCTCTTTATTACAAACTTAAACATGATTTATTACATAAAATTTCACTTAAGACAACTGTGATGATCAAGAGTTCTAGTGTCTTGGGGAATTAGGAACATTAAATGATATATTAAGACTTAAAATACATGATATTTTTTGAAAACTTCTTTTACATGACCACGACATTGCTTCGTACTTATAGTTGGATGGGATAACCTAAGAACATACCTAAGAAAAGCGTGAGATATAAATCCCAATAAGGGAGTAAAAAAGGCATTAAATGAAGAAATTAATACATGTTAGGAAATAGGCATATCTATTTAGAATAAGATGAAAATGAACAAAAAGGAATGATTTTTAATGATTATCATAACATGTAAATGTGGAAACAATATACAACATGATATTAGCAAGAGCCAAGGCTCATTACACAAGGATTAGCATTAGAAAACCCTCATTCTAGTTGAATTAGAACGAGTAAACCATCATTTCACATTAATTTTAATGAGTAAACCCTAATTTCACATGGTGTATCATATTACTAAACATTACCCAATGAATTAGAGCTCTATAAGTACATTCCCTTCAGAAACATTCCATTTCATGCATAGGTGAGCCACATGAATCATATAACATGAAATAATTCAACATCATATGTTATTCCAGAATTAAGTAATGTGGAATACATACATGTAAGTATAATTTAATATGTATATGTTAATAATGGTTAATACCCCTAATAGAGACATGGGAAAGGAATTCACTACATAATGATTTTGGCTTGGGAAATCGCGGTGCAATTTCGGCAGCATAACGGTGTGACATAAAAAGTCATAAAAATGGTTGATGGGAGAAAAAGGGGTATCTCATCATATGTACATAAAATGGATATTAAGGGGGTAATATAGATACATGTACCAACATATTTAATTTTTAAGTAGATGGTGTAACATAAAAAGCAACATGAATAAAGAGTATAAACGGTATAACTCTTACGACATTTTGGCATGGTACAGGTGTATATGGGAGGGAATAATGAGAAAGAAAGAGGAATAAAATCCTTAAAAAATAAGGAGTTCAGTATGTGGGAGGTGATAAACCATACCCTAACTTTTTTAATTGAAAATAAAATTTAATAACAATATAAAAAAACTTCGATAAAAATGAGAAATGAAGAAATCTCTTACATGATTGTGTGACTCCAAAAGATTGAGGAGGGGCTTCTTGAGAGCTTCGGGCGCCTTGTAAGGTTTCTAGGGATATGAGGGAATATTATTGACACTATATAAGAATTTTTAGTGAAGATAAGTTGGATATTGGGTGGGTTTTTATAGAAAATTAGAGGATAATTCTTTAAAATTTCACAAACATATGTTTTCGAACCTATATAATTAAATATTCAAAACCAAAAAACCATACATGGTTTTTTCCCATGGTGTTTACCTAAGGGGAGAGTAAAAATTTATTTTATAAGTCCAATGTCCTAATTTATTAAAATATTAGGCTTTCTTATATAGAGGTGAGTCACATGCCCAAGAAAATCATTTTAAAATATTAAAATATTTTATAAGTCTTGGAGGGTCCACTAAGGCATTATAAAATTAATAAAAAAATATTAAATCACATTATTTGAAAGGTAAAACATATATTGGATGAGTTAACCTTTTATAGTATTTTATTACATCCTTATTTGGTCATTATGATGTCATTAAACACATTATACATATTTTAGGGATTTAATTTTTACCTAGAAATTCAATTGTCTTAGAAAATTATGAAAAAATTACATTGGGATAATTTTGGAATCCGGATACCCAAAAATAATATTCTATTTATCTAAATATTTTATTAAATATTTGAATTTTAACTTTTAAAATAAAAATTCACATCTATTCAAAATTTATAGGTTTTGATAAAAATAGTTTTCAAACATTAATAAAAGTTACAATTGTATTCCTAAATCTTATACGATAATTTATATTTTATAAAAAGTTATTTAGTAATAAAATTTTATTAAAATATTATTATTTAAATAAAAAATCTCTTAATTTATCACAATTAATTTCTTAATGAATCTAAATATTAAATAAAAATATTATTTTTACTTAAAAAACATTTACAAATTAATAATAATAAAATAAATGTATATTGTTTATTCTATGAAAAAATAATAAACATAATCATAATGATAGGTTCTTGTTGTATATCTCATTGTTACACCAGCATATTCCCTAAGAGTTTTATGTGCGATGTTGGGGCTTTCTTGGGGTCGTTCAGTGAACATCATTTGGGTCGTGATCTCGATGAGCATGAACTTCTCCCATAAATGGTTTCACTCATGCTTAAGTTGTTGGATTTCGGCTTGGGATTGGCCTAGGAAAAAGCCTAAAAATTATGTCTCCATCAAAATATCTGATAAATGGGAATCAAGGGGAATGATCATACTAGTTGAGGCCATCAATTCCTTTGTATTTTCCCAGATGATTCTTTTTAAAAACCATAAATTTATATCGGTCATGGGATAACTTTTCAATAGCTATATTTTCAATGGTAATGATACATAACGGTCATTTAAACACAAATAAAAAAATTTCAGGTGTTTTCAATATCTATTAGACATTAAATAAAAGAAAGGGAATTTTATTTATGAATGCTTGGGCCATTACAGAATTCCCCCCTTCATAAATTTTACCCTAAAAATTTTATTTTCCCACACTAAAATAGATGTGGGTAACTCTACCTTGTCACTTCCTTTGTTTCCCATAATTCTTCTTCAAACTTGTGGTTTCTCCACAACACATTAACAATGGGAGTTGTCTTTTTTCATAGAACTGTTTACATACAATCTAAGATCATCACCAACATATCTTCATAGAAGAGGTTATTCTATAGTGGTAACACCATGGGATTGAGTATATGTGATGGTTCAAGTATGTACTTCCTCAAGAGTGATACATGGAATAAACCGCGTACTTGAGATAAGTTTTCTGAGAGTGCTAGTCGATAGTCCACTGCTCTAATGTGATCAAGGATCTAAAAAGGGCCGATGTACCTTGGAATAAGCTTTCCATTTTCTCAAATCTCATAACTCTCTTCCACAGTGATATGAAAAGGAATATTTTTTCTCCAACATCAAACTTTAGGTCTCACTGACGATTGTCATCATAGAACGTTTTTCAACTCTTAGTAGTTTTAATGTGATAGTGGATGGTGTTAACCTTCTACACCATTTATTTGACCAATTCTGTACCAAAGATATTTTTCTCCCCGACTAATCCCAATATGTCTGTGTTCTACACCACTTCCCATAAAGGGCTTCATAGAGAAACATTTGGATGCTAGAGTGTAAATTTTTATTGTAAGACAACTTAAAGAGAGGAAGATGTTGATCCCATCCGTCATTTAATTCCATTGATCAAGACCTCAATATGTCCTCATGTTTTTGGATAGTTGTCTCAGATTAGCCATAAGTTTGAGGATGATAATTCATAATGAAGTTGAGCTCATTATTCAGAGCGTGTTGGATAATCTTCCAAAAACATATAGGTGAGTCTTGGATATCGATCAGATACAATAAATAGTGGTACTCCATACAGCCTTACCACTTTATTGAGGTATATCTATGCTAGTTGTTCTAATGAGAAGTCCTCCCAAATTGTAATAAATTGTTCAGTCTTTGTAAGATGATCCACAACAACTCAGAGAGCATTATTTTCCTCGGATGTCTTCAGATGTCTAGTGACAAAGTCCATGGTGATGTTCTCTGATTTTCATGTTGGTACGGGTAATGGTTTCATCATCCCCTTAGACTTATGCCTCTCAGCCTTCACTTACTGACATACTAGACACTTTGATGTGTACTCAGTGATCCCCATCTTCATGTTATCCCAAAAATAATTTTCTCGGAGATCTCGATACATCATTGTGTTTCTTGGGTGAATGGTGAAATTAGAACTATGTGCATCATCTAAAAGATTTTTCTTTAACACCATACTTGATTGAACACATAGTCTTGACCCAAATCTCATAATTCCTTCTTCATTAACATTGAACTCTGGGGATTTCCCTTTTATAATTGTTTCCACTTTCTTATGAATCCCCACCTCATCCTTTTGATCATCCTTTAACCTTTCCAAAATATATGGTTGAGAAATAATTTGTGAAAGAATTGATGATGTTCCCTTCTGTATGATTCCCATGTCCATATTCATAAAATCTATAATGATTGGATCCTTTTCAATTATCATCAATTATAGAATCACTAGGTCATTTCTTCTTAGATCATCTGCCACCTTGTTTGCCTTCCCATTATGGTAATGGATTGAGTAGTCATAGGTTTTTATCAGCTCTAACCATCTTCACTGATGCATGTTCAATTATTTATTTGTGAATATATACTTGAGGCTTTTTTGATCTGTATATATATTACACTTCTCCCCTAAGAGATAATGTCACCAAATTTTTAATTCGAAGATTACTGTATCCAACTCCATATAACATGTTGGATAGTTTTCCTCATGAACATTTAATTTCCTTGAAGCATAGGAAATGAATTTTTCATTTTTCATCGACACAAAGCCCAGACCCTTCTTTGAAGCATCACTAAATACCACGAAAAGGTCTCCACTTTTGGGTAGTGTGATCACGGGCACAATGATAAGCCTCCTTTCCAAATTTTTAATGATATCCTCACATTCATCAATCTATGAAAACTTGACTCACTTTTGATTTATCTTGGTAATAGGGTGTGACAATCATGAGAAATTTCTCAAAAATCAGTGATAATATCTAGCTAACCCAAGGAATCTATGGATATCCATCATAGATGTTGGCCTCATCCATCCCTCAATTGAATTTTTCTTGGAGGGATCCACATATATCACATTTCTTGTGATTATATGACCCATTAATGAGTCATCCTTCAACCATAACACACACTTTCTATAGATTTTATAGAGATTCTCCTTTCGCAAGTTCTCTAGTGCAATGCTAAGATGCTCCTCACGCTCCTCCTGGGTTTTGGAGTATATTATAATATCATCTATAAATACTAGAAAAAATTGTGTAGGTGATATCTATAGAATATATTAATCAAGTCAAGGAAGTTTTATAGATCATTAGTTAGTCCGAAACGCATTACTATGAATTTATAGTGCCCGTACCTAGTATGAAAATCAGTCTTGGGGATATCCCCCTTCTTCACCCTTACTTGGTAATATCCTGACCATAGATCCAACTTGGAGAAGTATTGTTCCTTACATAGCTGATCTAAAATTTCATCAATTCGTGGAATATGATACTTTTTCTTTATCATGGTTTTTTTGAGCTCAATATAATCAATGCAATGGTGCATTGACCCATCCTTCTTCTTTATGAAGAGGACTGGTTCAGTCTATGGTGATGCACTAGGGCATATAAACTGTAACACCCCAAGATTTCATAGTGTGTTATTTCTTCAAAATAATTCAATAACTTGCACTATACGCAACACTGAGTTCAATTGCACCATGACTTACCAAAAAAAGCCATTAAAAGAGGTCATGAATAGTATTAACTAAATTTTAAACTTTATATAATCCTTATAATTTTAGAATCCATATTATGAATTTCTTAGTCATAATGTAAGAACAGATTCATTTTCAGTATTGCACTTTTATCAACTTTTGATAGTGAAACCTTTTTAAATACAATATTTTAAACTTTTTGACTAAATAGAGACATCAAAAAATTTAAAATGAAACATCCCAAGCTTCCACGGTACGCTTTCCTTTGAATAAAACAGTAGCGTGTGTTGTACGCAACTTCGAGTTCTAACACACCGTAACCAATCAAACTAGCTGTTATGAATAGTAATACCTACTTTTTGAAATCATATATATTCTATATTTCAAAATGGACTTCATTTTTGGATTCGGAATATCAAAATTAGCCTAGGGTGAAATTTTGGTACATTTCGGATAACTTTCATATTTTGATGAATAGTGAAAATTTCTAAATTTTAATTAAAAACAACTTTTTTAATCAAAATAATTAATAGTGATAAATTATGAATTTGAGTGGTTTTAAAGTATATTTAGAATATATTTTTACCATTCAATTTAATGTTTATCATTGGACATAATTTTACAATTAAACCGAACATAAACAAATGTCAATCTTTTGATAGTTATTATCTCTTAAAAACACGCTTTTTGTTTTGACAGCGGGAATTAATTTTAAATTAATTTCTGCCACTTCTGTGTTTTGAATTTAGGAAAATGGATTCCATATTTGGAATCAGGATGTTCAAATTGTGTAAATAGGTAACTTTTATTTTTACACATTTTGAATAATTACTGCGGTAAATATTTTATTTACCATGGTTAAAGGGTAAATCCGGTAAATAAGGGTTAAAAAAATAATATTATAATAATACTAAATTACCCTAAAACGTGTCCTAACCTTATTGGTGGACACATACCCGACCATGGGCATCCTTGGGTCAATTTGGGGACCCCTTGGAGCCACTTGTATGTAGTAGGGACACTTTATATTAATAAAGTTAAAATAAAAATAAAAATGGCATAAGCTTACATATTTTAGAAGAACAATTTTTACATAGGGTTATACATGTTGGATTTTCGATTATAAATATTCATTAGAAAGCTAAAAATATTTCCTACATAATGATATTTTACTTATAATTTTTAGACATTAAATAATTTATTTTATTTATGACACAATGATGATGCAGTAATTACTATAATAGTGAAACATTAAAATAAGTGATATTATAAATACCCAAATAAATATAATATGAAACTTTTAATGAATTAAACTAATTTTCTAGGATAATATGATATATTAGTATTGATTTAATTGACTTTGTTCGAAGTAATAAATCTGTTATGAGTTTCACAAAAATCAACTAATGAATAGTGTCAAAATTGACATAAAAGAATTCTTAAAACAAATATTATATTATTAATTGATATTAAATTCCTAAAAATCTAAGGTTCGGCCAAGAGACTTATATCATGATAGTTTAATCATTAATGGACCACTTGGGGGTCTCTTGGATGTATATAGTAAGTTTATTAACCATAATATATAAAATACAAAGAGACATTGTAAAAGTGAAACTAATTAACTTAGAGTTAATACTTAAAGATAAGGTTAATATAGGTACCCAAACCTGTCTAAATTCTATTGTATGAGTTGCTTTCGACCTATCCCCACCTCATCATTTGAATAGTCAACTTTGGAGCCTTTAGAAACCGAATATGAATTTATTATAAATTAATATTTCTAGCTTTTCCAAAGGTGCCCCTCACCCCTCTTATAAAAGGGCAATCCTCCTTCTCATTTCTTCACACCTTCAAAGCCTTTTGGTTCGGCCAAACTCTGCCCAAATACTCTCCCAACATCCCTCACTACAACCTAGAGGCCTTATTTTGATCAGAAAGCCAACCTAAGGAGCCCTTTTGATCAAATCAAAAGGAAGAACCCGAAGAAGAGGTAATGATTTCACCACCCTTTTCTAAGTTCATTTCTTCTTCCACTTCTTCTTCCTTTGTTCTTACCATTCTGAAATAATAACTCCAGTATCTCACATATACTGTTATGTTATTATAAGTATGGTACAACCATATTCAGTATTCTATCCACCCTTTGAATAACATGTCACCATACGTGCGTACGTACGGCTTACCGTCTCCACGTCGTGGTGTAATTGTTATTCAATATAATATTATTTGGATGGGTATAATAATGATGTGTAACTCATTTAAATAATAAATATAACATGTTAATGATTCTGTATATATGATATACCATCCATTTATATATTATTTTAATATCAAAAGAATGATATTGTCGCTCGTGCGTACGTACGGACTACCGTCTCCACGAACGCGATGAGATTCATTCTCCATCGTAACCATTAAAGCGTAATTATCATTTTATGATTTAAAAATGATGTTTAAGGACTTGATATCATTCTGGATATGAATAATATACAACCTATCCTTTACAAACATGTCTTACGTAACAAAACATATGAAAGAAAACAAGTAAGTTAACACCCGAAACAACGATAATACTAAGATATTATTATCAAATCAATATTAAAAGATCATATA
Organism: Viscum album; assembly: GCA_963277665.1. Lineage (NCBI taxonomy): Eukaryota > Viridiplantae > Streptophyta > Magnoliopsida > Santalales > Viscaceae > Viscum > Viscum album. The sequence continues at coordinate 1,824,451,141 of OY728119.1, read as the reverse complement.
TGATATCATATTAATGTATATGATTCTTGTATAATTTAATAACAATTATTTCACCATTATACAGGAGGTTAACCTACCACAACCAAGGAAAAGTACAAGGTAAGGGTTATTTCACAATCTCTTCATTATTCGAGGTTGTTTATACGTAATAATCTACTGGGATCTCTTTATCATCCACATCCATGTTTCTTAAAAATGTATTTCAAAACATTTTTTCTATTTACAAGAATATGGGTTAAAGTCATTTATACCCTTGTTTGACTTTTTATTAGAGGTTTATAAAGGAATCTTTCTGTCGTTTTCAAAACAAGGTCCTTTTTAACCTTTTCGACAGAATTGAGGTAAGAATGTTTTTTTTAACTTATACGGCGGGTGCGGTTATTTTCCGCCGTTATAAAATCGTCGAAGCTTTCCATACAAGCTTATAAGAATATTTTCAAAAAAAATGTTTTATTTTATATGGATCTTAAATGATTTCAAAATAAAAGGAGATACTTCTTTAAAAAGATTTTTGATTTCATCTATGTCAACATCCTTTGATGGATTTTAAGATTATTTGAAGTTGATTTATTATGATACAAAACTTCTATATTGTATTGAAGGTTTTGTGATATGTTTGACTGTGGATGTGCTATTTTTATACCATTCATAGTTTATTGTGAAAGTATTGACATTTCGTATGCTAGTTTTAGTACGAATGTTTATGTTATGTTTAAACCTTTTCATATGGGAATGCATTGGACTTAATAAGTGACGGGTGGAGCCCGCTATAGCTCCTCGATGCATCGGTAGGTCTCATGAGACAAACTAGTGTCTTGGCACAAGGCCTTGACAAAATCGTATTTGTAGTCTTGGCACGAGGCCTTGGCTATGTGGTTATGATAGTCTGGCATTATGCATTCCAACATTATGAAAGTGGTTATTGATATTGCATGTGATTATTCGATTAGTAGAATATCCATGTGAATAAGTAAATGGCATTATTTCATTTTTATTTTTGCCATACTATGTTGAAGTTCAATTTTAAAAGGCTTTTGTTTTAGTAATTCATTGCCTTAAATGTTTATGCTTATTATGAATGTTCCGCTATATTGTTATCCTTACTGGGCATTTGAGCTCACCCCTTTTCTATGTTTTATTTTTCCCAGGAAGTGAAGATGTAAGTTATGAATGACCTACAGGGATATTATGAGGGGATTATAGTGTGGACTGTAGATACATTATGTTGTTGTAGTAGTTTTTCAATTCATGATGTAATGTAAAACTTATGAATATATCTAGTGTTTCCAAGGCTACTAAACCAATCGGTCTTTCGAGATTTGATCTTTCTTGTGATCATGCCAATGTTATGTAATAAGGCACCGACTCTGGGTAACTGGGGTCGGGGCGTTACAGTTGGTATCAGAGGAAGTTTAGTACAAACCTTGGAAGCTAGATTTAGATAAACTCTGATTAGAGCACGTAGACCTAAGATTAACTTTGAGGATTAGTATAGAATAACTTCCTAGAATTTTGGTATTGTAGAGATTTTGTGAGTTTTCCGAGCAATACATCCCTATCTGGATACGAGCAGGTAGAGGCGGCTCTGGCACAGATGTACCTAGGGGTAAAACCCGAAAACACCGCTTTGAGCTAGACTCGAACGGGAACTGGTGCACGACAACGGGCCTTGCTGCACTCTTGGTTACGACACTCCCGGGGGATATGCTTAGGATAACTCTCATTTTCTTTACAAATCATTTTGAATGGATTATGAGTATATACTTCCTCAAAGAAAACATTCTTATGATTATGGATTATATCCATAAATAGTTCAATTTATGTTAGGTGTTTTATAAGTATGGGATTATGTATTTTGATTCATAAACTGATCTAGTTTATGCCATTGTTTAGAAATGGCGCCCAGTAGAAGGAATGAGAACTCCAGAAATGCACATGATCCAAAGAGAAGGAAGAATCATATCTTTCATGGTCTTAAGCTAGAATTTATAAGAGAAATAGTCTCCCATGTATTATCATCATATGAAGAAATAATATCATGTATTTTACTGAGTCCTATGGATTTTAAGGGAAGAAAGAGAAGAAAAGGATAGAAGAGAGAAAGATGGATAAAGGGAAGAGGGAAAAGAAGAATTTTCCCATATGTGGTAACTGTGGAAAGAAACACCCTGGAACTTGCCTGAAAGGAATGGGAGTTTGTTATAAGTGTGGAGCAAAAGGGCACAAAGTACGTGACTGCAAGGGTAAGAAAATGGTTTTAAATGTACAATGCTTCATTTGCAAGGAGTTTGGACACTACGCGAACCTATGTCCCAGTCATCAGACTATGCCGCAAATGATGTTATTGGATAATAATCAAGTTATGATACTACCACAGATGAAGAGTAATGATTAGAGTTCTTATGTTGATTATGTCAATTGAGTGTTGTATCAACAATGTACTTGCTACAATAATCATGGAGTATATAAGGATTGTACTGCAGTACTATTTCATTAAGGACTTGAGATTGTGTGGAACAAAGAAAAGTGACTCAATAGAAGGTTAAATTTTTGGAAAATATATGGTTGAGAGAAAGATAAACCATAATATGGTTCTGATACCGAAGTACTGATTTTAGAATAATACATGATTGATTTGGATAAATTATATTGGATATTCTTGACTACCTTGAAGCTGATTAATGATTTGTATATTCCATCATTGTGGGGTTTAAAACATTTTTGGATTGATGAAGTATATCCAGCATTCTATATGGAATAAGGGAGCATGAGTGTAATCAATAAGGATTATGGTAAATCAGGATGTTTCAGTATTTTAAAATAATACATGATGAAGGTATTAATATTCTATTACAGGGTAAAAAGGATCTACATTATGTTTACCTTCATTATAAATGTTGGACTGTGAGTTTGGACAGAAGTATTTTGAATAAATTCTAAGTTTGATATTAATTTTGGACTGCCATAAAAGGACAACCCGGAGGTCGGGCGGCAACCCGTCGCGTCCGGCAAAGCTGTGAGACTTGAACCCGCAACCGAAGGGCGACAAGGGTGTATCACCTACCACTGGCCCACGAGATGTCCTGGATTAAATAATTTAGTTTTTATTAAAAGATCTTGTAGATGAATTATAAATTCGATTATTTTGGAACCCTATACGAATAGTGTAAATAGAATTTTTTTACGTTCTATTATGTTTTAGAGTGAAAGATGAGTTTGTGGTAGAAATTTATTAATGGATAAAACTCTAATTATAAAGTATGTATACCTCCCTATGATCTTAGCCAATCTCATAAATAAATTCCACAACGTTAAGAAAAGGAACATAGAACAAAAATGTTGTCCTAGATGGTACCTTAGATCATCACTAATTTATGGCTTTGGGATTGTTGGCCTGTTCATAGCCATGTTCTCTACCACTCTCCATCAGATAATTGATGGTTAGATTTCTCCTCCATATCCATATTTTCCTACATGGAACCCTAGTATGTGTTATTTTCGGTAATCTTCATACTTTCCATTCTTTATTTTAAATAGAGGCCTCATTAATTCATTTTTCGATGTGGGATTTCAACTAAGATATTTTGAAACGTCAAAAATGTGTTATCCTAATACCCTATGTTTTGTTGAACCGATGGTATTTCAAATCATCATAGATTGATGAATTTAAGGACCTCAATTATACACTTGTTTGTGATTGATGACCTCAATCACTACCTATAAATATTTACGTTTTTCCTCCGATTATATGTCTCTAATTTCCACCAATGTTCTCCTAATCGAGATCATAATTTGGTGGTGACCCTTTGATTTCTCTTTTCCTCATATTAAGACTAAATTTTAGTAACCCAATTTCCGATGTGGGTTTTCCCACAAATATATTTTCTACTTTCAACCTTTTATTTTTGAAGAACAATTTCAAATTGCGAGGATGCAATTTATTGAAGGAGGGGAGAATGTAACACCCCAAGATTTCATAGTGTGTTATTTCTTCAAAATAATTCAATAACTTCCACTATACGCAACACTGAGTTCAATTGCACCATGACTTACCAAAAAAAGCCATTAAAAGACGTCATGAATAGTATTAACTAAATTTTAAACTTTATATAATCCTTATAATTTTAGAATCCATATTATGAATTTCTTAGTCATAATGTAAGAACAGATTCATTTTCAGTATTGCACTTTTATCAACTTTTGATAGTGAAACCTTTTTAAATACAATATTTTAAACTTTTTGACTAAATGGAGACATCAAAAAATTTAAAATGAAACATTCCAAGCTTCCACTGTACGCTTTCCTTTGAATAAAACAGTAGCGTGTGTTGTACGCAACTTCGAGTTCTAACACACCGTAACCAATCAAACTAGCTGTTATGAATAGTAATACCTACTTTTTGAAATCATATATATTCTATATTTCAAAATGGACTTCATTTTTGGATTCAGAATATCAAAATTAGCCTAGGGTGAAATTTTGGTACATTTCGGATAACTTTCATATTTTGATGAATAGTGAAAATTTCTAAATTTTAATTAAAAACAACCTTTTTAATCAAAATAATTAATAGTGATAAATTATGAATTTGAGTGGTTTTAAAGTATATTTAGAATATATTTTTACCATTCAATTTAATGTTTATCATTGGACATAATTTTACAATTAAACCGAACATAAACAAATGTCAATCTTTTGATAGTTATTATCTCTTAAAAACACGCTTTTTGTTTTGACAGCGGGAATTAATTTTAAATTAATTTCTGCCACTTCTGTGTTTTGAATTTAGGAAAATGGATTCCATATTTGGAATCAGGATGTTCAAATTGTGTAAATAGGTAACTTTTATTTTTACACATTTTGAATAATTACTGCGGTAAATATTTTATTTACCATGGTTAAAGGGTAAATCCGGTAAATAAGGGTTAAAAAAATAATATTATAATAATACTAAATTACCATAAAACGTGTCCTAACCTTATTGGTGGACACATACCCGACCATGGGCATCCTTGGGTCAATTTGGGGACCCCTTGGAGCCACTTGTATGTGGTAGGGACACTTTATATTAATAAAGTTAAAATAAAAATAAAAATGGCATAAGCTTACATCTTTTAGAAGAACAATTTTTACATAGGGTTATACATGTTGGATTTTCGATTATAAATATTCATTAGAAATCTAAAAAGATTTCCTACATAATGATAGTTTACTTATAATTTTTAGACATTAAATAATTTATTTTATTTATGACACAATGATGATGCAGTAATTACTATAATAGTGAAAAATTAAAATAAGTGATATTATAAATACCCAAATAAATATAATATGAAACTTTTAATGAATTAAACTAATTTTCTAGGATAATATGATATATTAGGATTGATTTAATTGACTTTGTTCGAAGTAATAAATCTGTTATGAGTTTCACAAAAATCAACTAATGAATAGTGTCAAAATTGACATAAAAGAATTCTAAAAACAAATATTATATTATTAATTGATATTAAATTCCTAAAAATCTAAGGTTCGGCCAAGAGACTTATATCATGATAGTTTAATCATTAATGGACCACTTGGGGGTCTCGTGGATGTATATAGTAAGTTTATTAACCATAATATATAAAATACAAAGAGACATTGTAAAAGTGAAACTAATTAACTTAGAGTTAATATTTAAAGATAAGGTTAATATAGGTACCCAAACCTGTCTAAATTCTATTGGATGAGTTTCTTTCGACCTATCCCCACCTCATCATTTGAATAGTCAACTTTGGAGCCTTTAGAAACCGAATATGAATTTATTATAAATTAATATTTCTAGCTTTTCCAAAGGTGCCCCTCACCCCTCTTATAAAAGGGCACTCCTCCTTCTCATTTCTTCACACCTTCAAAGCCTTTTGGTTCGGCCAAACTCTGCCCAAATACTCTCCCAACATCCCTAACTACAACCTAGAGGCCTTATTTTGATCAGAAAGCCAACCTAAGGAGCCCTTTTGATCAAATCAAAAGGAAGAACCCGAAGAAGAGGTAATGATTTCACCACCCTTTTCTAAGTTCATTTCTTCTTCCACTTCTTCTTCCTTTGTTCTTACCATTCTGAAATAATAACTCCAGTATCTCACATATACTGTGATGTTATTATAAGTATGGTACAACCATATTCAGTATTCTATCCACCCTTTGAATAACATGTCACCATACGTGCGTACGTACGGCTTACCGTCTCCACGTCGTGGTGTAATTGTTATTCAATATAATATTATTTGGATGGGTATAATAATGATGTGTAACTCATGTAAATAATAAATATAACATGTTAATGATTCTGTGTATATGATATACCATCCATTTATATATTATTTTAATATTAAAAGAATGATATTGTCGCTCGTGCGTACGTACGGACTACCGTCTCCACGAACGCGATGAGATTCATTCTCCATCGTAACCATTAAAGCGTAATTATCATTTTATGATTTAAAAATGATGTTTAAGGACTTGATATCATTCTGGATATGAATAATATACAACCTATCCTTTACAAACATGTCTTACGTAACAAAACATATAAAAGAAAACAAGTAAGTTAACACCCGAAACAACGATAATACTAAGATATTATTATCAAATCAATATTAAAAGATCATATATGATATCATATTAATGTATATGATTCTTGTATAATTTAATAACAATTATTTCACCATTATACAGGAGGTTAACCTACCACAACCAAGGAAAAGTACAAGGTAAGGGTTATTTCACAATCTCTTCATTATTCGAGGTTGTTTATACGTAATAATCTACTGGGATCTCTTTATCATCCACATCCATGTTTCTTAAAAATGTATTTCAAAACATTTTTTCTATTTACAAGAATATGGGTTAAAGTCATTTATACCCTTGTTTGACTTTTTATTAGAGGTTTATAATGGAATCTTTCTGTCGTTTTCAAAACAAGGTCCTTTTTAACCTTTTCGACAGAATTGAGGTAAGAATGTTTTTTTTAACTTATACGGCGGGTGCGGTTATTTTCCGCCGTTATAAAATCGTCGAAGCTTTCCATACAAGCTTATAAGAATATTTTCAAAGAAAATGTTTTATTTTATATGGATCTTAAATGATTTCAAAATAAAAGGAGATACTTCTTTAAAAAGATTTTTTATTTCATCTATGTCAACATCCTTTGATGGATTTTAAGATTATTTGAAGTTGATTTATTATGATACAAAACTTCTATATTGTATTGAAGGTTTTGTGATATGTTTGACTGTGGATGTGCTATTTTTATACCATTCATAGTTTATTGTGAAAGTATTGACATTTCGTATGCTTGTTTTAATACGAATGTCTATGTTATGTTTAAACCTTTTCATATGGGAATGCATTGGACTTAATAAGTGACGGGTGGAGCCCGCTATAGCTCCTCGATGCATCGGTAGGTCTCATGAGACAAACTAGTGTCTTGGCACAAGGCCTTGACAAAATCTTATTTGTAGTCTTGGCACGAGGCCTTGGCTATGTGGTTATGATAGTCTGGCATTATGCATTCCAACATTATGAAAGTGGTTATTGATATTGCATGTGATTATTCGATTAGTAGAATATCCATGTGAATAAGTAAATGGCATTATTTCATTTTTATTTTTGCCATACTATGTTGAAGTTCAATTTTAAAAGGCTTTTGTTTTAGTAATTCATTGCCTTAAATGTTTATGCTTATTATGAATGTTCCGCTATATTGTTATCCTTACTGGGCATTTGAGCTCACCCCTTTTCTATGTTTTCTTTTTCCCAGGAAGTGAAGATGTAAGTTATGAATGACCTGGAGGGATATTATGAGGGGATTATAGTGTGGACTGTAGATACATTATGTTGTTGTAGTAGTTTTTCAATTCATGATGTAATGTAAAACTTATGAATATATCTAGTGTTTCCAAGGCTACTAAACCAATCGGTCTTTCGAGATTTGATCTTTCTTGTGATCATGCCAATGTTATGTAATAATGCACCGACTCTGGGTAACTGGGGTCGGGGCGTTACATAAACCCTTTATCAAGATTCTCTAGTAGTTATTTCTTTAGCTCCACAAGCATCACAATAGCTATTCTATATGGAGTCATGGATATTAGAAAATCCCCATGTATAAGATCAATTAGGAATTCAACATCTCTTCTAGGAGGAAGACAATGCAATTAATCAGGAAACATTTCAGCGAATTCCATCACAATAGGAATGTCTTTAAGGATGGTTTCTTCCTTAGACTCAATCATCTGAGAAAGATACTCGTTCTCATTGTGATGTAATATCTATTCTTGAGATGATGGTGCTAAAGAATTTTCATCCTCCTCCTTGCACTTGTACATAATCGGGGGTCGATTCTAAATATGGAAAGTGATTTACCTCTCACAAAAAATTATGTTGGATCTATATAGGGAAATATAATACATGCTATGAATTTTATAAAATTCCACTAGAGGGAGTTTGACGAGGTTCCCAAGGAATTTCAATCCATAAATTTTGATAGAGGAGGAGTTATATTAATGGGATGAAATAATTTCCCCATTCGTCGTTATCACTTACATCTCTACTTCCATGATTTGTGGTATTGTTTGGATTGTTCTACTAAAATTTCAGGACATAATAGAATTCATAGAACCAGAATCAAAAAAGTACATTCACTATTCTAGAATAAATAACTAGTGTACCTGTCACCACTTCATTGTCGGGATTTTCTTCAGCGGTAGTGATGGAAAAATATCTCCCTTCCTACCTTGGAGGTTGTTGGTTGCCTCCATAATCCCTTGGATTAGGGAACTGGTTTGAAATGTTCCATGGTTATTTGCAGTTGATGAAATGGACAATGTGTTGAGGGTCTAATAGAGCATTCAACTCCTATATTACAGTAGCGGGTTATTCTTGTTAGCAATTAATGTCCTGGTGCCCTTCTCTTCAACAACTAATGCATTTACTCATCCCCTTCAGGAAATTTACAGGGTGCTACCTCCCGCAACTTATCAAGTGGTGTTCTAGAATTTCATAGAATAGTTGGATTTATCCATTGAACTGCCAAAATTAATGTCCACTTTCTGATACTTATCCCCATGATGCCACTATGATTCATCGATCTCCATTTTGACTTTGAGGTTACATCATACAATATTCTCATATATATTATTGTCAAGGATCACTATGGGCTTTCTGTAGGATGGGTTTTTACCCTCCAAAGACGCGGTAAACCTTGAATTCAGGGGAAACGACAAAGGTGGAGGCATATCGTGAAAGCCTTGTGAATTTTTCCTCATACGCTCTGATGGATTCATTATATTTTGTTTCAGGGAAAAGATGTCCCTTTCCATATTAGGTCAGAGGGTGTGGGAAAAATATTTATAGAAAAACATTTTCTGGAAATCCTTCAATTCCAATGCCTCTATATCTTCTTCATGACTTCTATTTTTGATCAATTTCCACCATTGGTCAGCTTCACCTTCCATATGATAACCATCTAAAAAAACCTTCAATTTTTTAGAATATTTAATGATGGATAAGATATTCTTAATAGAGTTGATCCATTGTTTGGCGATTGAGGGATTATATGATCCATTAAAAGTAGGGAGTCTTTGTCTCGTGGAGATCTCAATTGCGGCTTATTCTCTGTTAGGGGGGTGGATGTTTCTCTTGAACCATGTTTTTATTCGAAACTTGAGTTAACTAAGAGAGTATCATGACAATGTTTGTGACTCCTGCTCCAATCAGATTGGGCATCTCATTAGAATAATCATCACATTGATCTTGACATTCATTATTATCTCGAGTCCTCCTATTACCATACATTGGATGGAATAAAAGGAATGGTAGGGTTAACACATAAAGGGTAATCCAATGACAAAAATTGATAACTTATAAATTACATTTATTTCCTTAGCTTATGAATTTATAGGATTCAATCTATGTTATCCATGAACAATTTCCCAGCATATTTTCTTAAGGGAATTTTTTTATTCCCTTAATAATTGATCATACTAAACTTACAATTCTACCAAAGAATATCCCTCGAGTGTTTCCAAAAAAGAATGAAGTAAGGCCTATTGTCATGCACCAATTCCCATTCCATTATAGCTAAAAGAAATGTTTTCATGTTTTTTCCCTAGATACATTTGTGTTATATCCACCTCTACTTATTTGTATCTAGATAAGGATGTATTTGATTGATAAACCACATACTCTATACTCAACAAAATTTAGGGTTGTTTTTATTATACTTAGTCTTTTCCCTAATACATTCCGTTTTTCTTTCTAATCCTAATCCCAAAAATAACTAAACCTATCCTCTAATACAACCTATAACAATGCTGCTCTTTATTACACACTTAAACATGATTTATTACAAAAACATGCACCTAAAAAACCCTGATGATTGACAGGTCTGGTGTATTGGAAATTTAGGAACATTACATGACAAATAAAGACATAAAATACAATATCTTTATTCAAAACATCTTTTACATGACCACAACATTCTTTTTTACTTAGCATTTCATGGGATAACCTAAAGACATACATAAGAAAAGGGTGAGCTATAAATACTAGTAATGGAGTAAACAAGGAAAAAAAATTAAGAATACAATACAAGTTAAGAAATATTAATATAAATGTATAATAATAGAATCATGAACATAAAGTAATGATATAGCATGATTATCATAGCATGGAAATGTGGCAACAACATAAAACATGATATTATCAGGAGCCAATGCTCACTGCACATGGATTAGCATGAGTGAACCCTCATTGCACATCAATTAGCATGAGTAAACATAGATTTAACATGAATTATAATGAGTAAACACTCATTTAACATGATTTATCATGATACTAAATAGTACCCTATTCATTGGAGCTCTATTAGGGAACACCATTTATAAACATTTCCTTTCAAGCATTTGTCTGCCACATGGATCATATAACATAGAATCATTCAACATGATAAGGTATTATAGAATTAAGGACTGTGTAATACATAAATTTAAGTATCATTCAATGTGTATATGTTAATAAAGGTGAATAACTTTTCTAGATACATGGGTATGGTATTCACTACACAATGATTTGTCTTGGAAAATCGCGGTGCAATTTCTACAGCATAACAGCATGACATAAAATTTCATAAAAAGGGTTGATGAGAGAAAAGGGGGTATCTAATAATATTTATAGGAAAGTTAAATTAAGGGTTCATATATATACTTGTCCCAAAATATGTAATTTTTAAATAGATGGTGTAACATAATAAAGAAACTTGAAGAAATATGAGAAATGGAATAACTCTTAGGAAATTTTGGCATGCAAAAAAGTGTACATGGGGGGGAATAATGGGAGATAAAGAGGTATGTAATAAATAAAACCTAATTATGTAATTATGGGGGGTTTTATAAATCATACTCTAACATTTTTCATTGAAAATAAACTGGAATAACAATATAAAGAAAAATGAAAAAAATGAGAAAGGAGGGAATCCTTTACATGAGTGTGTGACTTCAAGACCTTGAGGAGGGGATTTCTGAGAGTTTGGGGTTCTATGAGAGTTTTCTATAGAGATGAGGGTAGAGTAGGTACGTGATAAGAATATTTTTAGTGAAGCTATGTGGGATCTGGGGTGGTTTTATATAGGAAATGAGAGGGGAATTCATTAATATTTCACAAACATAGGTTTTGGAGACTATATTATTATATTTTTAAAACCACAAACCATCCCATGGTTTTTGGACCTGGTTTTTGACAATGGGTAGTGGAGAATATTATTTTATAAGGTCAATTTATGAACATATTAAAATATTAGTCCCTTTTATGTGGAGGTGTGTCACACTCCCAAAGAAATCATTTTAAAATGATAAAATATTTTATAATTTTTGGAGGGTCCACTAATGCATTATAAAATTAATCAAAAAAATCTAAAATCACATTATTTTAAATTTAAAGCATATATTGGACGAATATACCTTCTATTGTTTTTTATTATATCACTATTGGTTCATTATGATTTCTTAAAACACATTATATATTTATAAGGAATTTAATTTTTACCCAAAAATTCGAATGTCTCAGAAAATTATAAACAATTCACCATTGGATAATTTCAACATCATGATTCCCAAAATAATATTCAGTTTGTCTAACTAATTTTATAAATATGTGGCTTTTCACGTTTAAAATATGAACTTTTATTTATTGAAAATTCATGGGTTTTGAAAAAAATAGTTTTCAAAACATAATAAAAACTAAAATTGTATTCATAAAAATTATACAATAACATATATTTAATAAAAAGTAATTTATTAATAATATTTTATTAAACTATTATTATTTAATTCAAAAATCCATTAATTCGTCAAAATATATTTCATAATTTGATTTAAATATTATCTAAAAATAATATTTTTTCTTGAAAAAAACATTTACAAAGTAACAATAATAAAATTAATGTATATTCAATATTATATACAAAAATAATTCACATTATGGTAATGATAGGGTCTTTTCATATGTCACTTTATCACTCCATAATATTCCATAAGAGTATGGTGTGAGATGGTGGGGCATTATTGGGGTCATTCTGTGAACATGGTTTGGGCTATGATCTCGATGAGCTTGAACATCTCCGGTAAATGGTTTCACTCATGATTATGTTGTTGGATCTCAGATTAGGATTGGTCTATGTATAAATCCATAAATTCTATCTCCCTTGAAATAACATATAAATGGTATGACAACCCTGGTGTTATTAAACACCTAACATAATTTATTATATAAAAACTTCACATGATAAAACATAGAAGACTGAGAGGTCTAGTGTCTTTGGGAATTTGGAAAATTACATAACAACTTAAAATATAAAACAAAAATTTTTATTGAAAACTTCCTTTACATGACAACTACATTACCTCATACATATCATTGCATGAGATAACCTGAGGACATGCATAAGAAAATGGTGAGCTATAAAGCCCAATAAGGGAGTAACCAAAGGATAACATTAATATTACAATAAATTTTAGTAAATATTCATATCAATGGATCTCAAGAGAATCATAAACATAAAGTCATGATAAAGTATGACAATCATAATATGGAGATATGGAAACAACATTTAACATGATATTAGCATGAGCCAAGGCTCATTGCACGTGTAGCATATTAGTAAACCCTCAGTTCATGTGAAGCATGAGTAAAACCTTGTTACACTTGAATTATCATGATAAAACACCCATTTCACATGATGTTTCATAATACTATACTTTACCCAATGTATTGGAGTGTTATTAGGGAGCACTATTCTTAAACATTTGATTTCATGCATAAGTGCGCAACATGGATCATATAACATGGAATCAATCAACAACATAAGTTATTCCATGATTAAGGAATATGCAATAAATACATTAAAGTGATATTCAATATGTATATGTGAAATAATATGAATACCATTGATAGATACATGGGTATGGTATTCACTACACAATGATCTTGGCTAGGAAAAACGCGGTGCAATTTCGGCAGCATAACGACGTGACATAAGAAATCATAAAAATGGATGATAAGAGAGAAATGGGTGTCTCATAATATTTACATTAAATGGAAAGTAAGGGGTTCATATAGATACATTTCCTAACAAATTTAATGTAATTTAGACACGTAATATAAAAGAATTTCTTGAATATAAATGAGGAGAGAGAAATTCCTTACGGAATTTCGGCATGGTAACGGTTGTATATGGGAGGCATTAATGAGAAAGAAAGGGGATATATAATTATTCAAACATGAAGAGAGAAGTCTGGGGGAGCTTCTAAATCATACCCAAACATTTTAATTTAAATAAAAAGGATATAACAATATAATGTTACATGGAGAAAATTTTGAAAGAAAGAAATCCCTTACTTGGAAGTGTGGTCCCAAAGGCTTGGGAGGGGATTGAAAGAGAATTATTGAGAGATTGGGGTGATTTGGGAGGATACTGGAGAGAAGAGGGTAGAGGTTTGGTGAACTCTAAAGGAATTTAGTGAATAGGAAGTGGTATCATGGCTGGGTTTATATAGGAAATGATAATGGATTTCTTTATTATTTAAGTTTGGGACACCTCACATTAAAGTAATCAAAATCACAAAAAAGACCATGGTTTTTTACCATGGTTTTTTCCAAATGGTATTGTAATACAATATTTTATAAGTTCAATAGCCAAACTTCTTAAAATAATAGTGTTTCTTATGTAGAGGTGAGTCACACTCTCAAGGAAATCAATTTAAAAAGCTAAAATGTTTTATAAATTTTGAAGGGTCCACTAAAGCATTGTAAAATAAATCAAACAAACCTAAAATAAAATTATTTTAATTTTATAACATATATTGGCCAAACATAATGTTTATAGTATTTTATTACATCACTATTGGTTCATTATGATGTCATAAAACACATTATATATTTAAACAGTATTTAATTTTTACCCAAAAATTCGACTATCACTAAAAATTATGAAAAATTAACCATTGGATAATTCTGACATCCTAATTCCAAAAATAAAATTCAGTTTATGCAAATAGTTTTCTAAATATGTTAACTTTCACTTTTAAAATAAAAACTAACATTAATCGAAAATTCATGGGTTTTGATAAAAACAGCTTTTAAACATTAATAAAAATTACAATTGCATTCATAAAATTGTACGATCATTTATATTTAATAAATATTAATTTTATAATAATAATAATTTTTTAAAATATTATTTAATTCAAAAATCCATTAATTCATTAAAATAGATTTCATAGTTTAACATTAACTAAAAATACTATTTGTGCTTTTAAAACTATTTACAAAGAAACAATAAAAGAATGAATTTATATTTTTTATTATATACTAAAATAATACACATAATCATATTTATAAGGTCTTGTTACATAACCCCTTATGACACCTACATAAGACCGAAGGGTAAGGTGTGCGATGGTGACAGACTCTTGGGGTTGCTCGGATAACATCACTCAAGTGGTAATCTCTATCAACTTCCACTTCTCCCGTAGGTGGTTCCACTTAAGCTTAAAGTATCCAATCATTGCCTGGGATTGGTTAAGAGAGAAGACCAATGAAACCACCTTATTTATGAGATCTGAAAAATGTGCTTCATATGGGGAAATTCTACTGGATGATGCCACTACTTCCTTTGTCTGAGTAAATTGGATTTGTTAAAGCCCTACATTTATACTACTCATGTGATCACAGCTTAATGGCTATATTAGCAATAGTCACAATTATTAATGGTATTTTAAAATCCAAAACATAAAACCAAATAAGTGCATATGTTTTATATATCCATAATAATACATTTAAATAGACTGATAAGAAATTATATTAATAAATTTTTGGTTATTATAAAGAGGCTTCATAGGGATGAGCATATAGGTCGAGGCCATCACATCCTTTTTTTCAAAAGGATTATTTTAAAAAACATTAAATTTATATCAGTCATGTGATCACCATTCAACGGAAATATTTTCAATGGTAATGATATATAACGGTCATTTAAACAAAAATATAAAAAGTTCGTGTGTTTTCTATATCCATTAGACACTAAATAAAGTAAAGGGAATTTTATTCATGAATGTTTAGGTTGTTACAACATTGGACCTCATAGGTTTATCACAAAAGAGTGGTTAATGATTTAAAGTTTAATATTGATACTTTCACATTCACTTTTCATGTATAAGTTGGTAATAAGTTAACATCTTGTGAGGATGGGTCCACAAACACTTTTCACATAAGGGAATGCACATATTTTATTTCCATTGGGGAACATTTGATAGTTTGAAGTCCCATCGAGACATATTGTAGATTTGGTGAGGGGGTTTTTATACCTAATAAAGATGACTATGCTTGGGAGGTATCTCCTCATAATGGGGAGATTTAATTATTACATTTTTCACATTGATCCTTAAATTGGTATCCTATATATCCTAACAAAAATAGTAATCAAAACTCATGTACAATGAGGTGTATAGTTTAACGTCACATGATAGGTCTATTCTATGTGTATTAATACCATGTGGAATGGACACTTCTTTCATTAAATGAAATTTAAAAGGGGATGGTGTGGGTCTTATTATTTTGGTTTAATAGCTATAGCATGGCTTATCAATTTTACCAGGGTGGTTTCCCTTCTTGAGGGTATGATTATGGATTACACCTACATGTAGGTCCAATATGTTTCTCAAGAGTTATAAGAGAATTAATGGGGCACAAACACATGTTTTGGTACCCAACATATGTTATGGATAAAAACACAATGGTATTCACATAAAGGGATCAAGAATAATGGACCATAGTATATATTAAAATTAAAGGAAGCCTCTCAACTAGTGTTTCATGTAAACATAGAGGGAATGATAAACAACGATAATTTTGATTCATTAAGATTTTTTATAAGACAATATAAAATGAGTGTTGGACCATTAAGTCATTAAATCCTATGAACTATGAATCATGTATGATTCTTTAAATAGGATACCATAGGATATGAATCATGCAACATGGTATTTTTTCAACTTAATATTTTTTGTAGTTTAGGACTCATGAAAAAATCATCTTCAATGAAACCACATTATGGATTTCATTCTAGTTGGGTGTTGTGTTAAACTATGAGTTATGTACGTTCTGGACCTCTTTCCTAAACTTGTTCATTGTAGTATTATTTATACATAATCACATAAAAATCCAACTATTTTAATTAATTAGTTGAGGAAATTCAGTAAAGATTATCACGTGATGGAATCTATGAGTAACTTTTGTTTTATAAATTCATAATAGAGTTAGTTACTCAATATAAGAAATTGAACCATTGAATTCCAGAGGTCTATCCCCCAAATGGGTGTGATCAATTATTTATAGGCCCTTTTGGAAATATAATACAACATCTCATGGAATAATTTCTTGATTTCACATTTTTAGTATCATGCTTCTCTGAATGTTATAGATTTTCATGGATTTCAGTTTTGAAAACATCCATCAATTTTCATTTTGAGGATGGATATTTTCCACATAGAACTCAATATGGTGTAGAACCATTGTTTATGGGTTCATGTAACTTAGATATTTATTAACCTCTCCCATTTACACAAAAAAACTACTTCCAATGGTTTCTTTCATCCCTATTCATTTTTGTATGTATTTCTAAACATTTAAAAAACATATTTTCAAAGAGAAAATCCCCCACACCCTAGATTGGGATATTATGGGGAATCTAAGGACCTAATTATAAGTAATAAATTAAATTGTATCCATATTAAACTATTTTTCATGTTACTATAGTCCACTATTTTTGAAATTATTGTACCATTGTCTATTAAATAATGGGGAACCCCTAAAGGAACCAAGAAATCATCCTAAATTATTAATTATCCCTCTATTTTCACAAAACAAATTACATGAATGAAAGTTTTATGAAAAAAAATATATCTTAAATTTTTTTTAATATTTAATAAACATATTTCTATGTAGTATACTTACATGAAACACATCTTTTCCAAATTTTTATCTCATACTTTCAAGATAAAATTTTAGTTATCCAAAAAATGTTTGCAAAAAACAATCCTTTCCAAATTCTTTATAAATCACATGATAACCAATAAAATAGTTGGATTTTTTTTGGTTAAATGGATTGAAATTAATCTGAATCCAAAGATAAAATCTAGAAAGAAAATAATGTCTAAGAATCAGGTGAAACCGGATATATTGACAGAGGACCAGAGATATTATCTTTTGAGTAACTGACTACCACTGTATGGATTTTTTGTATGTTATGAATTAATCCTTCTAGACACAAATTTTTAAACCATCAGGGTATGGTTCAAATGAACATATTATCTTCACTGTTGATGTTTTTCTATTCTTGCTACACCATAGAGACTACATCCTAATTAAATTATTATCCCTCAATAACTAAAACTATATGATAAGTTGTGTGGTTCCCACAATCAAATCATTTCATTATCCCTACACAAGCATATCTCAGGCATGAAACAATAATAGTTGTAAATGTTTTTCATATGGATGGAACATATGTTAAAGATTCAACTTCATTGATGATTATTTTTTGGAATACATGGTTTTCTAGACCAGTAAAGAATTCATGGAGGAGCAACATAGCCCCATATTGTTTGAAGTTGTGTAGACCTCACAATTACATGTGTAACATCATTAAAACTGGATTCCAAGTCTTCTAATAAAATATCATTTAATATCAACACATTTCATATTCATCCCATCATATTCAGGTCAATATTAAAAATAAGTTCATCCTAACCTCTAGTGCCTTGGGGTATAAAGAGTAGAAGTTGAAAATTGTAAATATATTGATAAAGGTAGTAACAAGGTTATTTCATCACAAACCCTCCCTTCATATGGAAATTTATTTCAATACTTGAATCATAAACTTTCTCAATATGCCACAATATCAAATGAATGGATCGAAAAAAATGAATATTCATGTGATTGAGTAGGAAGCCTGGTAAAAATTAGTTTATTCTAGAGTATGTCCAGTGGAGATTTTTGGGTTTTATATTAACGAACTCGATCTCAATAGTTAGATTCATATTTTTATGGTATAATTATTTAGTGTGTAGTTTTTTTACCATTATTTACCCACACATGAGAGTATGGGAAGATAAATTCATCATTACATTTTTAATGTAAATAGGAGTCCATATTAACCTTGATGTTCAATTTTTGGTGAGTTTTTATGAGTTTCATGAGAATTTTAGCTAGGGGTACCATACCATTATTCTCTACTCCCAAATATTATTATTTTAGGGATGGGTAATCACATAATTTGGATGTAATGAGTTATTATACGTGATTACCCCACTAGAAATCACCTTCAGGACATCCTTCCTCAACCTCATTGGGGTTTTCTGAAATTGTTCAACGAAATGGGACTAGATTCCAAGTCCATTTATAATGAAAATTTCATCTTCCACCCACTCTCCATTAAGGGTAGGGATATCATTGATGTCTAGATAGAGATCACTGATAAGAGTTCTTAACTACTTTCCTTATTTGGGTGGGTGCTAGTTTCATGTACTGAAAAAATAGATATAATAATCTTTTTAATCCAAATTGGTCTAAAGAATGATTTTACTGGATCTTGTATTTCATGTTTCATGTATACAACAGGGTATACTATGAATATCACCCCATGTTCATGTGATAGTTTTGGTGTATGTATGCTCATGAGGTCTCTAGGTAGACAAACATTTGGCTAATAGTTGGTTTTCCTATCTATCTAATCTAATACCACATATATATTTGGGTGGTATTATACAATAGGGATACAATGAGGTGGATACTGGTCTTGGTAGACATATTGAAGGAGTATTATTGGTCACATGGTAGAATGAATTCCATAATAATATGATATCACAAAATAGTAAGGGGAGAACTCATAGAGGTAGAGGTGGCTGATTAGGTAGCCAAGATTCCTCACATTCATCATCAGAGCCAGAACTATAGTGAACCCCTTGGAAACTAAAGGGATTCATAATAAAAAATCACAGAAAAAATTTAATATATCCATGAACACTATATGGAGGTTCAATATAACTCTAGGGAAGCATTTCCATTACGTCCTAGAAGAACTGGAAAATTAAATCATACTGAAACATTATAAAATCTAGGACTGACTGTTGTCGATCCATATATAGGTGAAACATTGGAGGAAGGTACTAGGGAACTGGATATATCTACTAGATGTTAGGCTATCCAGAATTAGTATCAGGGATGAGTATGCTGAGAGTCTTGAATACAACTTTGATCTGGATCAAAAAGCACACTAGCATGGGAATAATAATCTATACACTAATCTAGTGTATGTCATTAATTATTGGAGAATGGATAAAGAACTAGAAAAAGTGGATCCAAAAAATATTACCTCATTTGTAAAGCATGTATAGGGTCTTTTTGATTTTAAATCATGTTGGATTTCTATAGAGTTAATTATTTTTTTGTTAAGAGTGGGGAGATTTATCTTGAGAACAACTTTAGTTAACTCATACAAACAATTGATTCGAAATCACAACTAAACTCTAAGTATTGATAACTTTAATTTTCTGATCCAGGAATAAATCAACAAGTAAGTAAGATAAGGCATTATAATGTTTTTAGGTAAATAATACCAGGGAAGATAAATCAGGTGAGGTCATATCCCCCAAATTCTATAGCCCTCAAGGTATACTATATGGTAAAATCCATGAATGATGGAGGTGATGTCACCTAATAGCGATATGTGATTCCTGAGGTAGTTGAATAACTATTTATTATTGAGTCCTGGAGGTGAATTTTGATATTTCATTCTCTGGTTTCAATTTATTTTTAAAACATTTTTGTTATTATGTGTTGATTAAAGTTTTGATTTTTGCAGGATCATCATACTCAGTATAGAAAAGAATCAAGAAATCTATTAGGGTAACCATAAGTACAAAAGAATCTCAAATGACGGATTCTTCCTCTAGTTCCTCGGGTCATGATGTACTGGTCAACATTAAATCCACTTTATTTGAAGTATTCACATCCCAAATACCAGTAGATTTCATTATTACATTCCTATTTAACAAATGTGACTCTCTGGATTAAAATATCATATGAATAGTCTACCTACTATAATCTATATCAACCCCTTGTTTTCTTTTGATGATAGTTTTTTCCACTGAATTAGGGCCCATAAAAGTATGGGGGATCGGCATGATGATGAGATTGAGAGTGGATGTCGCTAAGAGGATGACTTTAGAGATAGAAGAATATATTGAATAATTAGTGTCTTCTTATGGTAAAATATCCCCACATTAGTAGAATAGAAAAACACAAATGTTTCAACTATACTAGAGAATATATCATAGTCCAAGAGGAGTATTTGACCGCACCAATGGAACTAGCTATGGTGATGGAGCTACTTTTTTCTATAGACGAGGTAGTAATTGAGGTACCATCGACAGGGGAGATATTTTATGATATATACCTTCCTATTCATATAGAACCTAGACCTATGTAGAGGTTTTATTAGGTCAACACTATCACTGTATTTCTTGAGACCTTTACTGATTATGAGTCTAGCCAAAAAGTGAGTGATGAATCAAGATCATATGTTTCTATGGAGAACTAAATGACCCAATGTGGGGTATAGAGTAACATATGTAAATTCATCACTATCACCACATAAAACAATGTGAATTACCATATTATGACCCTTTATCATTGTCCAGTGAACCTAGGGTCCTTTTGATTAGAATATCACCCACTACACAAACTATTTTAGGGATTCATGGTTGAGAAAGAGAATCTAGAGTGGAAATAGTTTAATGCCACTATGAAAGAGTCTATATCCGATAGATTCACATATTTTTAATTTTTTAAAAAGAGTTTTATCATCTTTATGAAGAATCACGTGAGTAATGGGCTATCTTTTCTATTAGGTAATAGATTATATATTACCTAGTGGCTCAACGTATGATGCCTAGCTCCAAGAAATCTAAAAACTAATCACTGGTAGATGAGTTCGAGGTTGATCCAGATAGGATTCATTTACAGATAATAAAATAAGTATCCTCAAGAATAGGATTAAATGGGAAAGTTATCAAATAAATAATAAATTATTGAATCATTTCAAAAAATGATTTATCAACTCACAAAAAGAATCAACTATGTGTAACTATATGGGCCATTTTATCACAAAGGAGAAACTTTGATATATAAATAACCCTCCTTGTTGTTTTTGATTTTTTAATCTATAAAGTACAATTTTTTTGAATTTTCCATTTCAATATTTCTTCTAAATTTCATTAAAATAATAACAAACTGAAATTTTGTAAGAACATTTGAGTCATGTTCAGTGTTCTAAATAATAGACAAATAGAATATTATCCAACTACATGAGAGCATTGGATATGGGTGAGTGACATATTTTCTAAAAATTTAATAGACCACCATTGGGATCCCATGAGAATGGAGGAATCATGTTGGGGTGATTCCATGAGTTGAATACCCACTCATTGTGTTGGATCTATAGGGAACAACACCAAGGATATTATAATCCCTCTTGATAAAAGTGAATTTTTAGAGATGTAAATTGTGACTCTTTGGTTTTGAACTGATGGGTGAATGGAAAATATAGGTATACTATGACCATTTATTGTGTTTAAAACATGGGTTATACTTTTTTACTAGTGGATATATTTTTTCTAGGATGTGTATCTTATACAAGAGGTAGGATTTTAGACTGTTTTGTTGCCTCTATAAGGAATTCCGTTCAAACACTACGAGGATTGTTTCTATTGGGAATGTAGCCTAGGAGAGAGGTGGTACTTTTGAACATTTTTTCATCACTATAGGTGGTCGTTTGGACAAGAGGGTGAATGTTGCTCTAGTTATGTGGAAATCACGTTATTGATATAAAATAGGGATGGTCAGGAAGAGTTCCATAACCCATAGGGAATCTCCATATTGTATAAATCATATTTAAATGGAATAATAAATATATGGAAGAAATATATTCTAGTGGGTAAAATAAATATTCTATGTAGATAAGAGACATGATAATATGATTTGAGCATTCTCTATGGATGAGAATGATTGTAAACACATGTTTTCATTGTTTTTTGTCACAAAAACATTTCCTTTATTTATTTCTTTTTACGGTCTTGAAGATAGGATTAATAGGTGTGGTAGATGACAGAGTGATAGAGGAAAATAGAATATGGTACGAATTTGTAGTCTAAGGATTATTATGACCACTTCTTGAGATGTTTCTCATATATTAAAGTCATGGTTCCTCAAAAAAAGGTGATGGTGATTTTTAATGTCATACCACTTTGACCATAAGTGAAAAAATAGTTTATGGTCTTAGAGAGTGGACTATATACTCAGTAAAGGCATCCTCTCAGTGAGAAGTTGGTAAAATGGAGAAATATTATGGATGAATTGGGAACTAGAATGATATTGGAGGAATATAAGGATTATATTTGTGACTGAGATAGAAGATCCAAATGTCACTACATATCATTTTTTATTATAATCAGGCCACACATATATTTAAAGGCTGGAATCTCTTTGTATAGATCTGTCTCATGGAAAAAAATAATGTTGGTGAAATGTATGTGTTATTTTGTGAATAATTGAAGAATGCCTAACGTGAATTGAGGTGGATCATTTTTATTAGATTGAAAAAAAGATACATCTCTCATATAGATATGGATCACACATAGAGGAAGGGGAACTGTCCTATTTATGGGTGAGGTTGTGGAATACCCTATGTAAAAATAGAAACTCAAGTTCTAAGATGATATGAGATTATGTTAGTAGTTTATCCAAGGTTATAGTGATAAGATGTTATTATGTATCATGAAAATAGGGAATACATCGATATATAGTTATATATAGGTTAAAGTAGATAACCATCACAAAAAAGGGTCACAGTTTGAGATTAACACTACACAGTGAAATTCCTCTCATGTGAGGACCATGATATCCTAATGTTTTCAATTATGTGATATGTATGATACCATGTATTTTGAAATAATGTGTAAAGGACATTTAATATGACTTTTAATGTTGGACAGTGAAGATGGAAGGGGCATCTCAACCTCGCTAACAAGGGAAAAATCCAAAATTCTTAAACTCACATGATTCGTTATTGGTGTGAGAAATAAGTTCTAATGAAGGGATTCTCAGGTCATATAAGTATTCCAATATAAGGATTGACTGGTCCTAGTTTTAATAACACTCTAACCACTAACAGAACACAATGAAACAGGAAGACCAACCGAGAATGATTCTACAAGGGTAGTTCACCATAAAAATATTCAAAAACATATTAAAGAGTAACATTAATGGTGTTAAGATCCCTCTACATTGAAAGGGTAGTGGAAGAATGTAAATTTTTAATTATAGAATCATAATTTCAAGGTATTTTATAGATAGTATAAATAAAAAATTTTACTTTTTTTGAAACATGGAATCTATATCCATATCATCTTGAATGGTGGAATAAAATAGATATTTGACCACAAATCATGTATTCAAAACACATGGCCCAACATGTTATTTATAGTAATCCTTTGGGACATGTAACCTACACAATAGGTTATCCATTTGATCATTTTTTTCATAATTATAGGAGAGTCTATTAAGATTTAGATGGTTAGTGAGGCAACTCAAAATCAAGGAACACACATTTTAAAGGAAAAGAAAAGTGATCAATGAGGGTTTCAAACACCTTGAGACTACATGTTAGTCTATTAGGAATATTGATGATATTAACTAGGCTTGGGGGATTATTGAACTCAATAGAGATATAGAAAAAAAATTGATGTCGCATTAGGGAGTTCCAGGTTAGTCTTTAATATTTTAGAGTTTATATTCATCTAGCTTGGAACATTTGGTAGTAAAAGATTGAGGTTATGGGTCATAGACCAGAAGTGAAGTGGTTTGTATAGAATTAGGCATGGATAAAAAGTGATGTAAATAGGAAAGATAAATTTTGAGATAGTTGATCTATATGAGTAAAATTATTAAATTTAATATCTTGTTTGTTAGAATCAATAAGGAATAATATTTGTAAATCCCTGACCCCAGTTACCCAGAGTCAGTGCATTATTACATAACATTGGCATGATCTAAAGATATCATGTCCTGAAATACCAATCAGTTTAGTAGCCATAGAAGTACTAGATATATACATATGTTTTACATTACATTATGAAACGAAAAAGTAACATTGTGTCTCCTTTGAACACACTCATATCCCTGAGCCTATTATTGTAGGTTTGTCATAATATACTTCTTCACATACTGGAAAAAATAAAACATAAGAAAGGGGTGAGCTTAGATGCTCAGTAAGGATAACAATATAGAGGAAACTATCATAAATAAGCATAAACATTTAATGAAATGTATAGAAATAAAAAAATGTCTTTTAACCTAAACTTTAGAAAAAATATGGAAAAGATAAACCAAATAATTCTATTTACTTATTTACATGGATATTCTACTAGTAGAGTAATCGCTTGTGATATCAAAATCTAATCTCATTATGATGGAATTCATAATGTCAGACATTATAACCACATAGTCAAAGCCTTGTGCCAAGACTACAAGTAAATATATTGTCAAGGCCTTGTTCCAAGACACTAGTTTGTCTCATGAGGCTTAATAATGCATCAAGTGGCTATAGCATGCCCCGCCCATCACTTACAATGTCTAATGCACTTATCATATGAAAAGGGAGAAACATAACATAAATATTCAAATTAAACTAGAATAAAAAAATTTAATACTTTAACCATAAACCTTGAATGACATAAAAATATCACATCCATAGTAAAACATATCATAAAAATATCAATACAATATGGAGTATTTTATTATAATAAATCAACTTAAATTAACATAAAATCCAACAATAGATGTTGACATAGATGAAATAAGTCCAAAAACTGTTTAATGGAAATATCTATTTCTACTTCGACATCATTTTAATGTCACATAATTATAAAAGAAAAAAATTACTTGGAAAACATTATTTTAGGCTTGAAAGTGAAGATTTGAAGGTTTTTTAATGGTGGAAAATAGCTGCACTTGTTGATCAAGTTAAAAAAACATAATTTCCTTAATTTGTTGAAAAGGATATAAAGTACCTTGTTTGGAAAACGGAAAAAATGATTCCTTTCAAAAGAAATTATAAAAATTTAAATAAAGGTATAAATGAATTTAACCTATAGTATAGGTATAGTAAAAATGTTTTGAAAAAACCTTTTACGAAACACTGATGTGGATGATAAAGAGGTCCTAGTAGATACTTACATATAAACATCCTCGAATAATAAAGAGATTGTAAAATTAACTGTTACCTTGTACTTTTCCTTAGTCGAGGGTATGTTAACCACCTTTATAATGGTTAAATAATTTTTATTAAACTATACAAGAACCAAATACATAAATATGATATCATATATGATTCTCTTATATTATTTTGTTAATAATATTACAATATTATCATTGTTTCAGGTGTTAACTGATTTGTTTTCCTTAATATGTTTTGTTACATAAGTCATGCTTTTTAGGGATAGGATTTATTTGATTCATATATATAATGATATTATGTTCTTAACCATTATTTTTTTAATCATAATATAAAACTTATTGTTGAATGGTTACGATGGAGAATGAAATCTAATTGCGTTGTGGAGACGGTAAGTCGTACGTACGCTTGAGTGACAATATCAATATATTTATAGTGAGATCGTAAGTAATTGGATGGTATATTTTATATACATAATAATAATAATGTTATATTTTTTATTTAAATCAATTATACTGATTATCATACTCATCCAAATAATGAATTGTTGAATAAAAAACTACACCATGACGTGGAGACAATAAGTCATATGTATGCATGTATGGTGACTTTGTTATTCATAGGATGGATAGAATAATGAATATGGTTGTTCCATATTTATAATAACATCAAAGTATATATAAGGTACTTGATTTATTATTTTGGTATGGAAACAATAAAGAAAAATGAAGTGTAAGAAGAAAAAAACATTAAAAGAAGTGATGAAATAATTACCTCTACTTCGGGTGCTTCCTTTTGATTTGAACAAAATGGCCTCATAGGCTTGCTTTATGATCAAATTATGGCCACTATAATTAAGTGAAGGTATTTTGGAGGAGATTTCCATAGGTTTTGGACGATCCAAATGGATTTGGATGTGTGAATTTGACAGAATGAGAAGTACCCTTTTATAAGAGATGTGAGGGGCACTTTTGGAAGTGCTTGAAATATTAATTTATTATAAAATAATTTTCGGTTTAAATTGATAAAAATGGATTTATTTCAAGGATAATGTGATTAAGGGTCTTAATCCTCTCCACCAATAGGTTTTAGATAATTTTAGGTCACCATATTAACCTCATCTTTTAGATTTAACTCTTAGTTAAATTGTTTAACTTACCATGTCTTCTAGTATTTTTATACTATATGGTTAATATAGTTACTATAAATTTTCAATAGAACCTAAATTGTTTAATTAATAACATATCTAACATTATCTATGTCATTTGGATGAATCTTATATTTTATGTAATGTTATATCATTTAATAAAATAGTATTTGTTTTAAAAACTCTTTATGTCAATTTTGACACTATTTAGTATTTGGTTTTTGTGAAAGTCATAAAAACTTGATTAATTTTAAAAAAATACATTGAATCAACCCTAACATGACATATTCACCTAGAAAATTCTTGGACGACATTAAAAGTTTCAATTTATATTTATTTTAATATTTATGACCTCAATTATTTTAATCTTACATTAATCAGGTAATTACTCCATCATTATTGTTTCAAAAATAAATTTAATTATTTATGATATAAAAATAAAAAATAAAATACTATGTTGTATTAATGATTTTTATATTTATAAATAAAATTTATATTATAATTTATATTATGTATAAACCTATATTAAAAAATGTTTAGTTGTTAAAATTTAAATTTAACACGTTTAACTCTTCTTTAAATAAAATATAATAAATGTCCTAATCTAAACCAAATCGATAAAAAAGGATATTATTTTTTTTATAAGGTTTATTTTGTTTGATAAAACTTATAAAATATAATTAGAACATGTTTGGGGGTAATTTGATGTTATTATAATATTATTTTTACATTTAATTACCATATTTACTTTTAACCTTGGTAAATAAAATTCAAAAGATATGATTCATCAAAAAGTGTTTTCATCCTATTGAACCAAATTTTAATTACTGATGAAAACAATTATAATAATATTTTTAAAATTAAATTCACAGAAATGGAAAAATTACGTTTTATGAAAATTTTCATATGTGCATATACGGTGGGTTTAAAATGTTAAAAAGTTCAATAAATTTTTTTAAATCTAATATTATTATAAAATGACTCCAAGGAATTAAATTGGAATAATATAAGTATAATGTATATATTTTTACTTTAAAATAAATTTTAATTTAAAAAAATTATTTAAATAAAAATTCAGTTTTAAATAATAAAGTAGTGGTTTTCACTATTCATCAAAAATTGAAAGTTTTCAGAAAGATATAAAAAATTAACCCTAAGATAATTTTGATATTCTGAATCAAAAAATGAAGTCCATTTTGAAAAATAAAATTCATAAAATTTTAAAAAGTGGTCATTACTCTTCATAACTACTTTTTAAACATCTAGATTGAATGGTTAGGATGAGTTATAACTCAGAGCTACGTACAGCTCAATCTATTGAATTATTCAAAGAGAAGTTTACTATGGATTCTAGGGGTGTTACACTATTTTGCCAGATTTATTAAAACAAACATAACTTGAATTGAATATCCCAAGACTGGTGCAACTAGTTTTTTGGCAAGTAAAAATGGTTTAAGGTTAGGAACATGTACTGTAAGGGGGGGTTTCTTTGTTATCTACAGGAATGGAAACCCCATTATGAAATTGAGATCTGAAACTACTATTGAGAATCCCAAAATAGTGTAAATAGGTTTTAATGTTATGATTATTTTACTGAAGCGGAATTCCATCTATAGACATTGAACTATGATTTATACCAATTAGTTTACTCTCGTATGGTGAGGAAATAATTCTAAATATTTTAAAGTTATAAAACTATTACTGAAGAGTAAAAAGGGAAAAAATATTTTTGATATTTTCTTTGAATAGTTGGTCTAGTGAGTATGTCCATGATTATGATGGGGGTTAATGGTAACCCCATAATCTTTGTTCCTTTTCCATTTATGCTCTATCATTTTCCCATTTCATTAATGGAAAATACATAAAGAGTATGGAATTAATTTTTTTAAAATCCCCTTTTATGTGTTTGGATCCTTTGGATCCGTTTCCCCTATTTCCTTTGAAAATTTAGTTTAATTCATGTTTTATTATTGAGGGATTGGGTTTAAGGTATCATATCTATGACTTTGAGGCTATAAGGTATTAAACCATAAAACACTGACCATCTTTAAGATGCCCCATCCCAAAGGAGTAAGGGGAAACACGATGTGAATAAGAAATAATTGATTTGTGTGGATGGATCTATGAAAAGGGTCCATAAAATTTAATGTCATTATACATGGATCAAAGGTGAGGCTGGGCAAGTTGTAATAGAGGTAAGGTAAACATAATATGGATTAAATATCCCACATTCTAACATAAAAAGGAATCTTAGGGAAATTTGACATATTTTAAGGCCTTGATTCTCAGACTAGGGGATGAGTGAGACTATATAGGTTCTCCTAGGGGAAAACCCCTCTATAAATTAGAGGCATTATATTAATACATATGACCACTAAAAGGTGTGAATTAAATTTAAGTTCATGATTCTTGGATAGTCTCCCTTTTAATGAAATACCACATTTACATTACATTATAGAATTACTATCAACAAAAGGGATTTTGAGCACTAATATTGGTATAGAAGGTCAGAGACTCATTATTAGGCAAAATATTGGGAAACTATGAATCGATATGTACCCGAAAGACATGTAATCAATACGTACATAGTTCTAAAAGATGGAATGGTAGTACAATAACACCATATTTGGGGGGTCCTATCATGAAAGGATCTAAACCATCACATAGGTTTATGTAAAGTAATGGATAATATTACACGCATTTTAACAACATGATTAATTATGGTTGGACATATATTTTAATGTCATACAATAAGGATTTTGTATCTATTTAGTTTAAATTCGTGCATGTAGAACTAAAATAGGTGGTGGGACTATCTATATAGTACAAAGGGCTCATAGAAACTAGGATCATATTCAAATTGTCCTTATAGTATAGAATATATCATAAAGTAAGAATGGATTGTTATAGTTTAAAGTCATATTTATATTACTAAAAGATCTCCCATATCATAAACATGACATGTCACAATCATGATCAAATGAAATACACAAAAACACTTAATCCCCCATGATCTTTTCTTGTTGTGGAAAACATGGAGTGGAAGGATATCACCCATATATCATGATAGTGAACCATATTGAAAATGTGTTTGGATCAGAATGTCCCAAAAACCATAGAATGTGACTTGAAACAAAAGTTATACGATCAGGGAATGACCCAAAACCTTATTCACATGATTAGGATTCAAGAGTTTAAATTGTGGATAACACTAGGGGAATTGAATTTCCCTCGTAAAAAAGGATTGTGGCAGAAAGGTAAATTATGACTTCATAGATCTAAATCATAATGTTAAGTGACAATTGGGTTGTGGATGAATACTAATAAACATTGAAAGAAAGGTTTAACTACCAAATTTTAAAAAAAGGTGTGTAAAAATTAGATTCAACCTTTGATAAATTCATAAAAAGATGATACATTTCCTATTTTAAAAAAAATACCTTATGTTTGTGTTACATGTATGGGATTAGGGCCTTTAAATTTTTTTTATCATTATAAGGGAGTCCATTCATACATGAAATATAATGGGGATTCAATCTGAGGGAGATTAAAAGTGTAAAAGAGAAATGAAGAGGATGTCTAGGTAGAGTTATAGACTCTAAGGTTTAGTCATCATGCTTAGGGAACATCATTTCCTATATCTTCACATGGGAGGGTCAAACCTTTCTCCAAATAGGAACATAATATCAATGTCAAATGAGAAAATTAACCCAAGAGAATGGTATTGGTCATCAATTAAAGAAATTTTAGAAGAGATGATAATGGAAGCTTAGCCTCATTGAGAAGATCCATGTGTCCCTACATATGTCACAGTATAGAAATCAAGAGACATATTGTTCTAGGGAATGATGCAATAGAAAACTGTAACAAAATGTAGGTTTATCCTCTCATATAAATATGATTATCGATTTCTAATGTTTAAGAATCATAATGAAATAATTTATTCATTTATTTTAAGATCATATGGCTATAAATTAAGTGGTTTTTGTTTCACATCATGCATCTAGGATATTAAACACATAGGTTAAAAACATATGATAATGATGACATCATACGCAGGTTAAGGTTTTTCATCCAGAACCATATTCCATATCATTTATGTTTATGTGATGAGGAATAATTCTAATTTGTTTAATTTTATATATAATACACTCAAGTATGAAATTTAACCTCTTTAGTGAGGAATATGTGTAACTCATTTTAAGGGCATGTGACTTAGATCATGAAAATGTAAAAAATCATTATAAGTATTGGACTTATTAAAATCAGTTTAATATATTATGGAATAGAATTCTATTGGGAATTTTAAATTTATGTAGATCATACTTATGTGAACCCACAATTAATTTAAGAAAATAATTGTATAGAAATCATTGAATTGGTAGGAGATATGACACATTTCAAATATATGGTAACTAATATTTACTAAACATTAGAGTATCCCTTGTGAATAGTAAAGGGGATCTCTTATATAGGATCTAGTATTATCAGTTTTCTTGTAGGTATCATCAATATTATCAAAACCATTTAAAATTTATTTTAGAGGAAGAATAAAGGGTAGAAATATTTATTGATTAGTTTGGAAATATGATTCAAATAGACCATGAGGTTATGTAATGTCAGGATTTTATTTTCATCAAGGGATTGTAACTCTTATAAATGGACTTCAGATCATCTGATAGAAATCAACTGATGATAGAGGAATATCTATAGTGACATCATCTAGACCTCAATGGTTAGTATTTCATTTCTTATATATACCAGGGAATAATGGGTCTCATAGGTGGAAGTTTGAGTCAACATCTAATATTCCCATTAGTAATCTGAAATGTTTTTGGGTGAGATATTCTTGTTATGGTCTAAAATTTTATATATTTTGGAATATGGTATTTTTTTAATGCATTAATCTATCTATTTTTTTATGCACAAAATTGGGAAGTGTTTTTGGACCAGATGTTATACCTAGTGTATAACTTATTTAACATGTGGGATCATAAATATATACATTTGACCATGATAATTGTGTGAGGGTTACCAAACTAGTTAATAATATTGGATTTTAAAAACACAATCCCATATAATGCCATTAAATATTTGAGGGGAATTGCTTTAAGCCATTTTGATAAGAAATTAGTGAAATGAAGGATGAACCAGCATTGTCAGGTCATCACTACTAGGTGTGGACCAATAACATCAATTACCCACATAGAAAAGGTAAAAGATTACTTTTTAGTAAAGAGAATCTATAGTGGATTATTTATGAAGTTGAAAAGAGTCTTAAATTTATGACACTTCATTACGAATTCCATGCAGCCACAAACCATTGTTGAAAAAATAACCATAATTATTGGATATGATGGGAGATCTTCAATCCTGATTGATGATCCTGACATGACCAAGAATGTACCTCTCCCAAGACATGAGAAATTTATTTCACATAAATGTATTGTAGAAGGATTACATTAATATTGTTCAGAAATAAGGCATGTTCTATGTTTAGTCTATTATAGAAGTGGAAATTCACCACCCATCGACAAAATTTATCTCCCTTACCTTAGTCGTGTGGAAAAGTTTAATGTTAGAGGTACTCGATAAGATTAATTATATAGTCTGATTCATCCTCTGCTATAGGTAAATTTTAGGTCCATGTCATAGAAGATCTGGTTGTGAGTGTATTTATCATACATCTTTTCTTTCCTGGAACAATAACAACGATTACTTTTTAGAATGTCTCAAGGATTCCCAAATCCTCTTAATACTTCATATTGAAGGATAAATACAAGATTTCCATGGAGTTTTCTCAATAATTTATGGATCATGGGATATGTTTCATCATTGGATCTGAGGTAATTTTAGCCAAAATCACATGGGTATGCTTGAGAAATGGGACAATCTCATATTTCCCAATAGTGTAGTCATGATGGAGTTCCTTGATGACTATATCAGAGTCACATCCCTAGTGAACAAATGAAACCTAAATTTCAATGGATAACTCATGATTGGTGATGAGGGATTGATAATTAGTTTTACTGTTTGTGTATCACTTTTAGTGGAGTAATATGTATGAGAAGAGAACCATTGAGTTAGTGATGAAAACAAGCCCAAGCCCAACCCTATTAACCATAGGGTTATTATGTCTTCACCTTTTTAAGATTTGAGAAGTGTCATTAGTTTTCATATTTCCAACTAGTCATTTCATGACTGAGGTATATAATGGCCTAGTCCATGAAGTCTATGTCTTGTGGAAACTCAATAGAGTTTGGGTGTATGTTGAAAAAAAATTAGTCCTTGACACTTGATTCCCTTAAAAGGGATGAACCTTATGTTAAAATATAGATGGATCAATGACCACCATATCAATAATCTAGTAAATTTAGGACTAATGGGGATTTAATTTATTAAATTAATATGAGAAATATATTAGACCTCATGTTGAAGTATATAGGGATACAATTTTTGGACTATGAAGACCATGGAAAACAATTTCTTATCAATGATATAGTACCTAGTCTCAGTGTATAAAAACCTGTTATTGAGAAAATAGAGAACCTTATCTTTTCGTTAATTGTTTCTATAATCCATGATGACACATATGTACTATTTCATGATAGTTACATTAAGAAACAAATATTTACACTATATATTTGTTATAAAAAATGATGGTAATGGAATGTAATTATTGAAGTCACCAAATGTAGTATAGAATTTATCATCCCACGAATATGAAATACCTTTATTCATATCCAATAAAAGTGATTATATTTTCTAATCAAAGTGGTGTAAAACACTCTACGTAGGCTAAAGGACATTGGATATGTCATTACTCTTAGATATTGTGTGGATGTGGTATTCCAATTATATCCATTATCTACACTAAGATGATATCAATATATTTGTATCAAAACTGAATCCTGTAAATTTTATGGAGTTAACCCTAGAAATTAATCATTATGGGTATATTCATCAGATGGTAGGTACGGAGCATCTTGAACACTTTCTTAATATAATTTCGGTAGTATTGACAATTTTATAAATCAAAAAATAATTAATCCACTTAAAAATCAACCATTTTCCTAAGGAGAGGCTTGAGGATACAAAACAAGGATAATGTCTAGGTATCCCTAGTGTTCTTTATAAAACAGGGGACCATTATCTAGTAATAGGTTCCCTGAGGTAAACTAATTATGGTGGAATTTAAATTTTTTAAATCCACATAGATTGGATTATCACTATAAATTATGTTCAAAAACAAAATGGATTTGAATTCGATGGTCAAATAAAAAACTACGTAACATGGATGGGGGATCCCTCGTTTTATAAAGATAATTTGAGGTCCCATAATTTGATAAAAACTCTAATTTTTCTATCATTCTTCATAACTATGATGATTTCACCAAGACCCTAGAAATGATGAACTACAATATATAATTTTGATTTGAATAACTAATCAACATTGACATCAGTCATAACACAATTAGAGGGATTCAATTTTTGAGGAACTAATTTAAATCCATGGTGACCAAAAATATGTCCAAAATAGTGATGAAAACCTAAGGATGATGTCATGAAATCTCCATATACTTACCGCGAAATAAAGAATTATTTGTTTTACAGAATAAAACATATTGATGTTTATATTAAAAAGACATAATGGCACTGATAAATTTTGGAATCAGGTCTTCTTTAATAATAAGGTTCACATGTATCATCTCATTGGACATAATAGAGGCTCCCACATCATACGTACAAAGAAAATTCATCCAATTCCTCCTTATTAGAATCATGAGGACTTTAGGGAGGATTTTATGCCTAAACTATATAATATTGAGATTAAATCCTTATCTTACAAAGGGGAATAACCTTCAAAAGAATATTATTTTCCTCCTAGTTCCCCAGATACCATAGAAGTAGAATTAGAAAAACATATACTATAGAGTCTTTATAATTGTGGTATTGCTATAATATTAAATAAATGTATCTTTTTCAAATACTAGTGGCCCAATCCCAAACATTGATGAACATGGTTTATGTTTCTGTTGTCTGATAGAGGATAAACCTTTTAGAATGAGACAGGAGGTTTCAAATTCCTCAAAGGGTCCTTTCCTATATTATAGAAAGAGGTAATTTGAGTTAAATAAATATTATTATGAAATATTAAATAGTGATTGAGATTATGTTTTTTTTACTTTAAGATGGTGGATAGATAGAATGAAACTTCTCTTCAAGTCATCCCAGGAATCTTTTGGGGTGGGTGTTAAATTATTGGGATCATTGACATCATTAGGATATTCTATATGGCGATTATTCCCTTAACTTTTTAATACCCATATTCAATGTATAAATGTTCCCATGATTCAAAAAGAGTGACATGACCATGGATCACACGTACTAAACTATTAACAGATCATTTGAGGAATTGGTGATATTATACAAGGATGAATGAATATAAGTGGAACTAGTTCCTGACCTATAAAAAATTTAAATGTTGTATCATGAGATAAATATGAATTTGGTACTTGAAACCAAAAATCAAAACTCGTTATTTAGCTAGACCATTCAAAAATTATGTTCCTTGTTCTTGTTGTATCCCAAAATTAATAGGTTAATTGATGCTAGATCAATATCTTTGTATCGCAGCTTGAAGAGTGTTAGAGTCGGCATGAGTTTGATATTGAATCCAATATGAACTAAATACTAGTGATTTTAAACACCATTTAGCTTCCCTAATATGTGTATAGTTTTTATGTTCCCTTTGATGATTGTACCTTTATATTACCTGGAGAAGGAGTTGATAGCATCATACTCCTAATGATATTTATCTTTTGTATAGTATAATTTAGAAGTATCCACTTTACCATAAAACTCAAGAAGGAACATTAAAGCCCTGATGATTGCTTTATTAATCTCTTTTTACATACTGAGTGAGTCAGGGATCACGAGCAGTGATAGAAAACTAGAAAGGTCCTTCATAATTTCATAAATTCACACTATGGAATTTTTATAAACCCTAATGGTTTGATACTTGATAGAAATTTGGTCTAGATTGTTGAATGAAGGTTCATGGTTATATATTTTTTATTTTTTTATAAATTTTATGATTGTAGCTGGGAATTGGATGGTTTCTATAGAGCCTTATGTGACTGTTACTAACCTAATGGATCAAATAATCAAATGGGTCATAGATCTTATTAAGAGGATGTTGTTTTAGGGGATTATCTTAAAAATATTGAATCAATGATTGAATTTTGGTCTATATTGTGTAGAAAAAAAATTCATGGATAGAACATTAGGTATTTTTCTTATTGCTAGTGATTATTCACTTTCCTCAAGATAACCAATGCGAGATCTTTTTACCTGAAAAGAACTTTATACATTTTGGTTCATTATAAAGGACCACCAACCTAATGTCATTAACTAGGAATCAACTAATCAACTTTATTTTAGGAGTTATCTATGGATTAATTTATCTTGGAGATTACTCACTATAAAAGGGGAATGAATTAGATGAGGTTACCAACTATCATCAGAACATGAATGGGTATCTAATTTTCCTTCTGAGGATAACACTGATTCTTTTTATCCCAAATGGGCTCTCAGGATGACACTATCATTAGATTAAGAAAGTTATCCATGATCGGTTTTTATTGATTCGACAAGGCACGATTATCTCATGGGATTGAGTGATTTTATTTTGAGATATCAAATGTTGAATTATTTTTTATCTTATATTTGTTTTTTTCTTCTATTCACTAACATTTTGATCATCATCAAGGGTTGCCGATATGCATGTGAAATGCACTAGAGGGTCCCCCAATTCAGAAATTCTACAATCTATAATGTATTAAAGACAATATTTGAATATAAATAATTCATTAGTGGTTTACTAACTGAATATGTGGTTGGGAAAATTTGACTGATTTTTCTATAACTTAATCCCTTAAATCTTATTAGACTCTATGGCCTTTGGAAAATTATTTTCCAGGGTGTAGATGAAGAGCCTATTCATTTGGTAATCTTTGAATAATAAATCCTTGTTCTTCAATTTTATAAATGGTATTATTATTTATTTTCAATGATGAGGGTGTTATAAACCATTCCCATTGTGAGATTGTTAAAAACCGGGATTGTTCTATAGAGCCACCTGATGTCAGATCAGATGAGAAGATATAATATACCTCAAAATAGATGATTTAACCATTTTAGGATTTTGGGATGGTATATGTTGTAATGGTCAATACATTTTTTTGGCTAATTGGATGGCCACCTTAAGGATCTATGATCTCTCAAAATATTATTGGAATCCACCTACACACATCAAGGAGATGAGGGTTAGAACCAAATTATCTTAAGAATTCTCTCATCACACCTTATAATAATTATTGGAGGTGTTAGATGTTAATGAATTATTTCAATCATTTTTCATTGAGAAAAAAATTCAATGATGCATTCATTATCATGTTTATTCTAGTTAGAGAGGCCAAAGACCCTCATTATATTTAATTTTTAGCTAAACTAGTAGATAAACAGGTTTTAGTGATCCTTTATTGTATTGATAAAAAAATAATTATACAATCTGAATGAATTTTCTTCTAGATTATTGATAAATCATATGAGCTTATATTATTATTCATGTTCTAGGGTACTTATCATTAATCCATACTGGGAGATGAAATGGTAAATGTGTTTCACTAGGTCACATGTACCATTGAAGGATGTCGTAGAGCCCCAACATGGATTGGCCACTAAGAGGGGGGATTAAAAACTTACTTTTATGAATTCATTTCCATTGAATTCAACCTTTTGAACTTGTAAAGGTTATCAATCCAATAAGTGATGTCTCATTGTATGACCTCCTATATAGAGATGATAAGAGAGATAACAATAAATAATATTTAATAGTTTTAAAAAAAATTCTTCTTACTATATTGGTTAAACCCCTCCAGCAAGGATTATCCACAATAATCTATCCATCTAATAAAATGGTTGAAGAAAAAACTAGTTATACACCATAATATTCAGTTCAATAGTTTATCCTGATAATACACCCCAGTAATCAAACTTGTCTTACATGGATGGTTAGACCCCGCCCCCAATCTCATTCTACTTGATTGGTTATACACCCCAATTTTGAGCCTCTTCAATAACTAGCTATACTTCTCAGTTACTAGATCCTTCTTCTAGTTTTTGATACTGTAATAGAAATTCCATTGTCTTCTTTAGAGTGTTCTTCCTAAACTGTAATTATATATTTTCTTTTCCTAGGTGAAACTCATCATTGTATTAAATATCTATATTTATTTGGTATGTTGGCCTTGAAACTCTTCAATGAACTTGAATGATCTGATTCTCTTTTTCAAATACTCAGGTAGATGAGATCACCTTCATGAAAATTTTCCTCACATTCATTAATCCATTCATTAATGAAAATATGTATCTGGATTCTCAAAATTATCTGGATAAATGGATGCAATATTTCTAACAATTTCCTAGTAATAATAATTCAGCACGTGTATGCACACATTTATCCACAAGAAGGAAACATTATTGTGAATGGGGTATATCATTTATTACATGATTTAAATGTTTTATAAATAAAATAATTTATATTTATTAATATAAATACCAATAAAAAATCAATAATTTTAGCATCAGTCTCATTTTAAATTCAAATTTAAATATACAGATAAACCTCTGGTAAAACTAATTTTCTAATACTAGAATAATTAATGCATTCATTTTAAAATACCCAAAATTCCTAGGTAAATCATCATTCTACACGTGGTATCATCAAATTAAATACCCAAAAAAGATGGATATATATTTTTTTCAATATTGAAATACGAAAAACATGACTATATATGAATCTCAACTAAAATTACCACATAATTAAGGTATATCTATTTTAATACCTCACATTTATAATGGTCAAAATATTTGGTCCAATTAGTTTCTTCCAGAAGAATCTTCTTGCTCAAATACCCATGGTATCAATAATTTCTTTATACATATCTTTATCAATGACATCCATGATTTCAATGTCTTCATGCATAGATATCATATTATATCCATTTACATTATGATTCATCCAAACAAACCCATACGATGTACTGCATCATCTACGGTGAAACACCCTCTAAATTTTCTTGACCACCTTCTACTTATGGTGTAACTACATTTCTATACTATAGAAATATCTCCAATAGTACAACATCAAAAATAAACTCCAATTTTCTTTGAATCATTAATTTGGATCTTAAAACACATAGTTTGGTTCATATTTTCATTTAGTTCATCATGATTTAATAATTTATTTTTTTAGTTTTTCGTAAATATTTAAATTTTTGTATTTTTATAATTAAATTTTTTAATTAATTGATTTTTATAATTAATTATGTTTATTTATTATTTAAAATGATTTATTTAGTCTTACTAACATTTCTAGTATAATAATTTACTAATTAGATTGTGTGGTTTTAATCTACTCCTTATTTTAAATAATTTGACATATTTTTTATTTAATTATTTAATCATTTTTATTTACAATTAATTAACATAGTCCCAAATTTAAAATATAACCTTTTAATTTTGATCGATCTAAATAAATTAACATAAATAATTATTTCAAATATAATCATTTTTAATTGTTTTGATTTAATTTATTATTTTTTATCCATTAAATTTAATTTTAATTTAACAATTTTGTATAATTAGTAATTTAATTATTCTATTTAATAACTTACATAGTTTTAAATTTAAGTTAAGTATTAACTATTTGATTGATAAATGAATTAATTTTTCAATTTTTTCAATTAATTCATGTTTTCAATTATTTATTTAGTTTATATTATAATAAGTCTTCAATTTAAATTTAAAACTTTTAAATTTTTGCAGTTAATTCAATGATGGGGTTTTCAATATTTGAGGTACGTCAACCAACCGATAGGTTTTCCCTACTACTGACACCCCATCGGGGAGACGTCTCGATGACATACCCTACCTTTCCCTTCTGTTGGGAGCACACGCAACTCCCACCCCCACCCGATCTCACTGACAGTTCCACTCATCTTCCTCTCTTGCATCTGTAGCACATCCAAACAACACATTCCCCTATCCCATGGGTAATCAATAGCTCATTTCTCCCCTCACTAATGATATGTTCCATCCCTGTTCGTCTCTCCTACACCCTTGCACCTACTGAAACACCACAAGCCGTCGATGTTTCCTCCCACACATCTTTACTCATTATTATCACTGCCACTGGTGCCATAGACTTCCACTATCACCCACCTAAGGTTGTGGAATAAACCATTATTGTTCATGTTACATTATAGAAACCACACTCTAATATAGACCCATATCTACGCAAATCAAGTTGAAACCACTCTTGATCTTCAAACACCCAGCCGCTAGAACCCCAAACTGCGTTGTCGAACTGTTGATCATTGTTTTCCACCATTGGAGATGTTATGTGGTACTAGGAAGAAGTAATGTCACTCGTACAAAGGAGGTGATGTGTGTTCTCTGCCACATGAAGCTGGGGAGTGCCTTCATTCACCACTGAACTAGAGGAGTTTCTCCACCATTTATCTAAAAAGCAGTGTCGCTGCTGGTTAGAGGAGACCAGAGGAATCTCTAGTTTTGAACCATGAAGACCATATGCCACATAAACACCCTAGTCTTCCACCACTGGTGCTTCAAGAAGGATGTAGTACCTCACCCCTCTTCTTGTGCGCTAGATAATAGAGGGGAGGAATAGAAAATAATAAATTAAAAATAAATGAAATTAAAATAAATAAAAATATAAACAAAATTAAAAATCTAATTAAATATTTGATAATAAAAAAATATGATATAAAATTATTTAATGGAATAAAATATTTTTTGAATTTTTATATTTATAATAAATTATAAATGAAATTAAAATAACAAAATTTAATTAAATAATTTAATAAATGTAGTCATTATAATTTAAATTCTCATTTAATGAAATAATTATAATTATAATCATAAAATTAATAAATTAAATACAAAAATTAATTAAACTAAAATTATAATAATATAATTTAAAAATATAATAAAAATATAATAACTAATTTATAATTATATTAATTAAATAAAATATTCAAATAAATAAGTATATTAATAATTTAATATTTCTATAAATTATAAACATAACAAATAAATAAAAAAATATAAAATAAAAATATGTAACAATGTATATAATGTTAATAAAATAAAATAATAAAACAACTAGTTAATAATTAATTATAATAATAAATTAAAAAACTTTTAAAACAAATCACTTTAAAAATGTATTAGTTAATTAGCATAATAATTTTAAATAATAAATTTTTAAACAAAATTTTAGATTGTGTATAGTTTTCTCAATTAATTAGATAGGTTAATTAAATATGTTTTAAACTGTATTATTTCATACTTTGTTTCTCTATACAGATACACTTTAAATTCAGAACACATCTAGGTGCATCCCAAAGAACTCTGATAAGTTAGTTATGGTGGTTAAGATACAATGACAAGTGTTGCAGTGAAAATCACTTGGGGACGGTACAACAGTGAAGTACAAATCTATGTTGGTGGAGACCTTTGATGATGAGAAGTAGGTTATAGAGGATTTAAAAATGAAAAACAGTTGTGAGAGAGGGACATAGAGGATTTGAACTTCCATTCACTTACATTTCAGACTTTCCATGATACAAGGAATGAAAAGCAGATCCAGCGGATCCTCAGAGAACCAATCCTAGAGACCCAAAGAGCCCAAAAGAAGAGTAGCACGGGAGGGAGTTTCTTCTTCTTCTACACTTCTAAATTATGTAATCTATAACATGATGATTTTGATAATTTTAATCGAGATGATCATAGGCTAAAAACTATTAGATCGGTTATTTATGACTTACTGGTTAAAATTCTAAATTTCCTCACAC
The DNA here is from genome assembly GCA_963277665.1 of Viscum album. Classification (NCBI taxonomy): domain Eukaryota; kingdom Viridiplantae; phylum Streptophyta; class Magnoliopsida; order Santalales; family Viscaceae; genus Viscum; species Viscum album. The sequence continues at coordinate 1,824,409,160 of OY728119.1, read as the reverse complement.
ACTTTCCTTTTATGAAATCATAATCATTTGGAAATATTGATTATGAATATCTTCAATTGTTATCATATTAAAATTTTCAATTTCAAAACATCATTATCAATTGGGTAAATTGATCTTCAATTCATTTATAAAAGCTTTAACATCCAAAAAATTGAATTTAATGGAGAGTAAAATTTTAAATGTTTACCTTTTAAAATTCTACAATAGTTAGGTTGATTCATGGTGTGGAAAACACAATGACTCAATCATTTGTCTACTGAATCTATTGGAGAGGGAGACTCATCTTCTTTTATTTAGTGGTGTGATTCAATTAAGAGAAATATTGAAAATATCCTTTTTTATCTTGTAGTTTAAAATTCTTGAGTGTTTTAATTGATCATTTTCTCCTTAGTTCTTGTCATTGGGTCTTAGTTTAATGTTAAACTAATAGTTCATCATAGCCTAGTTATAAAATTATTTTTCTTAGTAAAAAAATATTTTTTCACATACTTATTTAAAAATATATAACAAAATATCTAAAAAGTAAAAAGTGATAATGTATACTCTCCTCACTGCTAACAACATTGGGGAGTTTTGAATAGAAAAAAAGGGAATTTGGTTGCACTACCATCCCTGTGGGTTCGACCATACTTACCATTCTACTGTAGTTAGTAAGAAAACATATATAATTAAATATTGGCTCATTTTAACGATGAGCAGGTCTAGATTTTGGAATCATTTCTAGGAAGGGCTTCGACCGATAACTTTTCATTATAAAAACATTTCAAAAAAATCACATAAAAAAGATAAAAATTGAAAACTGATTAAATTTTTTTACCAATACTTTTATTATTTTGTAGCTAGATTTTTTCATTCATTATGTTATACAATCTTCACTAATTGTTTTTACTACTACTACTTCTGCACTACTTGAACCACCTTGAACATCTGTTTTTGTTGAATTCCACCAGATATTAGAATCTATATGAGCAGAAGGTATTATAAATCTAGGTTAGATCCCTTCAACTATGAACTAGATAAACACTTAACTGCTCTAATAAAGAAACATAAATCTAAAATGTAAAATTTAGAAGAGATATTTCATAGTAATCAAGAAAACTTTCTCCCTAAACTATTATAATAGAATGAGATTCCTTGGATGACAGAGTTTCAACTCCCACTAGTTTTAAGAAACCATTCTTCAATTAGGTTAACTCTTATAGCTAGATACTCTAAGCTAAAATAGTACCACATTTCACTTTTCCTACTTTCAATGGGATCTCTAATGAGGACTCTTTATCCTTCATTAGGTATTTCTATAACATTTTGAAACAATTACCACTGTTAGTGCTCAATAAAAATGACCTTCAAATGATAATATTTCCATTTTTCCTTAATGTGAATGTTTGTAACTGGTTTTTGAATCATGATGAGAATATATTTAAGATTAAAGGCCAACTATATAACTCATTCATAATGAAAATTTATACCTAATGACTTGAGGGTGAACTTAGAACTAAGATCACAAGTTTTTATCAACAGTATGAAGCAGCCTTTCATAAGGCTTGTGATAGATTTGTGGACCTACTTTGGTAGTGTCCCTATCATCAAATCTTATCCCACCTTATTATGGAAAACATCTATGATGTTTTATCCTCCTCTGGTAAGAACTTAGTTGATCGAACTATTGGGGGTAACTATAATGACCAGACTGATGAATAATTAAGACAAATTTATACTAACATTTCTTTTAACTCTCAACATAAAAATTCAAGAACAAAAAAAGTTAATATAAATCCTAATACTGGTCCTGGAGATGATACTCAAACTCAACTGGCTGAAATCACCAACCAACTTCAAAAATTAAAGAACCATAATTCTAGACAAACGGTAAATCAACTCGGCTTTCAGAACAAAAACCAATCACTTAGGGAATAATGTTTACAATGTGGGATGTTCTGTCACACTGAGATATGTTTTCCCAACATTGATATGCTATCCCAACAATAGGAAAACTCTAATTTTTTTAATTATTGTCCTAGAATTCCTGTAATGGAATACCCATTTTCAAATAATTACAAACAAGGATATAGGAACCACCCAGTTCTTCCTTGGAAAGACCAGGGTCTAATGAAACAATCCATTTCCTCTAATTACCAAAACCAACATAGAAAAAGATTTCAAAACCAACCAAGGGGTGTGTCTTCATATTCTCAAGGAAACTATGATGATTAAGTATCTTCTAGATTAGACCAAATTTTAAATAGAATGGATTTTTGAGTGGAATGATTCAAAACACAACTGAATAAATATCCTTCCCAATATAAATTTGATAAAATTCAAAATGATTCTAGAATTAAAAACATTGAAAATCAATTATGAAAAATAGATAGAGAAGTTACATCTAGGGATAAAGGTAGATTGCCTAGTAAAACTAAACGTAATCCTAGAGAGAAAGTCATGGATGTTGTCACAAGAAGTGGACTTAATACTCAAACTAAACCTGAAAAGGCTCGGAAAATTCTCTAACTAGAAAATTTAATGAATTTGGAAATAAATACCTTCTTTTTTGGAATTTGGAATTCAACATAAAATTACTGAAAATGGGGAAAATCTAAACATAACACCTAGAAAAAAATAGATAAAATGATTCTAAAATTAAAAATAATAAAGGAAAGGAGAAAACTCTTGAGGAATTAAGGGATATGCCTATTATTCTTATGATTTTTTTCCCACCCATCCATTTTCTATAAATTATGGAACCACAAATTAACACTAAAGCTGAAATTATTCAGTTAGATGGACTTTTTACAAAGATTTAAGTGAACATTCCATTCATTCAAGCCTTAATTTAAATCTCATATTATCTAGAATCTCTAGAAGATATTTTTTCTTGAAAAAAATAATCTTGAATAATTTTCCACCTATAGCCTCATTGAAGAGTAAAGTGTTGTCCTCCAGAAAAAAATCCCACCCAAACTCAATGACCCAGGTTGCATTGTCATACTCCATACCTTAGTAAATTCTTATCAACTAAACTATATATGTGCCTTAGGTGATAACATAAATCATCTCTCATACACACTATTTCAATAGTAGAGGTTGGGTGTTCTTCAACCCACCAAAGTCATCCTCTAATTGGTTGATCGTTCTTTCGCTAATCCTGTGGAAAGGGTAGATGACTTGCTAGCTAGATTTGGGAAATTTTTTCTCCCTGTAGAATTTTAAGTCTTAAATATAGAGTGTGAGAAATATGTACCCATCATTCATGGTAGTCCCATATTGTCCACTGGTGGTGCTATTATTGATGTATCTAAAGTATAGATGGTCTTCAAAAATGGATAAAAGGAAGAAGAATTCAATGTCTTTGAAAATGTCAAAGGACCAACATTCCCTAAAATTTATTCAAAAATTGAGTCCTTAGAAGCTGATAATCAATTTTAAAATCTTGAATAATCTTAAAAACAACCCTCTATTGAAAAAATCCATTTGAAAACTGAAAATATTGAATTTATTGTTTCACATATAGTATGATTTGATGATAAAATGAATATGGAATAATATTCAAACTGGAAAACTGTCCAATTTCTGCTTTTATTGGATATGTTTCATCAGTTTATGATCTTAGGCACTTCTGGAGTGAACTTGTGGGTGACTATTTGGTCCCCTGCACCACTGAACAACTTGATTAAGTGGAGGGATATCTTATAAGAAAACAAGATGATTTTTCATTGATAAATATGATAAATTATAATATGCAAAATATGGATAGGGATTTGTCTATCTTGGTTAGAAGTACTACAATTCTGAATCTAGTCCTGAAATTGAAAACAATTCATCGTTTAAAACACTATAAAAGAGATATGTTGAATAACTTGGTCCTCCTAGGCCTAAGAATATTCCATCATGTAAAAAACAAGACATTCTTTAACATTGAACACATCCTGCACATCTTAAATATTAATTTTTTGGTGAGAATTCCACACATCCTATTATTATTTGTGATGTGTTTAAATATAATCAGTATGAAAGATTGTTAAATGCTCTAAAAAATACAAATATTTCATAGAATGGACCATAGCTAACATCAAGGGAATTTGAAGCACCCCAAACATTTTATGGTAAGTTTCTCTTAAATAAACTATATTCATTAGGTAGCCTATATTTCATGAATCACTGATCCCCTATGGAACAAATCCTGGTTACTTATAGGAGGTAGTCAAAACATAGACAAAAAACTTAAATTTAACTACTCTGTGATTTGAATTTTAAAAATCTGATATACACGGTTGTGTTCAAGATGATATTTAGAGTCTGATAGAATTAACTTAATTTTTGGTGAATAGTAACCTAACCTTATGAATAGTAACCTACCCTTATTAATAGTTACATACCCTTATAAATAGTAATTTTACTCTTATGAATGGTATCCATACCCTTGAGTGTATAAAAGAATTTAGACACCCCAAATATGAAGATGAATATTCTAAGTGTATATATTTCAATTAAATAATGATTTAATTGAATATTTAATTATCATATTTAGAAAATTATTTTGGGAAAATGGACTTAATTTTTGGATTCTACACATCGAAAAATGGTTAGGGTGAATTTTTGGGATTTTTCTAAAATACTTGAATTTTTTATAAATAGTAAAATCCGATAATTCGCAATAAATGCTAAATAAACGATTAATTGAGTCATTGATGATGATTTTCTGATGTTCACCCAATTTGTTAGAATTCACATGCATATATTACTATTATTGGTCATGGAATACTCACTATTGGCTGTCTTGTGAGGAAATAATAAATTGATGAGTTTTATATTAAGAAATCCACCTATCTCCTCCACAATAAAACCCCTCTCTCACCACACCTTCCATTAACTCTTCTCAAGCCTTGTTCCTTCTCCAAATTCTGTCAAAATACCTTCCCAACCTCCTCCCCCACGTCTAGAAAGCTTTTTTCACATTAAAAGACCAAAACCACTCCCCTTAAGAGGTTCTCAAAGGAGGAAGTCCAAAGAGGTAAATTCCTCTTTCAAATCCTGTCTTTTCTTTTAAGTTTTTTTATTTTTGTTTCTTTTCTCACCTACCTTCACAAAAATAATATGATAAATCCAATAACATACATGTTCTAGAATGTTTTCATGATAATTTTATATATTTCATTATCTTCTCCCCTTTCCCCACTTTTATTTGAAATAAATGAAAGAACCGTTTGAGATGTGCTAATTTAGCACATTCAAGGACAACAGTTTATCGATTTCTATTATAATATTTAATTCTGGTCAAGAAACCATTTTTGTTATGTTTGACCCAGATTATTATGTAATATATCATATTTTTAGTTCTGTAATACTTTCGTACAAATGGTATTAATTTATAATGCAAAACATGTTCATCGTAATCAAACCCACATATCAACCAAAACTGTTATCACTAAGGTTATATATATATAATGATTCGACTTCAATATAAGTAATACGAATTAAATTTAAAACCATGTAATCTCCTGTATGTTCACTAATAGTTTATAACTTCATTTCTGGACAACCACATCCATCTTATTTATTTATCCAAACTTGAATATAAGTGAACCAATCATTTAAAACCAAGTAAACAAACGAGTCCGAACAATGAAATTGAACCTTATAACCATTCAAAAATGCCTAGAATGATCTAAAAAGGATTATAATAAATCATTTAAAAATAACATAGGTTCTGTACTTATGAATTAATAATCCTGATTTGTTTATTCAGGTCCTTAATAACAAGTCAAGAACACCTTCAAGCATAAGGTAAGGTATTCTCTCTCTCACTTTTATTAAAGAATCCACCCTATCTTGTGTGATTTTGTTCTCAATTTCTAATGATGGGGTATGTTTTATCATCTCCACCATACTTCCCTTATGATATATAAATCATGGGATAACCTTTTATCTCTCATTAATCCCTCTCAAGAACACTCATTACCATGCCGAAATATTTGGAAGGGGTTTTTCTCATCTCACATTCAATTCTATGGGATCTCCATTGTTCACCTCTTATTTCTTATATGTGGAATAGGTGTACTGACATTTGAAATATATTATAAAGGTTCTCATTATATTAATTTTATTCTGTGACTATTTTGGTTGTTATTAACTCTTTTTCATATGACTCAATTGAATACAACATGGTTACAAGCTTTGTCACAATTTTCACTTCGTTGTGACTTTCTTAGTAATTGTGCAACTACTCTTTCTTATGTGGTGTACCTACTGCCCATTTGATATCACTTTTCAATTGAAATTATATTCCTTTTAAATATACATATTCTCATATCGTGGATATTATTATTGTCTAAGCTGTATACCATTTTAGATATGGTATTTATTTTGAATGTTGTTTTGACTGTGGAAATGTTGATGAATTAGTATCCTCTATTCTATACAGATAGTGAAAATACATATTTCTCTTGCATTGAAAATATTTATAAATAATTCTTGGAATTAGAGGTGTGTGGGTCCCACTACAGCCCCTCGATGCATCGGTAGGTCTCATGAGACAAAATAGTTTGCTGACAGACCCTTCGAGTTTGTTTCTAAAAAATCAGATGGGTTTCTACTCGTAGAACTAAACCGTTTGTAAGGTATTATGGTTCATGTGAAGGGTACATGACGTCCAATTAATAAGAATTATATTTATTCATTATCATTTATTATTACTATCCACGAGGTTTTCACTATGAAAAAATCTATGGATGTAGTTACATTCATAGTTTATTAATGGAATTAGTTGTTCATTTATTCACTATGCCATTTTGATTATGTCAGATTGATTATGATTCACTTATTATTGTACTCATGATTCTGCTATTTTTAACCCTTACTAAATGTTTGAGCTCACCCCTTTCATTTTTTACCTTCAACATGTTATGAAGAGGAGGTCATTTATTGAGTGCTTGTGGAAGCATTTTTTGTTTTTTTCATTATGTATTGTATCTTGTAACCTTATCCAATGTAATTGGTGTTAAATATATGTATCTAGTTTCTTCAAGACTACTAAGATGATCGTTCCTTCACAATTTTCATTCCTTCTAACCATTCCAATATCACAAGTAATGCACCGTCTCCTGCCTAGAGGGGTCGGAGTGTTACAGTTGGTATCAGAAGAAGTTTAGTAGGAAACTTGGTAACTAGAGTAGGAAATATATAGTAGTGAAAAAATACCTAAGGTAGAATTTGAGGATAAAATTACAATAATGCCCTGTTATTTTGGAAAGGAATAGATTATGTGGAACATTTAAGCAATACATCAATGTCTGGATACGAGCAGGTTGTGGCGGCTCTGGCACAGATGTATCTAGGGGTAAAACCCAGAAACACCGCTTTGAGCTAGACTCAAACGGGAACTAGTAGATGACAACATGCCTTGTTTCACTCTTGTTTACGACACTCCCGGGGGATATGCTTAGGATAATTAATATTTTCTTTACAATCCATTATGAAGGTGTTTAAGGTAAATTTTACCTCAGAGAAACCATGTTTATAAAATTAGTTATGCATAGAATTTAAATCTATGTTGAGTAATTTTCTATTTAAGATTCACAAACTAATATAGTTTATCCCCTTATTTAGAAATGGAATCTAATGGAAGAAGGGGAATCAATACTCGTGGGCAAGGTAGGAATCTCCCTACAGATCAAGTCAACACAATCAATGTTGGAGTAAATCAAATCATGTCTATATTGTGACAACTTGCTGAAGTTGTAACTAATAACCATTACACACTTGTGTTGGATCGTTTCATGTAGTAGAAGCCCCCATCTTTTAGTGGGACTACTAATCTAGTGGTAGATGAGTAGTAGATCAAGTCACCTGAAAATATATTCATGGCATTAAGATGCAATGAAAATGAGAAGGTGGTGCAGGAAGTGTATTGTCTCAAGGGTGACGTTGACCAATGGTGGTCCCTGATTCAGAACACCATGGAGGTTGTATAAATAGATGATATAGAGTGTAGGACTTTTACCGAAATATTCTTCGAGAAATATTTCCCTCGTGAGAAATCAACTAAAATGAAGCAGAAATTCCTTTGCTTGAAACAAAGGGAAGATGATAGTGTTGCAGAGTATGAGGATACTTTTACAAGGCTGGCCAGGTATGTCGTAGATTACGTACATGACTCGGCCGACAAGATTGATCATTTCTTTGAAGGTCTTAATCCAAGTCTTCAGAGGGAACTGGCTTCTCAAACATTTTCATCATGTGATGGAATTGTATCAAGTGCCATCAAAACAGAGAGGGAATTTTCTAGATCAAATATTTTCAAAGGAAACCAAGATAAGAAGTTGTACTCTGATAATAAAGGAAAAGGAGAAGCACCTAAGAAGAGAAAGGGAATGAATAGTTTCCCATTACACAAGAACTGTGGAAAGAATCCTCTCATGAAATTCTTGAAAGGCATGGGAGTCTGCTATAACTGTGGAGAAAAGGGTCATCGATCCGATGAATGCAAGGGGAAGAAACAATTCAATGATATTCAATGCTACAATTGCAGAGAGAAGGGACACTATACAAATGAGTGTCCTAAATGCCAAAGAAACATGACTCAGGAAAGGCCAAGAGAGCAAGGGAGAGCTTATGAGATTACAACTGTAGAGGTCGAAGTTCATAATGACGTGGTGGAAGGTACTTTAATTGTTTCCTCAAACGTAGCCAACACCATATTTGATTCTGGATCATCGCATTCATTTTTATCTTCTTAGTTTTTCATGAAAATTAGATATGTCCAATTTTATTTATTAATAGTGTTATCAGTCAAAACTCTTGGGGGATGTATCATTGAAACAAAGGCATGTCGACTAGTCCCCCTCCAGTCACCAAATCGTGCTTTAGTTTCTAACCTTGTCATCATACCAATGATGGAATCTGATATAATTATCGGCATGGATTGGCTGTCAAATTATGATGCGAAGATTTATTGTAAGAAGAAGTAAGTTACAATTTTTGAAAATAGTGTAGAATCCCTTGTCGTTAGGGAAGAAACATTGCCACCTGATTCTTATCGAGAACCAACCCCAGTAACTCTAATAAATGAAATACATACAGAGGAAGATAAACCAACATCTATGGGAGAGGAAAGAAATCTTTAAATTGAAGACATGCACGTAGTGAAAGAGTTCATCGATGTATTTCTAGAGGATTTACCTGGACATCCTCCAAAGAGGGAAGTTGAGTTCTATATTGATTTAACTCCTGATGCAAGACCTATATCAAAGACTCCCTATAGAATGGCCACTATGGAATTGGTATAGCTAAAGAAACCACTAGAGGATTTGAGTGAAAAAGGATTTATTCGACCTAGTGTATCCCCATGGGGAGCCCCGGTCCTATTTGTCACAAAGAAAGATGGATCCATGAGGCAATGCATTGATTATAGGGAAATCAATGCTATTACAATAAAGAATTAGTATCCTTTTCCTCAGATTGATGATTTATTTGATCAACTCCATGGATTCCAATGCTTTTCAAAGATTGATATTCAGTTCGGATATCATCAGCTTCATGTGAGAAAGGAAGATATTCCTAAGACAACATTTCGAACCAGGTAGGGGCATTACGAGTTTACGGTGATGTCATTTGGACTGACTAATGCACCCTCTGTATTCATTGATTTAATGAATAGAGTTTTCAAGGAATATCTTGATAACTTTTTGTGGTGTTTATTGATGATATCCTAGTATACTCAAAAAGATATGAAGATCATGGGAATCACTTGAGGATTATTCTAGAAACTCTTAGATGAAATAAATTATATGGGAAGTTTAGAAGTGCGAGTTTTGGCTTCATTCAGTTTCGTTTCTAGGCCATATTTTCTCTAAGGAATGAATCCTATTTGATCCTGCGAAGACAAAGGCAATCCAAGATTGGCCCACACCAACAAACATAACCGAGGTACACAATTTTATTATCTTAGCAGGTTACTATCGGTGTTTCGTTCAGAATTTTTCTTGACTTGCTAACCTGCTAACCAAACTCACATGTAAAAGACTTAATCTTGGGTGGAAAAAAAGTGTACAAAATTCTTTGAATAATTGAAAATAATATTTGTAAATTCTCCAATTTTGACTCTTCCATCTGGAAGTGATGGATTTGTGACATACAATGATGCATCAAAGAATGGGCAGGGATGCGTCCTTATGAAAATTGATAATGTTATTGTTTATCCATCAAGACAATTGAAGACTCATGAGAAAAATTATCCAACACATGATCTTGAGTTAGCTGCTGTAATCTTTGCTTTGAAAATATGGATACAATATCTCTATGGTGAAAAATGTGAGATTTATACTGATCACAATAGTTTGAAGTATATTTTCTCACAGAAAGAACTCAACGCGAGGAAAAGGAGATGGCTCAAACTACTCAAGTATTATGATTGCATGATACATTACCACCCGGGGAAGGAAAATAAGGTAGCATATTCTTTGAGTAGAAATGATCAAGGAGTTTTGAACAAGATGAGGGTTGAATGTGATCCTATTTTCATGGATCTTAAAAAAATGGATATGGGAATAACCATGGAAGTTGAAACATCAATGATTTTTCAAATGGTTCCCAAACCATATTTACTAGAAATTATAAAAAGTTATCAAGATAATGATGAGGAGTTTCAAAAGAAAATTAAAGCTATGAATTATGGGAGATTTAGTGACATCGTATATGAAAATGGAATTTTGAAATTTGGGAAGTGACTTTTTGTTCCTGATATACCTGATCTACTAAAATAATTGTTGGATGATGCTCATAGTTCCAATTTCTCTATACACTCTGGTAGCACTAAGATGTATAGAGATTTGAAGGAATATTTTTGGTGGGACAACATGAGGAGGGAGATTGCTAATTTTGTGTCAAGATGTATGGTTTGTCAACAAGTGAAAGCTGGAAGGTAACATCCTGGAAAATTATTACATCCTCTTCCAATAACTGAGTGGAAATGGGACAATATCACGATGGACATTCTCATGGGACTACCAAAGACTTCTAGAAGGAACGATGCAAAATGGCTCATTATTGATCATTTTACCAAGTCAGCACGTTTTCTTGCTATAAGAGAATATCTACCACTTGAACGTCTAGCTAGAATATATATTAATGAAGTTGTGGGACTTCATGGAGTACCCCTATCGATTATTTCTGAACGTGATCCACGTTTTACATCAAGATTCTAGAAACGTTTTCAGAAGGCCCAAGATACCGATCTTAGTTTGAGCACTGCCTACCACCCACAAATTGATGGATAATCAGAATGGACTATTCAAACATTGGAAGACATGATGAGGTCTTGTTCACCTTATTTTCAAGGCATGTGGAATCAATATTTACCTCTTGTAGAATTTTCCTACAACAATAGCTTCCATACAAGTATTCAAAAGGCACCCTATGATGCATTATATGAGAGGAGATGTCGTAGACCAACTTACTATGATGAAGTTGGTAAAAGAATACTCGTGGGCCCAGAACTTGTTGAAGAAACAACGAAAAAGGTGAAGATTATCTAGAACCATATCAATATAGCTCAATGTAGGCAAAAGAGCTATGAAAATAACCGAAGGAAGTATTTGGAGTTTCAAGAAAGAGATCATTCTTTCTTAATGGTATCTCCATAGAAGGGTATTATACGATTTGGTAAGAAGTGGAAGTTGAGTCCCAGGTATATCAGACCTTTTGAAATTTTGGACCGAATTGGAGTCGTAGCTTACCATTTGGAAATGCCGCCAAGTCTCTCCAATGTTCACAATGTGTTCCACGTGTCAATGTTAAGAAATTACATGCCAGACCCAACACATGTACTCACTTCTGAAGAAGTAGAACTTGAGCCAGATCTATCTTATTGTGAAGAGAATATCAAGATTCTTGATACTATAGAACAAGTATTGAGAAATTGGATGACTCATCTGGTGAACGTGTATGGAGGAACCATAAGATAGAGGAAGCAACATGAGAGCCTAAGGATATTATGTTAAAGATACACCCAGATATTTTTAGGTAATATTTTTTGAATTTCAAGGATGAAATTTTTGTAAGGAGGGAATAATGTAGCACCCCTAACATTTTATTACATGTTTCTATTAAATACACTGTATTCATTAGGTAGCCTATATTTCATGAATCACTGAGCCCCTATTGGAGAAAAATTGTATCTTATAGGAGGTATCCATAACTTATCCACTAAACTTAAATTTACCAGCTCTGTGATTTGAATTTTAAAAATCAGATATACAAGGTTGTGTTCAAGATGATATTTAGAGTCTGATAGAATTAACTTAATTTTTGGTGAATAGTAACCTACCCTTATTAATAGTAACCTACCATTATGAATAGTAACATAACCTTATAAATAGTAATATGAATATTATTAATGGTATCCATACCCTTGAGTGTATAAAAGAATTTAGACACCCTAAAGATGAAGATGAATATTCTAAGTGTTTAGATATTTCAATTAAATAATAATTTAATTAAATATTTAATTATCATATTTAGAAATTTATTTATTGAAAATGGACCTCATTTTTGGATTCTAAACATCAAAAAATGGTTAGGGTGAATTTTTTGGATTTTTCTGAAATACTTGCATTTTTATTAATAGTAAAATCTAATAATTCACAATAAATGCTAAATAATGGATTAATTGAGTCATTGATGATGATCTACTAATTTAATCCCAATTGGTTAGAATTCACATGCATATATTAATGTTCTTGGTCATGGAATACTCACTATTGGTTGTCTTGAGAGGAAATAATAAATTAATGAGTTTTATATTAAGAAATCCCCTCTCTCCTCCACTATAAAACCCCCTCTCATCCCCCTTCCATTCACTGCTCTCAAGCCTTGTGCATTCCCTAAATTCTATCCAAATACCTTCCCAACATCCTCCCCCTCGTCCATCAAGCTTTGGTCTCATAAAAAGACCCAAAACTATCCCCTTAAGAGGCTCTCAAAGGAGGAAGTCTCAAGAGGTAAATTCCTCTTTCAAATCCCTTATTTTCTTTTATGTTCTTTTATTTTTGTTTCTTTTCTCACCTCCCTTCACCAAAATAGTATGATAAATCCAGTAACATACATTTCCTAGAATTTTTTCATGCTAATGATATATATTACATTATGTTCTCCCATTTCCCCACTTTTATTTCAAATAAATGAAAGCACCGTTTGAGATGTGCTAATTTATCACATTCAAGGACAATGGTTTACCGATTTCTATTATAATCTTTAATTCTTGTCAGGAAACCATTTGTGTTATGTTTGAATCATAATATTATGTAATATATACTATTTTTAGTTCTATAATACTTTTTTACAAATGGTATTATGTTATAAAGAAAAACATGTTCATCATAATCAAACCCATTGATCAACCAAAACAGTTATCCCTAAGGTTATATATATATAAAGATTTGACTTCAATATAAGTATCCCAAATTAAATTTAAAACCATGTAATCTCATGGATTTTCACTAATAGTGTATAACTTAAATTCTGGAAAACCACATCCATCTTATATATTTATCCGAACCTGAATATAAGTGAACCGATCATTTAAAACCAAGTAAACAAATGAGCCCGAACAATGAAATTGAACCTTATAACCAATCAAAAAAGACTATAATGAACTAAAAATGACTATAATAAATCATTTAAATATAAAATAGTTTATTTAATTATGAATTAATAATCCTAATTTTTTTATTCAGGTCTTTAATAACAAGTCAAAAACACCATCTAGCATAAGCTTAGGGATTCTCTCTCTCACTTTTATACAATAATCCACCCTATCTTGTGTGCTTTTGTTTTTAATTTATAATAATGGGGTATGTTTTCTCATCAGCCCCATACATAACTTATGATATATAAATCATGGGATAACCTTTATCTCTCATTAATCACTCTCAAGAACACTCGTTACCATGCTGAAATGTTTGGAAGGGGTTTTTCTCATCTCACTTTCAATTCTGTGGGATCTCCATTGTTCACCTATTATTTCTTATATGTGGTATAGGTTTAGTGCATTTTGAAATATGTTATCATGGTTCTCATTATATTAATTGTATTTTGTGACTCTTTTTTGTGGTTATTAACTCTTTTTCAAACTACTCAGTTAAATACAACACAGTAATGAGATTTGTCTTAATTTTCACATCGTTGTGACTTGCTTAGTAATTGTGCACATACTCTTTCTTATGTGGTTTACCTACTGCAAATTTTATATCACTTTTAAATTTAAATTATATTCCATTTAAATATCCATATTCTTATATCATGGTTATTATTATTGTCAAAGCCATATACCATTTTACATACGGTATTTATTATAAATGTTGTTTTGACTATGGAAATGTTGATGAATCTGTATCCTATATTCTATAAAAATAATGTAAATACATATTTCTCTTGTATTGAATCTATTTAAAAACAATTCTTGGATGTAGAGGTGGTTTGGTCCCACTACATCCCCTCGATGCATCGGTAGGTCTCATGAGACAAAACACTTTGGCGACAGACCCTTCGAGTTTGTTTCCAAAAAATCAGACGAGGTTTCTACCCATAGAACTAAACCGTTTTGACGGAATTATGGTTCATGTGGTAGATACATTATTTCCAATTAATAATCATTCTCTTTATTCATTATTAGTTATTATTACTATCCATGAGTTTTTCACTATGAAAAAATCTATGGATGCATTTTCATTCTCAGTTTATTAATGGAATTAGTAGTTCATTTATTCACTATTCCATATTGATTAGGTCAGATTGATTATGATTCACATATTATTGTACTCATTATTTCTCTATTTTTAAACCTTACCGAGTATTTGAGCTCACCACTTTCATTGTTTACCTTCAGAAGTTTATGAAGAGGAGGTCATTTATTGAGGTCTGGTGGATGCATTTTTTGTTTTTTTTTCATTATGTATTGTATCTTGTAACTGTATCCAATGTAATTTCTGTTAAATATATGTATCTATTTTCTTAAAGACTACTGAACTGATCATTACTTCAGGTTTTTCATTCCTTATAACCAAGCCAATATCACAAGTAATGCACCGACTCCTGTCTAGAGGGTTCGGGGTGTTACAGAATTAGTCGTTCATTCTTCTTGTGTAATATTCTTATGGAGACAGACCATAAACCTAGGGTAGATTGTCATAGAATGTTATATTCCAATATAAAATAGTTTTTGAGAGAGGATTTTATCAAACAACAAGACACTGGAATAATATACCCTGCCTCTGATAGAACTTGGGCCACCCTGGTCCAAGTAGTCCCTAAGAAATGAGGTTTCATTGTTATCAAAAATGAGAAGAATGAAGAAATTCAAGTTAAAAAATCCACTAAATGGATATTTTGAATAGATTAGAGAATTTTTAATTCTTCCACTAGGAATGACCATAATTCCCTCCCTTCATCAAATTATTTAGAGGATTCCTGGGAATTCATTTTCTGTTTTATGGATGGATATTCTGGTAACAACTAGATTATATTAGATCTATAAGATTAAGAGAAGACTACCTTTACATGCCCCTTATGGACATTTTACTACTAGAAGATTTATTTTGGGTTGTGTGGAGCCCCTAATACCATTAAAATGTGTATGATGGTTATTTTATTCTTATATGATTGAGAGAGTAATAGAGTTTTTTGGATGACTTCTCCATTGTAGGCAGTACATTTGATACTTTCTTAGTAAATTCTAAGATTTTTTTGAGAGATGTTTAGAGACAAAAATATTTCATAACATAGAAGAATATCTATTATGGTCACTGAGGGGATATTTCTAGGCCATAAATTGTCCAAAAGGGGTTTGGAGTTTGACAATTCTAAAATTGAAGTTATTCAAAAATTACCACCTCCTAAAAATGTTAAAGGTGTTAAATGTTTTCTAGGGCACAAAGATAGCTACCAAAGGATTATAAAATAATTCTAAAAAATCACATAGCCCTTTTGTTCTTTACTTATGATGAATTCTTCCGCTATTTTTTATTATAATCATTTGGATTCTTTTAATTTTCTTAAATATAAACTTACTTAATTCCCAAACATCATTTCACTTGATTGGAAATGACTTTTTGAATTAATTTTTGATGCTAGTGATATGGATGTTTGAGTTGTCCAAGGATAAAGGAGGGATAAGAAGATGAATTTGGTTTATTATGATAGTATACTACTACATGAGGCTCGAAGAAAGTATACCAATACTAAAAATAAGTTGTTAGTTTTTGTTTTTTCTATTGATAAGTTTAGTGAGTACCTATTAGGCTCAAAAGATACCATATTCACTAACCATTCTTCCTTGAAGTACATGATATCAATGAAAGAAGCTAAACCCATGTTTATTAAATGTATTTTTTTTGTTTCAAGAATTTGACATAGAAATTCAATATAAGTTGGGAGATGAAAACATGGTGGCATACCATCATTATAGGCTTCCTCACACTCAGTATTAAGATACAAGGGAGATTTACTCTTCCTTCCTAGATGAAAAATTACTCACATTCTCTATTAGATAGTCTGAATGGTTTGAAGATTATTCCATTTTTATAGAAGAAAGTTTCTTTTCAAAAAATTTTTCCCATAATAAAAGGAACAAATTTATTTCAGAACTTTTATATTAACATTGGGATGACCATTTTCTATTTAGGAGGTGTGGTGATGGTATTCTTAGAAGGTGTATTCTAGAGGAATATATTTTTCCCATATTATAAATTTATCACTCCTCACCTTGGGGAGGACACCATGGTGGTGAGATAATGGCTTGTAGGGTCCTTCTATAATATTTTTATTCACCTAACATATTCAATGATACTAGGATTTATGTTGTTGGATGTGATAGATGTCAATGACGGGAAATGTAGATAGGAAATAAGAATTACCCCAAGAGGGTATTCTAGAATTTGATATTTTTTATGTCTAGTGTTTATATTTCATGGGTCCATTTTCTATCATCCCATGGGAATTAATATATTCTAGTTGATGTAGAATATGTTTCTAAATGGGTTGAGGCAGTAGCTCTTCCCAACTATCACGCCAACAGTGCTATAAATTTTTTCAAAAAGAATATATTTTCATGATTTGGAGTACCCAAATCCTTCATCACTAACAACGGAACATATTTTAAAAACTACAAGTTTAAGGCTTTAATGGAAACATATGGTTTCTCTCATAAAACAGGTACTTCTTACCATCCACTTTCTAGTGGACAGGTAAAATTTTTAATAGGGATATGGAACGGATTATAGAGAAAACTATCTCTAACTTCAAAAACATTGGTTCTAAAATTATATGATGCTTTGTGGGCTTATAGAACTATTTTTAAGACCTAATAAGACTCTCTCCATGTAGGTTGTTATTTGGTAAATGTTGTCCTTTGCCTATCCAGTTGAAAAAAAAAGTCATTTTGGGAACTTAAGGCTCTAAATTTTGATTTAAAGAGTTTTGGTGAGAGAAGAATTCTTGAGTTGAGTGAACTAGATGAGATTAAGAGAGTGTAATCTGAAAATTTTAGGATTTATAATGAAAGTTCCAAAGTCATTCATGATAATTTCAAATAAACCATAAAATTCAATCCTAGACATAAATTCATACTCTTTAACTGAACACAAAAACTCTTTCTTGGAATGTTAAAATCCTAGTGGTTTTAACCTTTTTTAGTAGTTAGAGTTTTAAATAATGGAGTTGTAGAAATTGTATGATAGGGGAACAAACCCATTCTGGTTAATGGGTAGATAGTAAATCTTTATTTTAAATGACTTTTAAAGGTCTCGGAAACCATCACTGTGTTGGAAAAATATATTTCAATAATTTCTAACTGAATACTTTTAAAATTAGTTATCTATGGGAGAAAACCCATGGATCATGCTTTGTTTATATTATAGTTCTTGTTTTGTATTTAAATAATGTTTTTATTTATCCTCTTTTATTATACTTCCTATTGATTCTTTTACCATGGTATTCTTTCTTGGTTTTATGGAAGTTTCTACTACTTCGTCATTGATGGATCATAATTACATCATGTTATAAAACAACAATCTCTTGTTAAAACTTCATTAACTTAGGTATGTACCGTCTTTTAATTTATGTTTCATTTTTCTTCCCCTTACTATATTAAAAAAAATTACTACTAATTCACAATTTTACATTTTTTGGTTATTCATTGACTCACTAATGCACCTGAGCCGCTGATACACTGTTATCGATGGCTCACTTATGGCAGCGTCAGTAAGTCTATAATTTCATGTTGGTGCTTAAAAATTAGTCATATGTATATCTATTAGAAGGAAAACTCTACTACAGGTTTTTTGTGATTGAATTTTATACTTATTGGACTGTTGTTGGAAATTGAATTTCTTTTTTATTAAAATATATTCACTATTAAGACTTATGTGTGGGGGGATTTCCCATGGCTGGTAATTTTTGGATGTGTTCTTCTAGTTTCTATTGGGTGATTATCATGCATCATTATCGTTCAATTGTAAATCACTTTGAATCAAATTTTTTAATTTTCTTTCATACATTTCATTGTGCACTTAATTTTTTCACATGAAATTATTGGAATTTAATTTAGAAATTTTATTCACTGACTTAAATTGAAAATGTATGCGAACAAGTAGTATTAAAATAGTTTTATTGTGCCAAAAATTCTTTTGAACTTCAGCAAGACCCCTGATACATGTCATTAATCTATTTATTTGGAAATATATTTTGAAATTTAATTGGGTAGTTGTATTCTCCACATTTGGATTCAAATTTTGGGAAAAAGTTAGGTTTTATGTGTGGGGGAGAGGGTCAATTCAGGATTGAGATAAACTATGCTTAATGAATCCCATCAAATCCCACTACTCATTAAACGTTTTCTCAAAAATTGATTAAACTTTTTCAAAATACTTTTATATTTTTGGATTCTTTTGCCTTTACAGTACACTACAAATGAGTCTTGCCTTTGTAAAAAACATTTTTGGTGGTTAAAAAGTTCATTGAGTCAAAAACATATCTAGGAGAATGATTGCTAAGTGAACATGCTTAGTGATTTTATGAATATTTGATTAAGAAACAATATTTGAGAGTGATATATGATACTTATAAGTGTATATCAGATTAAAACTATAGAGAATTTAATATTTAACTACATCCTAGGGGATTCATTTTATTTTAATTATTTAAAAATAATATTCACCTTATTGATCTGGTTTGAATGGTTTTCATATTAATTTCATGGAATTGGAGTAATTTGGGCATTTCATAACCTACAGTGATTCTATGAGACACTACACAGTAGGCACATTTATGTTAAATAAAATCCCTATAATCAATTTTTATATGTTTTAATTCATAGTTCTTTTCACAATGAATGTGGCTTGTAAAAATAAAATAAAGTTCCTAGGGTAAAAAATGAGTTCATTAAGGTGAGATGAATAATGAACACCAGATGAAGAAGGGGACATTAGTCTTGTATGGAATCATTTAGGTTGTTTCAATAAGGTGATTTAAAACAAATATTTATTTTTGTAACTTAGTAGAAAGTCAAAGTGAAAAGTTTCGTTGGTTATGTTTTTAATTCCCTTTACTTTTATCATGTTATCACCCTAGAATCACGAACATAGGTTTTCTTTAAAGTAATTCATCAGGTAGATTGATATATGAGAATAGACATACTTAATTTTAGATTAGTAATTGCTCTCTTGATTACTAGTAAGAGTTTGTGTTAGGAAAGAAATATTTTGAAAATTTCATGTCAAAAGCATGTTACTCAATTTTACTGTACTCAGTTTCTGAAACAATTTAACATGTTAAAATTTGAGTTAAATAATAAAACATAACTCTTTTTTTCAAAGTTTATAAAACATTGAATTGTTTGAGAATAAAAAATATTTATGTGTGGGGTAATTTAATTTGGATCTAAAAAAATAGTTTTTATACATCTTTTCATTTAGTTTTTAATGATTTAATGACTTAATTTTTCACTTTTTGGAAAATATTTATATTTTTTTATAATTAAATGTATTAATTACAAAAAATTATAATAAATATCTATTTTTTAGACTTTAAAATGATCTATTTAGTCATACTAACTTTTATAGTATTATAATTATCTAATTAGTTGTGTGGTTTTAATTCGTTCTATTTTTTTAATAATTTGACATTTTATTATTTAATTATTTAATCATTTTTACTTACATTTAATTAAGTTAGTCTCTAATTTAAAATTTTAACTTTTAATTTTGATTGATTTAAATAAATTAACATTATTTATTATTTAAAATCTAATTATTTTTACTTTTTTTTATTCCATTTATTAAGATTTATCGTTTTGAATTAATTTTAATTTGTCAATTATTGTTATAATTAGTAATTAAATTATTCTCTTTAATAACATAGTTTTTCTTAAATTTAAGTTATCTATTTAGTCTTTAGATCATAAATAAATTTAGTTTTAAATTTTTTCAGTTAATTCACGTTTTTAAATATTTATTTAGTCTATATTTTTATTAAGTCTTTAATCTGTTTTTAATAATTTTTAATATTTTCTATTATGTAACCGATGGTTTTTTCACTTATGTCAGTAGGCCATCCTATTGACATGCTTTACCTACTACTGATACCCTATCAGTGATATGTCTCTAATTCACCATGCCTTTCAGTTCTGTAGGTAGCACAAATATCTCCCTACCCTTGTCGGTCTCACCGACAATTCCACCCATCTTCCTCTCCCATGTCGGTAGCACATCCTACCGACACCTTCCCCCATCTCATTACTAACCTATAACTCATTACTCCCCTAAATAATGATACATTTCATCCATGTCGATCTCTCATGCACCCATGTACCAACTAACACACAGCAAGCCACCAGTGTTTCCTCCCATACATCTTTCATCTATCTTCTCATCGCCACTGGTGCCATATACTTCCGCCATCACCCACCCAAGGTTGTGGATGAAACCACTGTCGTTATTCTTACATCGCAGAAACCACACTATGGTACATACATATATCTGGACAAATCAACTCGACACCACTTTTGATCTGCAAACACTCATCCTTTAGAACCCCTATCAGTGTTGGCGAACCGCTGAACACATTTTTTCACTAGTGGAGGAGTTGTGTTCCGCTAGGAAGAAGTAGTTTCGCCTATTTGAAAGAGGCGTTGTGGGTTCACCTTCACTTAAAGATGAGTAGTTCGCACATTCACCACTGAATTAGAGGAGTTCCACTGCCATTTATCTGAGAGGTAGCGTTGCCACTAGCTTCAAGAGACACTAGGAATCGCCAGTGTTGAACTTGGAAGAAGTTGTGCCACCTGAACACCCTAGTCCACTTTCGTGGATAGGTCAATAATGAAACAGTAAACCCCATACCCCCTACACACTGGAGAATATGGGGTGGAATAAAAAAAATTATAAAAATTAAAATTGATAAAAATAAAAATAGTCAAGGAATTTAAAATAAAATTAAATAAATAATAAAAAAATAAAATTTAAGAAATATTTAATTAAATACTATATTTTAAAATTTAAATACTAACAATGACTTATAGATGAAATTAAAATATATAAATTTAAATAAATACTTTAATAAATATAGTTTTTATCATTTAAATTATTTTTAAATAAAATAATAATAAATATAATAAAAAAATTAATTAATTAATTAATTCAACTAAATTAATGATAATTTAATTTAAAAATATTTTAAAAATTTAATAACTAATTGATATTTATATTAATTTAATAAAATAATCAAATAAATAAGTTTCTAAATAATTTAATCTAATAAATAACTATAAACATAATAAAAAAATAAAATAAATATAATAAAATAACACATAAATTCGTATATAATGTCAATAAAATAAATAGATAATAATTAATTATAATAATAAATTCACAAATTTTTATTTTATATAACTTTAAATAATTATATGTTAATTAGCATTATAATTTAAAATAATAAATTAGTAAACTATCACTTATCTTATTTATTGTTTTCTTAGTTAATTAGATAAGTTAATTAAATAGTTTTTATACTATAATATTTTATACTCTGTTTCTCTTTGGAGATACACTTTAAATCCAGGAAACATCCATTTGCATTGTAAAAAAATGTGAGAAGTTAGTTACAAGATTAAGATAAAATGATAGGTGTTTTAGTGAAAAGTACATGATTGTGGTACAGTAGTGAAGAAGAAGTCTATGTTTGTAGAGACCATGGATGATGAGAAAAAGGTGAAAACAGATTTGAATATGAATAATCGCAGTGGGATAGAAATATTAAGGATTTTAACATTCATTCAATTAGATTCCACACTTTCCATAGGACAGGGAGAGTTGATCAGATCCTGAAGATACTTGAAGAACCAATCTTAGAGTCCCAAGGAGACTAGAAGCAGAGCAACATGAGAGGGAGTCTCTTATTCCCCTTTTCTTTTTAAATTGTAAACACTATAATTGGATGATTTAATTTTTTCTAACCAAGATGATCGTAGGATAAAAAAATTATCTTGGGAATTTAAGACTTACTAATTAATCTTCTAAATTCATTTACACTTTTTACTTTTATGAAATCATAATTAATCAACAAGATTGATTACAATTATATTTAATTTTTCGCATCTTAACATTATAAATTTTAAAACATCCAGATCAATTGGTGATATTTATCTTGAATGCATTTATTGAATATTTAACATTAATAATAATGTAATTTAATAGTGAGTTAAATTCTAATTGAATACCCTTAAAATTCTACAGCAGTTCGGTTGATTCTTGGAGTGGTGAACTCTATGACTCAATCCTCTGTCTATTGAATATCTAGGAAAGTGAGGTTATTCATATTTTCTTAGGAGGTGTGATTCAATCATGATAAGCGATGAAAATATACTTTTTAACTAGTCGTTTAGAATTACTGAGTGTTTTAATTGATAAGATGATCCTTAGTTCTTGTCAATGTATCTTAGTTCAAAGTTAAATTTCTAGTTCAACATATCTTAGTTTTAACAGTAGTTTTATTAGTAAAAATTATTTTTTCACATATTACTTTTAAAATATATAAATAATATATTATAATTAAGAAATAATACTCACCTCACAGCTGACAATAGTGGGAGGTTTTGAATTGAAAAAATGGAAATTTGATGGCACTAGCTTCCCTATGGGTTCGACCCTGCATACCACTAGACTATATTTAGTCGGAAAACATATATAATTAAACATTGAATAGATTTAACGATGATAAGTTCAATCATAAGAACTAACTCTATAGTGAAATATCCTTCATCAACTCATTTCCATGTATCTTTCATGGTTCATGTTGTGTCTCTGTGGCTTGCAAAAATTCAAACAATCTTGAATTAACAAAGGCAACAACATAAGAAATAATTTTACATATGTATCATTTTACCATTATGTGGGTAACTCAAGATGTGGTATACCCTTATTCAAAATGAGATAAAATATTTACTTGAGTTAAGGAACATGTGGTTAACCAATATGGAGGTCTCACCTTTACGCCAGGTTACCATTATCTAGGTCGGGTAACCCATACATGATCCTTTTTACCCTTACACTGGTACCCGTACACATCCTCATTATTTTATACCTGCCTTTACATACCCCAATTCACCTCTATTCTATGTTTAATCAATTCGATGCACCCTTATGTAACCTCAATTTACCCATACGTACCACAAAAAATAATTTTGTGTACTCTTATATAGACTCAATGTGCCTTTATTTAGAATAGTATCAATTTAGTTTAAACATATTGAAGTAATAACATACCATTACATAGCATTAAATATATCCAATATACCCTTACATATCTTATGATATACCCATTAATAATGTGAATGAAACAACCACGACCTCAGTAACCCGGAGATATTGTATACATTATTACTTTGGAACAATATACAAGTGATCCCATCCCAAAGGACCAAATAGGATGAAGTAAATATGGTTGAATCTAATTACCTTATCATAAAAGAAAATATCCATATATGGATGATAGTAAGGTTATTATATCACAATGCTTTAATAATAACCCATGTAGGTGGAGTAAGAAATTAAATAAAAACAACTATTGAAAAACATTACCTCTTCATTGAGTAACCTCTTTAGGTATGCACCATAGGTTGGACCTATACCAAAAAAATTATTCAAAAATACTAGGATTTATTTTATCAATTTATTTGGGTAGTTTTTCACAGCCCTAAAATTGTTTTATGGTAAAAAGAGAGTATATAGGGGTGACCTTTTTTATGTGAGGTGGGTGGCACACTTGTAATATTTATAATAAAATTGTGTTACAAAATTTTCCACCTTAAAAAGGATAAAAATGGAGTATTATCTAGATTCAGACATTATAGTGTTTAAAAATATACATAAAATATATTTTAGACAATTTATGTCATTTTAACTCTTATTTTTTAAGGTTAACCACTCTATAAACCCATTTTAGCTTACACACAATAGTTTATATTTAATATTTTAATTATTCATTTTAGTAAAAAAAATTAAGTTCACATTATTAGATTATATAAATTATATTAGTTCTAAATATGGAATAAATTTATCTAAATTCAACTCATAGAGCTGAAAAATTCTAATTTGAAATTAATCTTATAGACATGAAGAGAAAACAGGTTTTTAAAGAGAAAATGTTTAACAGTTTAAAAAGTTTTTATATCAAATGTGAATATAAAATTGATTCCAATGAAAAAAATTGGAATAATATATATTTATAATTGATCTAATTTTACTTTATAACTAATTGAAAATATAATTTAACATTATAAAGAATTTTCTAAAAAAATATTGTTTTCAATTAAATTTTTTCATTTTCACAATTAATCAAAAATGTAACCTCTTCAAAAAATTCATATAAAAAAATTAATATTATTATGTTATTTTTATTTTAAAAATAAATTTAATTTTATCAAAAAAAATTATGATTTAAAATAAAAAAATTAAAATAGTTGTGCAAAACATATGATAAAACTATTTTTTAGGAAATATATTTTTAAGCATAAAAATGGATTTATTCTAATCTCTTCTCTATAAAACAAAAAAAAATATGAATGTTAATCTTTTTAATGAATTTATAATATTTAAATTTCATTAAAATAATTATCAACATGTGTTTTTTTTAATTTATTGAGTTAAGACATTTTTTATTTGCACAAAAATAATTTTATAGAAGAATATTTCTTTTATTTTAAAATAATTTTATTTTTAATTTTAAACTAATTGGTCACCAAATAATTAATTCTATATACATCTGTAAACTATATATTTTCATAATTCACTTAATTATATTCATACACTACATTCCAATGTTTAGGTTATAAATAATATATTAAATAGTAATATTTTAATAATAAGTTGCATTTCATTTAAACATAGTGTTGTGTGTAATGAAAGATATAACCAATGTTTTATATCATTCAAGTCAAAAATAGCAATCAGTGTAATGAAATAATATATAAATTATTATATTTATTTAAAAATAAAATAATTCCTAAAATCCATGGGTGTAACATTAAACCCCCCCCCCCCCATAAAATGAATTTTCCCTTGAAATTCACCACTTTTGTACCAAAAAATAAGTATACTTTCACCCCATTACATCCTTATGTTTCAAAAAAACTTTGTAAAGACGGTTTTTTTTTCAACAAAACATTAACTAGGTTGGTGGCCTTGTTTTGTCAATATTTATCTATTTGATCCAGAATCTCTACCACTTATTCCTCATAAGAAATATCATGCTCAAATGGTGAGAACTCTGCGTTTAGTACATGTGATAGATATGTTATCTACTTCCTCAAGAGTGATATATGAAAAAAAATTCTTGATCGAGATAGAAGAATGGTGGAAGCAAAAAATGATAAGTTAACATCTTGATATAATAAAGAATTTTAATATGACTCATATATTTAGAGTTAATTTTTACCTTCATTGATCGATAGACAAATTTATAGAAATACATTATCACCCAATTAAAATTCTTGACCACACTGATGATTATCAATATAGATTTTATTTCAACTTTAAATAGTCCTTATATGTTACTGAATGGAACAAGCCATATCTTCTACCTAAGCAACTTAAACAGATCCTACTAGATTTATTTCTACTAATTCACTCTAATACATAAAATGGGATTCATAAGAAGCCATCTAAATGATTGAGTGAAATATATTGTTTTAAGGAAACACAACATGACAAAGGTGTTCATCTAAAAAAATTAAAATCCATAGAACATGGTCTCAGCATATCTTGTAAAGATTTAATTTCTCTCTCAGATTGAAAAAAAACGTTTCTGAAACTCAACTCTGTATCAAAATATTTCTTAATACTTCACCAAAACAATGAGGTAAACATCAGATCCCGAACAGATATAATAGAATATGGCACCCCATGTAATTATACCACATCCTAAATTTATATTCTATAAAGAGGATCCATATATAAGTTTTCTATGATAGAAATTAATTGAGATGATCATCTAGAACCCATAATTACCTTAACATAAAAGATAAGATAATCCCTAAAGGTTACCATTATATTTAATCATATGTCTATAAAGTTCAATGACATTCACCCTCAAATAACATTTTCGCTAAATTATATACAAAACTAAATGGTTGTATCATAATAAAATTAACTTAAAATATCTTTATCTTGATATGCTCCATCATGTAATCCTAAAAAGGGGTGTTTGTGAATCTGGAATTTTGTTCAACCTTAAACTCATAAACCCATGATGGTATTTATTACTCTTATATTATTATCACTTATAGAGATATTGGATTACAAAATATAATTCACTATTTATTTCTTAAATAAGCTATTATCTTATAAAAAACATTTATATTTGATGCTTGGGTTAAACCTCGTACTTATAGAATATAAAATTTGAATTCCTTATTCCATAATCTAGGTAGATGGAGATAATAAATTCATAAAATTACATGAAATTACACTAAATAATTATCATTCTGATTTTCATAGTGTTCATTCATACAAAATATGACCTGAAATTCCAAACTAGGTATTGGAGAATAGGTGTTCCCTATTTATCATGATTTACATTAACCATCATAATTACATAATATTTCACTTTTATATTTCCCTTTAGATGTTTTTGTAGATTATCATCCTCACTTAACCTTTTATTTGAAAAATTATTCTCATATTACTCAAACGCCTTAAATTTGAAAGACTATACTGTGGTTTCTAAATTCTATTCATATTTCTCTCCATTTGAATCATTATCTAACATCTTCCCATCAATTCAGCATTAGAATGTCTGATGACCTTCTCTTCTATATTTTGAAATTTTATTAGTTCCCCAAATAAATTTTCCTCTATGTTTCTTTCCAAACTATTAGCATAATGGAAATATAATATTATTCCCTCAATGGGATTTATATTTTCCTTTTCATTCCATTTTATCCTTCTTAACAAAACCATGAGATTGATATATACATCGATCCTATATTTCCACTTTAACAGCATAGTGAACAGTCTCTTCATATCTATTTATGTCTATTATGGATAATTACATATAAATAAGTTATTTTAATCCACTAAAAATCCACCAACCTTACATTGATATTTGATTATAATACCATTAGTATACCTCTCATTTTTTATAAAATTTCACGTGTAGGTACCAAAACATTTATCATCCTTTTGATTTATCCCATTGAAATTTTCCCCATCATTGAATGAATAATACATGGAATATACTTATTGAAAAATATGATCTTGAACTCATCCTAATCTATGGGTTCAATTTCATCATGTTGCCTCATATTCCGGATATAATTACACCATTGAGTTTCTTCACCTTCCTAACAATAGATAGCTAAAAGTAATTTTTCATTATATTAATAATGGAAAATATAAAATATATTTTCAATAGTACTGATCCATTTGATAGAAATAAGTGGATCAGAAAAACCACTAAAGATGCTGGAAGTTTACCCATGATGGAAAAAATAGAATTTTATTCCCTCCTATGTAGATTTGGAAGTCCATCATGATTCATACCTTGAGAAATTTGTGTGATCACATTAATAATATTTTTTATTATATCTTCTATATTTTTTGGAATATCATGAGGGAAATCATTTAATTATCTATAACACTCAACATTAATATGATTACTTTAGATTTCATCCATTTACTAAAACCATGAGGAATAGTGTGAGAAACACTATTCATATTGTAAAATCACATAATTATGAAAAAATATTATAGGATGTCAAAATCATGATGCTCTATTTTTAATCTATGGAACCTTAGGTTTTTTCAATATCATTTAGAGTCATCATCTGTTCAGATCATTCATAATGGTTTACAAATAGTTTGTGAATTTATAATGCATATCTCTGAAGACTATCAAACCATGCAAACAGAAAGGCCCATTTTTAGGCAAAATGTTATTTTTTAGTCTAGCTAAATGATCCATTTTCATTTTTATTATCCCGAATAACCTCTGTGAGAGATCCACATCCACCTGTATTATCCTTATATGGTTGTAATTCTTCGGAAACCACTCACTATATCATGTAACAAAATTCCACGATATTTTCTTATACTTTGAATCACCCATATATATATCCTTAAAAACCTACCTAGACATATCCTTAGAAATATCCCTAGGTATATCTCAAAATAATTCTCTTCCTAGCTTCATAAGGTCATCCAAACCTCTTTTTTAAACCAACTATAAAAACCGGAGATTTTCAATCATATATATTACCTATTTTTAAATGAATATTCAATAAATTACATAACACATGTTTGAGGACCATAATAGTTTAGTTTGTTTGGATACTAGTTCCACAATATTCTAATTGTTTTAAACGATCTTATGTATCTCCTACAAGGATCTACCCCTTTATAAATCATTACAAACATACCTTTCTTTATAAAGACTCAAACTATTTAAAATACATTCATTTTATAATGAAATGTTTATTATATATTATATAGTATTTCACATGTAAAAAATAAAGATAAACTAACACAATTTTATCTCATTAAAAATTATCGTTAAATTAGTCTTCTATTAATTCAATTAAAATTCAAAACATTACAACTAGAAAAAAATAGAAAAGTAAAAATGGGAAATAAGGATTTCCCCGATGTAATAGAATCATCACCCCTACTGTAAATGATATATGAATGAAAAAAAATATTAGTAAACCAATAAAAAATTTAATAAATGAAAATATAACCTTTGGGAGAAATTGTGGTAAATTTTGAGTAAAAGAATAAGGTGGTATTTATACGGTATAAAAGGAAATGTGATCATTGGTTTTTGAATTTTATATGATTGTTGGTCAAATATAACTATTGGTTAATATGATCATTTGTCATAATTATCTTGTAAATTATACCCTTCGTTGATAATTTAATCATTATTATTATTTTATATAACTAGTAATGAAAAAGGATAACTGATACATATAGGAGAATAGATGTCCTTTACCCATTGAGTCACACTTTTTGAATCCCACTTTTCAAAACATGGGAGGGATTTATCGTCACTAGGGTTATCCCCTATCCAAGACCAAGCTAAACTTCAGCAAGTGAAGTATGGAAAAAATCAATTATGTTATAAGTTCATGGTTGTGGTGGTTATCACTTGGTTGATGTTAGCCGAGCTACACCATGAAACTACAACCATTTTCTACTTTAAACTTCGGTTGTTGGCAGGTGTAATGAGGGGATACATGTCCTGACCTTAGATATATAAATTTTATATTCTTTCTATATAAATAAAAAAACTCCATCAATTACTCATATAAATAGTTTTTTTAATAATTTTTTTTGATTGAGATGAATTTAATAATTTTATTTCTGATGAAAATAAAACATATTTATATTATTTTAGAAAATATATACACATTTATAATAATATACGGTATTTTGAATAATAATTTTTTAATAAATAGACTTTTGAAACATAATTATCAAAATATAATTGATAAAATAAATTTATAATGGATTAGGAATTTTTCTGTAAGTGTAAAAAATTTCTTTATGCCTTAAAAATGTTATTTTCAAATAAATACGGTTTTTATATTTTAAAGTCAAAATTATTCTCTTTAGATAATTATTCTGGAAAAATAAACTTTATATTTTTAATGATCATGTTGAAATGACCTTTGGGTGAACTTATAATAATTTTCAAAATTACATTGTTTTATCATGAGTATAAAAAAATATAGTTTTGGGTTCTTAGTTTATTTTAATGATTTATTATTTATATAATAATTATTTTGTAATTAGTTAAACACAATCCAAGAAATAAACTATTATGTTTTATTAATATTAAGTGTTCTAATTGAATTTAATAAATTTATAAAACTATAAGTTACTTTTTAATTT
Source organism: Viscum album (assembly GCA_963277665.1). Taxonomy (NCBI): domain Eukaryota; kingdom Viridiplantae; phylum Streptophyta; class Magnoliopsida; order Santalales; family Viscaceae; genus Viscum; species Viscum album. The sequence continues at coordinate 1,824,378,729 of OY728119.1, read as the reverse complement.
ACGAAAATTAAAAGTAGATTTTTTAAATATTAATTTTCCGATTCATTAATTTTCATTTCCAAAATAAGTATTTAAAAAATGGGTTTTTGGGATAAAATATCATAAAATGTGACCCAAATTTCCAAAACCATGAGAAAAATCCATGGGTAAGATAATGTTTTCTTATTTTCTACAACATAGATTTTTGAGACCTATATATGGACATAATTAATCCAATCCTCCACTTTTTTGATAAATACCCACCCATTTCAAAATTCTCTTTCTCTCCAAATATATCCTCCACAAATTTTGGGTGATTTTACTTCACATGGAGTCCCTTAAGGGGTCCAAAATCCCCCAAGATTTCAACCTCATGTTTTAGAAATAACTCTTCACGGTAATGGAAATCCCCACTTCACTTTCCCATTCAGGTCACATTTTCATGTGTAATGTCTTCTAATTTCCAAAAAAAATTCATTTTTCTAGTTCCTATTATCCCATTACTATAATAATAGTATTTTACAAATAGTAACCCTATTTCCCCTTTCATTTTACCATTTTATAAAATTGTCATTTATACTCATCATGTTTCCTAATTTACATCTCAAATTTCTCTCTTTTACATGAGAAATTATCTTTTACTTTTTATTTGAATACCCAAACATATTTTCATTTAAATGGGTATTCAACTGGGCTTAAAAATTATTTTTTTATTTTGGGATTTACATATATGAAAAATAATTTCCATTTGTGGGATAAAAATGATGTAATAGTCATGTATTTAATATATGTTGTATGTTATGATTTTGATAAGAATTCCATAATTTATTCTCCAGGGGTTATAAATTAAATGATTTTTCGTGATCTTTGTGGATCACATGAAATAAGGACATATTAAGGGTCCACCCTGATATAACTCCAAAGCATTGTTTGAAGAATTTAATATCAGAAGATGACATGTCTTATGTTACATTGGTGAATAACTTTGGTAATATTAATTTATGACACATTGGTGATAAACCTTGATGATATACTTATGAATGTCTCATTTAAATGTTGTATCAATATTTCCATGCTTTGATTCTTGTTCTTTTTTTATTTCTTGTCTCTTGTTCATTCCCTAATGTTATGCCTCATGTTCTTATTGATATATCTCATGATCACATATTTTTGTCTCCCTTTCTTATTCCTTTACTCAGATTCATACTCACCCCATTTATTTGATGTATGTCCCCTGGAAATTATATGTATTAAAATTAACTTAAATTGAACTCGTAAAGATTTATTTAAAGTGTATTTATAAAAATGTTTTATGTTTTCATTTATTTTTTACCTTATTTCAAAGAAACTAATCTTTAAAAGGAACCCTGTGTATACCATGTGATAAAGAGTTTTGTAATAAAAATGAAGGATTACATAGTTGTTATTAGTGGGTGGTTTAGTATTTGTGGATATTTGGACTTGAAAATGATAGTATAAACCCATGGTACATGTATTGATAGTTGGAATCATCCTGTTATTTTGTTATGTATTAAGTAAGTGTTTTCTAATAAAATACTCTGGAAACAACAAGTGGATCTAGTTCTTCAACATATGTACATAGGGGTAACTCTAAAAAACAATGCTTTGATATAGACTCAAATGGGAACATTTTCATTATAAATATGTATGCTTCACACCTCTTTTGACACTTATAGAGGATCCATTTGGTAAATCGCATGATTTTTATGAACATAAATAAGGTATATATAGAAAATGTAATTGTTATTAGATGATATTAGCAACATATTTAAGATTGATATTATAAGACATAATCTCCCATTAAAATTATAATATTCTTAAAATTAACATGTTTCGTACTATGGTTTTCTTCTTTTATAAAAAATGGATAGAAATAGGACGATCCTCATAAATGATGAGTACGGTGGATGATGCACTATAAACATTCTGATAAATGTTGTAATGAAAAATTTCATTGGGATGGTGAATCAACTAACTCAAGTTATGAAAAACTACTTGAATCAAGTTGAGATATTAGATTCACCTTGATGGAAAAAACATTCCATTGACACTATCATCTGTGAATGAATACATCATTTAAGGGGATCTACCCACCCACTAATTTCTAAACAATGGATAAGTTCTGTAGAAAATATAATTTATGTACTCTCTTATTCATAGTAAAATAATGAAACCCTATCAGTATACTGCTTTGAAGATAAAGCTTATTAGTGGGGAAAATTGGTTAAACACATGGAAAAAAGAAAAGATAATAATTTTGTGGAGTGGGGAGAGTTCAGGGTAATCTTTAAGAATAAATATTTTCCCTAATCGATGATAATAAAAATTGATATGGAATTCCAAGATCTCAATTAGAATGAAAATAAATTAGTGGGCTGCAATGGGATGAACTTTAAAATTCATTCTTGATACACCACTATCTTTGGTACGGATCCTTTGTGAATGGTTGATATATTCTTTTATGGAATGAGACCCCATATATGGATAAATCTAGAAAAATCAGGACTTTCAATGTGATGAGGAGATAATGCAGAGTGCTATGAAGGTTAAATTAAATTTTGGGGAGATCCATTGGTCACATGTGTCAAATGAACAAAATAGGGAAATGGATCCAAAATTAGGGAATAATTTCGATCATGGAAGGGGAGTAAATAAATTTCAACTTCCCAAATGAAAAAAATGTGGGAATAAGTTTTGGAGGAACTTATTTTCATGGGATTGGAAAGTGATAAAAATGTAGAAGAGATATCCATATACCACATAACTTTCAAGGGGAGGTGAAACCCTAACTTTTCAATAGTAACTCCAAAGGGAACATGGTGAAGGAGCACCTATAATTTCAATTCTTCATGTGTGGATAGCTTAAGCACATTTCTAATCAATGTCCAAATCATATGATAATGGAGGGAAACCACCATCAACCTTAGCATAGGCCAATGGTTCATGGTCGGACATTTTCTACTATGATAGCTTAAGAAGAGGCTTCAAATGATGTGGTGGAAGGTACATTCACCATTCTCTCAAATATATCAAGTATATTGTTTGATTCAGGTTCTATGGATTCATTAATTACATCCATGTTTTCAAAGAATATAGAATCAATCCTTGAACTTATATATGTATATTTATTAATCATAACTCCAGGAGGGACTATCCTAGAATCATAAGTGTATAGAAACTCTAGTATTAACATTGGAGAGAAGTCCATGTTAAAAATATAATAGTCATTCCTATGTTAGAATTTGATGCTATAGTATGGATGGACTGGCTATCAAAGTATAATGCTAAAATAAACTCTATAAAAATGGAAATATATGTTGTCTATAATGGAAAACGTATTGTCATTTCCAAAAGAGATATATCCCAACATGAACGTTGACAAGAATCACCTCTAATATCCTAATTTATAGAGATGATTAGTGAATAGTGTGAAGAAAATGAAATTATAAAGATAGAGAATGTACCATCATTCATGAATACATTGACATACTTTATAGAGTTGCATGGACCTATATAGAAGGATTGGTACATTTTTCCATTGAAATCATACATGGATCCAAGATGATATAAAAAAACACCTTATATAAAATAATATATAGAGTTATATAAATTAAGGAAACAAATTCAAGATCAATTAGAGAATGAATTTATCCAAACAAGTGTGTCTCTTTATAGAGAACATGTTCTATTTGTGAAAAAGAATGATGGATCAATGAAGATATGCCTTGATTATACAAAACATAACTGAATCATAGTGAAGAAATAATACCCGCTCCAAAGGATTAGTGATTTATTTTCCAATCTTCATGGGGATCAGTTATGCTCTATGAGTGACCTCAATATGGGTATCATAAATTATGAGTAAATAATTAAGACATTCCAAACACTATATTTTGAACAAGGTATGGAAGTTATAATTTCGTATTCCCTTAAACGTAAATAATTATCCTTCTATATTTATAGATTTAATAAATAGATTCATTAAGGACTACCTTGATAAATTCATGATTGTTTTTAATGATGATATTATAATTTATTAAAAATTTATGAGGAACATTAGGATCATTTAAGGTTCATATTGGTAACTCTATGGAATGAGAATCTATAGAGAAAATTCCAAAAATCTGATTTCTAGTTACACAAAGTTGCATTATTAGTGAATAATGTAACTAATGAATTAATATTTGTTGACCCTATGATGACAGAGGTTATAGAAGAGTGGCCTCAACATAAAATTATAACTACGATTATTAGTTTCCTTGTTTTTTTAGGATATTATAGAAGGCCTATGAAAAAAATTCACATATTTATAATAGATTGACAAAGTTAACTCAGAAAGCAGCTAATTTCATCTGGATAAAGGAGAATAAATAAATTCTTCCTGAAATGAAGAAGAGATTTTTCCCTTCACCTGGGTAATCTTTAATATCATTCATATAAATATTCATTATTTATATATATACATCTATAAATTTTCTTGGGTGCATCCTCAAGAAAAATGACAAGGTGAGTTTTTATGAATTTCGATAGTTAAAGATTCATGAACAAAATTATCTTATGCATGACCTGGAGTTAGTCGTAGTTATTTTTTCTTTGAAGATATGGAAGAACTATCTTTATGTAGATAAATTTTATATATACATAGACCACTAATGTTTTAAGTATATTTTCACACAAAAGGAATTGAACATGAGTAAAGATTATGGTTATAACTAATTAATTACTATGATTATTATATTCATTATCACCCCGAAATCACAAACAAATCCACTAATAAATTCAATATAAAATATCATAATGTTTTGGAAATTGTGTGGATTAAAGGATACCTATTGATTGCATAACTAGTAAAATTAGAAATAGGAATAGTAATGGAAGGGACATCATTAACCCAGACCCAAATTATTTTGTATCCATCATTACACAATAATATCAAGAAATATCAAATAGAATATCATTTTTTGAAAAAGAAGATTGAGGCTATGAAGAATTTAAATTTTCTAATCTCAATATTGATCAAGAAGGTGTATTGAAGTTTCATAAATGGCTATGTGTTCCATCTATCCCAATTATAATGAAGGAATTGATGGACGATGCTCATATATATATATACATTATTTATGCATCCTAGAATCACTAAAATGTATACGTACCTTTGTGATCATTATTTGTGGGATAATTTGAAATGGTAGATTTCAGACTACACTACAAGGCGCATGGTGTCTCATAAAGTAAATTTATAGTGAAATCCTCCTAAAGGATTATTTTAATAACAATCCATAATAAAATTTAATTAGGTAAATATCACTATATACTTCGTCATTGGTCTCGCAAGAACATCCAAAGGAAACAATGTGATATGTTTTATAGGGGATTGACTCACCATGACTTCCCATTTCATCCCTGTTAGTGTGAATTTATCTTTTGACCAAATTGAAAATATCTACATAAAGGAAGTGTTATGGTTTCATGGGGTTACACTTTCTATATTTTATTATTGTGATCAATGTTTTACATCAAAATTCAAGATAAGTATCCAACATGATCTGAATATTGAATTTAATTTCAATATGACCTATCACACCAAAACTAATGGACAATCATAAATGACTATTCAAACACTCTAGAAAATTATGATAACATGATCAATGGAACTTAAAGGTGGATGTGATCAATCATGTCAATTATTTTAGTTCTCAAACTAAAATAGATTCTACTAGGGTGTTCAAATGGCACCATATGAAGCTCTATATGGTAAGTGATGTAAAACTCGTACTTGTTGGGTGATGTTGGCAAGTTGAAATTTATTGGTCCTGATATTTTTCAAGATATGATAGAAAGGGTTCATGTCATATAATTATATATAAATGCTTCTCAGATTTGGAATAAGAGATATGTTGACAATCATCTAATGGAATTAGAGTTTGATGTTGGGGAAATAAATTTCCATTGAATATCACCATTGAATAGAGTCATGTGATTTGGAATGAAAGGGAAGCTTGACCCTAGGTACATCATCCCCTTTTAAATCAATGAATGCATGGGATCAGTGGCCTATAGTCTATAACTTTCACCAAATATTTCTCAATTTTATATTGTATTCCATGTATCTCTCTTGGTAAATTACAAACTTGATCAATCACATGTACTAAATCTGGCGGTGGTATAACTGTAAAATTACCTCTCTTATGAGGAGAATATTTTGGATATCTTACCCACCTAGTCAAATTTTTGTGGTGGAACCATAAATATGATGAATAAATATGGGAACTAGAGGAGACAATGAGATAAAAGTACCCCCACATTATCCCAATTGAGAGAATGAGTTGATATTTTAAGGATGAAATTTATTAATGGGGGAAAAATGTAACGACCACAACTTTTTAAATGATAATTTCTTCCATAATAAATTTTCATTAAAATGTTATATAATACTATACACATAACAAATAAATAGAAACCAAAATTTTTTATTTCATTAACAATGATCATTACATTAGTAACCTATGAAACAAATTAAAATGAGAAACATTATAACTAGACATAAAATGTGAAATATAAAAGCTAAAATGGGATAATAAAGATCATACCAATCTACTAGAATCATCAACCCACTAAATATTATATAAAATTGAAACCAAATATTATTATACCAGTAAAAATAAAAATAAATGAAAATATAACCTTATGAAGAAATTGTTGTAAATTTTCAGTGAAAAAATGAAGTGGTATTTATAGGGAATAAAGGGAAATATGACTATTGGGATTCAACCATTGTATGACCATTTTTAAAATATAAATTTTTTTTAATATGTCCATTGATCAATAATCTCAATGGTAACTATACTATTTGATGATAATTTTACCATCATAATTAGTGTTTTTAAGTATTAAAGATAAAGTATAATTGATATAAAAAGCAGAATAGATAGCATTAACTAGTATAGTCATGTAATCTGAAGCCCATTTATCCAAAATTGTATGGGAGGTTTCTCCAATGGGGTTTTACCTTGACCAATACCATGTTGAGATTAAACAAGGGAATATTGAATGCAATCGCATATGAGATAAGTTCATGTTAGTGGATATTACCACTCAGTCGATGTTTGCCAATCCACCCCACAAAACTACCACCATCTTACACCTTACCCTTAGGGAATATGTGGGTGAAATAATTGGTAACATGTCAAGACCTTAGTTAATTAATTTTTAAATTCATTTATATAAATAAAATGTATATTCCATCAATTCCTCTTAAGAGTAGTTTTTCATAATAAAATATATTTTAATTCATATGAATTTTATTAATTGATTTTTCAACACAAATAAAAAAAATTAAATTTTTCTAGATAATACATAAACTTTTATAATAAACGCAAGTATTATTAATAATTTATTTTAATAAAATAATATTTCAATTCAAACTTATCGAAATATAAATGGTAAAATAATTTTAGAATTGTATAAGAAAATTTTTATAAGTTCTAAAAATTTGAACATGCTGTAAAAACAATTATTTTTAAATAAATTGGGATTTTTACATTTAAAATTTAAAATTATAATGTTTGAACAAATATTATGAAACAATATACATTATATTTGAGTCATGTAATTGAAATTTTGTTATTTTGGATTTATGCTAATTTTCTAAATTACTTTTTTCATGAATATTAATAAATTTATTTTTGGGATTTGGTATATTTTATGAATTCATATTTATGTCATAATGATTTAATAATTAATTAAATAAAATAAAAAACATAAAAAATTTATTTTAATAATATTATTTAATTTAATATATCTTAATCAGTTTCTAAATCTATAATTAATTATCGAATGTCTAAAAAATATTTTTTTAAAAACATTACTTTGTTAAATATTTATTTTCCCATGCAAGATAAATTATTAAGAAATGGTATTTTTTATGGTTGATTATAATATCATGAAATGTGACCCAAATATCCAAAACCATGATTAATATTCAATAGTGTATCGTTGGTTCTTCCTTTTCCAAATCTGATATTTCTATGACCTATATTTGGAAATTATTAAACAATTCCTTCAATTTTTCAATGAATAAATACCTAATTCACCATTTCCCTTAACTGCCAATAAATCAATCATAAATCTATCCTGATTTTCCCCCAAGTATTCCCCCAATGGATTCCTCAATCCCCCAAGGTTCCATCATCAATTTTTAGGAACAAATCATCAAGGAAAGGGAAGTATCAACATCAATTTTCCATTCAAGTTCACTTTTCATGTAGTCTATATTCTAATTTCCAAAATAAGTTCATTTTTAAACTATAAATTATCCCATTATAGTAATAATATTTTTTAATTATTTTGAGACCCTTTTCTCCCCTCAAATTTCATTTTTTAAAACCATGTTTTATACCCATCACGCTGCCAAATTTACTTCTCACATTTCCATATTTGACATGATAAATTATCTTTTTATTTCTATTTGAATACACAGCCCTATTTTATATTCAATGGTTATTAATATAGATTTAAAAATGAATTTTTTATTTGTGGATTTACATATATATAACTAACATTTCCTTTCATGGGTTAAAAATTAATTAATGATCATATCTTTAAGCTCATTTTTAACCAAGATTTTGATAACAAATAAATTATTTATTAACTATGGGTTATTAATGAAATGATATTTATTAACTATGTTGATCACATGATATTAATACATATGAATAGTGCACCCTAATAGTTTTCTAATGAATTGGGTAAATAATTTAATCTCTATAGATGAAATATTTTATGATACCTTGGTGAATAAACTTGGTAATTTTCATTTATGAATGATTTTTGATAAACCTTGGTGATATTATTTTGAATTTATAATTTAAATTTTTATCCAAATTTCCATGTTAGTATTCATTTTTTTATAATTATGTTATGTATCTTTTTCATGATTTATTTTTATTCCTAATCTTTTTATTGATATGTCTACTCATCACTTGTTTTTTGAATCCCACGTGTATTCCTTTATAGGGCTTCATGACCACCTATTTCCTTTGATGTATGTCCCTATGATATTATATACGCTAAAAGTAACTTAGGTCGAACCCATTATGTTTTATTTAATGTGTATTCCTAAGAATGTTTTATTTTTTCATGTATTTACCTTATTTCCAAGAAACAAAACTATAAAAAAACATTTCTTTATACCATGTAATGAAAATTTATTTAATAAAAAGTTAGGATGTCATATATGTAAAACCATTAATTATAACCTATATAAGGGAAAAATAAGAAAGGGTGAGATCAGATGATCAATTAGGTTAAAATTGAAAATGCACAAATATTACATGAGTATAAACGTATAAGAACATGTGAACAGCATTTGAAAACCAAACCCACTATATAAAAGATCATAAACATGAGTCATGGAATCAATATTTTAAATTCATTATAAATAAATTAAAATGAAATTAAATAAAAACATCAATGATTTTATAACATTATAATAAGACATAATTTTGTGGTGCACACATGAGGATGAAAAATCCTATATCAAGGCTTCCCAAAAGACCTTCATAAAATGTTAGGCTTAGGCTAACCACTTTTGCACATTCATTGTGACTACCCGTGTACCCTCTTTTAGGATTCATATCACCTCACATATACACTATTTCAGGATTAGAATAACCTTTAATGTACCCTTTGATCTCATATAACATTATTCATTACCCAATGCATTAGAGGTAGATATCGGTCCAACCCGCCATATAATCTATACATTTAAATTCTATAAGATCATAGAATAATCATCATATAATTAACCACGAATAAAGAAGGGTTTCATAAAAAATTTCATTATTTCAAACCCCATGTAATGGAAACATATTTCTCAATCATTTTATCATTTCGTTATATTATACCCCATAGAAAAGATATGGGTTTCAAAAACATTTTCTCATGGTATAACCCATTGAAGAGATACTAGATTCATAATTGTATTTCCATAAAAGACCATTCATAGAAATAATAATAATGATATCCTTGGTACATATCCCTAGTATATCATAAGTTACATCAAAATAGTTCATCTTAGGTGGAAAATGTTTTCGATAGAAATAACACTTATAATGTTTCATATGGAAGATCAATTTTCATTGAAAATAATTTTTTAAAAATTAAATCATTGATTAAATCCTTTTATTTTAAAATAAACTTAAAAACTAATAAATAATGCTTTATAAATCATTTAAAATATTTACCAGGGGAAATAATCATTCCACTATGATTTTTTAAAAACAAAAAAAAATTTAAAATACATTCCTTTGATAATATACATGAAAAATTATAAGGTAATATTCAATTAAAATAATTGTTATGATTGTGCTAAATTAAACTTATTCCATACACAATGATTCCTTTCAAATTTTTGATAAAAATATAATTGAGAATTGTTTTGGAAGAGACATGATGATTGCTTTAATAAAAAAATTAAAAGTAAATAATTCTTAAAAATTTTATTGATTATTCATTTTAATGAAGATTTTATGAAAATATTTTTATAAAATAAGGTTAAGGAAGAAAAAATTGTTTTCAAATTAAATGAAATGTTCTATTACAAACATTAGTTTTCAACATTTGAGAACATAAATATAAGAAAATGAAGAGAAAACAATTGTTATAATGACATAAAAATATCATAATAAAATTAATGAGTTAATTGGGATATGGATCTTAAGATTCTATCATTGGTAAAATAATCATAGAAAATCCTGATAAATGATAGGATTGTAACATAAGATTTTTACCACATTGGTAACAGTGAAACATAATCCCCATCAAGTACTATAATTAAATTAAACATAAAATATTTGAAGTGAAAATAAGTTCATTATATCACTTTATAAGGGGGTTTTATATACACCTCATACAAGAATATAAGGGCATTACATAACCATATGTCTCAAAGAAATAAAATTGAGACAAAAATTAATTACCGATTCAGTATCTTTTTAACAATAAACCCTGTGAAAGATAAATCGTAAAATGCATATGTAAATATCATAAATTTTAAATATAATTGTCATAAAATACATTCATGAGTAGTATATACACTATGTAGGTAATTACCCATTATTTTTAAATGATATTTGTTTCCAGAATGAGTGTTTGTTACCTATTATATAATTTTATACATCTAAAAAATAAATATATACCCAAAAAAATTATCTCATTAAAAATGATCATTAAATTTGTCAACTATGATACGAATTAAAATTATAATCATTAGAACTTGACAAAAAATATATAATATAATAGCTGAAATGGGAATGTATGGATCACCCCAATCTAATAGAATATTTTAAAAAACAAGAAATTATATAGAAATGAACAAATACATCACAAAACCAATAGACTTGTTAGGAAATGAAAATATAACCTTAGGTAGATATTGTGGTTAATTTTGAGTGAAAATGTGAGTTTTTATTTATAGTATATAATGGGAAACGTGATCATTGGGATTTTATCTTTATATTACCATTGGCCAAATATAACCATCGTTTAATATGACTATTTTTCAATATGAATATTGGAAACTATAACCTTGGTTGATAATTTTAACATTATAATTATTGTTTATATGTAGTAACTTCAAAGGATAACTGAAATATAAATAAATTTGATGGCCTCAACCATTAGAGTTGTTTAATTTGAAGCCCATTTGTCAGAACATGGGAGGGAGATATCGTCCTTGTTGTTTGACCATGACCAAGCCTATGCCGAGCCTCATAAAGTAGAGATTAAAAAAAAATTCCCTATGGGATAATTTCAAGTTAGTGGATATTACCACTAGGCCGATGTTAGTCAAGCCACACCATGAAACTACCACCATCGTATGCCTTTCACTTAGGGTGTATACAAGTTTCATAAGGGGTTATGTGTCCATAATATAGTTATGTAAATTAAAAATTCCATTGAATAGATAAAATTTTTATTCAATTAATTTATCTTAATAATGTTTTACTTAATAATTTATATGTTTAATTAAGATGAATTTGGTAAATTTACTTTTAAACATAAGTAAAACAAAATTGAATTTTTCTAGAAAATATATAAACATTTTTAAATAAACTGAGGTATAATTAATTTTTTTTAAATAAAATAGTTTTTAAAACAAACTTATCATAATATATATTTAAAAATTGTTTTATAATGGACCATGAAACTTTTTATAATTTTCCTAAAATTGATTGTTCTTTAAACATCTATTTTTTAAAAAATAAATATTTTATAATAAAAAGTTATAGTTCTATTTCATATAAAAATATTAATTAAAATTAACCATTATATTTTTAATCATTACATTTAAATTAGGTTATAGTGAATTAATGATAATTTTCTAAAGTTATATATTTTTCAGGAATAGTAAAAAATACAGTTTTGGGTTTCAATATATTTTATGACCTCGTATTGATGTCATAATGATTTAATTATTAATTAAACATAATCCAATACAGAAATTTTTTTATTTTATTAATATAAATAATTTTAATAGATTTTAATCATTTCATAAATATAAAAATTACATTCAAAAGTCTAAAAAATAAAAGTTTATTTTTATAAGAATTACTTTGCAAAATATTTTCCTCTCATACAAAAATATGTTTTGAAAAATGTGTTCATTTCTAGTGGATTAAAATATCAAAAAATATTACTCATATATCCAGTACCATCATAAAAAAGTATGGTTAATCCATTGGTTTTCCATTTTCCAAGGCCTATATTTCTATGGCCTATATTTGAAAATTATTGAATAATTCCTCCACTATTTCTATATATACCCACCCATATCACTGTTACCCTTCAATCCCAATCCATAATCCATGGATTAATTGTAATATTTCTCCCTTGGAGTCCATATAATTTATCTAAATCCCCAAGGTTCTATCCTGATGTTTTAGGAACAACTCTTCAATGTAAGGTAAATCTCAACTTCTCTTTTGCATTCATGTCACCTATTTAGGTTCCATGTTTTATAATTTAAATACTAAGTTAAATTTTCCACTATATATTAACCCATAATGATAATAATATTATTTTATTAATGGAATATCCTTTTCCCCTCTTATTTTACTCCTTTCTATAACCATGTTTTATACCCTCCATGCTACCAAATTTACTTACCAAATTTCCTTCTTTTACAAAAGAAAAATTCATTTATTATTTATGTGAATCCTAAACTAAATTCTTCATGATGAGTATTCAAATAGATTTAAAATTTAGTGTTGTATTCAGGTATTTTCATATATGAAACCCACATTTCCTTTCTTGGGTTAAAAATGAAATAATTATCATGTATTTAAGCTCTTTTGTATACCAAAATTTTGATAAGAAATCTTTTATGTTTTCAAAAAATGTTATTAATGAAATTATTTATTATGATCTATATATATCACATGAAGTTATTACCTGTGAAGGTTGATCCTTGATATCCTTGAAATACATTGTGAAAATTATTTAATCTCTAGGGATGACATGTATTATGATACCATGGTGAATTACCTTGGTAATTTTCATTTATGACACCTTTGAGATATGATTATGAATGTATCATTTTGAAATCCTAGACACATTATCATGTTATGATTCATTTTTTATTAATATATTATGTCTCTTGTACATTACGTATTGTTAATCTTTGTGTTTTAATTTTTATGTCTCGTGATCACATGATTTTTTGTCTCCATTGCTTATTCCTTTACTGGGATTCATACTCACCCATTTCCTTTGATGTATGTCCCCATAATGTTAGATGTAGTAAAAGTAACTTAGTGTAAACCCATGAAGATGTATTTCATGTGGTTTTATAATAATTTTGTGTGCTTTCATGTATTATGTGCCTTATTTCCAAGAACTAAACATTAAAAGATCCTTTTTTTACCTTGTAATTAAATGTTTTGTAATAAAAAAACAAGGATTCCAAAGTTGGTATCAAAGGTAATTTAGGTATTTTTAGAAATTAAGATATTAAAATTATATTTTAAACCCTAGTGAGATGTATAGACATAAGAAAACGTCCTGGTATTTTGGGAAGTATTAAGTAAGTGGATTCCAGGAAAATACATCCATGTCAAGATACTACAAGTGGATGTGGATCGTGCATAGATATACCGAAATGTAACACCCAAAAACATAGCTTTGAGATAGACTCAAACAAGAACTAGTGCACAATAATAGTTCTTTCTTCACACTGGGTTTGACACTCTTGGTTGATATGTTTGGTTAATCACATGTTTTTTATGATCCATTATGAATGATATATAGAAAATGTAATTTTTATTAGAAGATATCAATAACATATTTCATAATGATGTTTTTCTACATAAAATACCTCTATAATTATAAGATTCATAAAAGTAACACATTTCTCACTAAGTTAATGTACTTTTAGAAAAAATGGTCGAAAATAATAAGAAGGAGGTAAATGATTTGTGAAACAAATGATGCACTGACATTTTCATGATGAGATTTGGAATGGAAAATTTCATGAGTATGATGAATCATCTAACTTGAGTTATGGAAAATAACATAAATCATATGGAGAGACTATATTCACCTTGAAGGGAAAAATTATGTGTGTACTTCATGCATTAATAAATACCGGTTTTCCATGGATCTACTGATATACTAGTCAATGAACAATGGATAATCTCTATAAAAAGATATTTTTTGTACACCATTGTTCATAGAAAAAGAAATTCACCCTGGAAGTATACCACTTATTGGAGAATCCAATCAGTTGTGGAAACCATAGTGTCAAGAAGGGATATTTATTCTATGTAGTTGGAAGAGTTCATGGGAATCATTTTCAATAAATACTTCCCATATTTTATGAGAATGAAAATGGAGAAGGAATTACTAGAGCTCATGAATATGGAAAATAAATTTGTCAGATTCTATGAGATGAACTTTACATGACATGATCAATACAATTATAGCTTTATGATGAATCTAATGGGAATGGTTGACAGAATCTATAGTAGACTAAGACCCTATATTCAAACGAATCTAAAAAATCATTATTATGAATGCCATAAATATATAGTGAAGAGTTTAATTAAGGTAGAATTGTATTTTGGATAGATGAAATTCTCAAATAGATTGAATGTAATGAAGTGAGAAATGGATCCAAACTTTGGGAATAATTTCAATCATGGAAGTGGAGGAAACAATTTCAACTTCCTAGATGACAAAAATGTGGGAATAATCATTTGGGTAACTAATAAATTGGGAGTGTAATGCCATAAAAGTGTGGAAGATATTGCTCTATATAGGAAAAAAATAATGGTGAAGTGAAACTCCAAATTATAAACAATAGTGAAAAAGTGATGATGGTGTAGTCCCAACAAGTATATCAATTATTCAAGTGTAGAATGCTTGGTCATTATTTCAATCAATTTCCAAATAAATAGATAATGAAGGGAAACCACCGTCAACCTCATCATTGTTTAAGGGATAACGTTTGGGAATTTTCTATGAAGTTGGATTAAGTAGAGGATCTAAATAATATGTTGGTAAGTATTGTCACGAACTAGGCCGGGTCGCCATTTGACCCGGTGCCCAACCCGGTCTGCGACATTGCCCAAAGGGCATTCCCGATCCCCACGGGCTGGCACAAGTGCCCGAGTTTCAAGAGTAACATGTGGGAACAGTTAACCTGAAATAAGAGACATTAAAACAACTAACAAGATAAACAAACTAAAACTAGAAATAGGCAACCAAACATGCCTTTAAACAAAAACCAAGTTTAGAGTTTACAATTCAACTAAACCCAAAGGGAACTACAACATAGACAAAAAACTAAAAACTCTAACTCAAGACTCAAAACAACATGAGAAGTCATACCTCCAAGCTACCCACACCAACCTTCATGAGGGGACCAACAACAATCCGAACCACCATCAATAAGCATGATGTCACAACACGAAATACACAAGAAATAAAGTCTACATACACCCAATGGTGTATGTAGGGTGTGAGCCAAAAGCCCGGTAGGACGCCCCCCAATAAAAAGGTTCCACACGTAATTATTAAATTATAATACATTTGCAATATTAACTAAAGAAAACAAATAGATGCTTGAACAGTTTAAAAGAAAACGGAATTAAAGAAAATAGTTTCAAATAGAACAACTTAAATTAAAACACACACACCCTTATTAAAAAAACAAACATTTCACACCAACGAGCATAATGTAACCAATGAACACTAATATGGGAGATGCCTCGTGGGTGTTAGCTATCTTGGTTCTCTAGATCTTCGTGTCTCAGTGAAATGTGGCTTAGAAGGCCACGACCCTCAGAAAAGCATATGTTTAGTTAGTGTTGCAATTGTCAGTCCTGTTAGTGAACCTGGGTCGAGTCACCTCCAGAACACATGCCCACTAGTCTAGTCCACCCTCCTAGCTACTCGAGCTTCCCATTTTGTGCTCAAGAAAAATTCAAGTTCATGTCACATGTCACACTTATGCATAAAATCTCAGCAGGGTACTTACACACACAAAAACACTATTTGCTCACCCAAACCCTCTTTTAAAACCATACAAACACTGAAATCTTTTCAAAACACAACCTACATATGTTACACATTCAATTGAACAGTTTCAGCAATAATAAATAAGCACTTATCATTAAACAAACCACCACTTAAACATATAAATCCCATTTTGAAATAGGGCGCACACTAAAAAAATCATAAAACTAAATCGGCATCGGTTACAAAACCAATTAAAACAACTGCACAGTAAAAGAAACCACTTTCATCTTCAAGCACACCATTAAAAAATTTTATTAGACAATTTTCACAGACATCACACGACTTTACGCACCAAAATCATTTACACAATTTACTCCAAACAATCTCTTTTACACCCTTAATAATTATTTAATGAAACAATTCAAATTTTCATAAATGAATTTTTGAAAAGAGAAAAGACACCGATTTACATGCTAGACCGACCCAAACTCTACTACATGAACACACGCACACGATTTCACCTCTGGAACACAATCTGCATTATGCACGCAATTAATGAGGCCACTCACACAGTTGAAAAGACCATTACTATAGTTAAAAAAACCGCCAGAACAACTTTCCAACCCTTTAAAAAATGTCACACGACTAAAACGCAAAAAATCAACTCAAAAACTCATGTATGACCTGATACATATAGATTCTATTCCAAAACACCACTCACACTCTTTTCACATTCTAACAAATAATTTTCACAAATATAAAACACTATTAAATAGTTCAGCAAGAGTTTTCCACAAAAATAATTACACACATGCAGCATAAACATGTTACTACCAAATCAAATACGTGTTAGATATCAACAAAAACCAAATTAAAAGTAGTAAAACAAATAATTAAACATGATAAACCAATAAAAATCGCAAATTAATTCGTCAAACAATAAATATGTGTGGAACCACATACCTTGTCATAGCAGACGTCACAACCATGGTGCGCAACGACCGTCGCACGTCAACCACAGCTCAAACAAAACCAAAATGACCCTAAAAAACAATTGAACCAAAACATCTAGAGTTAACCCAAACATTTTATGAAAAACCCTCAATGAATTCCAAACACACCACAATAAAACCAATCCCAAACCCAAAACATCAAATTAAAAACCCTAAATCAGAACATATACCTGTTGAAAAAAAACAGCAAGGAGGCTCAACCGGGGGGGGGGGTGTTCGCCAGACAGATAAAGGGGTAGCGGTTCGTCTCTCTTCTAGATGAAGCAAGAGTGAGGTCGGCCACCAGGTAGGGAGGCCGCTGCAATGGGGATGGCCAGGAGAGGA
The DNA here is from genome assembly GCA_963277665.1 of Viscum album. NCBI lineage: Eukaryota > Viridiplantae > Streptophyta > Magnoliopsida > Santalales > Viscaceae > Viscum > Viscum album. The sequence continues at coordinate 1,824,360,874 of OY728119.1, read as the reverse complement.
AGTCGACGGCACAGAGGGCAGGCTGACAGGGGGCGTCAGAGGGTGCAGTAAGGGAAGAAGGGGGCGACATAGCTGGTGTCTGAGGGGAGTAGGGTGGTGCGATGGTGGTGATAGCCGGAGAAGGAATGAGGGGAATGGGTTGCAACACCGGAAAAGGGAGGCGGTGACGAGAGGACGGGACAGGGGAATTGGCGCGATGGCGCGAGGGAGTTGCGCTGGCGGGATCTGTGCAATCGCGTGAGGGGGGATCTGGTAGCCGACATTAGTTGTGGTATGATGGGGAAAAACAAGCTGGAAGGAAGGTCTGCCGGTTGCTGTAGAGTTGAGGCACGACACATAGGGTTTCAAAGGGGTAGAAATTCATAAGAGATAGAGATGGGGGAGGGGGGTCACGATAGGCTTAAGCAGGGGAGAGAAAAACTAAACCCCAACACAAAAAAATTATAAAACAAATAACAAGATAAATGATAGTATTAAAAATAAAAATACTAATAATAATTAGAATAAACTAAACATGATATGAATAAACATAATAATCTTAAGAAAATATGATTAAAAGAAAGTCAATAAAATTAACTTAGTAATAATATACCTTATATTAACAAACACGTTGAACATATTGAGAATAATAATAATAATGATAATTGTAATAATAATAATAAAATACTATTTTCATTATCATTAAAATAATTGTTTAATCTTCATTTGATTATCTTCATTTTTAAGGATTCGGGCGACTACGCGGTTACTCCATGCGGCCCATAAAAATTTTAACAGAAATATGATGACAATAATAATAAACATAATAAAATTATCATATTCAACACCTTTTTAATTAAAATCTTTTATTGATCATTTAACTTAATTAATTTAATAATTAATTAATTAATCGTGCACCAGGCAGGCAACGTGGTTAACCGAGCGAGGTCGTACGACGACCGGAGCAAGGTTGCACGGCTTCGACCACAGTGCGCTGGACTTACTCAAGACCATTACAAGCGTTTTTAAATAAAAACTTCAAATTTTAAGTCAGGCTTAATGCTGCATTACCCGATGCAGAGAAAATTAAAGAAAAAATTATTTAATGATGACGGGTGTGATAAGTATACTCATTATGCTATCAACGATAGAAATTACATTGTTTTATTTTGATTTTATGCATTAAATTATTTTATATTTGTTTGGAAATAATATAGAGTCAATCAGTAAACTTCAAGAAGTATATTTATTAGTTAATTCTCTTAGAGACACTATCCAAGCATCACTAGTGTATAAAAACTCTAGTATTATATTTTGATAGCATGACCTCATCACATGTAAATTGGTCATTCCCATTGTGGAATTCAACACTATAATATTTATGTACATCCTATTAATGTATAATGGTAATATAAATAGTAAAAAATGTAAATTTCAGTTGTCTTGAATTGAAAATCTATAGTGATTTTTAAAGTGGATATATCCCAGCATGGACTTTGTCTATAAGAACCTACCATAACAGGATCATGATGAGGAATAAGTACATTGTAAAATAGATTGAGGATTTATTTTACCTATTTGGGAATATTAATCCATCTCTAAGATTGACCTTTGATCTAGGAATCATCAATTGAGGGTGATGAATGAATTTATTATAAAGACAGCCTTCCAACCAAGATATGGTCATTATGATTTTGTTTCTATTACCTTAAACATAAATAATAATCCTTTTATATTAATGGGTTTGATAAATTTAGTCTTTTATTAATACTTTGATAATTTTTTGGTAGTTTGTATTGATGTTATTCTGATATATTAAAAAATTTACGAGGAGCATGAGGATCCCCTAATGATTATATTGGGAACTCTAAGGAAATATAATCTATTTGGAAATTTCATAAAATGTGAATTATGGTTACAAAGAGATTTATTTTTGGGTCACATTGTAACTAATAAAGGAATATCAATTTACCCTATGAATAAACATTTTGCAGAGTAGTGGTCATATCCTACTATGGTTATTGAGATTCATAGTTTCCTTGATTTAGCAGGATGTTATAAGATGTTTTTGAAAAACATATCTTGAATTTCTAATACATTGACCAAGATAACTTGGAAAGTTTGTAAGTTCATCTAGACAAAGTAGTGTGAAATTGTTTTCCATTCAATGAACAAGATATTAGTTAATTCAACATTGTAAACTCTACACTCTGACAGAGTAGGATTCGTTATTTGTAGTGATGCATCTTTGAAATGACTTGGGTGTGCCTTCATGGAAAATGAAAATGTTCTTGCTTATGTATCTTGATATTAAAATCCTAATTAGTATAATTATCTTATGCATGACCCATAGTTAGTTTTTGTTGTTTTTATCTAATGATATAGAGGAAATATCCTTATGTAGATAAAAGTGATATATATACAAACTACCAAAGATTGAAGAATTTATTCACCCAAAGAGAATTGAACATGAGAAAAAGGATATGGTTGAAACTTTTTAAATACTATAACTATTCAATTAATTATTACCTTGGAAGAGAAAACAAAGTCATTGATGAATTCAGTAGGAAAGAAAATATTTTACTGGAAATGACGAGGATTTAAAGATATCCATTGATCAAGGACCTTGTAAAATTGGAAATTGGAATCGTATGTTATGAGACGTCACCAACCCTATCCTAAATGATTTATCGACCATAATTACTTGATAAGACCAAACATTCTCAAATATAATATCCTTTTATACAAAAGAAGATAAATGATGTGAATATAGGGAAGTTTCCTGAGATAAATATTTATTAAGAAGTTGTATTGAAATTTCTTACTAGGATATGTGTGTCATATATCCTAGAGATAAAAAAAGAACTGTTGGATGAAGCTCATAGATCTACATTATATATACATACCGAAAGCCTAAAAATTTATTGTGAACTTCATGATCATTACTAGTAGGATAATTTGAAAATGTAAATTTTCTGACTACACTGCCAGGTGCTTGGTGTGTCAGCAACTGAAGGTGCTTTGAAAAATTTCCGATGGGGTTTTTCAACCAAAAACCATACTGACGTGGAAGTGGGAGAATATCACAGTGTAATTCATCACCAATCTCCCAATAAAATCAAATCGAAACAATATTATTTGGTTTATATTGGATTGACTCACCAAGACTACCCATTTTATCCTTAATTGGGAATATTTCTCTCTTAGACAACATTAAATGATATACGTGATGGAATTGGTGAGGTTTCATGGGAATCCAATGTATATCATTTATGATTAGGATCCCAGGTTCACATCTAAATTATAAATAATTCTTCACCATGCTATGAATGCTGAACTGAATTTCAGTATGGAATATCACCCCTAAACTGATGGCTAATCTATAAGGACTATTTAGAAACATGAGGACATGATGAGAACATTATCAATATAATTTAATGGTTGATGAGATCAACAACACCAATTAACTACGTCTAATGAAACAACCTCTTCCACTTGAGTATTCAAAAATGTCACTATATTGATCTCTATATAGGAAGCGATGTAGAACTACTAGTTTTTTAGATGAGGTTGGTTAGAAGAAATTGTTTGGGCCTAATCATGTGTAATATATGACAAAAAATTTCCATGTCATGCAAAAACATATAAAGGATTCTCATAGTTAGAAGAATAGATGTGATGAAATCCAAAAAATGGTCTTGGAGTTTAATTTTGAGGAAAACTTTACCATGGATTTCACTATAGAAGAGATTAATGAGATTTTGAATGAAATGTATTCTTATCCCTAGGTACATCATCCACTTTTAAATCCTAGATCACATAGGATCAGTGTCCTATCTGATAGCACTCCCACCGATTAATTATCAAGTTCATGTCATATTTCATGCATCCTTATTGATGAAATACATACATGACCAATCACAAGTATTTAAACTGGATGTGGTACTACATGAACATAAAATCTCATATGATGAGTAGAAGGTGGAGATCGTTGAAAGTAGAGATTAGGTTTTACGTAACAAGACTAAATAACTATTCAAAGTTTTGTGGATGATAAAAAAATATGAATATGTGATGTGGGAAGATGGGGAGATAGTGAGACATAAGTACCCCCACCATTTCTCAACTATGAAAATGAGTTGAAATTTCTCGGTCAAAAATTATGAAGGGGTGATATAGTGACCAAGGATTAACATTCATGGATATTACATATTTTTAGATGTGTATTCACTACATTACAAAAAAATACATTCTAGAGGACCGTAATAGTTTATTGTATTTGAAAACATGGAAACAAAATATTCTATCCCAATGAGATATCTTCAACATATCCCATAAAGATCCCCACCTTTAGTACATCCACCTAAAACCTGTCTTCATAACTGAAGGAAAGGAAAGCATAACAATGGGGTGATATTAGACTCTCATTAAGGGTAAACAAGGGAGACATGTAAGAATAAACTTGAACATAGTAATATGTTAACATGATCATAACATTTAGAGATCACACCCTGCATATCAAAGGTCATAAATATGTGTTATGGGATACAGTTGGGCAGTTCCTGAGAAAAAAATCATAAAAGAAATAAATAAATAATACATTAAATCATAACATAAGAGGAAAACATGAAATTTTTTGAATACACATTGGTTTATAATATTGGGAACATGTATAAGTACAAACAGGTTCACTGATTAATATAAAGACATGAAATTAGGACCCATCATCACCTTTTGGACATTAAACCAGGTCGACACATATCATTGTGAACATGTAATCAGGTTCACAAATAACTGTTTGAACATCAAATCAAGTCCATGCATAACATTGTGAACATGTAATCAGGTTAACACATAACATTGTGAACATGTAATAAGGTTCATGTATAAACTTATGTACATGAAACCAGGTCCATACATAATATTGTGAACATGTAATAAGGTTAACTCATAACATTGTGAACATGTAAGCAGGTTCGTGCATAAACTTATGGATATAAAATCAGGTCCATACATAACATTTTGAACTCGTAATAAGGTCCATTCATGACATTGTGAACATGTAATCAGGTTCACATATGAACTTATAAACATGTAATCAGGTCCATGCATAACAATCTAAACATGTAATCAGGTTCCCAAATAAATTTTTTCTCATGAGTCATCCCACATTACCGAATGCATTGGAGGTATATATAGGTCTCATCATCTCATAAAAAAAATTAATCATACACATGAAACAAGATAATAAAACATTCATCATATCATGACCCATAAAATTAAATAGGTTTTAAAAACATCAAATAATAACCCATGTAATTAATTGGGAAACATTAACATTCCATCACATAATAACTTATCAAAAATAAATAGGTTTCATAATAATTTCATCAAATCATAACTCATGAAAAGAATTGTGTTTTATAAACATGTAACATGTGAAAGGGAAACATACATTATAAATACAATGACATTAAGAATAACCCATTCATATAAATAATATGAACGGAACCTTTATATAATTTCCTAGAAATTCATTAGTAACATCAAGTGATGTCATCTTATATGGGAAATATTTTTTAAATATCATGAAAAGATGTTTCTTGATTAAAATATCCTTTGTTCTTTAAAAAAGGGCTTTTTAATATATAAAACTATTTAAAAATAATTTTCTATGAAAATACCTTGAAAAGATATAAATGAAACATGAAATTAGTTTGAAAACCTTTTTCATTGAAAATTACATTTAAAAACCATTTCTGAAATTTTAACCTTCTATAAATGTAAATGAATTGTCAATGGAATAATGGCGGGTAAATCTGTACATGTCGTAGAGGTAAAAAGAACACTCCTTTTGCATTTTAAAAAGCATAAAAAAGTTCCTTGTTAGAAAATAGACATGAATATTCCCCTTAAGATATTGGTGAAATAAAAAAGGGTAAAATTTTCTTTAACCTATTATAGGGAAATGGTATAATATTCTTGGAAACTCTTTTTAGAAAACATAGATTTCTAATGGAAGTGATGGTAAATTCGGGCTTTCCTAAAAACACTCTCTTAACTATATTATCCACCAATGAGTATACAAAAATAAAAAAATATTAGAATATCCTAAAATAACATAGTACAAGGATACTCATGAATATTCCCTTAGATAAGGATTTTAATATTTCATCAGAACAAGCATAAACATACACTATCTCAAAAAGCGATGAGATTGTATAAATAATCTCTTATAACATGGTAACTTGGGATCATACTCTACATGTAAGAAATTAAATTATATGAAGAATATAAAATCATAAAAATATTTATAGTTATGTTATATCATTTAAAATGGAAATATATATGTAATACCCCAACCCCAGTTACCCAGAATTGGTGCATTATTACATAAAACTAGAATGATACAAGGAATCATGTCTCGAAATACCGATCAGTTTAGTAGCTTTGGAAGTACTAGATACATAAATATGTTTTACAATACATCATGAAATAAAAAAACAACATTGTTTCCCCTTTTAACACTCTTACATCCCATAGACTATTCATACAGGTTAATCGTAATATACTTCTTCGCATCCTAGGAAAAATAAAACATAAGAAAGGGGTGAGCTCATATACGTAATAAGGATAAAAATATAGTACAAACTGTTATAAATAAGAACAAACATTTAAGGTAGTGTATAAGACTAGAACACAAGCCTTTTAAACTTAAAGTTCAACATAATATGGTAAAGATAAATCAAATAATGTCATTTACCTATTCACATGGATATTCTACTAATAGAATAATCACATGTAATATCAATAGATAATTTCATAATGACGAAATTCATAATTGCAGACTTCATAACCACATAGTCATGGCCTTGTGTCAAGACTACAAATATGAGTTTTTCATGGCTTTGTTCTAAGATACTAGTTTGTCTCATTATACCTACCAATGCATCGAGGAGCTATAGTGGGCTCCACCTGTCACATAGTAAGTCCAATTCATTCCTTATATGAAAGGGTGAAGCATAATCTAAACATTCGTATTAAAACTTGCATACAAAATGTAAATATTTTAACCCCAAACCATAAATGAAATAAAAATAGCACATCCTCAGTCAAACATAACTCATTAAATAAAATATGGATGAATTTATTCTAATAAATAAACCTCAATCCAGAATAAAATACATTGAAGGATATTGACATAGATGAAAATTGTTCTTAAAACTATTTTTAGATTAATGTCCCTTTTTTATTGAAAACATTTAAATGATGCATCATTTATCAAAGAAGTTATTTAAAATATATTTTTGAATCAGAGTATCCCATACCATATTGAATATTTTAAAAGGGATTTAAATTTAAAAAAAATTATTTCCATATAAATAAATCCTTAAAACCATTTTTATAACATATCCATTAATTATAAATATTTAGATGAATAAATCTTTAAAATATTTAAAATGATATTTTAGTTAGAGTTCTTAACTAAATGAGAGATGCTTTAATATAAATAATTGAGGTAACCAATACTTTGTAACATCATGAGAATAAAGGGAATCAGGATATACTATGTCAAAGTACATTATATATTCCAAATAAAAGTGAATTGGAACATAACAACAATGAAGTCTCAATGGAATGTATGTTGAGATGAATTACTTTATAAAGACTATATACTTATGTTAAGGACAAATCAATGAAATAAATATGTGTGAAAAATATAAATACACTAAACATTATTTGATATTCAGTGTAAACCAATTATTGGATATTCACAAATATTCTTGTAAAAACAGCACCAATGACTTGGATGTTTAACTAAATGAATAGTAATTGGGTTGATATTACTCTTATCAAGTTTATATCGATGACTTTAGAATTTATAAATGGAGAGATAATGTGTATCAAAATTATATCCACGTAGAGGGGAGTAAAAATTACTACATATGAAAATAAAGTGTGATTTCACACATAATGTTGGAGTAAAGTAATCAATGAAGTTCGTGTAAAACCAAATGAGTGGAAATTGAAATTTGAAATTCCCTTATCGATTTGGTAACTTACAAAACATATTACCAATAAAAGAAGGGTCAACCAATGATGATGTAAATACCCATAAATTAAAGTATATTATGCAAACAATACAATCATGGTCAGAACATACACAACACAAAAGGTAATAGTAGAAAATATAGCATGAATCTCACAGGAATAAAAGTGATATGAAAACCCCTTACCACATTGTAATCAATCAAGTCGTAAGACCAAAAGTTAATAACCTCCAAATTAATCACATAATACCATGAATATAAATAGAATAATGATAATATATATCAAATGGAAATACACAACAAACCACATGCAATAAATAATTGGTGAACAATGGAAATCTCACAAAATTAAAAGTGAGATAAGAAACCCCTTACCTTGTAATCTTAGTTTGTATTGGTTAGTTTAACCTCATGTATAATGGTTAAATAATTGTTATTAAATTATAAAATAACTGAATACATAATTATGATATAATATATGTTCTTCTAATACTGATTTGTTAATAATACTTCAATAGTATCATCATTTCAGGTGTTAATTGATTCATTTTCCTTTATTTTCTTGGTTATGTAAGCCATGTATATTATGGATATTATGTATTTTATTCATATACAAAAAGATATTATTTTCAGAAAAATTATTTTTAATCATAAAATGAAAATTATTCTTGAATGATTATGATGGGGAGTGAATCTCATCGCCTTAATGGAGACGGTAATCTGTACATATTCACGAGCGACAATATCATTGTATTGATAGTGAAATCGTATGTAATTGGATGATATATCATATATAAAGAATAATTATCATGTTATATTTATTATTTAAATCAGTTATACTCATTATTATACCCATCCAAATAATGAAGTGTTTGAATAACAAACTACACCACGACATGGAGACGGTAAGCCATAGGTACGCACGTATGGTGAATTTGTCATTTATAAGATTAATAAAATAATGAATATGGTTGTACCATATTTATAATAACATCACATTGTGTATAAGGTATTCGAGTTATTATTTTGTTATGGAAACAAAAAAAATAAAGAGGAAGTGGAAGAAGAATAGAACTTGAAAGAGGATGGTAACATTATTACCTCTTCCTCATGTGTTTCCTTTTGAGTTGATCAAAAGGGATATTTAGGTTGGATTTATGATCAAATTAAGGAATCTAGTTTGATGTGAGGGAATTTTGGAGGATATTGTATTATTTTTTTATTGATCCAAATGGCTTTGGAGGTATAAAATTAAGAGAAGGGGAAGCACCCTTTTATAAGAGAGGTGAGGGTCACTTTAGGTAAACCTTGAAATATTATTTTATAATAAAATCATTTTCAGTTTCTAATGGATCCAAAATGATTTATTTATAATATAAGGTGTTTATGGAACTAAAATCTCTCAACCAATAGGTTTTATACAAGTTTAGGTTACCATTTTAACCTTATATTTTAGATTTAACTATTAGTTAAATAGGTTAACTTTTACTGTGTCTTGTTGTATTCTTACAATATATGGTTAATAAACATACTCTAAACATCCAATAGAACTCAAATTGGTTCATTAATGACATATATAATATTATTTAAACCCTTTTTAAGAACATTATATTTTTAGGATAATTATATCAAACAATAATATAGTATTTTTTTAGAAACTCATTTATGTCAATTTTGACATTATGTAGTATTTGGTTTTTGTGAAAATCATAACTGCATGATTACTTAAAAAAATTATTTAATCAACCATAACATGAAATTTTAACCTTGAAAATTATTTAAATTCATCAAAATTTTCAAATTACATTTATTTGGGTATTTATAATATCAATTATTTTAATCTTTCGTTAATAAGGTAACTACCACATCATCATTATGTCATAAATAAATTTAATTATTTAATGTCTAAAAATTATAAATAAAAAACCATTATGTAGGAAATATTTTTATATTCCCAATGAATATTTATAATAGAATTTATATTATGTATAACCCTATATTAAAAGTGGTTTAGTTATTAAACATTGAATTTAACTCTTTAAAATATTCTTTAAATATATTAATAACAAATGTTTTAATATAGTTCATGTGGAAAAAAGAGGATCATATTTTATTTCTAAGGTTGTTTTTTGTCGAGTTACACTTATTCAATAAAATTATTACATGTGTTAGGGTAATTATAATATCATTTTTACCCTTAATTACCATATTTACTTTTAACCGTGGTAAAAAAAAGTCAAAAGTTACTATTTAAGAAAAATTATTTTCATCTTACTGGACCACATATTTCATATGGATGTCAAATTTGTCTCTTGGATTTTTTAAATTCAACTCACATAAGTATTAAATTATGTTTTATGCAAATTTCCAAATGCTCCTAGAAGGTGGGTAAAAGACGGTAAAAAGTTCAATAAAATTTTATAAATCTATTTTTTTATAAAATGACTCAAATGAATTTCATTGAACTTATATAGGTATTATATATATAAATTTACTTAATTTAAATTTAAATAAAATAAATAATTATTTAAATAAAACGTCATTTTTAAACTATAACGCAGTGTTTTTCACTATTTATTGAAAATTGAATGTTTTCCGAAGAATACCAAAAATTCACCCTATGCTAATTTTGATATTCCAAATTTAACAATGATTTATATTTTACCAAATTAAAAACATAGATGTTGCATTAATTAATTTAAAATTTATTCCAGTTGTCGAAACTGAAAAGCGGGTTTTTAAAAAGTAAAAACTATCCAAAGATTGACATGTGTTTATGTCAAATTTAATTGTGAAATTACTTATAATGACCTAAATTGTATTAAATGATAAAAATATAATCTAATTATACTTAAAAACCATTAAAAGTGATAATTTATCCCTATAAATTATTTTTATTAAAAATAGTTGCTTTCAATTTAAATTTAGTATTTTTCAGTATTCATCAAAATATGAAAGTTATCAGAAAAGCACCAAAAATTTATTCAAAATAAATTTTTATGTCCCGATTCTAAAGAAGAATTTAATTTCATTAAATTGAATATATAAAAGTTTCAAATATTGGTTTTAAAATAAATTTTACATTAGAAGGTGGTAAAATTTAATTTTTTGAGAAATATTTATTTTGTCTAAAAAATTGAATTTGTTCTGATATTATGTATAAAAACACATAATTTGGATTCTAAAATTATATAAAGTATATTGAATTCAAAATTCAGTTAATAATATTCATAATTTCTTTTTAACGACAAGTTTGGTAAGTTGTGGTGCTCTCAAACTCGGTGTTGCGTGTAGCGCAAGCTATTGAAGTACTTTAAATAAAATAACATACTATGAAATATTTGGATGTTACATTCTTCACCCATTTTGTAAATTGCGTCCTTTCAATTTTAAAATTGGGCTTGGGAACTTAATTGAAAGTCCCACATCAGAAAAATATTCAATAAAACAATCACTTTAAAAGAATGAAAGAGAAGTACAAATGTCACCCGAAATAACCCATACTAGGATTCCATATAGGAAAGAATGGATATGGAAGATAAACTAAGTGTCCAGTTCTGATGGAGAGTGATAGAAAACATGATCTGTAGAAAGTTAACAATAAGAAAACCACAAACATTTGATTGGATAAACGGTCATTAGTTTCCCAGTAGGAAAAGTAAATGGACAACAATTTTTTTAATTTCTATTTCATAAAGTTGAGGAATTTATTTTTGAGATTGACTAATAACATAAAAATATATATTTAGTTTTTAAGTAGAGTTTCATCCTTTAATAAATTACTACCAATAACTCTTTTTTTTCAAACGATGATTATTAAAGATGACTTTGTCTCACCTGAAGCACTAGAATCAACTTTTAAAGAATCACATGATCCACAAAGGATAAACTATATATTTACTTTGTCTTTAGAGATTAACCAAAACCAAAATGGTTAGTACAAGATTAGATGATCCTAATAATGGATAATCCTTTAGAGAAAGAAATAATCATCTTAATTTATAAAATTAAACCAACAATACCCAAGGTTCAATAAATAACATTCCATAAACAATTGTACTTAAATTTTTTTAATATAATCCAAGCTAATATTGAAACCCAAAACATAGAATTATTTGATTAAGTAGTCTTCCAAGTTAAATTGTATCTCTAAATAACATTGACTACTCTTAAAGTCGCATTATTAACGTAATTAACCTAATCACATATTCTCTATATTAGGTTAATCATATCCATAAATAACACAAATATCTAAAAATCTATAATAAAAACATAGATAAAAATAAACCATTACTCCTCATATGAAATCTCATAGTATTCTATTTTCTTTAGGCATATAGTGTTCCCAATAGAGTGAACGTCTTCAAAAATAACATTTATCACTTAATCACAAAATCATTTTTTATACTAAGGATATCCATTTGATAAGACATAATATCCCAAATAAACTTTTTATTGATCAATAAAATAATTTAACTAAAAATATTTAGCCACACTACCCAGGGACTTCACATAGTCCAGTGGTAGGCGATAGTCCCAATCGCACTCTAGTTGTGGCTTCGATTCCCAAAGCCTTGTCCGATGTGAAAGGTTGTCACACGGTCTGTGTTTTTTCCCACTTCAAAAACTATATTTTAGAACATTCCCAAAAAGATAAATATTAATCACAATAACCATAACATAATTTCCCCACAAATTTTATCTCATACCTCGCATTTTCTTCCCAAAATTAAATAACTTATAATTCCCTCAAATTCAAGGATCATATAAACCCCAATAGTTATTTATATCTATAATTAAAAAGATAATTCTTAAAAAAATATCATTTTCACATAACAAACTGCAGGGTTACACATACAAGAGAAAAGACATCAAATGTAATCTCATCAACAAAGAGCACTAATACTTTTAAACATTTCTCCAACCTTTTATTTCTATATAGGTTATTCCTTGACCAAGAGGATATCCTAAAGAATGAGGAATTCACTTGGGTAATGCCTAGGTCTCCTACATTTATGCCAAATTACTATAAAGGGATTCTTAAGATTATTTTTATTTTATTTTATAGTACTCTTCATTTTTTCTCAGCAATTCATTACTTTATGTCCTTTTTTCCCAAACATAAAGCATTTATTTGTTCCATTGTGACACTTTCCTAGCTATATCCTTCCATATTTCATGCATGATGTAAATTGAGCTTTCTTTTCTCTATGGTCTCCACTCCTGAAGCTCTTATCATTCAACACCTTTCTCTTCTTTGTAGTGTCCGGGAGTTGGTTAATATATATGTTGTTGATCATATTTTTGAAAACTGATTATTCATGGACATTATAACTTTTAAACCAATAAACAATCCATTTAGTTTCTCATTTACACCATTGTTCCCTCGGTGTACATCCTGTTCAATGATACTATGACTTCCTTAGAATCGAGCCATTGACAAACACAGGAATTCATAATGTGAGTCATAAAATCATTTAAGGAATATCAAAAAACATTACTTTCAATCTAAAACACCGTAGGATTAACCATGTTTATTTACTATCATATTATATTAAATTACTTCAAATAGGTTTTTAAATAAAATGTGAATTATCCAAAGCATATCCCCTAGGAGTGTCGTAACCAAGAGTTCATAAAGGCCCGTTGTCATGTACTAGGATACCCCGAGTCAAGCCCAAATTTCTTTGTCAGAGTTTTCACTCCTAGGTACATCTGTGCCAGAGCTGCCTCTACCTACTCGTATCCAGATAAGGATGTATTTCTTGAAAACCCACATAATATTTACATTACCAATCTTTTTGGATGTTCTTATATACTAATCCTCAATGTCTATCTTAGGGTAGTGCTTCCTAATCAGAGTTTGTTTTCTAAATATAGCTTCCAAGGTTTGTACTAAACTTCCTCTGATACCAATTCTAACACCCTGACCCCAATTAACCAGAATCAGTGCATTGTTACATAACATTGGCATGATATAAGGAATCATTTCCCGAAAGACAGATTAGTTTAGTAGCCTTGGAAGTACTAGATACATACATATGTTTTACATTACATCATGAAATAAAAAAACAACATTGTGTCCCCACTGAACACTCTTATATCCCTTAGAATGTTCCTACAGGTTAATTGTAATATACTTCTTTTCATCATGGGAAAAATAAAACAAAAGAAATTTGTGAGCATAGATGCTCAGTAAGTATAACAATATAGCAAAAACTGTCAAAAATAAGACCAAACATTTAAGAATATATATAAGACTAGAACACAACCCTTTAAAACTTAAACTTCAACCTAATATGGAAGAGATAAATCAAATAATGCCATTTAATTATTCACTTGGATATTCTACTAGTCGAATAATCACTGGTAATATCAATAGCCAATTTCATAATGATGGAATGTATAATTCCATACTTCATATCCACATAGTCAAGACCTTGTGCCAAGACTACAAATAATATTTTTTCAAGGTCTTGTTCCAAGACACTAGTTTGACTCATGAGACCTACCAATGAATCGAGGAGATATAGAGGGCTCCACCTATCACTTACTAAGTCCAATGAATTCCTCATATGAAAGGGTGAAACATAATCTAAACATTTGTATTAAAACTAGCATACTAAATGTCAATATTTTAACCACAAACCATGCATGACATAAAAATAGCACATCCACGGTCAAACATAAGTCATTCAATACAATATGGATGATTGTATTATGATTAATCAACATAAATAATGAATAAAATACACTAAAGGATATTGACATAGATGAAAATAATCATTAAACCTATTTTTAGAGAAATATCCCATTTTTCTTAAAAACATTTAAATGATGCACTATTTATCCAAGAAGTCGTTTAAAAGAGATTTTTGAAAAAAAGTGTACCATACCATATTTAAAATTTTAAAAGGAGTTTCAATTTTAAAAAAATAATCCCCATATAGATAAATATTTCAAACCATTTTTTAAACATGGACATTAATGAGAAAGATTTAGAAGAATAAATCTTAAAAACATTTAAAATGATATTTTAGTTAGAGTTCCTAACCAAATGAGAGACACTTGAATACAAATAATTGAGGTAATAAAAACTTTATAAAACCATCATAATAAATTTATTCATGATATACTATGTCAAAGTACAGTATATACACCAAATAAAAGTGAATTGGAGTATAACAACAAAGAAGTCTCAATGGAATTTAAGTTGAGATGAATTCATTTATAAATATTTTATCCTTAGGTTAAGGATAAATAAATGACATAATTATGTGTTTTAAATATAAATACACTCAATATGATTGGATATTCAGTGTAAATCAATCATATGAAATTCACACGTATTCTTGTAAAAACAACACCAATGACCAGAATGTCCAACTCAATTAATAGAAATTCAGTTAAAATTGCTCTTATCAAGTTTATATTGATGTCTTGATAATTTTTTAATGGAGAGATAATGTGTATAAAAAGTATATCCACAAAAAGGGGAGTGGAATTTACTAAATAAGTAAATAAATAGTGAATTCACACATAATCTTGGAGTAAATTAATCAATGAAGTTAGCGTAAAACTGAATGAGTGGAAATTAAAATTTGAAATTCCCTTACGGATTTGGTAACATACAAAACATAAACCCCATGAAATAGGGATCATCCAATGATGATGTAAATACCCAGAAATTAACGTATAGTACACAAACAATACAATCATGGGAAGTACATACACCACACTAAAGGTAATAGTGGAAAATATAGCATGGATCTCATAGGAATAAAAATGAGATGAGAACCCATTACCACATTGTAATAAATAGACTCATAAGACCAAAAGTTAATAACCACCAAATTAATCACATAATACCAGGAATATAAATATAATCATGATAATATATATCAAATGGAATTACACAATACACCACAAGTAATAAATAAGTGGTGAACAATGGAAATCTCACGAAATTAAAAGTGAGATAAGAAACCCCTTACGCTTTACTTTTACTTAGTATAGGGTACTTTAACCTCCTATATAATGTTGAAATAATTATTATTCAATTATACAAGAACCAAAGATTTCATATATGATCTTCTAATATTGCATTGTTAAAAATATTTCAACAGTATCATCATTTCAGGTGTTAATTGATTTGTTTTCCTTTACATGATTGGAAACATAAGACATGTTTGTTATGGATATGTTGTATTTGATTCATATAAAGAAATATTTTATGTTTAGAAACATTATTTTTAATCATTAAATGAAAATTATTATTGAATTATTACGATGGGGAATGAATCTCATCGCGTTCGTGGATACGGTAATCAGTACGTATGCACGAGTGACAATATCATTATATTGATAGTGAAATAATATGTAATTAGATGTTATATCATATATAGAGAATAATTATCATGTTATATTTATTATTTACATTAGTTATACTAATTATTATACCCATCAAAAAAATAAGTGTTTGAATAACAAACAACACCAAGATGTGGAGACGGTAAGCCGTACGTACTCACGTATTGTGAATTTGTCATTTATGGGATGGATAGAATAACGAATATGGTTGTACCAAATTTATAATAACATCATAGTATATAGAAGGTACTGGGGTTATTATTTTGGTATGGAAACAAAAAAATAAAGAGGAATTGGAAGAAGAAAATAACTTTTAAGAGGATGGTAAAATTATTACATCTTCCTCGGGTGTTTCTTTTTGAGTCGATCAAAAGGGATCCTTAGGTAAGATTTCTGATCAAAGTAAGGAATCTAGGTTTATGTGAGGAAAGTTGGTAGGATATTGGGTCAGGGTATGGCTGAGCCAAATGTCTTTGGAGGTGTGAAATTATGAAAATGGGAAGTACACTTTTATAAGAGAGGTGAGGTTCACTTTAGGAAAGCCTTGAAATATTATTTTATAATAAAATAATTTTCCGTTCCTAATTGCTCCCAAATAATTTATTTAGAAGATAAGGTGGGTAAGGGTCTAAAATCTCTCAAAAAATAGTTTTTAGACAAGTTTAGGTTACCATTATAACCTTATCTTTTAGATTTAACTCTTAGTTAAATAGTTTAACTTTTACTGTGTCTTCTTGTATTCTTACACTATATGGTTAATAAACATACCCAAAGAATTCCAATAGAACCTCAAGTGGTCAATTAATGACATATAAAATATTATTTAAGACCTTTGGCCGAACCTTATATTACATATGAATATTATATCAACCAATAATATAGTATTTGTTTTAAAAATTTATTTATGTCAATTTTGACATTATTTAGTATTTTGTTTTTGTAAAAAACATAACATCATGATTACTTCGAAATAAAATTATTCAATCAACACTAAAATTTAATATTAAACTATAAAATTAGTTTTATTCATCAAAATTCTCAAATTACATTTATTTGTATATTTATAATATCAATTATTTTAATCATTCGTTAATAAGGTAATTACTGCATCATCATTGTGTCATAAATAAATTTAATTATTTAATTTATAAAAATTATAATTAAATTACCATTATGTATAAAATCGTTTTATATTTATAATGAATATTTATAATATATTTATCTTATGTATAACCATATATTGAAAATGGTTTAGTTATCAAACTTTTAATTTTACACTTTTAACTAGTCTTTAAATAAAATAATAACAAATGTCCTAATCTTATCAAAGTAGATCAAAGAGGATCATAATTGATTCCTAAGGTTGGTTTTTGGAGAATTACACTTATCCAATAGAATTAAGACATGTTTTAGGGTAATTATATTATCATTTTTACCCTTAATTACCCTATTTTCTTTTAGTCGTGGTAAATAAAAGTTAAAAGTTACTATTCACCAAATATTATTTTCACCTTATCAAACCACATTTTACATAAATATTTCAACAGTGTCTCTCGGATTTTTGAAATTAAACTCATAGAAGTGGTAAAATTCTGTTTTGTGCAAATTAAAAAATTCTCATAGAAGGTTTGTAAAAGACGGTAAAAAGTTCAATAAAAATTTATACATCTAATTTTATTATAAAATGATTCCAATAAATTTCATTGAACATATATAGGAATTATATACATATTCTCACTTAAAATTAATTTAAATAAAATAAATAATTATTTAAATAAAACGTCGGTTTTAAACTATAACATAGTGTTGTTCACTATTCATCAAAAAATGAATGTTTTTCAAAAAATAACAAAAAATCACCCTAAGTTAATTTTTATATTCTGAATTAAAAAATGAATTCTATTTTACCAAATTAAAAACATAGAAGTTTCATTAATTAATTTAAAATTAATTCCCATTGTCGAAACTGAAAAGTGTGTTTTTAAACAGTAAAAACTATCAAATGATTGTCATGTGTTTATGTCATATTTAAATTGAAATTACTTATAATGACCTATATTGTATTAAATGATAAAAATATAATCTAATTATACTAACAAACCATTCAAATGAATAATTTTACCCTATTAATTATTTCGATTAAAAAAAGTTGTTTTCAATTAATATTTAGTATATTTCAGTATTCATCAAAATATGAAAGTTATCCGAAAAGTGCAAAAAAATTTATTCAAAATAAATTTTTTTGTCTTATTTATAAAAAATAATTTAATTTCATTAAATTGAGTATATAATAGTGTCAAATATTGTTTTTAAAAAGGATTTTCCATTAGAAGGTGGTAAAATTGCATTTTTTTTAAAAATGCTTCTTTTATCTGAAAAAAATGAATTTGTTCATATATTATGTCTAAGAAACACATAATATGGATTCTAAAATTATATGGAGTATATAAATTTCAAAATTTGGTTAATACTATACAAAACTGCTTTTGAGCGACTAGTTTTGTAAGTCATGGTGTGCTCAAACTCAGTGTTGCGTGTAGCACATGATATTGAATTTCATTAAAGAAAATAACTTACTATGAAATCCTTGGGTGTTACAACATACACCTTGATTAAAGAGTTTAGGTGCATAACAAAACATGAGCCTCAAAGAAGGAAAATTGAGACAAAATTGTTTTACCAATTTGGTAACTTCATAAACTTAAACCCCATGAAAGAAGGATCATAGAATTTATATTTGAATGCACATAAATTTAATTACAATATAAATAGAAATAAATAATTGTTAGTACAAACACAGAACAAAAGGAAATGTGGTTTAACATAACATGAATCTCACAGAAATTAAAAGTGAGAAGAAATTCTCCTTTCCTTGTGTCTTGACTCTCTGTGTACTCGTACAAGATTCCTATGTAATGAATATAATTTTATTATAAATATTTAATATTAGAATATTATTATAAATAATGCCATATATTATTTTATTATGACCATATATTACTCACTTGGTAACGGTCATATGTTATGTTTTTTACTTCATGTAGTATTTTTTTTGTTCTTCACAAATGTGTTAATTTGATATATCATTTGTCATTATATTAATATCATGATTATATAATGTATATCATGATATAAATATAATTTATATCCATTATATTCATATTATAATTATTTATATTATATATAATTATGAAATGGAATACACCGTTCATGGAGACGGTAAGTTGTACGTACGCATGAACGTTGTTTCTATTTTTATTGTCGTATTGAAAGAAAGTATGAAAATTACATATGTATATATATAATTATTAAATTTGAATTAATATATAATATTTATTATATAATTTCATTATACGTATCCCTAATATATTATTTGTGGTGTGTGAACGAATCACATCGCTTTGAAGGGGAGATAGTCCACACTTCCTAAAACGATATTATCGTATTAATACCTAATGTAAGGTAAAAATATGTGTATTTAAAATTGAATAAATAAGGTTAAATAAATAATAAACTTAATATATTACATATAAAACAGAGTTTCCATCATAATTTCCATGATGATTGGTGGTAATTTAGAAATGAACAATCATTGTTTCATGAGGCAGTAGTTCATCGTAAACAGAAATAGTATGTTCGACATCCATTAGATGGAGGTGTGTGTATGTGTAGGATATAACCATTGAATAACAAAAATATCATATATATACGATAATTTTTTCATATAATAAGTAAATAAAGAGAGTGTAGTGGGTGGATAATTAAATTAAAGGAAAGGAGCAAGGGAGAAGACGTTAACTCTTAATCGGGTAAATCATTTTGGTTTGTGCCAAAAGGATTCCTTGAGATATTTTATGCCAAAATAGAGTATTAAAATTATAAGGTATAATTTTTGGGAGGCTACTTAGGAATATATTTTATGAAATTAAAAGGATTGATCAGTTTGAGTAATGGGTAGAGGTGGTGGCCTTTTATAGGGAGAGAAAATAACTCACATAGAATTTTTAGAAACAAATTAGGTGTTTGCATGTTCTTTCCTAAAAAATTATTACCAAAAAAAAATACATAATAGATGTTTAATGGCCTAAATAATGACATAAAAGGGGTGTTGGAAAATTTTATATGTCATTTGGGCCTTTAATTTTAAGTTTTATACCCTAATTTATCTTAATTTGGTCTGAACTACTGTGATTAATTTTAATCACTTTTACTAACAATTTTTTTAAAAACATTAACATGGTATTATTAGAATATAAAAACTATACTGAATAAAATGTTTTATTTCAGATTTCTTAAATCCCAAACACATAAACCGAAAAATATATATTAGTGTTACTCCAAGAGACGGGGCGGAATAACAGGGTTTTAAAGTGGAAAAAAGTTGAAAAGATTTTTAAGATTTTATATTCATAGTCAAAGTGAAATTTATTAAAATGAAATAAGTTTTATTAATATATTTAATATTCATATAATTTGACCTGAAAAAATATTTATAATATCTTTTAAAATTAATGATTAATTAGAAATAGAAATTTTAACTAAAAAGAAGTATTTATCACTATTCATCAAAAAATGAAGTTTATCAAAAAAATATCAACAATTCACCCAAGGATAATTTAGAAATTTTTAATTAAAAATTAATATTATATTATCCAATTCAATTTCTAAATGTTTTTGAAAGTAATTTTGTTACTTAAAGTGATTCATTCCAGAAAACAATATTTTTAACGTAAAAGGACTTTACCAAAAAAATACTATATTTCATTATCAATGTTTTTTATTTATATAAAACAAAAATATTTGAAAATTATTTATTACTAAATTTAATGGGTAGGTTATAATTGTCTTACTTAAAAAATTGAAATAATAAAAATAGATGTTTCATAGAAACTCGGTGTTGCGTGCACCGTACGCCATGTTGATGTTTCTTATAGCACAACCCAATTTGGTATTGTGTGCAGCACAAGCCAAGTTGATATTGTGTGTGAAATGAATATTTGAAATTTTATTTTAATATATATATATATATATAATTCATGTTTCATATAAAATAAAAAATATTGAAAAGTAAAATTAATTCGAAAAAAATAAATCTCAAAATCTCGGGGTGTTAAATTCTACCCACCTTAAAATGAATTTTCCCCCAAAAAAATTTCTGGTTAATCAAAAGTTTAATACTTGAAAGTTTCATTCATAGAAAACCACATTGTAAAAATGGATACTATAACTTCCCAAAAAAAGGAAAATTTGGAACCATAATAGTTACTGAAAGGAACATATAAATTTGTTTACACATAGGAGAACATAAGTGGAAAGTGAAAACATGGATATGGAAGAAAAAACATATAAAATGTTCTTATGGAGAGTGATATAGAATGAGGTTTGGAAAAACATAACAACCAAAAATATAGAAATATATAATAACCTAAGGGACCATCTGATTCATCAAAATGTAGGAATACGATAAATTTTTTGGTTTCGAGATCCTTTTTACTAAGGTTAAATAATTTTTATTAAAAGATATACTTGCACGATTTATAGAAAATGTCTCCATTTATTGTTTTTTTATCTACTTCACATCATTATATATAAAAACAATAAAGTTAAATTTTTATTTCTGAAGTCCTAACAGATCCCATGTTCTGTGATATTCCATCCCATCTATCATAATTTATCATCATCACTGGATTTTTATAATAGGATATCTAATATGCATAAATCCTCATGTGGTCAGATAATACATAATATTTGTAAAATGGTTAACCATATAACCATTCTGAAATATGAAAATCAAAAACATTATAAATAAGTCACAAAATCAGATTATCATTGATTCCCCGTTGAAACATAAAGTAGCTCTTTGTTGTCACACTCCAAACATGTGAATACCATAACCATATATTCCCTGAAATATGGTAACAACTTCAATTACCATAAATCCTTTTGAAAAACATTCATTATTTCTCATTCCAAAGTATATTGTATTTACTCCTTAAATCTAAAAATATTGTAAACTTCATTAGTGTTAGAATAAAACACCTATTAACAGGTCCTTACTTAGTTCCAAGGTAATTAGTACTATTCGATTTACTTATTCATATCCCATTTATCATTATCTATAAAACATTATTTTAACATAAATAACATGTTAAGGGTAACCTTCACTTAGTCCATATTTTATATTTCATGAGATACCCTCTATATTCCATTTTGACCATTCAAAAATATTTTAGTAAACCCTTAGAAAAACACAAACTGAACAATCTGTACATAATTCACCATTCTTAATTTTGGAATCCAAATATATAAATACTTTGATTACATCATCCTTAATTCATTAACCATAATACCTTTATCCCTTGAAATTTCATATGTAGTCTCTTCATCATCCACAATGTGACCATTAATCACCCAACCTTGTTGATTCTATTTAGGAACATTCCTCTTGGGACATTGTGTTGTATAATGTCCATTTATTCCACACTTAAAACACTTAACCTTCAATGAAAACGTAGAGAGGCCAAAATTCCGATGCATTTTTTTATCCAAACTCTTAATTTTTACTTTTTAGTCACTTCTTGTGTGTCTTTATTTTTCATAGCCAAAACACCTTCTTGTTCCTCAAATACGTTCAATTAGGTGATTCTCTCCACAATCATGACACAAAGGAAATTGAATATTATTTCTTCCATGATCTTCATTACTTAAACTCTTAGTGAACACCATATTTATTTTCCTTCGATAATTTAAGAGTTATTTAAGGTAAACATTATCAATCATGTTTTGTTAAAACCGGTTAGGCATGTTCTTGACATCATTCACTCTAGTAATCATCCCACATGACTTCTCATTAAAAAATCATCCATCACATTCAACATTAATCATGTTCTTTCTGATTTCTTCCATTTTCTAAAACTAGAAGCATAGTGTTAGCATTAATTATCACAGAAGAAAACCACATATTTATGAAAATAATTATTTATTGGATTTATAAATTGTGTAACCTTATAAAATCTAAGCAACCTTGGGTTTATCCTAGGTTATTCGTAGATAACTTATATCTAAATCCTTCACGATGTCTCATGAAGAGTTTGTGAATTCCCAAAGCATATCCCCTGGGAGTGTCAGACCAGGTGTGCAGCAAGGCACATTGTCGTGTACCAGGTTACCCTGAGTCATTCCCAAAACATATTTTTTGGTCCCTAACCCCTAGGTACATGTATTTGAGTGCCAAATCCACTTATAGAATCCAAATGGGGATGTATTTCTATGAAACCACTCACTCTATCCTTTACCAATATTCGATGACATTTTCATAAAAGTTTACTCATCCTTATACTTATCCTTAGAAATATCCCTAGACATATCCATAGAAATAAACCTAGGGATCTCACTAAGGTTTTATCATCCTATTTTACAACGGTTGACTGATGCTTTATTTGATACCAAATATATTAAACCAAGCTTAACGTAAATGGATATTACAAATATTTAGATGAATATTCAATACATTATAAAAATACATTCTATAGGATCGTAATAGTGTAGTTCCTTTGGAAACATGCTAACAAAATCTTCTATCCTGGTGAAAGATCTTCAACATATGCCGTAAAGATCTCCACCATTGTTACTTCTACCTAAAACCTTTCTTCATAACCTAGAGAAAGGACAACATAAGAAAAAGGTGACCTCAGATGATCTTAACTATACTCAAGGGAGACATGTAAGCATAAACAAAAACATATAAGTATGTTAACATAATTGTAGCATTAGAATATCACACAATGCATATCAAAGGTCATATACATAAGCTATATAATAAATCTTTGTGGTTTATAAGACACGAATCATAACAAATTAAATTCATAAGCCATGAAATAATAACATAGGAATACAAAAATGGAATTTGTGGAATGCACATTGGTTTATAATGTTTTGAAAATGTATAAGTAGAAACAGGTTCACTCATTAAGTTAATGGCATTAAACTAGGCCCCATAATCAAATTTTGGGCATGAAACCATGTCCATGAATAACATTTTGAACATGTAATTAGTTCATGCATAATCTTTTTTATGTGAATCCAAGTCAATTCCTAACATTTTGAACATGTAATCAGGTTCGCACATAACATTGTGAACACATAATCAGGTTCACACATAAACTTATAGACCTAAAAAGAGATCCATTCAAAACATTTTGAATATGTAATAAGGTTCACTCATAACATTGTGAACATGAAATCAGGCTCATGCATAAAATTCTTCCCATGAAGTCATGTCCAGGAATTATTTTGTGAACACATATTAAGCTTCACTCATAACATTGTGAACATGTAACCAGGTTCACGTATAAACTTATCGACATGAAATTAGGTACATGTGATCAAGTTCACACATAACACTTATACTAATGATTCATCCATTATTACCCAATAAATTTTATGTAGATATAGTTCCCAACCATCTCATACAAAATCATTCATACATGTGGAACCAAATAATAAAATATTCATAATATCATGAACCATAAATGTACATAGGTTTTATAAACATAAAATCATAACCCATGAAATGAAATTAGAATCATTAACATGTAAGAACATAATAACTTATATAAAATAAATATGTTTCATAACCATTTCATTAAAAGATATCATGTAAAATGAAGTGGGTTTTATAAACATGTAACCCATGAATGGGAAACGAGCTTTATTAAGATAATCACAATAAGCGTAACCCATTCACAGAAAGAATATGAGTGGAACCTTTAGATAATTTCCTATTAATTCATTATTAACATAAACATATGTCATCTTAGATGGAAAATGATTTTTAAATATATTTTAAATATTTTCTTGAAGAAAATATCCGTTGTTCATCAAAAAAGATTTTAATACATAAAACAATTTAATAATCATTTCCTTTGAAAATAAGTTGAACACATTTAAATAAGAATTCAAATAATTTTGATAAAAAAATTAAATGAAAATTAATTTTAAAAAAATTATTAAATATTTACCATTTACAAATGCAATGGAATGACGTCTGCTAAAAATGTACATGTCGTATGAGGTAAAAAGAACATTCCCTTTGCATGGTAAAAAGGTTAGAAAATTTCCTTCTTTAGAAAGAGACAAGAACATTCCCTCAAAGAGATTGGTAAAAGAAAAAAAGGCTAAAATGTATTTTAGATATTATATGGGAATGGTATAATATTCCTGGAAACTCTTTTTAGAAAACATAGATTTCCGACGGAAGAGAGGGTAAAGTCGGGCTTTCCTAAAAACACTTTCTTAAATATCTTATGTACCAAAGAGTAGTAAATGGTACCAATACATGATCATATCATGTAATAACATAGTATTATAAATTCATGAATATTATTGATTTATGGATCATATTATTTCTTCAGAGGAATCATAAAATTAAATAATCTTGAAAATTGATGAGATTTTCTTAATAGACTTTTATAATATGGTAACATTGGATCATTCTGTACATGTAAGAAATTAAATGAAATTAATTGTATAAGATCATGAAAATGTATAGATTCATGATATATCATGTAAAATGAAAATATATACACCTCGAACCAAGAGTTTAAGTGTATAACAAAATGTGAGTCTCAAAGAAGGAAAATTGAGACAAAACTATTTTACCAATTTGGTAACATTTGAAACTTAAACCCCATGAAAAAAGGATCATTTAATGTATATTTTAATAGCCATAAATTTATTTATAAGATACATAGAAATAAATAATGTAATTTATATACAACACACAAATGGAAATATTTTTGAACGTAACATGAATCTCATATAAATTAAATGTTTGATGAAATCCCCCTTACCTTGTGTCATGACTCTCTCCGTACTCATATGTTCTTCATGTATAATAAATATAAGTTTATTAAAAATAATTTATAGAAGAATATTATTATAAATAATTCTATATATGGTTTTATTATAACCTTGTATTACCCACTTGTTAACGAACTTTTGTTAGGTTTTCACTTCAGGTAATATTTGCTTTGTTCTTCACATTTATCTTAATTCATTATATCATTGGTGATTATACTTATATATATATTCCATATGGTATATCATGATATAAATATCAGTTATATAAAATATATTTATAATATAATAATTTATCTCATATAGAAGTATGAATTTCAATACACCATTCATAGGGATGGTAGTCCGTACGTATGCATTAACGTTATTTCGGTTTTTATTATTGTATTGAAAGGAAGCATGTAAATGACATAAATAAATAAATATATATATATGTATAAATATATATATATATATATAATTATTAAATTATCATTAATATATCAGATTTATCATATATGTTCATTAAACACATCCTTAATGCATTCTATGTGTTGTGTGAACAAATCACATCGTTTTGATGGGGCGGTACTCCACACTACCTCAAAACGAGATTATCATATTAACAACAAATGGAAGGTAAAAGGATGAGTATTTTAAAAGGAATAAAGAATCTTAAATAAATAATTAACATAACTTATTACGTAGAAAATAATGTTCCCATCATAATGGCCACCATGATAAGTGGTAAATGATAAATGAACAACCATCGTTTTGTAAGGCAGTAGTTCGTCGTACACATAACAATTATGTTCAAAATCTATTAGATAGAGGTGTGTATACATGTAGGTCAGAATATTTTCATAAAAAATACTATTATATTGAGTATATTGGTGTGTTCACCCAATAAATTAATAATGAGAGTGGATGGGTGGATACGATAAATAATGGAATGGAGTATGAGAGAAGATGTTACATCTTAATTGGGTAACTCCTTTTGGTTTGTGACAAAAGGCTTCTTTAAGAGGGTTTCATCCCGAAAGTAAGATTCAAATTATAATGTATGACTTTTATAAGGATTTTTGGTCAGATAATGGATGATCATAAACGGATTTGGAGGTGTGAGGAATGGGTAGAGGTGGTGTCATTTTATATGGAGGGAAAAGGACTCGCATAGATTTTTTTAGAAACAAATTAGGTGTGCACACGTTCTTATGTAAAAAAATATATAAAAAACGAAACAAATAAATAATGGAATATTTATGGCCGAGATATGGACATAAAATGGGTATTGAAGAATTTTATAGGTCATTTGGGCCCTTAATTTTAAGGTTTAGTCCCCAATTAAGCTTAATTTGGCCTTAACCGCAGTGACAAATTTTAATCACATTTACTAATCATTTTGGTCAAAATATTAAAATTTTATTATTAGAATATAAATATTATACTGAATAATATGTTTTATGTTCGATTTTTGAAATTCAAAACACAGAAGTGGAAAAATTTTGATTAGTGATAATCCCACAGACGGGACGAAATAACAGGGTTTAAAGTTGGAGAACGTTCAAAAGTATTTTATGATTTTTTTTAAGTTTCAAAGGGAAAGTTATTATAATTAATTTCATTGTATTAATATGTGTATTTTTCATCTAATTTGACATTGAAAAAAATTTATAATGTCATTTATAATGAATAATTAACTAGACAATAAGGTTATTTTTAACTAAAAAGCAGTATTTTTCACTATTCATAAAAAATGCTTTTTCTCACAAAAAACCCAAAAATTCACCCTAGGATAATTTTGACATTATGAATTCAAAAATGAATTTTATTTTACCCAATTAAAGTTTATAAATTTTTCTAAAATTATTTTTATTATTAAATGATATTCATTCAAGAAAACTATATTTCTTACATAAAAGGACTTTACAAAAAAAATATCTTTCATTATCAATATTTTAATTTATATAAAACAAATATATTTGAAAATTTGTTATTACTATGTTTAATGGATATTTTATAATTATATTATTGAAATAATTAAAAATTAAAAAGATATTTTTTTGTAAAAACTCTGTGTTGAGGGCATCATACGCCTGGGAAGTGTTTCCTGTAGTGCAAGCCATGTTAGTATTGTGTGTAGCACAAGCCAAGTTGGTATATCATGTGAAATAAATATTTTAAATAGTTGTTTAATATATATATATAACTATTTCCAATGACATGTGAAATTAAATATATTGAAAATTTAAATTAATTCGAAAAAAATAATTCTCAAAATCTTGTGGTGTTAAACGGAAGAATGTAACGACTGAGACTTTTGAAATGATATTTATTTCCTGAATAAATTTTTTTTACATATTATATAATATTATAAACATAAAAATAAATATAAACCGGTAAAATTTTATCTCATTTAAAATGATCATTACATTCATCACCTATATAAGCAATTAAAATGCAAAACAATTCAACTAGATAAAAAATAAAAAATATAATTTATAAAATGGGAAAGTATGGATCGCCCTAATATTCCAAAATAAAAACCCCCATTAAAAATTATATATAAATCAAAAAAAATATTAGTAAACCCATAAAATGTTAATAAATGAAAATATAACCTTAGGGGCGATTTTGGAAAATTTTAGTGAAGGAATAAATGTGTATTTATACGGTATAAAAGGAAATGTGACAGTTGGGATTCATCCATTATATGACCATTGTCAAAATATGATCATTGGTAAATATGAATGTTGTAAAATATACACTTGTTTTATAATTTTACAATTATAATTAGTGTTTGAAAGTAGTAATGACAAATGATAATTAATACATAAAGGAGAATAGACGGCCTCAACCAGTAGAGTTGTGTCGTTTGAATCCCACTGGTCATAACATGGGTGGGTGGTATCATCACTGAAGTTTTCCCTTGACCAAGACCAATATTAGATTCAGAAAGTGGATATTTAATGAAATTTCCTACTTGATATTTTCCTGTTTGTAGAGATTACCACTCGGTCAATGTTACCTGATCCACCCCATGAAACTACCACCATAAACCACTTTACCCTTAGGGTGTGTATTGGTGTGATAATGGGTGACATTTCTAGAATATAGTTATATAGTGTGTAACTTCTTTTTTATAAATAAAATATTTTTCCATAAATCTATCTTAATAATAGTTGTTCTTAAAAAATAGTAATTGAGACGAATTTTTTAATTTGGTTTTTGGAGGAAAATAAAAAAAAATTAATTTTCATAGAATATATTACAACATTTGTAATAAAATATGGTATTATAAATAATATATTCCTCTAATTAAATATTCCTTTATATCAAACTTATCAAAATAAATATGATAAATTAATTTTATAATGTCTTAGGAAATTTTTTATATGTGTTGGAAATTTTTTAGTTCCTCAAAAACATATATTTTTAATAAATAAATTTTTTTATATTTAAATTTTAAATTCTAATATTTAGAGAATTATTTGTAACACCTCAAGCTTCCACAGTACGTTTCCCTTTGAAATAATGCAATGGCGTGCATTGTACGCAACTTCAAGATTCTAACACACCACAACCAATCAAACTAGCCGTTATGAATAGTAATACCTACTTTTTGAAATTTTATAAATTTTATCTTTCAAAATGTACTTAATTTTTGGATTCATAATATTGAAATTAGCTTAGGGTAAAATTTTGGTACTTTTCGGAAAACTTTAATATTTTGATGAATGGTGAAAATTATTAAATTTTAATTAAAAACAACTTTTTTAATCAAAATAATTAATAGTGATAAATTATGAATTTGAGTGGTTTTAAAGTATATTTAGAATATATTTTTACCATTTAATACAATTTTGGTCATTGGACATAATTTCATAATTAAACCAAACATAAAAAAGTATCAATCTTTTGATAGTTATTATATCTTAAAAACATGCTTTTTTTACAGCGGGAATTAATTTTAAATTAATTTCTGCCACTTCTGTGTTTTGAATTTGGAAAAATTTATTCCATATTTGGAATCAGGATTTCCAAATTGTGTAAATAGGTAACTTTTATTTTTAGACATTTTGAATAATTACTTCGGTAAATGTTTTATTTACCATGGTTAAAGGGTAAATCCGGTAAATAAGGGTTAAAAATAATATTATAATAATACTAAATTAACCTAAAACGTGTCCTAACCTTATTGGTGGATACATGTCCAATCATTGGAATCTTTGGGTCCATTTTGGGACCCCATGGAGCCACTTGTAGGTGATAGGAAGACTTTATTTTAATTAAGTTAAAATAAATACAAAAATGACATAAGCATATATCGTTTAGAAAAAAAAATTACAAAGGGTTATATATGTTGGAGTTTCGACTATAAATATCCATTAGAAAGATAAAACGATATTCTACATAATGGTATTTTATTTATAATTTTTAGTCATTAAATAATTTAAGTTATTTATGACACAATGATGATGCAGTAATTACCTAATTAATTAAAAATTAGAATAATTGAAAATATAAATACCCAAATAAAGGTAATTTGAGAATTTTTATAAATAAAAATAATTTTATAGGTTAATACGACATGTTAGTCTTTATTTACTTAACTTTATTTGAATTAATCATTCTGTTATGATTTTTACAAAAATCAATTATTGAATATTGTCAAAATTGACATAAAAGAGTTTTTAAAACAAATATTATATTATTAATTGATATTCAATTCGTAAAAATATAAGGTTCGTCCAATAGGCTTATATTATGATATTTGTATTATTAATGGACCACTTGGGGGTATCTTGGGTGTATATAGTTATTTTATTAACCATATAATATAAATATACAAAGAGACATTGAAAAAGTGAAACTAATTAACTAAGAGTTAATACTTAAAGATAAGGTTAATATACTAACCCAAACCTGGATAAATCCTATTGGTTTAGTGGTTTTCTACCTATACCCACCTTAATCTTTAAATAATCCACTTTTGAGCCATTATAAACCGAATATGAATTTATTATAAAATATTATTTCTAGCCTTTCTAAAGGTGCCCCTCACCCCTCTTATAAAAGGGCACTCCCCATTCTCATTACTTCACAAATTCAAAGTCTTTTGGTTCTGTCAACCCCTACCCAAGTACTCTCTCAACATACCTCACTTAATCCTAGAGGCCTTACTTTAGTCAGAAAGCCAACCTAAGGAGCCCTTTTGATCAAATCAAAAGGAAGAACCCGAGGAAGAGGTAATGATTTCACCACCCCTTTTCAAGTTCCTTTCCTCTTCCAATTCTTATTTATTTTGCATTACCACTCTAAAATAATAACTCCAGTATATTATATATACATTGATTTTATTATAAACATAGTAAAACCATATTTCAGTATTCTATCAATCCTTTGAATGACATGTCACCATACGTGCGTACGCACGGCTTACCGTCTCCACGTCGTGGTGTAATTGTTATTCAAAACATTATTATTTGGATGGGTATAATAATGATTTGTAATTCATGTAAATAATAAATATAACATGACAATTATCCGGTATATATTATATAAAATCAAATTAAATATTATTTTAATATCAAAATAATGATATTGTCGATCGTGCGTACGTACGGACTACCGTCTCCACGAACGCAATGAGATTTATTCTCCATCGTATCCATTCAAGACTAATTCTAATTTAATGATTAAAAATAATGATTAAATATTTGACATCATTCTGCATATGAATAATATACATCCCATTAGTAACAATTATGGCTCAAATAACAAATAATATAAAGTAAAATGAACCCGTTAACACCCAAAACGACGATAATTCTAAGATATTATTAACAAATCAATGTTAAAAAATCATATATGATATCATATTAATTCATATGATTCTTGTATAATTAAATAACAATTATTTCACAATTATACATGAGTTTAACCTACCCTCGACCAAGGAAAAAGTACATAGTAAGGGGTTTCTTATCTAACTTGTAATTCCGTGTGAATTCCATTGTTCACAACTTATTTATTACATGTGGTGTGCGTACTGCCCATGATTGTATTCATTGTGTAATATACATTAATTTATGGATATTTACATCAACATTGTATTATCCTTCTTTCATGGGTGTATGTTTTTTAAGTTACCAAATCGATAAGGGAATTTGAAATTTCAATTTCCATTTATTCGGATTTACGAAAAATTCATTGATTAATTTACTCCGAGATTTTGTGTGGAATAACTATTAATTTGCTTATGTCATAATTTCCTCTCCCCTTTACTGTGGATTTACTTTTTATACACATAATCACTCCATTGATAATTTCTCAAGTCATTGATATGAATTTGATAATAGTAATTTTAACTCATTCTCCATCTGTTGAGTTAAACATCCAATTCATTGGTGTTGTTTTTACAAGATTATGTGTGAATGTCCTTTTACTTTTTTACACTGAATATCCAATAATATTTAGTGTATTTATATTTTTCGCACATAACTATGTCGTTGATTTATCCTTAACCTAAGGATACGGCCTTTATGAGAGATTTCATCTCAATTTACATTCCATTGAGACTTCTTTGTTGTTATACACCAAATAACTTTTATGTGTTGTATATAATGTACTTTGACATAATATATCATGAATCCATTTATTCTCATGATATTACAAAGTTTTGATTACCTCAATTATTTGTATTCAGGTGTCTCTCTTTTGGTTAGAAACTCTCACTAAAATACCATGTTTAAATGTTTTAAAGACTTATTCTTCTAAATCATTCTCATTAATGTCCATGTTTTTTAAAAATGATTTTAAGGATTTATTTATATGGATATTAATGTTTTAAAATTAAAACTCCTTTTAAAAATTTCAAAGTGGTATGGGACACTTTGATTCATAAATTTATTTTTAAACGGCTTCTTGAAAAATAGTGTTACTTTTAAATGTTTTCAAGAAAAGGGGGATATTTCTCTCAAATAGTTTTGATGGTTATTTTAATCTATGTACATATCATTCATTATTATTTATTGAGGTTAATATGATACAATAAAATCTTCCATATTGTATCAAATGAGTTATGTTTGACTGTGGATGTGCTATTTTTATACCATTCACAGTTTGTGGTTAAAGTATTGACATTTTGTATGCTAGGTTTAAAAAAAATGTTTATGTTATGTTTAAAAATGTTCATATGTGGAATGCATTGGACATAGTAAGTGACGTGTGGAGCCCTCTATATCTCCTTGATGCATCGGAAGGTCTCATGAGACAAACTAGTGTCTTGGAACTAGGCCTTGACAAAATCTTATTTTTAGTCTTGGTACGAGGCCTTGGCTATGTGGTTATGACAGTCTGGAATTATGCATTCCATCATTATTAAAGTGGTTATTGATATTTCATGTGAATATTAGATTAGTAGAATATCCATGTGAATAAGTAAATGGAATTATTTCATTTTATTTTTCCATACTATGTTGAAGTTCAAGTTTAAAAGGATTTTGTTTCAGTTTTACATTGCCTTAAATGTTTATTCTTACTTATGAAAGTTTCCGCTATATTGTTATCGTTACTGTGAATTTGAGCTCACCCCTTTTCTATATTTTATTTTTCCCAGGATGTGAAGAATTAATTTATGAATGACCTGCAGGGATATTATGAGGGGATAAGAGTTTGGATTATGAAGACTATATTGTTGTAGTTTTCACATTATGATGTAATGTAAACTTTATAAATGTATCTAGTTATTCCAAGGCTACTAAACTAATAGTACTTTCGAGACTTGATCTTTCTTGTGATCATGAAAATGTTATGTAATAATGCACCGACTCTGGGTAACTAGGGTCGGGGAGTTACAGTTGGTATCAGAGGAAGTTTAGTACAATCCTTGGAAGCCATATTTAGATCAACTCTAATTATATCATGTAGACCTAAGATGAACTTTGAGGATTAGAATAGAAGAACTTCGTAGAATTTTGGTATGTAGAGATTTTGTGAGTTTTCCGAGAAATACATCCATGTCTGGATACCAGCAGGTAGAGGCGGATCTGGAACAGACGTACCTAGGGGTAAAACCCGAAAACACCGCTTTGAGCTAGACTCGAATGGGAACTGGTGCATGAAAACAGGCCTTGCTTCTCTCTTGGTTACGACACTCCCGGGGGATATGCTTAGGATTATTTACGTTTTCGTTACAAACCAATTTGAGGTATTATATATATAAGATGAGAGTAAATGACCTTGGTTAATCCTAATGTGTTTCAAATTGAGAATATGGTGACATGTTAATCTCTAAATGATTTTATGACTACTGTTACTCACACAATGCTTTCTGGTTTTAGTCAATGGCTGGATTTCTTGGAAGTCATTGTGACTTTGAGAATGATGTACAAGGTGGGAACGATGGTGGCAATGAGCAAAAAAATGGAATGTTGATAGGAGTAAAAGATATCATCTTTATTCCAAATAAATTTTCCAAAAATATGATCAACAATATTTATATTAACCAATTCCCGGACTCAACAAAGAAGAAAAAGGTGATGAATGCTAAGAGCTCCAGTAGTGGAGACTATGGAGAAAGGAATCCTCAATTTCCATCAAGCAAGAAATGTGGAAGGAGACACCCAGGAAAGTTTCTCAATGGGACAAAGAAATGCTTTACGTGTGGGAAGGAAGGTCATAAAGTGAAGAATTGCCGAAGAAAGATGAAGAGTTCTATGGAGGAAGATAAAAATGGTCCCAAGAATCCATTTACAGTCATTTGCCGTAAATGTAGGGGACCTGTCCATTACCTGAGTGAATTCCCTATTCTATAGGATATTTTCTTGGTCAAAGAAGAAGCTATGTGGGAATAAATGGTTGGAGAAATGTTTAAAAAGTATTAGTGCTCCTTGTTGATGGGTTTACTTTGGAATAATTTTCTCTTGTATTTTTAACCCTGCAGTTTTCCATGTGAGAATGATATTTGAGGAAGAATTATCTTTTCTCTTGTGGATATAGTTATAAATAACCGTTTGGTTTTATATGATCGTTGGGTTTGAGGCAATTATATGTTATTACAATTTGGGATGAAAATGCAAGGTATGAGATAAGATTTGTGGTCAAATTATGTTATGGTTATTTTGAGGAATTTATCTCATTTTTTTAATGTTATAAAATATAGTTTTTGAAAAAGGACAACACACAGACTGTGTGAAAACCCATCACGTCGGAAAAAGCTGTGGGAATCGAACCCACAACCAAAGTGCGATTGGGATTTATCA
This sequence comes from Viscum album, assembly GCA_963277665.1. Lineage (NCBI taxonomy): Eukaryota > Viridiplantae > Streptophyta > Magnoliopsida > Santalales > Viscaceae > Viscum > Viscum album. The sequence goes on along the minus strand of OY728119.1, from coordinate 1,824,325,371 downwards.
CCTACCACTGGACTACGTGAAGTCCCTAGTTAGCGTGACTAATTATTTTTAGTTAAATGATTTAATTGATCAATAATAATTTGATTTGGGATCATATGTCTTATCAAATGAATATCCTTAGTATAGGAAAATGATTTTGGTGATAAAGTGATAAATGTTATTTTGGAAGTTGTTCCCTTTGTTGTGAACACTATATGCCCATGGAAAATAGAATAGTATGGTATTTCATTTGAGGAGTAATGGTGGATTTTTATCTATATTTTTATTGTGGATTTATGGTGATTTGGGTTTTTTATGGAAATTATTAGGTTAATTACTTTTATGTAAGTGACCTTAAGAGTAATTAATGTCATTTGGAGATAAAATTTAACGTGGAAGACAAAATTCTTATAAGTTTTGGGTTTCAATATTATTTTGGATTATATTGATGGATTTTAAGGACAATTGATTATTGAATGGTATTTATTTAACTTTGGGGTATTGATGGTTTAATTTTAGAAATTAAGATTAGTTTTTTTTCTCTAATGAAATATCCATTTGGGGGATCATCAGATATTATACTAACCATTTTGGTTTTGATTAATCTCTAAATACAAGGTAAATATATAGTTTATCTTAATTGGATCATGTATTTCTATAGAAGTTTATTCTAGCTCTTCCATTGTGACCTAGTCTTCTTGAATACTCATCATTCAAAAAAAATGAGTTAGTGGAAAAAATTTATTAAAGAATGAACCTATACTTAAAAAGTAAGTATATCTATTTATGTTCTTATTCAATATCATAAATTAATTCCTTGTCCTTATGTAATGTAACTTAAAACAAAAAATGTTATCGGTTTACCATTCCTACTGGGAGACTAATGACCGTTTGTCCCAACATAAGTTTGTGATTTTCTTATTGTTAAATTTCTCCTGATCATGTTTTCTATCCCTCTCCATCAGAACATAACACTTAGTTTATTGTCCATATCCATATTTTTTTACATGTAATCCTAGTATGGGTTATCTTGGGTGACATTTATACCTCTCTTCCTTTCTTTTAAGGTGATAGTTTTATTGACTCTTTTTCTGATGTGGGACTTTACATTATATTCTCAAGACCAATTTTAAAAAAATGAGAGGACGCAATTTATTAAAGTAGGGGAGAATGTAACAACCCAAGCTTCCATGGTACGTTTCCCTTTGAAATAATGCAATGGCGTGCATTGTACGCAACTTGAAGATTCTATCACACCACAAACAATCAAACTAGCCGTTAGGAATAGTAATACCCACTTTTTGAAATTTTTTAAATTTTATCTCTAGAAATGGAAATCATTTTTGGATTCTTAATATCGAAATTAGCTTAGGGTGAAATTTTTTTACTTTTCGAATAACTTTAATATTTTTATGAATAGTGAAAATTAGTAAATTTTAATTATAAAATTTTTTTTAATCAAAATAATTAATAGTGATAAATTATGAATTTGATTGGTTTTAAAGTATATTTAGAATATATTTTTACCATTTAATGCAGTGTTTTTCATTGGACATAATTTCACAATTAAACTGAACATAAATAAGTATCAATATTTTGATAGTTATTATATCTTAAAAACACGTTTTTCGTTTTGACAGCGGGAATTAATTTTAAATTAATTTCTGCCACTTCTGTATTTTGAATTTGGAAAAATGGATTCCATATTTGGAATCATGATGTCCAAATTGTGTAAATAGGTAACTTTTATTTTTAGACATTTTGAATAATTACTTCGGTAAATATTTTATTTACCATGGTTAAAGGGTAAATCTGGTAAATAAGGGTTAAAAAATAATATTATAATAGTACTAAATTACCCTAAAACGTGTCCTAACTTTCTTTGTGGATACATTTCCTACCATGGGCATATTTGGGTCAATTTTTTGACCCCATGGAGCCACTTGTAGGTGATAGGGACACTTTATTTTAATTAAGTTAAAATAAATACAAAAATGACATAAGCATATATCTTTTAGAAAAACAATTTTTACAAAGGGTTATATATGTTGGATTTTCGACTATAAATATTCATTAGAAAGATAAAACTATTTCCTACATAATTATATTTTCTTTATAATTTTTAGACATTAAATAGTTTAATTTATGTATGACACAATGATGATGTAGTAATTACCTAATTAAGGAAAAATTATAATAATTGATATTATAAATACCCAAATAAATGTAATTTGAGACATTTTATAAATAAAAAAAAATTATAGGTTAATCGGACATGTTAGGATTGATTTAATTAACTTTATTAGAAGTAATAATTTTTTTCTGGGTTTTACAAAAATCAATTATTGAGTAGTGTCAAAATTGACATAAAAGAGTTTTTAATACAAATATTATATTTTTAATTGATATTCAGTTCCTAAAAATCTAAGGATCGTCCAAGAGGCTTATATAATGATAGGTGTATCAATTATGGACCACTTGGGGGTCTTTTTGATGTATATAGTAAATTTATTAACCATATAATATAAAGATACAAAAAGACATTGTAAAAGTAAAACTAATTATCTAAGAGTTAATACTTAAAGATAAGGTTAATATACTGACCCAACCTATCTAAATCCTATTGGTTGAGTGGTTTTTGACCTATCCCCACCATAATCTTTAAATAATACACTTTTTAGCGATTAGAAACCGAATATTAATTTATTATAAAATAATATATCTAGCCTTTCGAAAGGTTCCCCTCACCCCTCTTATAAAAGGGAACTCCACCTTCTCATTAATTCACACTGTAAAAGCCTTTTGGTTTGGCCAAACCCTACCCAAGTACTCTCTAAAATTCCCTAAATTCCTCCTAGAGGCCTTACTTTAGTCAGAAATCCAACCTAAGGAGCCATTTTGATCAAATCAAAAGGAAGAACCCGAGGAAGAGGTAAAGATTTCACCACCATTTTTCAAGTTCCTTTATTCTTCCACTTCTTCTTTATTTGTTATTACCACTATAAAATAATAACTCTAGTATATTATATATACTTTGATGTTATTATAAACACGGTATAATCATATTTCAGTATTCTATCCATCCTTTGAATGACATGTCCCCATACATGCGTACGTACGGCTTACTGTCTCCACGTCGTGGTGTAATTGTTATTCAAAACATTATTATTTGTATGGGTATAATAATGATGTGTAATTCATTTAAATAATAAATATAACATGATAGTGATTCTGTATATATGATATACAATCAAATTAAATATTATTTTAATATCAAAATAATGATATTGTCGATCGTGCGTACGTACGGACTACCGTCTTCACGAACGCGATGAGATTCATTCTCCATCATATCCATTCAAAAATAATTATCATTTAATGATTAAAAATAACGATCAAATATTTGACATCATTCTGGATATGAATAATATACATCCCATTAGTTACAATTATGGCTCAAATAACAAATAATATAACGGAAAATGAACCCATTAACACCCAAAACGACAATAATTCTAAGATATTGTTAACAAATTAATGTTAAAAGATCATATATGATATCATATTAATGCATATGATTCTTTTATAATTAAATAACAATTATTTCACCTTTATACATGAGGTTAACCTACCCTCGACCAAGGAAAAAGTACAGAGTAAGGGGTTTCTTATCTCACTTTTAATTCCGTGAGAATTCCATTGTTCACCACTTATTTATTTCTTGTGGTGTGTGTACTGCCCATGATTGTATCCATTGTGTAATATACTTTAATTTATGGATATTTACAAAATCATTTTATTATCCTTCTTTCATGGGTGTATGTTTCGTATGTTACCAAATCGATAAGGGAATTTGAAATTTTCATTTCCATTTATTCGGCTTTACGCAAACTTCATTGATTATTTTACTCTGAGATTATGTGTGGAATCACTATTCATTTGCTTATGTCATAATTTCCACTCCACTTTTATGTGGATATAATTTTGATACACATAATCACTGCATTGATAGTTTCTCAAGTCTTCTATATGAATTTGATAAGAGTAATTTTAACTCATTCTCCATTTGTTGAGTTAAACCTCCAATTCATTGGTGTTGTTTTTAAAAGATTATGTGTGAATGTACTTTGATTGTTTTACACTTAATATCCAATCATATTTATTGTATTTATATTTGACACAGATAACTATGTCGTTGATTTATCCTTAACCTAAGGATACAACCTTTATGAGAGATTTCATCTCAATTTACATTCTATTGAGACTTCTTTGTTGTTATACACCAAATCACTTTTATGTGGTGTATATAATGTACTTTGACACAGTATATCATGAATCCCTTTATTCACATGATATTATAATGTTTTTATTACCTCAATTATTTGTATTCAATTTTCTCTCTTTTGGTTAGAAGCTATAACTAAAATACAATTTTTAAATGTTTTAAAGAATTATTCATCTAAATCTTTCTCATTAATGTCCATGTTTTTAAAAAATGGTTTTATGGATTTATTTATATGGTAATTAATGTTTTAAAATTAAAACTCTTTTTAAATGTTTCAAAGTGTTATAGGAAACTTTGATTCAAAAATCTATTTTTAAATGACTTCTTGACAAATAGTTTGACTTTTAAATGTTTTCAAGAAAAGGGGGATATTTCTCACAAATAGTTTTGATGGTTATTTTCATCTATGTAAATATCATTAATTATTATCTATTGAGGTTAAGATGATACAATAAAATCTTTCATATTGTATCAAACGAGTTATGTTTGACTGCGGATGTGCTAATTTAATACCATTCATGGTTTGTGGTTAAAGTATTTCCATTTCATATGCTAGTTTTAATACGGATGTTTATGTTATGTTTAAACATGTTCTTATGAGGAATGAATTGGACTTAGTATGTGACGAGTGAAGCCCGCTATAGCTCCTTGATGCATCGGTAGGTCTCATGAGATAAACTAGTGTCTTGGCACAAGGCCTTGACAAAATCTTATTTTTAGTCCTGGCACAAGGCCTTGGCTATGTGGTTATGATAGTATGGAATTATGTATTCCATCATTATTAAAGTGGTTATTGATATTGCATGTGAATATTCGATTAGTATAATATCCATGTGAATAAGTAAATGAAATTATTTCATTTTATTTTTTCCATACTATGTTGAAGTTCAAGTTTAAAAGGCTTTTGTTTTAGTTATACATTGCCTTTAATGTTTATTCTTATTTATGAAAGTTTCCTCTATATTGTTATCCTTACTGGGCATTTGAGCTCACCCCTTTTCTATGTTTTATTTTTCCCAGGATGTGAAGAAGTAATTTATAACTGACCTGCATGGAGAGTATGAGGGGATAAGAGTGTGGATTATGGATACTATATTGTTGTAGTTTTCACTTTATGATGTAATTTAAACTTTATAAATGTATCTTGTTATTCCAAGGTTACTGAACTAATCGGTCCTTCGAGACTTGATATTTCTTGTGATTATGCCAATGTTATGTAGTAATGCACCGACTTTGGGTAATAGGGGTCTGGGCGTTACATTATTCTTGAAAATAAATATTATATTTGGAATCATAATGTTGAAATTAGGTGACGGTTAATATATTATAATTTTAAAAAATTATATTTTTTTTGAATACTAAAAAATACGGTTTGGGGTTTTCTGTATATTTAATGACTTTGTTTTTTTCATAATGATATAATAAATAATTAAACCCAATAGATATCCTAAAACATTTTATTTTATTAATTTTATGTATTTAAATATATTTTAATCAAACTCTAAAACTATAAGTGACTTTCCAATGTCTGGAATGAGAATTTGTTTTTTTACTTTACATTTAGGAATCTTTAATTTTTATGAAAAAAGATGTTTAAAAAAATTTGGGTTATGATTGATTAAAGTATAATAAAATCTGTCCCAAATTTCAAAAAAATAGAAATAATCATCGGTAAGCCAATGGTTTTTTATTTTCCACATCCTTTATTTCCAAGAACAATATTTAGAAATTATAAAACTATTCCTCCACTTTTTTGATAAAGACCTACCCATTTAACCATTCTTATTCACTACCAATCCATAATCCAAGAATTTATGATGTTTTTTTCCTCTCACTTAGTCCCACAAAGGTGTATTAAAACCACAAAGGATCAATCATGATGTTTTAGGAACAACTCTTCATGGTTAGGGAAATTACCACTTATGTTTTCCATTCAAGTCCCACTTTCATGTAGTATGTCTTCTAATTTCCAATTTATGTTCACTTTTTCCACTTTATATTATACCATTTCTCTAAGAATAGTATTTTATTGATGGAGAACCTTGTACCCTCTCATTTTATCATTTTTCTTAAACCATGTTTTATACATGTCATGTTTCTGAATTTACTCATCAAATTTCCCCCCTTTACCTGATAAATTATCTTTTAATTATTATTTGAATAAAAAAACCCGTTTTATATTCAATAGGTATTCAAATATAATTAAAAATTAATTTTTTATTCATGTATTGACATATATTAACCCCATGTTTCCATTTGTGGGTTAAAAATGACTTAATAATCATGTCTTTAAGCTCTCATGTATGCCAGGATTTTGATAAAAAATTAATTCTTTATTCTTTATGGGTTAATAATGAAATGATTTTTTATGATCTATGTGTATAACATGAAATGTATACATATGACTGGTTTTCTCTGATATCACTCAAATTCATTGGATAAAGAATTTAATTTCTAGAGGTGACATGTTTTACGACACGTAAGTGAATAACCTTAGTAATTTTCATTTATAAAACCTTTGTGATAAACCATAGTGATATGATTATTAATGTCCCTTTTAATTTATGTGGCTACCATCCCATTTTATGGTATATATTATTATTATTATGTTATTTCTTTAGTCCCTGAATTATTGTTATGCCTCTTGTTTTGATTGACATGTCTCATTATCATGTGATATTTTCTCTTTCTTCATTATTACCATACTAGTATTAATTCTCACCCATTCCCTTTTTTGTATGTCCCTAGGATATGAGGTGTAATAAAAGTAACATAGGTTGAACCCATAAATACTTCTCTTAAGTTGGTTTAGAAGGATATTTAATGTTTCCATGTATTGTGTACCTTATTTACATGAAAATAAACTTTAAAATATCATCTATTTGTACCATGTAATTAAATTTTATGTAATAAAAAGTTGAGATTCAATAATAATAAAAAACCATGTCGAATATGGCATGTGTCTCACAGAGAAATAAAAGTGATATGGAAATACACTACAACATTAGTAATATTTTCAATAGTAATACCTATTAAATAACAACACCAAAATAGACCTTAAATATCCTAAAAAGATGTATATTATTAATAGAAGATGTCAATGGGGTTGTATATACCCCACACAAACAAAACATATAGTGAATATGGAACATGTATCCCAGAAATTAAAGAGAGACGTGAAATCTCTTACTGTAAGTATCGACATCATTCGCACACATTCAAACCCACTATATAATAAACATAAGTTTATTATAAATAAATTATAGAACCATTAGTACATATATCCTACCATATATGATTTACTTATGCACTTTTATTACATGTTTATTAAAAATTCCTTGTTGAAGTCATGTTTTGTGTAATAACATCTTTGTTTTTCATATATGTTTTGATTTATTATTTTTTATACACATATTTTGATCATGTTTCTATAATGTAAATAAAAATAATTATCAAATAATTATCAAATTATACATAAATTATTCTTTAAATACATATCATTAAACATGGTTTTGAGACATGAAATATGTTATGATCCCGGAGATGGTATAACGTACATACGCATGAGTAATATTTCCATTTTTTAAGAATCATTATGGAAATAAGATACTATTATATTTTCTATCCAAAATGACCATTATATAATAAATAAAATATTATTTCTTTAAATATATTTAATCATACCATCCATGTAGTTTGGTGACGAAAATAGAGTCACATCACTTTGTGAATGTGGTAGTCCACACGTACATGAAAAATGTTATCATCATTTAGTGAGTAAAAAGCTAGGGAATAAAATGATATATTAGGTTTTAATTAGGATAAATATGTCATTATTATCATAATTTTTATTCATATAACAATTATACATTAAATATTTCCTTATTATATTCAATGTAATGTGTTAGTGCAAAGGAATCACATTACTCTGCAAGGCAGTATTCCACCGTACACATGAGAAATTTTATCGTATCCCCTAAAAAATGTAAATTAAAATAAACTATTTGAAAAATTATTTAAAAGGTATAATTATATTATAAATAACATATATATAATTTATAAATATCATCATACCCAACCGTGAGTGGTGGTAATTGAAAAATGAGTGACATCGGTTCTTGAGGGGGCAGTTTTTCGTTCACACGAATGATGATTTCATAACCAATTTTATAGAAGTGTAGATAGTTTTAGATAATTACCCTAAAATAAAAATATCTATATATATTTAATATACTTTTTTAATTATACAATAATTTGTTAATAATAATTGAAAGAGGTGGAGGAAGAAATAAAATAAGAACACTAATTGAAAAATGTTACCTCTTCTCCGGGTAACCTCTTTAGATTTGCACCAAATCATTACTAGGTTGGATTTATACCCAAAATAACGTTTATAGTATGATGTGATAGATGATTGGATGTTATTTGGTTATGTTTTTTTTCCTAAATATAATGGCATGAGGGTGTGAATAAGAGAGTAGAGGGATGAAATTTTGTAAGTGAGGTGAGTTCCACACTTGTTATTTCTAAAATGAAAAAGGTTCTCCCTTATTTTTATCATGAAAAACGGCTCCTAAATAAATTATTATCAAGAATAATACATAATAGTGTGTAAATAATTCCATAAAATATATTTTATACATGTTTCTTAGGATTTTTTTACCATTAATATTTTGTTTTAAACCTCTGTAAACCCATTTTTCCCATAATCACGTTAATTGATTTTTACTATTTTCACTATTTATTTTGGATCAAAAATTAATTTTCCATTATTAGATAAAACAATTTATTATTATTAAAAAAAATTAATCCATATTTAAAAATTAAATTCATATAATTTGAAACATTATATTGATAATTAATCCTGGAAACGAGACGAGAGAACATGTTTTCAAAGGGAATATGTTCAAAATTTAACAATGTTTTTATATGAAATTGATTAAAATTGCCTAAATTGGATATATATATATATATATATATATATATATATCATTTAAATATATTTTGAGTAAAAAAATTCAAAATAAAAATTTACATTATAAATAATATAATCCAAAATGTAAATTTCAATCCAAATTAAATATTTTTACTATTCCTCAAAAAATTAATCTCTTCAAAAAATTCATTAAATTTCACCCTAAAATAATTTTGATAATATGATATAAAAATTAAGTTTATTTTGTCAAATAATTTTATTAAAAGGGTCAAAAATTAGTTTTAAAATAATTGCACAAAAAAAGTGACAAAACATCCATTTAGAAAAATACAATTATTAAACATAAAATTAGTTTTATTCTTATATCTTATGTAGAAAACACATAATAAAATTTTTAATTATTTTTTTGAAGTTATAATATACATATTTAATTAAAATCATTCTCCAAAAGTGGTTTGTTTAATTTATGTAGGTAATACATATTTTCCTAAAAAAATTAACAAAAAAATTTCATTTGATATCAAATAGTTTTGATTTTCATTTTTCATTAATTTGTCACAAAGGAATTAACTCTATATAAAATTTTAAGACATATATTTTCATACATTTGTTAATTTTATTCATACTTATAATTCAAATGGAAAGGTGATAACTATAATATTAGATAATTATATTTTAACAATATATTATGTTTAATTTAAACTCAGAGTTTCGTGTAACACAACATAAGCTCAGTACTGCATGTCACGAGAACTAAAATAAGTGTTTAATGTAATAAAAATATATAAAATAATAAATTTATTTGAAAAGTGAATTCAAAAAATATTGGGGTGTTAGAAGTCCGTCTAAATTTTGGGGGGATTTTATTGCTTCAAGTTATCCAATATATTAGAATAATATTATGGAACAACATGTAACTCTATTTGGGTGAGGTTATTTTTCATATACTTCTTAAGATTCCATAATCTAGCCATTATTTTCTCAATTCAAATTCAAACTGTATTTTCTTTCTCAACAGGTAAATATCTACATTATTCATGAGTATTGATACATTTCATTATTCTAAGTATAGTTTCTAAAAAATGTAATATACTATTGTAGCTCCTAAAGTTATGAATTTCAAATAATAATGTATAATTTTTTATATGGTGTAAGACATAACATAAATTGAAAATTTAAGAATTGTTGATCTAGGAATCATATTATGGTTTATTTAGGGATATCTTTATTTCAAATCCTTCATAATGGTTTATAAGGAAAATATGAATTATCCTAGGAATATTCCATAGGAGTTTCAAAACAAGTGTGCAGTAAGGTATATTGTTGTGTCCCATGTAACACTTAAGTCAATACAGATATTCTTTTTTAAATGTTATGACCCCAAGGTACATTTGTTCTAGAACAAAATAAACTTTTAGTGTCCATATAGGGATGTATTTATAAGAAAACCCACATAATATCATCCACACATAAACATTATGATGTTCTTACAAACTAATCTTCAAAATCATTCATATGGTTATATTCCCTAATATAAGTTTTTCATAATATGTTTCCCCAGGTTTGTACTAAAAATTCTCTGATACCAACTATAACGACCATGACTCTTATAACACAAAGTCAATGGTTAATTTATTACATTGGAAATAATTACAAGTAATATTATCCAAATGTACCAAATAGTTTAGTTTTATTGTTAAAATAGATCCATACTTCATATTCACATTACATTTCAAAAACACAATATACTAAAATGTGTTTTCTTTGAAAATACCATTATTCTCTTTAGCACAAAGTGGTGATCTCAAATTTTCTTTAAGGGTTACATACATTATAATCTATCATGAGTAAATAAATCATATTCAATATGGAAAGGTAATTAATCGAAAAAAAATCATTTAATCAATATCATGAGCATGAAATAAGTAATAATCAATATGTAAAAGTAACTAACTAAACAAACATTCTATTTAATCAATAAACCAATAAATAAATACATCAATAGAAAATATAAATGTGAAAATATCATCGATAATTATATTAAAAAAATTATCAATGGATGAAATGATTAATTAATGGATGTAATGAGCTCAGGAATCATGATACCTCTACTATCAAGACCATTCACAATACAATTTTCAATTATGGGTAAAACTACATCTAATTTGGATAACTAATTAGTATAATGAGAGAATTCGATGCATCGAAGGGATATATATAACTAGGCCCCACCCTAAACTACATGCCTAAATAATTATATATGTATATATATTTCTCTGATAATATATTTAATTCATTAATCAATATTCCTTATCAACAAATATCTATATTCATTAAAATATAATGATTTATCAATATTTTCTCAATTAATCAAGTAACGTTCAAAGTATAAACCATATGTTAAATTGTTATATAGTTTAAAAAATAATAATATCCATAAAACAATAATATTCATATTTAATGTAATTGTAATTTATTATAATAACTTATCACAATAAAGTGATTGTTTCATGGGAATGTGAACTATCAAAAAAGAAAGTGTGATTTTATAATAATTTTTACATCCTTGAAAAATTTTATATTTTATCCCCTTGAATATTATATAAAATAACATTAATAATCATTAATAAATAGTTTTTCATGTTAAATACATCAAATGGTCAGTATATACACCTCATAAAACTAAATTGGTTCATATTAACTAAAATTTTTCAATGAAATGTAAATTAATATGAATTCCCTTACCACATGATTTCCTTTAGTGTAAAATTATTTAACCTCATATATAATGGTTTTATTCATGTTATTAAATTTTAATATTACCATAATCTTATTTATAATATCATATATGATCGTATTATGACATTTTACTACATGTTTATTAATAATATTTCATTATTTTCTTTATTTTAGGTATTAATTTCCTTCTTTTCTCATGTGTGGTTTATAATTAAGGTTTTAGTTCCTGTACATCGAATATAAATCCATAATATATAGAATTATAATAATTTTATAAATACCATATTAACTAATATTCAACATTACTATAACCTTTTTTGAATGTTGGTAATGGTAAATGAGTTCCATCACTTTTTGGAGATGGTGGGTCATACGTATGCACAAGTCAAAAATCATTCCATTAATGGCTGAAAGTATAAGGGAGTGTATAACATATTTATTTTAAATAATTGATATCACTTCATATATATCACATGTATTTATTAAATATTTTCATATTACCTTCCATGTAAATCGCAAGTGAAAAATGAATCACATCACTTCATGAGGTGGTTGTCCTCTATACACACGAGAAACGTCATTATATTTAAAACAGAATTAAATGTAAGAAGTTATATGTGATATTATACTAAAATAAGTGCAATTATATCAAAAATATAAAATATATACATTAAATACATCATTAATATCTATAGTTAGGGGTGTTGTTGGAAAACGAGTTACATCAGTTCATGAGGTGGAAGTTTACTATACAAAGGATCAATTATTATGTTTTCGATTTGATGTAAGATGAGAAAAAATATAGGTTATTTCATTATCATAAGAAAACCTAACTATATTGGATATAATAGTGTATTTATATCAGTATTAATGAGTTATATTTGAATGATGTTGATGAATAAATAAAAAATTCATTTAAGACTGTTACCTTTTCTTTAGATGACCCTATTAGGTTTGCAAAAAAATCCATACAAGGATGGATGTATAATAAATAAAATGACTCTATGATGTTGATATAGGATTAAGGAAGAGATTATCTCTTATGTATTATGATCCAAATGGATTTGGATGTTTGAAGTGTAGAGGAGAGTGGGTGGATTTTTATAAGTGGGGGAGAGGATATATGTGGTATTTTTTTAAAGAATAATATATACCAACAATTTTGCGAGTAACACCTTGACCCATAATCCCAGATCCATTTCATGGTTTTAATAAATTATAATTATTAAAAGGAATAATATCCTGAAGTTTAGTTTAATTTAACAGTCTTGGAAAGCCATATTACGTACATGTTACCCATAATACATTGGGAAATAGGAAATAAAAATATGATACATAAAATAATAGAATATTTTAATTCTTATTCAAATATTTCTTCTTCATATCCTGAGTGAAGGAAAAATAAAATGTGGGAGCTCAAATTCTTAGTAATGGTATGTAAAGTTGAAGCAATAATGAATCAATAGAAATAAAGTAACCTGGAAATGTAAATAATTGATAACTCAGGACATTAAAATAAATATATAAGTAAATAACAATAGGGAAAGATAATAAATTGAAACTCATTCCATCTAAATCAATAAACTGAAAATGAAATGTCCCTATAGATATGTCGACATAAAATCTCTTGGATGAATAATAACTGATTCTAAATTAGGAAATGTGTAATTATTGGACATCATGTTTCCTATGTAAATGGTAACTTTATCACCAAGAACTTTTACATGATGGGTTACATGATATCAGGTAAAAACCCATATGATTTTTTCAAATGATTTATCTCATCAGATAATCGATGCTTCTAGAGGCTATCTATAATCAGGCTATACTCATGTCATACAATTCCAAATAATTCCTAGTATATAAAATAAATAATGTGCCTTATCAAATATGAATATTGAATAAATAATATGTATTTATCAATAATACCTCATAGTGGGATAAGTAACAATAAGTTTTTTTGACATTAATGAATGTAAATACCGTTGAAAGATCATAAAAACAATGACGATGGAAATGACATTTTAAACATTCCAATATGTCTCATATCACATTAAAACATTTAAATCATACACTCAATGAGGGAATAATATTTAATGAAAATTAAAATATCATGGGGGTAAGGATATTCATGATACAACATGTTAATTTTTAGTAGATACACTAAATAAAAGTGAATTGGTGAAAAATAACTAATAAGTCTCAATGGAATGTAAATTGAGATGAAATCCATTATCTTAAACATTCTTTTTTTGTGATTTATTTATCCTAATAAATAGCGGTTTAAAATATGACAATAAATTATACCAGAAGCATAATCATGTTAATAATTTCATATATTAACTTCTTACTGTCATGACCCTTCTTCACCAAAAGGAGGGAAGGGCCAGCAGACTTCCAGGCTCTTCCTTCTTTAGGTTGAAGGAGAGATAATGACCCTCGAAACCCACCTTCAATAAGCCCCGGAGTGCCGACTAGCACCAAGGGTATAATATCACACACTAAATGGAAGGCATTACCCTTTTTTTGTTTTATAGGATCAGTAGATAAGATTATGAAACCCAACAACACCAAAACTAAAAGAAAAGTAAAGCCATAAGAAAACCATTCCCACATGAATGTTTCAAAAATAAAATCCACAAGGTACAAAAGTGACTACAAGGGTACCAAAGACGGAAAAACAGCAACTACAACTACCCCAAAGGTCTGATCTAGTAAGGTCCTGCACGATCCCCGAAGTCCTCCTAGAAACTTGCAAGCAGTTTTATATACGTAGGGTGAGCATACAAGTACACTAAATAGGGAAAACCAAAGACTCGTGCACAAGTGGGGGAACGTACTAAAGTCCAGTGAGAAAAAGGAGTAAAACAAACACCTAACAAGGTAAACTATCCACCCAAGCCTCACCAAGGCACACTCCCCAAATAACACAAGTGTAGTAATATATATAATAAGAGCACATCGATGTTTGGGTACCCCGCGACACTTTACTACTTGTTATTGAGACATCCTACGCATCGAACCAATCCCACCATTCTCACTGCAGTCCTACTGCCACACCCGCCCGCATACAGCTGGGCCACAACCACACGTAGTCCCACTGCCGAATCCCGCCCGCAAACACCTGGACCACAACTGCCACACGTAACCACGCCTGTAAACACCTAGGCCAGAACAACCACCACCACGCCCGAAGACACTTGGGCTAGAAGATCCACTACCACACCCGAAGACACCTGGGCCTCATCCCGAATATACTTGGGAAACTAACTGCCCGCACACACCTGGGCCATAACCACCACACCCCCCCCCCCCCGATGGTTCTTGGGCTAATAATGGACCTCAGGGCATCACAACCTTCCCGAAGATACTTGGGGTATCCGGGAAAAGGAGAAGAAAAGGAGCTAATAACTAGCCACTAATAATAGTGTTGGGGAAAACACCCTCCCCCATGAAATGGGGGTGTTTGGCACTAAGTGCTAAACTTGGGTGGGGCGCGAATAAGAAACACAAAACTACAAGTATGTATATAGGTAACAAGAACTCTCCCAATTTTAGGTTTTTCAACCAGCCTAAGGAAGGAAAACATCACTCAATTCTGAGTCACAACTCATACCCATTGTCACATCCTTGTTTTCGTGTTCAGTAATGATGTTTAATTATGTTCTGCACCTACTTGGGCAACTAGTAAGCATAGGCACAATTCCAGGAAAGAAAACAGTCAAGCATCAACCATAGCACCCACACCCGGTTCTCTCATAAAGCCAAATCAACTAAAGAGAACCCTAAGTTATAGCCCCAAGCCCAATATCCAGGAGAAAAAAGGGTTTCTCAACAACAGAGGATCCCACCCCAATTCATGATATAAACAAGGTAACCACCCTGTCTTAAAACTCGCAACCACCGAACGCATAACAACAGGGGATCCCATCCCCAATTTAATAACCACTGATAGCATAAAAATAGGGGATCCCATCCCCTCTCACATCTCCAAAAATCGTCTTGTGAAGAAAAACAACCCAATCACTACCACAAACATGATGCAGGGCCATACCGGTATTTTCAGATTTATAAGATTTAACACACTCCGTGATTTCAATTCCGTGTCTTATCTGGGGTTTTCACAGAAGGGATTAATCCTAGTGCTTTCAATTTATTTAGCCGGATATACGTGATTAATCAAAATTCCTTTGCACAGTAAGGGTTATCCACCACAAACACGATCCATTTAAACATCACCAGAGGTAAGGGTTCGTTAGTACATAGACAATGACTACCAACGACCTCAATTTTTAGTAGGTGTAAGCCCGCACAATTCAGAAAGAATATCATAATATAAAACAGCATCAACGATCACATCCCCCCTTTCTTTCTTTATAGAATATTTTAATTATCTTTATATAGGTCTAGTTTATCCAATTCAACTAAATAAAAAGCACTCCCACCCCGCATGATACACAAAAGAGAGAGGAGAAGGAGAAATTCTCTACATGTTGATCAACGATCGATGCTAAGGTCGGGCACGGAACTTCGTGGATAGCGATGCGGCTCGCCTGAAAGAAAATTGGCTCGTCTGAAAGAAGGGTACTCTAGCGCAGGGTGAACGAGAAAAGAAACCTTGGGAGAACCCTTTTGTTTATAAGGTTGGGTATGGTTGAGATTAGAACGTGAAACCGCGTAAGGCGTGGGGTCGTGGGTTGACCACACTGCCCCACACATCATAAAAGGTTCGGGCGGTTTAAACGGACGCACACACTACGTTAATTCATTAAATATTTAATTAAAACGTTTATGGGCGTTACCGGGTTTTAAAACAAGTTTTAAAGGGTCAAAATAGGGTTTAAAACCCAATTCGCGCAAAAGGAGCTCTACTGGATAGAACTCGTGGGGGTAGGCGAGAGCCACCGGTGGCCGAGAACCACCGGTGGATGACAGATACAGCTAGGCTGCAGCTACCGATAGACCGAGCAACCTGTAGGCTGCAGCTATCGGTAGACTGAGCTACCGGTAGGCTGCAGCTACCAGTAGACCAACCTACTGGTAGACAGAGCCACTGGTAGGTTGCAGTTATCGGTAGAACGAGCTACCGGTAGGCCTGCTACCGGTAGGCTAAGGATACTGGTAGTCCCACCATTACGCCGAACTTCACCGAGATTCCCAGACTAGAAAACCCAACATGATATTTTCACAACATAATGGACCCCTAAAACCCATGCCATTACAACAGATACCTCTTAAACGATTCTCGTCCTCGATAATCAAAACAACCTAGAAGGAAAGAGAGGTTCTGAACAACAACCTCAAAATATACCTCTTAGGAGTGAACCTCATGATAACTAAAAACGCCCTTCTGTCAAGAAACAAGTAACATATCATGTCAAACTGCCCAGGAATGTGGGGGTTGTGGAGTCTCCTTCCCCATGTCAAGATATTATCCGCTTTGGGTGGCACTGACTCACCTGCATGGGTTTAATCGCATCCACCTTAATGCGTCTTAATTAGGGGTCGGTTTCTCTCCTCCCCCATAGCCAGAGCTTTTCACACACATTCAGAGGAAAGAAAACAAGTACATTTCATAGGAAAAAGATGAAACATTCTACCACAACATGTATAACAAATAGGAAAAAAGTGAAAAGAACTCTGGGTACTGGGCACACATATGTGCTTATCTCTCCCACATACTCTCCTCAATCCCACCATGTATCCACAACACACGAACCAAGAGAATAGTTCGCCCACGAAGCTCCTTCTCCATGCGATCCTCAATCATCACTGGTCTCTCCACAAAATTCACGTCGTCCTCGATGTCCAGCTCACCCCAATCAAGGACGTGTGAATCGTCGTGCAGATACCGACGGAGCTGGGACACATGGAAGACATCATTTATCCTCAGTAGAGGTGGTGGTAACGCTAGCTGATAAGCCACTTTGCTGACCCGCTGCAACACTTCGAAGGGACCGATGAACCTAGGATAAAGCTTACTCCCCTTGTCGAACCTCTGTTGTCCACGACGAGGGGAGACCTTTAAGAATATGTGGTCTCCAATCTCAAGCTCGAAGGGCCTCCTCCTGGTATCAGTATACGACTTCTTTTGGTCCTGGGCCGCCTTCATCCTTTCCCATATGAGATGAACCTTCTCCATCGTGCTCTGCACCACCTCCAGGCCAAGGATGTCTGCCTCTCCGACTTTGGTCCAACACACAGGTGAGTGGCATGGCATCCCGTACGAGGCTTCAAACGGGGCCATACCAATGGTAGAGTGGTAGCTATTATTGTAGGAAAACTCTACCAGGGGAAAGTATCGTACCCATGATCCTCCTGAGTCCAGAACACATGCCTACAGCATATCCTCCAAGGTCTGGATGGTGCGCTCTGTCTTTCCATCTTTCTGGGGATGGAAAGCAGTGCTAAGGCACATCTGGGTGCCAAAAGCTTGCTGCAATCCTCTCCAGACTCATGAGGTATACCGTGCATCCCTATCTGAGACTATAGACCTCGGAAATCCATGCAACCGCACCACCTCATCCACATTCCTTCGTGCCAAGAATCCACTGCACTCGACTCCCTGATCGCCAGAAAGTGAGCTGATTTCATCAATAGGTCCACTACCACACAGATGGCATTGTATCCCCCATGGACCTTGGGTAGTCCTGTGACGAAATCTATTGAGATGTAGTCCCACGTCCACTCGGGGACATCTAGAGACTGCAGTAGGACACCTGGAACTCGGTGATCATCCTTCACTTGCTGACACACTAAGTACTTGGCCACAAACTCTGCCACTGTTCACTTCACTCCGGGCCACCAAAACCGTCTCTTCAGTCCCTGGTACATCTTGGAAATTCCTGGGTGTACCGCCAGGGGTGAGTTTTGGAACTCACTGATAACCATGCCGCGCATCGCCTCCGGAACAAACATCTTTCCCTAGAAAAGCATCAGGTTTTGGCCATCCTCTGTCCATCCTTCTGGGGCATTGCCCTGGTCAACTCGGGCGTGCATCACATTGCACTCTGGTTCTCCCCACTGAGACTCCTCCACTTTATGAAATAGAGATGACTACATTGTCATCTAGTACAGGCAACCTCTACTGCTATCCATCCTCGCATCCAAGTGTAAGGCAACCAACTCCTCCATCGCCTTCCAGGCGTCCGCCAACTCTCAGACCGCATCCTTATGCGTCCTCCTGCATCTGCCACTACATTTCCCTTTCCCTCTGTATAAGAGATCTCGAAGTTGTAATCCTGGAGGAACTCCACCCATCTCCACTGTCACAAGTTTAGGTCCCGCTAGGAGAAGATGTACCTCAAGATTTTGTGATCTTTGAAGACCACAAAGCGTTCTCCGATGAGGTAGTGCCGCCATAACTTTAGAACAAAAACGACCACTGCATGCTCCAGGTTGTGGGTGGCGTAATTACGCTCATGAGGGCGTAGCTTCCTGGACCCATAAGAGATCACTCCTTGTCGTTGCATCAATACACATACCAGGCCTTGTCCTGAAGTGTCACAGAACACCTCATACACCAACCCTTCTTCTGGAAATCTCAGCATTGGGTCACAAACCAACTTATCCTTCAAATAGATGAAGGATGACTCGCACTGCTCACTCCACACGAAAACCTGGTCTTTCTTGGCCAGGGCTGTGAAAGGGGCTGCAACTTGGGAGAAGTTGGGTATGAATCTCCAATAGTAACCTGCCATCCCGAGGAAACTACGGACCTTTTCCAAATTCTTGGGTGATGCCCAAGAAACAACTGCCTCGACCTTTGATGGTTCCACCCCTACCCCCTACTCGGACACCACGTTCCCGAGGAAGTGCATTTCTCGTGTCCAGAATTTTCATTTCGATGACTTCCCATAGAGCTGGTGTTGTCAGAGAATCCCCAAAACCATCCTCATGTGCTCTCCATGGTCCTCCTCTGATCTCGAATAGATCAGGATATCGTCGATGAACACAACTACGAACTGATCCAAGTACTCCCAGAAGAT
Source organism: Viscum album (assembly GCA_963277665.1). Classification (NCBI taxonomy): domain Eukaryota; kingdom Viridiplantae; phylum Streptophyta; class Magnoliopsida; order Santalales; family Viscaceae; genus Viscum; species Viscum album. The sequence continues at coordinate 1,824,305,444 of OY728119.1, read as the reverse complement.
GGAGTTCATAATCCCCATGAACACAGCCGGGGCGTTCGTAACACCGAAGGGCATGACCATGAACTCGAAGTGTCCATATCTAAACCTTAACACCGTCTTTGGGATGTCACTTTCCTTCACTCACAGCTGGTGATACCCAGACCGCAGTTCGATCTTCGAGAACCACCCTGCCCCTTTCACCTGGTCGAAAAGATCGTCTATCCTCGGAAGAGGGTAGCGATTCTTGATTGTCACCTGATTCAGCCTCCTGTAGTCTATGAAAAACCTGAGAACACCATATGCGTTCTTTGCGAACAAGACTAAAGCACCCCATGGTGATGCACTCAGCCGAACATAACCCCTCTTCATCAGATAGTCAATTTGGATCCACACCTCTCATAGCTCTGAAGGTTCCATCCGGTAAGGAGCCATCGAGATCAGACGAGCACCGAGATGCAGGTCTATCCCGAACTCGATATCACGTCGAGGAGGTATAGTCATCCCCTCATCGGGGAAGACATCCAAAAAATCACGAAAGATCTCTAGCACCCCCATCATTTCAGCATCTACTGACTCTGCTGACATCTCAGCTAACAAGGAGAGGAGGGGTTCCTCTCACCTACTGCCCTTCTAATTTCTCTGCTCGTCGATGAAGGTAACATGCCGACCGCCCAAGTCCGAGAAAACAACCCTTCCTCGGAAACACTCGATGATGGCACACACAGAGAATAGCTATTCGATGCCTTGGAGAACATCGTATGGCAGTATCTGTAGCAGAATAAGATCCCTAACCGACTGATGTGGCCCTATCATCAGTATGCATCCCCGAAAAACAAACAACAATTCGGTCTGACCTCCGACTGGTGTGCTCAACACCAGGGGCACTAGAAGTCTCTCAACATCTAGACCCAAGGCACGGGCTAGACTGGGTGCAACAAAGGAGTGCGAAGCTCCGGTATCGAACAATGAAAAAGCAAGGGTACTGAACAAACTGATCATACCTCGAACAAGCTCCGGCCCTGCTGGAACTACCGCCTTCGTGGTGTGTAGTTGTCCATGCCCAGCTCCTCTGCACCACAAATTTCGGCCACATCCCTGACCGTGCCCCGGTCGAGGTCCCTGAGGAGAGGCCTGAGGTCGGCCTCCTCCTCTTATGTCATCCCTCGGAGGAGCGGGAGCTCGCTGTCCCTGCTGCTGCTGCTAGATAGGCCTGGCTGGAAGCTGCTTCTAGGTAAAGTGTTGGGGCTATCCACCACCATCGTACTACACCCGATCCAGGCACTGACTCTGGAGATGTCCAGGGCTCCCACAGACGAAGCACCGTGGCCATGGGCCCGAAGAAAAAGGGCAAGGACCAGGGGATCTGAACTGAAACTGTTGCGGCCTTCTCCCTGCTGGTCGGAACCTGGAGGGCCCTGACGCTGGAGGCCTGGTGTTGACGGCCTTCCCCTTCGATGGTACCAGCTGGATCCCCTCTCATGAAATTCCTCCTAGAGCGTGCATCCTCTCTACCACTTCAGCCTTCTTCTGGACCTCCAAGTACGTCGGCAGGGTAAAGGGGGTTACAGCATACTGGAGGGAGGTTCGGAGCACCTCCTCTAAACGTCTTGCCCGAGACTCCTTGTGAGGAAAGAGGTCTAGAACAAAACTTAGGAGGTCCTTGAACTTTATTCCTAGCTCCCACACGAACATACTCCCCTGTTGGAGGGAGAGAATCTCTTGTCTCTTTTCCTCCTTCATCGTCGAGGAGAGGAATTCCGCCCGGAACTCCCTCTCGAAATCATCCCATGCCGCCTCAGCTTCTCTCCTCTCCCCCAGTTAAAGCATCCTCCACTGACGCGCCGCTCCCCGCAATTGGCTGACGGCCAGAGGAACCCAGTACTCGGTCGAAGCTCGGATCAAGCCAAAGGTTGTCACCAGCTCCTCTAGCCAACTCTCCGTCTTCATGTCAGAGGTTCTGCCCTCATACTTCTCGAGGGTTTGTCGTTGGAAGGCCCGAAGTGTCTTCTTCCACTGGTCGTCCTACTCCTCTCGATCATCTCTCTGTCGATCGGCCAAAGTAGTCTCCAGGGCCTCGATTAGCTGTACCACACGTGGTCTCCTTCCATGTCCCATAGCTGCAAGGTAAACAAGGAATGACTTAGCCCAATTAGTGCAGAATATTGTCTTTAAAACTTCTTAAACTTTTTGTTTATTATTAATTCCCAAAACACCCCACAAACATGAGAACACAAGTCATTATGATGCATGTACCTTTCCTAGGGTGTCTCTACCCTGCAATCAGCATGGCCTTACTTGGTCGTTTGGTAGGTCCAAAGTCCTTGAATTGGATCACGGGGGGCCCTAAAATCCCTTGTCCTAGCCGGTCTTCCCTGGCCTAATTCACACACCAAGGTCACCCAACACTGTTTCCCTACCATCCCATGCAATCCTCACTATGCCTAACTACAGACTCCATTCTATCTCAAAACCATCACCTTTGATACCATTCTGTCATGACCCGCCTTCACTAAAAGGAGGGAAGGGTCATCAGAATGCGATGCCCTTCCTTCTTTAAGTTGAAGGATAGATAATGACCCTTGAAACCCACCTTCAATAGGTCCCGGAGTGGCGACTATCACCAAGGGTATAATATCACACTAAATAGAAGGCGTTACTCTTTTTCTGTTTTATAGCATTGGGATATAAGATGATGAAACCCAACAAAACCAAAACTAAAAGAAAACTAAAGCCAAAAGTAATCCATTCCCACAAGCATGTTTGAAAAATAAAATCCACAAAGTACAAAAGTGACTACAAGGGTTCCAAATAAGGAAAAACATAAACTCTAACTGCCCCAAAGGTCCAAGCTAGTAAGGTCCTGCACGATCCCTGAAGTCCTCCTGGAATCTTGAAAGTAGTTTTATATATGTATGGTGAGCATACAAGTACACTAAGTAGGGAAAACCAAAGACTCTCATGCACAAGTGGGGGAACATACTAAAGTCCCATGAGAAAAAAGAGTAAACCAGACACCTAACAAGGTAAACTATCCACCCATTCCCCACCAAGGCACACTCCCCAAATAATGCAAGTCAAGTAATATATATAATAAGAGAACATCGATGTTTGGGTACCCCGCACCACTTTCCCAATGGTTATTGAGACATCCTACGCATCGGACCAATCCCGCCATTCTCACCGCAGTCCCACTTCCACACCCGCTCGCACACACCTGGGCCACAATTGTCACACGTAACCACACCTGAAAACACCTAGGCCAGAACAACCACCACCACGGCCGAAGACACCTAAGCTAGAAGATCCACTGCCACGCCCAAAGACACCTGGGCCTCATCCCGAAGATACATGGTAAACTAACTGCATGCACACACCTGGGCCATAGCCACCATACCACCCCGCCCGAAAGTTCTTGGGCTAATAACGGACCTCAGGCCATCACAGCCTGCCTGAAGATACTTGGGATATCCGTGAAAGGGAGAAGAAAATGAACTAATAACCATCCACAAATAATATTGTTGGTAAAACACCCTCCCCCATGAAATGGGGGTGTTCATCACTAAGTGCTCTACTTGGGTGGGGCGCGAATAATAAACACAAAACTACAAGTACATATATAGGTAACAAGCACTCTCCCAAGTTTAGGGTTTTCAGCCAGCATAAGGAACGCAAACAACACTCATGTCCGAGTCACAACTCATACCAAACGGAAACCAATTGTCCCATATCTGTTTTCGTGTTCAGTAATGATGTTCAATTAAGTTCTGCACCTACTTGGGAAACTAGTAAGCATAGGCACAAGTCCAGGAAAGCAAAAAATCAAGCATCAACCATAGCACCCACACCCGATTCTCTCGTAAAGCCACATCAACTAAAGAGAACCCTAAGTTACAGCCTCATGCCCAATATCCAAGAGACAAACGGGTTTCTAAACAACAGAGGATCCCACCCCAATTTGTGATATAAACAAGGTAACCACCCGTTCTTAAAACTCACAACCACCAAAGCCAAAACAATAGGGGATCCCATCCCCAATTTCATAACCACCGAGAGTATAAAAATAGGGGATCCCATCCACTCCCACATCTCCATCAATCAGTCCGTGAAGAAAAACAACACAATCAATACCACTGACATGATGCAGGGCCATGCCGGTATTTTCAGATTTATAAGATTTAACACACTCCATGATTTCAATTTAGTGTCTAAACCGGGGTTATCACCGAAGGGATTGATCCTGGTGCTTTCAATTTATTTAGATGGATATACATGATTAAACAAAATTCCTTTACACAGTAAGGGTTATCCACCACAAACACGATCCATTTAAACATCACCAGATGTAAGGGTTCGTTAGTGCACAGACAATTACCACCAACAGCTTCGATTTTTAGTAGGTGTAAGCCCGCACAATTCAGAAAGAATATCATAATATAAAACAGCATCAACGATCACAACCCCCTTTCTTTCTTTATAGAATCCGTTCATTCTCTTTATTTAGGTCTGGTTTATCCAATTCTATAGAATCAAAAGCACGCCCACCCTGCATGATACACAAAATAGAGAGGCGAAGGAGAAATTCAATACCTGTTGATCAACGATCGATACTAAGGCTAGGCATGGAACTTCATGGATAGCGATGCGGCTTGCCTGAATGAAAAGTGGCTCGTCTGAACGAAGGGTACTCTAGCACAGGGTGGATGAGAAAAGAAACCTCAGGAGAACACTTTTGTTTATGAGGTCGGGGATGGTTGAAATTAGAATGAGAAACCGCGTAAGGCGCGGGGTTATGGGTTGACCACGCGGCCCCACACGTCATTAAAGGTTCAGGCAGTTTAAACCAATGCACACACCAGGTTAATTCATTAAATATTTAATTAAAACGTTTATGGGAGTTACCAGGTTTTAAAACAAGTTTTAAGGGGTAAAAATAGGGTTTAAAACCCAATTCACGCAAAAAGGAGCGCAACTGGAAAGAACCCGTGGGAGTAGGCGAGAGCCACCGGTCGCCGAGAACCACGGGTGGCTGAGCTACCGGTTGGGTGCAGCAACAGGTAGACCAAGCTACCGGTAGGCTGCAGCCACTGGTAGACCGAGATACCGGTAGGCTGCAGCCACTGGTAGAACGAGCTACTGGTAGACAGAGCTACAGGTTGCTGCAGCTACCGGTAGACCAAGATACCGGTAGACAGAGCCACCGGTAGGCTGCAGCTACCGGTAGACCGAGCTACCGGTAGGCCTGCTACCGGTAGGCCCAACGTTACGCCGAACATCACCGAGAATCCCAGACCAGAAAACCCAACATGATATTTTCACAAAGTAATGGACCCCTAAAACCCGGGCCATTACACTTACAATATTTTATTACCCTTTTTTTTAACACCCTTTCATTATTTTTACTATTTCGGGTGTTAATTACCTTGTTCTCTTAATTATGTTTTGATTTGATACATATTATTCCTTCTTATTGGATAATTAGTTCATCAGCTCCATAATATAAATCACAAATTAATTATCTTATATATTCATTGCATATATATTTATAATTTTCCATAATATTTGGAGATAAGAAATTAATTGCACCATTCATGGAGACGGTAGGTTGTACATATGCAAGAATGCTACTTGCATTGATTTTTCATATTAAAAAATTGAAAAATAAATAACACAAATGTATATTTAAATTAAATTTTCATATATATATTATATATTTTACATATTTTTATTAAAATAATCTTTTATTCATTCCATATGTAAGATGAACGAATCAAATCACTCTAAGGGGGCGGTATTCCACACTTTCTCAAACGATGATATCGTATTAATGAAAAATGTAATTTATTAAATATATGTGTTATAAAATGATTAAATAAATATAAATAAATAATAAATAACATATATATCATGTATAAATATATTTCCCATCATAATGGCCACCATGAGAGGTGGTAAAGCAAAAAATAAGCAATTATTGTTTCGTGAGGTAGTAGTTCGTCGTACACCGAAATAGTGTGTTTATTACCCATTATATGGAGTTGTGTGTATGTTTAGAAATAAATAATAACATAAAAACATAATAGTATTTTTATTATAGTATTTTTTTATGTAATCAGGGATTAAAATGAGTGTACGGAGTGGATAAATAAGTGAAAGAAAAGAAATCATTGGAAAACATTGGCTTAAAATTGGGTACCTCCTTTTAGTTTATTCCAAAGGTATTAATCGAAAGTATTTAGGCCCAAACAGATGCATAAAGTCATAGGGGATGGATTTTTGGAATCTATTTGGTCATGTATTGTCCGAAACTAAGTTGTTTTATAGGTGTGAGTAATGCGAAGAGGTAGTGACCTTTTATAAGGGATGAAGAAGACTCACTTGGTATCTTGTAAATGAAGTTAGGTGTACCCACGTTTTTACCTAAAAAAAGAATTTAAAACCAAAAAAAAACTCAATAATGTAATGTTCATGGAAATATTACTTCCATGAAATGGGTTTTGGAAAAGTGGCTAGGTCATTTTGGCCCTTAAGACAAAGGTTCAGTCCATTATTAGGCTTAATTTTACCTTAATAATTCAAATTAATATTAAATAAATTCACAAATATTTTAGATAAAAAAATAATGGTATTATTATATATTATAAATTATTATCATTATAAATATTTAATCCATTTTTCCAAATTCCAATCACATAAGTAGAAGAAATAAATTTTAAATTCATCACGTAGGCCAGACGACAATATGGGCTTCAAAAGTAAAAATGTCCAAATATTGGATAAGTTTTTACATTCAATTTCAAAGTGAAATTGATCAAAACTAGCTAAATTTGGTTAATTATTAAAAATATGATATAATTAAACATTAAAATAAATCCAAATCATCATTTATCCTTACAAATAAATCACATGAAAAAGTCGTTTTCAACTATAATCCAGAATTTCTCACTATTCATTAAAAATGAAACTTCACGGAAAGACACCAAAAATGTACACAAAAATAATTTTTTGTTTATATTCCAAATATTAATTTTATTTTTTTACATATTAAATTTATTTATTTGTAAAAATTGGATTTAAAATGGGTTCTCCACTTGAAGGCGGTAAAAATACCTTAATAAAAATATATTATCTTTTCCATAAAAGTGGGTTTGTTTTTATCTTAATACTATCAAATATATTAGATAAATATAAAACATATGTTATTGATATAATATATAAATATATATATCACATTAATTTCACTAACTAATTGTAATTAATTTAATTTGTTAAGGTATAACAACTTTGTGAGCATAATAATATTTTTTGTTATATTCAATCGTTTTTCATATTCATTTCTAATTAACTTGAAACCAATGAATTTTTTTAATATATCTGTAAAACATAAATTTTCATCAGATAATTATTTCTATACATTACTAATAATTTAACGTCTAAGATTTAACTCATTATATAATATTTTAATAATATATTATTGTTCGGTATAACACGGTATTTTGTGTAACGCAAGCCATCGAAGAAGGTGGTTCTTTCATATAACATAATCTAACTAAGAGTTTCATGCATTACCAAATATATAATATATAAAATATTTTTAAAATATCCAATATATATTAAATTATTAGGGTATTATATTTCGTTACGTGATTAGTGTTGTGTTTCATACACGCGATCGAATACAATTTCAAACTCAAAAATTTTGGGGTGTTACATTCTCCCCACCTTAATTAAATTGAGTCCTCATATTTGAAAATTTTTCTCAGAAATAAAAGTATTTAAAATAAACTACTATTTAAATACTCACATTGTAAAAAGGGTTAATATCAAATGATCTTAATAAGAGAGAATATATGGTACAATGGTCACATAACTGGGTTCCCTAGTAGGAGAATATTAGTGGGAATTAGTAACATAGATACAGAGGAAATCTAAAAATAATGTTTTGATGGAGAGTTTTAGAGAACATGGATAAGATAAAGTTGAAAATCATAAATCACTAAATACATGATGATCTCAGGTCCATTTGAATCATTGTAAATGAAGGTACTAAGAAAAAAATTTAGATTCAAGATCTTTTTTCCTAGAGTTGAGTAATTATTTCACAATCATAAAATATATGAAAATGTGATAACTTGGTTTATTTCCATAAGCACAATATTATCCTCTTGTCATTCCTTGAACTATTTCTACGTCATCTATTAAAACAATATTCATCACATAGTGGTGTAATATATCAATCACTTAAAAAAGATTCAATGTTCAGCTAAAACAATTTCATAAATGGTTAACCTTTCCAAAAGATTATGGTATAACAATTTAGAAATATGGTCTTTTTATTTTTAAAATGAACCTATCATTAGCCTCCAATCAATATCAACCATCTCAAAATTTTCACATGCCAAACATGAGAATAACTTTATCATGTATCCTCTTGAAATATGGTAAAAACATGAATTACCATAAAACATGATTTCTTCCTTATTCATTAATTAAGAAACATGTTATTGGATATATCCCTTAAATAAAAAAGTGTTGTAAACTCTATTAGTGATATAATAGACCACTTAATGACATGTCATTATTTAGATACAAGGTAGTCAATAATTATCCAAATAAATCATTTCCTTATCATTACCTCAACATTAGAAACATATTAAGGGTTTCCTTTCCCTAAATAATGTGTTTTCTAAATAGTTTAAATTTATCCTAAATATCATTACTTTGTACTATTCAGCATATGGTTCTCAAATCCTTAACAAAAATAAATGTAGTAAAATCCTTACATATTTCATAAATTATACAATGACAACATCATAAACAAAATACTTTTACAACATATTTATTATATCTAAATACATAATTACGTTAATCATTCAATTTTGGTTGTGTCAATAACATATGATTGAACATTGTCCCTTGGATTCTTAAAATGTATATTCTCTTGACATATGGGTAATGTTTTTCCAAGTAACGCATATCCTTGAATTTTTAACGTTTAATATCAATTTTTTCTTTTTTTATTTGAATTCATTTACCTGGTGACCCTTTTTTCTAGATATAAAAAAAACTCCAAATCCCTTCAAGTATTAACTAGGGTAATTATTTCCATGGTTATCACATATTGGGAAATCATTCCTTCCCTCCATCATTGTTGACTCATTCCCTTTTTCATTATGTTCTGAATACCTCTTTTTCTCCATGTTTCCCTTGAATAAATAGGATCTCAATAATTCTGTCTCTATTTTAATTGAACATAAATAAAATATCCATGTATGGTGAGAAATTATTAGAAACTAATTCCCTTAGAATATTTTCCTTAATACCTTCAAAGAAGTGGTCGATCATGCACTCCATGTTTCATATATAATCTGTAGCATACCTATATAACCATGTAAAGTTAGCTTCATAATACACGACACTTTCTTCTTACTATTTATTTAAACTAAGTAACTTTCACTTCATCCCATGTTTTTTATCATGAGGTAAGTATTTATCAAGGCATGTCTACTTGAAAGTTCTACTTTCCATCAGTTCAATTTCTTCTTCCTCCCTTGTATTCTGGATTAGTGACCACCATTGATCAGTATCACTTGGGATACAATAGACCACAAGTGTTACCTTTTTATCTTTTTTCATTACAAGTCAATAAATATATTCTCTGGAGACTTAATCCATTGCTCATAAATAATTTGATTAGTAGTCCCACTAATCTATGGGGGGGTTCTTCCACATAAAGGAATCCAGCATAAGATATTGTCTCTATGAAATAGGTTTCTTTATTTTGGTAATGTTATTTTTCATAACCAAACTATGATGACCAAATATTTCTATAACTTTCCCAATTCTAATACCAAATTCATTGAATTTAATTTCAACGAAACCAATACATTGGAATTGAATATTGATATAATTATTCCTTCTAGGATCCATTTATAAATATTGGAATATACTGGATTAACTTCTAAAATTATGAACATTGTATAACTCTAAACATGGTGTAGCACATAAATAACTTTTTTTTATACCAGGTTACCCCGTGTCTGGTCTGGAACACCTTGTCGGAGATTTTACTCCTAGGTACTTATGTTCCCGAATGATGTCCACTTGTAGTATCCAGATAGGGATTCATTTCTAGGAATACCCATATAATATCTAACTTAGAAAAATTCTAGGATGTTCTCCTATACTAATCCTTAAAGTATATCTTAGGGTTGTATTCCCTAGTACATATTTTTTAAATATATTTTTCAAAGTTGTTTCTAAACATCCTATGATACCAACTATAATGTCGTGACCTAAAAATCAGGATCTAGTTCATTATTTTATTAGTCGGGCATGATTACATGTAATAAAATCCCAAAGATCCAATCATTTTATCAATATTTTAAAGACACATTACATACATGATACCCACAATACATTGGGAAATAGGAAATAAAAAATGATACATTTTTAAAATAAATAAACAACATCCTTGAATGCTTATTTAATAATGTCTTCTTCATAACCTAGAGAAAGGAAACATAATAAGTGTAAGCTTAAATGATTGTTAAGGGTAAGTAATACGGAAGAAATAATAAATCAATAAACTAATACCTATCACATGAAAACTAAATCAATAATCTAGGAATGAAATAAATTCATAGATATGTCGATGCAAAATATCTTGGATGAATAACAATAGAATTTAAATAACGGAAATGCTTATTTATTGGACACCATGTTTTCTAGTTACATGATAATTTTATCATTAACAACTATCACATAATGGTATACAAAATATAAAGTAAAAAAACCATCTGATTTTTTCAAATGATTAATCTCATGAGACTACCGATGCATCTAAGGATATCTATAACTGGACCCAACCTGTGTCGTACAAAGCCCAAGAATTCTTCATATGTAAAATAAATAATATTCCTTATATAATATCAATATTCAATAAATAAAATGTATTTATCAATAATACCTTAGATGAGTCTATGTAACAATAATGTTTTTTGACATTAATGAATTGAAATGCCATTGAAATATCATAAAAATAATTTTAAGGGAAATGAAATTTTAAACATTACAATGTGTCACATACCACATTGAATCATTTAAAAGATAAAACCCATAAAGGAATAATATTAAATAAAATATATAATATCATGAAGGTAAGGATATTCATGATATTTCATGTTATTGTTTATTAAATAAACCAAATAAATGTGAATTGGTGCATGATAACCAATAAGTCTCAATAGAATATAAATTGAGCCGTAATTCATTACCATAAGCTTCCTTTTTTGGATTGTATTTATCCTCCTTTATAATTGTTTAAATTTTTTTAATAACTTATAATAGAACCATACTAATTTTTCTAATATCATATATAAACTTCTTAAAATATTTTATTACCATTTTTTTAATACTCATTAATTATTTTAACAATTTTGGGTGTCAATTTTCCAGTCTTCTCAATTATGTTTTGACGTGTCACTTGTAGTTATTATATATTAGATCATTATTTAATCAAATAAATAATGTAAAACATGACATAATTATATTTTATATTTCACACAAATGTATTTATAATGGTCTATAATATTTGGAGATAAGAAATGAAGTGCATCGTTCATGGAGATTGTGGGGCGTACGTATATAAGAATGCTACTTTCATTGCATTACCGTATTAGATGAATGAAAAATAAATGAAAAATATTTTTATTATACTTTTAGTATAATATATAATTTAAATATGTTACATAGTTTTATTAAAATATTCCTTAAAATGATTCATGTAAATCATGAACAAATCACATAACTTCGAGGGGGTGATTTTCCACACTTCCTCAAACGATATTATCATCTTAACCCAAAATGGGATGTATTAAAGGTATGTGCTATTAAAGGATAAAATAAGTATAAATACATAATAAATATCAAATATCTAATATATAAACATATTTCCCATCATAATTTTCACCATGAGATGTGGTAATGATAAAAATGAACAATCATTGTTTCATAAGGCGGTAGTTCGCCATACAAAGAAACAGTATGTTCGTTACTCATTAAATGGAGGTTTTTTTAAGTTTAAGTATATATAATAACATAAAAACATCCTATTATATTTATGATACTTGTTGTTTATTTAATCATTGAATAGGAAGAGTGTAGGGAGTGGATAATCAAATTTAAAGAATCATTGGAAAATGTTACCTTAAAATCCGGTAACTCCTTTGTCTTTATAACAAAGGGATTCATTGAATTGATTTCTACCCAAAGGTATGGTTCAAGGTATAGGGGAGAATTTTGGGTAATCTATTTGGGTATATATTGTTTGAACCTAAGTGGTTTTAGAGTTGTGAAAAATAGGGATAGGTGGTGGCCTTTAATGAAGGATGAAAAGGACTCACTAGGTATTTTTGAAAATTAGTCAGGTGTACTCATGTTTTTACAAAAAATAGTATTAGAAAACCAAAAAAACTAAATAATATAAGTTTAAATTCTTTAATATGGTCATAAAATGGGAGTTGGACAAGTTTCTAGATCATTTGGGCCCTTAAGTTAAAGCTTTAGTCATTTATTAAGCATAATTTTACCTTAATAATTGTAATTAATTTTAATTACTTTCACTAATATTTTTGATAAACAAATGATGGTATTATTAGAAATTATAAATTTCTTAAATTCCAAATATGGAATCCTTTTTTCTAAATTCCTATCACATAAGTGGTAGAAATTAATTTCAAATTCATCACGCAGGCGGGACTGTAATGTGGGGTTTTTAGGTAAAAACGTCAAAATGTTTGATATGTTTTTACATTAAATTTCAAATTATAATTGATACCAATGACATAATTTGGGTTAATATATGAAAATATAATCTAATTAATCTTTAAAACAAATATATAAAATAATTAAACCTTATAAACAAATCATATGAAAAAAGATATTTTTAACTAAAATTTGGTGTTTTCATTATTCATTTAGAAAATGAAACATTATGAAAAGATACCAGAAAATTACCATAACCTAATTATTATGTTTATATTAAAAATATAAAGTTTATTTTGACATATTAAATTTATAAACTAGTCATAAATTTGTAGGATCGAAATAACGATGTAGATACTCAATATACTAGAGGGGGTGAATTGTATACTTTAAAAATTCCTTTAGAACCATTAAAGTTGGTTGGGATAACTATGTTTTCCTTAGACACGGAAAATTCTAAGTTTAAAAAAGTTAATCTAAGAAAATTTCACAACACCTCTAATCACCAACTAGAGAATTGGAACCAAGATTTACAATATAAGATTCTACCTTAAAGCATATAGAATCTAAACTAATTAGAGTACAAGTATAAGGAAATATAAGAAGGTTATACTTTCCTTACAATATAATATGCAGCAAAAAAACAAGTAGCAAAACTAAAAGTAACAAGATATGAATCTTTTAACCCAAAGAGAAGGGTATCCATCAACCTTGGATAAAGGTCCCTTGATTTATACTTTCAAGCAAGTCTGTCTTACCCACACCAGGATAAGCCCTCGATACGAAGATCGGAATCTCTGTCTTGCTATCCCCGCAAACCCTCAACTTCAAGGTAGTTGGAACCTCTGTCTTCCTCATCAAGGAATCCCTCGAACATCAAGGTAGTCGGCACCTCTGTCTTCCTTTCCCTGGAAGTCCTCGAATGTAATCACCAACATTCGGAGTTGCACAAAGCAATCTGAACGAGCGGTTCAGTATGCACAAAGCATGAAAAGATTCTCTCCCTAGAAATCACCTTAACAGTGTCTGTTCTCTAGATCGATCAACTTCTTCTTTTTGAGCTCTTTCAAATGAGCTCCTATTTATAGGAAAAATTCCAACGGTCGGCTCCCTCTTCCAACGGTAATATTTCCCATGAAATTTGGAGGGACCAATACACGTGTAAATCAACCAATGGTTAATTAAAAACAGAATAGACGACATCGTTTTATAATAAACCATGTATAACTGAATGCACGTCATAGTTTTGAAATGAATAATATGTAAGTAAAAGCTACTAAATATTTCGGAGTGTAAGCAAGTCAAAAGTTTGGAGTCTAAACAAAATGAAATTTGGAGTCTATGTTAAGAAATGTTCGGATCCTATTTTATAGGAATTCGGAGTATGGTTTCACCAAAGATCGGAATCTGAACTTGCGGATTTTGGAGTCGAACTACTTAAGAGTTCGGAGTCAAACTTCATAAGAGTTCGGAGTCGAACTGTTTAAGAGTTCAGAGTCGAACTGCATAAGATTTCGGAGTCGAACTGTTTAAGATTTCGGATTCTAACTTCATAAGAGTTCGGAGTCGAACTGCTTAAGAGTTTGGAGTCGAACTTCATAAGAGATCGGAGTCGAACTGGTTAAGAGTTCGGAGTCAAACTTCATAAGAGTTCGGAGTCAAACTTCTTAAGAGTTCGGAGTCGAACTTCATAAGAGTTCGGAGTCAAACTGCTTAAGAGTTCGGAGTCAAACTTCATAAGAGTTCGGAGTCGAACTGCTTAAGAGATCGGAGTCGAACTTCATAAGAGTTCAGAGTCTAGAATTCGGATTGTAAAAATAGAATGCTCAAAATATTTACATTATATGGCTCTGTGAATTTGGGTTTGAATCCGGTTTTTGAAAATATGGCTATGTATAAGAAAATCTAGGTTAGGGTAAATTTCCATGAAGAAGTAAATTTTCTTTATGAAGGTAAAATTTATATTTCCTTAAGTATAAGGTGTTTGTGATTTTCAAAACGAGAAGGAATGGAAAAGTCATAAGGAAAACCTTATTGACTCAACAATCTCCCCCTTTTTGGAAAGCACAAACATCCTTACGAAAAGGAAAAAAACTTTGAAAATTTTCATTAGACTTTGAAATTAAACATGTATCTCACTTTTTTCATGGATGAAAGTAAATATAACTAACTCTCCCTTAGGCATTGAAACAATAAGGATTGTATTCTGAATTTTCGGAGTGAAGTTTTCATTATTATAAGAATGAAGAAATTCGTAGTGGGAAACTCCCCCTTACTTTAAGAATATTTTTCTTAGGAATTTTCCTTTCTCCTTCTTTGGAGTAGTTATTTTTTCCTTCTCCCCCTTTGTGATTTTCAAAAATAATTGATGGGAATGGAATAACAAATTATGGTACCTGAAACATTAGTATATGACAGGATACAACCAACCAAATAATCATTTCATTAGAGTTGGAAAAATTTTACAAAGAAAAGTTGACTAACTATTAAGTAAAAGTAGACTTCCTATCATACCTCTAAAAGATGTTTGATCTACTGGTTTCCCAGCTTCATTAAGATCTAAAGAGTTTGAGGTACTAATGGCAGTACATATACTCTTAGTGCTGTCATAACCATAATTTTTGAGAAGATATTTAATATACATATGTTGAGATATATAGGTTCCTTCTGGTTTTTGAGAAATTTTAAAACCAAGGGAAAAAGTTAACTCACCCATCATACTCATTTCAAACTCAAATTTCATTATACATGCAAAAGAATTAGTTAAAGATTGCTGAGTTGAACCAAATATGATGTCATCAACATAAATTTGAACAATCAAAACATTTTTCTTATCTTTCTTTATACAAAGGGTTGGATCTGTATTTCCCTTTACATAGTTGTTTTGAAGAAAAAATCATGTGAGTCTATCATACCAGGATCGTGGGGCTTGTTTAAGATCGTACAAAGCTTTGGTAAGTCTAAAAACGTGATCAGGATGTTTTGTATCTTCAAAGCTGGGAGGTTGTTCAACAAACACTTCCTCTTGAACATAACTGTTAAGAAAATCACATTTCACATCCATTTGAAAAAGTTTAAAATTGAAGAATGATGCAAAGGCAAGTAGAATACGAATAGATTCAAGTCTAGCTACTGGAGCATATGTTTCTTCATAGTCTATTCCCTCTTGCGGATTATAGCCTTTAGCAACGAGTCTAGATTTATTCCTTACTATGACTCCATTTTCATCACACTTGTTTCTAAAAACACATTTTACTCCAATAATAGAAGTTTCCATAGGTCTTTCAACCAAGGTCCAGACATTATTCCTCTCAAATTAATTTAGTTCATCTTGCATGTCTTTGATCCAATAATCATCACATAATGCGTCATCAGTGCTTTTTGGTTCTAATTGGGAAATAAATGATAGATGTTCTACTTCATTTCTTAAGGAACTTCTAGTCCTTACAGGTTAATTTACATTACCAATGATGTTATCACTGGGATGATTCTTAAGAAACACCTGGTTTGGGTTTGTAAAACCTGTTCATCAACATAGGGTAGAAAGTCTTCTGGGGTAAATGTTTCAGAAGTATCTTATTGAATATTTTATTTATCAGAAGGATCTTCTATCATAGGTTGACAATTAGTTTTTGAAAACACATCCGAAGATGTAGGTTGGGGTGGTTTGAAAACGAAAGGATCTGACTCATCAAATTTTACATGCACTGTTTCTTCAACAGTACAAGTATTTTTATTGAAAACTCTATATGCCTTAGAAGTTGTGGAGTAGCCTAAAAAAATTCCTTCGTCAGATTTTGGTACGAATTTATGTAAATTATCTTTATTATTCAGAATGAATACTTTGCAACCAAAAACCTTGAAGTAGGAAAGTCTTGGTTTTCTACCGTTCCATAACTCATAAGGTGTTTTATTAAGAAAAGGTCTAATCAAAACTCAATTTATAGTATAACAAGAAGTACTTATAGATTAATCCTAGAAATGTATAGCTATAGAATATTCACTCAAAATGGTTCAAGTTATCTCTTGAAGAATTCTATTTCTTATTTCAACTACACCATTTTGTTGAGTAGTTCTAGGTGCTGAAAAATTGTGAGTAATACCTTTTCTACTACAAAGAGTTTCAAAATAAGAATTTTGAAATTCTCCTCCCTGATCACTATGAATGGTTTTCAGTGGAAGATTTTTCTCAATTTTAACTTGTTCTCTAAAACTTTTGAAATAAGAAAAATCTTCAAACTTCATTGCTAGAAAATAGACCCAAGTAAATCTGGTGTAATCATCAACTAGAACAAACATGTAGTATTTTCCTCCAATACTTCCAGTTTGTGTTGGACCGAAAAGATCCATGTGCACTAACTGTAATTCATCAGTCGTTGACACTTCACCGATTGATTTAAAACTAGATTTATGTTGCATTCCATATTGACAAGGATCACAAACTTTAGAAGAATCAAATCTAAGCTCCCTTAGATCCTTAACTAGTTTCTTCTTAGAGAGTTTACATAAATTTCTAAGGTTACATTGAACTAATCTTCTATGCCATAACCAGGAATGATCTTCCATTGAACTTAGGCAAGGTAGGTCTTGACTCCTGAGGTCTTCTATGTTCAAGGTGTAAACATTTTCTTGCCTATTGGATGAGAGAACAAATTCTTCCTTGGAATTGTGTACTAAGCACTTATCATTCCTAAAATTCACAAGGTAAGATTCATTACATAATTGACTTATGCTAATAAGGTTTTTCTTAAGACCCTTAACAAATAAAAAATTTCAAATGAAAGTTTTACGTAGAAGAACAATATTACCAATACCAACAATTTCTCCTTGAGCATTATCTCTGAAAGTTACCTTTCCTCCTTTCGTTTTGATAATCTTTTCAAAATAGATTTTGTTACCAGTCATGTGCTGGGAACATCCACTATCCATGTACCATGTATTTTTGTTGGTAATTACTTTATTTTCCAGAAAACAAGAAAATAATTAGACTTTCGGAATACAAATTTGCTTGGATCTGAGATTTCCAGACAACAAAAATTGTCGGAACCCACACATTTTTAGAAAAATATGATTTATGAAAACCTAGAGATTGCGTTTTATTTAAAGAAAAATTCTCCATCCAGTGACCACCACATTGACACTTGGTATAAAATGGGGCCCTTTGTGGAACAAAGTATTTGTTACTAAAAGTTGGTTTTTCATGGGTATAACCAAACCGGATTTGTTTCTCAAAGGTCGTATTTGAGAATAAATTTTTTCAAAATTTTCTTTACCATGGGTAAAGTTTGATAAACACTTATTTAAGGAAAAAATTTCGGACATGAGTTTTATAACCAAATTTTTATCTCCAAAATCATTAGATTTAAAACTAGATCTAGGCTCGAAGATACTTTTATTAGAAATTACTTTTTCTAGCTCTTTAGAAAGTTTGTTTTTCTCAAAACTTACTTCCTCAAGATTCTTTGAAATATTTAAAAAATTAGCATTTTTCCTATCAAGGTCTTTAGAAATATTTGATATTTCTTTTGTAAGAATATAATTCCTATAATTTTCCACATCAATTTTTTTATAGAGTTTAGAATTCTCAATCTCTATAAGTTCACCAAACCTAGAAACTTCTTCATTGGTAGGTGAAGTATTTTCTTCATCAGAAGAGGATTGTTCATCCAAAGAGTTATAATATATACTATCATTATAATTTAAAGAAACATTGGTCAATGACTCAGAATTTTATACCTTAGCCATAAAACAATGAATGTAAATGGTTAATTTGGCTATAAGACCAAGATTCTTCTATCCTAAAGATTCATAATCAGAAGATTCATCTGAAGAGTCACCACCACTGGCACTCCAGGTGTCATTTTCTTTCAGAACTTTCGTAGCTTTGGTCTTGTAATACTTCTTTCTATTCCTCTCAGAATACATTTCGTTCCTTTATTTCTTTTTGAGAAAAGGGCAATCTGGTCTAATATGTCCATATCTCTTGCATTCATAACAAGTGACTTCTCCATCTTTCCTGTCTTTCCTTTCCTTTTTCTTATATTTGGATTGGAAATTTCTCTGGCCATCTATCTTTATCATTCTTTGAGCAAGATCTTCTAACTCATTTTCTGAGATTTCACTTTCACTAGAATCTGATTGAATAACCACGTTCATAGATTTGGATCTGGTTACTTTTTCAGGACTCTTAGCTTTCATATGATTTTATGTTGTTGTAAAAGCGACAATACCATTCCCATTCTTCTTTTTGATGTTGTCAGCATCTCTCTTCATTCTTGTTTCATGTTGGAGAAGAGTTCCAAATAGCTCATCAAGAGAAATTTGAGTGACCTTCCTATTCTCATCTATAACTGTTCTATTTCATTCCCACTCATTGGGCATAATATCAATTATCTTATCCACAAGGGCTTCATCATATAACCCTTTTTCTCCCATAGACTATAAGTTGTTCACTATAGTCATAAACCTCTGTTGGACTTTACAGATTGATTCTCCATAAGGAAAATTGAAACCATGGTATTCAACTCTAAGCATAACTCTCCTAGTTTCAATCACTTTAGAAGTGCCAAAGTGTGTAACTTATAACTTCTTCCAAATACAATTAGCTACTTCACAAGAAGAAATTTGAATATATATATATATATTTCTAGTCATTGAACATAGTAGAGTATTGCGTACCTTATAATTGAGTTGATACTCTTGCTTTTCCTGGTTAGTGAAAGTTCTAACTTCCTTATCAGGTATTTTATAATCACCAGTAAGCATAACGAAATTATCCACTCCAGTATTGATAACAAAAGTCTTCATTTGATCTCTCCAATACTCATAGTCATTACCATCAAATATTGGTGGTCTTGTCAGGTTTAGATTGTCAATAGAACCAACATTGATTCCTGCCATTCTTAAAACAAATCTTGTAAACCGAACTAGTCAGTAGAAAAAGTTTGTAACCACAAAGTTTTGAATGGCAATTAGAAATGATAAGGTTCGGAACGACAAAGTTCGGAACGACAAAGTTAACTTTCTAATCAAGGATGAAGAACAAAGAAAAATATGAGCAAGAAAAACCTATACGTGAGTATAAGTATTTATGATACCTCCTTTGATACCAATTGTAGGATCGAAATAATGATGTAGATGCTCAATATAAAAGAGGGGGTGAATTGAATACTTTAAAATTTTCTTTGGAACCTTTAAAGTTGGTTACGGATAACTATGTTTTCCTTAGACAAGGAAAATTCTAAGTTTAACAAAGTTAAACTAAGCAATTTTCACAACAACTCTAATCACCAACTGGAGAATTGGAACCAAGATTTACAATATAAGATTCTACCTTAAAGCGTATATAATCTCATCTAATTAGAGTACAAGTGTAAGGAAATATCAGAAGGTTATACATTCCTTACCATACATTATGCAGTGGAAAAACAAGTAGCAAAACTACAAGTAACAAGATATGAATCTTTTAACCCAAAGAGAAGGGTATCCAACAACCTTGGATAAAGGTCCCTTGATTTATACTTTCAAGAAAGCCTCTCTTACACACACCAGGATAAGCCCTCGATACGAAGATCAGAATCTCTATCTTGTTATCCCTGAAAGACCTCAACTTCAAAGTAGTTGGAACCTCTGTCTTCCTCAGCAAGGAAGCCCTCAAACTTCAAGGTAGTCGGAACCTCTGTCTTCCAATCCCCGGAATTCCTCGAATATAATCACCAAAATTCGAAGTTGCACAGAGCAATCTGAATGAGTGGTTCAGTATGCATAAGGCATGAAAAGCTTCTCTCTCTAGAAATCACCTTAACAGCGTGTGTTCTCTAGATTGATCAACTTCTTCTTTTTGAGCTCTTTCAAATGAGCTCCTATTTATAGGAAAATTTCCAACGGTCGGCTCCCTCTTCCAACGGTCATATTTCCCATGAAATTCGGAGGGACCTGTATACGTGTAACTCAACCAACGGTTAATTAGAAACAGAATAGACGACATCATTTTATAAGAAACCATGTATAACTGAACGCACGACATCATTTTGAAATGAATCATATGTAAGTAAAATATAATCAATATTTTGAAGTGTAAGAAAGTAAAAAGTTTGGAGTCTAACCAAAATGAAATTCGGAGTCTATGTTAAGAAATGTTTGGATTCTGTTTTATAGGAATTCGGTGTTTGGTTTCACCAGAGATCGAAATCTGAACTTGTAGAGTTCGGAGTCAAACTACTTAAGAGTTCGGGGTGGAACTTCATAAGAATTCGGAGTCGAACTGTTTAAGATTTCGGAGTCGAACAGCTTAAGAGTTCGGAGTCGAACTGTTTAAGAGTTCAGAGTCGAACTTCATAAGAGTTCGGAGTCGAACTGCTTAAGAGTTCGGAGTTGAACTTCATAAGAGTTCGGAGTCGAACTGGTTAAGTGTTCAGAGTCGAACTTCATAAGATTTCGGAGTCGAACTGCTTAAGAGTTCAGAGTCGAACTTCATAAGAGTTTGGAGTCCACAATTCAGATTGCAAAAACAGAATTCTCCAAATCTTTACATTATATGGCTCAGGGATTTTGGGTATGAATCCAGTTTTTTTAATTAAGAAAATATGGCTATGTATAAGAAAATCTTGGTTAGGGTAAATTTCCTTGAAGAAGTAAATTTTCATTATGAAGGTAAAATTTATATTTCCTTATGTATAAGGTGTGTGTGATTTTCAAAACAATAAAAAATGGAAAAGTCATAAGGAAAACCATATTGACTCAACAAAATTAGATTTAGAATGGGTTCTCTGCTAAAAGGCAGTAAAAATAACTATATAAAAATATAATATTTTATACATATAATTGGGTTTGTTTTTATCTTATGCCTATCAAATCTATTGGATGAATATAGAAAAAATTATTGAATAAAATATTTTTATATATATATCACATTAATATCACTCACTAATTATAATTAATATAATTTATTTGGGTATAACAGCTTTGAAAACAAAATAATATTTTTCTTTATATTCAATCGATTTCCATATTCATTTCTAATTAACTTGTAACCATTGGATTCATTATATATATTTGAAAACCATTACTCTTCAAAAGTTAGTTAATCCTATTAATAACCACCAATTTAACTGTTAGGTTTTTTCTCATTATATAATATTTTAATAATGTATTATTGTTCGAAAAAATCTCGGTAGCATATAGCGTAAGCCATCGAAGAAGGTTTCTCTTGCGTACAACGTAAGCTAAATAGGTGTTTCATGAATTATAAAATATAGAATATATCAAATCTATTTAAAATAGAAAATATATTTTAATGTATCCGGGTATTATATTCTCTTATGTGCTTGGTGTCGCGTCTCATACATGCTATCAAATATAATATTCATACTATAGAATTAGGGGTGTTACATTTCACATCAAAAAGGGATTAAAATTGGTTATGCATGAACATTATAGGTTATTAGGTCACAATATGTGAATTAAATGGATTTTGGAAAATTTTATTGTCATTTTCAACCCTTATGATTATACTTTAACACAATGTAAACCCATTTTTACTTTAACTGTGATAATTAATTTTTATTATTTTTACTATTCATTATAGTAAAAAAAACTATTCAATATTTATTATATAATATTAATTAGGATTATTAAAAATGTGGAATCCATTTTAATAAATTATTCTTAATTAATAGGTAGAATTTAATTTAATATTATACTTATAGATATGATAAAATAGCAAGTTTCCAAAGGCAAAATTCTCATATGTAAAGAATGTATTAATAATAAAATTCAATTCAAAATTTATTCCACTAACCTAAATTTTATTTATTATAATATAATAAATTTTATTTTTCCTTAATACCAATTTAACAGAAAATTTATATTTGTAAATAATTTTATCAAAATTGGTTGTTTTCAATAAAATTCATTATTTTTCTCGATTTATCAAAAATTAAAAAATTTCATAACAAACCAAAAAAATAACCCAAAGAAACTTTTTATATTAATATTTATAAATTTAATATCATTTTATCAAATAATTTTCTTAAATTTTTCCAATTTTAATTTTATCATATGTGTGTAAGAAGCGACTATTCCATTTTCTTTTAAGAAACTTATTTTTCAAAAAACATCAATTTCACATTCAAATGACTCTTATTCTTATTTCTGATAATTGGTAAAAAATGAATGTGTAAAAAATATATATTTTTAATAATTTATTTTATCCTATCAAAATCTACCAATTTAGTGTTTATGTTTTAATGTTCATGTTTAAATAATATTTCAATAGAGTATCATGTTTCATTTAAATCAAGTGTTGCATGCATCACATGTAATGAAGGAGATGAAGTTTTATTAAAAAGTAAATATATTTTAAAGTATCTAGGTGTTATAGAGAATTATATTCTTATTAATGTAATTTAATTCCAAACATACCTTTACATAGGTACCCACATGAAATCAAAATCAACCCAAGCCTTACATAATCAGTCTCGCAGGTATACACCTTCCCTCAAAAGTTTTAAAAAGTTTTTCTACATCAACAAAAAGATGTATTTCATTTTATTTAATATTATCACATCAATCATCGCATTTAAAAGTATAATATCTAAAGAATTACATAAAATTCAGTTAAATGAGTCTATACTAATTCTCCAAGTATCACCACATAATCTTCACTCACTAACACATATTGACTAATTAAAAATAAATTCAATAAATGGGCTCAAGAATCTCCCTATTTTTATTTATTATTTTTCTATATATATTCACATTTTATAAGTAAATATGTTCACTCAAACATTATAACCATTTTTAGAATCATTTAAAAATTATAATTCATGGTTTTTATGATTTTATCAATTTTCTCAAAACAAGTTATCTTTATTTTATGATTATTTCTTGAAAAATTTAGATTGAGGGGTGGTATCACATGGTTCTGTTAGTAAAGAGACTTTAATTAATCAAATAAACATCTATGTGGGATAACCTTGTGTATAAAATAAGATATATATAACCAAGTATGTCAATGTTTTCCATAAAATACCTTGACTATGAAATCATCTTCATATATTCTCAATTCTCATTTTAAGGGTTAAAAGTAATTATATATAACAATAAAATGAAAAATCCTATGAACACATAAACAAACACATCATAATTTTTATGTAAAAAAGATATAGATCCATATTCAGTTTCAATATCAAATCCACCTTGATAATGATTAATAATTCATTATATGTAGTGATGTTGGAGTGGTTATATTAAAATAAACCTAAGACATTTACACATATTATTACTATAACATCCTGACATTTTAAAATATAAATATCACATTTTATAGAATGTATAACACACAACATTAATCATAGAAGGTAATATAATATCCCAAGATATTATGAATTATTAAATTAAATATATTAAATATATTCTAATATATAAAACACTCATTTTAGCTTTCGTACACACAATGAATTTCTTTGATGGTATGCATTACATGCAATACCAAGGTTTGTTGAATAACATTAATATTATTATTTAAAATGAAAATAATATTCTAGAATTTAAATTGGATGTCATAAAAAATTTATCTTATGAAAATATATAGTATAAAAAATATAAAATCAATTGAATTGGTTATAGATTAATTATAATTGAATATAGAATCAAATTGAATGTAAAAGAATTGTCTTTATAAAATATAATCATTTTATTCTGCCAAAAAATAATTTATCATAATAAATTAAATTAAATAATAATAGCGGAAAATATTAAGGAAATTCATATATTATATATTTATTGAGAAAGATTGAAAACCATTTAATAGATTTTATATGAATAATATAGGAACATATCCACGTTTACTACAAAAAATCTATATTTGGTTTAAATATAATTTTTCCACCTTTTAATGGAACATTTATTTGAATAATAATATTTAAAAAATTTATAAATTTTATATTAAAAAATAATCATCATTTAGAAAATAATATTCTTAAAATTATATTAAGGTGGATAATTGGCATTTTCTGAGAAGTTTCGTTTTTTATTAATAGTGAAGAATAATGAATTTTAATTGAATAATGAATTATCATCACAATAATTTATAATGTTAAATTATATTTTAAATTTTTATTAATGTAAAAATATCTCAATTATATATATATTGGTCAAATTTAAGTAATCAAAATCATTCTTATATTAAATATAGATATAAAAACATTGTAAACTTTGGAACATTTTCACATTAAATACCTACTTTATCGTTATGTCTTATTCATTAATTTTAAATTAAATTTGGCCACTTCTAGGAGTTGAATTTGGAAAAATGAATTGAATATTTTTATTTAGGAAATTTATAAATTCAAATAAGCTCAAATTTATTTTTTACTATAACTATTATTGACAATAGTGAAAATTAATTAAAACCTTTAAGGTTAAAACGGGTTTTTTCACATTAAATGTGTTTCTATTAAAATTAATTTAACACACACGTGGGTTTTTTTATTTAATTAATTTTAAATAATATTTATAATCATTGGTTATAAGTTAACTAATAAATTTATTATTCATTATATTATTAAATGATAAATTTCCTAGATAAATAAAAAGATACAAGTTACCTTGGTAAAAATTATAAAGATCAAATTTAGTAAACTATGAGTAAGGAACAGCATGATAAAAAAAATATTTTGTGTGGTTGAGGTATTTAAAGACCAATTATTATTTTAACTAAATTATTGTTCTATTTTGGATGCACATGAGGTAAGGGAGATCTCTCAATGGTGAATAATTTTGGTTATTTACAAAAATTCCAATCATCCTCCATTATAAAAGGGTATTCACTATCCTCACTCACACACACAATCGAAGTAATTTTTCTTGAAAAAAAACTACCAAAATCACTTAAAAAGTTCTATAGTAATACTATGTGTTTTAATTTGGGAATAAATCCAATTGAGGAAGACCTCTATGACAATAAATAACATGATACCTGAAGAAGAGGTAATGTTCCCCAACGAATGATTTTATTTTATTTCCTTCTACACCTACTTAAATTTATTTTATACCTTTATTATATAATAATATAAGTATATTGAAAGTAATAATATGTTTTTATGTTAATTTTATGAGATAAATCTTCATACACTTCCATCAAATGGGCTATAAAACCTTCTTTTATGTGTATGGCATACTACCACCTCACGGATTAATGTCATCTGTTTTCCAATTACCACCATTTAAAGTTTATAAATAATGATGTACATAAATTTTTTCAATGATATTTATGATATATATAATGTATTTATGCTTATTTAATTATTATATAACACATACCTTCATTATTTCTATTATGTGGGAAAACGTTGACATCTTTCGTTTGTATAGTGGACTATCACCTCGTGAAGCAGTGTGATTCATTCAAGTTTCACATGAAATGTATTAAGGATGGGTTTATAAATAAATTTTAATATATATGACATGGAAATTATACCATATTGATAATATATATATATATAATTTATTTTCATTATTTTAATACATCATGAAAATTGAAAGAACCTTCACGCATATGTACGACCTATCATCTCAATGACCGATGTGTTTAATTTCTTATCAAAACATATTTTAGATTACTATAAATACATATATAATAAATATATATGACATTTACACCATTATTTACATTTTTTATATAATGAAAAAATTATCTAAGTATGATGAATAAAATTTAACATGTAAAACATATAAAAAAGGTAATTAACACATGAAACAATGAAAATAATGAAATATTATTAAAAAAATGGGTGATAATATGTAATAAAAATCATATATGACATTATAAATACTAATATGGTTTTTCTGTAAGTTAATAACATTCTTAAACCCATTATACATTATCTTATAGAGAATTCACCCCAAAGGAAGTATAAGGTTAGAGATTCTTTTTCCCAATTTTCACTCATTGGGTTAGAATTCTACTTGGATGATTACATCCTTATAAGGTTATGAGTGTAATGAATTTTGATGATATTACATTTTATTTACACTTTTATTTTGTTTATTTTCATATAATACAAATAATATATTCATTTAATAATTATCACTTCAACGTTAGGATCACTTTGACGGTATATTTCATAGTCTCATTCTAAAGGACATTGTTTATTCTTGAATATTAGTTCAAGGAAATTATTTGAAAATTTCCTAATGAAACCTTATTTTTTCATCTAAACTATTTATTAATTAACTCTTCTATGTAAATGAACCATTTTTCTTCTATTTTGAAGTTAAAGGTTTTTAGAAGTTTTTTTCAAGAAAACCCGACTTTGTTTCTCTCTTCGGTCGGAAATATATTTTCCTCCAAAATCATTTTTTCAAAAAACGTTTTCAAAATTGTTTTTACATTTTCAAATTGATTTATTTATGAAACATTTTAGAAATTTTTTAGTTTTTAAAATATGTTTTTAAAGTAATGTTTATTTCATTTAAAAAATTACTTGTTTGGATTTTTCTGAAAATTTTAAATGAAAAAATATTTTTAATGTGTATGATATGGAAAGAATTTATAACTATCATTACCAGTAAACTATTTTAAAGATTATTTTATAACATTAAATTTTTATTTTCAATGAATTTTATTTTCAAAAAAATAATTTTTTTTAAATTTATTTTCAGAGAAAAGTTTTTTCAAAAAATTTAAAATAAAAAGGATATTTTTATAAAGAATTTTTTTGATGATATTATCATGGTGTTTATATTCAAAAATAAAAAAAACTTTTTTTACTCTAATGGGCATATATATTTTATAGATACCATCATTAATATTACTCTAGATGTTTTATTATCATTTTAATAAGGAAATTATTGACATTAACTTTGTTGAATCATTTTTTTGTCCTTAACTTCCCCTTGAGTTATTCACTTTCCAATGACCATTAGATATTTTATTTTCACAAATATATACATTATTTATCATAGATATTATTATTTTCTAAAATATATACCATTTTTACATATGGTGTTCACTTTGACTACTATTTGATTATCTTGGAAAATATTGATATATTTTTATTATTTACACAATAAGGATATTTTTTATGGAACATTATTTGGGAATTAAATCAATTTTTCAATATATGAGGGATAATTTAGTCCTAGAAATATCGGTATTTCCCATTTAATGATATCCCATCAATGAATTGATAGTCTCATGAGACAAAATCCGTTGGAAAACCCATATGTGTGTGTAACCAGTATGTTTTAAATAGTATTTTGAAAGTTCATGATTGTAGAGATTGGGTTGGAAAAACCTGATTGGTTTGTACCCATTATGTTTTAAACTAGATTGAAATGGATATTGATGGTAAAGGTATAATGTATTTAGAGACACGGTTCTTTTCCTAATAAGACTTTGAAATATTTCTATGAATATTTCCAAAGTTAGGCGCTAAGACGGCGCGCAATTACAAGGCCTGGTGTGCCCAGAATTGATTTTATAAAAATGTAAAGTTTTTTATATTACACACATATGGTTAACTAAAGAATATGGGATATTTGTTAAACAGTTGATTGGATCAGAAATTCAAGACCACAGTTGGTTCTAAAACGTTGTGTTTCCCCAAGGTGTGACATAAAATAAGTCAGTGCAGGATGTTCGAACCCCTCACTCAATGGCGGTGTGTTAAATGGATAAATTAAATTATTCATTTATTCATTTAATATCTCAAACTCGAATACATATTTGATGGGGAATCAGATGAAAAATATGTGACCATCGATCAGCTCATAACATAGGTTTTACTCTAGGAAGATTATAACCTTTGTGGGCATCAGGAGGTTGGCATGTGTGACAGGGTGGATAATTAATTAAATGATTAAATAATTTTTTATTTAATTATTTGATTAATCTATTTTAACCTAATGAGAGGTTATAAATTTTTGGTTTAGAGTGGGTGGGCCTCATAATTCAATTTTTCCAACAACTACAATCCCTATATTTCTCTCCTCTCCTCTCCCTCACATAGGAAAATGACGAACAATGATGAATGGATAATGATACTTCAGATCTAGGAAGATCAAAGCCTAACGAGAACAATGGAGCTCGACGAACACGTTCTTCACCAACGATTGATCCAATCACTAGGTAGGATGTGTATTTGGTATGCTTATTCTCGGGATAAAACTTTTTGCATATAGATTTCATGTTTGTCAATTTGAGCCTTTGTGCAACCCTAGAAATTGAATTAAATGCCTTTTATAAATTTATTAATGATCTCTTTTGTTCTTTGTTCATCTTTCTAATGGTTATTAATTAAGGCTAATGAAAAATAGCCAAGTTCATTTTTAAGATTTGTTAATCTTGATTTGTTCTTAATTATCCCTCTATTATCGCTATCATTTATTGTGGTCAATGGTTCGATAAATACCCAAAAATGAATCGATGTGAAACTGATCCTCGACACATTAGATCGTTTATACGAACACAATTTTGTGATAAATCGAGGTGCGCCTCTTAGATGACATTGCTTAAATAGATTGGATGGTTAGGATCCCACCATAGATGACAAAATAGGCAGCAGAGAGGTTGAGGGATTTGTCTATTGAGACAGGGGTAGTTGGCTGGGATGCAGGTCCGATGTTGCTCCAAGGTGGCAGGTTCGTGGTGCGGCTGTCCAGGTGGGCATCGACACAGTAGAGCAGGGTGCACGATGGTGGCCGGTGGGGATCTTCCAGAAGGGCTAGTAGGGAAGTGGCTGATTGGGAGTGGCATGTGTAGATGGTCGGTGAGGGATGGTGTTTCAAGCATGAGGTGCAGAAAGAGTGAGATCCGTTCATCTAGGGTTGTAGTGAAATTTTAGGGAGAATTAAATGTGCATAACAAAATTTAAGATAATTTGAGGGAGAAAAATAAAATATAATGATGATATATTAATTCAAATAAATAAAAATGATGGGTGGAACGTGATTGAAGGGAGGTGTGAGGTTTCTCTAATGCCATTAAATACATATCTTTATATGTATATATTATTTGAATAATTTGTTAAAAAAATATGGAAGAAGATATTTATAGATGGTGAGGCACCTAGGCATGTGCTGCTTGAGGAATCATCCCACTACATGAGTTCTCCAACAATTTTTACATTTATATAGTAATAATAATAATATAATAATAAAAGTATTATTATAGTTATCAATAAATTTTTTGGTTATATATTTTAACCAAGACATCTGATTGACAAATCATTAGTGGTAGTGTGGATCTAACTTCAAGACGTACTTTCCGAGTCTGATATTGGATGTATTTTTCGGGTTTTCATATCGGGTAACCGATATGCTTGTGGAATAATAGATTTATTATTATTATTAAATTTCGACCAGCCATAACTCCTGCGTGCGACGTCTGATTGACTTTCCATCAGTGTCGTCTATGTGATCCTCTTATACAGATGGTCGATTCAAGTATAATTTTGAATATTAAATTTTGTTTCATGCCTCAGGTCCACAAAACACCCAATATTATTATTATTATTTTTATTATGGGATCTTGAATCTGACATATCTCCCTCATACAGTGTCAAAATGAAGAACTGTTTACGACGATAAAAACCTTGAGATGAGGTGGTCCTTTTGAGATACTCCACGTGACTTTTGAAGAATGTTGGAGTTTTTTGAGGTTGGATCGTACTCGAATCTAACAAGGACCTCAGCACTGAAATGCCTATAGCTTACAGACCGGGTGTCTGATTGACGTGTCGTCTATTGAGTTGGAACCCTTATAACATGAAAAACCATCAGGTTACATCCTTGTAGATCTTTATGGAGGTTGAGGTATGGTTGATAACTGGAGGGCCAGAACAAGGTTGTTTCTTATAGTGAGTGTTATGATGGCCTACCCCCTTGATGACTCAAGGCGCGGGTATTCCTCACCCCTATACTCTGGTAGAGACAGGACTCCCCACGTCATGAGTGCAGGTTTTATTCCCTCTAATTGGTTTTTCTATCTTTGGAGTTGGTACTCCCCTGTTGGACTACGGTGTGGGTCCTCCATACATAACTCACATAGAATCAGGTACTCCCCTACCAGGTAGGGTGCATATTATCTATGTTAGGAGTAGGTAATCCCCTCTCAACCTAGGGTGTGGGTCTTCCTTATGAATTTCTACAGCAGAGTTGGTACTCCCCTGTCATTCCAGGGTGCAGGTCCTCTAGCCAAGAGTTAGTACTCCCCTGGCGTACTAGGGCGTGGGTCCCCCACAAAAAGAAAAAATATGTAGTTGTACTCCCCTATAGGGTAGGGTGTAGGTCCTCACACATAGATTCAGTACTCCCATCTCGTTCCAAGATGTAGGTCCTCTAGCTTTGGGTCGGTACTCCCCTAATGTTCTAGGGTGTGGATCCCCCATGGTGAACAGACTATCAAAGTTTTACTCTTCATCAGGGTAGAATGAGGGTCCTCCCTTACGGAGTAATACTCCCCCATCTTCGAGTAGCGATAGGGAGTAGGTCCTTCATGGGATTTGGAGCTCCCTCCACTGTAGGGCATAATTACGAGGAGTGGGACCCTCCACTTGATGCAATCTATACCAAGGTAGAAGTTAGTTCTCCCACGACGTACTGAGGTGCGGTAAACATCACAATGGAGTGACCAAGATATTGTGGGTTATACTGGAGAAGTAATCCCCCAACTGAATACAGTGTCAAGGAGTGGACCTCTTCACTTGGGATCCCTTGGTCTTGCCTCGGGCGCAAGACCATGACAGCGAGACCTCTAGTGCCAAGCACTAGAGGCAGTTCTAGATTAAGGATCCTGATATACCACATCCATTCGGACATACCACTAGGAATGGTTAAGTTTTACCTGATGGAGTACAAATCTCAGATGGGTTCCATTAGTGATGGCCAGCTCATGAAGTGTTTATTCCTGATCCTTGAGTTATGCTTTGATCCTTCTTTGAAAATCTTAGCAATGGCTTTTAGGGAGGATATTTTCATTTTTTTTTGTTTATAAGATGAGTATATCTGGATTCCCTGGGTATATGTATGGGTATATACCTGGTGTGAGCTATGAGATGGAGATCCCCTTACTCTCTTGTTTGGGTTTCTTTGAGTGATAATATATACTTTTGGGTGGATTTTTACTCTTTCTTTTCACTCTTATTGTACCTTGTTCTCTCTTACTTTTCTCCTCTTATGTACCTCTCCTACTGCTCCCCCGAACCTTCGGGACATCCTACTGAGTATTATTATACTCACCCCTACTTGGGCTTTTCCCGCATTTGGTGTTTCCTTGTAGATGATGGACAGGTTGATCATGATATCATAGAATCTTAGAGATAAGGGTGCTTGGACCGTATGCAGTGGTTGTAACTTGGGATTCGGGAGTGGGTCTCTTCTAGCTATTTTACTTTTTTACTTGTTGTCGGGTTGTGTCACTTTTATAGTTGGGGGTGTATTTTTCCCCTTTCCCTTTCAGATTTACTTTTCTTGTACTTGTACTATTTAGATGTCGATGAATTTATCTTTTTCCCTTTTTGTAGCTGTGTGGTACCTTGCTTAATTTTTCTATACACTTTTTCATTGATTTGGTTGTGTGTGTGTGTGTGTATAGGTTCTTAGGAAAAGGCCTCCCAGAGTTTTTTGTGCCTTTGAAGCTAGTCACATTCCCCTACCCTATGGAGGAAGGCTTGGGGTAGTTTCGACTCAAGCCCTAGTATTCGTTGGGTTGTAAAAAAGTTGTTTGAGGGGGCGATTCGACCCTTGGTACATTGTTCGATGTTTCCCTAAAACGGTCTTGGTTGGGATTATTGAAACAATGTCGATATTTATCGAGAGTGGCTCTTAGGCCAGGGAGTCTAGTGATGGTACGGGTGGCTGACATATCCATTCACCCGGACGCTGATTACACGCTTGTTGACTCGGCATCCTGAGACAAATGTTGTAGGGAACAATGTTAAATGCATCATATATGAATATGTCTTTGAATTTTCTTCTTGAGTCGTATACCGATCATTGTTGATATATTTAGATATGATCATCTCACCATGGTACTCCGTGAAAACGTTCAAGTTGTCTTAGTTTTGATAGCTAGTTAGGATACAAACTCTGGTTTGTGATGATAATTCTGTGAGCTATGATTTCATGACCCATCATGTGAGACCCTTTCTCAAGGTGGGAAGGTAGAATCACCCCACCTATTGAGCAACAGGTAGCCCCATCAGAGTTGGCTGAGGACGTGTGAAGGATGATCGCACTTCGCAGGTTCTAGCACCATAGACCGATGAGGTTTTGTAGTGATCCAGACCCTCGGACAGGGCAGGTTTGGAAAAAGTTAGTGGTTCACCACTTCAGGATAGTACAGACACTGGCAGATCAGATAGTGGCTTTGGCAGTCAACCTTTTCCCTAGAGCAGCTTGACGTTGGTGGAGATTGGTTACTCTGATACAAGATGAGTTGACACCATTGTGGGATGACATCCATTAGATGTTTCATGAAGATTTATACCACTCTTTCTTGTTCTCCATTATAATCAAGGATATCCTCTAATTATGGTGGATAGGGATGAGATTTACTAAGTATGGAACTAGGTTCATAGACCTTGCACACTACTCTCTGGACATGATCTATAACGTCAACTTCTGAGCACAGAAGTTTGATCAGGGACTCCGCGGTTAGATTTTTGCTATCATAGTTCCCTTATACATCCCCACCTATACCAGGGTGCTAGAGTAGGCATTGGTAACAGAGAGATTTTAGTCGAAGGAATGCCATATAACTGGTTGTGGCAGTGAGATCAATAGAGATGAGATGTCTATTGCAGCTATAAAATGCCAGACGACAAGATCTTGATGTAGGAGATCTTTTCATGATTAGTCTCAAGCATGTGGTCATATGGGGCCCAAAAATAATTGCAGAAGCATGGGGGAAGAGTCCCTTTGAATTGTGCACTCAAGGTGTGGCTATGTAGCATATTCCCTTAGTAGGAAGTGTGGGAAGTCGTAGACTCACCTAATGTGGGTAGCATCAGAACAGTTAACATCCCTATAGTTGACCCCTTTGGAGAAGTGGGGTACAACCTTTCTTCACTCGAAAATGTTGGATCCATCACTTCCTGAGTGATTAAGGGAGTCTCAGTTGTGATGTACCAAATGTGAAAACTTGTGTGAATTTATATTCTTGGAAGTTTCATCATATGGATATTCTAAACGAGGGAATCATGAGACATTGTTCCAATTAAAAACAATGAGTCCAGTTCTGACATGGGATGTAGAGGTTCTCCTAGGGTGGCAAACTATCCCCCGAGTTCTATCTAGTCATTCAAGAATGTGCAAGGAGATGGCAAGATTGTATACCTCATTTCCTTACCCCAAATAGTTGGAGTGGGTACACGATTCCATACATGTGTTGCAACTAAGAAGATATGTGTGTGTTCCTACACACGTCATCAACTAATTAAAACCTTATGAGGGTGGAATATCCCTTTGGTTATTATTATTTGGCAGCCTAAAAATGTACAGGTTTCCCTAGGATCGAGAGAGCTAAGTGTGGGCTCAGAATCCCGAGTGGTTTCCCTGATTTTGCTTTTCGAGGAAGAAAATATTGAAAGAGGTAATAATGAAGAGACTCATTTTTTCCCTAATAATACTTTTACAGATTTCTAAGAATATTTCCAGAGCAGTTCACTGAGACGGAGTACAATTCCAAATCCCGGTGTTCCCAGAATTGATTTTATAAAAATGTGATTTTTTTTTATATTACACTTGCACAGTTAACTAAAGAAAATGGGATATATCTTAAATTTTTGATTGGATTAGAAATTTGAGACCATAGTTGGGTCTATAACGTAGTTTTTCCCCTAGGTGTACCATAAAATATGTTGGCACGGGATGTTCAGACCCCTCGCTCGATTGGGGTGTGTAAATGGATAAATGAAATTATTAATTTATTCATTTCATATATCAAACTCGAATATCTCTCAGATGGTAACTCAGATGAATAATATGAGACCACCGATGAGTTTAGAAAATAGGTTTTACCCTAGGTAGTGTATAACCTTTGATGGAGTCCAGAGGTTGGCCTATGTTCCAGCATGGATGATTAATTAAATGATTAAATTATTATTTATTTAATTATTTGATTAAAATATTTTAACCAGTGGAAAGGTTATAAATTCTTTGTTTAGAGTGTGTTGGCCTCATAATTCAGTTTTTTCAACGACGAAAAACCCTCTCTTTCTCTCCTCTCCTCTCCATCGTGTTCGCAAATGACGAACAACGAAGAACGAATAACAAGACTTCAGATCTAGGAATATCGAAGCGTGACGAGTGCAATGGATCTCTAAGAACACCTTCTTTACCAATGATCGATCCAAATCTAGGTAGGACTCATCTCTGGTATTCTTATTCCCTGGATTAGACTTTGTGTATGTAGATTTTATGCTTTTCAATATGCGCCTTTACGCGACCCAAGAAATTAAATTAAACTACTTTTATAAATTTATTAATGATTTATTTTGTTCTTTGTTCATATTTATAACATCGATTAATTAAGGCTAATGAAAAATATCTAAGGTCATTCATCCAATTTGTTAATCATGATTTGTTATTCATTCTCCCTCTATTATTGCCATTATATATTGTGGTCAGTCGTTTGATAAATACCCAATAATGAATCAATGTGAAACCGATCCTCGACACATTGGATCATTTAAACAGACATGGATTCTTCATCAATTGAGGTTCTCCGCTCAGATGACATTGCTCGAATAGATTGGATGGTCAAGATCCCACCATCGGTGACAAACCAGGCAACGTAGAGGTCGATGGGTTCGGCTGTTGCGAGAGGGGCGGTTGATCAGGATGAAGGTCTACTGTGGCTCTAAGGCGGGAGGTCGGTGGTGCGGATGTCCAGGTGTGCGTCAATGCGGTAGAGCAGGGAGCACGATGGTGGCTGGTGGGGATGTTATGATGGGATAAGCAGGGTAGCGGCTGATAGGGAGTGGCCCATACAGATGGCCAGTGAGGGTTGGTGTTTTAAGCATGAGGTGATGCATGAGGTAGATCCGTTCATCTAGGGTTGTAGAGAAATTTCAAGGATAATTGAATGCACATAACCAAATTGAAGATAATTGGAGTGAGAAAAATAAAATATAATTATTATATATTAATTCAAATAAATGAAAAGTATGGGAGGCCAATGATTGAAGGGTGGCGTGAGGCTGTTCCCATGACATTAAATACATATCTTTATATGTATATTTTATTTGAATAATTTTTTAAAAAAGAAGGAAGAAGTTATTTATAAAGGGTGAGGTGCTTAGGCATGTGCTTCTTGAGTAATCAGTCCACTACGCGAGTTCACTAAAAATTGTTATATTTATATAGTAATAATAAAAATAATATAATTATCAATGTATTATTATTTTTATCAATCAATGTTTTGGTTATATCTTTTAATAGAGACGTCTGATTGATGAATAATCAGCGGTAGTGCATCTCTGACTTCAAGACAGACGTTCCAATTCTAATATTGGAGGCCTTTTTGGGTTTTCAAATTGGGTATTGAAATTCTTATGGATTAATATATTTGATATTATTATTAAATATTCGACCCTCCATAAATCGTTTGTTCGGCGTCTGATTGAATTGCTGTCAATGTCTATGTGATCATGTTGTTAAGATGGATGATTCAAGTCTAATGTTGAATATTAAATTCTGGTTCATGGATCGGGTCCACGAAACACCCAATAATATTATTATTATTATTTTCAGATATTGTATCTGACATATCTCTCTTATACGGTGTTGAAATGACGAACTATCTACGGTTCTCAAATATTTGAGAAGAGGTGGTCCTTTTGAGATACACCACGTAACTTTCAGAGAAATTTGGAGTTTGGATGAGTTGGATCGTACTCGAATCTAATCGGGCCCTCGACACTAAAATTCATATAGCTTATAGACCGGGTTTCTGATTAACTCATTCTTTGTTGCGTTGGAACCCTTATGACATGAAGGATCATCAGGTTAATTCCTTGTGGAACTTCATGGAGGTTGATGTATTGTTGATAACCGGAAGATCATAACTAGGGTGTTTCTTGTATTGAAAGTTAGGATGGATACTCCCTTTATGAATCAATTAATGGGTATTCCTTACCCCTCTGCTCCGGTAGGAATGGGACTCCCCACGTCATGAGTGAGGGTTCATTTACCTCTGATTGGTTTTTCTATATTTGTATTTTGTACTCCCTTATTGGACTAGGGATGGGTCCTCCATACATAACTCACATAGAGTCAGGTACTCCCCTACGGGGTAGGGTGTGGGTCCTCTATGTTAGGAGTAGGTACTCCCCTATCAACCCAAGGTGTGATTCCTCCTTATACAATGCTACAATAGAGTGGGTACACCCATGTCGTGCCAGGGTGCATGTCCTCTAGCCTGGGGTCAGTACTCCCATGATGTACTAGGGCACGAGTCCCCCACAATAAAAAAACTACCTGATTTTTACTCCCCTACCGTGTAGGGTATAAGTCCTCACACATAGAGTCAGTACTCCCCTACCATGTCGAGGTGTGATTCCTCTAGCATGGGGTCGGTACTCCCTTGATGTACTAGGGTGAGGGTCCCCCACAGTGAACAAACAATCATAGTTTTACTCCCCTATCGTGTAGGGTACGAGTCCTCACTTAGGGAGTAGTACTCCCCCATTTCCGAGTAGCAATAGGGAGCAGGTCCTTTATGGGAGATGGATCTACCTCAACTACAGTACATAGTTACGAGGAGCGAGCCCCTCCACTTGATGCAACCGATAACAAGGTTGAAGTTAGTGCTCCCTTGATGGACTGAGGTGTGTCCAATTTATTACTTGAAAAAATGAGATATCGTGGGTTAGAAAGGATTAGTGTTTCCCCAACTGAACGTAGTGTTGAGGAGTGGTCATCTTAACTTGGGTTTCCTTGGTCTTGTATCAGGTGCAAGACCTTGACAATGAGACCTCTAATTTCAGGCACTAGAGGCATTTCTATAAGAAAGTTCCTAATGGATCCTATACTTTAGAATGTACCATTAGGAATGGTTGAGTTTTGCGTGATAGATTACATCTCTCAGATGGGTGTCATTAGGTATGGACAGCTCCTAGAGTGTGTACTCCTAGTCTTTGAGTTACGATTTGAATCTTCTTTGGAAATCCGGGTAATGGATTCGAGGTCAGAGCCTTATGTTTATTTATGGTTGATATAATTGTATATGGATGCCCTTGTTATATGTATGTTCATATACCTAGTGTGAGTTGTGAGATGAAGATCCCATTAGTCTCTCTTTTTAGTTTCATTAAGAGATAATATATTCTTTTGGGTGGAGCTGTACTCTTTTTGTTAACCCTTGTTGTACCTTGTTCTCTCTTATTATTCCCATCATCAGTACCTCTCCTGCTGCTCCTTAGAGACATTGGAGAATCCTACTGATTATTCTAATACTCACCCATGGTTGGGCTTTGTCTACATTTGGTGTGCCCTTGAAGTTGACAGATAGGTTCATTGTGATATCAGAGGAGCTTACGTATACGGGGTGCTTAGCCTGTGTGTGGTGGTTGTAGCTTGGGATTCAGGAGTGGGACTCTTCTAGCTGTTCTACTTTTTCACATGTTGCTGGGATGTTCCACTTTTCTATTTGGGTGTTTATTTTTTCCCTTTTCCTTTTAGAATTACTTTTTTTGTACTTGAACTATTTAGATATCAATGCATATATGTTTGGATCCCTTTTTATAGTATTTTGGTACCTTTATTTCTTTTCCTCTACACTTTGGCATTGAGTTCTTTGTGTGTGTGTGTGTACATGTTTTAGGCAAAGGCCTCCCTGAGTTTGATGTTTCTTTGGTGATAGTCGCCAACCCCTAGCCTATGGAGGTGGGCTTGGGGTAGTTGCAGATCGAGCCCTAGTATAGGTCGGGTCGTGACAAAGTCCCTAGTAAACATGAAATCTAGTAATTAATAATTACCCTCAATGATATTTATTTTTCATAATCCATGATATTTTTGATCTGATATTTTCTATGGAAACATTTCATTCCCATTTTATTTGTTAAATGGAAAGTGATATCAGTTATTTACCTTGACATATTGATTCTTCTTTATCTATTCTTTCTATTAAGATTACCAAAATAGAATCTATATTAATTTATTTAACATTACATACTGATTATTCTTAATGATTAATGATAGTTTCCACTATACTTTGAGGGTACCAGGGAAGAAAAAGATGTTGGGGGTTGGGGTAATTAGCATTTTTCATCACCGTGATGACGAAACTTTTTGTCTTCAACCATTCGATCCCCAGTAGAGGTACAATGATATCTCTTGAATTATTCAAGCAAAAAAATAAATCATAACATATACCTCATTCTGAATCACAACACTCTCAATAGAATCTCTTCATCAGTGACCATTGCTCGAAAGATTTAAAGTATAACACTTCTAGATCACCCACACACACTCCAAGAATCAATGTGCTCTCCATTTTTGGAATTCTGGGTGATAACAAGGAGATTCAAATAATTCTTCAGTGTTGTGTTGGTCACCTCAATCCCATCCCATCTATATATTGAATGTTCCTTGGACTGATCATTTATAGAGAGACTCTCTCTCACTATAGAAAGTGAGAGGATATAGAATATATCATTAGTTGAAATGAACAAAATACCATTGATCTTCTCTTATCTTTCTTATATAGTTGGTTGAAAAAATATCTGGATAGGGTTCCCCGGTCCCTATAAATAAATCACCCACTAAATAAGAAATAATTAATAATTATGATGAACTAAAATTCATCATAAATATTATTATATATTTTATCAAATACCCGTATAATATATTAAAGATATTACATGACAAAACTGAGTCATTTAAATTGACTTGTAATTACATCATAAATTAAATGAACGTATAATATTAAAATAATATGATTTTGTAGAATAATTGTTTTTTTCATTCTCTATATACCTCATGAACAATTTTGATAAATAAATTCTTCCCAAA
The DNA here is from genome assembly GCA_963277665.1 of Viscum album. Taxonomy (NCBI): domain Eukaryota; kingdom Viridiplantae; phylum Streptophyta; class Magnoliopsida; order Santalales; family Viscaceae; genus Viscum; species Viscum album. Next base: position 1,824,265,685 of record OY728119.1, on the reverse strand, counting down.
TATCCTTTACTTAAATAATAATGAATTTATTTATTTATTAGTGATTGAAATAAAATTAACAACTGTCAAACCACATGGTGGGGAACACCATGTTCGATATACCTACTAGTCGTAATAAATCATAGTCCATAATATGGTATTTTTTCACCCTCTAGGCCCTTATCTCGATAGGAGTGAATAGTATTCGTAGATAAGAGAAGAGTCTAAAAACCCACCAAGGTTCCTAAAGAGAATGGAATAGTTGTAGAAATTGAAACCAACCTACAAACACGTAATGTGTAATATACTCTATTTGAATTTACCTATATCATAAAGTAGGACACACACTTATGTCATAATTTTTATTGCTTTATTTTTTATTGATCTTACTGGATTAATTTACCTCCGACTACATAGGAAAAGGATTTATGAATGTACTACCATTCTATTCAACCTGGACTAAGATATACTAATTTTGAATATCATAAAAGACAATTTCTATCTTTATTACACAACTAATTCCATGCCACCAATTATTCACCCAAAAAAATCTACCTTTCAACGATTTCATTATCATTGTTTTTTCCTTGCATAAAACTATTAAAAAAATTGAACACATTGATAATGATCTCAAATGACGATAACAATACACCTAAATATAGATAAGAACAACCAATGACATGAGAAACATGTGGTATTACTTTTAGAGTGTTCAATCTCATGATCTCACCTACTAGAGATCTCTAGGTGAGAACTTCCTGAGAAGAACTGTCAATTCTTATGAACCCCCATCACCTAATAGTCTTAATTCAACTCGGTCTAGCCGATATAATATATCAAGACCTTATAATATAAATTTAATATTAATGTTTAAGTATCATGAGTTTCTCATTATATCCTGGGATCTTCTATAAACTTTTGATACAATAGTTAATCTATGGACATTATCATTTAATAGTTGATGCAGAAATTTATACAATAAAATAGTAATTTTACATCATGTAACTAATTGTATACAAGAAATGGTAATCTAAATGTACTATTTAGTTTTGTCTAGGGAACCCACTATTAAAACACTCGCACTTTAACTAGATCCAACATCTTAACTATCCTTGTTATCTCTCACATGATTAAGATCAAGTTTATATTGATTCATGGGAATCTGTTGTTGGGTCTTCCATGACTCCACTGTGTGGATATTCTATTATGTGCGACCTCACCTGCTTGAGTAAAAATTCTCAATAGATATTATACCCAAGTATATCACTTTTTTTCACTTATATAACATTATATCTTGTCTAATACTAGTAAAATAATTATCCTAATGTTAAAAAATTACATTTTATGTGTGATTTGAATAAATGGAACAAATCATTACATTTAATAGATTCTTCTTCACGGCCTCAAAAGCTTCAATGCACATAGAATTTGTAGTTATGTATACCACTACTTTTATGATCTTTTATTTCTCAATAACTTATCCTATCTATGATATTAGATCCTATTAATCTATTGGAAGGCTTGTTTTTTCCCCTAAAAACTAGAATCCATTCATATCGAAATATAAGGTACATATTTTTCTACTTTATCAATTACAATGATATAGTATTAACTGCACCCTACGCAGTTATCCTTTATATAAATAATATTATCCTACTATAAAGTTTATGTTGAAAATATAAGTTCTTGTACATATCTTAGAGTACCTCCTTGATCTATTTGTAAAGCGTATAGAATTAAAATGACTAGTTTAATCTCCTCTAATGAACATGCATGTATTATTGGAGAGATATATGTCAGGTGACATTATTAACAATTATTTCTCTAATTGTTTCAACTTGTATTTCTCAATACCATGTCAGTCTATGTACGATTGTATGGGTCTAAGAAATTTTTAGATCAACCTTACTAGATCCTGTTCCCTATAACATAGGTTGTTGTTTTATGTCAATATCTAGACTATTAATTTAATTCTAGTCTTAATTTAATATAATACAAATGTTTTTTTCCAAATTCTACCTAAAATATTTTACATAAAAACAATTTAACTCTCACTAACCATTGGAAGAAAAATGGAAATAACTCTATCCAAATGAATATTCTCTAATCTTTTTCTTACATTAATCGTAAATTGGATTTTAGTAACTGTCACCCTTATTCTCATTCTATGATGTCACCATACCTTTCTAGTTATAAAATATAGACACCTTACTTGATTTGTCGTCTTGACAGAAAATTATATATAAAATTATCATACAAATTGGATATGATAATTAAAATTATAATGGATTTAAGAAAAATGAATTTGTATTACCAATCAATACTTATCAGTACCATACATGTACCACCCATATATCATCTCACTTGAATATCCACTGAAATATTCACAATATTCCTTGATACGTGAAATCCTTTACTGCATTTTAATTGAGCTTGTCAGTATTTGATAATTGACATATACTACTTTCTTGTAAGAATAATTTTTATCAATTAATAAAGTATCACTAGTTTTGGTGAATATAAAACCATTAAAATGGTTTTATATTTCTTATATAGTATTTGTATGTGGAAATTTATTATTCGGCACCTCTTATTGAATTCGTTACTATGAAAACTACATGTGCATATTTAATATTGACTAAACCCAAGACAATCTTTCTCTCACTATCTCAAATAGATATTTTCAACCTTTTAAGGAAATGTTGTATATCACTTGACTATAGAATTTCTATCATAAGGATTTTGGTGATATATTAAGAAACTTATAGGATAATTACTATAGATTCAAATTGTGTTTTTAATGATGTAAGATTTTTTATAACCTTAAAAATTATTTGCATTCAAACACAAAGTTGTTATGACAAAAAAAATTATATCGAACTGTGACTCATACAGTATCTATTTCTTATTATAGTTGTAATATAGTTATGGGTTAATTCCATTTTTCACTAAGCACCTATCGAATCATAATGGATGATTCTATATTTTTTATTAGCCTCAACATTGATACTCATTTTACTAACATCATGTATCTGATTTGTATAAGGAAATGTGTATTTAGGAATTTCTACATGCTAAATTTTATTTATCAATGTTAATATTTAATACTCATTATTGGTCCTTTTTTAGAATCATTTCCTTGATATTGATAAGGCAAGCTGAATTTGTGAATTACTCTTCACAATGTTATAAAAATAGATGAATAATTGGTCAAGATATTATTCGACACACCATCCTAAAGTAACTTATATCTTTTGACCATGCATATACATTACTTCAATATTAAATTCCCAAAAAAACCTAAAGGAATTTAATAAAGTATACATAACACTAGGGTATTATTTTAATATTTCATGATATCTAGTTGAACTATTTTCAAAATCACTGTGTCTTACCTTTATTTATAAATATATCATTGCCCAAAACTAAACGTGTCATTAATAACATAGGTGTTTAACCTCAATGAGTCTAAATACCAAAAATGGTAAATCCTTAAAATATACTTTTTTTCTTGATAGATTATTATCATTCTTCAGTTGGTTATAAAAGTCCTAAATTCTTATATTCATTGTGTATTGGATATTATTCTTGTATCACAGAACTAGTGGTTGATTATGAAACACCACTAACAACATTCATTTTAAAACTATAATTATGTACAATTTTTTCCAAAAAAAACATGAGATAATTTTTTCCGTTATACTCAACAAAATATCTAATGGAATCATTCTAATAAAAATATATACTTATTTTACTTCTCATCGCTGACTTAGGCACAAACCTTTTGTTGGAACCAAGTCCTTTCACTACAAGCAGCTAGAAACTGATTTTTGTTTGAGTTTGTTGTAAATAAAAAATGGGTTGATCAAGGAGTATAAAACATAAGTGTATTTATAGTTCTTATGTCTTCATTGTTTAATATTTCATTGTTTACTAGTGATTTCCAAATTTCGGGGTCTAAAATTTGGAGAATGGAGAAAGCTGTTTTTAAAAAAGAATTTTCCGTGAAATTTTGATATTCAATTAAAATTTTGCACAAAAGTAAACATTCAAGGATGTCACATTAAAATAAGTAAAAGTAATGTGTTTCATCCAAGATCTGAAATAGTGAAAAAATTGATCTTTTATGACACTAGGGAATTTTTTATCACCAATGAAATAAATATGAACAAGGAGGTCTGAGGGAGAGTTAAACACCAAATACGATGTCAAAATTTGGACTTCTGGGAATCAAGGAATGTTGTGCGTAATGTGTAGGTGGATAAGAAACTTACTCAAAGGGTATAAAATGTCTATAAATATTCAAATACCCCAATTCCAAAGTATGATCCTTTACAACTAATATTTGGTGTCTCTAATAAGTGAACGAGTTTCATGAAGAATAGTTTCATGTATTAAATCTTGCATAAAGAGTGTTTTTTGTGTCTATTAAGACAAAGTGAAACTTGTTTCCTTATTGAATGAAAGATAAGGGTTGAATGAAATTCATCTTGGATGAAAAATCCCAAGAGTTGTGTGAAACAGTATGTGTTTCACACAATTTCTTGAGTTGTGATTCTAGAAGGTTTTGAATATATAGTTTTTTTGATTAGTTATTTAAAGTGAATCTATTAAATTATATAGTGCATGAAGAGTATCATTCTAGTTATAGATAAGAAATAAATTCCAATCTACTGAAGTGACATTCATGTCATTAAAACGGAGTAAAAATTCACCTAATTCAATGAGCTAAGGGGAGTCGATAGAAGTGTTACAAGGGAGGCGTTTTACTATCCCTAAATTCATTTTAATTAATTGTTCCTAACATAGATTGATTATTTCTACCCTTTGGTATTCCACTATTATTAAATATTAGTATATTTTGGTAGGACTGGCACACTGTCAGCATATGCTCATTGGACTAGAACACAGTGGTTAACCTAGTAAAACTATTGTGTTGTCTATTTTCATGTGATATTTTGATTACTACACGATTCCATCAGACATTTTTAACAAGTTCTAACCTATGTGGGAATAAGATTTATCACTTTAAAAGAAATATTTGAAACCGTAATTCACCCCTCCCCACTCAGGGTATTTTGGGGCATTAAAAGTGGTATTAAGGGGAGTTTGTTAGAGTTTGATTTTCCACCTATTGTTTTCAGGCATAATTCAATGAATATTAGGGGAGTCACCCAATTTTATGGAATCAAATTCCAAAATTGGAAGAATATTTTGATATCTCAAATAAGATCCCTTGGAATAGAAATTATTTTTTCCATTGCTCAAGGGATCTGGGTCACTTATGAAACTGCATTTTGTATGACTAAAAGACATAAACAATGCATAATATTGATTCTAAAGCACAAAGTTATCTTATTTCTTCTCTATATAATCAAATTAATTTGAAGGTGATGAGTTTTACCTCATACATTTCTATGCGGTAAAACTAGAAAATATAAATGAATCTGATAAAAAAGTGAAGGAGGAAAAATCTATGTTTTTTCACAATAGATTATATGATCTAAAAATGTATCCTAATGAAAATTTAGATACCTTTTTAATCGAATTGATGATTCTGTTGGACCAATTAGAGTATATAGTTATGTAAATAAATATATTGACATTGTGAAAAGAAATATTAAGAAGGATTACACCTCTATACAATCCAAAAGTTTTATCCCTATAAAAACATTATCTTGATGATATTATATGTAGTTTGGTGGATAATGGAATGAGAATCAAACCAAACGTTTCAACAAAGTAATAATGTAATTGGAATTCAACTCAAAAGAACAAGATTATGTTTCCAGAGATAGTGTTGATGAAGATAAGGACGAAGATTATCTTATTTCTCTTTTTTCAAATAAATTCAAGAGATAAAAAGGGATATTTGAATGAAATATTCCTCTATCACATTTTTTATCTTCTAGAGTTGGGAAAATTACCTATTAGTGCTCCAGAAAGTTCTATGGTGAATAAATTGAAGCAGATGCAGAAGAATCCGAAAAGGATCCCCAAAAGGGAGACTTTAAATCCTAAATGACATAATAGAGAAACAGTTTCATCTGTAAATAATAGCTAGATGATAATGATTTTTTTGAGGATGAATAATGTGAGTTTAAATCTAAAACCCAAGAATCCTTATTTACTATTGTTGAAAATTTTGAACCTTAAAAATATAAAGGTAATTAGTTAACTGGTGTTTTCAATCTCAAGGTGGAACTTGAGGGTTATCTTGAAAATATTAACATTCAATGATAAAGAAAATAATATGAGATATTTTCTTGAAGATTCATCAGAGTATGTTGATCCTATTAAAGAAGAAATTTATTGACTTGAAGAAGGGGTAGAAGAACATGTAACAACACTTGAAATCTTGTAAGATGTTGTGGAATTTATGCTTATGATTGAAGAGAAGGAAGAATTCATCAATGAACTTACATACAAACTAGAGAATAATTCCTAGAGATTTGAGGTACATGAAGAGTAATTTTTTACTCTAAGGAGTAAACTAAAAACTAAATCAAAATCGGGGGAAATAAATATGAAATTGCATTTTGGAAGATTTTAAGATGCAGAGCTGTTAAAAAGATCTAAACATGGTTCTAAAGGATAAGGGAATGATTTTAGTGATTTGAGATCCACATGTATGGGAAAAATTTAAATTGGTTATGATGCTAAAAAATCAAAGGTTGGGAACACGTAAATCCAAAATAAATGGAATTCTAAAGTTGTATATATCATAAACGCACCTAATTTACTAGCAAAGAAAGTATAAAATAAACTTTTAAAGTGATCTAAATATTATCCTCAATTATCTATAGATTATATCTGGACAATTAATTTTACAAAATAATGGTACATGGGGATGAATGTGAGTGTTAATACATTTCCTCTTATGAGATGTCAATTATGTGGCTTTTGGCCAATAACATATCATATTGTGAAGAGGCAAGGATCTATCTGAATGGGGAAGTTATTGGAATTAAACATTAATAATGAGAAAATATTATTTATCTTATATAGGAAATAGTTTCTTTGGATATTTTTTTCATCCTTCTAACTATGTCTGTAAATATATTTATTACCGGCATTAGTAAGGTGATATCATTACCTACAAATTCATAGAAAAGTAAACACCCTCTAACTACGAAAAGTTTCTATTGAAAATATGTATTATACTATATAAAAGATATGAGTATGGGGAACACATTAATTTGTAAAAGTATATTTAAAAGGTCATATTTATCCCATACTCAATCATGTATCTCAAGGAAGGAAAGGCGGAAACCGAGAAATCCATCCTTACAAAAATAGGTCTTAAAGAAATAAAAAATAGTAGAACCTAGATTCTTAGTAGAGAATTCTAAAAACTTATGATGGAAAATGTATATTTATTGAATAATTTTATGAAAATGGTTTGTGTAATAGTGATGTTCAGAAAATATGGTTTTTTGAAGATCTAAGGCACTGGAAGTACAAAATTGGAAAATCATGAGCTTCAAAAAACTGTAGTTCTCTATGTAGACATTTGGTTTCATAATTTCTTGAGTGTGAGTCAACTATATGACTAAGGAATGATAGTGAAATTTATTCAAAATGGTTTTACTCTCAAAGTAAAGACAGGTAATTCAGTTATGAAATAATTCATAACATATGATAATTTATACCAAGTTAACAGCAATGAGAACATATTTTAGTTAATAGTTGACGAAAAAACAACTTGTCGCATCGGAAGATGGGTCACATTAATCAACAAAGAATGGAAAAGATATGTTAGCTGAATATATTCTTCAATATTACCAATATTAATTGTCAATGATAAAAAGTCATTTTATTCTAGCATGCAAGTAAATATGGTCGGGAGTTCATATCAGTCGAAGAATAAAATGGAATCAAATCGATATGATATTATCCACACACACATTTTTGTTCCAATAAATGTTTCTAGAAAATATGAATAGTGGTACCTTGTTCATTTTATTGATTATTATAGTATAATTTCCAATGAAATGATTATGTAGAGGAAATAGTTAGTTCTTGATTTCATGAAGAGTTATTATCAAAATGTTGAGAATGAAACTGACTGCATAATCAATATTCAATGATCTGAAAAAGGAGGAAAATAAAAATCCATTGAATTTTAAAATTACCTAGAAAAACATATAATTAATCATGAAGTGGTTTTATTGACAACCCCATATAAAAATTTAGTTATTGAATGTAGAAATCAGTAGATGAACAATATGGAAAAACTATGCGGATTGGGAGTCGTATTTCTCTCTATTACTAGAAATTGTTTGTTCACGTTGCAATGTAAACTAAATTTACAATAGGAATTTTATGGGAGAAACCATGAATCAATATGTATTATGGTATGGAAGGAATCCCTCTCTTATGTATTTTCATGTTTATGAAGTAAATGTTTCATCTCGAACAAAGAAGGCAATCAAGGAAATTATGTGGATGTTGTAGATGATGGAATATTCCTTAGATATTCAATGAAGAGTAAAGACTAAAATTGTAACAATAATCATCTTGGAAGAGTTTTTGAAGGAATTGATATCAATATCATTGAATAAAATCCATAAATACCTCAAATAACTCATATTCTAATATGAAAGATGATGAGGAAGAACGATGAAAGGGAAAAAATTCCAATATGGAAATATTGGAAGGCTTTATAAAATTTCAGGATCACAAAACAATGACTATTCATAATAAGGATTGGAAGAGGAAACCATGGATGATGAAACATCATTATAACCTCATAGGAAAAATAGATGTATAGAAATTGATCAGTCTAACAATAATGGGGATTAGACCGCACCAACATAGACAAAGATACTGAGTAATGAAGAACATTCATCTTTCCTATGAATTGTGGATCTAAAATTATTTGAAGAAGAAACAAATGTTGAATCATTGGTTAACTCCATCATAGAAGAATTAGACCTGATTGGAAAGAACCAGACATGGACGCTTTTTAAAGGACCTGAATATCACAATGTAATTGGAAAAAAATGGATATTTAAAAACAATTGATGATCATGGAAATTTGATAAATAAACAAGGAATGTTTAGTGTGTAAAGGCTATATATATATTTAAGACATTGATGTAAAAGAAAATTTGGATATAGTAGCTAAACTGGAGACAATAAATCTTTATCTCTCCATCTGAATTCATATAGAGAATATATTTTAGGAGATGGATGTCAAAATGACATTATTAAATAGATTACTTGAAAAATTAGTCAACATTGCAAAACTGATGGGAATTGTTGTTTGAAATAATGATTCTAGAGTTATCAAATTGAAGAAGGGTCTCTATGGTCTGAATTAGGCACCCAGAGCATGGAATTCTCAACTCGATTTGTATATCAAAAACAAAGAGTTTAAAAGAGGATGTTTCAACCATAATCTCTATGTCAAGAATTCATATAAAGATAAATTTTTAGTGCTTGTGTATTTGGATGGTATAATTTTTTGCGTAAGTAGGTATATATCAATGGAATAATATTAAAATAAAATGAAATTAGAAATTGAAATGTCTATGATTGGTGAACATTCATACTTATTTGAGATATGTGTGATTCAAAATAAGGATTAAACCACAATTTCTTAGGAAATATATGAAAGATAGATTCTGATGAAAATCAATATCAATGACTCTAAACCAATGTCAAAACTGATTGAGTTTGGTGAGAAACATGGAAATAATGAGGATGGGACTTTTCTAGATCCCACTCTGTATAAGAGAATCATTTGAACCTTATTATACTTGATACCGCCAATAAAGATATTGAAATTGCAATATTCATAGAATCCCTTTTTCAAATAAATATGAAAGAAGTACATTTGATGTAGTTAAAATATTCATGAGGTATATTCAAGGTACTCCAAATTTTGGAGTATACGTTTTTTCAAGACGATATAATGAATTCTCCAAAAAAATGACGCTAATTCAGTAGGAGATGTAGTGGATTTAAATTCCACACGTAGTGGTTATTTCCTTATAGGAAATAAATATGAGGGATCTTTGAGTAAGAAACAAGAAATAACTTCTCTTATTATAGCTGAAGTAGGTTATATCTCTTCTACAAAGGCTTTCACTAACCTATTTTGATTGAAGAAACAACTAACTAATATTGGGGATAATGTGAAGTATCTAATGGTGATTCACTATGACAATAAGAGTTTGATCAATATTATGAAGAATAGGGTTCAACACTCTCGTACAAAACATTTTGAGATCTGATTTCACTTCAATAATGAAATAATTTGTGAAAGGTGAGATTAAAATGGTGAATATTGAAAATAATGATGAAGTGGTTGACATTATGACTAATTCATTGGTAGTAAATGTGTTTGAGATACATATGTTTAACCTCATTGCTCATCCACCACCAAGTGTTTTCGGAGGTTATGGCTGGTCCACTCTCCCTATTTGGGTTAACTGTTTTAATCTCTTTGTGGTAGTGATGTAGGTTTTTGGGGGAGATATAATCTAGGGGTGTCTTTTTTGTTCTCTATATGTCCAAATATATGCATTTTAGATTATTTCCAAAGGGGGGAATTGAAAAATTAAATATTATAAAGGTTTTATAGTTATAGGATTTTAAAAAACCATGAAATGATTTCATGGGATGACTATAATTATGTGTTATGAGGAAATATTTAATATTTATCAGATCTTATCTTGGATATAATTAAGCATTAAAAAACACTGGAACCCAATTAATTCGTATTATATTTTTTTCTACAGTGGTATTTCCTAACGTAGAATTATATTGTTGGATGAGTAGTCTCCCACTTTTCTGGATTTTGGTCAAGATAAGTTCTTTATTGAATTTATCAATAGATTCCCACTAAACCCAAAGAGGTAGATTGACGGAACCAAGGACCATCACAACAGGAAGCTAGAAATTGTGTTTTGATTATGTTTATTTTAAATCCAAACTAGATTGATCATGATGTTTACAAGATGAGTGTTTTTAAATATCATATGGATTCGATGTTTAAGATGGGATTGTTTCACAGTGTTTTCCAAATTTTTAGGTCTACTAGTTGGAGAATAGATAAAGGTGTATTTGAAAAAAAAAGTTCACCCACGTTTGAAGGGGAATAGAAATGTTATATGCAAATGAAGATTCATGAAAATCAAATAAAAATATGTAAAAGTAAAGAGTTGGGTGGAATATCCAGAATAGTAAAAAATATGAAATTACGGGACACAGGAAGATTTTTATGCACCTAGGGAATAAAGATGAAGTGGGAGATGAAAAGGAGAGTTGTGTCCCTAATACAATGTAAAAATGTGTACATTTATGAATATAAGAATGGTTTACACAATGTGGTAGGTAGATGAGAAAAAGTAGCATATGTTTGACAATGTCTATAAATAAGTGGCTACCCACATTCCAAAGTACGAACATTTCCAATGAAGACATTGTGTATCTACCACACAAAATAGATCCACACTGAAGTGTTTCACATAGTAAAATTTTCTCACAGAGTGTTCCTTGTGTCTATCAAGAACAAGTGAAACACATAAATGGTTTCATGAAAGATAAGTGTTTCTTAAAATTCATCTTGCGCGATAAATCCCCAAAGTTTCACACAAGAACAAGTGTTTCATGCAAGGGATTGAGTTTTTTTTCTATCCATTTTAGAATATATGTATTATTTGATATGTGATTTCGAGTGCATCAATTCAGATCAATAGTGTATGAAGAGTCTTTTTAGATCCATGGAAAAAACATTAATTTCAACCTACTGAATTGACATTCAAGTCTTTAAAACTGAATAAGACTTCACCCAAAGTAGTGAGATTGGGATAGTTGACGTATGTGTTCTGATGGTAGCAATGTGTTATCCCAAAAATATTTTCAAGGTAGTGTGCCTAGAAAAGAGTTACTTTGTCTTATGTTTTTAATTCCAAAACTATTGATGATTAGTAGATTTGGGTATGATCGACACACTATCTGTGTATGCTTCTTGGACTATCTCTTAGTGGTGATCCATGAAAAATCATTATGATGTATCTTTACATAAATATGTTTGATTATTTCCAAATTCCATCAGAGAGGTTTAACAAGTTCCTACCAATGTGGGAAAAATATTCATCACTTTAAATGAAAAGTTTACACCCGGAATCACCCCTCCCCTATTAGGGTGTTTTGGGGTCTTAAACCCTTCTCACCCACTTGGAGAACTCACTGTACATCCATTAATGTTTTTATACATAACTAGTTACACTATTTACATAAACATTTGTGATTTTAATATTTTATTTAATACCAAAAAATTATAACAAAAACAATAAATTTTATATTCATTAATATACCTAAATAAGTGAATACTTTCCTCTACATTTCAGTTTATTTCATTTAAACTTCAATAGATTTATTTCACAATATGAAAAGATAATAATATCCTATTTAATACCACTTTGTTTGAAGGATATTGTGATGGTGGACTTGGAATCTATCTTTCTATTATCATTATCACATTATCTTTCTACGTGTTCTCTATAAGAACTAAACAATAATCATTCATTAATGTTTTGATTTACTTGGTGAACCTTACCTGCAATGTAATGAAGTATTTCCTCTATTATATTAATTTTGTAATCTTTAATGAAACTTGATTAATTGGGAAAAATGATATAATAATATGATGTGTTGAAAGATCATGGTCCATATTTCACCTTACATATATCCAGTGTAAACATCTTCATTTCATATATCACTTCACTTTTTTCCTTTAAAGCTTCCAAAAGATGAGATTACATGTAATATCATCCATTTCATGATGTAGTATCCAAAACTCACATCAAACGTTGATTATAGAATCATAAAAAACATTCATATGAATCTTGCATGGGTATCCTATAAGCATTTAACATTTTTTCTACTCAAGGTTGGTTAATAAGTATTGGGAAAAAACACCTTGAATTTTTAATGTAAATGTGCTTTTCACAAGTGCATGTACAACTGTGGAATTTTTTGCTTATGAGGACATTTAATTTTTCTAATATAATCATTGTGTTTCTTATTATATTAATTTCAATTATTAGTAAAAATGAAATATAGTATATATTACATTTATATTTATTAAGGATTTAGAAATTATTGAATAATTAATAAAATTAGTAAATGTATCCCTCTGTTTTATTGAATTCGAATATCCATTTTTACTAGAATAGGAAAACACTATTATTTGAGTATTATAGAGGAAAGGATCCTTAAACCATCCCTTATAGTCTACAAGCTTTTCCTATTCCACCACTCATATATTTGATGGTATTTATTTTACTAGCAAAACATATTAACTCATAGTTCCTTGATCTGTTGAGTGAATTCCCAACTTCTAAAATCATAAATTTGATTTACTCAACAATTTCCTCTAATGTTGAACAAATAAATACTTGGATACTTATTTTATACGAACTTTATTTATGTTAACTTGTCACTCTCATGATAACTCCTTGATAGTAAGAAGAACCCTCAACTTTGGCTAACAGGCACCCTAAACACCTAGTTTTGTCCAAATTCGAATGATGTATGGTGTTTTGTGACTTAATACTATTTAAGGGTTTTTTATTTTTCTTGATGAATGTGATACTTTTCTCTAAATCTTGTTCTTTCTATGATTTCACACTCTAAAGTAAACAATTATAGAATAAAATCCATCTCTTGTTTATAACTTTTTCTTATTTATCATTTTATGAGTTTCCCACTATTATGAAAATGGATAATATAATAAAAAATTTTATAAAGAAAATAAATACTTGAATGGTCTTTAGAATCTAATATTGGTTGATCTATTTAAACATAATGAATCAACCATGACTTGGGGGAATCATACTTGAGTCATGGATAGACTTATAATCATTCTCAACCCCATCTAGTATGTCCATATCTCTTCTAGAGATCACTTCATCATTGTGTTGTCTGCGTATTACACCATCCTCATCAAAGTACAAAAATACTCGCACACAGGCGAGGGGGTCTCAGAAGTAAAAATTATAGATAACTAACTTTTTATCTGGACACGCAGACCCTTGTACATAGTAAACAAGAAAAAATGATGATGGGTAGACCATCTTATTTAATTACAATCATTACATGCATTTAAATTATTAAATAAATAAAAAAATTAGACATGCACACAGCCGGTTCCTGCTCAAGATGGGTCAGTTGGTAAAAATTATGCACTATAAAAATTAAATTTCATTAAATTTAATGTATGAGGAAAATTTAAAAAAATTAAATACATTAATTAAATTCATATTTTTTATTCAAATATTTTATTATATTCATTCAATAAATTAATTTAACTTTAATAATAAAATTAAATTAATTAATTAATTATATTAAATAAATAAATTAAATTAATTTTCTATCTAGGTATTAAAAAATATTATTTTAACCACAGTTTAAAGATAAATTAATTTAACTTAATACTAAAATTAAATTAATTAATAAAATTAATTTTGCGTAACTTGGACCCCGAAACTCCACTCAAGCCCAATGCGGGTCTGGTCGAGCCCGTGTATGCCCTTTCTGGGATAGGAAAACATTGTGCATGGGTGTTCTGGGCCAAGAAGACATTCGTTAAACTATTTTGGGATAGGTGGAACCAACTCATCTTGTTACAGGGCTTCTCGGTTCAATTAGGGCACATAGAATTAACTGAAACCCAATGTAGGGGAATGTAATGACCCATAATTTCTTTGTAATTTTTTTTTAAAATTATATGGAATTATTTCAAGACCACATGCTTTGACGACACATGATTCCGAGGCCCGGTGATCCAGTAATAGAATTATGAACTTTTTTTAGTCCACTTAAGTAAACGTGTGAGCAGGATTTTCTAACTTTTGAACTGGTGCTCGGATTGAAAATATGAAGGCACTTTTCAACTCAAAATGTTGGGATTCACCTAGAAATAATATAACATTGACCCGAGAAGGTTGGATAGAAAATTTAATTTTAAGAATTTTAAGAAAATATTAAAAAAAATTAAAAAGTTGTATTATTTCTTTTCTCTCTATTGAGTGGCGGACGATGGATATGTGGTGCGGTGATGAGGGATAATAATGGAAAATCATAATGGAAAATTTTTGTGAAAGTGTAATAGCTATACTATTTCATAAATGACACAACATAATGAAACGACATCGCATTGTAATAGAAATGATGCGACTTGTTTTCTTTTAATAACACATTGGGGAAATCAATTGGTGGAATTTTCTCTAATGAATGTGGAACCTCTATCTCTCCCTCTCTCTCTTTGATGATGAAGGCTATTGATGAACGTCAGTGGGATGGATTTCAAAGATGATGAACAACGTCGAATGGTAATGGAGCGAGGATCAACGGTGGCTTAAACACTTCATCCCTCGTCAACAATAGATCCTAAAACCAGGTACGGGTTATTTTGATTTATGTTTCCCCGTTCTTTGTTCTAAAAAGATGAACGTGGAACAATACATGAATATGTTGATCAATGGATCATGCATTCTTGCGGGAGGTTGTAATTCTTGTGTTTTATATCTGAGATTGAATTATTGTTGATGGAAATATGATCCCAAGCCCCCCCTATATTTTTAAACTTCAAACATGGAGGGCACTAGCCAACACGAACAAGGCCCGAGCCCCTCCACTTGTGTGTTATTCATGATTGCTTCCTCGAAATGACAGATAGATGAATCTTAGGTCGTGGTAGCTATAGTGGAAACCCGAGAGGCCCAAGGGAACAAGAATAATTAAAATAGGACCATCGGAGCAGACTCGGTGAACAGTGCAAGGTGATAGCGGGGGAGATCGTAGGTGGGATGCAATTCCAATTGGCGTCACGTGGGGAAGAAGATGTTGGCCCTCACCAGCCATGCAGGTGGAGGTGGCATGCCTGGTGCATACTGCGGGGGAGAAGTCACATATCAATCATGGTGGCCGGAAAGACACGGTGCCATCTTGGTGACGTGTAGGAGGAGTAGTATGCTCCATGCGTGCCATGTGTGGAAAAGGGGGTAACCCACTAACTAGATGAGCCGGTCCAGGCCGAACATGCCGGCCTACCAGACCGGGCTACCCAAGCGGCCATGCTAATCATTCAAGCTTGTACTATTTAGTGGATCAGGCTGATGCGATAAACCCAGGTTTTGCTATCGACCGGGATAGGAAAAGAGACCGGCCCACCAGTGTGGGCCATACCAGATAAATTCGGGTCACTGGGTGACCAAGAGGACTAGACCCACAACAAACCTCAGATAGGTCTAGTGAGGCATAATGGTCCAGGCCAATGAGCTAAACACACAGGATTGGGTCATATGGGTGCAGGGTCAGGTTGGTCAGGTCGGTCGGAACCAGTCGGCCTTGGCCCAAATACAATAGGCCCCCTGTTTACAAATAGGGGAATATCTCACATACTGTGCATCCGATTGATGCGCCGCCTATGGTGTTGGGACCCACATGATGGGGAAGTCCTTATAAAATCCACTATGTAATATTTCATTGAAGTTGACCAGCGAGTCTTTGTGACACAACTATCTGTGAGACTTGGTGACTCAACTACCCAAGGAGCCTCTATGACTCAACTATCAGCGAGACATTGGGACTCATTTACCTAGTGAGACTCCATGAATCAGATAGCAAGGATACTTCTTGACTTAGCTACCCCGTAAGACTCTATGATCCAGCTACCAGCAAGACATCGTGACTCATTTATCACCAATACTTTGTGACTTAGATATCAGTGAGACTTCTTGACTCAGCAACTTAATAGGTTTATGAGACCTTGATAGCCTAAAAACTCATTGAGGATGAGTTCATTTGAAGTAATTTATGTTTAATGTTAGAAACCATTGGTTTTTTATCAACACTTTAAGTTATATATGTGTCGAGATGAATCTAGTGAATCTAATATCTGTGCATTCTTTTGGAGTTTCTTTTGTGGATTTCTATGAGTTCCAAGTTGGTCTCGGGGTCCATACTGAGTATTGTTAGTATCACCCCTACATGGGTTTCGCATGCACATGTTATGTGTTGTGTAGACGATGGATAGCTTTGACTAGGATATTGGATAGCCTAGGCTAGGAGGTGCTCGGAGGTAGATCAACATACACTATAAGATTCAGCAACATCTGAATGTGAGTTATACCTACCCTTATGGTTGGATCCTTGGTGGATTCCCTCTGGGTATTTTAATTCCTTTTTCTAAACTTTTATTTTCAGTTGGGATTGTATTCAGACTCCTTTTTTCTTTCAGTTACACCTTTACTTGTGTGGTTGTTTCCTTGTGTGACATGCTTGTTGTTGGTGTCTGAGTTCTTGTTTTACTTTTCGTAGTATGGGTTGTGTATATGTATAGGTCTAGAGACAGTGACTTCCCTTTTTAGGATACACCTTTTTGGAGCTAGTGGCCAGCCTCTGGCCTATAGAAGGCGGGATTGGGGTAGTCACACCATGGTCCACGGGTGACGGGTCGTGAAAGAGTTGTGTTAGAGGTGGTAGTTTCTACCTCAAAGGCTGAGAGATGGTTCATTTATTTGGTCAAAAAATGTTAAATGTTTTTATTTCAACTTTCATATTTTTGGATTCCTGTGCTGGTTCGGTGGTTGATGTATTCATACACTTGGACGTCGAATTCTAATTTTTGACTCGGTACATGAAAACGCTGGTTACTTGTTCCTTTAAAATGTTATTATTGATCTATTTTAGTTAGATTCATCTCATCAGGTATAATTAACTAATTTTGGATCATTATGATTTCTCCTAGGATTCCTCCACACATACAGCTATCCAGGATCCTGGTACAGGTTCACAACGACTGTCCACCAAGTGAAGAGGCATCGTTGTAGGGACTAGTTCCTGAGATGGAACCCTTGGGTGGTGTACCAGAGGCACCACCACCCTCTGAGCAGTAGTTGAAACTAGCATTACCAGAAGAGTATTCACACCAAATGAACATGATTCATGAGTTCTAGATTATGATAAACTTGAGGTTTTGAGGTGATATAGATCCTCTGGTAGTTGAGGAATGACAGGAGGCAGTGACGAAAGTTCTCTTCCTGGTAAGGACACCTTCAGACCAGATGGTGGTTCTATCTGTTAGCCTTCTATAGGTCATATCATGGAGATGGTGGATCTTGATACTATAGACACATGATGATGATTCCCTCGCCTAGATAGACTTTGAGTGGCTTTTGAGGAGGGGTTACTCCCCACAACCTTACGGTCTGTGAGCATACATGAGCTGCTCTAAATATGGAAGGGTAGCATGACATTGGTTGAGTACTCTGTGAGGTTCATAGTTATCTCTAGATACTCTACTGATATGGTGTGGGATCTTTTCTTGGGGGCCCAAGCCTTTGATAATGGGATCATATGGTAGATTAGATCCTCGATGATCTCACTCACCATCCCTATGTAGGCTATGGTGCTAGAGTCAGCTCTTCAATTGAATAACTTCCTGGAAGAACCTTCAATGACTATAAGATGAACCACCGTATGACAGGTAGCAGATTCCTTATTATCAACTAGCTAACAGCTTATATAGGGATCCAAGAATACCAACCCCTCTAATGGTTGACCATATGATACCGGATCAGCAATGTGAGGCCCACAGGCAGTAGACACGAGAAGAGGAATATGATTTGCTTCACGTGCAGTGGGTAGGGGCACAGAGCTCGAGACTACTTGACCCACAATACAGATGGTAATAATGTGGTCTAAGTACCTACATGGCATATGAAGAGAGTCTAATAGGGTGGTCTATAGAGAGGCGGATGTGGTAGGGGAGCAGGCAGAGCAGCAGACGGTGGGAGGAGAGATGAGGTGCTACCACCACCGCCCAATGTGGTCCACCACGAGCTCCAAGAGCAGGTGGAAAAGGGAGGGGACATATTTAGGTTTTGGTGGCCTATGATCATGGAACTCTAGATATGATTATAGGTGTGATATATGTCTACTATACTTTAACTTCAATTCTTATAGACATAGGTCACAGTCACTCTTTCCTTACCACAGACCTTGTTCTGGGCTCAGAGTTTCCAGTGGAGTCGTTGGCTCAATCCTTATGATTAGAGACTATTATATGAATGTATTCGATGATCACACACTGGTGTAGATATTGTGAGATTACTTTTGGAGGCGATAGCTTCAGTTGGTATCTCCTAGTAGCAGTGTTGAGGCCTTATGACATCATCTTGCATATGGACTGGTTATCTACAGTCCATGCTCAAATTGACTATATTATGTTAAAGGTGTGGTTTCTCCACAAGGATGGGACCCGATTTTTGTACATTGGTGAGAATGGAACTTCTACAGAACATGATGGAATTTCTCGGAGGAGGGTTCAGAGGATCATTCAACAGTTTGATACCCTTGCACTTTGTGCAGTTGATGAGGGAAGTATGATCTTTCCTGTAGTGGTGTATAAGTATGAGCATGTCTTTCCTAAGGATGTTCTAGGACTACCTCCCCATATGGAGGTAGACTTATTCATATATCTATACCTGGGGATGACACAGATATCCACATCATCATATCGGATGGCTCTTGCTGATCTTTGTGAATTGAGGGTACATATGGAGGGCTTGTAGGATAAGGGGTTCGTAAGGCCCATCATTTCACCATGGGAAGCCCCTGTTTTATTTTCCATGAATGCAGAAAGGAGCATGAGGAAATTACTGGACTTTCGATTCCTAAACATGGTCATTGTGAAGAACAAGTATGCACTAATGAGTATTGATGACCTCTTTGACTAGTTGAAGGTATCGAGGTGGTTCTCAAAGATAAATCATAGATCAAGCTATCATCAACTTCATGTATGGGATTAGGTCATACTGAAGATAGCCTTCATATGCTGGTATGGAAACTATGAGTTCTTGGTGATTCCCTTCAGCATGAAAAATTCCCTAGAAGTGTTCCTGGGACTCATGAATAGGATCGTCTAGCCTTACCTTGATCATTTTTGGGTAGTCTTCATTGATGACATCATGGTGTTCTCGTTGTTGGAGGAGGATCACACTACACACATGTGGATATTTCTGGATACTCTCAGAGAGAACCAGTTTTATTGTAATCTCTCTAAGTGTTGGTTCTTGATTTGGGAGTTCCACTTTATGGGACACATCATCTCAGAGGATGGAGTTGCAGTGGATCCACAGAAGATAGAGGCAGTCCTTTCATGGGAACCACCCAAGAGTGTGGCTGAGGTGTGGAGTTTCATGGGGTTGGTTAGGTACTAATGGTGGTTCATACCTCACTTTTCCAGATTAGAATCACCCATGTCATCGTAAAAAAATGGAAAACCCTTCATATGGATGGAGAAGTTCTAGAAGAGTTTACAGTAGCTGAGGTGTAGACTGAAGAGTGACCCCTTCTTGACACTACCAAAAGATGGAATTGGGTATGTAGTCTTCTCCAATGCATAAGAGACTGGAGTGGGTTATTTCCTAATGTAAGAGAAAGCAGTGATCACCTAAGGCCCATGGAAGTTAAGGAAGCATGAGGAGAACTATGTGACCCATGACCTAGAGCTATCAGCTATGGTCTTCACCTTGAAGACGTGGTGGAACTACGTGATGGGTGAACGGTTTACCATCTACTCTAACCATAAGAGTCTTAAATATATCTTCTCATAGAAGGACCTAATCTTGAGGCAAAATCGATGGATGGAGTTCATCCCGGACTAGGACATTGAGATATTCTATACTCATAGGAAGGGGAACATAGTGGTAGATGCACTCAACAGGAGGTCTGGTTTATAGCTACTGAGTGAGGTGATGGAGCAGCTAGCCCTGATACTGATATCCTTCATGGATAATGATGGAGAAACTTACCATCAGTCGATGGCTGACACTCCTACACTCTTACAGAATGTTTGGGAGTTATATCTTATGAATGTTGGCTACGAGGCCCGATATGCTCAGATATCCTCTGGATAGGATCCTAATGGATTTTCAATAGGTGGGGAGCATGTCATCTTTTTAAGAGGATGCACCATAGTACCAGTGATGTTACAGGAGGAGGTGTTGAGGGATTTCCATAAATCCCTTTTGGTAGTACATCCTAGTGTGGCAAAGATGTACCATGACCTATGACATCAATACTGGTGTCTAAGGATGAAAAAAGTGGTGGCGGAGTTCTTCTCATGGTTCCTCACTTGTCAGCAAGTGAAGGCCGAGCATCAGGTCCCAGTAGGCTTGGCACAACCACATGAAGTACCAAAATCAAAGTTGGATTGTATGTCCATGGACATCATGACAGTGTTACCACCCACATCCAAGGGCCATGATTCTATCTCGGTGATCATTGACCAACTCACCATGTCGGTCCACTTCCTACCCATCCAAGAGAATGGATCAATATGAGACACCTCTATATCCAGATGATAGTGCAGATTAATGGGGTGACTTCGACATTTTTTTCATATAGTGATTCTTGTTTTAAATCCCATTTGTGGAAGGGACTATAGGACACGTTCTCAACTCAGTTTCACTTTAGCACCACCTTTCACCCTCAGGCATATGTTCAGATAGAGTAGAACATACAGACCTTGTAGGACATTCTTTATGCTTGAATCCTTGATTTTGGTCACAGTTGGGAGGACTACCATCCACTAGTGGAGTTCGCATAAAACAACAGTTATCACTCCACCATTGGCATGGAACCATTTGAGGCCTTGTATGAATGGCCTTATAGATCACCACTATTCTAGACATACCAAGGGGAGTCGGCACTCATGGGTCTTGAGTTGGTACGAGATACCATTGAGATGGTGTAGACCATCCAGTAGAAGATGAGGACTATATAAACCAAGATGAAATCATACTGTGATAGGATATAGAGACCCTTGGAGATCGAGGAGGCAAACCACATTTTTCTTCGGGTCTCACCCTGATGGGGATTGCAATGATTTGTCCAGGGTGGAAATTTATCTCTGAGGTTCATAAAACCTTTCCAGATCCTCAGTAGAGTTGGAATGGTAGTGTACCACCTAGATCTTCCATCACATATGCATCAGGTGCAAGATTTTTTCCATGTGTCACAACTAAGGAGTTATGGGCATGATATATCACACGTCATCAACTGGGGGAAGCTGGACATTGATAGTGGGAAGACATTTGTGGAGATCCTGGTAGAGAAAGAGGATTGAAAACATAATTTCATTCATGGACATTCAATTCCTCTTACGTACATTTGTTGGCAGCATGAGAACCTATAAGAGGGCACATTGGAGTGGGAGTCTTAGATACATGCTTAGTACCAAATTTTTTTGATTGGCCTTTGTTTTGGATTTTTGGGATGCAAATTATTAAGGTGGGGAGAATGTAATGTGCCTAAATTTTCATGTGATTTATTTTTAAATTATATAGAATTATTTCAAGACCACATGCTTTGATGACACATGATTCTAAGGTCATGTGAGCCGAGAATGAAATTTTTAACTTTTTTTGTTTACTTAAGTTAATTTGTGACAATGTTTTTTTAAATAGTGAACTGATTCATGGATAAAAAATCTGAGGGAAATTTTGAACTTAGAATGCCGGGATTTTTCTAGAAATTACTTAACTTCGACTGAAAAGGGTCGGATGGAAATGTTAATTTTTAGACATTTTAGAAAATAATAAAATAACCTAAAATGTAATTTTATTTATTTTCTTACTGTTGTGCGGCGGGCGAAGGTGTTGCAGTGCGACGATGAGGAACATTAATGGAAACTCATAATGGAACATTTTTTTCAAGTGTAACAAAAATGATGAGACATTTTTTCTGTTAATAACATGTTGGGGAAATCAATTGGTGTAATGTTCTCTAATGAATTTGGAACCTCTCTCTCCCACTCTCTCTGACAACAAACTCTATCGACGAATGTTTTTGGGATGGATTAAAGAGACGATAAATGGTGAAAAACACTAACATAGTGAGGATCAATGACTGCTCGAAGCTTCATCCCTCGTCGGCAGCAGATCCCCAAACTAGGTAGGGGTAGTTTGGATTTAAGGTTCCCCATTCATTATTCTAAAATGATGAATGCAGATTAACCCACGAACAGGTTGATCCATGACTCATGCATCCTTGTGAAAGGGTTTTGTTCTTGGATTTTCTATCTAGTATTTAATTATTGATGGTGAAAATATGATCCCAATCCTTCCATGTGTTTTTAAACTTCTTACGCGGAGGGTGCAAGCTGAAACGAACAAGGCTCGAGCCCCTTCGCTTCAGTGTTCATCATGTCCACTTCCTCGAAACGATGGAAGGATAATCTAAGGTTGTGGAAGTGATGGTGGAAATGCGAGAGGCCTGAGGGTGTAATCATAATTGAAATCAAACCACCAGAGCGGACCTAGTGGCCCGTGGAAGGTGCCTCCAGTGTGTCACCACTGACGTGGTGGTGCCAAAGACTGGCGGTGGCTGCAGGAGGGAGTTGGTGCTAACTGGAACCATATTCAGAAGAAGTGGTCAGCCCTCACCGGTCGTGCTAGCATAGGTGGCGCTCCCGGCGCACATCGAGGGGGTGGGAGTCTGCGGCCCATCGGCTACAACATCTGGTCAGAGCGGTGTCGGCCTGGCGCCTCATAGGATGAGTGACCCGCTACTTTTCGACCACATGTGGACAAGGGGGTGGCCGACTGATCATCCACACACGCCCCAACCGGACTGGTCGGCCCATTAGGCTTCCCAAGATACCTGACTAAACTTTCGTGCCAATCCACTTTAGCAGACTAGCTAAATTCGGGTCATTGGGTGACCAAGAGAACTTGACCCATGAACAACCTCAGTTGGATCTATTTAGTTTCAAAAATATCAATCCCTTTCTTGTCAATATCATGTTAAAATAGTGAGAACTCAATTTATTTATGGGTGGATAATGTAACACCTTGAAATTTTAAAATATGAATGTCTTATTTCATAGCATGTATGACACACAACACTAATCCTAGAAGGGTTTATAACATCTCAAGAATTTATAATATATTAAATTCAATATATGATATAGGTTTTAATTCATGAAATACTAAGTTTATCTTGGGTTATACACAATAATGTCTTTCTTTGATAGTTGGTGTTACATGCAAGTCCGGGTTTTACCAAATACTATTAATATTTTTATTTAATATGAAAATTATATTCTGGCCATTAAATTGGAATTTTTTAATAGTATTAATTAACTTATGACAATATATGGTATTGAAAAATTTAAAATGTTTTTATTGGTGACTAATTAATTATAAATTAATATAAAAACAAATTCAATATAAAGGAAATGTTTTTAAAAAAACTGATTTTATGAACCCAGAAATCATTTTAACATAATAAATTAAGCTAATTACTAATAGAGGATGGTCATAATTAATTTTATATATTATATGTTGAATAAAATTTTCATACATTCAACCAATATATTTGATTAGAATAATATAATAACAAATTTAATTTTACATATAAATAGTTGTATTTTCTCTAAAGGAAAATTTGTGGTTTTTTAATGGCGTAATTGTTTAAAAAAATTTATAAATTTTATTTTAAAAAATAAAAATATTTTTTTAGTTAATAATGTAAAAATTATATTAGGGTTATTTTTTTATTTTTCTGATAATTTTATTTATTGATTAATAGTGAAAAATACAGAATTTTAATTAAAAACAAACATTTCATCTTCATAATTTATAATGTTAAATTATATTTTAAATTTGTTGTGATGTAAAATTATATCAATTATAAATATATTAACAAAATTTACTTCATTGGAATAATTTTTAATTTAAATATAAATTTAAGAACTTTTTAAACTTTTGAACATTTCGCTATAAAAAATGATTTCTCATTCCTTTTACTGGATTAATTTTAAATTAAATACTGAAAAATTACTGAATTTAATTTATAAAAATGGATTCCATATTTGGAATCATAATAATTTATAATTTTTAAGAAGGAAAACTTGAGTTTTTACGATAATCCTTAGTGAAAATAGTTAATATTAATTAACATGATTAAGGAAAAAATGACGTTATGTGCATTACATGTGTTTATATTAAAATTAATTTTACACAATGATAAGTTTTTTTATTTAGTTATTATGAAATAATATTTATAATAAATGGGTCTAAATTATACCATAAATTTGTTTCTAATTATATTATTAATGAATAATTTACCTCGGTAAATAAAAGCATGCAATTTAACTTAGTAAAAACTATAAAGATAAAATTGAGTAATCATAAAGACTAAGTAGTAACTTGATAAAACATATATTTATTTTATGTTATGGTGGTATTTATAGACCAATGCATACCTTAAATATATTATATAACTAATTTTGTGTCAAATGAGATACGGGTGGCCTCCCAATAATGATTACTTGTGGGTATTTACAAAAATGCCACTCATCCTCCATTATAATATAACATTTACTCTCCCCACATATTCTTACCCCCAAGACATTTCCTAGATAATAACCTACCAAAATCACATAAAATATTTCTATTCTAATCCTAGTGCCCTTAATTATTGAATAAATCCATCCAAAGAAGGCCTTTAGTGCATACCAATAGAAGATACCTCAAGATGAGGTAATGTTCATCACTAAATATTTTTTTTATTTTCTTTTACCTCATCAGTAAATTATATTTATACCATGATTATATAATAAAATCAATATATTAATCATAATAAGATTTTTTAGGTTTATTATACTACCTATAACTTCACACACATCCATAATATGGTTTACAAATTCATCATTTATGTGTATGTTAGACTACCGCCTCACAAACCGATATCGTTCGTTTTTCTCATTACCAAATTTCATGGTTTGGAATAATTATGTATATAATATTTATATATTAAAATTAAGATATTTATTATTAATTTATTCTTATTTAATTATTATATAACAAATACCTTTGGGATTTCTATTTTGTGGTAATATGATAGTGTTGTTTGTGTGTGCGGCGGACTACCACCTTGCGAAGTGACGTGAATCATTCATGCATTACATGAAATGTATTAATGATGAATTTAATAAACATATATTATATATATGAAATATTAATGATAATATAATAATATATATACATCTTTATATCATTTATAGTTATTTCTTTAAATATGTCTGGAAAATAAAAATAGTTTTCATGTGTAAGTATGACCAACCGTCTCAATGAATGATGTGTTTCATTTCCTGTCAAAAAATTTTATGGATCACTCTAAAAAAATTATAATATATACATATGATATTGAAATCATGGTTTACATTATTTATATTATTAAATCATGGGCTTATTAAGCATAATAAAAAATAAAAAATTAAAACATACTCGAAAAACAAGGTAATTAACACCTGAAACAAAGAAAATAATGAAAGATTATTTACAAATCGGAGATAAGATGTTATAAAAAAATAATTCATGATGTTATAAATATTAATATGGTTATGGTGTAAGTTAATTACATTATTATCCCCATTATACATGATTTTAATGTGCATTCAACCAAATGTAATTGTAACATAGAGGATATCTTAACTCAATTTCCACCCACTAGGTTAAACTTCTACATCGTTGATTTCATTAAGATAAGATTATGTGTGTAACGAATTTTTATTATATAATTTTTTATTTCCACTCATTTTATCTTTATTTACAATGGATACACATAATATATTAATTTATTAATTCCCACTTCATCATTATGATCATTTTAAGGTTTTATTTTTCAATCTCATTTTAATCATGTTATATTATTGAATATCAGTTGAATGAAATTATTTTTCCACTTCTTAAAAAACCCTTCAATTTTATTATAAAATTTTTACAAATTAAATATTCCAATAATAGTACCATTTTATAATCTTTTACCATTAAAATATTCTTGAATTTTTTTTAATAAAACCTTACTTTATTCATCTCTTCAAATGAAAATATGTTTTCTTCTAAATCCTTGTTTTCTAAAAATGTTTTCAAAAAGGTTTTAAAAATGTTTTAAACTTTTAAAATTTATTTATTGAAGATATTTTCACCCATTTTTACTCTATAGAAATTATTTTTAAATGAATCATTACATCATTTTCAAAATAACGCTCCTTTGGATTTTACTGAAAAAGTGATAGGAAACTTTGATTTACCATGTATAAAAAGAATAAAATTTCTAACCATAATGATCATTAAAATGTTTTAAAATTTATTTTATATATTTTAAATTTTATCTTTAAATAATATTATTTTCATTTATTTTTCTGAAATATTAGTTTTAAAAGTGATTTTTAAAGAATATGATTTCCAAATACTTTTCAAAATGAAATGGATATTTTCCACAATATTTTTTTAAGAACTATTTTTGTTATTTTCTTTCATCATTAACAAAATCCATTTATTTTTACCACAATATGTATATATATTGTATTTATACCATCCTTAATCTTCCTCTTTATGGTTTATGATCATTTCGACCAAGGAAATTATTGACATTTACTTTCACAAAAAAAATTTGTATTCATTAAATTCCACTTAAGTTATTTACTTTCTAGTGACCATTGAAAATTAAATTTCCCTAAATATCAACATTATTTATCAGGTATATTATTATTTATAAAATAGTATACCATTTTTACAAATGACCTTTACATTGAATGTTATTTGATTATTTGGGTAAATATTGGAAAACCTATATTCTTTACTCAAAACAATTATTTGATAAGGAAATGGTTTATGAATTCAATCAATTATTCTATATATGATCAATTCATTGGAATTACAAAAATAGGTGGTTACTATTTAATGATATCCCCTAGATGTATAAGTTGTCTCATCATATGATATAAGTTAGAAAAACCTTATGCATTTTTAAGAAGTATGTTTTAAACTATATTCTTAAAGGTCTTGACTATAGAGATAACATTGGCCAAACAAAATCGTCGTGTACCCAGTATGTTTTAAGCTATCTTTAGGATTGAACTTGATGTTAAAGGTATAAAGTTCCTAGAAAACAGGACATCCAATAATTAAGCATTGTCTTTATTTAGATTTAATATTCATTATCCATGATATATTTGCAATGATATTATCTAGAAATGAATTTCAATTTCACTTAATTTATTAAGTGGTATGTGTTTTTATTTATTTACCATTATATAATGATTTTTCATTATCTATTCATGCATTCAAGATTACCTATATTTCATTCATGTCAATTTAAATTTTTTTTATATATTAATTATTCTTATTGATTCATGATAGAATCCATTGTACTTAACACTTTCTGAGCATTTTAGATCAACCTTATTTTTTTCTTTTTCCAAAGAATCCATAATTTTTAATATAACTTATATTTAGTTATATTATAGAATGAATAAAGTTATTTTAGAAATAGAAAAAAACTTATGTTTTAATTTTTGTAGTCAATTGTAATACAAGACTCATGTACATATCTAGTTACCATGAATAATATATTATTTGGTCTTTTGGTATGTGATTCATTATATATTATGCCTATATGATAGTATTAGGAACAAGATTTAGGAATCTTGGTTCAAGGTCACTATAATTACATTCTTTTTCGACATAAATACCCAATAATTACTATCCCAATGATTGTGTGGACCGGTTCCTGGGAAAGGATAAGATCATTATCCATAAAAGTAAACTAAAACATTGTATACTTATTTTTTTATTCATAAGTGACATTATAAAAAAAATTTAGGTTCTAAAACATTATAGGATAACCTAAGGAATACATAAAACAAAGGGTTGAGCTAGAAATACCAGTAAAGAAATAAACATTATATAGAAACATAACATCTCAGTCAATGATATAAAATGATATCATAAAAACTAAAGAACATGAGTAATCACATAGAAGCATAAAATAAATAAAATGGTATCATAAGATCATGGTATCATATTAATTGTAAAAAATAAAACATAACATAAACATGAGTCAAGGTTGTCCCCCTAGACAATATCGCGTGGTGGAAAAGTCCAATAATGGATTATTTTTACTTCAAATTATCATACAGGATGTCTCATGATACTAAAGCATTACCCAAAACATCATGACATTTTTATTATCTATACGGGTCATATAAATTAAATTGATCATAATTTATAACAAAATAATTAACCATGGATATAAAATTGTTTCCATTATCTACATTATCATAATGAAAGGAGATTTCATAATGATGGAAATTGAGAAATGATCCAATGGAATGTATTACACCATCAATGGAAGGGAGAATAAACTAGATATTTATGTGAGATAAATATATATATATATATATTATCATCAATCCATAATATAAATGGATTTTTTAATTGATAAAAATAATTTTTTAAAAAATTAATATAATTATTGATGAAAAAAACATTTTCACTTTGAATAATATAAAATGATTCCATCCTATAATAAATGATTTTAAAGATGTATTTTAACATTTATTGAGAAAAGTTTCATTTACAATTTGAAAAACATATTTAAAATATAAAAAATTCTAAAAAAATTATTTTTAAACAACCTTTTAAACTTAAAAAGTAATATTTAAAACATTGATTGTTCATGACAATGGAAAAGTTCCGTTCATACTGATTCTGATAATAACCAAATATTTCTATCACATTTTATTATGAAAAGTAAAAAAAATAACTTGTTTGGAAAATAATAGGAAGATTCATATTATTTTTTAAAAATAATATAATTAAGGGTAAAAATTATATTAAAAAATCATAGTAAAACATTTTGTAAAACATTTTTCATAAACATTGATTTTTAAGAAATGAGAGTTTTGGACTGAAGAGAGAAATGAATTCATGTTTTATTAAAAAAAATATAATCATGAAAATTATGTAAAAATGAAGGTAATGATACTATTATTTGAAAACATAATGAATTACTAAAGAATAGAAAAATTAAAATCATTTATTAGATAGTGATCAAATAATTTCCTTCAATGTAAATTTAAGCATAATCAATCCTAATTAAGATGATATTGAAACATAAACCCTTATAGTGCTGGTAACGTTTGAATCATAACATCCCATGAATTATGTAGAATATTTGTAACTTAAAATATAATGTAGTAGGAAGGATTCAATATATAGTATGTAAAGGGACAACATATACACTATTTAAAATAAATTTGGGGCATAAAACAACATGTGTCTAAAATATAGAAGTTTGAGATGAAACCCTTGCCTTAAGCCCGAATCGTCACTATCATTACCTATATTCCAAAATAATAAACATATGAAAATTATTTGTTAGATTATGATCCTTCACTACTTTATAATTAATTCAATTTTATTTCATACCAAATCATATTCAATTACCTAACCAATTAATTTCATATCAGATGATTTAAGTAAAAATAACTCATATGTCCAAAATCAATATGTTATGTTGACTGAGTTCTAAGAGTTTGTTATTTAATCATATCTATAATTTTAATCAATGAATAATTATTATTTTTATACATAATTTATACTTCTTAAACCAACCATGAAATATTTTAATGAAAAATGAACTACATTAAAACCATGGAGATGGTAGGTCGTGTGTACGCATGAGAAACGTTTCCATTTTTTAAGTGATTATGATTGAAAGAAGTTAAGAGTAATTATATTTTTTTACAATTATAATTATATAATAAATATCATATTTGTTCTTTAAATACACTTCCATATACCATTCATGGGATACAGTAATGTTTCTGATGCTTTTTCATGGGCGCACCACATGTGTGTTAACGTGTGTTGTTGTGCATTGATACCCCTCAATCGTGATTTCAAAAAGCAGGTGGCATTCATCACTCT
Source organism: Viscum album (assembly GCA_963277665.1). NCBI lineage: Eukaryota > Viridiplantae > Streptophyta > Magnoliopsida > Santalales > Viscaceae > Viscum > Viscum album. The sequence continues at coordinate 1,824,234,903 of OY728119.1, read as the reverse complement.
CATCGGTGATGTATACTCCTCGATCAAAATAGGATGATGGCATGTCGTTTTCTCTTTCCTTTTATTCCACCATGTAATTCTTCACCTAGTCTGGGCCTCCCTCATAGATTTAAGTAATGTTCATGGAACTCATTCCTGGTTACATCTATTTGATGGTTGGTTACATGATGAACCAAGGATGGTTGGTTTCATGATAATCCAAGTATATTTCATTATTTAATAACCTCCAATCCATTGGGTATGGAAGTCATCTATATGGTTGTTCCATTTGTAATAGTGATATTTTTGGAGGATGACCGGATGGTTATTCCATTTTAGTATAATAACAATATAATTTAACTTTATGTATTTTATATTATTTATATTATTATTATGATAATATTTTTATTAAAAAAAAGTTTATAAATGAGCTTATTTTCAATGGATAGTATTTAAAACTTATTAAGGGTGAAAAGTATAATTTTATAATAATGTTTTCAGGGTTTTAATGTTTATCATGTGACTAATTATTTTATTTTTTATATCCCTTACTGAGATTTTTATGCTCATAAAAAGTTTATAATGATGTTCATAAGACTTATATATGAGTAAGGATTTGGAGATTTCATGATTAGTTTTCATAAAAGTGATCATTCTTTAATTTAAATGTTTTAAATTATTGAAAAATTTGGTACTGTTTGGAAGTTTCCACTTTATATTGTTATGGTTTTGTTATCTATGAGTTATATAATAATTATCTAAAAATATAAAACTAAAAACATCCTTAATTTGAAAGAAATTAAAAATCATTAATTCACTCAAGATTGTGTATTGTTCAAGGAACAATTATTTTAGAAATGGGGCTCAGACATGGTTCTTTGACAGAAAGTCAAGACATGGAGCATCAAAAAGTTGGCATTCACAAGAGGGGGTGTTTGTGTATATAGCGAACCAACCTTTTCTTACATTACTATTACATCATTTCAAAGATAAACAACATAATAGTATTACACATGGAGGATACAGAGGTTTAGTGTCTTGGGAAAACTAGGACTACACATGACAAGTACAACATCAAGCATAAAAATTCATTTAATCTCTTCTTCTATAGCTTCTTAGTAGCACTTGTCCTCTACTTAGTACATGTATCCACCTAAGGATATACATAAAAAGGGGTGAGATAAAAGCCCAGTAAGAGGATAGATAAGAACAATATATCATGGGGTGAGCATAATCATGAAGAAGATCTTGAACATGAGAGGAGCATAAACAATAAACTTGAAATGTGGCAAAGCATAAAAAATGAAACATCATGTCTTAGTGGTTAACTATCACTCATACTTGTGAACAAAGCTAGCATCATGTTCACGCATCATTTCACATTTACTCATGAGATTCATCACTTTACCCAATGCATTGGAGCGCTATATAATTTCGGGCGCACCCGTCACATTTAAACATTCATATTGCGCTATATAATTCTGGGCGCACCCGTCACATCATAAGATTATCATTATCATGCTTGCCACATAGAACACATATCAAACATGTACATAGATAACCCATGTAAATGAATGGGTTTCATCTCATAATAACACATTCATAAGCTTTGGGTTCCCAAAAGAAAGAGGGAACAACATACTTGATATAAGAACCATCAACCTTGAATGAGAGGTAAAAGGTGAGATCTTGAAAGAAGAGTTCTTTTGGAAAACATTTTGATGGACATAAAAACCAGTGACAAACTTTTATATCCCAGAAAAGTAAAGGAAAAGATGAACAAAAGACCTTTGAGGAGTAACCATATCAAAAATGGAGTGAAAGAGGGAGAACCCGAAGGAAGAAAATTGGGTTTGTGATTTCCCCTTACCTTGTACTCGAATGCCTACTTCTCTTTAATGTCCTGTATAATGACATTATATTCATTAATTAGAAATTACAGAACCTTTTATACATTAATAGGGTTCATTCTGGTTTCATTATTTCATATTATGTTCCTTTGGATGACTTATATAATTTAAAAACATGGTTCGGGGATGTTCGTTTTTATGGTTTTCTTGAACGGTCCACTTGTATTCTTAAATTGATGTTTGGGTAGATCATGTGTAAACATCCAGAACTGATATTACATGTAATTAATGATAATACAGAAGCATTAATGATTTTATAATGAGTTATATTAGATCCATGTGGACGAATCATTAGATAAGAATTAAATGATGATTATTTGGGTTAATTTGAGCGGTTTTTGGATCACAACCAACTCATTCTAACTTTTCACTTAGTAGTATGGACATAGGTTATTTCCAAAACATAAAATAGAACATAATACATATAAAAAATTCTGGTTCAACCATAAAAATGGTTTCATGACTATATTGAAGGTATAAATGAAATAAGAGAGCATGTTGTTTTTGAATGTGATAAATTATCTCCACATGAACAACGTTCCCTTTAATAAAATAAAAGGAAGGGGGAAAGGGTGTGGGGTGATATAATATAACATTAGAATCATAATATTACAGTATATATATAATACTGGATTTACAGAAAAATTTGGATGAAGATAGATAGAGAGAGATCAAGAAAGGAACTTGAACTTGAAAGGAAATTAAAGGAGAAAAGAGAGAGAAATTACCTTTAGAATCCTCCTCTTGAGATCCTCATTAAGGAAGCTAGGATTGGTCTTTTGATGAGACCAGAAGATTTTGGACGTGGGGGATGAGCTAGGGAAGGTTTTTGGGCAGAATTTAGAGAAGTCTTGGAGCTTGAGAGGTGTGAGGAAAAGAGGGGGTGAAGGGTGGCTTTTATAGTGGAGGGGAGAGGGGTTTCCTTAATATAAAATTGATTAGTTTATTAATTTCAGCTAAGACAAGGAATAGTGAGTCTTAGATGAATATGAACAGTAAATTTGACTTGTGAATTCTGGATTTAGGTCCTTACATCACTTGTGATGTCAGGAATAGTGGTTTTTAATTAAAATGTATTTATATGATAAATTAATGTATTCTACTATTCATAAAAAATTCTAGTATCTCAGAAAAATCCCAAAATTTTACCCCAACCATTTTTCGACATGTAGAATCCAAAAATGAAGTCCATTTTTCAAAAATAATTTTTTAAATATTTAATATTTAATTAAAATCATAATTTACTTAAAAAACAGTTTTTAAAATTAAAACTGATTTTGCAGTTCTTTCAAAAATTACTTAGGGTCTTATAAAATTATCTAAAAACTATTAGACATTGATTCAATAATTTATGAATATATTTCAATAAAATAAATATTCTTTTAAATTAATTAATTATAATTATTTATTTATTTATGACTTATAAAATACCAAAAACGTTTACTAGGGTCAAATTATCACTTTCTATGATGTCTAAATTTTATTTTATTATTCATAGGTAATGTTACTCTTATTTACTATTCATAAGGTTCACATTACTATTCATAAGGGTAGGTTACTATTCATAAGGGTAGGTTACTATTCACCAAAAATTGTTTTTGTTTCATTGGACTCCAAAAACTATCCTGAACACAACAGTGTAAGTCGGATTTTTTAAAATTCCAAACATAGTGGTGACAAAATTATGTTTAAAGGTCATTTATCACTTAGTAGTTCATTATTTTGTGTTTTTATGACATAGATAAAAGAAGGGAAATTTCCATTAAAAAACTTTGGGTCATTACATTCTTCCCCCCTTAAGAAATTTCGCCCCCATAATTTCACTTTACACAAACAGGTGAGGGTACTTCTCCTTCATTGCCTCTTCCTGTTCCCATGTTGCTTCCTCAAACTTTTGGTTCCTCCACAACACTTTGATAAGGCGCGTTGTCTTGTTGTGTAGAACCTTATCACTTTAGTCCAGAATTTTTACCGGCTGCTCCTCATATGAGAGATCATCTTCCAACTGTACCACCTCTGAGTTTAGTACATGTGAGGGGTCTGGAATGTACTTCATCAGTAGTGATATGTGAAACACATCATGAACTTGAGCCATATTCGGTGGAAGTGCCAGACGATTGGCCACGGATCCTATACGATCAAGGATCTCAAAGGGGGCAATGTACCTTGGGCATAGCTTCCCTTTCTTCCCGAATCGCATGACTCTCTTCCATGGAGATATTTGAAGGAAGACTTTATCTCCAACGTCGAACTCCAAGTCCCTTCGACGATTGTCAGCATAGCTTTTTTTCTGACTTTGAGCAGCTTTGATATGTTTCTGGATGACTTGAACCTTTTCTGTCATCTCTTGAACAAGATCGGGACCAATTAGCTTTCGTTCTCCAACTTCAACCCAACAGGTTGGAGTTCTACATCGCTTCCCATAAAGATCTTTATACGGATCCATCTGAATACTCGAGTGGAAGCTATTGTTGTATGAGAACTCAACCAATGGGAGATGCTGATCCCAACCACCTTTGAATTCAAGAGAGCAGGATCTTAGCATATCATCAAGTGTCTGAATAGTCCTTCCAGGCTGGCCATCAGTTTGGGGGTGATAGGGCGTGCTGAAATTTAATTCAGTACTCAAATCATGTTGAAGGCTCCTCCAGAATTTAGAAGTGAACCTTGGATCATGGTCAGAGACAATCGAGAGCGGAACACCATGCAATCTCACTACTTCCTTCACATATATCCTTGCAAGTTGTTCAAGTGAGTGGTCTTCCCGAATAGCGATAAAATGGGAAGTCTTGTTGAGTCGGTCAACCACAACCCATATCGCATTATTTCCTCTTGAAGTTTTTGGGAGACCCATGACAAAGTCCATAGTAACATTTTCCCATTTCCACATGGGTATAGGCAATGGCTGCATCATACCTTTGGACTTTTTCCGCTCAGCTTTAACTTGCGGAGATACCAAGCACCTTGATATATATTCCGCAATCTCCTTCTTCATGTTATCCCACCAGAAGTGTTCTCGGAAATCACGATACATCTTGGTACTTCCAGGATGAATAGAGAAAGTTGAGCTATGTGCATTATCCAATAGCTCCTTCTTTTTTCTGGGTGATGAAGGAACACAAAGTCGCGTTCCAAACCGAATCACACCATCATCATCGATATGGAACTCTTGCAGCTTCCCTTCCCTTACTGCAATTACCCTCTTTTGTGTCTCCACATCAACCCTTTGTTCTTCCTTAATCTTCTGTTGGATGGATGGTTGCACAATCATTTGGGAAAGGTAGGATGTATCCCCTGCCCTTACAATTTTTAAATCCATCCTTTGCATATCCAAGAAGATAGGGTCTTTCTCAATCCTCAACATGGATAGAGTAGCAGGTTCTTTCCTGCTTAGAGCATCAGCTACCTTGTTCGCCTTTCCAGGATGATAGTGAATAAATCAATCGTAATCCTTGATTAGCTCTAACCATCTCCTTTGACGCATGTTGAGCTCCTTTTGTGTGAATATATACTTAAAGCTCTTGTGGTTGGTGTATATGTCACACTTCTCACCATAAAGGTAATGCCTCCATATTTTCAAGGAAAAAATCACGGCTGCCAGTTCTAGATCATGTGTTGGGTAGTTCTGCTCATGGATCTACAACTGTCGTGAGGCGTAGGATATCACATTATCATTTTGCATGAGTACACAACCCAAGCCTTTCTTTGAAGCATCACTGTATATCACAAAACATTCTCCACTTTTCGGTAGTGGGAGTACAGGTGAAGTGATTAGCATTCTCTTTAGCTCCTTGAAGCTTCCCTCACATTCATCCGTCCAGACATACTTTACCCCTTTCCTTGTTAACTTAGTTAGCGGGCTTGACAATCGTGAGAAGTTTCTCACAAAACGTCGATAGTACCCAGCTAATCCAAGAAAACTACGGATTTTTGTGACACTAGAGGGCATGGGCCATTCTTCAATCGCCTTTTCCTTTGAAGGGTCCACATAAATTCCCACTCTTGTGATCACATGTCCCAAGAACGTGACTTGATTCATCCAAAAATCACACTTTCTGAACTTGGCGTACAACTTCTCCTTTATCAATGTCGCCAACACAAGTCTTATATGTTCTTCATGTTCCTCCTTACTCTTGGAGTAAATGAGAATATCATCTATAAACACTACCACAAATTTGTAGAGGTAATGTATAAAGACTCTATTCATCAAATCCATGAAGATTTCATAGGCATTAGTAAGTCCGAAGGGCATCACCAAAAACTCATAGTGCACATACCTTATACGGAAGGCAGTCTTCTGAATATATTCCTTCTTCACCTTTACATGATGATATCCAGAACGAAGATCCACCTTTGAGAAGTATTGAGCTCCTCTTAACTAATCGAACAAGTCATCAATCCTTGGGAGAGGATACTTGTTCTTTATGGTGATCTTGTTGAGTTCCTGATAATCGATACACAGCCGCATGGTCCCATCCTTCATCTTCACAAAGAGCACTGGCGCACCCCAAGGTGATGCACTAGGGCGTATAAACCCTTTGTCCAGATGCTCTTGCAGCTGCTTCTTTAACTCCTCCAGTTCGATAGGAACCATCCTATAGGGGCACTTCGAGATAGGAGTAGCTCCGGGTATGAGTTCAATTGAGAACTCTACCTCACGATCCGAGGGAATTCCAGGTAACTCTTCTGGAAATACATCGCCATATTCCCTTACGATGAGCATTTCCTCAAGGTTGGAACTTTCCTTCGACTCAAACATTTGGGCGAGGTATGCTTCTTCATAGGGAATCATCACCCACACCATTGAAGGATTTTTCAAAGGATATTCATGATCTTCCTTGAATTTGCAGAGGAGCATGGGATGGTTCGTAATATGAAAATATATTTCCTTTTCCCGACAGTTGATATGTGCTCTATATAATGAGAGCCAATCCATTCCCATTATAGCGTCGAATTCCACCAAGGGAAGTATTACGAGATTTTCTGGAAGAATCTTCCCACATACGTCAACAGGAGAATAATCAAACACTTGGGTTGCAATGATTGCACCACTTGGTGTTTTTACAGATATATCTACTTCAAGGTTTCAAGGCTTCGATTCTATAGTTCTAGAAAACTTGCAAGATATAAAGGAATGCGTAGAACCAGAATCAAATAAGACTTTTTCCATTCTTGAGTGAATAGGAAGTGTACCTTGTACGACTTAATTATCATGTTCCACCTCTACAGTAGTGATGGCATAAGTCTTCCCTTGTTCCTTTGGCTTTGGTGGTTGTTGGCGCTGATTACCCTCAAGAGATCGAGGTTTAGTGCACTGGTTTGAATAGTGCCCTAGCTCCTTACAGTTGTAGCATTGAACCACGAGTGGTTCTCTCCTTTCATCGGCTACATTATCCTTCCTTTTCATGTCTCTTCGACACTAGTGAGCTAGGTGTCCTTCTTTACCACACTTGAAGCATTTCCCCGTCCCTTTGAGGCAGTTCCCATTGTGAAACTTACCACATATTTGGAAAGTGGGTCGTTGTGTTTTCTTCCCATCTTTATCACTAGATCCACCAGCTTGAAACTCCATCTTTCTTTTCTTATCAGCATAGCCATGGGACCATTCTCCAAACTCCATCTCCACCTTGAGAGCACACCGAACAACTTCTTCATAACTCCCAAAGTCTCGAATTGCAAGATCTTTTCGAATATGTGGTTTTAATCCACTAAAAAATCTATCAATTTTGCTATCATTGTTGATAACAAAACCCGAAGCATACCTTGCGAGCCTTGTGAAATTTTCTTCATAGGTTGTGACAGATTCTCCTTCTTTTTTCTTGATCTCTATGAATTCTCTCTCTATCTTCGTGCGAAGAGTTCGTGGGAAGTACTTATTAAGAAACATTATCTTAAAGTCTTCCCATTCCATCTCTTTAATTTCATCCCTTGGCTTGGTGTTCTTAATCAAAGCCCACCATTGATCAGCTTATCCATCTAGACGATAAACGGCTAGAGTCACCTTCTCCGTCTCAGAACAGTGAAGAACAGAAAAGATCTTCTCCATGGAGTTGACCCACTGTTCCGCAACTAGTGGATCAGAAGATCCACAAAACGTCGGTGGTCATTGCCGCATAAAACATTCGATAGCTAGCTGCTCCCACTTTGGTGAAGGAGGAAGTTCCCCATTATTATTGTTATTATTCATATCCCGTGATAATTGGGTAAGCATCGCCATGAAGTTTTGAACTCCACCTCCAAAATCATTGGGGATGTCGTTTGGGCAATGGTTGCATTGGCCTTCGCAAGAGTTGTTGGCCTGATTTCTCCTGGTTCCCACCATTTTCTAAAATAGAAAAGGTTAGAACAAAACATAAGTAAACAAGTCATGAATAACTTATCCTTTTAAACAATTATACCAAAACATAACATATGGGATCCCTAGGAAAATATCCTTGTGTGCATATTTGTACTTAGTCTCATGCTAGAGGTTTTCTTTAGGGTTCACTAATCCTAATTCCCAAATTAACTAAACCTTTCCTCTGATACCAAATATAGTGACCCGACCTTTTCTTACATTACTATTACATCATTTCAAAGATAAACAACATAATAGTATTACACATGGAGGATGCAGAGGTTTAGTGTATTGGGAAAACTAGGACTACAAATGACAAGTACAACATCAAGCATAAAAATTAATTTAATCTCTTCTTCTATAGCTTCTTAGTAGCACTTGTCCTCTCCTTAGTACATGTAGCCACCTGAGCATATACATCAAAAGAGGTGAGCTAAAAGCCCAGTAAAAGGATAGATAAGAACAATATAGCATGGGGTGAGCATAATCATGAAGAAGATCTTGAACATGAGAGGAGCATAAACAATAAACATGAAATGTGGAAAAGCATAAAAAATGAAACATCATGTCTTAGTGGTTAACTACCACACATACTTGTGAACAAAGCTAGCATCATGTTCACGCATCATTTCACATTTACTCATGAGATTCATCACTTTACCCAATGCATTGGAGTGCTATATAATTCCGGGCGCACCCGTCACATTTAAACATTCATATTGCGCTATATAATTCCGGGCGGACCCATCAGATCATAACATTATCATTATCATGCTTGCCACATAGAACACATATCAAAAATGTACATAGATAACCCATGGAAAGGAATGAGTTTCATCTCATAATAACACATTCATAAGCTTTGGGTTCCCAAAAGAAAGAGGGAACAACGTACTTGATATAAGAACCATCAACCTTGAATGAGAGGTAAAAGGTGAGATCTTGAAAGAAGAGTTCTTTTGGAAAACATTTTGATGGACATAAAAACCAGTGACAAACATTTATATACCAGAAAATTAAAGGAAAAAATGAACAAAAGACCTTTGAGGAGTAACCATATCAATAATGGAGTGAAAGAGGGAGAACCCGAAGGAAGAAAATTGGGTTCGAGATTTCCCCTTACCTTGTACTCGAATGCCCCCTTCTCTTTAATGTCCTGTATAATGTCATTGTGTTCATTAATTAGAAATTCCATAACCTTTTATACATTAATAGGGTTCATTCTGGTTTCATTATTTCATATTATGTTCCTTTGGATGACTTATAGAGTTTAAAAACATGGTTCGGGGATGTTCGTTTTTATGGTTTTCTTGAACGGTCCACTTGTATTCTTAAATTGATGTTTGGGTAGATCATGAGTAAACATATAGAACTGATATTAAATGTAATTAATGATATTACAGAAGCTTTAATGATTTTATAATGAGTTATATTAGATCCATGTGGACGAATCATTAGATAAGAATTAAATGAAGATTATTTGGGTTAATTTGAGCGGTTTTTGGAGCACAACCAACTCATTTTAACTTTTCACTTAGTAGTATGGACATAGGTTATTTCCAGAACTTAAAATAGAAAATAATACATATAAAAAATTCTGGTTCAACCATAAAAATGGTTTCATGACCAGATTGAAGGTACAAATGAAATAAGAGAGCATGTTGTTTTTGAAGGTGATAAATTATCTCCACATGAACAACGTTCTCTTTAATAAAATAAAAGGAAGGGGGAAAGGGTGTAGGGGTGATATAATATAACATTAGAATAATAATATTAAATTATATATATAATACTGGATTTACAGAACAATTTGGATGAAGATAGATAGAGAGAGAGATCAAGAAAGGAACTTGAACTTGAAAGGCAATTAAAGGAGAAGAGAGAGAGAAATTACCTTTAGAATCCTCCTCTTGAGATCCTCTTTAAGGAAGCTAGGCTTGGTCTTTTGATGAGACCAGAAGCTTTTCGACGTGGGGGATGAGCTAGGGAAGGTGTTTGGGAAGAATTTAGAGAAGGATTGGATCTTGAGAGGTGTGAGGAAAAGAGGGGGTGAAGGGTGGCTTTTATAGTGGAGGGGAGAGGGGTTTCCTTAATTTAAAATTGATTAGTTTATTAATTTCACCTAAGACAAGGAATAGTGAGTCTTGGATGACTATGAATAGTAAATTTGACTTGTGAATTCGGGATTTGGGTTCTTACATCACTTGTGATGTCAGGAATAGTGGTTTTTAATTAAAATGTATTTATATGATAAATTAATGTATTCTACTATTCATCAAAAATTCTAGTATCTCAGAAAAATCCCAAAATTTTACCCCAACCATTTTTCTACGTGTAGAATCCAAAAATGAAGTCCATTTTTCAAAAATAATTTTTTAAATATTTAATATTTAATTAAAATCATAATTTACTTAAAAAAACAGTTTTTAAAATTAAAACTGATTTTGCAGTTCTTTCAAAAATTAATTAGGGTCTTATAAAATTATCTAAAAACTATTAGACATCGATTCAATAATTTATTAATATATTTCAGGAAAATAAATATTCTTTTAAATTAATTAATTAATTATAATTAATTATTTATGACTTATAAAATACCAAAAACGTTTACTAAGGTCAAATGATCACTTTCTATGATGTCTAAATTTAATTTTATTATTCATAGGTAATGTTACTCTTATTTTCTATTCATAAGGTTCACATTACTATTCATAAGGGTAGGTTACTATTCATAAGGGTAGTTTACTATTCAACAAAAAAAAATTTTGTTTCATTGGACTCCAAAAACTATCTTGAACACAACCGTGTAAGTCAGATTTTTTAAAATTCCAAACATAGTGGTGACAAAATTATGTTTAAAGGTCACTTATCACTTAGTAGTTCATTATTTTGTGTTTTTATGACATAGATAAAAGCAGGGAATTTTCTATTGAAAAACTTTGGGTCGTTACAGTGTACCAGGATAGGCTTGAATAAAACTTTGGAGTGTTGGGAAAAATTTCAAGTTTGTGTGTGGTATGGAATCTTGTGCTCACCTAACATAGGATGAAATAGGTTGGTAAAAGATTACACAACTGGGGACCCACACAATGGAGGACCCATGGGGAACCTGTCATGAAACATCTTTACATTGAGGATTTCATATCTTATGTGATGTCATAGAATATGGGTCGTACACGTAGTAGAGTGGTGGTTCAATTCTGAAGGATCACCCTGAGGATGGGGGGGATTTTAATATATATATTATGCTTTCAGTGATGGAACACAAGGCTTTGGTCATGGAAGAGGACTTCTGTGTGATGGTGTTCTTATGTTATTGTGTTGTAGTGAACGAGTGTGAAAGGATAATTTATACATTACATTGGGTACACAAGAGTTTTCCATGATGATTCGAGTGTTTCTCGCAACAAAAACATCTTATACGCAACTATTTTATCCATTTGAGAAATCTGCATGGAAGGGGCCCAAGATATGTTTTATTGGACATGTAATGATCTTTCACATGAATTTAAATCATGTGTGTGCACCATAAAACTTGTACGCACCTTACATGGATTTCTCTGAATGGTTAATTATGTTCAATGGGCATTTGGTTTACCCAAATATGGACATTTGTTTCTTCATGCGGGATTTTATTTCAATATGCAATGAAAATAAATCACATCACTTCAAAATTCGGTAGTCCTCTGTACACAAGAATGATTTTATCATTCATTCAATTAATTGAAGATTAATAAATATGTATGATATATTTATTTTTAATAATTGTTCATATTTCATTAATATCATATATAACCATAAAAGTAATCCTTATTACCCTCTATATAATTTGTAAGTGAAAAAAAATCACATCTCTTTGCAAGGAAGTAGACACCCTAGACACTAGAAATGATATCATATTTCCTACAGATTGTAAAGTAATAATTTATACATGATATAATAGTTTCATAAGTATAAATATATCATAAATATCATATATAATCACTAGATCCACCATTAGTTTCATATGTGAGAAATGGTTATGTAAAACAAATTACGTCAATTCACGATATTGTAGTCCACCGTATAAAGGATCTATGGGTTTCTTTACCATTTTAGTAAGGTGGAGATGGTTTTAGGTCATTAATTTAGCATATAAAATATAATTATATGGAATATACTGATTTTTTTATATAAGCATGTTTTAATAATATTTAATTTATGTTGAAGAACAAATAAATTAAAACGCTAAGTGAAGGATGTTACATATTTTTCAGACAACATATTTTGGTTTTATCAAAAATAATTCCAAGTTTATATTTATGATAATAAAAATCAGTTTAGAATGATGGGAAAGAATTAATGAATTTTTTTGGTAGTTATTTGTTCTGAAAGTATTTCTGAAGTGTGTACATGAGAATATAGGGGTGTTCTTTTATAAGTGGGGGAAAAGATGCATTTTGGTATTTTAAAAAGATATATTTTTACTGATGTTAATCTCATAAAACATTAAACAAATAGTAAACCTTAAAACCTTATTTTATATGAGTTTTAAATATAACAATACACTTAGAATTAGAAATGGTTGGTGTCATTTTTAACTCTTATCTTTTTAGATTAACCCCCTATAAAAATATTTTTACCTTAACTGTAATAAATAATTTTTATTATTTTCACTATTGATTATTCTTAGATATTATTTTGACCTTTATTATAAAAAATAAAGAATATTTTTTTAAAATTTAACTCATATAAGAGGCATAATTTATTTTAAAATTAAACTAAAAAATGTCTCGAAAATATATTTTTCCAAAAGAGAAACTCATCAAAGATTAAAACATTTTTATATCAAAAATATATATAAAATTTATTAAAATAAACTAATAAGGAATAATAAATATATAAATTATAAAAATTAGATTTAAAAAACATGAAAATAAAATTTATCTTATAAATTCTTTAAATGAAAAATCATTTCTAAATAAAACTAGTAATTTAAAATTTCATCGAAAATCTAATCTTTTTAAAAATATCATAAAAATTCAACATAATATAATTTTGATATTATCATTTCAAAAAGTAATTTAATTTCATAAAATAAATATTTTATTAGTGGTAAAAATTAATTTTAAAATGTTTATGAAACGTACGATGAAACCTTTTTTAATAAAAATATATCTCTTCAGAATAAATTACTTTTTTCATTCAGACGATTCTTATTTTATTTAAAATGAATATATAATCATTGATTTTATTTTATACATTTTCAAACCATATATGATTCATAATTTAGATACTTCAATTTTTAAATATTAATTAATGATTATGTTATAATTGTATTCAATATAATAGTTCATTTATATTTGGGGATGTATGTTCTCCATGTTTTCGAATAGAGTAAATTTATTTAAAAATAATTATATCATAATTTATGGGGGTGTTATATTCTATTATAAAATTGGTTTTTTTCATAGAAAATATAATATATTATTTTCTATATTTAAAATATTTGGGTGTTACATTTTACCCCCCTAAAATAAATTTTTCCTTGCAATTAAATCTTGATCTTAAAAATTATGGGTTTGACATTTGAAAATTTCCTTATAGAAAACCACATGTAATAAAAAATTTAATAATATATATACATAAAATAAATAAATAGAAATAATAATGTGATCCAGAATAACACATATCATGAGATCCAATTTGGATATCATTGTTTGGAAGTGAAAATATTGACATGAAAGAAAATCATTAATAATTATCGAGAGTGGTAGAGATCATTGGCCAGAAAAAATTTAATGATCCTGATAGCATAAAAAACCAAATAACTATAAATGCTTTATGATATAAAATATTTTTGATTCATCTTATATTAATTTAATAGGAAATTTTTTTTAAGTCGAGATCATTTTCCAAGAGTTTTTGGATTATTTTACTATGTTGAATAAAAAATGAAATATACTTACTTGATAAGTTTAATTTCATCCTTTATCCATTTTCAACCACAATGTCATCTTTTTCACTAAAATATGATTAATACAGATTTATTTTCCATGCATGAATCTCTAAAATAATCTCATAAAGGATCATATATTCAAAAAAAATTAAAAACCTGATATTCCACCAATATTTACTAAAACTAAAATGTTTAACATGAGTTTCAACATAAATTAATCTCTAATACCACAATATTAACTCCAAAAGTTAAATATAATATATTCCATAAGTTTCTATACTTAAATACCTTTTTCATAAATCTCTAAAAAAATGATATCATTTGTCCCAAATAATCATTTATGTTAAACATAGAGGTTTTATATTTTTCTACCTAACAAAATGTCTCCTTAAATATTATTAATCACATCAAAAATATTTTATTAGATTAATATTTATTCATTTATTCATTTAAGTAAAATAAATTTCATAATAAAAAATGCATCCCTTAGTATAGTGGTAGGGATTACACCATTATCACCCTTTGATTGTGGGTTCATGCCCCATGTCCTTTTCGCATGCGATGATTTTTCACCTTACAAGAGAGTTATTGTTTTCCTAAAACTATGGGAAAACATATGTTATCATCGTATTCATAATTTTCCAAGATCATATAAAATTATCATGAATATTATGAAGATTTTAAAAAATACATTATTCATCAAACCACCCATGTTTTAACCATGGTGGTTTTTAATATTGGTCATTATTTAGAAAAAAATCAAATTATTACATCACATTAATCACATATCCAAGAGTATATTTTCCTTAATTCTTTTTTTCAATAGAGTATCACTGTAATATTAAATAACATTTCTAGTTCATTATTAAAATTTAATATATTTTTGTAAATACATAACAAAAAACTTGTATATAATAAACCTTTTATATTTATATTTCATGATTCACATAATTCTTAAATTCTATTTCATAAACATTTCAATTATCACAGATAATTATTATACAATTAACTAGGCTTAATTATATTATTATTTAATAAATCTTTACTTTCATATATCATTTTTTGACTCTTCATCATCAATATAAAAACCTTAACTTGTACAACCTTGTTGATATTTTTCTTGATCTTTCCCCATAGGACATCTATTTTCATAATGCCAATACTTTCCAAATATAAAATATTCACCCATTTATAATTATTTTGGAAACCATTATTTTCATCCACTACGTTAACTGATCTTTTTATTTTTCCTCAGAAATTAAAAACTATATTCCCTTATTCTCTACACATTAAATAGATTATAATTCCTTTTATACATTCCCGTGATTTCTTTCTCCCGCATTTGAAACATATAGAATATTAAATCTTATTTCCTCTATACTATCTTCCACCGTAACTATCAATGAACAATATCCATATCTTCTATAGTAATTTTTTGAGTTTGTTAAGATGGAAACTATTTATAATATATCATGATAATCCATTAGGGATGAACACAATGTCCTTTAATTAATTATTAATCAAATTTGGTTTCTCATCAACACATTTTTAATTATATTCAATGTTAAAAGAATTCCATTATGGTTCTTTTAATTCATTAAAACCATAAAGAATAGTATCATAAATAATCTTTATATTTAAAAAAAAATTATCGATACATTATTTAAATATATATAATTCATTCAACCTTAATTTCAATATAATACACTTAATTCTTCACCTAGGTCATCCATGATCATCAACTATTCAAATTCTTCATTATGGTTCAAAAACAGAACACGAATTTAGAAATTCTATCCATGAAGAGTGTCAACCTAGGTTCATAGTAAGGCATGTTATCATATACTAGGTAATGCTTGAGTCAATCCTAGTAAATATTTTTATGAGTTATCACCCATATGTACATATGTTCCAGAACCATATCTATGTGTAGTATGAAAACTAGAATTTAATTTTTTATAAACAAGTCACTCTATACTTCACCAAGATTCTAAGATATTATTATATAGATAGTATTATCATTAGAATCAACCCTAGGCTTATCACTACTGTTTTCTCTTTCTAGTTCCAAAGATAACAAAAATTTTCCTCTACTACCAACTAAAGAGAACTAATATTTTTACACATATTATTACATGTTGTTTAAATATAAATATCCTACAAGTAAAATCCAAAAAAATCACAAGTCATAGTGTCTATGTAATACTAGGATCATAATTAATCAAACAAAACTAATACATGCAATCATTTTTTTCAACAATAGTGAGCTTCTAAATCCATTTTAGCTCGTAAACTGAATAGGATAACCTAGGGAATACAAAAAAGAAAGGGATGATCTAGAAATACTAGTAAGGGAATAAATATGATTATGATGCATAATATTTGAGTAAAATTTATGAAATGATATCATAAAATATAAAGATCATGATTTATCGCATGGAAGTATAATATAAATAACATGGTATTATAAATCACGGTAGTATAGGAAATTTGGAAGCAACATATAAGATGACATAATAATGAGTCAGCAATAACATCCAATATAATATCACATGGTATACAATGTCCCATATTGGATAAGTTTTACTCCATAATCCCATTAATAAAATACCATTAGACTAAAGCTTTACCAAATGCATTAGATTTCTACGTGGGTGCACCCATCATTCCATGTCAATGATCTGTGTGTAACACATAAGGGTTATTACTCTTAAAGAATAACATAATAATTACACATTGAAATAAAATTTGTTTTATAGTATTTCATTATATCATAATCAGAATAAATTCCATAATGAAGTCATTTTATAAATGTCATAAGGCTTGTATTACCCTGTCAAAGGATGAGAGATTAAATGGGGTATACATGTGAGAGACATATATATATAATTTTAATAAATATATAACATCCAAAGTTATTTCATTTATTAAAATACTTTTTAAAAATATTATATAACATTATTGAGTAAATAACCTTTTCACTTTGAGTAACATCAAATAATTACATCTTAAATGGAAAATTATTTTGAAATATCACTTTGAATATTTCTTAAAGAAAATGTCTTTTCGAATTTTAAAAAAATTACATAATATATAAAACATTATAAAACATTAAGGTAATTTTTTTAAACAAACATTTATACGTAAAAAATGAATATTTAACAAATTTACCTGTCATAATGGGGGAAAAGTTCCATTCATGCCAAAAATGTTAAAAATTTGAAGATTCATTTCACATTTTGAAAGAAAAGTCAAAAAGTACCATGTTTAGAAAATGAATAGAATATTCATTTTAAAATAATTTATAAAAATAAATTTATGGTTCAAAATGAATTTAAATAATGAAGGTAAAATAATTTTGAAAACATTTTTAGAAATCATAGATTTGGAAGAAAAAGGATTTTCGACCAAAGAGAGAAATAATGTTATATTTTCATGAAAACATTTCTAAATAATTTCAAGTACTAAAGAGAGTGAATGGTACTACTACATGAAAACATCATGGATAACTAGATCATAGGAAAATGAAAATCTTTTACTATAAAAGTAAAATTAATTTCATTCAATATAAATTCAATTATAAGAAATCCTGATTAAAATGAGATTGAAAAATAAACTCTTAGATCTTTGGTAAAATTTGAATTATAAAATATCTTGAATTAAGTAGATTAATTTTAACAAAAAATAAAATTGTGTAGGAATGATTCATGATATATTATCTAAATGGTATGTATACACAACATTTAAAATAAATTAGGTGAACAATAGAACATGTGTCTCAAAAAAGAATGTTTGAGATAAAACCCTGAACTTGAACCCAAATTATAACATGTGTTACTTATATTATAGAATATTAAAATCTTGTTAAAAAATTTCTCTCATAATAAAATTATTAATGTTTATTTTTTCATTTATTTTATTTATCACCATTTCATATTCAATTACTTAACTAATTAATTTAATTTCGAAACATTTAATGATAAAGAGATCAAATGTACAAAATAACTTTAGTAAGTTAACTAATGTCAAATATTATATTATTAAAAAGTTTAGATATTTTTAATAAGTAAATAATTATAATTTATATTAATAAATTTTAATTTTTAAACCAGCTATGATATATGGTTATGAAAAATGAACTATGTTACAATGATGGAGATTATAGGCTATACTTATGCATGAGTAACATTTATATTTTTCAATGATCATTATAGAAATATGGAAAGTTTTACTTTATCTTAAAACATTATATTTTTCAAATAAATATAAAACTATTTAATTAATTACATTTACATATACCATCTATATGATGTGGTAATGAAACCAATGACATCACTTCTTGAGGCGTTAGTTTGTCGTACACATGAATGACATTATCATTATTTCAATAGATGGTAATGTAAGAAATTGTAAGACATATTTATTCTCTAGAATTACTAATAAGTTATTAATATAATATATAAATATTAACATAATTATTATTTCCTCCCATATAAATCGTAAGTGATAAACAAAGCACATCATTTCATGAGGTGGTAGTCTGCCATACACATGGGTGATGTAATCGTATTTCCTATAGAATAGAGTGTAAGAGGGTATATGTGGTATTATAATTCAAGATTATTAATTATATCAAAAATATAATATATATTTATTACATAAATAATTATAACTATTCATGATAAGAATTTATGGAAAACAAATTACGATGGTTTGTGTCGCTATAGACCACCGTAGACATGATTTGACGGTTTAATTTCCCATTTGAGAGAGGAGGAGATGGTTGAAGGTCATTAATTTAAAATTAAAACATATAAGTATATGTAAGATAATGGTAATATTTTATAATAAATATTTTATATAATTTGTAGGGTGTATAATAAGAAATAAAATTAGATTATTCGTTAAAGAGGTTGCATCTTCTTCAAATAACTTTATTATGTTTCAACTAAAAACCTTGATAATCATGATTTATGAAAAATATATTCTAGGATAATTGAATTGATGTAGTGATATTATTTGGGAATTTAATTTCAGAATAAATATGTTATGGAAGAGTGCAATGGAGAGGAGAGGGTGTGTACTTTTATAAGTGGGGGAGTTGACACATTTTTAATTTTTCAAAATAATGCATTCCACCAACATTTTTATCTTTCCAGAAATCTCAAAAATGATTTATTTTAGAAAAATATAATATATAAGGAAAATATATATGCATAAAAAATGAAGTAGACATGTTAGGGATAATTTTAGCTCATTATGTTTTAGTTTAACCCCTGATAAAGTTGTTTTACCTTAATTAAAAAAAGAAATATTAATTATTTATATATTAATTATGGTTAAAAATTAAGTTTAAATTATTAGATAGAATAAAGTATTATAATTCCAAATATTTAAACAATTTTTCCTAATTAAAATACCATACGATAAAGAATTTAATCAAAAATTAAAACTGATGATGAGATGAAAAAACGGTAATCAAAAAGAAAAAAATTCCCCATTTCATAAAGTTTTTAAATAGGAATTAAATATAAAATTAATTTTGAAGACCTAATTTGGATTATTAATTATATAATTTTACTAATTTTACTTTAAAAAACATTTAAATAAAATGTGACTTGTAGATTATTTAAATGAAAAAGTAGTATTCAATAAAAATATGTTTTTTCATTATTCTTAGTAGAATGAAACTTTTCATAAAATTCACAAATATTAACCCACTAATAATTTTTATATTTTAAGTTAAAAAATGAATTTAATTTTGTAATATAAATTTTTTGAGAGTGGAAAAAATTGGCTTTAAAATATATGTGTGAAAAGTTTGATGAATCAAATTTTTAGGAAAATAAATCTTTTTAGAAAAGATTTTTTTTCCTTTAAATGATTCTTATTTTTTCCAATATATATATAATAATTGACTTTAAATTATAAATATTAAACCATATTATTTTCATAAAAATTAATATTCATACCCTCAAAATTAATAAATAGGTTATAATGGTGTACTATATTATGGTTCATTATGATTCAGGGTTGTGTGTTCCATAAGATATCAATGAGATTGAATTTATTTAGAAATATATATATCATAAATAGGGTGTTTCAATGTCTTATAATATTGGTGTTTCATGTAATATTCACTATCAAAAAATATTTTATTCTTTTTAAATCTCATTTTTCTACAATAATACATAATATATCAATTCTATAAAGCTGTTTAGAAATTCCACATCCATTGCTTGATGAATATTTAAATGATTTAACTAATAAAATATCCCCATCAAGGGATACATGCATCCACTTAAAATCCCCACATTCCATTTAAAAAGAATATATATATATATATATATAAATTAATAACGAGTTAACTTATTATTTCTTAGGAGTAATATCTAGTTTAAGAACTAATTATTATCCTGGGACATTCCTTTATTCTAATATCATCATTGCATGATTTATTTGGACTCTTATTTTTTATTTTTTTCTCATATGTTTGATTATCATGTTTCATATATTGAACTTATTATTTATGTATAATTAATTTTTCCACCTTAGTTTTTGTATCCACTTTCATTAAATTTTCTTTATAAATTGTTCCATTTTCCACTAATTTCTTATAAAATATAAACTGAATCAGCCAAACATCTGGGAGAACATTCTTTAAATTTTCTATCCTCTAGGAATCTCCACATGACTTACCACTTCTTCTTTTCAAAGTGTCCCCTATTTCTCAACATAATGAATATAACAAGCTAGTCTTCTCATGATTTTATCAAATATGTCACCATCCTACTTTCTTCTTCCAAAAAATTATTTGAATCACCCATATATATTAGGAATTATAAACATGGATGGATTTCGAGGTCACAAAATTATTTCATTGAGAACTTGTTCTAATATATTCACTATGAGTCTCCATTAATTTGAGATTGTTTCCTGGAAATTTAATTTTATGTCAAATAGAGTAGTATTTATATGAATACCTTTCCCAACACCAAAAAAAC
Source organism: Viscum album (assembly GCA_963277665.1). Taxonomy (NCBI): domain Eukaryota; kingdom Viridiplantae; phylum Streptophyta; class Magnoliopsida; order Santalales; family Viscaceae; genus Viscum; species Viscum album. The sequence continues at coordinate 1,824,213,735 of OY728119.1, read as the reverse complement.
ACCAAATATAGATCTTACACCTTGTTATATATTCTATTCAGGAACTTTTTGTTTTTGTAATTCATTAATATATGCTTTATTTTTCTTCGGGTTTAATTATTTTATTTTCATATTCATATCACCTTTCGTTTCTGGATAAAATCTATTATTTTTATTATATTTTATCCTTTATTTATATTTTAATCACATTCTTGTGGCCATATTATATTTTTATTAATTTTAATGTTATTCCAACATTCTAATGCCTAGTTCCCTAACTTTTAGTTACATAACAGTAGCCTATTAATCTTATTCTATTATTTTTTAGTGTGGTTTATATATATTTTATTGGGTGTGTACCCTGGTGGTTTTTAGTGGAACCAACAACCTTTTACACACATCATGGAGACCATAATTTCATACATATTTTCTCATACATCCTTGATGTTGTGGACATAGCCATATTTTTTACCATCCATACATTCCATGAGTTTGGTTTAGAACATGTTCTAGAAATTGAAATAATATTTTTACATAATATATTTTATGGGTTATGGGATACCTTCTAAATGGAGGATGTTTCCATATGGTTAGAGTCTGATATTATACTTTTCTTGAAGTCATTATCCTTAATGAAAAATGAGTGGATTCCTACTTTTTCAGAAATTTGGGATGTTCCATCAAGTAGTGATTCTTGCTTTTTCAATCTCACATCCAGCTCTAAACATTCCATCTTGAGGGATTTCTTCTCATCCTTAACTAATATCATCATAACTTCACAATAATCCATTATTATCATTATATTTTCATGGATTCTTGTTTATCATTTTAATTAAGTTTCAATATCCTTTACCTTGTTTGATATAACCTCTAGTTGAGAATCATTCCCATCTATATCGACTTTGTGAAAATTTTCATGTGAATAGAAATCCTCTATAAAGAAAATCATATAGAAATATTTATCTCTAAATTAATTTTATATTCATCAAGTACGTCAATATATCATTAATTTTTATGTTGTTTCATCCTTTTCCCAAACTAGTTTTATAGATTGTTTTATATGGAAGTATATTTAGACAATACTTTTTCCCTAGAATTATCCTCTTCTTCCAGATGTAGTTTTTCTTCTGGAAGAACATTTACAGTTCCACCAATACAAATTTACACATATTTTGGAACTTTATTTATATTTTATTTTTATTGACAATTATTATAACTAAGTGATATATCATCATCACAACTAGAGAAGGATTTGTTATAGGAACCATAATCAATAGAATTATTACAACATATATAAATTTTATTAACTTAGTTATCGGTTTCTCTATAACAACTCTTTGCTTTATTACACATTAAAAAATGATTTATTACATAAAATTATACTTAATTAAACCAAAAATATTGATAACTACAGTGTATTTGGGAATTACGTACATTACATTACAACTTAAAACATGTAATACAACATCTTTTTTGAAGACTTATTTATTATTCTCTCACTTAAAACTGCATGGGATAACCTAAATAAATATATAAGAAAGGGGTGAGATATAAATCCAAGTAAGGGAATAAAAATTCCATAAGGTAAAAAATGTTATAAAATAGGCATGTAAAGGGGAATAAACAGTGTGTAAATCACAAACATGAATTATAGGACATGATATAGAATGATAACATAAAGACAACATGGGAATTTTGGAAACAACTTAAAACACTACATCATAGGTAAAAGGCAACATCAATACATCATAATAGAAAAATTAACATAAATAAATCAGGTTTAATACATATCCCAACATGATGTATCATGATAATAAAGATTACCCAATGCATTAGAGCGGTATCTAGGTGCACCAATCTTAATCATTTTATTCTCATGCTAAAGTGTGACGCATATATCATAAAACATGGATTCATTCACCATCATGATTAAGGAGTGTGGAATAAATATAATTAATTCTCCCAACAAATATTTATATGTAATGGAAGTTGAATATCCTTTACAGAGAAATGGTTATGGTATTTACTACACCATTGTTTTTCATGGAAAATCATAGAGAAATTTCATCAGCATAATGACATTAAAAAAATCATAAAAATGGATGATGAGACCTAAAGGGGTATCTCATAATTTAAACATAAAATTTTTAGTAATAGGTATATGGAAAAACATTTCCCAATATTTGGAAATGTAAATTGAATGCATAAGTACATAAAGAAACTTGAACAAATAAGAGAAGGTGAGTATCCCTCATGGAATTTTTTCATAGAAACAGCTTTGTTGAGGGTCTAAATGGGAGAGTATAAATGATCTATAATTAATATAACATCCAATGGATAGTAAGGTAATTATTAAAAATGAACTAAAATATAACCATTTAAAATTAAAAGAACTAGTTTCAAATATAATTCTTGAATTTGAAAGTAGGATATGAAATCCACTTACTTGAATGAGTTACTCCAAAGGATTGGGAGGGGATTTTTGAGAGCTTTGAGTTCCCTAGGAGGACTCTAGGAATTGGGGGGAATAATGAGACCATTCTCTTTTGAGTTTTAGTAAAGTGAAATTGGAGCATGGGTGGGTTTATATAGGAATATCTGGGGATATCTTTATTAGTTTGGTTTTAGGAAATACAAAATAAAATATATAAAACTTTAAATAATTCAATGATTTTTTCCCAGGGTTTTGCGAAATGGGATTGGGTTAAATTATTTTATAAGTCCAAATCCCCAAATTATTAAAATATTGTCATTGTTGATGTGGAGGTGAGTCACACTCTTAAAGAAATGATTTTCAAATAATAAAATTTAATATAAGTCATGTAGGATTCATAATGTATCTAAAAAATAAATAAAATATACTTAAAATTAAATTTTTTATAATTTAAACCATATATTAGGTTTGGATACCATTTATATTTCTTATTATATAACTTTTGGATCATTTTGATGTTATAAAACATGAAATATATTTATAAGATATTTAATTTTTACCTAAAAAATCAACTATCTTAGAAAATTATAAATATTCCCCATTAGATAATTTCATCATCTTCATTCCAAATACAAAATTCATTTTATATAAATAATGTCCTAAATATGTGAATTTTCACTTTTAAATTAAAAATTGACATTTATTTAAAATAATGTGTTTTTTAAAATAACATTTTTTTAAACCACTATGATAATTACATTTGAATTCATAAAAATAATATAAATATTTATATTTAGTAAAAAATATTTAATAATTATATTCTATTATAATATTATTTTTTTCAAAAATCCATTAATTCATCAATAATTTAATTGAATTGAAATATTAAGCAAAAATTCTATTTTTGTTTTATTGAATCCAAAATAAAAAATAATATGATAAAAATATATTCATTATTCTATAAAAAATAATCTGAATATTTCTATTTTTTAGGTATTAATACATATCCCTTTAATACACTAGTTTACGCGCTAATATTGATATTTTTGATGGTCTGGCTTTCATGGGGTCGTTTGGAGATCCCGGTTTGGGTCATAATCTTTATAAGCTTGAATTTATCTCGTAAATGATTTCTACCATGCTTAATTTGTTGGATCTAAGCTTGGTCTTGGTCGAGGGTAAAGCGTTGAAATTATATATCCCTCAAAAGATCCAATAAATGGGATTCATAGAGTACATTCCTACTGGTTGAGCCCATCACTTCTTTAATCTGTTACAATTGGTTTTATTAAAACCCTATATTTATATGAATCTTTTGATCACTATTCAACATCTATATTATCAATTGTAAAGATGATTAGTGGTCCATAAAACACAATTGTATATAATAAAACAAAATAACTGCATGTTTTTTTATAACCATGAGACATTTAATTAAATAAAAAAGGGGAATTTTTTTCCTAACAATTTGGGTCATTACAATCATCCCCCCTTTATAAATTTCGCCCTTATCATTTTATGTTCCATACTAAAACAGATGAGGGAAACTCTTCTTCATCACCACCTCTAGTTCATATAGTTCTTCTTAAAAATTATGGTTTCTCTACAACACTTTGATGAGGAGAAATTGTCTTCCTTCTAATAACTCTTTCCCTGTGATCTAAGATCTTCACCATATTCTCTTCATAGGAAAGATCATTACCAAATGGTACCACCTCTGGATAGAGTAAATGTGAGGATTCCATTACGTACTTTCTCAAGAGGGATACATGGATACATCATGTAAATGACATATGATTGGTGTGAGTTATTTTAGATAGGCCAATAATCTGATGTGATCAAGGATCTCAAAAGGGCTCTTGTACCATGGATTAAGATTTCCCTTCTCCAAAAATATAAGAAATTTCTTCAATAGAGATATGCAGATGAATAATGCCTCCAACATCAAACTCTAGGTCTCACCGACGACTATCAGAAGAGATATTTTATCAACTTTGAAATGCTTTGATGTGATGTGGAATGGTTTTGAACTTCTCTTCCATTTCATCAACCATTTCAGTACCTAGAAGCTTTCATTCCCTAACTCTATCCCAACATATTTGGGTTCTCCATATCTTCCGATAGAAGGATTCGTAGGGACACATTTTGGTGCTCGAGTGGAAACTATTTTTGTAAATAACTCTGCCATAGGAATATATTGGTCAAATCAACCTTTGAAGTCAATTGATCATGCTCTAAACATATCCTCATGTGTCTGTATAGTCTAAAAAAATTGGTCATCAGTTTGAGGGTGATAAAACATAATGAAGTCTAGTTCTGTGTTTAGAGTATGTTGGATACTTTTCCAAGACATAGAAGTGAATATTATATCCTGATCATACATAATTGGTAGTGGTTATCTAAAAATCCTTTCAACTTCTCTGAGGTATATATTTTCCAGTTGATCTAGTGAGAAATCCCCTCGAATCGTAATGAAGTGTACAATCTTTGTAATATGCTCCACAATAACCCAGATAACATTATTTTCTTTTGATGTCTTTGGAAGTCCGGTGACAATTTCCATGGTGATTTTTCCCGTATACATTTTGTTATGGGTAATTATTTTTTCATCCCCTAGGACTTCTACCTCCCATTCTTCACTTGATGACTTACTGAGAACATTGATGTATAATTAAAGATCTTCTTCGTCATGTTATCCCACAAATAGTGTTCTCGAAGATCTCGATACATCTTTTTGTTTCTTGTGTGAATGGAGAAATTTGAACTATATGAATCAACCATTAGTTTCTTTATTAAATGAGGATTTAATTGAACACAAATTCATAGCCCAAATCACACAATTCCTTTTTCATTAACATTGAAATCTGAGGATTTTTATTTTATTATAGTTTGTACTTCCTTCTGAATTCAGACCACATTGTTTTGAGAATCCTTTAACCTTTCTAGAATAGATTTTTGAGAATTCATTTTTCAAATGATTGATAATTTTCCTTCCTTTATGATTCCCATGTCCATGTTTTTAAAATATAATAATATAATATCCTTATCAATTATCATTGATGGTATAATTAATGGATTATTTCTACCTATAGAATCTCCCACTATGTTCACATTCCTAGGATGGTAGTGGATTGAGAAATTGTAATCCTTGATGAGCTCTAGACATATTCATTGGTTAAAATTAATCTCTTTCTATGAGAATTTATAGTTAATTATATTTTTGATTCATATATATTTCCCACATCTCCCCAAATAAGTAATGCCGCCAAATTTTCAAAGTGACTATCACTGCTACCAAATCATGGTCATTCATAGGATTTTTTCACTCATGAATTTTAAACTGCTGTAAGGATTATGCGATGACTATTTCATTTTTCATCAACATACATCCTAATACCTTCTTCTAAGAATCACTAAACACTAAAAAAAGGTTATCCACTTTTGGGTAGTGTTATCATAGGTGGAGTGATAAGACTTGTTTTCAACTCCATGAATCTTTTTTCACATTCATTATTCCATGAAAAAGTGAAACCATTTTGAGTAAGCATGGTAAAAGGGTTTTATAATCACGATAAATTTATCACAAATTGGTGATAATACTGATCTAACACAAGGATGTTATGGATATATATCATAATAGATGTCATCTTCCATCCTTTGATTTCTTTTTTAAATGAATTAACCACAAATTTCTCATTACTTATGAAGATATTCCCCATTAATGAGACTTCCTTTAACAAGAACTCACACTTTTTGTACATGAATAAATCTTCTCCATTCGTAAGGTATTTATAATAGTGTTCAAATACTCTTCATATTCCCCCTGCATTTTGGAGTATATAAAAATATCATCTATAAATATTAATATAAATTTTTAAGGTAATATCTGAAGACTCTATTCATCATGTCCAGGATGATTTCTAGAGAATTATTGAGCTCGAAAAAAATCACTATGAGCTCATAGTGCTCGTACCTTGTACAAAAATATGCCTTCGGGATATCTTCCTTTATCACCCTTAATTTATAATATCTTAACCGAAGATCCACCTTAGAGAAGTATGATGCTCCATGTAGTTGATTGAACGGGTTATCGATCTGTAGAAAATAATAATTTTTCTTTACTTTGATCTTGTTGAGCTCATGATAATCAATGTAAACTCTAATTAACCCATCCTTCTTCTTAATGAATAGAACTGGTGAACCCCATAGTGAAGCACTTGGGTGTAAGAATCCTTTCTCTAGATTCCCATATAGTTGTTTCCTTATTTATTCATCCTCCAAGATATCCATCCTATTGGGAGTCTTGGATATTTGAAACAACACATGTATAAGGTCAATTGCAAATTAAACCTCTCGGGTATGAGGAAGACTAGTAAATTCTTCGAGTAACAAATCATCATTTTCCCTTACAATGGGAATGTCTTCGAGGATGATCCATTCCTTAGACTAAATCATTTGAGATAGACATAATTGATCATAGAGGAATAATACAACTTCATGAGATGATGGTGTTAAATAGGATTCATCCTTCTCCATTGACTTGTAATGAATATGGGGTTCATTTACTATATATAGATTGATTTCCTTCTCACGTAAATTTATTTTGGCTCAATATTGGGAAATCTTATCCATGCTCATAATAGAATCCAATTCCACCAAGAGAACTATGAAAAGTTTCACCAAGAATTTCATCCCACAAAAATTGAAAGGGGTTGAGTTATATACATAGGATTCAATAATTTCCCCATTTATCATTTTCACCAACATCTCTACTTACATTCATTGTTTTGGTGTTTGGATAGTTCTTACAAATATTCTTGATATAAAGGAATGTGTAGAACCAAAATAATAAAGTACATTATATTTTTCTTGAATGAATAACGATAATTCATATCACCACTTATTTTTTGGGATTTACTTCAATAGTAGTGTTTGAAAAATATTTCCCTTTTTCCTTGGATGATGTTAGTTTCTTCTAAAACCCCTTATCTTAGGGAATTGATTTTCAAAGTGACATGGCTCCTTTCTATTGACATAATGTGCAATTTGATGAGGATTGAACATAGCATTATTTTCCTCTATTGAATGTGTGGGTTTCTTCTTTCAGAAATTTCTATCTAGGTGTCCTTCCATTCAGCACCTAAAACATTAACATTCTCCCTTTTGGAATTTTTTTTTTGATTCTTCCCACGCCCTTGACAAGTGGGATGTTGTATTTTCTTGGAACCGTTAGATTTCTCCATCGAACAACCAAAATTAAACTCCACTTTATGCTTCATATCCTCATGACACCTTTTAGATTAACTGATATCTACGTTGACTTTGAGGGAACATAGGAAAAATTTCTTCATAGATATCAAATTCATGGATCTATAAGACATTTTGTATACTACATTTTATCCCACCGAAAAAGTGGTCAATCTTATATTCAGGGGTGATGAAAAAACTAGATAGATATAATGAAGGTCTTGTGAAGTTTTCCTCGTACACCCCAATGTATTTGTTATATTTCTTCATGATTTCAAGGAAATCCCTTTAAATTTTAAGATAGAGAGTGCGATGAAAATATTTGTAAAAAACAATTTCTAGAATTCCTTTCAATTCATTACTTCGATCACTTCCTTAGTCTTTTTGATAATGTTTTTTATTGCTTCTCCTATCGGATTAGGAATCTCGAAAGGCCATTCATCACATTGTCTGCCACATTGATTGTTAACCCGATTCTTTATATTATCGTCCATTGGATAGATTAAATGTAAAATTAGGGATGAATATTTTAAAAAATTAAACACTTAAATGGGAATCCAAATAAAATAAAGGGATAACTTATATATTACATTTATTTACTTAACTTATGAATTTATAAGATTCAATCTATGTCCTCCATGATCTATTTCCTAACATGTATTCTTATGGGATTTTTTTGTTCCCTTAATAATGGTATTTAAGGACCTTATAAATTTACCAAATCATATCCCTGTGGATTTTCAAACAATGTGTGCAGTAAGGCCGATTTTTTATGTACCACATTACCCTGAGTTAGGCCCATAACATATTTTCATACTTATTACCCATAGGTACATTTGTGCTAGAACTAGGTCCACTTATAGTATCTAAACATGTATGTATTTTCTTAATAACCCACTTACTATATAATTACCAAAATATAGGTATTAATTCTTATTTATAGTCTTATCCCTATGTTTTTACTAGACTTCTCTAATCTAAAGGCTTTCATTATATTTTTCTAATCAAAATCCCAAAAATAACTAAAATATTACTCTAATACCAAATATAACCACTATTCACTTTATTACACATTAAAACGTGATTTATTACATAAAATTACACTTAATTCAACCCAAAATATTGATAATTATAGTGTTTTTGTGAATTAGGTACATTACACTACAATTTAAAACATGGAATACAAAATCTTTATTGAAATCTTCTTTAACATGATCGCACTTAAAACTGTATGGGAATACATAAAGAAATACATAAGAAAGTGGTGATATATAATGTCCAGCAGTGGAATAAACATGGCCTAATTAAAAACATGTTAGACAATTTGCATATCAATGGGAATAAAAAGATTAGGAATCATAATCATGATTGATAATATATGATATAGCATGATAATATAAAGGCAATATGGGAAATGTGGAAACAACTTAATATAATACATCATAGGTCAAGGATAGATAGAAATAAATCATAATAGACAAATTATAATAAAGGAATAAGGTTTACTCTTTTTTCCAACCTGATGTATCATGATATTAATCATTACCAAATTCATTGGAGTGCTATTCGGGCACACCCATCTTAATGATTTCATTATCATGTTTAAGTGTGTGACATAGATCATAAATCATGGATTCATTTATAATCATGATTAATGGGTGTTGAATAAATAAACATAAGTCTCAAAAAATAATTATATTCAAAAAGGTGAATATCATTAATTGAAAAACTTGTACTGTATTCACTACACAATTATTTTGGCAAAGAATATCACTGTGAAATTTTGGCAGCATAAAAATGTTACATAAAAAATCATAAATATGGATGATGATAGAGAAAGGGGTTTATAATCATTTAAAACATAAAATGGGGAGTAATAGGTACTTTTAAAGATATTTTCCAACATTAGTAAATGGAAATTAAAAGCATAAGTTAATAAAGAAACGTGAACAAAGAAGAAAAGGTGAGGATCCCTCGTGGGATTTTTCCCTAGTAATATCTTAGTTAAGGGTCAAATGGAGAAGGATAAATAATCCATCATTAAAACTAAAATAAAATTAAAAATAAGTGAATGATTATAAATGCATGAAAATATAACTATTTTAATGTAAAATAACTAATTTCAAAAAAATTTCTTGAATTTGAAAGGAGGAGAGGAAGGTACCTTACTTGAATGTGTGACTTCAAAGGCATGGTAGTGGATTTTTTAAAGCTTTTTAGAACTTTGGGATGAATCAAGGAAGTGTATGGAAGATTTAGGTCATTCTCCATGGATTTCTACTGAAGATAAATGCGATATTGGGGGTGTTTATATAGTAAGAGAGGGGGATTTATTTATTATTTTGGTTTTGGACACTCCCTAATAAAATATACACAATCACAGACCTTCCCATGTTTTTTACAAAATTTATCAAAAATGGGAGTGCAGTAAAATATTTTATACGTCCATGGGACTAAATTATTGAAATATTATCTTTGGTGATATAGAGGTGATTCACACTCTTAAAGAAATTATTTTAAAATTATAAAAAAATTTATAGGTCTTAGACGATTCATAATGGTTTTAAAAAATAAATATAATTAACATAAAATTAAATTACATGAAAATTAAAATAGATATTTGGTCTTTTATATTATTTATATTACTTATTACATTACTTTTGGGTAATTTTTAAATCACAAAACAAAAATTATATTAATGTGGTATTTAATTTTTACCCAAATATTAGACTACCTCATTTAATTATGAAAAATTCACCATTGGATAATTTTAAACATTATGATTAAAAAACTAATATTCATTTTATATAAATAATTTTATAAATATTTGAATTTTCTCTTTTAAAATAAAAACCCATATTTATTGAAAATGATGGGTTTTTTCCCATTACATTTTTTTGAAACCTTATAAAAATAACATTTGACTTAATAAAAAATATAGAATTATTTATATTTAATAAATATTATTGAATAATGATATTTTAATGAAATATAATTTATTTCAAAAATCCATTAATTCATAGATATCATAATTGAATCATAATATCAACCAAAAATACTATTTGTGTTTTATGGAAAATAATAATAATTTGGAAAGTAACAATAATAGGATCAAAATATATTAATAATTCTATAAAAAATAATTAAATATTCATATTGATAGAGTCTTGATACATGTCCCTTTAATACACCAACATACTCACTAATATTAAGGTGCATGATGGTGAGGCTTTCCTGGGGCCATTCGGTGAACATGGTTTGGGTCATGATCTCAATAAGATTCAGCTTCTCTTGTAAACGATTTAGATCATGTATAAGTTGTTGGATATAATCAAGGGCTTGGTATAGAGAGAAAAATAGAAATTATATCACCCTCATAAGCTCTGATAAATTGTATTCATACGGTATGATCATTCTGTTTGAGGCCATCTCTTTATTTTTCTATAACAATTGGATTTTTTAAAACCCTATATTTATATTAATATTGTGATTATTGTTCAACGGTTATATTATCAACGGTATAGATAAACAACAGTTGTTAAAATCCAATTGGATATATTAAAACATCATAAGTTCATGTGTTTTGTATAACTATAAGATATCTAATTAAATGAAAAAGAGAAATTTTATTCCTAAATCATCGTCTTGTTACACTCTCTGCCTTAAATATTTGATTCATCCTCAACTTACATGTTTCTATTTTCCTTTTAGTATTCTGATTCAAGGTACGAAGATCTAGAATAATATCCTCTAGAGTAACTTCCTTGTTCTCCATGTCAGGTAGCTCACCCAATTGTTCAAATATTCACTTCATAAAATATTTGATGGATCATTATAGGGAACCATTATCTGATAACAATTGTATAGCCTCAGGCCCAATTGGAAACTAAGAGTGGGTTGAATTAGTGGTTTGATTTTTTTGAATTCTTTTCTGTTTATTTAAACCTCCTGGTCTTGTTAATGTTCATGATCCACACAAGAGATCTCACAATATCACCTCTTATGAATAAATTATAAGAGAGATAAAAAAACATGGTATTTAGATGATTTTTAAAAATTAAATAATCCTTTATTTTTTGGTTAGAACCTAAAATGTGTATACTCTACTATAATCATGTTATCTATTAAAATGGTTTAGGCAGAAACTGGTTATATACCCCATTAGTGGACCCACCAGTTGATCATGATTGTACACCCAGTAATGAAACTCTTTTTCCTCAATTGTTTAGACCCACTAACCATATTTTAATCGACTTCTTATACACCTAATCCATGAGCCTCTTTAGTTACTTCTTACCCCACATATCTATAAGAACCTTCTTCTTCTAATTGATCCTATAGTAGAAATTCAGTTTTTTCTTCAGAGTGATCATCCGATATAATTGTACTAGATCTTCTTCACCTGTGTACAGTTCTTCATGGTCTTTAAAAACTATTTTTTGTTGGTATCTAGGCTTCAAAACTCTTTTCATATCATGGATTATCTAATTATCTTTTAAAAACACTCAGGAAAATGATATAAACTTCTTGCATAATTTTCTAACTTTGACTCCTCCTTCAATTGATACAATGATGTTTCAGGATTTTTAAAATTCTCTAACATAATTTATGAATTATTTATATCAATTTTATTCTAATAATTATTCATCCCATGTTTAAAAACATTTATCCAAAACAAAAAAATTATTTTTGATGTGATATATCATTAATTCCATGGTTTAAATGTCTTAAAAATGACATTTTTTTTTACTAATTTAAATACTCATAAAATTTTTGGTATTTTAATCTAAAACTTAGTTAAAATTCTCATTTGAATATAAACATAATCCTTTGGTAAATATTATTTGTTTAATCTATAAACATGCACACATTCATTTTGAAATACCCTAACATCTCACCTAAATTATTGATATTCATGTGATATCATCGTCATAAATACCCAAAAGAGATAAGTGTTTATTTTCCCAAACAAAACAATACTCATAGTACACCTAGGAATTAATCTCAATTAAAAGGACTATATAACTCAAGGTTCTCCATTTTTTTTAAAAAAAATCACATTAATAATGCTCAGAAATATTTAGGTAAACCTATTTTTTCACATGGAATATCCATTCTCAAATACCCATGGTCTCATTAATTTACTAAAATCTCACTTTTTCAAATACATATGATAATTACACGTCTTCATTCATGGATACTATATCATATCCATTTCCTCTATAGATAAACTAATAAACCTTTGTGATGTAGTTCACCTTCAAAAGTGAAACACTCTCTAAATTTTATAGTACGAACCACTACTTATGGTGTATCTTTTTCCCTATGGAATATACATACCTCAAATAGTAGAACATCAAAAACAAACTCCACTTTCCTTTATGGGGTATTAATTCACTCCCTGGGAAATTATCTCTATGAAACCATTTTCAACCATCTTAAATGATGTAGGGAATGTCCCTAAAATTTGTGAAAATGTCACAATCTTGACCCCACATAGGGTTTGACATTGTAAATACCTTTACTTAGGTATCAATTTACACTTATATGTGTAATGGAATACATGGATTACCCTTAAATGATCTGGGATAGACCTTTAACTTTTCTTAGGAATAGGTGGGGTACAATTACATAGGATAAACCTTTACATTGGGTTACACTTATGTAGGTCGGGTTACCCTTATATGGGCCTTGTTACCCTTATGTAGATACCCTTATACACCCTCGTTTTTTTCATACAACCTTCACATTTCTTTAATGTACCCTTACATTGTGAAGTATAAAATTAATGTCACCTTATGTATCCCCAATGTACTGTTAAAAAGTGCAGTATCAATTTAGTGTGCCCTTATATAGACTTAATGTACCAATATGTATTGTTACATTAATGCAATTTACACTTATATAGGTAATTACTTAGACTTAATGTACCCTTATGAAGATGAACATAGAACCTTGCGAAATTTTCGTTCTACCAGTACTCCTATAATGAAATTCCTAACTTACCTTTAAATTGGAATCCAATTCAACTAAAATACATAGAAGGCTTTTCCTAATAAATCATAATGCCTATAATTTTCCTAAAATATTGAATATAGAGAATATATATCAGACAACACTTTTATTCAGTTTCTTTTAAGATCCATACATCAATTATCAAAATTACATGGATAATTTATCACACATGACAACTAATTCAATTAATGTAATCCTTACCAATTCTCCAAGAATAATCACTTCATCTGCATTGGTCAACAAAAATTGAATCATGGAAAAAAATTAAAATACATGGCATAAAAAATGTGAAAATAAAATTATAAAAATATATATGTGCAAGAGTATGGTCAACCCACTCAGGGTGTCATTTCATCTCATAATTAAATTTGGACCTTTGGATCTCTATGACATTTTAGGGAGTGGTTAATGAACAGATCTGGTCATTAAGAGGGGTGATGGAAAACATGTTATACCTCACTATATGGCTAAATCGTAATGTGTATTGGTTATAGTACAATAGTAAGATATCAAAAAGATCCAAAATAGAAAGAACTCTGGTAAATTTTGAGTTGTGTTTCAGATGTGAAGATCCACTATATTTAACCACATTTGAATGGGAAGAACCACCTCCTTCAACCCCAGTCAATCAGTTTTGGACTATCGGTTGTTAGGGTTATAGAGTGTCCATGATGGGATCTTTTTTATCATCCCCTCTGCAAATATTTTATCCTCATAGAATTTTAGCATTAAAATACTTATATATCTTGAGCTCTTGGAGTGAGAAAGTGATTTAGGAAACTATTTAAGTTTCCTCAGTGGTCTAAGGAATATTAGTGGATTTGAACACTCTTTTTCCTTCTTTGTGGTCTCAGAGATTTTTTTAATGTATTATCTCAAGAAGATTTTTGAGACCCATCGCCTTCCTCTATTTATGAGTGTGGTCTCCAAAATAAGGGTTCGTTTTTCAATTTCTCTCCTCTTAGGGTTGATCCTCTTGGTGTGCCTCATCACCATCATCACAATCCAAATCATTAAATGGATTTATGGTGATAGAATTTACCTTGTAAGTGTCTAGAAATTGAAAAAAGTAACCAAATTTTGTGGAATGACTCTAAGGAAATTTTTTCACCATAAGAAGGGACTTAATTGAACTAAAGAATACTACCTCCATCCCTTAATTTGTATGTGGGGATTTTCCACTTCCTTATAGAGTGTAGCAGAATAAGGATATCTATGACAGCCTACTTGAATCTATAAAGGTACCCATATGAGTTGAGATTTTGATCCATCAAAATCATTTCAAGGTAAATATTTCTAAATTATTGTTCAATGGACTAATGGTTCTCATAACATCCTAGGTATTTTAGATGATGTCTCTAAAGATTTTAGAACTCCACCAATAGATTCTTTTAGGGGAATGTTTTATGATTCTCATCATTCAGCAACATGATGGATAAGTGAAAGGTTATAATTGTCCATAACACAATTCATAGATATTTGGAATCCAATATTTCCCATAGTTTTTCATCATCATGATGTTGATCAGATGGTAATTATACATCTTGATCACCCTTGGTATCTATATTAAATAGTTGGGAAGCTCGAGGTGAAAGTGATACAAACCTATTTTACTAATACGCTTTAGATTAGATAGGCATCATTCAAAAAAATCTTCCTTGTAAGGAGGTGGAATCTTATGATGGTGATGTAGACTTTTAAATCTATCTATATATAATGGAGATTCTATAGCCTCTCATGGATGAGTAAATTCTTTTAGCACCCACAGCACGACTAAACATTGTTCCTCAGTGGAGAGCACAAAATTATTCATTGATATCTCCTCTAAATATAATGTAGAGGTGTAGAGGAGAGATGTTTATGGTAGAAGATATGACATCACATATAGTTTATAAATGAATCCCATAGATCCTCTATATACATGTATTTTTATAGGGACATCGACACCTTATGAACCTTAAAATAGGTAATATATAACATAAACTGAAACGTTTATACCCATAACTATAATAGATAATATGATGATATATAGCAAAAATTCCTAGTCATATCATTTTCTAAAATAATAGGATTTTCTAAATTTTGGTTCCCCATGTCATACCTCTAGTTCTATTGTGGGAGTTCATTAAGTACAAGTATGAATCAGTCACAAGGAGACATACCATGGGTATTATGGTTGGAGCCATAAGGAAGACCTCCATATCAGATGATTTTCCAATTAACATAGGGAGTTCTTTTAAGGAAGTGTTCTTATTTTTCATGGGTAGGAACCTTATTTCAGTTGGTGGTTATGCCAGCAGCCATGAGAGTCAAATAAATATGACCAGTGCGCATCAATGGTCTTATTCCTAAATTTCTGAATACATGCCCATGTGATGTGGTCAGGATAGTAGCGTATTTATAAATGGTTTCATGGGAAACATGAGATTTAATAAAGGAACTTTTTGGAGTAGTATTGGTGGACATCCCTTGGAGTTGGGTCCATGTAGTTTAGAATAAGGTAGGTGGAGTTGGGATATGATCAAATTTCTCAGTTACTAGTTGTGTCTCCCTATATTTTTGGTTTATTAGGGTTGTGGGATCCCTACATGGAAAATTTTGGATGGAATAAAGGGCTACCATATATTGAATGATCCCTACCTCTTTATTTTACGTAAAGGTTACAACGGTTTCTTCTGAGGAGAGGATCCTGTAATGATCGATATTAATAATGGGAGGATATTTTCCAATATAAGATCTATTTTGTTGAATACCTCTTGGTTTTATAGTATCCAAGTCCTCCCAAGACATTTCTCAACTAAGATGAATTCATCTTACTCATACTGATCAAAAAATATTTTGATGACCCTTCCTTTTTTAATCTCTAATAGGGGAAAAAGGTTTCATATCCTAGAATTAATTGGATATGTAACTATCGCCTTTACGGATTAAGCATGTGGGATCACCACATGAGAGATTCTTATACCCTGGAACATATTATTAGTTTTTTGGGGAAGGTTAGTAAGTATTATTAGGGGCTATAATTCTGCATAAAACATTGGAATCCAACCAAAAAACAGGTATAGTTATGGTGATACCCGAAATCCCCATCATTGAAAATGCATTATTATGGTGAATCCTAACATTCCTCGTCATATCACTATCATATGAGAAAGAGTTCACATTGATTTCACCGTTATTTTTTCTAAATTCTTTTATCGGTATTGTTATCATTTGACAACAACTTAGATTTTCATGATCATATTCTCCTACAATCCCACTTTCTATAAGTGTGTGACCTTTCACCTACTAGGATGATGGTGTAATTACATTGATTGGAATATGATAAAGGGATCTCATCCCTTACCTCTACATATTCCTCCATGGATCTTTTTTCTTTGTTTTATTCTCTCCCATAGATATAGTACATTCTCATGCATCTGATTCTCGGTTCCATATTCATGTGAGAGCCAATTGATTACTTCTTTGGATACCTTATTAGGGTGAAAACATTATGTTATGGAGGATGAGTCTTCACACATCATCATGCATCATTGGATATGTTGATAATTTGAAAATATCATCTTTTAGAGGGTCCATCAGGGTATCCAAAATTCTTCATATATAGACTCTTAGGTCTAGGACCTGAGACATCCTTTTATTATTACACAATGAAATATTTCATCACCACATAGAGAATTTTAGGCTCATTTACTAGGGAATACCTATCTCATCACCATTGTTAACTTTTTCCCATCACAAAATGAATCATATGATAATAATAGAAGGAAACCTATGATCATCACCTAAGGAATCCTAGGATTGTTACAAAAGGAATTTTTTTCTCATCACACAATGCATTGTATGCTCGTCACATAGGGAAGGGTTGAATCTTAGGCTCATCACTTAAGGGGATCCAAAAATATATCCCATGATCTTCATGTAAGATTTTTATTTTCTTCCTAGATGTAATATGATGATAATCACATGTGGTAATATTATTAGGCTCATCTATAAAAGAAAGGTTAAGGAGATATATTTCTCATTACATAGTCATTTTATGCTCATCACATATGGAATCTTCGGATCATCACCTATGGTTCCTCGGGCTCATGACCTAGGGTTGGGTTCAAATGAATCAGGTGGGGTAAATCTTATGCTCATCACTAACGACCTATATGGTTCATTACATAATATAGGGCCAATGTTTAATATTCAGGAGGTAACTTCCACAAACACTCATCATATATGGTCTAGTCATAGGTTAACATCTAGTGCAGAGAGATGTACATATACATGTTATGTAATGGAAGTCACATATTTTTTATCCAATGGATAAATTACTATATTTTAAATTCCTTTTGATAATTTTGAAGGGTTTAGTTATTGGTTTGTTATATAATATAACAGTGAATAAATTTTTGAGATACCACCACCCTTGGGGGAGATGTAATTATTTTAATATTAGGATTGAACCTTAAAGTGGATTCATGTGTATCCTATAAGAATATGGGAATAAAAAACTATGTAGATATAGGTTCATTATGAAAGTTATTTTGAAGGGATTGTACCCTGAAATTTAATTTCATGTGGTAAGGAATATTATGTTCTGTAAGTAGAGATAGTAAGGGATGTTGTGAGGCTTACACTCTGGGATTCGCAGTGGGAGTGTGGATTATTAGGTTGAGTAGTTTATTTTCTATTAATAATTCCATTTTGTGGATTAAACATTATAGTATATTCATGGTTCTAATCAGGTGTTCCAAGACCATGAATTGTTCTTATACTCATGATTTGTTTCATTGTGTGAACTAGGTAGAAACACACATAAATAATGACAATTCCATTATTGATGCAGATGGATCAAGCACTTGGGGGCATATGCATAAGATAAAATGAAAAGGATAATTACCTTAACATTATTTATGTAAAGGTATTGGGAATGAGATCCTAACATATTGGTTTTGTGTATATATTTTATATGAGTAAGACTAATCAAATGGATGTTGGGCATATAATTTTTTAACTCCTATAAAAGAATACATTACAGAGGATTTAAATAGGTCACCATGGGATATAATCCACCAAAAATTGTAGTTTCATAAATATTGATGTTGATTGTGGCTTGGTCCTTGATCATAAATGGACTTTATCAGCACCACAAAAAGGGGTTCATGCAAGAAATGTGGAGCCGAAAACCTTGAGTTGCATGAGTTTTTAACCACTACAATGAAATCTTCCATCATGCAAGGGAATTTCATTAAATCATAAAATATATTATCTAATGATTTGAAAGGATTATAAATGTAATTTACCTATAATTCTCAACTGTCGGAATTTATGATATTCTATAGTTGTATGATTTCAGGAAAGGAGTTACATAATATGACAGTGTCACCTTCAACTTACATTGGTTAGTTAACTTAATGGGTGGATGATGGGGTATTTACTTTTAATTTGTCTCAAAAAAGATTGTATGTCATATAATATATGTGAAATCATGAAACTAAATTCTTTTATTGTACTTGGTGTGATAAATTCATGAAAATTTGAGTTTTAAAAACATGTTTTATTTTCCATTTTGAGGATCGATAAGGTGTGTGTGGAAATTAACCTTTCTGGATTCCTCGAGTTATGAGTTCTCATAACTCAAATATATATAAACATTAACTGTGAAAATCCATGTCTATTAGACACTTTATTTTATTATTTTTTAGAAAAATACACAACTAAAAAAATACAATAAGTTTGATAGGCCTGGTGTCTTTGGTAAATTAGATACATAACACATTAACATGAAATAGGGATACAATACATTATTTAAAACTATATAACATGGACTGAAAATACATTGACAATCTAAAATTGTATGGGATAACATGTGGACATACAGAAGAAATGGCCGGTCAATAAATCCTATTAAGTGAATAATAAAATAATGACACGATAAATTTAATACATGTGAGTAAATATGAATATTAAGGATACATAAATTGGAGAGAATCAAAAACATAAACATAAAACCATGATATAAGATGAAAAAATAAAAGAAACATTGGAATGAAGAAACATTATAAAACATAACATCATAAGAATAAGTCAAGGATAACCATTGAGATATCATAACATATTGTTCTTTTGATAACCTCATATACACAACACATTGTATCTCATTAGATAAGAACATTACCCAATGCATTAGTGGGATGTAAAATTTAACACCCAACCATTACATTTATATCATGTACATGAATTATTCTACCACAAAGTTCATACAATCATAAGAATTTGTTTTACAACATTTAATCCCATAATTAAGTGGTGTGGGATAGATAAAGGGAAGTCCATAATCAATAAATTATAGGTACATATTGGTGGATACCCTTGAGTGTAAATGTGGATGGGTATCCACTAACCAATTTTATGGAAGGGAAAATCACATGACAATTTCAGAAGTTTAACAAGTGTAAATAAAGATTCATTAAAGGGTTAAATTATAGTGAAAGGTTGTGTCTCATTACTTTTAAATCATTATTACAGTAAAATGGATTTGTAGAAATATATTCAAAAGTGATCAGTTGGAAATAAATTGGCAAAATAAAGACAAAGTTCTTGAATAAAGTGGAGGAGGATAGAATCCAAATACCTAGATATGGTTGTTATAAAATCTTGGGAGGGTCTTATTAAGAGATTAGTAACACCTTTGGAGGGATTTAAAGAGTGATATGGAGAGAAACCTCATAAATATGGGTTTTTAGTGAAGGGTAGTGGGATTTTGGGTGGGTATTTATAGAAAAAGATATGATAATGCTTATAATTTCTAAACAAAGGTTCTGGAATCTATATAATAAATAATAAAAATAACAAAACATCCCATGGTTTTTACCCATGTCTTTTTACAAATATAAGTGAATTTAAATATCATATAATCCAAATAAAAAAACATATTAAAATAATGACATTGGTGATCTGTAAGTGGGTAATGTTTATACAGAATTGTTTTTAAAATAATAAAATATAATATTTATATTAAAGGATTAATTTAAGGAATATTAAAATAATAAATTAACTTTAAAAACATTTTTTTAAGGGAAAATATATTTTTCCGTGGTTTCCCCTTATAGAATTTATTACATCAATTTTGGACAATAATGTTGATATAATAGATATCACATATTTTTACTATTTTTAATTTTTACCAAAAAATGACTTTCACATAACATGATGAAAAAAAGAACTATTGAAAAAAAATTACATGCTAATTTTGAAAATTATATTTAGTTTATCAGAATAATTTTTTAAATATAAAATTTTAAACTTTTAAATAAAAATAATTATTTATTTGAAAATACTTGTTTTTGTGATATTAACATATTTCAGGCCCTCGTAAAAAATATACTGGAATTCATTAAATTTTATTTTCATTTATATATAAATAAATAATTTTTAAAAAAAATATTTTTTGAAAATGATATTTATTTTAAAATTTATTGAATTTATCAAAAATAATATTTTAATGAAGACCATATATTTCCCAAAAAAAAATAATTTCTTCATATCAAAATCGAACTATTATTAAACTCATTATATAATAATTTAAAAATTATAATAAAAAGGGATTAAAATAATAATTATTTAATTAAAAAAGAATATATAAAAATTCATATTACTAGGGTTTTGATAAATAACCTTATATTATACATTTGTAAGGTATGAGATAATGGTAATCCTTAGTGTGGTTTATAAAACCTAGTTTGGGTCATGATTTTGATATGATTGAACATTTCCCCAAGAATGGTTTTGTTTGTGTTTTAGTTGTTCAATCTCATCTTGGTCTTGGTCAAGGCCAATTATCAGGTGGGGTTTCTAGTTGATTGGACACAAATCTAATGTGGAAATAGATATTAAGGGGGTTAATTTATCTTTCACTAAGATTTACCTTCTTCCCAAACATCATTACATTCTTATAAGGTAATATATAAAGGAAAACCTTATCTTTAACCTCAAACTCTAGGTCTCATCGATTATTATATGCACATATTTTCTATCAAATTTTCTTGGATTTCATATGATGTTAATTGGTTTAAACATTATCATTTATATCTTGGATAATATCGGGTTCCATTATCTATCATTATCCTACTTCAAACCAGAATGTTGGAGTCTAACACCTCTTCCCATACAGATCCATATATGGTTCCATTTAAATTCTAGAATGAAAATTATTGTTATATGATAACTCCGCTAGGGAAAAGGTGTTAATCCCAATATCCTTGAAAACCAATTAAATTTGATTTAAACATATCCAAAACAATTTTAATGGTTCTCTGAGACAAACCATCCATCTGAGAGTGATAATCAGTATTGAAACATAACTGTAACAATAGGATGTTTTTATAAAATATTTTCTTTAAACAATTTTAATTCTTCAATAGCTTTCATAGAACGCAATCATGCGTTTAAACAAACCATGAACTACACTTCGTATAAAATTACAATTATAACCTACTTGTATGTTTTTCATGAATAAATATCTAAATTATGAAAATGTTGGATGAATTATTTGGTGACCAAATATTTATAAAAAAATAAACCAATTAAATGTAAAGGAAATATTTATATTTTTTGTATTAATAAATTAAGTGAATTATAATTAGTAAATGAAATTAATGAAATATATACGTTATAAATATTTGTTTTATATTCATCTAATAGATATTTTAGTAATTGTATATGAATAAACCCTATTTTATGTACAAAAACCTATATTTTTCAAAAGGGTGATTTTACTACCATTTAATAGATAAACCTTTTTAAATTAAAATTTTGAAACATTAATAATTTTTATATTATAACATATAACTCTTTTTTCGAATGGCACATAAAAGATTTCTTTGAATTAATTTTTTATATCATTATGATAACTTTCAATTTTTGGATAAATAGTAGAAATATAATATATTTTAATTAAAAACATCTTTTTTCATGAAAATAATTTATATGGTTAAATTATATTTTTTAATGGTTTCAAAGTATAATTTTAATATATTTTTATCATTTAATTTAATTTAGGTTATTTTTATTAAATTTATATGCAATTTAGATGTAAAAACATTTCAATCTTTTATAATGTTTTAACTTTTAAAACCCAATTTTCTCATTTTGACAATGAGATTAATTTTAAATTAATTACTAAAAATTCAGTGATTTTTATTTTTAAAAATTGATTCCATATTTTTAATCATTAGTTCCAAAATAATGTGAATATATTTTTTATTTATTTTTGGCCACTTTGAATAGTAACTTCGGTAATTTATATTAATTTGGTAAAAGGGTGAATCAGGTAATCAAGGATAACTCTAAAGTTATAAAATTATCCTAAAACATTTTCTAATATAAATTTATGAGTTTTATAGACCGAAATCATCCTTGGGTCAAAATTTTATCCTTTGGAATCCACTTAGATGAGATTATGACATGTAATTTATTTTATTTAATGAAAAGTTAAATATGTTTCACTCAAATTTTAATAACTATATCATTTTTAATATAAATATATAAAGAAGATAAAATATATTATAAATAATAATTTAAAAGTTAAAATGTTTTAATTTTATTATGTTAAATTATTTTTAATTTTTAGGAAGTAAATAATTATATTAAAAGGCTTATACATTGATGATGAAAAATATGTTTAACTGATGAAAATTCAATAAATAAATTTTTATAAAAATATTAATAACCATTAAAAGACACTAAAACTTCATAAAATATTATTATTAAAGTATTTATCAACCATAATCATCCAAGGTTCGAGTTATTGACCATTTAGATCCATACAGAAAAGATTATGACACTTATAAGTTTTTATTAAAAGTGACGTTAATGTTGTGACCTTCATGTTTCAATAAATACTACATTCTATATATAATATTTTCTAGAATTTATATTCTAATGTAAATATTCAATAGGAAACTAGAATAATTATCTTCATTATAATATTTTATTTATTTGTCTTATTTAACAAATAAGTATGGTAAATAATTACACAAAACTAATGTTGTTATTATTTTATTAATGAATATGATAAATAAATGTTATTAAAGATATTAAAATAAATATAATTTGGGATAATTTATTTATCCAATTATTTTTATTGAATAAATTGACCTTTTATTAATATAATAAAACATTTGGTTAAAATTTTAATTTTTATATTTATATTTTTAATAATTAATTAATTGTATTCTATCAGAATATACACTATTCATTATTTATAAAATTAATGTATTATTAAATTATTTAAAAAACATAAAACATTTTAAAAATATATAATAATTATTAAATGACTCAAAATATTAAAAATTATTCATTTATGGTCTAATTGACATCAAATAATTAAATATTTCACCCTTTTATATTGAAATATTTGTTACCTGAGTTAAAATTAAATAGAATAACTAAGTGTTAAATGAAAATGATAAGGATTAAATGGAAATAAAAAACATTTAAAAAATTATTGGTTAATTAAATTAAAACAATATATAATCTAATATTCCAATCTAAGATATCTTATAGGATTTTGGATATGTATTGAATTTATTGTAAATTTATAGTTTTTGAATTTTGAAAGGTGCCTCCAACCTCAACTATAAAAGGGAGCATCCTCCCTCATTTATTAATAACTAATTGAGCCTTAAATTTTATCAATACCCTAACCATTTCCCTTATCAACTTCCCTTTTTACATTATATAGGTTCTTGTCTTCTCAAAAGGCCAGCTTTAGTTCCTATAAGAGGAGATCTAGAAGGAGCGCGCCGAAGAAGATGTAACCTTATTTACCAACTCTCTCAAGAACATTTATTCTTTTACATCCTATATATTTTTTATTTACAATATTATATAATAAATCCAATATGAACTATATACTGGGATGTTATTATGGTTTTGTAATAGTCTTATTCTACCTTTTATCCATCCAATGAAAAAGAAAATCACCACGCGTGCGTACGTACAGCTTACTGTCTCCACACCATGGTGTAATCTATCTTTCACCACCACCACTTTACTTGGATGTATATAATGATTTAAATAATAATGATATATGAATATTATAACAATAAATTTATTTTTGAACAGTATTTATATCATACACTTCCATACTATTTAATAATTAAACAAATGATATCATCGCTCATGCATACGTATATCGTCCCTTCTCAATGATGCGATATGATTCATTCTACAGAATATCCATTTAATAATAAATGTATCCAATTAATAAATATGATATATATTATATTAATATAATTATATAAATGATATAACTATAACCTATGAAGAATAATCATAACTTATTTGACAAAATATGCATAAGAAATAGAGCCATTTATACCCGAATAATCATTAATAATGAAATGTTATTAATAAAATTATGATAATATAATCATATATGATATCATAAAAATGACTATGATTCTATAAGAATTCAATGAAATTATTTAAATTATTATACAAGAGGGTAATATACATACAATGCATATCAGACCTAAGGTAAGAGATAATTTTTCAAATATCTGAGATTGTTTATATGTACGTACATACTAGGGTATAATTATAATCCATGTCAATGTTTCCAAGATATGTATTACAAAATATTCTTTTTATCCTTATAAAATTGTTTAAAGTTAAATTTACCTATTATTGAATTTTTATTAAATGGTATGAAAGTAATCTATTGTCATTTTTGATATGAGGTACTTTTTGACTTTTTAACCAAAGTACGTGAAGAATACTTTCTTTTGACTTACACAATGTGAACAGATTTTTAAATTTTCACAAAAACTTATTTACATGAATCTTACTTTACAATATTTCAAGTTTAATTTCGAATAAATTATTTTCTTTTAAAATTGAATGGAATTTTGAGAAAATACAATTTTTATGAAGAAGATATTATATTTTTCTTAAGAATTAATTTCAAGTGTTCTATCAAAATTATTTTCCATCTAAGAATGTATTTTTTTAACAGGGTTATGTTACAAGTATAATATCCCAATTATTCCTATTATTTTCTTATGTTTTTGATCGAATATAATTTATGAAATATTTTTTTTACATGGATTATTTTATGATGAAATGATGTTTAAGAAACCCATTTTATTCCTTAGGTTATTCTATGATGAATGATTTTTTTTATGGAACACGTAAGAATGATTTTATTGTGAGATGGGTGGGACCTATATCTCCTTCCAATTCATTGGGTAGAGATTTATATCTCATGATATAGATAGGGATGAAATAATAAAAGATCTCAGTTTAGTAATACATGGATGGAATGAGGAGTGAGATTAGTTCAGTAATAGAATTTTTTATCTATGATGGTCTTAGAAATGAGACTTGACCAATATGAAATTATTTTATATTCTTGTGTGTATGTCATAAATTCCAGGTCATATGTTATGAATTTTAGGAATATGTTCATTGATTCTTTATGAACATTTATGATTTATCCAAAGACATGATATCTTAATCTTTCATATGAAGGATAATATTTTAAAATTTTGTGTTCTTATGTATTATGATTATGATATAATTGATATCTCTCTTATTTACCGATACTGATAATCTAAGGTACCCATTTGTTATGTTTATTTTTCTTAGGACATGAAGAAGGGTACTAATTAAGTTATGTCAAAAATGGGTCTAGTTATAAAGGAATAAGTGAGAGGAAATGTAGATGTCTTATAAACTAGTTATATCTGTTTCCTAGTTTATAAGCACACTATACCTATATGGTCCTTTTATGGATTTGTTATATTTTTACAATAAATATTCTTCAATTTTAAATTATCATCTATGTATGTAAATTATGGGTCATTATAGTTGTTATCATAGTAAATATATAGTTAACCATTTGAACATCGATGAGAAAATTATTGAAAGAACCCTAAGGATATGATGATGTATAGGTTACAATCCTCATGTTTTAGAAATGATCATGAATAACCTATGATAAAACCTAAAATTTCCTAAATTGGGATTTTTTTTCTTTATTATGTGGTTTCCCTATTATGTTTAGTGTTTTTCATACTATGTTTCTTGGTTTTATTCAATGTTTGAAACCTTGAGGAACCACGTTAATGTTGAATGCAATCGACAATCCAATGATTTTCCTCCTAATAAACCGAATGTTATGGGAGATAGAATGGAAAACTATATTTCTATGATCAAACAAATTTCTCAAGCTATAAATCATGTAGTACTTCCAAACAAACAATGGAGGGAACAAAATTCTGTTGAGACCTTCCTGAGGAAGTGTCCACCTTCTTTTAGTAGGTCTTATGATCTACTAATGGATGAACAATAGATTAAAACCATTGAAAATATATTTTAAGTTCTCCAATGTTCAAAACATGATAAATTCAGCTTAGAGATATATTAATTGGAAGGTTAAGTTGATCAGTGGGGTAAAATTGTCATGAATACAAGTAAAATAGATGAAATTGAATCCATGGAATGATATGAGTTCAAGAAAATGTTTTTCAATAAGTAAATTCCTTGTATTCTCCAAATACAGATGGAAAATAAGTTACATGAACATAAGAAGAAGGATCATGTATTTGTTGGTACCTATGAAGATAATTTTACAATACTTGTATGGTACACTTTAGGAATTATTATCCAACCTAGTAGTAAAATTGATCGATTCATTAGTGGATTAAAATAAAGTCATAAAAGTGAATTAGACATAAAATAATTCAATAGCTATAAGGAAATCAATCGATGTTATCTCCAGGTTGACTTGGAGATTAGTGTAACACAGATTTCATATGGTTTTGATAAGAAGAGAGAAATGGAATTCAAGGGAAAATTTAAGGCCACACTAAAAAGAAAAGGATTTTTACATTATTCTCAATGTTTCAAAACAAATATAGAGAAAATTTTATTAAATAGACTAGTAAATATTCTAAGTGTGGTAGAGAAGTTCATCAGGTAGTTGAATACTTAAGTGATGGGAAAAATATGTCTAATGATGCCAATATAGAAAAGGATACATAGAATGATCCACCTACACATCAATGCTACAAGTGAAAGGAAATGGGTAATTATTCCAACAAAAGCCCTAATCCAAGGGTTATTGATGATGATCGATGATAATAAACTCTTCAGGAAAAACATAAAGGAAGGTAACATGTGATCACTATCATCGATGTGAAATATGATAATAAAGTGGTGAAAGGTACACATACCATCCACTCTAAAGTAGTAAATGTTTTATTTGATTATAGATCAACCTAATTTTTTATTTCTGAATAATATTTTAATGGTATCATTATATTACCTCCACAATTAGATGATGATGTTTTTATGAAAACTCTTAATGACACAATAGTAACATCAAATGTTTATAATTCTTCCCTGGTTGATGTTTGTGGGAAAGTTCTTCCTATAAATCTTGGGATCCTTATATTAGTGTAATTTTATGTCATTATTAGAATGTATTGGATTTCTCTATATGGATATCATATCAATTTCCAAGGGAAGTCATGTTTCATATTCTAGATCAATCTACGATCATCTATCATTGAAAGGTTTAGTCTTACCTTCCTATGAAAATTTCTTCCATATTATGGGTCTTGATTCCTATAAATAAGTGTTATCTATGTAAACTGATTGGGGAGAAAATAAACATTGAGAATATACCCCTTTTATGGGATTTTGATGGTGTACTTATGGAATAATATTTAGTTCTTTTACTAAATTGTGATATTGAGTTTTCAAAAGAACTCATATTAGGTTTTATGCCTATTTCAAAGACACCTTATATAACAGACACAATTAGGTTGTAGGAATTGAAGAAGAAACTCCAATATAATCTTGACAAGGGATTCATATACCCTAGTGTGTCACCTTGGAGATAATTTATTCTATTTTTTAAAAAGAAATATGGATCAATGAGAATATTTATTGATTATTGGGAACATAACAAGATAACTATCAAGAAAAAATATCATCTTCCCCACATTTAGGACTTATTATACCAATTACACGGGGATAAATACTTTTCGAAGATTGATCTTCATTCAAGATATCATTAATTAAGGGTCAAGAAGGAGGATATACCAAATACAACATTCTGTACAAGGTATGGACACTATGAATTTATAGTGATTCATTTTCGTCTTACTAATTCCCATGCTTTCATCATGAATCTAATGGATATAATTTTTAGAGACTATATTGATCACATTTTTATAGTATTAAAAGAAAATAATATAGTTTATTTTAAAAACAAGTAAGAACATGAATATCACATGATAATTGTACTAAATACCCTAAGAAAGTTTAATCTTGATGAAAAATTTACCAAGTTCGAATTTTGGCTACAAAAATTTTCATTTTTAGCTCACATAATCTCAAGAGAGGGGATATTTTTGGATCTAGAAAAAATTAGAAGTTATTGAATGTTGGACAAGACCGATAATAGTAACTACGATCCAAATTTTCTTGGGTTTGGCTGAATATTATTGACATTTTGTGAAAGATTTTTCATGTCTATCAACTCCAATCGCCAATTTTAATCAGAAAGAAGTTATATTTTTATGGACATAGGAATGTGAATACAATCTAAAAGATCTAAAAAGATGGTTGGCCAGTGCACCTGTGATCACACTACTTTGTAGTGGATAAAGATTCATGATCTATAGTGACAAATATAAGAAGGGGTTGGGATGAGTTCTCATGGAAAATGATAGGGTGATATTTAATACCTCGCAACAATTGAAAATACATAAGAAAAATCACCAAACTCATGATTTAGAGTTAGCTACGTCAATCATTACATTACTGATATGGAGGCAATATCTTTATGGTGAAAGGTGTGATATTTATACTGATCATAAAATTTTAAATAATATATTCACACAAAGGAGTTGAATATGCACCAAATAAGATGGTTGTAGTTGATTATGGATTATGACTTCTCATTAAATTACCACTCTAAAAAAGAAAACAATGCGGTAGATTCCTTGAGTCAAAAGTACCATGTTCTTCTACCATGATGAGGATAAAAAAGATCCAATATTTATGGATTTGGGAAGAATGAATCATTATATTTTCAAGGGGAGATATAATATTTTTCTCAAATGAATGTTGAAACATAAATATAACTTAAGATTAAATATTTGTTGAAGGAATATGTGGAGATACAAAAGAAGGTGAGAAAAGTTTCTGGATTCAACCTTGATTATGATTGAATAATAACATTCAAGAAATATTTGTTTATTCCTCCCTTACCTGAATCAAAGAATGATCTATCGGATGAGGATCATAGTTCTCCATTCCTTATTAATCCTAGAAGAAAAAAAATGTACATGGACAAGAAAGAGTATTTCTGGTGGGATTATAATAGAAGAGATGTTTCTGAATATGTCTCTTGGTGCTTGGTTAGTTATAAAGTTAAATCTGAGAGATAGAATTATAAAGGGATGTTTTGACCGTTAAATATACTAGAATAAAAATGAAAAAAATATCACTATTGAATTTTTCACTAGATCTCAAAAAACATCTAAAGGCTATAATTATAAATAGGTTATAGTTGATCACTTTACGAAGTCAACACACATCATTGCTATTAAAAATGATTTCACTCTTGATCAGTTTGCCATGATATATATAAAGGAAGTGGTAAGATTGCATGGAGTACCACATTCCATTATATATAACTGGAAATGAAGTTTACCTTGAATTTATGTTGAAGTATTCTAGAGGCTCTAGATATAGAGTTACGTTTCTGCACTACATATCACCCTCACATAGACCAATAGTCTAAGAGGTTAATTCAAACTCTAGATGAAACGTTGAGAGCATTCACTATGGTTTCCAAAGGTGGTTGGGATCAACACCTACCTTTGGTGGAATTTTCCTACAACAATAGCTTTCACTACTGTATTTAGATGGATCCTTATAAATCCATTTATGGAATGAAGTGAATAACTCCAACTTTCTAGGATGAAGTTGGGGAAACCCTATTAGGACTAGATCTTTTTGACAAAATGGCAGAGACAGTTAGATCTATTCAACAACACATAAATGATACTCAGAGTCAGAAAAAATGTTATGTTGAGTACCATTGAAAAGAAATAGAGTTTAAAGTAGATTATATGGTGTTTCTATGAATAACATTCTAGAAGATAGTAATGATTTTTTGAAATAATGGATAGTTGAGCACTAGGTATATCGATCATTTTGAAATTCTAGATTGTTTTGGGAAGGTAGCTTATCGATCGACGCTTCCATCGAATCTCTCTCAAGTTCATGATAAGGTCCATGTATCTCTCTTGAGAAAGTACATACCTGATCCTTCAAGTTTACTATACTCATAATTCATACTGTTAGGAAAATATCTTTCTAATAAAGAACAACCTATAGAAATTATGGATCGTATTGAAAATGTTTTTTGAAACAAGACCACTTTCTTGGTTAATGTTTTATGGTGAAACAACCCATTTGGGAAAACTACATGGAAACTTAAGGATGTTATGAGGTAGAGGTATCCTCATCAATGTGTATCAAATTGAATAACTTATAGGGATAAATTTAGTTTAAGGGGATAGAATGTAACACCTTGATGTTTTTGTGAAATAATTTATTTAAACAATTTTAATTCTTAAATAGCTTGTCTTGCATGCAATCGTGAGTTTTAACAAACTGTGAGATGCCTTGGTATAAAATTTCAATTATAACCTAGCCATTATGTTACAGGGAATAAATAACAAACTTATGAATATGTAGGTTGTTTTCTTTGGATATCAAATATTTATAAAAATAAAACCAATTAAATGTAAAGGAAATAATTTTATTTTTTTGTATTAATAAATTACGTTAATTACTATTTGTAAATGAAATAAATGAAAAATATATGTTATATAAAATTATTTTTATATTCATCCAATAGATATTTTATTCATTAGGTATTAATAAACCATATCTTATTTAAAATAAAACCTATATTTTTCTAAAGGGTACTTTTTTCACCTTTTAATGGACAAACTTTTAAAATTAAAATTACAACATATTAATAATTTTTATATGAAAAATATAAAATATTATTTGGAATCAGGATATAAAAATTTATTTGGATGAATTTTTGATATTTTTGGCAACATTCACACTTTGATTAATAGTAAAAAAATGTACTAAATTTTAATTAAAAATGAATTTTTCTATCAAAATAATTTATTTTTTGAAATTATATTATTGAATGGTTTTAAGGTAAAAATAAAATATATTTTTTTTCATTTAATATAATTTAGTTCATTAGAATTAATTTTACATCGAATTTAGATGTAAAAACATTTCAATATTTTATAATGTTTTAACTTTTAAAAACATGTTTTCTCATTTCGGCATCGAGATTAATTTTAAATTAATTATTTCAACTTCTGTGTTTTGAATTCTAAAAAACTAATTTCATATTTTTAATCAGTATTTCCTAATTATTTAAATATATTTCTTTTATTTTTTTCATTTTGAATAGTAACTTCGGTAATTTTAATTAATACAGTAAAAGGGTAAATCGAGTAATTAACGGTAAAGATAATGTTATAAATTATCATAACACTTTTACTAATATCATTGGATGAGTGTGTTTCGAACTAAACCATCCTTGTGTCATAATTGTATTCTTTAGAAGCCACTTGAAATAGACTAGGACATTAATTTTATTTTATTTAAAGAAAATTTAAATATGTCTCACTCAAATTTTAATAATTATATAAGGTTATATAGAAGATAAAATATATTATAAATACTCATTTTATATATAATTTTATTAATTTATCATGGTAATTTATTTGTAATTTTTAGGCAATAAATAATTACTTTAAAGACTTTTACATTGATGATACAAAAATTATTTAATTGATGAAAAATCAGTAAATTAATTTTTATTAAAATTATAATAACCATTCAAAGAAAGAAAAACATTATCAAATATTATTTTTAAGTATATCTTGACAATAATAATCTAAGGGTTGATTTATTGACCAGTTTGAATCATATGGAAAAGATTATGACACTTGTAATTTTTTATTTAATGTGATATTAAAGTTGTCACATTCATGTTTTAATAAATACAACAATTTTAATATAGGGTTTCATAGACGATATATTCTACTATAAATATTCCACTTAAATATCTAAAAATTGTATTTATTATAGTATTTTATTTTTAATTTTTATTTAACAAATAAGTATATTAAATAATTCAAAAAACTGATGTTGTAATTATTTTATTAATATATATAATAAAAAATGTTATTAGAAATATTAAAATAAATATAATTTTGGAAAATTAATTTATCCAATTAATTTCATAGATGACCTAGACCTATTTATAATATAATTAAATTTTTCTTTAAAAGTTATCTTGTTATATTTATATTTTTAAAACCCAATTAATTGTATAATATCAAAATTGATACTATTGATTATTTATGAAAATAAGGCATTATTAAATTATCTAAAAATCATAAGACTTTTTTAAAAATATATAATAATTATTAAATGGTTTAAAATGTTTTAAATTATTCATTTATGGTATAATTGACATCACATAAGTAAATATTTAACCCTTTTATATTTAAATATTTGTTACCACAGTAAAAATAAAATATAATAACTAAGTGTTAAATGAAAGTGATAATGCTTAAATGGAAATAAAAACATGTATACTAGTAATTGGTTGATTAGATTAAAAACTTTTCTCATATCATATTATAAACTATCACATTTTTCAGGTTTTTGGATGTGGTTTGAATATATTATAAATTAATAGTTTTGGAATTTCCAAAGGTTCT
This sequence comes from Viscum album, assembly GCA_963277665.1. Classification (NCBI taxonomy): domain Eukaryota; kingdom Viridiplantae; phylum Streptophyta; class Magnoliopsida; order Santalales; family Viscaceae; genus Viscum; species Viscum album. The sequence continues at coordinate 1,824,180,219 of OY728119.1, read as the reverse complement.
CCCAACCTCAACTATAAATGGTAACCTCCTCCCTCATTTATTAATAACTCATTAAGTATTAAAATTCATCCATACCTACCAATTTCAATTCTAAAATTCCCTAGTAATTTTATATAGGTTATGGTGTTCTCAAAATTCTAACTTTATTACCTATAATATGAGATTCAGTGGGAGCTCGTTGAATAAGAGGTAATATCTTTTACCAACTCTCTCAAGATCATTTATTCATTTACTTCACATTCATTTGTTATTTCCAAAAATAAGTAATATATTTAGTATAAAATATATACTGAGATGTTATTATGCTTATTTGATAGCATTATTTCGCCTTTTAACCATCCACTGAATAATAGAATCACCATGCCTGAGTGCGTATGGCATACCGTCTCCACACCATTGTGTAATCTGTTTTTCCCCATCACTTTTCTTGGATGAATATAATGATGGAAATAATAACTATATATAATTATTATAGTAGTATATTTATTTTATAATAATATATATAACATCTAATTATATACTATTTAATAATTGAAGGAATGATATCATCGCTCATGCATACGTACAGCCTACCGCCTCCAGGATGCAATGTGATTAATTATACAGGATATCCATTTAAGAATAAATTTATAGAATGAATAAATATGATATATATTATATTAATATCATTATAAAACTATATATATATCTATGAAGAATAATTATAACATATTTGACAAAACATGCCTAAGAAAATGAAGTCATTTATACATGAATAACGAGTAATAATGAAATTTTATTAACAAACAGATGATAATATGATCATATAGAATATATTAAAAATTAATATTATTCTATAATAAGTTAATTAAAATATTTAAATCATTATACAGGATGCTTGGATACATATAAAGGATATTATACCAATGATAAGGGATAATTTTTCATTTATTTGAGATTGTTTATACCTAAGTATTTATTGGGGTATATTTATCATCTATGTCCATGTTTCCTAAATATGAATTCAAAAATATTCTTTTTATCCTTATAAAAAATTTTAAGGTTATTTTTACCCATTGGTCAATTTTAAATAAACTATATGAATGTAATCTTTTGTCATTTCCAAAATAAGATACATTTTGAAATTTTGATAAAAGTATGAGAATAATGTTTTCTTTTAACTTATACGGTATGAACGGATTTTTATATTTTCATAAATCCTTATTTATAAGAAGTTTCCTATAACAGATTTCAAGTTTATTTTAAAATAAATTCTTTTATTTTAAAATGTCATGGCATTTTGAGAAAAAAAATTATGAAGAAGAAATAATATTTTTCTCAGTAATTAATTTCAAGTGTTCTATCAAAAATAGTTTCCCTCTAAGATATGATTTTTTAATAAGGTCATATGTAATATATACTACCCCTATTATTACTATAATTTTATTATTTTAATTATGGAATGATATTTATGAAATCTATTTATTTTATATGGATTATCATATGATGGAATGATGTTTAAGAAACTCATTTAATTCCTTGGGTTTTTCTATGATGAAAGATTTATGTTTTTTAGCACACATAATAATTATTTCATTATGAGATGAGTGGGACTTATATATCCCTCCAATTCGTTGTGTAATAATTCATATCTCATGAGATATATTGGAATGGAACATGAAATGATCTAATTTTAGTAATACATGGCTGGAAGGAGGAGTGAGCTCAGTTCAGTAATGGAATTTTTCTACTATTATGGTCTTTAAAATGAGCCTTGACCAATATAAAATGATTTTATATACTTATGTGTATTCCAAAAATTCCATGTCTTATGTTATGAGTTTTTTGGAATATTTTCATTGATACTTTATGAACTTTTATGATTTATCTCATGAGAAGATATTCTGATCATACATATACAAGATAGGATTTTTAAATGATATATTATTATATATTAGGATTATGATATAATTGATATCTCTCTTTTTTACCCATAATAATCATCTGAGATCACTCTTTCTTATGTTTCATTTCCACAAGTCATGAAGAAGGGTATTAAGTAAGATATTTCAAAAAGTGGTCCAGTTATGAAGGAAAAAGTGTGAGACAATGTTGATGTATTATAAACTAATTATTAATGTTTCAATGTTTCTAAAGACACTATTCCTATAGGTTCCTATCATGGATTTTTAATATTTTTAATGAGTATTCTTTAATTTGGAATTAATATCTATATATTTAAAGTAAGGGTCATTATAGTTGGTATTAGAGGAAAGTTATAGTAAACCTTTGTAAACTAGGATGATAAAACAATAGAAAGAACCCTAAGGATATTCCAAAGTATAGGGTGAAATCATAGTGTTTTGGAAATGATCATTAATAACCTAGGATAATCCTAAAATTCCCTAAATTGATATTTTATTCTTTATTATGTTGTTTTCTCAATATGGTTAATGTTTCTCACTCTATGTTTCTTAGTTTTAGTCAATGGATGGAACCCAAATAAAATGTGTTAATGCTAAATGCTATGGGAAATGCAATGATTGTCTTCTTGAGCAACCAAATGTTATGGGAGATGGAATGAGGAACATTGTTGTTATGCTCACACAAATTTCTCCAACAATGAATCATGTAGGACTTCCAAATGAAAATAAGGAGGGAACAACATTCTATCGAGTCCTTTATGAGGCAACGTCAGCCTTATTTCAGTGGGTCTTTTAATCTACTAATGGAAGAATAATGGATTAGTACCACTAAAAATATATTTTTAGTTACCCAGTGTTCATAACTTGATAAAGTCATCATGGAAGACTATCATACGGAAGGTGAATCTGATGAATGGTGGAATCATATCAATAATATGAGGCAAAGAGATGAAATTGAATCCATGGAATGTGATGAGTTCCAAAATTTATTTTTCAATAAGTACTTTCCTCATATTCATTGAACAAAGATGGAGAAGGAGTTACCTGAACTTATGAAAAAGGTTGATGAACCCTTTCATACCTTTGAAGAAAATTTTACAAGACTTGCAATGTACACTTATGGAATTATTATCCAACCTCTGATTAATAATGATCGATTTTTTAGTGTCTTAAAACCAAGTCTCCAAAGGAAATTATCCATAAGAGAAATCAATAGCTATAAGGATATTGTTGATTATTCTCTTAAGGTTGATATGGATAATGTAGTAATCCATATTCCATATTGGTTTCAAAATAAGTTAAAAATAGAATTCAAGGTTAAATTTAAAGAACAAACTGAAAAGAAAATTAGTTTTCCCTTATTTATAATGTGTGGAAAGAAACATGGATAAAATTTTCTTAAAAGGATAAGAAAATGTTTTATGTCTAGTAGATATGGTCATCGGGCAGTTGAATTTTGATGTAATGGAAAAAATATGTCTAATGATGTGATTAGAGAAAAGGCTACACAGAATTAACCACCAACACTTTAATTCTACATGTGAAAGGAAATGGGGAATTATGCAAACCAATTCCACAATCTAAGTGTTATCAAAGATGATCTACCATAAGAAACTCTTAAATCCAAATAAAATGGCAAGTCACGTGAGATCACTATTGTTGATGTGGAATATGATAATGAACTAGTAAAAGGTAAACATGCCATCCACTCTAAAGTATGAAATGTTTTATTTGATTCTAGATTCAACCACTCTTTCATTTATAAATAATTTTATAAGGTTATCAACATATTACCTCAACAATTAGATGTTGAGGTAGCTATGAGAACTTATTAAGGCACAACAGTCACATCAAAATATTATAATTCTTCTCAAGTTGAACTTTGTGGTAATGTGATTCCTGTAAATCTTATGATCCTTCCTTTAGTGGAATTTTATGTGATTCGTGGAATTTATTATCTTTATCTATATAGATATCATGTCAATTTTCAATGAAGTTAAGTCGCATTTTATATTCCAGATCAATCTATGATCATATATCGATGCAAGGATGAGTATGACCTTCCAGTGAAAATTTATTCTTTCTTATGGGTCTTGATTCTGATAAATAATGGTTATCTATGTGAAATGGTTGGTGAGAAACTCACCATTACAAATACACCCATTTTTCAGGAGTTTGATGATGTCTTTTAAGAAGAATTTCTAGGTCTTCCACCAAATCGAGATGTTATGTTTTCAAGATAACATATACCAGGTGCTATGAAAATTTCGAAGACACCTTATATAATGGCCCCAATTGAGTTTTTGGATTTGAATAAGACACTCTAATAGAATCTTGACAATGGATACATATGAACTAGTTCTTCACCTTGGGGTGCACCAATTCTATTTGTTTAGAAGAAAGATGAATCAATGAGCCTCTAAATTGATTATCATGAACTTAACAAGATCACTATCAAGAACATATATACTCATAATCACAATGTTGACTTATTATACCAACTATATAGATCTAAATACTTTTCCAATATTGATCATAATTCATTATATCATCAATTAACGGTCAAGAAGGAGGATATACCAAAGATGACATTCCATAGAAGGTATAGACAATATGAATTTATAGTGATTTCTTTTAGTCTTACTAATTCCCATACTATCTTCGTGGATCTAATTAATATATTATTTATAGACTACCTTTATCAATTTTTGGTATTCATTATATATGATATTCTAGCTTATTCAAATAGAAAGTAAGAACATGAAGATCACTTGATAATTGTACTTAAGACTGTGAGAAAAGATAATATTTATGAAAAATTTACTATGTTCTAATTTTGTCTTTAGAAATTTTCATTTTTTGGTCACATAATCTCAAGAGAGGGGATATCTATAGATCCCAAAAAAAAATTATTGAAAATTATCTTAGACCAACAACAGTAACTAATACCAATTTTTTCTTAGTTTGGAAGGATAATATCGATTTTTTTGAAATATTTTTCATGACTATATAATCCACTATCCAAGTTGACTAATAAAGGAGTTATGTTCATGTGGATGGAGGAATGTGAATATAATTTAAAATATCTAAAAATATGGTTAGCTAGAGAAGTTGGGCTCACAATACCTTGCATTGGAGAAAGGTTTGTGATCTACAGTGATGCATCCAAGAAGGTGATGGGATTTTTTCTCATGAAAAATTATAGGGTGATAGATTATGCCTCACAAAAATTGAAAATAAATGAGAAAAATTATCCAACTCTTGATTTGGAATTAGTTTCAATAATCTTTTAATTAAATATATAGATATGTTATCTTTATGGTAAAATGTCTGATATTTATACTTCTCATAAAAGTTTAAATTTTATTTTCACACAAAAGGAGATGAATATGTTCCAAAGAAGATTGTTCAAGTTGATTAATGATTTCAACTACTCAATACATTACCACACTAGGAAAAAGAGCAAGGTGGAAGATGCTTTGAGTCGAAAGGACCATGCTAGCCTATCCATGATGAGGATCACAAAAGATCCAATATTTATGGATTTGTGATGGAAGAATCTAGAAATATTAAAGGAAGGGGAGATATATTATCTCTCTCAAATGAATGTTACGCTATCTATTCAAGTGAAGATTAAGGAGGCACATAAGGATGATGTGGATCAACCAAAGAGTGTGAGAAATGTTCATGAATTCAACCTTAACTGTGATAGAATAATAATGTTTAAGAACAATGTTTATATTCCTCCCATTCCAGAATTAAAGAAGTATATATTGGATGAGGCTTATAGTTATTAATTCTCTATTCATCCTAGAATCAAAAATATGTACAAGGAATTGAAATAGTATTTCTGGTGGAATTTCATCAAAAGAGATGTGGCTAAAATTTTCTTCGATGCATAGTTTTTAAGTATGTTACGGCTGATAGATAGAAGCCTAAAGGAATGTTACAACCATTACTCATACCAATATGGAAATGGGAATACATCACTATAGACATCATTTCCATACATAAAAAACAACTAAATTCTGTAATTCTATATGGGTGATAGTTTATTTCCTTAGGAAGTCTACACACTTCATGTAATTTCTCGGATTCTTCAATGTATTATATTAATATTATATGGAAATTAATTCGAGACCAGGCTCTAAGAAGGAGTGTAGTTCTGAGGCCCAGTGAGCCCGGAACAAATGTTTGAATTTAATTTAATAATTAAATTACGTGCGCATGCGGTTTTCATGAAAAAGTGGAATAACTCCCGAACGGGTGCTCGGATCAGAAATCTGAGGGCACCGTTGCGTTCAGAAAAGCGATTTTACCTAAGGTGAGGCCTAACATCAGCCGGCGTAGGTCGGTGGTGAAATCTAGTTTTTTGACGCAATAGTAATAAAATATTTTATTAAAATATTTTATTTAAACCTTGTTACATCAAATATCTCTTATCTTTTAAATAGATATTACACAGGGGATCAGGGTTACAATCCCCATAACCCTGATTTCTCCCTGGAGGCTCTGGAAAAGCTCTGGAAGAAACCCCCAACGTAGCGGCGACATTCTTGACGGATTTCGTCAGCGACGACGATGCGGTGACCGGATCTTCGCCAACGAATATCGGGATCCAGGTAGGATGTCGTTGTGATTTTATTCTTCCCCGTTTTTGATTTCTAAAAGGAACACAGACTAATCCACGAACAGATTAACCCACTGATCGATCATTCTTGCGGGATGGGCTTTTGCGGGGATTTTGGGGATTTGATTCTTGTTATTGTTTGGTTTCGTTCAACCTTCTAGAAGGTGACAGACCAAGATCGACACAAACATCGATCGAGGTTCGTCCCTCTCAATTCGTGTGTGTATCCTCCCCAAATTTATCGTGTTCTTTGTGAGTGTTCTTCGCGTTCTTCACGGGACGAGGAACAACTGATCATTGCTGATAGAGCGCTGTCGTGGGCGCCCTCAAATGATTAATGCGATTTTGGGGTACATAGGTGCAGCAGAGTGGCTGACCAAGGTCGTCTCTCAAAGGAGGAAGTGGATTTAAAACAACTTTTTAAAGGTATTCTACTAATAAAATAAAAGATAATAAAAACACTACTTGAAAGGATGGTGTTTGGTTATAGATTATGAATCTAGAAGAAGTTTTCTAGAAGAAGATTGTATTTTTTTTGTTTTTAGTTTTGAAATGAAGTTCGATTAAAATGACACAACAAAAAGATGTTTTTTTAGACAATATTTAAAAGGCGTAATCGATCTAACTCTACCTCTTCAATAATTTATTAATAATTATCATTTAAATTAATATTCACTTAATTATTATCCCTTAATTTTCTAAATCTCGAACCCTACGAGAATTAACTTTACCACGAAGATGAAGTGAATTTAACCTTAGGCTAACTTCGGAACATGAAATCGCAACACCCTGCTTTGATTGATGCTCTAAGATTATATTATGGTCAGTGGTAAATTTAGTCATATAAAAACTCTAGAAATAGGGATTAATTGAGTATAGGGATTGTATTTGAACTCTACAAATTGATCCTATGTGGTTTTGAATTACCGATTAAGGTTGCGCTCTCACAGTTCACACAATTCCCAACCTCGCATGTTTTTTGTTAACTATTAAATTGCTTGATTAGTTTCATTTAAATTAAAAACTCAATTAATAGATCATAATATATGAATTATAGTAGCTCATTGATTCAAAATAAATCAATGAAGAAGGATAGAGGTTCATCGATTACTAAAAAGAACTACTCTTCCATGGGTGGCGTAATCAACGTAGAAGCGTTTTTCATGTTCAGAGGTTTATAATGGGTATAACCCAATAACGCTTCTACTCAAGAATTCCAGACCAAAGAGGAAGATTAATAGAAGAAGAAATTTAAACAAAACAGAAGAAATGATTGGAAATAAAATAAGGACAAAGAAGTTTATTACACAAACAAAATCATTACAACGTGAAGGAGAAGAAGAAGACTTCGATGAGGGGATCCTTGCTTCAAGATCTACCCCTCTTACAATGGTTGGATAATTTGGGTGAAACAAATTCTCTTCTTCCTCCAATATCCTAATTCACGTCCCAAACCCACCAAATGAGAAAACCATCAATTTATAGAGTGGTGGGGAGGCTAGGTTCAAAGTGGTTTCAAGTGTGAATGGGGAATCTCGGCCAAATATTTTATTCCAACATGTACCGACCATTTTACCACCAAATATCATGAATTTTCCGGAATTCCAGAGGGAGAAAATGTGAGGATATGGTACCTCTATCTCCTCTCCAAATTTGGGCTTAATCAAGGCCCATATGAGGGAGTTATGGCCGAAATATCGAAACTTCTCCATTCTGGAGAGTCCAGCCCAACTTTGACTTCATGGCCCATTTTCAACAACCAAATGCACTCTTTAGTTCTTCTGTCCTGAATAAAGGTTGTATATAATTAAGTTAGTAACACTGTTACAAAATTTCAAATTCAAATAATAAATATAGAAATATGTATCTTCGAAATACTACAGTGAACTATAAAGGGTAAAACTGGAATTTTCATCAAACATTCAAATGAATTATCTAATCCCAAATACTTTCTAATTAAACATATTTAACACAATGTGAGGAAATTATATCATTTATTATCAATAAAATATTCAATAAAATAGTGTTTTATCAACTCCCCCACACTTACCCTTTTGCACTCCTGAGCAAAACCTCATATCAAGTAAACATTAATATCAAATCAAAACCAATTTTAAAACACATATCCTTGAGATCAAACAATTACACACCAAGAAACAAAAGATATCATGCCTCATAAAAAACCATTATTTCAAGTTCTTCATTTATATCATTCAATATATTTCCACTTTATTTATCCTCCCATGCACAAAACACTTACCTCACTTGAATTTTCTCTTATCACACAAATGTCAGTTTGTTTTTGCAATGACTTTCTCATCCAAACTCATACAAGGGTCACCAAAGGCTTGATATATTCCTACATCGCTACCCGATGTGATTCAAGGACATATGTTTATCATGAGTACTTTTCGGGGTTGTTCTGTGGCTTTCGGTTGGTAGGATTTAGATGTGAAAAATTCTGAGGCTGAATGAGGAGGGCTTGACTCTTTTTGAAGAAAAATTTCATTAATCTAATTTTCACTTAAATATGATCTTCTCCTCAATCCCAATAGTATCAATTGAGCTCCATCATCATGAAAATTCATGAATTTTTTACACCATTCATCATTTCAGCATCAGAAATTTCAATCTTCTCAAACGTGATTTTCTTGAAAGCTCCAGATGGGCACAGATTTCCACCTGTCATGAAAGCTCCAAAAAGGGCATAGCTTTCAATATAATGACTTTCTTCATTAGAAAAAACATCTCTTCGGAATTTAATTTTCCACCCAACGTATCACAGAATGTGGTGGCACAACACAAGATAGATCCCCCCACATGTAAGCTCAACTAGATTATCCAATTTCACTTTAAGAGTTGGTTGGATATGGAAAATTGGCTTGTAATGTGGCTAACCTAATAGGTTGTGCATGGATTATAAGGGCTACAAGGATTAAATATTCAAGGTAGGCCATTATAAAAAAGGATTCTTTGAAATATTTGCTTTAATACCAAACAAATGCCTCAATCATTTAAACATAAGTACCTCAAACCCTCAAGTTTTGACAGGAATAGATCAAATTCTGGTTAAATCAAGCATGGTTTGGTTCTCTCAATAAGTGAGGTGAATGTTAATAATATGAAAATAATGGTTTAGAAGCCTCAAAAGAATGTGATTTCAAATATAAAGACAGTGAGATGTGGCATGAGATTCAAAATTCAGTGTACTTTTCATGAAATTACTAAATATTTGAACTTGAAACAAAGTCATTTCAGCATTCATTTAAGCTCAGTTTGTTGGGGTAAATTGTTTAATTTATTTATATGGATTTAAAAATGTTGATGAGAATCATTTCAGCTCAAAAGTTTAAAAAAACACAAAAATTGTAAAAGAAATACACAAAATTTGAAAAACACACAATTTTTTTTTGGTTTGTTTTCTTTAAACAGGAAAACAATTGAAATTACTAAACTAAAAGGTTCCATCCCCCACACTTAAAATATTTCATTGTCCTCAATGTGAACCCATGAGATGATATATGCACATGAAATGCATAATTTTTAAATAGGATAAATAATATAAAAGTTAAAGGGTTAGGAACAGCCTGATGTGATCAAGTGATGATGGGGTCATGGAGTGTGATAAAATCCACTGCATCAGTAGGAAGTCCCTCAATGTATCTCTTCAAACGTTTCCCATTGACTGTAAATCTCCTTCCAGTGTCCTCTTGTGTGATCTACACTGCACCATAAGGAAAAACATTAGTCACAACATAAGGACCTAACCATCTGGAATGCAACTTGCCAGGCATCAGCTTTAGTTGTGAACTATAGAGAAGGAATTTCTATCCAACATGAAACTCCCTTTGTTGGATCATTTTGTCATGAGATGTGTTTGATATTTCCTTGTAGATCCTTGAGTTCTCATATGGTGACAGTCGAATCTCCTCATTCTCTTGAATTTGCAACTTCTTTTGGATTCCATCTTGGGCCTAATCCATGTTGCATTTCTTTATATCCCAATATGCTTGATGCTCAACTTCCACTGGGAGATGAAATGCTTTCCCAAAAACAATACGAAATGGGGACATACCAATGGGGGTCTTGTATGTTGTCCTATAAGCCCATAATGCATCATCCAAGCTCTTTCTCTAATCATTCCTATTTGGCTGCACGGCTTTCTCCAAGATTTGTTTCAACTCACGATTTGAAACCTCATCCTGGACATTTGTTTGGGGGTGGTATGGTGTTGATTTTTTTTGTGTCACCCCATACATTCGAAGGAGGGAAGAAAAATTCATATTCTAAAAGTGTGTCCCTTGGTCACTGATGATAGCCTTTGGTACTCGAAGCCTGCAGAAAATTTGAGCCTTGACAAAATCCACTACAACATGAGAATCGTCAGTCCTGGTGGCCTTGGCCTCCACCCATTTACTCACATAATCAATAACAACCAAAATATTCAAAAATCCAAATGAACTAGGAAAAGCACCCATAAAATCAATGCCCCATACATCAAAAATCTCACAGAATAATATGGGTTGTTGGGGCATCTCATGTCTCTTAGAAATGTTCCCAGTGTGTTGGAAACGAGAGCATGACTTACAAAACACATGGGCATCATGGAATAATCTAGGAAAATATAATCCAGAGTCCAAAACATTCCTAGCTATCTATTGGGGTCCAAAGTGTCCAACACAAGCAAGTGTATGACAGAAATGAAAAACAGACTCAAACTCATGATCAGGAACACACCTCCTAATGACTTGGTCACTACACATGCGCCAGAGGTAAGGATCATCCCACACATAAAACCTAGACTCACTTTTTAATTTTTGGACTTGATGTTTCTTAAATTTTCAGGGATTTCATAGGCAACAATGTAGTTAACTAAATCTGCATACCAAGGATGCATACCTGAGATGGAATAAAGATGCTATTCGGGGAAAGTGTCCTGAAGTGGTACCTGGTCCAAGGTGTCATCCTCTAGTGTGTGAGTAAGCCTACTCATGTAGTCTGCCACCAAATTCTCTGATCCATTCTTTTCTTTTATCTCAATATCAAATTCCTGAAGAAGGAGCATCCAATGGATAAGTCGTGGCATCACGTCTGGCTTCTTTAGGAGGTACCTCAAAGCAGCATGGTCAGAAAAAAAAACTACTTTAGAGCCCAATAAATATGAACGGAATTTATCTAAAGAAAATATGACAGAAAGAAACTCTTTTTCTGTGGTTGTGTAATTTTATTGGGCTAAATCCAGTGTCCTTGATGCATAGGCGATCACATGTGAACGTCCTTCCACCCTCTGAGATAAGACTGCTCCAACCGCGAAGTTGGAGGCGTCACACATAAGATCAAATGGAAGGTCCCACCGCGGGGGCTGTATGATTGGTGGAGTGGTCAGACACTTCTTCAGCTCATCAAATGATACCCTACATGAATCATCAAAATTGAAGTCAATATCTTTTTGAAGCAATCGAGATAATGGTAGAGAGATCTTACTAAAATCTCTAATGAAGCGTCGATAAAATCCAGCATGTCCAAGGAATGATAGAACCGCACGCACACATGTAGGATATGGGAGGGATGAAATAATGTCTACCTTAGATTTATCAACTTCAATTCCACGTTGAGAGACTATATGACCTAATACAATTCCCTTTTCGACCATGAAATGGCATTTTTCAAAATTTAAGACCAGATTCTTCTCAATACAATGATGCAACACATCACCCAAACTAGTGAGACATTCATCAAATGAGGTTCTATAAACTGTAAAATCATCCATAAATACCTCCATGCAGGTCTAAATGAAATCTGATAAAATACTCACCATGCATCTCTAGAAGGTACATGGGGCATTAAAAATTCCAAATGGCATCCTTCTATAAGAAAATGTACCGAATGGGCAGGTGAATGTCATCTACTTCTGGTCCTCTGCTGCAATGGGATCCTGAAAATAGCCAGAGAAACCATCCAAGAAGAAATAATGCATCCTACCTGCATGTCTCTCAAGCATCTGGTCAATGAATGGAAGTGGGAAATGGTTCTTATGAGTGCATTGATTTAGTTTCCTATAATCAATACACACTCGCCAACTGTTTTGAACTCTCACAGGAACTAACTCATCATTTTCATTTTTTAAAACAGTGAAACCAGTTTTCTTAGGCACAACCTGAATTGGACTTACCCACTGAGAATCTGAAAGAGGATAGATCATACCTGCCTTGAGAAATTTTGAAACTTCTTTTTTAACAACCTCCAAAAGTGTTGGATTGAGTCTCCTTTGTGGTTGCCTCATCGGTTTAGCCCCATCCTCCAAGAGAATCCTATGCATGAAAATGGAGGGGCTAATACCTAATATGTCTGCCAATGTCCAACCAATTTCCCTAATGTTATCTCTCAATAGATTCAAAAAAAATTCTTCATGTTCAAAAGAGATATTGTTAGAAATGATAACAGGTAATCTATCACCACTCAACAAGTATGCATATTTATGATTTGGGGGCAAAGGCTTGAGTTCCAATGTAGGGGGTGATGTATGGATGGAGAAATTGATGCAACAGACATATCTGCACAATGGACATCAATATCAGAATAAAAATCATCACAATCAGAGAATAAAGCACCAAATCCATCAGCATACTCAATAGGCATGTCATAATCAGAATTCACATGATCAAAATTAGAATATTATTCCATTTCAAAATCAAATCTTAGAGAGTTTTATTCCTTAAAATGGGTGTAGAAGTACACTTAGACATCAAACTAGAACCAATACTCATAATCTCCCTAAGAATATGACAATATAATTCCATGGTGTTTTTACTTGGTGGTTCAAAATGGGAGATAACAAAAGTAGAATGGTCCTCTGAGGGGTACTTCCGGGAATCCATAACATTAAATATCACAACTTCATCTCCAAATTCCATGGAAAGTGTACCCTCATTGTCATTTATGATAGTATTAGAAGTTTTGAGGAAGGGCCTACCTAAGATAATGGGGGCATGTGAACTTACCTGATCATACTCCATGTTAAGCACATAGAAGTCTGCTGGAAAGATCATTTCTCTTACTCGGACAAGTACATCCTCAAGGACTCCCGCTGGATATGTTGTAGCTCTATTCGCTAATGGCACCACTACTCTTGTTGGCTTCAACTCACCAACCTTCAAGGAAGAGAATACAGAGTGAGGCATCGCATTTATTGAAGCTCCTAAATCACAAACAGAATCGGAGAAGTGCAACTCCCCTAGTTAAATGGGATGGTTAATGTCCCGGGATCCTTTCACCTTGTTGGCATTGCTCGATTTGGTGTAATGAGTGCCGAGACATTCCTTCCAAGGTTGATCCTCTCATTTCCCTTGAGCCCTCTTCGATTGGTGCAGAGTTCTTTTAAGAATTTTGCATACCTTGGGATTTTCTTAATGGATTCAAGTAGAGGAATTTTGATCTCCACACGCTTGAATGTGTCCAAAATCTCTTTTTTCATTTCTTATTCAGCCATCTTATTGGTTTGAACAAACCTATTTGGAAAAGTAAGGGGTTTAGGAGGAACATCATCAATCTTTTTCTTACCTTTATCTTTCTCCTTGGATTACTCATCAGTTGGTATGGAATGCGGCTTCCCTGGAGTTGAGGTGAATCCCGGTGGAATGGTAGGTACATATGTATGGTTCATTTGCTTCCCACTTCTCAATGTGATGGCACTAACATTCCCCTTTGGATTTGGAGCGGGTTGGGAAGGTAGATTTTTAGAATTCTAACTTACAAGTTCATGGAGGGTGGTGGAAATCTGGCTCATTTGAGTCTTCAACTCCCTCAGCTCCGAACTTTGACTCTTCATCTCATTCTGTTGATTAAGAACAATTTTCTTCAAGAGGTCATCAGTATTAGAATCTACCTTTGGTGGAGGATTCCCTTGTTGTTGACTTGTTGATGTTTGAGCTTCAAATATCCGTTGGGGTTTTTGGAAACCCTGTTGGTAAGGTGGAGGCTGCTGGAAGTTTGGTTGAAAAGGGGTCCTTTGTTGTTGTCTAGAGCCATAACTCATGTCCGGTTGATCTTTCCACCCTTGGTTGTATGTTGGAGAAAATGAATCAAACTTCTTTTGGGGATATGGTTGTTGTTTCTACTGAAATGGTCTCCCTAGGAATACTGATGCGCAATCCTCTGTCTCTTGTAGATGTGGGCAATAGTTAGTTGGGTGGCTTGTCTCAGTGGAAATGCCACAAGGCCTTGAAGGAGTGGGTAGAGATGTCTTTTGTTCCAAAGCAACTTTCCTCACCATAGTTGTCAATCCTTCTAACTTGGTATCAATCAAATGACTCTCAAGAGAAGAAGGACTTACCTGATGTACTCCCCTGATATGTGGTGTACCTCGATCACCAAATTGTATGGATTTGTGGGCCATCTTGTCGATCAATGCAGGTGTGGTTGCTAGTGTCTTGTCCACCAATGCTCCTCCAGCTGCAGCAACCACCATGCTCATCTCCATGGGTGTGAGTCCTTCGTAGAAGTATTGGATGAGGAGTTTCTCACTGATTTGGTGATGCGGACATCTTGCGTGAAACTTCTTGAATCTCTCCCAATACTCATACATTGACTCCCCTTGTGCTTGCTTGATCCCAAAGATCTCATTACGAATGAAAGTGGTCCTCGATGCTAGAAAAAATATCTGCAAGAAAAGACGTTTCAAAACGTTCTAACAAGTTACATCTTCGGGTTGTAAATAATACATCCAATCTTTCGCAGCTCCATCAAGTGAGAATGGGAATGCTCTTAATTTGATTTGGTCTACAGATACATTTTTTGGTTTCAAGGTTGAGAAAACCACATTAAATTCTTTCAAATTTTTATCGGGCTCCTCACTAGAGAGGCCATGATACTTTGGAAGTAAGTCAATTAACCTAGATTTCAATTCAAAGTCTGATTCGAGGTTTGGGTATGCAATACAATTTGATTGATAGTTAATATCTGGTGCAAGCAATTCTCGAATGTTTCTATTAAGTTCATTTCCATTATTTCCAGCCATTGGTTCCTCTTTTATGTTTTAATTTGAACTTCTTCCAATTTTAATGTTTCCAGAAGAGAGGAATTCACCAACTGGTTGAATATTGAAACTTCTCGTAGACTGAGAATGTCTGATTCGAGCCCTAAGGCTACGTTCAATCTCAGGGTCAAGATCTAAGAGGTCTTCGGGATTATTTCATGTCATAAATCAAATAAAAATAAAAAGAAAGTAAGTGGAACATAGTAAAATAAAAATGAGAAGTTTGAGTTGATGGTCCAAAAATAAGTAGAAGAAAATAAAAGAAGAAAAAGCAGATTGGGTAAATAAGGAAGAAAGAAGAGAGGAAGAGAATAAAATGTAAAAAAAAATAAATACCTATAATTGGTTAAAATAATTACTTTCCTCCTCGGAAACGACTACAATTTGATAGAGCGCTGTCGTGGGCGACCTCAAATTATTAATGCGATTTTGGGGTACTTAGGTGCAGCAGAGTGGCTGACCAAGGTCGTCTCTCAAAGGAGGAAGTAGATTTAAAAAAACTTTTTAAAGGTATTCTAAAAATAAAATAAAATAGAATAAAAACACTACTTTAAAGGATGGGGGTTGGTTATAGTTTATTAATCTAAAAGAAGTTTTCTGGAAGAAGATTGTATTTTTTTTGTTTTTAGTTTTGAAATGAAGTTCGATTAAAATGACACAACAAAAAGATGTTTTTTTAGACAATATTTAAAAGGCGTAATCGATATAACTCTACCTATTAAATCATTTATTAATCATTATCATTTAAATTAATATTAACTTAATTATGATCCCTTAATTTGTTAAATCCCGAACCCTACGAGAATTAACTTTACCATGAAGATGAAGGGATTTTAACCTTAGGCTAACTTCGGAACATGCAATCACAACACCCTGCTTTGATTGATGTTCTAAGATTAGATTATGATCAGTGGTAAATTAAGGCACATAACCACTATGTAAATGATGATTAATTGAGTTTAGGGAATGTATTTGAACTCTACAAATTGATCCCATGTGGTTTTGAATTACCGGTTAAGGTTGTGCTCTCACAGTTCACACAATTCCCGACCTCGCGTGTTTTGTGTTAACTATTCAATTTCTTGCTTAGTTTAATATAAATTAAAAACTCAATTAATATATCATAATATGTGAATTAAAGTATCTCATTGATTCAAAATAAATTAATGAAGAAGGATAGAGGTCGATCGATTACTAAAAATAACTACTCTTCAATGGGTGGCGTAATCATCGTAGAAGCGTTTTGCATGTGCAAATGTTCGTAATGGGTATAACCCAATAACGCTTCTACTCAAGAATTCCAGACCAAAGAGGAAGATTAATAGAAGAATAAATTTAAACAAAATAGAAGGAAAGATAAGAAATAAAAGAAGAACAAAGAAGTTTATTACACAAACAAAATCATTATAACCTGAAGGAGAAGAAGAAGGCTTCGATGAGGGGATCCTTGCTTCAAGAGCTACCCCTCTTACAATGGTTGGATAATTTGGGTGAAAAAAAATTATCCTCTTCCTACAATATCATAATGCACGTCCCAAACCCAAAAAATGAGAAAAACACCAATTTATAGAGTGTTGGGGAGGCTAGGATCAAAGTGGTTTCATTTGTGAATGGGGAATCTTGGAAAAATATTTTATTCCAACGTGTACCGCCCATTTTACCACCAAAACGCGTGAATTGGCCGGCCTTCCAGAAGAATCAAATGTGCGGATATGGGTTCTCTATCTCCTCTCCAAATTTGGGCTTAATATAGGCCCATATGAAGTGGTTACGGCTGAAATACATAAGCTTCTCCATTCTAGAGAGTCCAACCCAACTTTGAATTCATGGCCCATTTTCAACAACCAAATGCACTCTTTAGCTCTAGTGTCCTGAATAAAGGTTGTAGATAATTAATTTAGAAACACTTTTACAAAATTGAAAATTCAAATAACAAATATAAAAATATGTATCTTCGAAATACTACAGTGAACTATAAAGGGTAAAACTGAAATTTTCATCAAATATTCAAATGAATGATCTAATCCCAAATACATTCTAATTAAACATATTTAACAAAATGTGAGGAAATTATATCATTTATTATCAATAAAATATTCAATAAAATAGTGTTTTATCAGTTGCGCACCCGTTGTGCGATGCAACGATCCCAAATTGAAGATCTGACATCGGTATGACCCTACGGAGGTGCGGCTGCGGTGGCGACGGACGGATCGAAGCCGATTGGAAAAAAACATTCTTCGAACGATTTCCGCACGGGTGACTGGAATTTGATTTTCGAGCTGATTGAAGGCCCAAAGCCCGAGGTTTTGGCATCACGATGACGAGGTGATCCAACATCTTGAGTTTCGTGGCAAACAGACGGTTGAATCCAAGTCTGGAGGATCATCCGAGGCGCGTGGAGGAAGACAGAGTTTCTGGAAAAATCCTGAATACACGCCATGTAGTATGGGCTACACGGCATGTGTTCATTGGCGAATGACCTGGCGTGTACTCTGGGAGTACACGGACATGGGAAGGGTACAGGACCAAGGACACGTCGTGTATACCCCTCCCCAGCTAGACACGGCCAGATACACGGGATACCACGTGTACTGATACACGTGCAGGCGATACGGACAAGGGCAGAGACCGTGTACTGTTACATGCACAGTGTACACGAAACGAGCCTGGGTGCTCGGACACGGCGTGTGATTCTTCTACACATCGTGTAGTTTCTTTCTATCCGACAAGCCGAATGACACGGGCCGATTACACGGGTAATACCCGGGGTCAAGGAACACGGCGTGTACATTTCTACACGCTGTGTAGTTTTGTTTTTCATAGCTTGAACGAACGACAAGGGACATCTACACGGGTAGTACTCGGGGTCAAAGAACACGGCGTGTAACCATACTACACGCCGTGTAACCATTTTCTTCATGGGTTGAGCCTCTTGTCTTCCATGACATGGACTAGCCTTATTAGGGTCCATACCCTTGGCCTTTCTTTTGAATGTTTCTGGTATCATTTCCTAATATACAGGAGTATGATCCCTTTAGCAGGACTTCCTGAATAGAGTTGTTGGAATCCCCTTTGTGAGACTTATATCCCGATCCTCTATTCATTCCTGATACCCTAGGTAGAGTTCATGGTATCGACGTGACCTACCTTACCCAGGCGCCGATCCTCTCCCTAGCAGATTAGCTCAGACTGAGTTGTCGTAATCACCCCATGACTTGGTTGTGATCCTCATATGATCATCCTATTCCCAAGGTACTTGTGGTGTGTTTTCTCCCTGAACGAGTACTTCTTGTCTCTCTCTCTAGACCTAGGAGTGTGTTCTCCCAATGGTATGCTTAGTGGAATCTTTGAGCTGGATCCTAGTGGTTGTATCACGAAGGTCGTTTGTGTATGAGTATATCTGGATATTCTTGTTATATGTTCTGTAGACATATATTGTGTAGAACTGACTATACCTTTCTTTGTGGTATTTTCATTATTTGTATTTCCTTTGTGGTTTTCGGGGTGTCCTACTGGGAATTGTTATACTCACCCCTGCACAGGCTTTGCCCGCACGTGTCATGTCTTGTGCAGACGAGCGAGCCTTTGACATGATTCTAGGTGGACCAGGACCAGACGGTGCTCAGTGAGATCAGGCAGGCCGAGGTGTGTTCCTTCGGTGACGGGTTGTAGTCCCAGTACCTTTATCTACAGGTTTTACTTGTTGCATACTTTATTTTGGTGGGCTTGTACTTTTGGCCCAGGGTTTTACTTTACTGTACTTCACTTCCCTGTCGTACTCTGTTGGTTGGGTTTTTAGTGTATGCATGCTTTTTCCATCTTTAGTAGTTTTTACTTTTCAGCTTTGTGGGCTTGGAGATGTGTGTGCGTGTGTACATGTTTATAGGAAATGCCTCCCATGTTAGTAGCATGCCTACTCGGTGCTAGTCACGAGCCCCTAGCCTATTCGAGGCTAGCTTGGGGAGTTGCGGCTCGGGCCCCACCAGGACGGGTCATGACAGAGTGGTTTCAAAGGTGGTTGGTTCTACCTTAGGACCGAGAGTCTGTGAGTTGGTTTGTGGAAATAGTGATAAGTGTTTCGAGTTCAGCTCTTAGGCCAGGGACCCCAGTGTTGGTGCGGCGGCCGACGTATTCATACACTAGGGCTCTGATAACTTGATTTTCGACTTAGAACATGAAAACACAATTTGCATGGGGGAAAATAATGGTATATGAATCATATAGGAATGGGTTGTTGTTTCCATGTCCTTATTAAGTCATCTCTTCATATATACTCACTAACTATGATACATCTTGTTTCTTAAACAGGATTCCTCCGCGACGCGCACCCGCTAGGATACAGTAGCCCGATCATAAGGATGACCCCCTCAGTGATGAAGCTTAGATACAGGGACCAGATCCCCCAGTTCTACCACCAGGTGGCGTGACAGTTATTCCACCACCTATGGGGCAGTGTTTAGCGCATGCTGTACCAGTGGAGGCGGAGCGCAAGCTGAGCGCACTCCACGAGTTTCAGAGACAGTGAACCCTCAGGTTTCTAGGTGAGCCTGACCCTCAGGCAGCATAAGACTGGCTTGAGGCAGTGTCCAGAGTCTTTCGTTTGGTCAGGACACGAGCAGACCAGATGGTGATCCTGGCAGCGAGCCTTCTGCAGGGCTCGGTAGGGCGATGGTGGAGTTTGCTCATCCATACTCACGGCGAGGTGACTCTTGCATGGTCGGAGTTTGAGAATCTCTTCAGAGATGAGTTTTCACCGGTTACCCTGAGATCAATACGCATACAAGAGCTTATTCACCTCCAGTAGGGAACCATGATGGTGGATGACTATTCATCGAGTTTTGCCGACCTCTCGTGGTACTCGATCGATATGGTCAGAGATCAGTACTTCAGAGCTTGGACTTTTTGAGAGGGGCTTGCGTACAGATATCCGAGATAGCATCATCCCCATGAGCATTCCTACTTATGTTAGGGTGCTCGAGCGGGCTTTGGTGTTCTAGAGATTCCTAGAAGAGTAGGGACAGCCGGCAGTTTTCAATAGTTGGCGATCTGGAGCAGATACCTCAGTGGCAGGGAGCCGACCTCAGGGACCCAGGCATGGGAGACGCTTCCAGAGGAGATCCCAGGACAGTGGATCAGCCGTACGGGGTTCACAGGGCGCATCCAGCCAGCCTCGATAGAGGCGATGCTACTCATGTGATGGAAGGGGACATCTCACTCGAGATTGTCCGACCCACCGTACTACTGACACGGGAGCAGTGGATAGACCACCGAGGAAGAGGCAACGTGTGGAGCATGCAGATCTATGAGGCGGTGGGCCTGGAAGAGGAGTTGGGAGAGCATCTGGCGGTGGTCATCGTTTCGACCCTTTACCACCACCACCCCCAAGAGGTCCGCCCCAGGAACAGGGAGCTGGTGGACAGAGGCAGGGGCAGCTGCAGGTGGTAGAGGCTTATGACCCAGGTACTCCCAGAATGATTAGAGGTACCATCTGTGTCTTTTCTACTTTGGTTGTTGTATTGATAGACACAGGTTCTAGTCATTCCTTTCTGGCTACTTATCTTGTTCGAGACCTTGAAATTCTAGTTGAGCAGTTGACTCGACCCTTACGCTTAGAAACACCGACTAGAGAAGATTCAGAGATCACACACCATTGCAGGCAGTGCGACCTGACCCATGGAGGCGAGAGTTTTGGCTGGAACTTCTTGGTGGTAGTGTTGTGGCCTTACGATGTCATTCTTGGTATGGATTGGCTATCCACAGTTCATGATCAGATTGATTTTTTAGGCGAAGGGTGCAGTTTGTCCGCAGTGATGGGACAAGGTTCTCTTTTGTTGGTGAAAGAGAGACCCAGGAAGCACAGGATGGACTCATGCATAGGAGGGAAGAACCTATTTCACATCAGTTGGCTAGCCTAGCCCTTGGCGTGGTAGATGTTACGAGTTTCCAGTTTCCAGCAGTGGTGGCTGAGTACGAGGACGTCTTTCCGGAGGATGTCCCTGGGCTTCCTCTCCATCGGGAGATAGATTTCTGCATGAAGTTGCAACCCGGGACGACCCCGATATCAGCATCGGCATATCGGATGGCTCCTACAGAGCTTTTTGAGATGAAGATGTAGTTGGACAACTTACAGAAGAAGGGCTTTGTGAGACCCAGCATTTCACCCTGGGCATCCCCAGTGCTATTTTCCAAGAAGGCGGATGAGAGCTTGATGATGTGTGTGGATTACCGGCACTTAAATCAGGTGACCGTGAAGAACTGGTATCCACTACCGAGGATCGATGACTTCTTCGACCAGTTGAGAGGGGCACGATGGTTCTCGAAGGTTGATCTACGATCAGGCTATCACCAGTTGCGAGTACGGGAGGATGATATACCGAAGATGGCTTTCATATGTCGCTACGGTAACAATGAGTACTTGGTGATGCCCTTCGGCGTGAAGAACACCCCGGAAGTGTTCCTATGACTCATGAATCAGATCTTTTAGCCCTATCTAGACCGGTTTGTAGTGTTCTTCATTGATGATATCCTTGTATACTCTGCATCCAAAGAGGAGCACGCGAGACACCTAAGGATGGTTCTGGACACACTCTGAGAGCACCAGTTGTATGGGAAACTCGTGAAGTGTCATTTCTGGTTACAGGAGGTCCACTTTCTGGGGCACGTTATCTGAGCGGATGGTGTAGCAGTGGACCCCGCAAAGGTGGAGGCAGTGCTAGCATCGGAGCCACCCCGGAGCGTGATGGAGGTGCCGAGTTTCCTTGGGTTGGCAGGATACTATCGGAGATTCATCAATGATTTCTCAAGGATTGAAGAACCCATGAAATCTTTGAACCGAAAGGGACAGCCTTTCATGTGGACCGAGAGATGCCAGCATGCTTTCCAACTGCTGAGACAGAGTCTGAAGAGCGCCCCGATCTTGAGATTACCGGAGGAGGGTGTCCAGTACGTAGTGTTCTACGAAGCATCAGGAACCGGGCTTGGTTGTGTCCTGATGCAGAGGCAAGCGGTCATTGCCTATGGCTCAGGTCAGTTGATACCACACGAGCAGAACTACGCAACCCATGATCTTGAGATGGCAGCGGTAGTCTTCGCATTGAAGATGTGGTGGCACTAGCTGATGGGCGAGAGTTTTACCATATACTCTGATCACAAGAGTCTTAGATATATATTTTCTCAGAAGGATCTGAATTTGAGACAGAGTCAATGGCTTGAGTTCCTCCAGGATTATGAATTTTAGATCGTTTATACTCATGGGAAGGGGAACGGGGTGGCAGATGCTCTCAGTAAAAAAATCCAGTTTGTAGTTTCTGGATG
Source organism: Viscum album (assembly GCA_963277665.1). NCBI lineage: Eukaryota > Viridiplantae > Streptophyta > Magnoliopsida > Santalales > Viscaceae > Viscum > Viscum album. Next base: position 1,824,157,334 of record OY728119.1, on the reverse strand, counting down.
AGGCGACAAGTCAGTTGGCCTCTTTACAGTTGTTCTTCGTAGATGGAGATGATGGAGATTAACTTTAGTCGATGGTTGTTACCCCTCCACTCTTATAGTGAGTCAGGGAAGCACTGCATGGGGGTGCTAGCTTTGAGACTCTACGTGCTCAGATATCCACAGGTGATGCTACTGATGGATATTCAGAAGGTGGGGAGAATGTTGTCCTTTTTAGAGGGCACACGGTAGTACTAGTGACGTTACAGGAGGAGGCTCTATGGTAGTTTCATACATCCCCTTTAGCAGTATATCCAGGCGTGGCAAAGATGCATCAGGACCTCCAAAATCAGTTCTGGTGGCCAGGAATGAAGAATAATGTGACAGAGTTTGTTTCTCGGTGCCTTACTTGTCAGCAAGTAGAGGCTGAGCACCAGGTTATAGCTGTTATGGCTCAGCCCCTTGAGGTGCCATAGTGGAAGTGGGACGGAATATCCATGGAATTCATGACGGGTTTACCACGTACATCCAGGGGACACGATTCCATCTGGGTGATCGTTTATTGACTCACTAAGTCGGCCCAATTCCTATCCATACGGGATCAGAGTTCAGTAGAGATCTTGGGAAACCTCTACATGTAGGAGATAGTTCAACATCATGGAGTACCATCCACGATCGTCTCTGATTGTGATGCTTGTTTCGCATCCCGGTTGTGGAAGGGATTGCAGGAAGATTTTGGGACCCAGTTACGCTTGAGCACAACGTATCATTCCCATACTGATGGTTAGACAGAGTGGACCATCCAGGTCCTGGAGGATATTCTACGAGCTTTCATACTTGACTTCGGTCGTAGCTGGGAGGATAACCTACCACTAGTGGAATTTTATTATAACAACAGTTATCATTCCACCATTGGTATGGCACCATTCGAGGCTCTATACGGGTGACCTTGTAGGTCGCCACTTTGCTGGACTGACACGGGAGAGTCAGCGCTCATGGGCCCAGATATGGTGAGAGCTACTACAGAGAAGGCACAGGTCATCCAGGAGTGGATGAAGACTGCACAGAGTCATCAAAAGTCATATGCCGACCGGAGATGGAGGCCCTTGGAGTTCGAGAAAGGAGACCATGTCTTCCTTCGGGTCTCACCTCGATAGGGATTGCGGAGATTTGGCTGAGGCGGCAAGATATCTCCGAGGTTTGTTAGCCCTTTTCAGATTCTGAGTATAGTTGGTGAGGTGGCATATCGCTTGTCTCTACCTCCTCAGATGGACTTGGTACACAATGTCTTCCATGTGTCGCAGCTACGGAGGTACGTGCATGATCCATCGCACGTCATCGACTGGGGAGAGCTGGACATCGACGATGGAGAGACCTTTGCTGAGTACCCAGTGGAGATCGAGGATCGACAGAAAAAGATCCTTCGTGGACGAGCTATTCCCTTGGTGTGTATCCGGTTCCAGCATGGGAATCTCCAAGAGAGCACGTGGGAGCGGGAGGCTCAGATTCGCGTGCAGTACCCACATCTTTTTGAGTAGCCCTTGTTTTGGCTTTCTGAGGACGTAAAATTCCTAATGTGGGTGTGATGTAATGTCACAGATTCTTCCATGTATTATTTTAATATTATATGGAAATTAATTCGAGACTAGGCTCTGAAAAGGCGTGTAGTTCTGAGACCCAGTGAGCTCGGAACAAATGTTTGAATTTAATTTAATAATTAAATTATGTGCGTGTGCGTTTTTTCCTGAAAAAGTGGAATAACACCCGAATGGGTGCTCGGATCAGAAATCTGAGGGCACCGTTGTGTTCCAAAGATCAATTTTACTTAAGGTGACGCCTAACATCGGCTGGCGCAGGTCGGTGGTGAAATCTGGTTTTTGGACGCAACAGTAATAAAATATTTAATTAAAATATTTTATTTAAACCCTGTTATGTCAAATATCTCTTATCTTTTAAATATATATGATGCAGGGGATAAGGGTTACAATCCCCATAACCCTGATTTTCCCCTGGATGCTCTAGAAAATCTATGGAGGAAACCCCTAATGTGGCGGCAACATTCTTGACGGATTTCGTCGGCGACGACGATGCGATGACTGGATCTTCGCCAACGAATGGTTGCATCCAGGTAGGATGTTGTTGTGATTTTATTCTTCCCTGTTTTTGATTTCTACGACGAATTCGGACTAATCCACAAACATATTAGCCAGTGGATCGATCGTTCTTGTGGGATGGGATTTTTCGGGGATTTTGGGGATTTGATTCTTGTTATTGTTTGTTTTTGTTTAACCTTCTAATGGTGACGGACCAAGATCGACACAAAAAACGATCGGGGTTCATCCCTCTCGATTTGTGTGTGTGTCTTCCCCAAATTTATTGCGTTCTTCGTGAGTATTCTTCGCGTTCTTCGCAGGATGAGGAACAACGGATCGTTGCACACCCGTTGTGTGATGCAATGGTCCCAAATTGAAGATCTAGCATCAGTACGACCCTACAGAGGTGTGGCTGCTGTGGCGACGGACGAATCGAAGTGGATTGGAAGAAATTGTTCTTCGAACAATTTCCGCACGGGTGACCGAAATCGAATTTTGGATCCAATTGAAGGCCCGAAACCCATGGTTTCGGCATCAAGATGATGAGGCGATCCAGTATCTTGAGTTTTGCGGTAAACAGATGGCTGAATCGTAGTCCGGAGGATCAGCCGAGGCACGCGGAGGAAAAGGGTGTTTCTGGAAAAATCCCGACTACACGCTATGTAGTATGGGCTACACGGCGTGTGTCTGTCGGTGAACGACCTGGCGTGTACTCCGGGAGTACACAGACACGGGAAGGATACATGACCAAGGACACGCTGTGTATACCCCTCCCCGGCTAGACCTGACCAGATACACGGGATACCCCGTGTACTGGTACATGGGCAGGCGACACGGACACGGGTAGAGACCGTGTACGGGTGCATGGTCAGCGTACACGAAACGAGGCCAGGTGCTCGGACACGACCTATAATTCTTCTACACGCTGTGTAGTTTCTTTCTATCCAACAAGACTAATGACATGGGCCGATTAAATGGGTAGTACTCGGGGTCAAGGAACATGACGTGTACTTTTCTACACACTGTGTAGTTTGGTTTTGCATGGCTTGAATGAACGACACGGGTCGTCTACATGGGCAGTACCCGTGGTCAAGGAACACGGTGTGTAACCATACTACACGCCGTGTAACCTTTTTCTTCATGGCTTGAGCCTCTTGTCTTCTGTGACATGGAATAGTGAGTACCAATAGAAATTTTATGTTTACAAATAGTATCCTCTTGAGGTTAGTTGTAAGTTGATTGATGTTGTGGATGTGGTGTTTAGAACTCATGCTAGAAATGAAAATCATCATCCATTTGATGATTTTATCACTATGTGTATCATTGAAAATTCTCCAGATGAAAATTTTGGTTCTAAATCTACATTTGAGCTAAAAAGGATTGGGTTGATTGAGATCAAAATTAAGTGACTTGTTTCTAAGGGATATGAAGTAGTCCTTCCAAAACCAAGTTTTCTTACTGAATGTGTTTCTCATTAAGTTCAGAATTTACAAGCCTCATAAATACTTCACATCAATTGTTTTCCTCATTATTCAAAATTGAGGGAAATGATTCTGTTTCCAGTACTTTATCCACTGACAGTGAAAGTGCTAGAGAAGTGGATAGGTCTGTAGTTGATTTTATTAGACAAAAATTTGGTGGTTTTATGTTGGTGGTGACTGTTCTAGATCTGTTAAAATTTAGTTTTTGGATTTTTTGATCTTTTTTCCAAAAATAAACTCACTTCATTACCTTATACTTTAAACTAAATGGGTGGTGAAATTATTATCCTTGTGTATTATATGTTCTTAGAAAAACATGATTATCCACCCACTATCTCATTCATGAAAGTTTCCTCTAAATTTCATCCTTTATTTGACAGTGATCCACTTGAAAAAATTAATGTTTCCTTTTCTATGTGTTCGAAACTCTATATTGTGGGGTAAAATGAATGGGATCCCTTTCAGATTAAAGTTGGTCTTATTAGATATCATGATGAGATTATTCATATTTTACCTAATTCTGTATGTAATTTTCTATATTTTAATGCTATTTATGCATAGATGATTAGTCCCCGAGTGCTTGAATTTTTTTAAGACATCCTCAAGATACTGATTTATATATGTTTTTATGTGAGATTTATGAAATTTCAAAAGGAAATATTAAGGAATTATGTAATGTTGAATCTTACCCACTAAATTACCATTTTTAAATCATTATAGGGGATTAATTTTGGCTGGGGAATATAAAAAGAGTTATACATGGGAGGCAACAAAGTATTTTACTTGTTTTCCCACATTAAATTTTTGTTTGAATGAATTCCCATTACATGGTTGTCTGTCACCCCATATCGGTGAACCATTGTTTCTGAAATTCTCATTGAAATTATTTTTCTCATGTTTGATTTGTTTTTGTTTGAAAGTTCATGGTTGAGTTACCATGTGGTTAATATTATGTTTTGTCGGGGGATTAACCTTGAGAAGTAAGAACATTTGGTCATCATATTTTCATACTAGCAACATAGTATGTTTTAACATCAATATCATTAAGAGATAAAAGTGGATAAAATGGATAAAACTTACAACAACTCAAAATATAGTTAATTTAATATATTTTTTAATTCTAAAATGTCTCATGTTAATCTATTCCTTTTTTAAGAACTTATTATTCAAAACTAGAGGAATTTTTTCAATTGCTATAAGTGAGGATACACAAATGTTGCACAATATTGAGAAGAGAAACTACATATATAAGGAGTAAATTTTGAAATTATTTTTTGTATTTTTATAGTGTTTCTATTGGTTTTTTTAAAAAATTATGATTTTTTCTTGAAACTTTGATATCTCCTTGTTAGTCGCTTCTACATATTTATATTACCATGGAACACAGTAGGGTTGTAACTTCCATGATTTGTTCTTTTTTCCTCCTTCAAAAATCATTAATGAAATCACCTGAAGATTGAAAATTTCTAAAAATAGTTTTATTTACTTGACTATTAGGTAGTTTCCAGTAGGGTTCCCCTATGAATAATGTGATTTGTGTGAGTACTATGGTGAAAATTAGGTTTGAACATTATTATCACCCCTCAACAAATAATATACTTGATGATTCATTTTAGAATCACTTTTAATCAAATATGCTTAATTGTTTCTCCTAACATGAGATCCAACAATGGGGATATTTTGTTATTTTAACTGTGGGTGAGGGGTCTTAATTATGATTAACTATTTTCACTAATAACACATAAAATACACCAGTATTTTTTTCAATTTCCACCATTAAATTGGTAAATGCATTATGTGTGTGTCAATTAAATAAAAAACAAAAAAATAAACAATATAAATTTTCATCCTAATTATGTGATAATTTCATTCTATATTTAGGGGTTTCTAAGAGTATTAAATTGGAATAATTACATGACTTTTGAATATTTTCCCCCACTTCTTTTGAGGAATTTTACTTTTGAAACTAGGGAATGGAAGTGTGAAGGGATAGATCATTGTGGAATTTTGATTTAATTATGAGAAAAATAGAAATTTGAACTTGAACCTAGGGGACACTCTCTTTTTTAACAAACACTTTTGGGAGGAAACTCAAATGGTAATCATATAAGTCCTTTGAATCTTTAGTAAAATGGAAAATTGGGATCCCATGCGGAGCCTCTAAGATAATGGAACTGGGTGAATTTTTATGTTTAAATATAGGCCATTTTCAAATTTAATAATTTATTTTTATAGTGTTACACATAAGAAATATGGTTGGGAAGATTATAAATAATAGTCTTTATCAAAAATTGAGATCATTCAGGTGAGGGGAATTTTGAACCCAAATAAATATTGTGAAAATTGAATTAATTAATTATTATTTTAGTTAAATCAATGCACTGATGAAAAAATAAAAAAAATGGATATTTAATTTGTGGAACCAAGGGGGAGTTATTTATTTCTATGTCTCTTTTTAAAATATGAGTTCTATTTTTATCTAACTTGTTTTACTCCATAAACTGGGACCCAATTTGAATTTAAATATTTCATTTGATAATATTCACAAAAGAGATATCATTTTTAATTCTTTAGAGGGACTTGATCTTTTTGGATATTAGATTGTTTTGGAGCTTAGTCATGATGTCATATCTTTTTAACACCCTTTTTAAATAAATAAAATATATATAATTTCCAAGGAGTGAAATTCATTATGTCTATGTGGGGTCTGATGTGGCTTTTTTATGCATTTTTCTGACAAATAAATCTTCGTATTTAATGATATTTTTATTATTAATATAGTTTATTATGTCTAATAATTATAAATTGTTAAAAAAAATTATTAAATTATTAAAACATTAATTTTTTATTGAAGGGTGTTTTATTGTTTATATTAGTCATTTTGTATAATATAAAGGAAAATATTTAATTTTCTTTTAAGCATCGTCTTTATTCATATGTTTTTTTAATTATAGTTTTTGATTTTATATTATTTTAATTCTTTAATTATTTCATTTTCTCTTTTTTAAAAATAATATTCTCAATCATTCAATTCTACATTTTATTCCATTATTTCTTTATTTTGTTATTTTCTCAATTAATAAATCATTGTTTTTTTTCATTTTTCATTTTTATTTTAATAATATATTTATGTTAAATGCCTTTTATAGATTATTTACTTTTTTACTTTTTTATTATTTTTATTTAATTTGTTTTATTCAATAAATTAATTATTTTATGCTTATTCCAATCTAAAAGTAAATAATTTATTCATTTATTAAAATTAAAATATTAAAATCCATTTTTGAAGTTTAAGAATAAATTATTTTTATTTTTTTGAAATTTAATTTTTATTTTTTTTATTTCATTTATTCTATAATTATAAAATTTATTTATTAAGTTTTTTTATGATATTGTTGCTACTGCTGACCAACGGTAGCATAATTCCACTACCGTTGCAGATATAATATCGTCAAAATAAGACATCCAGTATTCTTTACAGATCTACCTTATCCTACACCCAATTTTAGCACATACCCAATGGTAGCACCCATCATCTAATGGTGCCAATCCACCATTGCAGCCTCTACCAATACAGTATTATGTACCATCTATCGTTGGCCACTCTTCCAATGGTAGATCAACATCTACCAGTGGCATCGTCCACCGCTATCCCTTCACATACCAATACTTGCATATATGATCCACCACTAACACAAGAAACAGATATTCTACCACCAAAAATAGGGCATCTTTAATCACCCAACTTCCTCTTCCACCACCAATATCACACAAAACAACAGAAAAACACAAACCACTAGTAGGTGTCAATATACTGGTACAACATATATTTGTAGAAGAAGATCCCAAAGCCGAACCAAACCCCACTAGAGGAAGACAGATCTTATTATACTAGAAAGATGAACCCTTCACTGAAGAAGAAAATATACCTGCCACCAGATGAATAAAATGTGTCACTGCCACCCGAATTTTAATCGTCCAAGTTGAGGCCTCCACACAAGAGGAAGAACCGAGCCTTTTCCACTTTGGACTACCAAAGGAAGCTATACAAAAGCCTCACCACCTTTATTGATGATTTCTTTCTGTACAAATATTTATACTATTAAAGATTCGACCTCTCAAATAAGATCCACACAAGTAAAATCCACTCTCTTTGACCACCCTAGATAAAAAAATTTCTATCATATCATCTGGAGAAGTCAATACAAAAACATATATTTATGGAGGCTGAATACCCTTCTCCTTGAAAATGAAGGAATCCAACTTGTAGCTAGAGAGCAAAAGATAAAAATGATATATATATATATATACATATATAGACACATTTATATACAGTAATAAGTATATAAATGCATATTTTTATTATAAGTATTTATAATAATTTTATATATTTAATAATTAGTAATCTTTTTATTTTTTTATTTTTTTATATTTTTTTCTATAAATTTTATTAAATACTTATAAAAACATAATTCTTATAAAATTAATATTTAAATTACTTTTTTTATAGAAGGAGCTAGAAACTGTTGGAAGTATAGTCAAAGTGGGGGATCCCTCAAGTTAGTGCTAACCTCATGCGAAGAACTCATTATATTATGGAAGAATTACAACACTCACTGGGATTTCCATTATAATTTGGAGATGGGTATCTCATGGAATTACTAGTGGAAGAAACGTATAATATTCTATAGGTGTAGAAATATTTTTGTTAACTGAGGAAGAGAGAGGTCCCCAAGATAACAACCATTCCAAAACCCTAAAGTGGATGGTTTAGGAACCTTCAATTCTAGAACCATCCAAGGATATGATCATTGACATTTACTCCAAAGCACACACAACTGGATGTATAGATTAGATCCATGGAATCTGACTAAAGACAATCGACATTGAGCAACAGTAAGAAGATAATCGTAAAAAAATGTCTTTCTTATTTCTCAATTTCAAATATTTTATTATCTTGATATGTTTTAATTTCATATTATTTTATTTTTTAATTCTTAACAGGTGTAGCTAAATTCTATAGGGGGTCACATTGTTATTTTTTGAAATAATAAATATGTTCTAATCTTAAATTTTGAAATTGTATCGGTGTATTTTAAGCTCATATATCTCATTTCCAATCTGAATGAGTATCATTATTTTGTTATTTTACCTATAGATAGGTGATGGTAGCAATCAATTTTTCTTTTAAATTTAATATAAGTACTAAAAATAAAAAAATTTAACATTAAATTTTCTATTAAGAATCATTTAACTTCATAAGTGATGATTGAAAGATCATTTATAAGTATTGAAGGGATGTGTAAATACACTAAAGTGATATCTTAGATTACTATCACCAATTTTATAGTATTAATTCAATTTTGGTTAACTAGAGTCAAAACATAAAATCTTTTAATCAATTCATGTATGTCCTATCTTCCAAATCATTTCCATTGCTTGTGTCTACTCTCATATTTTCTTTCTCACTAAACCACACCATTTCACACCACATCTATTATTATACTTCAAATAATTATTATCAATTTTTTTGTGATTTTTCTTGTTTTTGGTTTTTTGGTGACTTACACACACATTAATCCTTCATTGTTGATTTTACACCCCACTCACCAACATAATAGAAGTAAGTAGGGTTGTGTAGTCATTAAATTTTTATTAGCTCAATTACCTCAAGAACATTAATAATGACAATAATATCATATATAATCTTTATATACATATTTAGATTCATCCATAGAAGTTATATATAGAAATATAAATTCAATATATTCTACATATGTAACACCCCAAGATTCCACGGTACACTTCTCTTTGAATAATACAGTAGCGTGTGTTGTACACAACTTCGAGTTCTAACACACACTACAACAAATCAAACTAGCCGTAATGAATAGTAATACGTAATTTTTTAAATTTTATAAATTTTATCTCTCAAAATGGAATTCATTTTTGGATTCTTAATATCAAATTTAGCCTAGGGTAAAATTTTGGTACTTTGTTCATAACTTTAATATTTTGACGAATAGTGAAAATTACTAAATTTTAATTAAAAACAACTTTTTTAATAAAAATAATTAGTAGTGATAAATCATGAATTTGAGTGGTTTTAAAGTATATTTATAATAGAGTTTTACCATTTAATAAAATTTTGGTCATTGGACAAAATTTCATAATTAAAACGGATATAAACAAGTGTCAATCTTTTGATAGTTATTATCTCTTAAAGACACACTTTTTGTTTTAACAACATGAATTAATTTTAAATTAATTTATGTCACTTATGTGTTTTGAATTTGGAAAAATGGATTCCCTATTTGGAATCAGGATTTTCAAATTTTGTAAATATGTAACTTTTATTTTTAGACATTTTGAATAATTACTTTGGTAAATATTTTATTTACCATGGTTAAAGGGTAAATCCGGTAAATAAGGGTTAAAATATAATATTATAATAATAAAAAATTACCCTAAAACATATAATAACCTTATTGGTTGATACATTTCCGACCATGGGCATCTTTGGGTCTATTTTGGGACCCCATGGAGCCACTTGTAAGTGATAGGAACACTTTATTTTAATTAAGATAAAATGAATACAAAAATGACACAAGTATATATCTTTTAGGAAAACAATTTTTACATAGGGTTATATATGTTTTATTTTCAACTATAAATATTTATTAGAAAGACAAAACAATTTCATACATAATGGGAATTTATTTATAATTTTTTAGACAATAAATAATTTAATTTATTTATGACACAATGATGATGCAGTGAATGCCATAATAGTGAAAAATTAAAATAATTGATATTATAAATACCCAAATAAATATAATTTGAGACTTTTTATGAATTACACTAATTTTCTAGGTTAATATGACATGTTAGTATTGATTTAATTAACTTTTTTGAAGTAATAAATATGTTATGATTTTTACATAAATAAATTATTGAATACATTCAAAATTGACATAAAAGAGTTTTTAAAAAAAATATTATATTATTAATTGATATTAAATTAATAAAAATCTAAGTTTCGGCCAAGAGACTTATATCATGATAGGTGTATCATTAATGGACCCCTTGTGGGTCTCTTGGATTTACATATAAAGTTTAGTAACCATATAATATAAAAATACAAAGAGACATTGTAAAAGTAAAACTAATTATCTAAGAGTTAATACTTAAAGATAAGGTTAATATAGTGACCCAAACCTGTATAAGTTCTATTGGTTGAGTGGTTTTAGATACATACCCTCCTTAAACTTTAAATAATACACTTTATAGGCATTATAAATTGAATATAAATTTAATAAAAAATAATATTTCTAGCTTTTCCAAAGGTGCCCCTCACCCCTCTTATAGAAGGGAACTCCCCCTTCTCACTAATTCACACATTAAAAGCCTTTTGGTTCGGCCTTCCCCTTCCCAAATACTCTCTCAACTTTCCTCACTTCATCCTAGAGGCCTTCCTTTAGTCACAAAGCTAACCTAAAGAGCCCTTTTGATCAAATCAAAAGGAAGAACCCGAAGAAGAGGTAATGATTTCACCACCCTTTTTCAAGTTCCTTTCTTCTTCCACTTCTTCTTTCTTTGTTATTACCATTCTAAAATAATAACTCCAGTATATTATATATACTTTTATGTTATTATAAACATGGTACAACCATATTTCAGTATTCTATCCATCCTTTTAATGACATGTCACCATACGTGCGTGCGTATGGCTTACCGTCTCCACGACGTGGTGTAATTGTTATTCAAAAATTATTATTTGGATGGTTATAATAATGATGTTTAATTAATGTAAATAATAAATATAACATGATACGTATTCTGTATATATGATATACCATCCAGTTATATATTATTTTAATATTAAAATAATGATATTGTCGCTCGTGCGTACGTACGGACTACCGTCTACACGAACGCGATGAGATTCATTCTCCATCGTATCCATTCAAGTATAATTATCATTTGATGATTTAAAAATAATGTTTAAGGACTTTATATAATTATGGATATGAATAAGATACAACCTATCCATGAAATTCATGGCTTACGTAACAAAACATATAAAATAAAATGAGTAAGTTAACACCCGAAACAACGATAATACTAAGATATTATTAACAAAACAATGTTAAAAGATAATATATGATATCATATTAATGTATATGATTATTTTATAATTTAATAAAAATTATTTAATCATTATACAAGAGGTTAACAAACCCCCAACCAAGGAAAAATTCAAGGTAAGGATTTGTTTCGCAATCTCTTCATTATCTGAGGTTGTTTATACGTAATAATCTACTAGGACTTCTTTATCATCCACATCCATGTTTCTTAAAAATGTATTTCAAAACATTTTTACTATATACTAGAATATGGGTTAAAGTCATTTATACCCTTGTTTGACTTTTTATAATAGCTTTATAAAGTAATCTTTCCATCGTTTTCCAAACAAGGTTCATTTTAACCTTTTTGATAGAAATAAGGTAAGAATGTTTTTTTAACTTATACAGCAGGTGCGGATATTTTCCACCGTTATAAAATCGTTGAATCTTCTCTTACAATATTATAAGAATATTTTCAAATAAAATGTTTTATTTTATAAATATATGACTCTTAAATGATTTCAAAATAGAAAGAGATGTTTCTTTAAAAAGTGTTTTGATTTCATCAATGTCAACAACCTTTGATGGATTTTAAGTTTATTTAAAGTTGATTTATTATGATACCAAACTTCCATATTGTATTTAAGGTTTTTTGATTTGTTTGACTATGGATGTGTTATTTTTATACCATTCATAGTTTATGGAGAAAGTATTGACATTTCATATGCTAGTTTTAATACAAATGTTTATGTTATGTTTAAACTTGTTCATATGTGGAATGCATTGGACTTAATATGTGACGGGTGGAGCCCGCTATATCTCCTAGATGCATCGGTAGGTCTCATGACACAAACTAGTGTCTTAGCACAAGGCCTTGACAAAATCTTATTTGTAGTCTTGGCACGAGGCCTTGGATATGTGGTTATGATAGTCTGGAATTATGCATTCCATCATTATGAAAGTGGTTATTGATATTCCATGTGATTATTCTATTAGTAGAATATCCATGTTAATAAGTAAATGGAATTATTTCATTTTATTTTTTCCATAATATGTCGAAGTTTAAGTTTAAAAGTATTTTGTTTTAGTTATACATTGCCTTAAATGTTTATGCATATTTATGAAATTTTCCGCTATATTACTTTCCCTTACAGAGCGTTTGAACTCACCCCTTTCTATGTTTTATTTTTCCCATGATTCCAAGAAGTATATTGTGACTGATATGCAGGGTTAAGACAAGGGAACAATAGAATTCATAAAGGAATAGTTATGTTGTTTTGTATGTTATGACGTGTAATGTAACATTCATGTATGTAATCTATTTTCCAAGACTGCTAAACTGATCGGTCCTTTGGGACTTGATTCCTTGTGATCATTCCAATGTATTAAAATAATGCACCGACTCTGGGTAATTGGGGTTAGGGCGTTATAGTTTTAATCAGAGGAAGTTTAGTAATAACCTTGGAAACTAGATTTAGATAAACTCTGATTAGAGCACATAACCCTAAGATAGACTTTGAGGATTAGTATAGAAAAACTTCCTAGAATTTTGGTATTGTAGAGTTTTTGTGAGTTTTCCGATAAATACATCCCAGTCTGGATAAGAGTAGGTAGAGGTGGCTCTAGAACAGATGTACCTAGGGGTAAAACCCGAAAACACCGCTTTGAGCTAGACTCGAACGGGAACTGGTGCACGACAATGGGCCTTGCTGCATTGTTGGTTACGACACTCCCGGGGGATATTCTTAGGATAACTCTCATTTTATTTACAAAGAATTATGAAGGGTTTATGAGTATATACTTCCTCAAAGAAAACATTTTCATGATTATGGATTATATCCATAAATAGTTCAATTTATGTTAAGTGTTTTATAAGTATGAAATTATGTATTTTGATTCATAAACTGATCTAGTTTATGACATTCTTTAGAAATGGCACCCAATAGATGGAATGAGAACTCCACCAATATGCATGATCCAAAGAGTAAGGAGGATCATATTTTTCATGGTCTTAATCCAGAATTTAGAAGGGAAATAGTCTCCCACGTATTATCATCATATGAAGAAATAGTATCATGTGTTGATAAGATAAGTAAAGAATTTTCGGAGTCCTATGGATTTGAAGGGAAGCCAGAGAAGGAAAGGATGGTAGAGATAACGACAGATAAAAGGAAGAAGGTAAAGAAGGATTTTCCAATATTTGATAAATGTGGAAAGAATCACCTTGGAAAATTCTTGAAGGGAATGGGAGTATGTTATAAGTGTGGAGAAAAAGGACACAAAGTACGTGACTACAAGGGTAAGAAAATGGTTTCAAATGTACAATGCTTCATTTTCAAGGAGTTTGGACACTACACGAACCTATGTCCCAGTCATCAGACTATGCCGCAAATGATTCTATTGGATAATAATCAAGTTATGATACTACCACAGATGAAGAGGAATGATTAGAGTTCTTATGTTGATTATGTCATTTGAGTGTTGTATCAACAATGTACTTGTTATAATAATTATAGAGTATATAAGGATTGTACTGTAGTACTATTTCATTAAGGACTTGAGATTGTGTGGAACAATGAAAAGTGACTCAATAGCCGGTTAAATTTTTGGAAAATATATGGTTAAGAGAATGATAAACCATAATATGGTTTTGATACTGAGGTAGTGATTTTAGAATAATACATGATTGATTTGGATAAATTATATTGGATATTCTTGACTACCTTGAAACTGATTAATGATTTGTATATTCCATCAGTGTTGGGGTTTACACTATTTTTTGATTGAAGGAGTATATCTATTATTCTTTAAGGAATAAGGGATCATGAATGTAATCAATAAGGCTTTATGGTAATTCAGGATGTTGCAGTGTTTTAAAAGAATACATGATGAAATATTTCACATGTTATTACGCAGAAAAAAGGATCTTCATTTTGTTTACCGTCCTTATAAATTTTGGACTAAATTATTTTGTATAGTTATAGTTTGGATTATTTTTGGATTTCCATAAAAGGACAACCCGGAGGTTGTGCGAAAACCTATCGCATCCGGTAAGGCTGCGAGACTTGAACCCAAAACTAAAGGGTGATAAGGGTGTATCACCTACCACTAGCCCATGTGATGTCCTGGATTAAATAATGTAGTTTTTTTAAAAGATCTGGTAGATGAATTATAAATTCATTTTTTTGGAACCCTATACGAATAGGATAAATAGAATATATTTTTTATGTTCTATTATCTTTTAGAGTGAAAGATGAGTTTGTGGTAGAAATTAGTTAAAGGATGAAACTCTACTTGTCAAGAATATATTTTTCTTCTTCTCTTATTCTATGAAGAAAGTAATTCTTATACTTTAATTAAGGAATCCTAAAACCAATAATGTTTTATCCTAATACCTTATGTTTTGTTGAACCGGTGGCATTTTAAATCCTTATAGATTACTGAATTTAAGGACCCCAATTTTAAACTTGTTTAAGATTGATGACCTCAATCACCACCTATAAATATTTATGTTTTCCCTCCAATTATATGTCTATAATTTCCACCAATTTTCTCCTAATCGAGATAATCATTTGGTGGTGACCCTTTCATTTCTATTTTCCTCTTATTAAGACTAAATTTTATTAACCAAATTTCCGATGTGGGTTTTCCCACAAAGATATTTTCTATTTTCAACCTTTATTTTCAAATAAGAATATCAAATTTCGAGGATTCAATTTATTGAAAGAGGGAATAATGTAACACCCCAAGCTTACACGGTATGCTTCTCTTTGAATAATTCAGTAGTGTGTGTTGTACGCAACTTCGAGTTCTAACACACACTACAACCAATCAAACTAGCCGCAATGAATAGTAATACATACTTTTTAAAATTTTATTAATTTTAACTATCAAAATGGACTTCATTTTTGGATTCGGAATATCGAATTTAGCCTAGGGTGAAATTTTGGTACTTTTCGGATAACTTTTATATTTTGACGAATAGTGAAAATTACTAAATTTTAATTAAAAACAACTTTTTTAATCAAAATAATTAGTAGTGATAAATTATGAATTTGAGTGGTTTTAAAGTATATTTATAATATATTTTTACCATTTAATATAATTTTGGTCATTGGACAAAATTTCACAATTAAACCGGACATAAACAAGTGTCAATCTTTTGATAGTTATTATCTCTTAAAAACACGCTTTTTGTTTTAACAACAGGAATTAATTTTAAATTAATTTCTGCCACTTCTGTGTTTTGAATTTGGAAAAATGGATTCCATATTTGGAATTAGGATGTTCAAATTGTGTAAATAGGTAACTTCTATTTTTAGACATTTTGAATAATTATTTCGGTAAATATTTTATTTACCATGGTTAAAGGGTAAATCCGGTAAATAAGGGATAAGAAATAATATTATAATAATAAAAAATACTCCAAAACGTATCCTAAACTTATTGGATGATACATTTCCAACCATGGGAATCTTTGGGTCGATTTTGGGACCCCATGGAGCCACTTGTAAGTGATAGGGACACTTTATTTTAAGTAAGTTAAAATGAATACAAAAATGAAACAAGCATATATCTTTTAGGAAAACAATGTTTACATAGGGTTATATATGTTGGATTTTCAACTGTAAATATTCATTAGAAATCTAAAAAGATTTCCTACATAATGGGAGTTTATTTATAATTGTTTATAAAATAAATAAGTTAATTTATTTATGACACAATGATGATGCAGTAATTACCATAATAGTGAAAAATTAAAATAATTGATATTATAAATACCCAAATAAATATAATTTGAGACTTTTTATGAATTACACTACTTTTATGGGTTAATATGACATGTTAGGATTTATTTAATTAAACTTTTTCGAAGTAATAATTCTTTTATGATTTTTACAAAAATATATTATTGAATAGTTTCAAAATTGACATAAAAGGGTTTTTAAAACAAATATTATATTATTAATTGATATTAAATTCCTCAAAATCTAGGGTTAGGCGAAGAGACTTATATCATGATAGGTGTATCATTAATGGACCACTTGGGGGTCTCTTGGATGTATATATGAATTTTATTAACCATATAATATAAAAATTCAAAGAGACATTGTAAAAGTGAAACTAATTAACTAAGAGTTAATACTTAACGATAAGGTTAATATAGTGACCCAAACCTATGTAAATTATATTGGTTGGGTGGTTTTATACCCATCCCCACCTTAAACTTAAATAATCCACTTTGGATCCACTAGAAACCGAATATGAATTTATTAGAAAATAATATTTCTAGCTTTTCCAAAGGTGCCCCTCACCCCTCTTATAAAAGGGCACTCCCCCTTCTCACTAATTAACACATTAAAAGCCTTTTGGTTTGGATAAAACCTGCCAAAATACTCTCGAATCTTCCCTCAATTCATCCTAGAGTCCTTCCTTTAGTCATAAAGCCAACTTAAGGAGCACTTTTGATCAAATAAAAAGGAAGAACCCAAAAAAGAGGTAATGATTTCACCACCCTTTTTCAAGTTCCTTTCTTCTTCCACTTATTATTTCTTTGTTATTAACATTATAAAATAATAAATCCAGTATATTATATATACTTTTATGTTATTATAAACATGGTACAACCATATTTCAGTATTCTATCCATCCTTTGAATGACATGTCACCATACGTGCGTACGTACGGCTTACCGTCTCCACGTCGTGGTGTAATTGTTATTCAAAAATTATTATTTGGATGGGTATAATAATGAAGTGTAATTCATGTAAATAATAAATATAACATGATAATTATTCTGTATATATGATATACCATCCAATTATATATTATTTTAATATCAAAAGAATGATATTGTCGCTCGTGCGTACGTACGGACTACTGTCTCCACGAACGCGGTGAGATTCATTCTCCATCATATCCATTCAAGTATAATTATCATTTGATGATTTAAAAATAATGTTTAAGGACATGATATCATTATGGATATGAATAAGATACAACCTCTCCATTACAACCATGGCTTATGTAACAAAACATATAAATTAAAATGAGTAAGTTAACACCCGAAACGACGATAATAATAAGATATTATTAACAAATAAATGTTAAAAGATCATATATGATATAATATTAATGTATATGATTCTTGTATAATTTAATAACAATTATTTAACAATTATATAGGAGTTTAACCTACCCCCAACCAAGGAATAATTCAAGGTAAGGGTTTATTTCACAATCTTTTTATTATCCGAGGTTGTTTATACGTAATAATATACTGGGACTTCTTTATCATCCACATCCATGTTTCTTAAAAATGTATTTCAAAAAAATTACTATATACTCGAATTTGGTTTAAAGTCATGTATACCCTTGTTTGACTTTTTATAAGAGGTTTATAAAGGAATCTTTCCATCATTTTCCAAACAAGGTGCTTTTTAACATTTTTGACAGAAATAAGGTAAGAATTTTTTTTTAACTTATACGATGGGTGTGGCTATTTTCCACCATTATAAAATCATTGAAGCTTCCCTTACAAGATTATAAGAATATTTTCAAATAAAATGTTTTATTTTATAAATATATGACTCTTAAATGATTTCAAAATAGAAAGAGATATTTCTTTAAAAAGAGTTTTGATTTCATCTATGTCAACATCCTTTGATGGATTTTAAGTTTATTTAAAGTTGATTTATTATGATACAAAACTTCCATATTGTATTGAAGGTTTTGTGATTTTTTTGACTGTAGATGTGTTATTTTTATACCATTCATAGTTTATGGAGAAAGTATTGACATTTCGTATGCTAGTTTTAATACGAATGTTTATGTTATGTTTATACTTTTTCATATGAGGAATGAATTGGACTTAATATGTGACGGTTGGAGCCTGCTATAGCTCCTCGATGAATCAGTAGTTCTCAAGAGAAAAAATAGTGTCTTGGCACAAGGCCTTGAAAAAATATTATTTTTAGTCTTGGCACGAGGCCTTGGCTATGCGGTTATGATAGTCTGGCATTATGCATTCCATCATTATGAAAGTGTTTATTGATATTGCATGTGATTATTCGATTAGTATAGTACCCATGTGAATAAGTAAATGGAATTATTTCATTTTATTTTTTCCATACTATGTTGAAGTTTAAGTTTAAAAGGCTTTTGTTTTAGTTATACATTGCCTTAAATGTTTATCCTTATTTATGAAAGTTTTTGATGTATTACTTATCCTTACGGAGCATTTGAGCTCACCCCTTTCTATGTTTTATTTTTCCCAGGATTCCCAGAAGTATATTGTGATTGATATGCAGGGTTAAGACAAGGGAACAACGACATTCATAAAGGATTATTTATGTTGTTTTATATGTTATGAAGTGTAATGTAACATTCATGTATGTAATCTATTTTCCAAGACTGCTAAACTGATCGGTCCTTTGGGACTTGATTCCTTGTGATCATGCCGATTTATTAAAATAATCCACAGAATCTGGGTAACTGGGGTCGGGGCGTTATAAGATATGATAGTCTATACGTTCTCAATAAATATGCTTCCATTTTTCTCAATGAATGAAATGAAATAAAGGGAAATGTTAATTCAAATTTCCCAAAAATAAATAATCATCATATATATTCATTAAATATATCCTTCTGCACAAGTGACATAATTGTTTTCCAACCGATTGGATAGTAAAATTTTTTACGTGTTACTAAAATTTAAAAATATTAGAATTTCATAAATAAAATATATAAACAATAAATCCATAATTATATCCAACTATGAAAGGTGGTTATGGAAAACTAATTACATCAGTTTGTGAGGTTCTATTCCTCAATACACAGGATCGATAGTTCTGTTTACCATTTGATGAAATAGGATAAGGAAGTAGGTTATGATTTTAAAATAATAACATATAAGTATATGGGAGATAATTATTTTATTATATCATCATCATTTAAAAATAATCATAGAAGGTGGAATAATAAATAAAATAGAAACACATAGTTAATAACGATTCCTCTACTTTAGGAAACCACTTTAGGTTTGATCCAAAAGCATTCCTAGAAGGGGATTTTGATCAAAATAGGAACTCTAAGTCATGGGGATGGATTTACGTAATGTATTTTATGAGTTATATTCAAAACTAAGAGGAATTGGAAGTGTGAAGAATATATTATATGGTGTGACTTTTTATAATTAAGGGGATTGGTACACTGTTAATTTTTCACTATTTCCCCATAATTCCTTGTCACTTTATTAGTCAAAGGTCCCCAAAATGGCTCAATGGAAAACCATAGATGAGATAAGGTAAAAATATGTCCATAAAGTATTAATTAGACACGTTTTGTGTCAATTTAAACCTTACCTATTTAGTTTATCCCCCTAGTAACCTCGTTTTAACCTTAACCACATTAACTAATTTTTTACAATTTTTACTATTTATTAGGACCAAAAATTATGTTGAACTTATTACATAACTTTAAAAAAAATTATTCCAAAAAATAATTTTTTTCAAATGCATTTTTTATAATTGATCTAATTTAATTTAAAATTTAACATACAGACATTACTAAAAAGTTATTTTCTAAAACAAATTCATAAATATGAAAGGTTTTTATATCATGTTTTAAAATAAAATTTATTAAAATGACTTAAATTTTACTAATAATTATATAATTTTACTAATTTTACTCTTAAAAACTTTTTAAAATAAAATTAATTCTCATAAATTATATAAATGAAAATGTAGATTTTTATAAAAAATAGTAGTCTTCACTATTCATTAAGAATCAATCATTCTGAAAAATATTGGTATAATTCCCTGAATGATAATTTTTACATGTTTATATCATAAATTAATTTAATTTTTTCAAATAAATTTTTAAAAAGTTTTATAAAATAATTTAATTGTTTTTTCATAAAAAATAATAAAATTATGTTTTGAGGAAAAATGTATTTTTGAAGAGTATAAAAACTGTACTAAAAATTAAGTATTTATTTATAAATATATTTAATCAATATAAAACTATTATACTTAATTTTAAAATATTGGTTATTCTTATTCATAACACCATGTTTAACAGCTAGGTAATAATAGTTATTTTCTATTATAATATTAATATCATATTATGGTTCGTTAAAAATTGATGTTGCATGTAATGTAAGCTATTGAAGAAATTAAATTTATTTGAAATGTATTTACTTCATAAAAAAATTAGAGTGTCACATTCTAAACCCTATAAAATTAATTTTTTACATTGGAATTTTTAACTATGATTCAAATAGTTGAGGATACTTCTGCTTCATCATATCTTAAAGTTCCTATGTAGCTTCCACAAATATGTATTTTTGATATAAAAAACTTTGAACAAGTGAGTGGTATAATTTCATATAAATTTATCTCTACATCCCATAATATCCATTGATTGTTCCTCATAATAGATATCCTGCTCCAAGGGTATGAACTCTTAGTTTAGTATATTTCAAGGGTTGGGTATGTACTTCCTCTGGAGAGATACTTGGAACACATCATGTTCTTGAGAGAGGGTCGGTGGATGCACCAAGTGATATGAATCCATACCTACACACTCAAGAATCATGAAATGGAAAATATACATAGGGCGCAACTTTCCTTTCTTTCAAAATCACATAACCTTATTCCAAGGATTAATTTACAGAAACACTTTATCTCTAACTTCGAATTCCAGATAATGCAGAATATTGTCAACAAAAATTTTATATCCAACATGGCGGGTGTTGTTGTATTCTTGTATTGATATTACATTATCTAAAATTTTATCAACTATCTCAGGTCGTAATGGATTTCTTTTTCTATCTACATCCCAGCACATTGGATTTCTTAATATTTTTTCATACATGTATTTATATAGAGAAATATTAATTCTTTAGTGAAAGATATCATTGTAAGAAATCTAATAAAGAAAAATTTATTCATCATGACCACATTTGAAATCCATAAAACGATATATCAACATAAACTAAAGGATTTGGATGGTTCATTCAGGTTGTCTATCTATTTCAGGATGATACATAGTACTGAAAATCGACTCTATATAAACGGATTGGTGAAGACATCTCCAAAATTCAAGTTAAACCTTATATCCCAAACAATTATAATATAATTTATTTATCCATGTGTCCTTCAGACATTCATAAATTATATCCTAGAAATATTATTTAGAGACAAATTCTATTTGATAGTGATGAAGTGTGCTGACTTCATACGGTGTTTGACTATAATTTATATAGTAGTATACCCTTTAGATGTTTTGGGGAGTCTGAAAAAAAAATCTATAAGGATTTTTTCCAATTTAAATTATGGTATGGGTAATGGTTATAACATTCACTTAGACTTTTTATCATCCTTAACTTGCTAAAAACCCAAAGTCTAAGATATAATCTTTGTAATATCTCTCTTCATTTTATCCCACTAGATATACCCAAAAGGTCAGATCCAAGCACACTTGGACCAAAAAATTTATTAATAAAAAGAAAAGTGCAGAGACAGTAGATATGAAAAAAGAGAGAGTTTACAAGTCATAATAGTCATAGTCATCACACTTGTACATGGTCATGTCGTCAGCATCAGCTGATTCCCATTCTGATTGAGTCTCATATTTTTTTGAGCAGCTTCTTATAAACCATCCTTTTTTCCATTTTCTCCATAGATAAATTCTTGGTATCCTTCTTAGCAGATGTCCTAGTGGTCACTGTCCTCAGAACTATAGAGTAGTGTTTCCTTGGTTTCCATCTAACCGGGTCAGTCATGACACCCTCACTATGAGAGATCCTTTTCTTTTCTCCTCGTACAATTTCACTATATGAAACTATACTCATGTCTATATATCTTTCCTTGGCCTCATCCCGAGTGTCTCCCCACTTGTAGAGGATATGTTCCCCAAATCCAGGAGTGGAATCCTCCGCCCTTTGCTTTGGTGCATTAGATATGTTCACCTGTTTAGCAGAGGAAGAAGGTTCTGTCTGGACATTCTGTTGTGTAAGAACATTCACCGTTAAGGCGGCAACGGGGCTCAGAATCTCAACATTAGTAGGCTCATGAGCTTTAGGAGGATCAAAATATCGAGGCAGAGAAGCATCAATTATCAACTCTTTTCCATTCCTACGAATTGGAAGATCACGAGGGTCTGACTCCGGAAGAGGGTCATTGTCCCTTGTGGCAAGCTTAGGTGGGGGTGAATCCTTCAAATTCACCTTACATTGGCAAATATTGGAGGGGTTCCCTCGCATCCCACACTCCTTACATGTAATGTTTTTGCGGAAGAAATCCAAAGAATGCCCCACAACCATACAGTTAGTGAAAAAAAATAGGTTTGTTTTTATATTCAACATCAATAAGAATTTGATCAGAGGGAATAGAAAGTGTTACCGTGTCAATGAGAGTGGATCTAAGATCGACTTCCACCAGCATTCTAGTAAAGTGCCCATACCTGACATATGTCATCTCCTTATCAAGATGGTTGGGTGTCCAATCGCCGTTCCAATATCATGAAAGATCTCTGGATGCCAAAGAACCAAATTAAGCCCACAAAGACGCATCCACACCTGGGAAAAGACATTATTAGCATTGGAGATGTCAATGTCAAGTGACCATTCATGTAGATGAATCTATCCCGGACTTAAAAACATGGACCCAAAACTCCAAGCTTTAAGCTTCACACCAGCCGATGGAAACAAGCAGTGAAAGAATCCCAGCCCAATGGAGACACATTTCCAGTTGTCAAAACCCCAGAACATCGAAATATTACGAAATAGATCTGCACATTTCCAGGGCAGCACACCTTTAGGAAGATCAATTAAATGAATCAAATAATTCTCCCCTAATTCCAATCATTCAGCAATCACACTGGGGTTGGCCTCAACATGGGCCAATGAGCCCTTTCAGAGAATCCTCCTTGGATCCTCATTCTTTTTCACCGCTGAACAATCCTTCATAACATCCAAAAAGGATCGCTTCCCATGAACGGTGGACAATCCATCCTGCAAATTTCAGGAGTTCATAAACGTGGAAGTCGCCCGCTGTTCAGAGGGATTGCAGGTCACCCCTGTAACACAATCACCCTTCGTACTAGCCCCAGCCGGATGAGGGTAATTCTAAGCAGCTCCAGACAGAACCCGATCATCCCCATATGGATCACGAGCAGCCCCAACAGGATCCCGAGAAGCAACCAGATCCCAAGAAGCTCCAAACTCCCAAAAAACCCTAACCGGATCCCGATCATCCAATAAAAGCTCCCGATCATCCCCAGCTGGTATCCCGGCCGGCCGAAGCGAAAACTGTCAGCCATCCTTTTATCTCCTATGATTTGATAATGAATAAATATGATCTTACTATAATGTATTCTTATTTAAAATGATTATGGATTGAACACATAAATAATTAATGAACCTTATCATTCCATCATAGTCAAGGTTAAACTCGATAATATTTATAACATTGTTCTGCAGCTCTATATCACCCTTATATGACTCTTTAATCTTTACATGGATATATGGTTGAAACATCTTTTTATAAATATATGATTTCTCCACATCCTCCAAGATTTATAGATCCATCCTTCGTGAATCTACAAATAATATATATTTTCTAATCATCAACATAAATAAGCAAGTATGATCCTTTAAACTCAAAGTATCAGTCACATTGTTCACTTTCCTATGTTGGTAATGTATTGAAAATTCATGATCAATAATCAACTCCAACCATCTTCTTTAAACATATTCAAATCTTTTAGTGTAAATATGTATATTAAAAATTATTTTTTTCTCTATATTTCACAAATTTCTCAATAAATATAATTCTTTAATATCCTTAATGAAATAATTAAAATATTTTACTCCAAATCATAAGTTCGATGCTTTTTTTCAATGACCTTAAATTAGTACAAGGCATAAGCTATCACCATATCATTGTACATGGGAAATCATCCCAACACCTTACTTGATTCATCAATATAAATTAAAAACCCTTTCCACTCTAGGGTAATGTATTTATGGGTGAGTTGACTAAATTTCTCTTTAGTTCCTTGAAATTTTATTTAAATTCAATTTTCTGATGGAACTTATATCCCTTCTTATTTAATTTGTTGATTTGATTAGAACTTCATGATAAATTCTATATAAATCATCGATAATATATAAACACACCAAGAAAACTATAGTTCTCATTCATAGTGATTGGTCTAGGCTAGCATATAATACCCTTCACATTTTATGGATCTAATGATATAACCTCCCTTGAAATTATATGATGTAAAAATAGAGCTTTTTTCCACCAAAAATTACACCTGGTATATTTTACATATAGATTCTCCTTCATTAGGTTCTTCAGTAAATTACTCAAGTAATATTTATTCTCTTAATTAATATTTTAAAATATAATTATATGATCTATAAAGACTACCAAAAATAGATCATAGAAATATCTAATGATATATTCATTAAATCCATAAAGATAATGGTAGAATTAATAAGACCCAATGGAATCAATATATATTAATATTGTCAATAACTTGTAAATTGTGTTTTGTTTAGTGAATCCTCATTATTATCCCTCAATTAATGATATCAATAACGAATTTCACTTTTGGAAAAGTATTAGTCTATATACAATTGATCAATAAAGTCATCAGTGCATGGTAGAAGATACATTTTCTGGATTTTGATCTTGAACAATTCCAAATAATTAAGGTAAATTTTCATCAAAAAATCATTATTATTAATTAATAAATAGGTACACCCCAAGGTGAAGAACCTGGATAAATGAATCCCTTTTCATGATTCTCTAAGAGTTTCTTTTTCAATTCCAGAAACTCAATTTAGGTTAATCTATTGGGTTTTATTAAAATATGTGTAACACCTTGTATCAGTTTAATTGACAACTCAACTTCATGATTCTATGGATGGAGTGGAAACTAATCTTGAAAGAAATCAATAATCTCCCACAAAATAAGAATATCATCCATGTTGAGTTTCTCCCCAATGATATAAGATAAATACCCCTTCTGAATAAGAATTAATACTCAAAAATGGATTTGGTTTCCATTAGATGTCATTATTTATCACCACAATTATAAATGATAATATGTTAGTTTGGAATATCAAATATGATCGCCCTTACTTGGAAAATAATTTCCTCACATTATAGAGAAATTAGATCCATGCATAATATAATATTAGATTAAAATATATGGAGAATAAAAAAAATATAGGAATCACATTCCCAAAAACATCCACTAGAGAAAAATCATAGAATTGAGATGTGACCATTGTACGATTACGGATATTCATTGATAATTAATCATCTAATTAATGAGTATGTAAATTAAAATTACTTGGGAATTCTTTGGATATATAGAAATTCATCTAAATTATATCAAAGTCCATACTTAAATATTTGAGGATAAATAGTACTGCATCAACTTCATCATTCTATCATTAATCCCATAGTAAAACCAAGATGGTCAACATGGCTGTAAGGAATATTTTATTATAGTAATAAATCATTCATATAATTTCTCATTCATGACCCCATATTTTCACTCTATGAAACCTTAAGTCTATCCCTGGTATTTAATGGACATTATCAATTCAAATCCTTCAACATGGTTCATATAGAGATTGTGAATTTCCAAAACATATCCCATAGGACTTTCAACCCAACTATGAATCATGTCCCATTTTAATGTACCCATTAATGATTGAGTTAAATCCCAATGAAAAATTTTAGATGTAATTATTCATAAGTATGACTGTTCCAGATCTATATCCACTTGTAGAATCTGAATAGGGATATAATTTTTGGAAACCACTCACTCCTTCCTTCACCAAAATTCCGTGATATTGTCATATATTTTGAATTATACTTAGACTTATCCCTAGGGTTCTGGATAAATTTATCTAATCCTAGTTTCAAAGGTTAACTAAACTTTTCCTATGATACCAATAATTGCAACCTGAACTTTTCATACATATATTTTACATCTTAATAGATCGATATTCATTTCATATTACAAAAACATGCATGATTATAGTGACCCGGGCTTCTCATACATAGATATTACATATTTTTAGATGAATATTCATTAAATTACACAAAAATATTCTTGATGATTATAAAGATATATTGTATTTTGAATCATGGAAACATAATAAACTTGTCCATAAGTTAGGTAAATCATCTACCACTGTGTTCTTCTTAACTAGATCACTTCTTATAAATATCATACATAATACCTTTATTCATATCCTAGGGAAATGAATAATAAGAAATAGTGATCTCATATGCTCAGTAAGGGTAAGCTAAAAATATTGAAATATAATATGAATATATGATTACTTGAGAATAAAATATGAAAACTATATCTTGTATATCATAGATTATAAACATGAGTTGTGGAAAAATCTTGTTAGATCATATGATATAAACCCTAATGGAATCAAATAATATAGTCCATGAGATCATAACATTGTAATAAGACATAGATTTTATTCACCTACTCAATCATATAAAATCATATGTCAGGGATTCCCATTAAGACATTCATAATATGTTATTCTTGGGATGACCACCTATATAATTTCTTCGGTCTTGGGCTAACACTTCATGTACCCTCTTTTAGGCTTTGGATAACCTCATATGTACAGTTTGAGCTCATATAACATTAATAATTACCCAATAAATTTTAGGTAGATATAGGTTCCACCCTTAATATAATGAAAATCATTAGTGTGTTCGCTACAATATTATAAAACATTCATCTTATAATAACTCGTGAATTTAAATATGTTTCATAAATATTTTATCATATCATAACCTATAGAAAGGAGAGAGTCTTTATAAACATTCATAATTTAATCATAACATAACCCCTGAAAAGAAGTGCATTCTATAAGAATTTTCTCATAGTTTAACCTATGGAATAGAAAAAGGTTTGATAAACATCATTCCATATTTAATGAAAATAATTGAGAGAATTAATAAGAAATTTATCCTTAGATAATATCCTCATTAAGGAATATATAACATCAACGGATGTCATATTAGATAGAAAACTATTTTTAAGATAATTTAAAAAATTTCTTGAGGAAAATAGATTCTTAAAACTAAAAATTCATAGACCATTTTGGAATTATTTTTCATTGAAAATAAACAATAAATAATATAATGTAATCCTTAAAATAATTTAAAACATTTTGTGATGAAAATATTCTTTTCTATTTTGAAAAAAAAAACTTTTTAAAAAATAAATCATTTTCAAAATACTTTTCATTTAAAATAGACATGAAACATAAAAATTAATATTCAAATAAAATAATGTTCATGGTGGAGTTAAATTTCCATCATGCTATACACGTTAAAACAATGATTTGTTTCAAATTTTATGAGAAATTGAGACTATAATTGTTTGTAAAATGAAATAAAGATTCATTTCAGAGAATTTTTTAAAAAGGAAAACATGCGCAAATTTTTTTTTAATAAATAATTTTGGGAATGTGAAAAAAAATTTAAACAACTTTTTGAAAACATGGTTTTGAATGAAAAAGTTTTTCAACCGAATATAGAAATAATGATATTTTTCTTACAAATTTTCTTTTGAACTCTTGAGTACATGAAGAGAGGAAAATAAAGGGAAATATTCTATTATCATGACAGAGAAAAAGGAGAAGAAAAATCATGAATTTCTTTCTAGATATATCATAATATTTCTCCATTGGAATCATAATCATAAATAATCCTAATAAATTATGCGATTGTAACATGAAAATATTACCACTTTGGAAACATTGAATTTTAATGTCCATAAAAGAATTAAATTAAATGAAAAAATTATATAATGAATATATATACAATAATGATATTACATACTAATGTTTCTTTATATACACCTTTTAAAATAAGATAGGTTAATAACGTAACATATGTCTTAGGGGAGGGAAATTGAGACAAAATTCCCTTACTAGTTGGGAATCATTTGAACATTAAAACTTGAAAAAGATATATCCTAAAATTGATATGTAAATACACATAATTTTCAAGAGAATAACTATATAACACATTCATGAATATTATATACACCACATATGAGAAAAATTGGGGAATTTGGCATGTATCTCATGAATATAAATATGTGACAAAAAAACTCTTAACGCTTTTATAATATTTTGAATCATGCGAACTAATAAAGAATAAAATCAAATTAAACATTAAATATAATCAAAAATAGTATATAAATGATATAACATGGAAAATTATATTTATATACACCATATAAAATAAATGAGTGGTGAATTTGCAGAAGTCTCTATGAAATGAAAGAGATACCAGAAATCCCTTAAAAAATATATGTAATCCTTCATACATGTCTTAACCATCTATATAATAAATATAATATTATTATAAATATATTAAATAATAATAAATATATACATATCATACCATATATGATTTACTTATGACCTTTTATTACTTATTTAATAACAATTATTTGTTAATGTCATGATTTAGGCAATAACTCTTTGTTTTTCATGTGTGTTTGGATTTGAAATTTTTTTCCTTTTAATTTCATCATGGATCCATAATAAACATAATTGTATCCATTATATAAGTATAATGTATATTAAATATATTTTTATTTATATTAATCTGTAAAATTTATAAATAGAAAATGAAATACACCACTTATAGAGATGGTAGGTCGTACGTACGCATGAATGTTGTCTTCATTTTTCATATGGGAAGGAAGAAAGAATGGAAAATAATATATATATATATATTAACATTAAAATTTAATTTTTATGTCATATATTTTCAATAAAACCATCCTTATTACCTTCCATGTAAATCATGCATGAATTACATCACTTCGTGAGGTGATAGTTCGTCGTACACACAAACGACGTTATTGTATTCCCATGGAATGGAATGTAAGAAGACACATATGATATAATGATTCTATAAAAATAATAATATCATAAATATCATATAAAAACAATAAATATATCATTATATACATCTATTATAGGTGTAGATGGAAAACAAATAACATTGGTTCGCAAGGCTGTAGTCTGTCGTACACACAAATGATGATGTCACAACACATTTGATAGAAGAGGATTGGTATTTAGATTATTCCATAAAAATAATAAAATATTTTTATATGTAATACACTATGGATATTATATCATAATTTCTTGATAATAATTGGATGATTTTTAAGAAGAAATAAAATGAAATGCTAGATTATGGATGTTACCTCTTCTTCAGAAAACTTCATTTAGTTTTCAAAAAAATGATTATTATTTTGGGTTTATGAACAAACTAAGTCTTACTTGATGATATTATATAATTAAGTATTTAATTAGGTCAGTTGTTTTCTAAACGATAGGGTTTTTTCATTTCTTAATTGGAGAAGATAGGTGGTGGCCTTTTATAAATGAGGTCAGTGGCACACCTGTACCTTTAGAAACGAAAAAGTTGTACTCACATTTTTAAAATACTACAAGGATTAAAAATGAGAAAATATAAATCCTAGAAGATATAAATTCTAAACATGTCCATAACATGGGTTTTCAGAAATTTTTTGGGTCATTTTTAACCCTTATCTTTTTAATTTATCCTCCTCATAAAACAATTTTTACCTTAACTATAGTAAATATTTTTTTCTAATGTTTACTATTCATTATGTTAAAAAATTATTTTTACCTTATTAGATAATATATATTATTATTATTCCAAACATGGAATCCATTTCCCAAATTCCATTCATATATGTAGAAAAAATGTAATTCAAACTTAATTTCATATGCACGACTAGAAAATTGGTTTTCAAACTTAAAATTTTCAAAAGATTAAAAAGATTTTATATAAAAATTAAATATTATAATGATTTTAATGAACGAAAATGGATTAATATATATGTAATTTAACTAATTTTTATTTTAAAAAAATATTAAAATATTTTGGATATTTTAAAATCTTATAAATAAATAAAAATTATTAATAAAAACTTTTATTTTTCATTATTCATCAAAACATTTATCTTCTCAAAAAATTATTAAAAATTCCCTCTAATATAATTTGAACATAATTATTTTAAACATAAACTTTATACCTTAAAATTATAAAATTGTAAAAAAAACATTCTTTTTAACATAATGTCACAAAAGGCGAAAAATTTCATTTAAAAAAATATAGTTTGTAAGTGTAAATTTGGATGTATTCTTATATATTTTCTAAAAAAAATATTAATATTAAACATTTTATTGAATATATAATATTTAAATTTCATAATAATATTTCTTTCAATTTTATTTGTTCAATTTATTGATGTACAAAATTGTTCATATAAAAATATTTTTTCAAAAAAATGTTTCTTCTATTTTCAGATAGTTTATATTTTCATTTAAAATTGATTAAATAAAAAATAATTCATTATATGAGAATATTAAAACAAAACATTTTCATAATTTAGTTATTAATAATCATACCCCCCGTTCCAATGCCAAGGTAATAACGGTAATATTTAACAAAAATATATTAATAGGATGTCATGTTTATTTTAAACTCAATGTTGTGTGTAACACTAGCTACACCCAATGTTGTTTATAACACAAGATAAACTCAATATTTCAGGTAATATAATCTAAAAATGGTATTGTATTTAATGATAAATTTTTAAAATATTTAATTTATTTGAAAAAAAAATATTTCACAAAATATCAGTGTGTTACATTCTACCCACTAAAATAAATTATTTCCTAGTAATTTGAACATGTACTTCATAAATAAGGGTTTAACATTTGAAAATACCTTTTTGAGAAAACCACATCTGATAAGGGTTTATAAAACAACATCTAGTAAAGTGATAAATAGATGTATGAATATTACCTAGTATAAAACATACTAGGTTTTGAAATATAATAACATGGGTGGAATGTGAATATTTGGTAATGAAAGAAAAGTATAATGTCATTATAGTGATACAAAGTGATAGAGATCATTTATAAAAAGAGAGTGAATGGTCATTTTAAATTCAACAAACAAAAAACAATAAAAAAGAGGCGTAAAAATTTCAATTATATCATAATAAATGATGGTAATAGGGAAAAGTTTTATTCCATAATCCTTTTCCTCGAGTTGGGGAACATTTATGAGAAGATATACTTAATTTATTTCATTCCATTTCATAGTCACAATCTCATTCTTTTTTTTGCTTTGATAAATTTACACATCAAATCTTTCTCTACAAAATACATATTGATTTGTTATGCCTGCTGTGATAATAGATCACAAAATCTATTATAGAATGATAACCCAATCCTTTTATCTCTAGTTATCATCATCAAAAAAGTTATCACATTTTATCCAAAATTCACAAATATTCTCAAGGTGAAGAAATAGATTAATCTCTAAAACCTCATCCAAAATTCAAATTACAACATTACATAAATGATTGACCTTAAAAGCGTTCAAAAATTTAAAATTTATAAATAATCTCACAAAATTTTCCAAAATGAACTTACTATTAATCCTCCAAATATCATTAAAAAGTTCTAAATGGTTACATTATAATCATTTGAATACCTTCGTAATATATTATCTTAAATCATAGTAATAAACATAAATACAATAAAATATCTATAAAAAACATACTTCCTCATTACTTTAATAAAACTACAGATTATTGTATATATTATATAGATCCAATAATGATTTAAACTCCATAAATGATATCATAAACCACTTTTTCAAAAAATATTTTAAAAATTATAAGGTCATAAATACTATACTATTTAATTTGTCCATGTTAATCATATATATATCCAAGATAAACACCATTTTATCAAAAATCTGTTACACATTAAGGTTACCTTCCCATAATCATGTTTTTTCCATAAAATATAACCTTTTAATAAAATCGCTTTTCTAGGTTATAAGTACCATTCAACGTATTCTTGAAAATTCATAATGAAAAACACATACTGAGAAATCCTTATGTATTTCATAATTCTTGAAACACAATACATAAAAACATCAATTATTAAACCTCATCCTTAAGACATTAACTATGATTAATTTATGTAATACCTTTTTTTCATATGTAATTTGCATTCTCTTCATCTTGAATAGAAAAACCATTACTCATACAACCTTGTTGATTCTCTTCACAATATTTCCTCTTAGTACTTAGATTTTCATAATTACCACACTATCTATATTCAAAACATTCAATACTCAATGATATCATCAGGATACCATTATTATCATCCATCGTATTAACTGAAAGTCTCATTTTTTCTTTTTAGTTCCATTATTTTTTCCCTTCTTTTCATAACCCACAACGTCTTCATGTTCCTCCCTGAGATTCACTTGTGTGGTTCTTCCAACATTGTTGACATATTGGAAACCAAATCTTATTTCCTCCATGGTCTCCATCACTTAAACTCTCAATGAACTCTATCATTATCTTATTTAGTAAGTATGATAGTTGGTTACGGTGCATGTTTTTAATCATATATCATGATAATTGATTATGACTAATTATAATATCCTTCACTATAGTCATCACCACATTTGGTTACTCATCAACACATTATCTATCACACTAAATGTTAAATGAATTACATCTAGTTCCTACTATTGAACAAAATAAAAATCTATATAGTGTGAGAAATAATAATCAATGATGGAAACCACATTGTCATGAAAAATCATTTGTAGGATATCTACATAATGACACATTATTTTAAATCTTTGACACCTTAGGTTTTACCTAGTTTATTCATGGCCATTTTATAAATCCTTCATGATTGTTTGAAAAGTTTATGTAAATTTATAAAGCACATCCTCTAAGAGTTTCCTAATAGGTTTGCAATAAGGAATTTTTTCATGATCTAGGTAACAATTGAGTCTAGCTCAATGTTTCCTTTTTATAGTTATTACCCTTAGGTACCATTGTGTCAAAGCCACATCAACTTATAATGTCTAGATAGATATGTAATTTCTTAGAAACCTCTAGCTCTATCCTTTACCAAAATTCCAATACATTTTCTTATACTTTGACTTATTCTTATACTTATCTTCAAATGTATCCATATACATGTCCATAGAAGTATCCCAAGAGATATCACTAAAATTGTCTCATCATAGTTTACAAAGGTTAACTGAACCTATTCAATGATACCAACTATAGAAACTTGGGATTATCATACATAGATATTATATCTTTTATATTAATATTCATTAAATTACACAAATACACACTTGAGGATTATAAAGTTTTAGTGCCTTTTGAAAATTTTATAAATGAACAAATGGTCCATAAGTGAGTTACTAAATCTCCCACTATAACATTCATAACTAGAACCATTCTTAATAATATCATACATAATACCTTTATTCATATCCTATGGAAATTAAATGTAAGCAAGGTTGATAACATATTCTCATTATGTATTAATAAGGTATATATAAATATATCATGATCATATGGGTATGAGAACATGAGAATAACATATGAAAAACATAACCTTTATATTATATATCATAAACATGATTCATGGTATAAATATTAGATGTTCGTAAGACATGAACCATAATGGAATCAAAGAACATGAGCTATGGTAACATTACATTGTAATAAGACATAGATTTGTGGAATATAAATAATTATAAAAAAATATCAATTCATGGATACCCACAGATACATTCATAAAATGTTATACTTTGGATAACCACCCATGTACCATCTTTGGGCTTGGGATAACCTCATATGTACCCTCTTTTAGGATTGGTACAACCTCTCATGTACCTTCTTTTAGGCATGGTATAAACTCATGTGTACACTTTGAGTTTATATAACATTAATAATTATCCAATTCATTGAATGGAGATATTTATCCCACTCTTCATATAATGAGAATCATATATATTTATGCCAAAATAACAAAAACTATTCATCATATCATGAACCATGAAATGAAATGTGTTTTCTAAACATTTCATCATGTCATAACCTATGGAAAATAAATATATTTCATAATAATTTTATCATTTAATCATTACATAACCCATGAAAATAAGATTATTTCATTAAACATTCCTCATTGTGTTACCCATGGAAGAGAAATAAGATTCATAGACATCATTCTATATTAAAAAAAACCCATTTAGATAAAGAATAAGTATTCCACCCTTGGATCATATCTCTATAAAGGAAATGGTAAAATCAATTGATGTAATCTTAAATGGAAAATTATTTTGAAATAACATTTAAAACATTTATTAAGGAAAATAAAATTAATTTTAAATCATTTTTAAAAAATAAATCATAGAATATTTTGGAAATATTTTTTTTAAAATAAAAATTTATTTATTTAGAAAATTATTTAAAACATTTAAAAATTTTCATGAGGAAAATATTCACTCCGCATTGAAAAATATTTTTTAAACATAAACAATATTAAAATAATTTTCTTAAAAAGTAACCTTGAATGTTTATAAAGTAATCATTAAAGAAATTAATGTTCATTATAGTGTGAAATTTTTTTCATTCTCTATATGTTAAAAAATGAGTCCTTTCATATATTTGGGGAAATCCAAATAGTAATTGTTTCAAAAAAAAGATAAATATTAATTTAATAACATTTTAAAAAAATAGAATATTGGAAAATTTTATTTAATAAATAATTTGGATAATGTTAAAAATATTTCTAAAATAACTTTTAGAAAACGTGATCTTAAAAGAATAATGATTATTGATAGAAGTGAGATAAAAATGTGATTTTTTTTAAAAAAAACTTTATTTCAAACTCTTGAATACACAAAGATAGAAAAATGGAGGTAAAACTTGTATTATATGGATATAAAAAGAGGAGAATAAATTTCATGTGTTTAATGGGAGGTAGATCATAATATTTCATCCTTTTATAATAATCATAAACAGTACTGATAAATGATGAGATTGTAATATAATACTCTTTCCACTTTGAAAACTTTTAATTGTAATCCTCGTGAAAGAAAACTATTAAATAAAAATTAAAATATCATGATAATGAATAAATTAATTATATTATATATCAAATGGGATATATATTTACAAACGTCATTAAATATGATAGGTTCATAACATAACAAATGTCTCAATGAAGAAAAACTGAGAAAACAATCTCTTACTACCTGTATCTTTTGAACTATGAACCCAATAAAAGAGAGAACCTAAAATCTATATGTAAATCCCAATAATTTTATAAATAAAAAATATACAATACATTCATGGTAATTATATAAAACAAATATGAGAATGAAGTTTTGAATATGGAATGTATCTCAAAGATTTAAAAGTGAGGTGAAAAATATATTACTTCTTTAGTAATATTATGAATCGTAAGATCCAATAAAAAATAAAATAAAACTAAAATTAAAATATCATTAAAAGTAGGAGATTCAAAAATAACTTGAAAAAGGAGAAGTACATACACCACAAATAATAAATGAGTAGTGAATTTTCATATGTCTCTCAGAAATAAGAGTTAGACTAGAAATCCTTTACCATAAGTATCGACTTCCTTCATACACATTCAAACATATTTTAAAATGAATATAATTTTAATATAAATTATTATATAACCATAAATATATATTTCATACCATATATAATTTACATAATACCTTTTATCTCCCATTTATTGATAATTCTATGTTAATATCACATTTTGAGCAATAAATTCTTTGTTTTTCATATACGTTATGATTTTTATATTTTCATTCTTCTTAAATTGATCGTGGTTTTATAATATATTAAATTTGAACAATTATATAAATATCCGATATATTCACTATAAATTTATGTATAGTGATACATAAAATTTAGAGATAAAAAATGAAATGCGCTATTCATAGAGACGGTAGCTCGTATGCACGCTTGAATGTTGCTTACATTTTTTCATTGGAAATAAAAAAAATAAAGGTAATTTATATTTATCAAAATTAAAGACTAATTGTACTCCATATATTTCACAATATTTTATTAAACCCTTCTTTATTACCTTCCATTTAAAGTGGGAACGAATCACATCGGTTCATGAGGTGGTGGTCCACCATACACACGAATGACATTATTGTATTCCCACTGAATGAAAATTAAGAATTAAAATGTGATATAAGGATAAAAAATAACAATAATATCATAAAAAAATATAAATAATAAATCTATCATTATATCCAACCATGAGAGGTGGTGATGGGAGACGAATAACATCGGTTTTGAGGAGGTAGTGTGACATGCACACAAATAACGATTTTGTAAACCATTTGATAGAATTAGAGATGTATTTAGGTTATTAAAATGATATAATATCATATTTATATTTAATATACTAAGTTTATTATGTCATCATGTTTTAATAATAATTTAATGTGGTGTATGAACATACAAAATAAAATACTTGATTAGGGACATCTTCTTCAAAGAACTTATTTTGGTTTTCCCCAAAAGGTTTCATATATTGGATTTATAATTATAATATACCATATATGAAGATATTAGAAAATTAATTTTTTTATATGGTGTGGTATTATATGGAATAAATTATTTTGTATATGTGAAAATAATGGAAGAGGGGTGGCATTTTATAAGTGAGGTTAGTGGAACACTTGTAATTTTTGAAAAAAAAATGTGACCCAATTTTTTCAAATAAAAAAGTCCCCAAAAACTGGTTCATTATATAACCTAGAAGATAAAGATTAAAAATATTTCTATAAAATCAGTTTTTTTAAATTTTTGGGTCGTTTTTACCCTTATCTTATTAATTTAACCTTCGGTAAACCTTATTTTACCATAACAATGATAAATAATTTTCACTATTTTTACTTTTAAAAAATTAAATTGACATTATTATATAATATAAATTATTTTTGATTAAAAATATATAATCCATCTTTTTAATTTAGGTTAATATAAGTGGAAAATTTAAATTTAAAATTAATCTTTCAAATGCAATGAGAATGCGAGTTTTCAAAGGGAAAATGTTCAAAAGTTCATAAATTTTTTATATCTAAAATTAGTATGAAAATTATTAAAAATAACTAAATTATATTAATTTATACATAATTAAAATGTATATTTTTAATGCCATCTTAAAACTTTTTTTTTTGAAATCATTAAAATAATTGAAATTTTTTAATAGAAACTTTTAATCTTTTTAATATTCATCGAAAAAATTCTCTTCTCAAAAAATTTCCAAAAATTCACCATAAGATAATTTTGAAATCCGTATTTCAGAAATTACTATTATTTTTTCATATTAAAATTTTATATTTTTCAATAATTATTTTTAAAATAAGTGCACAAAAGGTGATAAAACCGTTATCTAGGAAAATATAATTTTGATGTATAAAATTGGATTTATTTTACTAGATTGTATAGAAAACACATTTGAAAAAAAATTAATTTTTATTTAAAATATAACATATAAATTTCTTTAAAATCCTTCACCAAATTTTATTTTTAAAATTTATTTATCTAAAATAAATTTTTTAAAATAAAAATAGTATTTTTTGAAATATTTCCTTTATTTTCATATAGTTATTATTTTAATTTCTTATTTATTAATACCCAAATAATTAATTATATAAATTTTTTTTAAATATTATATTTTCATAATTTAGTTAATCATATTTATACCCTTCATTACATTGGATAAGTGATAGCTATAATATTAAATAATAATAATTTAATAGTATGTCATATTTTTCTTAAACTCAATGTTGTGTGTGACACAATATATACACATAGTTGTGTGTAACACAATATAAACCTAGTATTTAATATAAGGAATGGTAGATCTAGTAATTCATGTAATTAAAAATATAAAATTTATTTCAAAAAAATATTCAAAAATCTCAGGGTGTTACAATGGTGACCATACAGGTTTAGTGTCTTTGGAGACTAGATACACAATATTATTATTCCATGAAATATATTTAATATCTCCCATAAATATCTTAGCATTTATTACTATTCTTATAAATACCCTTTTTAGAAAAATCATAACCTAGGGAAGGGAAACATAAGAAAGGGTGGCCTCATATGATCGATAAGGATAAAGATGAAAGATATCAAGAAATGATCATATAAAATAATATGAAAAGAATAAGGTATTGAGATCATGAATAAAAAACGTCATACCCAATATATTGTGGATCATAAAAAATAGTAATGGCATAAAGAATTATCATTTAAAAATTTATGAATCATAAGAGTGAGAAATCATCATAAGTTAATCCTGAACCATAAGTTAATGTTATATAAGTTTGTAATTATCATAAGTATATTCAATGTTTCATATATCAAGGTTAAATAACAATACCATAAAATCGTAATGGATTAGTAATCGAAACATTATTTCCATAGTGGTTCAAGAACATCAACTATTTCGTTTAGTGGATCAATCACATTAGTCAGTTTCCCACAACAGATCAAGAACATCAACTTGTTTTCCATTAATATTTCATGATATATAAAACATTACCAAATTAATTGGACGGATATATAATTATTATCACATTCATAACATATTAAAAACTATAGATATTTGTTTCATAAGATCATTAAAAAATCATCATATCATAACTTGTGCAAATAAAACAGGTTTAATAAAAATTTAATCAATCTCACATATCATAACCCATGGAATATAGATGGGTTTTAAAAACATCATAACATTATAAAAATAAACCATCTATATAAATACTAATTATTCTACCATTGTATCCTTTTCTCAATAAAACTTAAGATACCTCAAATGATGTTATCTAGCACAGAATTGTTTTTAAAATATCACTTCGAATACTTCATGATGAAAATATTTTGTTCACATTGAAATAACTTATATAAAATTTTAAAACTTCCTAAATATTAAATAAAATATTTTATTTTCAAATAAATTTTAAAAATTTCAAATAAACCTTTATATAATTTATTTTTGACGATGGATAAAAATACTGTTCACATTATACATATTAATGCAAATATTCCATTAACATTTTTTATAAATGTAAAAATTACCTCATTTGGAAAATAGAAGAAAAATTACTTTTAAACCATTTTTGAAAATTAAAAAATATATATAAACTATTTTAATAAATAATTAGATAATAGTAAAAAAATTATTTATAACCTTTTTAGTAAATATGGAAATATAAGATAAATGATTTTTGATCGAAGAGAGAAATAAAGTTAGTTTCCCTTAAAAAATCATTTTTTTATATTGAGTACATAAAGAGATAAAAATGAAATAATTACATCTAATATAAATAAATAACTATAGTACAGTAAATTTAATGAGTTTCTTGATAGATATATCATAATATTTGATCATTGGAAGTATAATCATAATGATTTATAATAAAAATGAGATTATAACATAAATCTCGTTCCACATTGGTATAATTTGAATCATAACACCATGTAAGAAATATAATTAAATGGATTTTAATATCCCATATTCATCCAAACTATAATAATAATATGATTTCATTTGATGTATATACACCACACAAAAGAAACATGTGGTGAATAAGGCAAGAACCCCATAAAAATAAAAGTGAGATGAAAATACCTGACCTCAAGTATCAAATTTATTCACACATGTTATACCATAATGTATAATAAATATAGATCATTATAAATATATTTTTTAACCATAATCATGTCTATCATAACATATATTATTTACTTATGACCTTTTATCACATTTTTATTAACAATTATTTGTTGAAATCTCTATTTCAAGTAATAACTACTTTGTTTTACATGTATGTTTTTTTCGATAGTTTGGGTCATTAAAATTTGATAAGGGTTCCATAATATTAATAATATAGATCGTGATATAATTATCAGATATATTCATTATATAAATATTTATATCTATCCATAAAATCTAGAGATATAAAAATGAATTAAATCACTCATAGAGATAGTTTGTCGAACGTACACATGAATGTTGTTTCCATTTTCTTACTGGGTGGAAAGAAATAATAGAAAATATTAATTAAAATATCAAAAATAATTTCTAAATATTTCATATTATATTTATTCATTGAATATTTCTATATTACCATTCATTTCAAAATATAATTAAAATTTTATCACATCACTTTGTGGAGGTGGTAGTCCATATGTACGCACGAGCAACATTATCATTTTACAAGGGAATGGAATGTAAGGATTTATATTTATTATTAATATTATAGAAATATATTAATTTCATAAGTATCATATATAAAAATTAAATACATCATTATATTGAACCATGATAGATGGTGTTGGAAAATGCTTCGTAATGAGGTAGTTCATCGTACACACTATCGACGGGTTTGTTTCCCATTTGATGGAAGAGGGGAATGATTTAATTTATATCATAAGAGAATAAAATTTAATTATATGATAGATTATAATTTTATTATATTATTAAAATTGAATTATATTTTATACTTTTGGAATAATAAATAAAATAGAAATTGTCTTTTAAGAAAGATACCTCTTCTTTGGACTACTTATTTAGGTTTGCACCAAAATCCTTCTTTGAAGGGTTTCAAGACCAAAAAAACTAGACAATAAAGGGGTATTTAATGAAGGATTTTTTTATCTCATGGATGAACTAAAAGGATCTGGACATGTGAATAGGTCATGATATTAGGTACCCTTTTTATAATTCAGGTGAGTGACACACTTTAAACTTTTAAATGTTTTCCAATAATTCCATGTCACATTCATTGTCAAAAGGCTCCCAAAATGGCTCATTCAAGAACTTTATATGAGATAAGCTCAAAATATATCCATCTAAAAGACATAGAACAAGTTTTATCAATCATTTTAAGAATTATATTTTTAGTTTAACCCCTATTAAACAAATTTTAAGATTAACCATGGTAATTATTTGTTACTGTTTTTTACTATTCATTACAAACAAAAATTAAGTTCCCATATTATATAATATTAATTACAATGATTTTAAATATGGAATAAAAATTACCAAATTCAATTCACATATGTTTCATAATTTAATTTAAAATTAATCCTGTAAACATAAAGGAAACATAGTTGTCTATAAAAAAAGTTTTCAGAACTATAAAAATATTATATCAAAGTTGAACATTAAATTAATAAAAATGACATAAATAAGATTAATAATAAGATTATTTAACTAATTTTAAATTTAAACCAATTTAAATAAATTGTAACCTTATAAATTCTATACACTAAAAGGAAATTTCTAATAAAAATCAATATTTATCATTATTCATCAAAAATTAATATTTTCAGATTATTAAAAAAAATCCCCATAAGATAATTTTAACATGTTTATTAAAGAAATAATTTTTTTTTCAAATAAGTTTTCTAAAAGTATAAAGATTTAATTTTATTATTTTTTCACAAAAAATAGTAACAAACATTTTTGAGGTAAATGTATTTTTGAATCATATAAAGACTTTCATAAAAATTAAGTTCTTATTTATCAATATATATTATTCATCTAAAACATTTATTATCAAATTTAAAAAAAATTATTCCAATTCATACCAATATGTTTAATCGCTTTGTTATAATGATCATGATTTAGTAATAACATTAATAGTATATTGTGGTTCGTTAAACTCAGTTTTTTGCGTATTGTAAGATATTGAATAAATTAAATCTATAGCACCCTCAGTTTGAGGTATGTAGCCTTTTCTTATTCATTTTTATGTGACTAAAGTTCTCGAGATGATTTTGGAAGAGGTTGGGAGAGTTTGGAATGGTTTTTGAAGTTTTTGGAGTCCTTTTTATGGTTGCCAATCTTGAGAATGGTAAGGGGAAACCATGAAAGATTTCCCAGGAAAACCATGCAACTCGAGGTTTTGGGGTCCCTCATGGTTTTGTGCACGATTTCTCTAACCACATGGGGAGGCTGTGTGAGATTCCTTCGAGGTAGTAGCATCTGAGATTAACCTAAATCAATCCAAACTTCCACCCATTCTAGCCTCCCTTGGTATTTTCGGTTCTCAAAGGTTTTAGGGTCTCTCTTGCTCATTTTCAAAGGGATTAAAAGGGGATTCAAGGTAGTTTGAAGGTGGTTTCTTGTGGGTAAGTCTCTCCTCTTGGATTCTTCATGGGTTCTCTCTATATCTACTCTTCTCCCTTTCTTGGTTTTCTAGATATACATATTTTTCATGTGTATATAGGGTTTTTGTCACCTAAAGTGATGATTTTAGGGATTTTTGATGGTTTAGAAGAAGATCTAGAGCAGTTTTGGCAGTGTGTTCACTGGATTTGTGGGGTGATTGCTTGTCGGTAGTTTTTTTCGAAACCCTAAAGGTGGGTTGCTTCTCTCTCGACTCCACCTGGTTAGAAATAGTGAATTTAGTTAAAATGGGTTTGTTTTAATAGAAATTTATTGTGAATACGATGTGCGAATCTTTGTGGGAACTCATAGGGTGAATATTTTGAGATTTTTTGGAGAAATGCGAAGTTGATGAAAGAGGGATTTTGTTATGTGATTTTAAAATGTAGATTTTAAAATCTGTTGCTTGGTTTGTTTATGAAAAATGTTTGTAAAAAATTTTTTCCATAAAAATGTGGTTTTATTGTAATGATAAATGGTATGAAAAATTTTAGAAGGGTTTCTTCAATAAATTGGTGATTTATTGAAGTGAATTTCCATGTGTTGTAAATAGTTGTGTGCATATTGTGTGGCATTGGATCTTTATTCCTGTTGGTGATTAATTGTTATGGCTTTTTTTGATTGTGTGGAAGTGGGTGGGAAGTATCACTATAAATGTTCATG
The DNA here is from genome assembly GCA_963277665.1 of Viscum album. Lineage (NCBI taxonomy): Eukaryota > Viridiplantae > Streptophyta > Magnoliopsida > Santalales > Viscaceae > Viscum > Viscum album. The sequence continues at coordinate 1,824,113,794 of OY728119.1, read as the reverse complement.
GATAGTGGACGGAAGATCAACTGTTATGGATAGTGGTTGGGAAGTACCACCTGTTAAAAATATTGTGAGTGGGTTGGACAGAAGTTCCACCATTTGGTTGTCGGGTTGTATGTCCTTTTCAAGATGGAATTTTTTGGGATAATATGTGATGGTGTTATGGCTTATGGCCAAGTTGTTATTTTCACTTGTTTTACATGGATTGGTAAGGGTATGTTTGGCCCATGATAATGGTTTCACTATTTAATGTTTTACATAAACTATTTTATATAAATATGCTAACAGTTCTTTCCTAATGTCATGTGTAGAGAAGTCATTTGTGGAAATCCTGCTGAGTATTAGTACTCACCCCCTGTTTTTTCACTTTGGTGCTTTTGTAGATGTTGTGTTTTCAGACACAGGTAAGGGTAAAGCATCTCATTTTTCTAGAAGTTCAACATGATTCTTTGGGGATGTTGTGGTGCTTGAAGCATTGAGCTTTTGTGGAGCTATGGATGGTGTCCTAGATCATTGGGGTCTTTTTATATAGTATTTCTCTTAGTACTCTGATATTTGGTTTGGTTGTATTGGAATTCTAGAATCGTTATGGATTAGTCTAGTTTTATTTTGGTAATATATGGTTTGTGTTGCTTGTTGACATGCATCATGTAGTTTTTTGATAATGTATTGTTTGTTTGGTATATTTTATCTTAAGGAAAAAATGTCCCCCAATAATTCATTAAGCCCTTGTCATTTATTTCCAACCTTTGGCACCCTAGGAATGCCACTTAAGGCCTAGTAGTATTCCTCCACCCTCTGAAGCTAATACGATTGGGCAGGATATTACAGAATCCATTTTAATTTTAAATACATTTCATAAAAACTCCTGGTTTTACATTGAGATTTTTAAATTCGAAGATAGAAAGTTTCCCATAGGTTGTTTACCTACGGAATGGATGTTGAGAGGCTAGGTATTAGATGGATAGACATGAAGCGTATGTGTGTGGTGATGGATGTACACTAGATATTCCATTGAAACTTAATGAACTTCATCCAAAATTCATCCTTTAAAATTTATTATTACCTAATAAAGCCACATTGATTAAATTTTTTAGTATTTCATATAGTTTTTAGCTTTAAATTCAATTAATTTGAAATAAATGACTGAATTATTTTATTTCAATTGATTTTATAATTTCTTTTAAAATGGAATAATTATTAATTTTAAATGAATTAATTATTTTTGTGATTATATTAAACATAATCATACATTAATTCTATTGAAATTTTATTTTTAGGTTATAAATTTTGAAAATTTAAGGTATAGATGAATAACTATAACATTTTTTATGGTGAAAAATATTAAAATAGAGATCTAACTGGATACATAACATTCAAGAGAATTTTTTTTCCCTTACATGTGATTAAATCATACATTCAAAAGCTCATATGTGAATAACTATAGGTATAATGAGATATAAAAGAATGATTTGATCTTCCAAGGTGTTGTAAGTGATTAATTCAATCCTATGTAAAAATAAATTCAAACCCTTGATAACTATGTTTGAATAAATTGAAGGGTTCAATGATCAAATGAGACTCAGTAAAGTGTTGTGTCTTAAAAATATATCGGCTGTGTGTGATTATAATTCACATGTAAAATAATATATAGCATCTTGTGTCAAATTAATTTCATCTCCCATGCCTCACAAAAATGTAAAATGAATAGAAAAGCTATCTGTTAGAATAAATTTTTTATTACTCACATAAATATAAATCATCCTAGAAAATATTAATATTTTATTAAGATAGAATCTATATGAGGTTAATTCCATTGATAAATGGTTACATAAGAATAATATCAAAAATTTGGAAGAAAATACATCGGGACTCCACCTGGGTATGAATCAATATGAATGTTTTTTATTATTAAAGTCATGAATGTATACCTCAAATAAGATAAAATGAGACATAGTTGATGATTAAAATCTTAAATTCTCTACTCGTTTTTTTAGAAACTAGTCACATTTTATTAAACACTCAAGGTATATGGTTGTATTAAGATAGATCTTAGAACTCCCAACTTATTCACATAATCGTAAATCATAATTCCTTACTGTAGAGAAAGATTAATCATAAGTTATTTGAAACATTAAAACCCATTTTATAGTAAAGAAAGTAATTATTTAAAAATAAATTCACTCATGGGAGGATGTTACAATTTCTAAATTGATCACTCTCCATGTAAAGATACATAGTAGTAGTATATGATGCATTATTCTTTAATCAGTTCTATACCTGATCTACTAAAAAAACTATAATTTATGTCATCCCATTAAATCATTATGCATATGATCTTATACTACTAAAAAATAATCAAGTATGGTTTAATACATTCTCTCTAATCTATTTATCAAATTAAGGGACACATGGAACCCAGATGACGCATGTGGGGATCATGATAATATTCCATTCAAATTTCTTAGAAAAATTGGGTAAATTCATTTACATGATCTAAGAGATAGATTATGATTTGGTTGGTATTAAGGGAAAACATCACCAACTGAATCATACAATAGAATATTATTCCATCCAAAAGGTGGATATTGATATTTTTAGACATACATGTACACCATCCCATCATTAGAAAATTTTATTAAGTATTAATCCAAGCCTTATAAATGGGAATGAAACACATCATAGAATTGGATGGTTGTAACCATTTCATTTCTTCCTCTTATGTATCTTAAGGGGTGAAATTAAGGGCACATTATGTCCTAGTTTAGGACAATTCCATCAACCCTTACTATTGATTTCCTTTTCATATTTATCTCTTTCTTAATCTTCTTAGAATATCACTAATTTATTTAAAAATTATAATATTTCCTTCATTTAAATCAATTCAATTCTTTTTTCCTTTTCATCATTGGTTTTCAAACAACCCCTTGATAATCCTCATTACTCATAAGATGAAGAGTAGTGAGGTGGATTTAAGAGTGATCATGGATCCTTGATCACAATTGTAATTTAAAGATAATGTATACAGTTATCATTTCAAATCATAAACAAAGGAAAACACACCATGGTAGGGATATTGGTTGGGAACTTAGATTGTTAGTGGGAGAGAATGAGAACTTTTAATTGACTGGAATATACTTTAGTAGGTAATGTGGGGGGAATATCAATGTTAAAATAATTGAAATAATACTGATTAAAATAATTCGTCACTTACAATGAATCAAAACACATTTGGATTCATACTTTTAACAACCATCCCAACCCCCACACACACACACACAAAATAAACACTATGGATTAATACATATCCTTTATATATCAAGATTCATAACACTATAATATATTTTTACAAGTTTAAATATATATTTAGGACTTACCCAATATATATTTATCAATAAAGTAGAACCATTACTATGAAGTAAATCCATCTTCATTGTTATATGTTTTTTCTTAAATGTGAAGTTTCCAACAATTTAAAAAATCAAGTTCCATCCTCCTAATTTTTTTTGGTTTAGAGGTTAGAAAACAAATTCTTTAAATAGATAAATATATGAGAATTAAAAAACATCTTGGGATGGATTTTATTACTATCCCACTTATATAATCTCAATCCTCATCCACTTTATCTAGAGAAATATTAAATTGTGATAATATGAAAGTAGATCAAGAAAAATTAAAAATAATTTTTACAGAGGTTTTTGAAAATAAATATTATATTTATGTTCCATTTGAGTTACCAAATAATCAAGTATATTTTGAGTTAAAACATTTTTTGATCCAAATATTACTTAAGTTACATGCTTTATCTGGTGGTGATTACAGTATGAATTTAAAGTAATTTGGTACTGTATGCATCATCATCAAGTCCATAGGGGTACTATACTCTAAAATCATGTTAAAGGAATACACATTCTATCTAGTGGGAATTGCTAATGAATGTGTATAAAATCTATAACAAGGTGAATTTATAAGATTTTATGAGCTCTTCAGAGTGTTTATAAAGAAAATATTCCACACATCAAGGATTAAATAACCAAGTAATGAGATGAATGTAATTAAAAAATTTAGTTGAGAAAAACTTTATGATTATTGGGATAGGCTCAAGAAGATATGTTCCAACTATCCACTTCAACCCAAATAAGATGAATAGTTGTTGGTTTTATTCTACTAAGGAATTTTGGAAAATGATATAAATCCGTTGGGTTCTTCTCCAGGAATATAACTCATATAAAAATATATAACTATGGTTATGGAGTGAATAGATAATATCTATGATAATTATAAATTATTTGGTAAAAGAACCATTGCCAAAGGTTTTCCTGAGTTAAAAAGTTCAAACTAAACCCTATATGAATCTATAATTGAAGAACTAAACTCTCTTATGAGATAAATAACTATGAATAGAGTAAATAAATAACCATATATGAACTAATGTGTCTTATTTGTGTAAATTTATTAATATCATTTGAAAAAGTGTTTCCCTAAAGTGAAATAAACTAAAAATTCTGATTTTATATATCCAACAGTCATGACAACCACCACCACTATTATGGTCCAGGAATAGATCGCAAACATCAATAAGATACTAAAAACTAGGAGATAATCAAGGTTTATCTATAAAATATTTTATGTGACAATTGATATAGTACTAGATTTATCAATAAAATACTTTTTTGACCCATGGTTATGAGCTTAAGGGATTTACAAGTATATATAAACACATTATCACTATATTAAAAACATTGGTAAAAAAAGTTCCATGTAAACACCAAGATTAAGAAATTATTAAACAAAGGTGAAATGTTATGGATATTTCATTGATAAGTCTTAGGGAAGTAAATGGCAGTGTGGAGTCACTATTCAAAGTTAATGATATAAGTAAAGAACAAATTTATTATGAATAACAACCTATATAGAAACAAATGGATACACCTATCAATATATAACCAATTAATAATGGTAGTGTAAAATCCAAAATATATAATATTTCTCAACTACTACCGTCATTCTATTCAATAATTATAACACCCAATAAAGATAATGAAAAGAAATTATAGAAATAAGTTTTTTATACCACTAAAATGTTGGAAATAAATATAATTATACTAGAATAAGTAAAAAAGTTCCCATTTATGTGTAATTTCTCAAATAGTTATGTATGAAAATGATAAGGCTACATGGAGATGAAAGGGTAAAATTATGTACAAAATTTTGGGCATTAATCATACCATAGTTACTTTCTGAAATTTTGGGATCTATCTGCTTTCTTTATTCCCTAAATTATAGAAATACTGAAATTCACAAATAATTTATGTGATTTGGGAGCATAAATTAATGCAATGACTTACGCTATTTTATCTATATTATTGGTGGGAGAACTCAAGATAACCAGAGTGTTAGTTCAACTACCTAATAGGTCAACTAATAATATTATAGTGGTTTTGGAATATTTCATGTCAATGGTGATAAGGCTATTTCTTCCAATATCTTTCAACATTATAAAGATAGAAGAAGAAAGAGGTACTGATCATTCCTAACAAATCCTAAAGAGGTCATTCCAAAAAACTATGATAACCACTATTAATCTATATAATGGAAAACTCTTTATAGAATTTGGGGAAGCAATTGTGAATTTAAATATCTTGGATTCCAAGAAATTTTCTCAAGAGAGGAACACTGTTTTTACTTCTTCGCACTTTGAAAATCATTCTGACTCAAGTAGGGTTACTTATATTTTAAATGAAATAATGAATTTTAGAATAGATTTAATGTCATTTAAACCATTAGAATGGAATATTTTGGAAAATTAACTAAATCTTAAATCATATATGTGAAATTACTAGTATAAATATGAGTGATATTGATTATTTTTTGGATGATTTGGATTATTTTAGTAAATTCTCCAATGGTTCTTCTTCTCTTCACATATAGGTTTCAAAAATGAGTGAAACTAAGTAGAAACCATCAATAAAAAATGTAATTAAAATTTATTATATTTAATAAAAAATATTTCTATCTTTTAGATAATAATAATATTTCAAATATGATTTCAAATAAATTTTTATCTAATTACAAACAATAACAACAAAACATTTTGAAACAAAATTCCCATGACATAGGCTATAAATTTAGAAATATTAATGAAATTAATAATTTGTATTTTAAGAAATATATATTTCTTGATCGTGATTCAAAAAAAGTTAGGCCACTTCAAATAAGGCTAATACCAACACTAATGGTAGTTTTTAAAAAAGTGGTCAGAAAGGATTTATTGGCTTGAAACATTAACTAAATTTTAAAATTCTACTCTGTGATTCTTATTCAAATGTTACCAAAAATTTATATATAACAACCATAGTGAATAATTAAAACAATTAATTAGTGAAAAATATAATAATGAACTTTAATGGTATGTAATGGTAATAAAAAACCAAAACACGTGACCCAAAAATTCTTCTTAGTTATTATTTTAATAGACCAAATTCTGGAAATAATTTATAGGATGTGTCAAAATTATTTTCTTGATGGTTTCAATAGATATTATTATGAATCTATTTCACTAAAATAGTAGTACAATATCTCTTTCAGTTATGCCTATGGTATGTTTTCTTACTCTTTGATTCTTTTTTGTTTATAAAATACTCTAGTTACCTTTAATCAAAAAATGATAAGAGTATTTTTTAGATATCATTGTAAACTTATTGTATGTATTTGAATTTAAACATTAAGGAATATATTTTTGATGTTATCTTTTTTAACATGGAATGTAAATTTTTATTTAATAGATATCATATAAGGGGTAAATAGCCCCGGATCAAGGTGGTCGAATGTGGTGGAGCCCTTGAAAATCACCACCAATAATAGTGCTAAAATAATTGGGTAATTCTCTCAAACTGGTTAATAAAACCAATATATCATATGTCTTTCCTATGCTGGATAAGGCAGCATATGCGTGGTTCTCTTATATCTAGGTGTGGCTAACATAGATACCCTAATAGATTAAGTTATTGTAACTCCTGATAAATTAAGATTGATCCCAAGGAGCATTTTTCTTGCCTTAAAGAATCCCAACCACCGTAGCTGAGTCTAATTCAACTTCCTCAATCTAGATATTATGACTATTAAATAGCATAAACTAGTGTCCAAAGATCTTTTCATAGATCTAATATAATTACCTATACAATAAAAGTAATTGAAGTCCAAGAGAACTGATCACATAGTTTCTCTTAATATACCTCCTACTCTCATTATTCCATCAATACCAAATCCATATGCATTCAACATAAACCCCATATATGGGGTTTTCAATTTAACCCACCATCCCAAAGCACTCTGATTTGTGGCTCCCAAGTTTCTACACAGCCCTATAATAAGTCTTTTTAGTAAAAGAGGATTTCATGTCACCCTTAATCAACCCTCCCCCCCCCCAATTCTGCTACTAATGCTCTGAATTTTACTTGAAGAAAAATAATAGTGTGATTTATCACTTTTTTAGACTTGTTTCTTTCTTCCCATGTTATCCAAAAATCATCCTTGAAATACATGGATTATAAAATAACCTCTATTATTTTATGAATGGATTCATAAAACAATGATTGAAGTTCCCCTTGTACCATGTTTCCACTACTATTAATATTCATCTATTTCCTCGAGAGGTCCCTAACAATGATCTCCCACCCACCCTAGAAGAAAACATGCCACATTGTTTCCTATTGTATACTTAAGTAGCATTTGAACCTAGAATCCAAATACACTCCATTATTTTGAACCTATTCATCCATTAGTATTGCATGACATCAAATTCTATATACCAGGAAATTCATCTTTCTTGTAATTTATTTACACCATAGTTTTGAAGCCCACTAATCTATCCCACCACTTATATGGATGATCTTATTATACTCCTGAACACATAACATACCTGAAGCCAAACCCAAAAATATGCATCTATCTGGTGTATTAACCAACATAGTACACTTGTATACGTTTTTTCATTATTTATAATGGATTTTAGGATGATTGGAAACATAATCACCTTCTTAAAGAAATTATTTTTCACTAGACACCCTAAAAATGAAGCATATTACCTTCGAGTTATTAGAAGTTATATTTATAATTTATAGAACAATTTATAATTATGAAATGAAAATAATTTGGTTCCAAATTTTGTGTAATGATACCTTATATAATAAAGAGTTATTATTCTAGGCTCTATAATTTACAAAGGGATATTGAAGTGGATAAAACAAATGTCTATGTCCTCTCTTCACTGCCACACTACACTACTTTAAAAAATGTTAGATCATATCTAGGTCAGGTATGGATCTATATGAGGTTTATAAGATAATATAATTAATTTCATTACCTCTATCCAATCTGTATAAAAATAATATTGAAATATTTTTGATGAATCATACAGTAGAAATTTTGATACAGTCAAAGAGAACCTGACCGTAATCTCTATCATTAGGCCACCATTTTGGGATTATCCATTTAGATTGATATGAAATGTTTAAATCCAATAAGTATGAGTAGATCTATATTTGAATATTTATGAACACCCATATATGATTGCATACTCTTACCAAAATCTGGGCTCATCGTAGATCAATTAAATAACCACCAATAATGATTTTTAACCATTATATATAACATGGAAATGTTCATTATTATTTATTAGATGAAATGTAATATTTACTCTAACCATGTAGTTTTTGATTATTTTATCGTGAAAACTGCCTCAAATCAAGGCTTGTGTGGTGAATGATTCTTATCTATGAATATAGTATAGATATTATGAATAGTATATGATTTTAGATATAGTTTGAAAACATATGATCAGGCTTTCCCACACTATAGAAGTTGAAATACTTATAGAAATACCTCATAATGACACACTTCCTGGTGAGAATCTCTCTAAGATAACTGCTAATATTCAAGGGTGCATGGATATAGTAAACTACTTGGTCACCTCAATAGTATATTTCTTATTTTGTATAAATAAATTTGTTAAAATGATTTTTGAGTTAATGTTCTATGTATGGGAGGATGCATACTTTGTAGATGATATATAGTGACAAAATGATAAGGATTTGTTATATAAATGAGGAGGTATATTATGTTATACCACACAATTGCATGTGGAGTCTATTTTAGACCATAGAGAATGACAAAGAATGCCTCAAAGGATGCATTTTACTACTGAGATATTTTATTATATATTCCCTACTGAATTGATACTATGCATTAATTATCTTTTAATACATACAACACTGAATAAATGAAACACATTGTATTTTATTTAGATAAAACATTATAATATGATATAAACATTAATACAGTATGATAATAAAATATAAAACATCCCTATAAAAAAAGAGTAATACAACCACATATAAATAAAAGTGTCATGAACATTAAATCCTTATCCACATAGTTTTCTTTGAAGATCTTTCCTTTTATTGTAACTACAGAATGATGAAATAATATTATAAATATAATGATAATTTTTTAATAAAGTAAATAAATAGGATTAATGATTCTAAGAATATATGTATGTCTATATATAGGAATGTAATATGATTTTTATATATATACTCATTACACATATGGTCGTTGGACATATATTTTTTAGACAAATGTTCATAGTACATAAAAATTTTGACATATAATTGTTTTACATAAGTTAATATATAGAGTGCGTGGTTAAAATTAGATATATTAGAATCCTAATATTTTAGGGGTTGTTTCATCTTCAATTAGGGTTCCAACTATGTTTGATAAGGAAAAAAGAAAAGTATTTATATTTTCATTTCTATTATATTTTTCTGGAGGATGATTTATGTAAAATAATGATTGGTCATGTTGTATTTTCCACAACTAATGATACAATTTCACTTTGAGTTAAATATTAGATAATACTAGTTTTTTTCCTTGATGTAAACTCATTGGGAATAAAGGTGAAGACTTCCATAGAGATAAATATTTTTAATATTATAAAATATGAGGTAAGTCAATTGAAACATGTTTGATAAAGACCAATATTAAGAAGGGAAAAAGATAAGAAACCAGTGATAGATACTGTTAGAACTGTTGTATATTTAGAGGATGGATCTCTACCATTTACTAGTGTTCTAATAGACAAGAGGATACCAGTTGAGGATCAATTAATACAAGGGAATTATGGAATTATTTAAAGGGAAACTATGATGAATATAAAAGAAAAGGATTAATTAAGGGGCCAAATGAGTGGAATTTATGACTTTCATATAGGAAATTAGTATAGTGTTGAATCTATTCATGAGTAAAATACAGATGGTTTTTACCCTATATTATTTATGTAATGGGAATGCAAGTAAATTTTAAGGATCCTTCACTACGGGGTAATCAAGTCATGTTGAAAGGTGATTCTATATCTTATAATATTAAGGTAAGTAATCAACATGTAAAGAATGATGATTCATTTAGACCCAATTTTCATTGAAACCCTAAATTATCAAGATAATCTAATAAGAAAAATAATAACATTAATGATGGTGAAGGTATTGAACATTAGTAAGATATACATGAAGATCTCAAAGATGTGTTGGACACTATAGATTTTGATTCATATAAATGTAAAAAATCTGGTGGTTATGATAGTGGGGACCAGTACTAGAGCTCTAATTCATGAATAGGTAATAATTATGTTTCAGATGTAGGAGGTTTGTATCCTATGCAACAATATTAAAAACACTTAATGTTTAAAAATACATTTTCTATAAAAAATATGTTATGTTTTCTTTTAAAAACTAAATTTCTATTATTTATAATTTTAATTATATTTAATGGAATTAAAATTATGTATCATCACATTTTAATTTGGTAAGTGGTTTAATTTCATTTTTAGTATTGAAAATAAATTACTATAGTGAATAGTTCCTGACATTGTTAAATCATAAAAACTGTAAAATATAGTATATAGTTGTAATGATGTATCATACCTATAAAATTTTAAAAAAAATTGGGTAATACATTTATTTTATAGATCCTTGTATTTCGCCACTTATAATTCCACTTTCCACTTAATTATTACCTTCATTTACCGATAAGTAATGAGAAATTCCAAATATGACACTCTTACTCAACTGTAAATTGACCTCTCCACAAACCCTTCCAAATCACTCAAAAAATTTGGTTATCTCTTTATTACCTATATTATTTCAATTATAAATCCTTATTATAAGTTTGATTTCTCTTATTCCAAAGAAGGAATCCTCAATCTTTCATTCTGAAGGAACCCATTTAGAGAGGGAGAGAATTAATCAAAGTACATTGTTCATAACTGAATTTTTATATTTTTCATCATATAAACTCTATATAAATATCATTTTACAATATAATGATATTATATTAAATTTTTAACCCTTGTTTTAATGATCACCAAATTATTTTTATTATGATATTATTGAGTTTTATGTTTTATGATAGCATTTCACAATATAAGGTAGATTGATGAAATTTAGATAAGTATGGAAAACAATCATCATTAAATATGAGTCACCACTAGGGATGACTAACCATAAACCATAAATAACCTCTGTGGATAGGTCATCACCAGTAATTTATCACTGACACTATGGAATTTTGGAAAACTATGGAAAATACCAACTGCCAAAAAGTACTCATCGTTGAACCTGAAATTTGGAAAAGTATTGAAAACACCTACTGTCGGAGGATGTCTTGCCACCAAGAAGAAATATTGAAAATTAAGGAAATTAACTACCTTCAAATTATGAACTACCGTAAGAATTTAATTTTGTATAAGTGTTTAAACATATAACATGAGATCCTAACTCACTGTTGAGCCTAACTCAAGGCCAAATAAACTCACTGCCATAGATTGTCTCGCCATTGAGTCTAACTCACCACCAACTCAACTCACTACTAAGGATTTTCTCGCCAATCAAGATGACTGAAAATCACTATTTTTTTTATTTTTAATTAACTATTTATAATGGATATTTTATTGAATTTAATGTTGTGATTTATTTTAATGATTGTTCTTATTTATATTAAAAGGATACATTAAATTTTGTGTCACGAATATAGAATGATGAATAGAGGATCCAAATGATTCTTCCTGTATTGTACTATTAAAATAATTAGTAGACTCGCTCATGTGATATATACTTATATAAATGATAATAGGGAACTGAGATATAGACAGACACATAGAGAGTTAGAACTAAACAAATCAAGATTGAAAGAATATTTCTTTAGAGTGTTCCTTACATGAAGAATCATTACCAATGGTAAACTGTATAATAATTGAACCAAATTGAACACTTATACTACTTCCTACAGACTCAAAATAAATAGTTTATTACACTCTTTTCTTCTTTAATTTTCAGAAACATGACTCGATCTTCATTTCAAGCAGTGCTCAATGAGTCACAAGCATCAAATCATATCATACAGAGCAATAATATTTTCTTTAAATATTTTATTTTATTTGTTTATATATTTTATATACATAATGAGAATTTTTTTATGTTGTTTTTAAACAACCATAATAACTCTTATTCTATAAATGGAAGATACTAGATATCTTCTAAAACACTCTTCACATGTTTTCAAACATTTTCTAAAAGAGGTCCCAAAGTTTCTTGTATTTTTTTATTCTAATGAGTATTATGGAAGAGGTCAGATGTGAATTGGAAAAAATTTCTATTTTACACGTGATCTAGGTTGTGGATCGTATATTATTTAATATAATCTTCTTCACAGTGTTTTATTGATAATGGGAGAGGATTAGGTCTCGACTTGAAATTGAACCTATTGTATTTTATTCCATTATGTGTGTTTTTTTGGATTTTTTTACTTCAAGGCTTTAAATTGAATCTATTTTAAACTATAAAAAACACTAATTTGATAGTTAGTCTTAATTAGATTTTATATAAAGTTTTTATTCATTAAATTAATTTTAAAAGTTAAATTAGATGTTCATAATTTATTTAACTGAGACCTAATCAATATTTTCTAAATATCTAAAAGAAAAGAACTTATATCGATATTCTATTTGATTAAATGGTTTATTTTAAATTAAATTGGGGATTTTATTTAAACTTTTTTTAGTAAGAAATTTTATTGTGTACTCAATTCACCCCATCATGAGATACACACTCTGATTGACATTTGGTATCAATTATTTTTCAAACATTTTTATTTATGATTTTTATTGTGTTTTATTGATAATAAGTTTATGTTAATTAAAAATTTAGTTCATTAAATGGATAATATACAAAAAAATTCTTCTACCAACAGACCTCCTTTATTTAATATCAATAACTATCATTAGTGAAAAATAATGATGAATTTTTATTTTGAAAGTATTTTCTTTGAAATGTGTTCTTCAATAAAGGATAAGTCTGAGTTGCCTATGAATGCTTGGAATACTGGGTATGATGCAGCCAAACATTCTTATAATAATAATTTAAAATAAATGAATGTTATTTACATTTGTTTAAAATATTGTGAATTTAATTGGATGTCTACTAGTAAAACTACTTTTGAAATTTGGGATATATTCGTTATTTCTCATTAAGGAACTACTAATTTTAAAAAAATGATATTGAATACATATACAATTAAATATGATACTTTTAATATGAAACCAAATGGTATAATGTATGGTATGTATCTCATGTTTAATGAGATAGTGAACACGTTGAGATCCGTGGAAAATCTAGTGTCATATAAATAACAAATCATGAGATTATTAATATTTCTTCTCGAGAGATGGAGAGGGAAATATATTTCAATAAGAGAATTTGGTGACATCCGTAAATTAATTATAAAGTAATTTATTTGGAATTTGATGATGTATAAGAAATAAATTTAGGGTAATCGTGAAGAGGATGATGAACCTCAGATAAAATCTATTGATTTCAGGACTACTACATCAAAATAGAAAGATAATGAAAAGGTAAAAGCTGAAATCTCATGTGATGAAGTATCACCACCAGAGATTTTTTAGGAAATTATAAATTTAGGTCGAAGTATTAAGACATTTTATAAGAAGAAAAAATTATTCATAAATCTAAGTTACAAGGTAAATTATGACAATTGGGGAACTTGAAAAAAGGACTGGAAAACAGATGAAAACTCAAATGATATTACCTATTATGAATTTAAAAGAAAGGGACATGTTAAGGCAGATTGTCCTATGTAGAAATACAATAATAATTATGAAAATAATGATATAAGATATAATAAATCCATGAAAGCTACATGGAGTTCCTATGAGTACAAATTGAGTGACTCATATTCTACTCATGAAGATAATCCTGACAGAACCAACATGTGCTTTATAAAAAATGTTTCTAAGGTGCCTAATGTATCACATGTACTAGAATATGATCACACTGAAAATGAAAATTATGATAACATTCCAAAAGAAGAAATTTTTGAGAAATTATAAATTCTTTAAGATAATTTTAATAAACTCAAATAAAAACACAATATCCTAAATAAACAACATGTTTTGTCTTCTAATGTTAAATAGTGATTTGTATAAGAAGAAGAGAATAATGGTCAATTTTTTAAGGAAATTAATGAACTAAAATTTTCAAATGAAAAACTAAATAATTATAGAGATTTTAAAATGGAAGATAAACACTTACTCAAATACTATGAAAATAAATTTCTCCTAAATACATTATAGGTCTAGGCTATCAACCTATACAGGAAAAAAATTGTTAATATAATATTTTTTCCTAAGTATAAATATAAAAATTATAATACTAGGTATTTTTTAAATAGACCAAATAAAGTTTTTATATCAAAAAATATATAGTCTACTTATAATAAACCTATTAAAAAAATATGGGTTCCTAAGGCCCCAATTTCTAACATATCTGGACCCACGAAAATATGGGTACCAAAATCATTTCTGGTATAAAAATTTCTTTTCAAAAACAATACTTGAGGAGATCATATATAAATCTATGGTACATGTACAATATATTTTCTATTAATATGAGACAATATTACTCGATCTTCAAGAACCTCATAAAGGATGATGGTGATCATGTCACTATTGGTGACAATGCTAAAGGAATGATCATTTCCCTTGTCCAAATTGGAAATATTGTCTCAGTTTTAATTTATAAATTAATTTTTTTATGGTTTAAAATATAATATTATTATCATCTCACAATTATGTTTTTATTGTTTTCATGTGATGTTTTAAAACAATGCTTTTAATGTTTTTAATTCTAACAATTCATTCATTTTTACTACTTTGAGAAATGAGAATATATATGTTGTTAATATTGGTTCTTGTATTTCTCAAATTTTTTCTTACTTAAGTGTATTTCATAAATAATCATGGATTTGGAATAAGAGATTAGTCCACTGTAAAATTCACTAACTTAGAAATTTTACTAGGAATGCGTTAATAGGGGATCTTCCCAAACTTGATTTTTCAAATGAAAAATTCTATAAACCTTATCAAAAGGAAAATATAATAATATTTATTTGAAATTATTGAAATAAGTTTAAACTTATAAACATATTTATTTGTTTCACATGTAATTTTCTAGACCATATAGAGTTTCCAGTTTGAATGGGAAGAACTATGTATATGTACTTATAGATGAATTTTCTAGGTATACTTGGGTATTCTTTTTATCTCAAAAAAGTGAATCTTGTTCTTATTTTATCAAGTATGCTAAATCTATAGAATATCTATGTGGCCTTATAATTAAGACCTTAAGAATTGACCATGTCTGTGAGTTTGAAAAATAATGACTTTGAATCCTTTTTCTAAAAAATTGACTATATTCATAACTTCTATGCTCCAAGGACCCCTTAGAATAATGGAATTACAGAAATAAGAAATATAACTCTTCAAGAGATATCCCAAACAATAATTAATGAATATTACATACCAGTTTAATTTTGGGTAGACGTTGTTAATATATCCATGTACATAATCAATTGTGTTTTAATCAAACCGATATTAAAGAAAACCCCTTATGATATTTGAAATAGTAGAAAGACTAAGGTTAATTAATGTAGAGTTTTTGGTTGCAAAGTCTTTATTTTTAATAATAAGTATTATCTTGAAAATTTTTCCTCCAAAAATAATATAAATTTCCTGGGTTATTCATCCTATAGTAAATCCTATAGTGTTTTTAATAAAATAACCACAAATTTGAAGGTTCTATCTATATAAATCTTAATGATACATATCCACATGAAACTAAGACCCCCTTCGAAAATCTTGAGGATTATTTTTACAATTTTAATGTAAATTAAGAACCTTATAATTATGTTCCAAAACATGCATAAAAATCATCTAGTTCTAAGTAACTTCTAGAACATGAACCTGGACATATAAAGGAACATGAGGTGACTAACCCTTCTTTTTTTGGAGCTATTAGGACTCATAAATATCATCTTATTGATGTTGTTGTTGGATACTAAGATATATTTACACAAACTAGATATTCTCTATGAATCTAGGATGATAATAAAGAATTCCTATCACATACTAAACATAAGAACATCAATGATGAAGTTAATGATGAATTCTGGGTAATGAATATACAAGAAGATCATAATCAATCTAAAAGAAAAAAAATTGGGAACTTGTTTATAGAACCAAAGACACCATTACAATAGGAACTAAATGTTTTTTATAAATAAGTTTGATGAATCTAAAATGATAGTAAGGGAAAAAAAACTAGATTAGTTACACAAGGGTATAGTCATGAAGAGGGTATAGATTATAAAGAAAACTTTTCAACTATATTGAGACATGAATCCATTATAATACTTATTACCTATACAACACATCTATATTTAAACATATATCAAATCGATGTCATAATTTCATTCTTTAATGGGTATATAGTTGAGGATGTTTTTTTAACAATCCACTGGTTTTAGAAACCCATATTTTCCAAATCATTTTTCATATTAACAAAATCATTATATGGTTTCAAACAAGCTCCTAGAGCTTCGTATGATATACTCAAGTCTTTAATTAATTCAAAATAACTTTTCAAATGTATATATGATCCTACCATTTTTATAGACATAATTAAAAAATATTTTTTAGTCATTCAAATTTATGTAGATGATGTTATTTTGGGATATTTTAAATTTCATTATGTATTGATTTTTAAAAAATGATAAAAAATGAATTTTAAATGAGTTCAATGGGTAAATTGATATTATTTATTTATCTTCACATTTTTAAAAATAATGAATGAATTATTTTAAATAAAACAAAATATACTAAATAAATATTAAAAAATTTTAATCTGGATAACACTAAAAGTAGTGATAATCATATGAGTGCCACATGTAAGTTGGATCTTGAGGAAGTTGGAAAACCATTAGTTCAAACCAGTTATAGAGGTATGATTCGATTTATTATGCACTTAACCTCTATCAAACATGACATTATGTTTAGTGTGTGTATGTGTTATTTTTTTAATGAAAATCCAAAAGTCTCACACTTAGTTTCTTTAAAAAGTATTTTTAAATACATAAAATATACTACCAATTTAGGATTGTTCTATCCTAGAGAACAAGATTTTGACTTAGTTGGTTATTTAGATACTGATTTTGGTGGTTGTGAGTTAGATAGAAAATTACTCTATGAAAAATGTCATCTATTAGGAAAGTCAGTAGTTTCTTGGTGTGAAAAGAAACAAAATTATGTTGCACTAACTATTGATAAATATTAAAACATAGCTACATGTAGCTTATATGTGCATATTTTGTGGATGAAACAACCATTTCTAGACTATGGATATAAATTTCTACATGTCCCTATAAATTTTCACAATAAAAGTGTAATAAATAATTATAATAACCCACTATAACACTCAATAATACAAAATATTGATGTAAGATATCACATTTTGAGATATTTTTTCAAAAAGGGTTATATAACTCTCTAATAAATAGGTATGGAACATTAACTTGCAAATTTTTTTACTAAGTATATTAATTCATAGAGAATGAACTAAATCCAACATGAATTAGGAATGATTAATTTTTTAAAACTTTATTTTATAGACCCCACCATTGAATTTTACACACCGTTAGATTTTACCCACCATTGTAGTTTACCCACCATTGATGTTTACCCACCTTGGAGTTTACCCATCATTGGATTTTACCCACTGTTAGAGTTTACCTATATTTTAAATTTACCCACAATTGTATTTTACCCACTTTTTTAGATTACCCACTTTTGTTGTTTACACACCGTTGGAGTTCACACACCGTTGGAATTTCCCAACTATTGGTGTTTACCCACCCTTGGATATTACCCACTGTTGAAGTTTACACACCTTTGGAGTTAACCCATCATTGGATTTTACCCATCATTTATGTTTACCCACTATTCGAGTTTACCCACTATTTATTTTTACCCACTGTTGGAAACCTCATCCATTTTTCAATTTCTTGTTGTCTTTGTTTAAACTAGCATAGCTATATATTTTTATGCATTATTTATTTATTTAATTAATTAATTAGATTCAAATGATATTTTTATTTTTATTTTACTAATCCTTAAATACCCAAATGATATAAATTATATTTTAATCTAATTCCAACACTCAACCCTCGCACATTTTCATTGGGCCCTTGTTTCAACCCTTTATTTCTTAACCATCAACCTTATCTCACCTTCAGCTAAACCTGTCAATCCATTCATCATGGTTAGAGTGAATAGAGATTCAGTTTCTTCTCTAAATGATTTTATTCCTTAAAGGATGTAGAAAATAGTGTGGATCTATTCAACATCTATTGAAATAGTAAATTCTGAGATTGTGAAGGGAGTTTTGGGGCCTGAAAAAGATGTCCATTATAAATGGTTGATGACTAGTAAATCTTTAGTACTTAGATTTCTAAAATACCAAGGAAGGATGGTGTAGTTCTCTATTAACTACCGACATTTCAATCCTAGTTTGGTGTATCAGTTTTATCAGTTCATTGAATATAGTTTTGGGGAAAATAATGATTGGGTAAGAAGCAAGATAAATTGTCGAAATTTTTTCTTTTATTAAATATAGTGGGATAGTTGTTCGAGCGTTCCACATGAAGGAGCCTCAAATGACTATCGAGGAACCGTTCCTAGTGATAGTGAATAATTTTTTGTATAAAGATGCATTAACAAAGTTAACTAGTGATGGGATTATTAGAAGACTAGTTTCCACTAAACATGATGGTGAATTCTGATTTCTATTCATGTATATCCAGTATATGCTTTTTATGAGAAACGTTTATTTTTACATAATGAGGTATCAATATGTTTATCTTTTGTGTCTTATGAAAATAGAAGATAATATTAACTTGTGTGGATACCTAACACTTCCCATTGTGGAGATGTGAAAGCCTTATTCGAGATCAAAATCCTTAAATTATCCAAATATTATTTCATTCATACTAGAGTCCATGGTTTAGTTTATTATGATAATGAATCAATAGTGACCTATGGATTATTTTTCATCAAAAGAGTGATTTTCAAGGAGAAAACATTAGTTAGAATCCTTAGAGGTAAAAATGAGTGGATAATGAAGAATGGATTTATGGTGACTTAAATCCTATTGACCATCCTTCTAGACAAAAAAAATATTATGGATCCTATCTTGGAGCTAGATAATGTTTTTGAATATTCAGATGAGGAATAAGAGTTTGTTTCCTCAAGAGATAAGAATAATACATTTTATGTGGATGAAGGTAGTGATCCAGATTTACTATAGATCTCTATAGCTATATCCTTTGGTTCTC
The DNA here is from genome assembly GCA_963277665.1 of Viscum album. Classification (NCBI taxonomy): domain Eukaryota; kingdom Viridiplantae; phylum Streptophyta; class Magnoliopsida; order Santalales; family Viscaceae; genus Viscum; species Viscum album. The sequence continues at coordinate 1,824,094,003 of OY728119.1, read as the reverse complement.
TTAGTCCACCTAGGTCTCTCTCTTTTAGAGAGCCTCTCTTGAAAGAAGGAAGTGAGGAAGAAAAAATGGAATTATATTTTGAAAAACAATTCAAGATATCTTCCAAGTCTTATGAGTAAAATTGAGAAAATGGTGATGAGGGTGAAAAATAAGAAGAATTTGGAGAAGATGAGGACAATGGAAATTGAGATTATAGTTAGAGAGTTTTTATTGGTTTTGGTGGTTTTATTAGAGATGAGGATGCAGATATTCCTTAGGAACTTATCTATTCTCCACATTTATCAGTTTCTATATTTAAGATATACCCATCCTTATTAGTGATGTGGATATAAAACCTACAGAAGAGAATTATTCATCAGTTGATTGGGGGGTTACCCTTGTCTATACTATCACCTAATTTATCTTGTGGTTGTGGGAGTTATCATTATGCTTGCAGATTACATTGAGAATGTGGTTGCTGAGAAGATGGAAGTTGAGCCAAATACTATTGAGAAACAAATTTATGTATATAGATCTGATGTTCGAATGAGTTTTTTACCTATTATGGTTGTGCCTACAGTTTATGGTTCTCAATGTGTAAAATCTATTGGTATTTCTTCTATCATTTAGATGGACCCAATGTTTGAGGAATGGGATATGTTTTTAGCTGAGGTTGGTAGTCAAACAAATCATGGTGGACCTAGTATTTGAGATACAAGGTATTATTATTAGATTATATTGATGCTTCTAGTGAGTTCCATATGTTTTATTTTGAGAGATTTTCTACATCGTTTGTTCCACTAGTACCAGTTGATGTTGTCACTAGAGGTGACATAGATTTATTTAGAGATAATATTCACTGTGATTTTGGTTTTTTGAAATATCATTCTTATTTGGTTAACGATATTAATGATAAGTATGCAAGTCATTTTTTGGGTCTTGTGATTCATTCATGAGACAAGCTTCGATTCCATCCAACATGAAACCTGAACCTGTCTGAGACATTGTTCGAATGGTTGTTCAAATTCCCACAAACTAGAAACTAGTTTTGGGCATCAATGTATTGAAAATGGGAAGGATTTTTCTAAACAAAACTTGGATCAATAAATAAATAGAACATGAATAGGAACTAATAAAAACTAAATCTCCATAAATATACAAACTGATCCAAATAAAGCAACTCCTAAAATAAATAAAAAACTAAATAAAAATATTAAAACTGGACCACGCTGACCACATCTCCATGCTACCTCTTGGTCACCCCCAACCAAAAGACCAACCTTATCAAATGGTGAGCAACCAAACCAGAAACATGTACCTTCTTAGTAGCTCAGGTCTACCGATGTTGAGTAGCATAAGTATGGTCTGAGCTTAAATATCTCATTAGGTAATCACCACAGAATCCATAAAAAAATTTCCTGAAATAGTCAATAAACACTAGTTTTAAAATCCATTCAAAGAAATGCTTTCAGTCATTTAGAAAAACAAACCCAACATCAAAAATTTCCCATTTTAAAATAATGCACAGACCGCATTCCTTTTTAAATTAGTATCAGTTTTTATGGACTTTTTTAAATCCAATGTCTAGGTAAGAATTTATATGAAGTGATAAAAAGGGATAAGTATAATCTGAAAGAATAGAAATCCCACTACCTTAAACATTCTTGGGCTAAAATCCAAACAAGAATCATAAATAATTATAACATATAAATAATTATTCATGATAATTTAATGAAAATACCTAGATATATCCCTAGATGTACTTGGTTTGTACTAAACTATAATTATATGGTGTATCTCCGTAATCAAAAACCATCTGTCTTCTCTAAACTAGTCAATCCTATGGAATGTCCCACCTTACCCTATAAAGTCAAGGTGGTACCACCCCATCTAATCAGGGTTGATAAGAAACCATCACTCAAACCTCTAAAAGAATCCCTGGAATACCTTGATAGTAATAATAATACACAGTTGAAAGAGACTCCCTCACAGTCATGGCTCACCTAATTGGTCACCATCACACTTGCCTACCCCAACCCCTAACCCCACCCAGGTGATAAACCACATCTCAGGAAATACCCTATATTTGTTCCCATCTCATGATAATTCATACACAAGTTTCAATATGGTCCTTACATCAACTGAGTTTCAAAAAAAACTTTCCCAAACATTTCAAATTATCAATCGGATTTCACATCATACATGTTTTAAAACAAATCTCCAAAATATCTCAAGTCCCAACTGAGCAACACATTTCCCAAACTGAAACCCATTTCAAACATCATTTCAAAACCAATAAAAAAACATACAACATGTATAATGTTTCAAAATAGTCTTTTACACTCTTTAGAAACCATCCTTATTCCAAAGTTCCAAATGGTCCATAGTTCCTACTCCTCACAATTACCATGTCATGCCTCAAAATGCCAAATGGGACTTTATAATAATTATTCACCAACAAATATGTTAAAATTAAAAATGGTAAAACCATTTATAAACAAATTTTTAACCAATTTTAAAGTCACATTAAGCATCAATGAACCATTTAGATATCAAGAAACCTTTTTGGAAATAGAAATAAACATAAGGAATGAGAAGCCTTCAAAAAACCATTCTTCAACAAAGAACTAACTTTCATCAATGTTCCATAATAATTTAAATTCCCATCCATGTGTGCATATGTGCATTGATGTATTTGATGTAATCCAATTATACACATTAATTGTCCATCAAATCCTCAAAAACCATTTTCAAAAAATACCTCTTGCCATTAAACAAAAACGATAAGTACCCCAATTACAACATTACTAGTAATCATTAAAAACTGAAATAGAAACCTTCCAAACATAATTACCATGAAAAATAAATCCATAAAAGGAGTACAAATCACACATCATGACTAATTTATCATTTAAAACAATCTATAAAAACACAACCAAGGACAAAATACAATCAAATAACACAATTTCTATTTAAAATATTAATTGTAATTTCATTAAACACCTTGTGTGAAAGTATATATACTCATAAATAAAGAAACACTTTTTAAAACCTTTTCTCATCCACATTTCATCATAAAACACAAAATATATTTATAATATCACACCGCATGTATGAAAAACACATTTAAAAATAACTTAGAAAAGATCACTCAACAAATAGAATGTTCCAAAAAGGAAATGGATGGAAACACCTACATCAATGACGTGAAAACGCAACCAATACTTGGGAGAATTAAGAATGTACTCTAATAGATAATTCATTCACCCTATAACCAAAAAAAATAACCCACACATCTACCCTCACACTTAGGGTTTAGACAACATGGAACCCCACTGAGGATGAACCAAGAAAACAAGAGAGGAGGGGTGGATGATGAGAAAATCGATCAAAAATCACAAAAAAAAATCACCTTATGAACCATTGAGGGATTCAAAAATGTAATATAAATAAAGGAAGAGGATCTTGGAGGACCCCCTAGTGTGCCTAGGTTGATAAAGGGGAATAAAATTTGAAATAGGGTTAAAATATCATAGGGAAAATCTTTGAATTTCATGTTTTTTGGAATCTAGGAAACTCACAATATTTGGTAATATAGTTTGTAAACAATGCACAAACCTTGTTTCATATACTGAAATAAGAGACACCCGACATGGTTTGGCTACATGATTTCTAAAACCCTTCCAACAATGTTACACTCTCCTACTCGATTCAAAAACCATACTGCATGGTTGATACACGGTTTCCCATACTATACGAAACTCGTGCACCATACCCCTAGAAACCAAAACAAGATTTATAATTACTTGGGATAAGTTTCATGGTTTCCCATGATTTTGTGGTTACCTTGATGCCCTTTCTTCCAAGCACAAAACAATAATTTTTTCATAGAAACTCAAAAATTAATACTAGGAATCAACTAAAAACTCAATGAAAGTATCCAAATCTAGGAGAAGAGTATAATAAAATTATTTACATGGTAAGAGTGAAACAATTATCCCCACCTAAATTAATTTATTCTCCATGAATTCTACCATCTATAACATAAAAAAACTTGGCCCAAAAATTCTCATAAATTCAAAAAAATCACAAACCTCGGGGTGACCCTTTTCACCACAAGTCACACCCGACAATACCAGAGGATACCAAGGAGTGAGAAAAAACAAGAGAACATGAGAGGTTTATTCCCACAAAAAAACCCTAATAAAATTGTCCACATTGAAACCCCCAACAACACCACCCCGAGGTGACTAGTGTGGGAAATTTTGATGACACCACCCCAAGTTGACCAATGCGGTAACTCCCAACACGAGATACTCAAACCTATCCACACCAACTAAACAACAATCCCACCGCAACTAGAAACTCGTAACTGAGTCTGAAACGCTCTAGCACAATGGTAAAACCCCACAGATAATACTCAAACCAAATAGTAAACTCAAACACAAACTAAAAACCTCAATTTTCATAAGAACGGATTTCACCAAATAGGCACAACTGAAAACAATAACACATTCAAATGAGTATAACCAATTAAATATCAAAATATAAAGCAAAAAAATGGTATTACAAGAAAAAGATATCATTTATCCCTTAAAATGACAATATAATTTCACATTGAGCAAGAAAATGGAATAAAAAACTTAAATTTATTTCATCCGAACATGGCAGATAAAAGTTGGGCCATGGTTCCCCACACCCCCGGTGATTCTTGACTATGCACAAGCTTTACTATAAGGCCTTTTGCTGGGGATCTAATGGATAAATAATCCATTTCCAAACATACAGGATCTAATATCCTTTAATAAAGATTTTTTCTTTGGGAAATTTATCTTAAAAAACCTTTCCAGATGACCCAAATAGGCACAGTCGTGATGGGTCTTTTGAGGATTTCGACAAGATAGTTTCAAATACCCAAACTGGATGCACCAAAAACATATGAGTGAATGGTTCAAAGAAAAGAAGGCTAGAAACAATAAAGGATACATCCTACGAATAGGTTCCTCTTGAATAAACCTCTAGTATGATGGAGAACCCTCACGAGAACCACCTACCACCGACTTCACCCCAAAATTCAACTGAGCTAAGAACGCCTCCTCCGCCAACATTTCAAACCAAACTTCACCAGACAAAAGGAATTGCTCCATGATCTCTGGACTAAGACCCTATATAAAAGAAAAATATTTAAGCAGATCCTATGATTCTATCTATAATTATAATAAGACCAACTCCTTGAAATGTTCATCATAGGCCTTCACAGACTTGTGGACTTGCTGAATACTTAAGAGCTCTTCCAAATTCTTTGGATTCACCTCTTCATGTACAAACCATCTGTTTAATGTGGTCTTGAACACCTCACACTTCAGACCAACTTTCATTTATTATGGGAAATTACCTTCTACTTATTCAAATATAGACCCTCAAAAAATCCTATAAAATCACACAGTGTACCATCATCAACATATCCTAATGATCTAAAGACACACTCAACTTCATAAATCCATTCTACTTCTTCTAATAGACCATGATCACCATGAAGGATGGGAAACAACCAAGAATAATAATAAATTGGGAAACACCCAGTAAAAATTTTAGGGAACTTTCTAGGTAGAATATTTTGATCAAATAAATAATACAAATTAAAAATAAACATAAATTTGAAAAACAATAAAAAGAGAATATTGATCAAAAACAATAGGCTCACAAGACAAACACAACCAAAAATACACTTTTCATAAAATACCATTTCATTTAAATTTCAAAACCTCCTTCTTCAAAGGTTACCTTTCAATTAAAAAATACACTTTTCAAAAAAAAACTCTTATCAATGTATAACTAATTCTAGAAACTATTTTCCCTTTTCAAAATCATTTAAAAAAACCAATACAATCATTTTATTTTGAGTACTCAACCATGGTATCATATGAATAATAGCCTATGTATTCATTCCACTTCTTCTTACCTTATCCAAGAAAGCATTCCAATATGCACTTCCCATACATATCCACCCATATAAAAATTCTCATATAGAATACGAAGGGTCACACATACTAATTTTTCATCAAACACAAGAATTCACCAAATTCTCGATTCATGTTTCCTCAACATTTTCCCAAGCATTTAAGAATTACAAACAACTTTACCCCTTATAAACTCATTTTTCCAATCCAAAACCATTTAAAATATATAATTTCCATTTCAAAAAACATTTTAATTTTAAAATCCCACTTAAACAAACTAAAAATAAAACAAAACACAACTCACATCAAACTACCAGAGTGTGTGTAACTCCCCTACCCCAAAAGCTCGGAGTCGATGCATTATTTTAATACATTGGCATGATTACATGGAATTAAATCCTGAAGGACCAATAATTTTACCAGTCTTGGAAAATTAATTACATACATGAAACATACATTACATTTCAAATAATAAAATAAAACATAAATAATCCTTTGATAATTCCATTATTCTCTAATTTTTAGCCTGCATATCATTCATAATACACTCTTTTGAATCCTGGGGAAATAATGCAAAAGAAAGGGGTGAGATCAGATGCTTAGTAAGGGTATGTGTATAGTGGAAGATAATATAAATATATAATCATAAACATTAAGGCAATATGTATAACTAAAACAGAATCCCTGTAAACCTAATATCGATCATAATATTGAAATAATAAACAATTCCATATAAAATAAACATAACCATGGATATTATACTTGTCGAATAATCACCTGGAATATCAATAACTAATATCATATTGAGGGAATTCATAATTTCAAACATCTTTACTATCAATATACATCCTTAAATTATCTACTATCAAGATCTATCCACATGATATTTTAATTCTGTGGGTAGACACTCATATAATTTGGGTTAAGATCTATCCTCTTGATAATATTAAACTAATTGAAAAACAAATGTGAATGGTTTGTCGCCAATTAATTCATCTTAGGAGACCAACCAATGAATAGAGGGTCTATAGAGGGTATCTCCCATCAGTTACTAATTCTAATACATTCCTCTTATTAAAGGGGTAAACATAACCATAATAAACATTTTTCTTAAAACTAGCATACGAAATGTAAATAATTTAACCATAAATCCTAAATGGTATCTAAATAGAACAAACATAGTAAAGCATATCATAATACTTTCAATACTACATATAAGATTTTATCATAATAAATCAACCTCAATTAATCATAAAATCCAACAAAGGAAGTTGACATAGATGAAAATAATCTAACTAAATCATTAAAACTCATTGAGGGAAATATCCCTTTTTTACTTTGAAATCATTTAAAAGTAGTGAATTTATAAAAGAAAACATTTTCTTAAAAATAACCTTGTAATAATGTAATATAATCTTTAAAATATTAAGTTTTCATGATGGTATAAATATCTACCCATGTCATATAAGTTTAAACAACATTCTTTTTTTAATTTGTTGAAAATTTCATAAAGTACCTCATTTAGAAAATGATGGAAAGATTATTTTCAAAACATTTTATAAAAAGTAAAAAATGTGTAAAATGAATTTAAAAAATTCAGATAATATTTTGAAATACATTTTTAAGAATTATGGACATAGATGATAAATATTTCTCAGAATGTTCTTAGGTAAAAGAAATCATGGATAATAAAAATATTGTGAAATTATCACTTACCATAGGTCTGATTCCCTATGTACTTGTCTGAAACAGCATTATAGTGGTTTTAAATATATTATTAACTTATACCAGAATCATAATAATATTTATGATATCATATATAATTCATTTATGACTTTATATTACTCATTTATTTATAGTTTCTCAGTTAAAGAAACGTTTTAGGTAATAATTACTTTGTTTATTGTAAGTTTTTTGACTTGTTAATATTGATATTATTACATAGATATTTATTTTATTACTTCCATAATGTAAAACATGATTTATATTTCATATATATTCATTATATAAATATATATAATATATAGATAAATTAAATAGAACACATTGTTCATAGAGATGGTAGGTGGTATGAACGCATAAACATTGTTTCTTTTTTCTTATCATATTTAACGGAAGAAAGTAAATGATATATATGTGTGTGTGTGTGTGTGTCTATATTATTTTATTAGTGTATTTATTTAATATATTTCATATTTATTCCGTATTTACATTTTTATAATCATTCTGAAATTTTTGTAATGGAGGATGAATCTCATACGTCATATAGATTGTTGGTCGTACGTACGCACGAGAAACGATATCATTATGTAATGGTAAAGGGTAAGAAATTGGATGCAATATGAATTATAAATAAGAAATATCATATCATATTTATTATTTATATCCATTATATTCATTTTTATACCCATATAAATAAATTATACATGAAAAATAGTCTACACCACAACGTGGAGACGGTAAGTTGTTTATATGCATGAATGCTCATATTGTTTTTCATAGGTTGGGTAAAAGAATTCATATAGTTTTCCCATAATCATAAAAATATCTCAGAATATATTATATTCTGAATCTATAACTTTAGTATGCAAACAACATTGTAAAATGAAGAAGTAGAAAAAGAACTTTGAAATAGTTGTTAAAACATTTACCTCTTCTTCGAGTGTCTACTTTTGATTTGCACAACAGGTCTACTTATGATGGATTTATGTCCAAGAATTTCCTCTAGAATTAATTAATGGTAGTTGGGAGAGTAAATGGGTAGGATTTAGTAGATAAAAAGGGTTTTATATGTATGAATAAAAGATAAGTAAAGGTTCCCTTTTATAAGAGAGGGGAGGGGCACTTTTAGAAACTCCAAAACTATTAATTTAATGTAAATTTATTTCCAATTTTAAATAAATAAAAAGTGAGTTATTTTAAGGAAAATATTTTTTTGGGTCTAAATCCTCCCAACCAATAATTTTTAGACCTGTTAATGTCAAAACATTAACCTTATCTTGTGGGTTTAACCCTTTGATAAACAGTTTAACTCTTACCATGTGTACTTACCTTTTTATAGTATAAGGTAAATATATTTACTATAAAATGAACAAAAAACCTCATTTGGATCATTTATGATATATTGAACACTATACATGTTAACTGACTAAACCTAATATTTTTATTATCTTTATATTATTTAATAAAATAATATTTATTTTAAAATCTCATTTATGTAAATTTTGACACTATTCAATACATGATTTTTTAAAAGCCATAAAAACTAGATTAATTTGAAACAAATACATCAAATCATCCCTAAAATGTAATTTTAATCTTAAAAATTCGTGTATAGCATTAGATAATTCATATTATATTTATTTTAATATTATTAATATCATTTAATTTATGTTCCAATTAATAATTCAATTACTGCATCATCATTATGTCACAATTTAATTTAATTATTTAGTTCATAAGGTTATAAATAAATAAAAATTATTTATATAAACATTTTTTATTTCTAAATACTATTTATAGTTGACCATATCACTTATATAACCTTATATAAAAAATGATATATTTATTAAAATTTTAATATTCAATTTTTAACTCTTCTATAAATAAAATATAATAAATTTTCTAATTTAATAAAAGTTGATTACAAAGGATCATATTTCTGAAATAAGGTTGATTTAGTATTAAAAAAACTTATCCAATTAAACTGGGATAAGTGTTAGGGTAATTTTATGTGATTATAATATTATTTTTACCTCTAACTACCCTATTTAACTTTAACTCTGGTAAAAAAAATTCAAAAGTTATTATTCACCAAAAAATTATTTTGATCCTATTAGGAAAAAAATCATACTAATTACAACCATGTATGTATTTTTTTTAAACTCAATTCAAATAAGTGATAGAAATATTTTTAATGCTAATCCCGCCGATGAGGCTAGAAGACGGATAAAAGAGACATTCAAAAGTTTAATAATTTTTATATATTAAATTATATTTTAAAAAATATTTAAATGAATTAAATTATGTTAATATGTATACTATTTATCTATTTTTATTTTAAAAAAAATAATGTAGACTAATTATTTAAATGATAATTTCAATTCTTAAATAATAATGTAGTATTTTTACTATTCATTAAAAATTTGTATTTTATAGAAAATTACCAAATTTTAACATTAATATAATTTTGATATTCCAAATTAAAAAAGTTATATATTTTGAAAAATTAAATTTATAACTTTTAAAATGTGGTTATTATTATTCATGGTCTATTTTTAAATAGCTTGTTTTGTATATCAGGGTACACTCAAACTCAGTATTGCGTAGAATACAAGCTAGTGAAGAAACTGAATTTATTTAAGAATATAGATACTATAAATATATTTGGGTGTTACATTCTCCCCTACTTCAACAAATTGTGTCCCTAAAATTTGAAATTACAATTTTAAAGTTAAAGGATGATACTATAATATACCTTTGTGTAAATCCCACATCAAAAATAGGGTTAATAAAATATACTCTTAATAAGAGGGGAAGGGGAATGTGAAGGTCATTACTAAATTAGGATTTCAAATATAATAACATTAGTGGAAACTATAGATACATACATTGAGGGAAAATACAAATATTTAAAAGGAGTTATGGAGGTCATCAATTAAAAACAAGTGAATAATAAATTGAAAATTGGGGGCCTCATATCCATAAATCTATAATGATTTAAAATACCATAGGTTCATCAAAAATTAACGTATTAGGATAAAACTTTTTTAATATAATTCTTCCTAGAGTTGAGTGGTTATTTTACTACCCAAATAAGAACTTGAGAAAACTTTCTTGATTTCATTCCATGTCATAAGCATAATATCATCTTTTGGTTGTACTTCAATCTATTTTCACTTCATCCCTTACACCTAGAAATGAAAGTTCAAAATAAATTTTTCACTCCTCAAGAACTTTTGATAAATCATAAGCCCCGAAATTCTTTCCTTCATCCTCCAAATTTTAACTGAAACCAAAAAGGTTACACTAAAGTAACCAATTAATCATTCTTATAACCTTAAACAATAATATCCAATGTTCAACTTTCTCCATTACAACCTTAATACTTTTCCAAAATACACTCTAAATTAATAGTCTGAAAAGGTCACTAAATTTTCAATATCAATCTTAACATCAGATTTTATTGAAACATTATGCTTCTCATATTATCACATACCAAAAATATGAATACATTGATCACATTAAAACCTAAATAGAAGCTTTAATGCTTATAAATATTTAAAGAATAAGTATTATAGTAAAATCCTCATATATCTCATTAATATTATAACTATAGGACTATTGATGTAATAATTGTTTAATCCAAATACAAAATAACCCTAATCATTCCACTTAAATCTTAAACCATTAACTACGCTTCGAAATATTATTCTTTAATACCTTCTTCATCTCATTTTTCTTTTGTAGACTCTTTATTACCAGTAGTATAACCATTTCATGTATAACATTTATGATTCTAACTATTGAGAAAAACTCAAATAAAAATTTGAAAAAAACTAATCATAGTGATGTAGTCATGAAGAATCATTTATAGGGTCTCGAAATTGTTGAATCTTCTTCTTAATCAATTTTTTCATAGGATTATCCTATGTTATCCATTACCAAATCAAAAATATGATATCCTATAATTATTCTTAACATAAAATTCCTTTATAGGGGTATGTTTTCTAATAAATGTTTTCTAAATATAATTTCCACAGTTGTTATTAAACTTCCTTGGATACCAACTATAATTCACCGACTCTAGAAACCTAGATATGATGCATTATTTTAATACATTGGAATGATTACAATGAATCAAATCCTTAATAAATGATTAGTTTAGAATTATTATAAAATAAATTACATACAAGAACCTTAAATTACAATTAAAAACATTAAATACAACATAAATAGTATTTTGATAACTCCACAATTATCTTAGCTTAACCCTATATATCAGTCATAATACACTTCTTGGAATCCTGGAAAAATAAAACATAATAAAGGGGTGAGCATAGATGCTTATTAAGGGTAAGTGTACAATAGAAGATAATATAAATAAATAATAATAAACCTTATGTTAAGATGTATAACTAAAATACAATCCCTATAAACATAATCTTGAGAATAATATGGCAAGAATAAACAATACAATATAAAATAAACATAACCATGGATATTCCACTAGTCAAATATTCGTATGGAATATCAATAACTAATATCATAATGAGGTAATTCATAATGAAAGACCTCTTCACTATCAAGATATATCCTTAAGTTATATACTATTAATATCTATCATCATGATAATTTAATTTTGTGGGTAGATACCCATTTGATTTGTGTCAAGATCTATCCTCCTAATAAAGATATATAGCCTAGAAAACAAATGTGAATGGTTTTTCACCAACTAATTCATCGCATGAGACCTACTGATTCATCGAGGGGCTATAGAAGACCCCAACCATAAGTTACTATGTCTAAAACATTCCTCTTATGAAATGGGTGAATCATAACCAAAATAAACATTTTTATCAAAACTAAAATAAAAAATGTTACTAATTTAACCATAAACTATGAATGGTAACTAAATATCACATCCAAAATCAAGCATATCATAAACCATTCAATACAACATGGATGATTGTATCATAATAAATCATCCTCAATTAAGCATAAAATCGAAAAATGGATATTAACATAGACGAAAATAATCTAATAAAATCATTAAAACACTTTTAGAGAAATATTACTTTTTTACTCTTAAAGTATTTAAAAGTCACAGATTTATAAAAGAAAACATCTATTTTAAAAATAACCATGTAATCCTATAAGTGAATATTAAAACTTTTAAGGTCTCATGATGTTGGAAATAGATTCTTGTGTCGTATAAGTTAAAAAACATTCTTTCATTAATTTGTCGAAAAGTTCATAATGTACCTTGTATAGAAAATGACAGAAAGATTCATTTCAAAACATTTTAAAAAAACATAGACATGGTTAAAAATTATTTTTAAAAAATTTTGATAATATTTTGGAATAGATTTTTAATAAATTTGGACATGGATGATAAATATGTCCTACTAAATTCTTATATAAAAGAAATCCATGATAATAAAATATTGTAAAATTAACCCTTATTATAGGTCCAATTCTCTATTTATGTGTCCAAAACTCATGTATAGTTGTTTGAAACATATTATTAACTTGTAAAATAATCATTATCATATTTATGATATCATATATTATTATTTTTTGAATTTATATTACCCATTTATTAATATTTTCCAAGTTAAAGAAACATTTCGGTTAATAATTTCTTTGTTTATCAAACATGTCTTGACTTGTTAATCTTGATCTTATTACTCATATGATGAATTTATTACTTCTGAAATGTAAAATATGATTTTCATATCATATATATTCAGTATATAAATATATATGATAGATAGATAAATGAAATGGAACTCACCGTTCATGGAGACGGTAGGTCATACGTAAGCATGAATGTTGTGTCTGTTTTCTTGTCATATTGAATGGAAAAAAATAAATTATACAAATATATATATTATTATATTATAATATTTATTTCATATATTTAATATATTTCATATTTATTCAGTTTATACATTTTTATAATCATTCTTAAATGGTTGTAATGGAGGATGGATCTCATCATGTCATGGAGATGGTAGGTCGTACGTACGCACGAGCAATGATATCATTCCTTAATGGTAAAGGGTAAGGAATTGGATAGAATATGAATTATACAGAAACAATATCATATAATATTTATTATTTAAATTCTTTATATTCATCATTATACCCATATAAATAATGTATACATGAAAATATTTTACACCGCAGCGTGGATATGGTAAGTCGTATATACACGTGCATGGTAATATTGTTTTTTATAGGATGGGAAAAAAGAAAATATGGTTTCTAAAAAATCATAAAAACATACAATAATATATTATATTCTTTAGTTATTAATTTATTAAGGAAAAAACTTAGTAAAGTAAGTATAAGTGTAAAATAACTTTGAAAGAGTTGGTAAAACAATTACCTCTTCTTCAAGTGTCTGCTTTTGATTTTCAAAAAATGACGCCTTAGGTAGGTTTTATTCCAAAAGAATAGCCTATAAGATGATTTTATGGAATTTGGGAGAGTAAATTGGTAGGTTTTTTCTTATCCAAATGGGTTTGAAGGTTTAAATAAAAGAGAAGGAGTGGTTCCCTTTTAAAAGAGAGGGGAGTGGAACTTTTTAAATTACAAAAATATTAATTTAATATAAATTGATTTTAGATTTAAAATAAATAAAAAGTGAATTATTTTGAGGATAATATGATAATGCGATGAAATCCTCTCGATCAATAATTTTTAGGCAAGTTTAGTTCATAAAATTAACCTTATATTTTGGGTTTAACCCTTAGTTAAACAGTTTAACTCTTACTGTGTCTACTTGTCAATTTACACTATAGGGTTAATATAGTTATTATAGAATGTAAAACGAACCCCAATTGGATAATTTATTATATATTTAACACTATAAAATTTATTTGTATTAACCTTACATTTTATAACTTTTATATTATTTAATAAAATAGTACTTATTTTAAAATATCATTTATGTCAATTTTAAAAAAAATTAATACATGATTTTTTTTATTTCATAAAAATTTGATTCCTTAGAAAATAATACATTAACTCATCCATAACATTTCAATATCATCCAAAAAATTCGTTTATGCCATCAAATATTTCAATTTATTTTTATTTTAATATTATAAAAATCATTTAATTGATTTTTCTTTTAATAAATCAATTATTGCATCATCATTATGTCACCATTTAATTTAATTAATTATTCCCTAAAATTATAAAAAAAATTAAATTATGTAGATAAAAATTTTATCTCTCGAAAAACTATTTATAGTCCCCCCTAACACTTATATAACCTCATATTAGATATGATATAATTATTAAAATTTGAATTTGGCATTTTTAACTCTTCTTGAAATAAAATATAATAAATGTTATAATCTAACACATGTTAATTAAAAAGGATAATAGTTTCTAAATAAGATTTATTTGGTTTTAAGAAAACTAATTAAATTAAATTAGAACATGTTTTAGGGTAATTTTATATTGTTATAATTTTATTTTTACCTTCAATTTTCTTATTTACCTTTAACCATGGTAAATAAAATTCAAAAGTTACTATTCACTAAATATTATTTTGATCCTATTGGACCAAATGTTCAATACTAATTACAACCATGTATGTCTGTTTTTTTTAAATTCAGCTCATATAAGTTATAAAATTAGAATTAATGCAAATCCCCCATATGTGGCTAGAAGGTGGGTAAAAGAGACGTTCAAAAGTACAATAATTTTTTACATCTAATTATATTATAAAAAATATTACAAGAAAACACATTGGGTTTATATGTGTATTATTTATCAATTTTTACTTTAAAATAAATTTAATTTAAAATAATAATTTAAATGAAAAAGATTGTTTTTAAACAATAATGCTGTATTTTTCATTATTCATCAAAAATTGGAATTTTTTATAAAATTGCCAAAATTTCACCCAATACTAATTTGGATATTCCGAATTCAAAAATGAATCCAATTTTGAAAAATAAAATTTATTAATTTCAAATTATGCTTATTAATATTCATAACTTTTTTTTAAATGGCTAGTTTAGTATATCATGGTATGATCAAACTAGGTGTTGCGTACAACACAAGCTATTAAAGAAACTAAATTTATTTAAAAAGAGATATAATGTAAAAATTTTGGGGTGTTTTAGTGTGGAACAAGTTTTCATGCCTAAACTAGCAACATGGTTAGTGTTCCATGCCCCAAGTAAGAATTGATAACAAAGAAGAGATTAAACAATGTACTCAGACTCCTCAAGGTTCACTACTCCATGTGAGATCACAGAATAAAACCGGCATGCCTCTATTGTCGTTCCTAATCCAAAAAAAACCAAAAAATGAAAAAGACTCAAAAACTAGACAACCCCAAGAAACTCGAGGTTGAGAAAGTGTAGAGGTTCATGATTTCATTCTCGTACCTACCTCCCGAGTCCTGACAGTCCAAATCTAAAAATTCTGGTCACCCTAAATAAAAATGTACTCCTTTGATACCCTTTTATCATGAACCATGATGGGATTCCATCTGACACGACACCCAACCTGATCTGAGACATGGCCTGAAGGGCATTCCTAATCCCCATAGACTGGCAACTAGTGTCAGGTATTCAAGTAATCACAATGGAAAGTATTTTTTTCCAACCAAACTTGGATCAATAAATAAATATAACCTATAGAAGAACCAACCGAAACATAATCTCCATAAGCATAAAAACTGATCAAAATACAAAAACTACTGAAAAAAACTGAAAATGAATACAAATAATAAAATTGTACCATGCCGACCATATCTCTATGTTACATCTTAGTTTCCACCAACCACAAGAGCAACCTACTCCAAAGGTGAGAAACTATACTAGAAAATTTCACCTAAAAAATATATTGGGTCTACCGATGCTAAGAGGTAGAAGTAGGGTATGATCTTAAATATCTCAGTAGGTAATAACCAATGAATCAGTACATTTCCTTTCCCCAAATATTTCATACATATTGGTTTGAAAAAAATTCCAAAAATTGGATTTTAATTATTTATATAAAACAAACAAATCTTCTACAAGTTCTCTATTTAAAAAAACACACACACCACTATCCATTTTAAAATAGTTTCATTTTTCACAAACCTTTTTCAAAAGAAATTCAAAAATAAAAATCCATATGATGTTATCAAAATGGATAAGTAGAAAGTTAAAGAAAAAAAATCTAACTAGCATAAACTAGTAGGTAAAAAATAAAAACAAGCAATAGAATATATAAATGATGATTTATGATACTTTTACAAACATCCCTAGAGATATCCTTGTACTCACTTGGTTTTGACTCACCTACCTGCATTTGGTGTAGATCCATAGTTAATAACCATCTGGCTTCTCTAAACTGGCCAATCATGTGGCATGTCCCACCTAGCCCTTTGAAGTCAAGGGGGTAAAAAAATTTCAAATCGAGGTTGAAAAGAAACCATCAATCAACCCTATAAAAGACACCCAAGAATCCCATGATATTAACAGTGATACACGGTGGCAATAGATCCCCTCACATTCATGGATCACCTGAAATTGTACCCCCTCACCTTCCTACCCCAACCACCAACACCACCCATGCGATAACCCAGAACTCATAAAATACTCCATATTTATGACTATCTTGTGATAATTTGTGCACAAGTTCCAATCAGGACACCACATCACTTGGTTTTAAAAAACCACTTTCCAAAACAATATAAATTACCAATTGGATTTTACATTATAGGAGTTTTTAAACAAAACATCAAAATATATCATGTTCCATTCGGGAAATAGATTTCCAAAACCAACACCCATTTCAAACACCATTTCAAAACAAAGATGAAAATATAAAACAAATATATAGTTTCTAAATTGGCTATTATATTATTTGGAAACCAACCCTTCCCCAATGTTCCAAATAAGACATAGTTACATACACCACACAATTAAAATGTCATCATTATTTAAATTCCCATAGATATATTCATCCATGCACCCATTGATGTACAAAGATCCAATGACACACATTATGTGTCTATGAAATCATCAAAAAACACTTTCAAAAAACCACTTGCCTTTAAATCTTCACGATAAGTCACCTAAATACAAAATTACCAATAATAATTTTAAAACTGGAATAGAACATTTCAAAAATATTTTACCATGAATGATCAAGGCATAAAAATGGATCTAAATCATACATCATAAACAATTTATCATTTCTTCCAAGCTATCAAACCACAACTATGTCTAAACAACACACAAAGCACCTGATTTCTCTTTAAAATATCAATTACAATTGAATAAAAACCTTGTGCACATAAAAATATAAGGATTAATAAAGAAACACTTTTTAATAAAACTTTTCACCCACATTAAATCATAAAACACTAAAAACTCTTATACTAGCACATTTAAAGCATGTAAAACACATTGATAAAAAACATAAAAATGCTCAAACATCAAATGGGATCTGCAGGAAAGGAAATATATGGAAACACCTACCTCAATGATGTGTAAACTCAACCATACATTGGGAGAAGGAATAACTCGCCCCAAGAGAGAATATGAACACCCTATAACCAAATAAAAAACCCACACATCAACCGTTAAACTTAGGGTTTGAGCAACATGGTGACCTGCCATGGAAGAACTAGGAAACCAATAGAGGAGGTAGGAATATGAGGAAATTGATCAAAACATAGAAGAAATCACCTTAGGATCCTTCAAGGGGCTTCAAAAATAGAAGGTAGGAAAAGTAGGATGATAACAGAGGATCCCCTAGTGCACATAGGTCAAGAAAGGGGAGGAAAACCAAAAATATGGTTAAAAGATCAGAGGCCTAAAATTAGAATTTCATGTTTTATAGAATATGGTAAATTCACATAGTTTGGCAACACGGTTTGCAAACCATGCACCAACTATGCACCCTATACTGAAAAAAAAGACACCTCACATGGTTTGGATGCATGGGTTCTAAACTATGCGCTAACCCTATGAAATGCCACTACCTAATTCAAGAACCATACCTCCCAATTACTGCATGATTTCCCAAACCATGTGAAACCCATGCGCCTTACCTCTAGACCCCAAAAAAACTACATGGTTACCTGGTTAAAGTCAAATGGTTTCCCCTAACCATGCTCCCCTTTCTGTTAAGACTAAAAACATCCAATTCTTTACAAAAAAAACTAAAACTAGTACTCAACCTGAACCTCCATGAAAGGATCAAAATTCAAGAGAAGAGTATAAAAAAGGATTTTTTGTGTCAGGGTGTGACAAATTCTGAATATTCAGCCTAATATGATGATTCTCATTTTATTAGTGAAAGTAGAAAATAAAAGTTTAGCTGCTGAGATGGATGTTCTAATTAGTATAATAGAGAAGATGAAGTCTTCTTTTGCAGACTCCATGTATACTTTTCTAGATAAGTTAATGAATATTACTTACATGGATTCTACATCAATTTCTCCACCTCCAACTATGGATGTTAATTTTATCAAATCTGTTGTGAGAGAAAAACATCATGCTTCTACTACATCAGGTAATGTACCAGACCTTCCCTAGGAAAGTTTGAGAAATAGCAGAAACAATAGTAACCATGTGCACAAGATGGTCAGATAGTATATGAAAAATATGAAAGCTGTTAGGGAAACCATCACAAAGGATATAATTTATCATATTTCAAGGATATATACATATCATAATATGAATTATCATATTATGTTTCTTACTAAAAATCTGAGGATACCTCCACTAACTCAAGAATTTAAAGATCAAGTGAATCAGTTGAAGGTCTTGACTCTAGTGCTTAATCTATTTATGGAAGAAAATAATTATTTCTTCAGTGCTATGGATAAATTTAGAAATATTATTATGGATTTTATAAATTTATTAAAACTATTTTTATATGTTTCTATAAAAAATTTAGTGTCTCAGTATTCTATGTCAATTAATTCTCATCTTACCCCTCTAGTTTCTGAACCATAGTTATTCATGCCCAGAGTAACCAGAGATCTTAATGATCTTTTTCCAACTCATCTCCATCCATTTAGTATGACACCTCAAGAAGTATTTCATCGCCTTATTTTAATCATTATCAGAGATCCTCCTTCTCTATTATATGTCCCCATATCCATTCCTGTAGTTACGCCAGTCTATGCTACTGAAACTTCTACTTCAAACCAAGGGAAGGGAAAATAACCTTTGATTCCTTCCACACAGCTTGAGAAGCCTTGATTATTGAACTGTTTTTATTTTATGGGAATAATTTTCTTATTTTTATATATTTTATCATTAATTTATTGACTTTATTTAATGGAAATTCTCATGGTTTTTAAAAAAAATTCTCTTTTATTTCTTATTTTACATTTACTTTTTGATAATCCAAAAATACAGAGAAGGATCTGTGGAATTTATTGTATTTATAAATATCAAATTTCCTTTGATAATATATCTTTGATACCTTATGTATCTTATTTTTCATTGATACCATATTGTTTTCTTTGATACCATATTTTTTTATACATTTTTCTAATTACCTCTGATACTCTACTTAGCTTTGATGCCATGGTTTATAAAATTCCATGATTTGTGGTCATCAAAAAGGAGATGATTGTTGGAACCCTAGTTATAATGATCCCCAAATCATTATTGTTTTGATATTAATGAGTTTTATCTCTTATTATAGAATTTTACAATATAATTTAGAATGAAAAAATTTGGCTATGTATGGAAAAGACTCACCATTGAAGATGATACACTGCTAGGGATGACCAATCATCAAACATAACTCACCGTTGAAGATGATTAACCACCAGAAATATATCCCCATCAGAATTGGGCTATAAAAAATTGTAGAAAATAACTAAAACTAGAAAAGGCTCATCGTTTAACCTGAAATTTGTAAAAGTATTGAAAATAAATACTTTTATAGAATTTCTCACCACGAAGATGTAAATATGGATAAGTATGAAAATGACCTACCTCCAAAGGACGAACTACCGTAAAAATGGAATTTTGGATAAGTGTTGAATACCCCTACTTCTAGATCATGACTCACCGTTGAGCCTAACTAACCTCTAACTCGACTCTCTATCATATATTGTCTCACCATTGATCCTAAATCACCACCATATCAACTCACTATCAGTGATTGTCTCACTATTAAATATGACTCACTATCGCTATTTATTTAAAATAAATTAACTATTTATAATGTATATTTTATTGAATATAATGTTGTGGATTATTTTAATGATTTTTCTTTATTTTTTTAATATATAGATTAAGTTTTGTGACGTTAATCTAGAATGAGGAGAAGAGGATCTAGATGATTCTTCTTACATACTACTATTAAAAGAATTAGGAGACTCTCTCATGTGATATATACTTATAGAAGTGATAAAATTGAACTGATACACATATAGACACAAAGAGAGAATAATTAAACATTTCAAGATAGAAATAATATTGATGTAGACAGTTCCTTACACAGGGAATCATTACCAGTAACCAACTATATAATAAGTGAAGCATATTGAACACCCAGACTACTTTCTACAGCCTCAGAAGAAATAGTTAATGACACTCTGTTCTTCTGGAGTTTTTATAAAAAATAATCGAGCTTTATTTCATGCCACACTCATGGAGTCACAAGATTCAGAGCATATTAGATCAAGAAAAAATATTTTATTTAAATCCATTATTTGCTATGCCTATTTTTTTATTACGTTATTATTAGCAATTTTTTTAATCAATTTTTAAACGTGAACACTAACTCATGTTCTATAACTAGAAGATACTAGATATCATCTCAAACTCTATATACCTATTTTCAAACATGTTGTGAAAGAGGCCCTTATATGGACTGTATTTCTTTTTATTCCCACCAGTATTATGGAAGAGGTCTTGGGTGACCTGTAAATATTTTCTCTTATACACCCAATCCAAGTGGAGGATCAAAGATTATTAAATATAATCTTTTTGGAAGTAGGTGATTGCTAAGTGGATAAGATTAGGTCTCAGTTTGGGACTAAACCTACTGTATTTTATTCTATTTTCTGTTTTATTTTTTAATTTTATTTCTAATCATTAATTTAAATCTATTTTGAACTGTATACAAAACAACTACATTGATAGTTAGTCTTAATTAGTGCTTATATAAAGTTTTGATTTATTAAGTTTATTTTATAAGATAAATTAGTTTTTCATAATTGTTTTAACTAAGTCCTAATCAATATTTTAGAAATATTTTAAAATATCAGAACATATATTGATCTACTATTTTGATTAACTGAGATGATTTAAATTAAATCGAGGTATTTTATTTAATCCTATTTTAGACAAAAAAAAGAGTAATAAGTTAACCACCCCCCTATTTAGATAATCACTCCAACCAATAATTTACATCATTATTATTCAAAGAAAATAATATTATGATTATATAACTCTATACTCTTATTCATTCATTATTTTAACATGTTATTTTTGGATTGATTTAACCACCTTCCACAATGATACAATACATTTTTGTAATTTTTCCAATATAAATTATTATCAAAAGATTAATACTTTTAATATATGATAATAAAGATTAATTTGTGATATTAATATGGTTTTGGAATTTCGGCACAAAAAAATTAATGATAATTATAATTAACCACTTATTATCAGTAAATTACAAAAAAAACATGTTGATCATAGATTCTATTCACATGAACAATACAAATATATTCCATAATATTAACATGGTACGATGTAAATAATTAAATCCAAATTCTTCCAGTAACATGGATAATCTAGAAATTATGAACATTGTGTGAAAGAATGAGGATCATTATCATGATTACTATACCTGTAAGAAATAATCAAAATCGATAACATCCAATAATGAAAATAAGTAATAACTAACTAATATATGTGTGAAAATTAATTTTATTGAATATCATAAAAGGTAATAATTAAGAAAAATATTCTAAAATAATTTATTAAGATCATTATTTTTATTATAGAAAAGTTTAAATCTCTTTTATGGAATTTGGGAGAAAATGAAATTGTATCTTTCTAATCTCAAGTTGAAATTGACATTTTTTATGACTAAAGTTTATAGTTATGAAAATTTTATATTTTTTATCTCTAAATAAACATATATTTTATTCTCCTTTATTTTTTTAGGGGTTGACAAGTTTTCTTACCATTCCACCTCCCTTTGGTTCCTAATTCTACCAAAGTGATGCTTGTTAGGGGAGATGGTCATATCTTCTCCTTTTTTTCAGAATTAACTCCCCAACTTGTTAATATTTTTTATTTTTAATTATAAGTTTTATCATATATAAATATATGATTTTAGAAGTTCACTTTCAATTATAATTGAGTTTAGTTTCAAAATAATTAAATAAAAATATTTTTATGGTTTTTTGCACAAGTCGTTTTATACTAAATTTGACTTTCTTTACAATGGTTTGAAATGAATTATTTTTATTTTTTCAAACGAATGAGTATTTTTTACCATATCATTCATTTTTATCTATGAATATTCCAGTATATGTTTTCATTATTTTCTAGAGTAATTTTTATACCCATTTTTTAAAATAATTTTCTTCAAAAATAAACTTTATCAAAAATGTAAATGGTGGTTCTTATTATTTGTCAAATTAATATTATAATGATCGCAAAAAAAATTCATTTACTTCAATTTACAGTACTTTTTATTATGATTACAATGGATATTCTCAAATGATCACACCAACCTTTTATCTCAAGATGTCTTATTATTATTCCATACAAAATATTAATGAAAGCCTATTTCTATTCATATGTTAATTATGATATGATGAAATTATGAATGTTTTTATATTCATGTAGAACACACACACACACACACATATATATATATATATATATATATATCTGTGTGTGTGTGTGTGGTTTTAGTACATAAATTGTGGGATAAAAATTATATATCCTATCAAAATATTGGGTAAAGATTTATATTGAAATAGATGGAATTTAAGGTAATGAAGGGTGAAACTAATCTCTTATGTGACTATGTCCACAATGTTTATGGGAATAAGGAGTGAACCTGATGCACTATGGGACACTATACACTATTAAATGATGGTATTAAAAGTAATCCTTGACATAAGAAATCATTTTATAAAATTATATATATGACACATGCATATGACACGTCCCTATGCTATTAAACAATCCTATGTTATATTTTCATGGATTGTGATTATTTATTCATGTTTCAACACCGTAATGAATCATGTATTATGTTATGTCAAAGCGTTATACAATGAATTGTGATTTATAATCTTTTTTTAATAGATATTATTCTATAATATTATTTCCATGCACCTTGATTATGTTCTCATACCCACATGTTTATATTATTTTAACATATGATCTATGATTGTTATCTCTCATAATTACACTTGTTAAGCATCTGAGCTAAAAAATTCTCATGTTTCCATTAACCTAGTTATGAAGACTAGTATTTTAATGTCCATGTTTCGGAAGCCACCAAGAGGCGCCCCATACCTGGTTAGTCATATGGACTCATGTGCATTTCCCGAGCGCCAGAGGCTTCCGACTAGCAGTGAGGGCCTTGGGTGTGACAGTGGGGAAAATATTCCCTCACTGGCAGAATACACAGTGGAAGTAAACAAATATATACAAGAGTGGTAACAGTAATAATATCATACAAAAATATCCATTGGAAGACTAATAGAACAAACTGGAGCACATATATAAAATGATGTGTGATACATATGTCTAGGAAAGCAGTAAGACAAAGAAAAATGCTGAAATACAGTACTAAACTAAGTGAAAAAGAAAAATAGTAATCAGCTTCATAGTATCACAAGCCTAATCTTGGTCTCATGCTCTCCAACTCCACATTATGTCATGTACCTGAAGTAGAAGGGTGATTTCCCTTGTCTATACCTACAAAAAAATAATCTATTTGGGCCCAAAAATATGGCCCAAACAGGGTGTGATTCTATTCCTAGTAGGAAACCACCATGATATCTGTGCCTAACAGTCAATGAGTATATGGTAGGTAAAATTATAGGAAACAGTAAATAGGAGAGTACTCAATAGTTAAAAATCCACAGTTTCAATATCAAGAAACAACTAAACAAGTAGATAAACACAACAGGTAACCCTCTAGGAAAAACACTTAGTCTAACCCCTCTAGTCCTACCTAACAGGTACAAGCAACCCTCTGTTAATTACACTCAGTCTAACCCCTCTAGTTCAGCTTAAGCATAGACTCTCTAAGGAATCACTCACTATCAATTCCCCCTATAGTCTTGTATCGTAACTAACGTCACTCTAGGGAAGAACTTCTGATGTGGCTGTATTTTTTGCATAGTTTTACGACATCTTTTTACTTACTTTTTAATGATTTAATTAATTAATTATTCACTTTATACTAAATAATTGTAATTTTGTATTTTTATAATTAACTTTGTCAATTAATCAATTTTTATAAACAATTATATACTTTTAGTCTTTAAATAATAATTTTAATCTTACTTATTTTATCTAAATTTATTATTTGTTTATTAGTTGTGTTAATACCATTCCGCTCACTATTTAATAATTTTACTTTATTAATAAATAATCTTTTAACATCCATTTTTTTGTTTTAATCAAATTTGTCTTTATTTTAATATTTTATTATTTAATATGGTTTCCTTAAGATATTTTTACATTAATTATTAACTTGTCTAATGGTCCTACTAATTAGATAAGTAAATAATTTTAGTTTTGATTAAGTAAAATAGGTATCTTTTAATCTTATGTGATCACTTAGTTATTTAATTAATTATTTTATAGTTTTAAAATATTAATTATTTAATATTATGTATGCAGTTTTATTATTCATACATTAATTTTTCATTTTAGTCTATCATTGAGGTAGAAAATAACTATCGGTAACCTATTGGGTCATCGATACTCTTCATCTTTACTCGCTACTACATTGTAATTATTCATATAGTAATTTTAATCTAATTCTTTCATAATCATAGTTTATTAATATTTCAGTTCTTAATTTAAGTGTTATCTAATTAATAAACTTAGTTATTGCTTTAATATTTTGATGTTTACAAAAAATCTTGTTTGAAATTTATGGTATTTAACATTATTTTAATTAATTATTTTCAGTATTATTATTTAGTTTACTTACCATTTAATTTTATGTTTTTTTAAGATTCCTGTTAGTTCTTTATTTTATAATAGCGGTGACCTATCTATTTTAATTAAACTATCAGTGATCCTTTTTATTTTTGTTGTACCGGTAACCTTTATTTTTATTTTTTCTGGTAACCTTTATTTTTATTTTTATCGGTAAAATTTTAATTTATTTGTGCCGGTGACCCTTTTATTTTTTTCATAGTGGTAACCAGTATTTCTATACTAATAGTGACCTTGTGCACCTCACTGTTGGTTTTTATACCTCACTGTTAGACCACCTCGTTGCTTACCATTGTTGTTTTTTTTAATCTATCAGTGAACTTTTATCTATTCTCAAATGGTGAGCTTTTCATTTTGCATAATGGTGACCAATGACCTATGGCTCCCCATTCTATCGGTGACCACATTTTTTTCATTTATGTATACCAGTGACCCCCACGCTACTGCTTTTCTTTGATTTTAACCTAACAGTGACCCTCCGTCCCTTGCACCTCACTGTTAGGTTCCTTCCACAAACCACTCTCACCGTTCCCCGCACCTCACCATTAGCCAATATCTCCTCACACTATCCCTCCCCTAATTCACAAGCTGATACATTTTAATCCTTGTTACATATTCATCTTCTTCCATACCTCCTCTATCTCGACTTCGCCACAACCACAGAACTAACATTCAACATTAAAACTATCACAACAACAAAACCATACTGCTCTTTCAAAATTAAACTAAAAATATCGGTTCTAAATCCTAGAAATCAAGAAACCCTAAATCATTTCGAATTCATATCAGTTATATTTACAAAATAAAAATCTTCCTGATGATGGAGACTTCGCTGCTAATGGATAAAGATGGAGCCGGTGCCGCTTGATTCTATTGAGAGATTCCCAGGCCTCCATCTGCGATGCACACCTTCAACCAGTGCTGGATAAGAACTCGCAACCGAATCCGAACAAGAGGATGGCCACACCACTGGATCTGGAGGGTTAGGTGTCACCGTGAGGAAGAGGAGGTCCACCGGTACTAATAAGTTGAATTCATCTCACCCCTATATGCCATTTCTAGAAGGAGGAAGAGTTGGGACGTTGTAGGGTAGCTTAGCTGAAGCCGCCACGCCACGCTGAAGCTGAGGGAAGTCGGGCCGACGCTTCCTGTTTTTGGCATCGAACAGAAACCCTCCCCCCTTATTGTTGTGTGCCGATTTGGGGGGAGATAAAAAATAATAAAAAACTAAGGAACTAAAATAGAGTTATAATAAAATCATAAATTGAAATAAAATAATAAACATTAATAATTATAAATAAATATAATATTTTTAACAAAACTGGATTATTAAACATAAATAAAATTTTGTTTAATTAATTGATATTTATTTCTAAAATCAAATTAGAATAGATTATTATAAATCTTATTTAATAATTGGTATTAATAATTATTTAATAATATATGTTAATAAAATAAAATAATAATTAAAATATAGTTAAACTAAACTAGTTAACATAAAATGTTAATAATGCAAACATTAAAAATAATAATAAACTTGATGTTTATCATTTACTTTAATAATGTTAACTAATTAAATAATAATAATAACTTTTGACCAATTTGGCATCAAAATTAATAATTAATAAAACTTCTTATTTTTAATAATAATAATAACACTTTTATTAATAAATTCGTTTAATTTATAATACGTAATTTATCGTGATTTATATTTTATAAATTTTATTTATTTATAGTTAATGAAAATATAATTACTAATTGTTAGTAATGTTAATAAAATAATTTATTTAACAACATTACATAAGAGTTAGTAATTATTTTAAGACTTTTTATTTTCTTAAACTATATATTTTTATTTCCTTCGTGTAGTAACTGTGTCATTTATTTTTCTTGTGTAGGTTCATTCAATAGCTGAAACCCCATCCAGGTTCACGTAACTAACTCAACATAAGTTAGTTACGTGGGAAAAACTTTCATGACATGCTAGTCGTGAAAAAATGCACGTTGTGCGGTGCGTTTGTGAAGGGATTTCAAAGTCGGTGGAAGATGTTCGGTGAAAATCAGTAGAAGACAGCATGATAATTAAGTAGATAAAGTAGTAAATTTTGGTGGGAGACATTGATTCAAGTGGGATATTATTGATCATATGGACATTCATTCAACACATGCGGAGAGCCAATGATGAGGAGAGGAGACAAGAGGGCGTCTCTAGATCCACTGCTTGGAACTGGAAGAGTCCAGGAGCAGCAACAATTCATGCTAGCAGAGGGAGTTTACTTCCTCTGTCTTCTTTCAGTTATTCTCCTTTGTAATTGAATTGTTTTATTATACGTAATAGATATGATTTCTATCCAAACTTATAGTTATGGGATATATTGAAGTTCCACTAGTTATCATTAAATTCTCATTTCAATTTATCATTTTAATGTATTCAGTAATGATCAGTGAGATCGATACTGAATTAATTCAATAGCATTGTTCCACCAAAGTTTAATTCCAAAATTCCACATTTAGTTGGTGAGATTTATTATGGAAACACTTCTAAAAACATAATACATTCAAAATAATTCATGACTTACGCTGATTTTGTCTTGCTGTTAATTTTCAAATAGTTCACAGTTGATTGATTTTGTAGTGGCGAACTCTTAAATTGGTTGACTTGTGTGACTTAACTCCTGGTGAAAGAGGCGAGTCATACTCTTTACAGTGGTACACTGCAACAACCTATAAGTGAATTGAAACACCTTCAAAACCAGTAGAATTAAGATTACTCCCCGATCATTTAAATATATCATCCATTTATCAGTGTTCTAAATATTTTTTATTCCATTTTTTCTACTATATCTAGCTTCAATCTAGTTTAAATATATGTTTTCAAATGTTCTATAATTATACTGCTTATAAAAAGTAAAAAAATAATAATTAGAAAATAAAAAGTGAAAAAAACTCTAGGGATGACAACAGTGGAGTTTACCATGTTTTTTTAGAACATTAATGGCCAAATTTACCTTCCATGTGGGTTCAACCCGGCTTGCCACATATACAGTTGTTAGTAGGAATATAAATTTTTAACTTTGACCAACATCAATGATGGTTTAGGTCAATTTTTTGGCACTGTTTCTGGGGAAGGCATGATCTATTACTCTAAAAAATCACTTATATATAAAAAATCTTCAAAAAAATTGAAATATTGAAAATTGAAAAAAAAACTATTTCACTTCTTGATAAATTGATATTGCTAAGTAGTGTATGTTACTGTTGTTTGCATGAGAACAAGAATATCTTGTACTAGATTAGAGCCCTTGAACATTTAATTAGATAAAAATATCATTGCTCTAAGAAAGATGAAAAAAAACTGAAATGGAAAAGTCTGATAATAGAGTTCATGCACCTAACAACTTCCAAAATCAACCAGAACTCTTAGATGAACATGAAATTCCTAGGATGAGTGAGTTCCAACTCCCACAATTTTCAAGAAATCCATCATCCATTAGATTGTCTCTGAGGGATATAAATTTTGAATTGAAACAATCACACATTTCACTACTACCGTCTTTTAATGGGATCTCTAATGAGGACTCTCTAGCCTTTAATAGAGACTTTTATAACACTGTGTAGTAGTTAGCTCTTCCGAACTCATAGATAATTAACTTAGAATGAGATTCTTTCCCTTTTTCCTTAAATAGAATTCTAGGAATTGGTTTCTAAGTCTAGATGAGAACATTTTTGAAAACTGGGATCAAGTGTATAAATCATTCATAATGAAATTTTATCCCCAAATAATAAAAGGTGAACTAAGAACAAAGATAACTAGTTTTTATCAAGAGGATGGAAAAGATTTTAACGAAGATTGGGATAGATTCATAGATCTTCTTAGGTAGTGTCCCCATTATCAACTCCCACCACACCTACTTATGGATAATTTCAATGAAGGGTTGTCCTCCTCTGGACAGAATCTAGTTGATCAAGTTTCTGGGGGTAATTTCAATGATAAAATATATGAATAACTTAGGGAATTTTTTAATAATCTTTCAATAAATTCACAACATAAGAATTCAAGAAGGAAAAGAGTCAATATAAATTTTAACCCAAACAATGGTTCAATGAATGAAACTCAAATTCAACTTGCTGAAATCACAAACCAACTTCAACCCTTAATGAACCAAAACTCAAAACAAACTGTTAACCAACTTGGCTATAAAAACACCAACCAATATTTAAGGAAACAGTGTGTCTAGTGTGGTATGTTTGGGCATACTGAAAACTTTTTTCCTGACTTTGATATGTCATCCCAACAATAAGAAAATTCCAACATTGTTAATTATGGTCCTAGAATGCCTCCTAAAGAATATACATTTTCAAAAAATTATAATCAAGGCTATAGAAACCATCCTAATATGTTCTGGAAAGATCAAGGCTTAATTAAACAAACCAATACCCCTAATTTCTTAATCAATCAAGACCAAACTTTCAAAATCAACAAATGGGTGAGTCTTCAAATGTACAAGGAAACAATGATAACCACATATCTTCTAAACTTGATATAAATTTGAAAAAAAAAATCAACTCTCAAGAAGAAAGATACATGACTCAACTGTCCAAAAATAAAAATCAACATGAGTTTGTTAAACTAAAAATTTATGTTATAATACAAAACATGGAAACACATTTAGGTCAACTTTCTAGTGATTTTTCATCTAGGGAAAAAGGTATACTTCCAAGTTCCACTAAACATAACCCTATGGTGAATGTCTTGGTTGTTATCACTAGAAGCGGGATTAATACTCAAACTATTGCTGAAAAAGAACATGAAAATGTCCAAAATGAAAATCTGTTTCAATCTGGTAATAAAAATTTGCTTTGTTCATATGCTGGAAATTCACAGAAGAGTCTTGAAAATGATCTAAATCTGAATTTTTCACCTGAAAATAAAGCTAAAACTTATTCTAAAAATCAAAAGAATAATGGAAAAGAAAAAGTTGAGGAATAGTTGACAGTTATACCTACTGTTCTGAAAAAAATTTCCCCACTCATCCATTTCCCTGAGAATATGAAACCACAAAGTAACACCAAGGATCCACTTCTTTAGTTCCTTAATCTACTTTCTAAACATCAAGTGAAAATTCCATTCATTCAAGATTTAATCCAAATCCCATCTTATCTTAAAAATCATAATAAAATTGTTTCAAACAAAAAAACTCTAGAAAAATTTTCTACTTAAATCCTCACTTAAGAGTGTAGTTCTGTAATTCAAAAGGAAATCCCACCTAAAATGAAAGACCCTGGTAGTTTTTTCATACCTTGCACATTAAGAAACTCTGATCAGATTAACTATTTGTGTGATTTAGGTTCTGGAATTAATATTCTCCTGTACTCATTGTTTCAATAGTTGAGGTTAGGTGAACTTCAACCCACCACAGTCATACTATAGTTAGTTGATAGATCTTTCACTCATCCTCTGGGTAGGGTAGATGATTTGCTAGTTGGGGTAAGGAAACTGATTTGGCCTGCAAAGTTTTAGTCTTGTATATGGAATGTGATCAAGAGGTTCCCATAATCTTGGGTAGGCCTTTCTTGGCCACAGTTGGTTCTGTCATTGATGTATCTAAAGGTCAATTAATTTTTAAAATTGGAGAACAACAATAAGAGTTCAATGTGTTTTATAATGTTACAGGACCAAAATTTTCTAAATACTGTTCTAGGGTAGAGTCCTTAGAAAATGAAAATTCAAATGGAAACTATGATGCATCTGAAAATCAATCCTCTGCTGAAGGAAATAATTGTGAAGCTAAAAATGTTTGTGAATCTGTTTTAGAAATTGAAAATTCTACTCAAACTCCAAATCTGGAAAATTTTCGATAACTGGACAAGTGTCCAGTTTCTGCTATAGAAGGGTCCTCTATTTCTGAACTTAGGAGATTTTTGAGTGAATTTGAGGGTGTTTCTGTTAACACCAACCTTAGTGAACACTTTTATGATATCTAGGGAGATCTTATAAGACAACTAGATGATTCTTCTCTGATAAACTTATTGAAATCTGATCTGGAAAATCTAGATGTTATACTGCCCATTTTGGATAGTAGCACTGTTACTTCTGAATCTGAACATGAAATTAAACATATTTCATCTTTTAATACTAATTTCAAGAAATATGTTGAAGCTATTGGACCTTCCATACTGAAGAGTCTTCCTTCTAGTGTATAACCACCCATTCTTGAACTAAAACCAATTCCTGGTCATCTAAAATATTCATTTCTAGGTGAGAACTCCACTTTTCCTATAATAATTTCTGCTGAACTTAATGAAAACCAAGAAGAAATATTATTGAATGTTTTCAATAAGTTTAAATATTCCATAGGCTGGACAATAGCTGATATCAAAGGTATTAGTCCCTCATTTTGTATGCATACAATACCTATGGAACCTGACTATAAGCCTAGGGTAGAATATCAAAGAAGATTAAATCATAATATAAAAGATGTTGTGAGAGAAAAAGTGATTAAATTGCTGGACACTGGAATGATTTATCCCATTTCTGATAGTACTTGGGTCAACCTTGTCTAGTTTTTTTCCAAGAAGGGTGGTTTCATGGTAGTTAAAAATGGAAAAAATGAAGAACTCCAAGTTATAAAAGCCACAAAATAGAGAGTCTATATATATTATAGGAAGCTTAATTCAGCCACTAGGGAGGACCATTTTTCAATGCCCTTTTGGGATAAAATTATTGATAGGCTTGATGGAAATGTGTTTTTCTATTTCTTGGATGGGTATTCTGGTTACAACCAGATTCTTGTTGCTCCATAAGATCAGGAAAAGACAAATTTCACATGCCCCTTTGGAACATTTGCCTACAGTCGGATGCCCTTTGGGTTGTGTGGAGCTCCAGAAACCTTTCAAAGGTTTATGATGGCTATCTTTTCATATATGATTGAGAGAATTATCGAGGTTTTCATGGATAAATTTTCTATTATGGGTATCACTTTTGATTCTTGTCTTGGAAATCTTGAGTTAGTTCTAGAAAGATGTGTTGAAACTAACCTTGTTCTTAATTGGGAGAAATTTTAATTCATTGTTATAGAAGGTATTGTGCTTGTTCATATGGTTTCAAATAAATTTCTAGAATTTGATACTACTATGATTGATTTTATTCAAAAATTTCCATCTCCTGTTAATGTCAAGGTGTTAGAAGTTTTCTAGGGAATGCCGGTTTCTACCATAGATTCATAAAATATTTTTCTAAAATAACTAAGCCCTTACGTTCTTTGCTGTTCAAGGATACACCTTTCAATTTTGATGATAACTATTCGAAATAATTTAATTTTATTAAAGAGAAACTAACTACATCACCTATCATCACTGCACCAGATTGGAAACTACCTTTTGAACAAATGTGTGATGCTAGTGACATTGTTGTATGTGTTTTCTATGGACATAGGAAAGATAGGAAGTTACATGTGGTGTATTATGCTAGTAGACTTCTAGATGATACCCAAAAGAATTATACCACTACTGAAAAAGAATTGTTAGTTGTTGTGTTTTATCTGGAGAAGTTTAGACAGTATTTGTTAGGTTCAAAAGTTATCATTTTCACTGATCATTCTGCTTTAAAGTATTTGTTTTCCAGGAAGGAACCGAAACCTAGGAAAATTAGATGTATTCTATTATTAAAATAATTTTATTTAGATATTAGGGACATGTAGGGAGCTAAAAATATAGTTGTTGAACACCTCTCAAGGATTCCTCTTACTCAATCTGAATCAGAAAATATTCGGGAGATTAACTCTTCCTTTCATGATGAAAAGTTTCTTACTATTTCTATCAAGCAATCTGCATGGTTTGCAGATTTTGCCAACTTCCTTGTAGTAGGTGACTTTTCCAAAAACCTATCCAAAAACCAAAGAAATAAATTCATTTCTAAACTTAAATACTACCTTTCGGATGATCCTTTGTTGTTTAGGAGATTTGATGATGGTATCCTTAGAAGGTGTGTTCCTAAGGAAGAGATGTTTCATGTCTCATAAAATTGTCATTCATCACCTTGGGGAGGTCACCATGGTGGTGAATGAACCGCTCAAAAAGTCCTACAATCTGGTTTCTATTGGCCTACTCTTTTTAAGGATACTAAGAACTTTTTGGTTGGCTGTGATAGGTGTCAGAGGCTTGTCAGTGTTGTTAAGAAGTAAGAGTTACCCCAAAATGGAAATCTGGAAGTTGAGATTTTTTATGTCTGGGGTTCAGATTTTATGGGTCCATTTCCATCATCTCATTGGAATGAATATATTCTTGTTGCTATTGACAATGTTTCAAAATGGGTTGAAGCAGTGACACTGCCCACCAATCAAGCCAATTCTGTAATAAAATTTTTGAAAAAGAATATCTTTACAAGATTTGGATTCCTAAGAGATTTTATCACTAATAATGGAACACACTTTAAGAATTCCAAATTTAAAGCTTTGATGGAGAAATATGGTTTTGTTTATAAAACTGGTACTTCTTATCATCCACAATCCATTGGATAGGTGGAAATTTCAAATAGAAAGTTGAAACAAATAATTTAGAAAACTATGTAAAACTCTTGGAAATACTGGTATCTTAAATTGGATAAAGCTTTATGGGCTTATAGAACTTCTTTTAATACCCCAATAGATATGTCTCCTTATAGGCTATTGTTTGTGAAATTTTTTCATTTACTTGTGGAGTTGCTACAGAAGTCTTATTGGGAAGTTAAGGCTCTAAACTTTGACTTTAAGAGTGTTGGTGAGAGGATATTACTTAAGCTAAGTGAACTTGATGAAATTAGGAGAGAGAGTTATGATAATTCAAGGATTTATAAAGACAGAACTAAAATTATTCATGATTCTATCATTAGAAACATGGAATTCAAACCTGGATAGAAGGTCCTCATATTTAACTCTAGACTTCAACTCTTTCCTAGAAAGGTAAAGTACAAGTGGTCTGGACATTTTACAATTGTGAGAGTGCTGAAGAATGGTGCTTTAGAAATTTTAGGTGAAGAGAATAAACCCATGTTAGTCAATGGGCAAAGAGTGAAACTTTATTTTGAGGGACAGCTGAAGGGATTGGCTACCTTCAATGAGCTTAAAATTTGTTCTTGAATAAATTCTGGCTGAAGACTTTAAATTTAGAGATGCATGGGAGGAAACCCATTGTTCTTATTGCCTTTATGTTGTTTCTTTTTAACCATGAATAAAGTGTTTCTTCTGTGCTCTGTTTTTATGCAACACATGTTACTGTTTGTTCTTTGTTTCCTGGTTCTATCTCAGGTTGTTGATGCTTTTGTCAATAAAGGAGTAGAATTCACATGATCATTTTTGGACAAAAACTTAGTCAGGGAAGTACTTCATCTTTCTGCATTTATTTCTGCTCTTGTTTTTGTTAATAAAAATTATGCTTGTATTAGAAAGTTTTGATATATGTGTATTGAAAATTCTATTTCATGACTTGAAATGTATTAAATTCTGCTGCATGTCTTGCTACTAAAGTAAAAATTCTGCATATGTTTAAAATTCTGCATATGTTTAAAATTATGGTCGTATTGGAATGAAATTCTATTATATGTCACTGTCTAAATAAAAAAAATCTTCATGTACTTCACTGCTAAAAACTGAATTTCATTATTATTATAATCATCCACTACTTGAAACTTAGTGTGGGGGTACATGCTTGTTGGTAGTTGTGTTTTTCATTGGAATCGATTAGTCAATAGGGTTTTAGCCTGCATCTTCTTGTTATATTGAAAATCCATTTGAATCATACTTTGTTAAAATTCTTACACCCAATTAATTGTACACCCACACTTTATATGCTACTTTAGACCTTTATTGAAAATCTTTGTCACTAGACATAAATGTTAATGTATATACTTTCTAATGAACCTGCTGATTATTAATTTATTGTAGAAAACAAATTTTTTGATCTTTAATGTGACCTTTATACATCTCATCTATATACTAAATTGAAAATATATTTTGAACCTTAATTGATTAATTATTTTTCTCCATATTTAGAAGTCAACTTTGGGGACAAATTTGTGTTTTAAGTGTGGGGGAGGGGGTCAATTCTTGACTGTTCTATACTGTGTTTTAATGAAAGTATATCAATTACCACTTCACTTCAAACTTTTTGTAAAAAAAATTGTTAAATTTTTTCAAAATTATAACAGAATTTTAGGATTTACACTGTACTTAATTAGTTATTGAGTTAGGACAAGTTTTTTGCTGGTAATTAAGAACGACTTAGAGTCTGAAATTAATGATAATGGATGATTTCTGAGTGATCTTACTTAGTGATTTTATGGAAATTTGGTTTAGGAACTACTTCTGAAAGTGATATGGGTATCCTTTTAATGGAATTATGATCATAATCCTTGGAACTAGAAGTATTATTTTGATTCTAGGGGTCCCATTTATCATTTAATTATGAAAATTAATCATCCTAATGACCCAATGGAAATGTATTTTTATATAAAAATTTTGGAACTGAAGTATTCTGGGCATCTGGGATCCCACGGTGAGTCTCTAAGACCCTAGATGATGGGTGCGTTTTGGTTAACTTTAAGCCCTCTATTCTTCTTGAATAAGTGAAATGCACAGTTCTTAGCACAATGATACATGGCTTGGAAAAAATAAAATAAATTGTCTAGGGTCAAAAATGAGCTCATTAATATGAGGGGAATGATGAACGCTAGATGAAGAAGGGGTCAATTGGTTTTTATGGAAATCATTTAGTTTATATCAATAAGGTGATTCACAAAAAAAATATTTATTTTTGGAACCTAGGTGAAAAATTCAAAGTACAAAGTTCCTCGGTTAAGGCCTTAATTCCACATAAATTTTACCTCTTATCACTCTTGGACTTTGGACTTAATCTTGGATTAAATTTATTCACTTAGTTGTATCACGTATGAATAATGACAACTTCTTTGATGGATGGTATTTACTTTGTTAATTACCATTGAGTATTTGTTATAGGAAAGATTCATATGATAAATTCATTTTCTAAAAGCCTACTGTTATGTTTTGTCCTCTGTTTTTGAGTGCTGGACATTTTACAGTGTGATCTTAATCATTAATACACTTTACTGTTTTTCAAATACAATAAGACATGGGATTGTTTGAGGAAAAACAATGATTAAGTGTGGGGGAATATGATGTGGCTCTATTTTTTTATAGTTTTGCCACATCTTTTTCCTTAATTTTTAATGATTTAATTAATTATTTAATAACCTTATACTAAATAATTGTACTTTTTTATTTTTCTAATTAACTTTGTCAATTAATAAATTTTTATAATTAATTATGTACTTTTAGTCTTTAAATGATAATTTTAATCTTACTTATTTTATCTAAATTTATTATTTGTTTATCAGTTTAGTTATTACCAATCTGGTCACTATTTAATAATTTGACTTTATTAATAAATAATAT
Organism: Viscum album; assembly: GCA_963277665.1. Lineage (NCBI taxonomy): Eukaryota > Viridiplantae > Streptophyta > Magnoliopsida > Santalales > Viscaceae > Viscum > Viscum album. Next base: position 1,824,056,695 of record OY728119.1, on the reverse strand, counting down.
TTTAACATCCTTTTTTTATTCAACTTCGTCTTTATTCTAATATTTTATTATTTAATATGGATTCATTAAAATATTTTATCATTAATTATTAACTATTCTAATCATCCTGCTAATTAATTAAGTAAATCATTTTAGTTTTAATTAAGTAAATTAGTTCTATTTTAATTTTATGTGATCAATTAGTTTTTAAATAATTATTTTAGAGTTTAAAATTATTAATTATTTAATCTTATGTATGTATTTTTATTATTCATACATTAATTTTTTATTTTATTATATCGGTGAGGTAGACAAGAACTATCAGTAACCTACTAGGTCACTGATACTCTTCATCTTTACTCACTGCTACCTTGTAATTATTCATATACTCTGAATGGCCCGAAGGCCTTCTTTTTTATTTTATTATAGATAATCCCCCTTTTAAGGGTTAAAGGGGAACCCATACATGACATGTAGGCCCAAGGCATAAGGCCCAACATGACCCACAATACATGACCTGAAGGCCCAGAGGTATACCACGCCCATACATGACCCGTAGGCCCAGCCCACTAGAATATTCCCCCCTAGTGCCTTGCATCATTAATCACCTTAGCTCGCCACCTTGCATTGCTAATCGGCTAGCATTGCCCCGTACAAAGCTGCACGGTGCCTGGTCTCGGTGGTGGCTGCCATACCCTCTCATTCATCTAATCCGGTTAGCTCTGCATCTAGTGGCTGCTACTCCTGCTGCTCTGATCCGCTTCTGGGGCCTGTTCTGTGTCAACTGGGCTACTCCATAGTCTACTTGACCCGAAGGCCCTGTGGCCCAAAGTACTTGGATGACCCGAAGGCCCTGGTGACCTGTAGGCCCAAACTGGTGGCCCAAAGGCCCAAATTGGGTGAATAGTTCCGGCTGCTACAGTGCCGAATAGTAACTGCTACAATACTTCTACAGTGGTTGCTACACTACTACTACAGTTCCCCAGAAATTCGCTTCCACCCGGTTTTGAACCTGGGTCTCTTGGATGCCAAGCAGGATCCCTTACCACTCGGGTACAAGCTCGTTGGCATTATTCATATAGTAATTTTAATTTAAGTCTTTCATAATATTAGTTTATTAGCCATTCAGTTCTAAATTTAATTGTTATCTAATTAATAATCTTAATTTTGGCTTTAATATTTTTAAGTTTAATAAAAATATTGTTTTAAATTTATGGTATTTAACATTCTTCTAATTAATTATTTTCGGTCTTTTTATTTAGTTTACATAACTTTTATTTTTTTGTTTTTTAAGGTTACCGTTAGCTCTTTATTTTATAATAGCGGTGACCTGTCTATTTTAATTAAACTACCTGTGACCCTTTTTATTTTCTTTGTACCAGTAACCTTTATTTTTATTTTTACTGGTAACCTTTTAATTTATTTGTACCGGTGACCCTTTTATTTTTATTACGTAACGGTAACCTAGATTTCAATACTAATAATGACCTTGTGCACCTCACTGTTGGTTTTTCTACCTCACTGTTAGACCACCCCGCTGCTTCCCTTTTTTATTTTTTTAAAGCTATTAGTGACCTTCTATCTATTCTCAAAAGGTGAGCTTTTCATTTTGCCTAACGGTGACCCCTGACCCGCAGCTCCCCATTCTATCGGTGACTGTGTTTTTTTTCATTTAAGTATACTAGTGACCCCCACGCTGCTTCTTTCCTTTGATTTTAACCTAACAATGACCCTCTGTCCCTTGCACCTCACTTTAGGTTTCTTCCACAAACCACTCTCATCGTTCCCCACACCTCACTATTACCCAATATCTCTTCACACTATCCCTCCCCTGCTTCAAAAGTTGATGCATTTTCATCCTTGTCACATCTCAATCCTCTTCTATACCTCCTCTATCTCAACTTCGCCATAACCATAGACCTAACATTCAACATTAAAACTATCTCAACAACAGAACCAGACAACAATTTCAAAATTTAACTAAAATTTCAGTCCTAAAACCTAGAAATCAAGCAACCCAAAATCATTTCGAATTAATATCAGTTCTATTTACAAAATAAAAATCTTCCAAGTGATGGAGACTTCACTGCTGCTGGATAAAGAAGGAGTAGGACCCGCTTGATGCTTTTGAGAGATACCCAGGTCGTCGTCCGGGATGCACACCTTCAACCGCTTCAGGACAAGAACTCGCCACTGAAGCCGAACTAGAGGATGGCCAAACCACCAGATCTGGAGGGTTAAGTGTCTCCATGAGGAAGAGTAGTTCCATCGGTACTGAGCAGATAAATAATCCACACCCCTTGCCACCATTTCTAGAAGGAGGAAGAGTCGGGATGTTGCAGGGTGGCGGAGCTGAAGCCGCCGCACCGCGTTGTACCTGAGGAAAGTCGGGCTGCCGCTGCCTGTTTCCAACACCGAACAGAAACCCTCCCCCTTGTTGTTGTCTGCCGATTTAGGGGGGAGTTAATAAAACTAAAAAAATTACAAAAATAATGTTATAATAAAAGCTTAAATTGAAATAAAATAATAACTAGAAATAATTATAAATAAATATAAGATTTTTAACAAAATCGAATTAATAAACATAAATAAAATTTTATTTAATTAATTGATAGTTATTTCTAAAATAAAATTAGAATTGATTTTTAAAAATCTTATTTAATAATAGGTATTAATAATTATTTAATAATACAAGTTAATAAAATAAAATACTAATTAAATTATAGTTAAACTAAACTAGTTAACTTAAAATGTCAATAATATAAACTTTCAAAATAAAAATAAACTTAATTATTATCATTTACATTAATAATGTTAACAAATTAAATAATAATAATAACTTATAAACAATTTAGCATCAAAATTAATAAGTAATAAAACTTATTATTTTTAATAATAATAATAACTCTTTTATTAACAAATTCGTTCAATTCGTAATACGTAATTTATCGTGATTTATCTTTTATAAATTTTATTTCATTATTGTTAATTAAAATATAATTACTAATTTTTAGTAATTCTAATAAAATAATTTATTTAACAACATTACTTAACAGTTATTAATTATTTTAAGACTTTATTTTCTTAAACTAAAAATTTTTATTTCCTTCATGTAGTAACTATGTCGTTTATTTTTCTTGCACGGGTTCATTCAACAGTTGAATCCCCACCCAGGTTAATATAACTAACTTAGTGGAACTTAGTTACGAGGGAAAAAATAGCGCGACATGCCAGTCATGAAAAACACATGTTGTGTGGTGCATTTGTAAAGGGATTTCAAAGTCGGTGGAAGATGTTCGGTGACAATCAGAAAAAGATAGCATGATACTTAAGTATAGCAAGCAGTACATTTTGGAGGGAGACGTTGATTTGAGTGGGATATTCTTGACTAGACATAAAATCATTCAACACATCCGTAGAGCCAGTGTCGAGGAGAGGAGACCAGAGGGCGACGCTGGAACCACTTCTTGGAGCTGGAAGAGTCCATGAGAAGCAACAATACATGCTAGTAGAGGGAGTTTACTTCCTATATCTTCTTTCATTTATTCTCCTTTGTAATTGAATTGTTTTAGTATACGTAATATAGATGATTTATATCTAAACTTATAGTTCAAGGATATATTTAAGTTCCATTGGTTATCATTAAATTTTCATTTCACTTTATCATTTTAATGTATTCAGTAATGATCGGCGAGATTGATACTCAATTCATTCAATAGAATTGTTCCACAGAAGTATAATTTCAAAATTCCACAATCAGTTGGCAAGATTGATTGTGGAAACACTTCTCAAAAGATAATATATTCATAAGACTTCAAGACTTACAGTTAGTTTTTCTTGCTATTAATTTTCAAATAGTTCACAGTTGATTGATTTTGGAGTGGCGAACTCTTAAATTGGTTGACTTGTGTGACTTAACTCTTGGTGAAGAAGGTGAGTCATACTCTTTACAGTGGTACTCTGCAAAAACCTATAAGTGAATTGAAACACCTTCAAAACCAGTAGAATGGAGATAACTCTCCAAGCATTTAAATAGATTGTCCTTTTATCAGTGATCAAAATAATTGTTATTCCATGTTTTCTAATATCTCTAGTCTCAATCTAGTTTAAGTACATTATTTCCAATGTTCTGTCATTCTACTTCTAATAAAAAGTAAAGAAATATTTAAAAAATAAAAAGTGAAAAAAAACTCTACAGCTTACAACATTGGAGTTTACCATGTTTTTTTAGAAGATTAGTGGCCAAATTTACCTTCCCTGTGGGTTAGACCCTGTTTTCCACATATACAGTAGTTAGTACGAATATGAATTTTAAACTTTGACCAACTTCAACAAAGGTTTTGGTCAACTTACATCACATTCCCTCTATGTCCTGCGTCGAAGAACTATAGACACAATGAGGAAGCACTCAACATCAATTCCCCATGTGGTCTCACATCGTAAAATTGTAAAGAAACTCTAGAGAATCCTTCAACATCCATTATCCCGATGGTCTATACACCAAGTTCTCATGGCCCCGTGTAAGTCAAGAAAGTGTAGTAGTGCGTATCGGCCAAGGTAAACCTCAATAACTAATTAGCTAGCATTCTACAGCATAACAGCATAACAGAACAACAGTCACACTATCCTACAATACTAGCCATGGGAATGTAAATAGCCACCTATCCGAAAACTATACCTAATGGTCAAAACAGGAAAAACATGTATGTAAAACATATACAAAGCACATAAATTCTCCCTATTCATAATCTATTATCATATACTCAAGCATACATGCATAGAAAGAAAACAATGGTGTTAAAATGGTAAACGTGCAAGACCCCGTTCATGGGTATTGGGTAATTTTCCACATAAAACTCAAGGACTTTTAACCTAATTTCACAAACCACCTACCTCGGTGTTAGGTGATCGATATAAGTGAACCTTGAAGCTTCAATATCCTTATAACGTCAAAGATCTACAAAAACGTCTAAAACGTTCAACCCACAATATCTCACGAGAGAGGTGAAATCCGAAGATGGTGCTCTAGGAGAAGAGAGAACTCAGCGATGTGATTCGAACGCAATAGACGGTGTTTGATTCGGAGGACCGATGCACACTCAGGGTTTTTCGAATATCCATGTCCATACAGAGCTCTTGATCTAACAAGACCTAAAAGAAGAGTGTTCTGGTGATTAGATGCGACCCTGGTGCGTTTAATGATAAAAAAAAGAAAGTACACGATGTGTACTTTTGAAGTACATGGTGTGTACTCACCATTTCCATACTCTTCTTTAAGTGGCCTCCAAGTCACTCCCACACGGCCGTGTGTGTGGCTACTACAAGGCCAGCACACGGCCTCCTGCGGAAAGGCAGTACATGGCATGTACTCATAAAGTACACAACGTGAACATAGAAAATTTCTAGAAATTTCACATTTTTTCCAAAACGACTAGAAAAGGAAAAATACCTGAAAAGAAGATCTGGGATCTTACAAAACTTTCTCCCTAAACAAATTCCTCCCCAAATTTCCCTAGCGCGGTGTAGAAGAAGAAGCCACGAATAGCTCCGTCCACTGGGCTCGTACATCAGCCTCCCTCTCCCAAGTCTCTTCTTATACCCGCTCGTGCTGCCATAACACTCATACCAGAGGAACAGATCAGCCATAGATAACCTTTGTAATACGATAAACAATCCAGATAGGATGCTCCTAGAACGACACATTCACTTCGAGCTCAACCTATTTAGGTTGAAAGACATGAGATTAGTTTGAAAAGTAATGTCGGAGCTGAGAAACGTTAAAAACATCATGAATATCCTAGTACATCTGAGCTAACTGCAACCGATAGGCAACTACCCAACTCTCTCCAACACCTCAAACGGCCCGACGTACCTTGGTGAAAGCTTACCCTGTCTCATGATCCTCTTGTGTCCCGTCCTCGGTGTGACACACAGAAAAAACTGATTCCCGACCTCGAACTCCAGAGGTCATCTCCGCTGATCAGCATAAGACTTCTATCGAGACTGTGTAGTAGCAATCCTTTTCTGAATCATCTCTCTCTGCTCTGTGGTCTCCTAGATAAGACGTGGTCCCAGAAAAGCTTCCTCTCCTACCTCTAGCCAGCATAAGGGTGATCGGTATGGCCTACCATACAAATCCTTATAAGGTTCCATCTGAATAGTTTCTTGAAAACGATTATTGTAGGCAAACTCCACAAGAGGTATATGCTTCTCCCAAGAACCTCCAAAATCCATAATACATGCTTGGAGAATATCCTCAAGCACCTGAATTATACGCTCTGACTGGCCATCAGTCTGACGGTGGTAAGTTGTACTCAAAATTACCTGCATACCCAAAGCCTTCTAAATCTTCTGCTAAACTTGAGAAGTAAAACGATCATCCCTATCTGAAACGATGGAGTGTGTAAATACATACAAATGTACAGTCTCTTGAATATAAAACAGTCCCAAATCTTCAAAACTGAAGGTATCCTTGATCGGAAAGAAGTGAGAAACCTTCGTGAGTCTATCAGTGACAAACCATACTGCATCATTCCCTCAAGGTGACCTCAGCAAACTGGTCATGAAATATGTTCCGACATCATTCCACTTCCACTCAGGAATGGGTAACTTGTGAAAAATCTATGTTGGTCACTGATGTTACGCCTTCACCAGCTAACAAGTGGAACACCTCATGACAAAACCATGAACATCCCTCTTCATACCTAGCCACCAATAATGATGGTGTAGATCATGATACATCTTGGTGACTCCAGGATGAACTTCCCAAACTGAGGAATGAAAGTCTCGCATAAGCTCCTCACGTATGTCTGCTGGCACCCATATACGCCCCTGGAAACACAATATCTTATCCTTGCCTATGGTCCATCCTTGAATAGGGTCCCCCCCTGACACATTCTCCCTTAGTACTAGGCCTTTATAATCTGATATCTTCCTCATTCAAACTCGATCAAGAAGAGTATAGGTAATAGCTACAGAAGATAGAAAAGCTTGCCCCTGTATTTCATGCACCACCAAATTCATTTCAGAGAATAGAGCCATATGCTGCCACTCACTGATGGCCTCCTGAACTGCCTGTATCTGAGTCCTCCTGCTCAATGCATCAGCCACTACGTTTCCTTTCCCAAGCGTATAGGCAATCTCGAAATCGAAGTACTGTAGGTACTCAACCCACCTTTGTTGGCTCAAATTTAGATCACGATGAGTGAAGATGTACTTGAGACTCTTGTGGTTGGTGAAAACCACAAAATTCTCACCAAAAAGATAATGTCTCCGACAGCGTAAGGCATGAACAACCATAGCCAACTCAATATTTGGCGTCGGGTAGTTACTCTCATGTGGTCGCAACTGCCGAGACCCATACGCAATGACTCCTTCCCCCTGCATAAGTACAGCTCCCAACCCAATACCTAAAGAATCACAATACATAGTATAGCTCAGGTCTGGCTCTGGAAAGAATAGTATCGGTGATGAAGTCAACCTCCCCTTCAGCTCCTGAAAGTCTGAATCGCAAGAATCTGACCACAAGAACTTCTCACCCTTCATAGTCAGACTCGTCAGTGGTGCTGGTAAGCGTGAAAAGTCCTATATGAAGTTTTTGTAGTATCCATCCAGTCTTAGAAAACTCCACACCTCAAATACGTTCTTCGGGTGCTCCCCGGAGACTACGACACTCACATTCTCTAGGTCTACTAACACTCATGTCTCTGAGATGACATGACCCAAGAAGTGAATCTGATCCATCAAAATGTGGCACTTTGAGAGCATATCATATAACTGATGCTCTCTCAGTGTACTCAAAATGATCTCCAGATGGGTATCATGGTCATGTCGAGTGTGAGAGTACACAAAGATATCCTCCATGAAGACCACCATGAAGGAATCCAAGTATGGATGGAACACTTGGTTCATCAGTTCCATGAAAACTACAGGCGCGTTCGTGAGACCGAACGGCATAACCATATACTCATATAGACCATACCTTCTCTGGAAGGCTGTGAGAGGTATATTAGATGGTCTAACGCACAACTGATGATAACCGAACCTCAATTAAATATTTAATAATACCCGAGCTCCTCAAAGCTGATCAAAGAGATCATTAATACTTGGTAAAGGATATCGGTTCTTGACCGTCAACTGGTTCAACATCTGACAATCCACACAAATCCTGAGGGTACCATCTACCTTCTTTGCAAACAGGATAGGCGAAACCCAAGGAGAAGTATTGGGTAAAATGAAACCCTTTGCCTTTAACACCTCCAACTGCTTCATGAGCTCCTTCAACTTTGGTGTAGCCATCCTATAAGGAGGAATAGAAACTGGTACCGCTCCTGGCACAAACTCAATAGAAAATTCTACCTCACGCTCATGAGGAAAACCTGAAAATTCCTCTGGAAATATGTCCCTGAAACGATCCACCACTAGAGGAAAGTCTAACTTAGAATTCCCCCAATCATCCAGATATAAACTAGAAATCTGTTCTTTAACTCCTCCAAACCCTTGATGTTCTAAACCCGATCTGCTCGCCTGAACATCCCACTCTCCCTTTTGAAGAAACGATACACCCTCTGGTGATGTGAAACTCACCCTGTGGTGATAAAATTCAATAATTGCCTAGAAAGTAACTAGCCAGTCCATTACAAGAATGAAATAATAGCCTGTCATATCTAGGTCATAGAGTTCCCATAAAAAGTGACACCCACCAACCTCTAGAGGGTACTCTTTACACTGACATAAACCCTCCGTTCTAGTCCCCAAAGGAGTGTCTAGTGTCATGAAATTAGCAGAAGAAAAGATGCAGAGGCCAAAGCTCTCCACAACTACAATAGATATAAAGCTATGGGAAACCCTTATTAAAAAGGGAAAAATCTAAAACTGAGGAAAATAAGATCATACCTTGAACTGTAGAAGGTTTGGGATCCGGTTCTTACTGGTTATACTCTACTGTAAAGGTCTGGCCTGCTCCACGGCCCTGTGACCCTACCTGACCACTCTGAGCTGATCCACTCTACTGTCGTTGAAAAATCGATGACTGACCACTATGGCCACGACCTCCACCTCGGCCTGAACGGCCAGAAGAACTCTATTTCCCTGACTGGTGAGAAACTGGTGGTGTTTCTCCCGAACGAGGAGTCATAGAAGAACCCATGTCACCAGCTACTAGTGAGAAGATCTGATAGAAGTGCTGAAGGTGACCCAAATTGCCACATGATTGGCACTACCTTGGGTCTCTCGAGCAGTGTGGCCTCATATTCCCACACATCCCACACTGGTAGCACACCACCTTTCTACCAGAAGAAGTGTCTCTCCTCCTTGGATCACTACGCAAAGACTCCATGAAGTTCTTCCTACTGTCAGTAGGAGGGATGCTAACTCCAGATGCCAAGACGCCCTAGCTCACAACTCCAGAATCCCTCAGATTTCACTCCGTGATCAGCTCCTAGTTGACGATATAAGTGATAGAAGTCAACCGTAATATGTTCACCTACGATCGGATGTTGTGCCTCAGACCATCCTCGAACTTCCTTTCCATGAATAACTGATCACCTCCTGAAATAGGCATAAAGCACTGCAGCTCGGTAAAGCAGGAGGAATACTCCATTACAGAAAGAGTACCCAGCTCCAGACTCATAAACTCTTGGGCTCGATTGGACCTCAAGGTCTCTAGATATAAGTATTCATAGAAGATGTACTAGAACTCATCCCACGCTATAACCTACTAGCATCCTGCCTATGAGATCACATCCCACCACCTCTTTGAAGAGTAAGGAATCATATAGGTAGAGAGCTTGACCCTCCTCTCTAGAGGAATCTCCAGATGCTCAAAGATTGTCGGAATGGATTCTAGCCATGACTCTACAGCCTGTGGTCCTCTATCCCCTGAGAAAGTGGGAGGATGCTGCTGCTGGAAAACCCGAGTCAAATCTGCCATCAATGGGGTAGGAGTAGGTGGCCCTGAAAGTTCTTTATCATCCTCAAAAATCCCTCCCTGAACTTTGAATCAGCACCTATGTCAGGTAAAACAGTTGGTGCCAAGGCTGGCACAACTGGAGGATCCGCTGAGAGTCCCTAATCAATCATGTCTGGTTTCTGATCAACGCCAAGAAACTGGCGCACAACCAGAGGACGTCTCGGTGGAATGACTCTCCATGTTCAAGTGCACACCATAGATCAATATTATCAAGTACTAAGAACTAGAATAATAAGAAGGGAACAATATAAGGAAATCATTCAAGTTTTACAAAGCATGACTACACGGCGTGTATTTCCCCTACACGGTGTGTTCCCTTAATTCATTCATGTGGGTGTGTACTTCTTCTAAAACTGGTCGTGTAACACCCAAACCACATGGAGTGTACTTGAGTCCTCTTTCTCTGCCCGAGTCCTTCTACATGGCTAAGATACATGTCTCTATTAAGACAACACTACATGGTGTGTTCACGGTAGACACGACGTGTACTAGACAAGCTTCATCTGGCCCGTGATGTTGGTGACAAGGCCTGACACACATCTCAAACTACACGGCGTGTTCCCAATGGACACAGTGTGTTTGTGAAGGATAACACTGACCCATGTTGTCCGTGACATAGTCGGGTACCTGGGTTGGACTACACGGCATGTTCCGTCCTGACACGACATGTATAACTTAAAGTTTATCTTTCTATGTTGTCAGTTACACGGGTGGACACAGGATCAACACTACATGGCATGCTCAACTGATACACGGCGTGTTCCCATAAGAAAATCCATATCTTTTGTCTCTTCCCACATGACCTATGACACGGTTAGAGACTACACGGAATGTCCATAAAGTACACAGTGTGTACTTAAGAAAAATAGTTTCTTCCAGAACAGAATAACACAAGGCGTGTAGTAAAAACTACACACCGTGTATTTTGGGTTTTTCGGGACAGTAAGCCTCATAAACTACTTAGGAACCCAGAAAACACTGAAATGAACATTAAAAGTTTTAAATTACGATCTATGAGGGCCCATACTCCCCAAAAATCAAATCTTGGAATCTTAAACATGTTATAACAGGGTAAACAAGTCAATAATCCACCAAATTCTGGTCCATGAGGTCCTATAACACCTCAAGAAACAAATTTTGGTGTTCATTCAGAAAAACATTAATCAAAAAATACCCTATCAAACAGAAATTATTTTTATCAAGGCATTTATCACAACATCTTGCATATTCTACACAACATTTATCACAACAACATGAAATCACTAATGCATCCTATATGGCATGGAAAGAATGCATAAAATGTGATTTATAACAAGTTTCTATATGATACATGAGATGGAATACCCTCAACTCATCGGGTTGTGACAGAAATAAAACATCAATAACATCAACAGTAATAACACAAATTGTGAGAGTCACCCAATGGGGAAAATCAGATCAACCGTAAACTTTCAAAACTAGAAGAAATTGCAATAAATGAGGTAGATTGGCTTTCCCATGTACACGGGTCAGCTACTCCTGGGTACATCTTATTACCAAGTACCTATTCTTTCATATCCCTGGATAAAGGCTCCAAACATTAAATCAAGAGAAAAGAGTTCCTCTGATACCACTTTGTAAAGTCCTGGTTCTGGAATCCACCTAGAGGTGCCCCGTACCCAGTTGTTCACATGGCATCAAGCACATTTCCCAAAATGCCAGAGGCTTCCGACTAGCAGCGAGGGCCTTGGGTGTGATAGTGGGGAAACTATGCCCTCATTGGAAGAGTATACAGTGGAAGTAAACAAATACATACAAGAGTGGAAGCAGCAATAATATCATACAAAAATAAACATCAGAAGACAAATAAAACAAACTGGAGAACATATATAAAATGTTTCATGATACATATGTCTAGGAAAGCAGCGAAAAAAAGCACAATGCTGAATTATAGTACTAAACCAAGTGAAAAATAAAAATAGTAATCACATATATAAAATGATGCATGATACATATGTCTAGGAAAGCAGCAAAACAAAGTAAAATGCTGAAATATAGTACTAAACCAAGTGAAAAATAAAAATAGTAATCATTGGCACAACATCGAAAGCCTAAGCTTGGTCTCGTTCTCTCCATCTCTACAACATGTCAAGTACCTGAAGTAGAAGGGCGCTTGTCGTTTCCTATAACTGCAACAATATAATCTGTTTGGGCTCAAAAGCATGGCCCAAATAGGGTGTGAGACTAATCCCAGTAGGAAACCACCATGAGATCCATGCCTAATAGTCAGTGAGTATATGGCGGGTAAAAGTATAGGAAACAGTAAATAAGAGAGTACTCAATATTAAACAATCCATTGTTTCAGTATCAAGCAACAACTAAACAATCAGATAAACAAAATAGGTTACCCTCTGGGAAGCACACTCAATCTAACCCCTATGGTCTTACCTAATAGGTATAAGAAACCCTTAGAGTAGTACACTCATTCTAACCCCTCTGGTTCAACTTAATAATAGACTCTCTAAAGAAGCGCACATCATCAATTCCACCTATAGTCTCATATCGTAACTAAAGCCTCTCTAGGTAATCATTTACGTCGCATTCCCTATGTGGCTCGCATCGAGGTACTAAAAACACTCTTAGGAAGCACTCAACGTCAATTCCCCCTATGGTCTCGCATCGTAAAATTATAAAGACACTCTGGAGAATTCCTCAACATCCATTCTCCCTATGGTCTATACACCAGGTTTTCATGACCCCATGTTAGGAAAGCAAGTGTAACGGCACGTATCGGCCAAGTTAAACCTCAAGAACTACTTGGATAGAATTCTATAGCATAACAGCAAAACATAACAACAGTCACGCCATCCTACAATACTAGTCATGGGAAAGTAAATAGCCACCTATCAGGAAACTAGACCCAAAGGTCAAAACAAGAAAAAATGAATGGACAACACATCCAAAGTAGAGAAACTCTCCCTATTCACAAAAAATTATCATCTACTCAAGCATAAAAGCATAGAAGGAAAATAATAGGGCTAAAATGGTAAATGTGCAATACCCCATTCATGGGTATTGGGAAATTTTGCACATAAAACTCAAGGAATTTCAACAGAAAGGCACAAACCACCTACCTCAGCGTTAGGAGATCTATATAAGTGAACCTCGAAGCTTCAATCTATTTAGAATGTCAAAGATCTACAAAAACATCTAAAACATTCAACCCATGATATATCATGAGAGGAGAAATCAGAAGATGGTGCTCTAGGAGAAGAGAGAACTCACCGATGTGATTCTAACACAACATACGATGTTCGATTCAGACTATGGAAAAACGCTCGTGGGTTCTTCAAAGATCCATGGTCGTATAGAGCTCTTGATAGAATGAGACCTAAAAGAAGAGAGTTCTGGCGATTTTATGCAACTCCAATACATTTAATGGACAAAAAGAAAGTACATGGAATGTACTTTTGAAGTACATGGTGTGTACTCGCCATTTCTATACTCCGCTTTAAGCAGCCACCAAGTCACTCCCACACAGCCATGTGTGTGGCTACTACACGGACAGCACACAGCCTCCTACGGTAAGGTAGTACATGAAATGTATCATAAAGTACATGGTGTGTACTTAGGAAATTTCCAAAAAAATTCTTTTTTCCCAAAACGACTAGAAAAAGAAAACATACCTGAAAAAAATCTCATTTCTTATAAGTATTATGTGTGATATGTGTAAAATGGTATCCTATTAGAGTAATATTTGTTGGAGATATTGAAGATTTTTTTAAAATAAGTTAGTTATTTATCTAATATTCATGGAAATTAAACTTATATGTTTAAAGGTGTGATTTATTGTGATATTTAATTTATATTTAGCTAATATTATGTAATATTAATGTATATTATGGTTGGGTCATCTTATTTGTTATTAGAGTATGATTTAGTTATTTTCATGGATTATGATAAGAAGAATAATAGGATAAAACCTAATGTAAATATGATGAACCAAAACTGACATAGGATGAACCTAAAATGTAATAAACTTAAATGAAAGTTTCATAATTTAGGAAATCATATGATTAATTTTCCTAATAATATGATTTATTACTCTGATTATTATTTCATGATAATCATGATAATATTTTTGGTTTCAGAAAATTGATAGACCCATGGGGATAAAGTTTTAAACATGTGTGGTATAAAGTATAATTAATTTCCTAACAAAAAACAAATATTTTAAATTATGGAGTGAAATATCTCATGGTTATTCTCTCCCAACTATCTCAACACATTATTAATAATATGAATCCTAAAAAATTACCAATGGTATTAAGGAAGGAATAATAATTCAATGAGTTCTTCATGTATTAAATTCCACCCTACTTTAGTGGGTATTCCTATACTAACTTGATATTTCACAATATATTTTTCTTAAATAAATAATATATTTGATAGTCTTCTCTACATGAAATTATGAACTTATAGAAAAATTGTGACAGATATAGATATAAATATAACTATCAAATTTAAAATTAAAACCTAGTAATTGAATTAGTTGGTATTAATAGGAGTAATCACATTATTAAATATCTGTTAAAATAAAATAAATTATACATTTAATAAAAATTAAATTCAATTAGTATAGATAAACCAACTATGTAAAATCACATTATACATAAAAATATAGTTTTCTAAAACTAATATTTTATTTTAAGAAACTAAGTATCTTATAATTTAATAATAACAAAATATATTGTTAATATTAATAATATATTACTAAAAAATTAATTAGTTATTAATATAAGATATTAATAAATCATAGTTATACTTTTAAGAAACTATTTTTCTATATGAATATTTTTCCACCATATTTTGTAATTTTATTTAAATATTGAAATAAAATATTTATTCAATTTAATTTGAAAGAATGAAAATTGTTTTTTTATTAACTATAATAATATATCATTAATATGAATATTTTTCCTTTTTTTAAAAAAATTAAGCGAATTGTGTAAAAAATGTTCTTATGAATGTCATGAATTTTATGATATTATTAGTTTATAAATATGGATATGAAATTTGTAAAACCTTATTATTGAACATTTTTTAATTTTATAATTGAAATTATAAATTTAAAATTATTTATTTTAACTTATATACTTATATTTTACATTTTAAACCATAAGTAATATTTTATCTAAAAATATGTTAATATATTAGATATTTATTTTATTAAAATTGATTTTTATAGTTTTTATAAATTTAATATTATTAATTGGATTTCATATTTTTAATAATTAGGTATAAATTATTTAATAAGGTTACTTTTATTTAATGGTATAAGAGATAAGTTACCTTAGTTAAAAACTAGTTACCGTCACAAAAGTTAATTTGGAAAATGTGAAAAAACTATAGTAATGAGTTGAAAACATGTTTAAATTTTTTTGGGAATAGGTGTTTGAGGAACTTTTAAACCTTATCTATTCCTAACTTAATTATTTTTCAATTTTTGAAGCATAATACTTGATATTTAAATCCCATTGTAATTTTTTTTGTTAGATATAAAAATGACATCACTTTTTACTTAAAAAGTGGGCGCTCATCACCCACTTCCCATCCCACAAAAACACACTTAGAGTGAAAAAACACTACCCAAAACTATCCTCAATATTTATATATACCATTAATATCTTATTTTACTCTAAAAATTATAATCCCTAAATACTTAACCTTTTCATAAAAAATATTGTCCAAAAAGTGAGGTATAAAATTCTAACCACTCCATTCCCATTTAAATTTATTTATATTACTTTTTTTATTAATAAAATTACATTAAACCATATTAAAATTTTAAAACCAGTATAACTATTATAAATTTATGTTATTATAGAGGTGGTATTATAATTAACCACCTTTACCTTTCTATTAAAAAAACACCATTCGTTCGTAAAACAGACTACCACCTCCATGATGTAAAGTGTTTCATTTTTTTCACTATCTTACAATGGATAGCCTTAATAGGTTATATAATACATGTGTATTATATTTATGAAATATTTTATATTCAAAGACTATACACAAATTACTCATTTTCTTTATTCTATTGAAAATTAAATCATCATCCATGTGTACGTGTGGACTACCATCTATCTGGAATGATATATTTCTATTTTTATTCATTAATGCATATCAGTGATGGTAATAAGAATTTTTTTAAAGAATATATATTATTTTAAGGAAATCATTATGTTTTTGGTATGAAAAATTTAGCGAAACTCTCATTTATATTATTAAATAACGATTATTGTAAATTCAACCACTAAAAATGAGCATATTAATAGCAAAACGATCTTTTTGTTTTATGTAATAGCTTTATATGAATTATAATATTATTATAAATAAATAAAATTAATATAAATTAAACTTTTAAAAAATAATTAATATTTTAATTCTTATGTTGTTTTGTAATAACAACTTAAACACCTCATAATCATCCATTAGTCATGATATGTTTATGTTTGGATCGATTTGACCATCTACTTGAAAAATGATATGAATTTATATCATCAAATATAATGGGAACATATTTTTTTGTATAATATGATATATATATATATATACATGTAAATAATTATTTTCTAAGGTTTACATTAATATGTATTTCATTAATTAATAATTCATTGTTCATATGTTATAAAAAAGAGAAAATTATCTTGATATCGATCTCATCGTTAGGGATAAAAAATGAAAAACTCCTCAAAAGAAATTATAATTCAACAAATAATTATAATTAATAACTTATAGTATCCTTAATTAAAATTTAATGATGAAATTTGGGAGAATAATTAATATTGACACAACTTTTACATAACTAGTTTGAAATAATAAAGATTACTTACACCCGATATTAAAAGTAGGTAAAAACTATATATATATATATGGGTGTATATATTGATTATAAAGGAGTGGTATAAATATTTATAGTTATAAATAATGTTATTAATTATTTATTAAATAAACAAAATTTAATTATTAAGGATGTTTGGTGATATTGTAGAATAAATTAGAACCAAAGTAAGAGTCGTCATCTCAAATTCCTCTCTTTGAGATGTGTTTTTTATTATACACCCAATTTAATTTATGTGGTCTATATAATACCAAAATAAGATATTATATCATGATGAATCTCTTATTCAGGTAAATTTATGTTCAATTTTAAGATCTCTCTTTCAAAAGGATTTCATTTAAATGATTCTAATATTTTATAGATTATAATTGTTCTTATTGAACTTATTTCACAAATTATTGGGTATATTCTACCCTATAATTTTATTATATGGTGTTATATATTTAAATTTTTTGTATTTAAATTATTATCTCATAAACCACTTTTCAAAATTTTCTTACTTCATGAACTATGTTGTCCATAAAGGATTTTGATAACAAAAGTTTTTATTATTGACTTATAATGTTACATATTGAACAAAGTTATTCTACATTATGCATGTTCATAAATTTTAAAAATAATATGATATTATATATAATATATCACTAATAAAGTTTATTTTGAATATAAATATATTTCCAGGAATGAATTTCATTTTTCTAAAATTATTATATGTTTTGAGTTATTCTCATCCTCTTTAAGTGGTGATTTCATTTCAATGTCTTTTTATAACCTTACTAAAAATATTATTAAACTATATTTTCAAACCGTATTATATATTAACTCATTTGGCTATCATATTTAAATTTTCCATTTTTCAACATATCATTTTATTTCTCTTTATACAATGTGGGTATTCCACAATGGTACTTTCAAAAATTCAAAATATTTTTATGGCTCATGATGAAATGTTTTGTATTACAATCCAAATTTACTTGGATACCATTATATCCTTTTATAGGATACATTTTTGAAGAATATGTTTAAATTATTTTTTTCTAAAAAATCAGACTTCCCCCTTTTTAAAATTCCTTCTAAAAATGGCCTAAAACTTCATCTTCTTAGGAAAGGATAAAAATTTATAAAAGACTCTTGTTATGTTTTGTTTCAATTTTTCTCTTTAAATTAAAAAAAATATTTCATCAATGGGATTGTGTTTGATGAATCACCCTATAAATTCCTTTATGAAAAAATTTCTTTGGTTGATTGTGTTTTAGTATCAATCAAACCAACTTCGGAAGTCATTTTATGTACATTGTTTGGAAATGTTTGGAATCCAATTTTATTTTCCAAAGTTATTTTTTATATGATGAATGATTTATATCTTATGGAACATAAATTTAAATATTATGCTAAGTGGGGTATTATATCACCATATAATTACTTTTTTATTATTTAATATATCATTTTCACAATAACGTATATTAGTTGTAGCCCAAGATCAATGAGGTACATGGGTTGTTTCCCAATCCTAAATAGGTACATGGCTGGTAGCTAAATACTAAAGAGGTATATTGATTATTGTTAAATATTATAGAGGTCTACATGTTTTTTCCAAATCCTAAAGAGTTACATATATTTTTTCCTGTTCCTAAAGAAGTAAAAAAGTTGTATCCCAAGACCAAATAGGTAAATGGGTCATTTCCCAAGAACAATAAGGTCCAAAGTTTATAGATAGATCATATGGAGGATACACAAGTTATTATCCCATGGCCACTTTGATATGTGAATCAGTTTGTGATTCCTACTCAACTATGTAATTTTTTTAATATGATTATGTTTGTGCTAGTTTAACTTGGATATTATAATTAATTTTCTTTTTTATATGATTCCATGTTATTGTTATATTCTTCAAAGCTATGATCTGTTTCGTATGCCTGTTGGATGACCTTTCTATTGTCTTATGATCATATAATCATTTTATAAGATATTTATCTCTTTAACTATATTGTATCATATGCTTTTGATATAACCCTTGTGATTCATTGAAATGTATCCCATATTGATTTTTTAATATCACCACTTTCATATGTTTTCATTACCTAGGTTATGAAGATATAAAAATCATGAAATATCTAGAATAGTTTCATATATAGAGAATATGTAAAATATTATGAGGACTTTTTATAGGTTATGTAATGGAATGAATGGTGTTAAAATGTTTATTAGGAATAATTAAGTTGGTTTTTTAGGTATTTATTTCTTAATTAGCAATAATTCTGGACCTAAATAGTTTTTGAAATATAATATAATAAAATATTTTCTTTAATTAATGTAATTATATTTTCACATCCATGGATTTTCAAACTTATAATACATTAACATTCAATAAATGGATCGATACAATAGAAATGATTCACGTCATTATCTAGTTCATAGAAAATGAAAAGTTTAATTTGTCTTTTTGTCATTTAGAATTTTATGTTAATCCATACAAAAATATCAATAATAATATAATATAGAGTAAGAAATTTACTCAATTGAATGGGATGAGTTTAATTATATATTTTCTGATAAATATTTTACATGAACTATTCACAATAAAATAGAGAATTAACTCCTTTGGAGAAGTAAAAGGAGAATGAATCCATTGGTACCCATGAAGAAAACGTCACAAGACATGAAATTTATATTTATAGTTTTATCATTGAACTTGGAAGAAAAATCTATTTTTTCTTTAGTCGATTAAAACCAATTCACCAAAATTTATTATATATAAGTGACTTTGGTATCTATAAAGTATTTTTTTTACATGCTCTAATGGTAGAAACTGATAATATATAATCTAGTTATTCTCATGGTTTTACAAATAGGTAGAGAAAAATATAGTTTCATGGAAACACAAATGGTAAAATGAATGTGAGAAATATAATTAATATAACTATATGTTGAATATTTTGAATTAATCATGGATGAAATTTCCTTAATGTTATAGATATATTATTCATGTTTCCAAGGTTATTCTATCAAGAAAAATAGTGTTGAAGTGATATAAAGAAGATAATAAATAAAGTGGATGAAAAAAGCATCAACTCAATGAACCACCCACACTCAAATAAATTAATTATAAGATTTAAGTATATATACCAACTAATTTATTATATATATACCCACTCATTCATTTCTAGGTAGTTTACTAAGATAGTAATATCACCACACTAATGATTAAATATTAAATTATTGATGAAAGATATTAGTTTTGTGATGGTAATATCCAATTTCTATAACTCCTCTCTAGTAGAATATTATGGTAATTTCAACCAAAAAATACAATTATTCTCCATTTTATTAAATTTTATGTGATTTCGGGCATCTATTGACCCTATATGCATAGATTCTACATTAATTGTTTGGATATGTAATTCACATTTCATATCATAAATCAAATTGAGACCATTTATTAGTGAAAGGATGGTTGAGAACTCCTAAATAAAATTAATTTCATTATGTTGGTTTTAATACCCAATAATTAGGGGTATTTAACACAAATTGTTAGGGAAAAAAATTATATTTTAGATATATCCTTTTTTTTGGAATATGTTAGTATATATATTGAATTATTTCTTAATCTTCCCCCAAATAATGAGGTTTATTTTTTAATAAAACTCATAAATAGTGTTATGCCTATACCAAAAACTATTTATATAATGTCCTTGATTTAATTGGAGCAATTAAAGAATAAACACCGAGAGAACATGAATAAGGATTTAATATTCTCAATTAATTCACCATGGGGAACATGGGTTCTTTTTTTTAGGAATAATGTTTTATCAATTCATATCTATATTTGTTATCATGAGATTAAATAAATTCTGATCAAGAAAAATTATCCTCTATCATATATTTATGACATTTTAAATCAACAATAAAGAGATCAATACATGTAAAAGATTGACCGTTAATATGGATATCATCAATTAAGGGTGAAAAGAGAGGATGTGCCCACTATATCTTTCTATAAAATACGTGGACACTATGAATTTATAGTTATCTAATTAATAATAAATAATTACCTTGATATATTTATGGATATGAGTAATAGATTCATTATATATTTCCTTATTCATTTGTGGTGGTATTTATATATGATATTTTTAAATATTCAAAGATCAATGATGTAACATACCAAGAAATTATAGAATAATTCATTTTTATTTATTTTAATATTTATGAATTATATATTAATTTTACCTTAATGAGGATTATATTTCCAATAAATTACTTAACATGCAACAACGGGTTGCTCCGAAATCTTATGTTGCACACAAAACTGAGTTAAATTGAAAAATAATCCATTATTAATATTATTATTTTAAATTGTAGTTAATGCATAGTTTTTTTATTGAATGGAATTAACATAACTGACTATATTATGTTTACACATGTTATTTAATGTTTTTACACACTTCCAATAAATTTTATGGACCTAAAATAAGAATAAATCTAATTTTAGGCATAAAAGATCTAATATTTTTAAAAGGTAGTTTTACCGCCTTTTGATAGAGGACCCATTTTAAATCTAGTTATGGAAACATTTATATTTTATATATTGACCAAATAAATTTTTTATTTTGAATTGGGACATCAAAGTTTTGTTTGGATAAATTTTTGGTATTTTTCTGTTAACATTTATATTTTAGTGAATAGTGAATAATACTGCATTTTAATTCATAACTGTTTTTCTATAAATTATTTATATTGTTATATTACATTTTTAATTTATTTTACAGTTTATTTATAATTTCTTTTTATCATTTAATCCAATTTTATTCATTCAAATCAATTTCAAATTTAAATTAGATATCAAAATATTTAACACTTTTGAATGTTTCACTTTAAACCCCAGTTTTTTAGTTTTGATTACGAAATTAATTTTAAATAAAATTTTCAAAAATATTTGAATTCAATTAGATAAAATGGATTCCATATTTGTAATATAAAATTCCAAATTAGGTTTTAATATCAATTTCATTTTTATTTAAAATAAATTAACATGAAAAGAAAATTATTTACCATAGTAAAATTGAAATTTTGACAAGGGTTAAAGGTAAATGTTAAAAGATTAATATACCTAAAACTAAAATATTTAATGGTTGGTTTAGGTTTAGCTCAAACCTAAACATACTAGAAAACATTAGTTAAATTCCAAAGTCATGTAATTTAATTCCACCTATATATGTTGAGATTTTAATATAAAATAATCGATAAATTAATCAATTGAACCCACCTCTCCTCAAGTATAAATATTACCTCTCCACCACCCGATTTAAATTCAAAAAGCCTTGTATCTCCTAAAATGTCTACCCAACCCACTCATAATCACTCTATCCATGTCTGAGTTCTTATATTATCACCAAAAGACAAAATCTAAGGTTCTCAAGGGTCTTTCAATTAGGGGATATTCAAGAGGTAATTTTCTCAAAGTATATCTATTAATTTAATTATTTTTCAACTTTATCCTCACCACCTAAATCCATCATTTCATGATTACACAAAAATAATTTATATAATATATTTTTATGTTTCTTAGGTAATATCTCATAGCCATTTATTTTCTTACCTCCACTTATTCAAAGAAATAAAATTGTTGTACAAGTAAGCTGGTTAATCATCTATGTGAATAATGTTTTTATTCTTTTCCTTTACCACCTTTATGGATAGTCTAAAAACCATTATTATAGTCAAATAATATATTAATATGTATAATATAACATATTTCATATTAATTATATATTATATTAAACATTCCTTCATACTTTCCATATTTTTGTTATACGATAACTTCGTTTGGGGATGTGTGGACTACCGCTTTCTTAATATGATGTGATTCGTTCACGCATAAAAAGGAATGTATTAAAGATTATTTAAGTAAAAATATATAATATAAATGAAATATTAATACTAATATAATGATATTATATATGTATACATATTTATATATATTTAATTTAATTTCACTCTTTAAATACTAGAGGAAAAACAAAAATAGTGTCCATTCGTACATACGGCCTACCATCTCCCTGAATGGTGTTTTTAGTTTGTCTTTAAAGATTATTATAACTACTTATATAATTAATATATAGGATATTTATATAATGTTTTATATTCTTTAGATAATGTTCTTATGATCACATGGACTATTAACATCATACCATGTTCAATTTTTGACTCAAGTATCGAATATCAACAAAATATCTGATATGAACTTAAATAATTTTGTAATTTTTATAACATGGTGATAAGTGATATAAAAGAAAAAATAAAACTGAAAAAGTTACTCATGTTGGTATAAATTAACATAATTTTATTATTTGGGAAGATAAATAATGTATGAGACAAGTCAGACTTGAGGTAAGGGAATTTCTTAACCCAATTTCCATTCGTTGGGTTAAACATAGACTTCTTTATTATGTAATTAAACTCTTATGAATGAAGTGAATTTTAAATATCTTATCTTTTATTTATATATTTAATTTTAATAAAATGTTTTTTTAAAATTAAAATAAATACCATATCCCCTTTTCATGTATTTTGGTATTGAAGATCGTTTTGAGATGGGATTGACTGTGTCAATATCATAAAATGATATCTTGTGATTACAATGTGGAAATTTTATTTTTCCTTTATTAATGATTTATGTGTTGTGAATTTTCTTTGGTTCATGGTAATTGTTTATTTATACAAGTTTTTCCATGATAAACTGAGGATGGGTGAGCCTGTGATAGCTCTCCAATGCATTGGATAATGATATAGAGTTAAACAATAATGTTTCTCCTATGATATTTAGGGAATATATTATGATGGGTATTTTAAATATAGCCATGAATGTTACTCCCTATGTAGCTATGAAAGATACCATGTAATTAGGATATGGATTCCACAAGTTACCTTTATTATTTATGATTTCTATAATATTTTCAGGAATCTCATGATTTCATGAAGTATATTAATGACTTTATGTTTTACGATTGAAAAGTATGATTTCATGGGTGTATAGTATTTATAGACTAATAATTTTCTTTCATTATTTTATATCCCTTGCTGAGATTTTTCTACTCATCCCATATATTTAAAATGTTTTTATAGGGTATAAGTATGATTAATAGAAAGGAAAAAAGTTAATATGATTTTAATCAAGAAAAGAAATCATGTTTTATTTTTAAAATGGTTTCCTTTAGTGGAAAAATTAATACATTTTGGGTAGTATCCTCTTGTATATTATGGGATGATATGTATTAATTGTGGCCTAATTATCTATAATTATAAACCTAAAAATATACTTAATAAAAATTATTGACTTAAATCGAGATTATGAAATTTTTAAGGTTGGGTCCTTATAGTTGGTATCATATGTCAGTTTAGATAAATTTAGGGGTTATAATATTGTTAATAAAATATCCATAATTTTTTTAAATTTTTTATCAAATTCAAATGATATAAAAATTTATTATTAACATGTTTATTTTTCTAATATATTTCTATTTAGAATGGGTTTATATAGAGGAAACAGGGAAACTATGTTGGGATGACATCCAGAGGAAAACAACCTACCAAATCAGCAACTTGGGATAGTTGGAATCAGAACTGAACAACTTTTTGTAGAGATAGAATAGTTGAATCAGTCTATAAATAGTTGTGTTATCCAAACATGATATCATTCAGATTAACTATATAGGAACATGTTGGTTGTGGAGCATTTCATGAGGCAGCATCCCCCATCATTTAGGGGATCATCTAACCCCATGCAAGCTGATGGTTGGATTAAATTAATAGAAATGATTTTTGATGTAATGGGTTGTTTAAACAGTCAAAAGTTCGGTCTTGTTGTTTACCAATTTGAAGGTGAATCTGATCGTTATTGGCTTGTAGTTAATAATATCAGGGATGGTGAGGAGATCTATGAGTGGGATGAATTCAAAAATATGTTTATTGAAAAATATTTTCCAAAGGAGGTTCAACATAGGATATAAAATCAATTCCTCGAATTGAGGTAAGAGTATGAATTGGTGACTACTTATGAAGCAAAATTCACTTGACTGGAAAGGTTTTCTCTAAATTTTATTTGGTATCTTGATAGTAAAATAAATTGTTTTTACTCAAGATTAAAGCCAAAGTATAAAAGTTAATTGGCTTCTTGTGAGTTATAATGTTACAAAATACTTGTCTAATGTGTGGAGAAGGTGGAAATGGAGTTTTCTGATGATCATGTGTTCTTTATAAAATAGCAGAATAATAGGTTGAGGTGGCAGGTGAAAGGGATGAATTTTTCAAAAATTTCTTATGGTAAGAAAATTAAGTTTACAGTTTATGAAGCTTTTGGTAAAACACACTATAGACTGCCTTTTGAATTCTGGTAAGTGCTTATGATGTGCTAAAATGTGATATAAGAATTATAATTGCACTGAAAAAAAAAGGATAGTGGTAAAACAAAAATAAATTTACAATTATTAAAATGTTTTAATTTCAATGAGATGGGTCATTATTAAAATTATTGTCTGATGAAGAACTTGAATGAAGGGAAGAAGCTAGACTATATGATTAAAGGTATGGTGAAATCTATATAAACTACTTCAGTAGATGTTAGTCCATCAAATGAAGTTATATTAGGTACATTATTTTTTTATTCAGATTATACCAATTTGTTGTTTGATTTAGGGACACACATTCTTTCATTTCTGATTAATTTTCTTGTAAATTGGAAATTCCACCTCAATAAATGAATACAGAACTTATGGTAAAAACACCTAGGGGAAATGTTGAGGAAAAAATAAATTATAAGAATCATCATGTCTTTATATTTGGAAGAAATTTACCTAAAATCCTTATAGTATTGACTCTAGTATATTTTGATTTTATTTTGGGTATGGATTTCTTGTAGCATACAAAGATTGATGGTAGATATAAATAAGTTAATTTTCAGAAAAAATTTCAGTTTGTGTGCCAGAATGTACCCTTACCATTTACTATATATCAAGAGGTTGAGAAACTATTAAAATGGAAATGAATGTTATCTTTCACATATTGATGAAAAAAATGAATTATTTAGATTAATGAGGTAATAGTGGTATATGATTATCTTGATGTTTTTTCTAATGAGTTTTCTGATATTATACATGATCAAGAATTTGAATATATTGTTGACTTTTTTCCTGATGCTAAGACAATATTAATACCCCCCTAACCGAATGGATCATATTGAACTTTTAGAGTTGAAGAAGAAATTGCATGAGTTATTAAATAAAGGTTTCATTAGAC
Source organism: Viscum album (assembly GCA_963277665.1). NCBI lineage: Eukaryota > Viridiplantae > Streptophyta > Magnoliopsida > Santalales > Viscaceae > Viscum > Viscum album. Next base: position 1,824,030,569 of record OY728119.1, on the reverse strand, counting down.
CCAGAACATCACCCTGGGGTGCTCCTATATTATTTTTTAAAAATAAAGATAGTTCAATAAGACTTTTAATTGAATATAGATCCTTGAATAACATCACTGTTAAGAATAAGTATCATTTGCCTCATATCGATGATTTGTTTGATCATCTCCAGGGAGCAGAGTTTTTTTTGAAGGTTGACTTGAGGTATGGGTACCATCAGTTGAAAGTAAAAAAAGAAGACATTCTAAAGACTTTGTTTTGTACTAGATATGGCCATTTTGAATTTTTAGTTATCCTATTTGGGTTATCTAATAAACCTACTGTATTCATGGATCTTATGAATAGAATATTACATGAGCTCTTGGATAAGTTTTTGGTTGTGTTTATTGGTGAAGTTTTGGTATATTATAAAAGTAAATAGGATCATGAAAGTCATCTATGGGTTATTTTGAAAACCGTAAGAGAAAATAAACTATATGGGAAATTTAAAAAGTGTGAGTTTTGGTTAAAACAACTTTCTTTTCTTAGTCATATTGTCTGGAGAGATGGAATAACTATTGATCCTATAAAAATTCTTGTTTTTGAAGAGTGGAAAATACCCACAAATATAATTTTGATTCGTAGTTTTATTGGTTTAGCAGGATATTACCGGAGGTTTTTTGAAAATTTTGCCTTATTATCTATACCATTGACTAAGTTAACTCGAAAGGATGTTATGTGATTCTGTAAAAAAAATATGATGATTGTTTTTTGGATTTGAAAAGAAGATTGGTTAATGCTATAGTGCTGGCATTACCTTCCAGAAATGGTGAATTTTTTATTTACAGTGATTCTTCCATGAAAGGACTTGGTTGTGTCCCAATGAAAAATAATCTAGTGATTTCTTATTATTTACATTAGTTGAATTCTCCTAAGCTAAATTACTGTACTCATGATTTGGAATTATCTAGTTTTGTTTTTCCGCAAAATATTTGGAGGCATCATCTGTATAGAGTAAAATGTGAAATATATACTAACCACAGAAGTTTTAAGTATATATTCACTCAAAATTAATAGAACATGAGATAGAGGAGTTAGTTGGAATTAATCAAGGATTATTATTTCATGATTCATTACAATCTTGGAAAAGAAAATAAAGTGAATAATTCTTTGAGTCCTAAAATTAATGTTACATTAACCATGTTACATTTGGAATGTGACCCTAGGATTAATGATTTTATGAACTTTAGTGTGGAATTTGTTGGTGCATGAAACTCCTATTTTTGATTTAGGTGTCAGTGAAAAATTCTCTATGAGAAAGAATTAAGAAAGTGCGGAAAGAATATAGTGAGTTGTAGAAAAAGGTAGAATTGGTTCATAATGGTAAGTTACCTGAATTTAAAATTGATAAAGATTGTGTTTTTATATTTTTGGAATAGGCTATGTGTGATTTGTGATTCACTATTGAAGAAAGAGTTGTTATGTGAAGCTCTTAGTTATCTATTTTCAGTTCATCCTAGTAGTACTAAGATGTACATAGACCTTCAAGAGTATTATTGGTGGGATTGAATGAAAGGAGATATTGTTGAATTTATTGTGAAGTGTTTAAATTTTTAGTAGGTGAAAGCATAACTATGTTCGCTAAAGTGGATGCTTCAGCCTTTTCCAGTTCCATAGTGGAAATGGAAAAATATATCCATGGATTTTATAGTGGTATTAGCAAATACTTCTCAAGGTAACAATGTGATATGGGTTATTGTTGATCGATTGACTAAATCTTCTCATTTTATCCATATTTGAGATAGTTTATCTCCAGATCATATTTCTCTATTATATCATAAAGAGATAGTTAGGTTACATGGGGTTCCTCTCTCCATTTTATATGATCACAATCCTAGGTCCACTTTTAAATTTTGGAATGGCCTTCATAAGTTGTTGGGTACTGAATTTCATTTTAGTACAACTTTTCATTCTCAATCAGATGGGTAGTTACAATGAACAATTCAGAAGTTGTAAGATATGCTACGAGCTTATTCAATAGATTACTAGGTAATTTGGGATCAACATATTTCTTTAGTTGAGTTTTCTTCTAATAAAAGTTTTCATTCTAATACAAAGATGACTCCATTTGAGGAATTATATGGAAAGCGGTGTCAAACTCCAACTTTTTGGGATGAAGTAGGTGAATGGAAGTATATGGTACTACAATTGGTAGAAGAGATGGCAGAAAAAGTTTAGTTGATTCAGAAGCATATGAGGATAGATCAATGTAGGCATAAAAGTTGTGTGGATAACTAGAGGAAGGATATTTTGTTTGATGAAGGTTATCATTTCTTTCTCAAAGTTTATCCATGGAAAGGTGTGATGCATTTTGGTAGGAAGGGGAAACTATGTCCATGGTTCATTGGACCCTATGAAATCTTATAGAATGTTGGATTGGTTGCCTACAGAGTGGATTTACCTCTTATTTTATCTCAGGTATACAATGTTTTTCATGATTAAATTTTAATATTGTATATGCCGGATTCATCTCATATTTTGAGTCCAAAGGTAGTTCAGTTGGAAGAGAATCTTTCTTATGAGGTACAGCTAGTCCAAATTCCTGACCACAGATAAAAGGTGCTGCAAAATAAGGTGATTAATCATTTTAAGGTTTTATAGAAAATCATATCATTGAAGATGCAACATGGGAATCTAAAAATACTATGAAGGAGAAATACCCCCCACTTTTTGATAATTAAATAAAAAATTTGAGGACGCAATTTCCAAAAGGGGGAAGAATGTAAACACTAGGTAATTATAGAATAATACATTTTCGTATATATTAATATTTATGAAATATATATTAATTTTACCTTAATTTTCACTTTATGTCCCATAGCGTACTCGACAGGCACCAATATGTTCCTCTGAAATCTTATATTGCACACAAAACTGAGTTATACAGAAAAATAACACATTATTAATATTATTATTTTAAATAGTGTTTAATGCCTATATTTTGTATTGGAGGGAGTGAACATAACTAACTATATTATTTTTACAAATTTTATTAAATGTTATTACACTCTATCAATAAATTTTATGGATCTAAAATGAGAATAAATCCATTTTTATGGATAAAAGATCTAATAATTTTAAAAGGTAGTTTTACCAACTTTTGACGGAAAACCCATTTTAAATCTAGTTTTTGACACATTTATATGATATATTTTAAAAAATAAAATTATTCTTTGTAATTGTGATATAAAAATTTAGTTTCAATAAATTTTTGGTATTTTTCTCAAAACTTTCAAATTTTAGTGAATAGTGAAAAATGCTGCATTTTAATTCAAAATTATTTTTTTCTAAATTATTTATATTTTTATATTATAATTTTAATAAATTTTAAAGTATATTAAGACTTTTTTTATCATTTAATCTAATTTTGGTCATTTAAATCAATTTCAAATTGAAATTAGATATAAAAATATCTCAAACTTTTGAACGTTTCAGTTTAAAACCCTATTTTTTAGTTTTGTTTATGGAATTAATTTTAAATAAAATTTTCAATATTCTTTGATTTTAATTAGATAAAAATTATTCCATATTTTTAATCAGAATTTCCAAGTTAGGATTCAATGTAAATTTTCTTTTTTAGGTATAAAAAATTTACCCTCGTAAAAAATTATTTACCATAATAAAAGTGAAATTTTGACACAGGTTAAAGTTAAAAGTTAAAATCTTATCATGCCTCAAAACTACAAAATTTAATGGTAGGTTGAGGTTTTTCTCTAACCTAACCATCCAATATAACATTAAATAGAATCTAATGTCATGTAATTTAATGCCACCTATATATGGTTGGCTTTTAATATAAAATAATCAATAAATTAATCAATTGAACCCACCTCTCCTCAAGTTTAAATTCCACCTCTCCACCACCCTATCATGACCCAAAAATACTTGTAGCTCCTAAAATATTCACCCAATCCTCTACTCCTCACTCTCCTTACTTCCAAGTGCTTTTGGTCTCACAAAAGGTCCAAATCAAAGGTCATCAAGGGTCTTTCAAGGTGGGGATATTAAAGAGGTAATTTTCTCAAATTACTTCTCTTAATTTATTTCCTTTTCTACATTATCCTAAACCAACTCCATCCATAAAAGAATTATTACTCCACAATAATTTATATACTATAGTGTTGTGTTTTTAATGTAATATCTCATATCCATTTAATTTTATACCTCCTCTTATTCAAAGAAACAAAATTGTTTTCCAAGTTATGTAGGCCAATCACCTCCATGAAAAATGTTCTTATTATTTTTCATTTACCTCCTTTATGAATGGTATTAAAACTATTTTATGGTTAACTAAAATTTTAATATGTATATTATAACATATTTAATATTATATATAGGTTATATTAAACATACCTTCATGGTTTCCATATTCTTGTTATACGATAACTTTGTTTGGGGATGTGTGGACTGTTGCGTCCTCAATATGATGTGATTCGTTCACACATCAAATCGAATGTATTAAAGATTGATTTAGTAAACATAAATTCTATAAATAAAATATTAATGCTACTATAATGATATTATATATGTATTCAAATTTATATGAATATCATTTAATTTAACACTTTTAATATAACAGGAAAAAAGAAAATAGTGTTCATGCGTACATACGGCCAACCGTCTCCATGAACGGTGTTTTAATTTTGTATTAAAAGATTATTATATATTATTATATAATGAATATATAAGAAATTTATATCATGTTTTATATGCTATAGATATTATACTTATGACTGCATGGACTATTGACATCATACCAAGATCAATTTTTGACTCAAGTACTGAATATTAACAAAACTTATGATATTAACATAAATAATAATGTAATGTTTATAACATGGTAATAAGTGATATAGAAGAAATAAAAAAATTAAAAAAATTCTAAATAAAGTATTAATTAAACTATGTTTATTATTCAGTAAGATAAAGAATGTATGAGATAGTCAAACTCGGGGTAATGGAATTTCTTAACCTGGTTTCTATTCTTTGGGTAAACTTCTTAATTATGTCATTCAACTGTTATTTGTGAAATAAATTTTGAATATATTATCTTTAATATATATCTTTAATTTAACACAATGTTTTTTAAAAATTAAAATAAATACTATATTCCTTTTTCATGTATTTTGGTTTTGAGAATGGTTTTGAGAAGGTGTTGGTTATGTCAATATCTTGAAATGGCATATTGTGATTGCAATTTGGAAATGTTATATTTACTTTATGCATGATTTATGTGTTGTTATTATGTTTTTTTTATCAGTAATTGTTTATGTATATGGGAATTTCTATGATAAACCAAGGGCGGGTGAGCCTGTGATCGCTATCTAATGCATTGGGTAATGAGACAAAGTTAAAAAATAAGTTTTATCTTAAGATATTTAGGGAATATACTATGATGGGTATTCCAAACGTAACCATGAAGGTTACTCCCTATGTTTATATGAAATCTACAATGTAATTATGATATGTATGGCACAAGTTACATTTATGATTTATTATTTCTATGATTTTTTAGGAATCTTATGATTTAATAATTTTTGATAAATATCTTATTTTTTATAGTGGAAAAGTATTATTTCATGGGTTTATGGTATTCATGTACTAAAATTTTTCTTTCATTGTTTCTTCTCATCCCTTGTTTTTAAAATATTTTTACAGGGTATATGGATTAATAGGAGAAATAAATAAGTCAAGAAGATTCCTATCATGAAAATAAATCATGTTTTATTTTTAAAAGGGGTTCCATTGGTGGAAAAATGGATACTATTTTGGTAGTATCGTTTTCTATGATGATGGGATGATATGTATTAAATAAGGCATAATTCTATAAAACTATAAACCTGAAAATATCCTCAATGTAAATTATTAACATAAATCAAGATTATTAAATGTTTAAGTTTGGGGCCTTATAAATGAAATGAATGAATATTATTTTAATATTTTTCTAAATACCTTGAAAATATAGATTATTTTTGTAAAGTTTTTTAAGTGTGAATTTTTGGATATAGAATGTATCATTCCTAGGTCAGGTAATCACAACATAGGTTATATCAGTAGATATATAAAAGACACAGATGATTAAGGGATGGCCCAAAAAACCATTATTGTATAAATCTATAGTTTTCTTCCATTATTAAGATACCATATATTCTTTCTGAGTAAATTATCATGACAATAAACCACACTAACCAAGTTCACTTGTAATTGCATCATGTTTCTCAATATAGATAAAGATAAACAAAGTTCCAATGACCTAAAGAAAATGTCATTTGCCAAAACTATATTTACACTAACCTGAAGTAGAGAAGGGTTTATGATATATAGTAAGGTATAAAATAATGGATTGGGTTGTTTCCTTGGAAAATATTAAATTGTGGTAGCTTATACCTCATGTTGATTAATGGTGCATGATAACAATTACCCAACACATGGTTTGAGGAAAGAAGTGATAATAGTTTAATTAAATATATTTATTAATTATATATATATATATATTGAAAATTTTGATATATATACTGATTATATGGGATTAAGTAATATATTCATATAGAATGAGTTAAACATGCACCAAAAGATATTTTTAGAGATCAATGACTATAAATGCTCCATAAATTATCACCTTGGGAAGGAAAAAATGTGGATTATGCTCTAGAAGAAATAATTGTGCTACTTTGTCCATTATAAGGACTAAAAGATTCTAATAATTGTGAATTTTAAATGAAATAACAATAAAATATTAAGTAAATATGATAAATCCTATATTTCCTAAATGGCTATCCAACTATCCATTAATGTGAAATTCAATGATGTGAAGAAAGTGGATATAGATCTACGAAAGTGGGAAGGAAATATTATTTAGTTCAACCTTGATAGAAATAGATTAATATGATTTGGAACCCATATATGTTTCCTATATGTACTATAATTGAAGAAGTATCTATTGGATAATGCACATAGCTCATCATTATCTATTAATCCTATAATCACAAATATGTATAAATATATCAAGAATATTTTTTGTTGGGAGATAAAGAATAATGAGAATGTAGATTATATGTTAAGATATTAGTTTCACTATCATGTAATGGTTAAACATCAGAAGTATAAAGGGATGATGTAGCCATTACCCATACCTAAATGGAAATGGTAAAACATTTCCAAATATTTTATTATAATTCATCCTAAAAATTATAAAAGAAACAATTCCATTTAGGTTTTATTTACTAATATTATGAAATCAATTCATTTCATTTCTATTTTATAAGACATATCACTCGATCAATATTCCAAGATATTGAAAAAGTAGGCGGTAAGGCTTAATGGAGTTCCACTTTCAATTGTATCTGATCAATATTTATTGTTTACCTTAGAGTTTTTTGTAAGTCTTAAAAATTTATTTGATAAAAAGTTAAGCTGTTGTATTTCTTATTATCCTTAGACTAATAGTCAATATAAAAGGACAATTCATACTCTAGAGGATATTTTGGGATCCCATTCAATGTACTTCAAAGATTTGTGGGAACAAAAACTTTCACTTGTAGAGTTATTATATAAAAATGGATTCTGTTATATAATTAAAATCACACTATATCAGGTTTTGTATAGAAATATGTTAAAAACTATGACATGTTGGGTCGATGTTATATATAATTGGATGATGGGACCAAATCTTACTCAAGTGAATTCAAAGGAAATTATAACAATTTAGTGGAACATTAAAAATACCCAATTTTGACAAACAATATGTGCTGAAAATCATTGATAAGATCTAGAGTTTGAAGTAAAAGATGAGTACGTAATTTAAATATCATTATAGAAGAGGGATATGAAATTTATGAAATGTATAAGGTGGATCGCTATATATATTGTCCCCTTAAAAATCCTTGATCATATGGGGATCATAAATTATCCCCATGAACTTCTTCAAAACCTCTCCCATGGTAATGTAGTGTTTAATGTTTCACATTGGAGAAAGTACATACCTAACCCTTCACATATACTAAAATTAGATATAGTACCACCGCATCATGATATCTCTTATGGAGATCATCTGGTGTAAATCATAAATCTTATATATAATGTATAATGAAACAATACCACTCACATGGTTAAGGTTCTCCAAAATAATCTTAAGCTTTATGAAGCAACATGGGAACCCAATGATGTATTGGGATATAAGTATGATCAATTGTTTTCATATATGTAATGATGTTTTTATGGGGAAATTATTGTAAGGGGATTAGAATGTTACACGGTGATATTTTAGAATGTATTTCCATGTAAATAAATATTGTGTGTTTGGTACCTTGTAATAAAAAAAATGCTAAACTAAAACAAATAAGGACATATTTATTATGATAAAACATTAAAATTCATGATTAAAATTAATATATTATTAGAATACAATATAGAATATCATTAATGAAACTAAAAGAAGAATAAAACCACAAGTAAATAAAAATACAAAGAAAAAATTTATTGTCCTTGTGGTTTTCATTGATGATCATCCCTCTAATTATAACTATGAAAAGAATTAAAATTATTGTAAATACAATATAAATTTTGATAATAAATTAATAAAATAGGTTGAATGATTCTATGAATTTGTGCAAGTATATATAGAAGAATGTAATATAACTATTATATATCTGGACATTGGATATATAGTTTTTGGATATATGGTCATTGGACATATGGCTATTGGATACATGGTTGTTGGATATATCATTGTTGTATATACTAGTATCCAATTTCAACATTAAAATTGGTTAATTATTAGTAATAAATTTTAGGTAATATAATTCAAAAATAAAAAATAATTATGGAATGAAATAAAAAATACTATTAAAGTAAATTATTTTTTTATTTTTATTCATTACATTTTATTATTATTAAAATAATTATTTTAAATTTTTATAAAATTTTAAATAAATCTAATATATATATATTAATAAAATATAATATTTAGAAGATAAATAATTATAGTATGACGTGATAAAAACATTATAAAGATGACATTTTATTAAAGGTTTATTATCATAAGTGATGTGTATTTTTATATTAGTAAATTAAACTGGTCACTTTTAAAATATGATATATTTTAATTATTCTATGTAAAAAATTATATATTAACAGTTATTTAATTTGAAATTTATATGAAATAATATTAAGAACACTTAATATTTGAAGACTTTTTTTAATAAAAATAGATTTTCTATATATTTTGATTGTTTTCATTTAAAAGATAAATTTTTCATTATTATAAAATGTAATTAAACTAAATGGAGTTAAAAAATATAATTATAATTTTGAAATTAGGTATGGTGATTAATTTCATTTTTAGGGATAAAAATAAGATACCAAGGAGAATAGTGTCTAAAATTGGTAAATTATAAAAACAATATAAAGAAGTTAATATTTAAAATGATGTATAAAACCCATAAAATAAAAATAAAATAAGATAATATAGTGAATTTAAAAACTCTTTGGTTTCTTCCAATTATATTGAAATGTCCCACTTATAAATGAACTTCCATTACCATTAAATAATGAGAAATTGAAAAAATGACACTCAAACTAACCTATAAATGGAATTCTCCCCTTACCCATACAAACAAATAAAATCAATAAATAATCACATTAATAATTTATAATTTTTCCTATATTTCATCCCTTTTAGTCTTTGGGTTTCTTGTAGTCCCACTAGGGAAGAATAAATCCTTCATATGGACATAACTCGTTTAAAGAAGGATAGAACTCATCAAAGTATATAGTAACTCAATATTTTTTCAAACACCTTCTCATCTCCACCCTTTATAAATCTCATTTTCTATATTACTAGTATTATATTAAAACTATTATTCTTCTAATAAAATGTTATTAATATTATATAACTCTATAATCTTACTCATTCATTAGTATTACATATTCTTATTTTGGTTGTTTTAACCCCCAACATGAACAATGATATACTATATTCACCATTTTTAACATGAATGAGTGTTAATAAATTAATATTGGTAATATATGATATTAAATATTAATTTATTTTATGAATATGGTTCTATAATGGTGATAGAAAAAGATGAATGATCAACATAAAATAACTCTTTGTTATCGATAAATTACCAAAAACATGTCCATCATAGATTCCATTATCATGAACCATACACATAAAATCCATCAAATTGACATAGGAAAATATAAATCATTAAAAAATTGTTACTATTACTTTAAATAATATGGTAAGGATGAACACGGTATCAATGAATAAGGATTTACATCTTCTTTTTAAAAGAATTATGAAATAATAAAAATCACTAAAATATGATGATAAAATAAATAATAACATACAAATATATGTGTAATTAATTATTATAATTAAATAATTAATTATTAACTTTATTTTTATTGTATATAAGGTTAAATCAGTTTCCTTGATTTTATAATTAAAGGTTATGATTTATTTCAAATATCACATTGAAATTGAATTAATTTATAACTAAATTTTATATTTAAGGAAATTTTATTTTATTTCTCTAAAAAAGATGTATTTTTTCTTCTAATATGGTTTTATTTTGGGTATACATGTTTTTGACCATTATAATACACTTTGTTTCATAATTATACTAAAAAGGATGCCCGTAAGTGGATCCATCCTTATATCTTATTTTTCCATTGATAATTATTATCCTCCATGTCAATACTCTTTAATTTATTTTATAATTTGTTTGCATTATATTTATATGATTTATAAAGTTTTTTTTATATTGCAATTTATTTTTTTTATATAATAATTAAATTTATATTTTTCTTACATTTCCATAATGGATTGTTTTTCACTATAATTGAGTTTCTTTACAAAGGAGTGAAAGGAATATTTTTACTATCTTTCACATGAGGGTATTTTATCATTATCTTAATCAGTTTTATCTAAAAATAATCCTCCCTAATTTTTCATTTTTTTAAGAAGTGTTTTCTATACCCATTGTTTTATAAATAATTTTCTTTACAAATAAAATTTATCAAAAATTTAATGGGTATTTCTTATTATTTCTCAATTTAGTTTTCTAATAATCGTTTAAATTTTTTTTTCAATTCAAATATAATTTATTTTTGTTATGATTCACTATGGAATTATTTAATAAAACCATCCACATTATTTCTATATATTACTTATGATTATTCCTTATAGGAATCTCCATGAAAACCAATGCCTTTTCATAGGTTAATTAAGATATAATATAATTATGATTGTTTTTATATTTCTATATCACACATATATATGGTTTTAATTATGTGTATGGGTACTATCATTTTATATCCCTTAAATGATATGGTTAAATGCTTATTCCACATTAGATGACATTTAAGTAAATGGTTAGTGAACTCAATCCACTAAGAGACTATGCCCTCTTTGTTTTTGGGAAAGGGGGCGAACTCAATCCACCATGTGCTATTTTAACTATTTAATGATGTTATTTTAAGTAAAACATGACATAATAATATTTTTATTATTATTTATGTTCCATATTCATATTCCATATCTATATGTTATATAGAATTATTATGTTATGTTTTAATGGATCATGATTGTTGACTCATTCTTATAAACCCTGATTACTCATGTATTATAATATATAAAAACTATTATTCTATGAATTTGGATTTATGTACATTATTTTATTGAGTACGATTATATTATGTTATGTCCATTAACCTTTATTATAATATCAATCCCATATTCTACCCTTATTCTCACTTATTATCCTTTATTGGTATCTCTTATGTTTACCATTATTGAGAATCTAATCTCACATTTTATAATATTTAAACTCCTTAGGTTATGAATAAGAATATTATGTGTGATATATATAAAAGGGTATCATGTGAGATGTTTATTTTTAGGATATATTAAAGATATTTTAAAATATATTGGTTATTGATATAATCTCTAAATTAACTAAACTTATAGGTTCTGGGGTGTGATTTATTTCAAGATTTAATGAATATTCATCTAAAATAATTCAATATACATGTATTTTATGGTTGTTTTATCTCATAGAATATTATCTTGTAATGTTTTTAAAGAGTATTAAATATTTTATAAGGTCTGTAAAAATTGTTATTCCATTGTAATTATTTCCAAAAGATACAAAATAAACCTTATATCCATTTACTTTTTTGTTAAATAATTGATGTTTTGGGAGTAGATTTTATAAGTCCATTTCCTTTTCATTTTATATTTACCTATATTATTTTGGTAGTTGACTATAACTCCCAATTTTTTGAGACTTAAGATAAAAAAATAATGAATCTGAAGTTTCTATATATTTTCTTATATCAATTTTTTCTAGTTTGGAATTCCTACTAAAATCATTAGTGATCATGGAATAAATATATCCATTATAATTATAGAACCAAAAATGAAAAGAATTTGAGTAAAACACAATAGGTACACTACCTTACTAATATAATCAAACATGTAAGATGATTTCTAAAACCATATTTTGAAATAAATTCTAGAAAAATAGTGAATCCCAATTAAAAATATAGTAATATCAAGTTATGTGATATTTTGTGGGTATAGAAAAAATCATTAAAAACTCCCCTCAGTATGTCTCTATATATTTTTTTATGGTGATTTTTTTCCATGTCTATTAAGGCGAAACATAAGGCATATTGGGGTGGGAATAATAAAAACATAGACTTTTGAAAATATGGGGAATAGAGGATGTTTAAAATGGTAGATCTTAATGATATGAGAATATATTAAAATGAAAATACTTTTTTTGAAAGTAAATAAGTTGATATTCCCACGAAAAACTCATTTAGATAAAGGGAAACCATGTTTTTTATAAAGTGTTAAACTTATCATCATGATTGAAAATTAATTTTGAGTAAGCTTTATTCCAAATGTAATGGGCCATTCACTATGACTAATGTATTTTCCCATGGTGCATTTCAAATAAATGGATGAATATCATAGAATTCATTTATGTTTAATGGGTAAAAATTGAAAAAAATTAGGGAATAATATTAAAAGGAACCCCTATATTAGTCCACCCTTCTTATTATAAAATATGAATAAATTCCACCAGTGTATCTATTTAATTCACAATATATTTTTAATCTTCAATAATTCATCTTATTCACATTAAATAATTAATAACTTTCTTTAATATGTGATAGTTTTAAGGATAAGGGATGGGTATGGGATATGTTATCTTTTGATGTAAATAGTTTTATCATGTTTTATTTATTTTATGCGTCTTTTTATAATAAAATTAAAATAGAAATATGATATTATCCCCACATTAGGGAATTAAAAAGTAGCATTCAAATAACGGAAAAAAAATTAACTAGATAAATTATTTATAGTGAAAAATAATTAAGTTTAATCAAAATTGAAACAAATGGAAATATAATTTTTTAACTTCACCTTATGTAACATTTCAACTATTAAAAAGAACAACTCGGTAAGTCAACCAAAATTAAAATCATATAATTTCATTAAAATATGTGAATAATGGGAAATTGGGATCCCACATGAAGTTCTTAGATGACTATGGACATGTTTTTGAGTAAAAAAGAAACAAGATTATAAATTGGATAAGAGTATATCACATTCCATTAATTTTAAAAAACAGATATATTTTGGTTCCTAATCATAAAAAATAAATGATTTTATGTTAAAATAGTATTAAACCAAGATAAATAGTGTAAAATTAACTTAAATAATGTAATTTGGATTGTATGAAGATCTGGTAAATGTATTAGTGGTGTGAGAAACCCATGTGAGAGGGATAAATAAAGTTTCCATCTGTTTGAACATTAATTCCATTAATTTCTATTCTTTTAACAATCATTGAATTGTAAATTTAACTTGAAAAGAACTTATACATATTTTATATTGGGGAAATTATATTTTTCAACTGTATGGAACTAATAATTCCAGAATTTTTGAATTTTTTGTTTAGGATTGTATAGAGTTTTTACCATTATTTTCCTTGTATTATAAATAAATGGAATGAGTCATTTATTTCCATTCATTTTTTGAATTTATGATAAATATTGATTATTTATTGAGTATTAATGGAATAATTCACTTTTATATAGTATTTAACAGATTCCAAAATTTATTATATTGAATGTCGAATTTTATATGTGAGATATTTGGCCATGTAAATGTGTAGATGAATAACTTGAGTATTTTTTTGTGCTAATAAATATTCAACGGGGTTTATAACTAGATATATATAATTAAAATAAATATTTTGTTCCTTGAGAGTGATTAAATCACACTTTAAGAATACTGTGTGAATAAATCTAAGGCTAATGGTATATGTAATAATGATTTTAGTGGTTGAGGATCTATGTGTCATTAACTAAGTTCAATTCTTGAAAAAATGAATACTTTAGAGTGCTACATGTGAATAAATCAAAGTGTTTAATACTCACTTTATATTCAAGGAAGTTTCATGTTATAATAACATATGGTACCCTTGTAATTAAAATTCATATATGAAATAATAGACAGGAAATCATGCCATGTGATTGATTCATCCCATTCCTTGAATAAATTATAATGAAGAGGATGGAACTATGTTAGAATAAATATGTTTATGGTCACATGAAAATCAATTTTTTTGACATCAATTTCTTTTTATAAACCTATGACTTTTGAGAGTTGAAATTCAAATAAGAACTCATAAATTGGAATAAATTACCCACTGCAAAATTGAAGTTATCACACTGGTACTAGAATTGAAATCAAACTAAAAGTTGTATGATACTAAAATCACACCTAACTATCTCACATTAGATAAACCAAGAGTTCATGAAATATTAAAATATATAATGATCTACTAGCATAATATTTGAAGGAAATCATATTTTATTCAACTATCAATAAATCCCACAACATCTAGTTACTTTTTATCAGATCAAAACACAATTTGCTATCACCATTAAAGAGTAACTGGAAAATTTATGAAATATTAAACCCCATTTTCTCAGTGATGAATGGTTTCAAATTTTGACACTCATGAAAGGAGGTATTCATCTTAAAATTTATCTTCATGTGATTGAAGATATGTTCTAGTAGACAAAGATGCTTTGTTCCTCAGCTATTTTTAGTCTTGATCCACCACACAAATATTGAATGGATTCTAATTCCACAAATCATTAAAAATTTATATATTATCCACTCAAGAAGAACTAGTAAAATAATAGTATATTCTCTCAAATACACTGATAAAGGGAAGGGTTGTGTGGGACCAAAATGATCTATAAGGGGACCATGAGAATATTAAATTCTCGTTACATTCCCAAAGTAGTCATGTTATAGAACACAATCTAAGAGACCCAAATAATATTTCTATTATAATTAATGGAAGGTATTACTTTAATTATTGTTTTAAGGATGTTTATACCATCTATATAGTTGAAATAGATGTTTTCATAATTAAGTTTAGTTTATCCCAGCATTTGAAAATGTTCCTGAAAAATAAAAATCCCTTGTAAAAGGAATTTAATCTTACTATATTAATGGTTGGTGGTTTTACCTTTTTTCTACTTCTTTTATTAACTCTAGTGATGGAATTTTATGTCCTTTGTGGAAGAGTTAAAGATATATTCCCAAATTCCCTACTATTAAATTATATTTTGTTTTGTTTATTTCTCACTTTATCAATCTTACTGGAATATATTTTATTATTTATGAAATAGTATATTTCATTTTGTTTCGTCATTTTAATTCACTTTTTCTTTGTTTGTTATAGTATGAACATAACCCCTTGATCCCCCTCATTCCTTATATAGTGTAGAGTGGTGATGTAAATTAAGGAGTTATTAAGAATCCTTGATCACTATATAATGGTAATGATGGAGTATGTAGTGATCCTTACAAATATATTTTGAATCCAAACACTCCAAGGGATGGATATTAGATGATATTTCATCCATTTAGTGAGATAGTGGGATATTTTTTAATTGATTTAATTGTAGTTTAGTAGGTATGGTAGTGGGAATATCCATGCTAAGCCCACTATCTCAAAATTGATTTATATAATTCACGACATTCACTAAATCATAACACGCTT
Source organism: Viscum album (assembly GCA_963277665.1). Classification (NCBI taxonomy): domain Eukaryota; kingdom Viridiplantae; phylum Streptophyta; class Magnoliopsida; order Santalales; family Viscaceae; genus Viscum; species Viscum album. The sequence goes on along the minus strand of OY728119.1, from coordinate 1,824,014,447 downwards.
GGATCCATGATTTTAATTATCATGTAAAACAGTACACACATAGAGGAAAAACTGTGGACTACTACCTCTCCATGAGACAACTCGAGTGACTCCACTATATTATATTTTTATTGGGTTAAAATCAATTTGCTTTACCAACCTTGGATAGTTTAATCATAACTGATAAAAATAATGGAATCATGTGGGTTTTTGGATTTTTATTTATATTATAATTGATTATATATCTATATCATATTTCATATTATTAAAATTTCTGTATTAATAATTATATCACTTGTGTAATTAATTCCATGTTAATTCCCTTGTTATTAGAGATGATTATGAAGGATGTATTTTTTTAACAAAAATATAACCCAATTATTTTGATATTTATATATTAGTTTTCAAGATCAATGAGAATAAAATTATGTGAAGATATCTACCAGTACAACACCAAGAATCTAAAATCAATGAATTTATCACATCATACAATATAAAGAGATCACTGAGGGTCTAGAGTGATCGATTTTTTATCTAAGTTATAGTCCCCATACAAACTAATCATATCCTTTGATGGTATATTATCAATCTAATATAATAAAGTGAAATATAAATTACTGAATAAATCGTAATGAAATTTTTTATAATATAGTTATACCATGAAATAGAAACCCAATATAGAAAAAAAATCATACATATCACTTCCAATGATACCACCACTCTATATAACATCCCCTAATCAGTAGAATTGTTGGAATCAAACCCAATACATCATGCTACCATTATATATGAAATATGGATATCATATTATATAATTTATTATATTTTCAAATTTGATCATTTACCACAATAATGGATCCATCCATTACCACTATCATGTTACATGAACCATAATCACATCCATAGTCATTCTTGAAGAAAAGAGACAGGCTATGAAGATAAAGGAGAATCATGGAGATCATGTCACGTTTATATGGAGGGTATACATAAGGATAGGATTTATCCATAAGATATGTTTCATTAAATCAATAAATGGGACCACTATACATTTCATGTGGTGTGATAGTGAACTGATATTCTTAGTAAGTATATTTCAGTTTGCTTAAGCTAGAATGTATGGTATGAACCTTCGTAGAGTTTATTTTTTCTAAAAATAATACCTGTGTTTAAATCATGAAGTAGTGGATCATAAAATACCATTTCATATAAAGAATAAATATATATGAAATAAAATAGAAAAGGGAAATCCTTCAACCAATAAGGGATAAGTATACAATATCAAGGAACTAAACCAATCTGTGGGATATTTCTAGTGGGTAAGCCTTATATGGAGGAGATCATCCATAGTTAGGTGGAGCTATATAGTGTTCCTCATAATATCATTAAGCCTAATTCTCCGATTATATTTACATACAAATATAATTATGATATTTTTATGTGATATTTTAACTCTTTCTTATAGTAATTTATTTTAATTGAGTTTTTTTTATAAATCTTTTTTGGTTATTATTAAATGGGTTTTTTATCATATTTTTAATGAATATATTCTTGGTTAGTGTGTGGACTCTTATTGTGTGAGAGTGATTGTTAAAAAGTGGAAAATCACACAATGAATTGTTATTATATATAATATCTCTAGATAATTGTATTATGAGTGTGACTAGAATATGAGAGTTGAGCTTACACTAAAGCACTCAAGGTATAAATTTATCCAAAAAATTAAGTATAGTATAGATTAGTGACACCTTAAACATGTGTGATTTAAAATCACACTTGTTTAGACATGATAACTGAAAATGAGAAACTACCAATCATAAATATCCATTCATATCACACAACAAATTGACGGTGTGAACTCATTTATTCTACATTAGGTTTGTTTAGAAACCTTAGAGAAAAATTTATATTTATTAAAAGTCTTGGGGATAGATTTAGAGATAATCTGTAAGTATCAAATGGTGGTTTATCGCAATAATTTCTTGAATTTTAAGATCACTATTATATGTTTGGTTGATTCTCATCTCCTTTAAAAGTGTCAGTCGCTCCATGTGGATGTGAGAAAACTACAACTCAACTCTATGTTAGGAAATTATATATTCATAAATAATATTTAATCAATTTCAACCTATTCATTTACTAATTTTTTGTAATACCAAACCACATGAAAGTGTGATTTAACACCTATCCCTAGGGATAAATTATAGGGTAATCAATCTGTATTGTGTTTTAATGATCCATGTGAACATATAGGGAAATGACCATGAAAGTTAGATTTGGGAAAACTAATTATCCATCCCAATATAACTTTGGTGGAAAGAAAAATAAAATCATAGTAGTAGTAGAGTATTAAAAGTCTCTTTCCAAATCCCACTATGACTTTAATAGACTGCCATTACACTTCTACTAAATTATATTTATTACCAATTAAAATAATTACAACAATTTTCCACCAGAACATCATTTTATCTATATAATTTTCATTATCATCCTTAATAATGAAGGATTTTCCTTGAAATCATCATGAAAATTTAATTTTAAAATTTTAAAAAAGAATAAATTTATAATCTATCTACCATCAAAAATTTTAATCCTTAAAAATATTATTGGAATAAAACAAAAATAAGAATGAATTTGTACATATAATTTATTTATAAAACTAGATTCATTCTATAATATATTCTTTTAATTAGTGTACTATAAATTAAAATAACATAAATTAATAAATTCTATATCCCATTCAAATTAGTTAACTCATTTATCATTAATTATACCACTTTATATATATTATCAATTTTTTCCCATCGCATTTTAACATTTACATCTCAAAAATAAATATGTTTATCTTGTCACTCATTAGGAACATTAACATGTTATCTGAACATCCCATTGACTAGAATTATAATTCCTAAAAAAATATTATTCTCACTCTATAACAAATATTTCATGGTTAAATTAATTTCCACTAGAAAAAAATTTACAAATTGTACACCCAATTTTTCAACAAACTACATAAACCATTTTCCATTTTTAACATAAAATCCATATATTGAAACATAAAATCTATATTGATCTAATTTTATAGATTCACTAAAAAATTACTCATGGTTATCTCAATCATAAAATTATTGCAATGTTTCTAATTATATATATAAACATAGTTTCTAATTATAATTATTACACCACAATTGATTATCCTGAAACCTTCCTCAATACTAGAAATTACATAAGATGGATAATTGTCTTGTTCCCCCATACTAAATTTCAACCAATTCCATGTTGAATTTCTCTCAATAATATCATTAATTTCACACAGGTTTCAAAAAAATCATGAAAACTTTTAATGAGTATGTGTGTATTCTCAAACTCGGTGGATCAAAATAATAATTTCAAAGGATCTACCCCTGTGTACACTATTCTATTCTCCCAAATATTTTGACTAAAATATATATCTCCATTATAATGTATGGATAAAAAATTTGGTCTTCATAAACTCATTACTTACCTATGTCATTGTAATTGTGACAATTTTTTGAAATGATTCACTTACATAATATCTATAAAGTTGAATTATGTATTTTTAGTCTCCTATTCCTCCATAATTTTACTAACCTTACCCATACACCATTGTATGTACTTGATCACCCTGAAACTATGACTATTCCTTCAAAAAAATTATATTTTCCAATATATGTGAAGGATTGTAGACGGAATAATCTCCAATACATTCACATAAATCACACATATTATCCTAGGAATATCTCATGGAATGTTTCTCTCTTTTAGAAAATACCTGTAGTGATAGTAGTGATGGCCTTGTAAGAACCACTGTATAGTTCAATATATGGATATAGGCACATGGTACATCTTCTCAGTAAATTTTCCAATCAATCCATGAAATAAATAAGGAATTCATAATAATGTTATAAATAAAATAAAATAAACCATTTTCACAAATAGATTATCAATCCATCATGGAAACCTATAAAATAATAAAAAACACCAAATACATCAATATGAACCTTAGTATATCTTAATGTAAACCCATATGTCTTAATGAATAATTCAACATTAACGAAAATAACAGTTTAATATTACTTGTTCATTATTTTAATATAATTGACTTTGAGTTATATTACTTTTAAATTTAACATGTTCTTAATTAATTAACTCATCATTAATTAAACATTGAATTATATACTGAATATTAATTAATTAATATTAATTTAATTGAGTCCATAATAATTTCCATTAATCTAGATAAATCATAAAACATTTAACATGTCTTTGAAACATTACATTAACATGAATTCCAAACTAAAATCATAACATTTATTGTCATCTCATCAATAAAAATTCATATCATTCACTGATTAATAAAATATGTTGGGTAATGTCATACAAAATTATTTTAAGCAATATTTAATAATAAATATCCAAATAAATCATATTTATATACATTATAACACATTGTTTTAATTTATTTTTAATCTAAAAATTAAAATTCATAAACAAAAACTCATATCTTGGAATAATATCAACAGATGTAAAATTACTCGTGAATCTATCAACATGTTGTGAAATTCCCATAGGCACCCATGTCACATTATAATAATTCCTATAAAAATCATAAACATCAACAAGTAAACATGTTAGTTCGACTATTTTGAGTTTAAATGATCACATATACAAAAGAATAATAGTTTCATATAATTTATTAATTCTCCACTAATATATATTTGTGAATATATTAAATATATATTATTAAATTTTAATTAAAATATAACTTTTACCTTTTACTAAGTTAATATAAGTAATATATACCATTTTATTTAATCATTCACACAATAGAACAATTATTACATGTTCCCTTTGTGTTTTTCAATAATGTATGAGACCCAATAACACCCTAATCATCAAAGGCTAGGATTTTAAATGTAACACATATCACATCCAGAAAACAGGGCACATCCTTGAATAACCTTTATTTCTAGAAATTCCTCTAAAATATTGATCTTATTTTATAACTATATATATCAAGAATATTCATGGGTTACCCCTCAAGTTTTAAAAAATTACTATATTCATTGCTATATAATCCAAGGAACCTAAAAAAACTTTCTGATACTATTTTTTAATGACATTGATCAGGTTACGTCTAAATATGTCCTCGGTGAGTCATTATAGGATTAAAGTGCATCCCTCAATCACCTAAGTTTAGTGAATAACATTTATTGTATATATTAATCATTATGGGAAAATTTACCTTATAGATACATCAATAATAAATAACATAGTAAAAAATAAATAAATTACTAACATCTATAAATTTTACCAAACAAATGTGTCAAATAACTAGTTAGTAACATCATAAAAAAATACAAACATGAGTAATAATATAGAGAAACTCGATAAATTCAATATTTCCTATACATGAAAACTATATCCCAGACATTTCTCACAGGAAGACCACATTCATCATATAAATAAAAAATAAGAAATATATGTTGTGATCCACCTAAAACACCCTCCAAATACCACTCTTCCACTATCTTAAATTCCAATCCAATGGACCATGGAATGTTATGATCTTGATACTCATCCACACAACTTAAAATATATAGATACATAAACCAATATCTCTAACTTATATATTATAAGTTTTTAACATTCGATGATATTATGATAATATCGCTGAGGTTATTATACCTTTAGTGTCATAAAACACAATAACTGGTAAACAATATAAACATCATAATCCAATAAAATATTAAACTAAAATACATGAAATTATTGTGTAACACATTATATTAACAATATCATACAAAATTGAACACTTTATGAAATCCATGAAATACCAAATTAATCATACATTATAATGAAGAACTAGTCAATGGAGATGTCTAATACAATATAATATCAAGAAGTGACATTAATAAAAAAAATACACCACAAGTCCTCATCATCACCATAAAAATACCTTTATAGTGCCAAAGAGATCCTCCAGACATCTCAACTATAATAGAACCCTTTCATCCAAAAATCATAATTGATTTTTAACAAATCCAATTTAATGTAAATTGAATAAATAAATAATAATAGGCTCTATCAAACCAGGAACTATACATATCCAACCTCATAGTGTCCCCCCACTCATCCCCCACATAGTACCTTGAATCACCTAAAGGTTCTTTTCCTTGAGCTTAATGCTTAAAAAATATAGAATAATGTCACATATCAAGATCAATTCCTTAGGACCCACAACAACTGATGACCTCGGAATGCCACTAAAAAAATATATTAATACCGTCACACAATTAGATCTACACTATATAACAATACCACTTTTAGAAGGGTAGATAAAGGAGTGTCCAATTAGAGAGGATGGAACCATAAATTAGAATAGATTCCCACCACCTTAAACACACCAAAACCATCATCAAAGTGGCTGCAATCAATAAAGGTTGGAGAAATAATTAATATTTCCAAAATGTAGAACCTAAATAAAAAAAATATAATGGGTAGATGGGATTTAGAAATAAACTATATGAGGTATGTGAATCACTATAGGATGATATAGTAGATCTGGAGATACACTTATAGTAACACCACTTTGATTAACCCAAACTATCCTTGTGCACTGATCTAGAAATACACATCATAAATATGAACTATAAACCATAGTACCCATGATTTCTAACCTGAATTCTCTATAAACATCATCAACTCCATTGGAGGGTGTCACCATAGTGAAAACCAAACTTCCTCCATTAGATAATAACAACCCCAATATGAATGAAATACCATAGCCCATAAAATAAATTATAATACAACAAATCTAGGTAAATTTCATAAAGAAACAATGGGAAAGGAACCCAAGAGAAGAAAAATGAAAATATAATAGATACCAATAAGTAATTTTTAAACCAAGAGTGTTATCATATTAGATTACATGAAAACCCTATAGATCTATAATAGGAAAACAGTATTCTAGTGAGGAAAAAAACAATACATCTAGAGGACACCACACACCCCCAACGACCTCCAACCACATGAATAGCTCTGGAAGGCCACCATAAAAGAAATATATAAGATATAGTTAATAAAAATTTGAATCCCGAGACATTATAATATGAAAATTATATTGGTTCAATATAGGGTGATAATTACTTCACCAGACCAAAATGAAAATCCTATTCACTAGTCAAGTCCTACAGGAGAAAATGTGACATCAACAGATAATAAATTATTAAATATTATTTTTCTAAAAATCTCAAAAATCTATACTACACTGAATCCATAAGCATGGGGAGTAGTATGATATAGGGGATACCATCAAAAGTGAAAAAATAAGTAGCAAGGATGCTACCTGATCTTAATGAATGCCAATGCGATCTTCCTTTGACTATCAATAGTGGGAGATACTAATAAATTATAGATATGTGTAAGAATATGAATATGGAATTTAAAAATGATAATGTGACTATAATAACCCTTTCCCTTACCTTAATTCTAAACATAATTTTTAAAAATATATAGAATTATATAGATAGGGTTTGACAATATTACCCAGTAAGACACCACCAACATGACCACTAATATAAACCTGCATATATGTACATCCATTAAAAGCCTTCAATTGAATTGATAATAAACACGTGTAACATATATTTCATACTATCATGTGGTCATCAATAAATTATGAAAATTTATTTTTCAAACTTTATCCATTTTAGATATTTTTTTGTTATTCAAAATTAAAAGTGTTACCGATGAGTTTCCTATGGTTCATGAACTGATATTAGGTGGAATACATCTATCCTATTCATAATTATATATAATGAGTGGCCAAAATATATCCCATATAATACCATAACACTCACTATAAATTTCCCACCCATGGTATATCCTCTAAATAATTAAAATTAAAGCATCTATCCAAGACAATAAATTCATCACGATGATCAGAATATTTCATAATAATGATCACACACCTGAATAGTAGTATACCCATCAATAGTTGATAATCATTAATTCTTCCTTAACTATGGTTTATACCCCAGTGATACGTAATTAAATACACCTAACTCATGAAATATCACCTCAATAATTAAAACTAAAACATGTACCCTATATCATGAAATCAATCATAATGATAGGTAATCCTACCAACTAAACTCATAGAATATCCAAAATAGTTAATACTCAACCATGCACACTATATCATGGTTTGCATCACAATGATAGTTAATCCATCCCGCTAAAATAATGGGATATTTCCATAATAACTAAAACATAGAAATTCAACATACACCATTGTGTATATCTTGATGGAAAGTAATCCCACCAACCTAACCCGATGACTATATCAATTTCATATGTAGTATAATCATGTCTATAGTCTCTATTGATTTTTAATATTATATTTTGAATTAACACTACCATTATTTACATAAATCACTATACCACATAAAAAATAATTTCAATATAATAATCATAATCAAGTGGCATCATATTAACATTGACACAACCCTTGACTAGTGACTCATTGAACCAGGTGCATCACATATACTGGGAACCAATGTTGATATTGAATGTTCTAAACATAACTCATATACCTCAATTTTCACCTCAATAATCATGTAATCCCATATGCCTTTAATTATCAATTCCATATCCCATGTTTATGATATAGAATGAACACTAGTCACACTCCAGTCACATACCTTAGATAGTTTATTACACATGACCCTATTAAACTAGCCATGGTCTAAACCATTCAGACAAATTTCATTGAATAGATCACCTCTCCCATGGAAGAGTTATCTAAGATTCTCACGCTTGTACCATTACATACACTAACTCCCAAGTAAAATTGAACATCATTTGTTTTACTCACTAGTAAACCATAAGTGGAACTTCTCCTATGATCAATCAATTCCTTACATTACCTCTATTGAGAATATTAATTTAATCCTATGGGTTACACATCTTTGATCACCCAAAATACATTAGGTTTATCAATAAAATACTCAATTAACACACCCATACCCAACTAATCTATTTTGAATACCACACACCATTTCCTAGTACATTCCTAGGTCACTTGGGACATTTATTAAGGTTGGAATCCATTTTGGAATCCCTCTAATAATGTAATCCAAGGCTCGTCATGTCTAAAAATCATGGAACAAACATAAATTTAAAGGAAAAATCAAAAACTATAAAACATGACTACATGAGTCATTCCTATTCCCTAATAATCACCAAAAGATCTAATTTATATCTCTCAAGTTAGTAATACCCACTTACTATTTCACAGAAACTGTGAAATAGAAGAATTTACACAAAAAGTGAAGAACTGAGACACATACTACCTCATCATAGAGTTATCCAATTTTTAATCAAAGCTTATCCATCCCAAAACAAGGCCACATAAATCATCCTTACGTCTAAGGCCCCATTCCTCTTTATAGATTGATTAATTTTTTAGTATAAATCATTCAAAATTAATTTTTGTATTTAATTAAAAATTAACATAATTGAGAAAATATTTATTTAGTATTCTTAAACCATTAAAAATCATTAAATGAAGTATGAATGGTTAATATAGGAATATTTTTTCCTTTAAAAGAAAAATATATAAAATCCAATATTGATTTATGAAAAAAAATAAACCAAAAATCATTGAAAATAAAATAATAATTAAGAGGGAATATTTCCATTATAAAAATATAGATCAACAACTAAAATCATCTTATAAAAGCCACATTTTATTTCATTTATGAAATACCCATTATAATGATAAGATTCTACAAAGATTTAGTGGAATTATAATAAAATATCTAATATTTTCCTACTAAAACTAGTGAAAAGTAGTGGAGATAGAGAGGTTAGAGGAGGAGATAAGAGTCCCTCAAATCCACAAGAAAAATGATTCCAAATTAACTGATGTTGAAGGGGAGAATGAGAGGGGAAGAGTAGAAATAAGTTTTCATCCACCCCTTACTACCAATATCAAAGGACTAAGATCCTAATAATTGGATTTTAATATTAATCCATAGGATTTTAATTCTTCTACTTCAAAAAAAGAAACCTATGTACCATCAGGTACATTCATGGTACCTACTAGGTACTTCATATCCATACAAGGGATTTATATTCCCCTATAACCCCCTCAGTAGTAAAAAATACTCCTATATTAGTTTCCCAATTGTAGATCCAACAATTAGTAGTAGCACCAAAACATTCACAGGTTATAGGTGGATTCAAATACTATTTACAACAATACCACCGCCTCCCTTTATTGTCACCCAAATATCTGAATTTCCTTGAAAAAAAATAATTTATGATCCTAGATACAACAAAAAAAATATTCTATATTGAATTCAAAAATTAAAATTAATCCTTGGTCATGATTTTTTAATTCCCTATAGAAAATTGTTGATAAGAATAAGTAGTGAAAAATATAGAAAGGAAAAGATTCATGTTGGTACAAAGGCATAGAGAGGGGAAAACAATTCATGCTCAGATAACATTACATCTTATTGATCATGATATTGGGTTATGTAATTAACAAATCATGGTAGAATAATTCACCACATCCGAGTCATGTGATCACCTAATCCCAACATTATTATGTGTTGGGATCATTGGAGGTTATCAATGATGGAATGGTTCACAATTTCTATGGATCATGTGATAACACCAAAAAATATAATCACCGAACTCCAAAAGGATCACATGGTGGTCTCAGAAATACAATCCATGACAGATGGATTTTTAATCCTTGATGGTTATGTGATTCTATCATCATACATAACCATTCCTTATTATTGACACACCCATAGTGATGACTGGGTCATTATATGCATATAAGTCTCGGGATACTCACACATGTGTTTTACACAACCTTAAAAAGACATGTGGCTCACCTACCTTATTATGTATTGTAGATTTTAAAATCTGATATCAATAAAAACCCATATTCTATTTAAAAAATGACTCACACACTTAGAGACGAGGGTGAAGGGAGATTCTTCGATTCTACTTCTCTTAATAAAAATATCTAGGTAATCACATGATCCTCAATAGCATATTCATTTACACAATTTCCATCTAACAACATACAATTAGAGACACTATCTCTATGCCTTCAATTCATTTTGAGATCTCATGGACTCTTTGTTCATCACATGATTTCCTAGACACCCTTTGGTGTACCTGGTCTCTCATCCTATAGAAGTTCAATGATATGAAATTCCCCAACTTATGATTATATCAACCCTTCTTGGTTGCATGATTTTTTAATCCATATTTGGTCCTGAAATTGCCTAACCCTTATAGATAAATGGGAACTTCCACTTGTGACATGTCCTACTAGGTCCTCCATAAAAAAAACATATTCAAACGACCCACTTCATCATTATCCATTATAAATAAAAGGAAAATTATTGATAAAATATCATGGGAATCCAATTTGGTGTAAGTCTTTAAAATTTTCACCCATAGTTTTATTTTCCCCATGAGACATATTATCCTTACTTTTCCATCATTGGATGAGAAATGAACCAATACATTAGTAATCAAATATTTCATAAATCATTATGATTTATAGATTATAGGATCATATTCCTCATGAGTCTGATTATACTTCATTTCCTATCAGTAGACGAGAAAGAAACCCATACCTCTAGCATATGATAAAATTTATTCCCCTACCATTTTCTCACCCACCCAAATTCCTTGTAGCTCATAATCCTATAATGGGATTCTGTTCTGGTGTAATCCTTATAACATTTTTACTCATGCGGATATATCCCCCATGATTCTAATCATCCTATTTTTTTACTCATGTGAATGTGGATAAAATCATATCGAGCACCTTATTCCTAAGTCCCATTAGTCCATCGAGCTAGGTAATGAGTTAGTTGTGAGCTTTTCTTTCTCACATTGAGTCTGACTCATGTGGTCATTGAGTTTATGATTATTTTTTTAAATAATATGTTCCATTCCCACATCGGCATACTATCATGTTGAACTACAAGGTCATCATCAGAACAATGGGTCTATTATTCTTGCCTTCATAAGATACATAGGATGCCTCTCCAAGGATTGAGACACAACACCTCTATCATTGAAATTACCATATATATATGTGAATATTTATCCATGAATAATATTCCATACACTCTTATAGGGAAATCCACAACCCCATATGCTATATAGTTTATTCTATGCTATATTTATCATGGAGATCCTACGTTGTTATTTCATGATGTTAAATTGAACAAAATTGGAATTGTGTGGGATTTGATTCATGTTTATAAAGGCTATATAGAGATCTTAAAAAATCTCAATTACACCTATATAATCATTATATTTCTTAAATAAAAACTATGAGGACTATAATTACTATTTTTGGAGGATGTGCAGGATTCCTCTCTAAGGATTGATGACCATAGGAAAAAATAAAAATGTCCCCAACATATAGTACCCATTATAATAAAGATAGTGAACCTATTATATATACATGTGTTCCCATTTCAATTTAATCTTAATCAACCATTTTCATGAGGGTAACCATAGTATTAATAACACGGTTATCTAAGATTAAAATATATGTCTGAAATCTATAAGAGATTGTTAGATTAGGAAAAAATTACCCATTAACAGTGTGTGGATTAACCCAATATCTCATCCTCTTGATTAGATACTTATTCATGGATTCATTAGTATGTCCCATTGAACACATAGTTTTATAAATTAGTGCCATGAATAAAATTTAAACAAATAGATTTGAAACTTGATTGAAATAAAAATATTGAACCTAACATGAAAGATACAATCATGAATATGATTGACCATATACTTTAATTTTTTGTAAACCAATAATATTGATGTTGTGCTGATGGGTATAATTTCTTGGGTTTTTTTCAAGTTATAAAATCTAAATAACTCCTTTAAATCATAGGAAATATATATAGTGAATAACAACTTCTATCATGCTTCTACTGTAATTAAAGTCATAGCACCATCAACCAGAAAAACATTGTTTACTACAAATAATATTTAATTTTAGGTTTTCATGTATTTGATATGGGAATAAAAACTATGTGGTATCATACCTATATAATAATCTATGCATAAATCCACTTTTTTTGGATGTGTAGCAGTCCAACCCACATGAGGAAAGCTACAACAAAATAGGTGGAACATATTTACACTTCTAACCGCATTATGATTCTAACACTTTACCATGGAAACCCAAGACTCTTATATCTTATATATATTGAGAAAGATGGTAATATTTTCCAAAATTCTTCACATGATCTATTTACTATGGCCCGTATCACTTACGACTATCACAATTATCATGTGGATCATATTTACCCACAACCAATAGAGATGGTCCTTCTTCAAATATTCCCAAATCCCATTCAAGTCAGGACTTCCTGAGAACTCATTGAGGTTTTTGAGATGCACTAAAAAACGACAATCTGTACTATTTTTTTCCTTCGAATATTCTAGATAGTATATTATAGTAGTTAGTAGAAAGACAAAATATATCACAACCCATATATAATTAATTTTACATTATATTGCAGTGATCCCATAGGATTCAACACATATTTTGGATCCTATAAATCAAGGTAATCTCCCTATATTGGTGGCATCCCATGAGATACACTATTCCCCTACTCTTATCCAATATTTCCATCATCCTATTTCGGTAGCATCTATAAAGTTTGATCATATCCCATTTCTCAAATATGAATCCTAGAAGCATTCATTGTTATCACATTAAGAGTCAACATATATCATGGATATAGAATATGATTCTCTTTATCCTATCTCAGAGACTTCTTACCAAATGAATCAAATTAAATCACTGATATATTTGGATCCCATCATTAAATTCCAATGGTGATAAGAGGAAAAGTGTCGACACATTCCCCTACTTAAATAAAATATGTATTTTATTATATCAAAAAATTGGAATGCAATTTGGCCAATATTCTAACTTAGAACCACCAGAACTGCTATAATATCCTATCATCAATAGAAGAAATTTGCCGATATATTTTGAAAATCACTTAGTAATATGTTCATATCCCTATTCCATTATCTAAGGTAGTGAGACTATATATTTGAAAAGATCATATAATTTCCTCGATGAAAGAACACACTCTTTATCCTACTCAAGAGGATTATTGGTATATTACAATAAAGAGAAATGCAATGGAATGAGCTCATATTCCAAATATGGTTGGGTTTTTGGCTGCATATTTCAATAATGAATCAATAAAAATGATGGGATCATACCCTTTTCCTGATAACTGAATCACATTATCATACCCTTTTGGTGATTGATGGATTGGCCCAAATCCTTACTTGCATCTTAAAAAACATCCAACATATTTTGGCCTATTCAGTAGATGATTGATTATAGAATATTCCAATAATCAATAGAATTCAGGCACATATTCCTACACCATAAAACATGTGTACATATCAACGTCCCTCAAAATAAATATAGTATAATTTGTATATTCCTTCCCTTATTCTAGAGGCCCTTTGAAATATTATATTGTGGAGTGAATATCAAAACCAAGTCCATAATCCCTCTAAAACTAAGGATAAATTAAATATTCCATCAGTCACTAGAAAACAAGCGCATACCCCTATAATGAGTTCAAATACTCACTGATATACTCTAGAAGATACAAGTTAATAGGATGAAATCCCCATAACAGTGAATAAATATTTTTTTCAGATTTCAAAAAAGGCCATAGAGCATACCCACATCCCTAATCAAACCCATATTGAAGGATGGAATATCCCAAAAATAATACAAGGGGAGGCTCTTATCCCAACCATGATGAATGAAAACTTCCTTAAGTCCACGCAACTCCTATATAAAACTTCTCAATGTTATAAAGAATATTCATATAAATAAAAAGGCAATAGGTACCCTATTAGTTCTCCTTATTATAGCATTGGGATAGATAATGGTAATTATTTCCCAAACAACCCCCATGGAAACCAACACCATGGTAGTATCTCACCCAAACAAGGACATCCTCACCTTGTCATAGTACCTTCATATAGAGAGGAACTCTAATAACCATTATATAGAGAGGTTCTAAAAAGGATGGATTCAACCACATACATTTCCCAAAAAAATCATATAATGCTTTTTATCAATCAGTATATGACTCTGAGAAGTGGACACCATTCGTACTGGCTTCAGGGAATACTTTGTATTCTTGAAGAAAGTGTCCCTCGTGGTTCTACCAACTTGAGGGGAATGTATCTAAAAAATAATCCTCTATGGATATGTGGAATGTTATGGATAATAGAAATTTTTCAATATTTTTTTAGCCCCCAACTACCACTCAATATCGAATCCTTGAAGATATGAAGGCAGAATGTATACATTTCATGTGCTTCAACCTATGGGAAACACAACTTCTTCTCTATGTTAAACATCAACCCTCTGAATAATATGATAAGATTGTCATGATAATAGCTGATCTTTGAATATTTTTAGATCCTGAAATGCTCTAAATTGTGCGGAATCCAAAGGTCAATAATCAACATAACAGTATCTAATGTACATTTTTCAATGTCTTGAGGATACCTCTCTATATGATCATTGATGAAACATTAGATGTACACATTAGATGATGGAGTGAACTTTGAAAATTAAATTTCATCATTATTTCAAGCTAGTTGATTCTTCCAAGGTACGTACAATAAAATTTCATAACCTTAGGCCATGTCTCATGAACAAGAGATGCATATGAAAACATGATTGTTCAATGAAGTCTTATTGTATTTAAATCTCAAAAGTTACATACTATTTGAGAGATATCCATAGACCAGATGCTTCAAAAAGCATCGTAGAAGGTTGAAAGAGCCTCCCACCTAATAAGGGAGCAGCCATCTACTGAGGAGTCACCTTCAAAACTTAAATTTCAAACTCTAAACATACACTACACACCAGTCACACCCAAATAAAGGCATCATAAATAAGTAACATTACCTACACCAAAGAAAAAGTAGTGATTCCATTTCAACCCCAACCAATAGGTCTGGAAGAATTTATATCAAATTTTACATGTTCATTACCCTTGTTATCATTCAAACCCTAAAAATATGAGGGTGTAGAAGTGGTGGAATCCAACCCATCCTATCCCATAAGGATATGGGTATTTATATCATCTTTAACACCCCCATACATAAAGTCATTTTTTCATGGATGGGAAAAAATTTATAGGAAAACCCTTATCCATTCATAACAATGTGTGATATACCCTTCCCTCCATTAGACACATCATTGGTTTAAAATGAAAGGAGACTATTTGTAAGTGTACTTCTACAATTCATCCTTTGAGGAGAAGATAGCGGAGAATATCATATCCCAAAATGGTTTTAATCCCATATAACCCTCCAATAATATCAAAAAATCATAGAGTCGATCGCTAACAAGTATTACAATGCATCCAATCCTCCCTATGACTCAAAAGCAGATAATGACATTAACCAGATTTCCTTATATGCCTCAGTTAATAAGGTAAACTTCATATATGAAAATTTAAAAATATTAGAACATAAATATGAGGTATCTAACCAAAATGAATCATGTGAAAAGACATGTGAAGAAATTATATGTAATCATAATCAATGTCAAGAAAAGAATCTATCACCTCCTGATAATTATCTACCGTTTCCAGAGCATGCCTTTTCCAAAGAGAAAGAAAAATTCATAACCACATCCAATAAACCACCCAAGGAGGATGAAACACTCATGGTAAAATAATAGTGAGATATTTATAAATTCGAGATGCAAATAAATATAATGACTTAAGGCTGAGTTTCATAGGGTAAACACTCCCACTAAAAGTAATCCTATGATAGAAGTTAGTGCATCACTTTAAATAGATATTCTTCAATTAGAATGAGTTATTTAACTAGTATAAATAGAATATGGACAACTAGTTATCTATGTATCAAGGAAACAAATATATTTGACCCTAAAAATCTCAGACAATAGATTTTTACCTCCACTTGGAAAATAAATGGAAACATTCCCATAACTTCAACCCTAGTTTGGGAAAATTGGGTATCGACAAAAAATACAAGTATCTTATATCAGTCCTCAATAACATAGGTGGAAATACATCTATATTTTTTTGGGAATATAAACTCTCTTATGACATGGATGCAATCCATAGAGGGATGGTGTTTCCTAATTCAGCATGAAAGGATGACTTATCCAAAGTTTGTGGATGCAACCCATCCACCAGCAAAATTTAGAAACCCCACATACCAAACTTTGACTGCACCAATGAACATGAAAAATATTTGATCCACTTTGTGTTCTACTATGGGGCATTGATAATTATGATAGAACAATAAGAAGATACTAAAATTTTGGTCTTTATGAAAACCATGGTAGTACCATCCTTTGACTAGTATTATAGCATACAATCTAGATGAGTGGTCAATTGGGAGGACTTGCATCACTAGTTAATATTTTAAATTAATTCCACCCATTGTAAGATGATACTCATAGATCGATAAAATTATAAAAAACATGAAAATGATTGAGTATCAAATATCATCACCCAGATGAAGTCCCTGACCTAATAAATTGAAATGTTTCTACCATAAGAACATTTTATTGACCTTTTCATATAAGGCTTCAAGGATGTGTTTCTGATATTGATTTTCCTCATAAAATTACATGGTTGGTTTAGATAGTTGGAATAAATAACCGAGTGTCTATATGATGTTGTTCGTTAGAACATAGAAAAATATTAGTTGAAGTCAGCATCTCAACAAAGGAAGACTGGAAAATCCCGGACAGTAGTAATCACACTATCTATCTCTAGTGCTGACTTAGAATCTAAACATGCTCCATATCATGTGTAACACCCTCCTAAATGTTCTCAATAATAATGAAACTCCCTTCAGGATGTAAATAATTAAAATAATCACAAAATATTAGAATATATAAGTAATAAGAGTTACTCCATAAAATTAAATTCCAAGGATTCTTCATTGTAGTTCTAGAAAAGGACCTTCTTCAGCTTCCAGAAATAAAGAAACCAATAGAGGTTGACCATCATAATCACCATGATTATTTCCATTATCATCAAAAATTATTATAAAATAGATAAGGCTTTTTTTATTCAAATATATGCTTTATAAGATAGTTGAATCTAGAGAATTTGTGTTGGTTTAACCCCCAGTACAAGAAAAAATGTGTTTCAAATATTCCTTCAGCATAATAAGAATATAAGAAATTTCAAGATAGATGTGTGAAATTATTCCATAATTGGATGCCTCAAATGATACTTGATTGAAAACACACCTTTATCTGGTACCAACTAATCCATCCAGTAATAGCCTTGACCCCTTTTAAAATTCATGAATCGTCTTCTTCAAAACTGTGAACCCCTAAGAATTGGTGTGACCAAAGAAGAATTAAACAAGTGCTAAAAGAAAAGAAGGAGGAAACTAAACTAAACCCAACTTCATTCCAACCCCTTCATTAAATCATAATACCAGCATTAATAGAATGGTAACTCTCCAACCAAAAGGTAACTTCAATTAAAAAAGAACCATTATTTTGGCATGTCAACATCATCCATCTGATTTATCCTTTTTCTAATGAAAAAAAATCTATACGAAACTACCTAACCTATATATAACAAAGAAGAAGGTAAATTAGGATAAGGGGACGAAAGGAGATGAATAGGCTAGGGAATATGGGGATGAATTCATCCTCAATAGTCATAAAATATTCCCATATAATATATATATGTATTCGAAGCCCATAGTAAAGCACTTTAGTGAGATCAATGGGAGCATGGATCCAATACTAAACCTTCCATGACCTGCTCTAGCCCAATCATATTAAAAGAAAAAAATTCAATTCTATAAATTTTTAATTTAAATTAATGTGTAGTAGATGATTTGTAGGTCGAAAGACGAACATTAATGATTCCCCCTACTCTAACTCAAGATAATGCATTATTGTCTCAATTTGTGCTGGTATCAAATCTATAATCCAGGGAACAACCTCCCATAAGGATACATAGATTTTTGGAATAAGAATATGATTTACTCAAAATTGGCTATTCCCCAATCCATGATCTATATTTTTAATTCCCTTCATCTATACAAGTAGATTTTCAATCCATTTATTGAATATCTTCTCAGTCTGCAGTAATTAAAATTTTAGGTCACTACAGTCAAGGATTATCGAGTGAAATCTAGCCTAACCCAATGCAACATAGTTATTTCCATTATTTAATAGGATTAAAAGGATTACTTATAGGGACACATCTGACCCCTATAACTGATAGGCAATATCAATGATTTTGAAATCCATCAGGCCTCAATTAACAACATCTCTAGGATCAACCAAATAAAAGTACATACGCTTAGGCTCCTTGGTTTCAATAAGACTGAACTAAAACCCTCAAATCAGACCATTCTGGTATATGATAAAAGTGACCAAAAATGTCTAGTGATGATCAAATTAAGGACTCAAATCGATGACCCCCTCTCAAACTCTAATTTTAAAATGGTCTTCCAGGACCAAAAATTCAATATTTTATTGGGAAGGCCGCAGATCAACATGCACATATAAGTACCTTCATCATACCATAAATACATGAAATATATAGTCGACGTATGGGTTGAGGTAATATATGAAGTAGGATATCTGTTTCAATCATGTGAGGCTTATTATTTGGAGGAATCATTATATAAAATCTAAGGAAAATAACTGTTGACGGGTGAGAAAACATGATCACTACATTAAATAGTTTGAAGAATATAGTATCCAATATATGGGGGAACATGGTGATGAATATATGTTTTCCAATAACTATGTCAAATAATTAGTCCTTAATAAATAGAATTGTAATGTTCTAAACTCATTTGATTTGTAATAATAATATTTTCATTAGTATTATGGTGTATTTGTTTAACAATAGTGCATTTAAGATAAAATACTTTCAGAATAAAAATAAATACATGTTTTATTCAATAATAATACTGAAACCATACATTTAAATAGGGCCAAAATATCCTTACGAACCTAGAATGCCTACTAGGATACCTATCAAGATCACCGGTAGATCCCCAAACACCACAAACAGACCCAGAAAATCATGATATTCCTTCGAGTCTATCACAATGAAGAACATTGTGGCCAAAGCTATGGAGACCGAACTAATCATTAAGGGGATGTAGAGAACCATCTTCATCGAGTTATTTTTTATGTTTGTAATACCTTAAACACTTATTTATAAGGCCTTTGTGACCGTTAATAGTTGTTGCATTCCTTAGGAGATTATTGGTGTTTTTAACAGTCATAAATTTTTTTAACAATTAGGTATATTAAGTATTTTAATTATTTTAAGTATACTAAATATTTATGTATTATAATTATAACAAATATTTTATGTATATTAATTATTTTAAAAACTTAAGAGTTTTAAATCTTTGAAAGTAAGATTTTAGTTATATGTTTACAAGTAAATGTAATGTTTTCAAAAAAAATTATTTATCTATGAATATTTATTTAGATTCTTGATAAAAATGAATTGTAATAAATTATTTCATGAATAAATACACATGTATCACATGATTTAAGATTTTTTGAAGTTATAACATATGTTAAATACTAACATGGTTTTAATTAAGGATATACTTTATTTTAAATTATAATAACCATGATGGTTATCTTAAAATGAATAAAATCAATGAGGTTGTACTTTGAACAAATAAGTTTTTAAAACATAAAACAAATAAAACCATAAGAATAAATTACTTTTAAAATAGGAGGAATTATTTTATAAATAAGAAATTGATATTCTGTTAAATGAATTAATAATTTTTTTAATTAAAAATTTAGTGAGAGCCTGGTCGAGGACAGCCTAGAAGGCCAAGTCCTCAAGGCCATAGCTCTCATTGTGGGTGGCCAAGCCTCCCCAGCCAGCCTTTTGGCACAGCCAGCGAGGAGGACAACATGCCTAAACTTGTACACCCATAGGGATCAAGAGGGACCATAGCAGCGCCACCATGCGGGGAGGCATGGCGATAGGGGTGGGAATAGAGTGCGCCTATAGGTGAACCGATATATGGAAGTACTAGGAAGGGGGATAGAGAGTTATCTGGTGAGTGTTAGGAGCTCTAGGATTATAAATTGGGCTCAAAACCCCATTCTTTTCGATGTGGGATGAAAAATTTCAGTGCAGATCAAATCTTAGTTATTTGATGTCACCGTATAAGATATGGACTGCACGTTTTGGACATGGGTTTGAATCCTACTGATGTGACATATTCCTCCATGTTTCTTCAGCCTTCCGATTGAGGACTCAATCAATCTCGAATTTTCATATATTTTAAATCTTGTGTCTCACCGCAGCTTTCTAATTGATCTGTGATGTAATCTCCACCACCCATCCTTTTTTAAAACTGAAGAACCTTCAACAGTCGTCTGATCTCACTCGAAAGATCAGGACCAACCATAATTTTTTCACATCTCCTCCATCTTCTTCTTATTCCTCACAATCGTGCCTATACTAGTCCCCATATTCCCTCTCCACTACTCCTCTTTGACCCCTGAGTCCATTTTCCTCCATTCATGGCCCCCTCCTCTCTTTTTTTCCATAGGCCTGACACACACGTTTTTGTTTTAAAACCAAACCCTTGGGCCCTGTGTGAGTTTCTCATGTTTTATATGTATATATATTTATACACTTTATTAGCAACCAATTTATTTATATTTGTATTGATTAGAGTGTTTTTTCTCTCTTGATAAAGTCTCCTCTCAAATCTTTGTTTATATTTTCATGTTTGATCCATAGTGTATATAAAAATATATATACACAATTTATATAAACTCTCATTTTCACCAAAACCCTATGGGTTTTCTTCTTCTCAACTTCTCCCAAGACTCTACTCGAATCCACCTCATTTTTGAAGTCAGGTAAGGGATTATATTATTTCATTTTCATAGTGAAAAACATTTATATACACTTTGTGTATATACAAATATATATATATATATATATTCATATGGTTTTATATAATTTTCCAAACTAACTAGTTTTAGGTCTTCTATGTATTGATTATTAATGTTAAACTGATGTTTTTAAAACATATGGTAATTTTGAGGGATCATTTTTCATTTTTTTCTTTATAAAAAATCCTTACATATGATATGTGTATTATGGTTATATATATATAGTTTTATATAACTTTGAAACCCAAATTTCTTTTGGTTTTCCAAAATATGTTTTACACAATTGAAATTATATATATGATGTGTATAACATTTTTAAAGGGTTATTATTTTTTTTTTATTCAACTAATCCCATATACACTTTTATATGTTTATTAATTAATTATAAAACAAACCAAAACTGATTTTATGATTTTTGAATGATGTACATTTATTTTTAATTGATGTTATTTAATGCATGTAAATCATGTAAGAATATTATTTGGTTTAATTGGATCATATAAATATGTGTGTGTATATATTCTTGTATATATTTATACATATAGGTTTTAATTATAATCTGAATTAGGTTTTCATAACACTGATTATAGTGATTTAGTTGTTTTCCAGAAGTGTATAATATTTATAAATATTTATTAAGCCTAGTTTTTTGTTGTGAAAATATCATGTATGAACTTTGTGTATATGTGGTTTTATATAATTTTCAAGCCCATATATGTATATAAGAACCCAAATATCACATATTAATTTCTTAATTTATTTTCGATGTTTTTATGGTATAAACCTGGTGATGATTTTATACATCCCATGGTGAAATTTTATATGGGAAAACAATAAAAAACTCTATTCTTCTACTATGTGCTAAAAAATTCTAAAATAATTCATCACCTTCTTAAATAAATATACTTTACATACATTCTAATTTTTTATTTTAGTAGCATCTTTTATTTATACATATGCATATACATTCAGATACGCCTTTAGTAGAGTGTACTTAATTGTTTATGCATCAAGACGAATGTAATAAATTGGAATGTGTTAGGTTTTAATATAATATGAAACTACCAAAATAACAATTATTAGTTTATGATTTACCTCATTGAAACTTTTATTTATCATTTCAAAGTTTTAACATGATTTATATTTATTTTGAATACAAATTATGTATTTTAATGCATTGACTGTTTATTTCCATGGAACAAGGGTTATAAGAATTATTATTTTATGTGACAAACCCAATAAATATATTATTAATATATCAATTATGATAATTTAAGGTTTAAGGAATTAATTATTTTAAGTGTTATGGGACACTTCAAATAAAATACATGGATTAATTATTTGAAGTGGTATGGGACACTTTAAATAAAAGACATAAAATGATAAATCAAATTGGTATATGAAACATTGATTTAAAGACAATTAGACATATGAGGAATACATTGGATGTATTATGTGATGTGTGAGGCCTGTTATAGCCTCTCTATGCATCAGTGGGTATCATGAGACAAACCAGGTCATGGCATGAGGCCATGAAAAATGATTATATATGGTATTGGTAGGAGGCCTTGAAGAAATGTTATGATTGTACGGAATTATAAACTTCCTCAATATGTGATTAATATTTAACCAACCATGGGATTATTCAACTAGTAGAATATCTTTTGGTTAATAATCTTTTATAGTGGAGACAAAATCTAATGGCATAATGAAGTATATACTTGGAAAGTTTTTAAGAGTAAATAATAACACATATTAATATAATATTTATAAATAAGTTGTTATTACATCTTCTATTTCATGAATTAAATTTCTGGTGTTAAGAGAAACATGAAATTGATTCTTTTGCAACTCTAATCAAGCTTTATCTTATGTGCTTAAAGATATCATCATTCTTCCAAGTCATCCTAAAAATTAGTTATATTAATTTCTAGATTATGCATCATTTCATGCATCATTGTACATTTATGCATACTCTAATAACTGTTTTATCTATAGCTTTTGAATAAATGTATCATTTCATGTGTAAGATTTTTACATGAAAATGTTTTCAAATAACCTTTGAAAAATGTTGATGACATGCACTGGAAATGTTTTTTACCATTTAAGAAAATGTTTTGTAATTATTTTAAAGGGATGTCTTGAAAATTAATGTCAATAATTTTTTTTAAAACCCCTTAATGAGCATTTTAAATGTTCACCTTATGTTTTCAATTTATTTTAGATGATTAGTAGATATGAATTGTACTTTATGGTGGCTTCATTAAGGATTTTATCTCTTTAATTTTTGAAGAAATTTAACATTTTTATCTAGTTTTATAGAATGTAAACTAAAAATATTATCTATGTTGGGATGAGATGTGTAATTTTTATATAAATTTTTTTATGAAAAAAATCACACACCATGTTTTAGGCAGTAGCTCTGGGCTTCTGAGGATGGGTCGTCATAGTTTGTATTAGAGGATCGATTTAGACAAACTCTGGAAAATTAGGACTAGACTGTATATATATATATATATATATATATATATATATATTTCATGCTAAGTATAATTCTTTATTAACATTTTCATATGGAATGAATAGACTCGCAAACTAATCTCTTGTTTCTTACTCACGGTATATTAGGAATAATAATGGAAAATTCGTGTACTGAAGTTTTCAAGCCTTTTGGAAACCTATGTTTGTCTTGAAAATGACTTTATCGAGTGTAAAACACCCCTAGTATACTCCAATTATTCTGGGGATTAGGTTTTGTCTACTTCCTCATGGTGTATGCACAATTTTCATTTTATGCATGACAATGAAATTATATTGAACGTCTCTTCAGAGCTTTACCATGTTTAAAAGGTATCTGTCCTTGAGAAATTTTTGGGAAGCTACAGAAGAGGGAGACCTCTGCTCAAATTATCTATTTCAAAATTTAAATTTCAGTTCATATGGGAGGCTCTATAATTTTCAAATATTATAAAACAAGGTGGTCTGGTTGGTCTATAGGAATCAAGTACTCTCTGATATCTCGGAGCTGTTCATCTCCCATTATTTCTACCTAAGGTTCGATCCTCGCTTAAATGAGTTTTATTCTAGCTTCTCGAGGTGAGTTTGGACCAAAAAAATCAATGAATTTAGAACTACCTTAGAAACAATGACAACAGAGAATCAGTAACTCTTGTGGAACTAGTGAACGAATATCAAAAGTGATGTTTTTGGGATGGTGCTGGGAAGCTTAAGTTGGAATTGCGAGGATTCGATTCTTTTAAGGGGGGATAATGTAATTCCATGAACACTTTTGGTTTGTAATAACAATATTTTAATTATTAATATTTTGTATTTTTTAAAAAATGTTTCATCTTAGATAAAATACTTACAGAATAAAATTAAATACATGTTTTATTAAATAAGAATAGTGAAACCTTACATTACAATAGGGCCAAAAGACCCTTACTAACCTAGAATGTCTACTAGAAGACCGATCAAGATCACCGAGAGACCCACAAACACCACAAATAGACTAATAAAATAGTGAGGGTCCTTCGGGTTTATCACAATTAAGAACATTATAGCTAGAGCTATGGAGATCTAACTAAGAATTAAGGGGATGTTGAGCACCATATTCACCGAGCTGTTTTTGAAGTTTGGAATACCCTAAACACCTATTTATAAGGACTTTGTGACCATTAATAGTCATTACAGTCCTTAGGTAACCATTGGTGTTTTTAACGGCCATAAAATTTTGTAACCATTGGTTATATTAACTATTTTAATTATTTTAAGTGTACTAAATATTTAAGTATTATAAGTATACTAAATATTTTAAGTATCTTAATTATTTTAAGAACTTAAGAGTTTTAAATGTTTGAAAGTACGATTTTAGTTATAATATTTAAATAAAATGTAATGTTTTGAAAAAAAATTCTCTATGAATATTTATTTATCTTCTTGATAAAAATAAAAGGTAACAAATTATTTTATGAAGAAATACATATGTATCACTTGATTTAAAATGTTTTGAAGTTATAACATATGCTAAATACTAACATGGTTTTAATTAATGGTATACTTTATTTTAAATTATAATAACCAAAATGGTTATCTTAAAATGAAGAAAATCAATGAGGTTGTACTTTCAACTTATAATTTTTTAAAACATAAAAAAATAAACACATAAGAAGAAATTAATTTTAAAATAGGAGGAATTATTTTATAAATAAAAAATCGATATTCTCTTAAATGAATTAATAACTCTTTTAATTAAAATCATAGTGAGAGCCTCACCGAGGACAGCCTTGAAGGCCAAGTCCTCGAGGCCACAGCTCTCACTATGGGTGGCCAAGCCTCCCCATCTAGCCATCCATCACAGTCGTAGGGGAATCTCACATGCCTAAGCATGAGCACCTATAGAGATTGAGAGGGACAAGAGAAGCCCCATCTTGCGGGAAGGCATGGCGGCAGGGGTGGGTATAGAGCACGCCTGTAGGTGAACTGGTATGGGGCAGTACCGGGTGGGGGAAATGGAGTTATCTGGTGAGTGATGGGAGCTCGAGGCTTATAAAGTGGGCTCAAAACCCCATTCTTTTTGATGTGGGATGTAAAATTTCAGCGGAGATCAAATCTAGGTCATTTGATCTAGCCGTGTGAGATCTCGACCACACGTTTTAGTTGCCTATTCGAATCCTACCGCCATGACCAATTCCTCCATGTTTATTTAGCCCTCCGATCGAGGAATCAACTGATCTGGGACATCCATCTATTTTAAATCATGTGTCTCACTCTAACCATCTGATCGATCCATGATGTAATCTCCATCGCCCATCCTTTTTTAAAATCGTGGAACCTTCAACAGTCGTCTGATCTCACTCAAAAGATCATGATCATCCGTCCTTTTTCCACATATCCTCCATCTTATTTTTTCTTCCTCATGACCGCACCTATACCAATCACCATATTTCTTCTCCACTACTCCTCTTCGACCTGTGATTCCATTTTTTTCCATATATGGCCCCCTCCTCTATTATTTTCCCTAGGCCTGACACACACAGTTTTATTTTAAAACCAAACCCTTGGGCCCTATGTGAGTTTCCCGTGTTTTATATGTATATATATTATACACTTTATTAGCTACTAATTTATTTAGTTTTTCATTGATTATAGTGTTTTTTCACTCCTTAAGTCACCTCTCAAGTCTTTGTTTACATTTTCATGTTTGATCTATAGAGTATATAAAAATATATATATACACATTTTATATAAACTCTTGTTTGCACCAAAACCCTACGGGCTTTCTTCTTATAAACATCTCCCAAGACTCTTCTCGACTCCACCTCATTTTTGATGTCAGTTAAGGGATTATATCATTTCATTTTCATAGTGAAAAACCCTTATATACAATTTGTGTATATACAGATATATATATTCATACAGTTTTATATAATTATCTATCCTAACGGGTTTTAGGTCTTCTATGTACTGATTATAGATGTTAAACTCATGTTTTTAAAATGTATTGTAATTGTAAGGGATCATTTTTCTTGTTTTTATTTATGAAAAACCCTTACATATGCTACATGTATTATGGTTATATATATATATATAGTTTTATATAACTTTCAAACCCAAATTTATTTTGTTTTTTCAAATGATATTTTACAGAATTTAAATTATTTATATGATGCGTATAACATTTTAAAAGGGTTCTTCTTCACTTTGGTTTTGATTCTATTAATCTAATATACACTTATATAAGTAAATTTATTTATTTATAAAACAAACACAAAGTGATTTTATGATTTTTGAATGATGTACATTTATTTTTAAATGATTTTCTTCAATACATGTAAATCATGTAAGAATCCTATTTTGTTTAATTGTATCGTATAATCATATATGTGTATATGCATTTTTATGTATATATACATATAGGTTTTAATTATAATCCGAATTAGGTTTTCATAACATGGATTTAATTATTTTCTAGAAGTGTATATAATTTTTAAAGATTTATTAAGCCTTGTTTTAGGTTGTGAAAATCTCGTGTATGCACTTTCTGTATATATGGTTTTATATAATATCCAAACCCATATATTTATATAAGAACCACAATCTCACATATACATGTATTAATTTATTTAATAAGTTTTGATTGTATAAACTTGGTGATGATTTTATATAACACATGGTACAATTTTATATGGGAAGACAATAAAAACCCTATTTTGTTATTCGGTTCCTAAAAATTCTAAAAGAATTCATCAGCTTGTTAAAGAAATTAACTTTACATACAATTTGAATTTTAATTTTAGTAGTATCTCCTATTTATATATATGAAAATACATTTACATACAACTTTAGTAGAGTGTGTTTAATTGTTTATTCATCAAGATGAATGTAATAAATTGGCATGTGTTAGGTTTTAACGTAATATAAAACTACCAAAATAACCACTATTACTTTATGATTTACCTTTTTGACACATTTATTTATCATTGCATGTTTTGTACATAATTTATATTTATTTTGAATTCAAATTATGTATTTTAATCCATTGACTGTTTATTTCCATAGAACAAAGGTTCTATGAATTATTATTTTACGTGAAAAACCCAATAAATATATTTTTAATATATCACTTGTGATAATTTAAGGATTAATGAATTAATTATTTAAAGTGGTATGGGACACTTCAAATAAAATACATGAATTAATTATTTTAAGTGGTATGGGACACATTAAATAAAAGACATAAAATGATAAATAAAAGTGGTATAGGACACTTATTTAAATACAATTTGACATATGAGGAATTAATTGGATGTATTATGTGATGGTTGAGGCTTGCTATAGCCTCTCGATGCATCGGCAGGTCTCATGAGACAAACTAGGTCATGGAACGAGGCCATGACAAAATGATTATTTATGGTCTTGGCACGAGGCCTCGATAGAATGTTATGATTGTACGAAATTATGAACTTCCTCATTATTTGATTAATATTTAACCAACCATAGGATTATTCTAATAGTATAATATCATATGGTATAATGAATTATGTACTTGGAACGTTTTTAAGTGTAGAGTATAACATATATTAACATAATTTTGATACAGAAGTTGTTATTACATATTCCATTTCATGAATTTCATTTCAGATGTTAATAGAAACATGAAATTTAAACTTTTTCAATTCTAAGAAATATTTTATTTTATGTTCTTAAAGATATCATCATTCTTACATATCATACTAAAAAATTATTTTGATTAATTTCTAGATTATGTAGCATTCCATGCAACATTTTACATGTATGCATACTCTGATAACTATTTTATTTGTATATTTTGAATAATTATATTAATTCGTGTGTAAGAGTTTTACATAAAAAATTTTAACGACCTATGAATAATGTTGACAATGTTCTTCTGGAAATGTTCTTTACTAATTAAGAAAATGTTTTGTATTTATTTTAAAGGGACGTTTTGAAAAGAAATTTCATTAATTTTTTTAAAACCCATTACTGAGTGTTTTAAATTCTCACCCTATGTTTTCAATTTATTTTTACAGAATAAGTATATATCAATTTTACTTTATGGTGGCTGCATTTTGGATTTTATCTCGTTCGGTTTTGAAGAAATGTAACATTTGTATCTAGATTTCCAAAACCTAAACTGAAAATATTATATGTGTTGGGATGAGATGTGTAATTTTTATATGAATCTTTTTATGAAAAAAAACTACACACCATGTTTTGGTCACCAGATCCAGGCCTATAGTGTTAGGTCATCACAAGAATTATCAAGTCCAATCAATTCCAGAAATCTAGATTTCCTCCACCACTGTCTCTATGATAGTGGCCAACCCACCCTGGGTGGGACATGACTCCTAGGAAAGTTTGAGTGTCCCCAATAATGATACACATAAATCACCCTCTAGAGTAGAGTAGTATGTTATAACCAACCCCTTTGGTGATATAAATATCAATGTAACATTATTAATCACAATACCCAAATATTATACATAGATTTTATGGGTACTGACCAATTATTATTTTTGAATATTGAAGATTCCCCTTTCATATTTGCATTAAGATCCTCTTTGGAATTATAATGGGGTGTCATATACCAGGTCCATGATGGAAACCCCCTATTCATATCCAAAAATAGGATTTTTCTTAATTTATTATAATGAAAATGTTAATATCACTAATTTTATTCCTAGTGACATAAAATGTGAATATAAAAATGAGGAATCATAGTAGGTGATTAATATGTCATATATTTCCCTCCAGGAATTTAGGAAGGTGTCCCCACCATAGTTGATGAACTAATGGAGGTGAATATTAGTACCCAAGTGGATCCCATACCTATATTGATCAAGACAATGATGTTTCCCAAACAACATGATGAATATCTACACTTACTAAAATGGAATCAAGATGAATTTTCCTGGATTAGTTCTGAGATGTCAGGACTGGACCCTAAGGTAGCCACCCAACATCTAAGGATATTATATGATCACCAATGGTATACATAAATGGTGAGGAGAATAAATACAACCATGGAATCCAATGTGGAAGCTAATGTGGATCATCTAATCAATGTGAACCTCATTGGGAATTCCAAAACCTAAAGTTTTTATCCAAAATAGTCCTATTCAAAAAGAAGATTGGGAAATTCTGAGTATGTATTAACATCCAAGATATGAACCATCATTACCCAAAAGATTATTTTCTAGTCCCAGTCACTAGATTATTGATTGATTTCACTATTGGATTTAAAGATATGTCCTTTGTGGATAGATACTCTTGATATATTTAAATTATCATGGATTACAAAGATAAATAATCTATCACTTTTAGAGCACCATAAGGGGTTTATTGTTATTAGATAATGTCATTCATCTTGAAGAACGTTAATGCTACATATCAATGCACCATGAATAATATCATCAGTCCTCTT
Organism: Viscum album; assembly: GCA_963277665.1. Classification (NCBI taxonomy): domain Eukaryota; kingdom Viridiplantae; phylum Streptophyta; class Magnoliopsida; order Santalales; family Viscaceae; genus Viscum; species Viscum album. The sequence continues at coordinate 1,823,983,473 of OY728119.1, read as the reverse complement.
CTAGTAAAGATGGTGAAATTCATTGTGGGTGATCTTTTTTCAAGTATCTAAACAATTATAAACACCTTTTCAACCTCGAGGTTTATTTTAACAAACTTTGGC